>OU342744.1:75127847-79987674 GCA_910589775.1 Avena eriantha | reverse complement strand
GGGGGTAGTGGATGGAGAGGTCCGCCAATGCGCTCCAATATTCACGCCCAAAAGTTGCTTCCAACATGAACCATCAAAGAAAAGAAATAGTAGTACTTTAATCTTACGGAGATGAACACAGCTGCAAAATCACTTGGCCGGCCGATACAAAGTATACACTAACAGTACTAGTACTCCATCAGGGTTTCCCACTTCCCAAATGTTTTCTCTCATGCTTAATTAGCTAAAATTTTACTGCGCTGGAATAGCAGAGCATTGGCAGCAGCTGGATGTCACTTCTCATTGGAGCGCTTATTAGTTCCCACACTGTTAGGCTGCAGCTCCAAGGCAAGAGGCGCACGTACCATCATCCAGTACTTCTCATCTGGGACAGCTTGTGGTTAGACTGATATTCGAAAAGGATCGATGGATTGGAAGCCCTCCGAAGGTAGAGGTAACTAGTACTAATTCCATCACGTGTGCTGGTTCATGACTTATCTCTGAACCAGCAGACAGTCAGCACGTGATCAAAGTGATGTTACTTCATGTGTAAATATGAGGGTGGGCGCAGCCGTAAATCCTGATGATTCCCAATCCTAGGATTACATTGGGCTTCACTACTAGCATTGTAGAAGCAGTTTTAATACCAGCTAAGTGAAAAACTTGTGTATAACACTTAGGTGGTAATACTAATACCCAAGCAGCGATCTACGATTTTTGAGCTCTACTCCTTGCTCGGCTTTCCACAGTTAGCTATATATATATACATGATGTCTTTCTTATACGAACTATATATGAGCATCTTCAACCTCTCTCCTATATATAACACTTACATATATAGGAACACGATTGCATTAATGTGTGATGTCATATGGTGCAACAACCATGATACTATGAATGTTTTCATGTGTTTTGAGCGGTGTGATAAATATCACATGGACATTCATATAGTTCCTCCATCCATAAAAAATTAACTTGGTTTGTCTAGATTCAAATGTATCTACATACTAAAACATGTCTAGATACATACGAATCAAGCCAAATCCAAGTCAATTATTTCCGGACGAAGGGAGTACTTCCATGAGCAATCACGTCCTCCCTCCCCTTGATATTGAAGAACAGCGGCTCCCAAAGTGTGTTGACATCTTGATATCTACAATTTGAACCGGCGAAGACGGATCTATGATGCGATGAAGACTTTGCTTCATAGGCAGTTGTTCAGACTTGGCTTGCCGGCCAGACGGAACATGAGTTCCTGTGAGCCTGGTGGCAAGTGCGGGCGGAAGCATTGAAGAATTTCTTTGTTGGCGGTGAGTCGTGATTTTCAGGATGGAAACACAGGGTCAAACCTTTATTGATTGTGTATGCCAGTGACCTTGTTGAAGAAATTGTTTTGGAAACACGGTCTTTCTCTAGGGTAAAAATCCAAGATCTTTGATCGGACAACGACAACGCGTGTGCAATTTTTTTCTGGAGGCGTTTCTTTTAGAGAACCTCCTTTATAGTCCATGTGCTGTCTTTGGTGGTGGTTAGAGTGTTGCCGCCGCGGATGATTGATCAACATGGTGAGATCTATTTCTCTCTTTTTATTTTAGTTTTTGGCTCTATGTATTCTAGATACTTTTAGACATCTTGTTGGTGCAGAGGCTGGTTATAGTTGGTATGGACGCAATATTACTATATTCCTTTATCCAAAAATACAATATATTTCTTTCCACAAATAAAAAATAAAAAAGCTATTTTTTTTTGTTTAAGGGATCCATCCACCCATTGTAGCCCCTCCCAAGTACCAAACTCATAACTGGCGGATTTTCTACCGAAGGAGCAGGGGTCCACACCATCTTACACCCTCCCAAGTACCAGACTTGATGTCACAACGTACCACCCAAGTCTTATAAAAATGCAAGGGTTCAACTAAGCAGAAAAATACCATACTCCTCATCTTACAGCTTTATAAATTACTGGTCTTCTTTTTGCATTCGTCTTGCGTTTCTGAACATTAAGTTACTATTGTGATATGTATAGGCGTTGGAGGCATCAGGAGTTACTCATAGATTACCGGAACTGTAGCATCATGAACCAGCGGTGTCCAAGTCACATTGGGCCTCTCCCCCTAAGAGCAAAGACAATAGTATAGCCAACTTAGAGGCTATAAGCCAAGTATCATATCATCTATAGTCAACCTAGAGCTAATATGTACAATAGTGAGCTACAAAAATATACTAGTTTAGCATTACATGACTCACATTTCACTCTCTCAAAGTGCCTAAGAGCACGTGCTAGAGCTGACTCTTGCATGAGAGTCCACTCTTCTCATATTTTCTCTATTCCAACTAGACAAGGAAATAATATTTTAATCCTTATAGTTAGCTGACTATGACTTATTATACTTGCTCTAATATAGCGACTCGGCTATTCCGCCCGTTGGCCCTTCCGCTAACCATCAAGGCATCTAACTTCCGCTGTATCTAAGACAATATTTACTATTAAAAGGCTTATGGTCTTGATGGTTGTTACGTTGCCCCAAAACTACTCCTCAACTTTAAACAATTTACGGCAATGCCACCGCTCAGTAAACTAATCGGTTCAATTTCTCTTTCCCGCTTCTCGTGTTCCTATGGCCGGCGCTCCGGACGGAACAAGTCGCTAGGAGCAACGCCGCTCTACAACGAGGCCCAGCTCGCCGGCATGCGCACGAACTCCTCCGCCTAGATATCCTCCCAAAGGTCGCGGCTGAGCCAGGCTGACATCCAGTTTCCCGGCGGCGGAGCTTGACCGAGGTCGCAGTCATGCGTCTGATTTGTGACCTGCCGCACCTCTGAGCGCTTGCTCTTCCCCGCCCCGTGCGCCACGCCGTCTCCCATCCCCGGTGTCCAGAACCTGCACTTATGGTGCGGCAAGCTCCACAAGGACGGGCTTCATTTTTTTTGGAGAAATTAGCAGTCCATGTTGAGTCCGTCTACTTGTGCCCTTTATTCCTCCATGTTTGTTTGATTCTATCTTGTGTTGTTGACTCATTTACTTGAATATAGTTCGGTTCAGATCAAGTAATGAAGATGCATGTAATCTGGGCACGGAAGGTGTTTGTTCTAATTCCTCTATAGAAGTGCAATATTTGGTGGCTCATTTCTTTGTTTACGAACCTGTGGTAGGCTCCTAGCTTCCTCTCGGCATGCCTCACTCCAGCTCGACTTCCGGCAACACAAGGGTCCCAAGCCACTAAATTGTCCTACTGACCAGCTATGCTGCGTGTGGGAGCGGCGGCATGGCCTACTGGCTTGTAGCTGACGAGATTGGGCACGACGTCCGACATGTATATTACATGGCGGCGATTATTCGTGCGAGTGCGGTGGCTCTGTGTGCCACGGCGGCTATCCAACATGCGGCTTCGAAAAGCTTTTTACAACTACTGGCGGTAAGATACTAGGCAAAGAGAGGTATCTGCAGCGGTACTGATGGATTGAGTTGTTTGCTCGCCTTTCTTTACTGACCGTACGCACCAAGGATTGGGAGGAGCATCCGGCTACCACTAAATTGTCCTGGCTGGGGCTTAATTAATTTCCTACAGTATATATTTGCTTGAGTATATGTACACTTCTTTTAGTTGGATGCTAATCTGCTATGACACATTGATATACACGCAGATGAGCAGCATATACTCCTTTGTGCATCGTTGTAGGAATAATTAATTCCACTGGGTACCAATTGTTTTTTAGGGAACAGCCGGACGAAACAGCTGCGAAGCTTTATTAATCACCAACACATATTACATCATTTAACAGTTTAGGAGCAATGAAACTAGAGGCTTTAGAAACCCAAATACAAGAGGAATTATGAATAAAACTATCCCTAGCTAGCTCGTGAGTGACCTCATTTGCTTCCTTCGGACACTACTTGAATGAAACAGTTCCTATATTGGACGCTAGGTCGATGCAATCAGCAAATAATGCAGAAGATTCACTCCACCAAATTTGTTCATGGGTTCCAATTGATCCTACTTAGCACATGACAAAACAAATGAAGTCAATGCCTAATCAATGGAGACCAAAGTTTTTACCATGGCCACCATATCTGTTTCGCCCCCTTTCCCCCATCATATCCCCCCACCAAAGGGAAGCCAACTAACAAAGAAAAGATAAAAGAAATTGTCTTAGATCGCAAAGAATTCTGATTGTTAATATTTAGGAAGGAAAGAAGTAATCAACAAAGTTAGAAAACATGGCTAAAATAAGGAATGTTATTTCTTAGCAACACAAGGGCATTTGGAACTTCAACATGACCGGTGTAGTTATCCGTGGTGAGATTTTGCTGGTCTACAAGAGGTACATCGATGAATGTGAGGTGTGAGTAAATATGCATGAAACATCAAAGAAATTTCCATCTACTCGGCATACAAATGCATAGAGCTTCGATTGGAATCCGTACAACTGAAAAGGCTTGCTTGTTAATGGATGATTCGGTGTAATGATAGGTGATCTTATTGTTTGTTAACAGCAAACCTTTAGATAAATATGAAATTGTGTCAATGGATAACAAATATGTTTCTAAAGGCAAAGGAATAGCCGGTTTCATATCTTATAGCAAGATTCATACAAAATACCGAGTTGTTCAAATGACTATCTATTTTCGTCCCTTAAGTGATGAAATTCTTCGTGCCCTAAAAAATTCGATCAAAGTAAATACGTAGCACACAATGGGATAAACAATCCTTGAGATAATTACAATGGTTACAACCTTACATAAACAAAGGGCGAAATAAGTTGGAAAGAGAATTGGTATTCGTCATGTATGAAATGTCGTCTCATATCTACAACTCTTTCAGCTCACTGTTCAATTTTTTTTAATCCCGTAGCAACGCACGGGCATTCAGCTAGTATAAATAGTTGTCTCTAATACGAAAACACACAGCCAACCCTAGTCTCCTTGTGAGTCTTGGTCCTCAGAGGCGAAGGAGGAAGAAAATGATTTGGATTTCCTGTGATGTTTGGCCGGTGCGCACCATTAGCAAGACACAACGAACTCATCGGATACGACCATAGTTTTAAAAACCGAACCGGTTCGGTGGTTTAACCGAAAAAAACCTGAACCGATGACCTCACCGGTTTTTTAAGAGGCACCGGTCCAAATAGCAAAAAACCAGGAAAAAAGAAGAAGTTGCAAGAGGAATCTTACTCAAGACCATAGTTTTAAAAACCGAACCGGTTCGGTGGTTTAACCGGAAAAAACCTGAACCGATGACCTTACCAGTTTTTTAAGAGGCACCGGTCCAAATAGCAAAAAACCAGGAAAAAAGAAGAAGTTGCAAGAGGAATCTTACTCAAGACCTTATCCTAGATAGAAATAGCACCACATAAGGCCCAATACCACTTGAACACACCATGTTTTGTGATTACATATTGAAATATACGCTTAATATATATTTTATTGTCATTTTGTTCTGATTTTTGCTTAAATTTTAATTAAAATGAACGGTTTTTTGTCGCCATCGAACCGAATGGACCATTGGTCCAACCAGTAAAAACCTGAACCGATGGCCTCACTGGTTCGATCACCGATCCGGTTTTTTAAACTATGGATACGACATGGAGTGCTCTGGACATTTGGAAACGGAGCTAATACTAGCCTAGTCTACTGTGTAGGTACAGCACTTCACACAGAATGGTCAGTAGGACCGGTAGGTTAGACTACTGTTGTCTTGTACAGAAGCGGTGCACGACCCTTGTTCAACACATAAGGAGCAGTTTTGTAACTGCTCTCTCCGTTTCAAAACATAAGATGTTTTAGCTTTGTGAAAGAAGTGTATCTAGATTCCCATTACTATATAGGTTCACTCCAAACCTAGATGAACCTGTTAGAAATAATGGGCTAAGGCATTAGACTCATGTGTGATTTCAGTTTTTTTCTAAACCTTAAAGCTCATGTGTGATTTGGCCCAATTTGGTGGCAGCTCACGTGTGAGTGGAGTGAGAGCTAAAGTTTAGTCACACATGAAAAGTTGGAGGAGAGTTACACCACCTTATAAGGTAGCGTGGTTCACCACTTAGTAAAGTGAGTGAGAAGAGGAGAACTATACGCGCACTCCTCCTCCTCCTCCTCCTCCTCCGACGCCGACGCTCGCATGCACGCCCGCTCGTCTCGTCACGACGCGCGCGCGCCGCGGGTTGCGGGAATCTCGCCGAGCCGAGCTTTATTTTTGCTGCTTAGGAAAACTGGTGCGGTTTTGACAGACGTGTCAACAGTTAGTAGATAGATACGGGTCGCTACACCGAAAACCAATCTAGGGTTTTTGCCTCCTCTCTGCTTGCGTCGCCACCGTAGTCTACTCCATCCTGCTTACCGGCGTGCACCGGCGGACGGGAGAGCAGGTCTCCGGAACCACTCGCCTTTGTGATCCTGTACGGGAGAGGGCGAATAAGGTTTTTGGGAAGCGCTCTGCGCAACTTCTCAAGTTCGTCATCACGGCGCGTCTTCCTAGGAAATCTCCTGGTCCACATGTGACTCGTCTTCAACATCGTCTTCTTCGACAGGCTGCGGCAACCTCTGCACCAACGGCAGCCGATCCGTACGTATACCGTGATTCGATCTGTTGCTCTGCTATGGCTGTTATTGCATCTGTGCTGCTGTTCGTGTTGATTAGTACATCTATTATGTTAGAGGTTAATATGATCGTAGTTGTTGCTTTTCTATTTCATATTCTAGAATTAATTATGGAAATTATGCCTAATAATCCAACAATCTAAAAACCTTATTTTAGGCAATTTCCTGAGTTAAATATGGGACACTTGGCCGATGCGATGAAGCCGGAAAAGTTTACCGGTGTTCATTTTAAAAGGTGGCGGTATAAGACCACTATGTAGCTGCAAAATCTGAAAGTGTTCGAGGCTAGTGAGGGTTTACCTGAAGGAACTATATCTGGACAAGATCAGAACAAGTTCAAGGAAACCAATCTTGCCTTTGTGGGATGCGTTCTGAGTGTTCTTAACAACAAGCTTTTTGATGTGCACATGCACATCAAAGATGGAAAAGAGCTCTGGGAGGCACTGAACACTAAATTTGGTGTAACAGATGCTGGCAGTGAACTGTACATCATGGAGAACTTTCATGATTACAGGATGGTTAACAACCGTTCTGTAGTCGAACAAGCTCATGAGATACAGTGCTTTGCCAATGAGCTTGAAATCCTTAAGTGTAACTTACCCGACAAGTTTGTGGCTGGGTGCATCATTGCAAAGTTGCCTTCTTCATGGAGGAACTTTGCCACAACTCTCAAGCATAAGCGACAAGAGATATCGGTTGAAAACCTGATAACGTCTCTTGATGTTGAGAAGAAGGCTCGGGCTAAGGACACTGCTGAGAAAGGAGGCGAGGGTCAGTCTAGCGCCAACATGGTGCAGAAGAGGACCTTCAGCAAGAACAAAGGGAACAATAAGCCCTCCTTCAACGAGCCTGAAAAGACTACAACCTTTAAGAAGAAGAAGAAGCCGAACAAGGCCGAGCTAGGTTGCTTTACTTGTGGAGAGCTCGGACACTTTTCCAAGGACTGCCCAGAACGTGCAGATCGCAGAGGGAAAAGTGGAAAGATGGTCAACATTGTGACCACTAGCAACACAGATGGGTATGGTAATTTATTTACCATTCTTTCAGTGTTTCAATCACCATGTTGATGGATTGATACGGGTGCTAATGTTCATGTGTGTGCTAACATATCTATGTTCACTTCTTATTAGGTCACACGAGATTCTTCCGTCCTAATGGGGAATGGATCACATGCTTTTGTTCGTGGTGTTGGCATGGTGGATCTGAAGTTTACTTCCGAAAAAATCGTGCAGCTGAGGAACGTGCAGCATGTCCCTACTATGAACAAGAATCTCGTTAGTGGCTCCCTTCTATGCAGAGATGGGTTCAAGGTTGTGTTAGAGTCTAATAAAGTCGTTGTTTCGAAACATGGACAATTTATCGGTAAAGGTTATGAGTTTGGAGGCTTGTTCCGTTTCCCTCTTTTAGAGTTTTGTAATAAATCCGTGAATCATATTTGTGGTGGTGTTAATGATGATACCAGTGTTTGGCATTCTCGTTTATGTCCAGTATGAGTTTAATTCCGAATTTCACTATTGCCAAAGGTCCTAAGTGCCATAGTTGTGTGCAATCAAAGCAACCTCGAAAGCCTCACAAAGCTGCCAAGGAGAGAAACTTGGCACCTCTAGAACTCATACATTCTGATCTATAGAAGATGAATGGTGTGTTGACAAAAGGTGAAAAGAGATATTTCATGAGATTGATAATGCGACTAGATACTGCTATGTTTATTTGTTGCACACTAAAGATGAAGCTTTAGCCTACTTTAAAGTTTATAAAGCCGAAGTTGAAAATCAACTAGAGAGAAAGATCAAACGTCTTAGGTCGGATAGTGGTGGTGAATATTTTCCCAAAATCTTTGACGAGTTCTGTGAGGAACATGGCATTATTCATGAGAGGACGCCCCCCTACTCGCCCCAATCAAACGGGGTTGCCGAGAGGAAAATACGCACGCTGACTGACTTGGTGAATTCCATGCTAGCCACTGCTGGTTTATCAAAGGCATGGTGGGGGAGGCTTTGTTGACTTCATGTCATGTCCTGAATAGAGTTCCTAACAAGAATAAAGAAAAGACCCCTTACGAGGAGTGGGCTAGGAGAAAACCATCAATTGCGTATTTGCGCACTTGGGGGTGTTTGGCTAAGGTCAACATACTGATTCCCAAGAAACACAAACTTGGACCTAAGACAGTGGATTGTATCTTTCTAGGATATGCTCCGTAGAGTATAGGCTATAGATTTCTAGTGGTTAAGTCTGAGGTTCCTGATATGCATGTTGATACTATAATGGAATCTCGTGATGCAACATTCTTTGAGAATATGTTTCCTATGAAAGATATGCATAACACTGCTAGAATTTCTTCTGAAATACTTCCTGAATCTAGTGCATCTATTGAGAATTTTGAACAACCACATGAGGAAGTCTTAGAGAAGGATGACGATGAACCTCCCACGAGGAGTAAGAGACAGAGGATTGCAAAATCCTTTGGTAATGATTTCATCGTGTACCTTGTGGACGATACTCCTAGATCCATTGCAGAGGCATATGCATCTCCTGATGCAGATGATTGGAAAGAAGCTGTCCAAAATGAGATGAACTCGATTCTTTCTAATGGAACTTGGGAATTATCAGAACATCCCTATGGTTGTAAACCTGTGGGTTGTAAGTGGGTGTTCAAGAAGAAGCTAAGGCCTGATGGTACTATTGAGAAGTACAAGGCACAACTTGTAGCAAAGGGATACACATAGAAAGAAGGCGAAGATTACTTTGACACATATTCACCTGTCGCTAGACTGACCACCATTCGAGTACTACTGTCCCTAGCTGCCTCTTATGGTCTTCTCGTTCATCAAATGGATGTGAAGCTAGCTTTCCTTAATGGAGAGTTGGAAGAGGAGATCTATATGGATCAGTCGGATGGGTTTGTGGTAAAAGGTGAAGAGACAAAGGTGTGCAAGTTATTAAAATCTTTATATGGCCTGAAACAAGTACCTAAGCAATGGCATGAGAAGTTTGACAAAACCCTACTTTCTGCTGGCTTTGTCATCAATGAGGCGGATAGGTGTGTGTACTATCGCCATGGTGGGGGCGATAGTGTTATATTATGTTTGTACGTGGATGATATTCTGATCTTTGGTATAAATCTTTATAAATGAAGTTAAGGATTTCCTGTCAAAGAGTTTTGACATGAAAGATCTGGGAGAGGCTGATATGATTATGAACATCAAGCTTATTAAGAACGAGAATGGGATTACTTTAACACAATCTCATTATGTTGAGAAGGTCTTGAGCCGTTTTGGCTTTATTGATGGCAAGACTCCTCTAACACCTTATGATCCCAGTTTGACTTTGCGAAAGAATAGGAAGGAACCAAAATACCAGTTGAAATATTCACAAATTGTTGGTTCTCTCATGTACTTAGCAAGCGCTACAAGACCCGATATATCTTTTACTGTGAGAAAGTTGAGTAGGTTCATGTCTAACCTGGGTATTGATCATTGGCATGTACTTGAAAGGGTCATGCGCTATCTATATGGTACAATGAGCTATGACATTCACTATTCAGGGCACCCTGTTGTGCTTGAAGGATATAGTGATTCAAACTGGATCTCTGACGTTGATGAACTCTACGTCACGAGCGGGTATGTGTTTACACTTGGAGGTGGCGCAGTGTCATGGAGATCTCGTTGACATACCATATTGACGATGCCAACTATGTAAGCAGAACTTACTGCTTTAGACACAACCACTGTTGAGTCAGAATGGCTGCGTGAATTCTTGATGGACTTGCCTGTGGTTGAAAAACCTATGCCGACAATCCTTTTGAATTGTGACAACCAAACTGTTATTGTCAAAGTGAACAATTCTAAGGATAACGCGAAGTCATCAAGACACGTAAAGAGACGTTTGAAATCTATCAGGAAATTGAGAAATTCCGGAGTAATAACTGTTACATATATTCAAATAGATAAAAACCTGGCAGATCCCTTTACAAAGGGACTGTCACGAATGTGATAGAAAATGCATCAAGGGAGATGGGATTGAGACCTATGGATGTCACACCATAGCGGTAACCCAACCTATGTGATCAGACATCCCGTGAATTAGGATCTGGGAAGAACAAGCTAGTGGTTTGACTGAGGAGAGTATTTTTGTAACCCTCTCTAAGTGAAGATGCATGACTCTCAAAATCTGTAAGGTAGGTTGGCAACATGCCTTAATGTGTTTCTGTAAGCTTTAACTAGCAAAGATACCGTCATACAGGACATTCTTAAAAGAACACACCTATATGAGCTCGACTGTAAACGTCGCGGTCTATGAGACTTGGGTGGTCTCTAGTAAACTCATGAAGAGACCAGGGAGTATGACGCATATGCTCCAACCGGCAGGGTAGACTACTGTCAGCCAGGTACTAGTTGTGATTTTGAGTGAAATCTATTAACACCAAACTTGCAATTCAAGGTTCGTCCATTGTTCAAGTTGCTGATAGATGTAGTTCAAAATTCTAGGCAGATGTTCAACTTAATAGCCTCTGCTGAAACACTAGTATATAAACAAACAGCGAGGATTGGCAAATCTTCAAATGGACATTTGAGATCTGGTGGTGGATTGTTAGAAATAATGGGCTAAGGCATTGGATCCATGTGTGATTTCAGTTTTTCCCTAAATCTCAAAGTCCGTGTGTGTGGAAGCCCATGTGTGATTTGACCCAATTTAGTGGAAGCTCATATATGAGCGGAGTGGGAGCTAAAGTTTAGTCCCACATGGAAAGTTGGAGGAGAGTTACACCACCTTATAAGGTGGAGTGGTTCACCACTTAGTAAAGTGAGTGAGAAGAGGAGAACTACACGCGCGCTCCTCCTCCGACGACACCGCCGCATGCACGCACGTCTCGTCACGTCACGCGCGCCGCAGGTTGCGGGAATCTCGCCGAGAATGTGCGCAACGTGGGCTTGGTCCATGGCGTGCTCTGTGCGGGTTTTCTCTCTGCTTGCGCCGCCACCGTAGCGGGGTGCACCGGCGGCCGGGAGAGGGCGAATAAGGTTTTTGGGAAACGCTCTGAGCGACTGCTCAAGTTTGTCATCATAACGCGTCTTCCTAGACGATCTCCTGGTTCACGGGCGACTCGTCTTCAACGTCGTCTTCTTCGACAGGCTGCGGCAACCTCTACACCAATTAATGGCAACCGATCCATACGTATACCGTGATTTAGTCTGTTGCTCTTCTATGGCTGCTATTGCATCTGTGCTGTTGTTCGTGTTGATTAGTACATCTAGTATGTTAGAGGTTAACATGATCGTAGTTGTTGCTGTTCTATTTCATATTCTAGAATTAATTGTGGAAATTATGCGTAATAATTCAACAGAACCTACACACTAAAAAAGGTCTACGTACACTCCATATTTATAAAGCTAAAACATCTTATATTTTAAAACACATAAAGAGTAGTTGAAAGAGAAGGTGGGCTCAAATGATAATGAAACCAGACCGGATTGCGTTTTAAACCCTGCTTTTTTTGTTGGACCATTCAACAAATACGTCTTGTTTTGCAATTTTCTGTTGGTATTTGATACGACGGAATGGCAATAGATTCATTAGGACCTGCAAGAGTACTTTTCTAATTCCTTGTTACATTTTACCCGCAAAAAAGAAATTCCTTGTTACATTTACAAAGTGGACTAACAAATTGTAAATCACAGTACATCAGTTTATCTTATATGATAAAATTGCAAAACTAGACAAGCACATTCCTCGTTACTTTGCTACCCCTCCTATCCAAATTAGTGTTCTCAGATTTATCTAGATTCGGATGTATCTAGTCATGTTTTAGTGCAAGATACATTCGAATCTAGCAAAAGCTGAGAACGTTAATTTGGATCGGACGGAGTATGTTTTTTTGACAATTATGCACCAATTAGGGAGATAAGGCTCTTTTTTAGCAACGAGACTCTCTTTATGTTTTTTTAGAATAGCTTATTTTCTCTCGTGTCCATACTTAGAGAAGTAGTTGGGCCACGTCTGCTAGCCATAACGCAAATAGCAGTCCCGCAAGGCCCAGCGGCGGACTAGCTGCAAGTTACCGCTTCAAGTCTTCAACCTGTCCTTGCCCCGAATACAAAGAGTGACGCGAGCTCTTCTTCTCCCTTGCTCTGATCATGGCTATGGCTACCTAGGTGAGACTTCTTTGGTAGAAATCTGAGGGTAGGCTAGAGCCTATTGAAGCCTACCTGGTAGATCCGCTCCTGCCCACAGTATCTAAACTTGACACAAAAATCAATACCTAAATTTGATACGGTCACACACTTCCGAATACGAAACATATGATATCTAAATACGACATAATGTTCATCTAGGGCACCGCCACGTCTAGAGAGTCGTATTTGCTGACATGTCGCTATGTTGACCGGTCTCCACCGATGATTATTTTACAGAAAAGCCATTTGCTAAAACCAAATCGGGTAGATGCCCCTAGATCCACCGCCCCTTCCTCTAATCTCTCCGCCTTTGTCGTTTTTCCACGAACCAGAGGAGCCCCTTCCGCCTGTGGTCGGTGAGCGTGTGCCCACATGATTCCATCTATACGCAGCTTCGTTCAGCAGCTTGCAGCTCGTCATGCTCGTCTTCACGTTCTCCGATAATTCCTCCATGTCTTCACGTTCTCCGATAATTCCCCTGCATCCCTATTTTCATTTCTAATATTGCGTATTGTGGATGAATAAATTTATAGGCCATCTATCTCTGATGGGCCGTATTCCTCCTCTCGGCTAACTTATGATCTTCGTAATCATCCTCGCCCCCTCCTTACTGCTATGGTCGTTCTGCTATTCTTGAGCCGACTTCTTGTCGAGATGTTGTTGCTCACCCTGGGTGGCAGTATGCGATGGTCGAGGTGATCTTGTTTATCTCCCTTCCCATGTGTATCCCATCATGTGTAAGTGGGTTTATAACATTAAGACTTGGTCTAATTGTTCTCTTGAGCGCTAGAAAGCACGACTTGTCGCTTGTGGCTTTTAGCGAGAGAAGGTCCATGACTATGATGAGACTTTTGCCTATGTGGATCATATATGACCATTGTTAGAACCCTTCTCATTGTGGCCTCTATTCAAGAATGGTCTGCATCTCAGCTTGATGTTCAGAATGCCTTCATCAATGTTAGCTATGTGAGGAGGTTTATATGCAGATACCCCTTTGATACTCTATCCCCGAAAACATGGTATATCGTCTTCGCCGCTCTCTCTATTGCCTCAAGCAGGCCCCTCACGCCTGGTTTGAGCGTTTCGTCTCAGTGGTGACTACTGCTGGTTTCTCAGCCAACACTCATGATCTTGCCTGTTTGCCCACACATTTGTTCATTCTCATACTTTTCTACTTCTATATGGTGATGACATGATCATCACTGGTGAGGACTTTGAGTACATTGCCTTTTTAAGGCTCATCGTCATGGGCATATCCTTATGTATGATCTTGGTCCTCTTCACTACTTTCTTGGGCTTGAGATTTCTTCTACCTCTGATGGCTTCTATATCTCCCAATAAAATTACATCCATGATCTACTTTCTCATGTTGTTCTTAGTGACGAGTGCACTATTAATACTCCTATCGAGGTTAATGTTCACCTCCATGCCTCTGATGGTGATCTATTGTCCAATCCATTGCGCTCACCATCTGGTTGGGAGCCTTTCTTATATTCCAACCAATCATCCAGATATCTACTATCATGTCCATATTTTGAGTCATTTTGTTTGTTCTCCCATTGTTGTCCACTATAGTCACCTTCTTCTTGTTCTGCGCACTACTAGGAAACAACCTATAGATAGACAAGATATTCAGTGGCGCATATGTGAAAATATGCGCCACAGATATATATCAGTGGCGCACTAAAAAACATGTGCCACAGAAGTTTGGCACTTCAGTGGCGCACGAAACCAATATGCGCCACAGAAGTCCATATTTCGGTGGCGCATATTTTCGTGTGCGCCACTGAAGTGTCAAATTTCTGTGGCGCATATAGACGTATGCGCCACAGAAGGTTGATGGGACCAAGCAGCAAAAAAAGGGGGAGAAACTTCTATGGCGCATATGTCCATATGCGCCACAGAAAGTGATGTTTCTGTGGCGCATATAGGTGTATGCGCCACAGAACAACCATATAGGGGGAAAAACATATCCCCCCGGATCGCCTTTTCAGTTTTGTAAAAAATAAAGAAAAAAATGATAGAAACTTCAAAAAATAATTCTTTTAAGTTGTAGTTAGATTTTAGGGTATAGATCTAGACAAAATTGAAAAACATGAATTTCGATGTATTTTGCAAAAATAGGTCATGGCACGGTAAAACGGCTATAACTTTTGCATACTATGTCGGAAAAAAATCTTTAACCTATCAAAATGATCGTCTCGAAATTTTCTACTCGATTCGTTGAAGATTTTGTAGATTCCCCAAATTCCAAAAGAGTAAAAAGTTATGGCAGACAGAAGATTTTTTCCTGCAAAAAAATAAAAAAGGGGAGAAACTTCTGTGGCGCATTTCCCCCATATGCGCCACAGAAGTCTTGGGCGGGATTCGAAATTTGAATCCCGCTGGCGCTCCTTCTCCTTATATTCTCCCCTTCTCCTCCACTTCTACTCCCCCTCCATACTTCTCCCTCCACTTCTCCTCCCCTCCATACTTCTTCCCTTCTCCTCCACTTCTCCCTCCACTTCTCCTCCCCTCCATACTTCTTCCCTTCTCCTCCACTTCTCCCTCCACTATTCCTCCCCTCCATACTTCTCTCCTTCTCCTCCACTCTCCGGCGACATCCACCTCAGGCCATGGCTACCTCGGTGACCTCCTCCTCCGGCGACCTCCAACACCACCGGCGACCTCCTCCTCCTCCTCCTCCTCCACCATCTCCGGCGGCCTCCTCCAACCATCTCCGGCGAGCCCTTCCTCCACCTCCGGTGGTGGCCTCCTCCTACTACTCTGACCACCTCTGACGGCCTCCTTCTCCTCCGGCCATCACATCTGATCCACCTCCGGTGACCCCCCCACCTCCGGCCAGATCTGGCCCGGCTTTTTTTTGAAATTTGAAAAAAACTTCTGTGGCACATATTGGCCATATGCGCCACTGAAGTTTGAGATCTGGCCCGCCTTTTTTTTGAATTTTGAAAAAAACTTCTGTGGCGCATATTGGCAATATGCGCCACTGAAGTTTGTTATCAGTGGCGAGGTATCAGTGGCGACTAAGATATGCACCACACAAGTCCCATTTCCATGCGCCATAGATGGGCTGTTTCCTAGTAGTGGCGGTATCTTCCTAGCATGGTCTTCACCGTATTTCCTTCCCTCGCTCTAGATCGTTTTAGCTCCAGGCCTACTCGGATGCTATGTAGGGGAGTGATCCTTTGGATCGCCATTCACTCTCTACTTACTATGTGTTGCTTGGTAGTTCTCTCATTCCTTAGAAGCCGAAGAAACATACTAAAGTCTCCCGCTTGAGTGTAGAGGCCGAGTTGCAAGCTATGGCTATTTTGAAAGTAGAGGTGACTTGGTTACGGAAGTTACTATATCACTTTGGTGTTTCTGTTACTACAAAGACTCCCCTCTTTTCAGACAGTGCAGGTGCTATCATCATTGCTCGTGATCTGATGAAGCATGAGCTTACCAAGCACATATGTGTTGGTGCCTCCTCTGTGCGCATTGGCGTGCATGATCAGGTTCTCTCCCTTCAGTATGTGCCTTCTAATTTATAGTTGGAAGATTTATTCAAGAAGGACCATACTAGAGCATAACATGGGTTCTTTCTTCCCCAACTTAGTGTTGTTGACCCACCATGTGTTTTAGGGGAGGTATTAGAGATGTATAGCTCTAGTCTTGTATATATTTCCCCATTGTAAAACGGGTTTCCTCCAGTTTGTCACAATGTACATGTATCGACCTTTATCCCCCAATGAATACTAACTTGCTCATTCCATCACATGGTACTGACCTAGAAAACCACGGTTGGTACAAAGTCTTTCAGCATTCGAGTGATACACTAACCAACTAACCATAGTGAAGAGTTACTTAGTGGTAACAAGTTCAATATTTGCCAGTGGTATTTGGATCATTACCCTCCTCTAGCTTACTACTACTTCAAAAGACCACAATGCTATGATGAGGTTCCCAAAGGCCATCTTCATATCAACACGGCTCATCCATTGATTTGGTGAACTAGGGCCTTCATTCAGATGGTGAAAAATTATCTCTAGAGAAAAATAAATAAGAGTGGCACCATAAGGAAGGAGTCCGCGACTTCTTGATTGATGGTTCTGATCATTTAGATTAGCCATTTCCGATTTCATTGTTCATGTGTTTTCGGGTGGTTTCCTGTGCCGTGTGATGATCAACGTGTCGAGAGTTTGTGGTTGTGGGAGTTGCCTGCTTTGGGTGTCGTCCGCATGTGGTGTTGTTGTAAAGGTTTTCTCCTGATTTTCCATTAAATAACTAGGAAATTATTTTTTGCTTAATTAAAATATTAGGGCAATTTTTTTGCCCCCATTTCAATAAATGGTCGACCTCTAGCTCTCCAATTCGTTTTTGCAATGCACAACAATGGCAGTGAGCCTGGCAGCCTTGGTCCTCATGGTCACCGGCTGGTGTGCTCTACCTTTAGTTGTGAGACGACCTTCCTTCCAGTGATGACCTGAAGAACAACAATCCAGAAGGAGAAGGTGTCGCTCTTCCTAATGAAGCGTCCTATATTGGGGTATTCGGGGGCGAGATACCCCATAGCGGTACTTGCCTTCATGGTTGAGAAGGCAACGTTGTCAGCAAGGACACCTACAATTGTAGTATTCTCACAGTCTTAGTTTCTGTGCATTTCAGCATTGCATCCGAAGTCTTTATTGAGATTTTTGAAAACTGGTTTTAGATAATTACAAATAGTGGAAATTATGCACCTTTCGCAAGATATAGGTCTATAATTGGTTGCTCTATTATATGACATATAGTTCATCTCCTCTAGTTTGTGTCGGTTATATTCACATCAGCATTTCTTCTGGTCCGTAATTGCAGTATCTCTTCCTATTTTGGAAGTGGTATTTCTAAAATTTACCCTGCATAATGAGGCGCACAATCTAATAAGTGATATTCCTTGAAGGAAGAGGAAGAGAATGCTTTGTATTCATGTGGATATTGACGGTACAATGTTTTTGTCGAGAAAAATGATATGGTTCTGACTTTTGACGTTTAAGCCCAACCAAACAGCCATATGTGTCACTTAACCCACCAATACTCTGTTCTGAACTAGTTACTACTTACACGGCACAACCTCCTAGTAGGGTCTACATCATTTCCATTTTCTCTTCACGCATGGGAAGTGAGTAGTTGTCGCATCCGTGGATCTAGGGTTCCCCTGAGCAGACGAGTGGGCCGTGCTCCTTGCTTAGTGCTCTCGCGGGTACGGAGGCGGACCGTCCCCGCGGGAACCTGGCTGGGAGCCCTGGGGGCCTAGCGCACCACCGATTCACGACAAGACCCCTCATGGGAGGACGTGCCCAGGAACATGCCTCGCCCGCCCCGAGTAGGACGGATGGCCAGCAGCGTCATGGCCCAAGAGATAGGACATCCTCTGGGTGCACTTCATTCAGGTCGCCCGAGTTCCGGACGGCCACTAGTAGAAAACAGACCATTAGCCCGGGTTCGTAAGGGCCTTTAGTTCCGGATTGCGAACCGGGACTGCCAAAGCGGGACTAAAGGTCCAAGCTTTAGCCCCGGTTCTGTTACGAACCGGGGTTAGAGGTCCAACCACGTGGCCCTGCGAGGCGCGCTGGGCGGCAGGACATTTAGTCCCGGGTCGTGTTACGAACCGAGACTAAAGGTTCCCTGCCGCGGCAGCATTTTGGGCCATTTGGCTGCCGCGGCAGGAGATGGGGTTTTAGGGTTTTGTGTTTTTCTTTTCATTTTGTGTTTTGTGTTCAATTATTTTTCATTGTGTGTTTTCATTAGAAACAAGTTTTCGTATACATACAGAACGCTACTACACAGTACTTGTACACATTGACGCAATATATAATATAATTTCTCTTACAAGCATACATGGAGTCCCAACCGGGTCCAGAGCATGTCTATTTGATTACATGGAGATCATTATATGGATGATTTAGGGTCTACGTATAGAGTATTCTCCGCGTGGGTCTATGACCTCGTCGATAAAAAATGCAGCAAATTCCTCTTGGATTGCTATTAGGCGGTCCTCTAGTAGGACCTTGTCCCGCATCGCGTCCAACTATATAAAAAGGAGATCGTATGAATTAGACTCAACACAACTTTTTGTAATAAAAATAAAGGGTGAATATATTGTTTACTTACTCAAACATTTTCCGAGGGCTTCTCAATACTGATGCGAATGAACTCGCACACGTAGAATCCACATAGATTAGTCCCATGTGGCTGCCTCGCGCACTTTACAAGAATAGAATTCAATCAAATAATAACTCTAGCATGATAAATGCACATAAACTAGAATTAAATAGATGCACGGACTTAGCTCGTACTACTTACCGAGAGTGATTTAAAAAAATAGCTCATCACGCCATTGACCGCGGACATGGTTCTTGAACTGTGTCCAAACCCTACCCGACAAAGAAAATTAATGTATGAGTTAACAACTACTTGATATCCCAGAAAATGAACGAAAGAAACCGATATAGTGCGATAATGGTTGAAGTTACCTCTGGAGCGCATCGATAATGCTGTGGTAGTTTTCAATGTCTTTGTTTAGTGAGTCCATGATGTGAACTCTTCCCAAGTCAACTGAAATGCTTAGAAGAATCCAGTGGTACCTACGCAAGGTTTACATACGTTAGTAACTCATCATCTACACTGAACATCGAGTAAGCAAAATTTAATGTGTACAAAAACTCACTTGTCATCGTGGTAAGGAAATAGTATTTCATTACAGAAATGATGTTTCGTGGGAATCCGCAACAGGTTGTGCTCGGTCTCCAGTGGTTTATCCTTTAGTATAGCTCCATGAACTCGATGTGGGTCAATGAACCCAAATCCATTGATAGCCTTTTTTTACAATCGAGCATCTTCATTCTGCATCATTATATATAGCGTACAAAATAATATAGTGAGTATACTTACCGGCAATGAATTGAACAAGCTGAGATAGAGACCTAATTACATAAATAAAGTAATCACTTACAGACAATATGCACTGAGGATAGTTTTGTCGAGTTCCTTTAGATTGAATAACTGAAATAATTCTGTAAATTCAATAGGGACCTCGTCTTCAGTGAAGTAATGCGATTTTCGAACTTTCACTAAGAGCCAATTTTGTTGTTTTTTTTGATGCTTTCATGTACCATTCATGGAATCGTCACATTTGTGTTGGCATATCCCGAAGCCTCTCAAAACTGACCAGAGGCTCCCCATGAACAAATTTGGGTGCTACCTCAGCCTTAGGCATATCACCGTGAAGAATTTCATGAATAGGCATACCACATTGCTCGGCCAATATCCTAGCCGTTTCCGGATCCATAGGTTCTACCTCATATAGTTGAGGTTCAGGTATGTTCACCTGGAGTGGGGGGAGCGATTGGTTTGCTTGTTTCCCCAGCTGGGGAACATCTCTTTTGGTTCTTCGGCTACCACTCGATTGTTTTGCTTGTTTCCCCAGCCGGGGGACGTCTGTTCTGATGCTTCCGCTACCACTTGATTGTTTTGCCAGTTCCCCCTGCTGGGGAACCTCTTTTGTGATGCTTCCTCCACCGCTTGATCTCTTCTATTTCAGTGTCTTCTGAAGACATCGTGTATAGTTATCTGGCGCATTTAACTGAGCTTGGGATGGCTGCGTCAGTAATTTCCTCAAGTGCTCCTTGGTTTCCGGTTTTATTTGGACCTCTGGCTCAGGTTGTTTCTTTTTAAAATGAGCATCCACTTCGGCCCGTACGACCGCATCGGTCTCTTCATCGGTTAGGTCGTAAGCCCTCTTGGGAGGAACCGGCGGTACTCTTGGGAGGGGCGACGACTGTCGCTTTGGGCATCGGTTATCGCTCGACGGAGCGGTGGTATTCTTCCGCTTTTGGCCCTTAGTGGGTGGAGGCGGCTGCGTAGATTGAGATGGACTCGTGTTGGGGTCATGGATTGGACTATTACTGGGAGGAGACGGTGCACTTGGAGGTGGACTTGGAGGAGACGGTGCACTGAGAGGAGACGGTTGCCTTGGAGGTGATGGATTGTTTCTCGGTGGAGAAGGTGGCCTTGGTGTCGAGCCTAGAAACTTGATGTATTCTTTTTTCCAAAGAATGAAGCCACTCGTGACTTCTCCCAGTATCGTCTCCCCTTCACCTCCAGGGATGTCAAGCTGTAGTGACTGACACATAGGTTGAATTTCATCCACACTGACACGAGCATAGCCAGCTGGAATCGGATTGCAATGGTAGGTCGCTCCCTATGCAGAAGGTAAAGCAAAGCCGATCGCCACCTTCATGGATATATTCTTCAGTTCAACATGTAGCTCACAACTAGTCTTCTCCTTAATTGCATCCACGGGGTACACATCCATCGTTGCATCATTACCGTGGCCCTCCGTGGAAGCCACACTGCTTTTCCGTTACGATGGGCCGACCGTACTGTCCGGTGCAAGATCTTGCTGTCGGAGTCCTTTAAGTTCATTAAGCTCCTGGCGATGCTCCTGCAGCATGGCTTCAAATCTCGCGAACCGCTCCGTATCCTCCTCTTTTTGCCGCTTTGTTCTTCTCGATCGGCTTCTGTACGTGTCAAGGTGCTCGGGAAACCCGATAACCCATGGATAAGAAGGTCCAAACCCTCTTATTCGTCCAGCCTTTTCAGGATTCCCGAGAGCCTTTGTCAGCTCATCGTTATCTCTGTCGGGAACAAACGTTCCCTCTTCAACCTCTTTTATCACTTTAATAAGTTCTTTTTTGGGTGAAGAAATTTCTTCGCCTGTAACAATCTCGCCTATTTCTAGGACTAATGATGCCCCATGCCCGAATACCCAATTTCTTGACCTCAAGGGCCAACTGGACGTAGCTGGACTGACCCCTTTAGCCTCCAGGTCAGCCTCAGCTTTATCCCACTTAGGCATGGCACTCCTGTAGCCACCTGTGCCCATATGATGGTGATATTTCTTTTTGGCTGCATTTAACTTATTTTTTGCTGACATTGCCTTAGCTAGTTCCGAGGTCTTGTATTCCACAAATGCGGCCCAGTTATCCTGCTGCAACTCTAGTGGGCCAGTGAATGGAGGAGTTTTTTTCTTCAAGACATACTTGTGGTACAATCTTTTTTCCATTCCTTGAATAGTTAGGCCATCTTCTTAAGAGCAAAGTGCTTGACTTTCCTCGTCATTTGCTGTGTGAGCTCATCAGTCTCCAAGACTGGTAGGGTGAAATGTGTCATGAGAGAATTCCACATCGTATCTTTCGCCCTGTCATCTACAAAACTAGCCCCAGCTGGATCCTTTTTCTTTCCTGGCTTGTTCCAATTTCGCGTGGTGATCGGGACTTTGTCTCTAACAATCACTCCCCATTGACTTGTAAATGCATTCGCAGATTCTTTGGGCTCCTGTCGTTGTA
Organism: Avena eriantha; assembly: GCA_910589775.1. Lineage (NCBI taxonomy): Eukaryota > Viridiplantae > Streptophyta > Magnoliopsida > Poales > Poaceae > Avena > Avena eriantha. Next base: position 79,965,554 of record OU342744.1, on the reverse strand, counting down.
TTGGGCACGGCAGTACCTGAAGAGGTTAGATAGAGGTGTGGGGACTAGCAGGGAAGCTATCGACGGCGTCCACAGGCGGGATTGGATACAAGCGAGCGTAGCGGGACGCAAGAAGTACCTAGGTTCGGGGCCCTCGTGGTGAGGTAAAGCCCCTACTCCTGTCGGATCTGACTATGTGGAATACTCGAACTACAAGTGCTCCTCGAGCTGTATATGCTAGCTACTGCCTTAAATGCTGTAAGACCAACCCTTTCTACTGAGGCCTTGCCTCTCCTTATATAGGCAGAGAGGAAAAGGTCTCACTGGCCAGTCCGACTGGCGGGCCCCACAGGCGGGTCCCAGCCAACTAGTCATCTACAGTGTCCGATATGGCTTTTCTCATCGGAGTACGAGCGGTATGGCTGTCGTAGGCACAGTGGACGCCGTGCGAGCCTATCGTCAGCACCGGCCGCTGTTCCTGCGTCACCGACGGAAAGTCTTCGGTATGACTGGGTAGTTGCCAGTCTTGTCACCGTACAGGGCGTACCGTGCACTGATACACACGTCGCCCTGTCCCATTGATTGAGTCCGGCTACGTCGTCGTATCCGGCTGCCTCCTGCTGATCCGGCTACCGGGGGATAGCTAGCCTGTCTTGCCCTGTCCGGCTGCATCTGGTCAGCCGGACGCGATCCGGCCTTCTTGTTTCTTATTCGGTTGGGGTACCTGGGGATCATCCCCCTGACACTAGCCCCCGAGCGCGTGTGGATTCCGCCCTCAGGCGAAATGTGCGCGCGCTTCCTCTTGCTTTTGAATTTGTGTCCGGCTGAGCTTGGCGGTTGAGCTACCCGTGACGTCAGTGCTGACGCCGGCCACGCGCGCACGCGCCATCATTACCCTGCGGCGGGCAGCGTAACGTCCCGTCGCACGTCGCCTCGGGAAACTGCTGTCCGGCGCTTCGATTCTCGCTCTAGGATCTTCTGCGCATCCTGCTCTGGCACATAGGATCTAGACGGCGGTTGGGGTGTGGGTTACCCGGATGCATGCCACGTGCCCCGTCGATGATTGCCCTTCTGGTCCTTTAAAGGGACGCCGCGGGGGAGGCAATTTCTTTCCTTCGCCCCCCCCCCCCCCCCCCCCCCCGCTGTAGTTTCCTTCTCTCTCGCTGCTTCTGCTCCTGCGCCCTTGCCCTTTGCGCCGCCCGCTCGCCTTCGTCGACGCTACGGGCCACCGTCAATCTTCCGTCGCCGCTCCCCCTCGTCAACCGGAAATGGCCGCCGACCGCGGGGCCTGGTGCGGCTCCGCCGTCACCGAGGACCAAATTGCGAAGTACCGTGCCACCCGCGTCCTCCAGCCAGTAGAGGAGGTGGCGGTGCGGCTGGCGCCGGTCGGGGAGGTGTCGCCGCATCCGGTGGAGGGAGAGTGCGCCATCTTCCTTTCGCACTTGGCACGCGGTTTCGCCCTTCCAGTGAACCCGTTCCTCTTGACCTTCCTTGCTTTCTTCGATCTCCATCTCCACCACCTCGGCGCCAACGCAATCGGAACGTTGGCGCACTTCGTGGCTTTCTGCGAGAGCTCCCTCGAGATCCAGCCAAATCTCGGGCTCTTCTACCGGCTCTTCCGAGTCCGGCCGCAGGTGCAATTCACCCAAGGGCCACTAGTCGTCTGCGGCGGCGCCTCCATCTACTCCCGCTCGCAGACTGGCTACCCCAAATTCCTTCTTCACGATACGGTACGACTGTGGCAGCAGTCATACTTCTACGTGAAGAACCTCACCAACTCGACCGGATCAATCTGCCGGCCTTCCAGGACGTCGAGTCCAGCCGGCAGAACTGGGACTTTAAGTTCCACGACGACAAGGCGGAGACGGATGAGCTGCTGAAGTGCATGCGCTCGCTCGTCCACTGCTGGCTGACCGGCCTGGACGTCACCCTCAGCTGGATGTCCCGGTTGATGATGCCATTGCAGCAGCGAGCACACAAGATGTGCTACTACTCCAGCCGGCTGGACCCGACCCGGCTGTCGCGCTGTGATCCCTGCTACCACAACCTGAAGGAGTGGGTGTGGACAATCACCAAGGAACGGCTGCCGAAGAACTGGAGGTTCCGCCTGGCGCCTTATACTCAGGAGAACCGTGCGCCCCGGGTAAGCTCTTCTAACCGGATGCTCTTTTGGTGTTTCTTGTACTTGTTCTTTGATTTCGTCTGGCTGATCTCTTGTATTCGCCAGATGTTCCCTTGCATCATCCGCGAGGAGGGCGCGGCTCCCCTCGAGGAATTCACGCCCGACCTGCCCGAGCCGCGCGCTCGGCGGTCCGACGAGGAATTGGATGGGGACGGCGACGCCTTCCCCAGCCGGAATGACGAGCCGGACGCCGACCAGCATGCGGAGGTACACGAGGAGGAGGCCGCGCCGACCCCGGAGCCGGCGACGCGCTCTGCAACGGACGAGGAAGCGGGTGGGAGCGGCTCTAGCCGTTCCGGCTCCCGCCGCCCTGCGACGGAGGAGCCGGCGCCCAAGAGGAGCCGGTCCGGCCCCCTGCCGCCAAGCCATCTCGGCCGTCCTTTTCTTTCGGCGTCCTCTGCCTATTTGCCCTTTTTCTTCCTTTTCTGACTCTGTTTTGTTTTGCCTTTGCCTTCTCCTTTTTCTCTTTAGCACACTGGTTTCCTTCGGAGCGGCGAGCCCGGCACGCGTGCCAGCCGGGTCGCCGCCCCGTGCCCCGACTGCGCCGACCAGCGCCCCTCCTTTTTCTGAGGCGCAGCCTTCGCCTCTCCCTCGGGCCGAGCCGACCGCCTCCGCCCAGCCGGAAGTCCACCAGCCGGAAGCGCGGTCCTCCCAGCCGGAAGGCTCCACCGCGGGCGCGCGGGGGGCTACCGGCAAGGAGGTCGTCGTCGTTGGTGATGACAACTCCGACGAGGAGCCTGGGGAGGAATGGCAGACGGTGGTGGTCGCGGCGAAGGAGTCCTTGGCCGTCAATGCCATGGACAACGACGCTTCTTCCGCCACCTCGCTGTCGGACCTTGCCGCCACGCTCGAGCTGGCGGTGAAGGAGTTCCGGCTGCTAGAGGCCACAGCCAGCGGGAGCCGGACGTTGGAACAGAAGCTCGTTGCTGCCAACGAGACCTCCCAGAGTAAGTTCTCTTCACCCGGCTTGCCCCCCTTTTTTTGGGTACTGATAGCCGGTTTTGTTGCAGCCATCCTTGTGTGCGCTCAACACGAGATCGATCGCTTGAAGAAGGCGAACGACCGGCTAAGCAAGTCCAATTCTACTCTGCGGCAGTAGAACAAGGATTGGCACGCGAGGGTGGACGGTCTGGAGGCCACCATCAAGGAGCGCGACGCCTCGCTCGCTAGCCAGACCGAAGTCTTCTCCCTTCTCGAGGCCCAGAACAAGGACCAAGAGAAGGAGATCAAACGGCTAGCGACCAAGGAGAAGGCGCTGGTGGAGGAGCTGATGCAGGTCGGCCACACTGCCAAGGGTGAGTCCTTTTCCCGTCTTCCTTTCTTTTCGGATCCGGTAGCCGGATCTGACTTCACTTTTCTGACAGCCTTTTACCCTGGCATAGACCTGCTGGCCTACAACCGGTTGAAGGAGAACTGGCCGAGAGCGCAGCCGACGGCCCAGGAGCTCGTCGTTCTCCTTGGCGAGAAAGCTTCCAAGCTTCTCCAGGCGGCGCGGGACGTCTTCTCCTTCGTGTGGCCGGAGGCTCCGGTTCCGGAGACGATGGCGCAGCTAGCTACGAAGGTGGGGGAGGTGCCGGCTGCGGTGGACCGGCTGCGAGACTTGGCAGCGGGGGCTGGAGCGGAGATGGCCTTGGCCCTCATGCTCTCCTGGTACAAGGACGCCCCCGTCGAGAAGATCGACAGTGGCTTCCGTGCCAGAGCCGATCTTGCTGCCATCCGCCAGGCCCATCCGGAGCTCCGCGGATCCGCCATCAAGATCGCCAATTACATGGATCCCGACGAGGTGCTCACCGACTCAGAGTCCGTCGGTACTCCTGATGTGGAGGTCTCGATGCCGCCACCTACCAGCGCCGGAACCGGATCAAGCTCCGCGCCCCCTCCGCCGCCCGAGGCTTCTGCTGGCCAAGATCTCCCTCGCGGCAAGGGTCCTGCCGTTTAGTTATCGCCCCGAGATGCCGGGTGTATTTGTCTTGTGCCACATACTTATGAACCTTGTCTGTTTGTGCCGGCTGTCTTTGACGCCGGGTAACTTATGGGAGCTTCGTCTCTCTTTTGTTTGTTAATATTGACCTTGCTTGGATTTCCTTCAACTTATGCACTTCGAATTTTCTTTCCATACTTCGCCGGTTAACTTTATCCGGCTTACTTCGCCTGGCTACACACTTTTAGTCGGGGGACCAGACCTCCAGTGGGGGCGCGCGAGCGCACCCACTGGGTGTAGCCCCCGAGATTCGCAGTAGCTGGCGTAGCCAGGTGCTTCGAATCTTTCTTCTTTCCCCATTCTTCTATCTTTATCCGACTAGACTCATCTCAGTTGGTTGCTTTTGCTGGCTGAACACCTTCAGCCGGGGGAACTAACATTCCAGTGGGGGCGTGCGAGCGCACCCACTGGGTGTAGCCCTCGAGATTCGGAGTAGCTGGCGTAGCCAGGTGCTTCGAATCTTCCTTGTCTTCTCTTGCTCCTGCCCTTACCCTCACCTAGACTCCGATCGGCCGGCTAAACGCCTTTAGCCGGTCGGGAACCACAAGATTCCACTAGGGGCGTGCGAGCGCACCTAGTGGGTGTAGCCCCCGAGATTCGGAGTGCTTGATGAAGGCAAGGACTTCGAATCTTCTTTCCTTCTCCTGGATTCCGACTCTAAGTAGTCGGACAAAATGTACATAGGCATACACACATGTCCACATAGGTTAGTAGGTTAGTCTGCCAAATTGTAGCCGGAAAACGGCTTGTTTTTTCGAAAACTGGCTTGTCCCTTTCTAGACACTTAGTCGCTTTCCCGTGCGCTCTGCTGTTTTCGCTGTGTCCTTGCCGGGCAGCCGGGTTGCGGTCTGCAGCCGGAATCGAAGGGAGCTGACAGTACATTGCACACGGTACTAATGGCTTAGCAGCTGGATTGGTTCGAGCTAGTTGCAGGGCCGGGACACCCGATCTGTCGCGTCTCCTCCCTGTTTTTCGTGTGGGATGCCTCGGGCTTTTGCTCTTGCCAGCCGGACAGCCGGGTTGCGGTCTGTAGCTGAGACGAAGAGTGGGCCTCTGACATCGTCGCACAGTACTCAGCCGGTTTGTTGACTTAGCAGGCCGGGCCAGCCGGCGAGCCCCCGGGTAGGGGTTGCTAGAGCTGGAAAATCATAACTGGAAAACGGATGCATACACATTTCTAGCAAGGAGCCCCCGAGATTCTCATGGGGGTCCGCATTTTCATTCATAGGGTTTTCGGGATACATACATTGCCTGGCAACTAGGTGTAAAACGGGCGCAGCAGGGCCGCGTTCCAGGGACGCTCGGTTTCCTCGTCTGATTTGTCCATCTTGTTCTTGCGTGGCTGATGCGCGTCGATGAGGTAGTAGGAGTCGTTGGGTAGCGCCCGGCTGATGATGAAGGGGCCCTCCCAGGGTGGCGATAGCTTGTGCATGCCCTTCGTGTCTTGCACCAGCCGAAGGACTAGGTCGCCCTCGCGGAATGCGACTGGGTGGATCTGGCTTGAATGGTAGCGACGTAGTCGCTGTTGGTACAGGGCTGATCTGGACAAGGCCAGCTCGCGGGCCTCCTCCAGGAGGTCCACTCCGTCCTCCCGCGCCTCCTGGTTGGCTTTTTCGTTGTAGAGGAGCTTGCGAGGGGAGTCGAACTCGATGTCGGCAGAGAGGACGGCTTCCGATCCGTAGACCAGGAAGAATGGCGTGTAGCCGGTTGACCTATTCGGCGTGGTGCGGAGGCTCCACAGCACAACCGGAAGTTCTTCGATCCAACATCCGGGTGACCGCTCTAACGGCTTGACGAGACGTGGCTTGATGCCAGCTAGCACCAAGCCGTTTGCTCTTTCGACTTGCCCGTTGGATTGCGGGTGCGCGACAGAGGCGAGGTCCAATCGGATGCCCTTGTTGCTGCAGAACCGGGCGAAGGCCCCCTTGGTGAAGTTCGTGCCGTTGTCGGTGATGATGCTGTTGGGGTAGCCGAAACGGTTGATGATGTCGGTGAAGAAGGTGACCACCGTCGCCCCGTCCAGCTTCCGGATAGGCTTGGCCTCGATCCACTTCGTGAACTTGTCCACCGCCACCAGCAGGTGGGTCATGCCCGCGCGTGCTCGCTTGAAGGGACCGACCATGTCAAGGCCCCAAACCATGAAAGGCCAGGTGATCGGTATGGTCTTGAGTACCGAAGTTGGCATGTGCCTGAGCTGCCCGAAGCGCTGGCACCCCTTGCATGCGCGGACTAGCTGCTCAGTGTCCTCGAGGGCGGTGGGCCAATAGAAACCGTGGCGGAATGCCTTAGCGACTATCGCCCTTCACGAAGCGTGGTGCCCGCACTCGCCCTGGTGGATATCTTTGAGTAGCCGGTAGCCCGTGTCCGCATCAACACATCTTTGGAAGATACCGGATACACTGCGCTTGTACAACTCGCCGTTTATGATGGTGTATGTGTGCGCGCGGCGCCGGATTTGCCTGGCCTCCACCTCGTCGTCCGAAAGTTCTCCATCGGCGATGTAGCTCATGAAGGGCTGTGCCCAGGATGGCACTTCCCGGATGACGAGGACGCTCTTGTCCTCCGGTTGACGGGTGTCGGGGGGTCGTCCGGGTGGCGTACCCGGAACGGCAGCCCCCGAGCCGCTAGGCGAGCCGGCAGCCCCCGGGTCTTGCGAGCCGGAAGGCACTGCCTGGCCAGAATTGGTGCGGGACTTCTTCTTTGGCGGTTCTGCCAGCTCCGCTTCCGCCGTTCCGTCAGCCGGAACGGTTCCTGCCCAGACGATGGAGTCCGATTCTGGCGACGGGTTGATGGATGGCTTGCGCAGGTGCTCTAAGGAGACCCCTGGTGGGATGGCCTGCCTGGTGGAGCCGATCTTGGAGAGCCCATCGGCTGCCTCGTTGTTGACGCGGGGGATGTGGTGAAATTCGCACCTGTCGAAGGAGGCGTTGAGCTTCTGGATGTGTAACCGGTAGAGAGCCATGTTTGTGTCTCTAGCATCCCATTCTCCGGATACCTGCTGCACCACCAAGTCCGAATCGCCGAAGCACAGGATCCAGCTGACACCGATCTCCTTGGCCAGCCGGAGCCTGTGCGCCAGTGCCTCGTATTCAGCTACATTGTTGGAGGCCTTGAAGTGGATCTGCAGTACGTACTCCAGCCGGTCTCCTTTGGGCGAGGTGAGCATGATGCCGGCTCCCAAGCCCCTGAGTATCTTCGATCCGTCGAAGTACATCAGCCAATGGTCCGAATCCGGAACCGGTGGGAGGTACTGGGTCTCGGCCCAGTCGACGAGGAAGTCCACCAACGCCTGCGACTTGATCGTGAGCCGGGGCTCGTACTGGATGGAGTAGGCGGCAAGCCCGATGGCCCACTTGGCGACTCGGCCGGTAGCGTCCTTGTTGCCGATGATTTCTGAAAGGGGTGCAGTGCACACGACCTTAATCGGGTGCTCCTGGAAGTAGTGCTTGAGCTTCTTGCACGCCAGGTACACGCCGTAGCACATCTTCTGGTAGTGGGGGCAGTTTTGCTTGGAGAGAGAGAGAACCTCGCTGAGGTAGTAGACGGGTCTCTGAACCGGCTGAGCCTTGCCTTCCTCGGGGCGCTCCACCACCAGGACGACGCTGACGACCCGGCTGATGGCTGCTATATAGAGCAACATTGGTTCCTTACTAGCCGGTGTGGCTAGAACCGGCGCTGTGGATAGCATGCGCTTGAGGTCGTGAAACGCGGCGTCGTCTTGCGAAGTCCAGGAGAACTTGTTCGTCTTCTTCATCAGCTGGTACAACGGGAGTGCCTTCTCCCCCAGCCGGCTGACGAAGCGACTGAGGGAAGCCAGGCATCCGGTGAACTTCTGGACTCCAAGCAGCTTCCTGGGCGGCTGCATCCTCTTGATGGCCGCGATCTTCTCCGGATTCGCCTCGATGCCTCGTTGTGAAACGAGGAAACCGAGTAGCTGGACGGACGGTACTCCGAAGACGCACTTCTCTAGGTTTAGCTTCATCTAGTACTGGCGGAGGTTGCCAAATGTTTCTCCCAGGTCTTCGTGGAGGGTGCGCTTCTCCTTGGTCTTGATGACCACGTCATCCACGTAAGCGTGCACATTTCGGCCTATCTGCGAGTGCAAGCATTTCTGCATACATCGCTGATAGGTGGCGCCTGTGTTCTTTAGGCCAAAAGGCATGGTTACATAGCAGAAAGCCCCATAGGTGGTGATAAATGATGTCTTAATCCGATCAGCTGGGTTTAGCCGGATCTGATTGTACCCGGAATAACAATCTAAAAAAGACAACAAATCACAGCCGGCCGTGGAATCGATGACTTGATCGATACGAGGCAAGGCGAAGGGGTCTTTCGGGCACGCCTTGTTCAGGCTGGTGTAGTCGATACACATGCGCCAGGTCTTGTTCTTCTTCAGCACCAGGACTGGGTTCGCCAGCCAGTCCAGGTGGTACACTTCCATGATGAACCCGGCTGCAAGGAGCCGGGTGATCTCATCATCGATTATCTTTCTCTTCTCCTCTGTGAACTGGCGCAGAGGTTGCTTGATCGGCTTGGCATCCGGATGCACGTGAAGTGAGTGCTCGGTGAACTCCCTCGGCACACCCGGCATGTCCTTGGGGGACCACGCGAAGATGTCCCGGTTCTCACGGAGGAAGTCGACGAGCGTGCCTTCCTATTTGCTGTCCAAGCCGGCGCCAATGGTGACGAACTTAGTCGGATCGGAGGGGTCGAGCAGGATCCTCTTCGTCTCCTTTGCCGGCTGGAAGGCCCCTTCTCCAGCTGGCTTGCTGCTAGCCGGAATGTCCTGCTGGGCCATGGCCACATTGTGCATGATCACGCGCTTCTCCTCGGCTATGATGAGGGCCTCTGCCAGTTTGGAACTGGCTGAAGCGCACTCCATCGATCGCCTGAAGCAGCCGGCAACGGTGATCACGCCGTGGGGTCCCGACATCTTCGTCTTGAGGTAGGCGTAGTGGGGGATGGCCATGAACTTGGCGAGGGCGGGGCGCCCGAGGAGAGCGTGGTAGGAGCTCGTCAAATTTACCACCTCGAACCAGATTGGTTCATGGCGGAAGTTCTCCTCGGTCCTGAAGATGACGTCCAACTGGATTTTCCCCAACGGGGCGCAGGCTGGCCCCGGCAGTATGCCGTGGAACGTCGTGGTAGTCGGGCGCAGGTCGCTTTCGCGAATGCCCAGCTTCTCCAGCGAGGACTGGTAGAGGAGGTTGAGGCTGCTGCCTCCGTCGATGAGGACGCGCGAGAATCGGCAAGTGCGCGCGTTGGAGACGATGAGGGGGTCGAGCACCATGGCGTAGCCCTCGGGAGTCGGTAGATGCTCAGGCTGATCTGCCCGGCTCCAGGTGATGGGGGTTTTCGACCAGTTCAGGTACTGGGGGACCGGAGAGGCGATGGTATTGACCTCCTTGGAGCGTCGCCTGCGGCTGTGCTTGTCGTCCTGCTTCGTCTCGAAGATGTGGTAGGCGGCGTGCGGTGGGGGTAGCCGTTGTTGTTGTTGCCGCCGTTGCCACCGTTACCATCATTGCCGGCTCCCCTAGCCGTTGGTGGAGGTCCACCCGGTGGGGGAGGCGGGGGACGAGGCTGGTTGCCCTGGTCCTTTAGCTGGCGGGTCCAGCTGCAGTTCCGGGTGGTGTGCGTAGTCGGCTTGAAGGGACCGCTATGCCACTTGCACGGGCCATCGAACATCTGGTCGAAGGTGAGCCGTGGCTTCTGCCTCCTTGTCTCATTAGCCGGCGCGTCGGGCGCGCCCTCCACAGCGTTGACCTGCCGCGCGTGGTAGCGAGGCTTTTGCTGTCCGGCCTGGCGGTCCCCATGGAACCGGTTGTCGTTGCCGTGGCGTCTGGAGGATCCGGCTTCTCCAGTCGGATTGCTGGGCCGGTCGCGAGCCGGCTCTGTGGGAGTCGGACGTCCGTCCGCGTTTACTCGGAGGGGCTTCTTCATGGCGGCATCCGCCGTGGCGTACTAGCCCGCAACCGTCATGAGCTCCGCCATGGTTTTCGGCTCGTCACACAGTAGTCGGTGGCGAAGCATGGTGCCCTCTCGGCAACCCTCGATGAAGAAACTGATGGCTTGGCTCTCCAGGATGCCCTCGCAGGTGTTGCGCAGCTCTGTCCACTTGGCGAGGTATTCGCGGTCGGTCTCGTGGTCGCCCTGGACGCACAAGGCCAGGTCGCGCGGGTGCCCTGGGCGCTTGTACGTGCCGTTGAAGTTGCGGACGAACACCTTCTCGAAGTCAGGCCAGGCGTTGATGCTGTTGGGCGCGAGGCTATTGAGCCATGTCCTCGCCGACCCGGTTAGCATGAGGGGGACGTAGCGCACGGCTGTGCGCTTGTTCCCGTGGGCGATGCCAACTGCCGTAGCGTAGTCGGTAAGCCAGTCTTCCGGTTTCATGCTGCTGTCGTACTTGGGGCTGTCCCTGGGCAGGGAGTATTTATCCGGAAATGGCTCGTTCCGGATGCGGGGACCGAAACAAACCGGACCGGTAGAATCTTCCTCCTCCGTGACGCGCGCTTGAGCGAGGAGCTCAATGCGGTCGCGGGCATCCGGACAATCCGGGTTGGGCGCTCCCACCTGGCCCGAGAGACGGGAACCGGCTGGTCTGGGCGCTCCGGCTGGCGGAGGGGGAGGTGGCGGGTTGCTGTTCACCGTCTGCTCCTGGCGCGGCTGGCCCCTGTTGCCAGAGCTGCGACGCCTACTGTGGGCCCTGGGCGGCTGAGGGGAGGACGCCTGCTGGGTGTCGCGCGGCGCACCCCTCCTGTTGGCAGGTAGCCTGCTCCCCCTGGAGTAGCTAAGGTCTTCCTGCATCTGCCGGTTGGCACCAGCCTGCTCGTCCGCGACACGGAGGAGCTCCTGCACGCGAGCGTGCTGGCGGGCTCGCTCCTCGCCCTTCAGGCTGGGTAGTTCCTCTGCCGCAGCTCGCGCCGCGCGCAAGTTCTTGATGGGCGTGCTGTAGGTGGGCGTGTGAGGGCGGGCGCGGGTCCGGTTCCACGTCCTTTTCCAACCTACCGCCCAGCTCGCCGCCCCGATGCCATACCTGGTCGCGCCGGCTCGGCTCCATGGTAGCCGAAGTGAGGCCGTGCGCGCGGACGTACTCGCGCCGGGTGATCTCGAGCTGCTTGCAGGCTACCGCTAGCTCCATGGCTTCATGGAGGAGGATCTGTCTCTCCATGCTAAAGTTGGCCTCCGCCTCCTCCGGGTTATCCCCGAGGTTAACCGGCGTCAGGAGCCGATCAATGGCATCCTCCACCGGGTTCCGAGGCTGCGGGGGAGCGGAAGTTCCGACCTCGTCCGCGCCTCGCTCCCGCGGCTGGCGGGGATGGGAGCTAGAACCGGCCATCATGACCTCTACGCCGCGAGGCACGGCGGAGGCGCTGCCGCCTGAGCACGGCAGCTCCGCGACAGAGATGATTTCCCTAGGGAAACGCTTCGGGGCGGTGGCGACGTAAAAGGGGAGGTCACCGAATAGCAGGACGGTGCCGTTCGCCGGGAAGGAGGTTCCGGCGAAGCAGGAAGCGTTGTCGATGACACAGTCAAACTTGCCGAGCGTGAGCACCAGGACGGAGGCCACGCGCTCACCGGCTGACGTGCGGGGTCCCGTGCGGAACGTGACTCCGGTCGGAGCCATGAAGCCCCACGGTGGGCGCCAACTGTCGTTGTATTGGAAACGGCAGTACCTGAAGAGGTTAGATAGAGGTGTGGGGACTAGCAGGGAAGCTATTGACGGTGTCCGCAGGCGGGATTGGATACAAGCGAGCGTAGCGAGACGCAAGAAGTACCCAGGTTCGGGGCCCTCGTGGTGAGGTAAAGCCCCTACTCCTGCCGGATCTGACTATGTGGAATACTCGAACTACAAGTGCTCCTCGAGCTGTATACGCTAGCTACTGCCTTAAATGCTGTAAGACCAACCCTTTGTACTGAGGCCTTGCCTCTCCTTATATAGGCAGAGAGGAAAAGGTCTCACTGGCCAGTCCGACTGGCGGGCCCCACAGGCGGGTCCCAGCCGACTAGTCATCTACAGTGTCCGATATGGCTTGTCTCATCGGAGTACGAGTGGTATGGCTGTCGTAGGCACAATGGATGCCGTGCGAGCCTGTCGTCAGCACCAGTCACTGTTCCTGCGTCACTTACGCAAAGTCTTCGGTCTGGCCGGGTAGTTGCCAATCTTGTCACCCTACAGGGCGTACCATGCACTGATACACACGTCGCCCTGTCCCATTGATTGAGTCCGGCTACATCGCCGTATCCGGCTGCCTCCTGCTGATCCGGCTACCGGGGGATAGCCGGCCTGTCTTGCCCTGTCCGGCTGCATCTGGTCAGCCGGACGCGATCCTACTGTCTTGTTTCTTATTCGGTTGGGGTACCTGGGGATCATCCCCCTGATAGCTCCAGCAGTTGACCCTGCGGAGAGACTAAGTCAATGCTGAAACGGACATCAGTGGGCAACTTGTGTGTCGGGCCTCTTGTCCTTGTAGAAGATTGGCCGGAAGCGGAGGTCGAAGAGAAGAAACATTCGTCAGTACATATGTACGAATCAATTAGTGCATCTATACTAGTGAACGATCGATAGAGGCTTTATATACCTCGACAGAGTTTGTCATTATTATGGTGTCTTCACCATGGTCTCCACCATGGTCAGCACCATCGTCTCCACTATTTTCTCCACCATCGTCTCCTCCAGACAAACTAAGATATTTAGAGCCATCATAATAAGACCCCCAGTACCCCCATCTATAATATTGAGAAGATCCTCTTCATTCTGTCTACCGTCCATAGCTTAACTAATACAGAAAAAGAATATTGCATTAAGTAAAAGAATATTACAACTACGACAACTCGGATACAGTACTTAGTGATTAAGATAAAGTACAATAATATAAGATAAAGTACATTATTAATACATCTCGCTCATATCTCGCTCATAATATAAAGTACATTATTAATACATCTCGCTCATATCAAACTAGCGAATGCGGCTGCTGCGTTCTGTGCTACGGGAGCTCTACAGCCATAGAAGAGGAACCATCACCGGAGAATAGCTCGGGTGAGATCCGCGAACCTGCCAGATATTGGAGAACCTAGTCTCCAAAAGATACATGTATCGTCGTACATGCTCGTCCTCCTCCCTGATACGACGACGTATCACCTCCTCGGGGGCCGGCTCCCTCTGCACAGCTCCTGGACCTCGTGGATGCCACCAAAGAAGCTCCAGGTCGACGATGATACCCGGATTCCTCACCAAGATACGAGTTCCGACAGGTAGCACCTCCCAGTGCCAACCCGGCGGAGCCCAGACTCGGACATCCCCGACGGAGTCCAGTAGGCTCGGACGAGGTGGACACGGCATAACTAAATAATAGCAATAAGCAATCATAAAACATAAACAATAACTAAATCACTAAGTATTGCCCTAATAACACTAACCCTAAACCTAACCCTAACTAAACTAAACCTAATTAACTAAGTATTCTAACTAACCCTAGATAAATACTAATACTAATATTAATACTATCTAAATACTAATACTACTAACACTAACCCTAAACCTAACTCTAACTAAACTAAACCTAATTAACTAAGTATTGTAACTAACCCTAGATAAATACTAATATTAATACTAACTAAATACTAATAGTACTGACACTAACTAAATACTAATACTACTAACACTAACTAACCAAAATACTAATACTACTAACACAACTAAATACTAATACTACTAACACTAACTAACCAAAATACTAATACTACTAACACAACTAAATACTAATACTACTAACACTAACTAACCAAAATACTAATACTACTAATACTATCTAAATACTAATACTATTAACACTAACACTAACTAAATAATAATACTACTAATAACACTAACACTAATTAAATACTAATACTAGTAACACTAACTAAAATACTAATACTACTAATTAACACTAACTAAAATACTAATACTACGAACTAACACTAACCAAAATACTAATACTACTAATTTACAAACACTAACACTACTACTAACCAAAATTAACTAATAACCCTAATTAACCAAAATTAACAATAACTAAAACACTAACAAAAATTAGGGCTGCACGGCGATCACCTGAAGACGGCGAGGCGGCGCGGGGCGGAGACGACGCGGGGTGGAGAAGGTGCGGTGGGGCGGCGGCGCATCGTGGCGGCGCAGCGGCTCGGCGAGGGGGGGGGGCGGCACGGCGCAGGGCGGAGACGGGAGCGGGCGGCGGCGGCACGGCGGTGCGGGGCTCCTTCTCACGGGCGTGGGCGCGGCGCTAGGAAGAATCAAAATTGGCGGCTCTCCGGGTCATGGCACGACCCGGGGTGGGGGTAGGGTATTTATACCACCCCCCTTTAGCCCCGGGTTGTAATACGAACCGGGGCTAAATGTCCATTTAGCCCCGGTTCGTATTACAAGCCGGGGCTAAAGGTTATTTTTGGCGCCAAAACCAAAAATGGTTTATAGTTTTCAGAAAATTATGTATCATATATCAAAATTTTCAGAAAAAGAAGATCTATAATTTAAATCTATTATCATACTTTATTATACAACTTAAATGAAATTATCTATTGTTTAACAGGTATTATATTTAGTACAATTGTTGGAAAAATATAGTTTCCCGCCATTTCCCCCGCTTCTCGCCATTTCCCCCGCTTCCCGCCATATTCTCCCGCCATTTCCCCCGTTTCCCGCCATGTTCTCCTGCCATGTCCCCCTATATCTAGGTCGACCGCCATGTCCATCCACACCTTCTCTCTCACAACAATGGACACCGCTTACTGGGCCTTTCTAATGCTCGAGGAGACCGAGGTGCTGCGCGCCTCCAGCTACCCATGCCCGCCGGGGTACCGGCTGCCCGCTGGCTGGATGCTGAGCGCTAGAGGGGTTCCTATTCCTCCTGTGCCTCAAGGTTCGGCCGGCCAGGCGGCCATTACGAACCACTTCTACCTCGAGCTCACGCTGGAGCAGCGGATAGATCCCCATTGGGATCCCGACAACCTCGACACCTAGAATGCCTTCTTCACAAACCGGTGGGAAAGGGAGCTCGCCAGGTACGAGGGTGACGGCCCGCCCCGAGTGAACCACAACGAGGCTGGTCGCCGCCTGTGGTGGGCGAACCGGACTATCGCCGGCGTGATGCGCTACATCGCCATGGGAGACCATCCTCGCCTGAGGACCCGCACTTTCACCAGCCGCATAGCCACAAGAATGGTGGTGGTGGTGAAGGCCTAGGACGTACTTGGGTCGTCATCCGGGAGCCCCCTCCCCCGCGCGTCATGAATCCAAGGCCGGAGGATCCATCCGCGTGCTACGAGGAAGGGATGAGGATCCATCCGCGTGCTACGAGCAACGATGATTACGATGACGATTCTGAAGATGACGCAGAAGCTATGTACTACTGGGCTAGATATGATTATGACTAATTTTTACATTTTAATATTAATAAATGTCTGGCCACAACAAATTGCAATACTACCAAAGATCGAGATAGTTCATATCTATATACATATAAGAAGATCATTAAAAATAAAGGTTTAATAATATTGTACATCACCAACATCCACACATGTTAGGGTTTTCTTCTAATCCGTAACCATGGAGCATCTTCCTTACTTAACGGGATGCTTGGGTCATCCTTCACAGCGAAGGGCGGAATTTCATGAAACTTATCATAATCTTCTGACATGTCTGTCTTATCCTCCACCCCCACGATGTTTCTTTTTCCTGAAAGAACTATGTGGCGCTTTGGCTCATCGGATGTTGTATTCTTTTGCTTATCTTTCCTTTATCTCGGTTTGGTAGACATGTCCTTCACATAAAAAACCTGAGCCACATCATTGGCTAGGACAAATGGATCATCTCTATACGCAAGGTTGTTGAGATCCACTGTTGTCATTCCGTATTTCTTGTCTACCTCAACCCCGCCTCCTGTCAGCTTGACCCATTTGCACCGAAACAAAGGAACCTTAAAAAAAGGTCCATAGTCAAGTTCCCATATCTCCTCTATGTAACCATAATATGTATCATTTTGCCCATTCTCGTCAGTTGCATCAAATCAGACACCACTGTTTTGATTGGTGCTCTTTTTATCTTGGGCGATCGTGTAAAATGTATTCCCATTTATCTCGTACCCTTGGAAAGTCAATATAGTCAAAGATGGTGACCTGTCCAGCTGATGTGCTCGACTTTCGATGTAGAGCTCGTTGGGAACCCCAAGAGGAAGGTATGATGAGCACATCAGTAAGTTTTCCCGCAGTTATTGAACCAAGGTTTAATCGAACCAATAGGAGCAAGGAAACACCCCAAAGGTGTTACTAGCTGAGCTTTGGCAGGGCGCACTACCGGTGCTAGTAGCAACGTGGAGACCTGCACAACACAACCACGGAACTTTGTCCCCAACTTGCCATGAGGTTGTCAATCTCACCGTGTTTTTCGGAAAACAAAGGATTAAACGTATCGAATGGAAAGAAGTAAAAGTTTGTAGAAAGTAAACACAAAGCAGTAAACAGTTGTAGATTGTATGTAAAGAAAATGGACCGGGATCCATAGTTCACTAGAGGTGGCTCTCCTTAGATAGATAACATGATGGGTGAACAAATTACAGCGGGGCAATTGACAAACACTGAGAAAGCAATACATGCATATACTAATCATCTTCACTCCTCTGAGACTTGATTGGGCATTACAACATTATACACAGACCGCCATCCAACTGCATCTATGACTAATAATCCACCTTCAGGTTATCATCCGAACCCCCTCTAGTATTAAGTTGCAAGCAACAGATTATTGCTTTACGAACTGCGTGTAAAGTAAACAATACGATTGTTCTATGAACAAAGGATTGTTGTTTTCTCCCTAGTAGCAACAGCACATCTAGTACCTTAGAGATTTCTGTCACTTCCCAGATTACCAGAGGCATGAACCCACTATCGAGCATAAATACTAACTCTTGGAGTTGCTAGCATCTACTTGGCCAAGATAGCTACTAATAACGGAAAGCATGCAAGATCACAAATAACAAAGACTTGATAGAATCAATAATCAATCTGAAATAGCATCTCAATATCCATCGGATCCCCGCAAACACAACATGCAGAATTACAAATAGATGATCTTGATCATGAACGGAGCTCACAAGATCTAAACATGAAAGCACAAAAGAGGAGAACCAGCCATCTAGCTACTACATGGATCCGTAGTCCAAGGATGAACTACTCACGCATCACACCGGAGGCTTGCATGGTGATGAAGAAGGCCTCCAGGGTGAATTCCCCTCTTCGGCGGGGTGCCGGGAAGAGCTTCAGATCCCTCCCGATCTAGGGATGGAGATGATGGCGGCTACAGACTCTTTCGTGGATTTTTGATCGGGTACTTAGGATTTTCGTCCCGAGGGCAATATATATGCGGAAGGAGAGGCCGAGGGGGTGCCGGGAGCGGCCACACCACCCCCTGGCATGGGTCAGGCCTGGCCGCGTGGCCATGTGGTGTGGTGGCTCCCTGGCCCTTCTCCGTCTCGTATTCTGGCACTTGATCACTTCCGGAAAAATAGGCACTTTGGCTTTTGTCCCGTCCAATTCCGAGAATATTCATTTTCTGACTTTCCTGGAACCAAAAACAGCAGAAAACAGGCAGCTGGCACTGTGGCTCTTGTTAATAGGTTAGTCCATGAAATCATATGAAAAGTACTCCAAAGTTGGAATAAAACACAGGAAAGTGGATAAAACCAAGCATGGAACATCAAAAATTATAGATACATTTGCAATGTATCACCAACAAGTACAACTACTCTCCAACATTTATGTCATTCATGAGATGTGTCTGCAACCAACCGCCAAAAGTCCTCATATGTTCATCTCTAATCCAGGAGCCAGGCTTCCCCGGGTTGTTGGAGTGTACAATATTCTTGTGTTCCTCGATATACGGAGCCACCAAGGTGGAACTTTGCAGAACTGTGTAGTGTGCTTTAGTGAGAGAATGTCCGTCCATACATATCCTTGTTTTCTTTCCTAGCGTGCCTTTTTCACTAATTCTACCCTCATGCCGTGATTCAGGAACACCGATGGGCTTAAGGTCAGGAATAAAGTCAACACAAAACTCAATGACCTCCTATGTTCCATATCCCTTTGAGATGCTTCCTTGTGGCCTAGCACGGTTATGAACATATTTCTTTAACACTCCCATGAGGCTCTCAAAGGGGAACATATTGTGTAGAAATACAGGACAAAGAATGTTAATCTCATCGACTAGGTGAACTAGGAGGCGAGTCATAATATTGAAGAAGGATGGCGGGAACACCAACTCAAAGCTGACAAGACATTGGACCACATCTTTCTGTAACCTTAGTAGACTATCTAGACTGATTACCTTCTGAGAAATTGCATTGAGAAACGCACATAGCTTCACAATGGGTACTCGAACATTTTCTGGCAGGAGTCCCCTCAATGCAACCGGAAGCAGCTGGGTCATAAGCACGTGGCAGTCATGAGACTTTAGGTTTTGAAATTTTTTCTCTGCCATATTTATTATTCCCTTTATGTTCGACGAGAAACCAGACGGGACCTTGATACTGTAAAGGACTTTAAAAAAGATTTTCTTCTCTTCTTTGGTAAGAGCGTAGCTAGCAGTACCTTCAAATAGCTCTTGATGCATGTTGTCTCGGTCTTTTATACGTTGTTGGTCCTGCCGTGCTTCAGGTGTATCTTTGCTCTTCCCATACACACCCAAGAAGCCTAGCAGCGTCACGCAAAGATTCTTCATCAGGTGCATCACGTCAATTGCAGAGCGGACCTCTAGGACTTTCCAATAGGGTAGCTTCCAAAATATAGATTTCTTTTTCCACATGTGTGCGTGTCCGACATCGTCCTTCGGAATAGATTGTCTACCAGGACCCTTTCCAAAGATTACTTTTAAATCCTTCACCATGTCAAATACATCATCACCAGTATGACGGATAGGCTTACACCGGCTATCTGCCTCACCATTGAAATGCTTAACTTTCTTTCTTAGGATGTGCGTGGGCAGAAGAAAACGACGATTCCCCGGGTACACATTCTTCTTACATTTATCCAAATATATACTTTCAGTCTCAATTAAACAGTGTGTGCATGCATTGTATCCCTTGTTTGTCTATCCTGAAATGTTACTAAGAGCAGGCCAATCATTGATTGTTATGAACAACAACGCTTGTAGGTCAAATTCCTCCTGCTTGTTCTCATCCCACACACGTACACCTTGCTCGTGCCACAACTGTAAGAGTTTTTCAACTAATGACCTTAGGTACACATCAATGTCGTTGCCGGGTTGCTTTGGGCCTTGGATGAGCACTGGCATCATAATGAACTTCTGCTTCATGCACAACCAAGGAGGAAGGTTATAGATACATAGAGTCACATGCCAGGTGCTATGACTGCAGCTCTGCTCCCCAAAAGGATTCATGCCATCTGTACTTAGACCAAACCATAAGTTCCTCACATCACCTGCAAAGTCCAGAAAATCTCTCTCTATTTTTCTCCACTACGACCCATCAGCAGGGTGTCTCAACATCTCGTCTTTCTTACGGTCTTCCATGTGCCATCGCAACAACTTGGCATGCTTTTTGTTCCTGAATAAACGTTTCAACCGTTGTATTATAGGAGCATACCACATCACCTTGACAGGAACCCTCTTCATGTGGTGCTCGCCCTCAACATCACCAGGGTCATCTCGTCTTATCTTATACCGCAATGCAGTGCATACTGGGCATGCATCCAACTTCTCGTACTCCTCGCCGCGATAGAGGATGCAGTCATTAATGCATGCATGTATCTTCTGCACCTCTAATCCTAGAGGGCAGACAAACTTCTTTGCTTCGTAGGTACTGGCAGGCAGTTTGTTATCCTTTGGAAGCAACTTCTTCATTATTTTCAGCAACTTTTCAAATCCTTCGTCAGTCACACCGTTCTCTGCCTTCCATTGCAGCAATTCCAGTGTGCTACCCAGTTTTGTGTGCCCATCTTCACAATTTGGGTACACCAATTTGTTGTGATCCTCTAACATCTTTTTGAACTTCAACCTCTCCCTTTCAGTTACGCATTCTTCCTGGGCATCAGCAATGGCCCGACTAAGATCATCATCGGGCAGATCTGATGTCCGTTCTTCATCAATGTCTTCCATTGTAGTACCATCGTATACAGGGTAGTCGTTGTCATTCTCTTCTTCTTTGTTGTCTTCCATCATAACCCCTCTTTCTCCGTGCTTGGTCCAACAATTATAGCCGGTTATGAAACCGGACTAAAACAGGTGGCTGTGAAGGACTCTTGAGGAAGAGTATTCTTTATGATTCCGTCAGACACCACATGATAAGATATAAAACCATTCCGCTTGTTTGCCTTGGCCACCAGAAGAAAAGAATGCACGCCTTTAATAAACTCGTTGGAGAGTCGGTCAGCGTACATCCATCTCATCTGCATTATATAATTAATTAAGTACATCAAACATAATCATAATTAATTAGTACTAATCTAAAAAAACAAAATTAAAACCAACAATCGGGATTAAAGATATGATGAACCTTTAGTTCCGGTTGGAGGCACCAACCGGGACTAAATGTGGATGTGGAGAAAACATGTCGACACTATGTCCTCAGTGGGCAGCACTAAGCCAGTAAATTAAATGACTCTACTATTTTGGGTGGGTGGCAGCATAATCATAATTAATTAGTACTAATCTAAAAAACAAAATTAAAACCAGCAACCGGGACTAAAGATATGATGAACCTTTAGTCCCGGTTGGAGGCACCAACCGGGACTAAATGTGGATGTGGAGACAACATGTCGACACTATGTCCTCAGTGGGCAGCACTAAGCCAGTAAATTAAATGCTGACACTATTTTGGGTGGGTGGCAGCACTATGCCAGGGAGAGTGTGTCGACATTATGTCATTAGTGCTCGACACTATGTTGTGCTGCTTAATCTATAAATAGGTACGCATTTTTGTGAAGAACTACAAGATGGTGTGCGAGACCAGGGACACCACTACGGCGGAGCTTCTCGAAGATGTCTTAGGACCTCGTCCTTAGACATCTTCGAGGAGATCGTTGTAGAGGCACTCTCTAATATGTGAAATTAGTTAGCTCCACCAGCATACTGATTTAGATAGAGAAGATATAAACCGAAAGATGGTGTGGGAGAGCAGGGACACCACTATGGCAGAGCTTCTCGAAGATGTCTTAGGATCCCGTCCTCAGACATCTTCGAGGAGCTCGCCATAGAGGCACTCCCTAATATGTGAATTGTGATGTCTTCTTATCAAGCTTTTATGAATTAACTCTATCTTTGTTACAATTTTTTCAGTTTGTTGAACGTAGGTAGACGAAAAAGGATATTTTGCCCAGCTAGCTAGTTAGAATGATGAACTCACGCATGTGTGTGCTTCTAAAATCAAATTTCGAGACTATGTGCCAAAACAAGATATATATAGGTAGAATTCACATATTGTGATATTTACCTTAGAGTTCCTTACATTAATACAAGATATTTAGAACCTAAACATCGATCTCATGCTATCACTGCAAAAATTACTACCAAACTAAATCCATCTATAAGATAGAGCATGAAATGAGCTAATATAGCAATGAGAGTTCAAAGGATGAAATTGCTCACCTTTTAGAACCTTTAGATAGATGGGGCATCACAAAATATAGACAAATCTTGAGGAAAAAAAGGGCATGAACTCGAGCTTGAAGCAAGAAAGAGAGAGAGAGAGAGAGAGGAGAGCCACCAGTTTGAATGGTGGCTCGGGTAGGGGAAGAAGATATAGCCAGACCTTTAGCCCCGGTTCGTGTCTAGAACCGGGACTAAAGGTCCACCTTTAGCCCGACCTGGCCTGCCTGAAACCCTTTAGCCCCGGTTTGTTACACGACCCGGGGCCAAAGGTCCCGTTCGAACCGGGGCTAGTGCCTGCCACCCCCTGGGGCCAGTTCTAGCCATTGGACCGGGGCATTAGTCCCAGTTTGTAGCAAAACCGGGGCTAATACCCCTGGACCATAGGTCTGTTTTCTACTAGTGGGCACCGCTCTTCCACGTCGTAACTGTGCGGGTCCAATAGTTTTCGGGGTCCCAGTTAGAATGTCCTCTAGGATATGAAAGTATACCATTTATCTAAAGGCTCAACATTTCTTTTGTAGCACCTACCTACCCAAGTACCAAACTCATAAGCAGTTGATTGCCAACAGTTCTCTCCACAGGAGGAGCAATGACTTGATGTCGGTACCAACCATACATATCTTCTAGTATAAGAGAAAGACTTCACCTAAGGAAAACATGAATAACTCTTGCTTCTGCATTCCAACGTTAGGTTCATCGAATCTCATTTGGATGTTATGCCTCTGTATATTCGGGACTTGTTCTAGCATGGGCATGGGAGGCACCGGAAATTTTCAGTCGAGTACGAGAGTCATCTCAGGCACCACAAGTATTGCAGTGTCATCCTACTTCTTCCTCCAACTCTACCGACTAATCCACTCTCGGTTCGCTTGGTCCCCGCGCTAACCAGCACGTCCTCCTGCTTTAGCTGTGTTTTATGCCACTCTCCCTTGCTAATGTTTCCTCGTTTGGCTGGGATAGAATGGGGATTGAAAGACAATAGTTGGCGTTTCTAAGAGCAAGAGGAGATGATAAGACCTTGAGATAACGGGTAGACAAAGGCATCATCAGCTCGTGATAGGTGAGCGTATATGTTCGCTACCGCATGCTACCTCTCAGCTATCCAGGATGACACGTGATCTTGCCTATTCTATTCTGCAAGGTTAAATCTTTGAAATTCTATCGTTTGTTATATTTTTGAAAGAAGCAAGCTACAATGAGACCGAGCTCAATTTATCTGAGACTTGAAAACTCGTCCAGAGATACTCATATATTTTGCATTTTTGCCAAGCAAAAGGAAATTTCATTGGGTTGGTACTTCTGATCTATCCAATATGTGCTCCACCTTGATTCCACGAGCAAAGAAGCATCGCGCCGCTGGGAGAAGCAGTGGCAGAGTCGATCCGCTATGGACCCTCAACCAGTGCCGAGACCACCACCCAAATGGTGGACAGGCGGGACAACTTTAGTTTTTCTCCTTTTCCTACTGTATCTCTGATGGATATGCCTGATGCCGCTTTCTTCCTATCGACGCGCACCGAAGGACGTGCTGCCTCCAAACTATACCCCAGCCGAGCTCACCACCTAGAGAGAAATGACATCACGCAATAGACTGTCTACACGGCATTTTGGACTTTAAGAAGTTATACTCCCGGAAAGTGATCCTAGGCAAATGCAATAAATTTGAAGAAAGATATAGACAAGGTTGTACAAAACAAGAAACTAACATTGCTTCAAAAAAACAAGAAACTGATAGTAGCTAACTTTATAGCCAACACTATTGTATGAGTGACACTAGATGGTGGATACAGATGACATGACAACTTTCATTTAGCTATCAGATGGCTATACTATTGAACATGCTCTCACGGAAGGGAGAAACTTTTCGAACAAGACGACGTCTCTCTCTCTCTCTCTCTCTCTCTCTCTCTCTCTCTCTCTCTCTCTCTCTCTCGTGCACATGTCAGTGGGAATGGCAGCCCTAGCTCCATCATTGCAGCAGAGCGTGCGCGCGTCTGAAAGAAAATAAAACGGTCTCGTTGAAAGAGAGACCATGTTTGATGCAAATATCGGTTTGTCTTGTCTTAATAACCATGATTATGGCTCTGTGATTACATTCGATAGTGCTTCTTTCTATGGTTACCTTTGTTCTTGGTTTACTTAAACAAATTTGTTATATTTGGTTCCCCATGATCAAGGAGATTATGCTAGAACTGGGGCTCACAAGGGATGAAGACGGAACAGAAACAGATGGAATTGACTTACTTCACATTTATTTTTATATTCTTTTTCAGAAGTAGAAACAAATATAAAAATCCCTAAATCAAATATAGAAGCAGATACTATCTGAAATAGATGTGGACCGAATATGGTACCGATAGGGACGGAAGACAGATGATTACCAGAACCAAGAGACCCTTTGAATAATGCACAAGGACTAAAGCAAATGATAAACTTGTTCCCTAACCCTAACATGATCGGTCAGTAAAACGGGGTGTAGAGATTGAGGTTTGTAGTCATTTCAGTTCACTAAGGTCATATATTTGGTCCGCTAGATTGGCCATGCAGAACAACCCTAATATAAAAGTTGATTAATTTAGAAGGTTCAATGTTACACCTGACATCTACATAAGATGCACCCAGTGGCCACAACCTAACAAAGGAATAAAAATAAGACGAAAAACTAGAATCATGAAGAAAGTGAAGATCTCCTATTGCAATGCCATATTTGTCATGATGCAACCGAACCATGTTTTCTCAGCTTTTTTCGGATGCCAAAAGAGGGTCACCAGGTAGTCAATATTGTTTTCAAAATAATGTCAGAAGTTGTTGGATACCGAAGTAAATAACAACACATCACAAATTAAAACATATGAAACAATGAATGCAAGGTGAAACTTTATTCTCTGGATATATTATTAGTAGATGATGCATGGGAAAATATTAAATACCAAATATTAAAATACTTTGCAAAATATAGAGATTAAAAAGGGTTTAACTTAATTTCTTTAACCTGTTGGAGTTATACTTTCAGGGTATACCCATGAGAGGCATCAAGATTCGGATACCATGGTGACCCACTAGTACTGTTAGAGCAGAACGCTCACGGTGGCCCAGTATGGCCCGGTAGACGAGAGAAGGAGTTACATCCAGCTGCATGAAGGCCTAGAGAAGTTGCCAACTGTGGCCTAGGTGAGAGATGCTCGGAGCTGGCAGACATAGTGTTAGTCATCCATCTGTTAATCTGTAGCGTAGCCGGTTGTGATTGTCCATATAAACCTAGTCCAGTTGTCTATATAAGGCGAACTACGGTTCTCCCTTAGAGTATAGATTCATTTGCGTCCGGATCGCACCATGTCTACCACTACAAGTGCTCGCATGACCTCAATCTCCATCTTCTTCACTTCCGGGTCCGAGCTCCAGTCAGACGTGCGGTCGCCACAGTTATCTCCATCGACGACGATGGCCGCCTCCCCCCATAGCGCCCGCCTATTGCGCACCCCTCCCATTGCGCAGCCCATGGACGGCGATGTTGCTTGCCTTAGATGGTGGTGCTACCGGTGGGTTCATGTTGTGATTTTTGCAGGGATTTACTACAAAGTCTTAATTTTTTGTTACAATCATGTTACGGTTCTGAGTCATAAGAAGAAATCTTTTGCTACAATAGTTTTGAGGTTTTGCATCATTGTGACCTGGCCGGATGATTTTTTGCTATGCTACAAGGGCATAATTCTTTTTGTTACACCCTTGTTGTGATTTTGCTATAATAGCGAAAAGTATTTGCTACGATGTGTCTGGCGATTTTCCGATGATATCTCCGAGGAGGTCTTCGGCGATTCTCCGGTAACACATTTTTGTTTGTTACAACCGTCAATGGTTTTGTTACAATGGTATAAAGATCATTCTACGATGTCTCCGACAAGAGTCCTGGCATGTCTCTGGTGAAAATCGGTTTTTCTACATAAGAACGATATTTTTGCTACAAAGTCTCCGGCTAGGTCTCCAAATGAAGCCACCGGTGCGGTCTCCAGTAAGGTGGATTTTTCTGTTTAATTTCTAAGATGAACTCTTTTGCTACAATATATCAGATGTAGCAAAAGCGGGATATTTTATAGCAAAATGGGACGTTTATATTAAAAATGGGAATTCGGGTTAAAAAGGGACACGTGGCACTAGGGGATAGGAGACTTACATCGTCGGGGACGCACAGTACGATCCTTCTAAAAATTGTCTAAAAGTCCACTTTGAGCTCTTGTAGCCTCGATCTACCCAAGTACCAACTCATAACCGGTGGATATTTAGCAGTTATCTACCACATAAGAAATGAATTTTTGCCGGTACCGACCACCCCCAGGTCTTGTATAAGAGAAAGGTTTCACCTAAGAATAACATGAAAAACTTGCTCTTCGTTCTTTTGCTATGTTACTTCATCCAATCTCCGGCCGTGCATTATTTGTTGTGTCCCCACACATTAGGGAGTTGTTGATGGTTTAGGCATTGGAGGCACCAGAAATGTCCAGTAGGTTACCAGAATCACAGCATGCACTGGCATGGTTTTTGCATCACTGCGCCTCTTCATCCGACTCCACCGGCTCAGCTATTCTCCCTCTGTTTGGTCTCTCAGCTAAGCATCAGGTTAGCTTGCTTCAGTTGGGTTATACGCTACACCCACCTGTTTGTGTTTTCGGGCTTGGCTGGGGAAGAATGGGGGTCGAGAGAGAATTGTTCGCGTCAATAAGAGGAAGAACAAAGTTTGATAGCCTGAGATTACTGGCAGGCTCCAAGTCACCCGCTCGGCCCGTGACGGCTCCAAGTCACGTGTACTACTGCTCGGCTCTTGACGACTCCAAGTCCACGTTTGCTAGCTATCCAGGATGTCACGTGTAATGCTGCTGGCCAACTCTATTGTGCAGGTTCAAAGATTTGAAGCAAGGGCAAGCCACGATGAGAACGAGCTTACTTTGGTATTTTTGGGAGTTGCCCTTGTCAGCGATCTCAAGGATCAAACTCAAACCTAACCTCTTTGCGAGAGACTTCTGTCTCAAATGAACTGTTCTCAATTTTTCAGTAATATTGAACCGGGTCACGTCATACCGTCAAGGTGACCATGGCCCCTAACGGTACCGCTAGAGCGTTTGGCGTTACAAGAAAGGGCTGATCCAGCTGTAAATATGAAAAATGTTTTCTTAAGTGACAAAATGTTATTTCTGGCGGAAGTTTTGCAAAAAGTTAGATTCGCCCTGACTTGCTTCATCCCGACTCCCGAGCTATTCATATCTTTTACATTTCGGAAAAGAAAATTTTACACACAGAACCAACCTTACACTAGTAGAAAATATGTCTTCCGTCGATGCCACCCAGAGCGATCCGTCCCGGTTGCTTTACAAACCGGGACTAAGCCTCACATTAGTCCTGGTTCGTTAGGTCAGGGCGACGCATAGGGCATGGGAGCGATTTGTCCCGGTTCATGAGGGGAACCGGGACTAAAAGGGTTTGGCCACACGTGGCAGCTGCCGCAACCCATTTAGTCCAGGCTTTTTGGCGCTTTTTGGCAGGAACCGAGACTAAAGGTCTATGTTCCTGTATATATATGCACCCCAGTCCTACATGCTTGTGTGAGATGTTTTTTCCCTCTAATGCACAAGTGGTATATGTTGTTTTCTTTTTTCCCTCTATGCATAAGAGGTGCTCAATGAAATGTGTGAGAGCATGATGCCACTTGAGTTCACCCAAAACAATCATGATATGAAATGCCTGAGCCACACTTAAGCTTTCTTCTGTTTCTTTCCTCCTCGATGGAGGTTAACAACTTAATCCTTTCATTTGTCATTGATACAATGCATGTGTCCATGTATAGTGGTGGTCATTTCTCTAGATCTTCTGTAATGTTTTTCATAAACTTAATTATATAATACAGATGAACCGACAATGGATGTACGGTGACCGACATACTGGTGAGTTCATTATGAGCCTTCATAATTTTATCGGTGTGGCCGAGGCAAACAGTCTGAATGGTTTTACGCCGATCCGAGTTAGTAGTTATCTACTGCCCCATCAATGAATTGATGAGATTACCGACCACTCCGAGTCTTTTTATATAAGAGAAAGGCTTGACATAAGAAAAATATATGAATAACTTGTTCTTCCTTTTCCTTTTCTATGCTATACTTTCGTCCAATCTCATGTCATGCAGTATTTGTTGTTTCTTCACTCATTAGTCACTTGTTGATTATGCATAGACCGGATGTAAATATTAATGTTAAATAATAAAGCGCACATTTTCAAAAAAGGCACTTGTCGATAGTTTAGGCATAGGAGACACCAGAAATTCCTAGTAGGTTAGCAGAATGAGAGCATGCACTGCGCCTCTACATCCGACTCCACCGGCTGAGCTGCGGTCACTGTTTGGTCTCTCGGCTAAGCATCAGGTTAGCTTGCTTCAGTTGGGTTATATACGCTACTCCCTCATGATTGTGTTTTCGAGCTTGGCTGGCGTAGAACGGGGGCCGAGAGAGAATAGTTCGCGTTAGTAAGAGGAAGAGATAAGGTTGAGAGCCTCAGAATCTGAGATTACTAGTAGGCTCAAGTCACCTGCTCGGCTCGTGACGGGTGCGTCAACGAGCCCCACACTGTCCATGCTTGCTAGCTATCCAGGATGTCACGTGTACTTGTACTGCCCTGCCTACTCTGTTGTGCAAGTTCACACTAGCTTTCAAGGGCAAGCCACGATGAGACCGAGCTCACTTTGGCATTTTTGGGAATTGCTCTTGTAAACGATCTCAAGGATCAGAGTCAACGCATGTTTATATCCATGCCAATTTTGATAAATTTAATCTTTTCGCGAGACTTTTGTCTTGAATGAAGTGTGTTCAAATTTCTAGCAAGATCTAACAGGTTCAGGTTCTGGCGGTACCGGAGTGGTAGGGTTTAGAGCATCTCCACTTGTTCGACGTTCCTAGACTCAAATTTGGCGCTATTTACCATCGGGCGGGTGAAACATTCGGACCAAGAACAGGAAGTTTTCCACTCGCGTTCCCATACCGAGTTCCCGGGTTTAGCCAAATTTTGAACAAACATAGCGAAACTTAGATAAATTTAGGCGATTGCATTAAAATATAGAAGAGTCCATACATATTATGTCAAATTCGGATATATACCAAATTTTGACTATATTAGGCTAAGAAAAACTTTAAAAGACATCGAAATAACTAAACTAGCCGATCCGACGGGGCGCGCCAATCACATGCCGAAGCGGCGGTAGAAGGACGTGTAGTCGGCGTCCTGGGTCCCGTCGCCATTGCCGTCGTCGTCGCTCGGCGGCCACGGTGACCGGGAGCTGCCCTGGCCGGCGTCGCCGCTGCGCCACGGCTGCGCCGAGGGCCCAGCCTCATCTTCGTCGTCGTCGCCGAGGACAACGAGTGGTGCGCCCTGTTAGGCTCTCTATCGGCGTACGCCGCGTGCGGACTGGCGCTCGGCCTGCTCGTGCAGCCGCCGGATGTGCTCGGCCTCCTCCCACTCCCAGTCCGCTCTGGACCAGGCGTAGGCGTCGGGGGCATGCCTCGGCGGCACATCGTTGAGTGACGCCTCCATCGCCATCTTCAGAAGGAACGCGTCCTTGTCAACGGGAACCGCCCGGTCCGTCGGCTCCTTCTTCGGCGTAGGTAGCTTCGGCCTCGCCAGCCGAAGGTGGCCGGTCAGCGGCGACGGCACGCGGCGTTAATTTATGACGATGTCGCGCGAACGCGTGCGCGTCGGCGAGCGCGTTGGTGACGCCGCCTCCCGCTTCACAGGCCAGAGTGGCGTCGGCGAGCTCGCTGGTGCCGAACTAGATGAATGCGACGCCGAGGCTGACGACAAGCCAGACGACCCACTCACTATCCTCCTCGGCATCCAGCTGCTCACCCCGCGGCGCTAGGAGATCGTCGGCGGCGAACACGGGGGATAGCCCAGGCGTGAGCTGTTCCCCGCGCTGATGTGCTCCAGGACGACGGCGAGCAGCGGCCAGGTGTGCTCCACCACCATAGCCGTCCTGCCAAGTTGTTCCTCACCGGCGGTGGGCCTGCACCATCGTAGGTGGCCAGCTGCTGCTCCCGCTGGTCGATGAAGTATTGTTCCTAGTACGCGAGGTTCCCCGAGTCCTCGGCGAGCCTGGGGTCCTCCATGCCGGCGATGATTGCCTAGATCTAGTCGACGAGCTTGAAGGCCCCCGGCACCAGCAACACGGGCACGCCGCCCGCTCTGAGCCTCCACATCGGCGGGCAGTGTAAGTCGTGCGGCGTCGGGTACCCGCCATCGTGGAGCAGCCGTGCCTCCCACAACTGCAGGGATCGCCGGCCGAAGCCGTTCGCCGCCGCTGGGTCGCCTAGAAAGCGCTCTGCCATTGCTGTCGCCGAACTCTTCTTCTCTTCGCTGAAGGTGAAGCTTATGGGTTTGGGGAATGAGGGTGAGACTGTGCGTCCTGGAGATGGCGAGAGCGGCCGGAATTTAGAGACGGAAGGGATGTAGAGGCGTGGGCGGAAAAAGTGGAAACAGGGGGAAGGTGCCCGGACGGTAACACCATTACGTCGACGCGTGGGAGCTGAGGACAGGCGGCCGTTTCCCGGCGGTCCGTTGTGGGAGCGGTGGCGACGGGATGAAGACTACTCGGTTCACACGCTAAGAGCGGGCCGACCGCGCGATTTTTTACTTTCCCACCAATTCCGCTTCATCTGGTGTTCCCAGGCGACTCTCGATGTCCCGGGTTTGGCCTGAAAACCCGGATGTAAAATGGGCAGAATCTGACGAAAACTAGACGACTGGAAACGCGATTGGACGAATTTTCGTAAAAAAATGCCTAAGTAAGCCCTCTTGAAGATGATAGTGGAGATGCTCTTAGACATCATGCCACCGACGCCTAACCGTTCCGCTAGAGCGTTTTTGCGTTACAAGAAAGGGGCTGGTCCAGCTAAAAATGAAAAATGTTATTTTTGGCTGATGTTTTGCAAAAAGTTAGATTTGTCATGACATGCTTGATCGAGAGCTATTCATATCTTTTGCATTTCACTTCTGCTTCAGTGTTCCTCCCTATGCAAATTTTAAACACAACAATGGTTGAGATCGTCCTATACCCTTTCATAACTAAGGGTATGATGGTCTTTACGAATAATTAAGCCATCATTAATGAATAAAAATTATTTCATATATATATAGCCTTGTATAAACCTGTAGGTATCTATATATGTATAAAATCTGTATGTCGTGGTGGGCCTGTATACAAATAATTAGCATTTTGACACAATTACCCTTTTCAAGTTTGCCTAGGGAGGAGCACCGAAGCAATCCTCATTGCATTTTCGGAAAAGAAAAATTACACGCAGGGCCCACCTTGATTCCTGCTGGCCGCCCGAAGCAGAAGCGGCAGAGTCAGTGCGATCTAGTACACCCTTGGACCCCGAGCCGAGACCCCACACAAAGGCGAACAGCCTACAAATCCACCAGCGATGCCAAGCTTCTTCATGTGACCATCAATGGCGCTGTGATTGGAGATGATTAGAGGCGACATGTGCTCCTTTTCATGGCTATTGCTACTGCTCTCGTTCTTGGACTGGTTAAACAAATTGTTGCTCCCCATCAACGGCCAGATGCTGCTGTTCGACGACCATTGATTTCCTCTTGGTTTTCCTAGGCGAATGTGCTCTGTGATTTTCTCCTACTATGTACTGCATGCCCTGAAGTATGCAGAGATCATGCGTTGTCAAATTCGGCAAGTCTGTGCACATGAGTTGATTTCTGTTAGCGAATAAGGGCAGGCTTGGGTCGCGGTCCTGCATGTATGGCAAGTGCGCCCAGCGGCACGAACCATTCAGTCCGTACTGATCTTTCTTGTCATCGGTTCCCGTCATTTCTAGTGACTTCTCGCGTTTTCTGGCGATCTCCTGCCACTTCTGTCGAGTTTTCACCGCCGACTATAAAGGCTGACGCGGTGGACTGATCGCACATCATAACACATGCATGGCCGCCGCATTACCACACCCCGCGCACGCAACCCTGATGTAGGGAGTTCCGGCAAATACTCGTCGTGACTCGTGCACACGCCGCCGCCCAGGGGGAGGAGTTGGACGACCTCTCCGACTTCGACCAGCCGAGGGAGGCACCAATCGAGCAGCGTGGGAGCTCCCAGAGGCCCGAGGCCGGTCCGTCCTGGAGGCAAACATCGGTTAACCGCACGACCGACCAACCCTTCAGTTGGATGTCTGCAACGACATCATGTTATCGCAGCACCTTCGACGACAAGAACTTGAGTTAGCATACACGGAGATACTCGAGGCTGCGCGCGCCTGCCCCGGTGTCGAGGCATTGCGCGTCCACCTCGACCTAGCAAAGGAGGAACTGGAGACACATAGGGCGATCTACCACTTTCTTGAAGAGGAGTGGGGTCTCATTGACCCGCCACACCCGGGTGACGTCGAAGCCTTTCTGCAGCGCCACAGCCTGCGAGGATTGTTGTCGCCGTTGCCGCACCACACATGTAGTTTACCTACTTGTTTCCGTTCAAACATTTGTAAAAACGTCTAAATTTGAACAGAAATTTTTATCTAGTTGTTTCATGGTAAATTACACATTCCGTTCGTGTTGGATGGCCACTAATGTCCAGGGGCGGAGCTACACCCCGGACAACCAGGGCCATGGCTCGGGGCGCAGCATATTGCCCAGCCTACTAGCTACTCGATATTTTGATTTGGCCCTGGGCGAGGCCTAGGCTTGGCCTATGACGCTAGCGAATGACGATCGAACGAATCAAATCAAGACCTTTCCGTCTCGCTCCTCTCCCCTTGCTCGCTCGGGACGTGGTCGCCGCCAACGCCCCTGGCTCTCTGCTTCTCCGTCAACGGCAGCCTAGCCTGCAAAGTTTTCCGAACGCACGGACCATGTAACGCCATTCTTTATGCTGCGAGGACGCCGCCCGCTACTCGGTTCAGCTGACTGCGCTGCACCGTTGACCCGTCCCACCAGCCTGGCCGCCTCTCGTCGTCTTCCGCGCGACCCTCTACTAACGCCGCCCGATTGCTGCTGTTGTGCGGCTCTACCACTACGTACTCAGCCTTCCTTGCTCTTTTCCTTAGTCTAAACTGTTCTTGAGCTTTTCGACTCGGCCGTGACTGATTTGTTTATCTAACAATTATTGTTATCAGTTTCATGTTTTAGGAATAGAAGATGATTTGTATCCAGTGATTTCAACAACAAACCAATTAACAAATGCAAACCCTCAAACTGAAAAAATTATTCAAACAAGTTAAAGTCATACTTTATAGGAGTATACCCATACTATTATTTCTAGTTTTTTGCCCCCTCTTATGTACGCGGTTGTAATTGTTAATAATAGGGTATGAATCATACTTTAGTTTTGTAATCATGCCAAAATTTCTGTGCAATTAAAAGAGTATTTTAGTTGTTTTTTGCGTTAAATTTTTGGCTCGGGGTTTGCTCCAATCCTGGCTCCGCCACTAAGTGGGATGGGGATGCCGTCCGAGCACCCACCTAATACGGCCGGTGTACATGTTGGTGCGAGCTTTAGCTGGAGAAGGAAGATGCCCATGGCCAATGCTGGAACGACGAACATATAACCAACACGAGGGCGGGAAAGAGCCGGAAGTGGTGGAAGAAGGACGGGGAAGGACTGTCTCGAGCGGCAGTGCTGCAGACGGTGAAGCGGTGTTACATGCAATCGAGATTTCTGCCCGGACACGCACTCGGTCCGACCGCGCAGACGCATCGGCCACCCAAATTTGGTGGACCAGTGAGTCACGCCGAACGGGTCGGTCCGGATGGGTAACACTGCTGGAGAAGGCGCGCCACCGTTCGGACCCGGTACGACCGGTTAGGACATGGCATGAACATTTGGGTCATGCTATTAGAGATGCGCTAAGAGTAAGGACAATAGTATAGCCAGCTGTTGGCTATAAGCCAAAGTGGCATGTCATCTATAGTCAATTTAGAGCTAGCATGTACAATAATGAGCTATAAAAATATACTACTATATCACTACATGGTCCATCTTTCACTCTCTCAAAGTGCCTAGGAGCACGTGCTAGAGCTGGCTCTTGCATAAGAGCAAGGGCAATAGTAGAGTCAGCTGTTGGCTATGTCCATGTCATCTAGAGTTTATCTAATAACCAACATGTACAATAGTTAGAGATCCAAATATACTACTTTATTAATGTATGACTCACTTTTTACTCTCACATATGCCTAGGAGCACGTGCTGCAGCTGGCTCTTAACTAAGCATCCACTCCTCTTCTCTCTCCTCTTCTCTCTCATCCAACTAAGCACAAATATCCTATTTTAAGTCTTATAGTCTGCTGACTGGACTTTACTGTACTTGCTCTAAGAGCCCTCTCTTCTTGTCTCTCCTCTTCTCTCTCTTTCAACTAAGCAAGAAAATAATATTTTAATCCTTATAGTCAGCTGACTAGGACTTATTACACTTGCTCTAATGATAGGGAAGGGACTGGACAACGTCCTGCGCCAACGGTTAGTCAGCCTGGAGACAATCGCCACGTTTGCGGTTCCGGTGTACCCTGCTCCCCGCTGCTCAGCTGGGAGAAAAGCGTAACTCTTCAAATGTCCTTTATTTTGCTCCGGAGATTCAAAATTTGAAACTTGACCGGTCTGCTACGCTACGGATCGTCAGTTCTTCACCCATTGTACCTCTGCTTCTTTGTTGTGGGTCTCAAGTCTAGTGGTCTTTGTGATGCACAAGACTCTTCCATTCCATATGAACTTTGGAGGATTGATTTTTTCTTCTTCTATGTTGTTGTTTAATTCATCGGGATTGAATTATACAGGGATTATTACTGATTTCCTTTGTATGCAGTGTGCAGCAACCTTCCCGAGATTGGCGCCTCGGTCTCGAGAAGATGCCGCCAAGCTTTGGATCGGTCGGGCGTTTCAGGGTATTTTTGCTTGCCGGACGATGCGCTCAGCCTGTTTGGCGTCCTCAGGAAGCGTGCGGTCTCGCATGTATGGAGCAGCTCAACTGCCCACGACGGTGTTCGATCCTCGGCAACCATGGGCTCCTTCCCGGGCCCTCCGGCAACCTTTCCCCCTGGCAAGGGTGTCGCGGGAGGCCCCTGAGTAGATGATGGAGGGGCCCCGGCAATGGGCTTGGGGTGATAGAGGGCTGCCTGATCCGCTCCACAAATGTTCCCATGGGTACCGGCTCGCGCTTGGCGGCCAGCTTGGACAGTTCATCAGCGATGCGATTATCTTCGCGGGGAATATGCTCCATTTGTATGTTGTGGAAGTAGCGCAACAACTTGCGAACTTCATCAACGTATGCCTACATTTGTGGGCAGTTATAGTCGTTATTCACATGGTTGACGACAAGATGGAAGTCGCCGTGCCCACCCATTGCTTGATGCCGAAGCCAGCAGCCGTGGCGAGCAAAGCATCATACTCTGTGGTGTTGTTGGTGGATTTTTCATCATCTTTGAAGGCTAGTTGCACGACATACTTGAGATGCTTGCCCGATGGAGACACGATGAGCACGCCTGCGCCCGCCCTCTCGTAAGAGAACGAACCGTTGAAGTGCGTGATCCACCAACCTTTATCTTCACTCCACGAGAGGCACGTTTCTTGCTCCTCCCCATCAATTTGAGTTGGAGTCCACTTGGCGAAGAAATGTGCCAATGCTGCGCTCTTGATGGTGTGGGTCTTAACGAATTATAGGTCAACTTCTGAAAGTACCATGACCTACTAAGTGATGCAAACCCATGTTTGCGATTGCATAACACGCTTTGGAGCCCGTATTCAGTTACCACCGTGATGGGGTGGGCTTTGAAGTACTATCACAGTTTTCTTGACACAATGAGGACACCGAGCATCATCTTCTGGATCTTCAGGTAGCGTACCCGGGCATCTCGCGGCACTGCGCTGAGGAAGTAGACGGGACACCACACTAGGCGTCTCTTGGTGGACTTGCCGGAAAGCTCTTCCTCGAGTGGTGGTACTTAAGTTTCTCAGGATGACTGTTTTTTGGTGGGCTGCCCAAAGCAGCCCCCAGCGTTTGCTTCGGGCTCAACCATTCCCGGATCTGCTTCACGCTTGGCCACCAACACCGTGCTCCTTAGAGGTGGCCGTGATGTACAAGAGCAGTGGCTCATCCGACTTGGGTGCGATGAGGATGGCTGGCGTGGCCTTTAATCCGATAATAGCAGTGTCGTCTATCAGCGTGTCCTTTTCTCGCGTGCGGCTACTTCAATCCCATTTTCTCTTTGAGGATGAAAAGTGAGTCATTGGGATTTATTTTTACGAACTTTGTAATACTGATATAGCTTGATTCCATTTCTCAGAGGAAAAGGTTACCGCAACATCATATCATTTGTCTAGAGGATCGACAAAGCTTTTGCAACCTCTACCTACCCAAGTACCAAACTCATAGCAGTTGATTGCCAACAGTTATCTACCTGAGGAGCAATACTTAATGTTAGTACGAACCATCCAAGTCTTCTATAAGAGAAAGACTTCGTCCAAGAAAAACATGAATAACTCTTGCTTTTGCATTTCTGCGTTGTTTCATTCAATCTCATCTCGTGCATTATTTGTTATGCCTATGCATATTGAGGACTTGTTGGTAGCATGGGTGTAGGAGGCACCGGAAATTTCCAGTGGAGCACCAGGGTAGTATCATTCACAGCAACAAATGCAGTGTCATCCTACTTCTTCTTTAGTCGCTTTGAAATACAACCGTATTTTATTTTCGAAAAAAGCTAGCCACGATGAGACCGAACTCAATTTGGCATTTTCAGACATGCTCTTGTCAGCGTTCTCAAAGATGTGAGACTTGGAAACTCACATCTTGATTATGTTAATTACAATTTGTGGAGATTATGATCCTTTCGCAAGGTATAGGTTTATAAGAAGTGGCTTGATTGTGATATTATTCATTCCCTGTAGTTAACACCACGTGTCTTTGGGTACGTAATTGCATTTTTTTTCTTTATGGTTTGCAAGTGATATTTCGAGAGATTACACCCGCATAATGAAACACACAGCCTGATCTAGTAAGTGACATTCCTTGGAGGAGTAAGATAATGCTTTGAATTTCAGAAGATTTAAGATTGTACTATATGTGTCACCTAACTACACTCGGCGACTACAACTTAACTATACGAAAAAAATCATCAAGACACCAGGCAACTTTCTATACTAGGGTCTACTTCATTTCTAATTTCATCTTGAGGATGGAACGTGGGTGGTTGGGCTTTATTTTCGGTGAACTTTGTAATACTGAGTTGTTTGTCTGTAAATTGTGAGGTCGTGAAATCAATAAAATTTATTTTGTTTCACAAAAAGAAGGCCAAGGAATTATATTGTTTCTCTAAAGGATCGGTAAAGGTCTCCAGCCTCTACCCAGCCAAGTACCAAACTCTTAACCGGTGGATTTGTAGTAGTTATCTACTGCGCACACGAGCAATGAATTGATGCTAGCACGGACCACCCCGCCTGAGTCTTTTTGTATAAGAGAAAGGCCTCACATAAGAAAAATATATGAGCAACTTCATTTTCGTTTTCTATGCTATACTTTTGTCCAATCTCATATCGTGCATTATTTGTGGTGTCTCCACAGATTAGGGACGTGCTTATAGTTTAGGCATAGGAGGCACCAGGAATTCCCGGTTCGTTACCAGAATCACAGCATGCACGGCCTTGATAATTTCAACACTACGCCTCTTGGTCCGACTCCACGGGCTCAGCAATTCTTCCTCCGTTTGGTCCCTCGGCTGACCATCAAGGTCTCGTGCCTCGGTGGTTGTGTCATGCGCTACTCCCTCTTGTTTTCTTTTCCAAGATTTGGTCGGATAGAATGGGGATCGGAAGAGAATAGCTCGAGTTCGTATTAGGAATAGCCGTGGTTGAGAAGTCGAGATTAATGGTAGGGCGAAGTAACCTCCTTGGCTCCTGATCGGTGCGTTAACGAGCCTCCATGTTTGCTAGTACTTCTCAGCTATCCAGATGTCACATCGCCACGTACTTCTGGCCTACTCTATTGTGCAAGTTTAAAACTTTGAGGCACAGTTTTTTTATATTTTAGAATAATACTTTGAGCCACGACGAGTCCGAGCCCCACATTGACATTTTTCAGACGTGCTAGAGTTCTCAAGGATCAAACCCACTGTGGTGTTCATCCAGTGTTATTCATATCTCTTGCATTTTCAGAGAAGAAAAAGGACACACAGGACCGACCTTGCTCTCTACACTCTGAAACCCCAGCAGAGACCAACACACAAATGGCGGACACAGCCTGCGAATTTGCGCTTTAGTATATCTATGATGAATTTCCGGGGAGGCTCACTGGAGGACGTACGTGTTGTGCTCGAAACGAGACGATACCCCAGCTGCGTGTTGCCCTAGAGAAGATTTTGGAGCAGGGCGCCGTCTCTCTTTGTGTGCAGCAAATCATTACAGCGAGCCAGCAAAGCGTGCGTCTGGTATGAACAAAAGACCGAGAGAAAGAGTCCAAGTGCGCCAAAGTTAGCTGTAAAAAATACCAGTTTGTCTTGTCCTGATGGCCGCGATCGATCGGTAATGGCGCTGTGATTAGAGATACTACTACTCCCTCCGTTTTAAAAGATAAGATGTTTTAGCTTTGTGAAATAACGTATATAGATCGCTTTTAGTGTATAGATTCACTCCGAACCTATACTATAAAAGTGATCTATATACATTAGCTTCACAAAACTAAAATATCTTATATTTTAAAATAAAGGAGTATATAATTAAACGCCGTAGGTGCTTCTTTTCATGGCTACTACACTGCTCTCGTTCTTGGACTGGTTAAACAAGTTGTTGCGTTGTTGCTCCCCATGAACGGCCAGATTCTGCTCGAACCGGTGCTGGATTTCCTCTTTGTTTTCCGACGCGAATGCGCTCTCTGATTTTCATCTAGTACTCCTATGTACTTGCCTGAAGTATGCTCGCTGCTCAGCTGGGAGACAAGCGTCACTGTTCAAATGTCCTTCTATATTTTGCTCCAGGGATTCTAAATTTGAAACTTGACCGGTCTGCTACCGTACGGATCATCAGTTCTTCAGCCATTGTGTCTCTGTTTGTTTGTTTGACACCAAATAATTATTCTGTGTCGGTCTCAGGTCTCTAGGCCTCTAGGGGCCTCTTTGATGCACAAGACTTCCATATGAATTTTGGAGGAGAGAACTAGGGTTGCGAGCCCTCCATTTTTTGGACACATCACCCTAACCCTCCCACACCGGCGCGGCGGCGCCGCGCCACGCCGGGCGGATCCCGCCCTTCCCCGGCCTCGTCCTCTCTCCGGCGTTCTTCCTGCCTGCCGCCGCCGCCAGATCGTCGCCGGGCAAAGACCTGGTGGCATGGCGGCGGCGGCGCCCGCACCTGGATGGCTCGACGACGGTGTCGTGGCTGGCGGCGGCCAGTGGTCCTTGGCCCAGATGGCAGCAAGTGGCGGCGGGATTCGGGCCTAGATCTGATCCGTTCGTCGCCCAACACCGGTGCCCAGGTTCCCCGGGCCTGTTCGCGACACTAGAGCGCTTGGGGCATCTGTCCCCGGCATGGTGGTGGTGACCTCCTTCTCCGTCAGAGTGGTCGGCCGGGTGGTTTTTGCCGTCGAGCGGCGGATCCTGTTAGTTCCCGGCGGGTGGCGTGGGGGCTACTGGCTCGGTTTCAATAAAGGGGACGGTCCTGGATCCCTTTCAAACCAAGACAAAGATATGCCTGATGTTTGCCTCCATTGATCTGGTTTCTGTGTCGTGTTCCAGAAGGCTCCGCCGGCGAACTCCATAGTGCGCTCATGCCGAGAGATTGCTAGATCGGATGGGATTCGGTCGTGCGCACCCATGTTTTACTCTGACCGTTTGGTTTTAGAGGGTGCGCTTCGAAGCTCTGTTGGCTGTTATTATCATGGGGCATATTCTCGTTCCATGGTGCTGATGGAGAAAGTCATGTAGACTGAGATCTGAGGACTAACAATGGTGGTTCGAGTCTGGGCGGTGATGAGGAATTGACTTGGTGACTCGTGACTTGGAGCAGTGGCATGCAAGTGGGGGCGACTGCACAGGAGAGGTTCATGGCCCTACCTTTCAGGGTGAAAACCTAGGGTCTGGCCTTAATTGGTTGTGCTGGCAATGGTCTTGTTGAAGGTATTGTTTTGAGAGAGTGGACTTTCTTCAGGGTGAAAACCTAGATCTTTGATCGTGCGATGACGGTGTTTGTGCACTGTTTCCTTCTTGGAGGTGTCGTTTTTGGAGAAGATGAACTTCTGGTATTGTCTTGGTGGTGGTAGTAGTGCTGTTTCAATGAATGAGGCATTATAGCGGGACTTTTCTTTTTTTTGTAATTCTTCTTTATTTCTTTGGTTGTGTGCATCCGCATGGACGCTAGGACAATGCGTTGATGCAGAGGCTGGGTGTAATTGGTATCCTCTAATATTAACATATGCAACTTTCCAAAAAAAAACGAATTTTGGAGGGTTGAATTTTTCTTCTATGCTGATTTTTAATTCATGGGATAGGATTAAATTATATACGAGTTATTTGCAGAAATCGTTGCGAGCTTGGCGGCCTCGGTCTCGAGAAGACGCCGCCAAGCCTTGATCAATCAGGCCTTCGAGGTCGCCAGCCGCTGTGCCTACCTCAAGTTTGTCTCGAAATATTATGAAAAAATGTGCAAGTGTGTATCCATGTACATATTTTCAAAAAAAAAATGAAATATTAAAATATAATCTTTTATTTTTCTAAATACCTATTTCATTGGAGCTAGGAGCACAAACTCTGCACTCTACGACCACCTAGTATATGACAAAAATTACCAAGACACAACACAACCACCTAGTAGGGTGTAGTTCAATTCCATTTTATTTTCAAGGATGGGAAGTGAGTAGTTGGGCATTATTTTTTTATAAAGTTTGTAATATTGATATAATCTAATTCTTTTTTCTGAAAAGAAATG
Source organism: Avena eriantha (assembly GCA_910589775.1). Taxonomy (NCBI): domain Eukaryota; kingdom Viridiplantae; phylum Streptophyta; class Magnoliopsida; order Poales; family Poaceae; genus Avena; species Avena eriantha. Next base: position 79,924,816 of record OU342744.1, on the reverse strand, counting down.
TTAAGAAAATATATAATTAGTCTAAAGGATCGAGAAAACATCTACCTACCCAAGTACCAAACGCATAACCAGTCGATTGCCAGCACTTATCTATTGGAGGAGCAATACTTGATGTAAGTACCGACCATGCAAGTCTCTATAAAAGAAAAACTTCACCCAAGGAAAACATGAATGACTCTTTCTTTTGCATTTCTACGTTAGGTTCATCCAATCTCATTTCACATTACTTGTTATGCATTTGCATACTAGGGACTTGTTGGCAGCGTGGGCGTAGGAGGCATCAGAAATTTCTAGTGGAGTAGTAGAGCTATATCATGCACCATATGTATCGTAGTGTCATACCAATTTTTGCTCCAACTCTACATAATCATCCATTCTCGGTTCGCTTGGTCCTTGCACTAACCGACAAATCCTTCAGCTTTAGGGGCATGTTTGGTAGGTTGCAACTATTTTTGGGCTCCCTAGAACATGGCCCTCGGGGGACTTGCTGCAAAATATAGCATCATCTTGTTGCTAAAAATCACTAATAATGTCTATAAATATGTTGAAAAAAATCACAATTTAAGTTTAACAATGGATGAAGGTAATAAGTGAAAAAACAAAAGCATTGACGTACATTCTTCACATGCCATAGGTAGAATCTGCAGCCATTGTTACTTCCTTTAATGCGGCACACTTGACAAACTCAAACTTGTGGACACGACACACCTCGGGACAATTCACCACTATGCCATGGAATGTAGGGTCATCGATCTAGTCTAGAGCATAGTCAATTCATGTGATGTCCTAAAGGACAAGAAATTGCAAAAATATCATGTTGAATCGAGGAAAAATTAGAAAATCCTAAATCGAAAGCAACCCTAACCCTAGAAAGCAATTGGTAAATCTGATCTTACCCCTAGCAATGACGGTTCGATCCCTCGCCGTCACTCTAGCTCGGCATGGCGGTTTTGGCGGCCGCATAGACAGCTCGAGGAAGAGGATGCAGTAGTCTTGTTGCGAGCGCCGCTGCCGCCGATGACCTGACATGAGGGAGCCGATGACCGGGGAGAGAGCTTGGTGGGGAGGAGGAGGGATGGTGGTTTTGGTTTCGGTGGTGAGCGAGGAGAGTATAATGGGTTCGAGTTTCGACAATATCTCCTGTCCCGTTTTTCGCTGCAGGCCAAAAGTTCTGCCAACGCCATAGTCGAACGCGCTCGTGTTTGGAGCCGTGCCTTTTGCATCAGGTGAGCGCATAATGATGGTGGCTTCCTGGAAACACCCAAATTATGCGTTGTTGATGGGGCTATCCGCGGGATGCTTTAAAGCATCTCTAGCAGATACTGCATATCGGTCATACCGCAAACTTTTGGGCCGATATGCGGTATCGAGCCCGAAATATAGCTCTTCTAGATACCACAAAACGGGTCGTACCGTAATTTTTTTGTCGTTTCCCGCAATCCGCATATATTCGGGACGGGAGGGGTCGGATGTGGTATACCGCATCCCATTCTCCCTCTTCTCCCCTCGCAGAAACCCTCGTAGCCGCCGCCGCTCGCTCCGATTTCGACCAAGTCCTTCGCCGGAAAACAAATCGCCTCTGCCCACCTCCTCCCACCTGTCATTCCTACCCATGGCCGGCCAATCGTGGCTCAATTTGGCCGGCTGAGGCGGCGCTTCGAGCTCCCGCGGACGGGGCTCCAGCGGTCGAGCTCGCGTGCCACCGCCTAGTGAGGAGGAGCAGCGCCAGTGCCGGTCTGAACAGGCGCGCGCGCGGGGCGCACTTGCGGACCCGCGTTACCTCGCCGGCGTGGGCCGGCTTCGGGCTCAGGCCTAGCGCGCATGATGCCGAGGCGGGCAACTCCCGCGCGGCGGCGAGCTCTAGCCCGCGCCTACGGGCGCCTTCGCCAGTGGTTCGCGCGCCGCCTCCAGCTCCGGCGCCCGCTCCCGCTCGTTGGGGCCACATCGACGACATTGGTAGCTCGGGGGAGGAGGACGACTCCGGCTCGGAGGAGGACGAGGCGGTCCGCGAGGCAAAGTTTAACTCCCTTAGCAGCCTCGTCTCCGATGTAAATATCAGTCGGCTTTCGTGATGATTAAAACCATCCACTATGTATGAATTTGGCGACAACTAGTAGTGATAATTTTCAAATATGCAGTTCTGTTTTGCGTATATGTTCCGCGCTGCGAATTTTGATACCGCAAAACTGGTTAGCGATTTATCGCAAACAACTTTTGCAGTACGCGGTTATACATTATCAGCTAGAAGATGCTCTTGCAATCCGCGTTGGGCAGCCCAACCTCACGTGCGAACATCCAAACATGGCGTTTTCATCCTGCACGATTCTGCTCGAGGGTCCCGCAGGCCTAGTACTACTTCTAATCAATATCTGTAGAAAAAGGAGCGAGCCCACACCGCTTGCTGATTCGTGCAACGCAAGCAGCTGTGCCCGTGCGGCCGTGCGTGGTCGTGTTGTTTGCAAACTAGTCTCTTCATGCTTTTGCATCCTCATACCGCTGCCGCCGATGACCGGACATGAGGATGCAGTAGTAGACATTAAAAAACATACTCCCTCTGATCCAAATTAGTTGAAGGTTTATCTAGATTCAATTGTACATAGACATGATTTGGTATTAGATGTATCCATATCTTGATAAATTTGAATCAACTAATTTGAGTCAGGGGAGTACCGTAGAAGAATAAAAATCCGCCCCGCATATGGGCGAATAGCACCAACAAGCTAGGCAACAATGGAAAGAGCTTTATTGTATTGAATGCTGGTCGACTTGAAAAATTTGTGAGAATTAATCCCGGTGCAGCAGCCCGCGCGCCTACGCGCAAGTGAAAGAGCCCGGAGGGTGTCTGCCGCAGTCGTTGAGGATGACGCTGATCTGCAGAGGCACAGCGGGGAGGACACCGGTGGTGATGGCGGTGCAGAGGCAGGTGGCGGCCTCCAAGTCGGCGACCCCTGCCAGCAGCGTGCAGCACCGCCTGCTGGGCCCTATGTTGATCGCCGCGTTACCGAGCACGGCCGCGCAGAGCCCCAGCTGCACGACGTCGATCGGGCAAGTGTTCCGTGCCTGGGCACGGCGGCGGTACGTCGACTGGCTGCCGCCCGTTGCGGTGGCGTTCGACGTCGTGAACAGGAGGAGCAGGAGGAGGAGGCTTAGGGCCAAGAGCTGGGCAGGAGCTTTGCACGCCATTTTCCTAGTCACCGGCCAATCGAGGTGTTCTTGCTCGGGGATCTTATGGGCGGGCGGACGAGGGAGCAGTCGACCGCATCAGTACCCATGCGACCGCATCCGGCTGGTTGTCTCCAGCTGCTCCATCACCACGGGCGTCCAACTTGCAAGTTGACCCGTCGTGCAAGCATGTTACGGCCAACTCAGATGCCGATCGCATGATTAATTGTACTACGTACTAGTATAAATTAGAGCCTATGAGCTGCATAAAGAAGGGCAGAATGATCTGTTCTCCGAATAAAGTGCTCCGCATTAATTCTACAGTATTTTAATCATCATGTAGCTTGCATCTTCTTTTTTTTTTGATGAACCATCCCGATTTGGCTGATCAATAGTATTTGAAAGAACTACAATGATCGGTACCCAATTCGGGGGGAAGGGCGGGCTTGGCGCACCTTGTCAGGCTCCCTTCATGCACACGGAGGGTGGAGCGGGAAGGGGGAGTGACTCTAAGGCGGCGCGGGTGGTGGTGCTCGCTGACGAACGACTATGAGGCATGGAGGAGGCAGAGGCGGGCGCGGACAAGCCCTAGTTTCGACGGCACATCACGTGCAGGCATCGTGGCGCTAGGGCCCGATCTGGGGTCAACCTTCGACTCGTTTGGGCTGAAGGTCGGCACGCTTGATATAATCGTCGGGAGTCAGCCGCCGGTGTGCGGATTGCTGGTTCGATCTGAAAAATGTGGTTTTTGGCCCTGATTTTCAAGCGCCAACTCGTCAAACCACCAAATTTGCCTCCTCGATTGGGCCGTCATCGAATTCCGGTCTTCCTCTCAGAGATTTCCGCAGTTTGGCGCTGATTGCTACAGGATATCTAGAGCGGAATCAATGCGGTGGTACGCACCCTTCTGGGACGGGGCGCGGTACCATGGGACATGTCTTCATAGATTTCTATAAAAACTGACAAAGATGGAGAAAATCATGGTAGTTGCGATCATTGGAGGCAGGTTTTGACAGAAAGGATATTGGTTGTGATGAAGACAATGCGGCACAGGTTCCCCCTTGTGTGTTGGTGTTCGGCGCCCCGCAACGGTAGCCTTGGCAAGCGGGAGTGCCAACACAGGTGGACCGCATTTTTGGTGGTGCTTGCCACGTGCCATGATTTTCAGGATGAAAACCCAAAGTCTGGTGTTCATTAGTTATACTACCTAGCAATGGTCTTGCTAAAGACATTGTTTTGAAAACTCGGTCTTTCTCCAAGGTGAAAACCAAGATTTTCGATCGAGCGACAGCACTTGTGCATAGACATTGCTTTTGGAGAGCCTACTTTATAGTATGGGTATTGTATTTGGTAGTGGTTAGAGTGCTTCTGTTGCTAGTGGTTGTGCACCGCGAGTCTGCAACATGTTTTCCTTTTTGTCTCTCTTTATTTTTATTTTTTCTTGGTTGTGTACATTCTTGATATCTTTGTACGGTCTTTTTTTTTAAAGGATACCTCATGGCGTTTATTTAATAGATAGCAAAGTTCCATCACGAATTACAAAACGGGAAGACAAAAGCCGGTGCGTCACCACCCACACACTGGACACTTTAGATACATATGCAAATCTTGATAATTGGTGGGCCACCTGGTTTGCATCCCTCAAACAATGACCGAACGAAATATTAGTCAACTGACTAGCTTTAACAAAGCACTCTACTAAAATAGCTGAATAGGGGCTACACATCTCACTCTCACCATTGCAACATTGGATAAGCTCCAGGAATCCGTCTCAATAGTTACATTTAAGCATCCAATGTCTTTGTACGTTTCTTTGATACAGAGTAATTGATATCTACATGATGTTAACATATTTCCTTTGTAAAAAAACATGTTCAGAGAAAAGAAACGAGAGGAAAGGATTAGCGACGGGACACACGAATTAGAGAAAACGAGACCAATGATGCGGCTGATTTTGCGGACCAATCCATCCCAAATCTTTTTTTGCGAATGACAATCCATTCCGACTCGTTGAAGAATATTCGCGACTCAATGCAAGGTTCTATCCTCTTTCACTATCAAACGCACCGGTATGGAGGAGAGGAGCTTTTCGAGCAGCACGCCGTATCTCTCTCTCTAGTTAGCATAAAACTACCACTTTACATGTTAAATTTTCCAAATGGTATCAGTCGACGTCTAAATCCCTAAAACTACCACATTGGAACCAAATTTTCGCAAAAAACACTAATCCGTGTTTAAACGTGAATTGACACCGCAACTGACAGTGGGACCCACCCATTACAGTGACGTGGCACGTACTTGACGGCATGGAGAGACGGCAGTTATTTATAACGGTTTTCAATTTACGGAGGAAAGAAAAAAGTCAAGGGAGGCGGCGCCGCCCTTCCCCTTCCTCCTCCCACCGGCGAGGACCGCCTCTCCCCTTCCTTCGCCAACCGGCGGTGAGCACCGTCCAACCCTTTCCCTTCCTCCGCTCCACCGACACACCCCTTCCCTCCCCTACCCTTCCTCCCTATCCACAATGACGCGCATGCCGACGACCGCCATGTCCGCGACGTGCTCCGCATCACCTTCGGCACCTCGCGTGTGCACGTCACCGACTGCGTCGCCACTGTCTTCCGCTGCCTCGCCAAGACCGACGACTACGTCGTCGCCACCAAGTGCCTCGCTGCTCCACCGCGACGGCGACCCACACTTCCGCCACGAGATCCTCCGGCCCACGACCACGGCGGGGCGGCGCAGCGGCCCAGTGCTCATGTCTGCTGTCTGACCTCCGCGACTAGGCGCGCTTGGCGTCCTGGGCTTTGACTACTACGATGGCTAATAGCGCGCCGCCGTCGGACATGACCGTCTCAGTGCCGACGAGCAGGGGAACAAACTCGCGCTCTTCTGCGACGGATTCCCGGTGGCGCGCGTGGTGAACCTAGATTTGCGGTGGATTCGCGACGGCGCGCCCGCGGTGGACCAGGACTTGAAGCGGATTCGCGGCGGCGCGCGTGGTGCCGACGGAGTTCGTGTTGTAGAGTCAGGGGCGTGCCGGCGGCGAGGAGGAAGAAGACGGGGAGGGGTGAGACAGAAAAAAGAAAATAAAAGGGAGACTGACAGGTGGGGCCACTTTGACTTCGACGGTCAAGTTAAACGGTGTGAATTTTTGATGCCACGTCGAATTTACAAGTGGGTCCCACTGTCAGTTGCAGTGTCAATTCGCGTTTAAATACGAATTAGTGCTTTTTGCGAAAATTTGTTTCGATGTGGTAGTTTTATGCGATTTAGAGGTCGACTGATACCATTCGGAAAATTTGATATGTAAAGTGGTAGTTTTATGCTAACAACTCCTCTCTCTCTCTTGCACAGATCAATGGCAAGGGCAGCTATCACCGCTGTTCACCTCTGCATCAATTGCACGAGAGCGTGCGCGCGTCTGAAGAAAACAAAACGTCTCAAAACGTTTAGTGTTGTAAATGTTGCTATATTTTTTTATAAACCCGGTCAAATTTTATAAAGAGTGATTTAGGATAGAGACTAGAATCTTAGGAGTACACTTGACGGAGGGAGTACATGCTTGTCAAGATTATTGCGAACAAAGGGCACCTCAATAATTTGTAAATATGTAGCGGAATTAATGTATAAATTCAGCGGTATTAACTCCAAAGATGTACAAACTGCGACCTGCCCTGCTTCAAAACAATACCCCCAGGAGATCAGCACACCAATATGAATATGAGACCATAGAAGATGAATATGGGAGCCAAAAGAGCGGATACGGGAACCCAGAGAACAAAGAGAGAGAAAGCAAGAGCAGTAAACCGATGGAGGAGAGGAGCTTTTCGAGCAGATCGTCGTCTCCCTCTCTTGTACCACCAAGTTTGCTGCAAAAAACATCAATTTTGTCTTGTTTTAATGGCCGCGAGGCATCAACACTGGCACAGTGATTATAAATTATTAGATGTGGTAGTTGCTTCTTTTCATGGTTCCTGCAACTCTCGTTCTTGGCTTGGTTAAAAAAGGTCTTGCGTTGTTGTTCCCGTGAACACGGGCAGATTCTGCTGGAACCAGGGCTGGCTGGACCGCTGGATTTGGCCTTCTCTCGCGGTTCAATGCCAATCTATCTTTCACTTTTGCTTTGGTAACATTGAGGGAAAAAACGGTTTTCGGATGGGTTTCGGGTTTGATCTGGACCCGGTCTGGTCGTTTTGATCCATACGCGTGCGGTCGTACGCATACGTGGCTAGAGTATAATATGGATATCACATGTACACGAGATCTGCTCATCATGTCGAACGGAACCGACCGTGACGTGAAACAAGGAGATTAACGAACATGGGACCGGCATCTATTTCTTCCTCGGGTCGTCCTGTACAAACGGCATCCAAATCGCATCCAGCTACAACTTATGGAGGTACCACAGGCCTAGGTATTAATCGGTACTCACCCGAAAACCGGTTTTCCAATCAAACTTTGCCTTAGGGAGGGGGGACACCGAAGCAAGCCTTTTTTTTTCTCTTGGTAAATTTATGATACTAGCAATACAGCAGTGTCCTACTACGGAATTTTGAAAAACCTTGCAAACATGTATAGAACATGTGCATCTATCCACGTAGATATTTTCAGAATTGTTTGAAACATTAAATATCATTTCTCTTTTTTAAAATACCAAGTTCAGTGGGGCTAGGAGCAGAGACTCTGCACTCGTATCAAGACACAACACAACCTCCTATCAGAGTCTACTTCAATTTCAGTTTCTCGGCGAGTATGGTAAGTGAGTATACAAAAGTATGGAAAATGAGTCTACTTCGACCCTAGTCGCCGGGCGGCATGATTCCACCAGCTAAGAAGCATCACACCGCCCAGCGACAGAGTCAATATAATGTGCTCCGTGTATCCTGAACACCACCCAAATGGCGGACAGCCTGTGAATCCGCCGGCCAGATGCCAAGCTATAATTTTTTACTCTTCGCACTGTGATCATCTCCGATGATTTGCCAGAGATGCCGCTTTCTTCCCATGGACGCAACGTGCACCGAAGGACGTGCTGTCTCGAAACGATACCCCGAGCCGAGCTAGCTGCACCACCAAAGGACGGGCCCCGGTAGACCATCGATGATGGAGAAGAAAAGCTTTTCGAGCAGCACGCCGTGGCGCGCGCGCGCTCTCTCTCCCGTGCACATGTCAATGGCGAGGGCAGCCATCGCTGCTGCATGCTGTTCAATGCTGCATCATGGCAGCAGAGCGTGCACAAAATGTTCTCGTTGAAAGGGAGACCATGTTTGTTGCCGAGAACTGTCTGTCTTGTCTTAATGGCCGCGATAATGGCGTTGTGATTACTACATCCGAGTGTGCTTCTTTCCATGCTGACCTTTTGTTCTCGATTTACTTAAACAAACTTGTCGTACCATCCGTCTCGGAATAGATGTCATAGGTCTCGTTCGATTTATAGAAATTGCATAGAAATTGTGTAGGATTTGAGTCCTATAGAAAATTTTTCTTTGTTAATTGTTTGATTCATAGGAGCACATCCTATAGATATTAATCCTAAAGAAATCTTGTAGTGCAATTCCTATAGAAAAGAAATATTAGATCAAACCTCATGGAAAGATTTCTTTGCTATATCAAACGGAATTCCTCTTCCTGTAGAATTTAAGTTGGCATGACATCTTAATCCTATGTTTTTTCTGTGTCTATACTTTTTCTATCCTACGAATCAGACGAGGCCTTATGTTGTCAAAATTTGGACGTATCTAGATCTATCATGAGACAAGGTTTGATGCAACAACTGTCTGTGTTGTTTTAATGGCTGTGATAATGGTGTTATGATTACTATCTCTGTTTGGGATTATTAGTCCTAAGGACCAAGTTGCTAATACCAAGACATTTCATAAAACTCTCTCATTAATCTATGCATGCACCAATACACTTACATGCATGAGAGAAGTGAGAGAAAAAGAAGAACATGCAGTAGACGAGAGAGACTAATAAATAAGATAGACTTTATAATCTCAAACAATATAAAAAAACTCTCCGCACCTATAATCCTAACAGAGATAGTACATTGCGATCCATGGTTACATTTTGTTCTCGGTTTACTTAAACAAACGTGTTGTATACTAGTATTTGCGTTCCCCATGAACGGGCAGATTCTGCTGGAACCGGGTTGGCTAGATTTGGTCTTCTCTCGCTGTTCAATGGCAATCCATCTTTGTCTTTTGTTGGGGAGAATACGCTAAGATTTTATTCCTCCAATCTGCCAACAAAAGATTGGAAATATAGTCTGGCCCTTGACGCACCCAACATTTGGTGGTCAAGTCAGATCTCCTATATTGGAACAATGAGCAACCCTATTCTGATCATGCTCAATCTTCATGAGGACAGTATCTCGAGCTTCCATTAGATGTTTTACTTCATGGTATAGATGGCCATAGAGAGTTCTAGTTCTCTCGGAGCTACGAACAACATTCAGGGCAACGTCAGAAAATCAGTTTGCATAATCAATGCCTTAGTCGACCATTCATGGGCAAGAGACAAACCCTCCATGATTAGGGTTAAAAAGGAACGGAAACGGACGAAAACAAGAGCACATGTCAATGGCAAGGGCAGCCATCGCTGCTGCTGTTCACTGCTGCATCATTGCACCAGAGCATGAGCACGATCGGCCCCTCCGGAAGAAAACAAAATGTTCTCGTTGAAAGAGAGACCATGCATTTTTGTTGCAGACAACCGTCTGTCTTGTCTTAATGGCCGCGATAGATAATGGCGTTGTGATTACATTGCGATAGCCCGTCTCCATGGTTACATTTTGTTCTCGGTTTACTTAAACAAACTTGTTGTAGTTTTTGCGTTCCCCATGAACGGGCAGATTCTGCTGGAACCGGGCTGCCTAGATTTGGCCTTCTCTCGCGGTTAATGGCAATAATCCATCTTTCTCTTGGTAAATTTATGATAGCGATACCAGTACTCTCCTACCACTTTTTCCTGTTGAGATGTTGGCCTAGCATTTTTTAAAGCTCATGTTATTGTCGATAAGTATATCGGAAAGTTTTTTTTTTTTTGACTCCCGACTTCCAGTGCTCTGCTTGTATTAAAGAAAAGAAAAAAAATCATATTTACAATTTTCAAAACAATTACTGAAAAATAAATTCTAGGCATAGGCACCGTTGTATTCTACAACCATGCGAAATCATAACCCAAATATTTACCTGCGAAAAAAAAGAAAATTCTTTATATTACGGGTTACGTGAAAATGACAGTGTCATAAAATTTAGAGTTTTAAATTCCAGTCCAAATATATTGAGTGTCAGATCAGTACATTAATGGTTCCTCGAATGAGCTGAAGCATGCAAAACCATATGCCACGGCTCGTGATTGGTCAAACTACCCAAGTTCTCGCAGCACTAGGGTTTTGAAACGATAATAGTGATGGCATGGGAAGGAATGAACGCCCTAGCATTTGAGGATCTCCGCCACACCACCCCGACCAGGGACACCGCCCTAGCCATTGCATGTTAGCGCGCCGACCATCCTTGTCCTAGCAGATCCGGCGGGAACCTCCGGCAACCACCACCCCAAACCTCCTTTGGAGGCTGGGCCCGCCACCACCGCGGTGAGGGCCGGCGGCAGCGGCGGCGAGAGAGCAGACGGCGGGGGGCTCTGGCGGCGACACACGGGTCGCCCCTGGCGATACAATTTATTTCTTTTCACAAAGAAAAGCGCTAAGGATATTTATCATTCAAGGATTGATGGAGCTTTTGTAGCCTCTGCCTACCCAAGTACCAAACCCATAACCGTTGGATTGCTAAGAGCAATTGCCGTCCACCCAAGTCTCCTATAAGAGAAAAACTTCACCTAAGGAAAATACGAACAAATTGCCCTTCCTTCTGCTCTTCTATATCAGTTTCAACCAATCTCATTCCATGCATTATTTGGTGTGCCTCCGCACATTAGAGGACTTGTTAATAGGTTAGGCATGGGAGGCATCAGAAATTTCCAGCACGTCACCAGAATTACAGCATGCACAGATTTGATGATTGCATCATTGTGCCTCTTCATCTGACTCCACCGGCTCCGATATTCTCCCTTCATTTGACCCCGTGGCTAAACTTCAACGTGTCCTGGTTCAGTTGCTATGCTCTCGTTCATGTTTTCCGGCTTAGCGTTCTCAAGGTTCAAACTGACCGCGTGTTCATCCGGGGCAATTTTATCAAATCTAACGTTTTTCCGAGACTTGAACCCCAAATGTTCTCTATTTGGTACTCTCTAAATAAACGTTTTGATTGTACCTCCAGGATCTCTAGCGGTAGCCTTAGCCTTAGACGCTGTACCGTCCGAGAGGTGAGGTGAGATGTCGTACCAACAAGATCACAATAGTAGTACCACGACGCCTAACCTGAAGTGTTTACGGTACTACAAAGAAATGCAGGTCCAGGTGAAATATGAATAAAAGTTTATTTTGGGCTGAAGTTTTGCAAAAGGATTAATTGGATATATGCCACTTCAATTCATGCAAATTTGAAAAAATTCCACCGCAATTTTCAAACTTTGTAAAATACCACTCCAATTCTCGCGTACTTCTGTAGATGCCATTTCACCCCATTTGAGCTACTTTTTTGGTAAATCATTGTCTTGTATTCTTCCCGTAAATAAATGGGGACGGAATTGCCCCTAGCCTAGTATGAACTTATCAAATTTTTAGCTAGATTTGATCATTTTTGTACCTCTGAATGTATCGGCGGCACCCTTAGGGTGTGTTCGGTTTGAGAACAAAGTAGAATGAAATGCCATGATTCCATTCCACTCGAATAGGCCGGTTCCTTTTTGTGTTTGCTTAGGACAAAAAAGTGTAATGGAATGGTTCCGTTATATGTTTGGTTGAGCTAAAAAATGGAATGGGATGGGGCAAATTATGGGGAAATAAGTGAGCAAGTGTGGGGTGCATTTAGCAGAAAGAGTGGCAAGAGAATAGAGAGACTGAGCAAGCTTGGGTGGCCTTAGTATAGAGAAACGGGGAAATTTCACCAATTTTATCAAATCTAACGTTTTTGCGAGACTTCAACCCCAAATGTTCTCTATTTGGTACTCTCTAAATAAACGTTCTGATTGTACCTCCGGGATCTCTAGCGGTAGCCTTAGCCTTAGACGTTACCGTCCGAGCGGTGAGGTGAGATGTCGTTCTAACAAGATGACAATAGTGGTACCACGACGCCTAACCTGAAGTGTTTACGGTACTACAAAGAAATGCAGGTCCATGTGAAATATGAATAAAATTTTATTTTGGGCTAAAGTTTTGCAAAAGGATTAATTGGATATATGCCACTTCAATTCATGCAAATTTAAAAAAAAATCCACTGTAATTTTCAAATTTTGTAAAATGCCACTCCAATTCTCGCGTACTTCTGTAGATCCCATTTCACCCATTTGAGCTACTCCCTCCGACCCATATTAGTTGACTTGGATTTATCTAGATTCGGATGTATCTATACTAGATGTATAGATACATCCGAATCTAGACAAATTCGAGTCAACTAATATGGGTCGGAGGGAGTACTTTTTTGGGGAAAACATTGTCTGGTATTCTTCATGTATATAAATGGGGACGGAATTGCCCCTAGCCTAGTATCAACTTATCAAAAATTTAGCCAGATTTGAACATTTTTTGTACCTATGAATGTATTGTCGGCACCCTTAGGGTGTGTTCGGTTCGAGAACGAAGTGAAATGGAATAGTCGGTTCTCTCTTTGCGTCTGGTTAGGAAAAAAAGTATAATGGAATGGTTCTGTTCTATGTTTGGTTGAGCTAGAAAATGGAATGGAATGGGGCAGATTATTGGGAGGGGAAGTGAGCAAGTGAGGGGTGCATTTAGCAGAAAGGGTGGCAAGAGAATAGAGAGAGTGAGCAAGCTTGGGTGGCCTTAGCATAGAGGAACGGGGAGATTCCACCAATTTTAAGGAATGGTTGCGTTCTGGATCTAGAGGGAACATTCTAGGGGAGATTGCCTAGAGGGAATTTTCTGGATCTAGACGGGTGCGCGAAGCTCCCACCGCCGTGTTGCAGTAGGGGGTTGTCGTCTTCACCACCCATGTTACGAGATGCTCGAAGTCAAACCGGAGGCAGTGCGGCTAAATCCGACCCGCCTGACCTAGATCAAGCTCAAAAGGACCAAGATCTAGGTCTGCAAGGTTTCGTCTGAGCTCAAGCCGACCAACCGTTGCCACCAACAGAGACGCCACCGTCGTGTTCACCACCCACACAACAGCAGTCCGCCCCGCTGCCGCTACATCCGCCGCCTGGTGTCGTGTCGCCCCGCGCTAGGTGGCCACCGTGAGGGGGGACCAGGGGGCTGCCGTCGCCGCCTCCGTCGCCCGGGCCTATCCCGGCGCAGGCCGATGGCGGAGGGGGAGGGAGGTCGCGTAGAGGGGATAGGAGTGGAGTGTGGCAGCGTCGCATGGTCGCCCGCGCGGGGGGCAACCAGGCCGCGCGAGCATTGTGGTGAAGTTGAGTAAACCAATAGGTCGATCCGTCGATGTCCGCAAACTTCACGGTTTAGTGTATATGTATGTACCTAAAATATGACTAGATACATGTGAATCCAGACAAATATCCAACAGGTAATTTGAGACTGTAACACCCTCGCCTGATAAGGCTGAGTTCCTATGTATAGTGCCAATCCCTAGATCGGTTCACTGACACACACAGTACAGATGAATACCAAAGAATATAACAGTGCATCATTATTACATCGAATGATCCAGAATCTGTAATTATTACATAATGCGTAGCTCAAAGGCTAGCTCAAATAACAAAGTAGCATACGGAAGCATAAACAGATAGTAGGCTCCATCTTCAATTGTGCCACAGACGAACAGCTGTTGAGTGGAGTATCGCGACCTATTCGATCACTCATAATCGGTATAACCTGCCACATAAAACGTAGCAGCCCCGAAGGGTCAATACTTGAAATGTATGGCAAGTAGGGCTAAATAAGCTTCTACATGCTTATTTGGCTAGTGGAGCTTTGGCTAGCTTGCAATTTCAAAAACCTTTGCTCTACTTTCATAAACCAATTTGATTCACAGCAACCCATTAAGTTCACCCATCAAGTTTTAATAAGTTGGAAATAAGGATGAGTGAGAATATGTCATAGTCTCAAGATCAAGCAACTCAATCATCCATAACCGGGGACATGGCTAAGTACTCAGTTTTTACACCCTGCAGGGGTTTGTACACTTTACCCATATGACCTGGCCAACCCAGCTCGTACCACCACACTCATATTGTGTGATGATAGGGAGAAGTCTAAGATGGGACCTTTCGAGAAGTAGATCACCAAACCCCACTGCGCACCGGTCCCAACCTATCATTCACTACATCTCTGGCTACGCTGGGTTTGGATCACCACGACCTACTAAGTCCAACCAGCCACCCATTCTTACTGGCACATGGTTGCACACGTAAGTTACCATAACAAAGAGAACCAATCCTTCTCAGTACCCTGGGCGGCATTCCCCACCATTATTCACACTCCGTTGACCATCCAACCATTCCGCCCAGGTAGTTCATTAACATTAAGTTGTTTTAGTTTGAAACAAACACAACTCCACCATAGTGTGATCCCCTTTTCCCCGTCTTCACAGCAAGTCTAAGCACATCTACTGAGCGGGGCTCAACTACAAGGAAAATCCTACCACAATATATAGGATATAGCATAGCATAGTAGTTCCTACACAGTAACTACAAAAATACACTACACATGCATAAGGGAAAATAGTAGGACAAGGTATGAACAAAATAGCATCTACTTGCCTTTGTTGTAGATGTAGTCGATTAGATAATCCTCACAGATATAATAGTTGCACTCGTCGCACTCAAAAGACTTCCAATCACAACGCTCGCAACCATAGTTGTTGCGATCATAGTAGTTACACTCCTCACGATCTATTATTCAAAAGCAAAAGCACAACAACATATCATTCAAACATTGCAATCATGCAACAATACAACAATACAATAAAACAGTGATGATCCAATGCATGCATGATGATTTAATATGTCATAATGGTTGTAATTAGTTATCTAAACAATACTAGATCACATGATGCATGTAGAAGTGTTTTGATGCAATATAGTATTTGTTATCCAATTTCAATTGCCAATAAAGGGGTTTTAACATAACTGTTGTAGCTTCTGTACTAGTTGCCTAATTAAATTTATATCTGAACTGTAATGGATAGAGGGCTTTAATACGAACCGGTAGCAATTGGATTCACCCTAATCGGAGTTATAGATCTTTTTCTAGGATTTATTTAGTGTTTAATGGAGTTTAATAAATCTGAACAGATCGTAATGACAACAAACAAAACTAAGTACAGATCTGAAAACTACGCAAGATTATGAACTCAGAGACATATTACTCATATTTTTCGGATCTGTAGATTATTTACTATGAATTTAATGATTTAAAAGGCCAATAATACTAATTAATTATTCGCCAGTAATCTATACAGTAAACTTGTAATTTTATTCCAGAATCATGTTATATACAATTTTTTGAATCCAGGGGTATATCATTTGTATTTTTCTGAGTTGTATTTTATTTTCTGTGAATTAATTGCTCCAAAAAGTGTATTAAACCATTTAAATAATCACGACAAATACTTACAGTAAATGTCTGATACAATTATATATTAATACTCTACACAATTTTGTGATTCTAACGGTATATTAGTTGCAATGTTTGGACATAGTATGAATTTTTTATGGATTTTACAAGTTAGATTTATAATCTGCAATTTTAAATTCGAACGGAATATTTCAGGGTATATTCCGCTGACTGGACAAGTTGACCGTGCAGGCTGACTGGGACTAGACGCTGACCTGACGACGACGTGGCGGTGATGAGGCAACTGATCGGTACGATTGAATCTCGACCGTCGGGATGAGATCTGGTGGCTAGAAGAGAAGTTGGCTCAAAATAGACCCGATTTTGCCTCACAAAGGACTAGAAGTAGATCTATGTTAGAGAGACAAATTCGTAGGTCAAATCGAAAAACTTTGAACATGAAAGTTGTAGAGGATGATTAGATCTACCTTTTCACCAAATGAAGTTGGATTTCAAGAAACAAGCGCGAGGAGATCTTGGAATTACGCCATCAGATCTGAAATATTGCGTTGCGAAATTCTCCAGCTGTGGTGGATAAAAAAATGTGAGGTTTGTAGGAATTGAAATATTTCGACGAGATCTACAACTTTTGTGTTGAAGCCGAAGGCATCCGACGAAGTTTAGATGGGTTTAGAAGCAAAATAGGATTCGGTAGGGTGTAGATTCGGAATTTCGGGAAGGAAAAGTGTTATAGCTGTGGCTCCAAGGGATTATTTAGGCTTTTAGGATGGTGGGAAGATAGATCTTGAAGTAGAGAATAAGTAGAAACAAACGGAAGTCAATTCGGAGTTATAGATAACAAGTTATAAGAGTTTTAATAGAGATAGGTTTGAGAAAACAGATTTCGCACGGTTTTAAAAGCGGAGGTGGGATCGATCCCTTCATGTGCAGGTGGTGGCTGGTTCGGTCGGCCTAGTTGGGCCGGCCCATTTCGTTTTTTTTATATTTTGGTTTTTTCTTTATATCTTTTGCATACGAACTCGAACTCCAAATGACATGATTCTTGTTTCTAAATTTTTCTAAAATTTAGTAGATCAATATAAGATCATATCTGTAACATTTTCACTAGTTTTAAGATGGTGGCTTCACAAATTTCTGTATATTTCTTTTCTTATTTCTTTAATAACTTTTGAAATATAGCTCCAAATGAGTTTAAACCAGTTTGTAAAATTTTCAAAAATTCAAAATATCTTTATAGGACTACTAGGGCACATAATCCTGTCCATTCAAAATTCAAACATGTATTTTTCAAATAAAACCTTAATGGGTAAAAATAGAGATTTTGAAATAGGGTTTTAACACAAAGGGTTTTGAAGATGAAATTTTTGCATGATGCTTTATGCAATGCATAGATGCATAACATATGTCAATCACCAAAACACAAATAATTTTATGCCCTTTTGCCAAATAGGGCTACTTAGGCGTTATCAAAAGGATATGTGGTTTTATGCAATTGGCCTTATATGGCTACTATGCAATATTTCTAAATAGTTTATTATGGTTTATTTTTAGTCACTCAATCAAGACACACAATGCCACAAATCCCAAAACAACAAGTTCATTCATATAACATAAAGGAACATAGTTTTTAACATCCAATAAAATGGAGATGTCATGTTATCTTCTCTCTTTTCAAGCAAGTGGTGAAAAGCATCTAGAATGGTTTCATAAATCGAAGTAGAGACTTTAATGGTCAAATAGGGAAATTAGAATATCACTCCACCATAATTGAGAAAGTAATTTTATTCCCTCTCTTTAATCATCTAAGCATGGTTGGATATTTAAAGAATCAAATGGTAGAAAAGAAAATGAAAACAAGTTGGATAGTCATGTTAATCCAATCTCATACAAGTTTCTGAATTCAAGGAAGGAAAATCATAACAGAAAGTTTCTTTTCTTTGAGAAATTTCAACAAAGTCAAAAAATTCAACCAAGTTATTTTATTAACTTTACATTCCAAAATTAGGAGAATTTTGGGATGTGACAGAGACAGAATAAGTATGAAAAATGTTATTTTGGATTGAAGTTTTCGGAAACGAAATATTTACACAAAGGGCCCACCTTGATTCCACGAGCGAAGCAGGAGCAGAAGCGGCCGAGTCAATGCGCTCTACACCTTGAACCCCGAGGCGATTTTTCCTAAAATAATACACTTTTTTTAATTAATTTGAGAAGTGTTGCGCGAATTTAGCAATTTACACATCTAGGTATTTGTCGGCGAGGGCGTAGCCGAATGCAACGATTCGGCCTAGGCCACACCGAGTCAGCTCTTGGCTGACATGCCAGCTGCACTCGGCCAGACCGTAGCCGATTGGCTCAGTCGGTCAGGGCCTAGCCGAATGGAGCTGGCTCAATCGGCTAGGAGGAAGCCGAATGACCTTTTCGGTCAGGCCCAGGCCGAGTGGACTAATCGGCTAGGCCCTCACCGAGTGGACTAATCGGCCAGGCCCGGACCAAATCCTGGATGATCAATGCATAAGAAAAACCTGCATGATCACTGCAAGCCCTAAACGTCTAAATTAGTTTTCGGTTGCCGTCAGCCGATTCCCGCTACTATTTCCCGCCAGCTGATTCCCGCCTCCCAACACTACCGCCATGTTTTCCCACCGTTTTTTCCCGCCTATTATTCCCAATGCCTCTATAAATTCAGGCACCGAGATGTTCTCTCTTCACCCAGTTCAGTTGTTCGTCCTCTTTCTCTCACATTTCTTCTCCACTACATCATGAGTGTGCCTTGTTCGGACCCAGAGTATAGGACTAGGAAGATGAAAGATGCTAGGTTGCCACAAGGGGTGACACACGAGCGTTGTTGGTGCGGCCATCTCGCCAAGGTCAAGGAGTCGATCGATTTCTCCACCTACATGGGCATGAAGTTTTTCATGTGTCCCAACTACGACGCAAGCCCGCCCCGACAAGCAAGTTCGTCATACGAGAGGCCTCTTGTATGTTTCCAGAGCATGGTTAATATCAACCATTCATGTTATCATGTGTTCTTTTATTCATTCCATTGATTTGCTTGCAGTCTCCTCCTCCACTTTGCAAGTGGTACCATTGGATTGACACGGAGCAGCTAGCCTGGGCTATGCAGGAGATTGCAGACATGAGCCGACGTGCAAGGGAGAGCTTTATTGATGAGGAACATGCTGAAAGGATAGCCGCGAACGAGAAGAAGGCTCGAGAGAGAGAAATGAAAGAATTCAGAGAGGAACAAGCTCGAAACCGCGAGCTAAACATGAAGGGAAGAGAGGAAGAGGAGCGGTAGGAACAAGTGCGCAAGGAGGCCCGTGAGGCAGAAAGGAAGAGATAAGGGAAAGGGATGCCGAGGCGCGGGCTGCAAAGGAGCGTGGGGACAAGACCAGTAAGTACCCGCGCTAGACTCAGGGCAGGTAGACATATGTCTTAGTACCGATGTATCTTAATTTCGGCTGTAGTGTGTTGATGTAACTTCATTTCAGTTGTAGTGTCCCGATGTATCTTAATTTCAGTTGTAGTGTCTTGATATATCTTAATTTTAGTTGTAGTGTCTTGATGTAACTTCATTTCAGTTATAGTGGACGTATCTTCATTTTAGTTATAGTGTTGTGATGCATCTTAAATTCAACATGTCAGTTAATTTCGGAGACAATGTTTCTAAACTGTTTCCCACCGAAAAGCTTGCCGTCAAAAAACATTCCCTCCTAAATGTTTCCCGCTAGAATGTTTCCCGCCAAAATATCTCCCGCCAAAATGCTTCCCGCCAAAATATCTCCCGCCAAAATGCTTCCCGCCAAAATATTTCCCGCCCGAATGTTTCCCGCCATTTTTTGTCCGGTTACCCTATAAAACCCCCTCCTCACGCAGTTGTTTAAGCAAAGCCATCCCATTTTTAGCCAGTAAGTTTCCCGGTTTTTCCTACGATCGCAGCTTCGAGACAAACATGTCCATTGACCTTTTTCATTTGGCTAGGAACTTTAGGATAGACAACAATTCAGCCCCATTGGAGGAACTAATTGGTAGTGATTGTGTCCTGACTGAGCTGGGTGAGGGATTGCGTAGAAAAGGGTGGCCGAAGAGGACTCCAGAGGAGATACGGCAAGAGATACTTTGGATCAATGCTAGGTGGAGCAAGCAACGATTCTCTAATGAAAGGGCAAGGCAGCAAAACATCACGCTCCCTTTGATTTGGATAGAAGAGAGTGAACACTCCGATGATCTCTTCATGCCGCCGGTCGGTGGTACCAGGGATAGAGTAAAGCGTGACAAGGCTGAGACCTTGAACAAGGCGCAGGCCAAGAAGAGCAATGACAAGTTAGAAGAGAGTGAAGATGAAGATGATATATTCATGACGCCTGCCGCTGGGCCTAAGTGGAGAGCTGAGTGGGACAAAAGGATGGCCAAGAAGAAGGGTAAAGGCGAGGCATCATTGAAGAGTAAGGGCAAGCCATCATCGGTCGAGGCATCATCGAAGGGTAAGGGCAAGAAGAGCAAGCCATGAAGAAGGCATCATCAAAGGGTAAGGGCATAGTTGTAGGGATAGAACAATTCTCCCTTGTAGCTCGTGTGTGTATCTTAATTATCTCGTTTGTATACTAATAATCTGTTGTAGTCGTTTGTTAGCGATCTCGACCAAGAAATGAATAACATTGCGAAATGTCTCACACATAGAAAGGTGCATGTCGCACACATAGATAGACATATGTCTTATACATAGATAGATAGAGAACTAGTACGTATCTGGCTGAGAGAGGTATCAACATCGTCGTCTGCCTTGACGCTCACGTGGTTGCTCTGGTTGCTCTGGTGGCGTCTAGCCGTACCTATTGGGCGCCCAAACGTTTCGAGGAGGAATCACCGAGTCGTGCTCGTCGTACTTAGTCTCCTGTGTGGGGGTATGAAAAATGTTGATCCAACTGCTCTTAGTCAAGAAGTCATGAGTGTTGTGCTCCACCTCATGATCACTCGTCCACGCAGATCCACAAAAATATCCCTGATAGTCAGGCATAGACCCATGCACTCCAAAGGCTCCTGCATATGAATACCGAAGTACATAAGAAATTGATATGAAGCTAGCCTCGGTATTGTGTAAGACGCATACCCTATGGCTGCGGCTGTGGACGAAAGCCGTAGTTCGG
Organism: Avena eriantha; assembly: GCA_910589775.1. NCBI lineage: Eukaryota > Viridiplantae > Streptophyta > Magnoliopsida > Poales > Poaceae > Avena > Avena eriantha. The sequence goes on along the minus strand of OU342744.1, from coordinate 79,903,894 downwards.
CGCGGGAGAGTGGCCAAAAGGCTCCTGCTGCTGCTGAGGCTGCCACGACGAACCTCCACCCTGAAAAGGTGGCTGCTGCTGCTGAGGCTGCCACGACAAACCTCCACCCTGAAAAGGTGGCTGATGTTGCTGCCACTAGTCGAAAGAACTCTGCTGCTGCCACGACGAACCTCTAGCCTGGTCTGGAGGGGAGGCCTCGGTGTTGCCTGTGGTGTAAGTCGTGGATGTGCAGACTGTCGTACGGGCGAGGGTGGACGTGGCTGCTGCTTGTGCTTCCTCTGGTGCGTCGAGTGACGCGGAGGCTGCTATGGTCCCGGCTGGTGAGCAACGTCCGAAGAGCGGGTGCACGTGATAACTCCGTGGATACGTCGGAGCTTCTCCTCTAGGCGACTCAGCCAGGTCTGCTGCTCCTGACGTGGTATAAGCAGAGGTCCAGACGAAAGGGACCATCTGTAATCAGCACTCCCCATCTCAAGATCGACTAGCAACTGTGCCTGCAATTTGAACCAATACGGTGAAAATGGAATAGAAACTATGTAACAAGTAGGTGCATTAGATGAAGACAATGTGTTACCGCGTGCTGTCTGCTGTCCGTAGTAGACTGGCTTGGATAACTATCCCAAGTAGCCGCGCCCGGCCGCGCCTCTGGGTCACTCTGCTGCACGGTGCATAGACGTGTGGCGCTCATGTAGCTTCGCAGATAGTGGTTGAACTGTTCCATGTCAAACTGGGCACCAGAGTCCCAAACTCGTGTTGTTGCGTTGTCCCACTGCTCTACGTATGTCCCAACTCTATGGAGCCAGCATGTGATGGTCTTGTTGCTTCCCTTCCTTGACAACCTACAATTGGAGAGTGATTGCGATAAGTAAATAAACCAGATAAGTCAATAAACTAGATAAGTCAATAAACCAGATAAGTTAATAAACTTACGTGTGGATGACCGAAGGTACGACACTCTCAGTAGGATGAGGGTCGGCCAACTTGCGAAGGCCGAACTGGCTAATTACTCCATGTAGGCTCATCTCCTCTACCTACATGTCGAAGATGATCTTCGATTTTGTAAGCCAATACGCTGTGTCTCTGGTACAGAGAGTAGAAATCAGTGTGACGTCGTCCTCATCCTTGCGGAATCTAGCACCGATGGATCGTTACCACACGCAAACTTATCGGTAGGTAACCGCACCTCAAACCTTCTCTCTGCATTACCGATGGCCACGACAGTGTGTGTCCGAGCTTTTGCCATCTTTTTATCCATGTGGTCCATAATTTTTTCACAGAAGCGTGTGTTCGGATTGTTTAATATATGCAATTGAGCTCCCTATCGTATGTCTCTAAAATATTTGATCATCCCATACAAAATACCCTCGACAATGGCTATAAGTGGCAGAGCCCTTCCACCTCTGAGGACAAAGTTATATGACTCAGCTAGGTTTCTAGTCATAAGACCATACCTAGCTCCATGGGTGTCGTGTAGCAAAGACCACCTCTCCAAAGACTCGTGCTCTATCCACTGTTGAATTTTTTTTATCTGTCTCCCGGGCCTTCTCCTAGTACCAGGCGGATCAAATCCAAGCAAGTCACAAAGCCCTACAGGCTCTTCTTCCAGCTGCACTTCTCCTGTAGTAGCATGGGCAGCAACTGCTGCTTGATGTGAAGCTAGAGCTGCAGTTTGGGCCGCTTTCCTTGCCCTGACATGTTTCTGAGTGAAGTCATCGAGGTGTGCACGTATGAAATCATACTTCCATTCTTGGTTCTGCTTACGCAGTTTTTTGAAAAGATTCATCAGATTCTTGTTCCTGAACTATGAGAAAAAATAGCTCCCAAATGGCGCATGCACCAACGACTCTGCATGTCGAGCCAAGGTGTTTGTTCTTTAGGCCCAGGCTGTGTCAAACGTTTAACCGTATTTAGTATACCTGCATGCGGAAGGGGATTCGCAGCAAAAAACAAAAAAATTCTTACGTAGGAACCCCAAAACTGCCTAGGATCTATATATGAAGTAATGCGGTAACGAACGATGCGTAGAGAATACATACCCTTGTAGACCGTACGTGGTTAACGTTCCATGGGGAACGTGGTTTAAGTAGTCGTACTCGTAGCCGACCTCAAGGTCGCGAAGCTCCTCGCAGGTCACCCCTTGCTCCTTCTTCATCTTCATCGTGCAGCAGCTTTAGCTCACGATATTTAAGCGCCCCAAGTGTTGCGCCTCGAGTCTTCGTACACATCCGGTGCACGATGAGACCTCCGGCTCCCCGATCCTGCCGGGAGTGCGGAAGTTGATATCCGGCTAGGAATCCCTGTAGCGCAACGGCGTACTGCAGGTGTGCCTTGTTCGCACAGCCCAAACTTGGAGCCATGGTCACAAGGGCTAGAGAGAGAGGGAAGGAAGAAGTCAATCAAAGGACTTCTCCAAATATTGGTCTGTTCTAATCCCACCCATGGGCACCCCTTTATATAGAGGGAGGGGGTGCGCCCTCCCCTTTGGGTTTCCCATGTGAGACTATTCAAGGGGGAGGGGGGAGGCGCATGGGCCCTTATAGCTTCATGGGCCAGCCGGCCAGGGGTGGGCCCCACCTTGTGCACATCCCTAGGCTGGCCGGGTGGGCCCCCTTGTGGCGGCTGGGCCTTGGCCCTCTTGGCCCTTGGCCCTTCCCTCTTTCGATTTTCCCTCATGAGCCTTTATTCACTAGGAAGTTTGGCCCGTTAGTGGAATACCCCTTCAAATTAGATTTTAATATTATATTTAATATTAATTACACTAATTAATATGTAAATACATATTACAAAACATGATTCAACCCAAAACACCTTTCAATTCCCCTTTCTATATCCTCCGAACAACTTCGGAATTCCCGGAATGATTCTGGTCCTTTATTCTTTCTATGAACGGCTTCGGATTTCTCCGCGGAACGATTCCGGCTTTCTCTTTATCTACTGTTATTCCGGCTTACGAATGATCTCTCTCATCGTACCCTTAAGTGTATCCTCGCACGGCTCAGGAATGCTCTAGACATGATCTGTATCAATGATCAACAGAGGGACCAGGGATATCCATGTGACCCCTATGCATTCCTGATGACAATGTCGTTTGAACCGCTAAATGTAGCATCCAATTCCATTTGTTTCTTGATACGACCTATCCGAGATCCGATCATTGGTATCACATACCTTGTTCAATCTCGTTCACAACAAGTTCTGTTTTTTTGTTACCGTGATATTACATCCCCGTGACCGAGTCACATGTTGCAACATTTATGGATGTAATCTCACCAAGCCGGCCGTATGTATCTTTACGTGTCATGTGGGTGAACAAATCCTGGTCTTGAAGTCACATGTCATATACTGTTCCTTCGGAATACCCAACGTACACCTTTATGGCCACCGTATTACCAAATGACGGTTGATGCAGTCTAAGCAGCCTCGGGAGACAGTGAGTAATATGAGCTCACTATCTAAGGAAAAGGAGTCTAGGTATAGTTGTTGCAACAATGAACTTATATGACTTGGTCGTGTTGCAATCCTTCGAGGCCATCACATCATTCTCCAATGATATGACCCTGTTGTCAATTGGCATAAATGCCCATGATCTTGAAACCCAGATCATCCTCATGACCAATGAACTAGTATGAATAGAGGCTACTAGGGACTTGGTTGTTTCACACCACACCTGTACCAATGTTTCTACTTGGCACAGTTATAGCAAAATATGAAACTATTATAAACTAATTGAGATATGACAATAAAAACCTATTTATTATTTGCCTCTAGGGCATATTTCCTTCAATCTCCCACTTGCACTACAATACAAATAATCTAGCTCGCATTTTACTCATATAAACCATATACCATATGCGTTTACAGATCATGCATGCTCATGGGAAATGTCATGTCCATGTTCTGTTTTACCAGATCATTATGTCTTTTGAAAATCGTTAATGTCTTCCTAATTTTGACATTCACACCATTATCGTATAATGGGTCGAAGCATTTGTTTGGCAACAAAGTGAGACTTTGTTTCTAGTGTTTATAATGATGGTCGTTTTCACCGTTGTCATTTAAACTTCGAAACACACTTTGCTATCCTTTGTGTGTATGTTGTAGTCATGGCAGCAGAACGAAGCCGGATTCCAGGAGCTTACAGTGACTTTAGATCAACCTCGAGGGCTTTCTCATGGGCACTGGGCCCTGGGACACATCATTCTACATTAAAAGCGAACTTGCCCCGCCATAACATTATACATCACATCATATGTTGCCTTTATACTTCTATACCTATGTAGATCCTAGTGCATGAAATGGAACTATGCCACTTACTTTGCTTCTTGCCATTTATGTACAAACTTAATTCTTGTTTAGTGATCAACTCAGGAATCACTTAAAGACAAGTTCTTATAGTTAAGAGCTAGTCCTTTCAACCAGAACCTCGGTTCACATTACGCCAAGTATACAACATGGTTATGTGGAAGAACCTATGACTGGGGCATAGGAGATGCAACGCATCTCTTTCTTTCAACCATAGTTGCAATACTAACTCAAAACTTCATATAGTAAGAACTTCTTTCTTACCTTGTTCCATTCCGAGCTTCTTCAGAATCTTACTTAGGACATTCTGAACATCTTTTAGAATCAAGTCCAGGAAGCATTCGACATTCAGTGTTTATTAAACTCACTAATCTATCTCGATAGATTTTCTTGTTTAATAAGTTCAACTTCATCCTTATTTACCTAACTCAGAGGTTATTAACACCAATCACATCCCTCACATATGTCGTCCACATATCACAGAATGATTTCACGCTCCCACTCAAATATGACATTCATATTTGAGATCCAGGGGTTTCACTTAGCTCCCACTCAAAATGTGTCAGCTACATATTATGATTTAGCCAAGCTACTTTTCTCCCACTCAAAGTTAGGTCCTCTCGACAATCTTGGACATTCCAAAATTCGTTCTTCATCATCAATTTGAGAATTCCAATTACGAGACTTCAATATCCATATATATTTCTAGTGTAAATCCAAAAGACTTAAGCATCACTACTGTTGTAGTCAACTCCTTGAATTTGTCCAAATTTGTGACAAATCGAGCTTTTTGTCATTCATTAAGTTTCATTTCCTTCTTATGACTTTGCAGACATTCAGAAATATCAAGTAAACTTCTTCACTTTAATAAGATCTAGTAACATGTTACTTTGCAATCTTAAATGTAACTTAATATAGGATTTTATGACTCCTAGTCATTTCTCGCACTCAGGTCCATCACGCTTCTTTGTAATTTGTAGGTATGTCTTGTTCAATACATGACAAGTGAATCAACAATATAATTCCACAAACTTGTAGAATATATAGTTGAATCCTACTTTCTTTAGTAAAAGTATTCCCTGAAACTTTATGATCATTATCATTGGTTTCTCCTCTATTTGTAGAGTTTGGATTCACGAAACAAATTCCGCTGCACCACTCAACAATTCGGATGTAAGGTCAAATACCTTGATTTGATCTTTTACTTTCTTCCACCTGTATCTTCATCAAGACACATCAACTTAGGACAACAGCAGGTTTGTCCCTTGTGGACGATGCATTCATAGCTTCCTAAGAATGCTCTACAAGTCGAAATCTCTAGAAACTTGAACGTGCCATAACATTTATGGTGTTGTTTCCACGAATCTATAGATGTTCCTTTGCATTTCAAATGAGTGTTTGCTTATTTCAATCTCTAACTCTAAACGATAACTATAACCCCGATAAGAGATAATATGTATCTAATACAAAATGATTATGATGTTTAGACATTTCAACACAGTTTGAATTCGTCCAATTATCATAATTTGTGAAACATCTTTCACAAGTCCCTTTTATGCTAAACTTAACTTGAATATTTAGTCATGTCGATCAAATCAAAAAGACTTGTTAATTCAATATCCTCTTTGTTGTGAACTCATTTGAACAATTCAAATCATTTCAGTCTTATGTTTCATTAAGTAAATACACTTATTCACTTAAGTCCACAATTAACTAATGATTTCCACCACTTGTTGAAAATACGATACATCACTACGTATAAGATTCAACATTTCTTCGCATATCACCGTTTTACCAGAATGCGGAGTTTTAGTCATTCTGCCAAAGAGGCATGGTTTTTCTAATATCAGCACGAGCCTTAGGGGCTACACTAGTTCGTTCTTTGGCATCCTATGGAAGCATAAACCCGGATTATTTATCCTACTTCATGCTTGGGGGCTAGAGGATATGATATGAAATAAAGGAAAAACAGGAGTTGGAATTCTGACTTACATATTGTTCGCGAGTGAGTTTATCCAAATTCGCGTTTACCTCAACCGCAACCTTCTCAGCGAGAGTCAGAGGGGTCACAAGAGCAGTTGGAAGCTCCCCGGACCTGATCCTCTCGTTGCGAAGAAGCACTTGTTCAAGAAGATTGGAGTGCTTGACGTCCTCTGCTTCTTACGCTTCTTCTTCGGCAGATAAAGTACTTTTCTCCAGGCATTGCCTGGCGAGCCACTGGATTTCTTCAGCAGATTTCCGGGACAGGCCAAACTTGGCAAGTCCTGGATTGCTGATAAGGTTTTCGGCGAAGGTTTCTACCGAGGGATCATTACCCAAAGAGCGTTCACCCTTATCTAATTCTGAGTCACCCATGGTGATGTCAGTTCGCGATTCAAGGATCGCAGGCTCCGTTGAAGGAGCCGGATTTTCTGTGGCAGCCGGAGAAATCACCGGCGTTGCAGAAGGTTGAGGGGCAAGAGTCTGAGGAGCCACGGCAGGAGAAGCTATGGTAAGCTTCGTCTGCCGCAGGGGCTTTGTAGAAGTTCCCTTCCCCTTGCCCTTGATGAGCGATTTTTCTCTGAGAATGTATTAAAGTCGGAAACATTACATCTCGGAAAGAAATTCGAGTAAAGTACAAAGGCGGAAGTTGTGATTGAAAGTTACCTCTTCACGACGGGCACCTCCTTTGTGCCAACAACCACTGTCGGAGCATTGCGCTTCTTGAGCGCAAGGTCTGGCAATGGGACCACCTCTGTCTCCTGAGAAAACTCCGGAGGATATCGTTCGAGCGGAGCAAATTCCGACTCGGGGAGGTCAGCAAGCTGAAAAGAAGAAAGCATATCAGTATTGCAATGAAACTCGAAGATTGAAACACATAAAAAGATGTACTGATAGAAGCTTACCAGCACTACGAGGTTTTCTGCCGTATGCATATCCAGAGAAACCTATGGGATCCGCCTTTCGATCCGCTCCCTGATCAGCCACTTGATCTGGCTTATATAGCCCTATGTGGTGTAGGCATTGGGGCTGATGCGGAGGGAGTCTTTCTTGGATGACATGATGGAGTGCATCAGTAGATCCCCGTGGTACTGAAGGGGCTGGATTCAGCATGAGACCCATCATTAGACCAAGTCGGATCCCTTCAGACCTTTGTGTTTGATCAAGTATTCGATCTGCCTCTTAGCGAGGATTAGATCGTCAGTGAGAGCCGGAGCAGCCTCGTCCCAAGACGGTTGGGCCGTGGCAGCTCCGTCGATGAAAGCCGGCAAAGCAATGGCTTTGCTGGGAGCCGGAATATCCCTATGGTAAAATAATGTGGCTGGCCATTGTTTGACCGAGTCACTAGCTAAGATTTTGGGATATGAGCGCTCGCGCAAAAGTGAAAAACTAATAGTATCGGTGATGTAAGGCACACCGGCAGTAATGGAATTCCTCCGGACATGAAAATAGTACCGGAAAAGAGTCAAACTCGGCCTAATGCCGAGAAAGCCCTCGCACAACGAAGCGTATGCGCTCATCTCTAAAAGAGAGTTGGGAGGAATATGATGGAGTTGAACTCCATAATGATCAATCACCTCGGAGAAGAACTCCGAGGGAGGAAACGACAAACCTCTATCGAGGTGGGTGCCGAAGTGGACCCGCTCGCCGGCGCGCGGGTTGGGGACGGTTTCTCCGAAGCCGCTCCGCCAGTCATTGGCGTGGAGGAGCCCTTCATTCTCCACGTTCTGGAGCTTCTCGTCGTCGAGCATGCAGGGGGTCCAGAGGCTGCGGAAGCTCTCTTTCTCCGCCACCGCTTCCGTCGCCGCCATCGCCGCCGCTGCCACCAAGCTGGAAGAGGAAGTAGAAGCCATTTCTCCGGTGAGCAGTTGACCTAAAGTGGGCGGCGCTGGGAGTTTTTTGGGGGAGGAACGGAGGAGCTCTATGTGCGCAGAGAGATTGGGAGGAGAGGAAAAGGCAAAGGACAGGTGAAAGGAGAAGGAGAAAATCCTAACCCCTTATATCCATCTAACTACGCCAAGATTCATGCAAATGCTATAGTGTAACCGCCAGGCGTCGTGGAAGGAACTGGGAAGGTCCCACGCGATGATTGCGTCGCCTCGATCTCTGCGCATGTATTGAAACGGCGCCTCAGTTCCGCGAACCGCGGACCCACCAATGGTCGTGCTGACGGTGTGCCTGTCAGATGACGTGACTTGACCATGACTTGTGTCAGGTGGCGTTAGAGACGAAGTTCCGCCTTAGTTTGAAATCAAGCTGGAAAATCCGAGTAACCTGTTGATAGGTCTGACTTATTGCTAAGACCCGGATTGTATTTTTTGTTGTGAAGTTTCAGGAACCCTTCAAGATTCTGCAAGCCGAAGATCAAGCTAGACGATGAATCCGACTTTGGATCTTGGAGGCCTCCGGCGGCTGTTGTTGGGGATATACTTTCCGGGTATCCTCACAGTTCCTCACTGACCAGGATGGCCCACTTTGGGTTAGAGCTTTGCTTCACGGGCGGCCCAGTCAGGGAGAAAGACGGAGTCCAATCCGGCTACGGGAAGGCCCAAAAGACTTACCGACTTAGGCCCATAGTGTTACTTGTAGTTCAAGATGTACTATGTAACCGACTCTTAGTCGTAGCCGGATAGATCTCTCCTGTAAACCCTAGGCCGGATATCGATATAATCCGTCCTAGGGAGAGCCTTTAGGGCACCCAATACTTTAGACCCTCAACTCACACAGGCGAAACCCTTGTAACCCATATTCCGGCTCTGCGGTATTACTAGATTGCTAGCAGGAGTAGGATCCGTCCAACGCCGGCGGATTCAAACCTGGGTAAATTTGTGTGCTCACCGTCCCGGAACACCGTACGTCTCACACCCCTCTATTCCACACGCCTCGAGGACCCCCTCATGGCGTACTTGTCATCAATCCGATGACATGGTTGTTAGGGCTTTTGCAATAGAACCGTTTCTAATCTACGAACTTTCCAACCACAACATGGATTCGATTGTTGTCTCTACTACACCCCTTTCGGGGCCCTCCATTGTAAATGCTATATCAACTATCGAATGAGAGACAGACACCCGCTAGCCACTTATACGGTACAAGCCGTATGTTGAGCGTGGAACCAGTCTCGCGTATGAATACGTGTAAGGTCGGTCCGGGTCGCTTCATCAAACAATACCGCGATATAAACAAGTACACGTTAGAGGGTAACAACTAAGGGATCAATGCCCGCACAATACTTGTGCGTACTGGCCGTACATCACTCCTACGCATAGATCGGCTCTGATACCACTGAAGGTGATCCACAGCAGAAAAACAAAAAAAAATCCTACGTGGGAACCCCAAAACTGCCTAGGATCTATCTATGTAGTAATGCGGTAACAACCGATGTGTAGAGAATACATACCCTTGTAGACCGTACGCGGTTAACATTCCACGGGGGAACATGGTTGAAGTAGTCGTACTCATAGCTGACCTCAAGGTCGGGAAGCTCCTCGCAGGTCACCCCTTGCTCCTTTTTCATCTTCATCGTGCAGCAGCTCCAGCTCACGACATTTAAGCGCCCCAAGTGTTGCGCCTCGTGTCTTCGTACACATCCGGTGCACGATGAGACCTCCGGCTCCCCGATCCCGCAGGGAGTGCGGAAGTTGATATCCGTCTAGGAATCCCTGCAGCGCAACGGCGTACTGCAGGTGTGCCTTGTTCGCACAGCCCAAACTTGGGGCCATGGTGACAAGGGCTAGAGAGAGAGGGAAGGAGGAAGTCAACCAAAGGACTTCTCCAAATATTGGTGTGTTCTCATCCCACCCATGGGCACCCCTTTATATAGGGGGAGGGGGTGCGCCCTCCCCTTTGGGTTTCCCATGTGGGACTATTCAAGGGAGAGGGGGAGGCACATTGGCCCATAGGGCTTCATAGGCCAGCCGGCCAGGGGTGGGCCCCACCCCGCGCACAGCCCTAGGCTGGCCGGGTGGGCCCCCTTGTGGCGGCTGGGCCTTGGCCCTCTTGGCCCTTGGCCCTTCCCTCTTTCGGGTTTCCCTCATGGGCCTTTATTCACTAGGAAGTTTGGCCCATTAGTGGAATACCCCTTCAAATTAGATTTTAATATTATATTTAATATTAATTACACTAATTAATATGTAAATACATATTACAAAACCTGATTCAACCCGAAATACCTTTCGGTTCCCCTTTCTATATCCTCCGAACAACTTCGGAATTCCTGGAATGATTCCGGTCCTTTATTCTTTCTCCGAACTGGTTCGAATTTCTCCGCGGAACGATTCCGGCTTCTCGTTCTCTACTGTTATTCTGTCTTACGAATGATTGCTCTCATCGTACTCTTAAGTGTATCCTCTCACGGCTCGGGAATGATCTAGACATGATCTGCATCAATGATCAACAAAGGGACCAGGGATATCCATGTGACCCCTATGCATTCCTGATGACAATGTCGTTTGAACCACTAAATGTAGCATCCAATTCCTTTTGTTTCTTGATACGACCTATCCGAGATCCGATCATTGGTATCACATACCTTGTTCAATCTCGTTCACAACAAGTTATGTTTTCTTGTTACCGTGATATTACATCCCCGTGACCGAGTCACATGTTGCAACATTTATGGATGTAATCTCACCAAGCCGGCCATATGTATCTTTACCCGTCATGTGCGTGAACAAATCCCGGTCTTGCAGTCACATGTCATCTACTGTTCCTTCGAAATACCCAACGTACACCTTTATGGCCACCGTATTACCAGATGACGGTTGATGCAGTCTAAGCAGCCTCGGGAGACAATGAGTAATATGAGCTCACGGTCTAAGGAAAAGGAGTCTAGGTATAGTTATTGCAACAATGAACTTATATGACTTGATCGTGTTGCAATCCTACGAGGAATGTCCATCACATCATTCTCCAATGATATGACCCCATTGTCAATTGGCATAAATGCCCATGATCTTGAAACCCAGATCATCCTCATGACCAATGAACTAGTATGAATAGAGGCTACTAGGGACTTGGTTGTTTCACACCACACCTGTACCAATGTTTCTACTTAGCACAGTTATAGCACAATATGAAACTATTATAAACTAATTGAGATATGACAATAAAAATTTATTTATTATTTGCCTCTAGGGCATATCTCCTTCACATGCCTATCATGAATGATGCACACATTGGGCTTATCTTTTACAACTACTATCTTGAGCCTCCTAAAGAACCATGTCCAGCTTTCAGTGTTTTCTCCCTCAACAAAAGCAAAGGCGAGCGGGACAATTCGATTGTTGCCGTCTTGACCAATAGCGGTAAGGATCTCACCCTTATACTTGCCAGCGAGAAACGTGACGTCCACACATATAACTGGTCGGCAATAAGTGAAAGTTTGAATGCACACAGAGAAAGAGAAGAACACTCGATGAAGCACCTTTACGGATGGATCCTCTGGTATCACATAGTGTTGGATGTCGACATAGGTGCTTGGGTTCCTTGCCTGCAGTGTAAGGAGTTGTCTCACTACAGAGTCATACACGTCTATGAAAGAACCAAACTTGTCCTCAAGAGCCCTTTGCTTTGCCCTCCAAGCCTTGTCGTATGAAATGTTGTAATTAAACCTAACCCTTACTTTATTTATTATAACCTTCACTTCCACCACTTTGCTCCCCACTATCTCCGTCTAAAACAACCGAGCCAGAAGCGTAGGCGAGAGGTTACGATGATCTGTAGGGATAGATGAAAGCTGACACGTGTGCATCACCATGTCGCTCACCAACCAACTTGTGTCATATTTAGGAAGATATCCATGCACCCTAGCTGAACAATTTATATCCACGCATTCCATTGTCAAGTATCTCTTGTTTGACACGGTTGTACTGAGAACCCTCTATGTAGACAATGCCCAAGCAATGACTGCATCTTGCAAATGTTTCTTGTCTGGATATCTGGCGCCCTGCATAATTTTAGTTTTGTGATATTCCCACGCAGAATCATGACAGTCGTTAACGGTCATGACATCGGAGATGTCTTGATTCCAGGATGCAGGAATCGACACGTCCTCTCCATTGTCTTCTTCATCGGAACTATCTGAATCATCAGAATCACCACTTTCACCATCCATGTAATCCTCATCCTCCATCAAGTCCTGCATGTGCCCACCTTCCTCGTCCCCATCTACCTCTCTACTTTCGTATCCTCCACCTACATCATGACTGCTCTGCCCTGCTCCTATATGACTTCCCTGCTCTAATTCATAACCACCACCTCCAGCATTGGACATGGAGTACATCCCGCCACTAGATTCAGCACTATGGGCAGGACCGTGTCCACCTTCCGATGCTTGCGGATTGATCCCCTTCAAGACAGGAAGCACTAGTGCAACAAGGTGTATCTTCCTGTCCTAGCAACCTTTTAACCATTTAAACCAATCTCTGTTATGATCTACATCCTTCAAAATCCAGAAAATGTTCTTGGTAGACTTTATCCACAATGCTTGGACACTGACGGTGTATGTTTCGAGATTATATCCTAAACAGTCCATCAACCATTCCTTCAACTGACTAACACTCTAGGTTTGAGGGGCAGTCAAATCCAACTACGTAAAATGAAACTCATGCAAATCTGCTCCATATTCATAGTATTGGATATTACCAGGACCGTAGTAAAACACGAACTTCACTACATTCGACATCTCTGCTGACATAAAAAAATCAATCTAAATAATTAATTATCGACAGTGCATAAATACATGTACAACTGTCCGCAAATATTCTAAATAATATACTAATAGTCTGGCTAATATTCCTACAAATCCACCTGCCAAATGTTTCTACAAATCCACCTATTCTAAATAGAACTATATAAAACTATCTGCAAATATTCTAAATAATATACTAATAGTCTGGATAATATTTCTACAAACCCACCTGCCAAATCTTTCTACAAATCCACCTATTCTAAATAAAACTGTGTACAACTATCCGCAAATATTCTAAATAATATACTAAAATCCTCATAACTATTCTAATAGCCTCCTAACCATAGCCCGAGTAGCCGCATAACCATATATAATAACTGTGATTAACGAGTGATTAGAGTTTACCCTTAAAGCGTGAGAAGCCACTCGGTACATCATCCTCGGTTCAGCAAAGAAGCAGCACGGTGCAGCTCACAAACGCCCCTGCTCCAAGCCCACTACAGCACCACCACCATTGACATTGCTCCACCCAGCACCACCACCATTCCTCCAATAATCCACCACCAAATCGAGTCCTGAGCTAACCCATCAGTAGATCGGGGTTCCCCTATCTCTATAGTGGTTTTAGACACAATATTAGTGGCTAATCTGGGCTGAATCTGAGAAAAGTGGTGCAAATAATGGGGAGTTCGTCGCTGGAAAGAGAGAGGCAGCGAGCAACAACGACGCGAGGAAGAAGATGTGTGCGGGACGGGCTCGCGCGGCGCGTGGTCTCTTTGGATGCTTTCGGCCACGCTGTCGCCGAGTGGCCCATTCGGCCTGGCTGTCGCCGAGTGCAGCACTCGGTCAGGCTCTCGCCGATTGAGGAACTCGAGCAGCGCGGGCCCGCCACCACATGCACTCGGTCACAACGACGCCGAATACAAATTGATTTGGCTAGGCCCGCGCCGAATGGATCTCTCGGTCTGCTTGTCGCCGACAAATACCTAGAACTGAATGCTAAATTCGCGCAACATTTGTCAAATTAATTAAAAAAATGTATTATTTAAAAAAAATCGCAACCCCGAGCACTACGAATCCACCAGCCAGATGCCAAGTTCTACTTTTTCTATTTTAATGTACGCCGCTTCCTTGGGAGGCGCACCGGAGGAGAGAAGGTTTCGGAGCAGGACGTCGTGTCTCTTTCTCTCTGCCCTACATGTCTCGATTGCAAGAGCTAGCCATTGCTGCATCATTCATTGCAGCGAAACGTGCGTCTGAAAAACAAACACATCATCTCGTCAGGAGAGAGTGAGACGGAAAAATAGTTAGGGTTCGCTCGTCCTCCTCCTCCCCTGCCGCCGCCGGCGTGAGCCGCCGCTCCCTGGCCAAAGTCCGGCAGTGCCGGCGGTGGCGGGTTTTCCTCAACCCGTCCGTCTACAGTCCGCGCGGGGCGGGTCTGCCTGGCGACGGTGCGTTGCGATGAGGGGGTCTAGACGCGGTGGGAGTGGTGAGGTGTGGCGGCGGGTTGTATAATCTAATGAACGGGTTGTGTACATCATTTTGATGTAGAGGCTGTAAATCTAAATTAGTAGAGACTCACTTTTTAGGTCCCATATGGAACAAAGGAAATAGTAGGAAATTTGGAGGATTGGATTCCTGTAGAGAAATTCCTATGATGTGATTTGGAACAAAGGAATAGAAATCTTGGATTCCTTTGTAATTCCTATGGGAAGTGCTATTTCATAGGAATTTTCGAGGGAAACTAACATGAGGTGAGACCTCGTGTTTTCATCTTCCCATGTTTGTAATTCCTTTGTTTTTCCGTGTCACATCCAAACGACGTTTTGAAAGTTTTCCTGTGGTTTTGGTTCATGTAGGAATTTAAGATACATGACATTTCAATCCCTGTATTTTTCCTATTCCTATGTCTTGAGTTCTTGGGCTTTACTTTGTACCATCAAATTGTGTTTGCTAAATGTGGTAGTCTAAATATCAATACAATTTCTTTCTTTTCACAAAGAAAAACGCTAAGGATATTTATCATTTTAGGATTTATGGAGCTTTTGTAGCCTCTGCCTACCCAAGTACCAAACCCATATCCGTTGGATTGCTAGGAGCAATTGCCTTCCACCCAAGTCTCCTATAAGAGAAAAACTTCACCTAAGGAAAATATGAATAACTTGCTCTTCCTTTTGCTTCTCTATATCACTTTCGACCAATCCCATTCCATGCATTATTTGGTATCCCTCGGCACATTAGAGAAAAAATTCACCTAAGAAAAATATGAATAACTTGCTCTTCCTTTTGCTTCTCTATATCAGTTTCAACCAATCCCATTCTATACATTATTTGGTGTGCTTCCGCACATTATTAGAGGCTTGTTGATAGGGTAGGCATAGGAGGCATCAGAAAATTCCGATAAGTCACCAGAATTACAGCATGCCTTGTGCCTCTTCATCCGACTACAGCGGCTCAGCTAATCTCGGGCAATTTGATGATAACCCCCCCAGGTCACTTTGGGCCCACATGTCAGAGACAGTGTAGGGGGGGTTATGATCAACATTTTTTTTGCGAGAAACCACTGATTATATTAAAGACCAGACAATACAGAAAGACACTCCAGAAAGATAGAATTACACACTGGTCCTCCTGAAACTCGGTGTCGCCGTCGAGGAACCAGACGTGCCGATGGCGCGCCGCCGCAGCATCTTCCAAACCTTGGATCGAAGATGCCCCCCTGCAAACGGGAAGTCGTCGAACCTCGAAATCGGAAGAGCCTCCATCTTGCGCCAAGACAGCAGCACCGTCGGTCTTCAACATCAGCAGCTTCGGGATCTTGATCTGGATCCGCCGCTCCGTGATCCAGCCGGGGATAGAACGTGCACGGTGGTCACCCAGGACCACGAGCACGGGAGCAGGTCGTCCGCTTGATGCCGAAGCTCCAGAGAGCGCCGCCACCGGAGAGTAAGAGGACGACCCCAAAACGCCAACCGCCGACGCCACCACCTCCAAGACGCCGTCGGCAAGCAACCTACTCACTCCTACGCTATATACACGACGAGATCCGGGGTTCCCCCACCCTCCCGCCGCCGGAGCGGCCGGCGGAGGGAAGGGGAACCAGCGTATCGTCCCTGGCGAGGTGGGTTGACTAGGTGGTTTCAAAGAATCGCCCTCCGACACTGTAGCGGGGGAGGAGACGAGTCCAAGGTTGGGGTTATGATCAACATAATCACCAACTGGGGGTTATCGTCAATTGTCCCGCTAATCTCCCTTCGTTTGGCCCCGTGGCTAAGCACCAAGGTCTCTTGTTCATGTTTTCCGTGTCAGCGTTCTCAAGGATCAAACTCACCGGGTGTTCATCCGGGGCATTTTAACAAATCTAACGTTTTTGCGAGGCTTCAACCCCAAGTGATCTCTTCTTGTTTTTTGTTTTTTTACATGGATCTCTTCTTGTTCTTGGTACACTCGGATTGTACTGATAGACCTGATACCTCCATGAGCTCGGAGCTCTCGCGCTAGCTTTAACCTTGCACGTTGCACTCCCGAGCGGTAAGGTTAGACGTCGTATCGACTACCGACAAGGTGACAATAGCGGTAGCTGCAGACGTTCACTAGTAAAAAGAGGGCCTTTGGTCCAGCGCCCAAATTCCATTGGTCCCGGTTCGTTTCCGTAATCGGGACCAATGCCAGGCACCGGTCCCGGTTCACGCCGACAGGGCATTGGTCCCGGTTCATCTGTAAGCATTGGTCCCGGTTTGTGGCATGAACCGGGACCAATGACCCCGCGACGCACACGTCGCTCTCTGCGAGGCAAACCGGGACCAAAAACCCCGCGACGGTCAGCAGTCCAGGATTTAATGTAAATTTTTTTTGCGGGTAAGGAATTAATGTAAATTAATTCGATGCAGAAATTAATTCGAGGCAGAAATTAATTCGGGGTAGAAATTGAATTGATCACTATTTTTGAACAAATCTTTCACGAATTAATCGAGACAAAGGTCTAAATTGAGACATTTTATTATTCGACCACAAATTTTTCCATACAAATAAAGATGCGACTTTATAAATTTCTAGTCGACAACATTTCCGCTGCCGCTGTCCTCGGAGGCGTTGTCCTCCGTGCCGCCGGCTTCCTCGTCGTCGTCGGACGAAATCTACACGATTTCGGCGTTGTTCGGGAGACGGAGCTCGTCTGCGCGCATAGTGGCGTCGATGGCGGTGTAGATGGTCCGTCCAGGGACAGACCAGAACAACTCCCACCCTTCTTGGTTGCGGCGATCCGGGTGCACCAGGCGCCCGTCCACGAAACGGTTGCCAAGCTTGGCCTTCCGCTCCTTCTTGAACAGCCGGGGCCAATACTCGCTACCCGCCGCATACCGAGGCAACGCCCTAATGCACGCGGGCAGTTGGCGGCGACGCTCCACGATGACGTACTCCATCTCGTATCCGCGGGGGTTGAGGAGCGGAGCCACCGGCACACCCCCCTCGCTGATGCAAAATCCGGCGAGAAGGGTCGCGCGCGGCGGCGCGAGGATGCCGTAGATCGCAAACTGCGCCGCCTCGTAGTGGTTGAGCGTGGGCACCTCCATGACGGCGTGGTGGAGATTGGAGAGGGAGGGGAGGCGAAACGACGGCGCTGTGGAGAGGCAAAGTGGTGGGGTGGAGAGGGACTGCAGAGAGGCAGAGGCGATGGCGAAAGCGAGTGTTGTGGCCTCATATTTATGCATGAGGACGACGAAGCGACGGAGGCATTGGTCCCGGTTATTGCCACGACCCGGGACCAAAGCCCCTCCCGCGCGACACGTGGCGGCCCAGCAGCGCGCCCCCCACCGAAGGCATTGGTCCTGGGTCGTGCCATCAACCGGGACCAATGACCTGGGTGGGGTGCGAGCTGCAGGGCCGCCACGTGTCGTGCGGGAGGGGCTTTGTCCCCGGGTCGTGGCTAAAACCGAGACCGAAAACCCTCCCCTGGCTATATATAAGCTCAGCCCTTTGCCCACCAAATTTTGCTGGATTGTGTGTGAGGAGTGGGTGCTAGCTTTTTTTTCTTTGATTGCACACAAGGTGCTCGACGAAATGTCCGAGCCACACTTTAGTTCGCACAACACGGTATCCTCGGCTGAGGTTAGCAACCTTATCTTCTTTATCTGTAACTGATACAAAAATATTGCATCTGTCCATGTAGGGTGGTCATTTTACTATTCACGATGTTATTGTAATGGTTAATTATTATGACGCAGATCGATGCACGGATGCGATGGATGTATGGCGACCGACGCCATTCTGATTTTATTGCAGGCCTCCATAAATTTATCGATTTGGCTAAGGCAAACAAAGTGGATAATTTTATGCCTTGTCCCTGCGTCGACTGTCGGAACGTGGCGGAGCACTCTGCCCCAAGAATCCTTCAAAGCCATCTGCTTTGGAGAGGTTTCATGCCCGGATATTATTGTTGGGCCATGCACGGAGAAAGAGGGGTTAGGCTAGAAGAAAATGAAGAAGAGGAGGATGATGACAGCTATCCTATGTCCCCTGAAGAATACGGTGATACTGCAATGGAAGACAATGAAGAAGAGGGAGGCGGCAATGAAGAAGAACAACGGGCATCAGATGAGCCCGCTGATGGTCTTGGTCGGGTCATTTCTGATGCAAAGCAACAATGTGATACAGAAAGGGAGAAGCTTAAGTTGGAGGCCATGCAAAAGGATCACAAAAAGTTGTTGTACCCAAATTGCAAAGATGGCAGCACAAAGCTCGGTACCACACTTGAACTGCTGAAATGGAAGGTAGAGACTGGCTTATCTGATAAGGGATTTGAGAAGTTACTGAAAATAATGAAGCCGAAGCTTCCAAAGGATAACGAGCTGCCCGAGACAACGTATGAAGCAAAGAAGACTATCTGCCCTCTAGGATTAGATGTGGAGAAGATACATGCATGCATTAATGACTGCATCCTGTACCGCGGTGAGAAGTACGAGAATATAGATAAATGCTAGATATGCAATGCATGTCGATACAAGATCAGACAAGATGACTCTGGTGATGTTGAGGGCGATGACGAGCCCTCCAGGAAGAGGGTTCCTGCTAAGGTTATGTGGTATGCTCCTATAATACCACGGTTGAAACGTCTGTTCAGAAATAAAGAGCATGCTAGGTTGTTGCGATGGCACAAAGAAGAGCATAAGAAAGACGGGAAACTGAGACACCCTGCCGATGGGTCGCAGTGGAGAAACATCGAGAGAAAGTACTCGAACTTTGCAAGTGACACGAGGAACTTATGGTTTGGTCTAAGTACAGACGGCATGAATCCTTTTGGGGAGCAGAGCTGTAGTCACAGCACCTGGCCAGTGACTCTATGTATCTACAACCTTCCTCCTTGGTTGTGCATGAAGCGGAAGTTCATTATGATGCCAGTGCTCATCCAAGGACCGAAGCAACCCGGCAACGATATTGATGTGTACCTAAGGCCATTAGTCGATGAACTTTTGCAGTTGTGGGCAGAACCATATGTAAAGGTGTGGGATGAGCACAAACAGGAGCCATTTGACCTACGAGCGTTCTTGTTCGTAACCATCAATGATTGGCCTGCTCTTAGTAACATTTCAGGATAGTCAAACAAGGGATACAATGCATGCACACACTATTTAGATAATACTAAAGGTACATATTTGGATAAATGTAAGAAGGTTATGTACCTGGGGTGTCGTAAATTTCTTCCGACCAATCATCAAGTAAGAAAGAAAGGCAAGAATTTCAACGGTGAGGCAGATTACCGGAAGAAGCCTAAGTTCCCTAAAGGTGCTGATGTATTTGGTATGGTGAAGGACCTAGAAGTAATCTTTGGAAAGGGTCCTGGCGGTCAATCTATTCCGAAAGACCCCATTACCGGACACACGGCCATGTGGAAAAAGAAATCTATATTTTGGGAGCTTGAGTATTGGAAAGACCTATAGGTACGTTCTTCAATCGACGTGATGCACGTGATGAAGAATCTTTGCGTGAACCTACTAGGCTTCCTGAGCGTGTATGGGAAGACAAAAGATACACCAGAAGAACGGGAGGACCAGCAACGTATCAAAGACCCACACAACAAGCATACTGATAAAGGACATAAATACTTAAGTAGCTACGCTCTTACCAAAGCAGAGAAGGAAATCTTTTTTGAAGTCCTTTACAGTATCAAGGTCCCGACTGGCTTCTCGTCAAATATAAAGGGAATAATAAATATGGCAGAGAAAAAATTTCAGAACCTGAAGTCTCATGATTGCCACGTGATTATGACACAGTTGCTTCCGGTTGCATTGAGAGGGCTTCTACCGGAAAATGTTCGATTAGCCATTGTGAAGCTATGTGCATTCCTCAATGCAATATCTCAGAAGGTAATCGATCGAGAAAGTCTGGAAAGGCTACAGAAGGATGTGGTCCAATGTCTTGTCAATTTTGAGTTGGTGTTCCCCACCGTCCTTCTTCAATATTATGACGCGTCTCTTAGTTCACCTAGTCGATGAGATTTACATTCTCGGTCCTGTATTTCTGCATGATATGTTCCCCTTCGAGAGGTTCATGGGAGTCTTAGAGAAATATGTTCGTAACCGTGCTAGGCCAGAAGGAAGCATCTCCAAGGGCTATGGAACAGAGGAGGTCATTGGGTTCTGTGTAGACTTTCATCCTGACCTTAAGCCGATTGGTGTTCCTGAATCACGGTATGAGGGGAGACTGAGTGGAAAAGGCACGCTAGGAAAGAAAGCAATGATATTTAGGGACGGACATTCTTTGAATCAAGCACACTACATAGTTCTCCAAAGTTCTACCTCCGTGGCTCCGTATATCGAGGAACACATGAATGTTGTACGCTCCAAGTTCCTGGGGAAGGATGACTACTAGATTTAAAAAAATCACATGGAGACTTTCGGCACTTGGTTGCAATTACATCTCATGAATGACACCACTATTGGAGATCAGCTCTACTTGTTGGCCGCGATACCATCTACGACTGTATTGACTTTCCAAGGGTACGAGATAAATGGGAATACATTTTACACGATTGCCCAAGATAAAAAAAGCACCAACCAAAACAGTGGTGTCCGCTTTGATGCAACATGCGAGAATGGGAAAAAGGACACATACTATGGTTACATAGAGGAGATATGGGAACTTGACTATGGACCTACTTTTAAGGTCCCATTGTTTCGGTGCAGTTGGGTCAACATGAATGGAGAAGGGGTAAAGGTAGACTAGCTGTACGGAATGACAACAGTGGATCTCAAGAATCTTGGTTACACAGACGAACCATTCGTCCTAGCCAATGATGTGGCTCAAGTTTTTTATGTGAAGGACATGTCCTCTAGACCGCAAAAAAGAAAAAATAAGGAAACGTATACATCAGACGATGAGCCCCGGCGTCACATAGTTCGTTCAGGGAAAAAAAAACATCGCGGGAGTCGAGGACAAAACAGACATGTCAGCAGATTATGATAAGTTTGATGAAATTCCGCCCTTCACCGTGAAAACTGACCCAAGCATCCCGTTAAGCAAAGAAGATGCTCCATGGTTACGGCCTAAGAAGCGATCATAGGCAAGGGATCGACATACGCAACGAAGGATTCATATCCTAAACCCTAAACCCTATGTAATGTATGGAAACTTTATGTGATGTATGGAAACTTTATATGATGTATCGAAACTTTATGTAATGGAGTCTTTCACGGGATTGCAGGGAAATTTTTCCGAGGCGGAGCTTCCGAAGATGCCGTAGGGCGTGTGCACCAACGACATCTTCGAGAAGCTCTGCCATGGGAGATTTCTCAAACCTTTCCCCAACACTGTTAGAGGAGAGTACCCACCAGCCGGGACTAAAGGTTACCCACGCATCCTTATCCCGCCGACAGCTTTAGTCTCGGTTGCACCCACCAGCCAGGACTAAAGGTTACCCACGCGTCCTTATCCCACCGTCAGCTTTAGTCTCGGTTGCACCCACCAGCCGGGACTAAAGGTTACCCACGCGTCCTTATCCCACCGACAGCTTTAGTCTCGGTTGCACCCACCAACCGGGACTAAAGGTTACCCACGCGTCCTTATCCCACCGGCATCTTTAGTCTCGGTTGCACCCACCAGCCGGGACTAAAGGTTACCGGCGCGTCCTTATCCCACCGGCACCTTTAGTCTCGGTTGCACCCACCAGCCGGGACTAAAGGTTACCCACGCGTCCTTATCCCACCGGCATCTTTAGTCTCGGTTGCACCCACCAATTTCAAACTATATTCAAAACGGCGGGCATGAAGCTTCTTAGCCCGGGGCTGAGCCTCGCTGAACTTGAAGTGGATCTCTGATCAAATAGCATGTTGTGAACTTATAAATGATTTTTTTTAAAATTCACAAGCATTATATCATGTACTTGTAGTTCAAATCTTGGCAACCTCCTGCCGATTCGGCAAGAATTTGTCCTTTTCATGAGGGATGGACAGAAAGGTTCCAGATACACCGGTTGGGAAATTGTCCATATAAGGTGGTATAGTATTTTGAAAAATGGTTTGGTACCAATACCAAACTTTAATTTGGTGGTTGCTTCACAGAACACCCCGATTTCGGCACCTCAAAAATGGAAATTGGCTTTTTCGTGTGTCGAAAGGGAAAACTTCCTCCTGCAACATCGTAAGCCATCCCAAGATGCACATGTGTGCACAATATGGGCACATTATCACAAACTATGCCCTGATTCTAGCCATAGCATTGGTGGGTTGACCTAAATGCCATGAAACCTCGAACATGATAGGTCATTTTGTGAAGGATTTTTTATGATGTTTGCAATTTTCAAGTTCAATAATTTTCCTTGCAACTGTGACACATAATATGACACCACGCAAAGGTTTCACATTGTTTGGATCATTTTTGAATTTCTTATGCCCGTTTCAAACTATATTCAAAACGGCGGGCATGAAGCTTCTTAGCCCGGGGCTGAGCCTCGTTGAACTTGAAGTGGATCTCTGATGAAATAGCATGTTGTGAACCTATAAATGATTTTTAAAAAAAATCACAAGCATTATATCATGTACTTGTAGTTCAAATCTTGGCAACCTCCTACCGATTCGGCAGGAATTTGTCTTTTTCATGAGGGATGGACAGAAAGGTTCCAGATACACCGGTTGGGAAATTGTCCATATAAGGTGGTATAGTATTTTTGAAAGATGGTTTGGTACTAATGCCAAACTTTAATTTGGTGGGTGCTTCACAGAACACCCCAATTTCGGCACCTCAAAAATGGAAATTGGCTTTTTCGTGTGTCGAAAGGGAAAACTTCCTCCTGCAACATCGTAAGCCATCCCAAGATGCACATTTGTGCACAATATGGGCACATTATCACAAACTATGCCCTGATTCTAGCCATAACATTGGTGGTTTGACCTAAATGCCATGAAACCTCGAACATGATAGGTCATTTTGTGAAGGATTTTTTATGATGTTTGCAATTTTTTAAGTTCAATATTTTTTCTTGCAACTGTGACACATAATATGACACCACGCGAAGGTTTCACATTGTTTGGATCATTTTTGAATTTCTTATGCCCGTTTCAAACTATATTCAAAACGGCGGGCATGAAGCTTCTTAGCCCGAGGCTGAGCCTTGCTGAACTTGAAGTGGATCTCTCATGAAATAGCATGTTGTGAACCTATAAATGATTTTTTTTTAAATTCACAAGCATTATATCATGTACTTGTAGTTCAAGTCTTCGCAACCTCCTGCCGATTCGGCAGGAATTTATCTTTTTCATGAGGATGGACAGAAAGGTTCCAAATACACCGGTTGGGAAATTGTCTATATAAGGTGGTATAGTATTTTTGAAAAATGGTTTGGTACCAATGCCAAACTTTAATTTGGTTGTTACTTCACAGAACACCCCGATTTCGGCACCTTAAAAATGGAAATTGGCTTTTTCGTGTGTCGAAAGGGAAAACTTCCTCCTGCAACATCGTAAGCCATCCCAAGATGCACATGTGTGCACAATATGGGCACATTATCACAAACTATGCCCTGATTCTAGCCATAACATTGGTGGTTTGACCTAAATGCCATGAAACCTCGAACATGATAGGTTATTTTGTGAAGAATTTTTTATGATGTTTGCAATTTTTCAAGTTCAATATTTTTCCTTGCAACTGTGACACAAGAAGCACTTTTCCTGTTAAAAGTTTTTTAAAATTCCAAATTATGCAATAAATATTTTGTTAATGCAATTTTAATTGTAAATAGTACAATTGTATAGTTCAAATAAAAATATTTGAAAACAGAAATGGTTTTTGATTAGTTATTTAAATTGACGCACTTTTCTTGTTAAAAGTTTTTTAAAATTCCAAATAAATAATCATCTTAAATTGAAACATCTTATTAATTAAAGAAGAAACAAATTTGAAAATGGCGGGAAGACCAAAAGGTTTGCCAAAATCTGAAAAAACGGGTCAACGATCCCGGTTTGTCCCACAAACCGGGACCGATGATCCCTCGATGCACGCGCTGCCATTAACACGCCTTTGGTCCCGGTTGTTGGCACGAACCGGGACCGTTGATCCTTTGGTCCCGGGTGGTAGGACTAACCGGGACCAACGACCGTGCACGTGGCAGCACAGCAACGCTCGTGCCCCAGACCTTTGGTCCCGGTTGGTGGCACGAACCGGGACCGTTGGTCCTTTGGTCCCGGTTATTGGGATGCCTCGGGACCACTGGTCTATACAGTTAACAGCCCCGGCCTTCCTCCTCCCCAACTCCACCAATTCACAGAGCACATCGACGCGCGGCTAAGGAAAATTTGCGGCGGAGCAAAATCATGCCGGCAGGCTGCCCAAATCCAGAGCGGCCGCTTCACGTCGTCGACGTCCGCCGCCGCTGCGCCACCACCGTCTGAGGAATCGACCGTGCACGCTGGAAATCGACGCCACGGTCACCGTATGCTCCGACTCCGGCCGTCGCAGTTGCCGCTACTTCCGAGCTCCTCCGGCCTCGTCGACCCATCCATCGTCTTCGTGGTGAGACGCTGGTCCTCCAGGACCTCTCCTTTCTCTCTCTCTCGCTCCACCACCATCTGTCGCCGAGCGCCATTGTCCGTCGCCGTCGGCCGCCGTCGCAGACGATGCTCCGATGGCCAATAAGGGGCGGCGCGACCACCGTTAGCTTCCTCGCGACGCGCTCGTTCAAACCCGACCTTCTGCGTGTTCCAGCAAGCACTCTAGTGCCGCTAACCACCGCCGGCCGACGTGCCCTCCGGCGAGCCCATGTGGCGCCAAGGTGGCGCTCATGTGACGCCCTAACGTGGGCGTCGAGTAAGCTCTGCCAGTGTGGCAGCCCAACGTGGCCCTGGCCCCACTAGTCAGTCACTGTGGGTAGGCAATGCATCTGTGAAAAAAGGTTCCCGTCCTTAGGTGACGTCAGCCTTTACCTATGCTGACGCAATAAAAGTTTAATAAATGTTTAAATAATTTCAGAAAAGAGTTTAATCTTATAAATTCAATAACTAATTATTTCTAAGTCAGAAAAATATGTATAATATATCAAAATGTTCAGAAAAATGAGATCTACACAATAGACTCATAATCATGAATTGTTCAACAACTTAAATTACAAGTTTAATAAGAGAATGAAATCAACCCCTCGTAGGTGATTTCGGGGTCTCTCCTGTACTAGGGTTTGGAACCTTCGGATCTCACTTAAATTGCCAAGCATGCCTTAGGGTTAAATTTCAACTATGTTTAACTTGTCATGTGTTGATTGTTTAACTTGCAGATACTATGGATCCAACACATCAGGAAAACATCCTCCAAGAGATGATCTGCGAATGAAAATATCGATATCGATGTCACGAGTGAGTTTCTGAACGATTCCGGTCAGGGAGATGAGTCTCTCAACCGAGGAGACGGCTCCGGTGAGGTAGAAGCTGAAGCCTGGGACAGGGGAGAAGCCGATAAGGAAGAAGGCGACGGCTTCGGTGGAACCTTAAATCTCGCAAACACCGACGAGGTGTATATATGTATTTTTGTAATTAAAATGCTGCTATCTATATATACCTGCATATATTAACACTCTTTCTTCTTTTAGCCCTCCGGATCGAGAACTTCTTCCGTAAGAACGAAACGAGGCCCAACAAAAAAGTTGGATGACAGTGTGAGGTATAGGATCGACGTGGTCGGTGTAGATGGCGATACGCAAGCTCCCGTCGATGTCACAAGAAAATTTGTCAAGCAATGCGGAGTTCTTGTGAGGGACTACATCCCGATCACCGTTCAAGAATGGAATCGGCCAATCAGCGGGAGTCCCGTATGTCAGCGACAACGCCAAAGATAAGCTTTTTGACAAGGTCGTGACTAATTTCCTCCTGCCGGAACCAGATGTGACTCCAGATGAGGAGGAGAGAGCAAGAAGGGAGCTTGTGCAAAGAGTCAAGAAGTTTGCTCTCAGCAAGATGGCCGATGCATTCAAGGACTGGAAGAAGAAACTGTACCATAACTTTGTCAAGGTAGAGAAGACTCCGAATTTCGATGAAGCCGGCTATGCTAAGTTAAGACACCAGTGGGAGGATTTTGTGAACTACAAGACATCGGAGAAAGCTAAGGAAAGGTCTAGGATAAATACTGAGAACGCTGCTAAGAAACTATACCATCATAACATAACTGCCTGCTGGCTACGCCGGTTGCATGCCTAAGTGGGATGCACTTGAGGTCAATTACATAACTGCCAGGATCAGACCAGAGCCCGCAACATGGACACCATGGGCGAGAAACTGTTTTTACGGCCATGGGGGCATGTTGGACAAAGAAGGGAGGGCAATATGTAATTCGAAACACAAAGATGATCCCCTACTGCCCATCGACGATATTAGAAATGCAGTAGATGATGTTACAGCAGGACGGTTCGTTCTCGGTAGAGAGAACGGCGAGCTCACACGGGCCCTTAAAAATCCTGAACACGACGGACGAGCCCGAGGCACACCAGGCTCCAAGCCGTGGAAGGTTGCCTTCCCCCCGGAAATGAAGAGATATCCCGATAAAAGCCATCAGAGGAGAAAGAAAAGGGAGGCAGCTGAGAAAGCGGCCGCTGCAGACCGGCTGCGTAATGTAGAAGAAGCATTAAAGCGGCACCAGGATCAACTCGACATACTTAGCCAGCAAGGTACTAGCGGCCAATCTCAGCGGCACGTGGTAGAAGCTGCATTCGAGGGTACCGGCGCCCCATCGAATAAGAAAAGCAGCGTCGCTTCCACGCAGCTCCATGATGTTGATGATGATGCACCGACGACATCTCCTCCTAAATGCTACCCAGTGGATGATATCACGGAGACAACAGCTTGTGAGCTAAAGGTGCAGGTTATGAACTTAAGGGTGACGGCGGCGATCGGCATGGTGGTACTAATTGGGCCTAACCCAACTTGGCATTGCAGACCGGTTCCAAAAGGGTACGCTGTTGTCACGGTGGATGAGGTGAAGGAAGATTTTGAGGAGCTGAATCTAGACCACCCTGCAGGGGAAGATATGGAGCTGACTCAACTAGGAGAAGCCAAAGGGGGGACTATTCTATGGCTAAAGGAGCGCATCATGCTTCCAAATTATGTGCCGCCAAGGCCACCCACTCCTCAGAGCAGCAATCCACCTTCGCCGCCACCTCACCATTCTCCAGCGCAACCGTCGCCTTCATCGCCTCACCGCTCAGCACAACCGTCTCCATCGCCGCCTCAGCCGTCTCCACCGCCGCGTCAGCCGTCTCCGTCCCTTGAGCCTCAGAGACAAAAGCGGAAGTATACTAAGGGGGGCAGCACCACCAGCAACAGCAAGAGCACGTTCCGATCACCGAAACATAAGCAATCGCCCCTCCCAAGAGTACCTTATCAGAATATAAAGAAGCTACCTTGCGAGAAGATAGATGAGGAAACTGATGCGGCCGCAGCTGCCCATTATGAAAAGTGGAAGATTGACATGGCTAACAAGAAAAAGACGATAGAGGCATTTTTCCCGGTCACCGCAGAAGATAAAGCCAAAGCAACCGCGCTTAAGATTCAGCTTCACCAACCCATAGCGTTCACATCAGACTATAATCGCTCTATTACCAAGTCGGCTGAGGCAAAAGAGCGGAGAGTCGGGAAAGAAGTTGCCCAGCTCGGACAACAGAAAAATCAATCGATCGAACAGCTCAAAGTTTACGATACCAATGAGTGGATGATCCAGGAGCGGCATGATCCGAACATTGATCCTGAGTTTGTTCGACTGTACGGAGAAAAAGCCCAATTATATGGACTGTCTATTACTGAGTACATGAGCCGTATGCATGAGTTCGAGGGGTACCAAGAAACAGCATACGTGTACCAGTACGGGGCTCCTCTCGTCAAACCCGAGTTAGTCAAATATCTACCAACAAAAATGCGAAGATTGCATAAATGGTACATCCAAGCCTGTGCTGATTCCAAAAACTGGATCTATGCTACATATAAACACCACCATTACGGTCATGGAGATGACTTCATACTGATTGAATTTCCAGAATTATTTCAGTTTTACCAACAAGACGCCCTCGACAAAGCTATCGTCAGTGCCTATTGTTTGTAAATATTATTAATTTCTGTAATTAAGTCTTTTTAGCTCATCTCATTCGTTGCTTGTATAATCTTACTAATCACTATACTAATTATATATGCAGAATGAAGATTCAAGAATACAACAAAGGAAAAATCTTTGACCTTGGGTTTGTTGACTGTAATTTCGTTCATGAAGTTACTCTAAAAACAAATCCTAAAGAGACAGAGGATAACTTGTTCAAAGCGTTGAAGTATTTCAGCAACAGAAGGGAAATACTATTTCCTTACAATGCTGCGTGAGTGTTACTGTCTTGTACACATTCTATTTTCGATTACTCGATGTTAAGCGTATAATTGACTGGTGTTATATTTTGTTAGTGTGTCAAGCTTCCACTATATTCTCTTAATCATTTCTATTGACACCGGAGTAGTAAAAGTCCAGGACTCGTAACGCACACCATTAGAAAAGTGGGCGAACATGCAGGAATGCCTCCAGAGGGCTTGGAAACGGTTCACCGCCAAAACTAGGGGTGTTTGGAAGCCAGAGCTTATATTTCAACCATTGACTACAAGTACTACTTGCTAGATCCACGCATCTCTTTGATTCTAGTTTCAATACCACCATTATTATGCTTGATTATTATTTTGATTGAACTCTGTTCTCGTAAAGTGCTTGAGGCAGGAAGCCGGGAATAACTTATGTGGATACTATGTCTGCGAGTTCATTTGCCAAACGATCAAAGAGAAGGGGGCAGACCGGAACATCAAAAAAATTGAAGTACGATAAACAATAATCACAACTTTATTTTATTACCACCAATTGTGTTTAGTTTCATTCATATATATTGATCCCCTTCTTTATATTAGATCGAACGGATGCGGGACGGTCTTCTATCACAAGAACGCATGCAAGCAATTCAAGAGGAAATTGCCGGATTCTTATTAGAATAAGTCATAGATCCGAAAGGAGAATACTATTACCCACTTCATTTAGAAGGGTGGAGTGTATAAAAGAAGTGTAAATTAGATCAAATTCGTGTGAGAGTATCGTTTGTAATTATAATATGTTTCGACCAAGAAGACGGATGAGACGGTGTATATATTTGTGATCATGCATGATGTGTAATATATATATCGTGGTTTCATTATTGCTGTATATATGTAGTACCATTAAATTTATAAAAAAATCCTGCCGCGGCAGAAAAATAGCCCGAAAATCCTGCCGCGGCACAGAGACCAACGATCCCGGTTCGTGCCAAGAACCGGGACCAATGATCCACCCCCGCCCGTCTCTGGTGCTACCACGTGGGGACCCATTGGTCCCGGTTCTTCCCACGAACCGGGACCAATGATCCACCCCCCCCCCTCGTAGCTCGCCCGCCCACGTGGAGACCCATTGGTCCCAGTTCGTGCGCGAACCGGGACTAGCATTAGTCCCGAGTGATTGGTCCCGGTTCTGGAACCGGGACCAATGGCCCTTATGAACCGGGACTAGAGGCCATTTTTCCACCAGTGGTTGTACCGTCCGAGCGGTCCATTTAGGGGTCATACAACCAAAGTGGCACTAACGGTACCAAGTCTAATCGTACTGCGGGAGCGCTTTGGTGGTACAAGAAAGTGGCGGATTAAGATAAAAAAGTATGCAAATATTATTTTAATTAGGTTGAAGTTTTGAAAAAGGGATTTAAAAAATCAAACTAGCGGCTTCGCTCGCTCCGAATCGTCCCCAGCGGGCGACTAGGGCGGCAAAATAGCTAGGGTTCGCTCGTCCGTCCTCCTCCTCCCCTGTCCCCGCCCGTTGGGCAAAGCCCAGACGATGCTGGCGCCGACGGGTTCTCCTATACCCATCCGTCTACGGTCTACGCCGGACGGGTCTGCTTGGCGACGGTGCATTACGATGAGGGGGTCTAGACCCGGCGGCAGTGGTGAGGCATAGCCCGGTGAGGTATGGCGGCGATAGCGGTGCTAGATGCGCGTCGCCACCTCGAGCTGGCAACCGGTAGCGGAGCTCGTGTCGGTGGGCTTGTGTGCCTAGATCTAGTCCTGTTTGGGCCTTATCTGGGTTGGCGGGCTCCGGCAAGTGCTAGCGCTTCGATCTCCTGCAGTGGAGTCAGACGCGGAGTCCACTCCTCCTCTTCGTCAGGGATGGAGCGCTAGACCTAGGCCTGGCGACTGTCTGGCAGACTCGTGATGGTTCTGGTTGCGACCTGCGAGCGCCACAGATTGTGTTGCATGCCTGCCTCTCAAGTGCTGGCTTCGCCATCCCCCGCTTGTGTCGTCGGAATCATCGTGGTGGTGTCTAATGCTCCACGGGTGAGAGACCATGGATGCTGGAGCGGCGGCCTTGGAAGGTGGACTGCGCAGTCGACTCTCCGGCAAGCGGCGTAGCAGTAGTGATGGAATTTCTCTTTGGCCATGAGGATGGCGAGGAGGGAGTGGCGGGGCATCCTAGTGTTTGGCAGTGCTTCGGCAATGGCGGCTCCCAGATCGTGTCCTAGAGGCCTAACTTGGTGACAGTGGACTTTCCGGTGGTATCGGGATGTGGTGCGAAGGTTTTTCCATGTGAAAGCTCAGCGATTTGGCGCCAGTGGGGGCGATGCCTTTAGGTGTCGTGACCCTCTTAGGGGAGTCGTTGTGGTTACCTTCCTCGTATTAGGGCTCCGGGTGAAAACCTTTGACTGTCTCGGTCTCGACGACGGTAATTCGTTCCGTCGCGACCTTCTTGGGAGCGTCATTGTGGAGTGTCGGTACTTCTCAGTCTCACTCCGCTATCATCGGTGGGCAAGATCGGATCCTATATTGAGCCACTTTCAACAGTGACGTGGGAGCGCTCTCGCTGGCCTCCTATCTTATACATGAGACTTAGCTATCACCAATTTTTGTCCTCGTTGTCTGTTGGCAGGATCGGCGCTCCACGGCCCAGAGCGAGAGGGCAGGCGACCCTCTCCAACGATAACTTGATGGGTGTGGTGCAACGATGTCTAGTGGTTTCACAAGGAGGCGTAGAGTCACCTCTAGTTAGTTGTCTTGGTGTTTCGTCGGGGTGTGACTACTCTCCTTTTCTTTGTGTATCTTTAATCTGTTTTGTAAGAGTGTTTTCTCGTCACTTTGTATCGGTTTGTACATGTGACTTTATTTCTAAAACGGGACGAAAGCGTTTGAAGAAAGTTTTGCAAAAGGGTTACGTTTGCGGTGACTTGAGCTATTCATATCTTTTGAATTTTCGGAAAAGAACAATTTACACACAGGCCCACCTTGATTCCACGAGCGCAGAAGGAGCAGAAGCGGCAGAGTCAATGCGCTCTAGTACTGTACACCCTTGGACCCCGAGCCACCACACAAATGGCGGACAGCCCTACGAATCCACCAGCGAGATGCCAAGCTTTACATACTCTTTTCCACCTTTTGCGCTGCCTGATGCCGTTTTCTTGGGAGGCGCACCAGAGCCCGGAGGACAGAAGGTTTCGGAGCAGGACGCCGTCTCTCTTTCTCTCTGCCCTACACGTCTCGATTGCAAGAGCTAGCCATTGCTGCATCATTGCACGGCAGCGAAGCGTGCGTCTGAAAAACAAACAGAGCATCTCGTCAGGAGAGAGAGAGTGTGAGTCTGTGACTGTGAGACTAACTTCCAAATTTACTGCAAAGATCGAGTTGTCTTGTCCTAATGGCCGCGATAATAGCGCTGTGATTATTAGTTGATTAGACTATAGTTACGATGGAACTATATCATGTCTATAATACTATATGATATCATCTTTATAATGCACAGTATCATGTAGTACTAGTAGGAGTATCATAGTTTTAGTATATTTATTATTTTATAGAATCTCAATACAAAATTATGTACAAGATTTATTTGCGATTAGTTTTTATTATACCGTATCTACTTATGATATCAACACAACCTATGTCATCATTAAATAGCATGCCACATCAGAATTTTGCTAAAATGTTATACATGATACTACTATGATATCCTTATTGGTGCTAGTCTTAGATGTGGTGGTGCTTCTTTTCACGGTTTCTCTTGTTCTCGGGTTCGGTTAAACAAACTTATTTGGATTTGGGTTCCCCATGAACGAACGGGCAGATTCTACTAGGACCATGGTTGGATTTGGCCTTCTCTCGCGTTTCGACGGCTACCGACTTTAGCTTCGACGGAGTATTAACAAGTGGAAGTAACTTCATTCGGTGGTTACCGAAGAGACGATAGTTCTTTGCGGAAGAGCATTTTGTGCATATGGCATCACTGTCCACTTCACTTTCAGATTTTTAAAAATTTCAAAACCTCACACTTTTATGTCGTAAAACATCATACAAGTGGCACACAAATATCATACATAACAAAATCTGAAGCTGCCACACAACGACTACAGACTAGATAATGGGGGAAAATCATGTCAACGGGACCCTATGCCCGGAAAACACTAAAACCCCTCCATCAACTAGTAACCGAGAACATATCGCATACCCTGAGCGCCCACTAAGAGAAAACAGGAGCGCTCATCCAGGGTAGCGGACTCTCAGCGAGCACCTATGCACTCAGCTAGAGAAGTCGTCACCGCCACACCAAACCGCAGAGTAACCTTCAGGATAGATACTTCCATAATCTTCATCGTTCGGTGCCAGAGAGCGCCTCGCGCTGCACGAGCCTATCGAGACACATTCACCACCGAGACCCCATTGCACCATGGGACTTTGAGGGAGGTAGTACCTCCCCTTCCCCTATATATAGTGGGGGTATTTGGCCAGATAAATACACCCAATAATCAGTAAAGGTCTTCTCAGTTTTGGGAGGACCTCTAATTGATATTCTCTCTCTCTCTCTCTCTCTCTCTCTCTCTCTCTCTCTCTCTCTCTCTCTCTCTCTCTCTCTCTCTCTCTCTCTCGTGACTATGGTCCCAAGTTCGGACTGCGCGAACGAGAGACATCTTAACCGCGGAGCGTCATCGCGCTGCGGGATTCGGATCCAGGAGCTCTACTTCCGCAACTGATGCTGGATCGGGGAAGCGGGAGTCATCGTCAGACACCGGATGTGTGTAACTCCCCGCGAGGTGTCGCACTTGAGGCACTCAAGTCGTTGGAGCCATTGAAGCGCGAGGACTTCATCACGACCTTGAGGTCGGCTTTGGCTCGTCTACATCAACCACGCTCTCCTGAGCGTTGACAATGCTTTTCGGTCTTTAAGGGTAAGTTCGCGAAAAGCCCCTCCCGTTACTGTATTACTAATAGATAGGTCCTGGCAGCATCAGGGGTTCAGAGGCATAGGGTAAAATTTATTGTTTTCATACGCGGAACCACTACAAAATAAACATAAAACTATTGTAGAACCTGCTAAAGATCCTAATAGTATATCTGTCTCTGATGCTGAAACTGAAAGTGGTAATGAGGAAAATGATGCTCCTGATAAAGAAAAAGTTGAAGAAGAACCTGAAAGGCACACTAAGAATACTAGATACACTAAAGAAGATTTTGTTGCTAAGAAACATGGTAGTGAAAGAGAGCCTTGGGTCCAAAAACCTATGCCTTTCCCTGATAAGAAACACAAGTTAAAGGAAGATGAACACTATAACAAGTTTTGTGAGTGGATGAAACCTTTATTTTTACAAATACCTTTGACTGGTGCTATTAAACTGCCTCCTTATTCAAAGTATATGAATGATATTGTATCTAATAAAAGGAAGATCCCTAATGAAGAAACTTCTAATTTGCTTGCTAATTATTCCTTTAATGGTAAGGTTCCAAAGAAACTTGGAGACCCAGGGATTCCAACTATTCCATGCTGTGTTAAAAATAGTTACGTTAGAACTACTTTGTGTGATTTGGAAGAAGGAGTTAGTGTTATGCCTTTTTCTCTCTACAAGAGACTTCAATTGGAAAAACTAATACCAACTGATATATCTTTGCAAATGGATGATAAATCTAGTACTATTCCTGTTGGTATATGTGAGGATGTACCTGTTCAAGTGGCTCATAATTGCTTGATGTTAACTGACTTTATTGTGCTTGAAATGCCTGAAGATGACAATATGTCTATTATTCTTGGGAGATCTTTTCTTAATACTGTAGGAGCTGTTATTAATTGTAATAAAGGAAAAGTGACTTTTAATGTTAATGACAAGGAGCATATTGTCTATTTCCCCCAAAAGATTGAGAGGAATTATGGTTTAAATTCAATTGAACATGTTGAGGGCATCCAAGTTGGAGAGATATATTGTCCCATACCACGAGAAAAATATGAAACTATTATGATTGGGACCATTGCTATCAAGGTTGAGGCAACACAATCATTAGTGGAATACAAAGTTTTGTTTCATATAAAATTGTTTTGGTAACAAGACCTGATCAACCTTGTTAACAAAGGGATTTTAATGAACAAAACAATGTTTTCACCAAGATTATCTTTGTTTACTTTTATTTTTATCCATTTTAATTTTTGCTTTTGTTTAGTTTACTTTTCGTTTGCTAGTTGCTTGCATATTAGAGTGTCTTTGAACTTCTGAAGTTTTAGTTTTGTTTTTCTTTTGCATCATTTCAAAAACGTCTTTCTGTCAGAAAATCATTCATCAATACTTGAAAATTGCTCAAAAATAAAGTGTCTCGAAAAATTCCAGAAAATTCATATTAAATTTTTACGTGAAAAAAGGGGCAGAGAAGTGCCTGGAGAGTACCAGGCAGGCACACCACCTGGTGGCGCGGCCACCACAGGGGCGCGCCTGGCCATGGTGTGGGCCACCCCTGGCCCTCCACTCACTCTCTCACTTCCCACTGCCTTCTCTCTCCCGAGAAAACATCAGCTCATTGCTCGAAATCGTGTTCTTGCTGTTCTTGTCCATGATTTTTCGATCTCCTTGCTTAGCCCATCTTTGCTGTTGAAATTTGGAGCATTTGTTCTCCGGTATGTGACTCCTCCGCTTGTCCAAGCAGATTTATGTTTAGTGGTTTATATCTTGAGTATTTTGCTGCTGTATGTGATAGGTTATGTGAGCTTCTAAGCTTATTCAATGCTTAGAAAAATTGTTTTGATGCATGTTTAGGCCTCTTACAAGTCCATATGAGTAGTTCCTTTCATTATGTATTCACTTTGCAATCACTTGTATAATGGATGTTTAAATTTGAGAATAGAAGATGAATGAACACCAACTCAACCAACATGAATTAAGGGTGCCTGAGGTTATGAAGGTTCACCGAGAGGAGGAAGTTTTTCCTTCCATCTATCCATGCCCCGAATTCACGAGGGCTGCAGGGATTTATCAGGACTTCCATACTTTAATTGCTAATGCAGGATTGGAGCATTTTGTGGGAGATGAACCTTACCAATTTGTGAAACTAACTATGTCTGTGGTGCAGGACTTTCGATTTAGTTGCTCTTTGCCTAAATCTATGGTTCACTACAAAAATTACAATATAGTTGTCATCCTTCCTTTTGATAACTTTTGTGCAGATATTAAAGTACCCTAGTGGGGATCATGTGAGACGATTAAAGTGCGACCTGCACCACTCATTGACTTGTATGCGGAGATTTGCCAAGGGAGCAGCTTCTCAAAGGACTGGGAAAATTCGTAACATTCATCTCCCGTCTATTCTCTACTTTGATTACTTTATTGCCAAGTGTGTTCTCGCTAGGAAAACTGCTAATAAGTTATCCTCATATGATCTAGCATTCATCTCAGTTGCTTTAAAACGAGATAGGGCTTATAATTTGGGTGCCTTGATAGCTTTGCGTCTTGCTGCTAACAGCGAGAAAGGCAGAATTTTTGGAGGCCTCATCGCCTCTCGTTTATTAGCTTTGCATGGTGTAGTGCCTCATCATCTAGACCTACAGTTTCCCATAGAGAGGCTTGACCTTAATTCCATGATACAGCATAAATTTGTTTCTTCTTGGGCTAATTTGAGTGATTTGTCTTATGAAATAACCTTTCTCAAGGCTGATTGGAGAAGGAGTAAGTCCAAGCGAGTTGTTCTTTTGCCTACACCTGTTTTGTTTAACCCTAATACCAGCGAAGGATGGTGACTCACTGAGGAAGAACTTGATGCATACCTGTGAGAGCTCTCCCAACAGGAGCAGGATACTAGAAGGGAGGTTACAGATGATTCGGTCCAGCCCTCGAATGAGGGGGAGTCTTCATATCAGCAGCCTACCTATGATTGGGGAGCTTCTTATTCTTCCCAAGGGCCTAACCACGATCATTCTTACGATGACCCACCTGCTTGGAACCCTTACCCGTGTTGGGGTTAATACCCACTTAGGCCAAAAGCCTAAGCTTGGGGGGAGGTACACCGACATCACACTCATCTACATATCATGTTTAGTCCATACTTTGTATATCCATGCTTCGTTCTCTTTTTTCTTTTCGTTCTTTCTTTACTTTTTCTTTATAGAACACAAAAAGACTGCTTGTTTTTCTTTTTGCCTTGGTTTTCTTCTTCCTTTTTTGCTTTGTTTGAACTATTCGAAAAAAACCAAAAAGATTTTCCTTTGCTTGTTCTTCCCTTTCGTTCTTGCCTTTAAAAATTAAAAACACCAAAAATATTTGTTGTTCTTCTTTGGTTTTGTGAAGTTCGTTGCAGGGTTCAACAGTCCTCAGTGGAATTTGGTTTCATGTTATTATTCAAGCCACACAAGTGAAGGGAAATAATGAGGATTAATGACAACTTGAGGTGTGGTAAGAGGCTGGTAACAAACTCTATTTGTTTTCATTTTTGTACATATACTCATCATTGTGGGCATGCTTAGTCTGTTCATGTAGGGTGTATGTTATTTATGGATGCTTAGCAGTTCTTGCTTTCTTATGATTAGCTCCAGCTTGCTAATGGTTTGTAGCATGTCATATGAATGTTTGCTTGCATTGTTCTATTCATAACTTGGTATGACACTGTGGTATCTCCCTCTGAATGTTTCACTTGAATTGACTTGGCACATGCTCACGCTTGCATATGACTGAAAAATAATCAGTTAAGCCTCGATGAATGATTTTGCCTCAGGAGTCTTAAATCACTTTCATGCCATGATTAGTCCTGTTTTGTTGCAAACATGATTATGATAGTTATTGCTCTCTCGTTTGTTGCTCCCTTACTATTGCTAGCCTTCACTTGCACTGAGTATGAGCTCTACTAGTGTTTCCAATTCCCCAAAACCAATATTGCCAAAAGTGTCTACCATACCTACCTATTAGCATCATTTGCTTTTCCGTGCATATTCATATGCCTTGTTTTCTTCCGAATAAAATGTTTGCTTGTTATGAGAAAGTTAGTTAGTAAAGCTCTCACGAACATGATGGCACACTTTATTTCTTGCACTTAATAAACCTGAACCATTGTGACTATCCATGAAAGTTATATGCTTGCAAATTATAGACTGGGGATTAGTAGAACCGTGCTGTCATGGGGAACGCTTTCAACACATGTAAATATATACCCCGTTGATATCATGCTCTTTTATTTACGGATGTCGTCGATGTGAAATAAAAGGGGAGCTTGTAAGTCCATGGAGTTATGTATGTGTGTTAGAGAAACGCCTGGGCCGCTGGTCTAGTCCATGCCTAATCATGGTGGAAACCTACAACGTAACCATAATGAGCAATCTATGAAGCATTCTTCTTATAAAAAAAGAGAGATAGTTGTTGAGAAAAAGAAAAAAAAGAGATGATGAGAAAAGAGGAAAGAGAGAAAAAAGCACCATTTTCCCATGGTAAATAAGAAGATTGCTGAGATACTCGTTGTCTGCTTGCCTTGTCATTTTCATATGGGGATTCTTCCGTATGATCAGGCAAGGGGTACCCCGTTGGTGGTTCTCTATGATACGCATGTATTTACTATGACAAGAACTTACCGGTAACTAAAGTTGAGTAGCATGAGGAGCGGTCATCGTATTCAAGGGACGTGAGATTTCCAGTTTATGGTCTGTCAAGCATATAGCTCGTACTGGACCGGACTTTCACTTTAACCATTTAAAGATGCTTATGATAGGGGCAATGAGAGCTCAAAGCTAACGAGTACCATACTTTCAGCATTTGGAAGCCTTTCAAACTTTTCAGAACCTTTTTCATTTCCTTGTTGAGTCACCACCTATTCTATGAGCACTTTCTTGAGAGCATAGTTGTCATTCTTAGTGTAATATGCTTGTCTCAAAACTTGATTAATTGTGTCATGACTTTGATGCTTGTATCTTCGGTATCTTTACTTCTAGTCTTCACTTGAACTTCAGAGGTGCCTTGGCATTTATGTTTGTTCTACAATCAAAGGCAAGTGAGATACCATTCTAGCATACCTTGTTATGAGCATTGCAATGTTCCTTATGTTTATGTTTCATACTATTTATTATTTTTGAGTTGGAATCTCTTCATAGCTTGTAATGACTATTAAGTAAACTTAGTTGCATACTCTTTATTATGAAGTGCCTGAGTAGTTGATCATATACTGAGAATATATACATCTTATGAAGCAAATGTGTTCGTGAAAGTTTCTTTTATCGCACTCAGTTTTCAACTGAACGGCTTGAGGACAAGCAATAAGCTAAGCTTGGGGGAGTTGATACGCCCAAAACGTATCTACTTTTCCGAACACTTTTGCTATTGTTTTTCCTCTAAACTTGTGTGATTTGGATACAACTAACAGGGACGGACGCTGTTTTCAGCAGAAAATGAACTATCAGGAAAAATCCCGGAAAATATGCCAAAAATCCTATTTCACCATAAGACTCACGAAGCCAGAAGACGAGAAGGAGGAGGGCCATGAGGGGCCCACACCACCTGGCCGCGCGGGTCAGGCCAAGCCGCGCCTGGGGGTGGTGTGGCCGCCTCGGTCACAACCTCGGCCTCCCTCTTCGCCTACAAGTTGCCTCTTGACCTAAAAACCAAGGGGGGTTCGACGTTTTTCCAGAAAGAGTTCCGCTACGCGGCCACCACCAGATTTCGCAAATTGGAACTAGAAACTTCGTTCTGGAACCCTGCCAGGACGGGGAATTGGAGGACATCATCGCCATCATCATCACCATCGCTTCTCCATCGACCATCCATGTTTCCCCCATCCATGAGTGAGTAATCCCCCAATGTAGGCTATGGGGATGGAAGGGATTGGATGAGATCGTTCATGTAATGGCATCAGATTGTTAGGGCATGGTGCCTAGTATCTATTATTAGTGCTTTTTGACTTTGTTGCAACTTGTTATGCTTAATGCTTGTCACTAGGGCCCGAGTGCCATGATTTCAGATCTGAACATGTTATTGATTCATTATGATGGTATTGTTTATGGTCTTACCTGCAAGTTGTATACACATATTGTTGTTCGGAACCAAAGGCCCCGAAGTGACAGCAATCGGGATAACCGGAGGGGATGGCTTTGATGTGAGGATCACATGTGTTCACGGAGTGTTAATGCTTTGCTCCGGTGCTCTATTAAAAGGAGCACCTTATTTGCTAGTAGTTCCCTTGAGGCCCCGCTGCAAACGGGCTGGCTGGACAAAAGATGTTGTGCAAGTTCTCATATATATGGAACACATGCCTATGATTATTTAGTACTTGGATGCTTTATCTTATTTATCTGCAAATGCCCTACGTCATGATTGCTATATGAATTGTCTTGTCCATGCAACGCCCGTCCATTCATCCCTATGCCTACCGCGCTTTAATCCTACTGTTTACTGCAATTGTTACTACTGTCCTTACTTTTACTACTGCTATTACTTTACTATTGCTACTACAAAACTGTTGCTACCGATAAACTGCTATCCGGGAAAAGAGCCTATCATCTAGCTATCCGGGAAGTATGTAGGCCTCATGTACGCATCATGCATGCGCTCCAAGTGGTCGTCAAGCGATGAGTTCTCCTCCATCTTAATGGAGAGGAAGTCTCCCATCAGCTCATGCTCCCATATGCGTGCTTGTTCCACGAAATGTGTCCTAAGATGTAGCATTACCGTACGAGGTTTGACATTACCCTCGACAGGCCATAGCTCGTCCACCATTCTGAAACGCATTGTAACTGAAATGAAGGAGGCCATCTCCCGACGGTGATAGCGATCTCCCCGCTGCTCTGGCGTCTCTAGGTTAATGGGCTGATCCAAATCCATCTCCTCGAGTATGTAGTCGACCATGTCATTATCGCTAAGGAGAACGTGGAGACGCGCAACCCACATAGAGAAGTTTGATCCGTCTAGCCTGAGCTTCTCTCCTTCTAACCAATCAATCGTCAACAGGAAAGGTGGCATCAGGGAGAACCTTTTCTACATTTATAATTGCAAAAGGAATTTAGACTAAGTTTATAATTAAATGAGTTAAGAATAACTCCACTCAGAAACACCTATCCCCTGAAGGGTTCCTAGTGATAACACGACCCCTTTTCCCCACATCTCCCCCGATCGTCGAGAACCCTCTGAACCTGCTATAGATCCTAATAGTATATCTATTTCTGATGCTGAAACTGAAATTGGTAATGAATAAAATGATGTTCCTAATGAAGAAAAGGTTGAAGAAGAACCTGAGAAGCACACTAAGAATACTAAATACACTAAAGAAGATTTTGTTGCTAAGAAACATGGTAGTGAAAGAGAGCCTTGGGTCCAAAAACCTATGCCTTTCCCTGATAAGAAACACAAGTCAAAGGAAGATGAACACTATAATAAGTTTTGTGAATGGATGAAACCTTTATTCTTGCAAATTCCTTTGACTGATGCTATTAAATTGCCTCCTTACTCAAAGTATATGAAGGATATTGTCTCAAATAAAAGGAAGATCCCTAATGAAGAAATTTCTACTTTGCTTGCTAATTATTCCTTTAATGGTAAGGTTCCTAAGAAACTTGGAGACCCAGGGATTCCAACTATCCCTTGCTCTATTAAGAATAGTTATGTTAGAACTGCTTTGTGTGATTTGGGAGCTGGAGTTAGTGTTATGCCTTTCTCCCTCTATAAGAGGCTTCAACTAGAAAAATTAATACCAACTGATATATCTTTGCAAATGGCTGATAAATCTACCACTATTCATGTTGGTATATGTGAGGATGTACTTGTTCAAGTGGCTCATAATTGCTTGATATTAACTGATTTTGTTGTGCTTGAAATGCCTGAAGATGATAATATGTCTATTATTCTTGGGAGACCTTTTCTTAATACTGCAGGAGCTGTTATTAATTGTAATCAAGGAAAGGTTACTTCCAATGTTAATGACAAGGAACATACTGACTATTTCCCCAAGAAGATTGAAAGGACTTATGGTTTGAATTCAATTGAACATGTTGAGGGCATTCAAGTTGGAGAAATATATTGTCCCATACCAAGAGAAAAATTTGAAACTATTATGATTGGGACCATTGCTATCAAGGTTGAGGTAACATAATCATTAGTGGGATACAAAGTTTTGTCTCATATGGAATTGTTTTGGTAACAAGACCTGATCAACCTTGTTAACAAAAGGATTCCGTTGAACAAACCAATGTTTTCACTATGATTATCTCCGTTTACTTCTATTGCTATCCATTTTAGTTTTTGCTTTCGTTTAGTTTTATTTTTTGTTGTTACTTGCTTGCATGTTAGAGTGTCTTAGAACTCCTGTAGTTCTAGCCTTGTATTGTCCTTGCATATTTTTCCAAAAAAATCTGTCTATCAGAAAATCATTCTTCTATACCTGAAAAATGCGTAAAAATAAAGTGTCTCGAAAAATTCCAGAAAATTCATATTAAATTTTTACGTGAAAAAGGGGCAGAGGAGTGCCTGAGAGGTATCAGGGGGACCCACCAGGCAGGCTCACCACCTGGTGGCACGGCCTTCCCTGGGTGGCGCCATGCCATGGTGTGGGCCACCCCTGGCCCTCCACTAACTCTCTCACCTGTCACTTTCTTCTCTCTCCCGAGTAAGCTTCAGTTCATTGCTCAAAATCGCGTTCTTGTTGTGCTTGCTCTCGATTTTTTCGATCTCCTTGCTTAGCCCATCTTTGTTGCTGAAATTTGGAGCACTTGTTCTCCGGTATGTGACTCCTCCCCTTGTCCAAGTAGATTTGTGTTTAGTGGATTATATCTTGAGTATTTTGCTACTGTAGGTGACAGGTTATGAGAGCTTCTAAGCTTGTTTGATGCTTAGAGATATAGTTTTGATGCATGTTTAGGCCTCTTACAAGTCCCTATGACTAGAATCCTTCATTTTATTCACTTTGCAATCACTTGTTTAATAGGTGTTTAAATTTCAGAATACCAAGCATGAACAACCATACCTTTGGAGAGATATTTGATAGGAATGCACCTAGGAGGTCGAGGCCGTCAAGATCAGCCTCTAAGTTTAGGCCATCATACAACGAAGATCTCATTGCGACTCGTATTGGTAATGAAAGGGATGATGGGGATGCACACCCATCTACTTTTCCTTGTTTTACTTTCTTACAAGCTGCAGGGATTCTTGATGATTTCTTGCTACTGATTGAGAGGGTTGGTTTGACCTCATATATGCAAGATGAGAGTGAGCAATACGCTATGCTCACCAAAACCTTTGTTGAGAGCTTCACGTTAACTAACACGCCTTATCATTCAACTGTCTCTTTCAAAATTTATAATCTGCCCTTTACCATGCCATTGGAAAGATTTTGTAGCATTGTAGGTGTAAGCATGATAGGGACCGTGAAGAAAATTCAAGGGCGACCCGCTGATTTGTTGGAGCTTTACCGAGGGGTGACCAATGATGATGACCGCGTGGCGCAGCACGGAAAGATAAGAAATATCCAACTCTCTGCTCTTAGATACTTTGCATATTATCTTCCTACTAGCATACTTGGTAGGGAGAACACAAGTAATATCTCCAACTATCATTTAGCCTTCCTTGCTGCTGCGCTTAACAATGACACTCGGTACAATCTGGGCTCTCTTATTGCTCGCCGCCTAGCTGCTAGGGGGCCTATCTATGAGGGAATCATTGCCTCGCGTATGGTCAATGCATTAGAGCTTTCATTGGACCCCAATGATACTGTATTGGCACCACAAAGGCTTGACCTTATTGCTATGAAAACTCATCACTTTGTCACTTCTGCTTCTGATTTGGACAGTCTAGTATATAGGATGTTGTTTACTGATGGGGATGAGAGGGAAATCCCATTGCCACAGTCTTCTTTGTTTAGTGTTCATAGGAGACCATCGTCGCGCTCCAAGGAGGAGGTGGACGAGTAGCTTCGCTTGCTGGGTTTCCACGAGCAGCACCAGGAGGATGTACCCTCCTACGATCACTCCGCACATTACAAAGGGACGTACTCGAGCTCGTACCAGGACGAGGGTACCTCCTCGTCATACTACGGTGACACGTCATCCTGGCCGGCTTGGGAT
Source organism: Avena eriantha (assembly GCA_910589775.1). Classification (NCBI taxonomy): domain Eukaryota; kingdom Viridiplantae; phylum Streptophyta; class Magnoliopsida; order Poales; family Poaceae; genus Avena; species Avena eriantha. Next base: position 79,860,087 of record OU342744.1, on the reverse strand, counting down.
TGATACCCACTTAGGCCAAAAGCCTAAGCTTGGGGGGAGGTACGCCGACATCGCACTCATCTCCTTATCATGTTGTGTCGGTACTTTGTATATTCATATTTCGTTCTCTTTTTAGTTTTTGTTCTTTCTTTGCTTTTGCTTTCTAAAAACACAAAAAAGACCAAAAATATTTCTGTTGTTTCTCTTTGGTTTGCTTCTTCTTCTTTTCGCCTTAGTTTGTTTTTTCCCTTTTTTTTTGCTTTGTTTGAACTATTCAAAAAACCCAAAAGATTTTGCTTTGCTTGTTTTTCCTCTTTGGTTCTTGTTTTAAAAATCGAAAGCAACAAAAATATTTGTCGTTCTTCTTTGGTTTTATGAGTTTGCTACAGGGTTCTGTAGTCCTCAATGGATATTGGTTTCATATTATTATTCAAGCCACACAAGTGAAGAGCAATAATGAGGATTAATGACAACTTGAGGTGTGGTAAGAGGCTGTTAACGAACTCTACTTGTTTTCATTTTTGTACATATAATCATCATTGTGGGCATGCTTAGCCTGTCCGTGTAGGGTGTATGTTATCTTTGGATGCTTAGTAGTTCTTGCTTTCGTATGATTAGTTCTAGCTTGCTAATAGTTTGTAGCATGTCATATGAATATTTGCTTGCTTTACTCTATTCATAACTTGGTATGACACCGTGGTATCCTCCTCTAAATGTTTCATTTGAATTGACTTGGCACATGCTCACGCATGCACATGACGGAAATAATCAGTTAAGCCTCTATGAATTATTTTCCCTTAAGGATCTTGAATCACTTTCATGTCATGTTTAGTCCTATTTTGTTGCAAGCATGATTATGACAGCTATTGCTCTCTCGTTTGTCGCTCCCTTACTATTTCTAGCCTTCACCTTCACTGAGTATGTTTTACTCATGTTTCCAACTCCCCAAAACCAAATATTGCCAAAGTGTCCACCATACCTACCTATTAGCATCATTTGCTACTTCCGTGCATATTCAATATGCCTTGTTTTCTTCCGAATAAAATGTTTGCTTGTTATGAGAAAGTTAGTTAGTAAAGCTCTCACAAACTTGATGTCACACTTTATTTTCTTGCATTTAATAAACCTCAACCATTACGTCCTTCTTTGTTGCGTATATGCTTGCGCTTTATGAGTTGAAGTTAGCAGAACCATGTATCATGGGGAACACTTTCAACATTTCATTGGTACTTAGTACCTCGTTGATATCATGTTCTTTTGCTTATGGATCCCGGTGGTGTGAAATAAAAGTGGAACTTGTAAGATCATGGAGTTTGTATGTATGTTAGAGAAACGCCTGGGCCGCTAGCCTAAGCCATGCCTAATCATGGTGGAAACTTGCAGCATAACCATAATGAGCATTCTTCTTATGAGCATTGTAATGTTGCTTATGAGCATTGTAATGTAAACTCGCCTTAGTTTGTAAGATCATACCTTTTTATGAGCATTGTAATGTTGCTTATGTTTATACTTCATGCTACTTATTATTTTTGAGTTGGAATCTCTCATAGCTTGCAATGCCTATTAAGTAAACTTAGTTGCATACTCCTTATTATGAATTGTCTAAGTAGTTGATCACATGCTGAGAATATATACATCATATGAAGCAAATATGTTCGTGAAAGTTCTTTTATCGCACTCAGTTTTCAACTGGATTGCTTGAGGACAAGCAATAAGCTAAGCTTGGGAGAAGTTGATACATCCAAAACGTATCTACTTTCCCGAACACTTTTGCTATTGTTTCCCCTCTAAACTTGTGTGATTTGGATGCAACTAACGCGGACTGACGTTGTTTTCAGCAGACTTGCATTGGTGTCTACTTTTTGTGCAAACAATCAACTATCAGGAAAAATCCCGGAAAATATGCCAAAAATCCTATTTCACCAGAAGGCTCCCGGATCCAGAATACGAGACGGAGGGGGCTGGGCCCAGGCCACACCACCTGGCCGCACGGGCAAGCCCATGCCGCGCCAGGGGGTGGTCTGGCCGCCTCAGACTCCCCCTCGGTCTCCCTCTTTGCCTATAAGTCGCCTTTTGGCCTAAAAACTCAGGGGGGTTCGACGTTTTTCCTGAAGGAGTTCTGCTCCGCCACCACCACCAGATTCCACGAAACAGCACCAGGAACTCCGTTCTAGCACCCTGCCGGGACGGGGAATTGGAGGAGATCATCGCCATCATCATCACCATCACTTCTCCATCGACCATCCATGTTTCCCCCATCTATGAGTGAGTAATTCCCCGCTGCGGGCTATGGGGATGGTAGGGATTGGATGAGATCGTTCATGCAATGGCATCAGATTGTTAGGGTATGGTGCCTAATATCTTTTATTAGTGCTTTATGACATTGTTGCGACTTGTTATGCTTAATGCTTGTCACTAGGGCCCGAGTGTCATGATCTCTGATCTGAACATGTTATTGATTCATTATGATAGTATTGTTTATGGTCTTACCTGCAAGTTGTTTACACACGTTGTTGTCCAGAACCAATGGCCCCCAAGTGACAGAAATCGGGATAACTGGAGGGAATGGCCTATATGTGAGGATCACATGTGTTCATGGAGTGTTAATGCTTTGCTCCGGTGCTCTATTAATAGGAGCACCTTAATTGCCAGTAGTTCCCTTGAGGCCCCCTGCAAACGGGCTGGCAGGACAAAAGATGTTGTGCAAGTTCTCATTGCGAGCACGTATGACTATATATGGAACACATGCCTAGGATTATCTAGTACTTGGATGCTTTATCTTATTTATCTGCAATTGCCCTATGTTCTGATTTCTATGTGAATTGTTTTGTCCATGCAACGCCCATCCATCCATCCCTATGCCTACTGCACTCGAATCCTACTGTTTACTGCTATTGTTACTGCTGTCTTTACTGTACTACTACTGCTACTTTACTATTCCTACTACAAAACTGTTGCTACTGATAAACTTCTGTGAGCAAGATTGTTTCCAGGTGCAGCTGAATTGACAACACAGTTGTTAAGGCTTATAAATATTCTTTGGCTCCCCTTGTGTCGAATCAATAAATTGGGTTTCACTTCCCTCGAAAATACTGCGATACACCCCCTATACTTGTGGGTCATCGGTCCGCTCTGCAATCGACGTGATGCATGTGATGAAGAATCTTTGCGGTGAACCTACTAGGCTTCTTGGGCGCGTATGGGAAGACAAAAGATACACCAGAAGCACGGAAGGACTAGTAACATATGAAAGACCCAAAAGGCCTGCATCCAGAATGGTTTCTACATCATGACAGCTACGCTCTTACCAAACAAGAGAAGGAAATCTTTTTTGAATGCCTGAGCAGTATCAAGGTCCCGTTTGGCTTCTCATCGAATATAAAGGTTATAATAAATACGGAAGAGAAAAAGTTCCAAAACCTAAAGTCTCATGACTACCACGTGATTATGACGCAATTTTTCCGATTACATTGAGGGGGCTTCTACCAGATTATGTTCGAGTACTCATTGTGAAGCTATGTGCATTTATCAATGAAATCTCTCAAAAGATAATCAATCATGAAGATCTACCATGATTACAGAAAGATGTGGTCCAATGTCTTGTCAGTTTTGAGTTGGTGTTCCCACCATCCTTCTTCAATATTATGATGCACCTCCTGGTTCACCTAGTCGAAGAGATTTCCATTCTCGGTCCTGTATTTCTACAGAATATGTTCCCCTTTGAGAGGTTCATGGGAGTCTTAAAGAAATATGCTTGTAACCATGCTAGGCCTGAAGGAAGCATCTCTGAGGGCTATGGAATAGAGGAGGTCATTGAGTTTTGTGTTGACTTTGTTCCTGACCTTAAGGTGATTGTTCTTCCTAAAGCGGCATGAGGGGAGACTGAGTGGAAAAGGCACTCTAGGAAGGAAATCAATAATATGTAGGGATGGGAATTCTTACACTGAAGCACATTACACAGTTCTACAGAATTCTATCTTGGAGGCTCCGTATATCGAGGAACACAAGCAAATTTTACGCTCCAATAACCCTGGGAAGCATGACGACTGGATAAGAGATGACCACATGAAGACTTTCGGGGGTTGGTTGCAACATCTCATAAAAAACAACACTCTTGGAGATGAGTTGTACTTGTTGTCCATGTCACCATCTTCGACTATATCGACTTTCCAAGGGTACGAGATAAATGGGAATACATTTTACATGATCACCCAAGATAAAAAGAGCACCAACCAAAACAGTGGTGTCTGGTTTGATGCAACAAACGACAATGGGCTCAAGACCACATATTATGGTTGCATAGAGGAGATTTGGGAACTTGACTATGGACCTACTTTTAAGGTCCCCTTGTTTTGGTGCAAATTGGTAAAGCTAACAGGAGGTGGGGTAAAGGTAGACGAGCAATACAGAATGACAATAGTGGATGTCAATAATCTTGCGTACTTAGACAAACAATTCGTCCTAGCCAATGATGCGGCTCAGGTTTTCTATGCGAAGGACATGTCTACCAAACCGAGAAAAATAAAAAAATAAGCAACATAATACATCAGACGATGAGCCAAAACGCCACATAGTTCTTTCAGGAAAAACAAACATCATGGGAGTGGAGGATAAGACAAACATGTCAAAATATTGTGATAAGTTTCATGAAATTCCGCTCTTTGCAGTGAACACTGGTCCAAAAACCCTACTAATTAAAGAAGATGCTCCATGGTTATAACGCAATCAGAAAGGGAAACACACGAAGAAATGATGTGTAATATAATATATTAAACATTTTATGTAACTGTGTTCTGAAAACTCAGAAGAAAACATTTATGTAATGTATTGTCTCCAAGCATTCTGAATAGTTCCAAGGCAATCTTTTCATCTTTAGTCCCGGCTGGTGTCCAATGGACTTAAGGGGTTGCGGCAGGCTGGGGCCAGCGCGAGCATGTTTAGTGTATGTGGGTGTCTCTAACCATAACTAAAGATGAACATGTAGTCCCGGTTTGAGACACCATCCAGGACTAAACGTGAGTGTCGACGCTATTTCGTAAGTAGTAGCACTACTCCAGTGAGTGGCAACACTATTTCGGTGCGTCGCAACACTATGACAGGGTGAGTGTCGACACTACGTTGTGCTGCTTAATCTATAAATAGGCATCGTTGTGAAGTTATCAACTGCAAACAATATGGTGTGCTAGAGCAGGGAGAACACTACGTCCAGCTTCAGGGAGATGCCTACGGATCCAGTCCTCATGCATCTCTCTGAAGTTGGCCATAGAGGCACTCCCTATCGAGCAAAAAACCTAGACTAACACTCAAGAAATTTATTACTATTAAAAACCGGGACTAAAGGCCCCCCTTTAGTCATACTTATGTCTAGCCCTATAGTAAACAGCTTCAGGGTCGTCTTCATCTTCGTCGTCGTCGCTAGGCGCATGCGGCTGGATCCTCAGCCCAGCCATGGCATATTCCGGGGACACCTGCCACTCCGGCCTCGGATTCACGACGCGCCGGGGAGGGGGCTCCTAGATGACGACGCCGCTACGCCCACGGCCTTCACCACCGCCACCTTTCTTGTGGCTCTGCGGCGGGAGAAAGTGCGGGCACCGCAGGCGAGGATGATATCCCTGGGCGATGTAGCGCATCACGCCGACGATAGTCCGGTTCACCCACCACAGGCGGCGGCAAGCTTCGTTGTGGTTCACCAGGGGCGGGTCGTCTCCCGCATACCTGGCAAGTTCCCTTTCCTGCCGGTTAGCGAAGAAGGCATTTCGGGTGTCGTAGTTGTCGGGGTCCCAATGGGGATCCATCCGCTGCTCCGTCGTGAGCTCGAGGTAGAAGTGTTTCGTGATGGACGCCTGGCGTGCGGAAACTTGAGGCACAGGAGGGACAGGAACCCCTCCAGCGCTCAGCATCCAGTCGACGGGCAGCCGGTAGCCCTACGGGCATGGGTAGCTGGAGGCGCACAACACCTCGGTCTCCTCGAGGGTCAGAATTGCCCAGTATGTGGTGTCCATTATTGTGAGAGGGGAAGGTGTGGATGTGTGTGGATGACCACGACGGTCGGCCTATATATAGAGGGAAAGGGTGGGAAAACATGGCGGGAAGCGAAGAGAAATAGCGGGAAAGCAAGGCTCGTGGATTGATGGCTCTGAGAATAGCGAGAAATATCTTTAGTCCCGGTAATTGCCTCTAACTGGGACTAAAGGCTCCCAAAATAGTTATTCAAATTCAAACACTTTTTATGTTAAAAGTTTTGTGAAATTCAAAAATATGAAAAAAATAGTGAATGCATTTTGAAAAGAGAATTGCACAATTGATGCATGATTCAAACAAATGAATGGATGATATATTAAAATTCCTTATATTTTTCTGATAATAATAGACATATTATTTGTATTATTTGGATTTATTAAATAGGTGCTATGAATTTAAAAAGTTATAAATGTTTTTGAATATAAAAAGTTACAAAAAATAGCGAATGCACTTTGAAAATGAGAATGGCACAATTTGATGCATGATATAAAGAGATATATGGATGATATATTAAGATTCCTTATATTTTTCTGATAATAATAGACAAATTATCTGTATTATTTGGATTTATTAAATAGGTGCTATGAATTTCCAAATTTATAAATGTTTTTTAATCTAAAAACTTACAAAACATCATCTAGTTCCGGGTCTAAATAAGAACCGGGACTAAAGGTCTGGCAGCGCGCGCAAAAACTGCGGAGGCCGAAAAATAGCCTCTAGTCTCGGGTCGTGGCAGGACCCGGGACTAGAAGGGGGCCTTTAGTCCGGGGTCGTGGCAAGACCCGGGACTAAAGGGTCTCTAGTTACGGGTCATTCCACGGCCTGGAACTAGAGGGTGGGTGGTATAAATTCTGGCCCCCACGCCATGCCCCACACAGAGGAGGCAAATCGACACAACGAAGAAGCAGAAGGGGAGGTACTGCCGAATTTTTCTAAGCCCGTGACCTCGTCGCCGCCCTCGTCTCCGGCGGGCTCGTGCTTGCACTCGCTGCCCTAAACCACGCTGCCTCGCCATCGAAGTGCGCTCGCCGCCGCCGACCTCATGCTCGCGCCCCCCGACCCTCTCCTCCTCATCACACCACCACCCACGCGTGCTCGCCGCTGTTGCGCGCCAACCACGCCGACGCCACCGGCCTCATCCTTGCGCCGTGCCCCGCCGCCCCCGACCGCGCTGCCCCGAGCGCACCCGATCGGCCTCCCGATCTTGTTAGTCAATAGTATAAATTTTGTTAGTAGAAATCGTGTTAATAGAAACCTTGTTTATTAGTAGAAATATTGTTAGTATTTAATAGTAATGTTTAGGGTTTAGTATTAATATTTGTTTAGTATTAATGTTTATTATTAATATTTGTTTAGTATTAATGTTTTTAGTAATGTTTAGGGTTTAGTATTAATGTTTAGTATTATTTGTAGTATTACTAGTATTTGTCCACCGTCTGCCGTCCGCTTCCGAGCCTGCCCACATCTCGATCTCCACCTCTGCCTCTGCCCCTGACTAAAAACGGATGGTCGTCCCTCACTCGCGCCCCACTCAGAAGAAAGGTCGTAGTACAACGAAGATAGTCGACATCCCGCCGGCTCTTCCGAAGAGACCTTATGACATGACTGATGAGGAAAACGTGCGTGATATCGGCCACCCAGACTAAGACTTTTTTTGCACAAAAAAGCCTGAGCCAAAGCCGGTATTTACTGGAATAAAAAGTGGGCTAAGTCCTTTCTTAAACAACCATCCCAAGTATCGTTGAATCTGAAATGAGACTAGGACCGCGAAATAATTAAGCAAGAAAAGCAGAAAAAATAACAAATGCAAAAAGCGGGAAACAAGTTGCCCAACTCGGATAATAGAAGATTTAGTCGCCCCCCTCCCCCCCCCCCCCCCCGCTCAAAGTGATTTCAGATACCGACAAGGTCTTCAGAGACGAAATGGATAAGGACAAGCAAATAATGAACCCTGGAGCCAGGTCTATCGCTGCACTGCTAGGCATCACTGTAGCGATGGCCAAAGAACTTTCTATCGCGACAGGTACGTCTCTTGGTCAATTCTTAGACTATGAAGATATACCAGTGGATCAGGTAGTATGGCAATATGTCAAAGGGGATCCTCTAGTCAGTCATGAGGAGCTCACGTGTCTATCAACACATATGTAAAATCTGCATGATTGGTACACTGCGCAAATAGAGAAAAGGCACCAGAAAGAATGGTTTTCGGTGGCTGTTAGAAAAATCACTTCAAAGATTACTCGATACAGGTTCGAATGACCGAACTGTTTCAGTTATGCAATCAGCGCGTCCTCGATAAATCTATCCTCGGTTGCTATTATATGTAAGTGATTTATTTCTGTAATTAAGTCTTTAGATCAGCTAGTTCATTTCATGTAATATATCATCCTGACTATATATCCTTTTGTACAGTGTTATATTCTGCAGAGTGAAGATGCTTAGATGCAAAAGAGCAAGAATATATGACGTTGGGTTTATTAACCCATATATCGTTAATGAATATACGTTACACAATCACCCCGATGACTTGAGGATGACCTGTGCAATTTTTTAACCGGGCATAATTTCGTCAAGCACATACTATTTCCTTACAACTTCAAGTGAATGTTTCTGTCTTGAACACATTCTTTTTTAAGTGAAATTGATGAGTTATGCATGTATGCTTATATAAACATCCACAGGTTCCACAAGGTATTGCTAAACATTCAAGTTGACAAGTCCCTAGTTGAAGTCCACGACTCATTAAGTTAGGACCAAGGGCAGTGGCGCGACATGAAAGCAATGCTCCATAAGTAATTTCAATTATTATCACATTATATCAGCCTCTTTCATTCATTTCCTGATATCAAGTAACTAATAACTCCTCTGTTCATTTTCTTTGCCGAGCAAGTGCTGGACATGGTTCAAACAGAAAATAGATTGTCCATTCAAAGATGAGATAACTTATAAAATGGTCAAGGGCTTACAGCAGCCACCGAGGACTCATTTATGTGGATTCTACATCTGCGAGTACATTCGCGAGTTGACCACTGAGCGGAAAGTTGATTCACATTATATTCACGGTTTGCGGGAGAATCTAGAGCCAGAACAGTGTGTACAAGCAATTCAAGAGGAACTGGCGGGATTTCTGATGAAGGAGGTCATTGATATAAATGGAGAACATTTTACGGAGGACGAGGAACTCGATATGCCTTAGTGATCGCCATGTAGTTGATATGATATATCATCAATGACCATGTAATTTCAAACATTTCCTTCCTTTTGATATGATCGAATATTGTATATGCATGTATGCTCGCAAGAGATCTAATATTACTTATAAATGCATCAAGGTGTACTGTGTAGTAGCGTAAAATAAGTGTAAAAACATTTTTGAAAATATAGTGAAACACAAATCAAAAAAGGAACGAAATAAATAAAATAAAATAAAAACACAGAATCTCTGCCGCCGCAGAGAAACACACAAATCACTGCCGCAGCAGGAACCATTATAGTCCCGGGTGGTGTTACGACCCAGGACTAGATGGGTTCCATCCCCAGCTGCGTGGAAACTGCCACGTGGTAGACTCTAGTCCCGGGCCGTAGCAAACTAGGACTAGAGATAGGGGCCTCTAGTCCTGATTTGGCGGTCCCGGATCGAAAATTGGAACTAGAGCCAGTTCCTGACCGGAACTAGAGACCCTTTTTCCACCAGTGTCCTGCCGCCAAAGGCCTTGGTTCACCACGCCTCCAAGTCCCCATGGGGCCTAGTGGTGTTGCCCGCGAGGGGGAGGAGCCCCAAATGAGTCTTAGAATCGCGTCATTTATGATAGTCCTACCTTTGACGGTGCAGCTAACCTTTTATATACTTTCTTAGTTCCCTTTTATAAGATGTTTTTGCAGGGTTAATTTGAATTGCCAAAATGTCTTCTACAAAGGAATGAACGGAGGGAGTAGATGTTCTCTCCATCTAACATAGGCTGGATTTGGTTTTAGTTAAAAGCAATCTGAATGCGAGATTCTTCAGGCCTTTCTTTTCCATTTTTTCTTTTGAGATCTTGGCCTGGACTTTCTAGAGTCATGTTAGACCAACCACACTGGCGGTGCGATTCAAGAAAAAGAACGAATCGACCTGGTTTGGCTGTAGTGTATGGAACCGGCTAAACACTATACATGGGACCCAACAACTATGAAGAAAACTATTCTTCTTTGCCTCAATCACTAGTAGAAAACATGGCTTCCGTCGGACTGCCTCAAAGCGATCAGTCTCGGTTTGTAAGACCAGGACGTCAGACGGGGCAGGACTATGATTAGTCCCGGTTCGTTTGGGACATTAGTCCCGGTTCGTGGCACGAACCGAGACTAAAAGGTTCCGCGCTTGCCTCTAGCGAACCGGGACTAAAGGTCCATGTTCCTGTATATATACACCCTAGCCTCACATGTTTGTGTGTGAGATGATTTGTTTTTTCCTCTCATGCACAAGTGTCGTGATACACCCATTGAGGTGTTGGACGTCCTTTACCCTCCGGGAAACTTGCAAATATTCGATGGCCTTGATCTTGTTGGGATTTGCCTCGATCCACCGATGCGAGACTAGGAAACCGAGCACCTTGTCGGAGAGGACCCCAAACGCACAGTTATTGCGGTTGAGCTTGAGTTGAACCTTGCACATGTTATCGAAGGTCTCGGGTAGGTCCTCTATAAGCGCGTCCTTGTCTCGCTTGCAGCTACTTCAATCCCATTTTCTCTTTGAGGATGAAAAGTGAGGCATTGGGATTTATTTTTATGAACTTTGTAATACTGATATAGCTTGATTTCATTTCTCAAGGAAAAGGTTAACGGAATATATCATTTGTCTAGAGGATCGACAAAGCTTTTGCAGCTTCTACCTACCCAAGTACCAAACTCATAGCAGTTTATTGCCAACAGTTATCTACGTGAGGAGCAATACTTAATGTTAGTACGAACCATCAAAGTCTTCTATAAGACAAAGACTTCGTCCAAGGAAAACATGAATAACTCTTGCTTTTGCATTTCTACGTTGTTTCATTCAATCTCATTTCGTGATTATGCCTATGCATGTTGGGGACTTGTTGGTAGCATGGGCGTAGGAGGCATTCCCTCTAGTTAACATCATGTTTCTTTGGATACGTAATTGTATTGTTCCTTTCTGATTTGGAAGTGATATTTCCAAAGATTACACATGGCATAATGAAGCGCATAGCTTGATGTAGTAAGTGACAGTCCTTGGAGGAGTAAGATAATGCTTTGGATTTCGGCAGATTTAAGATGATACTATATGTGTTGTCTGATACTACACTCGACGACCACAACTAACTATACGAAAAAAATCATCAAAGACACAACGCAACTTCCTAGGGTCTACTTCATTTCCAATTTCTTTTTGAGGATGGAATCGTGTGCCGTTGGGCTTTATTTTCTGTGAACCTCTGTAATGCTGAATTATTTGTCGGCAAATTGTGAGGTCGCGAAAACAGTCAACCCTCGTATGGAGAAAGTTAGGGGGTAGATCTGCGGGGCCCACGGACTAGGGTTCCGCTGGAGAATGACCGCCGGAGCGCCGGAATCCCACCAAAACTTGCATGTGGCCCAAGGAAACATGTGAAAATTTGTGGAAGTCACATAGATGCAATACATAGCTCCCTGGTGTGACCTTCTTCATATTTAGGCGATAACACTTAGCAGATGCCTAAAACTCTAGGTGGAAAAGTCCCGCCACGGGTATACCGGGGGCTAGAATGTTCCACAAGGTCCCAATCTTGGTTTTCCTTGTATATATGGCCTAAACATACCTTAACAAACAAAAAATTATATTTGTAGAACCTCGTGCAGAGAGAGATAGGGGTAGACCTTCCCGGGGCCCGTAGACGGGTGTTTTCGACCATAGTTTGAAACAGGCATAAGAAATTCAAAAATGGTCTGACCAATGTAAATCCTTCGCGTGACGTCATATTATGTGACATATTTGCAAGGAAAAATATCAAACTTGGTATATTAATTGCATTTCAAAAAAACCTTCACAAAAATGACCTATCATGTTCGAGGTTTCAAGACTTTCAAGCCAAACGACCAATGTTACGGCCAGAATCGCGACATAGTTTATAATAATGTTCCCATATTGTGCATGCATGTGCATATTGCGATGGCGAACAATGTTGCAGGACAAAGTTTTCCTTTTCGTCATATGGAAAAGCCATTTTCTATTTTCCGAGTACCAAAATCGGGGCATTTTGTGAAGCAACACACAACGTTAAATAAAAAAAATGCTACCACCCTATTTTTCAAAAATACTAGACCAACTTACATGAACAATGTCCCAACATAGGATTTTAAAACCTTTCCGTCCACCCCTGGTGAAAAAAAATGTCTGCCGAATTGGTAGGAAGTGGGTCCGTTTTGAACTACAGGTACATGATCTAATGCTCATGATTTTTTGAAAAAAATCATTTTTAGACTCACAATATGATGTTTCTTCAGAGATCCAATCTAAGTTTAGAGATGCTTTTTAGCAATATAAATTGTGTCATTTGCCTATCATATCATGCTCCATCTAACTATTGTTATGCCTGATATGCATGATTACTTGTTTTTATTAAATTCAATATGAGCTTTGCACATTTAGTAGTTTAGGTAGAATTTTATCCCTCTTCCTTGTCTTTGACATGTGTGTAGGTGTTGATGATGATTGTGGATAAGACAACGGAAAAAAGGAACAAAGAGAGCATAGTATGAAGGAGCTGCAGGGACCAGACTTAGCCATTTGAGGTGTTGGAAAAGTGAAATTTTCCAACTCCTCAAAATTAAGATCCAAGACAATTGGGTTATATCCCTCTATGATACGAACTCAACAAGCCCAAGAACACCCAAAACGGAGTTCGTATGAAGAAATGGCGACCAAAATATTAAACATTACTAATGGTTTGACGACCAACTATACGACGGGAGCAATAATTCTGACTATATAGCTCCCACCGTATAGTTGCCAAAAAGGTCACAAATGATGGGATTTCGCCCTCCGGAGGCTCCAGAACCTTCCCTAAGTCATATGACGGTATTGGGGGAACCCTAGGGCACCCCCAAGGCCTATAGAAAGGGGGGAGGAGTTAAAGAAGAGAGGAGGAAGCCATAGTACACCATATACAAGATCTAGATTCCATATATCGCCTCCACAGCGGCGCCCTGCCACCGTGCCGCCTCCATAGCCTCTATAGCTCCACCAAGATCCAGATCTCCATCAACACCATCAAGCCATCCAAGCAAGAAGAGAAGGAGAAGGAGGACGCCGCCATCACCACGCCGACGCCACCATCACCGCGTCGTCATCACCATCTCCATCGCCGCTACTCCTTCATCCTTACCCATCATGATCTCCGTGATGGGTTGTAACATGGCTTAAACCCCCTTTTTATTAATGTTATGATGATTTGAGTAATCGAAGTGTGGTGTGTTTTTGTTAATTAATATATTTGTGCTTTCTCTTTACATTGTTCTATTCATGATATTATTCTAGTGATTGGAGACGTCCAATCTATTGTTGAGGAATTTACTAGGGTTTCATGGAGTGTCACAAAACTTATCATTAGTCTCTACTCGTTCATGGGCCTGACAAGTCCGTGGGTAGAACTAATAGGCTATTTGCTATAAGTGATTTGCGGAGGCAATAGCAGCTCAGGATACACCGTCCATTAAGATTTAATTTCTCAAGATCACTCATGATATAGATAGGTATAGTGTTGCAAATTGCTTGACCCCAAAGTGACATACGGGATATCTTGTGACTAACACACTTGCTTAGGAGTACGGTTGTCCATAGAACTTAATGCCTTAGCTCTGGTTTACCTTGATTGGTCTTGTTACCTTAATACACTATTCTCTTACGAGATGATCCATGTCCGAAGAGGGTGTGGACAATTGACTTGTCTAGTTGCCACTTATCCACGGTGGGAGACAACGGTATATGTGGGACCGCCACAATTATAGTTAACAGCTATTCCATAAGCATTTATCATGTACATTGGTATACAGAACATTACTTGAGGAATTATAGCATTAATATTTTATCTCATTGCATTCACCTCTTTTCAGTTTACTTTTGTTCTAGTTTTCTTCCAGTCCTAGTAGTAGTTATTACAAGACATATTAAATTCATTTATCCTAGCAACTTATAGAATAGGCTATTTCCAAACCACGATTTGGGTGCGAACGTGGTTGCATTGACAACGTGGCCGCGGGGTCGTATTCGCCGAGCTCCCATCGGGACAAACTCTTTAAATATTTGTTGCTGTAAGTACTGTAATAACCCTGTTTTGGTGCAGGAACTTAGACCATCAATGATCATCCCTTAGCTCCCGGGTATCACCGTCTTCACGCGCATGTGATAACACTCAGAGAAGTGTTGGACGTGTCGGTGGGAAACTCCCACGACGGGTCCAACGGGAGGGGCAACCGGTGGAATATTGGGCCCAACCTTGGTTTTCTATGTAGATATGGCATAAACATGTACATTGGCAGAACCACGTACAGAGAGAGCTAAGGGGTAGATCCCCCGCCCCACCGAGACTAGGGTTTCCATGGGAGACGGTCGCCGGAGCGCCGGAATGCCACCAAAACTTGCATGCGACCATGCCATGTGTACACAAGTGTGTTAAATGGTACATAGATGCAATGGCTTGCTCCTAGGTGTCAACTTCTTCACACGCATGCGATAACACTTAGAGAAGTGTTGGACGTGTCGTTGGGAAACTCCTGCGACGTGTCCAACAGGAGGCAACCGGTGGAATATTGGGCCCAACCTTGGTTTTCTATGTATATATGGAATAAACATGCCTAAACAAACAAAAAAGTACATTGACGGAACCTCACACACAGAGAGCTAGGGGTAGATCCCCCGGGCCCACCGATCGGTGCTTTTCGACCCCCGGAGCCCTGGAAACCCACCCAAACTTGCTAGTGGACCTAGGAAACTTGCATGTGGCCCAAGGATACATGTGAAAGTGTTATGGAAGTCCCATAGATGCAAGACATAGCTCCCCGGTGTGACCTTCTTCACATTCGGGCGATAACATTTAGAAGATTCTTGGAACTCTTGGTGCAAATGTCCCGCCGCGGGTTTTGGTGCAAAGGTCCCAATATTGGTTTTCCTTGTATATATGGCCTAAACATACCTTAACAAACAAAAAAGTACATGGGTGGAACCTCGTGCGGACCCCCGACCCTGAAGCTAGATCCTAGGGTTTCCCCTGGAGAAGCGCGAGTGACATCGACACTACTTGCACAACGGTGCCTTCACCAAGGTAACGACGTAGAACGCCACCATCGCCAGCCAGTTGGCTCGGTTTCACAGGTAACTAGGTATCTCTTGATTCATAGCTGGTACTAGATGACCGATCTCGAGATCCACCAAACCAACCTTAGACCGACCACCTCAGACGGAGAAGATGACAACCACCATCAATCCTAGCGCTTCCGCCCTAGGCGCCCACATGATGCGGAGAAAGACTCGGAGGGCCTCTGCGTTATTTCACTGACCGATGACAAGAATAGAAGAAGGATTGGACGATTGCTGTTGATCCTAGGACATGGCCCCAGATCAAGCGCACTCACCGCCGCCTCCAGCCAGCCCCGCCACCTGTGGATCCTCATCGGTGCTCACTGGGTGCCGCTGTACCGCCACCAGTGCCGGAGATCATAAGGCAGGTCGCCGCCACCTAGGATCTAGGGTCGACGCCTCCATCTAGGATTAGAGCTTTGCCTAGCGACGACCCTGGTGGCGGGGGATGGCGTGAGGGGGAGAGGAGGCCGGCATCCGCCGCACGGGGTCGGGAGCCTGGGGTATTTTGTCAGGCATAAGATTTTGTTAAATAATCTAATGAACGGGTTGTGTGCATCATTTTGAGGTAGAGGCGGGAGGTTCAACTCCTTTTGGAGACAAAATGAAATGTAAATGTGTAAATCTAAATTAGTAGACTCACTGTTTTAGGCCCCATTTGGATCAAAGGAAACCGTTGGAAATATGGAGGATTGGATTCCTATAGAAAAAATTCCTATGGTGCCATTTGGAACAGAGGAATAGGAATCTTTGATTAATTTGAAATTCCTATGGGAAGGGCTATTTCATATGAATTTTGGAGGAAAACTAACCTGATGTGAGACCTCATGTTTTCATCTTCCCATGTTTGTAATTCTTGTGTTTTTCCCGCGTCACATCGAAACGATGTTTTGAAAGTTTTCATGTGGTTTTGGTTCCTTAGGAATCCAAGACACATGACATCTCAATTCCTGTATTTTTCATATTCCTATGTTTTGAGTTCTCGCGTTCCAAACGGGGACTTTGTCGGTAAGTCACGGTCCTTAAATGCCTATATAAATGGTATCCGAGGGGCCCGAATCTGGGTCGGGAGGAGCCGACGCCAATTCGTTGTGCCCGACGATGCGCCGCCCCGCCTTGTCGTAGGCGCCGTCGCCCAACGCCACCCGGAGGAAGGCCGAACTGTCTCTTCCCGAGTAGCGCTGCCACCGTTGAGAAAAACTAGCCCCGGCCGATTCCAGCGCGTGGGGAGAGAAAAGTCACGACCACCCAATGACCCAACGCCACCTGAAGGAAGGCCAAACCGTCTCTTCCCGAGTAGCACCACCACCGTTGAGAAAAACCAGCCCTGGCAGGTTCCCAGGGCACGGGGAGAGAAAAGCCGTTGCCGCACAGGACGAGGGGAGGGAGGCCGGGGAGGAGGGGAAGCGCGTCACCGCCCTCCGCTGGGGGGGGGGGGGGGGGATGGAGCTTATGGCTCAAGTCAGTGGGTGTTAATTTATGGAGATCGGTTCGAGATGCCCTTAGTCGGTAATTATAATATGAGTCACTTAACTACGAAGCCTACTGCTATACAAATAGTACCAAGTATGTGTTAGTTCTGTCCCTCTCTATCTTCAGGGATGGAACGTGAGTCCTTGGGCTTTATTTTGTACCATCAAATTGTGTTTGCTAAATGTGGTAGTCTAGAGATCAATACAATTTTATTTATTTTCACAAAGTAAAACGCCAAGGAAATTTATCATTTATCTAAAGGATTTATGGAGCTTCTGATACCCAAGTACCAAACCCATAACCGTTGGGTTGCTAGGAGCAATTGCCGTCCACCCAAGTCTCCTAGTATAAGAGAAAGACTTAGCCTAAGGAAAATATGAATAACATGCTCTTCCTTCTGCTCTTCTATATCAGTTTCAACCAATCCCATTTCATGCATTATTTGGTGTGCCTCGGCACATTGGACTTGTTGATAGGGTAGGCATAGGAGGCATCATAAATTTCCGGTACGTCACCAGAATTACAGCATGCACCGTCTTGGTTATTGCATCCTTGTGCCTCTTCATCCGACTCCACCGGCTCAGCTATTCTCCCTTCATTTGGCCCCGTGGCTAAACGTGAAGTTCTCCTGGTTCAGTTGCAATCTTGTATCTACTACACTCTCGTTCATGTTTTCCGGCTTAGCGTTCTCAAGGTTCAAACTCACAGAGTGTTCATCCGAAGCAAGTTTATCTAATCTATCGTTTTTGAGAGACTTCAATCCCAAATGTTCTCTATTTGGTAGTACTGCTCTCTAAACTTTCTGATTGTACTTCTAGGGTCTCTAGCGGTAGCCTTAGCCTTAGACGTTGTACCGTCCGAGCGGTAAGGTGAGATGTCGTACCAACACTAGTAGAAACCGGGCAATTTGCCCCGGTTCGTAAGGCCTTTAGCCCCGGATTTCAAACTGGGGCTGCGAAAGCGGGACTAAAGGTCCAAGCTTTAGCCCCGGTTCAGTTACGAACCGGGGCTAGAGGTCCAACCACGTTGCCTGTTAGGCGTGCTGGGCGGCAGGACATTTAGCCCCGGGTCGTGTTACGAACCGGGACTAAAGGTTTCCTGCCGCGGCAGCATTTTGTGCCATTTAGCTGCCGCGGCAGGGGATGGTGTTTTAGGGTTTTGTGTTTTTTTTTTCATTTTGTGTTTTGTGTTCAATTATTTTTCATTCTATGTTTTCATTAGAAACAAGTTTTCGTATACATACAGAACGCTACTACACAGTACTTGGCCACATTGACGCAATATATAATATAATTACTCTTACAAGCATATATGGAGTCCCAACAAGGTCCAGAGCATGTCTATTTGATTACATGGAGATTATTACATGGATGCTTTAGGGTCTACTTATACAGTATTCTCCGCATGGGTCTATGACCTCGTCGAGAAAAAATTGCAGCAAATTCCTCTTGGATTGCTATTAGGCGGTCCTCTGGTAGGAACTTGTCCCGCATCGCGTCCAACTATGTAAAAAGGAGATCGTATGGATTAGACTCAACACGATTTTTTGTAATAAAAATAAAGGGTGAATATATTGTTTACTTACTCGAACATTTTTCGAGGGCTTCTCAATACTGATGCGAATGAACTCGCACACGTAGAATCCACATAGATTAGTTCCCTGTGGCTGCCTCGCGCACTTTGCAACAATAGAATTCAATCAAATAATAACGCTAGCATGATAAATGCGCATAAACTAGAATTAAATAGATGCGCGGACTTAGCTCGTACTACTTACCGAGAGTGATTTAAAAAATAGCTCCTCACGCCATTGACCGAGGACATGTTTCTTGAACTGTGTCCAAACCCTACCCGACAAAGAAAATTAATGTATGAGTTAATAACTACTTGATATCCCAGAAAATGAACGAAAGAAACCGATATAGTGCGATAATGGTTGAAATTACCTCTGGAGCGCATCGATAATGATGCGGTAGTTTTTAATGTCTTTGTTTAGTGAGTCCATGATGTGAACTCTTCCCATGTCAAGTGAAATGCTTAGAAGAATCTAGTGGTACCTACGCAAGGTTTACATATATCAGTAACTTATCATTTACACTGAACATCGAGTAAGCAAAAGTTAATATGTACAAAAACTCATTTGCCGTCGTGGTAAGGAAATAGTATTTCGTTATAGAAATGTTGTTTCGTGAGAAACCGCAACAAGTTGTGCTCGGTCTCTAGTGGTTTATCCTTTAGTATAGCTCCATGAACTCGATGTGGGTCAATGTACCCAAATCCGTTGATAGCCTTTCTTTTACAATCGAGCATCTTCATCCTGCATCATTATATATAGCGTACAAAAGAATATAGTGAGTATACTTACCGGCAATGAATTGAAAAAGCTGAGATAGAGACCTCATTACATAAATAAAGTAATCACTTACAAACAATACGAACTGAGGATAGTTTTGTCGAGTTCCTTTAGATTGAATAACTGAAATAATTCTGTAAATTCAATAGGGACCTCGTCTTCAATGAAGTAATGCGATTTTTGAACTTTCAGTATGAGCCAATTTCGCTTTTCTTTTGATGCTTTCATGTACCATTCATGGAATCGTCGCATTTGTGTTGGCATATCCCGAAGCCTCTCAGAACTGACCAGAGGCTCCTCGTTAACAAATTTGGGTGCTACCTCAGCCTTGGGCATATCGCCGTGAATAATTTCATGAATAGGCATACCACATTGCTCGGCCAATATCCTAGCCGTTTTCGGATCCATAGGTTCTTCCTCATATAGTTGAGGTTTGGGTATGTTCACCTAGAGTGGGGGAGTGATTGGTTTGCTTGTTGCCCTAGTTGGGGAACATCTCTTTTGGTTCTTCGGCTACCACTCGATTGTTTTGCTTGTTTCCCCAGCTGAGGAACGTCTGTTATGATGCTTCCGCTACCACTCGATTGTTTTGCTTGTTCCCCCTGCTGGGGAACCTCTTTTTTATGCTTCCTCTACCGCTTGATCTCTTCTGTTTCAATGTCTTCTGAAGACATCGTGTATAGTCATCTGGCGCATTTAACTGAGCTTGGGATGGCTGCGTCAGTTATTTCCTAAAGTGCTCCTTGGTTTCCGGTTTTATTTCGACCTCTGGCTAAGGTTGTTTCTTTTTAAAATGAGCATCCACTTCGGCCCGTACGACCGCATCGGTCTCCTCATCGGTTAGGTCGTAAGCCCTCTTGGGAGGAACCGGCGGTACTCTTGGGAGGGGCGACAACTGTCGCTTCGGGCGTTGGTTATCGCTCGACGGAGCGGTGGTATTCTTCCGCTTTTGCCCCTTAGTGGGTGGAGGCGGCTGCGTAGATTGAGATGGACTCGTGTTGGGGTCATGGATTGGACTATTACTAGGAGGAGACGGTGCACTTGGAGGTGGACTTGGAGGAGACAGTGCACTGGGAGGAGACGGTTGCCTTGGTGGAGAAGGTGGCCTTGGTGTCGAGCCTGGAAACTTGATGTATTCTTTTTTCCAAAGAATGAAGCCACTCGTGACTTCTCCCAGTGTCGTCTCCCCTTCACCTCCAGGGATGTCAAGCTGTGGTGACTGACACATAGGTAGAATTTCATCCACACCGACACAAGCATAGCCAGTTGGAATCGGATTGCAATGGTAGGTCGCTCCCGGTGCAGAAGGTAAAGCAATGCCGACCGCCACCTTCATGGATATATTCTTCAGTTCAACATGTAGCTCACAACTAGTCTTCTCCTTAATTGCATCCACGGGGTACACATCCATCGTTGCATCATTACCGTGGCCCTCCATAGAAGCCACGCTGCTTTTCCGTTGCGATGGGCCGACCGTACTGTCCGGTGTAGGATCTTGCTATCAGAGTCCTTTAAGTTCATTAAGCTCTTGGTGATACTCCTGCAGCGTGGCTTCAAACCTCGTGAACCGCTCCGTATCCTCCTCTTTTTGCCAGTTTGTTCTTCTCGATCGGCTTTTGTACGTGTCACGGTGCTCGGGAAACCCGATAACCCATAGATAAGAAGGTCTGAACCCTCTTGTTCATCCAGCCTTTTCAGGATTCCCGAGAGCCTTTGTCAGCTCATCGTTCTCTCTGTTGGGAACAAACGTTCCCTCTTCAACCTCTTTCATCACTTTAATAAGTTCTTTCTTAGGTGTAGAAATTTCTCCGGCTGCAACAATCTCGCATATTTCTGGGTCTAATGATGCCCCATGCCCGAATACCCAATTTCTTGACCTCAAGGGCCAACTAGACATAGCTAGAGTGACCCCTTTAGCCTCTAGGTCAGCCTTAGCTTTATCCCACTTAGACATGGCACTCCTGTAGCCACTTGTGCCCATATGATGGTGATATTTCTTTTTGGCTGCATTTAACTTATTTTTGCTGATATTGCCTTAGCCGGTGCTGAGGTCTTGTATTCCACAAATGCGGCCCAGTTGTCCTGCTGCAACTCTAGTTGGCCAACGAATGGAGGAGTTGTTTCCTTCAAGACATACTTGTGGTACAATCTTTTTTCCATTCCTTGAATAGTTCGGCCATCTTCTTAAGAGAAAAGTGCTTGACTTTCCTCGTCATTTGCTGTGTGAGCTCATCAGTCTCCAAGACTGGTAGGGTAAAATGTGTCATGAGAGAATTCCACATTGTATCTTTCGCTCTGTCATCTACAAAACTAGCCCCAGCTGGATCCTTTTTCTTTCCTCGCTTGTTCTAGTTTCGCGTGGTGATCGGGACTTTGTCTCTAACAATCACTCCGCATTGACTTGTAAATGTATTCGCAGCTTCTTTGGGCTCCAGCGGTTGACCCTGCGGAGAGACTAAGTCAATGCTGAAACGGACATCACCGGGCAACTTGTGTGTCGGGCCTCTTGTATTTGTAGAAGATTGGCCGGAAGCGGAGGTCTAAGAGAAGAAAAATTCGTCAGTACATATATACGAATCAATTAGTGCATCTATACTAGTGAACGATCGATAGAGGCTTTATATACCTTGACGGAGTTTGTTATTATTATGGTGTCTTCACCATGGTCTCCACCATGGTCAGCACCATCGTCTCCACTATTTTCTCCACCATCGTCTCCTCTAGACAAATTAAGATATTCGGAGCCATCATAATAAGACCACCCAGTACCCTCATCTATCATGTTGAGAAGCTCCTCTTCATTCTGTCTACCGTCCATAGCTTAACTAATACAGAAAAAGAATATTGCATTAAGTAAAAGAATATTACAACTGCGATAACTCGGATACAGTACTTAGTGATTAAGATAAAGTATAATAATATAAGATAAAGTACATTATTAATACATCACCGGAGAATAGCTCAGGTGCATTATAGGATAAAGTATAAGATAAAGTACATTATTAATACATCACCGGAGAATAGCTCGGGTGCATTATAGGATAAAGTATAAGATAAAGTACATTATTAATACATCACCGAAGAATAGCTCGGGTGCATTATAGGATAAAGTATAAGATAAAGTACATTATTAAGATAAACTAGCGAACGCGGCTGCCACGTTCTGTGCTACGGGAGCTCTGCAGCCACATAAGAGGAACCATCACCGGAGAATAGCTCGGGTGAGATCCGTGAACCTGCCAGATATTGGAGAACCTAGTCTCCAAAAGATACATGTATCGCCGTACATGCTCGTCCTCCTCCCTGATACGACGACGTACCACCTCCTCGGGGGATAGATCCCTCTACACCACTCCTGGACCTCGTGGACGCCACCAAAGAAGCTCCGGGTCGACGATGATACCCGAATTCCTCACCAAGGTACGAGTCCCGACAGGTAGCACCTCCCAGTGCCAACCCGGCGGAGCCTAGACTCGGACATCCCCGACGGAGTCCAGTAGGCTCGGACGAGGTGGACATGGCATAACTAAATAATAGCAATAAACAATCATAAAACATAAAACAGTAACTAAATCACTAAGTATATATTTCCCTAATAACAATAACCCTAAACCTATCACTAACTAAACTAAACCTAATTAACTAAGTATTCTAACTAACCCTAACTAACCCTAGATAAATACTAATAACACTACCACTAACACACTAACTAAAACACTAATACTAATACTACTAATAACACTAACACTAACACTAACACACTAACTAAAATACTAATACTACTAACTAACACTAACCAAAATACTAATACTACTTATTTACAAACACTAACACTACCACTAACCAAAATTAACTAATAACACTAACTAACCAAAATACTAATACTATTAACACTAACACTAACTAATTAAAATATTAATACTTCTAACTAACACTAACCAAAATCCTAATCCTAATACTACTATTAAACAAAATCCTAATACTACTAACCAATACTACTAACCAAAATCCTAATACTACTAACCAAAATCCTAATCCTAATCCTAATACTACTCTAACTAATAACCCTAGCTAATACTTCTAACTAATAATCCTAATCCAAAATAGTAATACTTCTAACTAATAATCCTAATCCAAAATCCTAATACTACTAACCAAAATCCTAACACACTACCCTAACTAATAACCCTAGCTAGCTAATTAACCCTAACTAACCAAAATTAACACTAACAGTACTAACCGTACCTGAGGCGGAGACGGCGGCGACGCGGCGGCGGGGTGGAGACGACGCAGGCGGAGACGTACGACGGCGAGGCGGCGGCTCTCGGGGCGGGGCGGCGCGGCGCTCGGGGCGGGACGGGGCGACACTCGGCGCGGGACGGGGCGTAGGGCGGAGATGGGTGGAGACGGGCGCGGGCGGCGGCTGCGCGGGGCTCCTTCTCACGGGCGCGGGCGGCGGTGTGGTGGACGGCGTGGGCGTGGCGCAGGGAAAACGGCGATCTCCGGGTCGTGCCACGACCCGGGACGGGGGTGGGGTATTTATACCACGTGGGGTATTTATACCACCACCCCGGGGCTAAAGGTGTTTTCAGCCCGCCGCACTTCCCGTGCGTCGAAACCCTTTAGCCCCGGTTTGTATTACAAACGGGGGCTAAAGATTATTTTTGGCGCCAAACCCAAAAATGGTTTATAATTTTCAGAAAATTATGTATTATATATCAAAATTTTCAGAAAAAGAAGATCTATAATTTAAATCTATTATCATACTTTATTATACAACTTAAATGAAATTATCTATTATCTAACAAGTATTATATTTAGTAGAAATGTTCACAAAAAATAATAAAAATATAGTTTATTATTTAAAAATGGAAAAATGCATATAATATAGCAAAATATTCACAAAAATATAGTAGAAATGTTCTCCCGCCATTTCCCCCGCTTCCCGCCATGTTCTCCTGCCATTTCCCCCGCTTCCCGTCATGTTCTCCCGCCATTTCCCCCGCTTCCCGCCATGTTTCTCCCGCCATTTCCTCCGCTTCCCGCCATGTCCCTCTATATCTAGGCCGACCGCCATTTCCATCGACACATCCACACCTTCTCTCTCACAACAATGGACACCGCTTACTGGGCTTTTCTGACGCTCGAGGAGACCGAGGCGCTGTGCGCCTCCAGCTACCCATGCCCGCCGGGGTACCGGCTGCCCGCTGGCTGGATGCTGAGCGCTGGAGGGGTTCCTGTTCCTCCTACGTCTCAAGGTTTGACCCGCCAGGCGGCCATCACAAACCACTTCTACCTCGAGCTCACGCCGGAGCAGCGAATGGATCCCCACTAGGATCCCGACAACCTCGACACCTGGAATGCCTTCTTCGCAAACCGGCGGGAAAGGGAGCTCGCTAGGTACGAGGGTGACGGCCTGCCCCCAGTGAACCACAACGAGGCTGGTCGCCGCCTGTGGTGGGCGAACCGGACTATCGCCGATGTGATGCGCTCCATCGCCATGGGAGACCATCCTCGCCTGAGGTACCCGCACTTTCACCAGCAACATAGCCACAAGAATGGTGGTGGTGGTGAAGTCCTAGGGCGTACTGGGGTCATCATCCGGGAGCCCCCTGCCCCGCGCGTCGTGAATCCGAGGCCAGAGGATCCATCCATGTGCTACGAGGAACGGCTGAGGATCCATCCGTGTGCTACGAGCGACGACGATGACGATGACGATTCCGAAGACGACCCAGAAGCTCTGTACTACTGGGCTAGATATGATTATGACTAATTTTTACGTTTTAATATTAATAAATGTGTGGCCACAACAAGTTGCAATACTACCTATTGAGATCGAGAAAGTTCATATCCATATACATATAAGAAGATCATTAAAAATAAAGGTTTAATAATATTGTACATCACCAACATCCACACATGTTAGGGTTTTCTTCTAATCCGTAACCATGGAGTATCTTCCTTATTTAACGGGATGCTTGGGTCATCCTTCACAGCGAAGGGCGGAATTTCATGAAACTTATCATAATCGTCTGACATGTCTGTCTTATCCTCCACCCCCACGATGTTTCTTTTTTCTGAAAGAACTATGTGGTGCTTTGGCTCATCGGATGCTGTATTCTTTTGCTTATCTTTCCTTTTTCTCGGTTTGGTAGACATGTCCTTCACATAAAAAACCTGAGCCACATCATTGGCTAGGATAAATGGTTCATCTCTATACGCAAGGTTGTTGAGATCCACTGTTTTCATTCCGTATTTCTTGTCTACCTCAACCCCGCCTCCTGTCAGCTTGACCCATTTGCACCGAAACAAAAGAACCTTAAAAAAAGGTCCATAGTCAAGTTACCATATCTTCTCTATGTAACCATAATATGTATCCTTTTGCCCATTCTCGTCTGTTGCATCAAATTGTACACCAGTGTTTTGATTGGTGCTCTTTTTATCTTGGGCGATCGTGTAAAATGTATTCCCATTTATCTCGTACCCTTGGAAAGTCAATATAGTCGAAGATGGTGACCTAGCCAACAAGTACAACTGCTCTCCAACATTTATGTCATTCATGAGATGTGACTGCAACCAACCGCCGAAAGTCCTCATATGTTCATCTCTAATCCAGGAGCCAGGCTTCCCCGGGTTGTTGGAGTGTACAATATTCTTGTGTTCCTCGATATACGGAGCCACCAAGGTGGAACTTTGCAGAACTGTGTAGTGTGCTTTAGTGAGAGAATGTCCATCCATACATATCCTTGATTTCTTTCCTAGCGTGCCTTTTCCACTAATTCTACCCTCATGCCGTGATTCAGGAACACCGATAGGCTTAAGGTCAGGAATAAAGTCAACACAAAACTCAATGACCTCCTCTGTTCCATATCCCTTTGAGATGCTTCCTTCTGGCCTAGCATGGTTATGAACATATTTCTTTAACACTCCCATGAACCTCTCAAAGGGGAACATATTGTGTAGAAATACAGGACCAAGAATGTTAATCTCATCGACTAGGTGAACTAGGAGGTGAGTCATAATATTGAAGAAGGATGGTGGGAACACCAACTCGAAGCTGACAAGATATTGGACCACATCTTTCTGTAACCTTAGTAGACTATCTAGATTGATTACCTTCTGAGAAATTGCATTGAGAAACACACATAGCTTCACAATGGGTACTCGAACATTTTCCGGCAGGAGTCCCCTCAATGCAATCGGAAGCAGCTGGGTCATAAGCACGTGGTAGTCATGAGACTTTAGGTTTTGAAATTTTTTCTCTGCCATATTTATTATTCTCTTTATGTTCGACGAGAAACCAGACAGGATCTTGATACTGTAAAGGACTTCAAAAAAGATTTCCTTCTCTTCTTTGGTAAGAGCGTAGCTAGCAGTACCTTCAAACATCTGTGGATGCATGCCGTCTTGGTCTTTTATACGTTGTTGGTCCTGCCGTGCTTCAGGTGTATCTTTGCTCTTCCCATACACGCCCAAGAAGCCTAGCAGCGTCTCGCAAAGATTCTTCGTCAGGTGCATCACGTCAATTACAGAGCGGACCTCTAGGACTTTCCAATAGGGTAGCTCCCAAAATATAGATTTCTTTTTCCACATGGGTGCATGTCCGACATCATCCTTCGGAACAGATTGTCTATCAGGACCCTTTCCAAAGATTACTTTTAAATCCTTCACCATGTCAAATACATCATCACTAGTACGGCGGATAGGCTTACACCGGTTGTCTACCTCACCATTGAAATGCTTACCTTTTTTTCTTAGGATGTGCGAGGGCGGAAGAAACGACGATTCCCCGGGTACACATTCTTCTTACATTTATCCAAATATATACTTTCAGTATCGTTTAAATAGTGTGTGCATGCATTGTATCCCTTGTTTGTCTGTCCTGAAATGTTACTAATAGCAGGCCAATCATTGATTATTATGAACAACAACGCTCGTAGGTCAAATTCCTCTTGCTTGTTCTCATCCCACACACGTACACCTTGTCCGTGCCACAACTGTAAGAGTTCTTCAACTAATGGCCTTAGGTACACATCAATGTCGTTGCCGGGTTGCTTCGGGCCTTGGATGAGCACTGGCATCATCATAAACTTCCGCTTCATGCACAACCAAGGAGGAAGGTTATAAATACACAGAGTCATAGGCCAGGTGCTATGACTGCAGCTCTGCTCCCCAAACGGATTCATGCCATCTGTACTTAGACCAAACCATAAGTTCCTCACATCACCTGCAAAGTCCGGAAACTCTCTCTCGATTTTTCTCCACTATGACCCATCAGCGGGGTGTCTCAACATCTCGTCTTTCTTACGGTCTTCCATGTGCCATCGCAACAACTTGGCATGCTCTTTGTTTCTGAATAAACGTTTCAACCGTGGTATTATAGGAGCATACCACATCACCTTGGCAGGAACCCTCTTCATGCGGCGCTCGCCCTCAACATCACCAAAGTCATCTCGTCTTATCTTATACCGCAATGCAGTGCATATTGGGCATGCATCCAAATTCTCGTACTCGTCGCGGTAGAGGATGCAGTCATTAATGCATGCATGTATCTTCTGCACCTCTAATCTAGAGGGCAGACAACCTTCTTTGCTTCGTAGGTACTGGCGGGCAGTTCGTTATCCTTTGGAAGCAACTTCTTCATTATTCTCAGCAACTTTTCAAATCCTTTGTCAGTCACACCGTTCTCTACCTTCCATTGCAGCAATTCCAGTGTGCTACCCAGTTTTTTGTGCCCATCTTCACAATTTGGGTACAACAATTTTTTGTGATCCTCTAACATCTTCTTAAACTTCAACCTCTCCAATTCAGTTACGCATTCTTCCTGGGCATCAGCAATGGCCCGACTAAGATCATCATCGGGCAGATCTGATGCCCGTTCTTCATCTTTTTCTTCATCAATGTCTTCCATTGTAGTACCATCGTATTCAGGGTAGTCGTTGTCATTCTCTTCTTCTTCGTTGTCTTCCATCATAACCCCTCTTTCTCCGTGCTTGGTCCAACAATTATAGCCGGTCATGAAACCGGACCGAAACAGGTGGCTGTGAAGGACTCTTGAGGAAGAGTATTCTTTATGATTCCGACAGACACCACATGGATAAGACATAAAACCACTCCGCTTGTTTGCATCGGCCACAAGAAGAAAAGAATGCACACCTTTAATGAACTCGTTAGAGAGTCGGTCAGCGTACATCCATTGCTGGCTCATCTGCAATATATAATTAATTAAGTACATCAAACATAATCATAATTAATTAGTACTAATCTAAAACCAGCAACTGGGACTAAAGATATGATGAACCTTTAGTCCTGGTTGGAGGCACCAACCGGGACTAAATGTGGATGTGGAGACAACATGTCGACACTATGTCCTCAGTGGGCAGCACTAAGCCAGTAAATTAAATGTCGACACTATTTTGGGTGGGTGGCGGCACTATGCCAGCGTGAGTGTGTCGACATTATGTCATCAGTGCCCGACACTATGTTGTGCTGCTTAATCTATAAATAGGTATGCATTCTTGTGAAGAACTGCAAGATGGTGTGTGAGACTAGGGACACCACTACGGCGGAGCTTCTCGAAGATGTCTTAGGACCTCGTCCTCAGACATCTTCGAGGAGCTCGCCATAGAGGCACTCTCTAATATGTGAAATTAGTTAGCTCCACCAGCATACTGATTTAGCTAGAGAAGATATAAACCGAAAGATGGTGTGGGAGAGCAGGGACACCACTACGGCAGAGCTTCTCGAAGATGTCTTAGGATCCCGTCCTCAGACATCTTCGAGGAGCTCGCCATAGAGGCACTCCCTAATATGTGAATTGTGATGTCTTCTTATCAAGCTTTTATGAATTAACCCTATCTTTGTTACAAATTTTTCAGTTTGTTGAACGCAGATAGACGAAGAAGGATATTTTGCCCAGCTAGCTAGTTAGAATGATGAACTCACGCATGTGTGTGCTTCTAAATCAATTTTCGAGACTCTATGTGCCAAAACAAGATATATATTGATAGAATCCACATATTGTGATATTTACCTTAGAGTTCCTTACATTAATACAAGATAGATAGAATCTAAACATCGATATCATGCTATCACTGCAAAAATTACTACCAAACTAAATCCACAAATCCATCTATAAGATAGAGCATGAAATGAGCTAATATAGCAATGAGAGTTCAAAGGATGAAGTTGCTCACCTTTTAGAACCTTTGAATAGATGGGGCACCACAAAATCTAGACAAATCTTGAGGAAAAAAAGGGCATGAACTCGAGCTTGAAGCAAGAGAGAGAGAGAGAGAGAGAGAGAGGAGAGCCACCAGCTTGAATGGTGGCTCGGGCAGGGGAAGAAGATATAGCCACACCTTTAGCCCCGGTTTCGTATAACAAACCGGGACTAAAGGGTCTGACGCCCGACTCGGCCTGCCTGAAACCCTTTAGCCCCGGTTTATTACACGACCCGGGGCTAAAGGTCCCGTTCGAACCGGGGCTAGTGTCTGCCACCCCCTGGGGCCAGTTCTAGCCGTTGGCCCGGGGCATTAGTTCCGGTCGTTCGAACCGGGGCTAGTGTCTGCCACCCCCTGGGGCCAGTTCTAGCCGTTGGCCCGGGGCATTAGTTCCGGTTTGTAGCAAAACCGGGGCTAATACCCCTGGACCAAAGGTCTGTTTTCTACTAGTGCAACTAGATGACAATAGTGGTACCACGACGCCTAACCTGAAGTGTTTACGGTACTACAAAGAAATGCAAGTCCAGGTGAAATATGAATAAAAGTTTATTTTGGGCTGAAGTTTTGCAAAAGGATTAATTGGATATATGCCACTTCAATTCATGCAAATTTGAAAAAATTCCACTGCAATTTTCAAATTTTGTAAAATACCACACCAATTCTCGCGTACTTCTGTAGATGCCATTTCACCCCATTTGAGCTACTTTTTTGGTAAATCATTGTCTTGTATTCTTCCCGTAAATAAATGGGGACGGAATTGCCCCTAGCCTAATATGAACTTATCAAATTTTTAGCCAGATTTGATCATTTTTTGTACCTCTAAATGTATCGGCGGCACCCTTAGGGTGTGTTCGGTTTGAGAACAAAGTAGAATGAAATGCCATGATTCCATTCCACTCGAATAGGCCAGTTCCTTTTTGTGTTTGGTTAGGACAAAAAAGTGTAATGGAATGGTTCCGGTTGAGCTAAAAAATGGAATGGGATGGGGCAAATTATGGGGAAATAAGTGAGCAAGTGTGGGGTGCATTTAGCAGAAAGAGTGGCAAGAGAATAGAGAGACTGAGCAAGCTTGGGTGGCCTTAGTAGAAAATTTCACCAATTTTAAGGAATGGCCGTGTTCTGGATTTAGAGGGAACATTCTAGGGGAGATTGCATAGAGGGAATATTCTAGATCTAGACAGGTGCGCGAAGCTCCCGCCGCCGCGCTGCAGCAGGGGCGCTGTCATCGTCGCCACCCATGTCACGAGATGCTCGAAGTCAAACCGGAGGCAGTGCAGCTGAATCCGACCCGCCTCACCAAGATCAAGCTCAAAAGGACCAAGATCTGGGTCTACCGGGCTTCGTCTAAGCTCAAGCCGACCAACCATTGGCACCAACGGAGACACCACCGCCGCGTTCACCGCCCGCACAACAGCAGGCCGCCCCGCCGCCGCTACCTCTGCCGCCTTGGAACACCGACCGGTGTCGCGCTGCCTCGCGCGAGGTGGCCACCGTGAGGGTGGAATCAGGGGGCCGCCGTCGCCGCCTCCGCCACCCGGGCCTATCCCGGCGCAGGCCGATGACGACGGGGGAGGGAGGTCGCGGAGAGGGGCTAGGAGTGGAGGGTGGCGGCGCGGTTTGGTCGCATGTAACAATACACGAAAACATGACTAGATACATGTGCGTTCGGAAAAATATCCAACAACTAATTTGAGACAAAATAAGCATATGAAAAATGTTACTATTTTGGATTAAAGTTTTCGGAAAAGAAATATTTACACAAAGGGCCCACCATGATTCCACGAGCGAAGAAGGAAGAGAAGCGGCAGAGTCAATGCGCTCTACACCCTGAACCCGAAGCCCTACGCATCCACCAGCCATATGCCAAGCTTTACTTTTTCTACTTTTTTGCTTTGTACAGTACGCCGCTTTCTTCGGAGGCGCACCGGAGGAGAGAAGGTTTGGGAGCAGGTCGCGGTCTCTCTTTCTCTCTGCCCTACACGTCTCGACTGCAGGAGCTAGCCATTGATGCACTGCATCATTAATTGCAGCGAAGCGTGCGAGCATCTCGTCAGGAGAGAGAGAGAGTGAGAGTGTGTGAGACTAACTTCCAAAATTTACTGGAAAGATCGAGTTGTCTTGTCCTAATGGCCGCGATAATAGCGCTGTGATTATTAGATGATTAGATGCGGTGGTGCTTCTTTTCACGGATTCTTTTGTTCTCGGCTCGGTTAAACAAACTTATTTGGATTTGGGTTCCCCCGTGAACGGGCAGATTCTGCCCGGACCAGGGCTGGATCTGGCCTTCCTCTTGCGTTTTAACAAGTGGAAGTAACTTCATCCGGTGGTTACCGAAGAGACACTTGAGTTTTTTGCGGAAGAGCATTTTGTGCATATCGCATCAGTGTTCACTTCACTTTCTGATTTTTTAAAATTTCATTCAAAACCTGACAACTTCTATGTTGCAAAAAACTACGGAGCTAAATATATAGATGGATATATACATGCGGATTGTACGCAAAAAATTCCCGTTATTTTGTTGAAGGGGGCACGGGTGCCAATGTACCAAAGACACTTTCCAGTTCTTCGTTCCCTTAGTTTCTTTGGGATCTTTATGAGCAAGGTTGTTGGTCTCGTTGATCGTGTGGATCAGGGTCGTACCAGTGTTTGGCGGGATTATTCGCATTCCCAGTTATTTTCTTCAAAATGGAGGGTGCGATGAGGTGCATACGGCGTTTATTGCTTTATTATCAAAACTAGCATGATTTGCATGAGGGCATAGCTTTTGTAGTTACAAAATGATAGGTACTCTGTAAATACTGTCTATTTAGGAATAGTTACATAATCTAATGTTATTATTATTAAGAAAAATAGTCAACGTTGTTGTTATATATATAATTTAAAATTTCTAGCATCACTCTCTAGCAAGGTTACCTTGCAATTGTATGGCTATACCTACATTATATTCTAGTTGTTACTATATTGAGTTCTTTTCTTTGATTTACTCACATAAGTATTTATATTAACATGTATGGCCAACTTCCTAAAACATGATTAAACATGGGTACACATAATATAGGTAAACATGATTAAACACAAATGGATTGTTTGTGATTTTTTCGTTCTATCGTCTGCCTGAGGCATATTACAACCATGTGTTTTAGTGTAGTGGCATACATCTGTATAAGATGAACTGTGTGGAACTTGCAAAAATATTCATTCACTCATAATTGACATAGCTTGTTATTTTTGATGATGGACATGTTATTTTCGATTGGATTATTTTTGACGATGGACTTGAAATGAATTGTTGCTTCTAATAGTTTTGTTAATTTTTCCAAAATTCACCAATGTGGTATGTCCATGAAGTGGTTTGCTTTATTTTCCATCATATTGGCATAATTATCATTTAAATTAGAACATATTACAATAGAAAAAATCTCAAGGCCTAATCAAACTTTTGTAAATGTTCCGTTGAAGTGATTTAAGACACCGTCAGCGTCTTTTAAAGAAAAACTAAAACCATAAAATATCATATTGAATGTAATATTCATAAAATACTCCTCTAAATTAGGCGTTACTTTCCTCCAAGATAAAATACCATTCATAAAATACTGGCGTAATAATCTTATTCACTTAATAAAACATAATTATCTCTAAGTCGATACTAAGAGCCATCCAATATGATCACCGAGATTCATGTAAGGAGAAAGTATAAGGGATAAGAAAATCATTAGCAGATGTCTACCAATATATTTAACAAATAATTATTTCTAAGTATTTAGTCAGTTGCTAAAGTTTTCTTTTTTTTATAAATTTGTTTGCCTTTGCTGTTTCAATAAATTAAAATTAATTAAATGACAATAAGATTACTATTAAGTTAAAATAGCATTTTATTTTAAGCTTTATGGGTTAGACTTTAGTTTTATTCCCATCAGATAATTTTCTATAATGAAAATGGATTCTCCAAATTTCATATAGTAGCTTGAGCTTCAAATAGATATCGAGTTGTCTGCTTTATTCGTGACCTAATAAAATATGTAAATGTTATTAGTATTGTGAACTTGTGACTAATAATCTTGATTAGCGGCCGGTGATCAAAATAATTTGTAGATTTTGATTTTAGCTTAAATCACCAATACATCTGGTTGGTGTTGTTGACATATATGAGATGTTCCGAGAGGTTGCTGTTATTATTTGCTTTTGACGTTAGAAGGATCTTCTAAAGTATCTTGAATTATCGTTATACTGATATTTCTCCGGGAGGCTAGATATGTACTCACTCTGTTTTAAAATATAAGATGTTTTAGCTTTATGAAGCAAATGTATCTAGACTTCTTTTAGTATGTAGGTTCACTCAGGTTTGGAGTGAATCTACACTAAAAAAAGTCTAGATATTTTTTTTACAAACCTAAAACATCTTATATTTTAAAACGGGTGGAGTATTTGTAAGCATGTGATTCATTGGTGCAACTTTGCTTCAGGTTTTCTTGTTGGGTATATAAGGTAGACGGACTTTTTTTTATTTGAGCACTCGCGGATATGTTTGGGTTCGCAAAAAAAAAGATGTGCACCTGTTTGGGCCACATACCTGGTTTGGGACCGACGATAAGTTTTTATCTTTACTTTTTACTTTGTGCGTGTCGGTTGTCCCTTTAAAAAAAATAGAGTGTTAGACGATTCCTTAAAAAACATTTATACGTGCCAGACATGGACATTTTTTGTGCTTTGCTTCTATTTCCTACTGCCATGTAGGTGTCAGCCGTGAACTTTCTTTGTACGCGACTGATGTTAGGTAACAACTTTTTATTTTTTAATCTTAACCATAAGTTTTAGATCTAATAGTCAAAAATAATTTAGGTGATGTGGATCAACCTGGTGCCTTAAAAAACAGCCTTATATTGCTTTTAGTATATAATAGATGGGTCAATAAAGAGCGGACAACAAATATCATACGTAACAAAATCTAAAGCCACCACACACTACCTACAGACCCGATAATGGGTGAAAATCATGTCAATGTGGTCTTATGCCCAGAAAATACCAAAATCCCTCCATTAACTAGTAACATATCGCATACCTTGAGACGCCCTCTAAGCGACACAGGAACGCTCATCCAAGCTAGCTGACTCTCAGCGAGCACCTGCGCACTCAGCTAGAGAAGTCGTCATCGCCACACCAAACCGCAAAGTAATCTTCAAGATAGACATTTGCATAGTCTTCACCGTTTAATGCCAGAGAGCGCCCCCGCGCTGCGCGAGCCCATCCAGACACGTTCTCTACTGAGACCCCGTTGCACCATGCTGCCAAGACCAGCCGTCATTGACACGTCAGAAGTGACACCGCTGCACCTATCGCCTTGCCCATCCTGCACTTGCTCCAAAAACGATGCCCTCGGAGGGAGAGCAACACCGGCAGCACCACCATTGTCTGATCCAAGATACCTAGATCTAGGGTTTCTCCTGGAGCAGCCCGAGAGTCGAAGAGACAATGGCTGCAAGGTCGATGCCTTCAGAAAGGGAACGGAGCAAAGATGCCGCCATCGCCTGCACTGAACTCGACGGAGCTCGGTTTTCACCGGCTGCCACGCCTCCCAATCTCACAGCCGGCGGCATACCGCCGAGTCGTGCAGATCAGTTCCGCACCAACCTCCCAACCACGTCGCCGTTGACCAAAGGCCATGGACGACGGATCTAGGCGGGAGCCTAGACCCACGGCCGACCGCCGCGATCCTCCTCCGCAGAGAAGACGACGAGGTGGAGAGGAAGTCGCTGGCCATCGACTATCGAGGCACACCGCCCTGGATGTTGCCATCGGCGAACTTCGAAGTGGCTGCCCCATCCGCCCCCCAAGAAGAAGCCTTCCAATCCCGGATGCCTTCGGCAACGAGGCCCATCGCCACCGCGGTCCACGCCAGTGGTGGCGGTGGCGGGGGAGCCGCCCTCTTGCGCTCGAGGCAACACAAATTTCTGACATGGTAGGGGAGCTCATGTTACTCGATAAGATGTATGGCTTCCCTCATTCCCCGTTATACGATTTGTACATCCATAGGCCTTATTCTGAAGGCACTTTAGCGGTTGTATTTCTCGATATTGTACGCCATAGAGAGGGTTATGGGTTATTGCGGTGCAAAGATCTTTTTTATTTTTTGCGGGAAACAGCCTGACTCTGTCCTGAGCTCAGATTCAACACATCTTTTAACCTGGTGGTCTTTTGGTTAAAATTAGTAAATATACCCGTATGTTGTACCGGGAGAGAAAAATGTTCCTACGAATTGATATTTGTTGCATATTTTGGTTGGTGCCTCGTCACGGATGGAACCATATCGCCATCGCTTCATCGCCCACGTGTCAGGGTGAGATGGAACTCCTCAATTCCATCATAAGACGACGCCACCACCTCACTTAATTTCACCAGCCGTCTCCTTCTCCTTTCCTCGTTCTACCACCATGGTTTCTTATTTCTAAAAGAACTCTGACGAACAGAATCATAATGACAAACAAATCAAATTTGGACAAATAATTTATCACCTTGCTTTTCATTTTAAAAAGGCAAAAAAAAATTAGTTTTGTATCGGTAACACGTCACAAATAAATAAAAAAGTATACATGTCCACTAAAAGTTCCAGAAAATGAACACACAACTTAAAATCGGCTCACATAATCCACAGAAGTTTGTAGAACCGGACAAACTAAAATCGGCTCACGTATTCCAAAGAAGTTTGTAGAACCGGCCAAATGTCCCGGATGGTTTTGAGAATAGTTTTACCAATATTAATTAAACTTTGACCATAATTACCTTTATTGACTTGTGCTGCCACCTCACCGTGGGATCCATGTGTCATCTAGTGAGCTATTTCTCCTATTTGTTCTTTTCTCTCGTCTGCTTCACCGATGGGTACTTGCTACTCCCTCTATTTAAATTATTTCACGCGCATGCTTATCTAGGTGGACTAGTATACTTTTATTTTGCATCTAAAAAATTCTAAAATTTCTGTATACATAGTACACATTTCAATTGCAAAAATCCTAAGATTTTTTAATAAAAAATGAGCGTGTACTAGCCCACCTATATAAGCGTGCGGCGGAGTCATTTGAAACGGAGGGAATAGTTGTTACCATCTCCGGCTTGTCTCAGCTCGCAAGCGCTCAGCCTGGTGGCGTCGCGCCGTAGATACGGGATCCAGCATCCTGCACTGCCTCGACTCGCAGCTCGCGCACTTACCTTCTTGCCAGACATAGGAGCAGCCACAAGGTAGTAGTCTCCCTCCTCTATTTTGCTGCTTGCCGCTCGTTTTTTCCTCGAAATTGTTGAGATTGTCCTCTCTGTTAGTCTATAATCCAAAAAAGTTGAACAAACCTTTCAATATAATTTTCAGCTTGGTTGTCCTGGGTTGATCCCAACTACTTTTCAGATACAATTTATCCCCAACCAAATCGATTTGCTGTCAGCTATTTGTGCACCTCTGCATCCTTCTTCGTGCACCAACCAATGGGCAAGAGATGCAGACAGTCGGATGGCCATACCAGTACTCCCGTGCAGCGTGCAGCGGCAAGCGAAGCAGGTCCGCGCATCAAGTGCCCGCCCTTCAACGACGCGGTTGGGGCAGAGGCGGCTCGCTCGGGAGTCAACAGCGGAGCAGACCCATGCCTGCCTCCCTCCAGGTCTAGGGACAAAAAAACTGGAGTCGCCGCCGCTTGTCCAAGGTTGCCCCGCTGTTTTCCCCAGTTCCGTCGTCGATCCCGTAGAGAGAGACTCGTGGTAGGGAAAATTTTGTTCGCCGGTGGATCTCGATGCGGAGGGTAGGGCACCACCGGTGGGCGGATCCAGATGACAGAGGCGGGGTATCAAGAAGAACTTGTTTGAGAGTTCCCCTTCTAGAATAACTGGCTAAGGGCAGATTGAAATCGAGACACAAGGGATCGACGGAGGCGTGTGTACAAATAGATGAGGGTAGCGTGCGGCGGAGAGGAGATCGGATTGGATTGGATTGGATAGGAAGATAGTCACGGCACGCGCATGGGTTGGTAATAAACTCGAGCAAGAACAGAGGAAACTGAGAGAACGAACCCTTATTTTATTTGGCGATGGCAGTCCAGTAAATTGTTTCAAGTACAGGGGCAAAACTGTCTAAAGAAAAAGACGGTTGACAAAAGCGTTCCATTCTGTATTATTACTAGCATAAAGCCCGTGCGTTGCTACGGCATTGTATATACGTATATATCTAATCCAAATTTAGGAAGTCCTTCATTCACTGACTTTTCTTTGCATTGTATACTGAAAATCGCAAAACACTAATTTTAGATCTTTAGAATTTTAGAAGTGCAACTACTGTCATAAAACTCTAAGGATGATCTATGCTACGATTTATGGCCTGATCTTTTCCCATCTAAACAAAAAAAATATTTGCAAATGCATGAAGTAGACTGTCATTATTTATGTATACAACAAACACCTGGAATCCGAACTAGAAAATTAAAAGGGAACCCATTTATACATCGTACATCTGTTAGACTAACAGTCTGTGGCAGTATGCGGCACCGACTCCATGGAGGTGGTCTCCGACACATCGACATGCCTCGATCGGGACCGGCCCTTGGGGGGACCTACGGGGCAGCCGCCCCGGGCCCAAAAAAAGTAGGGGCCCTCCGAGAAATATGCTATATAGGCAGGCCTAGCATACATCGTAAAAAGAGATGTTTTTATTAGGCTGGTGGATTAATTTGGTCCTTTTTTTGCTCTAGACTCTGAGCCGAGGCGATTGATACGGTACAGGGCGAGGTCGAGACGGAGGCCAACCGCTCGACTCCTAGTCCTTGACGGCGTCGGTCGTTTTGCTTCCTCCCAGGCAAACAGAACCAACAATTGATCGTATGCCTCCTGCCCGAGTCCTATCGCCTCCACTGGATCGGAATATCGGATCGGGATACAGGAGTAGCGAGCCTCGAGGCCCTCGACGATCGACGTCAGGCGCGAAGGCCAGACCATCGACGAGATGATCGACCGTCTGGCTGCTGGTCTAGTGGTCCGCTCCCGCCCATGTCTCAGCTGGTTACGCCCTAATTCTTAGTTCTTAAATCTTAATTCTAATTAGAATTCTTAGCGCAGATTTACAGAACTCCGGTCATTTAAAAGTATATTTGGGTTTTTAATAAGTTCGGAATTGAATGGTTTTTAATAAGTTGAAATTATTAAAGAACTATTTAAGATCTAGATTGTCTCAGGAGAGGTGAAATAGTTTGGCGACTCTATGCATCGAGAAGAAGTTAGTGGACGAGATTGATATTCGACTTTGCTTCTAGGAATTTTTGGAGAAAATTTTAAGGTATCATATAAACATTGTTATTTTTATATGAATATTATAGTTGAAAGGATACTAAAATTATTTATTTTTCATCATCTCATATATCCATAAAAAATTATAATAAGGGGCCTAAAATTTTAGTTTCACCCTGGCCCCCGAAATCTCAGGACCGACCCTGGCCTCGATGGCCCGCGACAGAGGACATCAGCGGCAAGCGACGAAGCTCGACTCCGGTTGGCAGCGCCGTCTCCTAGTACCATAGGCAGTGTGCGGCCATGCCTTTCGGCTATGGGTGAAGCCTCCTATCGCGGAGGATGCTCCTACCAAATATCTCACCGCGCGTATGGCAGAACCACCATGGCGCACATGTCCACACCAAATGCGAACATGAATCCACTCAACGCGGATGCCACCAGCGAGCTAATGGTGTTCATCAGCTTATCAATTAGCTAGCACAATATGCATCTTTGAGTAGCTTGCTCGCTTATACTGGTTCGAGAAAATATAGGTGCTGCTTGTAGATTAACGTGTACGTAAAATACCAGCTACCATAGAAAAAAACAGACATGAGAACACACCAATCGGAGCGACTCCTGACTTAGGAAAAAAGGGCAACCATAAAACCGATTCCGCCGGCCATGGCAATACAGATTCGAGCAACATACTGGTTCCATGGACTCGTTGCCGTTGTCGTCGAGATCGGAGGCAACCACGAGGCTTGCCCGCTTAGTGCCAAGGACAGCGAGACGCAGCGTGTCCGTATGTGTGAGATAATCTCTTGACTACCACAGCCTGATTTCCATCTCATCGTGATTGACGTCACTTTCCAGCTCGAGCTGGGTCTCGTGGAGCCGACTTGCCAATTTGCCACTTAATCTCGCCAAGACGCTCGTAGACTTCAATGGTCAAGGATAAACACATAATTACGCTCATCAAGATCGCCATATCATCGTCGATGAAGGAGATGTGGGTCTGTCTGACCTCTGCGTGCATGGTTACGCTCGTCAAGATCGCCATCTCGTCGTCGGTGAAGCAGACATGGCTCTCTCTAAACTCTGATCACTACCGGAACCAGTTTGGGACATCTCCAGGCACCGGCCGTGAGTCGTGCGGCCGCAGCCCTGTTGTCGTCGACCACTTTCTCGCACTTGGACGCCGGCAGGCTCGAGCCAGATGCGATGATGTTGGAATACTGGCGGTAGCCAGCCGTCGTCGCATCTACCGCCGCCGCCTTCTCTTGTCCATTGTCGTTGTTCCGAGAGCTGGGGCTGGTGACCTAATTAATCCATATTTTCTCTAATATCTAAGATGTGATGTGATCGAGCTGATCAGGGACGTCGAGCACATACATATAGATGCATGGTTGTAATCAAGTCCCTAGCTCTACGTTTCTTGTCTATCGTCGTTGTTCCGAGAGCTGGTCTGGAGACCTAATTAATCTATCTTTTCTCTAATATCCAAGATGCGATCCGATCGAGCTGATCAGGGACGGCGTACCGAGCATATATATAGAGAGAGATGCATGGTTAGAGTCCAGTCCCTAGCTCTACGTTGTTTTGGATTTAAATAAAAAGAATTACCTTGTTTTGGCACAGACCGGAGTGGACTCTGCTTGTGGAAGTGGAACTTCCTCGTGTACACAATATCCGGGCCTGACCGGTAGACGTTTGTTGAGCCAAGACATAGACGTACAAAGAACGGAAACCCCGTCGTACACGGATCGGTTAACAGGGGAGGTAGCACAGACCCGGTGCCACATAAGAAAGCGCCTTTCGGATGGACCAAAGCGCATTATGACGGACGAAGAGAGCGCATTATGACGGACGAAGAGAGAAACACTCCTCCTTTTATTATTAGGTATAGATAGTATCTCGCATTTTTTTAAGGATATATATTCACCTATCAATACTGGTAATCGTTCGTAGTAGTACAAATAACTAAAAAGTTATAAATACGTCCCTTAGGCCACCTAGCACGACTGCAGACACTGATGTGGGCCTAACGCGCGTTGTCGTTTCACTCCTTCAATGCCGGAGCCACGCAAAACTTGTGGTACGAGAGGTTGTTATAGTAAACAAACGAAAAGTCATTATGCTAAGACCCTTCTCCTCGAAACAGGTTTTTGTCCCGCTTTAAATAAAGAACACAATATGACCCCAAAGGGCCATCGCCTCATAGCAGTAATAATCACCAAAGATGAAACTCTTAGATCGAAACATCAACCTAAAACCACACCAACAAACACCGAAACCATGTGACTTCTGCCGGCTCAAGACAAACAACCGAAGCAAAGATAGGGCGGGACAACCTTATCTAACTTCATAATGTACCGAGGCAATTGCGCAAACCAGTAAATCTTGGGGCATTGGTTGCACAGACCCAGCAAATCAAAAAATTCTTTACACAGACCAACAACTCTATAAATACAGCGGTTGCAACAAGATCTAACGATAGAATTGACCTTTGCCCCCAGGTCTAGTATTAGACAATTGGGGCCCTCTGAGCCTAAACGAGCTGAGAAAATGCAACGGTATCAATTGGATGAAATTTATGTGTATTTCCTTTTTGTGATATCTTGTTGTCATTTTGGATAAAATTCATGTGTTTGATTATGTGATATGGTACTATCATTTTTCTCTTTCAAGTGTTAGGGCATCTCCACCGGGCCGAAATCAAACAGGTGATCGAAACCGTCTGTTTCTCCGTTTGGGTCGGGCCGCGGTCGTTTTGGGGGCGTTGTCCGGCCAGCCGCGCCTAGCGGCACGATCCATCTGTCCGCGCATGGCCAATAGGGCCACGGCGTTTTTTTATTTCAAACCGAGACATTTCGCGCGTAAACTGGCAATGTTCGTACGTAATTTACAAAATATTACACTAAAAACATGAAAAGGAAAAAAGCTGGCCCTACCCCTAGCCCTAGCTACTGATGATCTCCCCGCCGCCGGTACCGCCGTGTCCATCTATGAATCGAGGTCGATATACTCCGGGGCGTCCAGAGGTGGGCCGGTGGCAGTCCCGGAGCTGGTGCCGTTGCGGGTGCGGGTGGGGTGCGGGAGGCGCTGGCTGGTCGATCACCTGGCCACACGATGGCCACGCATCCGTCTCCAGCGCGGGTGGAGCATACCACCCCGGCGCGGGCGGAGCAGCCCACACCTATAGCGGCTGTTGTGGGTGCGGTGGCGGTGGCAGCGGCTGTCCGGCGTTCACCTGCGCCATGAGGCCGGTGAGTTGGACGGCCTCCTCCTCCTGGCGAGCGGCGGTGACGCCGACGAAGTCCTACGCCTGAGGCGGTGGCGGCACGGCTCCCAGAAGGAAGGCCGGCACGACGCTCCCCTGATGGCGCCGGTCGCTCGAGCCGGATCCGCCGGCCTCGTGGTCATTCTTGGCCTTTTTGAACCACCCCGGCTTCTTCATAGTTGTCGGTGGCGGTGGCGAGAGGATACGCTCTCGACCCTCTCGTGTCCGGGCTGACGCATCGGTCACGCAAATTAGGTGTGCCGACGGGTCAAGCCGGACACGTCGATCCGGATGGGTCATGCCGCTGGGAGACCGCGCATGCCCCGCACGTCCGCGCGGACACGCCCGGACGGGTTCGGTCGGACCGGTGGAGATGCCCTTAGTCCTTTTTGTAGTTTATGTTTTTTTTCTTTTTGTGAAATCCTGTTGTCATTTTCCTGTTCCTGTAGCAGTGTTAGCTATGGCAAAATATGGCTCCTGTAGCAGTGTTAGCTATGGCAAAATATGGAAGTAGAACCGCGGGTTGGCAAAATCCACGCTGGCTGTCAGGTACAAGGGCAATCGTGGCTATCAGTGTTTGCTTAATTGCGCAGTCTGATCATTAGTAGTCGTTGCAGTCAATTACACTCAGGGCTTGTTTGATTCATAGGATAGGAAAAGTATAGGAATAGGAAAAACATAGGATTGAGATATCATGCCAACTTGAATCCTATGGGAAGAGAAATCATGTTTGATGTAGCAAAGGAATTTTTCCATGAGGTTTGATCTAATGTTTCTTTCCTATAGGAATTGCACTACAAGATTCCTATAGGTTGTGTTCCTATGAATCAAACAATTACATAGGAAAAATACCATAGGATTTAAATCCTACACAATTCCTATGCAATTCCTATGAATCAAACAAGCCCTCAGAGTTGCTGGTTTGTGCAACGAAAACTTTGATTTGCTGGTTTGTGCAACTTCTGCCCTGAGAATTACTGGTTTGTGCAATTTTCTCTAATGTACCGGTCGCCTCCATCCCACCGAAGACAGAAAAAAATATAAAAAAAGAACAGGAACCCTCTTGCAGCCGAAGGCCATGGTTCTCTACGCCTCCGAAGCCCCAATCTAACATAGGTTAGATTTGGTTTTAGCTAAAAGCAATTCGAATGGGAGATTGTTCAGGCCTTTCTGTTTCATTTTTTTTTCTTTTGAGATCTTGGCGTGGCCTTTCTAGAGTCATGTTATAATCTTCTAAGCTACATTTTCAGTGTTGAATCACCACTACGGTCAATTATTGATATTTCTAGAATGGGCAGAAGTAGACAACCATGCACCAGGGCTATAATGCTTTATCAAACTGGCCAAGTTCTTGTGACAGCAACAAGCGGGATTTTGAAACGAATATTGGCAGGGGAGGGAATGAACAATGTCAGTCAGCTGGCAGGGACTAGG
Organism: Avena eriantha; assembly: GCA_910589775.1. Classification (NCBI taxonomy): domain Eukaryota; kingdom Viridiplantae; phylum Streptophyta; class Magnoliopsida; order Poales; family Poaceae; genus Avena; species Avena eriantha. Next base: position 79,816,753 of record OU342744.1, on the reverse strand, counting down.
GAGCAAAAAGGCAAGCAGCATGCGGCACTCTCGCGGTTCCCGTGCATCCTGCTGCTCACTGCTCACAAGATGGCGCAGACAAATGTAACTGTTCAAATGTCCTTCTTCCATATTTTGTTCCACAGATTCAAAATTTAAAGCTGACTGCTCTGCTAGAGTGCAGCCAGAGTACTTCTGTTGTTTGTAATTATAGTTTTTACTCAGTCTTGGCAAGTCTTATTCGTGAAACTTACCAGATCTGAAATAGAGTGTTCAATATCGAGGAAATATCTAGTGATACCATCCTCTATACGACGATACCAATTCTTGAAAATCCAATTTTCAAGTTTCTAAAAAAATCGAAAAGAGAATATGTATGTTCACGAGATGTGTGTCTACAAATTTTAGAACCAAATTTGAAAAGCACAAAGAGAAACTAAAAAGACAAATCGACACGTGAATAGTGTCATTTATGGTTTTGTCTTTTGTGATACTGTTCATGTTGATTTGTTATTTTCATTTCTCTAGGTGTGTTTCTTATTCGGTTCTATAAATTTTGGAGTCTATCAACACACACCATGAGAACAATCACAATTATTTTCGTATTTTTTAGAAACTACAATTTTTTTTAGAACTGGTATCATATAGATGATGGTATCACTAGATATATTCTCTATTCATATCGAGTAAATTGCATAAAACTACCACAAATCGGGCTATGACTACAAGTCAGTACAAAGTTTGAGGCAGAACGTTACAGATCGCACTAACAATCACTTGACACCGCTCTGATTGCAAGTCCGACCAGTGGGACCCAACTGTAGGAGCAGAGTTGGCAACACATGTGTAGATAGAGCTGAGGTGGAGGTGGAACCCACATGTCAACCCCCCCCCCCCCCTCCCCAAATCTTTTCCCCTCATTTTCATCACCGCCGGCGTGCCTCTCCTCCGCCAGCACGCCTCCCCACCGAGGCTCCTCCCTTTATCGGCGGGGCTCCCTTCCACCATCGCGACATTCCTCCACCGGCATTGAGTGCCCTTGCTGGCATCGAGCCTAACTGAGCGCGGGATTGAAGAAGGCAGCTGCTTCAATTCAGCCAATCACTGCTGGTCCAGGTCCCATCCGCACCGCCGCGTCCCTGATGGTCCAAGTCCTATCAGCGCCTCTACATCCCTGCTGGTCCAGGATCTCTGGCAACACAAACATGGGCGCAGCCGGCAGCGCCTCACGAGCGCGGGTCAGGGGACCACACAGGAGGTAGGGTGGGGTGACGCCGGCAGCAACTCACGAGCGTTGGTGCAGGCGACTGCGTGCGAGGGAGCGGTGGATGGTTAGGAGACCGCGCGAGCGGCATGCGATAGTAGGGAGCGAGGTCCTCGACCAGGCGCTCCGACGACTCCCGTGCGGGTTGACGCCAGCAGCAACTCACGAGCGCTGGTGCAGGCGACTACGTGGGAGGGAGCGATGGATGGTTAGGAGACCGCGCGAGCGGCATGCGATAGTAGGGAGCGAGGTCCCCGACCAGGCACTCCGACGATGGGGAGGACGCGCTAGCCTGTGGTGGGACGGGAGGATGTGCGGCCTCTAGGACGCCGGGCCGGCGACAATGGGGAGGAGGCCACACCGGCGGCCGAGGACACAGGGCGCAGGGGCTGGAGCTACAAAACGAGAAAGAAGGTACGTGTTAAACAGATGTGGGATTGACAGGTAGGCCCAACATCCACCTCAGCTCCATGTCCACATGTGCTGCCATATCAACCTTACAAATGGGCAAATTGCTGTTAGACACGAAGTGTGGTAGTTTTATGCAATTTACTCAGTTCGTATCAGCAGGTTGAAAATTCTATAGTATGGCAGCGCAATATATGGAAATTCTTGATTTTCCTAGTGCGAGTGGTTAACTGGGAAGAGCATTTCAATGCAAGCAATGAGCCACTGAAAGTAGTACACAGCTGACCAAAGTTACATTAGAAATACTAAAGTTGAAGATTAACCTAATGGCTTACAGATTCTACATCTCATGGCATACTGGTCGGAGAACCAATGGTTCACGATATCTCTCATACACAATCTTTCAGAATCCCAGCGGTGAAAAGATTGTGATGCATTTAACCAAAGGTAGTCGTTAACTAGTGGCAACAAGTTCCACTAGCAGGTCAGTCGCAACCATCCAGCTTGCTAGTACAAAATACCTCATTGTCGATGAGGTTCCGGCATCAGCCACCAAGTTGCTGAACCACAGCCTCCATCGTAGGCCTCTGGCTCGCCGCTTCGCTCGTGCAAAGTGCAGCAACCGCTGCAAGCTTGGCAGCCTCGGTCCTCGTGAAGATGCCGCTGAGGTTCGGATCAATCAGGCCTTCTAGTTCTAGGTCGCTTGCGGCCGTGCCTACCTTGAGTTGTGAGACGGCCCTTCTGCCCGTGATGACCTGGAGAACAACGATCCCAAAGGCGAAGACGTCGCTCTTCTCAGTGAAGCGGCCTGTGTTGGCGTACTCGGGGGCGAGATACCCCATGGCCGCGCTGGCCTTCAGGGTTGAGAACACGACATCGTCGGCGAGGAGCTTGTGCAGCCCTGGGACAGATAACCGTGGGGCGAAATTGTGGTCGAGAAGGATCTTCTCAGCCGATATGTTCTGGTGCACTAGTGATGGCTTGTTGCTCTTTTTACTGTGTAGGTACTCGATACCTGCAAATGCACAACAAAATTGGTATCGCATATAGAACAATCTTAAATTACAGTGAGAAGCTACAATTTATTTGTCAAATACCTTTTGCAATGCCTCGGATGATGGAAACTTTTGTAGGCCAATCCAGAACAGTAGCATCAGAGCCATCCTTAACGTCGAGATACTGTGACAAGCACCCACTAACCATGAAGTCATACACAAGGAAACACTCCCCCCTGCCCCTAGAGCAGCAGAAGCCCCTCAAGCCAACAAGATTCTCATGACGCAGCTTTGTGAGAGTCTTCAGACCTCGGAGGAAATCAGACTCCTCTTGCTTGCAACTTGTCTTGTTTAGGCTCTTAACCGCGACAACAGACCCATCCCGCAGCATTCCCTTGTATGTCGCAGCAAAGCCGCTCTTGCCTAGCAAGTTAACCTCTGAGAAATACTGGGTCGCACACTCAACCTCCTCGAGGTTGAACCTGAAGCTATCACCCACTTCGCCGGATGATCCACAACCTCCACCAGACATAGTGTCCCATCCATTTGAGTACTCAACACTAATCAGAGGTGAAGCGCTCCTTCGGCAAGCTTCTTTCTGCTGGTAATGGTCAGTGCTGAGCCTACTATCAGAAACCTCTAGTGAGCTGCTAATCTTTTGCTTCTGCCGGCGGTAATAAGAGAATGCAAATATTCCACAGAATGCAGCACCAGCAACCAGAGCAACAATACCGACAATAAGAACTCCTGCAGAGGTCTTTGAAGATCTCGTCGAGTTTGGATTCGCCGACTCAGGTACTTGCCCTGTCTTGACAGTGCCATCCGGGCCAAAAGGCTCAGGCTTGCTAGGGTTCAGGCCATCCTCTGATGACGTACAGAGATTAAGCAAACTGAACTCAGCTCCACAAAGCCCCTTGTTGTTCACATACTGGAACCCTCCATTCAGTCTCTTCAAGCCTAGCATCCAAAGCCAAACTACAATAATTAATATGATGACAGCTATAAATTTACCCCCAAAAAAGGTTGAGCAAGAGCCTGTTACCAGCAGGTACACTCCCAGATAGAGTGTTATTGCGAACATCTAAGACCTCGAGAAACGGAACATCCGCGATCTTCGAAGGAATCGAGCCAAATAGGCCATTGAAGCTCAAATCAAGCCGTGTCAGCTGAGTTAGGCTGCCGAGGGTCGCCGGAATGGCTCCCGTAAGCTGGTTGGACTGGAGTGCAAGAACAGACAGCTTATTCAGGTTGCCCAGCTGGGGTGGTATGCTCCCTGTCAACTGATTGTAACCAAGCTGCAACACTGTAAAAGAGGGTAACAAAGGGTAAATAAATTGTATCGGCAGATTCAGATCTTCACACTGTAAATCATCTGGAATAGCACTAAACAATCTTCATATTTCCTGTTCATTCACACAAGGAACACAGCCATTGGACAAAATAAAATCTGAGAAATTCCTACTGTCTGCTATAGTGCTTTGCATCCAGATCCTGAAGTTGCCACAGAAGTCAGAAGGGGATCTGTACCGAGCCAAGTGGTTCCAAACAAAGTGAAAACCCCAATTTTCAACTCCAAGAAATCACCATTTGTCTCTTACCAATGCAGTAGTCAAACAAGATAAATCAAATAAGATGATCACGTGGCTGCCACATTGCTCAAAAAAAAAAGGTTAGGAATAGGAACATACAAAATGGAAGGTTGGTACAGAAGTAAACGAACTGCCCATTTAAAAAACAGAACAAAAATGGCCAATAAGACCACTTAGGGTCAGGAAACGTGCACAGCTGCATTGGATCTTCACATTGATGAGAGCTAGTCTTACTCTCTCGTACAAAAAAAAAACTCTGAACTTGTACGGTGGCATAGGGTAATAAATGCACCAGCAAATTTTGAAATGAAGAACCGGCTCTATGCCAAAATCCCACCACAGTTGACAAAAACCTTAATGCGATCTAAAAGTGGGGAGAGAACAAAAGGAAGAAAGAAACGGCCAATCGGGTGCTACATTTGTTCTTGATGAACAGTGAGAACTGAGATATGGAATGCTTCTTCCTTTGGGATCTAAGGTTCTTTGCTAAGGATTTATGGGACTTTCTCCCAATGTTCGAATCCAATCAAGCCCTACGGCCCAAACATCAAATCTAATGCTAAAAACAGCAGAAACTCTACAAGAAGAACAAATCACAAAAATAAATCCCATAATTACCCAACGAAAACCAACCGAATCAGGGTAAAATGCAACCTTTGGGCGCATGAAAAGCTCACCTTGGAGGTTCCCCATTGCAGCAATCTCGACGGGGACGGGTCCGGAGAGATGGTTGACGTCGAGGTACAGGTCGGCCAGCTCGGACAGGCCCCCAATCTCCCTGGGTATGGGCCCCTTGATGCCGTTGTAGTGCAGGTACAGCCCCCTGAGGCGCCGGAGCCCGACGACGGCCGGCGGGAGGGTGCCAGAGAGGCCGCGGCCCTGCAGCGAGACGCCCGTGACGTGGCCCCCGCCGTCGCACGTGACGCCGACGAAGGAGCCGCCGCAAGGGTCGGCGGCTGGGTCCCAGGAGCCCAGCACCCGGCCCGCTGGGTCCAGGGCCGCCCTGAGCGCCGCCAGCGCCCGGGCCTCTTCCTCGTTCCGCGCCGACGCGGCGAGGACGGTGAGGAAGAGGAATAGGAGCATGAGGAGCGGGGAGAGAGCGCGCGCGGCGGCGGCCATTGGAGCGACAGGGGAGAGTGAGTGGGGGTGGGGAGTGGGGGTGGAGAGTGGTGGGGGTGTGTCGACTGTAGAATGAAAGCTCGGAAGGGGGGGAGAGTGGCAATGGAGGTGAGGGTAAAGGCTACCGGAGGGTAAAGAGGTAAAGTGCTGTGTCACTTCTTTTCACGGAATTTACAACTTTTCGTTAACAATTTCCTTTTCGCAAGTTCGAAATCTAGCTTTTTCTAAAATTTTGTACTTTGCATTTATTTTTAGTATTTCTTGTGTGGAACTGTGCTCCTTGCTGCTGCTGTATTGACCATGTGCAATTGGGTTGTCCAATCTCACTGTACCTCTCTGCTAGCTGAATGAGCAAATAGTACACCAGATATTGGCACGTTCTAATTTTTTGTGTAATACTCTTTGGAGGTCATATAAAGTTAAACAAACCGGGTAGAGAAAGTGGGCCCAGCAATAGCGTCTATTTCCAATTTCTGTGCAAGTCCACGGTCCAAAGGGAGGCAAGCGGGATGCTGGCTAAACAAAAAAATAACTAGAATTGTGCCACGCGTCTACCTACCCATTGATCTCTCCTTTCTCTCTCGCCTCCCAGCCGCCCACACCTTCCATCTCCCGTACTACCTCTCACCGCCTCTCTCCCCTCCCACAGCTCTCCGGTCACCTCCCGCCGCTACCTACATGGCCATGGCCCGGGATGACACCGGCGCAGGCCAGTCGCGACGAAGGAGCGGCCGTACGGGCTCGTCTGGCGCGTCCGACGCGGAGGTGGGGCGGGGCTAGCTGAGGCGCGAGCTTGGGCGGCGTGTCCGGCAGCGAGCGGAGCAAGCAAAGGGCAGGGCGAGGCAAGCAAACGGCGGCGCGAGGCAAGCAGGAGGTGGGGCGGGGCAGCGCATCCGGTTCTAGGTATGTAGTGTATGAGGTTGGTGGGTGCGGCATATCTATTCACTCAGGCATGCAATACTTAAACTTCAAATTTGTCGACTCTCCTCAAGGATGGAGGGACAAATGGTTCTACATTCACGACTAGAAAGTAGCAGACCATAAGTACGGCCTAGACCCATTTGACGCAAGTGTAGAGACGAAGAAGAAACGATCCTAGAAGAATGATGTTCTTTCAGGTGAGACTGAAGAAGTCGAAGCTTTGTATCAGCGGGTGTTGGATCTGCAACTGATCCTCGACAAAGAGGTCACATGCGTCTACATCATCCGAACCTTCTTGCGACGTCGGGTACACCCTCTGCAGGTCAGAGGGTATCCAATGTTCCTTTGAGCCCGCATCACTGATCCAACCTATATCTCTTTAGAAGATCTATCATCCATGGAGCTGGAGAGGAAAATCAGGTTTTGACCATTAACTATTGACGAGGCTCTCCCTACAGAAACATCGATTGTGCCATTTAGTGCAATAATCCCATACCAGAGGTAATGTCCTTGCTAGTATTTTCTTTATATGTGATTACTGAGTGGAAATTGTATGGTGCTGTTGCCGTTCTTATAGATCTGGAAAGTCCAGGGCATGATGCCCCCTTTGCCCGAGGAGTGGGACACCCTTGAAGGTGGGGAGCTAGATGAGCCAGACTCTACTGTCCCTTCTGCTCAGTCACAAGAATCCCCCGAGTCTAGCAACGAGGACACCCGCAAGATGAGTTGGAGTGAAGATTCGGATGCCTCGACTCCGAAGATTCCAAAGGGTCCTTCCCCTAAAGCAGGTGCTACTGGACCAATTCCAGCGGTACCCATTCGGGTTGCACCGCCTGCGCCGCTGTCCAAGAAGCACAAGAAGGAAGCGTTCGACCTTGACAGCTTCAGCATGTGAGTGTTTTACACTTCTACCATGCCTTTTTAAGTTTGTTTACTAGGTCTTGAAGTATGGTTGTATTTGTTGAATCATTAGGGAGTCTTCCCCAGAAGAGTCCGTCAAGGGCGATGGCGTCGTAGACTCTAAGGCTGCGAGCGTGGGGGTGGTTGCTCCTTCTCTGAAGACTATAGCCACCGATGATGATAACTACACAAGCTCCTCCAAGATAGGTGGGCATAGAGTCGTCGTCGCTCGGAATGTGGAGTAGGATCTGCTGGAGTTTTCGGGTGGACATGTAAGTTACTCTTGGGAGCCCCCGAGCCCGTTGTACTAATTCGAACACTTCCACAGCCATTCCTACAGAACATGCTGCATATGGGCCAGCAGTACGTGTGGCTTAACGATGACTCCAGGCATCTCCAAGGTGAGTTTTTCCTCCTTTATATATTGGTTAATTGCTATGCCTACTATTTGAAGGACGGTGTTGTGTTGTGTGCCAGATGAGAACAACAAGGTTCTACATTACCTAGAGGCTCTCAAAAAGAGTCTCATCAATGTCGAGGCCAAGGAGAAGAGCACGGTAGAGGTCGTTGAATGCCTTAAGTAGGAGTCTAAATAGCACGAAGAAAACCGTGCAGCACCTGCAACGAAGCGGGAGAAGGAACTGACTGAGAAGCTCATTACCGTCGCCCAGGTGTTGTCTGGTGAGTGTATTTTGCTTGTTATTTTAACCTCCTACTTACTTGGTGTGTTTTCTTAGGCCACCTCTCCTTGCATCTGTAGATGCGGTTGGTGTCGACTTTGAACATTAAATGCTTGAGCGGGAGGATGTTGTGGTCGACACCATGAGCGCAATCAAAGATAACAGCGCTTACGCTAAGGAGGCCTCCTCAAGTCAAAGGTTGTGCTTGGTCGCTTCCACCAGGAGATGTTTCCGAAGGTTGTTGCCCTCGAGGATGTCAGCAGTCTTGCAGATCCATTTGTGTATGGCGTTCCCAAGGAATACAGGCATATGTAGAAGGCCGTGGGTGCCTCCCTGGGACTTGCTATGGCACAGGCATATAGCGCCAACCTGGACATCAGCAAGGTCACCTCCGCAATGCTGGTGACAGCGTGCGGCCAGGAGGTAGATTTCTCCCTTTTCGCCAAGCGCTGCAAGAAATATTGCACTCGGCTGATTGATTTTCCTGCCAAGTACATCGAGGAGCAGAAACGGTTGTCCGCGGTTAAGGCCTCCATGACAGAAGCTACCGCGGGCGCCGCTAAGCCTTCGGATACTAATGCCTAGGTAGCTTAGCACCACTTGATATTGCCTATCTTTTGTAATCCCGATACTTGTTTGTAGTTGTAGTACTCGTAGCTAGTGGGTGGTGACTGTCGATGACTGTTGCTTTTGGATGAGCTTGTATAAGTGTCTCCTATCGATATCTCAACCGTTTTTCTTGTCGACTGGTCCGATATGCTTTAATTCTTTGATTGCTTTCATGCATAGGGCATCACCAGTGATTTGTCGGGTGCTGCCTCTTCTGCTACTCATTCGGTTCCCCACGACATCCAAGAGCTGATGAGTCCTGTAGGATCGGGTTAAGGAGTTGGAGAAGACACTCACGATCGTCAAAGGTAGCACTAATGTGTGGAAGTTGAAGGCAGATAAAACGTTTGAGCGGGAAAAGTATCTGCTGGATGAGGTGGCTTAGATTGGAAAGCAGTTTCGATATGAGTGTCTCTTGTTGATTTTGCTCCTTGAAATATTGCATGTTGTTTACTAGATGCCTTTGACTGGGTTGTGTAGTTGTCAATCTCATTTCGCAGGAAGAGAAAGAGCACATCATCATCCGGTTGAATTGCCTAACTCAAGCGGAGCTAGAGGATGGTGGATTCTTCTGGACCGATCAGAGTTGAGCGACTGTGCTAGTGATGTTGCAAAATCGCGTTGCTGATACATTGCAAATGTATCTATAATTTTTGATGTTCCATGCTTGGTTTTATGTACTTTCTTGTGTTTTGTCCACACTTTGGAGTACTTTTTATATGATTCCTTGGACTAACCTATTAACAAGAGCCATAGTGTCAGCTACCTGTTTTCTGCTGTTTTTGGTTCCAGGAAGTCAGAAAATGAATATTCTCGGAATTGGACGAGACAAAAGCCAAAGTCACTATTTTACCGGAAGACATCTGGAGCCAGAATAGGAGACGGAGAGGAGCCAGGGGCCACCACACCACCTGGCCGCGTGGGCCAGGCCTGGCCGTGCCAGGGGGTGGTCTGGCTGACCCCAACACCCCCTCGACCTCTCCTTCCGCCTACATATTGCCTCTGATACGGAAACCCTAAGTACCCGATCAAAATTCCACGAAGAGTCTGTAGCCGCCATCATCTCCATCCCTAGATCGAGAGGGATCTGAAGCTCTTCCCTACCGGAGAGGGGAATTTACCCTGGAGGCCTTCTTCATCATCATGCAAGCCTCCGGTGTGATGCGTGAGTAGTTCATATCTGGACTACGTGTCCATGTAGTAGCTAGATGGCTGGTTCTCCTCCTTTGTGCTATCATGTCTAGATCTTGTGAGCTCCGTTCATGATCAAGATCATCTATTTGTAATCCATACATGTTGTGTTTGCGGGGATCTGATGGATATTGAGATGCTATTTCAGATTGATTATTGATTCTATCATGTCTTTGTTATTTGTGATCTTGCATCCTTTCCGTTGTTAGTAGCTATCTTGGCCAAGTAGATGCTAGCAACTCCAAGAGTTAGTATTTATGCTCGATAGTGGGTTCATGCCTTTGGTAATCTGGGGAAGTGATATAAATCTCTAAGGTACTAGGTGTGCTGTTGCTACTAGGGATAAAACAACAATCCTTTATTCATAGAACAATCGTATTGTTTACTTTACACGCAATTCGTAAAGCAATAATCTGTTGCTTGCAACTTAATACTGGAGGGGGTTCAGATGATAACCTGAAGGTGGATTATTAGTCATAGATGCAGTTGGATGGCGGTCTATGTATAATGTTGTAATGCCTAATCAAGTCTCAAAGGAGTCAAGATGATTAGTATATGCTTGTATGGTTTCTCGATGTTTGTCAATTGCCTCGTTGTAATTTGTTCACCCAGCATGTTATCTATCTTAAGGAGAGCCACCTCTAGTGAACTATGGACCCCGGTCCTTTCTTTTACATTCAATCTACAATCAATTGGTTACTGCTTTGTGTTTACTTTCTGCAAACTATTACTTCCTTCCATTCGATACGTTTAATCCTTTGTTTTCAGCAAAACCGGTGAGATTGACAACCTCATCGTAAGTTGGGGGCAAAGTTCTGTGGTTGTGTTGTGCAGGTCTCCACGTTGCTGCTGGCACCGGTAGGGCGCCCTGCCAACATTCAGCTAGCTACACCTTTGGGGTGTTTCCTTGCTCCTACTGGATTGATAACCTTGGTTTCGTACTGAGGGAAAATGTACTGTTGTGCTCATCATACCTTCCTCCTGGGGTTCCCCAACGAGCTCATTAATACACATTCATCAAGTACTTTTACTAGCACTATTGCCAGGATCAAAAGAAGAAGATACTTCCACGTCAATAACGAGCACATCAAGACTTTTTCTGGCGCCGTTGCCGGGGAGTCAAGGACATCTTCACAAGGGGAGTCCCTCATAACCAATCTCTTTACTTTGTTATTTTTGTTTTGCTTAGTTTACTTTTGTTTTGTTTGCTTGTCTCTTTATCAAAAACACACAAAAAATTAGTTTTACTAGTTTGCTTTCTTTATTGAAAAAACACAAAAAATAGTTTCTATCTTAAGTTGCCATTATGTCTAGCCTTGCTCCAATCACTATGTCACCTGAGGAAATGATTTTCACTTTTAAACAAGGAATTGAGGAGAGCTTCAAGGAAGCTTGGTCTAGAATCTCTGATCTACATGAAAAAACTGAGCCTAAAATGACTCAAAGCTTGTTCCTTAGTAGTTTTTATCTTGGAATTGCTCTTTGCTATAGATATGCTTTAGATGCTGTTGTGGGAGGAGATTTCCTCCATTGCAATGAGGATGATGTTGTTAATGCTATAAAGAAATTGGTCTTTACTTACAACTTGCCTAGCAAAACTGATATTTCTTTCACAAACATATTTGCTAGATTGAACACTCTTCAGACCCGCACTACTAGTTTAAAGGATTGCTATAATACGCTTAGGGAGCATCATAATTATGTTCCGATAAATTTTGAACCATCAAAGTGGCTCCCCACAGTAAAGATTGATATAAATAATGAAACTTTTCAAGCTCGATGTGATATCATGTCTGAATGTTGTCTATGCCCAAAGATATTTATGAATCTTTGAAACTTTGGGGGCTTTCTAAAGGAGGAAAAGAAATATCTCTTGCTAATAATGCCACAATATTACCTATTGGAGTAGCTGAAGGAGTGTTTACAAAGATCCTTGGGAAAATGATTTCTACTGATTATCTTGTTATTGAATATGCAAGAAAAGGACAAATTACACTTGGACGGTCCCTATTAGAACTCCTTGGAGCAATAATAGATGTGGGAAAGGGGACCATGCACCTTGCTTCTCCACCAAACAATCATATGTTCCCCAAGGTTAAGAATAAAAGTAAGAGAGGTAAGGGCAAGAAATTTGGTTTTAATGCTTCTTCATTTGAGAACAGTTGATTCTTTTTCTTGCTTCTTATGCCTAACTTAAAGGCGTTAAAGAAAAGTACTTATTGGGAGATAACCCAAAAGTTTTAGATGAGTCTTGGAAGTTATTACTTCAGTAATAACCGCTCCTTATCCTTTTTAATTGCTTTTTTGTGCCAAGAGTAACCTCTAATGAGAGAGAAGTAATGATTGGGAAAGTTGCTGTCTCGAAACAGATTTCTATGCTTCACCGTAAAAATTCGTGTAAAATATCTGTACGTCCTTTTGAGGCGTGCATTTTTGTGCTTCTGCCCCAGGTTGTTATATAACTTTCGTGAGTTCAACACTTTTTGATTTGAGCAACAGAAGGTCTTCGAAAAAATTTGTATTTACCTGCTGGTCTGTTTTGACAGATTTCTGCCATTTTCTGCATTTGCTTCTTGATTGGTTCCTTTTTGAGTTCTTTTGGGGAATTGAGCTTTTTGAGGGAAGTGCTACAGTATCTTGTGTTTTAATGGAAATTTATTGATGTTATAACTGAACCTAAAGACTTATTATCTTGAGTGCACTAATGTTGCTAATAAAGATTATGTGAACTTTTGTATGAAGGAAAATTTTCAGGTGTATGGAAGGAATGATTAATGATATGAAGAATGGACTAAAGCTCAAGCTTGGGGATGCCACGCGTGTCACCCCAAGAAATATCCAAGAAGTACAAGCGTCAAATCTTGGGGATGCCCAAGGCATCCCCTTCTTCATCAATAAAAATCCCAGGTTTCTTCCAAACGCTTCATTTTTATTGTTTCATGCACAGTTGTGTTGTTCTTGGAGCATCTTATTTTTTGTTTTCGTTTTGGTTTTTTGTTTGCCTTGTTTGCCTTGTTTGCTTAGTTTGCTGAATAAATTGGTTGGATTCCCTCTTTGATATATTGGTTTTCAAATAGTTTGGTTTGGTTTGGAAAAGAGTAGGAAAATTTCCTGCTTAAGTGGTAAAGAGAGCTTGTTTTTGACTATGGCCTATGCTTTCTCATGCCATGCTCGATATTGTTTTGGCTTTATGCTTAGTATTCTTTGCTATAGCATGACTTGTTATAAAAAGTTGAGATTGCTTAATGTGCCTTGGATGAATCATGCGTTGTTTTAGCATATTAAAGCATAGTATCGTGGTATTCTCCTTTGATGCTTTATTTGGATTGACTTTGCGCATGCTCACACCATGTTATGACTATCCAAAGTCACCATAAGCCTTTATTACCCTTTATTTTTCAACTTGTAGTATTACTTTATGCTTTGATCAATGATGTTTTGTTGCTCTGCATGATTATGGCCATTATTGCTCTCTTAGTTTATCGCTCCCAGTCTTTTGCTAGCCTCCACAACCAAGTATGAGTTCCACTCATGCATCCAACTCCCTAAACCAAGTTATTCCAAAGAGTCCACCATACCTACCTACTAGCTTATTCTATTCCAAGTATATTCATGCTTTTGTTTACCTTTCGAATTAAACTTGTTATGAGAAAACTAGTGATTAAAGCTCTCACGAACTTGATGGCACACTTTAATTTTCTTGCCCTTAATAAACCCGAACCATTGCGTCCATCTTTGTTGTGTATATGCTTGCGCTTTATAAGTTGTAGTTAGCAGTGTTGGGGATCGGTGCGGAAAACAAAAAATTTCCTACGTTGAACCCCAGAAACTTGCCTAGGATCTATCTATGTAGTAATGCAGTACCGGCCGGAGCGTAGAGAATACATACCCTTGTAGACCGTACGCGGTTAACGTTCTGCGGGAACGTGGTTGATGCAGTCATACTCGTAGCCGACCTCAAGGTCGCGAAGCTCCTCGCAGGTCACCCCTTGCTCCTTCTTGATCTTCATCATCTTCATCGTGCAACAGCTCCGGCTCACGACATTTAAGCGCCCCAAGTGTTGCGCCTCGTGTCTTCGTACACATCCGGTGCACGATGAGACCTCCGGCTGCTCGATCCCGTCAGGAGTGCAGAAGTTGATATCCAGCTAGGAATCCCTGCAGCGCAACGGCGTACTGCAGGTGTGCCTCGATCGCACAGCCCAGACTTGGGGCCATGGTCACGAAGTATAGAGAGAGGGAGGAGGAGAAAAGTCAACCAAAGGACTTCTCCAATTGTGTATTTGGTGTATTTAATCCCACCCATGGGCACCCCTTTATATAGGCGGAGGGGGTGTGCCCTCCCCATTGGGTTAGCCATGTGGGACTATTAGTTAAAGGAAAATAATAGCTATTTTCTTCCTAGCAGAATGGGCCAAAAGTTAGCCCAATAGCCAAAACAGAAAAACAACTAATAAAAGAAAAAGGGGACAACAGGCGGGTGGGCCGGCCAGCCCCACCGCGGCCCAGCACCCCGCCCAGCAGCAGCAGCAACCGGCGCCCCCCGCCTAGGCCGTTGTGCCCTCGTGGCCGTCCTGGCAGCCCGGGTGGGCCGGCTCGCCCGCGCGGCCCAGCATGCCTGCTGGTGGCGGCGGCGACCGCCCAGCCCCGGGTGGGCCGCCCATCCCGCGCTCGACCCGCTAGCAGCCAGCGGCAGCGGCGTCTGCCCGCCAGCTCCTGTGCGGCGCGCAGTTACCTGCCGCCCAGTGCGGTGGCTGTTATCCGCCGCCCACTTGGGCTGTGGCTGTTTTGCCTTTTTCCCTTTTATTTTTCTGCAGTTTTATTTCTAGGTCTTTTCCCTCTGGGATTCGTCCTAATATAAAAGTTGCTTTTATAAATCTTAACTTAAATATTATTTAGAATATATTAATTTATAATTAACATATAACAAATATATACTCCCTCCGTCCCAAAATATAAGGCGTCTAAGGATTGGTCAAAAGTCAAACCTTACTAACTTTGATCAAATATTTAAAAATAAAAATCTACATCTACAATATTGAATGGACATATTAAGAAAATATACTTTATGGTAAATCTATTGATATTATTTAGTATTATAAATTTTTATATTTTTGTGTATAATCATGGTCAAACTTAAAAATGTTGACTTTTGACTAATCCTTAGGCACCTTATATTTTGGGACGGAGGGAGTATTTAAATTCCCATTTATCCGAAAACACTTTTCGGGGCTTTTCCTTTATTCTTTCTCCGAACAACTTCAGATCTCTCCGCGGAATGATTCCGGCTTTCTCTTTCTCTACTATGATTCCATCTTACGAATGATCGCTCTCATCGTACCCTTAAGTGTATCCTCTCACGGCTCGGGAATGCTCTAGACATGATTTGTATCAATGATCAACAGAGGGACCAGGGATGTCCATGTAACCCCTATGCATTCTTGATGACAATGTCGTTTGAACCGTCTAAATCTAGCATCCTCTTTCCTTTGTTTCTCGATACAACTTGTCCGAGATCCGATCATTGGTATCCCATACCTTATTCAATCTCGTTCACAACAAGTTATGTTTTCTTGTTACCGTGATATTACATCCTCGTGACCTAGTCACATGTTGCAACATTTATGTATGTAATCTCACCAAGTCGGCCGTATGTATCTTTACCCGTCATGTGGGTGAACAAATCCCGATCTTGTAGTCACATGTCATCTACTGTTCCTTTGGAATACCCAACATACACCTTTATGGCCACCGTATTACCAGATGACGGTTGATGCAGTCTAAGCAGCCTAGGGAAACAGAGAGTAATATGAGCTCACGGTCTAAGGAGAAGGAGTCTAGGTATAGTTGTTGCAACAATGAACTATATGACTTGATCGTGTTGCAATCCTTCGAGGAATGTCCAACCACATCATTCTCCAAAGATATGATCTCGTTGTCAGTCGGCATAAATGCCCATGATCTTGAAACCCAGATCATCTTCGTGACCAACGAACTAGTATGAATAGAGGCTACTAGGGACTTGGTTATTTCATACAACACCTGTACCAATGTTTCTACTGGGCACAGTTATAGCACAATATGAAACTATTATAAACTAATTGAGATATGACAATAAAAACCTATTTATTATTTGCCTCTAGGGCATATCTCCTTCAGTCTCTCACTTGCACTGGAGTACAAATAATCTAGCTCGCATTTTACTCTTATAAACCATATGCCATATGCGTTTACAGATTATGCATGCTCATGGGAAACGTCATGTCCATGTTCTGTTTTACCAGATCATTATGTCTTTTGCAAATCGTTAATGTCTTCCTAATTTTGACATTCACACCATTATCTTATAATGGGTCGAAGCATTTGTTTGGCGACAAAGTGAGACTTTTGTTTCTAGTGTTTATGATGACAGTCATTTTCACTGTTGTCATCTAAACTTCGAATCACACTTTGCTATCCTTTGTGTATATACTATAGTCATGGCAGCAGAACAAGGCCGGATTCCAGGAGCTTACAGTGACGTTAGATCAACCTCGAGGGCTTTCTCATGGGCATTGGGCCCTGGGACACATCATTCTACGTTAAAAGCGAACTAGCCCCGCCACAACATTATATCACATCAGATGGAGCTTTTATACTTCTATATCTATGTAGATCCTGGTGCATGAAATGCAACTACGCCACTTACATTGCTTCTTGCCTTTTAAGTACAAACTTAATTCTGGTTCAGTGATCAACTCAGGAATCACTTAAGGACATGTTCTTATAGTTAAGAGCTAGTCCTTCCAACCAGAACCTTGGGTCACATTATGTCGAGCGTACAACATGGTTGTATGGAAGAACCTATGACTGTGGCATAGGAGATGCAACACATCTCTTTCTTTCAACCATAGTTGCAATACTAACTCAATGCTTCATATAGTAAGAAATACTTTCTCACCCTGTTCTATTCTGAACTTCTTTAGAATCTTGCTTAGGACATTCTGAACATCTTTCAGAATCAAGTCCAGGAAGCATTCGACATTCAGTGTTTATTAAACTTACCAATCTATCTCGATAGATCTTCTTGTTTAATAACTTCAACGTCATCCTAACTTAAATATTATTAACACCAATCACATCATTCACATATGTTGTCCACATATCCCAGAATGATTTCACGCTCCCACTCAAATATGACATTTATGTTTGAGATCTAGGGATTTCACTTAGCTCCCACTCAAAATATGTTAGCTACATATTATGAATTAGCCAAGATGATTTGCTCCCACTCAAATCTAGGTCCTCTTGATAATCTTGGAGATTCCAAAATTCCTTGATCAGCATCAAATCGAGAATTCCACTAACGAGATTTCAATGACCATTCATTTCTCGTACTTAGGTCCATCACGCTTCTTTGTATTTCGTAGGTATGTCTTGTTCAAAACATGACAAGTGAATCAATATATGATTCCACAAACTTCTAGAATATATAGTTGAATCCTACTTTCTTTAGTAAAAGTATTTACTGAAACTTTTATGATTATTATCAACAGTTTCTCCTCTATTAGCAGAGTTCGGATTTACGAAACAAATTCCGCTACGCCACTCAACAATCCAGAGGCAAGGTCAAATACCTTGTTTTGATCTTTTACTTTCTTTCACCTGTATCTTCATCAGGACACATCAATTTAGGACAACAACAAGTTTGCCCCTTGTGGAAGATGCATTCATAGCTTCCTAAGAATGCTCTACAAAGACGTGTTTATTCACCACGTTTTGACTTATCAAAATCTCCAGAAACTCGAACGTGCCATAACACTTATGGTGTTGTTTCCACGAATCTTCAGATGTTCCTTTGTATTTCAAATGAGTGTTTGCTTATTTCGATCTTTAACTCTAAACGACAACTGTAACCCTATAAGAGATAATATTATACCATATGTATCTAATACATAATGATTATGATGTTTAGACATCTCAACATGGTTTGAATTCATCCAATTATCATAATTTGTGAAACATCTTTCACAAGTCCCTTTTATGCTAAACTTAACTTGAATACTTTAGTCATGTCGATCAAATCAAAGAGACTTCGTATTCTTGTTAATTTCAATATCCCATTTAGTTATGAACTCATTTGAACAATTCAAATCATTTCAAACTTCATGTTTCATTAAGTAAATACATTTATTCACTTAAGTCCACAATAAATGATTTCCACTACTTGTTGAAAATATGATACATCACTATGTATAAGATTCAACATTTCTTCGCATATCACCGTTTTACCAGAACACGGAGTTTTAGTCATTCTGCCCAAGAGGCATGGTTTTGCAAAGTCTCCAGATTAAGCATCTAGGACCCCGATCTTTCATAAAGAACCCGCCATAACCAAAATGACTTAAACTATAGTGTCTTTTCATTATTAAGCTTTGGATATCTTTTAGCATTCTGATCCTTTATAAATGTTTGAACTATTATCATTAACATAGTGATAAGAATAACTTATTTGTAATCGTAATGTGACCATAAGGTATCATTCATAAGAATAGTACAAACTGGTTTGTAACTTGTTCATATGAATAATCGTCTCGCCAAAAGCAAGACACACATACAAAGATTACAAATTTACATTCAAGTCCACTAATCCAAATGATAAACTTTGAGGAAAGTGGTGATGTCGGCCATCAAATGTTTTGCTTACCATCATCAAGCCACATTGTCTTAAATCCAGCAATTCTCAAGCAGATCATCCTGTTTTCACAAAGCAGGACAAGTATCAAATACTTTATAAACTACAACGAGTTTTGCAAGAATCACATTTATAATTTCTATATCTTACATATACTTGTTCATCCAAGACTCCATTTGCAATCAAGCCCTTTTAAGAGTTATCAACTCTAATGCAAGATCGCTAAGTGTTTTTGCAAACATTCCGAAGTCATCGAATTATCTCCTAATGGTTATTGTATCAAGAAGAGAAGAACACCTTTTATGAGGATATCCCTTAGGCGTGGGTATTAATCTATGAAGTTGGACACTTTTGCTAAGTTCCAAATTAAGCAATATATTCCATGGTCGCAAAAGACCTCAATGGGATAGGCTAAGATCTACTAAGATATTTGCAAACAGACATCTAGACTAAGTTTATAATAAGATATCAATTTATAATTGGTCTCCACTAAAATGGTCATCCCCTGGACGATTTTAGTGATCACATGATCCCTATCCTCTGCACCTCCCCTGATCATCACGGCCATCAGTGCATTGTCAAAGGTAGACATTCAACAATGCCAATCACATCATCCATGTGACTCATGCTCAATCTTTCGATCTCTTGTGTTCCGAGGCCATGTCTGTACATGCTAGGCTCGCCAAATCTAACTTGTGTGTATTCGCTGTGCAACATGGCTTACACCCACTGTATGCGAACGTAGATATGTCTGACACCCAGGCCTATAACCCTGGATCGCCTCATACCGAAGAACTTTCTTGGTGGTGCACACAAAAGGGGAACACGGAACATTGGAATTAAATAGGGATTATCTTATTTGCTACCGTTGAGTATCTAAATACTAGCACACAATAAGATGTAAAACAGGTATCAACGTCATATGTATAATGTGATATGATATGGTCTTTCTTGCGCCTTGATCTCCATCGAGCGCTCCGGCATGATCTCCATACTGCCCTTGGTTTGACGCTAAGTCCACAACGCCTCCACCAGGTCGTTCATCGGAACAATGACTATCACTATGCTACTTAGTAATAGAAAGTAAACTACTTTACCTTCGTATCGACCAATGCCATATCATAATCACATGCCCCCTGCAAAATAAAGTTAGACGCCTCTACTTTATCTATTGCAAGTTTTACGTGGTTGTTAGGGCTTTCGCACTAGAACCATTTCTAAACTACGAACTTTCCAACCACAACATGGATCCGATAGTTGTCTCTATTACACCCCTTTCGGGGCCCTCCGTTGTAAATGCTATATCAACTATCGAATGAGAGATAGACACCCGCTAGCCACTTATACGGTACAAGCCGTATGTTGAGCGTGGAACCAATCTCGCGTACGAATACGCGTAAGGT
Organism: Avena eriantha; assembly: GCA_910589775.1. Taxonomy (NCBI): domain Eukaryota; kingdom Viridiplantae; phylum Streptophyta; class Magnoliopsida; order Poales; family Poaceae; genus Avena; species Avena eriantha. The sequence goes on along the minus strand of OU342744.1, from coordinate 79,797,021 downwards.
CGGTCCGGGCCGCTTCATCAAACAATACCGCGATATAAACAAGTACACGTTAGAGGGTAACAACTAAGGGATCAATGCCCGCACAAAACATGTGCGTACTGGCCATACAGCACTCCTACGCATAGATCGGCTCTGATTCCACTGTTGGGGATCGGTGCGGAAAACAAAAAATTTCCTACGTTGAACCCCAGAAACTTGCCTAGGATCTATCTATGTAGTAATGCGGTAACGGCCGGAGCGTAGAGAATACATACCCTTGTAGACAGTACGCGGTTAACGTTCCGCGGGGAACGTGGTTGATGTAGTCGTACTCGTAGCCGACCTGAAGGTCGCGAAGCTCCTCGCAGGTCACCCCTTGCTCCTTCTTGATCTTCATCATCTTCATCGTGCAACAGCTCCGGCTCACGACATTTAAGCGCCCCAAGTGTTGCGTTTCGTGTCTTCATACACATCCGGTGCACGATGAGACCTCCGGCTCCCTGATCCCGATGGGAGTGCGGAAGTTGATATCCGGCTAGGAATCCCTGCAGCACAACGGCGTACTGCAGGTGTGCCTCGATCGCACAGCCTAGACTTGGGGCCATGGTCACGAGGTATAGAGAGAGGGAGGAGGAGAAAAGTCAACCAAAGGACTTCTCCAATTGTGTATTTGGTGTATTTAATCCCACCCATGGGCACGCCTTTATATAGGCGGAGGGGGTGTGCCCTCCCCATTGGGTTAGCCATGTGGGACTATTAGTTAAAGGAAAATAACAGCTATTTTCATCCTGGCCGAATGAGCCAAAAGTTAGCCCAATAGCCAAAACAGAAAAACAACTAATAAAAGAAAAAGGGGACAACAGGCGGGTGGGCCGGCCAGCCCCACCGCGACCCAGCACCCCGCCCAGCAACAGCAGCAGCAACCGGCACCCCCCCCCCCGCCTAGGCCGGCGTGCCCTCGTGGCCTGCCTGGCAGCCCGGGTGGGCCGGCTTGCCTGCGCGGCCCAGCACGCCTGCTGGTGGCGGCGGCGGCTGCCCACCCCCGGGTGGGCCACCCATCCCGCGCTCGGCCCGCTAGCAGCCAGCGGTAGCGGAGTCTGCCCGCCAGCTCCTGTGCGGCGCGCAGTTACCTATCGCCCAGTGCGGCGGCTGTTATCAGCCGCCCACTTGGGTTGGCTGTTTTGCCTTTTTCCCTTTTATTTTTCTGCAGTTTTATTTCTAGGTCTTTTCCCTCTAGGATTCGGCCTAATATAAAAGCTGATTTTATAAATCTTAACTTAAATATTATTTATAATATATTAATTCATAATTAACATATAATAAATCTATATTTAAATTCCCATTTATCCGAAAACACTTTTCGGGGATTTTCCTTTATTCTTTCTCCGAACAACTTCGGATCTCTCCGCGGAACGATTCCGGCTTTCTCTTTCTCTACTGTGATTCCATCTTACGAATGATCTCTCTCATCGTACCCTTAAGTGTATCCTCTCACGGCTCGGGAATGCTCTAGACATGATCTGTATCAATGATCAACAGAGGGACCAGGGATGTCCATGTAACCCCTATGCATTCTTGATGACAATGTCATTTGAACCGTCTAAATGTAGCATCCTCTTTCCTTTGTTTCTCGATAAAACTTGTCCGAGATCCGATCATTGGTATCCCATACCTTGTGCAATCTCGTTCACAACAAGTTATGTTTTCTTTACCGTGATATTACATCCCCGTGACCTAGTCACATGTTGCAACATTTATGGATGTAATCTCACCAAGTCAGCCGTATGTATCTTTACCCGTCATGTGGGTGAACAAATCCCGGTCTTGCAGTCACATGTCATCTACTGTTAATTTGGAATACCCAACATACACCTTTATGGCCACCGTACTACCAAATGACGGTTGATGCAGTCTAAGCAGCCTAGGGAAACAGTGAGTAATATGAGCTCACGGTCTAAGGAGAAGGAGTCTAGGTATAGCTGTTGCAACAATGAATTATATGACTTGATCGTGTTGCAATCCTTCGAGGAATGTCCAACCACATCATTCTCCAATGATATGATCTTGTTGTCAGTCGGCATAAATTCCCATGATCTTGAAACCCAGATCATCTTCGTGACCAACGAACTAGTATGAATAGAGGCTACTAGGGGCTTGGTTGTTTCATACAACACCTGTACCAATGTTTCTACTTGGCACAGTTATAGCACAATATGAAACTATTATAAACTAATTGAGATATGACAATAAAAACCTATTTATTATTTGCCTCTAGGGCATATCTCCTTCAAGCAGAACCATTTATCACGGGGAACGCTTTCAACATCGCACCTGTACTTTGTACCCTGTTGATATCATGTTCTTTTGCTTATGGATTCCGGCGGTGTGAAATAAAAGTGGAACTTGTAAGATCATGGAGTTTGTATGTGTGTTAGAGAAAAGCCTGGGCCGCTAGCCTGAGCCTTGCCTAATCATGGTGGAAACTTGCAGCATAACCATAATGAGCACTCTATGAAGCATCCTCAATAAAAACCTATGCAAATAGCAAATAAAAAGATCACTGAGATGCTCATTCTCTGCTTGCCTTGTCATTTTGATTATGGGATAGCTCCTGTATCATGTGCAAGGAGTACCCTGTTGGTGGTTCTTTATGATACATATGTACTTACAATGACAAGAGCTTACTTGTGACTAAAGTTGAGTAGCATGAGGTTCGGTCTTCGTAAGTAAGGGGCATGAGACTTTGGTTTATAACTTGTCAAGCATATCCTCTTAGTTGCGTCACTTTAACCTTAATCACCTTCAAGATGCGTATGATAGGGGCAATGAGAGCTGAAAGCTAATAAGTGAAGGAAATATGCCCTGAGAGGCAATAATAAAGTTGTTATTATGTATTCCTTATATATGATAGATGTTTATTTTGCATGCTAGAATTGTATTGATCGGAAACATCAATACATGTGTGTTTAATAAACAAAAAGGGTTCCTAGTTATGCCTCTCTTATAGACTAGCTTGTTGATTAACAAGATGATCAAGGTTTCCTGATCATGGACATTGGATGTTGTTAATAACAAGGTCACACCATTGGTGGAATGATGTGATGAACATTCATCCAAAGTATAGCATTACGATCAAATCATTATGTTTATATTGCTATAACATCATACGAAGTAATCTTTATCCTTAGACCATGAGATCATGTTAATTGCTAATACCTGAAGAGTATCTTGATAACATCAAATGTCACACCGTAACAGGGTGACTATAAAGATGGGTTCAGTACTACGAAGGTGTTATGTTGAGGCTCATGGATCAAGAGTGGAATTTGTCAATCCCGATGACGGATAGATATACTCTGAGCCCTCTCGGTGATATCACATTGAGATAGCTTGCAAGCAAGTGATGTGATCACTAGAATGTTATATCACGGGAACGAGAAAAGAGTGCATCTCGGCAACGAGATCAAACTAGGTATGGAGATACCGATGATCGAATCTCGGACATGTAATATATCGCGAGACAAAGGGATTTAGTTACAAGCGTTAAAGGTTCTCACGATCACAGAAGTCATCGTTGAATGTGTAGGAGTCAGTACGGATCTCCAGGTCCCGCTGCTGATTATTGATCGGAGAAGGGTCTCGATCATGTCTGCATTATTCGCGAACCGTAGGGTGACACACTTAAGAGTTACCGGACACCATTTTGGAGCACATATGTTTCAGACGAAAGAATTACAAAGCGCAGGAATTGTTTCAATTGAAACCGGAAATTGTTTCGGGTGAAATTAGAGAAAGTGGTTCTGTATGTGATATTGAAATATTGCAAGGGGCTATATGTGAATGTTTGTTAATTAAAGTAATTAACAAAATTATGAATAAATTTAATAAAAGAGTTTTATTAAATGAGAGAGCATTAAACTTGGAGAATTTTAATGCATTTAAAGTGGAGACTTTAAAAGGGAATGTGAAGAGGCATTTTAATGTGGAGGGGTTACCACCACATGAATGGGGGAGGTGAGGGGTCACCCCCATGCGCCGGCCATGGAGAGAGGGGGTACCCCCTCCTCCTATAAAAGGCCACCCATTCCCTCCTTCATCCTCACACCTCCTTGTGAAGGATCTCTGTCCCCCTCTAGAATTATTCCCCCATGGTCTCGGATTAGCGAGATACATGTTCCCAGTGGCATTTCGTCTGGAAGGAGTTGATGCTTCCGCTGGATCGCTGGAGCGAGGAGGTGGAGGTTGTCCGGTGGCTTGAACGTGTGTGCGAGTGCGGATGCGTTGCTGAGTTGCGGCGCTCGGACTTCCTCACGATCTTCAGATCGGCAAGTGTACGACTACATCAACCACGAGTTCCTACTCGTTAACAAAACTCGTTGTCTTCGAGGGTAAGTTCTCGTTGGATGTCTGTCCACCCGTTGCTTTATACCTAGTAGATAGATCTTGGCGTGTAGTTCACACCGTAGGAAATTTTTGTTTTCTATGATGCGGACCCAATAGTGGTATCAGAGCCTGATCTATGCGTAGGTGCTTTGCACGGGTAGTACACATATGTTTATATGTGGGTGATGATGATCATGTTATTGCATCTTCTATGTATTTTGGATATTAGTGGCATAGTGGGATGAAGCGGCCCGGACCAACCTTACATGTCATCGTACATGAAACCGGTTCCACGACTAACATGCAACTTGTTTTGCATAAGTGGCTAGCGGGTGCCTGTCTCTCCTACTATAGTCAATATCTGATTTACAACGAGTTGCTAATAACTTAGTTATCCTCGTTGTGGTTCATGTTCGTAGGTGAGAACGGTTCTGTCTCCGAAAGCCTTAAGCCACGTAAAACTTGTAATTGATAAATTAGAGGCGTCTAGTTTAGATCGTTGCTGGGCTAGTGTATTGATATGGTATTGTTGTAAGTAGATGTATGATAGATACTCTTACAACACATTCAACGTGTAAGTTCCATAGACCTTGGCCTTACACACAAAGGAATGATAGAGATCATACCACGATGCAAGTGATAGAGATAAAATGCATGGACCATATCATCTCACTTTACACATTAGATGTTAGCATCTTATACTGCTAGTTTGGCGCTTTTGGTAGCATTGTAAGATGATCCCTCATTTAGATATCAAGATAAAATGTGTTCTTCCTTGAGTATGCACCGTTCTATGGATCGTGTTTTGAGACATCACGTGATGATCGGGTGTACTCGACTCTACGCTTTCATACAATGGGTGTAAGACATTTTTACACACGCGAGTACTAAGGTTCTTACTTGGCGAGCCTAGCATGTACAGACATGGCCTCGGAACACGGACCGAAAGGTTAAGCATGAGTCATATGGTTGATATGATGCCCATATAGATGCTCGCCTTTGAAGCTACACCGACTCACGTGATGATCGGACTTGGTGTAGTGGATTTGGTTCATGTAATCACCAAAAAGGCACGAGGGATGTCGTTTTTGAGTGGGAGTTCATTAGTAATTTGGATTAGTTGAACTCAATCTATCATAAACTTAGTCTACATAAACTTTAAAAATTCTGTTGTAGATGGCACTACCTGCTTTTACTTTCAATGTGTTCATGGAGAAAGAGAAACTTGCTGCGAATGGTAGCAACTTCACCAACTGGGCTATGAATTTGAGGATTCTCCTCATTGCTGCACAAAAGCAATATGTGCTAGATGCGCCGCTAGGCCCCCCACCAGCTCCTGATGCCCCTGACGAGGAAAAGAATGTCTATGTGACTCGTCAGGAGGACCACGACTTAGTTCATTGCGGCATACTGTATGGGCTAGAGCCAGAACATCGAAAGCGTTTCGAAAATGGCAACGCCTTTGATACCATGGGAGAATTGAAAATGATTTTTGATACCCATGCTGTCGTAGAGAGTTATAATGCTACTGAAAAGTTCTTTAGCTGCATGATGGAGGAGAACAGATCCGTTAGTGAGCATGTACTCAAAATGTCTGGGTACGCCGATAAGCTTGTGTCCTTGGGAATAACGATTCCCATTGACTTAGGCATACATCGTGTTCTCCAATCTCTGCCACCTAGCTACAAGAGCTTCGTGATGAACTATAATATGCAGGGCATGAAGAAGACTCTTCCCAAGCTTTTGTCAATGCTTAAGACTGCAGAAGTGGAGATTAGGAAAGAACATCAAGTGTTGATGATCAATAGGACCACCAGTTTCAAGATGGACAAGAAAGGCAAGCACAAGGGAAAGAAGGGTGGCAAATCTGTTGCCGCACCTGAAAAGAAACCCCGAGCTGGCCCTAAGTCCGATACCGAGTGCTACTATTGCAAGGGGACTGGCCATTGGAAGCGCAACTGCCCCAAGTATTTGGCGGACAAGAAGTCCGGCAAGGCAAACAAAGGTATATGTGATATACATGTTATTGATGTGTACTTGACTAGTACTCGCAGTAGCACCTGGGTATTTGATACGGGATCAGTTGCTAATATATGTAACTCGATTCAAGGGCCGCGAAACAAGCGACAACTAGCAAGGGATGTGGTCACAATGCGGGTCGGTAATGGATCAAGAGTTGATGTGATCGCCGTCGGAACGCTGCCTCTCCATATGCCATAAGGTTTTGTCGATCCTAAGGATGCTAATAAGGTATGCAAACTTCAGCGATCCATCTATGGACTGAAGCAAGCATCCTGGAGTTGGAATCTCCGCTTTGATGAGGTGATCAAAGAGTTTGGATTTGTCCAAACTTATGGAGAGGCTTGTATTTACAAGAAAGTGAGTGGGAGCAATGTGGCATTTCTGATATTATATGTGGATGACATATTATTGATTGGAAATGATATATATCTTTTAAACAGTGTTAAAAGTTATCTAAACAACAAATTTTCGATGAAAGACCTTGGTGAAGCGTCATATATATTAGGCATTAAAATCTATAGAGATAGATCAAGGCGCCTAATTGGGCTATCGCAGAGTACATACCTTGATAAGATATTAAAGAAGTTTAATATGAACGAAAGTAAGAAGGGGTTCTTACCTATGTTGCAAGGCAAGACATTGAGTAAGACTCAAAGTTAGCTACGACGGAAGAAAGAGAGATGATGGATAAGATCCCCTATGCCTCGGCCATAGGCTCTATTATGTATGCCATGCTATGTACAAGACCGGATGTGGCACATGCTATTAGTTTGACTAGTAGGTACCAATCTGATCCAGGTTCGGAACACTAGATAGCGGTAAAGAACATCCTCAAGTACTTGAGAAGAACTAGGGATATGTTTCTTATATACGGAGGTGAAGAAGAGCTAGTCGCTAAGTGTTATGTCGATGCTAGCTTTGACACCGATCCAGATGACTAAGTCTCAATCCGGATACGTATTTCTCTTGAACGGAGCAGCAGTTAGTTGGAGGAGTTCCAAACAACCTGTGGTGGCTAGATCAACGATGAAGGCGGAATATGTTGCTGCTTCAGAAGCGACGCAGGAAGCGGTTTGGATGAAAGAGTTCATTACGGAACTAGGTGTGGTTCCTAGTGCATTGGACCCAATGGTGATCTATTGTGACAACAATGGAGCCATAGCCAACGTAAAGGAACTGAGGTCTCACAAGAATTCCAAGCATATTAAGCGCCAGTTTCACTCCATCCGTGAGCATGTCAAGGATGGAGATATAAAGATTTGTAAAGTACACATGGACCTAAATGTAGCAGATCCGTTGACTAAAGCTCTCCCTAGGGAAATACATGATCAACACCGGAACTCCATGGGTGTTAGATTTATCACTATGTGAACTAGATTATTGTCTCTAGTGCAAGTGGGAGACTGAAGGAAATATGCCCTGAGAGGCAATAATAAAGTTGTTATTATGTATTCCTTATATATGATAGATGTTTATTTTGCATGCTAGAATTGTATTGATCAGAAACATCAATACATGTGTGTTTAATAAACAAAAAGGTTTCCTAGTTATGCCTCTCTTATAGACTAGCTTGTTGATTAACAAGATGATCAAGGTTTCCTGATCATGGACATTGGATGTTGTTAATAACAAGGTCACACCATTGGTGGAATGATGTGATGAACATTCATCCGAAGTATAGCATTACGATCAAGTCATTATGTTTATATTGCTATAACATCATACGAAGTAATCTTTATCCTTAGACCATGAGATCATGTTAATTGCTAACACCTGAAGAATATCTTGATAACATCAAACGTCACACCGTAACAGGGTGACTATAAAGATGGGTTCAGTACTACGAAGGTGTTATGTTGAGGCTCATGGATCAAGAGTGGAATTTGTCAATCCTGATGACGGATAGATATACTCTAGGCCCTCTCGGTGATATCACATTGAGATAGCTTGCAAGCAAGTGATGTGATCACTAGAATGTTATATCACGGGAACGAGAAAAGAGTGCATGTTGGTAACGAGATCAAACTAGGTATGGAGATACCGATGATCGAATCTTGGACATGTAACATATCGCGAGACAATGAGATTTAGTTACAAGCGTTAAAGGTTCTCATGATCACAGAAGTCATCGTTGAATGTGTAGGAGTCAGTACGGATCTCCAGGTCCCGTTGCTGATTATTGATCGGAGAAGGGTCTCGATCATGTCTGCATTATTCGCGAACCGTAGGGTGACACACTTAAGAGTTACCAGACACCATTTTGGAGCACATATGTTTCAGACGAAAGAATTGCAAAGCGCAGGAATTGTTTCAATAGAAACCGGAAATTGTTTCAGGTGAAATTGCAGAAAGTGGTTCTGTATGTGATATTGAAATATTGCAAGGCCTTTATGAAAGCGCGGACCAAACAATAAGTACCATAATTTTTGGAAGCTCTTTATGAAACTTGGATCTCTGCTTCCTTCTATGAAGGCCTTTCTTCCACCTATAGATTGAGTCTCCACCTTCTATGTTTATGCACTTACTTTGAGAGCATAGTCTCCATTGTTAGTTCTATGTGCATTGTCCCAAGACTTGTTGATTGATGCATACCTTGATATTGCTTGTTTTAAACTATTTGTATCTAGTCACCCTTATGAACTTTGAAGGTGTCCTATGCATTTATACTTGCTACTCTATGAGGGACAAGCTGAATACTAGTATGCTATGTTTTCTTTATGTGAAACAAACAAACATCTTGCAAAGCATTGTTATTCATGAATCTTTTGTTTGTGCCTTTTCATGTTGCATCATAGTTTCTTTGTCTTATTGCTAGAACTTTGTCTTTCATGTTATGATTGAAGTACTATGATCCCAGCTTTGAATGTTTTACAAATACTTTGATCAAGTTTATGATGGTGCATGTCACCTCAAAAATTATTCTTTCTTTTTATCACTTACCTACTCGAGGACGAGCAGGAGTTAAGCTTGGGGATGTTGATACATTGCAAATGTATCTATAATTTCTGATGTTCCATGCTTGGTTTTATGTACTTTCTTGTGTTTTGTCCACAGTTTGGAGTACTTTTCATATGATTTCTTGGACTAACCTGTTAACAAGAGCCACAGTGCTAGCTGCCTCAGCCTCTTCTTCTGCCTATATATTGCCTCTGATACGGAAACCCTAAGTACCCAATCAAAATTCCACGAAAGAGTCTGTAGCCGCCGTCATCTCCATCCCTAGATCGGGAGGGATCTGAAGCTCTTCCCGGCACCCTACTGGAGAGGGGAATTTACCCTGGAGGCCTTCTTCATCATCATGCAAGCCTCCAGTGTGATGCGTGAGTAGTTCATCTCTAGACTACGGGTCCATGTAGTAGCTAGATGGCTGGTTCTCCTCCTTTGTGCTATCATGTCTAGATCTTGTGAGCTCCGTTCATGATCAAGATCATCTATTTGTAATCCATACATGTTGTGTTTGCGGGGATCCGATGGATATTGAGATGCTATTTCAGATTGATTATTGATTCTATCATGTCTTTGTTATTTGTGATCTTGCATGCTTTCCATTGTTAGTAGCTATCTTGGCCAAGTAGATGCTAGCAACTCCAAGAGTTAGTATTCATGCTCGATAGTGGGTTCATGCCTCTGGTAATCTGGGGAAGTGACAGAAATCTCTAAGGTACTAGATGTGCTGTTGCTACTAGGGAGAAAACAACAATCCTTTGTTCATAGAACAATCGTATTGTTTACTTTACACGCAATTCGTAAAGCAATAATCCATTGCTTGCAACTTAATACTGGAGGGGGTTCGGATGATAACCTGAAGGTGGATTATTAGTCATAGATGCAGTCGGATGGCGGTCTATGTATAATGTTGTAATGCCCAATCAAGTCTCAAAGGAGTCAAGATGATTAGTATATGCGTGTATGCTTTCTCGATGTTTGTCAATTGCCCTGCTGTAATTTGTTCACCCAACATGTTATCTATCTTAAGGAGAGCCACCTCTAGTGAACTATGGACCCCGGTCCTTTCTTTTACATTCAATCTACAATCAACTGTATACTGCTTTGTGTTTACTTTCTACAAACTATTACTTCCTTCCATTCGATACGTTTAATCCTTTGTTTTCAGCAAAACCGGTGAGATTGACAACATCATCGTAAGTTGGGGCAAAGTTCTGTGGTTGTTTTTAGCAGGTCTCCACGTTGCTGCTGGCACCGGTAGTGTGCCCTACCAGCGTTCAGCTAGCTACACCTTTGGGGTGTTTCCTTGCTCCTACTAGATTGATAACCTTGGTTTCGTACTGAGGGAAAACTTACTGGTGTGCTCATCATACTGATGGCTCATGTTGATGTAGAGCTTGTTGGGAACCCAAGAGGAAGGTATGATGAGCACAGCAGCAAGTTTCCCTCAGTTATGAAACCAAGGTTTAATCGAACCAGTAGGAGCAAGGAAACACCCCAAAGGTGGTTCTAGCTGAGCCTTGGCAGGGCGCACTACCGGTGCTAGTAGCAATGTGGAGACCTGCACAACACAACCACAGAACTCTGCCCCCAACTTGCGATGAGGTTGTCAATCTCACCGTGTTTTGCTAAAAACAAAGGATTAAACGTATCGAATGGAAGAAAATAATAGTTTGTAGAAAGTAAACACAAAGCAGTGAACAGTTTGTAGATTGTATGTAAAGAAAGAGGACCGGGATCCATAGTTCACTAGAGGTGGCTCTGCTTAAGATAGATAACATGCTGGGTGAACAAATTACAGCGGGGCAATTGACAAACACCGAGAAAGCAATACATGCATATACTAATCATCTTGACTCCTTTGGAACTTGATTGGGCATTACAACATTATACATAGACCGCCATCCAACTGCATCTATGACTAGTAATCCACCTTCAGGTTATCATCCGAACCCCCTCCAGTATTAAGTTGCAAGCAACAGATTATTGCTTTACGAACTGCGTGTAAAGTAAACAATATGATTGTTCTTTGAAGAAAGGATTGTTGTTTTCTCCCTAGTAGCTATAGCACATCTAGTACGTTAGAGATTTCTATCACTTCCCCAGATTACTAGAGGAATGAACCCACTATCGAGCATAAATACTAACTCTTGGAGTTGCTAGCATCTACTTGGCCAAGATAGCTACTAACAACGAAAAGCATGCAAGATCACAAATAACAAAGACATGATAGAATCAATAATCAATCTGAAATAGCATCTCAATATCGATCGGATCCCCGCAAACACAACATGGAGAATTACAAATAGATGATCTTGATCATGAACGGAGCTCACAAGATCTAAACATGAAAGCACAAAGGAGGAGAACCAGCCATCTAGCTACTACATGGATCCGTAGTCCAAGGATGAACTACTCACGCATCACACCGGAGGCTTGCATGGTGATGCAGAAGGCCTCCAGGGTGAAATCCCCTCTCCAGCAGGGTGCCGGGAAGAGCTTCAGATCCCTCCCGGTCTAGGGATGGAGATGACGACGGCTACAGACTCTTTCGTGGATTTTTTATCGGGTACTTAGGGTTTTCATCCCGAGGGCATCTTATAGGCGGAAGGGGAGGCCGAGGGAATGCCGGAGGCGGCCAGACCACCCCCTGGCGCGGGCCAGGCTAGGCCACGCGGCCAGGTGGTGTGGTGGCCCCCTGGCCCCTCTCCGTCTCGTACTCTGGCATCTGATGACTTCTGGAAAAATAGGCACTTTGGCTTTTGTCCCGTCCAATTCCGAGAATATTCATTTTCTGACTTTCCTGGAACCAAAAATAGCAGAAAATAGGCAGCTGGAACTGTGGCTCTTGTTAATAGGTTAGTCCAAGAAATCATATGAAAAGTACTCCAAAGTGTGGACAAAACACAAGAAAGTGGATAAAACCAAGCATGGAACATCAATAATTATAGATACATTTGCAATGTATCAACATCCCCAAGCTTAACTCCTGCTTGTCCTCGAGTAGGTAAGTGATAAAAAGAAAGAATAATGTTTGAGGTGAGATGCACCATCAAAGAGTTGATCAAAGTATTTGTAAAACATTCAAAGCTGGGATCATAGTACTTCAATCATAACATGAAAGACAAAGTTCTAGCAATAAGACAAAGAAACTATGATGCAACATGAAAATGCACAAACAAAAGATTCATGAATAACAATGCTTTGCACGACGTTTGTTTGTTTCACAAAAATAAAACATAGCATAATAGTATTGAGCTTGTCCCTCATAGATTAGCAAATATAAATGCATAGGACACCTTCAAAGTTCATAAGAGTGACTAGATACAAATAGTTTAAAACAAGAAATATCAAGGTATGCATCAATCAACTAGTCTTGGGACAATGCACATAGAACTAAGAATGGCCACTATGCTCTCAAAGTAGGTCCATAAAGGTAGAAGGTGGAGACTCAATATATAAGTGGAAGAAAGGCCTTTATAAAAGGAAGTAGGGATTCAAGTCTCATAAAGAGCTTCCAAAAATTATGGTACTTATAGCTTTCAGCTCTCATTGCCCCTATCATAAGCATCTTTAAGGTGATTAAGGTTAAAGTGACACAACTAAGTGGATATGCTTGACAAGTTATAAACCGAAATCTCATGCCCCTTACTTACGAAGACCGAACCTCATGCTACTCAACTTTAGTCACAAGTAAGCTCTTGTCATTGTAAGTACATGTGTATCATAAAGAATCGCCAACGGGGTACCCCTTGCACATAATACAGGAGCTATCCCATAATCAAAATGACAAGGCAAGTAGACAATGAGCATCTCAGCGATCTTTTTATTTGCTATTTGCATAGGTTTTTATTGAGGATGCTTCACAGAGTGCTCATTATGGTGATGCTGCAAGTTTCCACCATGATTAGGCATGGCTTAGGCTAGCGGCCCAGGCGTTTCTTTAACACACATACAAACTCCATGATCTTACAAGTTCCACTTTTATTTCACACCGTCGGGATCCGTAAGCAAAAGAACATGATATCAACGGGGTACAAAGTACAAGTGCAATGTTGAAAGCATTCCCGATGGTACATGGTTCTGCTAATTTCAACTTATAAAGCGCAAGCATATACGCAACAAAGAAGGACCCAATGGTTCAAGTTTATTAAATGCAAAAAAGTAAAGTGTGCCATCAAGTTTGTGAGAGCTTTAATCACTAGTTTTCTCATAACAAGTTTAATTTGGAAGATAAACAAAAACATGAATATACTTGGAATAGCATAAGCTAGTAGGTAGGTTTGGTGGACTCTTTGGAATAACTTGGTTTAGGGAGTTGGATGCATGATTGGAACTCATACTTGGTTGTGGAGGCTAGCAAAAGACTGGGAGCGACAAACTAAGAGAGCGATAATGGCCATAATCATGCAGAGCGATAAAACATCATTGATCGAAGCATAAAGTGATACTACAAGTTGAAAACTAAAGCATCATAAAGGGTATGGTGACTTTGGATAGTCATAACATGGTGTGAGCATGCGCCAAGTCAACTCAAATAAAGCATCAAAGGAGAATACCACTATACTATGCTTTAATATCCTAAAACAATGCATGATTCATCCAAGGCACATTAAGCAATCTCAATTGTTTATAACAAGTCATGCTACAGCAAAGAATACTAAGCATAAATCCAAAAAAATATCAAGCATGGCATGCCAAAGCATAGGCCACAATCAAAAACGAGCTCTTTTTACCACATAAGCATGAACTTTCCTACTCTTTTCCAAACCAAACCAAGCTATTTGCAAACCAATGTATGAAAGAGGGGGTCCAACCAATTTATTCAGCAAACTAAGCAAACCAAGCAAACTAAAAACCAAAACAAAAACGAAAAAGAAGACGCTCCAAGAACAACACAACTGTGCATGAAACAATAAAAATGAAGCGTTTGGAAAAAACCTGGGATTTTTATTGATGAAGAAGGGGATGCCTTGGGCATCCCCAAGCTTTGACGCTTGTACTTCTTGGATATTTCTTGGGGTGACACGTGTGGCATCCGCAAGCTTGAGGTTTAGTCCATCCTTCATCTCATTACCTATTCCTTCCATACACCTGAAATTTTTCCTTCATACAAAACTTCACACAATCTTTATTAGCAACATTAGTGCACTCAAGATAAAAGGTATTAAGGTTCAGTTGTAACACCAAATAAACTTCCATTAGAACACTAGATACTGTAGTACTTCCCTCAAAAATCTCAATTCCCCAAAAGAACTCAAAAAGGAACCAACAAGAAGCAAATGCAGAAAATGGCAAAAATCTGTCAAAACAGACCAGCAGGTAAAGACGAATTTTTTCGAAGGCCTTCTGTCGCTCAAATCAAAAAGTGTTGAACTAACGAAAGTTAGATAACAACCTGGGGCAGAAGCAAAAACATTCACGCCTCAAAAAGACGTTCAGAGATTTTACACGAATTTTTATGGTGAAGCACAAAAATCTGTTTCGAGACAACAACTTTCCCAATCATTACTTCTCTCTCATTAGAGGTTACTCTTGGCACAAAAAGAAAATAAAAAGGATAAGGAGCGGTTATTACAGAGGTAATAACTTCCAAGACTCATCTAAAACTTTTGGGTTATCTCCCAATAAGTACTTTTATTTAACGCCTTTAAGTTATGCATAAGAAGCAAGAAAAAGAATCAAGTGTTCTCAAATGAAGAAGCATTAAGACCAAATTTCTTGCCCTTACCTCTCTTACTTTTATTATTTACCTTGGGTAAAATATGATTGTTTTGTGGAGAAGAAACGTGCATGGTCCCTTTTCCCACAACTATTATTGCTCCAAGGAGTTCTAATAGGGACCTTCCAAGTGTAATTTGTCCTTTTCCTGCACATTCAATAACAAGATAATCAGTAGAAATCATTTTCCCAAGGATCTTTGTAAACACTCCTTCAGCTATTCCAATAGGTAATATGGTAGAATTATTAGCAGAGATATTTCTTTTCCTCCTTCAGTAAGCCCCCAAGTATTCAAGGATTCATAAATATCTTTGGGCATAAGACAAAATTCAGACATGATATCACAGCGAGCTTGAAAAGTTTTAGTGTTTATCTCAATCTTTACTGTAGGGAGCCACTTTGATGGTTCCGAATTTATTGGTACATAATTGTGATGCTCCCTAAGCGTATTATAGCAATATTTTAAGCTAGCAGTGCCAGTCTCAAGAGTGTTCAATCTTGCAAATATTTTTGCGAAAGAAATATCGGTTTGGCTAGGCAAGTTGTATGTGAGGATCAATTTCTTTATGGAATTAATAGAATCATCCTCATTACATTGGAGGAAATATCCTCCCACAACAACATCTAAAGCATATCTGTAGCAAAGAGCAATTCCAAGGTAAAAACTGCTAAGGAACAGGCTTTGAGTCATTTTAGGCTCAGTTTTTTCATGTAGATCAGAGATTCTAGACCAAGATTCCTTAAAACTCTCTTCCATTCCTTGTTTAAAAGTGAAAATCATTTCCTCGGGTGACATAGTGATTGGAGCAAGGCTAGACATAACGACAACTTAAGAAAGGAACTAATTTTTTTGTGTTTTTCAAATAAGAAAGCAAACTAGTAGAATTTTTTTGTGTTTTTGAATATCAAACAAGCAAACAAAGGAAAAAGAAACAAAGCAAAACAAAAACAACAAAGAAAAGAGATTGATTATGAGGGACTCCCCTTGTGAAGATGTCCTTGACTCCCCGGCAACGGTGCCAGAAAAATGCTTGATGGCTCGTGTTGATGTAGAGCTCGTTGGGAACCCCAAGAGGAAGGTATGATGAGCACAACACCAAGTTTCCCTCAGTTATGAAACCAAGGTTTAATCGAACCAGTAGGACCAATGAAACACCCCAAAGGTGTTGCTAGCTGAGCCTTGGCGGGCGCACTACCGGTGCTAGTAGCAACGTGGAGACCTGCACAACACAACCACATAACTCTGTCCCCAACTTGCGAGGGGGTTGTCAATCTCACCGTGTTTTGCTGAAAACAAAGGATTAAACGTATCAAATGGAAGGAAGTAAAAGTTTGCAGAAAGTAAACACAAAGCAGTAAACAGTTTGTAGATTGTATGTAAAGAAAGAGGACCGGGTTCCATAGTTCACTAGAGGTGGCTCTCCTTAAGATAGATAACATGCTGGATGAACAAATTACAACATTATACATAGACCGCCATCCAACTGCATCTATGACTAATAATCCACCTTCAGGTTATCATCCGAACCCCCTCCAGTATTAAGTTGCAAGCAACAGATTATTGCTTTACGAACTGCGTGTAAAGTAAACAATACGATTGTTCTATGAACAAAGGATTGTTGTTTTCTCCCTAGTAGCAATAGCACATCTAGTACCTTAGAGATTTCTGTCACTTCCCCAGATTACCAGAAGCATGAACCCACTATCGAGCATAAATACTAACTCTTGGAGTTGCTAGCATCTACTTGGCCAAGATAGCTACTAACAACGGAAAGCATGCAAGATCACAAATAACAAAGAAATGATAGAATCAATAATCAATCTGAAATAGCATCTCAATATCCATCGGATCCCCGCAAACACAACATGCAGAATTACAAATAGATGATCTTGATCATGAACAGAGCTCACAAGAGCTAAACATGAAAGCACAAAGGAGGAGAACCATCCATCTAGCTACTACATGGACCCGTAGTCCAAGGATGAACTACTCACGCATCACACTGGAGGCTTGCATGGTGATGAAGAAGGCCTCCAGGATGAATTCCCCTCTCCAGCAGGGTGCCGGGAAGAGCTTCAGATCCCTCCCTATCTAGAGATGGAGATGACGGCGGCTACAGACTCTTTCGTGGATTTTTGATCGGGTACTTAGGTATTTCGTCCCGAGGGCATCTTATAGGCGGAAGGGGAGGCCGAGGGCGTGCCGGAGGCGGCTAGACCACCCCCTGGCGCGGGCCAGGCTGGGCCGCGTGGCCAGGTGGTGTGGTGGCTCCCTGGCCCCTCTCCGTCTCATACTCTGGCATCTGATGACTTCCGGAAAAATAGGCACTTTGGCTTTTGTCCCGTCCAATTCTGAGAATATTCATTTTCTGACTTTCTTGGAACCAAAAACAGTAGAAAACAGGCAGCTGGCACTGTGGCTCTTGTTAATAGGTTAGTCCAAGAAATCATATGAAAAGTACTCCAGAGTGTGGACAAAACACAAGAAAGTGGATAAAACCAAGCATGGAACATCAAAAATTATAGATACATTTGCAATGTATCAACCCACTGCTGAAGACACTGGTCAGATCCTCGCAGTCAATGAAAGTAGAGTATTCCCTGGGCTGCTTGGAAGCATAGACTACATGCATTGGCACTGGAAGAACTGTCATTTGCATGGCAAGGGATGTACAGAGGCCACAAAGGAGGTTGCACTGTGATACTCGAGGCAGTTGCTACACATGATCTTTGGATCTAGCACTCCTTCTTTGGCATGGCATGATCGAATAACGACATCAATGTTCTCAACTCCTCAAATGTCTTTGCCAAGCTTGTTGAGGGTCATGCTCCCCCCGTGGACTTTGAGATCAATGGGAACCACTACAACAAGGGATACTATCTTGTAGATGGCATCTATCCAAGATGGCCAACATTTGTGAAGACTATCTCAAACCCGATACTCCCCAAGCATGCTCAGTATGCCAAGGAACATGAAGCTTGCAAGAAGGATGTGGAGCGGGAATTTGGTGTGCTCCAACAGAGGTTTGTAGTTGTCCGGTTCCCTACTATGACATGGTCGAAAGATCAGATGTGGGAAGTGATGAATTGTTGTGTGACCTTGCACAACATGATCATTGAGGATCAGAGGAAGGACCCAGTGAGTTTGGTCGAGCAGAACGAGCCATACTACAGACAAGGTCCTCTTGCACAGCCTGATCACTAGGTTCCGCCAACCTAGCTACCTTCATCGCTATGCGTTAGGAGATCCGAGACCCGGTAGTGCATCAACAGTTGCAGCATGATCTGGTTGAGCACCTATGGACACATAGGGGAAACACATAGATGCCTCGCATGAACTGGCCGAACTAGGCCGAAATATGTTGTATTTTTATTGATCGCTGAACTATGCTTAATTTAATGCCAAACTATGGTCAATTTGTCAAACATTGCTTTGTATTCATATTATGCTGAAATATGCCGAAAACTGGTCAAATCTGAGCCGAATTTGGGCAAAAACACGCCGACCTGGGAACGCGGGAGGGAAACTGGGCGTTCCCAGGCCAAAACTAGCTCCGTTCGGCGCTAAATAGCGCCAGATTTCAGCCTAGGAACACCCAACAAGTGGAAATGCTCTAATATCTTGATTATCACGGTTGTGGTTGAAGTTCGTAGGTAGAACGATTCTTTTCTAGAAATCCCACAGCCACGTAAAATATGCTAAAATAATTTAGAGGCATCTAACTTGTTTTTGTAAGACATGTGATGTGATATGGTCGTTGATACAAAAATTCTTGTATGATATAATATTTATTGTAAGTTAAACAACCGATAGGAGCCATATGGTTGTCTTTATCTTTTTATGGCCTACGTGCTGTTTATATATATCCGAGAGATGTATTGTAATGGTGGAGACGACCATGATGGTGGCTCCATGAACCTTGGTGCCACATTGGTGGAATGATGGAGATCATACCATGATGCACAAGATGGAGATCAAGCATAAGAAAGGACCATATCATATCACATATTGTATATGCATGTGATGGTTATCCCTTTTATGCATCTTATTTTGCTAATGTCTTGCTAATTGGTGGTAGCATTATAAGATGATCCCTCTCACTAAATATCAATATAATAATATGTTCTTTCTTAGTATGCACTGTTAAGAAAGTTCGTTGTTTCGAAACACCACGTGATGATCGGGTATAATAGACTCTACGTTCGCATACAACGGGTGTAAGACAGTTTTACACACGCGGGTAGTAAGGTTTTTACTTGGCGAGCCTAGCATGTATAGATATAGCCTCGGAACATGAACCGAAAGGTAAAGCAAGAGTCATAAGAATGATATGATGTCCATATGATGCTCGTCATTGGAGCTGCCTGATGACCCACAAGTATAGGGGGTGTATCGCAGTATTTTCGATAAGTAAGAGTGTCGAACCCAACGAGGAGCAGAAGGTGTTGACGAGTGGCTTGGAGCAAGAATTCTCTATAAATACTTAGCAAACGAATTTTAGGGTTTTTTGATAATGTAGATAAATAAAGTACGAGTAAATAAAAGACAATAATAATAAATGCAGCAAGTGGCCCAATCCTTTCTTTAGCAAAGGACAAGCCAGTTGTATTACTTAAGATGACCAAACGTTCTCGAGAACACATGGGAATACTGTCAAGTGCTTTCGCTTCATATTAGTTGATTGATCTTCTTTAGTTTGATAAGTGTTGTGTGGGTAAACCTATGCTAATGTACCGACCTTCCTAGGACTAATACATACTTGTGATTATACCCCTTGCAAGCATCCGCAAGTACAAGAAAGTAATTAAGATAGAAACCTAACCATAACTTTAAACTATGAGATCCTAACCTCCCTTGTGCAAAGGTTTCCTAACGGGGGTTCAGGTTTCTGTCACTCCGGCAATCCCTACGATTAGTAGTCAAACACACAATGCATTCCCCTAGGCCCATAAAGGTGAAGTGTCATGTAGTCGACGTTCACATGACACCACTAGAAGAATAACACCACAACTTAAATATCAAACCATTGAATCTTTCTCAACACAATTCCACTACTAACAACATGAATTCTCCCATTTCCTCAAAAACTAAACGAAATACTCACGAAACATCATATGGATCAAGATTAGAGATGAAATAATGATCTAACAATCTGAACATAACAATAATTCAACTGTTCCACTCAATAGCATCAACTACAACAAGTAATCAATACCGGGAAAGTTTCCCCTAAGAATTATGCAAGATTCAACCCAATTGTTACAGCAGTACGGAGTGGTGATGATGGTGCTAGTGGAGATGATGATGGAGATGATGGTGATGATGATCCCGATGAAGTCCAGCTTGTTAGTGGTGTTGATGGCGACGATCTCCCCTCTCCGGGAAGGAATTTCCCCGGCAAATTTCTGCCTACCGGAGAGCTCTTTCTCTCTTTGTATTTTACGCCCCGTAGAGGCGGCGAAATCTTTCTGTGGTCCCTCCCCAAGTCTTAGGGTTTCGTGGGGATAATATACGCCAAAGGGGAGAGCTGGAGGTGGGCCAGGGTGGCCACACCACCTGGTGGCGCGGCCAGGGGTGGCCCGCGCCAGGGGGTGGTGTGGCCCCCCTATGGCCCAACTTCGCTCCCCCTTCTGGCATCCTTCGTCTTCTGGAAAAATAGGATTTTCCATGTATTTTCTGGAATTTTCTGATCTTTGCAAAATTTTCCTCCAAACAGTGCCTTTTCCATCAGAATCCTGACTTCAGCGGTCCATCCTCCAAAAGTCATCAACCATGCAAAAACAGATGAAATAACATAAGTATCATCTCTTAATGTGAAATATATCAATGAATAACAGTAAATTATGATATAGAATAATGATGCAAAATAGACGTATCAACTCCCCCCAAGCTTATACTTCGCTTGTCCCCAAGCAAAAACTGAGCTCAATAAACATGACCTCAGGTTTATGGAGTGAAGTGTTGATAAAAGAATACGGACAAGAAGCATCACATTCATCAATACATAAATCATAATAGCAGACAACTCACCATTGTATAACTTTAGCTTGGAATAAGTAAAGGAAGCACAATAAAGATACATAAAGTAAATCATAATTGGTAATGGCAAACTTTGCTCTTGGTCAAAGGATAGCTAAAAATTTGCAGGAGTTCAAACATAGAGGTTTTCAATGATAGCTTTCAAAGTAATACTCTCTAAGATAAGAGCAATGTGCAAAACATGGAACATAAGAAACATGATTGAATAAATCATCATATGAATGAATAAAACACAACAACTCAAAATACTTGGTGAGATAGAAAGGAATAGGTTTACTGACTCAACTAAAAAGAATAAAAGACAGGCCCTTCGTAGAGGGAAGCAGGAATTTCAAGTTTCATAAAGAGCTTCCAAAAATTATGGTACTTATTAGATTTCAGCTCTCATTGCCCCAATCATAAGCATCTTTAGGTGATTAAGGTTAAAGTGAACAAACTATGGAGTATATGCTTGACAAAGTATAAGTTGGCAATCTCATGTCCCTTGAATATGAGGCCCGCTCCTCATGCTACTCAAGTTTAGTTACCGGTAACTTCTTGTCATAGTAAGTACATGTGTATCGTAGAGAACCGCCAACGGGGTACCCCTTGCCCGATGATACGGAAGAATCCCCATATCAAAATGACAAGGCAAGCAGACAATAAGCATATCAGCATCTTCTTATTTACCATGGGAAAATGGTGCTTTTTTCTCTCTTTCCTCTTTTCTCATCTTTTTTTCTTTTTTTTCTCAATCTCAATCTCTTTTTTTATAAGAAGAATGCTTCATAGATTGCTCATTATGGTTATGCTACATGTTTCCACCATGATTAGGCATGGATTAGACCAGCCGCCCAGGCGTTTCTCTAACACACATACATAACTCCATGGACTTACAAGCTCCACTTTTATTTCACATAGACGACATCCATAAACAAAAGAGCATGATATCAACTAGGTACAATGTACAAGTGCAATGTTTAAAGCGTTCCCCATGACAGCATGGTTCTGCTAATCCCAACGTATAAGTGCAAGCATATACAACATAGACGACACAATGGTTCAAGTTTATTAGGGGCAAGGAAAGTAAAGTGTGCCATCAAGTTCGTGAGAGTTTTAATCACTAATTTTCACATAACAAGTTTAATTCGGAAGGTGGAATAGCAATAATGCTAAAAGGTAGATATGGTGGACACAAATGGCATAGGTTTTGGTTTAAGGATTGGATGCACGAGAAGCATTCCCTCTCAGTACAGGTTTTTGGCTAGCAAGGCTAGGTAGCAAGCATAAAAGTTGAAGGAAACAAACAAACATACATGTGATAAAAACAAACATGCAATCTTCCTTGGAAGCACAAAAGATCTTAACTAGAGAATACTAAGCTTATGAGCAAATCAAGAAAGATGGTGATGAAATTATATTTCTTAAGAGTACTTTTATCTTTTTCATTCAATTCTCATAATAGCGTTGCTACTGACCGAGCCAGGTTTGTCAAAACCAACTAAATTTACTCAATGATCCCAAAGTGATACCAATACTAACAACAAGATCAATCATATAATAGAAATTTAAAACTAATATAAGATATCCAAAAGAGTAAATGATAGAACTTCTCATTAATATTCCATAACGGCAACTCACACTAAAGGATAAATAGATATCTAACTAGAGGAGAGACACTTCCATAATGCAACCCATCCTACATGATAACTTCTCTATTCATGATATGACTCTACTAAAAAGGTAAAAAGATAGAAGATAATGATGTGATATCGTAGCACTCCCCCAAGCTTGGAACAAACCAAGGGGATGCCAAAACCTCATGATGAATTACTCCTTCGGTGGTGGTGGTGTTCGCTCGTCCTCGTCCAACTTCCAAGGTAAGGGCTCCCCATCAACAAAAGACATCCTGGTCTCCAACATCCTGAAACTAGCAACAGCACTTATGCGTTTAAACCTAACCTCATACTCACCATTTTGATTTTGCATGTCGTAGAGATGTACTTGTAGTTGGTTGGTTGTTCGGTGGAGTGATTGAATTTCATCCTTAAGCTCAACAGTCTCCTTCTGGCACTCGGTGATGAGTT
Organism: Avena eriantha; assembly: GCA_910589775.1. Taxonomy (NCBI): domain Eukaryota; kingdom Viridiplantae; phylum Streptophyta; class Magnoliopsida; order Poales; family Poaceae; genus Avena; species Avena eriantha. The sequence goes on along the minus strand of OU342744.1, from coordinate 79,773,864 downwards.
CTAAACTAATCTTATGGATGATATCCACTTCGCGTTCCGCCATCTTCTTGTACCTAAAGACTTCTTGCTCCAGTGCTTCCATCCTGTCCTCCAAACTGCCTTCACCTTTAGGGCCCTGAACCTCTTTTATCTGTACCTCCCCATCTTCGAGCAACAACTCCTTGGGATAAATCTTCAACTCACGCATGTACGGGTTGACGATGTCCGCAGAGGAATCTTCCTTGGCTGGTCTAGAGGAAGACATTGTGGCTCCAAAACGGAGACTCTACCTGTCAGAAACAGATTGAAACAAAATCACGACGAGAACACAATATACGAACCTCGGGGGTCCGGGGGATTATATATTACGAAGTTTAACAAAAAAGGAAGGTACTGGGAGAAAACGGGTCGGAGACAGACTCCGGGGCGGCCACACCCCCTGGTGGCACGGCCAGGTGGGCCCGCGCCACGGGGTGGTGTGAGCCACCCTAGCTTGGTTTCCATCCCTCTTTCGCTTTGTTGCTTTCCGTGTTAGATAAAAACTACAAAAATATAACTTGAAAGATTTTTTGCGGACCTTTTCTTACTAGAACTGTTACCTATTCGCAAATAGACTCTGCATGTCTCTGAACTTGGTATTTAATAAAATTTTCCGGAGTTTCCATTTGAATGGCATCAATATCCTCATTGTAAGAGTCTCTAGAAATGTAGTGCTTGAGTCTCTGACCATTCACCACCTATGTAGTATTATCTTTTAAAGAAGAAATTTTTATTGCACCTGAACGATACACTTCTTCAATAACAAAAGGTCCTTCCCATTTTGAGAGTAGTTTCTGATGGGTTCGTAGCATGGAAAACAAAAAAATTCTACCGCAAGAACGAACAAAACCTAGATCTAATCTAGATAAAAGCCAAGATCTAATCTATTAGACATGAGCAACGAGATAGATGGGAACTAACCCTCGTAGATCCAAAAGCGTTAACGAGATTAGATCTTGTGGTTGATGTAGTCGATCACTTGCCGATCTCAAGATCGTGTGGACGATCCTTCCGGCGTCGCGATCCAGCAGCGCTTCCGCCCTCGGTCAAGTAGACGATCCTTCCGGCGTCGCGTTCCAGCAGCGCTTCCGCCCTTGGTCAAGTAGACGATCCTTCCGGTGCCGTGATTCGCCAGCGCTTCCGCAGTCGGTCACACATGCGGAGTCGAAGCAGACCTTCCTCTCCCCGTTCCAGCGAGCAGCGGAGGTAGTAGATCTTCTCCACGGAATCCCAGCAGCACGATGGCGTGGTGGTGGTGGTGGAATAGAGAATTCTGCAGGGCTTCGCCTATGCCTGTGCAGAAGATGGTGGAGGAGAGAGGCGACAGAGATTGGGTGTTATGAGAGCAGGGGAGGAGGGGGCGCCCCTGCCCCTCTATTTAAAGAGGGGAGGCGCCTAGGGAGGGGGAGTCCTTGTAGGACTCCCCTCCCTCTCTAGGCCGGCGGATTGGAGGTGGCGGGAGGAGTCCTCCTCCCCCACGAATCCGTATCTTGACCCACCAGGACTCTTTGATCCCTATCTTGATTTTCAAGCAAACTCCAAGATATCTTCTAGAACCTTCCGGAACATTCCGAAACCTTCTAGAATCCTCATACAAAACACTCCGGAACATTTCCTAACTCATAAAATGATCTCCCATATATGAATCTTATTCTCCGGACCATTCCGGATCTCCTCGTGATGTCCCGAATCCAATCCGAGACTCCGAATAACATTCGGTCTCCAACACACATTCCATATCTACTTAAAACAACTTCGAACCTTAAGTGTGTCACCCTACGGTTCGTGAATATGTAGACATGATAGAGACACATCTCCTATCAATAACCATCAGCGGGACCTGGAGATCCATAATGGCTCCCACATACTCAACGATGACTTTGCGATCGATTGAACCATTTACATACGAAACTAATTCCCTTTGTCTCGCGATACTATACTTATCCGAGGTTTGATCGTCGGTATCTCCATACCTAGTTCTACCTCGTTACTGACAAGTACTCTTTACTCGTTCCGTGATATGTCATCCCTTGTGACCCAGTCACATGCTTGCAAGCTAACTAGATGACATTCCACTGAGAGGGCCCATAGCATATCTATCCGTCATATGGATGGACAAATCCCAATCTTGGTTCATGCGCTTCAACACATACTTTCAGAATACCCAATGACACGTTTATAACCACCCAGTTACGAAGTGGCGTTTGATGTCATCAAAGTATCCATCCGGTGATGGTGATTAACATAACCTCATGGTCGAAGGAATAGGTTACTATGTATTTGAAAGCTTACAGCAATACGAACTTAATGACTTGATCTTATGCTACGCTTACTATGGGTGTGTGTCCATCACATCATTCTCCTAATGATATGACCTTGTTATTAATCACATCCTAATGTCCATGATCAGGAAACCATGATCATCAATTAATCAACAAGCTAGTTCAACAAGAGGCTTACTAGGGACTCTTATATGTTTACAAAACACACATGTATTAGTGTTTCCTAATAATACAATTATAGCATGGGATGTAAAAATTCATCATAAACACAAAGATATAATAATAATCACTTTTATTATTGCCTCTTGGGCATATCTCCAACAGTCTCCCACTTGCACTAGAGTCAATAATCTAGATTACATGGTAATATACCGAACACCCATGGCGTTTTGGTGTTGGTCATGCTTTGCCCTAGAGAGAGGTTTAGTCAACGGATCTGCCACATTCAGATCAGTGTGTACTTTGCAAATCTTTATGTCACCATCTCGAACATACTCGCGAATAGCGTGGAAACGTAGCTTGATGTGCTTCAGCTTGCTATGTGACCTTGGCTCCTGCGCATTAGCTATGGCACCTGTGTTGTCACAGTAGATGGCCATCGGGTCCAACGCACTGGGAACCTCGCCGAGTTTAGTAATGAATTCCTTCATCCAAACAGCTTCTTGTGCAGCCTCCGAAGCAGCTATGTATTCCGATTCAGTTGAAGATTTCGCCACAACGCTTTGCTTCGCACTCCTCCAGCTCACAGCAGCATCATTCAAAATAAATACATATCCCGATTGTGACTTCGAGTCATCCGGATCGGTGTTCCAACTAGCATCGGTGTAACCGTTTACAACAAGCTGTTCATCACCTCCATAAGAAAGAACCATATCCTTAGTCCTATTTAGGTACTTTAGGATATTTTTGACCGCTGTCCAGTGCTCCATTCCAGGATCACTTTGATATCTGCTAGTCAAACTAACAGCATGTGCTATATCCGGTCTTGTACACAGCATGGCATACATGATAGAACCTATGGCTGAGGCATAGGGAATGTTATTCATTTTCTCTCTATCTTCTGCCGTAGCTGGACTTTGAGTTTTACTCAAGGTCTTACCTGACAACATGGGCACGAACCCTTTCTTGCTATCTTCCACTCTAAACTTCTTTAGAACTTTGTCCAAGTATGTACTTTGTGAAAGCCCTATTAGGCGTCTTGATCTATCTCTATAAATCTTGATGCCTAGAATATATGCCACTTCGCCAAGATCCTTCATTGAAAAACTATTATTCAAATAGGTTTTGACGCTATTAAGAAGTTCTATATCATTCCCAATCAACAATATGTCATCTACATATAGTACCAGGAACGCTACAGAGCTCCCACTCACTTTCTTGTAAATACAAGCTTCTCCATAAGTTTGTATAAATCCAAAGTTTTTGATTACTTTATCAAAACGTTGATTCCATCTCCGGGATGCTTGCTTCAGTCCATAAATAGAGCGCTGAAGTTTGCATACCTTGTCAGCATTTTTAGGATCGACAAAACCTTTGGGTTGTACCATATACAACTCTTCCTCAATGTCACCATTAAGGAACGCCGTTTTGACATCCATCTACCAAATCTCATACGAAATATGCAGCAATTGCTAACAAAATCCTCACAGACTTTAGCTTCGCTACTGGTGAGAAAGTCTCATCATAGTCAACTCCTTGAATCTGTCGGAACCCTTTCGCGACAAGTCGAGCTTTATAGACGGTAACATTACCATCAACATCTATTTTTCTCTTGGAAATCCATTTGTTCTCGACAGCCTTACGGCCATCCGGTAAGTCCACCAAAGTCCACACTTGGTTTTCGTACATGGATCCCATTTCGGATTTCATGGCTTCTAGCCATTTGTCGGAATCTGGGCTCACCATAGCTTCTTCATACGTCGCAGGGTCATCAGCGTTGTCCACCAACATGACGTTCAAGGCAGAGTCATACCAATCAGGAGTGGTACGAACCCTCGTTGACCTGCGAGGTTCAGTAGTAACTTCGTTCGAAGTTTCATGATCATTATCATTAGCTTCCTCTTCAATTGGTGCAGGCGGCACCAAACATCTTCTGGTGCTGTGCTACTCTCAAATCCGAGAGAAGGTTCAACAACCTCATCGAGTTCTGCTTTCCTTCCAGTCACCTCCTTCGAGAGAAACTCCTTCTCAAGAAAGGATCCATTCTTGGCAACGAAAACTTTGCCTTCGGATCTATGATAGAAGGTATACCCAATCGTTTCTTTAGGGTATCCTATGAAGATGCATTTCTCCGCTTTGGGTTCTAGCTTATCAGGTTGTAACTTCTTTACATATGCTTCGCAACCCCAAACTTTAAGGAACGACAACTTAGGTTTCTTACCAAACCACAATTCGTACGGTGTCGTTTCAACGGATTTAGATGGTGCCCTATTTAAAGTGAATGCGGCTATATCTAATGCATAGCCCCAAAATGATAACGGTAAATCTGTAAGAGACATCACAGACCGAACCATATCTAAGAGAGTTCGATTACGACGTTCGGACACACCATTAAACTGTGGTGTTCCCGGCGGTGTCAAATGTGAAAGTATTCCATATTTCTTCAAATGCATGCCAAACTCGTAACTTAGATATTCACCCCCGTGATCAGAACGCAGAAACTTAATCTTCTTGTTACGATGATTTTCCACTTCACTTTGAAATTCCTTAAACTTCTCGAAAGTTTCGGACTTATGTTTCATGAAGTAGACATACCCATATCTACTCAAATCATCCGTGAAAGTGAGAACATAACGATATCCACCACGCGATGCTACACTCATTGGACCGCACACATCGGTATGCATTATTTCCAATAAGTCTGTAGCTCGCTCCATTGTACCAGAGAATGGAGTCTTAGTCATTTTTCCCATTAGACATGCTTCGCATCTTTCAAGTGATTCAAAATCAAGTGATTCAAGAAGTCCATCTGAATGGAGTTTCTTCATACGCTTCACTCCAATGTGACCAAGACGATAGTGCCACATGTATGTAGAATTATCATTCAATTTAATTCGTTTAGCATCTATGTTGTGAACATGTGTATCACTACTATCGACATTCAGTAAGAATAAACCATTCATCTCAGGTGCATTACCATAAAAGATATTACTCATATAAATCGAACAACCTTTATTCTCAGACTTAAAAGAGTAACCGTCTCGCAATAAACAGGATCCAGATATAATGTTCATGCTTAACGCAGGCACCAAATAACAATTATTTAAATTTAAAACTAATCCCGAAGGTAGATGTAGAGGGAGCATGCCGACGGCGATCACATCAACCTTGGAGCCATTTCCAACGCGCATCGTCACCTCGTCTCTTGCCAGTCTTCGTTTATTCCGCAGCTCCTGTTTCAAGTTACAAATATGAGCAACCGAACCAGTATCAAATACCCAGGCACTACTACGATTACTAGTAAGATACACATCTATAACACATATATCAAATATACCTTTCTTCTTGATGTTACCGTTCTTCAGATCTGCCAGGTACTTGGGGCAGTTGCGCTTCCATTGACCAGCACCCTTGCAGTAGAAACACTCAGTTTCAGGATTAGGACCAGCCTTGGGCTTCTTAGCAGGTGCGGCAGCTTTCTTGCCGTCCTTCTTGAAGTTTCCCTTGTTCTTAGGCTTGCCCCGTTTCTTGAAATTGGTGGTCTTATTGACCATCAACACTTGGTGCTCCTTCTTGATCTCCACTTCAGCAGTTTTTAGCATGGACGACAGTTCAGGCAACGTCTTGTTCATGCAGTGCATGTTGTAGTTCATCACAAAGTTCTTGTAACTTGGTGGCAGTGATTAAAGGAGACGGTGAATCCCCAATTCATTAGGAATCGATATTCCCAACTCTTGGAGCTTCTTTGCGTACCCAGACATGGTGAGCACGTGCTCGCTAACGGAGCTTCCTTCTTCCATCTTACAGTTAAAGAACTTTTCGGAGGCCTCATAGCTCTCCATGGCCGCGCGAGTCTCAAAAATTAGCCTAAGATCCTTAATGATCTCGAACGGGTCGTGGTGCTCAAAACGCTGTTGGAGCTCCGCTTCTAAACCGTACAGGATGGCACACTGAACTGTGGAGTAATGATTCTTCCGAGTGGCGAAAACATTCTTTTCGTCATCGGTGGCATTATCTGCAGGTGGGTCACCTAGCGGTGCATCGAGCACATAGGTCAACTAACCAGCCCTGAGGACGATCTTCAGTCCATGGAACCAGTCCGTGAAATTGCTTCCATTGTTTTTAAGCTTTTCTTTCTCTAGGAACGCATTGAAATTGATGGAGGGGTTCGCCATAATCTACAACAATTTGCAAGTAGTTTAGACTAAGTTTATGATAAATTGAGTTCAAATTTAATTCTTAAACTAACCAGGTGAACTCCCACTCAAAACAACATCCCTCACATTGTCTTAGTGATTACACGAACCAAATCCACTACACCAAGTCCGATCTTCACGAGAGAAGATGTAGTTTCATCGGCGAACAATCTTCATGTTCATCATATCAATTATATGACTCATGCTCTACCTTTAGGTATTCCGTGTTCCGAGACCATGTCTGTACATGCTAGGCTCGTCAAGACAACCTTAGTTTCCGCATGTGCAAATCTGGCTTGCACCCGTTGTATGCACACGTAGAATCTATCACATCCGATCATCACGAGATGCTTCGAAACAACGAGTCTTAGCAACGGTGCCAACTAAGGGTGAACACTTTATAACTTGATATTTAGTGAGACGGATCATCTTATAATGCTACCGTCGCGATCTAAGCAATACAAGATGCATAAAGGATTAACATCACAGGCAATTCATAATAAGTGTGATATGATATGGCCTTTTCTTCTTGCGCCTTTGATCTCCATCTCCAAAGCACGAACATGATCTCCATCATCACCAGCAATGCGTCAAGGTCAGTGGCGCCGCTTCATGGTTGTCCATCATCACCATCAACTATTACAACTACTTGGAATAAAGCTATTACAAGATGAATAGACACGCAGGTCTTAACAGAATTAAAGACAACCATTAGGCTCCTGCCGGTTGCCATATTACAACAAGGATCATTGCATACATCAAATACAATCACAATCACATGATGGCCATATCACATCACAAAACCCCTGCAAAAACAAGTTAGACGCCTCTAATTTTCTTTGCAAGTTTTACGTGGTTTAGGGCTTTCGCATAAGACCGATCTTACCTACGAACAAGAACCACAACGTTGATACAAGTGTTGTCAAGATGCTCATTGTAAATCGAATCTTAACTATGGTGGGAGAGACAGACACCCGCAAAGCCACTTGTGCAAAGCAAGTTGCACGTCAAGCGTGGAGCAAGTCTCATGTGCGATGACATGTAATGTTAGCCCGAGCCGCTTCATCCCACCATGCCGCAAGATGCAAAGTACACGCTAAGACACCGACAACAAAAGCACCAACGCCCACAAAACCATTGTGTTCTACTCGTGCAACAGATCTATGCATAGATACGGCTCTGATACCACTGATGGGTTCGTAGCATGGAAATCAAAAAAATTCTACCGCAAGAACGAACAAAACCTAGATCTAATCTAGATAAAAGCCAAGATCTAATCTATTAGACATGAGCAACGAGATAGATGGGAACTAACCCTCGTAGATCCGAAAGCGTTAACGAGATTAGATCTCGTGGTTGATGTAGTCGATCACTTGCCGATCTTAAGATCGTGTGGACGATCCTTCCGGCGTCGCGATCCAGCAGCGCTTCCGCCCTCGGTCAAGTAGACGATCCTTCCGGCGTCGCGTTCCAGCAGCGCTTCCGCCCTTGGTCAAGTAGACGATCCTTCCGGCACCGCGATTCGCCAGCGCTTCCGCAGTCGGTCACACGTGCGGAGTCGAAGCAGACCTTCCTCTCCCCGTTCCAGCGAGCAGCGGAGGTAGTAGATCTGCTCCACGGAATCCCAGCAGCACGACGGCGTGGTGGTGGTGGTGGAGTAGAGAATTCTGCAGGGCTTCGCCTATGCCTGTGCAGAAGATGGTGGAGGAGAGAGGCGGCAGAGATTGGGTGTTATGAGAGCAGGGGAGGAGGGGGCGCCCCTGCCCCTCTATTTAAAGAGGGGAGGCGCCTAGGGAGGGGGAGTCCTTGTAGGACTCCCCTCCCTCTCTAGGCTGGCGGATTGGAGGTGGGGGGAGGAGTCCTCCTCCCCCACGAATCCGTATCTTGACCCACCAGGACTCTTTGATCCCTATCTTGATTTTCAAGCAAACTCCAAGATATCTTCTAGAACCTTCCGGAACATTCCGAAACCTTCTAGAATCCTCATACAAAACACTCCGGAACATTTCCTAACTCATAAAATGATCTCCTATATATGAATCTTATTCTCCGGACCATTCCGGATCTCCTCGTGATGTCTCGAATCCAATCCGAGACTCCGAACAACATTCGGTCTCCAACACACATTCCATATCTACTTAAAACAACTTCGAACCTTAAGTGTGTCACCCTATGGTTCGTGAATATGTAGACATGATAGAGACACATCTCCTATCAATAACCATCAGCGGGACCTGGAGATCCATAATGGCTCCCACATACTCAACGATGACTTCGCGATCGATTGAACCATTTACATACGAAACTAATTCCCTTTGTCTCGCGATACTATACTTATCCGAGGTTTGATCGTCGGTATCTCCATACCTAGTTCTACCTCGTTACTGACAAGTAATCTTTACTCGTTCCGTGATATGTCATCCCTTGTGACCCAGTCACATGCTTGGAAGCTAACTAGATGACATTCCACCGAGAGGGCCCAGAGCATATCTATCCGTCATATGGATGGACAAATCCCAATCTTGGTTCATGCGCTTCAACACATACTTTCAGAATACCCAATGACACTTTTATAACCACCCAGTTACGAAGCGGCATTTGATGTCATCAAAGTATCCATCCGGTGATGGTGATTAACATAACCTCATGGTCGAAGGAATAGGTTACTATGTATTTGAAAGCTTACAACAATATGAACTTAATGACTTGATCTTATGCTACGCTTACTATGGGTGTGTGTCCATCACATCATTCTCCTAATGATATGACCTTGTTATTAATCACATCCTAATGTCCATGATCAGGAAACCATGATCATCAATTAATCAACAAGCTTGTTCAACAAGAGGCTTACTAGGGACTCTTATATGTTTACAAAACACACATGTATTAGTGTTTCCTAATAATATAATTATAGCATGGGATGTAAACATTCATCATAAACACAAAGATATAATAATAATCACTTTTATTATTGCCTCTTGGGCATATCTCCAACAGTTTCCCTACAAAAAATCTGAGACGAGACCTATACAATAGAACTTTCTCACCAACATGGAACTCTCTCTTAAGAATTCTCATGTCATGCCCTCTTTTAACTTTTTCTTTAAAGAGTCTGCCATTTTCATATGCTTCACTACTCCATTCATCCAACGAACTTAAGTCAAATAATCTTTTCTCACCAGCAAGTTTGAAGTCTCTATTAAGTTCTTTCACTGCCCAATAAGCTTTGTGTTCTAATTCTAAAGGTAGGTGGCAAGCTTTCCCATAAACCATTTTGTAAGGAGACATTCCCATAGGATTTTTATAAGTAGTTCTATAAGCCCATAAAGCATCATTCAACTTTTTAGCCCAATTTTTTCTAGATCTATTAATAGTCTTTTGCAAGATGGATTTAATTTCTCTATTTGATAGTTCTACTTGCCCACTAGTTTGGGGATGATAAGCTGAAGCAATTCTATGATTAACATCATATTTATCAAGGGTCTTTCTAAAGCCACCATGAATGAAATGAGAACCTCCATCAGTCATAAGATACCTAGGCACTCCAAATCTAGGAAAGATAATATCCTTAAGCATCTTTAAAGAGGTCTCACCATTAGCACTTTTCGTAGGTATGGCTTCTACCCACTTAGTAACATAGTCAACAACAACAAGAATATGAGTATAACCTTTCGAAGGGGGAAATGACCCATAAAGTCGAATCCCCAATAATCAAATGCTTCAATAACAAGAGAGTAATTCATAGGCATCTCATTGCGTCTAGAAATATTACCAACTCGTTGACACTCATCACATGATATGAAAAATTTTCTTGCATCTTTAAAAAGGGTAGGCCAGTAAAAACCTGATTGTAGCACCTTTTCTGTGGTTATATCTCCCGCATGATGTCCTCCATAGGCGCTACCATGATATTTCCGCAATATCTCCTTTTGTTCATGTTCTGGAACACATCTTCACATAATACCATCCACCCCCTCTTTATATAAATGTGGGTCATCCCAAAAATAATGCCTTAAATCGTAAAAGAACTTCCTTCTTTGCAGGGCTGTAAAAGTTGGAGGCAAATACTTGGAGACAATAAATTTAGCATAATCAGCATACCAAGGGCTCCCCCGTGAGCTTACCCCTACTGCAGCCAACTGTTTATTTGGGAAACTATCATTAATAGGCATAGGATCAAAAGAGATGTTTTCCAATTGAGATAAATTATAAGCAACAGGATTTTCAGCTCCTTTCATATCTACAATATGTGGATCAAACTCTTGTAAAAGCAGCACCCATCTAATAAGCCTAGGCCTAGCATTTTTCTTCGTCATAAGGTACTTAATAGCAGCATGATCAGTATGAATGGTAACTTTTGAATCAACAATATAAGGTCTAAACTTATCACAAGCAAAGACAACAACTAAGAATTCTTTTCCAGTAGTAGCATAATTCTTGGCAGCATCAAGAGTCTTACTAGCATAATGGATAACATTTAACTTTTTATCTATTTGTTTCCCAAGAACAGCACCTATAGCAAAATCACTAGCGTCGCACATGATTTCAAAGGGCAAGTTCCAAGCAGGTGGTTGGACAATAGGAGCAGTAGTTAAAGCCTTCTTTAGAGTTTCAAAAGCTTCCTTATGTGGCATCCCGCTAAAATCACTACTAGAAAATCGCGGTGTTTTTGTGCTTTGCATCATCATGACCGCATGCTCATGTCATCATGCCACCTTGCATTTGAGCATCGTCATCATCAAGCATATGTTTTGTCTAAAACTATTTTCTAAAACCTGGTTTTGTTTTCTAAATATTCCCGTCTTTATTCAAATTAAAACCCCGGTTCTCTGGATTGTTTTGTTTTGTCTAAAAACGGATTACAAAAGCCTCGTTTTAAATAAATAAAATATTTATTTATTTTTGGGAGGCAGCCCGCCAGGCCCGAAAGCCCGGCCGGCCACCTCCAAACCCTAAAACCCCTACCCTCTTTCCCTACCCCAAACCCTGGCACCTAGTCCCTGCCTAAACCACCCCTGCCGCCACACCTAAACTACCATAACCGCCCCACCCTAACACGTACACAACACACACACGCAACACACCCACCCGACACGCTTCCACCCACCCGCGCCAGCGCTGCACCGCACGCGAGCCAGCCTCGCGCTCCCGCGCGCGCGCCCGCCCAAAATCCCCCTCCTCCCTCCTTTTCCCTCCCAGCCGCTGACATCCTGCACGCCTCCCCAACTCCCGCCCCTCCCCGCGCGAGAGACGCGCCCACGCACCTCGTGCCACGCCCCCACCTGCGCGATTCCCACCACCACCTGGTTCGCCCGCAACCAACCCCGCTCGCCCCTGGTCCCACTCTCAGCGCGCGTGGCCCGTCCGATCCCACCAACCCCCGCTCCCCTAACCCTCCTCCTCGCTCGCCCTCTCCTCGTCGAGTTCTCCGCCCCGCCGAGCCTGCTAGCACCGCCGCCTGCTCCCTCTCTGCGAGGCGCCGCCTGTCAGCATCCCCTGGCGCAGCCGCTGGGCCGGCCGACCTCGCGCGTCCGCCTCGCTTCCTTTGCAACCGCGGGGCGCCGCCGATCCCCACCTTGCTCCGCCGACCGCCTCCCTCGAGCACCGGCGCCCCGACGGCTCTCCTCCACCGCCCTTCTCGTGTCATGGCCAACCCCTCCGTTGCCGGGCCCCTCTCCTCCGGGCTCCGCGCCTCCCCCTCTGGCCGCCGCCAAGACCGACACCGCGGCCAGTCTCGCCGCGAGCCCTCTCCGACCGCCTTCCATCGCGTCTCCTCGCCGGCGCCGCCCCTTCCCCTACACCGCCGCCTCTGCTCTCTGCTGCGCCACCGTCGCGGCCTCACGTCCTCCACCCTCCGTCAACCTCCCGCTGCCCCGCGTCGTCCCCTGTGCCTCTCCCACGCCTCGCCGGAGACCTCCTCCCGCCGACCCTGCAGGTCCCTACACCGCCTAGCCCGCCTTCCCCGGACGCCGTCACTCCGGCCGGCAGCGCCGCCACCCAGTTTTCCTTTCGGCCGCTCCTGCAGAGCCACCTCGAGCACGACCTCGCCTTCGCGCGGGCCCTCACCGCCGGACGCGTCGCCTCCTCCAGCAGCAAGCAACCGGGCGTGTCTCTCGGGTCTCAGCTCATGGGCGTTTTGATCTGGTGTCACGGTGTTTCCTAACCAAGTTGAGCTGCTGCCGATTAGTGATGTCTGTGTCGATCGACTAGATCAAGGCCTGCCAAGATCTTCGTACGTGATCGCTTACCAAGACCGGCTCAATGCCGATGGGTTCGAGGGATGTACATGGTGCCACTAGAAGACCCCGTCACGCCAAGATCTCCGTCTCGGAACGATAAGGCCTCCTCGTTGGCAAGCGACCCGAGTCCGACACCGACAATCGAAGCCCGGAACCGACAAGTTCGCCTACCCGGACACCGTGTGACAAGATCTACTTCCCGGATCCGAAGACCGCCAAGTTCTTCATCCCGAACGCCAAGACCGACCGATAGCCGGACCCGATGACCGCCAAGATCGCCACACAGAACGACAAGCGCTTCATCTTGGAGCACCAAGTCCTTCTTTCCGGATGCAAGATCGGTCCCCCCGCCGAACCCTGTCGAACCCCGAACCTCCTGGAGCCAAGATCTTCCGAACCTAGATGTGTGAACCTTTTTCCGAGCCCCTATTTTATAAATGCTATATATAAAACTTGTTGCATATTAATTGTTCATCTCGCATGCATATCATGTGGGTTGGGGGCATTATGCCGATTCACCTCATAATTAAATATGGAGTGTTTATGCGGGATATACTTGTATTATACCGCCTCCATTTAAATTTGTGTAGCGAACCGATGCCATGTTTTGCCCTGTTAAAACAACATTTAAATTGTGGGGTAGTTATATAACTCGAACCGTTTAATTAATTATCGGGACCCTGGTTCCGCTTAATATTGCCTAATCGCACCGCATCTGTGCCATGCCATGCATCATATCATAAGCATGCCGGATCTTCTGCCGTAGTATTAAATATTGCATCCGGTGTTTCTTCTAGTGTTTGCTTCTTCGCGGATTAGGCCGATGAGTGGATGCGAGTATCGACAAGTTCTCCGGATATGAACCTTCGGCAGTGTTTCCCAGGCGAGCATCTCTCCCCCTTCTACCTATTTTGCATTTATAGTCATTATTTCCTCCTGTTGATCTATTGCTATCCGTGTCGTGATGCTTTAGTTTCCGAACACCAGTTATATCCCGTGCAGCCTCTATATTGCCTTGGACACCTCCTAATACCTGTTGTTTGCTAGATAGCTGTCCTTGCGAGTCGTAGTTGCTTGCTCAGGTGCGATCTTGTGTTGTTGAGTACCACAGTTGTTGGTATGCTGGTAGATGTTGATGGTGGAGATGCTTACTGGTGGAGATGATCATGACTTTAAATACAACTATTAAAATGGTAGATATAACTAATGCAGAGGCATTAGTGGGCAATAGATGTTATTTGGTTCTTCCACCCTCACTTGTGTCCCGTAGGACCCCGAGTACTTGATACATGTTCCTTGATTTTTTGCACTATCCACATCCGGGAGGCCGTGGACCCCCATGAGCCAGAGCTTGATTCATTTCTATTTCTTGGGGCCACAAACTAGTTTGGGGTTTTATTACTATCATGTACTTATGCCATGTTACTGCTTTATTTAAGATTATGCGTGGAGCACCTATACTATTTTGGATGCGGAGTGTTTTCGCGGTATCGACAAGCCCAGTCACACTTTCGGGTTCCCAGTCGTTTACAACCATTGACGCAAACCCTGGGTCCGTTCCGGAGCCGGCCAACTTCGTTGCGGGTAGCTTAGTGGGGTGGCCCCCTGAAATATTTTATGAATCCCGTGATCGCTTTGTCGTGAATGCCTCGTTGGGTTTTGAGTTGGTTTTTCCGAGGTTGATCGAGTGTGTGTTGCTATTTGTGCACCCCTGTAGGGTAAAACTTTCTGAAAGCCGCGTTCGCGGTTATGGACGACTTGGAGCACAGTATCTCGATCATAGACAAGCATAACGAAAGTAGTGCTATAAATTTGACTTAATATATGACTAGTAATCAGATTCCACTATAATGGAATGGATATTAAAAATGCCAACAGCTGGTGGATCTGGGTTGTTTTGTGACATACTATATCTACCTAGTAAGTGTTGCAACTCCAATGGAATGTGATAAAAGTGCCAACAACTGCTGGGTTTTGGGATTCCTCAGGACTATTATATCTGACTAGTAAATGTTCCAACTACAATGGAATGTCGATTAAAAATGCCCACTACTTATGCTATCAGGATGACTCATGCTATCTATATCTGATTAGTAATTGCTGCAACTATAATGGACTGAGTAAAACTGCCAGCTGTGTGAGTTCCTCGGTTTGACTTCCTCGTTTGGTCTCGAGAGGAAATGCTAGGATGGGTTTGTTTGGTGTTAGCTTTAGGTTGGATTCGAATACGTCTTCTTATCCCTCTCTGATAACCGCCAGTTGTATCGAGTCTCTATAGATTGTTTAGTGCCGCTGCGCTGCCGCTTCAGCCCACCATACCTATGTAGGCGAGAGCCGCCGAATTCTAGCCTCGCCGTGTACTGGCCTCAGTACTGACGCTCCTCTTTTTCCTTTGCCCTTTGTCGGCACCCCTTTTGTTTTAGCAGGTTTGAGTTCGACGTCGTTCGCAGGGTTACCCTTCCGGCTTGGCCTGGGCAGGGTTATGGACGCCATTGGTTATTCTTCAGGGCTCTTAGCCCCATTTGCCTCTTGTCCGTTGTCGGACACTCTATCGTTTTCAAGGTGATTTGGATCTTTGTATTGTATATCTGTAAACTTGACTCGTGGAGTCATTGTTGTATATATATCTGTTCTGTGGGTCCCATCGAGGACTGTTGTGTAATGGTATTACTTCATTTTCCACCCGCACAAAAGTGCCTGGTGGGCGTCCTTGAATCGTTTCTATGCGGGTTTGGCGGAAAGGGCTAAAACTTGCATAGGGCCGATTTGAGGGTGTTACAGAGTGGTATCAGAGCTCAGTAGTTGCGATACCCAACAAGTCCAGCCTGTAGGATAACCTAGTTAACGGCCGAAGTAGAGAGTCAAAACTATTTTGCAAAATCGGTTGGATAGATCTGACTAGGTCTGCTTTTACTCCTTACCCCTCTGCTATTCTTCTCTTACCTCTGCGTGTTTTGATTCTACTCCCTTATCTTTTCTTCGAGTCCAGGACTTCTCGAGATTGGGTTTCCGTCGTACCTTCATGGTTTCGCTTCCTCTTTTGGCAACGTTGTTTTTACCTCCGGACTTCATGCTATCTGAGGAATCCTTCATTTGTTGGACTTCCCGTTGTTCCTCCTTTGTGCCTTCCGGTGGTTTCCGACGCGATGACGTCTTCTACGCCAGATCCGACGCAGAGTCTGCATCACTCCTTTGTTTCTAAACCTCGATTGTCGAGATCTTCAGTCTGCTCCCGAGAATGGTTGCACGCTTTTCTACTGATTCTGCGGAGTAATAGTTTGGGTGCGTGATGGATTGGCCCCCATGCCGACTACTCACTCTATTTGCTCTTGTGCATTGAAGTGGATTGGACTGTATCTTTTCTCTCCATCTATCAGAGTTGGAGGTGGCTTTATTTGTTGATACCTCCGCCTTCGCCCTTTGTTCCCGGAGTGTTCTCTCGACGATCACGGACAACGACCTCTTGTTAGTGGTGTCGCGAGCATCTACACGAAGAGAGAAGATTCAGATCGCCGACCTTCTTCCCGGTACCACGAGGCGGATCTCGAGGGCGAGATCCCTTATTAGTGGTGTCGAACTGTGGCATCCCGCTAAAATCACTACTAGAAAATAGCGGTGTTTTTGTGCTTTGCATCATCATGACCGCATGCTCATGTCATCATGTCACCTTGCATTTGAGCATCGTCATCATCATGCATATGTTTTGTCTAAAACTATTTTCTAAAACCTGGTTTTGTTTTCTAAATATTCCCGTCTTTATTCAAATTAAAACCCCGGTTCTCCGGATTGTTTTGTTTTGTCTGAAAACGGATTACAAAAGCCTCGTTTTAAATAAATAAAATATTTATTTATTTTTGGGAGGCAGCCCGCCAGGCCCGAAAGCCCGGTCGGCCACCTCAAACCCTAAAACCCCTACCCTCTTTCCCTACCCCAAACCCTGGCACCTAGTCCCTGCCTAAACCTCCCCTGCCACCACACCTAAACTACCAGAACCGCCCCACCCTGACACGTACACAACACACGCACGCAACACACCCACCCGACACGCTTCCACCCACCCGCGCCAGCGCTGCACCGCACGCGAGCCAGCTCGCGCTCCCGCACGCGCCCGCCCAAAATCCCCCTCTTCCCTCCTTTTCCCTCCCAGCCGTTGACATCCTGCACGCCTCCCCAACTCCCGCCCCTCCCCGCGCGAGAGACGCGCCCACGCGCCTCGTGCCGCGCCCCCACCTGCGCGATTCCCACCACCACCTGGTCCGCCCGCAACCAACCCCCGCTCGCCCCCGGTCCCACTCTCACCCTGCGTGGCCCGTCCGATCCCACCAACCCCCGCTCCCCTAACCCTCCTCCTCGCTCGCCCTCTCCTCGTCGAATTCTCCGCCCCGCCGAGCCTGCCAGCACCGCCGCCTGCTCCCTCTCTGCGAGGCGCCGCCCGTCCGCATCCCCTGGCGCCGCCGCTGGGCCAGCCGACCTCGCGCGTCCGCCTCGCCTCCTCTGCAACTGCGGGGCGCCGCTGATCCCCACCTCGCTCCGCCGACTGCCTCCCTCGAGCACCGGCGCCCCAGCCCCCCACCGCCCCGACGGCTCTCCTCTGCCGCCCTCCTCGTGTCATGGCCAACCCCTCCATCGCCGGCCCCTCTCCTCCCCCTCTGGCCGCTGCCAAGACCGACACCGTGGCCAGTCTCGCCGCGAGCCCTCTCCGGCCACCTTCCATCGTGTCTCCTCGCCGGCGCCGTCCCTTCCCCTGCACCGCCGCCTCTACTCTCTGCTGCACCACCGTCGCGGCCTCGCGTCCTCCACCCTCCGTCAACCTCCCGATGCCCCGCGTCGTCCCATGTGCCTCTCCCGCGCCGCACCAGAGACCTCCTCCCGCCGACCCTGTAGGTCCCTGCGCCGCCTAGCCCGCCTTCCCCGGACGCCGTCACTCCGGCCGGCAGTGCCGCCACCCAGTTTCCCTTTCGGCCGCTCCTGCAGAGCCACCTCGAGCACGACCTCGCCTTCACGCGGGCCCCTCACCACCGGACGCGTCGCCTCCTCCAGCAGCAAGCAACCGGGCGTGTCTCTCGGGTCTCAGCTCATGGGCGTTTTGATCTGGTGTCACGGTGTTTCCTAACCAAGTTGAGCTGCTGCCGATTAGTGATGTCCGTGTCGATCGACTAGATCAAGGCCTGCCAAGATCTTCGTACGTGATCGCTTACCAAGACCGGCTCAATGCCGATGGGTTCGAGGGATGTACATGGTGCCACTAGAAGACCCCGTCACGCCAAGATCTCCGTCTCGGAACGACAAGGCCTCCTCGTTGGCAAGCGACCCGAGTCCGACACCGACAATCGAAGCCCGGAACCGACAAGTTCGCCTACCCGGACACCGTGCGACAAGATCTGCTTCCCGGATTCGAAGCCCGCCAAGTTCTTCATCCCGAACGCCAAGACCGACCGATACCCGGACCCGATGACCGCCAAGATCGCCACACGGAACGACAAGCGCTTCATCTTGGAGCACCAAGTCCTTCTTTCCGGATGCGAGATCGTTCCCCCCGCCGAACCCTGTCGAACCCTGAACCTCCCGGAGCCAAGATCTTCCGAACCTAGATGTGTGAACCTTTTCCCGAGCCCCTATTTTATAAATGCTATATATAAAACTTGTTGCATATTAATTGTTCATCTCGCATGCATATCATGTGGGTTGGGGGCATTATGCCGATTCACCTCATAATTAAATATGGAGTGTTTATGCGGGATATACTTGTATTATACCGCCTCCATTTAAATTTGTGTAGCGAACTGATGCCATGTTTTGCCCTGTTAAAACAACATTTAAATTGCGGGGTAGTTATATAACTCGAACCATTTAATTAATTATCGGGACCCTGGTTCCGCTTAATATTGCCTAATCGCACCGCATCTGTGCCATGCCATGCATCATATCATAAGCATGCTGGATCTTCTGCCGTAGTATTAAATATTGCATCCGGTGTTTCTTCTAGTGTTTGCTTCTTCGCGGATTAGGCCGATGAGTGGATGCGAGTATCGACAAGTTCTCCGGATATGAACCTTCGGCAGTGTTTCCCAGGCGAGCATCTCTCCCCCTTCTACCTATTTTGCATTTATAGTCTTTATTTCCTCCTGTTGATCTATTGCTATCCGTGTCGTGATGCTTTAGTTTCCGAACACCAGTTATATCCCGTGCAGCCTCTATATTGCCTTGGACACCTCCTAATACCTGTTGTTTGGTAGATAGCTGTCCTTGCGAGTCGTAGTTGCTTGCTCAGGTGCGATCTTGTGTTGTTGAGTACCACAGTTGTTGGTATGCTGGTAGATGTTGATGGTGGAGATGCTTACTGGTGGAGATGATCATGACTTTAAATACAACTATTAAAATGGTAGATATAACTAATGCAGAGGCATCGGTGGGCAATAGATGTTATTTGGTTCTTCCACGCTCACTTGTGTCCAGTCACACTTTCGGGTTCCCAGTCGTTTACAGCCATTGACGCAAACCCTGGGTCCGTTCCGGAGCCGGCCAACTTTGTTGCGGGTAGCTTAGTGGGATGGCCCCCTGAAATATTTTATGAATCCTGTGATCGCTTTGTCGTGAATGCCTCGTTGGGTTTTGAGTTGGTTTTTTCCGAGGTTGATCGAGTGTGTGTTGCTATTTGTGCACCCCTGCAGGGTAAAACTTTCTGAAAGCCGTGTCCGCAGTTATGGACGACTTGGAGCACAGTATCTCGATCATAGACAAGCATAACTAAAGTAGTGCTATAAATTTGACTTAATATATGACTAGTAATCAGATTCCACTATAATTGAATGGATATTAAAAATGCCAACAGCTGGTGGATCTGGGTTGTTTTGTGACATACTATATCTGCCTAGTAAGTATTGGAACTCCAATGGAATGTGATAAAAGTTCCAGCAACTGCTGGGTTTTGGGATTCCTCAGGACTATTATATCTGACTAGTAAATGTTCCAACTACAATGGAATGTCGATTAAAACTGCCCACTACTTATGCTATCAGGATGACTCATGCTATCTATATCTGATTAGTAATTGCGGCAACTATAATGGAAAGAGTAAAACTGCCAGCTGTGTGAGTTCCTCGGTTTGACTTCCTCGTTTGGTCTCGAGAGGGAATGCCATGATGGGTTTGTTTGGTGTTAGCTTCAGGTTGGATCTGAATAGGTCTTTCTTATCCCTCTCTGATAACCGCCAGTTGTATCGAATCTCTATAGATTGTTTAGTGCCGCTACGCTGCCGCTTCAGCCCACCATACCTATGTAGGCGAGAGCCGCCGAATTCTAGCCTCGCCGTGTACTAGCCTCAGTACTGACGCTCCTCCTTTTCCTTTGCCCTTTGTCGGCACCCCTTTTGTTTTAGCAGGTTTGAGTTCGACGTTGTTAGCAGGGTTACCCTTCCGGCTTGGCCTGGGCAGGGTTATGGACGCCATTGGTTATTCTTCAGGGCTCTTAGCCCCATTTGCCTCTTGTCCGTAGTCGGACGCTCTATCGTTTTCAAGGTGTTTTGGATCTTTGTATTGTATATCTGTAAACTTGACTCGTGGAGTCGTTGTTGTATATATATCTGTTCTGTGGGTCCCATCGAGGACTGTTGTGTAATGGTATTACTTCGTTTTCCACCCACACGAAAGTGCCTGGTGGGCGTCCTTGAATCGTTTCTATGCGGGTTTGGCGGAAAGGGCTAAAACTTGCATAGGGACGATTTGAGGGTGTTACACCTTACAGTCATCATCAAAAACAAAGGGTACATCTTTTTGGAGAAGATTAGTGAGGGGTTTTGATATCTTAGAGAAATATTTAATAAACCTTCTATAGAAACCAGCATGACCAAGGATACTACGAATACCTTTGACGTCTCTTGGACAGGGCATTTTCTCAATTGCTTCAACTTTAGCTCTGTCAACTTCAATGCCTCTTTCGGAAATTTTATGTCCAAGGACAATCCCATCATTGACCATGAAGTGGCATTTCTCCCAATTAAGAACAAGATTGGTTTCTTCACATCTCTACAAAACTTTATCAAGGTTGTGCAGACAATTATCAAAAGAAGTTCCATAGATGGAAAAATCGTCCATGAATACTTCCACAATTTCCTCACAAAAACCATGAAATATAGCAGACATGCATCTTTGAAAAGTAGCAGGAGCATTACACAAACCAAAAGGCATACACCTATAAGCATATGTTCCATAAGGGCACGTAGAAGTAGTTTTTTCTTGATCTTGTTGTTTAACAGCAATTTGAGAAAACCCAGAGTATCCATCAAGAAAACAAAAATGGGTCTTTTTAGACAACCTTTCTAACATTTGATCAATAAAAGGCAGTGGGTAATGATCTTTCTTAGTAACTTCGTTAACCTTTCTAAAATCAATGCACATCCTATAACCTACTACTATTCTTTGAGTAATAAGCTCATCATTATCATTAGGCACAACGGTAATTCCCCCTTTCTTAGCGACACAATGAACAGTACTAACCCATTCACTATCAGCAATAGGATAAATAATACCAGCATCGATGAGTTTTAATACCTCGTTTCTTACCACTTCCTTCATCTTGGGATTTAAACGACGTTGATGTTTTACCACTGGTTTTGCATCGGGTTATATATTGATAGCGTGCTGACATATAGTAGGAGAAATCCCCTTTAAACCATCAAGGGTATAACCCATAGCTCCTCGGTGTTTCTTCAATACTTCCAATAATCTTTCCTCTTCCTTCCCTGAAAGCTTAGAACTAATAATAACAGGATATATTTTCTTATCATCAACGTAAGCAGATTTAAGATCGTCAGGTAAAGGTTTTAGATCAAAAATCGGATCCTTTTTAGGTGGCAATGTGGTACCCAAATCTTCCACATGCAAGTTATGCTTAAGCATCTTAGGTTGACGACGGAGAATCTCGTCAATCTCATTTCTTTCTTCCAGGAAGATTTCACTTTCGTGGTCTTCCATAAATTGCTGCAAAGCATTGTTAGGAGCAAGAGAAATAGAAGCAAGTTGTTCAACTCTAAAATCCTCATTAGGAGTTTCATTTTCACAAGGAACTTTAGTAAATTTCGAAAAATTAAACTCATAAGATTCCTCATCAAATTTAGTTAAAATTTTCACCCTTTTACAGTCTATAATGGCTCCACAAGTGTTCAAGAAAGGTCTACCAAAAATAATAGGATAGGTTTTACTAGCAGCTGAACCAAGTACTAGAAAATCAGCAGGATATTTAATCTTACTACAAAGAACTTCCACATCTCTTACAATACCAATTGGAGCGATGGTCTCTCTATTTGCAAGGTGAATGACCACATCAATTTCTAGTTCACATGGACTAATTTCATACATAATTTCTTTGTAAAGCTCGTAAGGAATAGCACTTGAACTTGCACCAATATCACATAAACCATAATAGCAATGTTCACCAATTCTAACAGAAAGCACAGGGACACTAGCCTTTTTAGTTCTATTAGGATGTGAGAAGGTCCATCTTCTACACTTTTAGTGACAAGGTCTTTCACAATTGCTACTGCAGTTTCAATGTTTATTTGTTCATCAGGTTTTATAGCTCTCTTTGTACTTTTATTAATTACATTAGTTATCATAGGATGCTCCTTTACCTTATCCAGGAAAGGCATTTTCTCGATATAAGGTCCAGGTAAGATGTGATCAGTAGTGCAAGATTCAGTACTTCTAGCAGGAACACAATCAACAACATCTTTAGATGGTGCATGATACTTGTTCCATTCTTCTTTTGGAATCTCAATGTAGGAGGCAAAAGCTTTAAGACAATTTGCAATAACTTGAGAGTCTAGACCATAAGCATTACTAATATTACAAAAGTCATCAGTTCCCATAAAAGACTTAATGCATTCATAATCATAATTTATACCTGACTTTCTTCCTTTATCATTCTCCTATGCTTCAGCATTGTCGTTGAATACGGTCTAGAAGATCCCATTTAGCTTCTTCTTTCATGCGTGTAAATGATCCAGCACAAGAAGCATCCAATAAATCCTTATCATGAAGATAAAGCCTTGCATAAAAGTTATTGATAATACTATTGTTAGGGAGATCATGAATAGGACATTTGAGCATTAGTAACTTAAATCTCCCCCAAGCTTGAGATGTAGTCTCTCCATCAAGAGGCCAAAAATTGTATATTTGATTCCGATCTTTATGAATCTCACTAGGAGGGTAAAATTTGGAATAAAAGAGAGGCACTACTTCCTTCCATTCAAGAGATTGGCCATCCTTCAGTAGCTTATACCATTCCTCAACTCTTCCTTTCAGTGATAATGAGAATAACTTCTTCTTGACTTGATCGGTTGTAATACCTGCACACTTGAACAACCCGCATAATTCGTGAATAAATAGCAAATGATCACCGGGATGGACAGTTCCATCTCCAAAATAGTAGTTATCCATAACACCATCAATAATTCTGGTAGGTATTTTAAAAGTATCATTTTCAGCAGGCGGAGATTCATCTACTACCTTAGAAGTGGTAGTAGCATTACAAAATAAGAAACTAAGTGAATCATCCATATTGAAATAAAGTAACTAACATAAATAAACAATACTCACAGTATAAGTTTCCTCTACCAGTTCCACTCTCCAATAGCGCTTCACTCCCCGGCAACGGCGCCAGAAAATACTCTTGATGACCCACAAGTATAGGGGGTGTATCGCAGTATTTTCGATAAGTAAGAGTGTCGAACCCAATGAGGAGCAGAAGGTGTTGACGAGTGGCTTGGAGCAGGAATTCTCTATAAATACTTAGCAAACGGATTTTTAGGGGTTTTTGATAATGCAGATAAATAAAGTATGAGTAAATAAAATACAATAATAAATGCAACAAGTGGCCCAATCCTTTCTTTAGCAAAGGACAAGCCGGTTTTATTACTTAAGACGACCAAACGTTCTCGAGGACACATGGGAATACTGTCAAGTGCTTTCGCTTCATATTAGTTGATTGATCTTCTTTAGTTTGATAAGTGTTGTGTGGGTGAACCTGTGCTAATGTACCGACTTTCCTAGGACTAATAAATACTTGTGATTATACCCCTTGCAAGCATCCGTAAGTACAAGAAAGTAATTAAGATAGAAACCTAACCACAACTTTAAACTCTGAGATCCTAACCTCCCTTGTGCAAAGGTTTCCTAACGGGGGTTCAGGTTTCTGTCACTTCGGCAACCCCTACGATTAGTAGCCAAATACCAATGCATTCCCCTAGGCCCATAAAGGTGAAGTGTCATGTAGTCGATGTTCACATGACACCACTAGAAGAATAACACCACAACTTAAATATGAAACCATTGAATCTTTCTCAACACAATTCCACTACTAACAACATGACTTCCCCCATGTCCTCAAGAACTAAAGGAAATACTCACGAGACATCATATGGATCAAGATCGGAGATGAAATAATGATGTGTAACAATCTGAACATAACAATAATTCAACGGTTCCACTCAATAGCATCAACTACAACAAGTAATCAATACCAGGAAAGTCTCCCCTAAGAACTATGCAAGATTCAACCCAATTGTTACATCGGTACGGAGTGGTGATGATGGTGCCGGTAGAGATGATGATGGAGATGATGGTGATGATGATCCCGATGAAGTCCAGCTTGATGGTGGTGTTGCTGGGGACAATCTCTCCTCTCCGGGAAGGAATTTCCCCAGCAGATTTCTGCCTGCCGGAGAGCTCTTTCTCTCTCTATAGTTTTCTGCCCTGCAGAGGCATCGAAATCTTTCTGTGGTCCCTCCCCGAGGCTTAGGGTTTCGTGGGGATAATATACGCCAAAGGGGAGAGCTGGAGGTGGGCTAGGGTGGCCACACCACCTGGTGGCGTGGCCAGGGGTGGCCCGCGCCAAGGGGTGGTGTGGGCCCCCTATGGCCCAACTCCGCCCCCCTTCTGCCATCCTTCGTCTTCTGAAAAAAATAGGATTTTCCATGTATTTTCTAGAATTTTCTGATCTTCGCGAATTTCCCCACCAAACAGTGTCTTTTCCATCAGAATCCTGACTTCAGCGGTCCATCCTCCAAAAGTCATCAACCATGCAAAAAATAGATGAAATAACATAAGTATCATCTCTTAATGTGAAATATATCAATGAATAACAGTAAACTATGATATAGAATAGTGATGCAAAATGGACGTATCACTGCCCTGCCTCACATGATGATCGGACATGGTGTAGTGAATTTGGTTCATGTAATCACCAAAACGAATCGAGGGATGTTATTTTGAGTGGAAGTTCATTTAGTATTTTGGATTAATTTGAACTCAATTTATCATAAACTAAATCAAAGTGAATTTGCATAGTTCGTTGTAGTCACTGGCATTCGTTTACCACCTTGTTTTTAGCTATAACTGAGATAATAGAACTATATAATTCTAGAATTTTACTTTACGAGCAGGTATCCTATTGTTTTATGAGTATCAATCTAAAGTTTAAATTACTATTGCAAACTTTCAGAAAAACCTCACTTACTCTGTGAAATTCAACAAGTAGTATTGAATCAAGAGTAACAAATTCCAATGTTAGAATCTAAGTATCATGCTTGCTGATACGTTGCTAACGTATCTATAATTTTTGATGTTCCATGCTTGGTTTTTACCTACTTTCTTATGTTTCGTCCACACTTTGGAGTACTTTTTATACACTTTCTTGGACTAACCTATTAACAAGATGCCATAGTGACAGTTGCTAGTTTTCTGCTATTTTTGGTTCCAGGAAAGTTAGAAAATGAATATTTTCGAAATTGGACGGGACAAAAGCCAAAGTCAGTTTTTCACCGAGGGGACACCGAGACAGAATACGAGACGGAGAGGGGCCAGAGGGCCGTCACACCACCTGGCCTGGCCTGCGCCAGGGGGTGGTGTGGCCGCCTAGGGCACCCCCTCGGCCTCCCCTTTTTCCTATAAGATGCCTGCGATATAGAAACCCTAAGTACACGATCAAAATTCCACGAAAGAGTCTATAGCCGTTGTCATCTCCATCCCTAGATCCGGAGGGATCTGAAGCTCTTCCTAGCATCCTGCCGGAGGGGAGAATTCACCCTATAGGCCTTCTTCATCACCATGCAAGCCTCTAGTGTGATGCATGAGTAGTTCATCCTTGGACTAAGGGTCCATGTAGTAGCTAGATGGTTGGTTCTTCTCCTTTGTGCTACCATGTTTAGATCTTGTGAGCTCCGTTCATGATCAAGATCATCTATTTGTAATCCTACATTTTGTGTTTTCGGGGATCCAATGGATATTGAGATGCTATTTTAGATTGATTATTGATTCTATCATGTCTTTGTTATTTGTGATCTTGCATGCTCTCCGTTGTTAGTAGATATCTTGGCCGAGTAGATGCTAGCAACTCCAAGAGGGAGTATTTATGCTCGGTAGTGGGTTCATGCCTCTTGTAATCTGGGGAAGTGACAGAAATCTCTAAGGTACTAGATGTGTTGTTGCTACTAGGGAGAAAACATCAATCCTTTGTTCATAGAACAATCGTATTGTTTACTTTACACGCAATGCGTAATGCAATTATCTGTTGCTTGCAACTTAATACTGGAGTGGGTTCAGATTGATAACCTGAAGGTGAATTATTAGTCATAGATGCAGTTGGATTACGGTCTATGTATAATGTTGTAATGCACAATTAGATCTCATAGGAGTCAAGATGATTAGTATATGCATGTATGCTTTCTCGATGTTTGTCAATTGCCCCGCTGTAATTTGTTCACCCAACATGTCATCTATCTTAAGGCGAACCACCACTAGTGAACTATGGACCCCGGTCCTTTCTTTTACCATCAATCTATAATTGTTTACTGCTTTCTGTTTACTTTCTGCAAGCTTTTACTTTCTTCCACACAATACGTTTAATCCTTTGTTTTCAGCAAAAACGGTGAGATTGACAACCTCACTGTAAGTTGGGGGCAAAGTTCTGTGGTTGTGTTGTGTAGGATTCCAAGTTGGCAACAACACCTTGGAGGTGTTTCCTTGCTCATACTGGTTCGATAACCTTGGTTTCATAACCGAGGGAAACTTGTTTCCTTGCTCATCATACCTTCCTATTGGGGTTTCCCAACGAGCTCGAGATATCTTGGGCCATCAAGCTCTTTTCTGGCGCCGTTGCCGAGGAGTCAAGGACATCTTCACAAGGGGAGTCCCTCATAACCAATCTCTTTACTTTGTTAATTTTGTTTTGCTTAGTTTATTTCTGCTTTGTTTGCTTGTTTCTTTATCAAAAACACATAAAAATTGGTTATACTAGTTTGCTTTGTTTATCAAAAACACACAAAAAATTAGTTCCCACTTCAAGTTGTTTTTATGTCTAGTTCTGCTCCAATCACTATTTCATTATGGATAGCCCACTCGGTTTCCTATTTGGGGAAACTACTATCACTACTAAGGTAGTAGATGAACCACCGCCTGCTAGAACCTCCATGGAAGATTTTATAAGGTATAGAGAATCTTATAAGGGTAAAGTCGTGAGAGCCGTGTTAAAAAGGCTGGATCTAATTGCTAAAATTTTGCTTAAACGCCATGATATAAATTTTGCTCTAAACAGGATACTAAACATCTTAAATTCCAATGTGGCTTTAGTAAAGAATTTGTAATTATGAACTATCATTGGAATAACTATATTCATCTTGGATTTGAAGAAGTAGAACAATTCGTTTTGTTTATGGGAGCTTCTAAAATAGAATCCTTCATGTCTAAAAACTATGAAACCTGTGTTGCTTGTAAAGACCTTAAAGATATGGTCTCTTTTATCCTTGATCATTGCATAGAAAATTTCAGCAATAATTGTTATATCATTGAGTATAAAGAGAGACTCAGTCATGCACAAGAATGTGTCCACAATTTGCAGGAGCCTATGAAAGAAGAAATTGCTAAACCTGAAAGCTCATTAGATGAAAAACAGGAGGAGAGTGATGGACAAAAGGAGGAAGAATGGATTAGCTACCCATGCCTACCTTATGATGAGAGTAACTCTTTATCACTTACATTATTTGATTGTCCCCCATGCTTACCAAAGGAGGATGAATGTTATGTTCCTGTGGATTCTCTTGAAAAATCTACTATGGGTAAAACTTGTGATAATAATTATACTCAGGTTATCTATGATAATCCTTTATTAGTGCCTAAGTTTGAAATGCATGGTACTAAAGAGCGTTGCTTAGAAAATGTTTATGATAAAGCTCTAGATGATGGTCCTATATTGGTTGATAATATTAATTGTACTACTATTAAAAATGAGATTGGAGGGGTCTTGACCTTATCCTGGAACCCCATACCTCTTTAGAATGATCAGTCGCCTTGTTATAAAAATGTTAAAAGTGGGTCTGAAGGTTTTAATCCCATTATTTTTGAGCTTGATAAAAATTATGTGTTTGTAGATCATGAAAAGCATGCTTTATGTGATAGTTATATTATTGAGTTTATTCATGAGGCTACTGAAAATTATTATGAGAGAGGAAAATATGGTTGTAAAAGTTTTCATGGTACTGAAACACCTCTCTATTTGCTGAAAGTTTTGAAGTTACTCTCGTTTTATCTTCCTATGCCCATCTCTTTGTTCTTTGTGAATTTATTTGCGTATAAGATTCCTATGCATAGGAAGTGGTTTAGACTTAAATGTGTTTTGAATTTGCTTCTTGATGCTCTCTTTTACTTCAATTCATATTTCTTATGTGAGCATCATCGAAATTCTTATGCCTAACTTAAAGGCGTTAAAGAAAAGTACTTATTGGGAGATAACCCAAAAGTTTTAGTTGAGTCTTTGAAGTTATTGCTTCAATAATAACATCTCCTTATCAATTTTGTGTGGTTCTTGTGCCAAGAGTAACCTCTAATGAGAGAAGTAATGCTTGGGAAAGTTGTTGTCCCGAAACAGATTTTTGTGCTCCACCGTAAAAATTCGTGTAAAATTTTTGTATGTTGTTTTGAGGCGTGGATTTTTGTGCTTCTGCCCCAGGTTGTTATATAACTTTCGTTAGATCAACACTTTTCGATTTGAGCAACATAAGGTCTTCGAAAAAATTAGTCTTTACCTGCTGGTCTGTTTTGACAGATTCCTGCCATTATTTGCATTTGCTTCTTGTTGGTTCCTTTTTGGGTTCTCTTTGGGGAATTGAGTTTTTTGAGGGAAGTGCTACAGTAGGTAGTGTTCTAATGGAAGTTTTATTGGTTTTGAAACTGAACACAAAGACTTATTATCTTGAGTGCACTAATGTTGCTAATAAAGATTGTGTAAAGTTTTGTATGAAGGAAAAATTTCAGGTGTATGGAGAGAATGATGTAATGAGATGAAGAATGGACTAAATCTCAAGCTTGGGGATGCCACATGTGTCACCCCAAGAAATATCCAAGAAGTACAAGTGTCAAAGCTTGGGGATGCCCAAGGCATCCCCTTCTTCATCAATAAAAATCCCAGTTTTTTCCAAACACTTCATTTTTATTGTTTCATGCACAGTTGTGTTGTTCCTAGAGCATATTCGTTTTTGTTTTTGGTTTTTCGTTTGCTCGGTCTTCTTAGTTTGTTTGAATAAATTGGTTGGACCCCCTCTTTCATACATTGGTTTTCAAATAGTTTGGTTTGGATTGGAAAGAGTAGGAAAGTTCATGCTTAAGTGGTAAAGAGAGCTTGTTTTTGACTGTGGCCCATGGTTTGTCATGCCATGCTTGATATTATTTTGGCTTTGTTCTTAGTGATCTTTGTTGTAGCATGACTTGTTATAAACAATTGAGATTGCTTAATGTGCCTTTGAAGAATCATGTGTTGTTTTAGCATATTAAAGCATAGTATTGTGGTATTCTCCTTTGACGCTTTATTTGGGTTGATTTGGCACATGCTCACACCATGTTATGACTATGCCAAGTCACCATAGCCTTTATGATCCTTTGGTTTTCGACCTGTAATATCACGTTATGCTTTAATTAATGATGTTTTGTTGCTTTGCATGATTATGGCCATTATTGCTCTCTTAGTTGGTCGCTCCTAGTCTTTTGCTAGCCTCCATAACCAAGTATGAATTATACTCATGCATCCAACTCCTAAAACAAAGTTATTCCAAAGATTCCACCATACCTACCTATTAGCATTTGCTATTCCAAGTATATTCATGTTTTATCTACCTTCCGAATTAAACTTGTTATGAGAAAACTAGTGATTAAAGCTCTCACGAACTTGATGGCACATTTTACTTTTCTTGCCCTTAATAAACTTGAACCATTGTGTCGTCTGTGTTGTATATGCTTGCACTTATATGTTGGGGATTAGCAGAACTATGCTGTCATGGGGAACGCTTTCAACATTGGACTTGTACTTTGTACCTAGTTGATATCATGCTCTTTTGTCTATGGATGTCATCGGTGTGAAATGAAAGGGGAGCTTGTAAGTCCATGGTGTTATGTATGTGTGCTAGAGAAACGCCTGGGCCGCCGGTCTAATCCATGCTGTCATGGTGGAAACCTGCAGCATACCCATAATGAGCTGTCTATGAAGCATTCTTCTTATAAAAAATGAGTCAGATATTGAGAAAAAAGAGAAAAAGAAAAAAAGAGATATGAGAAAAGAGGAAAGAGAGAAAAAAGCACCATTTTCCCATGGTAAATAAGAAGATTGCTGAGATGCTCGTTGTCTGCTTGCCTTGTCATTTTGATATGGGGATTCTTCCGTATCATCGGGCAAGGGGTACCCCGTTGGCGGTTTTCTATGATACACATGTACTTACTATGACAAAAACTTACCGGTAACTAAACTTGAGTAGCATGAGGAGCGGCCCTCGTATTCAAGGGACATGAGATTTCCAACTTATACTTTGTTAAGCATATACTCCATAATTTGTTCACTTTAACCTTAATCACTTCAAGATTCTTATGATAGGGGCAATGAGAGCTGAAAGCTAATAAGTACCATAATTTTTGGAAGCTCTTTATGAAACTTGAATCCCTGCTTCCTTCTGTGAAGGCTTTCTTTTACTTTTATGTTGAGTCTCCACCTTCTATCTTTATGCACCTATTTTGAGAGCATAGTGGACATTCTTAGTTCTATGTGCATTGTCCCAAGACTTGTGGATTGATGCATTATTTTGATATTGCTTGTTCTTAAACTATTTGTATCTAGTCACCCTTATAAACTTTGAAGGTGTCCTATGCATTTATGTTTGCTACTCTATGAGGGACAAGCTGAATGCCACTATGCTATGTTTTCTTTATGTGAAACAAACAAACGTCTTGCAAAGCATTGTTATTCATGAATCTTTTGTTTGTGCCTTTTAATGTTACAACATAGTTGCTATGTCTTATTGTTAGAACTTTATCTTTCATGCTATGTTGAAGTACTATGATCCCAGCTATCAATGTTTTACAAATACTTTGATCAAGTTTATGATGGTGCATGTCACCTCAAAAATTATTCTTTCTTTTTATCATTTATCGAGTCGAGGACGAGCAGGAGTTAAGCTTGGGGATGTTGATACGTTGCTAACGTATTTATAATTTTTGATGTTCCATGCTTGGTTTTTATCTACTTTCTTATGTTTTGTCCACACTTTGGAGTACTTTTTATACACTTTCTTGGACTAACCTATTAACACGCTACCACAGTGCCAGTTGCCTGTTTGCTGCTGTTTTTGGTTCCAGGAAAGCCAAAGTCAGTTTTTCACCGTGGGGGACACGGAGCCAGAATACGAGACGGAGAGGGGCCAGAGGGCCGCCATACCACCTGGCCGCGCGGCCAGGCCTGGCTCGCGCTAGGGGGTGGTGTGGCCGCCTAGGGCACCCCCTCGGCCTCCCCTTTCGCCTATAAGATGCCTCCGATACAGAAACCCTAATTACCCGATCAAAATTCCACGAAAGAGTCTGTAGCCGCCCTCATCTCCATCCCTAGATCAGGAGGGATTTGAAGCTCTTCCTAGCATCCTGCCGGAGGGGAGAATTCACCCTGCAGGCCTTCTTCATCACCATGCAAGCCTCCGGTGTGATGCGTGAGTAGTTCATCCTTGGACTATGGGTCCATGTAGTAGCTAGATGGTTGGTTCTTCTCCTTTGTGCTACCATGTTTAGATCTTCTGAGCTCCGTTCATGATCAAGATCATCTATTTGTAATCCTACATGTTGTGTTTGCTGGGATCCGATGGATATTGAGATGCTATTTTAGATTGATTATTGATTCTATCATGTCTTTGTTATTTGTGATCTTGCATGCTCTTCGTTGTTAGTAGATATCTTGGCCGAGTAGATGCTAGCAACTCCAAGAGGGAGTATTTATGCTCGATGGTGGGTTCATGCCTCTAGTAATCTGGGGAAGTGACAGAAATCTCTGAGGTACTAGATGTGCTGTTGCTACTAGGGAGAAAACAACAATCCTTTGTTCATAGAACAATCGTATTGTTTATTTTACACGCAATGCGTAATGCAATTATCTGTTGCTTGCAACTTAATACTAGAGGCGGTTCAGATTGATACCCTGAAGGTGGATTATTAGTCATAGATGCAGCTGGATTATGGTCTATGTATAATGTTGTAATGCCCAATCAAATCTCATAGGAGTCAAGATGATTAGTATATGCATGTATGCTTTCTCGATGTTTTTCAATTTCCCCGCTGTAATTTGTTCACCCAACATGTCATCTATCTTAAGGAGAACCACCACTAGTGAACTATGGACCCCGGTCCTTTCTTTTACCATCAATCTACAACTGTTTACTGCTTTCTGTTTACTTTCTGCAAGATTTTACTTTCTTCCACACAATACGTTTAATCCTTTGTTTTCAGCAAAACCGGTGAGATTGACAACCTCACTGTAAGTTGGGGCAAAGTTCTGTGGTTGTGTTGTGCAGGATTCCACGTTGGCAACAACACCTTGGAGGTGTTTCCTTGCTCCTACTGGTTCGATAACCTTGGTTTCATAACTGAGGGAAACTTGCTGCTGTGCTCATCATACCTTCCTCTTGGGGCTCCCCAACGAGCTCGAGATATCCTAGGCCATCACTTGCCTCCATGATTGTTGATATTAAAAAATTGTTTTAATATCAACATTATCTAGGAGCTGAAAATTGTTTTAGAAACCATCGTCTATAGAAGATATTGTGATATCTGAGACAATGCTTGGTTGCAATATGATAGAGTATAATTTCATAAAATACATATGCTCTTATTATATGAGAATTTGCAAAGGTTGGAGACGTTAGGCGTCCTAATCACCCAAAAGGTTTTGGAATTAACATTATATTCAGGATTCATCCTTATAAGATATAGTAGCTTGGTCGTGAAAGTTGTCATGATAAGGATGGATAGAAGATGTAGGTAAAATGTTTACTACATTAAATGGATTACTAAAAGGAATGAAATTCGGAAGAGCGCCAAACATTTGATGATGGTGATCTACATCAAAGTACAAGTCCAAGGATATCAGTATTTGACTATACACTCTTTGAACTATGTGTCATATGTATGGTATCACTATTGCTGTTGATAGATTCTTTTGAAAAGAAAAGAAAATGCTGAAAGAGTATTTAGAAAATATTTGACGAGAAAAGAAAAGACTGGAAATGTCCAGCTTAGGTATATAGCTGATATACATGTTACAGGTGTATTCTTTTCTTGTTAAACAATTTTGTTCTTGGGTATTGGATACTGAATTGGTTGGGTATAAAATGTCACACAGAGCAACATAATTGATGAACTCCAATGGCCTAAGTAAATAGCAAGAGAATAGGTGATTTGTTTAATAATTGTTATTTTGTTCCGGTATTATGAGAATGATGGTTGTTCAAATAATTATTGTATTCCATTGAAGATGGATGAACTCTTACAAATCTAGTTGGATAAATTACGTCTGTAAGTACTGATGCTAGTCATAAGACGAATGATTACAAGATCACTTATGAGTAACACTGCAGTTTAAATCATACCGGAAATAAAACATGAAGAAACTCCATGTTGATGGAATTTTGGAGTATTTTTTTGATTTTTGAATCAATTGACACTTGTGAAAATTTCCTGGAAATGATTTCAATTTCGTTCATAGGCCAAAGAGGAACGAACTAACTTATTGGATATTGTGCATATTGATGTATATAGTCCATTATGTGTAGCCGTATGTGGTGGATCATTCAAACTTCATATACTTTAACCAAAGATTGAGTAAATATTTGTATATTTACTTAATGAGGGAGAAGTATGAAACATTTGAAAATGTTCAAATGATTTCAAGATGAAGTGGAAAATCATTGTAATGAGAAAATTTATGATTGGATCGTAAAGGAAGATGTTTGAGTTACAAGTTTAGCAAAACATCTAAGATTTAAGGAATTGTTAGATGAATTTATGTTTCTTGATAAACCATAGGAGTATGGAGTGTTCGAGAGATGTAATCAAACCTTGTTTGACATGGTAGGATCAACGGTGTTATTTATAAAGTTGCCATTATATTTTGAAGATTAAGCTTTAGTGACTACCATTTTTATACTGAAAAGATATACATCGTGATCCGTTGAAATGACACCATATGAGTTATGAATTGGGATAAAACCCAAGTAGTATTTTCTTAAATTTGGTGTACTAGGCATAAGTAAAATGTTTACAACCAAAGCCGGATGAGCATGTCTTTGTACGTTATCCCAAATAACTATTGGGTGTTCCTCCATAACACTGAAGACAAAAGTGTTTGTCACTTAGAACGTCAATTTTCTTGGGAAGGATTTTTTCATGAAAAGTTAAGTGGGAGGGCAATAGAACTTTGATAAGGTTATTTAACCTTATCTATATGTGCAAAGTTGCACAACACCAGAAAGTGTCCCGTAGGCAGCCATGATGCTTATGGATCTCGTGCCTCAAAGGTTGTGGTTACGGAGATCTACGTTCCTATTGAACCGCGTAGGTTAGGTAAGCAATGAAATACTAAGATTTGAAATTAAATCATCATTGTTGAACAGTGATGAACCTACTACATGCAAAGAAGCAATGATGGGTCCTGACTCCATCAAATGGCTTGAATCCATAAAATCTGTGATGGTTCCATACACGAGAAACCAAGTTACTAAACTTGGAAGACCCTCTAAAAGGCATGAAGCGTATCAGTCGTATTTGGATCTATATATAAACATACGTGGATGTTTCACATCTATGAAATAGTTGACATGTCAGTAATGAGTTTACGATAATGTTCAAAGATTTGAATGCGACAAGATTCAATCTTTCATAGTGATATTTAGTCTGGATGGATTAGTGTAGCAACCAATACATATGTCAACGGTTCTATATGCTTGTTGAACAAAGAAAATAACGTTCTTCTAATAGAATGGTCAGCTAGAACGTGTATGTGACACGGTCCGAAGGGTTTTGTTACATCGAAGGATGCTAAAAAGGCATGCAAACTTCAATAGTTGAAGTAAGTATAGTGGAGTTGGATTCTTCATCGTGATGAAACTGTTAAAATGTTTAATTTCATCAAAGACGATGAAGGTGCTTGTATTTGCCAGAAATTAAGTGGGAGCACTGAGACATATTTCTAATACATTCTGTGTAAGATATATTGTTGATTGGAAATGATGTATCTTTTATTGACACAAGTTAAGGATTAAATTAAAATAAGATTTAAATAAAAGATTTGGGCAAAACCAGAATATTTGGATAGATTGAGATTCTAATATGCTTATGCCAAATGTATATAGATAAAATATTGAATGAGTTCAATATGGAAACGACAAGAAAGGTTCTTGTCACATGGACAAGGTTGAATCAAGATTCAAGTGTATTGACACTAGGTGAGTGAAACAAGATTCAAGTGTTTTGACACTTGGTGAGTAAAACCACACGAATATATTGATAAACGAGATTCAAGTGTTTTTAACCCTTGGTGTGTAAAATCACATGAATTAATATCCTAATCAAACATATCGTGATATGTATATGTCCATATATGTCCTATACTCTTAAATGTTATGAGCATATACCAGGGTGACTCATAAGATGATAGTAAGGATATTCTTTTGATCTTTGGAAGAACTAAGAATATATTTTGTATGAAGAAGTGACAAATAGTTCATTGTAAAATGTTACATTGGCACTAAATAGATAGGTCATTGTAATATGTTACATTGGTACTAGTTTTGTCACAAGATACAAATTAAGTTTATCTCAATTTAGGCTATGGGTTAAGGTGGCACAATTTGATGGAAGAAAGTTTCATGATGGATTTGGATAAGTTAAGGACATTGTTACGGATACTACAATGAAAGGCTGAGTATAAGACTGCTATATTAGCAACAAAGGAACTAGGTGTGGTTTCAAGTGGGTTAGTACTATGAAGATATATTGTATGACAATAGTATCAACATATTTTAAACCCCAAGTAACTAAGGTCTCACCAAAGGACCAAATTTATGCAATGCCATCTCATTTGAGAATGAGTGATGCATAGAGACGCAAAGACATGCAAATACACACAGACCTGAAAGTTTCAGATCTGGAGATTAGGTTTACCACAAGAAATGTGTATGTACAACACCAGCCATAGGTGTTTATATGCGCAAGTTTCAAATACATTATTGACTCTCGTGCAACTGGGAGACTGAAAGGAATATGCCCGAGAGGCAATAATAAATTGGTTATTATCTTATACCATGTTTATGATAAATTTTTATTTCTCATGCTATAATTGTGTTAACTGGAAACTTCAATACATGTGTGTTTAATAAACAAAGAAAAGGTTCCTAGTAATGCCTCCCATTACACTAGCTTGTTGAATAACAAATGATCAAGGTATCCTGATCATGACATTGGATGTTGTTAATAACAAGGTCACAACATTGGTAGAATGATGTGATGACCATTCTCCCAAACTATAGTAATACGATCATGCCATTATGTTTACATTTCTATAACGTCATTCGAAGAAACTCTAATCCTTAGACCATGAGATCACGTCAATCACTAACTCTGGAAGAGTACTTTGATTCCATCAAATGTCACACCATAACAGGGTGATTATAAAGATGTTGTTGAGTACTTGGAAAGTCTTAGTTTAGGCTCGTGGATCGGAGTGGGATTTTTCCATCCTAATCACGGAGAGATATACTTAGGGACCTCTCGGTGATATCACATTAACATAGCTTGCAAGCAAGTGATAAGATCACAAAGAATGTTATATCACGGGTACGAGAAAACAATACTTGTCGGTAATGAGATCGAGCTAGGTATGGATGATACTAAATGATCGGATCTCGGACAAGTAAAACATCATGAGACAAAAGGAATTGGTTAGTGCGAAAAAGGTTCACGCGATCACTAGTTCATCGTCGAATTAGAGGGAGTCATTATGGATCTCTAGGTTCTGCTAATAATTATTGATCGGAGAGAGTCTTGATCATGTCCACTTAGGTCACGAGCCCATAGGGAGACACACTTAAGGTTCTTCGACGCATTTGAGTGAATAGGGAACACAGGAAAAAATACTGGACAACGCAGAAACAGTTCTGATAAAAACTACCGAAATAGTTTTGGTGTATCGAAATATTGCAAGAGGATAAAATGCTGACGTGTTCATTAAATTAAGTGTTCATTAAATTAAGTACTCATTAAATGAAGTGTTCATTAAAGTGAGTGGCATTAAACCAAGTGAATTAAAGTGCTTTACTAGAAATACCTTTGATTTCTTGAGTTGAAATTTAATGAGGGATGAGTGGAGGTGAATGCATGTGAGTGAAGTGTCTACCCACATAAATGGGGGAGAGGTGGGGCACCACCATGGATGCCACGCCATGGCCCTTGGGGCAGCCCCCTCCTCCTCTCATCTCACTCATTCTCCATTCCTCTCATATGCTCTTTGGTTGGCATCTTCCACCCCTTGCTAGCCTTGTCCATTGCCACGAGTACGGTGCTTAGGAAAAACCCTACTAAATATCTTCTCCACCACCACCACTACCATGTCGTACTGTTGCTGGAGTTCCTGAGGATCTGCTACTTCCGTTGCCCAACACGAAGCAAGGGACGGAGGTTGTCGGCACACCGAATGTGTGACCCATTACAGAGGTGCTCCCCTTTGTGGCGCTTATAGTCATCGCTTCCTTGAGGACGGTCGTGTACATTCTACACCATCCACATTTGTTTGCGGGAATGTTATCCCGCTTACAGTCTTCGAGGGTGAATCCTTCTGAAACTGTTTTAAGTATCGCCTTAATTCGATCTTACCAGTTGCAACCGTGGATTTTTTTGTTTTCTATGCAACGAACCCCATCACAATCCTCCTTCAAGTCTATTCTTGGCGTAATGTTTCCACTGGATGAAGCTCCCTCTAGCCTGCTGGTGTTGTTGCGGAAGTTTCAAGATGTGGGTGTTATACGCGAGTGCGTGCACCAACAGCTTGTTGCGGGTGGTAAGGCTGCGCTTGCTTTTGTTCATATGCAACGTCCAAATGTGGACCTAGAGGCCATCGCTGAAGGACCATCGGAATCTATTGATGGCCTGGCACGGAATATATCGGGCAGTTGCTCAGCCTGCAGAACACATCATTTGGTTGTTCGACAAGCAGACAAACATCATACTCCAATGACAAGGGTAGAGCTTGGCCTACGTAAGATATGTAGGTAATATAAAAATTTGTGTAATCCGGGAGAACATCGATTTATGTGTTGTATATATTGATGTGAGTGCATTGTTACTGCTCCTTTTTGTTAGCTTGACGCCGAATGATCTCAGTACCTTGCCAACCTATCAGTTGAGTTGCAACTAGGTTGGAGTTGTCAAGGATTCGATTGCAGGCTGATCAGCTACTCAGGTTGTCGCAGTTGATATTTTTTAGGGTTGGAATCAGCGAAGCTGTCGAGGAGGCATAGCCCCCAAGTAAATCACATGCGAAGTAAAAAATAAAACAAACTAATAGTTTGAGGAACTTACCTTTATTGATTGAAGGGCAGCGGGTACATGTTTTGGCTAAGTAGCCTTATTGAAAGGTAAAAACATCTAAGGGTAGGAACATCGCAACTACGTGAAGTTCCAAGGGTTAGAGTATGCAACTCTAGTTTATATGTCCTTGAGGCGATATGCGTCACCTGGGATCACTTCGGTGATGACATAGGGTCCCTCCCAGGGGTACTTGAGCTTCAGGTATCCTTTTTTGCTTGAGTCGCAGGATGAGGTTGCCTTCGATGAAGGACCTTGGGCGTAGCCATCGGTTGTTGTAGTTGCGGAGGCTCTGCTGCTGCACCGTCGAGCGGGCAATGACAATGTCACGCGTTTCGTCTAGCAAGTCAATGTCATCTTCGAGTGCGGCCATAGATTAGGATTCTTCATAGGCGATGACATGTGGGGCCTTGTAGCGTATTTC
Source organism: Avena eriantha (assembly GCA_910589775.1). Taxonomy (NCBI): domain Eukaryota; kingdom Viridiplantae; phylum Streptophyta; class Magnoliopsida; order Poales; family Poaceae; genus Avena; species Avena eriantha. The sequence continues at coordinate 79,734,612 of OU342744.1, read as the reverse complement.
GGCTGGTAGTACCGCCCTAGCATCGTGCACCATGAATAAGGGTGTGTAGCCGGTGGCTTTATTTGGAGTTATGCGTAGGCTCCATAGTACAGAGGGTAGTTCTTCAACCCAAGATCCAGCCGCTCATTCGAGGGTCTAGAGGAGTCGCTTCTTGATGCTGTTGCACACGAGGCCATTGGCCTTTTCAACTTGACCGTTGGTCAAGGAGGCGCCACAGAGGCGTAGCTGATGTTGATGCCCTGCTTGTCGCAGAAGGCTTGGAACTCCTTCGAGGTGAAGTTTGTCCTATTGTCAGTCATGATGTTGTGTGCCACCCCGAACCTGTAGGTGATTGACTCGAAGAACTTGATGACAATGGTGCCATTTTGTTTGGTGCCAGGCGTGGCCTCAATCCACTTCATGAACTTGTCGAGAGCGACGAGGAGCTAGACATACCCTCTAGGTGAATATTTCTGTAGCTTTTCAACCATATCGAGTCCCCATTGTGCGAAAGTATAGGACAATGGTATGGGCCGTACTTCGAAGCCTGGAGAGTGTGGCTTGTCCACTAACCTTTGGCAGGCATTGCACTTGGTGACGATGTCCTTGGCATTGTGCATTGCGGTTGGCCAGTAGAAGCCAGCTCGCTGAGCCTTGGAGACAAGAGAGATACTGCTGACATGGTTCCCGTAGGTGCCTTCATAAATATCGAGGAGGATCCTCCTTCCATCATTGTTCGTGATGTGTCGCAGGAGGACTCCGGTGATGCTTCACTTGTAAAGTTCACCATTGATGATGGTGAAGGCCTTTGAACGATAGGCGATGTGTTGTGCATCAGTTGGGTCATTCGACAACTTCTTGCTGAGCAGGTATGCGATGTACAGTTGAGTCCAGGAGGGCTCGATGAGCATGACCTCCATGGGTCCTTCGGGTGAAGGAGTTGGCTCTACTACAACGGAGGCTTCAGAGTCTTCGGGTGGCGCAACTCATGAGTGTGTTGCTGCTTCTGGTGTGCCCTTGGCTGTCTTGAGTTTGATGGAGCATTTGCATATGTCCTTGATACATTGCAAATGTATCTATAATTTTTGATGTTCCATGCTTGGTTTTATCCACTTTCTTGTGTTTTGTTCCAACTTTGGAGTACTTTTCATATGATTTCTCGGACTAACCTATTAACAAGAGCCACAGTGCCAGCTGCCTGTTTTCTGCTGTTTTTGGTTCCAGGAAAGTCAGAAAATGAATATTCTCGGAATTGGACGGGACAAAAGCCAAAGTGCCTATTTTTCCGGAAGTGATCAAGTGCCAGAATACGAGACGGAGAAGGGCCAGAGGCCGGCCACACAACCTGGCCGCGTGGCCAGGCTTGGCCCGCGCCAGGGGGTGGTGTGGTGGCCCCTGGCACCCCCTCGGTCTCCCCTTCCGACTATAAGATGCCCTCGGGACGTAAACCCTAAGTACCCGATCAAAAATCCACGAAAGAGTCTGTAGCCGTCGTCATCTCCATCCCTAGATCGGGAGGGATCTGAAGCTCTTCCCGGCACCCTGCCGGAGAGGGGAATTCACCCTGGAGGCCTTCTTCATCACCATGCAAGCCTCCGGTGTGATGCGTGAGTAGTTCATCCTTGGACTACGGATCCATGTAGTAGCTAGATGGCTGGTTCTCCTCCTTTGTGCTTTCATGTTTAGATCTTGTGAGCTCCGTTCATGATCAAGATCATCTATTTGTAATTCTGCATGTTGTGTTTGGGGGGATCCGATGGATATTGAGATGCTATTTCAGATTGATTATTGATTCTATCATGTCTTTGTTATTTGAGATCTTGCATGCTTTCCGTTGTTAGTAGCTATCTTGGCCAAGTAGATGCTAGCAACTCCAAGAGTTAGTATTTATGCTCGATAGTGTGTTCATGCCTCTGGTAATCTGGGGAAGTGACAGAAATCTCTAAGGTACTAGATGTGCTGTTGCTACTAGGGAGAAAACAACAATCCTTTGTTCATAGAACAATCGTATTGTTTACTTTACACATAGTTCGTAAAGCAATAATCTGTTGCTTGCAACTTAATACTAGAGGGGGTTCAGATGATAACCTGAAGGTGGATTATTAGTCATAGATGTAGTTGGATGGCAGTCTATGTATTATGTTGTAATGCCCAATCAAGTCTCAAAGGAGTCAAGATGATTAGTATATGCATGTATTGCTTTCTTGGTGTTTGTCAATTGCCCCGCTGTAATTTGTTCACCCAGCATGTTATCTATCTAAGGAGAGCCACCTCTAGTGAACTATGGATCCCGGTCCTTTTCTTTTACATACAATCTACAATCTTTTACTTCTTTGTGTTTACTTTCTGCAAACTTTTACTTCTTTCCATTCGATACGTTTAATCCTTTGTTTTCCGCAAAACACGGTGAGATTGACAACCTCATCGCAAGTTGGGGACAAAGTTTTGTGATTGTGTTGTGCAGGTCTCCATGTTGCTACTATCACCGGTAGTGCGCCCTGCCAAAGCTCAACTAGTAACACCTTTGGGGTGTTTCCTTGCTCCTACTGGTTCGATTAAACCTTGGTTTCATAACTGAGGGAAAACTTACTGATGTGCTCATCGTACCTTCCTCTTGGGGTTCCCAACGAGCTCTACATCAACACCGCCATCAAGTATATTTCTGGGCGCCGTGCATTGAGCCATCAAGCGATTTTCTGGCGCCGTTGCCGGGGAGTCAAGGACATCTTCACAAGGGGAGTCCCTCATAACCAATCTCTTTACTTTGTTGTTTTTGTTTTGCTTAGTTTCTTTTTGCATTGTTTGCTTGTTTTCTTTATTCAAAAAACACAAAAAAATTAGTTTTACTTGTTTGCTTTCTTATTTTAAAACCCAAAAAATGACTACTCTTGAAAAACTAAGTTGTGTGACTTCACTAGCACCAACAACAATGATTTTATGAGCACACCTATTGCTCCACCTGTGGCTGAAAATACTTTCTTTGAGATAAAACCTGCTTTGCTCAATCTTGTTATGAGAGAACAATTTTCTGGTATTGGTAATGAAGATGGTACTTCCCATCTAAATAACTTTGTTGAACTTTGTGAGATGCGAAAGCATAGGGATATAGATGGTGATATTATTAAGCTGAAATTGTTTCCTTTCTCTTTGAGAGGAAAAGCTAAAGAATGGTTGAATTCCTTAACTAGGAATAGTATTGATTCTTGGACTAAATGCAAAGATGCTTTTATTGGAAAATACTATCCTCCTGCTAATATTATATCCATGAGAAGTGAAATAATGAAGTTTAAACAACTTGATAATGAGCATGTTGCTCAAGCTTGGGAAAGAATGAAATCTTTGGTAAAGAATTGTCCCACTCATGGACTGACTGCTTGGATGATCATCCAAACTTTTTATGCAGGATTGAACTATTCTTCAAGGAACCTATTGGATTCTGCTGCTGGAGGTACCTTTATGACCATCACTTTGGGTGCTGCAACAAAACTTCTGGACAATATGATGGTAAATTATTCTGAATGGCATACTGAGAGAGCTCCACAAGGTAAGAAGGTAAATCCTGTTGAGGAAACCTCCTCCTTGAGTGATAAGATTGATATTATTATGTCTATGCTTGTTAAGGGGAAAGCCCATATTGATCCAAATAATGTTCCTTTAGCCTCTTTGGTTGCTCAAGAAGAGCAAGTTGATGTGAACTTCATAAAAAATAACAATGTTGCCAACAATGCTTATGGTAATAATGCTTATAGGAACAATTTTGGTCACAACAATTATAAGCCATATCCTCCCAACAATGGTAATGCTTATGGAAATTCTTTAGGAGTGCTCCCTCTGAACTTGAAGTTATGCTTAAAGAGTTTATTAGTAAACAAACTGCTTTCAATAGAACTATTGAGGAAAAACTCTCTAATGCTGAAAGAAATATAGCATCTTTGGCTGATGCTCAATCTTCTTTGAATAAAATGGCTGCAAAACCTGAAACTAATGATAATCCCTTCGCAACTACCAATGCTATACAAGTAAGAATTGATGAAAATGTTAGACTATTAGCTGAATTACATGCTAAGTGGGAAAGAGAAGATGAAATTGCTAGGAACATTAGTGTTTCTACTATTACCACCACTAGTGTTGAGGCTAGTAATAGTTCTACTACTTTAGATGATAAATTTGATTTTGATCTTGATGGTTCCAACATCTCTGAAGTTATTAAGTTCCTACAAAAGCTTGCTAAAAGTCCTAATGCTAGTGCTATGAAAATGGCTTTTACAAAACACATTACTGATGCTCTCATAAAGATTAAAGAAGAAAAGATGAAACATAAAGCTTCTATTCCTATAAAGCAAGAGGATGGTTGGGAACCCATCATTAATATGAAAGTGCATGAATTTGATTTCAAAGCTTTGTGTGATCTTGATAGTAGTGTTTCTATTATGCCTAGAAGGATCTATGATATGCTTGATTTGCCTCCTCTTGAAGATTGTTATTTGAATGTCCCACTTGATGATAATGCTAAAAAAACTCATGGGGAGTCTTAATGATGTTCTTATTATGGTTAACAATTCCTATGTCCCCGTTGATTTCTATGTTTTGGATGTTGAATACAATGCTTCTTGTCCTATTACTTTGGGAAGACCTTTTCTTAGAACTGTTGGTGCCATCATTGATATGAAAGAAGGCACCATTAAATATCAACTCCCACTCAAGAAAGGTATATAACACTTCCCTAAAAATAGAGAAAAGATTTCTTTTGCTTCTCCTATGAAAACAAAATTTGGTCTTAATGCTTCTTCATTTGAGAACACTTGATTCTTTCTCTTGCTTCTTATGCCTAACTTAAAGGCGTTAAAAAAGTACTTATTGGGAGATAACCCAAAAGTTTTTAGATGAGTCTTGGAAGTTATTACCTCTGTAATAACCTCACCTTATCCTTTTTATTTTCTTTTTGTGCCAAGAGTAACCTCTAATGAGAGAGAAGTAATGATTGGGAAAGTTGCTGTCCCGAAACAGATTTATGTGCTTCACCGTAAAAATTCGTGAGAGAGCTCTGTATGTTGGATTGAGCTGTAATTTTTTTTGCTCCTGACCCAGGTTGTTATCTAACTTTCGTTAGTTCAACACCTTTTGATTTTAGCAACATAAGGTCTTCTAAAAAAATTGTCTTTACCTGCTGGTCTGTTTTGACAGATTTCTGCCATTTTCTGCATTTGCTTCTTGTTGGTTCCTTCTTGAGTTCTTTTGGGGAATTGAGCTTTTTGAGGGAAGTGCTACAGTAGGTAGTGTTCTAATGGAAGTTTATTTGGTGTTAGAACTGAACCTTAAGACTTATTTATCTTAACTGCACTAATGTTGCTAATGAGATTGTGTGAAGTTTTGTATGAAGGAAAAATTTCAGGTGTATGGAAGGAATGAGTAATGAGATGAAGAATGGACTAAAGCTCAAGCTTGGGGATGCCACGTGTGTCACCCGAAGAAATATCCAAGAAGTACAAGCGTCAAAGCTTGGGGATGTCCAAGGCATCCCCTTCTTCATCAATAAAAATCCCAGATTTCTTCCAAGCGCTTCATTTTTATTGTTTCATGCACAGTTGTGTTTTTCTTGGAATGTCTTCTTTTTCGTTTTGGTTTTGGTTTTCGTTTGCTTTTGTTTGCTTAGTTTTCTGAATAAATTGGTTGGACCCCCTCTTTCATACATTGGTTTGCAAATAGTTTGGTTTGGTTTGGAAAAGAGTAGGAAAGTTCATGCTTATGTGGTAAAAAGAGCTCGTTTTTGACCACGGCATATGCTTTGTCATGCCATGCTTGATATTGTTTTGGCTTTATGCTTAGTATTCTTTGCTGTAGCATGACTTGTTATAAACAATTGAGATTGCTTAATGTGCCTTGGATGAATCATGCGTTGTTTTAGCATATTAAAGCATAGTATAGTGGTATTCTCCTTTGATGCTTTATTTGGGTTGACTTGGCGCATGCTCACACCATGTTATGACTATCTCAAGTCACCATAGCCTTTATGATCCTTTAGTCTTCAACTTGTAGTATCACTTTATGCTTTGATCAATGATGTTTTGTCGCTCTGCATGATTATGGCCATTATTGCTCTCTTAGTTTGTCGCTCCCAGTCTTTTGCTAGCCTCCACAACCAAGTATGAGTTCCACTCATGCATCCAACTCCCTAAACCAAGTTATTCCAAAGAGTCCACCATACCTACCTACTAGCTTATGCTATTCCAAGTATATTCATGCTTTTGTTTACCTTCCAAATTAAACTTGCTATGGGAAAACTAGTGATTAAAGCTCTCACGAACTTGATGGCACACTTTAATTTTCTTGCCCTTAATAAACTTGAACCATTGTGTCTTCTATGTTGTATATGCTTGCACTTATTTGTCGGGAATTAGCAGAACCATGCTTTCAACATTGCACTTGGTACTTGTACCTAGTTGATATCATGCTCTTTTTTATATGGATGTCGTCGGTGTGAAATGAAAGGGGATCTTGTAAGTCCATGTAGTTATGTATATGTGTTAGTGAAACGCCTAGGCCGCTGGTCTAATCCATGCTGACATGGTGGAAACCTGCAGCGTAACCATAATGAGCTGTCTATGAAGCATTCTTCTTATATAAAAAGAGTCCTATATTGAGAAAAAAGAGAAAAGAGAAAAAAAGAGATTATGAAAAGAGGAAAGAGAGAAAAAAGCACCATATTCCCATGGTAAATAAGAAGAATGTTGAGATGCTCGTTGTCTGCTTGCCTTGTCATTTTGATATGGGGATTCTTCCGTATCATCGGGCAAGGGGTACCCCGTTGGCGGTTCTCTATGATACACATGTACTTACGATGACAAGAACTTACCGGTGACTAAACTTGAGTAGCATGAGGAGCGGCCCTCGTATACAAGGGACATGAGATTTCTGACTTATACTTCGTCAAGCATTTACACCATAGTTTGTTCACTTTAACCTTAATCACTTCAGGATGCTTATGATAGGGGCAATGAGAGCTGAAAGCTAGAAGTACCATAATTTTTGGAAGCTCTTTATGAGACTTGAATCCCTACTTCCTTTTACAAAGGCCTTTCTTCCACCATTATATTGAGTCTCCACCTTCTATCTTTATGCACCTACTTTGAGAGCATAGTGGCCATTCTTAGTTCTATGTGCATTGTCCCAAGACTAGTTGATTGATGCATACTTTGATATTTCTTGTTTTAAACTATTGTATCTAGTCACTCTTATGAACTTTGAAGGTGTCCTATGCATTTATATTTGCTACTCTATTGAGGGACAAGCTGAATACTATTATGCTATGTTTTCTTTATGTGAAACAAACAAACGTCTTGCAAAGCATTGTTATTCATGAATCTTTTGTTTGTGCCTTTTCTTGTTGCATCATAGTTTCTTTTCTTATTGCTAGAACTTTGTCTTTCATGCTATGATTGAAGTACTATGATCCCAGCTTTGAATTCTTTGCAATTACTTTGATCAAGTCTTTGATGGTGCATGTCACCTCAAAAATTATTCTTTCTTTTTATCACTTACCTACTCGAGGACGAGCAGGAGTTAAGCTTGGGGATGTTGATACATTTCAAATGTGTCTATAATTTTTGATGTTCCATGCTTGGTTTTATCCAGTTTCTTGTGTTTTGTTCCAAGTTTGGAGTACTTTTCATATGATTTCTTGGACTAACCTATTAACAAGAGCCACAGTGCCAGCTGCCTGTTTTATGCTGTTTTTGGTTCCAGGAAAGTCAGAAAATGAATATTCTCGGAATTGGACGGGACAAAAGCCAAAGTGCCTATTTTTCCGGAAGTGATCAAGTGCCAGAATACGAGACGGAGAAGGGCCAGAGGCCGGCCACACCACCTGGCCGCGCGGCCAGGCTTGGCCCGTGCCAGGGGGTGGTGTGGTGGCCCCTGGCACCCCCTCGGTCTCCCTTCCGACTATAAGATGCCCTCGAGACATAAACCCTAAGTACCCGATCAAAAATCCATGAAAGAGTATGTAGCCGCCGTCATCTCCATCCCTAGATCGGGAGGGATCTGAAGCTCTTCCCGGCACCCTGCCGGAGAGGGGAATTCACCCTCGAGGCCTTCTTCATCACCATGCAAGCCTTCGGTGTGATGTGTGAGTAGTTCATCCTTGGACTATGGATCCATGTAGTAGCTAGATGGTTGGTTTCTCCTCCTTTGTGCTTTCATGTTTAGATCTTGTGAGCTCCGTTCATGATCAAGATCATCTATTTGTAATCCATACATGTTGTGTTTGCGGGGATCCGATGGATATTGAGATGCTATTTCAGATTGATTATTGATTCTATCATGTCTTTGTTATTTGAGATCTTGCATGCTTTCCGTTGTTAGTAGCTATCTTGGCCAAGTAGATGCTAGCAACTCCAAGAGTTAGTATTTATGCTCGATAGTGTGTTCATGCCTCTGGTAATCTGGGGAAGTGACAGAAATCTCTAAGGTACTAGATGTGCTGTTGCTACTAGGGAGAAAACAACAATCCTTTGTTCATAGAACAATCGTATTGTTTACTTTACACGTAGTTCGTAAAGCAATAATCTGTTGCTTGCAACTTAATACTGGAGGGGGTTCAGATGATAACCTGAAGGTGGATTATTAGTCATAGATGTAGTTGGATGGCAGTCTATGTATTATGTTGTAATGCCCAATCAAGTCTCAGAGGAGTCAAGATGATTAGTATATGCATGTATTGCTTTCTTGGTGTTTGTCAATTGCCCCGCTGTAATTTGTTCACCCAGCATGTTATCTATCTAAGGAGAGCCACCTCTAGTGAACTATGGATCCCGGTCCTTTTCTTTTACATACAATCTACAATCTTTTACTTCTTTGTGTTTACTTTCTGCAAACTTTTACTTCTTTCCATTCGATACGTTTAATCCTTTGTTTTCCGCAAAACACGGTGAGATTGACAACCTCATCGCAAGTTGGGGACAAAGTTTTGTGATTGTGTTGTGCAGGTCTCCATGTTGCTACTATCACCGGTAGTGCGCCCTACCAAAGCTCAACTAGTAACACCTTTGGGGTGTTTCCTTGCTCCTACTGGTTCGATTAAACCTTGGTTTCATAACTGAGGGAAAACTTACTGCTGTGCTCATCGTACCTTCCTCTTGGGGTTCCCAACGAGCTCTACATCAACACCGCCATCAAGCATATTTCTAGGCGCCTTGCATTGAGCCATCAGTCTTCCCGGAATACTCCGGGGGGTACTGGGGCGCAGGTGGAGCCCATGTTGGCCAATTGGTCGACCTCTTCATTACTCTTGCACCCGATGTGCCGGAGCTCACAGCCGTCGAATCACCTTCGAGTGAGCTGTAGAGGTCATGGTTGGCGATCATGTTGTCGTTGATGGCATCACACTTGTTCATTGTTTGCTGTACGACAAGGTTGGAGTCGCCGTATATCATCAGGAGAGTGGCGCCGGAGGCCTTTGTCATCCGCATCCCGTGGATGAGGGCTTCATATTTTTCTTCATTGTTCGATGTGAGGAACTTCATCTGTAGTACATACCGCATCTTATCAGCTTGCGGGGATGTCAAGACGACACCAGCACCCTCTCCTTCTTGGCACTTGGATCTGTCGAAGTGCACTTTCCAAACACTCGACATGTGTGGGGTTTCAGGAAGTTAAAGCTCCATCTAGTGGACTAGGAAATCTGGGAGCACATGCGACTTTATCGCTATGCGGCGCTCATAGGTGGTGTCCCGTGGGGACATCTCAATGACCTAGAGGGCGACTCACCCCTTTTTGGGGTTGTTGAGGACATGTGACAATAAATCATTATTAACCACTACTATCAGGTGCTCCATGAAGTAGTGGCGTAGTCGCCATGCTATCAAGAACACGCCGTACGCAAACTTCTGATAGTGCGAGTACCCGCTGCTTCGTGGGCGTGAGTACCTCGCTGAGGCAGTACACGGGCCGCTATACTCCATGCATCTTGCCTTCCTCCGCCCTTTTAACGACAAGAACGGTGCTAACCACTTGGTGTGTGGCGGATATGTACAGCAACATAGGATCCTTATCCTGGGAAGTGACCAGGACCGGCGAGGTTGATAGTAGGCGCTTGAGGTCGTTGATACATTGCAAATGTATCTATAATTTTTGATGTTCCATGCTTGGTTTTATCCACTTTCTTTGTGTTTTGTTCCAACTTTGGAGTACTTTTCATATGATTTCTTGGACTAACCTATTAACAAGAGGCACAGTGCCAGCTGCCTGTTTTCTGCTGTTTTTGGTTCCAGGAAAGTCAGAAAATGAATATTCTCGGAATTGGACGGGACAAAAGCCAAAGTGCCTATTTTCCGGAAGGGATCAAATGCCAGAATACGAGACGGAGAAGGGCCAGGGGCCGGCCACACCACCTGGCCGCGCGGCCAGGCTGGGCCCGCGCCAGGGGGTGGTGTGGTGGCTCCCGGCACCCCCTCGGCCTCTCCTTCCGCCTATAAGTTGCCCTCGGGACGAAAACCCTACGTACCCGATCAAAAATCCACAAAAGAGTCTATAGCCGCCGTCATCTCCATCCCTAGATCGGGAGGGATCTGAAGCTCTTCCCGGCACCCTGCCGGAGAGGGGAATTCACCCTCGAGGCCTTCTTCATCACCATGCAAGCCTTCGGTGTGATGCGTGAGTAGTTCATCCTTGGACTACGGATCCATGTAGTAGCTAGATGGCTAGTTGTCCTCCTTTGTGCTTTCATGTTTAGATCTTGTGAGCTCCGTTCATGATCAAGATCATCTATTTGTAATTCATACATGTTGTGTTTGCGGGGATCCGATGGATATTGAGATGCTCTTTCAGATTGATTCTATCATGTCTTTGTCATTTGAGATCTTGCATGCTTTCCGTTGTTAGTAGCTATCTTGGCCAAGTAGATGCTAGCAACTCCAAGAGTTAGTATTTATGCTCGATAATGAGTTCATGCATCTAGTAATCTGGGGAAGTGATAGAAATCTCTAAGGTACTAGATGTGCTATTGCTACTAGGGAGAAAAAAACAATCCTTTGTTCATAGAAAAATCGTATTGTTTACTTTACACGCAGTTCGTAAAGCAATAATCTGTTGCTTGCAACTTAATACTGGAGGGGGTTCGGATGATAACCTGAAGGTGGATTATTAGTCATAGATGCAGTTGGATGGTGGTCTATGTATTATGTTGTAATGCCCAATCAAGTCTCAGAGGAGTCAAGATGATTAGTATATGCATGTATTGCTTTCTCGGTGTTTGTCAATTGCCCCGCTGTAATTTGTTCACCAAGCATGTTATTTATCTAAGGAGAGCCACCTCTAGTGAACTATGGATCCCGGTCCTTTTTCTTTACATACAATCTACAATCTTTTACTGCTTTGTGTTTACTTTCTACAAACTTTTACTTCTTATCGCAAGTTGGGGACAAAGTTTTGTGGTTGTGTTGTGCAGGTCTCCACGTTGCTACTAGCACCGGTAGTGCGCCTTGCCAAAGCTCAGCTAGTAACACCTTTGGGGTGTTTCCTTGCTCCTACTGGTTCGATTAAACCTTGGTTTCATAACTAAGAGAAAACTTACTGCTGTGCTCATCGTACCTTCCTCTTGGGGTTCCCAACGAGCTCTACGTTGAAAGTCGAGCGCATCAGTCGTCGAAGGCTTCTTGTGCTTGGTCAGTCCACTTGAACTTGTCCATTTTGCGGAGAGTTGATAGAAAGGGAGGGCCTTTTCGTCCATCCGACTAATGAACCTGCTGAGGGCCGCCATTCGCCTAGCCAGCTGTTGGACGCCCTTGATGTTCTTCAGCTTCTCCATGGCCAGTATGGCTTTAATTTTATTCAGGTTCGCCTCGATTCCCCTTGCGGAGATGAGGTACCAGACTAGTTGTCTGGATTGGACACCGAAGGCGCACTTTTTTAGATTCAGGTTGATCTGTAGCGGTCAAGGTTGTCGAAGGTCTTGTGGAGATTATTGATGAGTGTTGTACTATCCTTTGTTTCGACCACTATGTCGTCGACATAGACTTGAAGACTGCAGCTTATTTGGTTCTTCAGGAAGGCCTGCATGCACCTTTGATAGGTGGCTCCGACATTTTTTAGCCCGAAGGGCATTGTGTTGTAACAGTAGACGCCGAATAGTGTGATGACGACCATCTTTTATTGGTCCTCTAGCTTCATCCGAATCTAATTATAGCCTGAGTAGGAATCGAGGAAGGAGATGCGCTCGCACCTCGTGGTGCAATCGATGATTTGGTCAATCAACAGTAGTGGGAAGTGGTTCTTCGGGAAGTGGTTGTTGAGGCACCTATCCGCAGTATATCTGTGTCCTTCTTTGGCACCAGCACCGGGTTAGCTACCTAGGTCCTTTCATTGATCTCGCGGATGAAATCAGTGTCGAGGAGTCTGTTGACTTCCACGCCTATGGCCTTGGCCTTCTCTTCTTACAGCCGACGCAACGACTGCTTCATTGGTCGTGCATTGAGGAACACGTTGAGTGCATGCTCAGCAAATTCCCTAGGAACTCCTAGCTAGTCCACAGGACACCAGGTGAAGATTTCCCAGTGCTCACAGAGGAATTCGACGAGCGTGAGTTCCTATGCAGGACTCAAATTGTTGGCGATGAGGACCGTCTTGGTGGGGTCTGTCGGGTAGACCTGGACCTCCTTGGTGTTGACTGTGGAGTCGAAGGACTGCTCGGGTGCGTTCTACCTGCTCAAAGGAGGAAGACTGTTGCCATCGACTCCTTGAGCCTTGCCAGTTCTTCTTGCATGCCAAAAGATTGGGAGATTCTGTTGAATTCCATGTCACAGTTGTCAGATCTAGTGAAGCTTCCTTGGACGGTGATGATGTCATTAGGGCCTGGCATCTTCAACATGAGATATGCGTAGTGAAGTACCACCAGGAACCCTGTGAATGCCACGCGGCCGAGTATGACATGGTATTGAGATGGCCAGTCGACCACCTCGAACTTGAGACACTCACGCCTGAAGTTTTTGGGCGTGCCGAAGATGACATCAAGGTGGATCTTACCTAGGGGCAGATTTTGTTGCCTAGTACAATCTCGTGGAAGGTAGTTTTGGACGGCTCTAAGCTGGAGAGCAAGATCCGCATGACACACAAAGTGCTGGCAGACATGAGATTGATGCTGCTACCTGCGTCCATGAAGACTCAATCTGCTTATCTCGTACCCACCAATCTAAGCCTCGAGCACCAGGGATGCATGGCCTAGGCGTGGGACTTGACGCGGGTGATTAGATCTATCGAAGGTGATGCATAATTCAGATATGCTGAGGTACTCATGGATTGCAGGTGGTGATGACACAACCATGCTAACTTGTCGACTGATCATCTTCTGGACCTTATTGACGGGGCACCCTTTCTGGATCATCATAGTCCCATGCGGTGGGGGGTATATCTTGCCACCATTGTGGTGTACCGCCAGAGCTGCTGGTGGTAGTGGTGTGTTGGCCGAAAGGGGTGGTGGTTGGGGTGCTCCATATGCTATGGGCCCTGCAGATGCCCCGTACCCCTGTCTTGTTGCTTCACACTGTAGTTGTGCGTAGCCATCTTGGAGCTTCTGGAACTTGCGGTAGTCCTTGAGGAGATGGCTCGACTTCTTTTTGTTGTCCTGTTTGTTGATGTAGTAATGGACGTTGCAAGGGCCTGACAGTCGTGCCATTGCGATTGAGGCGTCATCGTGGGTGTGGTGTTGCCACACTTGGGTTGTCTTTCCATTATCGCGGTAGCTGCCACCGTGATATCCGGTGTTGCGGTTACTGTCGTCGTGTTTGTCGGATAAGCCATCCGCGACCATGTCGACTTTGTTGCGGTCCTCATAACTGCGCATCATGCACTTCCCTCGGCGGTCGCACTTGCGGCCTAGGTCGTCGTCGTCATCCGAGCACGCTCGGTTGTTGTGGACGGTGTCTTCGCCATTAGCCCAACGATTCGCTATGTCCATCAGGTGATCGATGGTCTCGATCTTGGTGTGGTCCAGCTCCTCCTTGAGCTCCCGACGACGTACGCCGACCTTGAATGTGTCTATTGCTCATTCCTCAAAAATATCTTCCACGGAGTTCTTGATGATGGACCACCGCTGGATGTACGAGCGGAGGGATTAGCCAGACCTCTAGAAGCGGGCTCGGAGTTCCTTGATTGAGGCCGGACACTTATAGGTGCCTTTGAAGTTTCGGACGAAACTGTACACCAGTTCCTCACAGCTGCGGATTGAGCTAGAGGGGAGCCTGTTTAGCCAGGCTCGTGAGGTGCCTTGTAGTTGCAGCTGCAGGCATTGCACTGCTATGTTCTTGGATCCGCCATGGCATTTTATGGTCTGTGCGTGATCGTCTAGCTAGATCTTCGGCTCCTGAAAGTCGTTAAATTTCGGTTTGTCTGAAGTCAGCTTGAAATCCTTGGGCATACGATATAACAATACATACTTGACAACACCTTCTATATTTCGTTGCAAAGTTTTATCGTAATACACAATGCGTCTGTTGCAGGATACATCCGTTGTCCATTCTACAGATTGCACTTATAGAAAATAAGCCCAGCCCATTAAGCACAACTACCTTGCGTTAATCTAAAAAAAACTTGCGTTAACCCTGGTCCCCCATGAGTCACAAACGCACGCCGGCACTTCCGTCCCACTTCTCGCTTCCCCCTAACCTAGCCGCCTCCCTGTGGCCTCCGCTCCGTCTGGCCGTCTCCGATCTCCCTGCTACTGGCTAACATGGCCACCGTCGCTGGTGGCCAGTTGCAGCCGATGATGCATCTTGCCTCCTACTATCAGATCCCTAATTCAGGGAATGCACGTGTAGCCAAGATGAATATGAGCGCAGATGTGGACGAGCGAGGGTGCGGCAGTGAGTCGTCGGAGCACAGGAGCTACGGCGGTGCAAGTGCACGACAGTGGTTGGGGCTCCAGGTGCAATTTCTCCTCTCTCTATGGCCCTGTCAGATTCCTTTCTCCTGAGGAAATTGCACAAACCATCACCTTTTGCTGCGCGTGTTGCACAAAACACTCACTTTACCTGTTGTTTGTACAAAACACCAGCTATATATGTAATTCGTTGCAGAGAGGTCTAAATCTGGTATTAGTTTGCTTAACAAACCTGACCGCTAGGGCCCACATGTCAAAGATGACGTGGCATCCACGTGTCATCGCTACTTTTTTCAAACATTTCAAAAAATATGTAAAAATTCAATAATTAATATAATATAAACTAGCAAATTTGGGAAAGTCTGAAACTGTTAGATCATTGGATTAAAATATTTATCACCTTTTGTGAGATTTGGCCAAAATTTGGTGATTTTTTTGAATTTTTCAAAAAAAATTGAAGAAAATCTAGGAAACAAAACAATGTGGCTTAAGTAATCTCAGAAAGTTTGGGCTTGGTTCGGGGCAGAGATGAGAGACGAGAGATGGCACAGAGAAAAGCTAGTTGCCTGGTTCGATTCAACCATGTCCGCTGAGGAAAAAGAAGTAGCTCGAGAAAAAAATAGCTTATGAGATGTCACATCATTTGTTGACACGTGGGTCTGATCCTAGCGTCAGGTTTGCTGTTAATTAATCTAATGCCAGATTTAGACCTCTATGCAATAAATTACACGTATAACTAGTGTTTTGTGCAAACAACAAGTGAGTGTTTTGTACAACACGCGTGGCAAAAGGTGGTGGTTTGTGCAATTTGCTCCTTTCCCCTTTCCCTCGGCTTGACAGTTTTAAGGTCCCAATAATGTACCTAATATTACTTTTTCCTGGCAGATAATCTGACATAACAAAGGGCGAATTGAGAAATTTCTTAGGGCTGGTGGTAACGTTGTATTTAGCACTAAACGAATTTATGATATCTTACTGAAGGCAAGCTTTCATTATTCCAGTTGAATCTTTTAATTTACATATTTGAAATTTGGATATAGTTTCACAGCATTCTAGTCCAGACTATATGTATTTGGTTTAACTGGTCCATGCTAGTACTGAAATATTCCACTTAGCTGCTAGTAGTTTTGGTAGGTGCCAAGTATCGATTGTGCCGTATAACATTTAACATATTTGACTTTAACTAGAACTTGTATCTAGTTGTTCTCATGACCAGTAGGTATTAATTCCTCCCTCATGTTACATGTACAACTACCACTTATTATAAGCTATGGCTATCATCACACTTTCAATAAGATTTAGATTCATAATTCATATAAGATACAGCTACCACTAGTAGAAAAATCACCCTTTGGTCCCGGTTTATAAGGGCCATTGGTCTCGGATTTTGAACCGGGACCAATCACTCGGGACTAATGCTAGTCTCGGTTCGGGCACGAACCGGGACCAATGAGTCTCCATGTGGCCCGCCATCACGTGCGCTTACAGTAGGAACTTTGGTCCCGGTTCGTGGCATGAACCGGGACCAAAAGTCTTTTCTATTTTATTTTTCAAAAAATAATTTCTTCTCCATTTCTTCACGATGAAGCAGACAATGTTGACTAGGTTTTGGGACGAACACTGACCTGTGGAAAAGAATTCCCAGGCCCTTACAAGACTAGGGGTAGTTGATTCTTCTTGCGGCTACAAATGCTGAAACAAGCTAGCCCACCCTGGGCAAATATACATGGACGTGAAAAGGAAGGAAGACATGCAGGACCAACAGTGCAAAAGCTCATACAGGAAGATATATGACAACAAGGTCTGCGTTGGGCAGGGCCGATAAATCATGGAGAACCCGGATCAGCCGAGCCCTCCTCTTCCCGGTCAAGCTTTCCTATCAATGCGCCCCCGTCCAGGATGCTGCCAAACATGGCGGCCTCGTACATGTAGTTCACCTGCCAGGCGTGGTGGCTCGCATGGGCGAGGAGCCATGCCATTTCGAGCACGAGGCCCTTGGAGAAGAGCTGGGTCACCTGCATGCGCGAGGATTCGGCGAGGTTCTCCTCGCGCTGCTCGTCCACCTCGCCCTGTCGGATATACTCCAGCGGGCCGGTGACAAGGGACCACCAGAGGGCGCCGAGCAGGTCTTGGCCCTGGCGGTCGAGGAACCGGCGCACATGGTTGCAGGTTTCCTCGCCATCGCAGGCGTACTCAGGGTCCAGTGGCCTGCTGAAGCCGGTGGTGTGGAAGTCGGCGTCGAAGACCTCGTCGAAGTCAGCCTCGCGCTGTGGCCATGCCGGCGACTTGCGGGCCTTGGGCCATCCGAGGAGGGCGCGGCGGAAGAGCATGTGCCGGTCGTTGTTGATGTGCCAGATGTATTCATTGGCGACCATCCGGGCTGAGGGCTCGTGCCACCTCTGGGTGAACGTCCGTGCACCCGTGGCCGCGTATGCGTCGTAGATGGCCCGGAGCGCCGGCTCGCTTACGACGCCCGAGGCAGCGATGTTGGCCACGTTGAGGAACGAGTTCATGATCTCGGAGTTGACCAGGTCGGAGCCCACGTCGAGGACGTCGTGGCTATTCACGCTCAAGACGAGGTCGCTCATGACGGCGCCGGCGTCGAAGCCCCGGGCCATGGCCTCGGATCCAATGCCGAGCACGCTGCAGTCGAACAGGTAAATGACCTGGGCGGCACGTCGATCCATCTGCGCGGAGCGGTCCTTGAGGCGTGTCTTGTCCACCACCTCCATTGCGATCTTGTCCTGGATGTACGGGATTCCAATGGCGACGGCCTCGCGTCGCTGGCGGCCGCCGGGGGTTGCCAGGGCGTGGGCGTCGGCAAGCCCATCCTGCACCAGCCCCTGGAGTGAGGGGAACACGTGGATGTACCCGTACTCGTAGTAAACCGCCATGTCCGTCAGATAGTTGAGAACATGGTGGGCACGTCGGCGGCGCCAATGAGCATGCCTGACGTGCAGCCGCCGAAGAGGGCATTGTTGGTCGTGATGGCCTCGGGCCAGTCAGTGGCGCCGAGCTGGGCGAGCACCTGCGGCGAGGCTTGCCTCAGCCCCTTGCCCTTAGGGGGAAGCACGTTGCCGATCGCGTGTTGTGTGCTTTTCCACAGCGCGAGCTCGGGCGATAGCCGCAGCTGCACCACCCTTGGCCGCGTTGCTTCTTCCTCTCCGAGCAGCTCCTCCCTGCCGACATCGATGCTAGCAAACATCTCCGCCACCATGTCTTGGGCCTGGCGTGACAGCCTGCTGAGATCCGCCGTGGCTCCCTGGCCGATCAAGGCCCTCGCCTCTGAGTAGCCAGCGTACACGGGGAAGCCAAGATCGGCCACCGGAGCCTCGCCCCAGAAATATGGGGGGATTCTAATAATGCTGGCGCCTCCGCTGGGGAGAGCGTGTTTGTCCAACCCTGGCCGGACCTCAACGTTGAGGCCATGGAGGGAGCAGCTACCCCATCTAGGGAAAGATGCGTCCGCGCCCATACTTCCTGCCATGAAGATGGATGGATCGTGCTACTCATTGTATGTATTCCTCAGCTTATATAGCCGTAGCCATAGCCCATAGCAGCCGTGCCTGTCGTAATTAAAGACAGCAGCCGCTTTGACCGGGAAAATATCATATTCATATCTCAGCTTTGCCCATGTCAAAGAAAATCCAACACAACAAGCACGTAAAGTTTTATGTCATTTCTATGCGCGCGATCGAATCCATCTGTTTCAGCAATCTCCACACATGAATCACTCACAGGAGTTCGCCGAAGGAGCCTTTCTGGAACTCGACACTCCGACTAGTTTACTAAACACAGGAAAATAACAGAACATCATCATGGCATGAGAGGGATCCTTGGACCGCCGGCTTTATACAGGTCGAGCCCCCATGTAACCGACCATCCCAGCCGCTTGATCCGTTGGCATGCCGGCAAAACGATGACAACCCTGGCTACCATGCCCTAGCCGCCGAGCAACACCATGGGGGAGGAGATAGGGTCACCCTGGTCCGTCGCCACCGCGCTGCCATGCCAGATCGGGCCTAGCGCCACCTCAAACCCCTGCCGGCGGCCGAAGATCGCCACGGGGATCACCACCGAGCCGCCGTCCGCCACGATGCAGCAACTCCGGGCGCCGTAGCACCACCAGGGAAGCCTTGTCGCCGTGATTCCAGCGTGCATCAAGTCCTCCATGGGGAAGTGTCCTTTATCGCAATCCCGTCCGAGAGGAGACGAGCTTTTCCCCCGCCGCCGGTAACGAGGAGGCTTTGCATAGCCGGAGCCCTAATGGCGACGGGGGAGGAGGTGAAGGAGCGGTGGAGGGGGTCTCGGGCGGCGGCTAGCTAGGGTTTTATAAGATTCTTTATCTTTTCTTAAAAAGGATGCATCTAGACGCATTTCATTGTGTAGCTATATTGGATTTACATAGTGCGAATCGAGCATACATGGAGATGCTACTCATTGTATGGAGATGGATGGATCGTGCTACTCATTGTATGTATTCCTCAGCCTATATAGCCCATAGCACCCGAGTGCGGATTTCCCCAATGTAAGTGGGGGTTCGGTTACCATCTGTGTCGTCCGTCGCTCTGAGATTCGCGCGAAGTCCGTCCGGTCAAAGCTACTGATTTTTTTCCATTTTAGCCCTTTTATTTTCATATCTAAACTGCAGTCCATCCACCATAGTCCCCAAGCAGACTGCCCCACCTACCAATCCCTGACCCACCGCCCTCTCCTTGTTTTCTCTGCTGATCTGGTGCGAGCTCATGCGGCCACGACGGAGGGCGCGACAGAGGTCTATCTGCCGAGCGCTGGCACAAAAAAGGAGGCCATCTCCTCCATTTCAGGATTCGAGCTCACCACCACAACACGGCCCTCCCACACCACAACACGACCAGGCCTCTCCCGCACCATAGCAAACCAGATCCCTCGTCGTCCGCCCCTCCTGTCGCGGGTGTCACCACCCTCTCGTGGTGGTCGAGGACTACAGGCGAACAACTGATGGCCGACGTTGCCATTCCCCCACCGTGTCGGGTCCTCTAGAGCTGGATACCAACGCCAGGATCTCCCCTCATTCTTTTTTCTTATGATTTTTCTTTAATATTCTTGTGTGGATCTTCTGAATCTTGTATGGTTCATATCAGTTTAGATCCGTGATACATCAAATTTTTAATGACCTCTTCCTTCCATTTTCCTTTCTATTAATCTTCTATGAAATAATTATTTTTGTTTGATTCACTATGAATTATGAAGAAACGAAACACGATTGGATATTTCGGTGCAGGTTCTTTGTATGAAAGAATGTAGGAAACCAGATCACAAAAAATATATGAAAATGTGAAAAAAAAACTGAATCTTATACGAAAAACTTCTGAATCTTATATGAATCTTTGATTTTTCATATAAATTTCTCTGTTGAATGTTGAAATTTGAAAAAACTCTTTGAAATGTGTGATTTTGTGATGAGTTTGGGCAAACATTGTGTGAACAAATTAACTATGAGTGAAATGTAAGAATCTTTTATAAATGCTGAAAATTGTAAGGAACTCTAAAAACTATCAATCGGTGATGAAATTGGTACTTCGAAAAACTAAACACATATGTTGATGTAAACTAAATTTGAATCTGGGTAAAAACGTGTGAAATATAAGTATCTTTTATGAATATGAAAACTTGTAAAAAACTCTTATGCAACGTGCTAATCTGTGATAAATTTGGTACTTTGCAAATTAATAACTATGAGTGAAATATAAGTATTACGGCCGACTCTTTTCTTTAATAAGTTGTTACAGTTTTTGTTTAGATGTAAATTGAAAAATATATTATTGAAAATGTGTGGACTAAAAAAATAAAATACTTTTGACATCTGCCTGTGAATTCGTGTATGACAAAATCTCCTTTAGCAAACTTGGAAGTGTGCCAATCTGGGATAAATTCGGTACTACATAGGAAACCTAAGGGGTATTGTGCAACTAGGAAAGGAAAATGCAGAAGGTGTGTTGTGTAAAATTGCAACACGAATCTCCAACAATCCCACGGTGAAAGTAACCACCTAACCCCCACTTACATTAGGAGTTGCATTTCCGCATAGCACCCGTGCTGTCGTAAAGATAGCAGCCGCTTTGACCGGTAAAATGTCATATTCATCTCTCAGCTTTGCCCACGTCAAAGAAAATCCAACACATGACATCAATTCTTGTCGACAAGCACGAGAAAGTTTTATGTCATTGCCACGATGACAACAATAGAGTGCAGAGCTTCGCATCACTCCCTCCGAAATCAAACGGTCAGAAAAACATGGTTGCGCGCGACCGAATCCCATCCCTTCCAGCAATCTCCAGGCATGAATCGCCATGGGAGTTCGCCGGAGGAGCCTTCCAGAACTTGACACTCCGACCAGTTCATTGAAGACAGGCAAATAACAGAACATCACCGTGGCGTGAGAGGGATCCTTGGACCGCCGGCTTTATACAGAACGAGCCCCCACGCAATCGACCATCCGGGCCGCCTGATGCGCCGACCGCCCGGCAAAACGATGACGACCCTGGCTGCCATGCCCTAGGCGCCGAGAAGCACCATGGGGGAGGAGATAGGGTCACCCCGGTCCGCCGCTACCGCGCTGCCGCGCCAGATCGGGCCCAGCGCCACCTCAAACCCCCACCGCCGGCCAAAGATCGCCACGGGGATCACCACCGAGCCGCCGTCCGCCACGACGCAGCAAGTCCGGGCGTCGTAGCACCACCAGGGAAGCCTTGTCGCCGTGATTCCGGCGTGCATCACGTCCTCCATGGGGAAGTGTCCTTTGTCGCAATCCTGTCCGAGAGGAGACGAGCTTTTCCCCCGCCGCCGGTAACGAGGAGGCTTTGTATAGCCGGAGCCCTACTGGCGGCGGGGGAGGAGGGGAAGGAGCGGTGGAGGGGGTCTCGGGCGGCGGCTAGCTAGGGTTTTATAAGATTCTTTATCTTTTCTTGAAAAGGGTGCATCTAGACGCATTTCATTGTGTAGCTATATTGGATTTACGTAGTGCGAATCGAGCATACATCTTGTCATCTTACGTAGCTAGCTTAGTCAAACCTGGTTAGGTACGTTGGCATATACAGTGAATGTGAAGATTAGGCGACGACGGAGTCTTGTAATTAATTATAAAGGGCTGGTTAGTCTTGTATATCCATCTAGTCTGACAGGACAAGCCTTCTTTTCTTAGAGCCATATGGACTTGTCGTTTTGGTTTTCTTAGAGCATTGGACCTATCGTTTTCTTAGAGCATTGGACTTGTATATCCATCTATAGTACAGTACAAATTTTCAGACTAAATATAGAAATTTTAGACCTTATAATGAGACCTGGACTGAAGGTGCCAATGGACAGACGCTTCCGACAATACAGCTGTACTACATTTTGATGTAGATCCATTTCCAAAAAAGACCCGTGAAAAGCGGCAGCAAAGTATTTGGCCTGACGTTGCCATCCAATTAGGGCATATACAATGCGGTGACGTCAGTCTTTCCTTACGGTTGCCACATTGTATTTTTTGCTTAGTTGGATGAGAGAGAATGAAGAAAAGAGAAGATTGCCTTTCCTTAGCGAAAGAATCATCCTTAAAAATAAGAGAAGGCTATTTTTCTTGATTATACCTTGTGCCTTCTCTTACTAACACAATTTCTTACTATAATTACTCAATTCACATTAATTTTAGAGATGACAATAAGAGATGACCCATTGTATAACTTATTTTTACTACCTTCTCTATATTACGTGGAGGGCTAAGGGCACATACAATGCGGTGATGTCAGCCTTCTCTTATGGTTGACACATTGAATTTTTGCTTAGTTGGAGGTGAGAGAAATAAGAAAGAAAAGATTGTTTCCCTTAGCTAAGGGATGATCTCTTAGAAATAAGAGAAGACTATTTTCTCTATTGTACCACATGTCTTCCCTTAGAGCCGGTACAATAGATCCTACTCAGCAGGCTATAAGTAAAACCACGTCATCGAAATCCTAGTTGGAAGTGAGAGAAAGCAGGAGAGAGATTGAAGCGGGTGCTTCATCTACCGTCGGCGGCAGCGTAGGAAACAATGCCCTGCAGCCCACATGCAGCTTAGTATTAGCGCTTGGACCGGCTGCATGCATTAGATTCAAATTCTGTTGAGTCTTGCATGCATCCGTATCAATGCAAGAGTCTAATATTTAAATATTCACTAAAGTTAATCTAATAGCCAGCCTATTGTATAAGTAGTTGTTTACTGTGCCTCTTGATGACATGGCAAGGACATACAACCGGTAGCTAGCTACACTATTGTTCTTGCTCTTAGAAAAACAATTTCTTACTAAAAATAGTTAGTTCTCATTAATTGCTAGAGATGGCATAAGAGAAAATGCATTGTATAACTTGTATATAGTGTCTCTAGATGACGTGAAGCGCTAAAGAAAGACATGTCTTCTCTAGCGTTGTACATGACCTAAGAGAAGGTCCACAGTGTACCTTGCCCGTCCTTGTTTGAACGGATCTCAATATTCTTCCACGACTAGTCTCAAGTACTCAAGTTATTGTTTTCTCTTATCTGTCAGCTATTCGGTGCACCCGATTAAGGTAACTTCTCTCTGGATAATACTCGAACATACGACATATCACAGGTTTTCGCAGAGGAAAACAACCTACTTGCTGCTTCCTATTCTGAGTAGAAAGTGAGAAAGACTATTTTTCAAATAGAACACAACATAACCCCTCCCGATGGCTTTCCGGATAAGTTCTTCGGAACATTTAAAATGTCATCATATCGTACCATCTGGATATGTTCAGTTCTCTTTATTGTTTCGCACTTTCGCCACAAATTTGAGAAAATAATTTTATTACCTAAGATTAATGAAACAGAAACGATCTAACGGTATCAATCTTCTCCATGTCACTTTTAAATTTT
Source organism: Avena eriantha (assembly GCA_910589775.1). Taxonomy (NCBI): domain Eukaryota; kingdom Viridiplantae; phylum Streptophyta; class Magnoliopsida; order Poales; family Poaceae; genus Avena; species Avena eriantha. The sequence continues at coordinate 79,710,868 of OU342744.1, read as the reverse complement.
CACCAATGTTACAACACCATGCTTGCGCCCAGCGGACGACCACCTCAGCCCTTTGCCCTTAGCGGGGAAGCACGTGGCTATAAGGATGCCATATCATCTATAGTCAACTTAAAGCTAGCATGTATAATAGTGAGTTACAAAGATATACTATTTTAGCACTATATGACCTACCTTTCACTCTCTCAAAGTGCCTAGGAGCATGTGCTAGAGCTGACTCTTGCATGAGAGCCCACTCTTCTTCTGTCTCCTTTTCTCTCTCTTCCAACTAGGCAAGAAAATAATATTTTAATCTTTATAGCCAGCTGACTAAGATTTATTGTACTTGCTCTTAGGCCCAGCCACTTCCTCTCCGAACAACTCTTTCTTGCCGATGCTAGCAAAAATCTCTACCACCATGTCTTGGGACTGGCGTTGCAGCCTCCTGAGATCCTCTGTGGTACCCTCGGTGATCAAGGCCCACTACAACTCAAGCCTTAGGCGCTGGCTCTTATAAACGTCGAGGGACACGCCTAATTGCCGTGCTTGCGGCGGCGTGGCCAAAAAGTGCACCGACGATGTTTTTTTTGGCTCAACACAACATCATCCGTCGACCTAGAGTTTTCGCGGGACAAGACGAGGATTCACATCGGTACATTAGATCACGGCGCATTATGTTAGTGACATGACAAATACAATATTCTGTTGTGTTTGGTATATCATTCGGCGGCAAATTAATATAATCATAGTCAACATAATTTATTTATTTTGGTCATACCATTCAACTCGAAATTTAGATGCAAATATGATATATTTAAATTTCCATTACAAATTTGAGACCCTCTCTATTTTCAATACAAGTCGAAAAGAAGAGAAAATTAAAATTATGAAGGATAACTAGAGAAACTTGCAATGTCTCCATTTGTCTAAGCACAAGGGCAAAAGGAGACTTCAAAGATTTCTCCACTAATTCTAGCACCTATTCTTTAGCGCCTCTCTACTCTGCTCCCTTGCTACTGTAAGCGATGTGGCAACATGCCATCCACCGAAGTGACACGCCCACCACACTCAGCGCTCGAAACTGTGCTAGCTGCAAAGACGAGCCCACCATCCCACGAGCTGGGTACTGTGACGGCAACAGCGGTGATCCCGCCATACTGCGAGGATAGTACTATGACGGCTACACTGACAAGCCCACCATCCTACGAAGCCGAGATTGTGACGGCCGCATTGGCGAGCCCACCACCCCGCGAGGCCGGTAATATGACGGCCGTAGCGACAAGCATGACATCCCGCGACCCCGCAATCCTGCCATGGATCTAAAAGATACAACAGATTTATTAGACGAAGAAAATATGCAACATGATGAGAGAGAACAAGAACAAGAAAAAGATCCGTTATACAGAAGATCAGTTTCTTGATGAGATGAGGAAGATGAATATAACTTATGCTCGGTGGAATTACCAGATTTGGGAGGAGAGATGGGAGTTGGTGAGAAATTTCCTAAATATTTTTGGAAATGAATATATTCAGATCTCGGTTGGCGCTACCGAGCATGGAACCGTACAAAGAGAGGAGTTGAGAGGGTTCCCTAGATTATATAGGAAACTGTGTGGAGAGTTGGTGAGATCTAGGGTTTGGTTTATGGGGTGTAGAACAAGTGTGGCCAGTCACGTGGACCGAACTTGCAGAAAGGGCCCATATGTCGTTCTCCAGCATAAAAGACCATCCTTGGGTGCGTAGTCATGGGTCATATCTGTCAGCTATAGGATGAGCCTAGCTCAACTGGTTGGAAGAGTGGATGGACAAACCCAACACCTGAGTTCAAATCCTCACGGATGCGAATTTAGGTTCCTATTTATACTTGAGGACCAGACTCTTGTGGTACTCATGCAATTTAACCTGAGGATCATGCTTCGTATTTTACCAAGATTAAAATCATGGTACTCATTCTTAATGAATGTGTGCATCCCTAGTTGGTGTAGAGGCCTGAGAAGTAAAATTCTCCCCCCATTTTTAAGAAATATCCAACAGAATGTTTCAAAAACACTGAGGAAAGCCACTCCCATGACATCCTCCGAGGCAGCACCAGGTCGAAACACTAGCCGCCGAAAAACAAAGGCCAGTGGCCCCCCTTCCTCCGCTGCCTCCTGCGAGGGTCACGGTGGCGGCGAGCACCATTGCCAAAGGTGCTGGGGAGCGGTGGAGTAGTGGCAGATCTCTGGTGGCGGTTGGGGACGGCGTTGGTGATCTTCTGCGTGCAGAATCTGGGCGGCGACCCCGATCATCCGATCCCTCAGGTGTGGCATCCGCGTGGGGTGGAGTTCTTCTTGTCACGGCCATGGGGCGGCACCCCGGTCATGGCGATTGGAGACTTCCCTTGGACATCCACGCTTGAGGTGGAGGCGGTAGCCGTAGGCCTAGGCTCCCGCCTAAACCTGCCATCGGTGCGGCCTTTGGTCAGTCAGAGGTGCATGGGGAGGCGGCGCGATGCTCGCGGTCGACCTCGTTGGCTTCTAGTGGGACGACACGCGCGCGTGGATTGATCGCAGCTTGCCTCCTCTTCCACTAGAGGGGGTTGGCTGGCTGGCGGCAGTTGTTGCATAGCTAGGCTGAAATCAAAACTTTTCTACTCCGGCAAGGTCTCCAGCGAGCCACCCCATGATCCAGGTGAGGTCAAAGGAAATAGTTTGTACCTCTCGACATGCAGGTGTGGAAGTTGAGGAAGCGCATCATGGTGGTGACGTGTGTTTCCCTCATCTCGTTTGGCTCCGGCAAACTTCTTGGTCTTGGGACCACCTCATTGCTGGCTCTGTGGTCCTCCTCGCCTCCGACTTTGCCGCCACCCAACGTCACCGATGAGCACCGCATGTGTGGTGCCTCTGTTGTCACACACACACGTACAAGGTAGAACAACAGCAAGAGATATGCTAGTCTCGGTTTTGCCGTCGTGGGACATGAAGGTGGTTGCCAAGTTTAGCGAAACCCTAGGAAGAAGCACTGGATCCAAAACCATGTCTTTTCCGCCACCCACCTTCCTTTATATATGTGAATAGGTGAGGGAACATAACACGTGTGTCCCTTGGTCCTAAACCCTAACCCTGGTCAAAGTGGGTCAAACCCATTGACATGTGTCCCTGGCCGAACAAGTCCAACATGCCAGCTTGTGATAGTCTCATCCGCCTGGTCCCACTCTCTTAAGTGTGTGATCCCGTAGGCTTACGGTAAGGCGGACACAACTCAGTAATCATTCAGTCATAGCTGTAACTTAGTGACTTTCCGACTAGAGCTGATAGTTGGTAGCGGCCTCTAGAAAGACTTGCCGACTCCTAGTTTCTCTAAGTGCCCTCAATATGACGATACGTCTGAGTCCCTTTTCCTCACGATATTGGTGATAAACCGCAGGGGAGAGTTTGTCATCCCAGTGCCGGTTTACTCTCTTCTCATTGTAGTGATAACTTATTCCCTCCAGCTTCACTAAGTTGGACTACCTCGATCAACATTTGAGCGAGTAGAGCATGGCCATGCTTCTGAATCATATCACACAAGAGGGCCCAGAGAATATCTCTCTGAGATGGAGGGGAAAATTCCGTCTTGGCTGATCCACATCACATAGCTTGCTTCGAAGTCGGCCCAAGGCCACCCTGATAACTCCTAGTAACGGTGAGTGTTAGATGGAGTCAAAGCCGACTTTTCCACAACTCGGATCGTGCGAGCCCCTCAGGTCTAAGGACTCCATTGTGTTAGTCGGAGCATATGACGGTGTGCTCAGATCCTACTAACCTTTGGATCGGTCCGGCTATTGTGCCTCTTCCGACTAGACAATGTATGGTAGATAGCATCTCCATGCTCATGACACGTGAAACATTGTCATCTTCCAACTTACAAATTAGTCTCTTAAGTGGGTTTCCCTCCTAGCCTCAAACGACTAAGGACAACCTGGCTAGAGCTAGATATGAGTATGTGGTTCCACACCTGCAATAATTGCAGTGACACATATAACTGGCTCCAAGACGGATACTGGGTTACAAATACAAGCCAGAGTGTGAGCCTCTAGGGCATCATTCCTAATAGTCCCCCACTTGCCGCTTCATCCTACTATGCCACTAAGATCCAATATACACAAAAAGTTGCAATAACATGATCATGAACACCCACAACGATATGTGTTCTACTCGTACAGAACATCTACGCATAGATATGGCTCTGATACCACTGAAGAGTTCGTAGCATAGAAAAAAAATTAAAATGATAAGAACATCAATTGCGTCAAGATCTAATCTAGTAGATGCTAGTAAAAAGTAAGAGGGTAACCAGAATAATTTACCCTCAAAGATCGAAAGCTTTTACGAAAATTGATATCATAGGTGATGTAGTCGATCACTTGCCGATCTCAAGATCGAGTTCAAAAACGCCACAACTCAGCAGTGTATCCATCCTTAGGCACACATACGGCTCTAGACAACCTCCACGCCTCCACTCTAGCAGAGCAGTGGAAGGAGTAGATAAATCTTACTCTGAGAATCCAACAGAACATGTACCTCGTTAATCCAAGGCCATGGGAAAAATGCTAGAGGGGGAGAACCTTCACTAGGAGTTGGTGCAAATGGAGAGGAGGATGAGGCCTTGATGGCCCAAAATATATCGAGCTCGTTGGGGAACCCCGAGAGGAAGGTATAATGAGCACAGCAGCAAGTTTTCCCTCAGTTATGAAACCAAGGTTATCGAACCAGTAGGAGCAAGGAAACACCTCCAAGGTGTTGTTTACAACTTGCAATCCTGCACAACACAACCACAGAACTTTGCCCCCAACTTACAGTGAGGTTGTCATTCTCACCGGTTTTGCTGAAAACAAAGGATTAAACGGATTGTGTGGAAGATAGTAATAGCTTGCAGAAAGTAAACAGAAAACAGTAAATAGTAGTAGATTGATGGTAAAAGAAAGGACCGGGGTGCATAGTTCACTAGTGGTGATTCTGTTGGGTCCACAGCATAGAAAAATAAAATTTTCCTACGATGAGAACTATACGCCAAGATCTATCTACTAGATACAAAGCAATGGGTGGACATACATCCATGGAGAACTTACCCTCGAAGACAACGAGTTTTGTTAATGAGTAGGAAAACGTGGTTGATGTAGTCGTACGCTTGCCGATCTCAAGATCGTGTGGAAGTACGAGCGCCGCAAATCAGCAGCGCACCCATCCTCGCACACACGTTCAAGCCACCGGACAACCTCCACGTCCTTGCTCCAGCGAATCAGCGGAAGCAGCAACTCCTTCCAGACGCAAGGCCACCGGGAACATGTATCTCGCTAATCCGAGACCATGGGGGAATATCTAGATGGGGAGAGAGATCCTTCACGAGGAGGTGTGAGGATCAAGGAGGGAATGGGTGGCCTTTTATAGGAGGAGGGGGTGCCCCCTCTCTCCATGGCCAGCGCATGGGGGGTTGACCCCTCACCTCGCCCATTCATGTGGTGGTAACCCCTCCACATTAAAATGCCTCTTCACATTCCCTTTTAAAGTCTCCACTTTAAATGCATTAAATTTCTCCAAATTTAATGCTCTCTCATTTAATAAAACTCTTTTATTTATTTTATTCAGAATTTTGTTAATTACTTTAATTAACAAACATTCACATAAAACCCCTTGCAACATTTCAATATTACATGCAGAACCACTTTCTGCAATTTCACCCGAAACAATTCCGGTTTCTATCGAAACAATTCCTATTTCTATCGAAACATTTCCTGCGCTTTGCAAACCTTTTGTCTGGAACATATGTGCTCCTAAATGGTGTCCGACAACCCTTAAGTGTGTCACCCTACGGTTCGCGAATAATGCAGACATGATTGAGACTCCTCTCAGATCAATAATCAGAAGCGGGACCTGGAGATCTATACTGACTCCTGCATATTCAACGATGACTTCTGTGATCGTGAGAACCTTTAACGTCAGCAATTTAATCCCTTTGTCTCATGATATAATACATGTCCGAGATTCGATCATCGGTATCCAAAGTTTGATCTCGTTACCGACATGCACTCTTTTCTCGTTCCCGTGATATAACATTCTAGTGATCACATCACTTGCTTGCAAGCTATCTTAATGTGATATCACCGAGAGGGCCCAGAGTATATCTATCCGTCATCTGGATTGACAAATTCTACTCTTGATCCATGAGCCTCAACATAATACCTTCGTAGTACTGAACCCATCTTTATAGTCACCCTGTTATGGTGTGACGTTTGATGTTATCAAGATACTCTTCCGGTGTTAGCAATTAACATGATCTCATGGTCTAAGGACTAAGACTACTTTGTATGATGTTATAGCAATATAAACATAATGACTTGATCGTAATGCTATACTTCGGATGAATGTTCATCACATCATTTCACAAATGTTGTGACCTTGTTATTAACAACATCCAATGTCCATGATCAGGAAACTTTGATCATCTTGTTAATCAACAAGCTAGTCTATAAGAGAGGCATAACTAGGAACCCTTTTTGTTTATTAAACACACATGTATTGATGTTTCCTATCAATACAATTATAGCATGCAAAATAAACATCTATCATATACAAGAAATATATAATAACAACTTTATTATTGCCTCTCAGGGCATATTTCCTTCAGTCTCCCACTTGCACTAGAGACAATAATCTAGTTTACATAGTGATAAATCTAACACCCATGGAGTTCTGGTGTTGATCATGTTTTGCCCTAGGGAGTACTTTAGTCAACGGATCTGCTACATTTAGGTCCGTGTGCACTTTACAAATCTTTATATCTCCATCCTTGACATGCTCGCGGATGGAGTGAAACCGGCGCTTAATATGTTTGGAATTCTTGTGAGACCTTGGTTCCTTTGCGTTGGCTATGGCTCCATTGTTGTCACAATAGATCACCATCGGGTCCAACGCACTGGAAACCACACCCAGTTCTGTAATGAACTCTTTCATCCAAACTGCCTCCTGCGCCGCTTCTGAAGCAGCAACATATTCCGCCTCCATTGTTGATCCAGCCACCACAGGTTGTTTGGAACTCCTCCAACTAACTGCTGCTCCGTTCAAGAGAAATACGTATCCGGATTGAGACTTAGAGTCATCCGAATCGGTGTCAAAGCTAGCATCGACATAACACTTAGCGACTAGCTCTTCTTCACCTCCGTATATAAGAAACATATCCTTAGTTCTTCTCAAGTACTTGAGGATGTTCTTTACCGCTATCTAGTGTTCCGAACCTGGATCAGATTGGTACCTACTAGTCAAACTAATAGCATGTGCCACATCCGGTCTTGTACATAGCATGGCATACATAATAGAGCCTATGGCCGAGGCATAGGGGATCTTATCCATCATCTCTCTTTCTTCCACCGTAGCCGGACTTTGAGTCTTACTCAATGTCTTGCCTTGCAACATAGGTAAGAACCCCTTCTTACTTTCGTCCATATTAAACTTCTTTAATATCTTATCAAGGTATGTACTCTGCGATAGCCCAATTAGGCGTCTTGATCTATCTCTATAGATTTTAATGCCTAATATATATGAAGCTTCACCAAGGTCCTTCATCGAAAATTTGCTGTTTAGATAACTTTTAACACTGTTTAAAAGATCTATATCATTTCCAATCAATAATATGTCATCCACATATAATATCACAAATGCCACATTTCTCCCACTCACTTTCTTGTAAATACAAGCCTCTCCATAAGTTTGGACAAATCCAAACTCTTTGATCACCTCATCAAAGCGGAGATTCCAACTCCGGGATGCTTGCTTCAGTCCATAGATGGATCGCTGAAGTTTGCACACCTTATTAGCATCCTTAGGATCGACAAAGCCCTTTGGTTGTATCATATACAACTCTTCTTCAATATTACCATTGAGGAACGCAGTTTTGACATCCATCTGCCATATTTCATAATCGAAATATGCAGCAATTGCTAACATAATCCTAACCGACTTAAGCATCGCTACGGGAGAGAATGTCTCATCGTAGTCAACTCCTTGAATTTGTCGAAAACCCTTTGTGACAAGTCGAGCCTTATAGATGGTTACATTACCATCAGCATCAGTTTTCCTTTTGAAAATCCATTTATTCTCAACGGCCTTTCGATCGTGAGGTAAGTCCACCAAGGTCCAAACCTGGTTTTCGTACATGGATTCCATCTCGGATTTCATGGCTTCTAGCCATTTGTTGGAATCATGGCTCATCATCGCTTCTTCATACGTCTCAGGGTCATCTATTTCATCAATCATGAAATTCATAACAGGATTGCCGTACAGTTCAGGAGCTGCACGTGTCCTGCTTGACCTGCGAGTTCGGTAGTGTCCTCTTTCGGAGTTTCATGATCAATATCATTAGCTCTCTCTTCATTTGGTGAAGTCAACTCCGAAACAACTTCCGGTGCTGCACTACTCGCCATTTCATGAAGAGAAGGTTCAATAACCTTTTCGAGTTCTACCTTCCGACTACTCACACCTTTCGCGAGAAACTACTTCTCAAGAAAGGATCCATTCTTGGCAACAAAGACCTTGCCCTCGGATCTGTGATAGAAGGTATACCCAATCGTTTTCTTAGGGTATCCTATGAAGACGCATTTTTCCTCTTTGGGTTCGAGTTTATCCGGTTGAAGTTTCTTCACATAAACATCACATCCCCAAACTTTAAGAAATGATAGCTTAGGTTTGTTTCCAAACCATAATTCATACGGTGTCTTTTCAACGGATTCAGATGGTGCCCTATTTAAAGTGAATGTAGCGGTTTCCAGTGCATAACCCCAAAATGACAATGGCAAGTCAGTCAGAGACATCATAGATCGAACCATATCCAATAAAGTACGATTACGACGTTCTGACACACCATTACGTTGTGGTGTTCCGGCAGGCGTGAGTTGTGAAACTATTCCACACTCTTTCATGTGTGTGCAAAACTCGTAACTAAGATACTCTTCTCCACGGTCAGACCGTAGAAATTTGATCTTTCTATTACGATGATTTTCCACTTCATTCTGAAATTCTTTGAACTTTTCAAAAGTTTCAGACTTGTGTTTCATCAAATAGATATACCCGTATCTACTCAAATCATCCGTGAAAGTAACAAAATAACGATATCCACCTCGCGTTGACACACTCATTGGTCCACACACATCACTATGTATTATTTCCAATAAATCTGTCGCCCATTCCATTGAACCGGAAAACGGCGTTCTAGTCATCTTGCCCATAAGGCATGGCTCACATGTATCAAATGATTCAAGATCAAGTGATTCCAAAAGTCCATCAGAATGGAGTTTCTTCATGCGTTTAACGCCAATATGACCTAGACGGCAGTGCCACATATATGCAGATATATCATTATCAAGTTTAATCCTTTTAGCATCAACATTATGAATATGCCTAATACTACTATCGAGATCCAATAGAAATAAACCATTCAACACAGGTGCATGACCATAAAAGATATTATTCATATAAATCGAACAACCATTGTTTCCAGATTTAAACGAATAACCACTTTGCATCAAACATGATCCGGATACAATGTTCATGCTCAGTGCACGCACCAAATAACAATTATTCAGGTTTATAACTAATCCCGACGGCATATGGAGAGGCAGCGTTCCGACGGCGAACACATCAACTCTTGATCCATTGCCGACCCACATCGTGACCTCATCCCTTGCTAGTTGTCACTTGTTCCGCAGCCCCTGAACCGAGTTACATATATTAGCAACCGATCCCGTATCAAATACCCAGGTGCTACTGCGAGTACTAGTCAAGTACACATCAATAACATGTATATCATATATACCTTTGTTTGCCTTGCCGGCCTTTTTGTCCGCCAAATACTTGGGGCAGTTGCGCTTCCAATGGCCAGTCCCCTTGCAATAGTAGCACTCGGTGTCAGACTTAGGGCCAGCTCGGGGTTTCTTTTCAGGCGCGGCAACAGATTTGCCGCCCTTCTTTCCCTTCTGCTTGCCTTTCTTGTCCTTCTTGAAACCGGTGGTCTTATTGATCATCAACACTTGATGTTCTTTCCTAATCTCCACTTCTGCAGTCTTAAGCATTGACAGAAGCTCGGGAAGAGACTTCTTCATGCCCTGCATATTATAGTTCATCACGAAGCTCTTGTAGCTAGGTGGCAGAGATTGGAGAACACGATGTATGGCTAAGTCAATGGGAATCGTTATTCCCAAGGACACAAGCTTATCGGCGTACCCAGACATTTTGAGTACGTGCTCACTAACGGAGCTGTTCTCTTCCATCATGCAGCTAAAGAACTTTCAAGAAGCATTATAACTCTCTATGGCAGCATGGGTATCAAAAATCATTTTCAATTCTCCCATGGTATCAAAGGCATTGCGATTTTCGAAACGTTTTCGAAGTTCTGGTTCTAGCCCATATAGTATGCCGCAATGAACTAAGTTGTGGTCCTCCTGACGAGTTATATAGACGTTCTTTTCCTCGTCAAGGGCATCAGGAGCTGGTGGGGGGCCTAGCGGCGCATCTAGCACATATTGCTTTTGTGCAGCAGTGAGGAGAATCCTCAAATTCATAGCCCAGTTGGTGAAGTTGCTACCATTCGCAACAAGTTTCTCTTTCTCCATGAACAAAGTGAAATTAAAAGCAGGTGGTGCCATCTACAACAGAATTTGTAAAGTTTATTTAGACTAAGTTTATGATAGATTGAGTTCAACTAATCCAAATTACTAATGAACTCCCACTCAAAAACGACATCCCTCGTGTCCTTTTGGTGATGACATGAACCAAATCCACTACACCAAGTCCGATCATCACGTGAGTCGGTGTAGCTTCAAAGGCGAGTATCTATATAGGCATCATATCAACTATATGACTCATGCTTAACCTTTCGGTCCGTGTTCCGAGGCCATGTCTGTACATGTTAGGCTCGTCAAGTAAGAACCTTAGTATTCGCGTGTGTAAAACTGTCTTACACCCGTTGTATGAAAGCGTAGAGTCGAGAACACCCGATCATCACGTGGTGCCTCAAAACACGATCCACAAAACGGTGCATACTTAAGGAAGAACACATTTTATCTTGATATCTAAATGAGGGATCATCTTATAATGCTACCAAAAGCGCCAAACTAGCAATATAAGATGCTAACATCTAATGTGTGAAGTGAGGTGATATGGTCCATGCATTTGATCTCTATCATTTGCATCGTGGTATGATCTCTATCATTCCTTTGTGTGTAAGGCCAAGGTCTATGGAACTTACACGTTAAGTGAGTTGTAAGAGTATCTATCATACATCTACTTACAACAATACCATATCAAGACACTAGCCCAGCAACGATCTAAACTAGACGCCTCTAATTTATCAATTGCAAGTTTTACGTGGCTTAGGGCTTTCAGAGATAGAACTGGTCCTACCTACGAACATGAACCACAACGAGGATAACCAAGTTATTAGCAACTCATTATAATCAGATATTGACTATAGTAGGAGAGACACACACCCGCCAGCCACTTATGCAAAACAAGTTGCATGTCAGTCGTGGAACCGGTCTCATGTACGATGACATGAAAGGTTGGTCCGGGCCGCTTCATCCCACTATGCCACCAATATCCAAAGTACATAGAAGATGCAATAACATGATCATCATCGCCCACATATAAACATATGTGTACTACCCGTGCAAAGCACCTACGCATAGATCAGGCTCTGATACCACTGTTGGGTCCGCAGCATAGAAAACAAAAATTTTCCTACGATGAGAACTATACGCCAAGATCTATCTACTAGATACAGAGCAACAGGTGGACATACATCCATGGAGAACTTACCCTCGAAGATAGCGAGTTTTGTTAACGAGTAGGAACTCGTGGTTGATGTAGTCGTACGCTTGCCGATCTCAAGATCGTGTGGAAGTCCGAGCGCCGCAAATCAACAGCGCATCCGTCCTCGCACACACGTTCAAGCCACCGGACAACCTCCACCTCCTCGCTCCAGCGAATCAGCGGAAGCAGCAACTCCTTCCAGACGCAAGGCCACCGGGAACATGTATCTCGCTAATCCGAGACCATGGGGGAATATCTAGAGGGGGAGAGAGATCCTTCACGAGGAGGTGTGAGGATGAAGGAGGGAATGGGTGGCCTTTTATAGGAGAAGGGGGTGCCCCCTCTCTCCATGGCTGGCGCATGGGGGGGTGACCCCTCACCTCCCCCATTCATGTGGTGGTAACCCCTCCACATTAAAATGCCTCTTCACATTCCCTTTTAAAGTCTCCACTTTAAATGCATTAAATTTCTCCAAATTTAATGCTCTCTCATTTAATAAAACTCTTTTATTTATTTTATTCAGAATTTTGTTAATTACTTTAATTAACAAACATTCACATAAAACCCCTTGCAACATTTCAATATTACATGCAGAACCACTTTCTGCAATTTCACCCGAAACAATTCCGGTTTCTATCGAAATAATTCATGTTTCTATCGAAACATTTCCTGCGCTTTGCAAACCTTTTGTCTGGAACATATGTGCTCCTAAATGGTGTCCGGCAACCCTTAAGTGTGTCACCCTACGGTTCGCGAATAATGCAGACATGATTGAGACTCCTCTCAGATCAATAATCAAAAGCGGGACCTGGAGATCCATACTGACTCCTGCATATTCAACGATGACTTCTGTGATCGTGAGAACCTTTAACGTCAGCAATTAAATCCCTTTGTCTCAAGATATAATACATGTCCGAGATTCGATCATCGGTATCCAAATACCTAGTTTGATCTCGTTACCGACATGCACTCTTTTCTCGTTCCCGTGATATAACATTCTAGTGATCACATCACTTGCTTGCAAGCTATCTTAATGTGATATCACCGAGAGGGCCCAGAGTATATCTATCCGTCATCTGGATTGACAAATTCCACTCTTGATCCATGAGCCTCAACATAACACTTTCGTAGTACCGAACCCATCTTTATAGTCACCCTGTTACGGTGTGACGTTTGATGTTATCAAGATACTCTTCCGGTGTTAGCAATTAACATGATCTCATGGTCTAAGGACTAAGACTACTTTGTATGATGTTATAGCAATATAAACATAATGACTTGATCGTAATGCTATACTTCGGATGAATGTTCATCACATCATTTCACAAATGTTGTGACCTTGTTATTAACAACATCCAATGTCCATGATCAGGAAACTTTGATCATCTTGTTAATCAACAAGCTAGTATATAAGAGAGGCATAACTAGGAACCCTTTTTGTTTATTAAACACACATGCATTGATGTTTCCTATCAATACAATTATAGCATTCAAAATAAACATCTATCATATACAAGAAATATATAATAACAACTTTATTATTGCCTCTCAGGGCATATTTCCTTCAGATTCTCCTTAAGATAGATGACATGTTGGGTCAACAAATTACAGCGGGGCAATTTACAAACATCGAGAAATCATACATGCATATACTAATCATCTTGACTCCTTTGAGATTTGATTATTACAACATTATACATAGACCGTAATCCAATTGCATCTATGACTAATAATCCACCTTCAGGTTATCATCTAAACCCCCTCGAGTATTAAGTTGCAAGCAACAGATAATTGCATTAAGCATTGCGTGTAAAGTAAACAATATGATTGTTCTATGAACAAATGATTGTTGTTTTCTCCCTAGTAGCAACATCACATCTAGTACCTTAGAGATTTCTGTCACTTCCCTAGATTACTAGAGGCATGAACCCACTATCGAGCATAAATACTCCCTCTTGGAGTTGCTAGCATCTACTCGGCTAAGATAGCTACTAACAACGGAAAGCATGCAAGATCACAAATAACAAAGAAATGATAGAATCGATAGTCAATCTAAAATAGTATCTCAATATCCATCGGATCCCCGCATACACAACATGTATGATTACAAATAGATGATCTTGATCATGAACGGAGCTCACAAGATCTAAACATGATAGCACAAAGGAGAAGAACAAACCATCTAGCTAATATATGGACCTGTAGTCCAAGGATGAACTACTCACGCATCACACCAGAGGCTTGCATGGTGATGAAGAAGGCCTCCAGGGTGAATTCCCCTCTCCGGCAGGGTGCCGGGAAGAGCTTCAGATCCCTCCCGATCTAGGGATGGAGATGACGGCGGCTACAGACTCTTTCGTGAAATTTTGATCGGGTACTTAGGGTTTTTGTAAGATGCCTCTGATACAGAAACCCTAAGTACCCGATCAAAATTCCACAAAAGATTCTGTAGCCACTGTCATCTCCATCCCTAGATCGGGAGGGATCTAAAGCTCTTCCCGGCACCCTGCCGGAGGGGAGAATTCACCCTGGAGGCCTTCTTCATCACCATGCAAGCCTCCGGTGTGATGCGTGAGTAGTTCATCTCTGGACTACGGGTCCATGTAGTAGCAAGATGGCTGGTTCTTCTCCTTTGTGCTATCATGTTTAGATCTTGTGAGCTCCATTCATGATCAAGATCATCTATTTGTAATCCTACATGATGTGTTTGTGGGGATCCGATGGATATTGAGATGCTATTTTAGATTGATTATTGATTCTATCATGTCTTTGTTATTTGTGATCTTGCATGCTTTCTGTTGTTAGTAGCTATCTTGGCCAAGTAGATGCTAGCAACTCCAAGAGTTAGTATTTATGCTCGATAGTGGGTTCATGCCTCTAGTAATCTGGGGAAGTGACATAAATCTCTAAGGTACTAGATGTGTTGTTGCTACTAGGGAGAAAACAACAATCCTTTGTTCATGGAACAATCATATTGTTTACTTTATACGCAATGCGTAATGCAATTATCTGTTGCTTGCAACTTAATACTAGAGGGGGTTCGAATGATAACCTGAAGGTGGATTATTAGTCATAGATGCAGTTGGATTACGGTCTATGTATAATGTTGTAATGCCCAATCAAATCTCAAAGGAGTCAAGATGTTTAGTATATGCATATTGCTTTCTCGATGTTTGTCAATTGCCCCACTGTAATTCATTCACCCAACATGTCATCTATCTTAAGGAGAGCCACCACTAGTGAACTATGGACCCCCAGTCCTTTGTTTTATCATCAATCTACAATCAACTGTTTACTGCTTTCTGTTTACTTTGTACAAACTATTATTTCTTCCACACAATATGTTTAATCCTTTGTTTTCAGCAAAACCGGTGAGATTGACAACCTCACTGTAAGTTGGGGGCAAAGTTCTGTGGTTGTGTTGTGCAGGTTTCCACGTTGCTGCTAGCACCGGTAGTGCGCCCTGCCAAAGTCCAGCTGGCAACACCTTTGAGGTGTTTCCTTGCTCCTACTGGATTGATAACCTTGGTTTCAGAACTGAGGGAAAACTTACTGTTGTGTTCATCTTACCTTCCTCTTGGGGTTCCCCAACGAGCTCGTTAATACAGGAGTCAGCAAGTATATTTTATGGCGCCGTTGCCGAGGAGTCAAGGACATCTTCAATAGGGGAGTCCCTCATAACCAATCTCTTTACTTTGTTGTTTTGTTTTGCTTAGTTTATTCTATGCTTTGTTTGCTTGTTTCTTTTATCAAAAATACAAAAAAATAGTTCCTACTATAGAGGTTATTTTCATTGGTCTGTTATTGTCTTGCTTTATCATGCTTTCTATCAATGATCGGTTTCTTTGAAACTGATTCTTATTGGCAAGGTGGGTTCACGGAAGAACAAAAATATTATTATAAGGAACACCTCCTATCACAAAAAAGGGAAATACTTATGGGAAAAAATTAATAAATTAGATAAAATTGCTAGAAACGTGTGCTCTACTTATAAAGTTACTTACTGCTTTGATAAATCTTGTTGCTGTAGGAGGTATAAACACCTCCCTTTTCAATGTGAGTATAATGATGATGTTACCATATATTCTTATGTTAAGGGAAATTATGACTTTTATGATGTGGAACAAATTGAAGAATTTATTGCTTGGAAAGGTGCATTCGAACTTCCTTATTTTCTTGAAAATACTGATGATGCACCTTATAAATATGAGGTTTATGATATACTCAAATTTTGCTTTGATAATTACAAGGTAGAGAATGGATATATTCTTGAATATCTTAATAGATGCTCTCCACCAACGGAAGAGACTAATGCCTTGAAGGAGCCTATGGAAGAAGAAATTGCTGAAACTGGAAGCTTATTGGATGAAAATGTGGAGGAGAGTGATGATCTAGAGGAGGAAGAATGGATCTACCCATCCCTACCTTCTAATGAGAGTAACTCTTTACCCCTTACATTATTTGATTGTCCTCCATGCTTACCAAAGGAGGATGAATGTTATGTTCCTGTGGATTCTTTTGAAATTGTTTATAGTAAAGCTCTAGAATGGTCCTATATTGGTTGATATATTAATTGTACTACTATTGAAAATGAGATTGATCAGTCATCTTGTTATAAAATTGTTAAAAGTGGGCATGAAGGTTTTAAAACCACTATTTTTGAGCTTGATAAAAATTATGTGTTTGTATATCATGAAAATCATGCTTTATGTGATAGTTATATTGTTGATTTTATTCATGAGACTACTTAAAATTATTATGAGAGAGGAAAATATGGTTGTAAAAGTTTTCATGGTACTGAAACACCTCTCTATTTGCTGAAAGTTTTGAAGTTACTCTCGTTTTATGTTCCTATGCCTCTCACTTTGTTCTTTGTGAATTAATTTGCGTACAAGATTCCTATGCATAGGAAGTGGGTTAGACTTAAATGTGCTTTAATTTGCTTCTTGATGCTCTCTTTTACTTAAATTCATATTTCTTATGTGAGCATCTTCTCAAACTATCATGCCTAACTTAAAGGCGTTAAAGAAAAGTACTTATTGGGAGATAACCCAAAAGTTTTAGATGAGTCTTGGAAGTTATTACCTCTGTAATAACCGCTCCGTATCCTTTTTATTTGCTTTTTGTGCCAAGAGTAACCTCTAATAAGAGAGAAGTAATGATTGGGAAAGTTGCTGTCCCAAAACAGATTTCTGTGCTTCGCCATAAAAATTCGTGTAAAATTTCTGTACATTCTTTTGAGGCGTGAATTTTTCTGCTTCTGCCTTAGGTTGTTATCTAACTTTTGTTAGTTCAACACTTTCTGGTTTGAGCAACAGAAGGTCTTCGAAAAAATTCATCTTTACCTGCTGTTCTGTTTTGACAGATTTCTGCCATTTTTTGCATTTGCTTCTTGTTGGTTCCTTTTTGAGTTCTTTTGGGGAATTAAGATTTTTGAGGGAAGTGCTACATTAGCTTTTGTTCTAATGGAAGTTTTATTGGTGTTTGAACTGAACCCAAAGACTTATTATCTTGAGTGCACTAATGTTGCTAATAAAGATTGTGTGAACTTTTGTATGAAGGAAAGATTTCAGGTGTATGGAAGGAATGAGTAATGAGATGAAGGATGGACTAAAGCTCAAGCTTGGGGATGCGACGCGTGTCAACCCAAGAAATATCCAAGAAGTACAAGCTTCAAAGCTTGGGGATGCCCAAGGCATCCCCTTCTTCATCAATAAAAATCCCAGGTTTCTTCCAAACACTTCATTTTTATTGTTTCATGCATAGTTATGTTGTTCTTGGTGCGTGTTGGTTTTCGTTTTTCTTTTTGGTTTTTTGTTTGCTTGGTTTTCTTATTTTGCTGAATAAATTGGTTGGACCCCCTCTTTCATACATTGGTTTTCAAATAGTTTGATTTGGATTGGAAAAGAGTAGGAAAAGTTCATGCTTAAGTGGTAAAGAGAGCTTGTTTTTTACGGTGGCCTATGCTTTGTCATGCCATGCTTGATATTGTTTTGGCTTTATGCTTAGTGATCTTTGCTGTAGCATGACATGTTATAAACAATTGAGATTGCTTATTGTGCCTTGGAAGAATCATGTGTTGTTTTAGCATATTAAAGCATAGTATTGTGGTATTCTCCTTTGATGCTTTATTTGGGTTGACTTGGCGCATGCTTACACCATGTTATGACTATCCCAAGTCACCATAGCCTTTATGATCCTTTAGTTTTCGACTTGTAATATCACTTTATGCTTTGATTAATGATGTTTTGTCGCTCTGCATGATTATGGCCATTATTGCTCTCTTAGTTGGTCGCTCCCAGTCTTTTGCTAACCTCCATAACCAAGTATGAGTTCCACTCATGCATCCAACTCCTAAAACAAAGTTATTCCAAAGAGTCCACCATACCTACCTATTAGCATTGGCTATTCCAAGTATATTCATGCTTTTATCTACCTTCCGAATTAAACTTGTTATGAGAAAACTAGTGATTAAAGCTCTCATAAACTTGATGGCACACTTTACTTTCTTGCACTTAATAAACTTGAAACATTGCGTCCATATTTGTTGAGTATATGCTTGCGCTTTATAAGTTGAAGTTAGCAGAACCATGTATCATGGGGAACGCTGTCAACATTGCACTTGTACTTTGTACCCCGTTGATATCATGTTCTTTTGCTTAGGGATCCCGACGGTGTGAAATAAAAGTGGAACTTGTAAGATCATGGAGTTTGTATGTGTGTTAGAGAAATGCCTGGGCCGCTAGCCTAAGCCATGCCTAATCATGGTGGAAACTTGCAGCATAACCATAATGAGCACTCTATGAAGCATCCTCAATAAAAACCTATGCAAATACCAAATAAAAAGATCGCTGAGATGCTCATTGTCTACTTGCCTTATCATTTTGATTATGGGATAGCTCATGTATCATGTGCAAGGGGTACCCCGTTGGCGGTTCTTTATGATACATATGTGCTTACAATGACAAGGGCTTACTTGTGACTCAAGTTCAGTAGCATGAGGTTCGGTATTCGTAAGTAAGGGGCATGAGATTTCGGCTTATAACTTGCCAAGCATATCCTCTTAGTTGTGTCACTTTAACCTTAATAATTTAAAGATGCTTATGATAGGGGCAATGAGATCTGAAAGCTAATAAGTATCATAATTTTTAGAAGCTCTTTATGAAACTTGAATCTCTACTTCCTTCTATGAAGGCCTTTCTTTTAATTTTATGTTGAGTCTCCACCTTCTATCTTTATGCACCTACTTTGAGAGCATAGTGGCCATTCTTAGTTCTATGTCATTGTCCCAAGACTTGTTGATTGATACATAACTTGATATTGCTTGTTCTTAAACTATTTGTATCTAGTCACTCTTATGAACTTTGAAGGTGTCCTATGCATTTATGTTTGCTACTCTATGAGGGACAAGCTGAATGCTATTATGCTATGTTTTCTTTATGTGAAACAAACAAACGTCTTGCAAAGCATTGTTATTCATGAATATTTTGTTTGTGCCTTTTCATATTGCAACATAGTTGCTATGTCTTATTGCTAGAACTTTATCTTTCATGTTATGTTGAGGTACTTTGATCCCAGCTTTCAATGTTTTACAAATACTTTGATCAAGTTTATGATGGTGCATGTCACCTCAAAACTTATTCTTTCTTTTTATCACTTACCTACTCGAGGACGAGTAGGAGTTAAGCTTGGGGATTATGATATGTTGCTAATGTATCCATAATTTTTCATGTTCCATGCTTGGTTTTTATCTCCTTTCTTATGTTTTGTTCCAACTTTGGAGTACTTTCTGTACACTTTCTTGGGCTAACCTATTAACAAGATGCCATAGTGCCAGCTGCCTATTTTCTGCTGTTTTTGATTCCAAGAAAGTTAGAAAATGAATATTCTCGAAATTGGACGGGACAAAAGCCAAAGTCAGTTTTTCACCGAGGGACACACGGATCCAGAATACGAGACGGAGACGGGCTAGGGGGCTGCCACACCACCTGGCCGCGCGGCCCAGCCTAGCCCGCACCAGGGGTGGTCTGGCCGCCTCGGGCACCCCCTCGGCCTCCCCTTTCGCCTATAAGATGCCTCCGATACAGAAACCCTAAGTACCCAATCAAAAATTCCACAAAAGAGTCTGTAGCCTCCGTCATCTCCATCCCTAGTTTGGGAGGGATCTGAAGCTCTTCCCGGCACCCTGCCGGAGGGGAGAATTCACCCTGGAGGCCTTCTTCATCACCATGCAAGCCTTCGGTGTGATGCGTGAGTAGTTCATCCTTGGACTACGGGTCCATGTAGTAGCTAGATGGCTGGTTCTTCTCCTTTGTGCTATCATGTTTAGATCTTGTGAGCTCCGTTCATGATCAAGATCATCTATTTGTAATTCCTACATGTTGTGTTTGCGGGGATCCGATGGATATTGAGATGCTATTTTAGATTGATTATCGATTCTATCATTTCTTTGTTATTTGTGATCTTGCATGCTTTCCGTTGTTAGTAGCTATCTTGGCCAAGTAGATGCTAGCAACTCAAAGAGTTAATATTTATGCTCGATAGTGGGTCCATGCCTCTAGTAATCTGGGGAAGTGACAGAAATCTCTAAGGTACTAGATGTGTTGTTGCTACTAGGGAGAAAACAACAATCTTTTGTTCATAGAACAATCGTATTGTTTACTTTACACGCAATGCGTAATGCAATTATCTGTTGCTTGCAACTTAATACTGGAGGGGGTCGGATGATAACCTGAAGGTGGATTATTAGTCATAGATGCAGTTGGATTACGGTGTATGTATAATGTTGTAATGCCCAATCGAATCTCAAAGGAGTCAAGATGATTAGTATATGCATGTATTGCTTTCTCGATGTTTGTCAATTGCCCCGCTGTAATTTGTTCACCCAACATGTCATCTATCTTAAGGAGAGCCACCAGTAGTGAACTATGGACCCCAGTCCTTTCTTTTATCATCAATCTACAATTGTTTACTGCTTTATGTTTACTTTCTGCAAGCTATTACTTTCTTACACACAATACGTTTAATCCTTTGTTTTCAGCAAAACCGGTGAGATTGACAACCTCATCGCAAGATGGGGGCAAAGTTATGTGGTTGTGTTGTGCAGGTCTCCACGTCGCTCCTGGCACCGGTAGTGCGCCCTGCCAAAGTCCAGCTAGCAACACCTTGGAGGTGTTTCCTTGCTCCTACTGGATTGATAACTTTGGTTTCATAACTGAGGGAAAACTTGCTGCTGTGCTCATCATACCTTCCTCTTGGGGTTCCCCTACGAGCTCGATATATTTTGGGCCATCATTTAGCAACCATTTTATTCAAAGAAGATTGTGCTTCAGCCAATGATGATATGTTTCTTTCAGCATTAGAAAGTTTTAATTGCAAACTAGGAATTTCCCTATTTAAATTCTCAAGTTGATGACTAATATTTTTCAAAATAGTAGATTGTTCCTCCATGGTTCTAGTGAATAATTTATTCTGTTCATATTGTGTTTGCATGAAGTTTTTAGTGTCTCTTTCAACTTCTAAAATTCTCTCTTCACTAGGTATTCCAGGTTTACCATGATAACCATAAGTATTATTAGGAGGGTAAGGCCTATAATTGTTATTACCATAAGCATTGTTACCAAAATTATTATTTCTAATGAAGTTCACATCAACTTGCTCTTCTTGAGCAACCAAAGAGGCTGAGGGAATATGATTTGGATCAATATGAGCTTTCCTATTAACAAGCATAGACATAATAACATCATATTTATCACTCAAGGAGGAGGTTTCCTCAACAGAATTTACCTTCTTACCTTGTGGAGCTCTCTCAGTATACCATTCAGAATAATTAACCATCATTATCCAGAAGCTTTGTTGCAGCACCCAAAGTGATGGTCATAAAAGTACCTCCAGCAGCAGAATCCAGTAGATTTCTTGAAGAATGATTCAGTCATGCATAAAAGGTTTGGATAATCATCCAAGCAGTCAGTCCATGAGTGGGACAATTTTTTACCAAAGATTGCATTCTTTCCCAAGCTTGAGCAACATGTTCATTATTAGATTGTTTAAATTTCATTATTTCACTTCTCATAGATATAATCTTAGCAAGAGGATAGCATTTTCCAATGAAAGCATCTTTGCATTTAGTCCAAGAATCAATACTATTTCTAGTTAGGGATTGCAACCATTCTTTAGCTTTTCCTCTCAAAGAGAAAGGAAACAATTTAAGCTTAATAATATCCCCATCTTTATCTCTATGCTTTTGCATCTCACAAAGTTCAACAAAGTTATTTAGATGAGCAGCAGCATCTTCAGTACCAATACCAGAAAATTGTTCTCTCATAACAAGATTAAGCAAAGCAGGTTTAATTTCAAAGAAAGTAGCTTCAGGAACAGGTGGAGCAATAGGTGTGCACATGAAATCATTGTTGTTGGTGCTAGTGAAGTCACACAACTTAGTGTTTTTAAGAGTAGTCATTTTTTGTGTGTTTTCAATAAAGAAAGCAAACTAGTACACCTATTTTTTGTGTTTTTGATAAAGAAACAAGCAAACAAAGCAGAAATAAACTAAGCAAAACAAAAATAACAAAGTAAAGAGATTGGTTATGAGGGACTCCCCTTGTGAAGATGTCCTTGACTCCCCGGCAACCGCGCCATAAAAATAGCTTGATGGCCCAAAATATATCGAGCTCGTTGGGGAACCCAAGAGGAAGGTATGATGAGCACAGTAGCAAGTTTTCCCTCAGTTATGAAACCAAGGTTATCGAACTAGTAGGAGCAAGGAAACACCTCCAAGGTGTTGCTTCCAACTTGGAATCCTGCACAACACAACCACAGAACTTTGCCCCCAACTTACAGTGATGTTGTCAATCTCACCAGTTTTGCTGAAAACAAAGGATTAAACATATTGTGTGGAAGATAGTAATAGCTTGCAGAAAGTAAACAGAAAACAGTAAATAGTAGTAGATTGATGGTAAAAGAAAGGACCGGGGTCCATAGTTCACTAGTGGTGATTCTCCTTAAGATAGATGACATGTTGGGTGAACAAATTACAACGGGGCAATTGACAAACATCGAGAAAGCATACATGCATATACTAATCATCTTGACTCCTTTGAGAGTTGATTGAGCATTACAACATTATACATAGACCGTAATCCAACTGCATCTATGCCTAATAATCCACCTTCAGGTTATCATCCAAACCCCCTCCAGTATTAAGTTGCAAGCAACAGATAATTGCATTAAGCATTGCGTGTAAAGTAAACAATATGATTGTTCTATGAACAAATGATTGCTGTTTCTCCCTAGTAGCAACATCACATCTAGTACCTTAGAGATTTCTATCACTTCCCCAGATTACTAGAGGCATGAACCCACTATCAAGCATAAATACTCCCTCTTGGAGTTGCTAGCATCTACTCGGCTAAGATAGCTACTAACAACGGAAAGCATGCAAGATTACAAATAACAAAGTAATGATAGAATCAATAATCAATCTGAAATAGTATCTCAATATCCATCGGATCCCCGCATACACAACATGTATGATTACAAATAGATGATTTTGATCATGAACGGAGCTCACAAGATCTAAACATGATAGCACAAAGGAGAAGAACAAACCATCTAGCTACTACATGGACCTGTAGTCCAAGGATGAACTACTCACGCATCACACCAGAGGCTTGCATGGTGATGAAGAAGCCCTCTAGGATGAATTCTCCCCTCCAGCAGGGTCCCGGGAAGAGCTTCAGATCCTTCCCGATCTAGGGATGGAGATTACGACGGCTATAGACTCTTTCGTGAAATTTTGATCGGGTACTTAGGATTTTTGTATCGGAGGAAATATATAGGCGAAAGGGGAGGCCGAGGGGGTTCCCTAGGCAGCCATACCACCCCGTGGCACGGGCCAGGCCTGGCAGCGCGGCCAGGTGGTGTGTCCGGCCTTTGGCCCCTCTCCGTCTCGTCTTCTGGCTCCGTGTCCCCCTCGGTGAAATATTGACTTTGACTTTTGTCCCGTCCAATTCCGAGAATATTCATTTTCTGACTTTCCTAGAACCAAAAACAGCAGAAAATAGGCAGCTAGCATAGTGGCATCTTGTTAATAGGCTAGTCCAAGAAAGTGTATAAAAATACTCCAAAGTATGGACAAAATATAAGAAAGTAGATAAAAACCAAGCATGGAACATCAAAAATTATAGATAAGTTAGCAACGTATCAGTCCTCCTTTTATAGGAGAGAGGGCAGCCCAAAGGGCATGGGCATCGGTCATGGGAGGGTGCCCCCACCTCCCCCTCATTCATGTGGTGGACTTTCCACTCACATAAACTCCACTTCCACTCATATGCATTTATAATCCACTTGTATAAATGCATTTTTCTCTTTAAATAAAAGTTTTTATTTATTTTATACAGAATTTTGTTAATTACTTTAATTATTAAAAAATATCATAAAATCCCTTGTGTTGTTTCAATATTATATCTGAAACCATTTTTAGCAATTTGACCTGAGACACTTTCGGTGACGATCGAAACAATTTCAGCTCTAACAAAACTCTCGGATATGTTTTATCTACTGCTTAGTATCGGAGTACCTTAAGTGTGTCACCATACGATTCACGAACGATGCAGACATGATAAAGACACCTTTCTTATATCATAAGTGCGACCTGGAGATTCGTACTAACTCCTGCACATTCAACGATAACTCTTGTGATTGTGTGAACCATCAACGTCGTACCCAATTTCTTTTGTCTCCTGATATGTTACTTGTTCGAGATTCGGTCACATGTATAAACCATACCCTAATTCTATCTCATTCCCGATAAGTACTTTTTACCCGTTTCGTGATACAACATCCCTGTGACGTAGTCACGTGCTTGCAAGCTGTGTCGATGTGATATCACTAAGAGGCCACAGAGTTCATATCTCTGTTATTAGGATAGACAAATCCCACTCTATATCCATGAGCCTCAACATAATTTTTTGGAATAGCTAAACCCACCTTTATAGTCACCCTGTTACAGTGTGACATTTGATGTTATCAAGACACTCTTACGGTGTTAGTGATTGACATGATCTCATGGTCTAAGGACTAGGAATACTTCATATATGTTCAATGTAACAATGTAAACTTAATGACTAGATCGTTATTGATATACCTACTTTGGGTGTATATTCATCGTATCATTCTTTTAATGATATGATCCTATTATTAATAACATCCAATGTTCATGATCATGACACCTTGATCATATGTTAATCAACGAGCTAGTTAAATGAGAGGCATAACTAGGAACTCTGATTTGTTTATTAAACACATTTGTATTAACGTTTCCTTTTAATACAATTCTAGCATGATAAATAAACATTTAACATAAACATGAAATAAGATAATAATTATTTTATTATTGTCTCTCGGGTATATTTCCTTCAGAATCTTGAGCCGTGGGTGTTGCAGCTGATTGATTGCCCCAACAGGGATTTCTGTGGCCGGGCAAGGAGGATACTCGTGGTGGAAACTTCTTGGTGGCTTGGCACCGGGTCTTCCAGCCCAAGGCTCTGGGCGGACTTGGCCTCCACAACCTCTGTTGGCCGAGCGCCTCTCTCCGCGCCCGATGCTTGTGGTTCCAACACAACAGCTTGTGCAAGCCTTGGCCAGGGTTGGATGTTGTGGTGTAGAAAGACCCCCACCACCACTTCAACGTCGCTTCCAAGGTCACCACTGTGGACTACAACAAGATCTTGTTCTAGAGGGATGCCTGAATCTATGGTCAGGCCATGGATTCAATGGCACCGGGGGTGCTCGCCCTCGTCAAACCGGGGCCCATTCGCTCTCGCATAGTTCAGGTTGGGCTGTCAGCCAGCACCTGGGTGCGTGACGTGGTGGGGTCGTTGATAGTGGATGATGTTGCCCAATTTATGCAGGTGTGGCCCAAAATTCAATCGCGGGCATCGAGAACTCTTTCTCCTGGAAATTCTTTTCCGATCATGCCTATTCGACTCGAGGCACCTATCTGGTGTGCTTTGCGGGACGAACCGCTCTCCCCGCGGCGCAGCAGGTGTGGAATGTGTTTGCGCCTCTCATATACAAGTTTTTGGGTAGCTTACGATTTTAGGGGGATGCTAGACGACCGATCGTTTGCAGAGGTGGGCTTTGCCGAACCAAGGGGTTTGTCCCCTTTGCAAGCTGCACAGAGAGGAGATCAACCATCTGCTTCTCCAGTGTCCTTACTCATGCCGGGTTTGGTTAAAGCTGCTTAGGACTGAAGGGCGGCGATGCCTTCTTCCCTCCACAACCGCGATTCGCTCTGGTTGGTGGCCTGAGTCCCAAAGCAGAGTGCTGGCGAAATCGTGGTGCTCGATGAACTCCGCCTTCTTGTTCTCCACGCGCTGCATTTGGCTAGAGCGCAATGCACGCATTTGACCCTTTTTGCTCGTGCCATCGGGGAGTGTACAGTGTGGAAGCGTTATAGGCCAAACCGTGGGCCAATGCGAGCCATAGGTTAGCGGGCGAAGTTCAGGAGTGGATTCAGAGGCATGGTTTTGCTTGACCTCTGTCGCAATGATGGCTGTAATGACTCTCTCGTTCACTTAATTCAATGACACGAAGTTGTCCTGCGAGTTCTCGAAAATCTAGAAAGTAAACAGAAGATAACAAGCAGAGTGTGAGGGACACATTTCAGCACGCACGTGCACACCCTTTTGGACGAGGGCAACGATGATTAATCTTCCATGTCAACATTTACAGTTGAATCAATATTCCGTATCAACTTCCTCAGATAAATTGTGGCTACAATCAGGCAGAAGGTAGGAAGGGTGGTCGATCATCGGTTCGGGCTATTGTGTGCGGGCAGCTGGACTCTTGGGTGATGCACGGGAAGATGTCCCTCAGAGGCTCTCTCCCGGCGAGCAGCTCCTGCAGCTGGCACTGCAGCCAGTTGTCCTGGTCACGGGACAAAATGGCGCAGCACCGCTCGACGAGCTCCGGGAAACCGTTCGCCGCGAGCTCGCAGGTTCTCCCGGCCGTTGGGTCAACGACGGTGTTGAAGTTCGCCGTCGAATGGCTCTCGACGGAGACCGCCAACCACAGCGATGCCGCCACCACCAGCACTACTCTTGCAGTACTGCTCATCATCGTCGCCGGCTTCGTCGTCGCGGCGACCATGGTATGCACAATTTTGTGTTGGTACATTTTGCCTTTGTGCCGGCCCTCTTATAGGCCACATACAGGTATGGACACGGAAGTAATTAGCTGGCCGGATATATACGTGCATGCAATACATGAATCGCGTCAAGTGGTGTATTTTCCTATGATAATCACGTTATAGGATTATATATGCAGTCAACTAACAGATCACATGCTTCCGCTACCCGCGAGAGGCAGATCAATTCAGATATATATGTAATGAATTTCTTTTGCGGGTAATATATACACTGAATTGATCAGGGTGTACTAATATACTCAGTATAAACTAGTTAGCCATAAGATCGTCCAGCGCGATGGAAGATTGTATGCAATCTGAGTCAACTAAGGGATCACACGCTTCCCGCGAGGCGGATCGATATTCAAAATTTTAGAAGACAAGGATTTGATTTGTACACTATAATGTCGCCAGAATAATTGCGATTAACCTGTCATATTTTTCTTTCGTGTCTTTTGTTACTCCCTCCGGACAAAGGCGTAGCCAGCCATCACGCCCCGGACCAACTACAGTACTACAGTTCTAAACAATATCAAATAGTGTAAATATAGCTACAGTTAAGGAAGGATTTTATCATCATGCCCAGGCCAAGGCTCCTATTGCCTGGGGCCTGGCTACGCCTCTGCCTCTGGTCCATATTAACGGCCTCAACATTGCACAGATTCATATTTATCTAGTTAAGTATTTTGACTAGATGCATTCGTATCTCGACAAAGTTAGGGCCATTAATATGAACCAGAAAGAGTATTAAACCCGGAAGTTCGCTTCATGGTGATACAAACTAGAGTCAATTCCAGACCTTTGCGTAATTAAGATGCATACCATCAATAATAAAGGCTAGAAGAAGATAGAAGGCAAAATATAAAGTTATACATGAAGGGAAGTATAAAGATGTCGTTTTCTTTAGATGAAGGTAAATATATCGTAGATCACCTGCTCTAAACGCAAGCACACCTCCGAAAACAACTACTCCCTCCGTTTCAAAATATAAGATGTTTTAGCTTTGTGAAGGGAGTGTTTCCTCTCATCTATTGGTCCCTATGGATGAAATCTAGCCTAGATATTTTATCAAACAGGTGATGGATGTCCTGCCCTGCCACCCACGTGAATCGAACGCAAGGACTCTCAGATGCAGGTCGTGAAGCGCGTGCTCTAGCTGATCATGATGTTGGTGCACGCGATGGAGGCCACCAACATAGGACATGCAGGGGCTAGCGCGTGAGAAATCACGATACAAGCGGGTCTAATCCCTACTCTAGAATCGAGTTGTACCTTTGTATATACTTCATTTTTTTGTGATACATGATGCACTAAACCATATACGACGGGATTATTAGGCTAAACCCAAACCGAACCTATCTCTATTTGAACACAACGAGAGCGCCGAGCTTTGGGGATGGCATCTGGAGTTCGTGGTGCGGCGTCGACTAGAACAAGGAGGAGCCACGCGGCGAGACCGTAGTAACTTTTTGCTATCACACACAATGGTACATGAGGACCAAACAATTAAAAGAAAAAATTCAAGCGATTTTAAAAATAATTTAACGGCCATTGTGATGGAATGATAATGTGCCACATCTACACAACTTGGTGACCTATAGTTTGCATTTTTCCAGTTCATGACTAATCTGCTCATGCGAGGCAACTTCATAGACCGCCGAAGCCTTTAACTCTTTCAGGAATAAAGACCCTTCTTCGAGACTTTGATGAATCCTTTGTGTGATCGGTGCGACATTCTGCGAACGCAAGATGCTCACAAAATGGCTAAGGAGGGCTGCGATAATGATTTATGTAAGGTGTGGTTTAAGGAATTACCTGATTGTATTAAGCGCAGAATTCTGCTAGACATGGGCAAGACTTAAATAAAATTGCAGCAAGTTATTCTCAAAAAAAAAGTAGATGTTTCCCTTACATACTTTTTTTTAGACAGAAGCTCGTAAGCCCGAACGACGCCAAAAGGCGGAAAGATACACAACGGTGAATACACCTTACACATAGAGCCACCCACAAACACAAAATCAAGCAACAAGCTTATACAGAGAAAGTCATGGAGCAGCCCAGAGCAAAGACGGGAAGGATGGAAGAAATGAATAACTACAACACCTAAGGAGACCTAGACGCCTACAACAAAGGACACACTCAGACCGACAGTGCAGCTCCGCCTCGTCTTCAAATTTTGTCACCAAATGGGATCACAATCCCTGGCCGACCAGACATGCCTCCGCGGCATGCCGGAGCTCCCCAAGAGCTTGGACCAGAATGAAAGATGCTCCCACCGAGAACTGCATAACACCTTAGCAAACTCCGTCTCCTTCGAATGCCAACGCCAACAAGCTACCATCCAAAGAGAACCATACCATGGACTCCAAGACGGAGCCTTCGGGAAGGAAATGCCACCAAAGTTCCATTGTCGCCCGATCCTGATGGGTCATGGGTTTTCACCCGGAGCTTTGGGGAGAACAAGGGGAAAGCTGCAGCGGCGTTGTCAAGAAGGGAATGGCACCCATGGCGTCGCTGCCGGCAGCCTCGGACACACCGAGCGGGTTTTCACCCTGGAAAAAAGACCTCACCTTCATATCTGAGTGCGGCCAGCTGCCCAAGATAGTTGTACCACCTCCACTGCATACCACTCGCCGACCATCATGCTATCCACATGGGCCATGACAACCTTCCAGCGCCAAGCCGCAACCCTCTCCATCCAGGGCCGCCGCCCCAGCATACCAAAACTACAAGCATCACCACACTTGAGCACGAAACAGATTGAAAACACTGGCACCTTGTAACTGACCACCGGTCGTAGGATATCAAGAGCAGAGCCTACCCAAGCCGTCTGCCAACAACCGTGAAGGCATCCCTAGTCACCAGATCCGGGGGAAGGGGATGGCCACACCGGCCTCCACAGGGAACAGGGACCAGGAGGCGCAGGACAGCCGGGAAGTCACCCACTGCCAATCATCCCTAGCCAACCAGAGGAGTTGAGCACCACCGCATGCCTGAACCTCTATGGACGAATTATATCTTGAGGGCCTCGCATTGACCTAGCTCCACCCAAGCCTGCTGGCCACGAGGAGGGAGACCTCGCCGCTGCCATCTACAGCATACGCTTTGCCCTATGGAGATCTGAAGGGAATATGTCCTGAAAGGCAATAATAAAGTTGTTATTATATATTCTAAGTATATGATAGATGTTTATTTTGCATGCTATAATTCTATAAATACGAAAACCTTAATACATGTGTGTTTAATAAAAAAATAGAAAGTTCCTAGTTATGCCTCTCTATAAACTAGCTTGTTGATTAACAGGATGATCAAGGTTTCTTGATCATGGATATTGGATGTTGTTAATAACGAGGTCACATCATTGGTGAATGATGTGATGAACATTCATCCGAAGTATAGCATTACGATTAAAGTCATTATATTTATATTGCTATAACATCATACAAAGTAATCTTTATACTTAGACCATGAGATCATGTTAATTGCTAACACCAGAAGAATACTTTAATAACATCAAACGTCACACCGTAACCAGAAGATTATGTTTCGCCACTTCAAGACATCACGTGATGATCGGGTGTACTTGAATCCACGATCATAAACAGGATGTAAGACTATTTTACACACGCGAGTACTAAGATTCTTATTTGGCGAGCCTAGCATGTATAGACATGACCTCCGAACACGGACCGAGATGTTAAGCATGAGTCATATAGTTGATATGATGCTCATATAGATGCTCGCCATTGAAGCTACACCGACTCACGTGATGATCGGACTTGGTGTAGTGGATTTGGTTCATATAATCACCAAAAATACACGAGGGATGTTGTTTTTTAGTGGAAGCTCATTCGTAATTTGATTAGTTGAACTCGATTTATCATAAACTTAGTCTAAACTTTACAAATTTTGTTGTAGATGGCACCACCTGCTTTTAATTTCAATGTGTTCATGGAGAAAGAGAAGCTTGCGGCAAATGGTAGCAACTGAAAGGGCATTTATGCCCTTCCTATTATTTTGATGTTTGATGACAACACTTGGATAAGTTTAATCGTCTATTAAATGTTTCAGGAGTGTCCTGCTGCTATCGTATATATTGCAATAAAGGAAAAGAGCATCTCAAGATTATGTTTGTTCTGGATACAGGTCCCAGCCGGACTGTCCGGCTGAATCCAGCCGGAGTGTCCGCCCCAGGCCGGACTGTCCGGCTGAATCTGGCCGGACTGTCCGCCCCTGGGAAGTGGAGGACTTCAATGGACATTTTGTATGCCTATTCAGACACTACTCGGACACTGTCCGAACACTGTCCGGAAACTTGGCCAGGCCAGAGTGTCCGGTTGGCTTCAACCGGAGTGTCCGGCAGGCCCGGACTGTCCGGCTGGTGTTGGCCAGACTGTCTGGGGTAAGTGGCTCCAACGGCTGTAATTCCAGGGGGCCTATATAAAGCCCCCCTTCTTCTACCTTGGAAGATTCTCTTCCACCTCAAGAACGCCAGCACCATTTGAGCCACCAAATCCACAAGATCTCCTCACTCAACCATCCAAAGTCATTGATCTTTGGAGAATCGAAGGAGGAGGCCTTGATCTACATCTTCACCAAGAGAGATCTTCATTTCCCCCTCATTCACTTGAGGGCCCCTTGCTCTAGTGTTTCATTGGAAACCCTAGCTTGTGATTTGGTTCTTACTAGCTTG
The DNA here is from genome assembly GCA_910589775.1 of Avena eriantha. Classification (NCBI taxonomy): domain Eukaryota; kingdom Viridiplantae; phylum Streptophyta; class Magnoliopsida; order Poales; family Poaceae; genus Avena; species Avena eriantha. Next base: position 79,679,193 of record OU342744.1, on the reverse strand, counting down.
TCTTTGATTGTTTGACAGCTAGCTTGTATTTGGGAGCCTCCAATTAAGTTGTGGATGTGTGCCCCGAACTCGTTGTAAAGGTGCCGGCTTCCACCTCGAAGGTTGACGTATAGTGGAAGGGGTGAATCAAACCCGTTGGGGTGAGGTTCATCAGAGAACAAGGGAGGCCTCTCGTGGCGTTGGTGGTTTGAAACCACCCCCTCTCCAAACGCAGACGTACTTCCCCTCAAAAGGAAGGAACTACGCGAAACAAATCCTTGTGTCTCTGTGTGCTCCACTTTGGTTACTTCTATCCTTTACCGCACTTTACTTATCTAGTTATTGCTTAGTTTGTGCTTGTTTGTCATATAGGTAAATTCACCATAGTTGTATAATCTAGAGAATTTACCTTTCATGCCAAACCCTAAATTGAAAAAGAGTAAAATTTCAAGTAGCACCTATTCACCCCCCCTTCTAGGTGCCCATATGATCCTTTCAGTAACTTTACCAACTGGGCCATGAATTTGAGGATTCTCCTCACTGCTGCACATAAGCAATATGTGCTAGAATTCCTGCTAGGCCTCCCACCAGCTCCGGATGCCCCTGACGAGGAAAAGAATGTATATTTGACTCGTCAGGAGGACCACAACTTAGTTCATTGCGGCATACTATATGGGCTAGAGCCAGAACTTCGAAAGCGTTTCAAAAATGGCAATGCTTTGGATACCATGGGTGAATTGAAAATGATTTTCGATACCCACGCTACCGTAGAGAGTTATAATGCTTCTGAAAAGTTCTTTACCTGCATGATGGAAGAGAACAACTCCGTTAGTGAGCATGTACTCAAAATGTCTGGGTACGCCGATAAGCTTGTGTCCTTGGGAATAACGATTCATATTGACTTAGGCATACATCATGTTCTCCAATCTCTACCACCTAGCTACAAGAGCTTCGTGATGAACTATAATATTCAAGGCATGAAGAAGTCTCTCCCCGAGCTTATGTCAATGCTCAAAACTGCAGAAGTGGAGATTAGGAAAGAGCATCAAGTGTTGATGCTCAATAAGACCACCGATTTCAAGAAAGACAAGAAGGGTAAACAAAGGGAAAGAAGGGCGGCAAATCTGTTGCCACGCCTAAAAAGAAATCCCGAGCTAGCCCTAAGTCTGATACCGAGTGCTATTATTGTAAGGGGACTGGCCATTGGAAGCGCAACTGCCCCAAGTATTTGGCGGACAAGAAGGCCGGCAAGGCAAAGAAAGTTATATGTGATATACATGTTATTGATGTGTACTTGACTAGTACTCGCAGTTGCACCTAGGTATTTGATACTGGATCGGTTGATAATATATGTAACTTGAATCAGGGTCTGCGGAACAAGCGACAACTAGCAAGGGGTGAGGTCAAGATGCATGTCGGCAATGCATCAAGAGTTGATGTGATCGCCATCGGAACGCTACCTCTCCACCTACCGTCGGGATTAGTGCCTGCACTGATCATGAACATTGTATCCGGATCGTGTTTGATGCGAAGTGGTTATTCATTTAAGTCCGAAAACAATGGTTGTTCGATTTATATGAATGATATCTTTTATGGTCAAGCACCTGTGATGAATGGTTTATTTCTGTTGGATCTCGATAATAGTGTTACGCATATTAATAATGTTGATGCTAAAAGGATTATACTTGATGATGATATATCTGCATATGTGTGGCACTGCCGTCTAGGTCATATTGGCATTAAACGCATGAATAAACTCCATTCTGATGGACTTTTGGAATCACTTGATTTTGAATCATTTGATACATGTGAGCCATGCCTTATGGGAAAGATGACTAGAACGCCGTTTTCCGGTTCAATGGAACGGGCGACAGATTTATTGGAAATCATACATACTGATGTATGTGGTCCAATGAGTGTGTCGGCGCGAGGTGGATATCGTTATTTTGTTACTTTCACGGATGATTTTAGTAGATACGGGTATATCTATTTGATGAAACACAAGTCTGAAACCTTTGAAAAGTTCAAGGAATTTCATAGTGAAGTGGAAAATCATCGTAGTAGAAAGATTAAATTTCGGTGTTCTGACCGTGGAGGTGAGTATCTTAGTTACGAGTTTAGCGCACACATGAGACATTGTGGAATAGTTTCAGAACTCACACCTGGCGGAACACCACAACGTAATGGTGTGTCGGAGCGTCGTAATCGTACTTTAGTGGATATAGTTCCATCTATGATGTCTCTGACTGACTTGCCACTATCATTTTGGGGTTATGCACTGGAAACTACTGTATTCACTTTAATAGGGCACCATCTAAATCCGTTGAAATGACACCGTATGAATTATGGTTTGGAAACAAGCCTAAGTTGTCATTTCTTAAAGTTTGGGGTTGCGATGTTTATGTGAAGAAACTTTAGCCTGATAATCTCAAACCCAAAGTGGAAAAATGCGTCTTCATAGGGTACCCTAAAAAAAATTGGGTATTCCTTCTATCACAGATCCGAGGGCAAGGTTTTCGTTTGCAAGAATGGATCCTTTCTAGAGAAAGAGTTTCTTGCGAAAGGCATGTGTAGTCGGAAGGTAGAACTCGAAGAGGTTATTGAACCTTCTCTTCATAAAATGGCGAGTGGCACAACACCTTAAATTGTTCCGGAGTTGTCTTCAGCGAATGAAGAGGGAACTAATTATAATGATCATGAAACTCTGAAAGAGGACACTGCCGAACCTCGCAATTCAAGCAGGACACATGCAGCTCCTGAACTGTACGGAAATCATGTTATAAATTTCATGGTTGATGAAATAGATGACCCTGCGACGTATGAAGAAGCGATGATGAGCCCGGATTCCAACAAATGGCTAGAAGCCATGAAATTCGAGATGGAATCCATGTATGAAAACCAAGTTTGGACCTTGGTAGACTTACCTCACGACCGAAAGGCCATTGAGAATAAATGGATTATCAAAAGAAAAACCGATGTTGATGGTAATGTGACCATCTATAAAGCTCGACTTGTTGCAAAGGGGTTTCGACAAATTCAAGGAGTTGTCTACAATGAGACATTCTCTCCCCTAGCGATGGTAAAGTTGGTTAGGATTATGTTAGCAATTGCTACATATTTCGATTATGAAATATGGCAGATGGATGTAAAAACTGCATTCATCAATGGTAATATTGAAGAAGATTTGTATATGATACAACCTAAGGGTTTTGTCGATCCTAAGGATGCTGATAAGGTATGCAAGCTTCAGCGATCCATCTATGGACTGAAGCAAACATCCTGGAGTTGGAATCTCTGCTTTGATGAGGTGATCAAAGAGTTTGGATTTATCCAAACTTATGGAGAGGCTTGTATTTACAAGAAAGCGAGTGGGAGCAATGTGGCATTTCTAATATTATATGTGGATGACATATTATTGATTGGAAATGATATATATCTTTCAAATAGTGTTAAAAGTTATCTAAACAGCAAATTTTCAATGAAGGACTGATGATAGCAAGTGCACAGATCAATTGTAGCTAGTTTTGAAGTAAAGATATCGAACTCACAGAGAGCTATTGGTAAAGGTATTTATGCCCCTCGTTACTATCTACCAAAGAATACTTGTAAGTTGTCTTTGATCTCAAGTAAATGGTGTTTGAATGGTTTATAGTTGTTTGCAGAAAAGTAATTAAAACAAGTAAAAGAAAACAAGTAACAAGATTGTATGAAAGCGTGGTTGAACTCAATAAGGCTAAAACGTTCTCGGGGGTGTAGGATACACCACTAGCATAGTACTATTATTATATGTAATCAAGATAACTTAATTCTTATGTCATGATATGTGTGGAGAGAGCCCCATAATAAGATGTTCACGACAAGGCTCGTAGGAAGCCACTTTATTGAGCCAAGTGTGAGGTCACCTCTAAATAACTACTGCAATGCCTGAGAGCAATCACCCATACAGGCCACCGCAATTAAGGGTTTCCCCTTGGATATCGTAATTAGCATAGGGAGTCCCTCTTAATCCCCCTTTTACTGTGTGGGTTTACGAGCCAGCGCCAATTTGTCACGGGGCACTGCGGGTACGCTTCCACAACACGTGCAAAGGGTTTCTTCCTCCCTTTTAATCCCGAAGGAAAATGATACATGGTCGACTTCACATATCATCTAAATAAAGAAATCAAACACAAGTCATAATTAAATCATAGACAAGCAACTCATATGGACACAAGAATAGATCATTGATACTTGCAAACGTATCTATAATTTTAGATGTTCCATGCTTGGTTTTTATCTACTTTCTTATGTTTTCCCACACTTTGGAGTATTTTTATACACTTTCTTGGACTAACCTATTAACAAGATGCCACAGTGCCAGTTGCATGTTTTCTACTATTTTTGGTTCCAGGAAAGTCAGAAAATGAATATTCTCGGAATTGGACGGGACAAAAGCCAAAGTCAGTTTTTCACCGAGGGGGACACGGAGCTAGAAGATGAGACGGAGAGGGGCCAGCGGCCGGCCACACCATGTGGTGGCGCGGGCTAGCCCTGTCCACGCCACTAGGTGGTGTGGGCCCCTCCAGCCTCCATCGACCTTGCCTCTTCGCCTATAAGAAGCCTCCCGATGCATAAATCCTAAGTCGTCAAGCCTCCAGCCACGAAAAGTTCTGCAGTGCCGCCGCCACCGAAGGGGAGATTCGAGGGACAGAAAGTCTCTATTCCGGCACCCTGCCGGGACAGGGAAGTGCCATCGGAGCCATCTCCATCGTTCTCCACCACCATCTCCATCGTCGTTGCTGATTCCCATGATGAGGAGGGAGTAGTTCTCTCTCGAGGCTAAGGGTTCTACCTGTAGCTATGTGTTCATATCTCTCTATGCATGATCATATTGTGACCATGAGCTTTGTAATCAAGTAGATCTACCTTGCTACTGATGGCTCATGATTGATGAGCTTGTTGGGGAACCCCAAGAGGAAGGTATGATGAGCACAGAAGTAAGTTTCCCTCAGTTATGAAACCAAGGTTATCAATCCAGTAGGATCAAGGAAACACCCCAAAGGTGTTGCTAGCTGAGCCTTGGTAGGGCGCACTACCGGTGCTAGTAGCAACATGGAGACCTGCACAACACAACCACAGAACTCTGTCCCCAACTTGCGATGAGGTTGTCAATCTCACAGGTTTTGCTGAAATCAAAGGATTAAACGTATCGAATGGAAGGAAGTAATAGTTTACAGAATGTAAACACAAAGCAGTAAACAGTTTGATTGTAGATTGAATGTAAAAGAAAGGACCGGGTGCATAGTTCACTAGAGCTGGCTCTCCTTAAGATAGATAACATGTTGGGTGAACAAATTACAGCGGGGCAATTGACAAACATCGAGAAAGCATACAAGCATATACTAATCATCTAGACTCCTTTGAGACTTGATTCGGCATTACAACATTATACATAGACCGCCATCCAACTGCATCTATGACTAATAATCCACCTTCAGGTTATCATCTGAACCCCCTCTAGTATGAATTTGCAAGCAACATATTATTGCTGTATGAATTGCGTGTAAAGTAAACAATACGATTGTTCTATGAACAAAGGATTGTTGTTTTCTCCCTAGTAGCAACAGCACATCTAGTACCTTAGAGATTTCTGTCACTTCCCCAGATTACCAGAGGCATGAACCCACTATCGAGCATAAATACTAACTCTTGGAGTTGCTAGCATCTACTTGGCAAAGATAGCTACTAACAACGGAAAGCATGCAAGATCACAAATAACAAAGAAATGATAGAATCAATAATCAATCTGAAATAGCATCTCAATATCCATCGGATCCCCGCAAACACAACATGCAGAATTACAAATAGATGATCTTGATCATGAACTGAGCTCACAAGATCTAGACATGAAAGCACAGAGGAGGAGAACCAGCCATCTAGCTACTACATGGACCCGTAGTCCAAAGATGAACTACTCACGCATCACACCGGAGGCTTGCATGATGATGAAGAAGGCCTCCAGGGTGAAATCCCCTCTTCGGCATGGTGCCGGGAAGAGCTTCAGATCCCTCTCGATCTAGGGATGGAGACGACGGTGGCTACAGACTCTTTCATGGATTTTTGATCGGGTACTGAGGGTTTCTGTATCGGAGGCAATATATAGGCGGAAGGAGAGGCCAAGGGGGTGCCTGGGGCGGCCAGACCAGCCCCTGGCACGGGCCAATCCTGGACGCGCGGCCAGGTGGTGTGGCCGGGCCCCAGCCCCTCTCCATCTCGTACTCTGCCTCTGTGTGTCCCTCGGTAAAATATTGAGTTTGGCTTTTGTCCCGTCCAATTCTGAGAATATACATTTTCTGACTTTCCTGGACCCAAAAACAGCAGAAAACAAGCAGCTGGCACTTTGGCTCTTGTTAATAGGTTAGTCCAAGAAATCATATGAAAAGTACTCCAAAGTGTGGACAAAACACAAGAAAGTAGATAAAACCAAGCATGGAACATCAAAAATTATAGATACATTTGCAATGTATCAACATCCCCAAGCTTAACTCCTGGTCGTCCTCGAGTAGGTAAGTGATAAAAAGAAAGAATAATTTTTTAGGTGACATGCACCATCATAAACTTGATCAAAGTATTTGTAAAACATTCAAAGCTGGGATTATAGTACTTCAATCATAACATGAAAGATAAAGTTCTAGCAATAAGACAAATAAACTATGTTGCAACATGAAAAGGCATAAACAAAAGATTCATGAATAACAATGCTTTGCAAGACGTTTGTTTGTTTCACATAAAGAAAACATAGCATAATAGCATTCAGCTTGTCCCTCATAGAGTAGCAAATATAAATGCATAGGACACCTTCAAAGTGCATAAGAGTGACTAGATACAAATAGTTTAAAACAAGCAATATCAAGTTATGCATCAATCAACTAGTCTTGGGACAATGCACATAGAACTAAGAATGGCCACTATGCTCTCAAAGAAGGTGCATAAAGGAAGAAGGTGGAGACTCAATATAATGGTGGAAGAAAGGCCTTCATGGAAGGAAGCAGAGATTCAAGTTTCATAAAGAGCTTCCAAAAATTATGGTACTTATAGCTTTCAGCTCTCATTGCCCCTATCATAAGCATCTTGAAGTGATTAAGGTTAAAGTGAACATACTATGGTGTACATGCTTGACGAAGTATAAGTTAGAAATCTCATGTCCCTTGAATATGAGGGCCGCTCCTCATGCTACTCAAATTTAGTCACCGGTAAGTTCTTGTCATTGTAAGTACATTTGTATCATAGAGAACCGCCAACGGGGTACCCCTTGCCCGATGATACAGAAGAATCCCATATCAAAATGACAAGGCAAGCAGAGAACGAGCATCTCAGCAATCTTCTTATTTACCATGGGAATATGGTGCTTTTTTCTCTCTTTCCTCTTTTCATAATCTCTTTTTTTCTCTTTTTCTCAATATAGGACTCTTTTTTTATAAGAACAATACTTCATAGACAGCTCATTATGGTTACGCTGCAGGTTTCCACCATGTCAGCATGGATTAGACCAGCGGCCTAGGCGTTTCTCTAACACATATTGATAACTCCATGGACTTACAAGCTCCCCTTTCATTTCACATCGACGACATCCATAGACAAAAGAGCAGGATATCAACTAGGTACAAAGTACGAGTGCAATGTTGAAAGTGTTCCCCATGACATCATGGTTCTGCTAATCCCCAACAAATAAGTGCAAGCATATACAACATAGACGACACAATGGTTCAAGTTTATTAAGGGCAAGAAAAGAAAAGTGTGTCATCAAGTTCGTGAGAGCTCTAATCACTAGTTTTCTCATAACAAGTTTAATTCGGAAGGTAAACAAAAGCATGAACATACTTGGAATAGCATATGCTAGTAGGTAGGTATGGTGGACTCTTTGGAATAACTTGGTTTAAGGAGTTGGATGCATGAGTGGAACTCATGCTTGGTTTCGAAGGCTAGCAAAAGACTAGGAGCGACCAACTAAGAGAGAAATAATGGCCATAATCATGCAAAGCGACAAAACATCATTGATTAAAGCATAAAGTGATATTACAAGTCAAAAACTAAAGGATCATCAAGGCTATGGTGACTTTGTATAGTCATAACATGGTATGAGGATGCGCCAAGTCAATCCAAATAAAGCATCAAAAGAGAATACCACAATACTATGCTTTAATATGCTAAAACAACGCATGATTCATCCAAGGCACATTAAGCAATCTCAATTGTTTATAACAAGTCATGCTACAAAAAAGAATACTAAGCATAAAGCCAAAACAATATCAAGCATGGCATGACAAAGCATAGGCCATAGTCAAAAACAAACTCTCTTTACCACTTAAGCATGAGCTTTCCTACTCTTTTCCAATCCAAACCAAACTATTTGAAAACCAATGTATGAAAGAGGGGGTCCAACCAATTTATTCAGAAAACTAAGCAAACAAAGCAAACGAAAAACCAAAACAAAAACGAAAAAGAAGACGCTCCAAGAACAACACAACTGTGCATGAAACAATAAAAATGAAGCGTTTGGAAGAAACCTGGGATTTTTATTGATGAAGAAGGGGATGCCTTAGGCATACCCAAGCTTTGACGCTTGTACTTCTTGGATATTTCTTGGCGTGACACGCGTGGCATCCCCAAGCTTGAGCTTTAGTCCATCCTTAATATCATTACTCATTCCTTCCATACACCTGAAATTTTTCCTTCATACAAAACTTCACACAATCTTTATTAGCAACATTAGTGCACTCAAGATAAATAAGTCTTTAGGTTCAGTTCTAACACCAATAAAATTTCCATTAAAACACTAGCTACTGTAGCACTTCCCTCAAAAATCTCAATTCCCCCAAAGAACTCAAAAAGGAACCAACAAGAAGCAAATGCAGAAAATGGCAGAAATCTGTCAAAACAGACCAGCAGGTAAAGACGAATTTTTTCGAAGACCTTCTGTTGCTCAAATCAAAAAGTGTGGAACTAACGAAAGTTAGATAACAACCTGGGCAGAAGCGCAAAAATTCACGCCTCAAAAGGACGTACAGAGATTTTACACGAATTTTTACGGTGAAGCACAAAAATCTGTTTCGGGACAGCAACTTTCCCAATCATTACTTCTCTCTCATTAGAGGTTACTCTTGGCACAAAAAGCAAATAAAAAGGATAAGGAGCGGTTATTATAGAGGTAATAACTTCCAAGACTCATCTAAAACTTTTGAGGTATCTCCCGATATGTACTTTTCTTTAACGCCTTTAAGTTAGGCATAAGAACCAAGAAAAAGAATCAAGTATTCTCAAATGAAGAAGCATTAAGAGCAAATTTTGTTTTCATAGGAGAAACAAAAGAAATCTTCTCTCTCTTCTTAGGGAAGTGTTCTATACCTTTCTTGAGTGGGAGTTGATATTTAATGGTGCCTTCCATCATATCAATAATGGCACCAATAGTTCTAAGAAAAGGTCTTCCCAAAGTAATAGGTCAAGAAGCATTGCATTCAACATCCAAAACATAGAAATCAATGGGGACATAGGCATTGTTAACCATAATAAGAACATCATTAAGACTCCCCATGAGTTTATTTTTAGCATTACCATCAAGTGGGACATTCAAATAACAATCTTCAGGTGGTGGCAAATCAAGCATATCATAAATCTTTCTAGGCATAATAGAAACACTACTATCAAGATCACATAAAGCTTTGAAATCAAAATCATTCACTTTCATATTAATGATTGGTTCCCAACCATCTTCTTGTTTTATAGGAATAGCAGCTTTATGTTTCATCTTTTCTTCTTTAATCTTTATGAGAGCATCAGTAATGTGTTTTGCAAAGTCCATGTTCATAGCACTAGCATTAGGACTTTTAGCAAGCTTTTGTAGGAACTTAATAACTTCACAGATGTTGCACCCATCAAGATCAAAATCAAAATTATCATCTAAAGTAGTAGAACTATTACTAGCCTCAACACTAATGGTAGTGATAGTAGAAACACAAATGTTTCTAGCAATTTCATCTTCTCTTTCCCACTTAGCATGTAGCTCAGCTAATAGTCTAACATTTTCATCAATTCTTACGTGTATAGCATTAGTAGATGCAAAGGGATTATCATTAGTTTCAGTTTTAGCAGCCATTTTATTCAAAGAAGATTGACCTTCAGCCAGAGATGCTATATTTCTTTCAGCATTAGAGAGTTTTTCCTCAATAATTTTATTGAAAACAGTTTGTTTACTAATAAAGTCTTTATGCATAACTTCAAGTTCAGAGGGATCACTCCTATTGTTGTTGTAGGAATTTCCATAAGCATTACCATTGTTGGGAGGATATGGCTTATAATTGTTGTCACCAAAATTATTCATGTAGGCATTGTTGCTAAATTTTTTATTTCTTATAAAGTTCACATCAACTTGCTCTTCTTGAGCAACCAAAGAAGCTAAGGGAACATTATTTGGATCAATATGGGCTTTCCCATTCACAAGCATAGACATAATAATATCAATCTTATCACTCAAGGAGGAGGTTTCCTCAACAGAATTTACCTTCTTACCTTGTGGAGCTCTCTCAATATGCCATTCAGAATAGTGAACCATCATATTATCCAGAAGCTTTGTTGCAGCACCCAAAGTAATGGTCATAAAGGTACCTCCAGTAGCAGAATCCAATAGGTTCCTTGAAGAATAGTTCAATCCTGCATAAATTTTTTGGATGTTCATCCAAGCAGTCAGTCCATGAGTGGGACAATTCTTTACCAAAGATTTCATTCTTTCCCAAGCTTGAGCAACATGTTCATTATCAGATTGTTTAAACTTCATTATTTCACTTCTCATAGATATAATCTTAGCAGGAGGATAGTATTTTCCAATGAAAGCATCTTTGCATTTAGTCCAAGAATCAATACTATTCCTAGTTAAGGAATTCAACCACTCTTTAGCTTTTCCTCTCAAAGAGAAGGGAAACAATTTAATCTTAATAATATCTCCATCTATATCCCTATGCTTTTGCATCTCACAAAGTTCAACAAAGTTATTTAAATGGGCAGCAACATCTTCATTACCAATACCAGAAAATTGTTCTCTCATAACAAGATTGAGTAAAGCAGGTTTTATCTCAAATAAAGTAGGTTCAGGCACATGTGGAGCATTAGGTGTGCTCATAAAATCATTGGTGTTGGTGCTAGTGAAGTCACACAACTTAGTGTTTTTAAGAGTAGTCATTTTTTGTGTTTTTAATAAAGAAAGCAAACTTGTAAAACTGAATTTTTGTGTGTTTTTGAGAAGGAAACAAGCAAACAAAGTAAAAAAGAAACTAAGCAAAACAAAAATGACAAAGTAAAGAGATTGGTTATGAGGGACTCCCCTTGTGAAGATGTCCTTGACTCCCCGGCAACGGCGCCAGAAAAATACTTTGATGGCTCGTGATTGATGAGCTCGTTGGGGAACCCCAAGAGGAAGGTATGATGAGCACAGAAGTAAGTTTCCCTCAATTACGAAACCAAGGTTATCAATCCAGTAGGAGCAAGGAAACACCCCAAAGGTGTTGCTAGCTGAGCCTTGGCAGGGCGCACTACCAGTGCTAGTAGCAACGTGGAGACCTGCACAACACAACCACAAAACTCTGTCCCCAACTTACGATGAAGTTGTCAATATCACAGGTTTTGCTGAAAACAAAGGATTAAACATATCGAATGGAAGAAAGTAATAGTTTGCAGAAAGTAAACACAAAGCAGTAAACAGTTTGATTGTAGATTGAATGTAAAAGAAAGGACCGGAGTCCATAGTTCACTAGAGGTGGCTCTCCTTAAGATAGATAACATGTTGGGTGAACAAATTACAGCGGGGCAATTGACAAACATCGAGAAAGCATAGATGAAGGAAATATGCCCTGAGAGGCAATAATAAAGTTGTTATTATATATTTCTTGTATATGATAGATGTTTATTTTGCATGCTATAATTGTATTGATAGGAAACATCAATACATGTGTGTTTAATAAAAAAAAAGGGTTCCTAGTTATGCCTCTCTTATAGACTAGCTTGTTGATTAACAAGATGATCAAAGTTTCCTGGTCATGGACATTGGATGTTGTTAATAACAAGGTCACAGCATTTGTGAAATGATGTGATGAACATTCATCCGAAGTATAGCATTACGATCAAGTCATTATGTTTATATTGCTATAACATCATACAAAGTAGTCTTAGTCCTTAGGCCATGAGATCATGTTAATTGCTAACACCGGAAGAGTATCTTGATAACATCAAACATCACACCGTAACAGGGTGACTATAAAGATGGGTTCAGTACTACGAAGGTGTTATGTTGAGGCTCATGGATCAAGAGTGGAATTTGTCAATCCAGATGACGGATAGATATACTCTGGGCCCTCTCGGTGATATCACATTAAGATAGCTTGCAAGCAAGTGATGTGATCACTAGAATGTTATATCACGGGAATGAGAAAAGAGTGTATGTCGGTAACGAGATCAAACTAGGTATTTGGATACCGATGATCGAATCTCAGACATGTATTATATCATGAGACAAAGGGATTAAATTGCTGACGTTAAAGGTTCTCACGATCACAGAAGTCATCGTTGAATGTGCAGGAGTCAGTATGGATCTCCAGGTCCCGCTTCTGATTATTGATCTGAGAGGAGTCTCAATCATGTCTGCATTATTCGCGAACCATAGGGTGACACACTTAAGGGTTGCCGGACACCATTTAGGAGCACATATGTTCCAGACAAAAGGTTTGCAAAGCGCGGGAAATGTTTCGATAGAAACAGGAATTGTTTCGATAGAAACCGGAATTGTTTCGGGTGAAATTGCAGAAAGTGGTTCTACATGTAATATTGAAATGTTGCAAGGGGTTTTATGTGAATGTTTGTTAATTAAAGTAATTAACAAAATTCTGAATAAAATAAATAAAAGAGTTTTATTAAATGAGAGAGCATTAAATTTGGAGAAATTTAATGCATTTAAAGTGGAGACTTTAAAAGAGAATGTTAAGGGGCATTTTAATGTGGAGGGGTTACCACCACATGAATGGGGGAGGTGAGGGGTCACCCCCCCATGCGCCGGCCATGGAGAGAGGGGGCACCCCCTCCCCCTATAAAAGGCCACCCATTCCCTCCTTCATCCTCACACCTCCTCGTGAAGGATCTCTCTACCCCTCTAGATATTTCCCCATGGTCTCGGATTAGCGAGATACATGTTCCCAGTGGCCTTGCGTCTGGAAGGAGTTGCTGCTTCCGCTGATTCGCTGGAGCGAGGAGGTGGAGGTTGTCCGGTGGCTTGAACATGTGTGCGAGGACGGATGCGTTGCTGATTTGCGGCGCTCGGACTTCCACACGATCTTGAGATCGGCAGGCGTACGACTACTTCAACCACGAGTTCCTACTCGTTAACAAAACACGTTGTCTTCGAGGGTAAGTTCTCCATGGATGTATGTCCACCCGTTGCTCTGTATCTAGTAGATAGATCTTGGCGTATAGTTCTCATCGTAGGAAATTTTTTGTTTTCTATGCTGCGGACCCAACAATACAAGCATATACTAATCATCTTGACTCGTTTGAGACTTGATTGGACATTACAACATTATACATAGACTGCCATCCAACTGCATCTATGACTAATAATCCACCTTTAGATTATCATCCGAACCCCCTCTAGTATTAAGTTGCAAGCAATAGATTATTGCTTTATGAATTGCGTGTAACGTAAACAATACGATTGTTCTATGAACAAAGGATTGTTGTTTTCTCCCTAGTAGCAAGAGCACATCTAGTACCTTAGAGATTCCTGTCACTTCCCCAGATTACCAGAGGCATGAACCTGCTATGGAGCATAAATACTAACTCTTGGAGTTACTAGCATCTACTTGGCCAAGATAGCTACTAATAACAGAAAGCATGCAAGATCACAAATAACAAAGACATGATAGAATAAATAATCAATCTGAAATAGCATCTCAATATCCATCGGATCCCCGCAAACACAACATTTAGAATTACAAATAGATGATCTCGATCATGAACGGAGCTCACAAGATCTAGACATGAAAGCACAGAGGAGGAGAACCAGCCATCTAGCTACTACATGGACCCGTAGTCCAGAGATGAACTACTCACACATCACACCGGAGGCTTGCATGATGATGAAGAAGTCCTCCAGGGTGAAATCCCATCTCCGGCAGGGTGATAGGAAGAGCTTCAGATCCCTCCCGATCTAGGGATGGAGACGACGGCGGCTATAGACTCTTTCGTGGATTTTTGATCGGGTACTTAGGGTTTCTGTATCGGAGGCAATATATAGGCGGAAGGAGAGGCCGAGGATGTGCCTGGGCGGCCAGACCACCCCCTGGCGCGGGCCAAGCCTGGCCGCGCGGCCAGGTGGTGTGGTCGGACCCTAGCCCCTCTCTGTCTCGTACTCTGGCTTCGTGTGTCCCTCTGTAAATTATTGACTTTGGCTTTTGTCCCGTCCAATTCCGAGAATATAGATTTTCTGACTTTCCTGGAACCAAAAACAGCAGAAAACAGGCAGTTGGCACTGTGGCTCTTGTTAATAGGTTAGTCCAATAAATCATATGAAAAGTACTCCAGATTGTATACAAAACACAAGAAAGTAGATAAAACCAAGCATGGAACATCAAAAATTATAGATACATTTGCAATGTATCAGCTACTCAAGTGCTTTAATAGATCTCTTCTCTCCCCCTGTGTGTGAAAGTGACAGCGTGCACACCATGGTGGCACTTAGGCTAGAGATTACAAATACTTGTTATTAGTTATATTTGGAGTTGGATGTCTTTATGAAATTGTGGTGTTTGTTGGAACCATTTAGTGTTCAAGGTGACAGTGTGGGGTTATCTAGATGGGAAAGGCTTACTATGAGGTGTGCTGTTATAGCCCTACCATGGATTAGAGTGTCCAACCGGAGAGTAGTTCAGAGTAGTATCATAAAGAGAAGATATTTATATGAGAGTGTTCACTAGTGAAAGTATGATCCCTAGGGCTTGTTTCTAAACATTGAAACACCGTTTGCAACTAGATATGTTACATCTTTCCTTGCTTCCATCTTTATTTTAGTTTGCCTTTAGTCTCTTCCACGCCATCAAGCTATTTTCTGGCACCGTTACCACTTATAATTCTCCATACCACTTGTATTCACTATCTCTTCGCCAAACTAGTGCACCTATACACCTGACAAGTGTATTGGGTGTGTTGGGGACACAACAGACTTCCTGTATCTTGATTGCAAGGTTGCTTGAGAGGGGATACCTTTGACCACTTCCTCCCTGAGTTCGATAAACCTTGGGTGATCCACTGAAGGAAAAACTTGCTGTTATTCTACAAACCTCTACACTTGGAGGCCCAACAACTGTCTACAAGAATAGAAGTGCGTAGACATCAAGCTATTTTCTCGCGCCGTTGTCGGGGAGGTAAGGTAAAAGGTACTCACATCCTCTGGCTACTAAGCTATCTTCTAGTACAGTTGCTAGTGTGTGATTGCTCGAAGTTATTTCCTTTAGATTCTGCAATTTTGTCTTTTTGTTTCTTGTTTTCACTAGTTAGGCTTAATGGAAAACAACAACAAAACACTACTAGAAATCCCCAGATTTCCGACGGTGACTACTTAAAACCGACAGGCCGTCGGATAATATCCTAATAACCTACGGTAGCAATCTTGACCGACGGTTATCGGAAACCTCTCGGGTATGTCTCTAATAACCGACGATATAGTACATTTCCCGACAGGGTCAAGCTAACCCTCGGCTATTTATTCTAATAACCGACTGTGTTCATTTTTTCTTGAGGATCCTACTTTCACGGTCGGGTATCTAGTTTCATAGCCGACGAGGAAAAACTAACTCTCAACTATCCAACGTAATACCCTACGGTTTCATCTAATGCTCGACGGTAGTACTTCGACGGTCGGTTACATGTTCGTTTGATATTTTATTTTTTTGCACGAGTTTGGAACATGAACTGATAATCAACACATGTCCATCAATTCAGAATGATGAATGGAAAGTTTCAGTTGTGCTCCTATTGTGATACTGTAATATACTTTAAATTACAAACATTTTATTGTAATTGTGCTCTCGGTATGTTGTTAGCGCCACCTGTTCTAAAATTTTACTTTTCCCCGCGCGGGCGTGACCAGTTTCTCCTCCCGCGCGGGCCGACCCAAAACCACCCCCATGCGTCCATAAATCAGCACAGGTTCCTCCGCCCTAGGACTTGTCGCCTCTCCTTCTCCCCACGATCCGCCACATACTCAACGACTCTTGGAAACGCTAGAGCCGCCATGGATTTGTCGCCTCCCTTGGAACCCTAACGCCACCTTGGGCTTGGCCTCGGTCGTCTCGATGGAAGCGTCTAGGTGAATTTCATCCCTCAGTCGGGCACTCGTATTCCCCTCTCCACTCCATGCGTTATGCTGACTTTCGTGCTATTGCAGTTTACCCAGTCGTGATTTGTTAGATCCACCTTCAGCCAGATCTAGCGCGGTCGGATCTGAGCTAGTTGATCCGGATCTTGGTCGCTGACTTGAGATCGGTGCTGCCATGCCATTGCTCTACTTTGAGACTTCCATGTTCAACATGGATACGGTCTACATGGTCGGCCATGAGGAGGTATGCTCTAGCATTCGTCTTACATAGGCCGCAGATATGATTACTAGGTCCAGTCATGAACTGTTGATTTAACAGGTCTTGGATCTAACTGGTATTCTGCCTACAGATTGGCGAAGGAGGCACGGCGCCCAATGGTATGTGGAAGGTGTGTGGACGAATTTATTTTTGCCAGTGGCTTCTTTGCCTTTTTGTTGGTTTGCGCTCGGTGCTGTTCTAACCCGAAAATGCATGTGATTTGTAACTCGTTGTGGTTACTAGTCAGAGTTGTTGATAGAATATGTAAGTGTTCATCAGTAGTATCCGGAAACTTATTAGTACAAGTTACTAGTCATGAGTTGTTGATAGATTATGCAAGTACTCGTCGGCAGTATCTAGAAACTTGTACAACTAATAAACAGTAATTTTTCTTTGTTACTGGAGTGACTCAACCACCTAATAAAGAATTATAATGCGATGCATGAACACATACCAAAAAGAGTCCCACCGTGGTTCCGAGCTCCAAAAGTAAAACGGGAAGTATAACAGGTGCCCCACTATGCCATGCATGTACTTTTTGCTCTGCTTTGATATGTGCCTATAAATAATTGCTTGGTTTCACTTGTTCTGATATGTCCTAAATACTTTTTGCCAGATTACAGTTATATGTGTGAATCTTGATTTTTAATGCTTCATAGGGAGTGCGTGTTGTCATCTTTCAATATACTTTGTCATAAAAAAATGTAGTTATTATGATATAAAACAATAAAATAATCTATTGAAAGATGCTGGTTTGTCGTTTGATTTGGACCATCTACAATGTACTGTTGCAATGGTTTCGCTGCAACATACTGCAAAATGCATATTATTAGCTTCTTGTAGCAGGGTGCATGTAATTTTTAAATCTCTTTCTTTATTACAAAGAGTCTGTGGCAATCATCATATACTGTTTTTGCATTTTCCAAACGTGTCTAGGACTGTTGCAAAATTCATATATCCCTTGATCAACAAATTTTGCCGCATGTCATGATGAAAGTAAGAATTTAGAAATTGTTGCAGATTAAACAATATGTATATCTCCTTATTGTCATATTATTACTACTGTATTAGCCTTGCAACCATATTGATTTGCTAAACTTTTCCTGCATATATGTAGTATGAAAAACCAGTCTACCAAACATTATACCCTAACTTTGCCAACTTTAATCATGTTTACTTTTTTGTCCCTTTCACAAATGCACAACTGACTACAAATATTTTTTTGGCTTGTTCTTTGGCAGTGGCATTCAGCATTATGATCAAGATGGCGATGGACTTGATGATTACTATGGTGAAGATTACTGATGAATCTAATGACTTTTAAGTCACTCGATAGCGAAGTTCTGAAAGTTTGAAACATTTAGCTTTTTGCATTTGACAAATCCTAGATGAAACATATATTTTGTAAGGTTATGCTGAATATAATGTACATTGTTCGTTCCTGTGTGTTATTGTGTAATTATGATATGTTATTGTAATGATAATATTTGAAATCTTGTCATCCCGAATCAGACTTAACTCTTGTACATCACCCCATGGTGTAACCAAATACTTAGTACCCCATGGTAGATCATCATTAGATTTATAAACTAACAGCGTTGGCTTGCCTGTCAAATACAAAAACACCATAGGGTTGTATCTACCATATTTAATAATACCAACCAACGGTTTGGTTATACTCTTGGTTATAAGAACCCATGATGAGTCAAATATTACTGTCGACTACCAGGAAAGTCGAGGGGAAGCAATAACCGTCGCAAAACGGATGACTGACATGGAATTGACGGCTATTACTATTGTTCCGTTCGTGAGAGTCCGCTGCTAATCAATAAATGTCCGAGTGTCCCCCGTCGGCCTATTACCATAGGTAAATAGATTACCTGACCGTATCGTCGGATATTAGAGTAATGGCCGACCGAGCATAGCCTACGGGAAATATCCGACGGTGAACCATCGGGTATAAGGATGTCCGACGGTAAACTTAAATAAACGACGGTGATCTGACCCTCGGTTATAATGAGATATCTAGTAGTGAAATTAGAGAGCTTTATAGTATTTATCTTGAGTTAGTACATGAAGTGTTTGAAGAGAAAATTAAAAAACCTAGGGAATTTATTTGCATGCTAATAGCAACGTTATTAGTATGAATTCTTTGAACACCATTATTGCTAATGCTATGGAAAAGTCTAAGTTTGGGGATGCTGGTTTTGATGAGCATGATATTTTTAGTCCCCCAAGCACAGAGGAGAAAATTTACTTTGATGATACTATACCTCCAATATATGATGATTACAATGATGAATATGATATTTTCAGTCCACATACTATCGATGAGAAAATTAATTATGATTACAATATGCCTCCTATATTTGATGATTATGGTGATCAGAATAATAATGATAGCTATTTTGTTGAATTTTCTCCCACTCCAATTAATAAGAATAACTATGCTTATGTGGAGAGTAATAAATATTATATGCATGTGGCTCATGATAAGAATGTTTTATGTGATAGTTATATTGTTAATTTTATTCATGATGCTACTGAAAGTTATTATGAGAGAGGGAAACATGATTTTATGCATCTCAATAATATTAAGTTTCCCCTCTTTATGTTGAAAGTCTTGAATTGCACTTGTTTTGCTTTCCTATGCTTGTTGCTTTGTGCTTTCATGACTTGTTTCTTTACAAGATTCCTATGCATAGGAAGTGGGTTAGAATTAAATGTTCTTTGAATTTGCTTCTTGATGCTCTCTTTTACTTCAGTTCATATTTCCTATGTGAGCATCTTCTCAAACTATCATGCCTAACTTAAAGGCATTAAAGAAGAGTACTTATTGGGAGATAACCCAAAAGTTTTAGATGAGTCTTGGAAGTTATTACTTCAGTAATAACCTCTTCTTATCCTTTTTATTTGCTTTTTGTGCCAAGAGTAACCTCTAATGAGAGGGAAGTAATGCTTGGGAAAGTTGTTGTCCCGAAACAGATTTTTGTGCTTCACCGTAAAAAAGTCGTGTAAAATCTCTGTACGTCGTTTTGAGGCGTGAATTTTTGTGCTTCTGCACCAGGTTGTTATATAACTTTCACTAGTTCAACACTTTTTGATTTGAGCAACAGAAGGTCTTCGACAAAATTGGTTTTCACCTGCTGGTCTATTTTCACAGATTTCTGCCATTATTTGCATTTGCTTCTTGTTGATTCCTTTTTGGGTTCTCTTTGGGGAATTGAGCTTTTTAAGGGAAGTGCTACAGTAGATTTTGTTTTAATGGAAGTTTTACTTGTGTTGGAACTGAACCAAAAGACTTATTATCTTGAGTACACTAATGTTGCTAATAAAGATTTTGTGAAGTTTTGTATGAAGGAAAAATTGCAGGTGTATGGAGAGAATAATGTAATGAGATGAAGAATGGACTAAAGCTCAAGCTTGGGGATGCCACGCGTGTCACCCCAATAAATATCTAAGAAGTACAAGCGGCAAAGCTTGGGGATGCCCAAGGCATCCCCTTCTTCATCAATAAAAATCTCAGGTTTCTTCCAAACACTTCATTTTTATTATTTCATGCACAGTTGTGTTGTTCTTGGAGCGTCTTCAATTTTGTTTTTGGTTTTTCGTTTGCTTGGTTTGCTTAGTTTGCTTGAATAAATTGGTTGGACCCCCTCTTTCATACATTGGTTTTCAAATAGTTTGGTTTGGATTGGAAAAGAGTAGGAAAGTTCATGCTTAAGTGGTAAAAGAGTTTGTTTTTGACTGTGGCCTATGCTTTGTCATGCCATGCTTGATATTTTTTTGGCTTTATGCTTAGTGATATTTGTTGTAGCATGACTTGTTATAAACAATTGAGATTGCTTAATGTGCCTTGGAAGAATCATGCGTTGTTTTAGCATATTAAAGCATAGTATTGTGGTATTCTCTTTTGATGCTTTATTTGGATTGACTTGGCGCATCCTCACACCATGTTATGACTATACAAAGTCACCATAGCCTTGATGATCCTTTAGTTTTTGACTTGTAATATCACTTTATGCTTTAATCAATGATGTTTTGTCGCTTTGCATGATTATGGCCATTATTTCTCTCTTAGTTGGTCGCTCCTAGTCTTTTGCTAGCCTCCATAACCAAGTATGAATTCCACTCATGCATCCAACTCCAAATAAAACCAAGTTATTCCAAAGAGTCCACCATACCTACCTATTAGTATTTGCTATTCCAAGTATATTCATGTTTTTATCTACCTTCCGAATTAAACTTGTTATGAGAAAACTAGTGATTAAAGCTCTCACGAACTTGATGGCACACTTTACTTTTCTTGCCCCTAATAAACTTGAACAATTGTGTTGTCTATGTTGTATATGCTTGCACTTATATGTTGGGGATTAGCAGAACCATGCTGTCATGGGGAACGCTCTCAACATTGCACTTGTACTTTGTACCTAGTTGATATCATGTTCTTTTGTCTATGGATGTCGTGGGTGTGAAATGAAAGGGGAGCTTGCAAGTCCATGGAGTTATGTATGTGTGTTAGAGAAACATCTGGGCCATCAGTCTAATCCATGCCTAATCATGGTGGAAACCTGCAGCGTAACCATAATGAGCTGTCTATGAAGCATTCGTCTTATAAAAAAAGAGTCAGATATTGAGAAAAAAAGAGATATGAGAAAAGAGGAAAGAGAGAAAAAGGCACCATTTTCCCATGGTAAATAAGGAGATTGTAGAGATGCTCGTTGTCTGCTTTCCTTGTCATTTTGATATGGGGATTCTTCTGTATCATCGGGCAAGGGGTACCCCGTTGGCGGTTCTCTATGATACACATGTACTTACTATGACAAGAACTTACCGGTAACTAAACTTGTGTAGCATGAGGAGCGGCCCTCGTATTCATGGAACATGAGATTCCCAACTTATACTTTGTCAAGCATATACTCCATAGTTTGTTCACTTTAACCTTAATCACTTCAAGATGCTTATGATAGGGGCAATGAGAGCTGAAAGCTAATAAGTACCATAATTTTTGGAAGCTCTTTATGAGACTTGAATCCATGCTTCCTTCTATAAAGGCCTTTCTTTTACTTTTATGATGAGTCCCCATCTTCTATCTTTATGCACCTATTAAGAGAGCATAGTGGCCATTCTTAGTTTAATGTGCATTGTACCAAGACTTGTTGATTGATGCCTAACTTGATATTGCTTGTTCTTAAACTACTTGTATCTAGTCACTCTTATGAACTTTGAAGGTGTCCTATACATTTATGTTTGCTACATTATGAGGGACAAGCTGAATGCCACTATGCTACATTTTCTTTATGTGAAACAAACAAACGTCTTACAAAGCATTGTTATTCATGAATATTTTGTTTGTGCCTTTTCATGTTGCAACATAGTTGTTATATATTATTGCTAGAACTTTATCTTTCATGCTATGTTGAAGTACTATGATCCCAGCTATCCATGTTTTACAAATACTTTGATCGAGTTTATGATGGTGCATGTCACCTCAAAAATTATTCTTTCTTTTTATCACTTACCTACTCGAGGACGAGCAGGAGTTAAGCTTGGGGATGTTGATACGTTGCAAACGTATCTATAATTTTTGATGTTCCATGCTTGGTTTTTATCTACTTTCTTATGTTTTGCCCACACTTTGGAGTATTTTATACACTTTCTTTGACTAACCTATTAACAAGGTGCCATAGTGCCAGTTGCCTGTTTTCTGCTGTTTTTGGTTCCAGGAAAGTCAGAAAATGAATATTCGGAATTGGACGGGACAAAAGCCAAAGTCAGTTTTTCACCGAGGGGACACAGAGCCATAAGACGATACGGAGAGGGGCCAGGGGCCGGCCACACCATGTGGTGGCGCGGGCTAGCCCTTGCCGTGCCACCAGGTGGTGTGGGCCCCTTCGGCCTCCACCGACATTGCATCTTCGCCTATAATAAGCCTCCCGATGCATAAACCCTAAGTCGTCAAGCCTCCAGCCACGAAAAGTTCCACAGCGCCGCCGCCACCGAAGGGGAGATTCAGGGGACAGAAAGTCTCTGTTCCGGCACCGTGACGGGATGGGGAAGTGCCCCCGGAGCCATCTCCATCGATCTCCACCACCATCTCCATCGATGTTGCTGATTCCCATGATGAGGAGGGAGTAGTTCTCTCTCGAGGCTAAGGGTTCTACCGGTAGCTATGTGTTCATCTCTCTCTATGCAGGATCATATTGTGATCATGAGCTTTGTAATCAAGTAGTTCTACCTTTCTACTCAAGTGCTTTAATAGATCTCTGCTCTCCCCCTGTGTGTGAAAGTGACAGTGTGCACACCATGGTAGCACTTAGGCTAGAGATTACAAATACTTGTTATGAGTTATATTTGGAGTTGGATGTATTTATGAAATTGTGGTGTTTGTTGGAACCATCTAGTGTTCAAGGTGATAGTGTGGGGTTATCTAGATGGGAAAGGCTTACTTTGAGGTGTGCTGTTATAGCCCTACCATGGATTAGAGTGTCCAACCGGAGAGTAGTTCAGAGTAGTATCATAAAGAGAAGATATTTATATGAGAGTGTTCACTAGTGAAAGTATGATCCCTAGGCCTTGTTTCTAAGCATTGAAACACCGTTTGCAACTAGATCTATTACATGTTTGCTTGCTTCCATCTTTATTTCAGTTTGCCTTTAGTCTCTTCCATGCCATCAAGCTATTTTCTGGCACCGTTACCACTTATAAATATCCATACCACTTGTATTTCACTATCTCTTCGCCGAACTAGTGCACCTATACACGTGACAAGTGTATTGGGTGTGTTGGGGACACAAGAGACTTCTTGTATCTTGATTGCAGGGTTGCTTGAGAGGGGATACCTTTGACCACTTCCTCCCTGAGTTCGATAAACCTTGGGTGATCCACTTACGGGAAAACTTGCTGTTATTCTACAAACCTCTACACTTGGAGGCCCAACAACTGTCTACAAGAATAGAAGTGTGTAGACATCAATCATCTTCATTACAAGTTCATAGTGGTGCTAGGGTTTCTCCATCTTCCCATGAACAAAGGAACTACTCACTAATAGAAGCAATCAACAACATAATCATAATCAAATGGATGGATTAAAGTATGGGGTAGATCTAATGCAAACCACAATTGGATCTGGAATTACAAAGAGATCTAATAGGTGAAAGATGGAGTAATGGTGGTGATGAAGATGCAGCGGTTGATGGTGAAGGGGATGATGCGTTTTCCTCCAATGATCCGCGAAGCAGCTGGGATTTTGCCCCAGCCAAGTTCCTCCTTCAGATCCCTCTCGGATGTGGTGTTTCATGGTTTCTGGTGGCTGTGAATGTCGGATCTCCCTCTCATCTTCGCCATGAGAAACTATTTGACAAGATGGTCCTGATGATGCCTGTTATGGGAGGACGGTACGGGCGGGCTCCGCCCGTACCAGTGGTCATTATCGCTACAGATGCCTCCTCCTTATTTATTATTCTTCTAGGTGTGAAGGTAAATTCATAAAATGGCTTTTATCACTTAGAAATAGCATATAATTACATAATATGACAGCTCTAATTGATAAGTTCATCTATGACTCCATGATTTAGGATCCTGTTGAAACATGAACAAAATAGCGCACGCGGGCGCAGTGAAATACAAAAATCTCTACTCTATTTATGCAAAAAAAAACAAGAGGTAAAAATGCTTCAATTTTGGACGCATCAAGGACCTTGGTGAAGCATCAAATATATTAGGCATTAAGATCTATAGAGATAGATCAAGGCGCCTAACTAGGCTATCGCAAAGTACATACCTTGATAAGATATTAAAGAAGTTTAGTATGGACGGAAGTAAGAAGGGGTTCTTACCTATGTTGCAAGGCAAGACATTGAGTAAGACTCAAAGTCCGGCTACAATAGAAGAAAGAGAGATAATGGATAAGATCCTCTATGCTTCAACCATAGGCTCTATAATGTATGCCATGCTATGTACAAGACCAGATGTGGCACATGCTATTAGTTTGACTAGTAGGTACCAATCTGATCCAGGTTCGGAACACTGGATAGCGGTCAAGAATATCCTTAAGTACTTAAGAAGAACTAAGGATATGTTTCTTGTATACGGAGGTGAAGAAGAGTTGGTCGCTAAGTGTTATGTCGACACTAGCTTTGACATCAATCTGGATGACTCTAAGTCTCAATCCAGATACGTATTTCTCTTGAACGGAGCAGCAGTTAGTTGGAGGAGTTCCAAACAACATGTGGTGGCTAGATCAAAAATGGAGGTGAAATATATTGTTGCTTCAGAAGCGGCGCAAGAAGCGGTTTGTATGAAGGAGTTCATAACGGAACTAGGTGTGGTTCCTAGTGCATTGGACCCAATGGTGATTTATCGTGACAACAACGGAGACATAGCCAACGCCAAGGAACCAAGGTCTCACAAGAATTCCAAGCATATTAAGCGCCGGTTTCACTCCATCCACGAGCATGTCAAGGATGGAGATATAAAGATTTGTAAAGTACAAACAGACCTAAATGTAGCACATCCGTTGACTAAAGTTCTTCCTAGGTCAAAACATGATCAACACCAGAACTCCAAGGGTGTTAGATTTATCACTATGTAAACTAGATTATTCTCTCAAGTGCAAGTGGGAGACTGAAGGGAATATGCCCTGAGAGGCAATAATAAAGTTGTTATTATATGTATTCCAAGTATATGATAGATGTTTATTTTGCATTTTATAATTGTATTAATACGAAAACCTTAATACATGTGTGTTTAATAAACAAATAGAAAGTTCCTAGTTATGCCTCTCTATAAACTAGCTCGTTGATTAGGTTTCCTGATCATGGACATTGGATGTTGTTAATAATAAGGTCACAGCATTGGTGAATGATGTGATGAACATTCATCTAAAGTATAGCATTACGATCAAATTCATTATGTTTATATTGCTATAACATCATATGAAGTAATCTTTATCCTTAGACCATGGGATCATGTTAATTGCTAACACCAGAAGAATACTTTGAGAATATCAAATGTCACACCATAACAGGGTGACTATAAAGATAGGTTTGGGTTCTCCGAAGGTGTTATGTTGAGGCTCATGGATCAAGAGTGGAATTTTTCAATCCTGATGACAGATAGATATACTCTGGGCCCTCTCGGTGATATCACATTAAGATAGCTTGCAAGCAAGTGATGTGATCACTAGAATGTTACATCACGAGAACGAGAAAAGAGTGCATGTCGCTAACGAGATCAAACTAGGTATTGAGATACTGATGATCTAATCTTGGACATGTAATATATCGCAAGACAAAGCGGTTTAGTTACTATCATTAAAGGTTCTCTCGATCATAGAAGTCATCGTTGAATGTGTGGGAGTCAGTATGGATCTACAGGTCCCGCTTCTAATTATTGATCTAAGAGGGGTCTCGATCATGTCTGCATTATTCGTGAACCGTAGGGTGACAAACTTAAGGGTTACCAACACCATTTGGATAAATTATGTTCTATACGAAAGAATTGCAAAACGATGGAATTATTTCAATGGACACCGAAATTGTTTCGGGTGAAATTGCTAAAATTGGTTCTGCATGTGATATTGAAATGTTGCAGGGGGTTTTATGTAAATGTTTGTTAATTAAAGTAATTAACAAAATTCTGAATAAAATAAATAAGAGTTTTATTAAATGATATTTGCATTAAATTTGGTGGACATTTAATGCATGTGAGTGGGATTTTGAGTGGAGGCAAAATTGATGTGAGTGGAGCTTCCACCACATCAATGAGGAAGAGGTGGGGGCACCCCCCCCCCATGGGCGCCGGACATGGGAAGGGGGCACCCCCCTCTCCTATAAAAGGCCCCCCTCTCCTCCCTCTCAAAGCACACCTCCTCATGAAGGATCGTTCTCCCCCTCTAGAATTATTTCCCCATGGTTTTGGATTTGCGAGATACATGTTCCTGGTGGCATTTCGTCTGGAAGGAGTTGCTACTTATGCTGCATCGCTGGAGCGAGGAGGTGGAGGTTGTTCGGTGGCCTGAACGTGTGTGCGATAACGGATGCGCTGCTGATTTGCGGTGCTTGGACTTTCACACGATCTTGAGATCGGCAAGCGTTCGACTACATCATCTACGAGTTCCATCTTGTTACACTTTGTCGGTCTTCGAGGGTATGTTCTCTATGGATGTATATCCATCTGTTGCTTGTATCTAGTAGATAGATCTTGGCGTATAATAGTTCCCATCGTTGGAAAAAAATTGTTTTCTATGCTGTGAACCCAACAAGATCATCGGCGGTAACGGGGAAGGGGAGGGCAGAGGGAGGACATGTTTGGAGGCAACTAGGGTTCACCACCCGAATCACTGGGCAGACGATGCGGGGGATTGGGGGACCTTCCCTACATGTTCTCAATTACATTGGCTGCACCATTCAAGATTAACAATTAATGGTTGATGCCACTAGAGTTTCACCTTGATTTGGGGCCGAACTCCAAGCTATATGTATAGTACATCTGTGCAGAGAGCAACTTAGGACATAATATTTAAGCTTCTATGTACGAGCACGACGGAGGAAAGATATGCCGGTACACTTAGGGCCTATTTGGTCCCCCCCTCTAAATTTTGGGGTTTTTTTGTTTTTATGTCATGGGGGTCTATCCCTGTGAAAACGCACTTTGAGTCACGTTTTTCACTTTGTTTGGTTGTTTGCACAATCTTCTTTCAGCCGCGAGGAGATGGGAGTGGTGGTTGTTTGGTTGCTCGCACTCCATTTTGTTTCCTCGTGATTAACCATTAGCAGCCACACATAAACACTCCTGATGTTTGAGGGACACGTCACCCTGCTCATGGAGTTCTCACGCCGCCTCGTCGACCAGAGCTTCGAGGTCACCTTCTTCAACACCGAGGTGGACCATGCGCTCGTGCTTGCCTAGCTACCGTCGGAGGGTGGTAGAGCACTACGATGTCAACATGCGGTGGTACTTCGATGCTACTAAGAATATCAGCTTCCGTGTCCCCGCCTTCTGGCTGGCGGCCGAACCGCCTAGTCATAGCCTTCAAAAACATCATCTACTTCTTTGTCGTTAGAGATCACACCAGCAAGAAGGTCATGGTGGTTGGTGATATACGTCACTCGACATCCTCAATAGTGTCTCCAAGGTCAATCTTGCCGCCGCTAACCTCATGTCCTCCGCGTGCCTCCACCTTCTTCGGAACAATTTCTCTAAGATCATCACAAGTAGGTTGCATCTTTAGTTAGTATTCATATGTGAACAGCTTATAGTATAATTAGAGAGCCACATATATATCCTTCTATGTCCACCAAATCAAAAAAAAACTTACAACAAGGGAGTTGTGAAGAACATCAGGTTACAGAATATGTGAAGGTGAAAATGAATTACCACCTCGGCCTTGTGAGTTCTTTTATTTAAATATTAACTTCAAGCTATCATTCTTTATCACTGTCATGCGAGGGAGAGTAATAGCTAAGCTTCGGGAAGTTGATAGCTCCAATTTATGTCACATTTTACCGAGGATTTTATATTGGTTTTCATTTGGTTTTGATGGTTTTCACCTTTCAACTAATGATAATATTACAAAAACAAATAAACCTTGTCCTCTATGTTGACTTTAAGGTGATGTACACTTTTGTAAGGATACGAAGCCATTTATGAGCTAATTGGAGAAAATCAAGCAAGTCACTGGTTGGAATAAATTCCATTAGAGTCATTCAAACCCTTAAACAACCATAGGTGCGGGTGGGCGCCACCGTACCACCTACCTCCGCCTTTGCTTGGTTAAATGGCACACTTCCCGTGAAGGGGGCATGCACTCGTAAACACAACAAAGCCGCCACCATTGCTTTCAGAACAGAAAAAGTAGAGATCTGGAGAAGAGAAGAAGTCCTTCGATCTGCTCTTCAATCTTCGACCTATATATCATCCACTCCACCATCATTCCCCTTGCATTAGAGAGAGAGAGATTCACACCTGTAAGATTATGGTTTGAGGCTCTATTCATACTTGGATTTGTACTCGGTATGATATTTCTTCTAATTGTGGCTTGCTACCATGATATCAAGATGAACCTTATTTATATTATGATAATATCATTGTGTTATTATCCTCTCATGTGTGAGTAAATCCCCATAGGCAAGATTGTAGATGCATATTCTTAGAGTTCGATTCATCGAACGGTCGATGCCCGCCTGGCTCCATATATAATCTTCGCCTTCTTCTTCATGAGTTTACACTATCTTGTCTATAGTTTGTGTAGCTCAAAACACCTGTATCTAGCTCTATGCGCTGTAAAAAGGACTTCGAGACCGTCTTGTTCTAGATGTTTCAAGTAAATGTAGGGATTTTTTTCCAAAAAACAAAAAACAACTAATCAATACCAATGTACATAAGTGTTTAGGGCATCTCTAACGGCGACCCCACAAATCGAACACCAGATCGGTCTGATTCTGTATGTTTGGGGGGGGAGCAGCTCGTCCGTGCAAAGCCCGTTTGCGGTGACCTATGCACCCAACAGCACCCCCAGCATGGACAGACGCAACGTCTCGCCTATTCCCCGGCACGCCTCAAGCGTGAGATCGATTCCAGCCACCAAAACCCAATCGACCAGGGCAAAAATTGATGGGGATATGCCGAATGGGGTATGCCTAGCAGGACGCTTTGAATGGGCCAAGGCCTTTGCGAGTGGGCCTGCAAGACAGCGACTGGAATGCGACTAAGAAGAAGCCTGGCGACTAGAAGCTGGAGGCCCAGAAGCGTAGCAGAAGCCTAGTCGGATTAGGTCAACTCCTCCGAGTCCCTAACTGACTCGGTTGTATATCTGTAAACCCTAGCAAGGTAACCCCTATATAAACCTCCCTAGGGTACTCTTTGTACTTACGTTCCATCATACACCCCATCGACTCGATGCCTATCCACCGAGCTTGCCACCATTGTACTCACTCGATAATACAATCTAGAAGGAGTAGGCTTTTACCCTACGGGGGTTGAACCTGGGCAAATCCTTGTGTCTTAGCCCTCATCTTGCTCCACAGATGGCTGCCCGCTCTTGCCCCAAATCCTTCCAATCGCTACCCCTGGTAGCGACTGTCGTGGTCATTCCCACAACAGTGGCACCCACCATGGGGCATCGCCGGTCTGGCCTGCGGCGAGACCCTACTCGCCAATCGATCGGCCAATCGCCACCGGTCGCATGATCGCCACCAGCGGGATCCTTCAGATCCTGCCAAGCAGCTACAACCCAGCGTCGCGCCTGATCACCCATAGCACGGTGATGCCAGTCGGCACCATCAACCTGTTTGTTGGCTTCATGGATGCCATCGACCCGATGGCAACGGCGATCATCGGTGGATCGCCCCCGCACCGTGACCTACTCTCGGAGGGCCAGATCCGCTCCATCAGCCGCTAGTCGTGCCACCAGGTGGTGTGGGCCCCTCCGGCCTCCACCGACATTGCATCTTCGCCTATAATAAGCCTCCCGATGCATAAACCCTAAGTCGTCAAGCCTCCAGCCACGAAAAGTTCCACAGCGTCGCCGCCACCGAAGGGGAGATTCAGGGGACAGAAAGTCTCTGTTCCGGCACCGTGACGGGATGGGGAAGTGCCCCCGGAGCCATCTCCATCGATCTCCACCACCATCTCCATCGCTGTTGCTGATTCCCATGATGAGGAGGGAGTAGTTCTCTCTCGAGGCTAAGGGTTCTACCGGTAGCTATGTGTTCATCTCTCTCTCTATGCAGGATCATATTGTGATCATGAGCTTTGTAATCAAGTATTTCTACCTTTCTACTCAAGTGCTTTAATAGATCTCTGCTCTCCCCCTGTGTGTGAAAGTGACAGTGTGCACACCATGGTAGCACTTAGGCTAGAGATTACAAATACTTGTTATGAGTTATATTTGGAGTTGGATGTATTTATGAAATTGTGGTGTTTGTTGGAACCATCTAGTGTTCAAGGTGATAGTGTGGGGTTATCTAGATGGGAAAGGCTTACTTTGAGGTGTGCTGTTATAGCCCTACCATGGATTAGAGTGTCCAACCGGAGAGTAGTTCAGAGTAGTATCATAAAGAGAAGATATTTATATGAGAGTGTTCACTAGTGAAAGTATGATCCCTAGGCCTTGTTTCTAAGCATTGAAACACCGTTTGCAACTAGATCTATTACATGTTTGCTTGCTTCCATCTTTATTTCAGTTTGCCTTTAGTCTCTTCCATGCCATCAAGCTATTTTCTGGCACCGTTACCACTTATAAATATCCATACCACTTGTATTTCACTATCTCTTCGCCGAACTAGTGCACCTATACACGTGACAAGTGTATTGGGTGTGTTGGGGACACAAGAGACTTCTTGTATCTTGATTGCAGGGTTGCTTGAGAGGGGATACCTTTGACCACTTCCTCCCTGAGTTCGATAAACCTTGGGTGATCCACTTACGGGAAAACTTGCTGTTATTCTACAAACCTCTACACTTGGAGGCCCAACAACTGTCTACAAGAATAGAAGTGTGTAGACATCAATCATCTTCATTACAAGTTCATAGTGGTGCTAGGGTTTCTCCATCTTCCCATGAACAAAGGAACTACTCACTAATAGAAGCAATCAACAACATAATCATAATCAAATGGATGGATTAAAGTATGGGGTAGATATAATGCAAACCACAATTTGATCTGGAATTACAAAGAGATCTAATAGGTGAAAGATGGAGTAATGGTGGTGATGAAGATGCAGCGGTTGATGGTGAAGGGGATGATGCGTTTTCCTCCAATGATCCGCGAAGCAGCTGGGATTTTGCCCCAGCCAAGTTCCTCCTTCAGATCCCTCTCGGATGTGGTGTTTCATGGTTTCTGGTGGCTGTGAATGTCGGATCTCCCTCTCATCTTCGCCATGAGAAACTATTTGACAAGATGGTCCTGATGATGCCTGGTATGGGAGGACGGTACGGGCGGGCTCCGCCCGTACCAGTGGTCATTATCGCTACAGATGCCTCCTCCTTATTTATTATTCTTCTAGGTGTGAAGGTAAATTCATAAAATGGCTTTTATCACTTAGAAATAGCATATAATTACATAATATGACAGCTCTAATTGATAAGTTCATCTATGACTCCATGATTTAGGATCCTGTTGAAACAGGAACAAAATAGCGCACGCGGGCGCAGTGAAATACAAAAATCTCTACTCTATTTATGCAAAAAAAACAAGAGGTAAAAATGCTTCAATTTTGGACGCATCAAGGACCTTGGTGAAGCATCAAATATATTAGGCACTAAGATCTATAGAGATAGATCAAGGCGCCTAACTAGGCTATCGCAAAGTACATACCTTGAAAAGATATTAAAGAAGTTTAGTATGGACGGAAGTAAGAAGGGGTTCTTACCTATGTTTCAAGGCAAGACATTGAGTAAGACTCAAAGTCCGGCTACAATAGAAGAAAGAGAGATAATGGATAAGATCCTCTATGCTTCAACCATAGGCTCTATAATGTATGCCATGCTATGTACAAGACCAGATGTGGCACATGCTATTAGTTTGACTAGTAGGTACCAATCTGATCCAGGTTCGGAACACTGGATAGCGGTCAAGAATATCCTTAAGTACTTAAGAAGAACTAAGGATATGTTTCTTGTATACGGAGGTGAAGAAGAGTTGGTCGCTAAGTGTTATGTCGACACTAGCTTTGACATCAATCTGGATGACTCTAAGTCTCAATCCAGATACGTATTTCTCTTGAACGGAGCAGCAGTTAGTTGGAGGAGTTCCAAACAACATGTGGTGGCTAGATCAAAAATGGAGGTGAAATATATTGTTGCTTCAGAAGCGGCGCAAGAAGCGGTTTGGATGAAGGAGTTCATAACGGAACTAGGTGTGGTTCCTAGTGCATTGGACCCAATGGTGATTTATCGTGACAACAACAGAGACATAGCCAACGCCAAGGAACCAAGGTCTAACAAGAATTCCAAGCATATTACGTCGGTTTCACTCCATCCACGAGCATGTCAAGGATGGAGATATAAAGATTTGTAAAGTACAAACATACCTAAATGTAGCACATCCGTTGACTAAAGTTCTTCCTAGGTCAAAACATGATCAACACCAGAACTCCAAGGGTGTTAGATTTATCACTATGTAAACTAGATTATTCTCTCAAGTGCAAGTGGGAGACTGAAGGGAATATGCCCTGAGAGGCAATAATAAAGTTGTTATTATATGTATTCCAAGTATATGATAGATGTTTATTTTGCATGTTATAATTGTATTAATACGAAAACCTTAATACATGTGTGTTTAATAAACAAATAGAAAGTTCCTAGTTATGCCTCTCTATAAACTAGCTCGTTGATTAGGTTTCCTGATCATGGACATTGGATGTTGTTAATAATAAGGTCACAGCATTGGTGAATGATGTGATGAACATTCATCTAAAGTATAGCATTACGATCAAATTCATTATGTTTATATTGCTATAACATCATATGAAGTAATCTTTATCCTTAGACCATGGGATCATGTTAATTGCTAACACCAGAAGAATACTTTGAGAATATCAAATGTCACACCATAACAGGGTGACTATAAAGATAGGTTTGGGTTCTCCGAAGGTGTTATGTTGAGGCTCATGGATCAAGAGTGGAATTTTTCAATCCTGATGACAGATAGATATACTCTGGGCCCTCTCGGTGATATCACATTAAGATAGCTTGCAAGCAAGTGATGTGATCACTAGAATGTTACATCACGAGAACGAGAAAAGAGTGCATGTCGCTAACGAGATCAAACTAGGTATTGAGATACTGATGATCTAATCTTGGACATGTAATATATCACAAGACAAAGCGGTTTAGTTACTATCATTAAAGGTTCTCTCGATCATAGAAGTCATCGTTGAATGTGTGGGAGTCAGTATGGATCTACAGGTCCCGCTTCTAATTATTGATCTAAGAGGGGTCTCGATCATGTCTGCATTATTCGTGAACCGTAGGGTGACACACTTAAGGGTTACCAACACCATTTGGATAAATTATGTTCTATACGAAAGAATTGCAAAGCGATGGAATTATTTCAATGGACACCGAAATTGTTTCGGGTGAAATTGCTAAAATTGGTTCTGCATGTGATATTGAAATGTTGCAGGGGGTTTTATGTAAATGTTTGTTAATTAAAGTAATTAACAAAATTCTGAATAAAATAAATAAGAGTTTTATTAAATGATATTTGCATTAAATTTGGTGGACATTTAATGCATGTGAGTGGGATTTTGAGTGGACGCAAAATTGATGTGAGTGGAGCTTCCACCACATCAATGAGGAAGAGGTGGGGGCACCCCCCCCCCATGGGCGCCGGACATGGGAAGGGGGCACCCCCCTCTCCTATAAAAGGCCCCCCTCTCCTCCCTCTCAAAGCACACCTCCTCATGAAGGATCGTTCTCCCCCTCTAGAATTATTTCCCCATGGTTTTGGATTTGCGAGATACATGTTCCTGGTGGCATTTCGTCTGGAAGGAGTTGCTACTTATGTTGCATCGCTGGAGCGAGGAGGTGGAGGTTGTTCGGTGGCCTGAACGTGTGTGCGATAATGGATGCGCTGCTGATTTGCGGTGCTTGGACTTTCACACGATCTTGAGATCGGCAAGCGTTCGACTACATCATCTACGAGTTCCATCTTGTTACACTTTGTCGGTCTTCGAGGGTATGTTCTCTATGGATGTATATCCATCCGTTGCTTGTATCTAGTAGATAGATCTTGGCGTATAATAGTTCCCATCGTAGGAAAAAAATTGTTTTCTATGCTGCGAACCCAACAAGATCATCGGCGGTAACGGGGAAGGGGAGGGCAGAGGGAGGACATGTTTGGAGGCAACTAGGGTTCACCACCCGAATCACTGGGCAGACGATGCGGGGGATTGGGGGACCTTCCCTACATGTTCTCAATTACATTGGCTGCACCATTCAAGATTAACAATTAATGGTTGATGCCACTAGAGTTTCACCTTGATTTGGGGCCGAACTCCAAGCTATATGTATAGTACATCTGTGCAGAGAGCAACTTAGGACATAATATTTAAGCTTCTATGTACGAGCACGACGGAGGAAATATATGCTGGTACACTTAGGGCCTATTTGGTCCCCCCTCTAAATTTTGGGGTTTTTTTGTTTTTATGTCATGGGGGTCTATCCCTGTGAAAACGCACTTTGAGTCACGTTTTTCACTTTGTTTGGTTGTTTGCGTAATCTTCTTTCAGCCGCGAGGAGATGGGAGTGGTGGTTGTTTGGTTGCTCGCACTCCATTTTGTTTCCTCGTGATTAACCATTAGCAGCCACACATAAACACTCCTGATGTTTGAGGGACACGTCACCCTGCTCATGGAGTTCTCACGCCGCCTCGTCGACCACAGCTTCGAGGTCACTTCTTCAACACCGAGGTGGACCATGCGCTCGTGCTTGCCTAGCTACCGTCGGAGCGTGGTAGAGCACTGCGATGTCAACATGCGGTGGTACTTCGATGCTACTAAGAATATCAGCTTCCGTGTCCCCACCTTCTGGCTGGCGGCCGAACCGCCTAGTCATAGCCTTCAAAAACATCATCTACTTCTTTGTCGTTAGAGATCACACCAGCAAGAAGGTCATGGTGGTTGGTGATATACGTCACTCGACATCCTCAATAGTGTCTCCAAGGTCAATCTTGCCGCCGCTAACCTCATGTCCTCCGCGTGCCTCCACCTTCTTCGGAACAATTTCTCTAAGATCATCACAAGTAGGTTGCATCTTTAGTTAGTATTCATATGTGAACAGCTTTTAGTATAATTAGAGAGCCACATATATATCCTTCTATGTCCACCAAATCAAAAAAAACTTACAACAAGGGAGTTGTGAAGAACATCAGGTTACAGAATATGTGAAGGTGAAAATGAATTACCACCTCGGCCTTGTGAGTTCTTTTATTTAAATATTAACTTCAAGCTATCATTCTTTATCACTGTCATGCGAGGGAGAGTAATAGCTAAGCTTCGGGAAGTTGATAGCTCCAATTTATGTCACATTTTACCGAGGATTTTATATTGGTTTTCATTTGGTTTTGATGGTTTTCACCTTTCAACTAATGATAATATTACAAAAACAAATAAACCTTGTCCTCTATGTTGACTTTAAGGTGATGTACACTTTTGTAAGGATACGAAGCCATTTATGAGCTAATTGGAGAAAATCAAGCAAGTCACTGGTTGGAATAAATTCCATTAGAGTCATTCAAACCCTTAAACAACC
Source organism: Avena eriantha (assembly GCA_910589775.1). NCBI lineage: Eukaryota > Viridiplantae > Streptophyta > Magnoliopsida > Poales > Poaceae > Avena > Avena eriantha. Next base: position 79,643,308 of record OU342744.1, on the reverse strand, counting down.
ATAGGTGCGGGTGGGCGCCACCGTACCACCTACCTCCGCCTTTGCTTGGTTAAATGGGACACTTCCCGTGAAGGGGGCATGCACTCGTAAACACAACAAAGCCGCCACCATTGCTTTCAGAACAGAAAAAGTAGAGATCTGGAGAAGAGAAGAAGTCCTTCGATCTGCTCTGCAATCTTCGACCTATATATCATCCACTCCACCATCATTCCCCTTGCATTAGAGAGAGAGAGATTCACACCTGTAAGATTATGGTTTGAGACTCTATTCATACTTGGATTTGTACTCGGTATGATATTTCTTCTAATTGTGGCTTGCTACCATGATATCAAGATGAACCTTATTTATATTATGATAATATCATTGTGTTATTATCCTCTCATGTGTGAGTAAATCCCCATAGGCAAGATTGTAGGTGCATATTCTTCGAGTTCGATTCATCGAACGGTCGATGCCCGCCTGGCTCCATATATAATCTTCGCCTTCTTCTTCATGAGTTTACACTATCTTGTCTATAGTTTGTGTAGCTCAAAACACCTGTATCTAGCTCTATGCGCTGTAAAAAGGACTTCGAGACCGTCTTGTTCTAGATGTTTCAAGTAAATGTAGGGATTTTTTTCCAAAAAACAAAAAACAACTAATCAATACCAATGTACATAAGTGTTTAGGGCATCTCTAACGGCGACCCCACAAATCGAACACCAGATCGGTCTGATTCTGTATGTTTGGGGGGGAGGAGCTCGTCCGTGCAAAGCCCGTTTGCGGTGACCTATGCACCCAACAGCACCCCCAGCATGGACAGACGCAACGTCTCGCCTATTCCCCGGCATGCCTCAAGCGTGAGATCGATTCCAGCCACCAAAACCCAATCGACCAGGGCAAAAATTGATGGGGATATGCCGAATGGGGTATGCCTAGCAGGACGCTTTGAATGGGCCAAGGCTTTTGCGAGTGGGCCTGCAAGACAGCGACTGGAATGCGACTAAGAAGAAGCCTGGCGACTAGAAGCTGGAGGCCCAGAAGCATAGCAGAAGCCTAGTCGGATTAGGTCAACTCCTCCGAGTCCCTAACTGACTCGGTTGTATATCTGTAAACCCTAGCAAGGTAACCCCTATATAAACCTCCCTAGGGTACTCTTTGTACTTACGTTCCATCATACACCCCATCGACTGGATGCCTATCCACCGAGCTTGCCACCATTGTACTCACTCGATAATACAATCCAGAAGGAGTAGGCTTTTACCCTACGGGGGTTGAACCTGGGTAAATCCTTGTGTCTTAGCCCTCATCTTGCTCCACAGATGGCTACCCGCTCTTGCCCCAAATCCTTCCAATCGCTACCCCTGGTAGCGACTGTCGTGGTCATTCCCACAACAGTGGCACCCACCATGGGGCATCGCCGGTCTGGCCTGCGGCGAGACCCTACTCGCCAATCGATCGGCCAATCGCCACCGGCCGCATGATTGCCACCAGCGAGATCCTTCAGATCCTGCCAAGCAGCTACAACCCAGCGTCGCGCCTGATCACCCATAGCACGGTGATGCTAGTCGGCACCATCAACCTGTTCGTTGGCTTCATGGATGCCATCGACCCGATGGCAACGGCGATCATCGGTGGATCGCCCCTGCACCGTGACCTACTCTCGGAGGGCCAGATCCGCTCCATCAGCCGCCTCGCCTCTGAGTACAATTCGGCCGCCATCAACGTGGCCGGAACTAACGCTACCACGGATGACGCGGCCCTCCATGACGACGCTGATTCGGCGACCCCTGCCTCGGTTGCCAGATCCATCATCGCCGCATCACGCGAAGACTCCATCCCGTGACTCTCCAACCCTGAGGATTTTGAGGACCCCTCCATCCTCGGGATCTTTGACTTTGACTCTGGATCGGAGTCCCCCGAGGACTTTCGTGCTAGATCGAATCGCTTCAACATAGCACAAGCGCCCTGCCAGATCAATTCTCTATGCCGATCCCGCTGACCGAAACAGTGACGGAGGTGGAGGAAGCATGCCTGCGCCTAGAAGAGGTGACGCGCAAGGAGCAGGCCGAGCGCGAGAAGTTCTGCCTCGAGCGGCAAACGGTGCAGGAGCTATCGCTCTACCACCAGCGCCGCATCAGGACCCGCCTGAACTCCAGCATTGAGGGCCGTGTCCTGAACTTCAACGACGAGAATGACCCTGCCCGTGCAGCCAAGCGCGAGTTCTCTGAGAACACGCCACCTGGCGGCAACAACCACCCGCCATTTGGAGCAATCGTGACTAGAGCTCCACCACCACCCATAGGTCGCGCGCCCCTGCCGTACTAGCCGCGGATCATCATCTCGCCACAAGCCCGTGACCTCAACGGGCTCCCGCTGTACTCCACCCCGATGGATAACATCATCGTGGGACAAGCCGCAGTCGCCAACCTCAACATCCCGGGAGAGGGCACACTGCAGATCCAGTACGCTAAGGCCCTACTCGCTAGGGCCGCCGAGCATCAAGCCGCAGGAGTCGACCCGCGGGGATGGATGTACTCCCGCTCATCGGGGAGCAGAGCGGCCTCAAGCGGCCATCCAACAGTCGCCAACACCCTCAACTGCCCACCGCCCGAGCCCCTGTAGATCCAACCATGGGTCGCAAACCGCGCGCTCTCCACCAACGAGCCGTGACCTGCGAACAACATGGTCACCGCCAATGGCCAACCCATCAATGCACGAACACACATCATCAACAACCAGGCCTAGTGAGCCCGCCATCCGCACGATATGCGGCACACCCTCACCAACTGAGGTGAACTAGAGCCAAGGGGATTATTCAGCCGAGTTGGCCCGTAGTGCTTCGGACCAGTGATCCGAGGCGAAAAGTATCCAGCAAACTTCAAAGTGCCAAAGGAGATTGAAAAGTATGATCTAACGTATGACCCAGTGGTGTGGCTCGATACATACCTCATGGCGAAGGGGATCACCAGCCACACCGACCTGCTCGTTGCCTGCTACCTCCCCCTGATGATGGAGGGGGTAACCCGACAATGGATTAACACCCACCCCGCAGACAGTATCGATTCGTGAGAGGAAATGCGAGAGGCCTTTGTCAGGCACTTCGAGGGTACCTACATCCGTGCCACCACCATCGAGGACCAAGAGCGATGCATCCAGGGACAGCGCGAGTTGACTCGCCACTGGGTCTAGTGGTGGCAAGACCTGTGGATCAACGCTTTTGGCATCCACCTAGACACGGCGATCCACTGCTTCAAAAGCACGTGCCGGTATGAACCCCTGATCGCCAAGATCAAGAGGGTCTACCGGACGCTCGACAACATCCCCGGCCTCCTAGAGATCGCCAAGCGCTATGCAACGGAGGACCCAAACCAAGACTTCGACGACGAGTTGGGGAGAAGACGCCACACTGGCGGCAACGATAACGGGTGACAGTGCGACATGCGCTACAGAAACACTCGCCTCACCGGCAAGCGCCGCGGTGACGGGTGAGTCGACTTTCTCGCCAATGCTGGCTACGGGCATCGCGACCCGAAGAACTTCAACTGAGACGGAGGAACTATAACGACTGTAGCATCCTAGTATTAGAGCCTAGAAATAAGTTGAGATGAGATGTGTGCATTGCATTCATGCATAGAAAATCCGGATAATTTTCGCGCTTATAAATAAAACCTGTCAATGTGATTGAAGCTTCTCTTAACTTGGTGGAACTGAAGTAGAGCATCAAGTTGACTACGATAAGTTTCAATATGACCTTTGCTAAAACCTTAACTTTGGGTAATATAATTTGATCTAAGGGTAGATCAAATGTAATAAAACTAAGTCACAACACATTACTTAAGAAGGAGTACTAGATCTTCTAGAGATCATGACATGCTATTCCATGCAACAACTCAAGGATCAATACTTAATATTCTAAAGATGATAGCAAGGTATTATCTACAACAAACCCTAAATACCAAATTACGTATATAACTTAACTAGAGAAACTCTATAACTAAATCTTGAGACACTTGATTGCCTTAGTTATGCCTACCATGAGCATCATGGTAGTCCTTAAACATTAACTATTATCACAAATAGAGTAGAAAGGGAAGTCGAGTCAAGAACATTCATCACATAACCTTAATATCGTATTAAGAGATGACATTCCTATTTAACCAGGTCCTAGTGTTTATTGATCTTCAATGTTGAGTGATCAATTCTTGACCTAGCACTTGTTGATTATTAGCTTTGACCTATTATATTGACCTTCCCAAATACCTTAAGTAGATTAATAAGAAGAAGGAACTAGTTATGGTAGAGTGTGCCATCATTAATGGAATGAGATCCTTAGTGGTGATCAAACCATTTGATGTTGGAGGAGATAACTCACTCATGAGTTAACTAGAAGAAGTGTTTAAACCCAAGAGTTAAGCTAATAATCATGAAGCTATGAGAAAGATAGTAGTACTAGAGTATCCAATGGTAATGTTGTTAATCCAAGTAGGTATAAACCTAAAGTAAGTTTCCTTAATAAGATAAACTCTATAAAGGAACTAGTACCAGTCTACTACCTAGTGATGATAGATCTTGATCAAAAAATTAGAAGCTTAAGTTTAGCATGATGAGAGGATGGTGGTCATTATTCTCAAGACATCTGAGAATAGATGACCAATTGATAAAGAAGTGTTGAGAGTATACCAAATTAGGCAAATCCTTAGTAAGATGAATCATCTAGCTTGATTATGAGAAGTCAAGCTAGAGCCTGATGAAGTATATAATATGAGTTGTATGGAGTAGTTGGTGACATAGTACTTTAACCAAGATAGTACAACAACAAACTTGTATTATGGGAGTAGTATCATACCTATTCCAGAGGATTGATATCATTTGTTATATATAGTGAGGATTGTAGTCTTGCAACCCTTGGTAGCAGTTGCAAGATGGAATTAAAGGAATTAATGGATGGAGTTAGAAGTAGCTACATTGATGGATTCATTTAGGGTAGTTTATAGATGGAAGTTGTATATATATACTAGGAGAAGAATGAAGGAGTAATGTTGAAGTGGCAAGACCATGTCATCATATGATGATTGATATGGTGGAGTCAGATAATTAACTTATTCAAAAGGATGTGATCTTTGTGAATAAGATAAGAGAGATTTATAGAGTATATTTAGGAAAGGAATTCCTTATCTAAAGATAACCTTGGTGAGGTATTAAGATAGGAATTCTTTAGAATCCTAATCAAGATCACATCAACTAGGACAAGACCCATGTCTACCTATTTATCTAAAACCCCTAAATCAAATTGATAGTGGAATCATTTCCTATTCCTAGGTAACCATTGAACAATACCTCTTGGACAAATAAAGCTTTCCAGAGATAATTAGAGAACTAGATGAGTGTTTATGGATGAAAGCCTTGCCTGCTTTAATATCTTAAACCCTAATAGAAACCTAGACCCATGAACTAACAAGAGTACTCTAGGAAGTAATTCCATATCTCACTCTAAGAGGAGATATCAACCTAAACATAGATTGAGAAGTAGTGTCTTTAAACCTAAATCTTCATCCATAGCCATAATAGAATGTGAGTCTATTCGATGTTCTCCAAACTCAAAATAACTATTTGTAAAACAAATATCTTCATTAATAATTGGTATCCATGCATAATGACTTAACCAAGATTGTTTTAAAGTAGTTTTAAACCCACAAACTAAGTAGGGTTGGAATGGGAGAAACCACCAAATATAGAGAACCATGAAATTCAAATCACCACTTTATGAACCACAAGGTTTACTACCTTATAATAAATATATATACCATTCTTTTATGAGGTTAAGTATTAACAAGATTTTGTACCCATCAGTATCCATTTTAAACCATTGCCATCACATTCTTTTAGTGGAAATGAAAGTCATTTTATAAGATCTTATTATCAAAAGTAAATCCTAAAACCCTAATCTCAATTAATATTCTCTAACAAAAGAACACTTCATATAGTTATGAATATTTCTATACCCAATAAGAAATGGAGAGAATATGGTCATAATTTCTTTACATAATAAATATTCATGACCTACAAATTCTCTGGATATTTAATCCTTGAAGAAATTCAAATTTAAAAGGGTTTTGTAAAAAACAGAAAATAGGAAGTAGAAATGGTAAAAGAAAAAGGAACAGCCAGTCGCCCGGCCCATAGCCCACTTCTTATTTTGCTTAACCATTGCCCAGCTTGTTGGGTCCGCCGCATAGAAAACAAAAAATTTCCTACGATGAGAACTATACGCCAAGATCTATCTACTAGATACAGAGCAACGGGTGGACATACATCCATGGAGAACTTACCCTCGAAGACAACGAGTTTTGTTAACGAGTAGGAACTCATGGTTGATGTAGTCGTACGCTTGCCGATCTCAAGATCGTGTGGAAGTCCGAGCGCCGCAAATCAGCAGCGCGTCCGTCCTCGCACACACGTTCAAGCCACCGGACAACCTCCACCTCCTCGCTCCAGTGAATCAGTGGAAGCAGCAACTCCTTCCAGACGCAAGGCCACCGAGAACATGTATCTCGCTAATCCGAGACCATGGGGGAATATCTAGAGGGGGAGAGAGATCCTTCACGAGGAGGTGTGAGGATGAAGGAGGGAATGGGTGGCCTTTTATAGCAGGAGGGGGTGCCCCCTCTCTCCATGGCCGGCGCATGGGGGGTGACCCCTCACCTCCCCCCTTCATGTGGTGGTAACCCCTCCACATTAAAATGCCTCTTCACATTCCCTTTTAAAGTCTCCACTTTGAATGCATTAAATTTCTCCAAATTTAATGCTCTCTCATTTAATAAAACTCTTTTATTTATTTTATTCAGAATTTTTTTAATTACTTTAATTAACAAACATTCACATAAAACCCCTTGCAACATTTCAATATTACATGCAGAACCACTTTCTGCAATTTCACCCGAAACAATTCCGGTTTCTATCGAAACAATTCCTGTTTCTATCGAAACATTTCCTGCGCTTTGCAAACCTTTTGTCTGGAACATATGTGCTCCTAAATGGTGTCCGGCAACCCTTAAGTGTGTCACCCTACGATTCGCGAATAATGCAGACATGATTGAGACTCCTCTCAGATCAATAATCAGAAGCGGGACCTGGAGATCCATACTGACTCCTACATATTCAACGATGACTTCTGTGATCGTGAGAACCTTTAACGTCAGCAATTTAATCCCTTTGTCTCATGATATAATACATGTCCGAGATTTGATCATCGGTATCCAAATACCTAGTTTGATGTCGTTACCGACATGCACTCTTTTCTCGTTCCCGTGATACAACATTCTAGTGATCACATCACTTGCTTGCAAGCTATCTTAATGTGATATCACCGAGAGTGCCCAGAGTATATCTATCCGTCATCTGGATTGACAAATTCCACTCTTGATCCATGAGCCTCAACATAACACCTTCGTAGTACTGAACCCATCTTTATAGTCACCCTGTTACGGTGTGACGTTTGATGTTATCAAGATACTCTTCTGGTGTTAGCAATTAACATGATCTCATGGTCTAAGGACTAAGACTACTTTGTATGATGTTATAGCAATATAAACATAATGACTTGATCGTAATGCTATACTTCGGATGAATGTTCATCACATCATTTCACAAATGCTGTGACCTTGTTATTAACAACATCCAATGTCCATGATCAGGAAACTTTGATCATCTTGTTAATCAACAAGCTAGTCTATAAGAGAGGCATAACTAGGAACCTTTTTTGTTTATTAAACACATATGTATTGATGTTTCCTATCAATACAATTATAGCATGCAAAATAAACATCTATCATATACAAGAAATATATAATAACAACTTTATTATTGCCTCTCAGGGCATATTTCCTTCACAGCTCACTTCATAGTAGCCCAACACCGACCCAACACGGCCCAAGCCCACTTACGTTTCGATCTCTCGCTGATGAGCGAGGCCCACACGGGAGAGACGTCGTCGTCTTCCTCTCCGTGCATGGCCGCCACCACATCGACAACGCCACGTCCCGAGCCACTGTTTTCCTTAACCCGTAGCTGTAGCTGACCTCCACATCGATGCTCTTATCGTCTCCGTGCCTACTGGCAAGCTTGGTGTCAAGATTCCTGCCCCGGAGAATCTCAGTAGACGCCGTCGTATCTCAGCCGTCGTTGACACCGTGCCACCGTGTCAGTGACCGTCAAGCCATATAAAACCTCCGCCCAGAACCGCATTGATCTCCTGGTTCACCCTTATCCTTCCTATTCCCCTTTCTCGCTCTCAATCATCCTCCAGCTCACCGAAGCCGCCGCCGGCGAGCTTCCGCTAGTCATCTATACAACCCATCTCGGAGTCTGTGGAGTGGAGGGGAAGAAGCTTCGTGCTCCATGGATCCTCTGGGTAGAGTATTGCAGCAAGGTGATCCCGGAGAGGGGCGAATTTTGCAGTTTCCTTCCATCGGTGGCCGCCGGAATTCTTGACGGAGTACTCACCTCCGGCCACGCCAATTCGCTCCGACCACCGTACCAGCTTCAAGGTGAGATTGCGCATATTATCATCCTAATAGATCATGCTAGCGTTGGTCGTAGGCCTAGTTCCTCGAGTCACTGGAGCAAGCCGCCGCGGGTGCCCATCGTGATCCCTGTTCTGGTGATCTATAGCCCGTGCAACCAGTTTTATTCAAATCGCCATCTCATATAGAGTCAAATGCACCTCTCCGCGTTGTCCCAGATGCCATATTCTGGCATCACCATCATACTCCGACGAGGTGACGTTAGGCGCCGGCGAGGTGACGTCATCTGGACGAAGTCCTCGTGTTGACCAGTCCAAGTCCGCGTGGCTTGCCGATGTGGCATGTGGCCCGCCTATCTATGACTCAGGCTAGGGTCGGTATCGGTATAAAAAGTATTCCCTGTCTAGGAAATAGATTAAATATTATAAATTCGATTATAAATATTTTTTAGGAATTTAATAAAATGATTAAATCTTATAAATTGAATATCTTTTGTTTTATAATTCGGAAAAACATATATAATATATCAAAATTTACAGAAAAATAAAATCTATAATTTAAATTTATTATCAAACATTATTATGTTAACTATTTAAATAATTATTATTTAATAAAGATTTTATAAGTAATGATACTTTGAAAATTCATATTTTAATATTCGTAAATAAGAAAAATATACATAATATACCAAAATTCTTAGAAAACAAAATCTACATTTACAAACTTGTTTCATTTATTTTTGTGTCACTTAACTAAGTATTTATTATTTATTTAGTTTTTATAAAGTGATAAAACTTATAAAATCAAATCTTATTATTTAAAAATCACAAAAATACCTACAATATACCAAATTGATCACAAAAATAAAATCTACACATCAAAAAGGTCAACTCTCTCCTTTGAAGTAAATAAAAGGTAAAGGTTAATAAAACTAATTTAAACCCTTTTCTTTTGCTTTAATGCATACAAATTATATAAAACTTTGCTTATGCCTTTAATATAAGTTATTTAAAATCTAAAAGTATAAGAACAAGTTCCATTGATTTTTAAATGAAGTCAAGATAAGTCTAACCATTTTAAGTTGTACTTACTAGACCTACTATTTAAAATTAAGTAAGTTTTACTCTCCAAAAATATTCTATCAGTTATAAAATCATCAAGATTTGAGTATTAATTATTTTACAAGTTTGGGAATCCACTTTAATAGCTAAACAAAGTTCTTAAGTATTTAACATGATGCCATTACCATGTTTATAGAAATAAGTATTAATTCTATAATAAGTAAGTGATTCTATTCACTTATAAAATCAAGAGAACACTATTTCCATAAAGGCATAATACCTTTATTTCACCTTCATAAAGTGTTAAATGTATTCACTACAGGAGAAATAGCTATTCAAATATGGCAATTGTTTTCTTCTTTAATACTCCTAACTAGTAAGAAAACCTTAAGATGTTAGCTTTAAGTTTAAATGCTTTTACTTTGTAAAAGTAATAAAGTTATTCTTTTAAGAAACATTAAGAGTAATCCTTGAACACTTCTTTAAAAGCTCTAATTGATTCCTAATATTGCTTAAGAAATATTCCAGATACCATGACCCATTTGAGTGCTTTAGTATTGCATGCTACTTGTTGTATTTACTTATTGTTTCACACACTCTCACAAGCCTTAATAAGAAACACAAGTGTGAAGCTAATATAAAAGTGAAACACATTCTAAAGAAACCATTCCCAGTTTTCAAACCCTAGATCATATATGATTAGTCTGGGGATTTGCGTTTATCAAACTACATTACATTACTTATGCATAATTGCATCTTGCTTATTTAAACATTCGTCCTTACCGGACCAATGATGTTGTTTACAAGATTTGAATATTCTAATATCTCGAAGACCGTGAGTGTATAATCTCGCAATCACAAAACGCAAGTTCACAACTTGCTCATGTCTTTTGATTATTTTCTATGAAATGCTTGTAATTCAAATGTTGCCATCACTTGCATTTCAAAAAGATCAAAACACTATTTTCATAATAATATGATTATGGATTATTTACCAAATGGGTAATAATCTATTGATACAGTTCTAGTGGTAAAGGAACATAATATCTAAGACTAAATGACCAATGTAGCCAGTGATTCTAGCACCGTATATTACGCGTTAACCATGAGGGCTGGATTGGGACGGAGAAGTCAGCTGGATCTTCTTCCTTTCGCATGGGCGGATGACCTAATAATGAGGCTGAGGATTTCTCGTTGAGAAACCTAACACATGGGTGGAACCCCTTAGTTTCCTGTGATTTTGGTGTCTAGATTATCTTGAGAGGCTGTTAGTGGTTTAGATGGACCTTTAAGGGAGCTTGCCAGGGCATAACCGCCTCATAGAGTCTTCAGGTGCCTACCAGAGTTATAGCCGGTCCTATAAGGGGCTTGACAGAGGTGGAGCATGTCCTGGATGGTCGTGTCTTCATGCGGGCTCGCAGATAGGGGTAGTGATTAGCTTGGATCATCTACAGGGCCCCACATCAAGGAATTGTGGACGGGAATAAGCTGCCCGGTTGTGCAACAACGATTTGGTCTCTCATGGGTAAAGCAACGCACATCTGCATAGTGTAAGAACTGTGACATGTTACTCCCTGTTCCGGGAAGGAGCTACGAACGTGGCAGGAAAGGAACCCCACGAAGGTTCTGGTCAACCTGTGAAGGCTACCGGACATAGTTTTCAGAATAAAAGCAACCTTTGAAGAAATGTTTATGAAAACCTGCATTGCCTACGACCTTTGGTCTATGGCTGTAGAGATAGTGCATCATACACTCTTTTTTAGTGAACTTGCTGAGTACGCTCGTACTCAACCATAGCTTCTTGACCCTTGCTAGGTTCTAACCCATTGAAGATGATGTCAACATCAATTTCTGCTCAAGAAACCATCATCGGCAGCTCAAGCACTTCAATAAAGTCAATGAAGTCAACATATACATCAACCGAAGTGAAGACGAAGTTCTTGATTAGATAAGAGTAGATACTCTAGCCATAACACCTACTTATGTAGAGCATTGTACTAGCAACAATTGCAAGCCCATTAGTTCAGGTACTAGTCTTAGTCTCTAGATAGTTCTGAGTTATTATTTCTGGTTCTTCTTTGTAAGAAGTTTCTTTCTCTCTCTTTAACCTAGAGTGTAATCTGGATCTTTTGTAAGGAGCCGAGCTGTAATCTATAGTCATGTCTTGGACCTGATGTGTTTCTGTTGTACCACTTTGAGGGATGTAATACTAGTGAACGGTGTTTCATTGGTGTTATGTCAACGACTATAGTGTACTACGGCATGTAGTGGTATGTTGGGTCACCGCAGTAAAAATGGAAAATACCACACCAACACCATGGTGAGGCCAAAATTCGACCCCGCCGCCCTAGTCAACCAGCCTTGTGTCTACCACAACAGGGAGGGGAAGCCTGCGACTCACACCACCATCGACTGCCATTCTCTGAAGGAGATTGACAAGGCAAGGTGAGCGAGAGAGGACCCCAAAAACAACCCACCAAGGGACAACGGCAACGCCGGCGGATTCGGCAATGCCGTCAGCTCACTGCACAGCTTCACTGGCCTTGGCACCTAGCGCGATAAGAAGGTGCTCACCCGCGCGGTCATCGTCAACGTGGTAACCCAGGTCGACGTTCCCCGGTTCCTCAACTGGTCTGAGCAAAGCATTACCTGGAGTCGCCAAGATCACTAATGTCTACGCACTTCTATTCTTGTAGACAGTTGTTGGGCCTCCAAGTGCAGAGGTTTGTAGAACAGCAGCAATATGTGGATCACCCAAGGTTTATCGAACTCAGGGAGGAAGTGGTCAAAGGTATTCCCTCTCAAGCAATCCTGCAATCAAGATACAAGAAGTCTCTTGTGTCCCCAACACACCCAATACACTTTTCAGGTGTATAGGTGCACTAGTTCGGCGAAGAGATAGTAAAATACAAGTGGTATAGAAGAAGTCTCTTGTGTCCCCAACACACCCAATACACTTGTCAGGTGTATAGGTGCACTAGTTCGGCGAAGAGATAGTAAAATACAAGTGGTATGGATATAAGACAATGGTGCTAGAAAATAGCTTGATGGCGTGATAGAGACTAAAGGCAAACTGAAATAAAGATAGAAGCAAGCAAACTTGTAATAGATCTAATAGCAAACGGTGTTTCAGTGCTTAGAAACAAGGCCTAGGGATCATACTTTCACTAGTGAACACTCTCATATAAATATATTCTTCTTTATGATACTACTCTAAACTGCTCTCCGGTTGAACACTCTAATCGATGGTAGGGCTATAACAACACACCTTAAAGTTCGCTTTCCGCATCTAAATAACCCCACATTGTCACCTTGAGCACCAGATGGTTCCAACAAACACCACAATTTCATAGAGACATCCAACTCCAAATATAACTCATAACAAGTATTTGTAATCTCTAGCATAAGTGCCACCATGGTGTGCACACTGTCAACTTCACACACATGGGGGAGAGCGGAGATCTATTAAAGCACTTGAGTAGCAAGGTAGATCTACTTGATTACAAAGCTCATGATCACAATATGATCATGCATAGAGAGAGAGATGAACAAATAGCTACCGGTAGAACCCTTAGCCTCGAGAGAGAACTACTCCCTCCTCATCATGGGAATCAGCAATGGTGGTGGAGATGGTGGTGGAGATCGATGGAGATGGCTCCGGGGGCACTTCCCCGTCCGGGCAGGGTGCCAGAACAGAGACTTTCTGTCCCCCGAATCTCCCCTTCGGTGGCGGCGGTGCTGCGGAACTTTTCGTGGCTGGAGGCTGGACCGATTTAGGGTTTATGCGTCGGGAGGCTTCTTATAGGCGAGAGGGGAGACCGAGGGGTGCTGGATGGGCCCAGACCAACCCCTGGCGCGGCCTGGCCGGGCCCGCGCCACCAGGTGGTGTGGCCAGCCCCTGGCCCCTCTTCGTCTAGTCTTCTGGCTCCGTGAGTCTTCCGGTAAAATATCGACTTTGGCTTTTGTCCTGTCCAATTCCGAGAATATTCATTTTCTGACTTCCTGGAACCAAAAATAGCAGAAAACAGGCAGCTGGCACTGTGGCCCTTGTTAATAGGTTAGTGCAAGAAAGTCTATGAAAAGTACTCCAAAGTTGGAACAAAACATAAGAAAGTAGATAAAACCAAGAATGGAACATCAAAAATTATGGTTACGTTAGCAACGTATTAACATCCCCAAGCTTAACTCATGCTCGTCCTCGAGTAGGTAAGTGATAAAAAGAAAGAATAATTTTTTAGGTGACATGCACCATCATAAACTTAATCAAAGTATTTGTAAAACATTGAAAGCTGGGATCATAGTACTTCAATCATAACATGAAAGATAAAGTTCTAGCAATAAGACAAAGCAACTATGTTGCAACATGAGAAGGCACAAACAAAAGATTCATGAATAACAGTACTTTGCAAGACGTTTGTTTGTTTCACATAAAGAAAACATAGCATAGTGGCATTCAGCTTGTCCCTCATAGAGTAGCAAACATAAATGCATAGGACACCTTCAAAGTTCATAAGAGTGACTAGATACAAATAGTTTAAGAACAAGAAATATCAAGTTATGCATCAAACAACAAGTCTTGGGATAATGCACATATAACTAAGAATGGCCACTATGCTCTCAAAGTAGGTGCATAAAGATAGAAGGTGGAGACTCAACATAAAAGTAAAAGAAAGGCCTTCATAGAAGGAAGTAGGGATTCAAGTTTCATATAGAGCTTCCAAAAATTATGGTACTTGTTAGCTTTCAGCTCTCATTGCCCCTATCATAAGCATATTCAAGGTGATTAAGGTTAAAGTGAACAATCTAAGAGGATATGCTTGACAAGTTATAAGCCGAAATCTCATGCCCCTTACTTACGAAGACCGAACCTCATGCTACTCAACTTCAGTCACGAGTAAGCTCTTGTCATTGTAAGTACATATGTATCATAAAGAACCGCCAACGGGGTACCCCTTGCACATGATACAGGAGTTATCCCATAATCAAAATGACAAGGCAAGCAGACAATGAGCATCTCAGCGATCTTTTTATTTGCTATTTGCATAGGTTTTTATTGAGGATGCTTCATAGAGTGCTCATTATGGTGATGCTGCAAGTTTCCACCATGATTAGGCATGGCTTAGGCTAGCGTCCCAGGCGTTTCTCTAACACACATACAAAATCCATGATCTTACAAGTTCCACTTTTATTTCACACCGCCGGGATCCATAAGCAACAGAACATGATATCAACGGGGTACAAAGTACAAGTGCAATGTTGAAAGAGTTCCCCATGATACATGGTTCTACTAATTTCAACTTATAAAGCGCAAGCGTATACGCAACAAAGAAGGACCCAATGGTTCAAGTTTATTAAATGCAAGAAAATTAAAGTGTGCCATCAAGTTCGTGAGAGCTTTAATCACTAATTTTCACATAACAAGTTTAATTTGGAAGGTAGATAAAAAACATGAATATACTTGGAATAGAA
Organism: Avena eriantha; assembly: GCA_910589775.1. Lineage (NCBI taxonomy): Eukaryota > Viridiplantae > Streptophyta > Magnoliopsida > Poales > Poaceae > Avena > Avena eriantha. The sequence continues at coordinate 79,628,274 of OU342744.1, read as the reverse complement.
TAAGCTAATATGTAGGTGTGGTGGACTCTTTGGAATAACTTGGTTTAAGGAGTTGGATGGATGAGTGGAACTCATACTTGGTTATGGAGGCTAGCAAAAGACTAGGAGCAACAAACTAAGAGAGCAATAATGGCCATAATCATGCAGAGCGACAAAACATCATTGATCAAAGCATAAAGTGATACTCCAAGTCCAAAACTAAAGGATCATAAAGGCTATGGTGACTTGGGATAGTCATAACATGGTGTGAGCATGCGCCAAGTCAACCCAAATAAAGCATCAAAGGAGAATACCACAATATTATGCTTTAGTATGCTAAAACAACGCATGATCCTTCCAAGGCACATTAAGCAATCTCAATTGTTTGTAACATGTCATGCTAAAACAAAGAATACTAATCATAAAGCCAAAACAATATCAAGCATGGCATGACAAAGCATAGGCCACAGTCAAAAACAAGCCCTCTTTACCACTTAAGCATGAACTTTCCTACTCTTTTCCAATCCAAACCAAACTATTTGAAAACCAATGTATGAAATAGGGGGGTCCAACCAATTTATTCAGAAAACTAAGCAAACCAAGCAAACGAAAAACCAAAACGAGAACGAAAAAGAAGACACTCCAAGAACAACACAACTGTGCATGAAACAATAAAAATGAAGTGTTTGGAAGAAACCTGGGATTTTTATTGATGAAGAAGGGGATGCCTTGGGCATCCCCAAGCTTTGACGCTTGTACTTCTTGGATATTTCTTGGGGTGACACGCGTGGCATCCCCAAGATTGAGCTTGAGTCCATTCTTCATCTCATTACCAATTCCTTCCATACACCTGAAAATTTTCCTTCATACAAAACTTCACACAATCTTTATTAGCAACATTAGTGCACTCAAGCTAATAAGTCTTTGGGTTCAGTTCCAACACCAATAAAACTTCCACTAAAACGCAAGCTACTGTAGCACTTCCCTCAAAAAGCTCAATTCCCCAAAAGAATTCAAAAAGGAACCAACAAGAAGCAAATGCAAATAATGGCAGAAATCTGTCAAAACAGATCAGCAGGTAAAGACGAATTTTTTTGAAGACCTTCTGTTGCTCAAAGAAAAGTGTTGAACTAACGAAAGTTAGATAACAACCTGGGACAGAAGCACAAAAACCTACGCCTCAAATGGACGTACAGAGATTTTACACGAATTTTTACGGTGAAGCACATAAATCTGTTTCGGGACACAACCTTTCCCAATCATTACTTCTCTCTCATTAGAGGTTACTCTTGGCACAAAAAGAAAATAAAAAGGATAAGGAGCGGTTATTACAGAGGTAATAACTTCCAAGACTCATCTAAAACTTTTGGGTTATCTCCCAATAAGTACTTTTCTTTAGCGCCTTTAAGTTAGGCATGATAGTTTGATAAGATGCTCACATAGGAAATATGAATTAAAGTAAAAGAGAGCATCAAGAAGCAAATTCAAAACACATTTAAGTCTAACTGACTTCCTATGCATAGGAATCTTGTAAAGAAACAAGTCATGAAAGCACAAAGCAACAAGCATAGTAAAGCAAAACAAGTACAACTTCAAGACTTTCAATATAAAGAGGGGAAACTTAATATTATTGAGATGCATAAAACCATGTTTCCCTCTCTCATAATAACTTTCAGTAGCATCATGAATAAAATTAACAATATAACTATCACATAAAACATTCTTATCATGAGCCACATGCATAAAAGAATTAATACTCTCCACATAAATATAGTCATTCTTATTAATTATAGTGGGAGCAAATTCAACAAAATAGCTATCATTATTATTCTCATCACCATAATCATCAAATATAGGAGGCATATTGTAATCATTAATTTTCTCCTCAATAGTAGGTGGACTGAAAATATCATCTTCGTCATTCTAATCATCATAAATTGGAGGTTTGGTATCATCATAAGCAATAGAATAGCTATCTTACAAAGCTGGGGAACTAAAAAGATCATTTTCAAAAAAAACTAGCTTCCCCAAGCTTAGACTTCTCCATAGCATTAGCAATAATGGTGTCCAAAGAATTTATACTAATAACATTGCTATTAGCATGCAAATAAAGTTCCATAGGTTTTTTAATTTTCTCTTCAAACACGTCATGTCCAAACTCAAGATAAATACTATAAAGCTCTCTAATTTTGTTGTTGTTTTCCATTAAGCCTAACTAGTGAAAATAAAAACAAGAAACAAAAAGACAAAATTGCAGAATCTAAAGGAAATAACTTCGAGCACTCACAGCGGAGGATGTGAGTACCTTTTACCTTACCTCCCCGGCAACGGCGCCAGAAAATAGCTTGATGTCTACGCACTTCTATTCTTGTAGACAGTTGTTGGGCCTCCAAGTACAGAGGTTTGTAGAACAGCAACAAGTTTTCCCTTAAGTGGATCACCCAATGTTTATCGAACTCAGGGAGGAAGTGGTCAAAGGTATTCTCTCTCAAGCAATCCTGCAATCAAGATACAAGAATTCTCTTGTGTCCCCAACACACCCAATACACTTGTCAGGTGTATAGGTGCACTAGTTCGGTGAAGAGATAGTAAAATACAAGTGGTATGGATATAAGACAATGGTGCTAGAAAATAGCTTGATGGCGTGAAAGAGACTAAAGGCAAACTGAAATAAAGATAGAAGCAAGCAAGCATGTAATAGATCTAATAGCAAACGGTGTTTCAGTGCTTAGAAACAAGGCCTAGGGATCATACTTTCACTAGTGAACACTCTCATATAAATATATTCTTCTTTATGATACTACTCTAAACTGCTCTCCGGTTGAACACTCTAATCGATGGTAGGGCTATAACAACACACCTTAAAGTTCGCTTTCCGCATCTAAATAACCCCACATTGTCACCTTGAGCACCAGATGGTTCCAACAAACACCACAATTTCATAGAGACATCCAACTCCAAATATAACTCATAACAAGTATTTGTAATCTCTAGCATAAGTGCCACCATGGTGTGCACACTGTCAACTTCACACACATGGGGGAGAGCGGAGATCTATTAAAGCACTTGAGTAGCAAGGTAGATCTACTTGATTACAAAGCTCATGATCACAATATGATCATGCATAGAGAGAGATGAACAAATAGCTACCGGTAGAACCCTTAGCCTCGAGAGAGAACTACTCCCTCCTCATCATGGGAATCAGCAATGGTGGTGGAGATGGTGGTGGAGATCGGTGGAGATTGCTCCGGGGGCACTTCCCCGTCCCGGCAGGGTGCTGGAACAAAGACTTTCTGTCCCCCGAATCTCCCCTTTGGTGGCGGCGGTGCTGCGGAACTTTTGGTGGCTGGAGGCTGGACCGATTTAGGGTTTATGCGTCGGGAGGCTTCTTATAGGAAAGAGGGGAGACCGAGGGGGTGCCGAAGTGGCCCACACCACCCCCTGGCGCATTCTGGCCTGGCCCGTGCCACCAGGTGGTGTGGCCAGCCCCTGGCCCCTCTCCGTCTCGTCTTCTGGCTCCATGAGTCTTCCGATAAAATATCGACTTTGGCTTTTGTCCCGTCCAATTTCGAGAATATTCATTTTCTGACTTCCTGGAACCAAAAACAGCAGAAAACAGGTAGCTAGCATTGTGGCTCTTATTAATAGGTTAGTCCAAGAAAGTCTATGAAAAGTACTCCAAAGTTGGAACAAAACATAAGAAAGTAGATAAAACTAAGCATGGAACATCAAAAATTATGGATACGTTAGCAACGTATCAATCACGCGCCTAGGATCGAATATCCAGGGCGAGTTGCCCTGGTGGTTAGGCCCAAGGTGGCCGATTACTGGATACCCAAGACGCTAATGGACGGCGTAAGCTCATCAATATCCTATACCTGGATACATTCAAGAGGCTCACCTCCCGGAGTTGATGATCGAGTCGACCCTCACTACCTTCCACGACGTCGTCGCCGGTTGGAAGGCATTCCCGATCGGCAAGGTGACACTACCAGTCACCTTCGGCACACTAGCAAACTTCCACATCGAGCGGATCGTATTCGAGCTAGTGAACTTCTGCATCCCATATCACTGCGTCCTAGGGCGCCAAGCATTCGCCAAATTCATGGCATCCCCACACTATGCCTACAACATGATGAAGATCCCCAGGCCAAGCGGCATCATCACCATCCACGGCGACCCTGATATGGCCGTGGAGTGCGAGGACAAAGGCGCCAAGCTCGCTGACGCCATCATCGCCATGGAAACCAACCATGCGGATGAGCTTGTGAAATACGCGAGCAACATCGATAAGGACAACCCCACCATTCTAAAGAATCCCACCTTGGAGAACTCTAGGGGTCAGCTTTCGAGGCGGCCACGCACACTCGCACCGTTGAGCTCGTCCTGGGCAACTCCAACCAGAAGGTCACCATCGAGACGAGCATGAGTCCCACATAGGAAAGCGCACTCATCGGGTTCCTGCGTGAGAATCGCGACATCTTCGCATGGAAACCATCTAACATGCCTGGTGTCCCGAGGGAACTCGTTGAGCACAAACTCAATGCTGACTCCAAACTGTGACCATGAAGCAGTCATTGTGGCCCTTCAATGAAGAGTGTCGCCGAGCAATCGCCGAAGAAGTGCAGCGTCTACTCGCTATAGGCTTCATCCAGCCAATCAAGTACTCTAAGTGGCTGGCAAACCCAGTCCTAGTTCTGAAGAAGAACAACACTTGGAGAATGTGTATTGACTAGACCAACCTGAACAGTGCCTACCTAAAGGAGGAGTTCGTCCTCCCACGCATCGACCAGATCATCGACTCGATTACGGGCTTGGAGTCGCTGTGATTCCTCGATGCATACTCTAGGTACAACCAGATCAAGATGGCGGTTGAGGACGAAGAGAAAATGGCGTCATCACGCCATTCGGCGCCTTCTGCTACACCGCCATGACGTTCGGCCTCAAGAATGTCGGCGCAACCTACCAAAGGTGCATGCAGGAGTGCCTGGCGAGTCAAATTGGCCGCAACATCCATGTCTACATTGATGACGTGGTGGTAAAGTCCACCCGCCAGAGCGACCTGGTCGAAACCTTCGAAAATTACGGAGGTACAAGATCATGTTTAACCCAGGGAAATGCACCTTTAGCGTACACACCGAACAACTCCTAGGGTACGTCGTCTCCAAGCAAGGCATTGAGGCAAACCCCACCAAGATCGACACCATCGCGTGGCTCGGGAAACCCGGGTGCTTGCGGGACGTTCAGAAGCTGGTCGGGTGAGTCGCAGCTCTCAGTCGCTTCATCCCCCGGCTTGGTGAGAAGGGAATTCCCCTCTACCGCCTGATGCGCAAGAACCCCATGTTCCAATGGGACGAAGAAGCGGACAACACGCTCAAAGCTCTCAAGGAAGTGATGCTCGCAGCACCACTGTTCGCAGCCCCAGTCAACAAAGAGCTAATGCTCATCTACGTCACGGCCTGCACTCGAGTCATCAGCGCTGTGATGGTCGTCGAGCGACCAGAAAAGGGCAAGGAGCGCCCCGTGCAGCGCCCGGTCTACTACATCAGTGAGGTCCTATCAGACTCAAGGCAGCACTACCCGCAGTACCAGAAACTGGTGTATGTGGTCTTCAGAGCCCAGCGTCGGCTCCCGCACTACTTCCAGGAGCACCCCATCATTGTCGTTTTCTCCGTGCCACTTCAGGACATCATCTGCAATCGCGAGGCAACTGGGCGAGTCGCCAAGTGGGCCGTTGAAATTGGCGTCCAAAACATCAAGTACGAGCCGCACAAGGTGATCAAGTCGCAAGCCCTGGCTGATTTCCTCGCTGACTGGGCAGAAGCACAGCAGCCGGAGAAGCTACCCTATCTCCACTACTGGTCGCTCCACTTCAACGGGTCCAAGAATGTGGACGGCGCAGGGGCTGGGATCGTACTCACCTTCCCCAATGGTGACAAGCTCCGCTACGTGCTGCACCTCGACTTCACGCCCTGCACCAACAATATGGCCAAGTATGAGGCCCTCCTTCACGGCATTCGTGCCGCCAAGGAGATGAACATCAATCGCCTACGGTGTTACGGCGACTCCGACCTCGTCACCGCACAAGTCGTTGGTACCTGCGACGCCGCCTCCCCCATAATGATAGCGTACCGCCAAGCGGTGGACCAGCTGGGGGGCACTTCGCCGGCTATTCTAACGAGTGGATTGATAGGCGGAAGAATTAGGAGGTTGATACACTCTCCCGTATCGGGTCGGCCCGCCAAACACCACATGCAGGCGTCTTCCTCGACATCATCAACAAGCCCTCGGTTTCCATGCCGAATGAGATTGACATTGGGATACCTCTGCAGCCCGAACCCTCCCTGGTCACCATGATCATGGAGCCCAGCGACTGGACCGCACCGTACGTCGCCTTTCTCGAGCACAAGATCTTGCCCACCGACGAGATAGAGGCACGAATGATCATGCGCCGCTGCAAGTCCTTCATCATCATCAACAGCGAGCTCCACAAACGCATCTTGATGGGCGTATTCCAACGCTGCGTACACCCAGAAGAAGGGCGCAAGATCCTCCAGGACATCCATGCACGCGACTGCGGACACCATGTCGGGGCCTGGTCGCTAGTTGCCAAAGCCATGCAACATGGCTTCTACTGGCTTACATCACATGCCGACGCCACCGACATAGTCCAACAGTGCGTCGGGCACCAGAAGTACGCCAACCAGACATATATACCTAGTTCGGCCCTCAAGACCATCCCCATCACTTGGCCATTCGCCGTATGGGGCATTGACATGGTAGGCCCGTTCAAAAAGGCCCCATCTGGCTTCACCCACCTCCTAGTCGCAGTCGACAAGTTCACCAAGTGGGTGGAGGCCAAGCCAATCAAGAAGTGCGATGGCAAGACCGCTACCATGTTCCTCCGTGAACTCATCTATCGGTACGACTACCCGCACAACATCATCACGGACAACGGCACCAACTTTGCCAAGGGCGCCATGGCTGATTTCTGCGAAGAGCATGACATACGACTCGACCTCGCCTCAGTCGCCCACCCGGATTCGAATGGTCAAGCAGAGCACGCCAACCAAAGCATCCTCCATGGTCTCAAGCCGCGACTATAGGTCCCCCTTGAGCGAACCCCCGGATGCTAGGTCGAAGAGCCACCCTCCGTGATATGGGGCATCCGCACCTCCATCAACCGCTCAACAGGGTTCACGCCCTTCTTCATGGTGTACAGCGCTGAGGCCGTCATGCCAACTGACCTGGAACATGACTCTCCTCGGGTCGTCAACTATGTGGAGGCGGATAACAAGGTCCCCGCCAAGACGGGGTCGACCAACTCGTCTAAGCATGCGACCTAGCTCGCTCTCGCACATCCATCTACCAGCAGGGACTCTGCCGCTACCACAGCCGTCGAGTCTGGACTCGCACTTTCCAAGAGGGCGACCTGGTCCTCGACTGGTCCCGGACAAGAAGGGCATGCACAAGCTTTCTCTCCCATGGGAGGGGTCATTCGCCATAGGGCGAGTCCTCGGCAATGACGCCTACTACCTCATCGATGTACGAGGCGACGGGCAGCTTGAAGTAGGGCGGCCATAGAATGTAAATCTCCTCCAAAATTTCTATACATAGAACTTAAAAATATACTCAGCTACTATATGATGAAATAAAATCGGATCGCACAAATTGTGTCTACTCGCCATCCTCTTGTGCCAAACGCACTCGTAAATTTAGCAATACGCTACCTCCGGAAATCAACCCTTGGTTGAGCGACCGACACGGCTAAGTAGTGCGGCTCAAGGGCACTGAAAACGTCCGGGCGTTGCGTCGTCCACGAAAACACCACCCCGGAGCCACCATAGGAGTCGCCTCGCTCGACTGGCCTGCCGGGCCAAGACAACCGAACATGATACTTACAGCGTACCCTTCCTCCCCACCCCCGCACATGGCAACTCGAAAGGTCAAGTACCACGCTCGGGGACTCGCCACAAGCATCCCTCACGTGGCTCGGGAATGCACTAAGTATCAGAGCCTACCTCGGGCTCGCCACGCGACTGTCTTTCCAAGGCAGGGGGCGACAAGTTACAAACAACACACAACATCCTCACCTACCTTGGGCATGTGACTAGAACAACCAAGTACCACGCTCGGGGACTCGCCTAACCAACCTAGGTCGCGTCCGAGAAAATGGCCAAGTACAGAGCACCCCTTGGGGTTGCCAAGCGACTGGCTCCACGGGCTAGGGAGAGTCGACTACGGTTAACCTAACAGCCTAACAGAAACAAACATACATACACGCGAGGTTAACCCCACCCAAGGTCGGACGCGCTCGGGGACTCGCTCAACCAAAACTATGAAACAAACAACAATAACACAGCAATGCGAGTCGATTAACCTCTTTCCTTCAAACAACAAAATATATTGTTCAATACATATGCCCTAGGGCAACTTCCTCACTTTGCAGGATCCGAAGAAGAAGCACAACCATCGATCTTGCCCCGGACAAACAGCTCCCAAGGGTTTGATGGGTACATCATCAGCTGCTTCGCCAATGACGATCGGAAGGGTTGCTCCGACTTTAGGTCACGGTGCCTCGGCTCGATGTCACCTAGCGCCACCACCGTCTCCTGGTACGACAGCAGATCCCCCATCGCCAACACTCGCTCCACAAACGGCGCAGCTTTGGCAGTCAACTTGAGAACCTCCGCGACCTCCACCAAACCAGTCGCGGAGGGATACCCGCTGGTGATGTTGTCAAGGTGGAAGTCGTCGAGGAAATGCGCGAGCCCGAGGCTGAGTGCCGTGGTGGCTCCTCGCTGGAAGGCCGGCCGTGCCATCCACTCGACCACTGCGGGCGCTTCCTCGAGGTAGCGCCACACCTCCATCAGCCCACCAGGAATCACCTCGATGGGAGAGATCCCTTGGAAAATGGCCTGGACACAAAGCGTCAAGGCGGTGGCCGCATTCGCCACCGCTGTCACGCATTGCGAGGCGTCAAAGGTCTGCACCACCGGATCGCTTTGATCTATCACAGCTGCAATGTCAGAAAATCAATATCACTTTGGCCTAGTGGACTCACCCTCTCAGGGACTCGCCCACTCGGGGACTCGCCGTACACAAGAAAAGAAGGATCAGAAGAAAAAGATACTCACCAAGGAGTTTGCGGCAGCTCTCCGTCACATGCTTCTTTAGTGCCCCAAGCTTGTCCTGTAACCCATGGATGACCGATTCGGAGGCCTTCCGCTCCTCCTCCGCCGCGGTGACCGCAGCCTTGGCCCTCTCTTCAGAAGAGATCATCGAGGCCTTTGCTGCCTCTAGATTTTTTGTCAACAATACGATTTGCTCCTCCACCATGGCCAAAGTGGCCTTTGCGCGCGGTCTCCAGCTCGACGACTGGAACATAGCCCTCGCGGCCCTTGGTGATTGCAACACAGGAGTCAACTGAAGGAAAGGAGACCATATTTCAATATCCCCACAATAGTAAGAACCCAAATTTACCAAAGACAGTACAACTCACCAGCAGACGCCTGGAGTCGTTGGTTGTGGCCTCCTATGTCTCCCGCAGATCGTGCTCCAAGTGCTCCTTCACGGCCTGCCAATCGGACGATTCCCGTTGTAGACCCTGAAGGTAGAAACAGTAAGGGACGGACGAATAAAGTTCTAAGCGTCTAGCCACCAAAATTCAGCGACAAGACCCCCGGGGACTAGACGACTAAAGTTCTAAGTGTCTAGTCGCTGAAATTCAGCGACTAGACCCTCGGAGACTGGACATACCTGTATAGCAGCGCTGAACATGCCGTGCAGTTCGATAGCATCCGTTGAGGCAATCACGAATGCCGTACGTCCGCGATGTTGTCCGGTGTCTCCATCAACGACCTCAGGAACCTGTGGCGATTGCATTGCAGTCATCGCGGTAGAGGCTCTCGCCACAAAGCGAGGGAACATCACGGTTGTCGCTCCCGGAGTACTGGCTGCAGGCACCGGCGCCTCCGCTGGCTCGGTCGGCTTGCTCGGCTCCGAGTTGGTGGCTACTTCAACAACTGCATGGAACGCGGGACGGCCCTTCCCCATGTCTTCTTCCGCCACGGTGGAGGAGTCATCCTTCTTCTTCTTCTTTTCTCTCCTTCATCTCACGCCTCCACCGTAGTCATCTCACGTCAACTGGCAGAACCTTGGCCACCGAAGGGCGACCAATCTTCTTGACACCAGACCTATGAAATCGCCATGGTCAGCAAACCTAGGATGCGAGAAAATATCAAAGCACGAGAAAGAAAGCATCAAACTTACTTGGCGACGGGGAGCGCGTGCAAACCGGTGCTAATATGGGTGGGCTTCTCTAGCTCCGGCCCCAACTTGCACGAGAGCCCCTTCTCAAAGACATCTGCGACCCATGACACCGCGGGCTTCTTCGATGTCGAGCTCGTGGCCGCAGGGATCTCCGTCCCGGGTGACACGGGTACCTCCTCTAGTAGCGGGGACTTCGACCTCGTGTTTTCAGTAGCCCCTGGCTCCGGGGCCGCCGAGACTATCGGCGCGATCACAGCAAGCGGAACTGCATGTTCCACCACCGCATCCGCTGGCCTGATTCCATCATCAAAGCAGAGTCCTCCAGAATCTTGGTCGTGGCCTCACCCTTCTCATCGTCGGAATCCTCATCTGATGATTCGAACGCCACAATCGATTGAGGCGGTAACGTCCGCTTCATTGTTGACTTCTTTGCGGGCGACTTCACCCTCACCACAGGCTTCATCGGCATTGCTATGCATCGTGAGCTGTGCTCCTGCACCATGCCTTCGTCACTGTCACGCTCTTCGAGGCTGCGACTTGCCTCGATCTTGCGTTGCTTCTGCCTGCGGGTCTTACAAGCCCCGGGCACAGGTGCGACGACCTCTGCTACCTCGTCCTCATCGTCGGAGGACTCCACTACCCCTTTTTCAAGATCGGAAGGAACTTCCTCGTCAAGAGGAGGAAGCCAATTTTCTAGCACCTGAAACAGCTAACAGAGATAAAAAGGTGATCAGAACAAGCAAAAAACCACGACTGTAAAAATTGCGCCCGCTAGAGATAAGAAGACTTACTGTGGGGGCCTGACGCTTCCCGATCGCGGTATATGGAGCGAGCCCGGCCTTGGGGTCGTTGTACTCCGCTCTGTGATCTTCAGAGTGGCGATATAATCATTGGCCTCCCAGACCTCCTTGCTTGCCTTCGTGGCGTCATCCTTACTGGTGTATTCATACATCTAGTAGGCTCGGTTGGCTAGCGGAACTAGCCGCTGCCCGAGCCAGCAGTTGTACAAATTAATGGACTCTAGGCTCTCTTTCTTCAGCTCCTTGATCCGCATCAACATTTTGCCAACGGCCATCTTTTGGTCTTCAGGGAGCGCGGTCGCCAATAGCCGGCGCGGTTCGCTCCTCTCGGCGGTGTACATCGGGAGCGCCACCTCGCCGTCGGGGGTAGACTCCTTCACATAAAACCAGCTCTTCTTCCACTCGCTGGCGGCTTTCTTCGGCAACAGAAGCTTTACGAAGGTGGCCTTGGGCTTCAGCTGAAACGTAACTCCGCCCGCCGCCAGGATGGGGCTGCTAGTCCCTTCGCGACCAACGCGGTCGTGGAACAACTCCAGCCACAAGGGGAAGTAGGTGCGGCACCATATCAGTGGCGCACCATAACAACATGTGCCAAGGATAATTTTGAGATCCCGGCTTTTTTTTCAAATTTCAAAATCGATATCGGTGGCGCATCATATCCCCGTGCGCCACAGATAAGTGGCTTACCCATGGCGCACGCTCAGGTGCGCCACGGATAAAAATTATCAATGGCGCACAGGATTTTGGTGCGCCACTGATAGCACTTTTCCTACTAGTGACCCGAGGTAACTTTCACTGAAGGCGACGAAGATCGCGAGCTGCTCCACGATGTGTGGACCTAGATCTGACAGCTTGATCGCGTAGTACACGCAGAATCGCCGAAAGAAGAGTGATGTCATAAATCCTAGCCCTCTTTCTAAGTGGCTCTGGAAGCAGATAAATTCGCTAGGGCGAGGCTTTGGCTCCGTCTCACCGAGTGTGGGGATCCGCCAATTCCCCTCGCGGAGGATGCCCACGTCCTGAAAGGACTTCAGGGCAGCTGTGGTGCATTTGGATTTGCCCTAGAGATCTCTTGGAGGCGCCATGGGTGAAGGAAGGAAGGAAGTCGTTGTGTCAGGAGATTTTGGATCGGCAGCGGATCTGAAGACTGGGAGTCCGTGGGGATGGAGAAATGCGAATATTTGTTTCTCTCTATGTCGTTCTTCTTATAAGGGGGACGCTACCCGCCAATCTCGAGCTAGCCGTTACCTCACGGTAATTACGCCGAAGTTACCATTGGATTACCTAATGGCTAGTTTGACCCACTTGATGGTCCAACTTCATTCACTCGACTCGCTTGTTGGTGTGCCTTGTCCATTCGATAAGGTGCAGCGACTCAAGCATAACTCCACTCGCCAAAGCTGCGACTGAAGACATACTAAAGAGACTTCTTCCTTCATTGAGGGAGTCCATCGTCGATTCGACTGGGCGTCCAAATTGGACTCGCCTACTCTGACTTCCAAATGAACACCTGCGCTGAACCAACGTTGGCCTCGGGGACTACTGATGGGGATATGCCGAATAGGGTATGCCTAGCAGGACGTTTCGAGTGGGCCAAGGCCTTTGCGAGTGGGCCTGCAGGACGTCAACTGGAATGCGACTGAGAAGAAGCCTGGCGACTAGAAGCTGGAGGCCCAGAGGCGTAGCAGAAGCCCAGTCGAATTAGGTCAAATCCTTCGAGTCCCTAACTGACTCGGTTGTATATCTGTAAACCCTAGCAAAGTACCCCTATATAAACCTTCCTAAGTTACTCTTTGTACTTATGTTCCATTATACACCACATCGACTCGCTGCCTAGTCGCCAAGCTCGCCACCGTACTCACTCGATAATACAATCTAGCAAGAGTAGGTATTTACCCTAGGGGAGGTCGAACCTAGGTAAATCCCTGTGCCTTAGCCCTCATCTCGCTCCGCAGATGACTGCCCACTCTTGCTCCAAATCCTTCCAATCGCTATCCTTGGTAACGACTGCCATGGTCATTTCTATGATAAAAATGATTGGTTCGTGGGCTACTTTGATTCCTTCTGGAAAAAATCCCGGGCAACAGGGAGTATAATATTTAAATCGGTCCCGAGCGGGCTATACTCTTGTGTGCGTCCGATTACTACATTTTCCCTAGTTATTTCTTTTGCAGCGTGGGTTTCTTCTAGGGGACTAGTATTGCTACTTTCTCTGCACGGACATGGTTCAACTTCTTAGATAAATTTTCAACACTTAGACAAGACGAGCATCAGCGGAGAGCGTGTGGCGTTATATGTCCGACGGATTCCTTGGGATCCGGTCATTTTTCGTATTCATTGGTGTGTTTTGAGGTCAGTCTCTTCCAATCTATGTTGGTCATATTCGTGATGGTTGCTGCTCTGGTTCTTTGGGGTCTTAGCACGACGATTTTTCATCTGTCTACTACGACAAGCTTTGTCTGACTCCGGTGACGGATTCAATAACTTATAAATGCATTGTGCTCCTATTTTCTATTTGGATTAGAGGTGGAGCATTATATCAGCCTTATACTCATCCACATGGTTAGAAGTATTTGATTGCAAAATCAAAGTGTGGGGATCCAAAGAATGGAGATGTACGGGCAAGGGCAGCGGCGCACCTTCGGCTCGTGCCAGTGTTTGTAGTCGTCGCTACGTGGTCCAATGACCTATTTATAATTATTATTACTTTTGGGACCTTTTGTACTGTCGTTGATGATTGTTAATAGATCTGTGCAATTTCGTTGACAGTTGTCCAATTTCTCACGCGAAAAAATTCTAGGATCAGCGGAAAATAGAAAAGACCGCCCCCGCGACAGTTTTCCCGACCCAGCCCAAGCAAGCCCCCGATGGCGACAGATCGGTCGCGATTAGGGAGACCATGGACGGCGGAGGCCCATTAGGTGGACCACCTGCTATAGATCTTTTGTGCAGCAGGGATCCTATGCAGCAACGACCAGGGTGGGCTCAAGCGCCGGCGAGGCGACCAGCCGACGACTCTGATTCAGGCAGGCTCATCGGGCTCGACTTCACCAAGAATAATATAAGTATGTAATGCCATGGCTCAATGCCTCAATTTTAGTTCAATTTCGGTTTTTAACCTAATTTGGGACCATTCGACCATTATTTGCTCAATTTTACTTGAATTGCATTTGTTCATAAGTCCCTAAATATCTGGAATGACATGGCTCGAACCTTGATGTATTGATTAATCATTAATAAATTTTCTCTAGCTAAGAATTGGGTGGTTTATATGGTTGATACAACAAGCTTATCAACAACCACCATCATAAAAAATATAGAAAAAGAGGACGGAGAGAAGAAGGTGGAGAATGTGTTTAATTCGGATGAAATAGTGTGTGATCCCACTCTTAGATAAAAAATCGATGAATACCATGTGAATGCATTTGAACCATTGTGAAGAAAAAATGCTAATATTTATAATTGTCGAGAATTTTTTGTTGCCTTGGGGCACGCCCAGGCTACGACAAATTTCTAGGTCTGCTCCGAGTAAAAACGTCGCACAAAACAAAAATAGAAGGAAAATTATGACAATAATACATACTATATTAACCATGTCGTTGTTCAACATGTTGCACATCCAAATGCAAAAAAAAAACCTATATATATTGGGTGGCCATAGCTGGGTAAGTGGTTGTCGAGGCGATGCCGACGCTAGCAGGCACCAATCCCTGCTACGCGGGGCCAGAGGGCTAGTCGCCGTCCTCAATCTCGATGAAGACCTGAGACGACGCCACACGAGACTAGCGTTCGGGGGAGCATGCTAGGGCTAGGGTTTGGGAGGGGTTTGAATAGTTGGAGTAGAGTGGAAGTGGATCGGGAATTAAAAAGGACCAGGGCATATGTCCGTTACACAGCATTCCGGACCTAATTTTGTGCCGCGTTTGTGCCAAAACAGACCGGTCGGGGTGCTCCTTCAAGTTTACGGTTGGCTGTTGGCCGTACCCTCCGTCTAATCAGACGGATTCAGACACGGATAGTTCGTTCGTGGGGCATTTTTTCTTTTTTTGAGATACCCTTAGCATGGGCTAACATGGGTTTCCTGCAGCCGGTTGTCATGGCCGCTTCATTGAGAATGGTTTGTATTGTACTGTTTCCGACCCATAATGTGTCCGATCCATAATGTGTCACTGATGCAGCGATATTTATAGTATTTATTAGTACAGTACTGTATATGGATCGGAGGGTCTACTTATTTCGTACTACGACAGGAGTAATTGTATCAGATCAGATCAGATCGGATCGGACGGTGCTCGAACGGGCCCATTTTCACTACTATATCTCCTCCCTACGCGCCGGCGGAGCTGTCTGTCGTGGACTAGTGTGTTTTCATCTCTCACCATCTCTGACTCTAGATCGAGACCTCAGGCGGCAATGGGCGCCCACCCCTACGCGCCGGCGGAGCTCGACCTCCCGGGCTACGTGCCGCTGCAACTTTCCCAGCTCGAGATCCTCGGCGTCTACCTCGGCACCTCCGTCTTCGTCCTCCTCTCCGTCTGGCTCGTCTCCGGTACAGTGGTCCGAACCCCCTTCTTCCAAATCCCCACTTTCTTCCACCTTCCTCTCCCGACCCGAGCTCCCGTCGTCTCGCAGGAAGAATCCGCCGACTATCCAAGGCGGACCGCCTCCTCATGTGCTGGTGGGCCTTCACCGGCTTGACCCACCTCCTCATCGAGGGGCCATTCGTCTTCACCCCCGATTTCTTCTCCAAGAACAGCCCCAATTTCTTCGATGAAGTCTGTAAGTTGCAGCCACCTTTCCATTTCCCTTCTCGCGTCCCCTTATCCTAGTTTATCCAATCTAGGTGAAGTTTTCATGTCCCACACTGTTGCTACAGGGAAGGAGTACAGCAAAGGCGACTCCAGATACGTCGCCAGGGACACCGCCACCGTCACCGTCGAAGGAATCACGGCCGTGTTGGAAGGCCCTGCTTCCCTGCTCGCAGTGTATGTCTCCTCTCGTCTTCTTATGATCACTGCTGAGACCTCCATAAGCAGAATCTCATACTGACAATTCATGCAAGTTCAGAATTTGATGTGTCGGGCTACTCAATTATGCCCAGGTCTGCAACACTGACAGTCACTAGTAGTATTGTATCTGCATGATGAGAGGCTGGAACGATAATGCAAAGCCTGCAAACTACAACTTCATGAATAAATCAAGCGTATTTTCATGTGCTTCTTCCTTGTGGATAGTTGTGGTGGCCCTGAAGTAAACAGGCACCATGATGATTTGAGTGTTTGACTAAATCTGGATGGGACGATTGAGTCGTAGAAATAACATGATTAGACAGAATTTTGGTGTGTTTACTTGGAACCGGTTTTTCGAAAGTCATGTCTATAACCTTTAAGCTCTGTCAACTTGGAGTTGCTATAAATTTTTGAAATATAGTACGGTTTTGCAGATTACCGCTCTTCCCAGACAGTAGTCATAGTTCAATAAATCTACAGTGCATAGTTGGTAAATAAACAACTGAGTTCCTTTTTGTGTAGTTTGCTTGTCGCAAATTAAATCGATTCAACTGCAAATCATGGCCACACAACAACTACACATGGTAGTAGATCTATTTCTAGTGAACTTGTTGAGAGCTCTGATGTATCTGACTCACTTTAACATTTCAGTGACAACTTATTTGCAAAAAAAAAAAGCTCATTTTCTTCTTGTCTAGTCGAAGTCCACATAGCCCACATAGTTTGTATGAAATCATACTCGCCAGCTGTTGTAATTTTGATGATGTAGCCTTTTATTTTCTCTCACAACAAGTTTGCTGCTTGTAGCTATGCCATTGCATCTGGGAAGTCCTACAGCCATATCCTCCAGTTCACTGTGTGCCTCGGTCAGCTGTACGGATGCTTGGTCTACTTCATCACCGCCTACTTGGATGGCTTCAACTTCTGGGCCAGTCCGTTCTACTTCTGGGCATATTTCATCGGCGCAAACAGCTCATGGGTTGTGATACCAACACTGATCGCTGCGAGGAGCTGGAAGAAGATCTGCGCAGCAATTCATCAAAGCGAAAAGGTGAAGACCAAGTAAGGCCTGCCATGGTCAGGGTTTTATTGTAACCACTATGGAACGAAAACATTATTTGCTCTCTGAACTGAAATCCATGTGTTTTTCTTACTAGAAATCAGCTTGCTTGCACCCTTTGCGAACGACATTGCTTTAAACAGCTCTTCAATATTTGATGATTGTGTTCCCCAATCCAAGAGGGTTGCTCTTTATTTGCTTGAATAAAAAAGTAGTGCCGGTCGAAGAGAGCACTGGTGCTCGGGAGCCCATGACACTTTCTGACTATACCGGTGGTAGTTTAAATATTTTTTTGTATCTTTAAGATGACATATCATACGTGCCATGTGGTGCAGTTAACATAGTGTTGAGCTGGCCTGTATATGAATAGAAGAGTAGAAGGCTGTCAGCTTGCGCAGATGTCTGAGTCGCTACTCGCTAGGTAGTGTGCTGGTGGTTCTTGCGCAAACGGTGCAGCGGGCCCTAAAAACTTACGGCTAATGTTTTCAAAAATAAATGAGTACATTGTCACAACATTCTTGTATAGTGCTATAACATTCGATAACAAATTCAGTCCACAGCTTCTGAAACAAAAAAGGACAATTTGTGGTATAAATAGTGTAGTTTGTTCAAATTGGACTGAATTAGGTCCTTCGATACTGCTTGGTCGTAATTTGTTACTTCTGTTTATTGAAATGTTGCGACATGCTCCCTCTGTTTTCACAGTTTAGCAAGCTGTTTTAGCTAGCTAGCTAAAATTGTTTTGTATTGTAAAATAGAGGGAGTACTAGATGCAGCTAATATTTTTTAAATAATACGTTTATTTTTAGAATTTTCATGAATAATACGCGGTCCGAGGGATTATCAAATCTAGCGCGACGTCGTCGTTTCAAACGCCGATGGGTAGCTGTTGGCTGTTCAAATGCCCACCGGCTGTCGGAGGGTGTCAGCCGGCCAGTCGACGTTTGAAGAGCCGATGGGACTGGTCGGCATTTCAAGAGCCGATTACATGCAAATTGCCCCGAAGCCTGCATGGATCATGCAGCGTGATCAACGTGTTAGCCTAATGCATTTTTATTTCCCGCGGTTTATCTTCCGCCGGTGTTTCGCGTCGTATCGTCCGCTAGTATCTCTCTCGCCACTATTTCGCGCTGTTTTCTCCCGCCAGTGCTTTCCGTCTTTTTCTCCCGCCAATTCCTTCCAGTTGCCCCTATAAATCCTGGCACCGAGATGTTATCTCTTCATCCTGTTCTTTCTCGTTTTCTCGCAATTCTTTCTCTTTTCCGTCATGAGTGTGTCTTGTTTGTACCCAGAGTATAGTTTCTGCCATTTTTGTTCGTTTACCCTATAAAACCCCCTCCTCACATAGTTTTATAAGCACATCATTCACGTTTTTAGCCGGTATGTTTCCCGGTTTTCCCTATGACGGCAGTTTTGAGACAAACATATCCGTCGATCTTTTTCATTTGGCCAAGAACTTTAGGGTAGACAATAATCCAACCCTATTGGAGGAACTCATTGCTAGTGATTATCTCCTCACTGAGCTAAGTGAGGGATTATGTAGAAAATGGTGGCCGAAGAGTACCCTAGAGGAGATACGATAAGAGCTTCTTTGGATCAATGCTAGGTGGGGCAAGCAAAGATTCTTCAACGAAGAGGCAAGGCAGAGGAAAGCCAAGCACCCTTGGCTGTGGATACAAGAGAGTGAAGACTCCGACGATCTCTTCATGCCGCTGGTCGGTGGTACCAGGGATAGAGCAGAGCGTGACAAGGCGCATGCCTTGAAGAAGGCGTAGGCCAAGAAGAGCAATGCTAAGCTAAAAGAGAGTGAAGATGAAGATGATATATTTATGTCGCTTGCCGTTGGGACTAAGTAGAAGGCTGAGTGGGACAAGAGGCAGGCCATGAAGAAGCGTAGTCCAAGAAGAGTAAGGGCGAGTCACCGTCAAAGGGAAAAGGCTCCTCATTGTCGAAGGGCAAGGGTAAGGCATAGTCGTAGGGATAGACAGCGCTCTTATTTATGTACCGCAAGTTATGTTAAACTGTGTTGCAAGCTACGTTGACATGTTGTCGAATAAAAGATATAAAATAATAGAAAGGTGTCTCATACATAGATAGATACAATTCTCATACATCTCATACATAGATAAATATATATATATATATATGTCTCATACATAGATAGATATCACTAGCACTGGTCACAGGGTTGCTCTGACATCGGTCAACTCCATCCGTACCTTCTGGGTGGCCCCACATTACGGGGAGGTAGAGTTAAGCCGTCACCCTGGGTCTGTGTCTCCTGTATGGGGAAAGGTGGTGGAGTCTACTGCGTCTGGTAGTGTCCAAATCAGTCAACCTGATCCTGCTAAGTCTGCTGATCCTCCTCATTAGTCGCCCACAAACCATAGAGGACATGATTGCCATGTAGAAAAATTAAGTACTCAACGATTATATACTACATGCAACCAAAATAGATAGAAAAATGCTTACCCTCAGGGCGATAGCCCATGAAGGGGACGTGCGGTTGCTGCTGCTGCCACTGGTCGAAAGTAAACTGCGGCTGCTGCTGCCACCACTAGTCGAACGTAAACTGTGGTTGTTGATGTTGCTGCCATGCTAAGCCTCCATCCTAGTCTGGAGGTGGTGCTCTCGGTGTCTCCTGCCGTGAGATCCGTGGACGAGACCCGTGGCGTAGTGGTGCTCTCGGTGTCTCCTGCTGCTGCCGCGCTGAGCCTTTGGGTAGTGCCCGGTCTGGATGACACCGTCGTTTTTGGGATGACACCATCGTTTTGAAGACCCGTTGCGTGGACAATACCCACTCAACGATTGCTTCATGCAGATGTCTCTTGCTAGGATATAATGCACCCAGGGGATGTTGTTCGCGTGATAGTGTCACGCGGAATCATGCCCATCATTCACGTTCATTGCTGCTATGTGGTCATCATTCCATGATGCCAAAATTGGTTGGACGATCTCTTCTTGATCAGACTCGGCGGAATCATGAGAGTTATTATTGTCGCCTTCTGAATCTTCGGCTTTCATCTGATCTTGCAACCAACCTTCGTGTATCTCATCTTCGTCGACCTCACCACTGGAAATATCTTCTCATGTCCCATGACTACCTTCAGCTGATTCATAACCACCACCATCGTTATGTGCATAACTAATCTGACTAGATTCATAACCACCACTACCATCTTGTCCTTGACTGCTCTGGCCATGATAGTAGCAACCACCACCTTCATCTTCGGCTTGACTGCTATGGTTATGATCATAACCACCACCAGTATGTTGTGTCTGACTACTCTGCCCTGATCATACCTAGCCTCTTTTGCCACAGGAAGCACTAAGACAATGGGATTAACTCCCCTTTTATGACAAGTTTGCACCCATTTGACCCATTTAGTTTTTACTTCTATCGGTCTCAAATAAAACATAGGGGTAATCCTTGACTTAGACCATAATACATGCACACCGACAGTATGGGTCAGGGGAGCCCTAAACGAGCAGACAAACAATCCTTCAACTCAGTAACGGACACTATTTTAGGACCTAGGAGCACTTCATCAATATAATTAAACTCGCCCAAATTAACTCCGTACTAGTTTGTTCTGACTACACCGTTATCATAGTAGAACCTAAACACTACATTATTTGACATAGCTTCCGATCTAAAAAATACCACAATTTGTCAAATGCCCGTACAATGGCACATTATAGTCTACAAATATACTTCTAATCATATAGCCGAATAATCTTGCAGCTAACAGACCACATCCAAAGCTATTGATAAACATACACAAATGACTGTAGTTAGCAAGAAATTAGGGTTTACCCTCGAAGCGTGTGAAGTCCTGCCGTGCAACAGACTTCAATCACCGGATCGGCACCTCCACAATGCAGCTCGCTCAAGCTGCAGCCCCTGCCTCCACCATAGCCATTGCTTCTCAAGAACACCACCAAATCCCTCCACAAAAAAGCCTCAGAACACTCCACCAGGCTATCCCATGAGTAGATCGGTACTCTACTAGCTTCATAATGTGTTTCGGCAGCAACTTTAGCTCGAAATCTCAACGAAAATAGACTAAAAATCGGTGCAGTTTTGCAAGGAAACGAGAGGAACTAGGAGAAGCCATGAGGAAGAGGAAGAAGAAGGACGCCCGCGGGGCTGGCCGGCGCCCGCGCGGGGATAAGAAGAGGAGGGCTCGGTGTTTCAAAAACCGATAGCGGCGGTCGGTGCTTCAAAAGCCGAGCGGGACGCTCCCTCTGCTGTCGGCCGACAGCCCAGCATGGTGGGCCCTGTCTCCACTGTCGTCGGCAAATGAAAAGCCGACCGGGCGTGGTCGCTGCTTCAAAAGCCGAGCTTGTGTGGTCGGCGGTACAAAAGCCGACCGGGCGTGGTCGGCATTTGAAAAGCCGACGCCGTGCTAGTTTTGTTATTCCCTCCATTCGTGTATTATTTCTAGAATTTAATTTAAAACGCATTTTTTAATGTTTTCAAAAAACTTCAAAAATAAATGAGTACATTGTCACAACATTCTTCTATAGTAGTGCTATAACATTCGATAAGAAATTAAATTCACAGCTTCTGAAGCAAAGAAAAAGACAATTCGTGGTATAAATAGTGCAGTTTGTTCAAATTGGACTGAATTAGGTCCTTTGATACTGCTTGGTCGGAATATGTTACTTCTGTTTCTTGGGGTTGTTATTGAGATGTTGCGACATACTCCCTCTGTTTTCAGAGTTTAGCAAGCTGTTTTAGCTAGCTGGGTAAAAAGGTTTATATTTTGAAATAGAGGGAGTACTAGATGCATGCTAATTTTCGGTGTCCATGTACTCGAATAATTTCAGGATTTTCCAGAACAAGCAGCTTGTGTCTTGAATATCGGTTACACGTGAACTTTGTCTGCACGGGGTATGGCTCCCATTTTGCTCCCGGCTATTTGCTAGGCGTGGTTCCGTTCCCTCTCAAAGCTCATTTCATGGATACATGGATTAATTTCATTTATATTATGACTTCAAAAACAGCCACATGTTTAGCTTTCACCGGAATTTGGAAATAACGGGTCTAAGATAGGAATCGGTTTTACACATGGGGATATTTCGATGAATTTGCCAAATAAAATAACGGCCCAATTCCGTGCCAACCAAACAACATAGGGATAGAATTGCAAAATAAATTTCAGAATTCCAGGCCCAAATGATGGATACCAAACGAGCTCTCAATGTTATTACCACTTCGAACAAAACGGGCAATACTGTCTTATTTTATTTAAAAGAATAAAAGAGAATTGACGGGTTAATGAAACCGGCCTAAAACTGACGCAGACAGCCTCGGGGGCACACCCATCTAACCTGGCTACCAACACAAGCCGCACACACCACCAAAGACAGAGTCGTCATCAAGGATGCCCACAGGTGTCATCGTTGTCACTCGTCCTCCTCGAGACAACGACTCCGACTTCACCGAAGAGTGACCACCCAAGAGAGCCTCGCCACAGCGGTCTCGCGAAACCTACGCCGGCCCATCTCAAGCAGTCAAATCTTCGCCTAGAGGACTTGCAGCTCCGAATCTGATGGCGAGCTCCAAAGAAGAGAAATGCAACAACAGCTCCGATGAAGATCTTTAGGTACCCACACACGCACATGATCGTCGTCACTCAACGAACCCATGCACAACATGTCCAACTTCACCTCAGGGGAAGGCCAACGTACCACGAAGACCAGCCGGAACGGGACCCGACTACCAAAGTCTTGCCAAGACCAAGCCATCGATCGCTCATCATCGTCGTCATCGTCGTTGCCGCACAAGCCATGACGCGAGACGATCCTCGCGTCGCCGGTTGGGCTCTTGCCAACCCCGATGCCGGCCGTGAAAGCCCAGCCTCGGGAAACCACGCAGGGGAACATGCACGATCTTCACGGCGACCACTTGGAGAGGGGAAGCGCCACGAGCTCGACGTCGTCGTCCGACCCTGCGAGGCAGGATCTAGGCCCTGACCCGAATATATGCACCCAACAAAACAACCAAAGCTCTCACACAAAGTGAAAAAATGCTGTTTCGAGACGCTTTTTCTGGTGCGGTTAGGGTTTGGCGATGCGCAGGCGATCGGCGGCTCCACCACACGCGAATCCATCTGGTGCTCTCGATCTTCGGATCGTGATCATCCTTGTTTTCCCTACCTTCTCTCTGCCATCCCTCGTGCGTCTCGGCATCCCTGTGGATCTTCAGTCGGATCTCTTCACGGTTTCGAGGTGACCTAGGGGCGAACCTCGTTCCCTTCCCACCCTTGGCCCGTCTAGGTGATCGGTGAGGATCTGGGGCCATGGCGGAGAAGGATGCCGTGGCAACGAAGACTGCCGCGTTCGCGGCGGGCGATCGGATCAAGGGCAAAAGGCAGGACGCGAGCTCCTCGGGCGGATCTGCGGCCAGCGGGGAGGCGGTTGTTGACATGATGCGGAGGCTGAAGCTCACGTCCAAGGAGGCAGAGCCCTTGGTGCTTGAAGATGAGGGAGATGAAAGTCTCCCAGGCCCTGAGTGGGCATTAATCGGGAAGGTACTTGCGCCGAACACCTTGCACATCAATACGATCACTACTGTAGTGCGGACGGCTTGGGGCAATCCCAAAGGACTAATGGTGCGGCATATGGGACCGGATTTGTTCTTGGCTGAATTTGCTTCTAAGATGGATAAATTGAGGATATCCAAAGGAGGGCCTTGGTATCTTGGAAACAGTAGCCAGACATGCCATTTTGTTGAAGGATTACGATATCAAAGTTCAACCAATGGATGTTGTTTTCAACGAGCTGATCGTTTGGGCTCGTATCATGCATCTGTGATATGAGTTGATGAATGAGGAGCGCATAACTCCTCTGGTTGCACGGCTGGGTAATGTGGATTGTGTCGATGTTGATGAATCTGGTAGAGCATGGGGATCTTATCTGCGTGCCAGGGTAACGATTGATGTAACCGAACCCATCATGTGGTGTGTGTCGGTGTTCTCGAAGAAAAAGAACTTGACTATGCAGTACGAGGTGGTGTATGAGAAGCTTCCCATGTTTTGTTTCTCATGTGGACTGCTAGGTCACTCATCCCTGCTGTGTCCAACTCCTGGGGAGAGAGATGCGGAAGGAAAGTTGCCCTACAGCGGCGATAAATTGTGTGTGCCAGAGAAGAGGAAGGAGGAATCCTTGATATCTTCTAAACAGTCGCAGACTGGGAGATCATCTTGGACTGGCAAGGATTTAGGGTCTGGCTCGTAGGCATCGGCACCTTCTTCTGGGCACACTAAGGAGGTTGCGGGAATGGGGAGGTTACCTCACCTGTGAAAAAACCTACCGTGTCCGCAGGGCTTCAACGACGGGGAAGAACCCGTCTCTGGCTGTCAGAAAACAAGCCGCATCACCTGACAAGAACCGTACAGCTGGACGGAAGAGAAAGCAACCCAAGCAGGTCTGTATTCCGAAGCAACTTGTGCTTGAACCGGCTAGTCCATCTGGGCCTTGTGCGCTAGTTGTGGCAGGCGGTCAGAGTGCCCCTGTAACAGAGGGCGAGGCAGCTTTTGGGTCTCATGGTGAGGCATCAGATGACTCCAACAAGAAACATAAGAGGGATAGCGGTCGATCGGCGGATCAGGCGGTGGCTGATGAGCAGCCCCGCCAGACGCAATGATACTCCTATGCTAGAACTGTTGGGGACTTGGGTCAGACTCGACAGTAGGAGAACTGCGTTGGCTTGTCTCAACGTACTGACCCTCCTTCCTCTTTCTATCAGAAACAAAGATGAAGGATAAGCGGGTCCGTAATTTCATGTGGAGCTTGGGATTTACGGGCAGTCTCGCTGTTAGTTGTGAGGGTCTCAATGGAGGCCTTGCACTATTTTGGTTACAGCCGTTCAATGTTTCTCTTTAAGGGCCAGAATGCTCACTGCATTGATGTGGTGATTTCGTCGGATACATGTTCCCCGTGGCGTGCTTCTTTTGTCTATGGGGAGCCATGTAGATATAAGCGACATGAGTTCTGGAGTCTCATGAGGCGGCTAAGGAATCAATGGGAGGGGCCCTAGATAGCTTGTGGAGATTTCAACGAGGTTTTATTCCAACATGAGCACGCAGGCGTCCAGGAAAGATCGGATTCTCAGATGAACCAATTCAAGGACTGTTTGGATGAATGTGGTCTTGTGGACTTGGGTTTCTCTAGCCCTCTGTTTCACTTGGTCAAATCAACAGGAGGGTGATGCTGGGGTTCGTGTCCGATTGGATAGGGTTGTGGCGAACAGCTCTTTCACTTCTGCTTTTGATGATTGTGTGGTAGAAAACATTATAACAACCACTCCTGATCATTTTGTTGTTTTAGTTCGTCTCCAGAAATCTGGTGAGATCTCTGAACGGAGGCTGGTTCGGGCTGGCTTTAAATTCGAGGCGGCCTAGTTGCGGGTGCCCGACTACCGGGATACCTTGGAGAGGGCTTGGACTGAATCCTGTTCTGGACCGCGGTCCCTGCAGACTACCTGGACCAGCTTACATTCTGTGGCTTCCTCTTTGCAAGAATGGAGCCAGGTGAGTTTCGGTGCAGTCCGGAAAGCGATCAGGAAGTTGGAGCGGCAGCTGAAATTGATTCAGCTGGCGTCGTGGAACCCTGACGTGCTTGCCAAGGCAAAGGAGGTTGAAAGGAAACTCTATGAGCTGTTCGAAGGGGAAGAAATCATGGCAAGGCAGCGTTCTCGCGTGGATTGGCTGAAGGAGGACGATCGGAACACCGCCTTTTTTCACGCCCGCGCTTCTGCTTGTCGTCGCACTAACAGAATACGTGCGCTCGTCCGCGAGGATGGGTCACGTTGCGAGGAGCTCGATGAGATCAAGGTATTGACAGAGGAGTTCTATGGTAAGCTCTTCACGTCTGAACCTTGTGAATCCGAAGTTGTTCTTGATGCCATCAAATCCAAAATCTCTAATGGGATGAACGAGGAGCTGATTAAGCCTTATACGGATTTGGATATCATAACAACATTGTTTCAGATGGGGCTACAAAGGCACCCGGGCCTGATGATTTTCTGGCACTATTTACCAAACACACTGGGAATTCTTGAAGGATGACATTTGCTCGGCTGTAAGGGGCTTCCTGATGGGTGATGAGATTCCAAAGGGTTTTTGTGACTCAGTGATTGTACTTATTCCTAAGGTAACTAGTCCCCAGCATCTCAAAAATTAAAGACCCATCAGTTTGTGTAATGTTTTATATAAGATAGCATCGAAGGTTCTTGCTAATCGCCTGAAAGTGATCCTACCTGTGGTGATTTCAGAACACCAAAGTGCCTTTGTTCCTAGCAGATTAATGACGGATAATGCCTTGATTGCTTATGAGTGCCTCCATACTATCAGGAAACAACAAGCCAAGAGACCATTTTTTCTCTCAAAATTGATATGATGAAGGCTTATGACCGTGTAGAATGGGACTATCTGCACGGCTCACTTTGCAAGTTGGGTTTTGCTCCTGCATGGATTTCTGCAGTTATGAGATGTGTCATGCATGTTCGTTATGCGGTTCGTGTTAATGGAGAGCTCACCTCACCTGTTGTTCCCTCCTGGGAAATTCGCCAAGGGGATCCGATAAGTCCATATCTTTTTTTCTTTGTACTGAGGGGTTGTCTAGTCTGCTATTTGACAAGGAGAATGTGGGGGTTCTACAAGGAGTTCGTAATGGTCGCTCGGGCCCACCTATTTCCCACCTCCTATTCGCAGATGATAGCATCTTCTTTGCTCGGAGCGACTCGAGAAGTGTTGAGGCTCTTAAGGAGACCCTTGTGTTATACTGTCAAGGTTCCGGTCAAAAAATTAATATGGATAAGTCGTCGGTTTTCTTCGGATTACATTGTGACAGTCATGTCAAAGGTGAGGTGATGGAGCAGCTGGGTGTAAAGAATGAAGCTTTGCAGGAGACATACTTAGGTATGCCTACTGGAGTTGGACGCTCGCCTACGGAGTGCTTCAAACCGATCTTGGACAAAGTCTGGAAGCATTTGAATGGCTGGTCTGGTCGGCCTTCGTCAAGGGCTAGTAAGGAAACATTACTCAAGGCAATTATTCAAGCAATCCCCACTTATATTATGAGTTGTTTCCGTATCTCTACCTCCACTTGTGATTCGCTGAGGAAGGCAATTGCGGATCATTGGTGGGGTTTTGAGGATGGGAAGAAGAAGATGCATTGGAAGAGCTGGGAATGGTTGACTACACCAAAATCTCTAGGGGGTCTCGGTTTTAGAGACTTCATTTTGTTCAATCAGGCGATGCTGGGACGCCAATGCTGGAGATTACTTACCGATCCAACTTTGTTGTGTGCCAGAGTACTCAAAGGCAGGTACTTCCCAGATTGCGAGTTCTGGGAAGCGCCCCAACCGAGGTCTTCATCCTTTACGTGGAGAAGCATTTGCCATGGTATGCAACTTGTGAAGATGGGAGTTTGATGGAGTGTTGGAGATGGGAATACAATTAAAGTGCTTGCTGATAATTGGATACCAAATGTGAAACCTCAGATGCTGCAACCTCTGACGCCGATCCCTGACGGCGCTACTGTGGATTTCTTACTCAATGAAGATCGCAGTGCATGGGATGCGGATGTGGTCTGCATTGTTTTTGAGGAGGAAGTAGCAACTCAGATTCTACATATTCCGATCAGTAGGCGGGTCGGTTCAGACTTTGTCTCCTAGCCATATACCAAGTTCGGTGAGTACACTGTTCGCTCGGCCTATCAACTTGCGAGGACGGAAAAATTCTTTATGGACCGAAGCAAGAAGAGCGAAGGTGTGACCTCGGATGCGTAGGATGAGAGCCTACTCTGGAAGAGATTATGGGCAATCAAAGCTCCTGGAAAAATGAAGATTAACCTCTGGAGGTTTGCCCATGATTGCCTTCCCTCCGGTGTACAGCTCACACACCACCATATTCCAGCCTCAGCGTCGTGCGTGTACTGTAACCGTGAGGAATCTATTGATCATATGTTCTTGTTCTGCCAGTTTGCCAAGGAGGTGTGACAAGAGATTAAACGAGGCTCGGGGATTCATCTGCGTCGGAAGTCCTTCACCACTTCGAAACTTTGGGTCTTCAAGTTCTTGGCAAGATCGACTGACAGAGAACGCATGATATTGGCAGTGGTTGTTTGGCACTTGTGGTTGGCTCGGAATGATGTCAAAAATGGAGAACCTATGAGGCACCCACACAGTATTGCTGAGCAATGTCGAGCGTATGTCGAGATGATTGAGTTGCATCTATTCCAACCTAACCCTTCTACTAGGCGTGAGACTTCAAATTTTGTGCCCCGTTGGTCTCCGCCGCCTGAAGGTACAGTTCATATTAATGTTGATGCAGCCCTTTTTTATTCTTCTCATCGGATGGGAATTGGCGTCGTGATTCGGAACCACATAGGAGATTGTTTGGTTGCTTGCAGCGAACTCGTCCAGGAAGTCACGGTGCCGGAAGTTGCTGAAGCGTTGGCCCTTCGCCGCGCTCTCTCCCTTGCTAGCGAAGAAGGTTTCGACAGGTTGGTGATCATTTCCCATTGCCTGTCTTTGGTGCAGCGCGTCAACTCTCTGTTGTTGATCGCAGTCTAGTCGGGGTGGTGGTACAAGACATTAAAGCTATTCTTCCCAGCTTTGCTTCAGTGCCTGTTACCCATGTTTATCGTCATAGCAATGTTGCGGCTCACACTTTAGCTCGCTCTGCGGAGCAATTTATTTCTGTAATCTTTAGAAACTCTATCCCGGATTGTATCCCGCAGACAATTTGTAATGGTTTGTCATGATCAATAAAGACCCGTATTCTCTCTAAAAAAGCTCTCACACAAACACATCAATCTATTGAACGCTGGGCAAAAGTGTGAGCCTCAAACTATTACTAGTGTACCCCTATTTTCTTACCTAAAACCTCCACAACAATTTGCAAGAGGCAAAATCTTTGATTGGCCCCCCTCAAACTTATTTTCTGCTTCCGCTACTGCTGCGGACCACCCAACGCGCATCATCATCATTCGCCACTCAACTCATGCACAATATCTCTAATTTCGTATTAGGGGAAGACCAACACGAAGACCAGTCGGACACGCCGGAAGAGGACCACCCGACTACTAAAGTCTTGTCGAGACCAAACCATTGCCCATCATCGTTGCCGCGCAAGCCATCACGTGGGACGACCCTCGCGTCGCCGGTTGGCCTCTTGCCAACCCCCAATACCGTAAAAGCCTAGCCTCGGGAAATCACGCAGGGGAACATGCACGATCTTCACGGCAACCCCTTCAAGAGGGGAGGCGACGCGATCTCGGAGCCGTCGCCCGACCCCCTGCAGGGCAGGATGTAGGCCTTGACCCAAATATGTACCCAAGCTCTCAGACAAACACAACAATCTATTGAACGCTGGCCAAGAGTTTGAACTGAATCATGGGGCTATTTGGTTTAGCTTATTTGTGGCCTATAGCTTTTAGCTTATAAGCGGAAAAAAAAACACCTAAATAGGTGCTTTTGGTTTATAACACCGTACAACTATGTCCGGTTAAAACCCAAAAGCTAAAACCATGGGTGCTTTTGTGGCTTATAAGAGCATGTACAACGAGCTGGTGCTTAGGCTAGGTGCTTAAGAGAGAAAAAACGGATTTTTTGCCACATTAGAATCATCGGGTGCTTACCACACACAAAGAGTGTCTAGCCTGGCATCGATGCCCCATCGGGTGCTTAAGAAAATAACTAGTGTTTTCTGAGTACAGGATTAGACTAGGCCACCCGCACTAGGAAAGCACCGGTGCAAACTTATGTGCATTGGAGAAATGAAAATCTAATCATGTGGTTGCTGACGTTTCGGGTCTTTAAGCACCTTGGAATGTTACGTGCTCTAAGCCAGAATCCAAAAACCAGATTTAAACTCAACCAAACAGCTTACAAGTACTAGTACAGCAGTGTGAAACAAGAATAACAGCCGCCGCAACAGCTACAGCAACAACGAGAAGAAGAACAAAGAGAGCAATGGTGCGTGCGTGCAGAGCGCTCAATCGCAGTTGTGAAGCTCGAGGCCGCACACGCGGCGGATGGAGCTCTCGAACAAGAGCGCGTACTGGTCTTCGTCGCTCCAGAGCTTGCAGAGGCAGTCGACGTCGCAGCAGCCGCCGCGGGCTTGCGATTTGCCGGCGAAGAAAGAACGGCAGCTGCCTATTGTCGGCTGCACGTCGTCGCAGGACGACACCGGTGCCGCGACGAACAGTAGCACCAGCAGCAGCAGCAGCAGCGCCGCCGCGGCGCGGGTCATGGTCGCGGTGGCCATCGGTCGGTGATCCGTGGTCGCAGCTAGCTAGCTAGCTAAGGCAGATCGATGGGCGGTGTCTAGCCGTACTGCTAATCGCCTTGGTCTGAAAGCCCTTTTTATAGGCCACTATAGCAGGTGACCGACTAGGGCAGGTCAACTAAATACATGGATGGAATTCTATATACGCGCAGGCTCGCAGGTCGAAGTATTCGCATCAGGTCAAATACATGGATGGAATTGTATATATACGAGCAGGCTCGTAGGTCGAAGTATTCGCATCAGCCAGAGCCAGATCGATCGGTGCATCGATGAATGAATATGAATACAAGTAGTACTAGTACCACCGTACCACCGGAGGAACCGTGCGTGATCCCCTTCCTACGGTAACCGCACATTGCTTGTCCCCCCGAGCTGGAGCGCATTTGGTATACGGTAGCCTGCACGATCTCTCCCGGTGATCGCCACGCACGGCGAAGAATTCGATGAAATACATCCATGCATCATCGAGATGGACGTTTAACTCAAGTCAACCATACGATTAATGTCAACGGGGAAATACGCCAAGTTCACTTTGAATATACTGGGCGGTTGCCCGCATGCATCTCTATCAGGCCCTAAAAACATGGGTTTGTCTAAATTCAAATGTATCTAAACGCATTTTAGTATATAGATACGTTCGAATCTAGACAAACTCAAGTCTGCTATTCCCTCTGTTTCAAAATATACGAAATGCAATATCCCAATCAAATTCCACACCGCCGGCGACCAACTCCGGCACCGTCGCCACTAGATCTACCAGCATGTGGTCAGTCAACAACTCCCCTCGCAGCAGTGATGACGCGATCGGTGCACGACGACCAGACGAGCAGGGCCTCTGACAGTGCGAGCTCTACAAGAGGAAAAGCATCCGCGAGCAGGCTTTCCCCTCCGTTTCGAAGAGAAAAAGGAAAACGTCTCCTTCAGCAAACAGAATTGTGACACCAATCCTTGTACTCCCTCCGATACTAATTAATGTTCTCATGTAACGAATCTACTAGACAAATACGAGAACATCAATTATGATCGGAGGATGTAACGTAAATGATAACAGGCGATGGTCATTGCTCCAATAGATCAATATGATCCATGACCATGAGCTAAACTTGCATTTTATAGCTTATTAATAACTTATATCACCACAACCTACACCTATAAATAAACCCATAACCATCATCATCTACTCTGCGTACAGCTGACACTGTCCAACCAATTATCAGCACCTCTAAGCCATTTGCTACAGATCTTCATGTCACACCCTTCATATAAACATAACGATATCGATTGACGACGTCTCATTACCTCGCCCCCTTTCCATCTACACCACGCAGCAAGCACCGTCATAACTCGTAAACTCCCCTTCACCGCATCAGATCTTCTGAGTAGACCTACAACGGTAAGAATATGTTCGGTTAGCCAAGCAGGTCGGATAAAACAACTTTGGTCTGAGTTCCTTCCATTAGTATGATCCTTTATGCTACCAGTGCAAAGCGTTCGTTCAGCAGTCGGATTCTAACGTGAGAAATAAAAATGCACATGAACGCTACAATCTAGTGGTTCACGAGCACTCAGAATTCGAGGAAACCAAATCGATTTTATCAGAGAAAAACATCTAACGATTTGATAAATGCTATGCAATCTATTAGTGCCCCTAATACTCCCTGGGACATAGCTTCTGGCCCTTTGGTCCCTGGACTATCGCCTCAATCTAACTCATATCCACAACTCCAATGCACCCTCAACTAGCAAAGCTGTTCAAACTGTGTCAACCAAGACTGGCTTTTGTGGGCAGTTTTGTGTGGTGTGGCTGACAAATCATACATTTTGCAATCGCATCCCATACAAGGCAGCTGGCCCGCATAGCACGCACTGGGGGAAGAAATAACACATTCGCATATCGTCCCAACACTTGACTGCCACACCTCCCATCGTTGCATGTGTCCTTCACAGTTGTTGTCATATCCATGATAGAGCTCGTAAGTTGGTGCCCAAATTGCCCCTCTGCCCACTGCTACTCACAGGTGCTAACTTGACAGTAATGAGGATCACAGAGAGTAGCACAATGTTCTCTGCGTGAATTTGGGGTTGATATGGGAGTGAACAGAGATAAAGGGAGGGGCAGAAGGAGAAGTCATCTAGAATAGCCCGGTGGACAATGCCACTTCTTATTGGACCAGGGGGTACATTGCTCTGGTTCTAGGAGTTCAGGGCGAAAGTTAAATGGAATCAGAGTTGGGGTGAAAATTAAAAGAGACAATAGTTCAGCCACCAAAAGTAGACTTTCTCCTATCAATCTTTTTAATGGAAGGAAATGGTACTCGGCATAGATTTTTCAGCCAACGTGGAGCTCTCTGTACAGCATCTATTCTGATCATTGAGAATTTCCATTCACTATTTGAATGTCACTTTTCCAGCAAGAATGACCCTTTCGAACATGACATTCCTAAATGGATATGTCAAGGAAATATGTTGGAGAAATGCGGGGCAAAAGAAAAGATATACCTGCTATACAATTCTGCAGATGAGAATTTGCTTCGTCTACAGAAGAGCTTCACATGTTGCCTTATTGTGACCTGCTTGCTTGCACCTGCTACAGAGCCGTATAAGAGTGGTCGTCTTGTTGGGGTTAAACCTCTTCCTTCTTGGTTTATCTGATGTCCGTGGCTTGGGAGGTGGGATCGTTGCCCCGGCACTAAAATCAAAGGTATCCATGTCAGGAATTGGGAATATTGTTTCCGAGTATGTCAAATGGTAGCTCTCTATTCTAAAGAACTTTGAGCAGTAGTCGTGGAAAGATCGTCCAATCCTGTTAAACACAGCAACAGCATGCATACAAGGGAGGCCAGAAAGTTGCCACCTCCGGCAGCTGCATTCCCAATTTGCAAGATTAACAACACAAATACCGTTGCCCCGCACTTCAAACAGAGTCTCAGAAGAGCACAGCACGGTCAGCTTTCCAGCCTTCGACATCTCATCCTGCGCTTTGTACTCCATGGAAGGTGTTAAAGGCCCTTCCCATGACTTGCAGGCTTCACGCCTCGCTTCTATTGTCTCTGTTATTTTTATTCTCAGAGAGTCTATCATCAGCACCATTGACCCCTCCTTCTTTGTCGGTATCCAGTTATTAAATACATCAACAATGTTTGAGGAGAAATGGTCATACCGACAGCCTCTGAAGACGGCATCTGACCAATGCTCTGGCTTACTGGCAATGATCCAGTCAGCAGCTTCAGTGGATATATTCCTTATGCTCTCAATCGATGCATTAAACTCATCAATGCTGCATGCTTGTGCTGCACGAGTAAAATCCTCAACCATCGCATCTCTTATCTGTTGTGACCATGGCCCCTTTCGCAGTTCTCCTCTGAATTCCTCCATGATATGATGCAAACAAAAGGCATGATGGCTATCTTCAAACACATGCGGGACAGCAGCATCCAGACCCTTTTGTCCATTGGACAAGAATGTCATAGCATCGAATGGGTAGTTATGATATTGGAGAGCTATCCTCAACTGTGTCAAGAACCAAACCCAGCTATCATAATTGTCATCTTCAACTGCATTAAATGCCACTGGAAAGATACCATCATCCGCATCAACCGCAGCAGCAACCAGTAACTTGTACTCATTTGTTGCTTTGAGCGGAACCTTGTCAAGAAAAAGTAGAGGCCTACACCCATTTGCAAAACCGTGCAAAGAAGCATGGAATGCAACAAAAACACGGCGTGTATCCACCGTCTGAGACAACTCAAGTGAACTCCCTGGGTTGGTCTGGAAAAGCCTATCCCGATACCAGGGCAAATGGCCGAATGTCTCCCTCATAACATGAAACATCTCCTTCTGTGCCACTTCTCTACCTCGCCAAACCTGTGAATAGGTCAGCAGAACTCCATATTCTTCATATATTTCCTTGACAAGGTCCTTCGGCTTGAGCGTTGAGTTCTCACGCAGCTTCTCCTTGATGATGGCAGTCAGCCACTGCCTTGTTGCTCGCCGCTGACCCTCTCCACCAACTCCTCCGCACGTGTGCTCATCAGTCATTTTCTTGATAACAAATTTCTTGCTACGAGATGACTCAGATGCATGCAGTCGCCAGGTGCAGCCATCCCCAACACACTTTACAGTGACACGGGTGGTTTCATTCTTGATGAATCGGTACACAAATCCTTTCCCGATGGCATACTTGCACAACTGAGCTCGGAAATCCTTCACGTTGTCAAATTCTTGACCGACACCTTTAATAATGTCATCCCAGAACACGTTAGGATTATAGGTAAGCTCCGGTGGAGGATCTATTATGATCTCAGAGCCATCATACGCATTGATTGCATCATCAATAATCCCAGTTGGTTCCCTGCAAAAGCCATGCAGGCATCTGTGAAACTCACAATTCTTACAAACTTTGCGGAGTAACAAGACAGAACATGAGTAGAACCTTTCCGTATCAATGAGAGCAAGCTTGTCCTGATTCAAGACATCTGGATCAGAGGAAACAGATCCATCTGTGGCGACAAAGGCAACATCACGCCCAAATTCTACTTGAAATTCCCTAGTTTCATCAAGAACAATAGAAATTATTTGCTTTGGACAGTATCATATCACAAGTAGAATGATTGAACCCCTACAATCTACAGCCAGGTAATTGTACATGATAGTGCAAACAAGTCTCTACGATGAACTAACAGCTTACTAAGCAACCAAGTATTAACTGATCACACTAAGTAGAGTTCATACGAGCAAGTCTGCAAATCAGGCGAAATGAAGAAGGGAAAACTAAAGTAGCAGTAACTACAAAATACGAAGACTGAAAAAAAGATAATGCAACTGACGTGATCAGAACAGGAAACCATTCAAATAGCGCTGATCTACAGAGAGTGTCATATGGAAAATTAGGTAAGAGAAAAAACTACAATATGAGATAGAAGTAGCCTAGTAGGTACTAACAGAAAGGGGCACTAACAAAGTTGTAGATATGCCTATAAGTAACAAGAGGTGGTACCAAAGTAATGAACATCCATATAAGGTAATCATGTTAAATGTCCATGGTGTAACTAATTCTACAGTGGTATGATCTGCTTCCTGAACAACAATGATGCTGCAAACTAAATAATGGCGGGATTTTAAATTCTAGAGATTTCATCAAACAGAATAAATGAAAATGTCTGGCTTTACTGGGAGGACTAAAAACTCAAAATGAGGTAGGCAGACGATTTGATAATATGCTAAACACAGCCTGAAGCAAACTGCGTCTCTTGAATTAGGCCTGTATTTAATTGACTGCAGAGAATACTACTTTGGAAAACAAATATAGGAACTCCAAACTTTCAGTTTTATGTCTTGAAGGGCGCAAAAGATTGCAACCAGGGTAAACCTCATAATAGTTAGTAACCAAGGGCACAACAGAAATGCAAGGATGTGGTAACTATGTGAAGATTGGTTCTGTACTCGTTGTAATCATTTAATGTAACCACCGGACTTGGTTGATTGATATCATGGGTGTTAGTTTGAACTGCAGCACTGGTAGCAATAGGGGTCTTCTTGTTACTCTTGGATGTCCTGGAGAAAGGGAGAACACTGAGTGCAATGTGAAAGAGTAACAACATCAGAGAAAGACAACAGGCACAGGGCCACCTACTTGTTTTTGGAAGCTGGCCTTTTCCTTTTGTCAGCCTGTGCATTAGATCCAGCTTTAACAGTGGAAGCTCCAGTGTACGGTACGATACTCCTAGTTAGCAGTACACATCAGGTGATGCTTCACATTGGCTCTTCTAAATGAACTATAAAAAGATTACATGGGAAGATCGAACAGGACATACCTGTTCTCCACTCTGCTAATCACAAAAACGTCGACTTGTGCAGCACTAGCAGTAAAATCAACCATCCGTTGCAAATCTCTATCACACGAGACTGTGATGAGAGTTCTGTTATTGTTCGGGAGAAAGTATTTGAACGACATATCAGTGACATCGACATGGAACACCTTGGACACCTCATCCTTGAAGCTGTCCAGTGGCATCTCCCGAGAGACGTCAACAGCGTGCGCTTCTCCTCCTTTGTAGATCAAATTCCCGTTGGGACCAGAAGTGAACTCGCCACCGTATTGGCAAATGGCTACTACAAAACCACCCTCCGCCATGCTTTGTAAGTCGTTCCTTGATGACCCTGTATTTTAGAAGAAAAAACATTCTAGTAGCAGAAAGTGTATTCAATAATAAAGGTCCTTACTCGTACAAATATTTAGCCCTGCAGACGTAATTCAATTTCACTTAATCGAGAATATATACACGAGGATTCAAACAAGAAGCTCCCAGATCCCGGTTCAAAAGAATATGAACTCTAAAATGCAGGCTAAGATGAAGATAAAGCCCCAGATAACAGAGAGAATAAGCCAATGATATTTATGGCTGCCTGTTTGGAAAGGATAACTGATGACAGCTTATTTTTTTACTGGTGAACGGCGCGAAATTAGAAATACCTCTGGACTCATTTGCCTGATGCTTACATTAGACTGTCTATTTGCACAAGTTACCGAGGAAATAAAGTTGAAACATATGGAACAATCACAAATACTATGCATCATCTTTGCTCACTGGTACGCACTGCCCTATATAATGAAAATGTACTGAAAACATGAGTGGAACATTTGCCTTCAGGTGCTGTGTCCATTCACACGAATCGGGAGACGCAAGCACGGCAAAAGGAGTTTACCCTTAGACCTCGCTGAGCAGAGGGGCGTCGAGGGACTTGGATGGCGGCTTCCTGGCTATCTCTCTGCGACCTAATCTGTCGGCGAGCCGCACAGTGACCAGGACGGGGAGCTTGGCGGCGACCCGTCCGGCCCCGCGGTGCGGCAGAGCGGGAACAGCGGGGCGGGTCTTCGGGGGATACAGGGCTCTCCGGTTGATGAGCGAGGCAGCCGGCTTGGCGGAGGTCTAGTCAGCGAGGAGGCCGGAGGGAGCGGGCGGCGCAAACCCTAGGCCGCTCCGTCGGTTCTCCGTCGCGAGTGAAAACGGTTTGGGGGAGAGGATCAGAGGATAGGAAAATGAAGGGTGGAAAGTGCGAATGTACCACTCAGTGGCAGAAGATTCTGTAATTTCGTTAAAATCCAGGGGCATTACGGTAAGGCATAGCCCAGCCGGATCCACGCCCACAGTCCGCACGGCGTCCGACCGCCTCGCCGCTCTCGGTCGCACCGGCCACCGCCCACGCACCAGCTGGCAGCTGCCTATGAGAGCGCTGACGGCCGCCACCGCCTCCCCGCTCCGCGCCCTCCTCCTCCTCCACCTCTCCTCCCTCTCCCCGCGCCCCCCGCTCACCATGAACCCATCCTCTTCCTCCTCCGGCTACCGCTCCAGCGCCGCCGCCTTCGCATCCCCGCACCAGCCGCGCGGCGGCGGGGGCGGAGGCCGGCGATCCGGAGGCCGTGGCGGTGGCGACGGCGGAGACCGCATCGACGCCCTCGGCCGCCTCCTGTAATACCATCCACACGCGAACTCCGACTCCCCTCTGCTACATGCCCAAATCGCCACCCGTGTACTCACCGCTGCTTCCGGTTTTGCGGACGGTTCTCTTCTCAGGACGAGGGTCCTGCGGCACATGGCGTCGGAGCTGAGGCTGGACATGAGGAGCGACGGCTACGTGCGGGTGCGCGACATACTCAGGCTCAGCCTGCAGACCTTCGCCAAGGTTCCCCTCAAGTCCCACACGGTGGACGAAATCAGGGAGGTAAAAACAGCGATTCTCTCGACTCCTCACCGTTCCTCTTCTTGCTGACCAGCAGAGAAATCTAGCTAAAACCCTAGCGTGTTGCATGTTGTTCAATCTAGTTAGCATGCATCCTGAGCTTACACCGGGGAGTCGTTGCAAGTTGTCAGCAGACCACTACGGAGTTCGCCTTAATTCAAATTGTGATGACTTCTTGAGTTGGCTTGAAACGTGATTTAATATAGAATGTTGATTTTACTCCGTGTAGGCGGTCAGGCGGGATAACAAGCAGAGGTTTAGCCTGTTGGAGGAAGATGGTGAGCTGCTGATTCGGGCAAACCAGGGGCACACCGTGACAGTACGTTCTTCTGCTAACCGGAAACACTATATATTTAGTTATTACCATTGCAATGTCATTTATCTTGTCCACGATAACCTGCCATGCTCTATCTAATGGTTCTTCTGTAACTGCTGAGAGGCGCACCCATATACATAAGGAGCAAGATTGCGCTGAACCAGTTTCTAGGATTTCTATGTCACCTATATACCAGACATTGCCTGCTGCAGCTCAAGATGTTTATGCTTAGCATATTAGTCAGTGTTGGTTTTGATATGCTAACTAGTTATGCAAAAATAAAATTGTTGGATTTCTTGTTGGTCTGAATTAGGAAAAAAAGAAGTTGCAATTCATGTGTTCCGGGCAAGACTTCTAAGTAGTTATACCCCATATATATGTTCTTATGTAGCTAGCACTTCGGTTTAACTTCCATCTTAACAATGTGGACACTCAATTCCTCTGTGATGCCTAACTTTCACAAAATTAAAAGCTCCAGCAGCATAACACATTATACAGGATGATAATTAAAGCGTTTTAACTGTGTACATGTTTTGAACAAATCATGTCAGATCTTAACTAAGAGAATGCAAGCTACTTGTTTTTTTAACCGTTACAAGCCATATTACAGTTCAGGTCATGTTGTCAGCATGGTTTTTAAGGCGTCCAGGCGCTTTAAGGCGCTGGAGGGGCGCCTCACAGCCTAGGCGCTCAAAGCGCGAAACGAGGCGACGCCTTAGTTAGTTACTGAAGCGCCTACAGGAGGAGGGAGGGGAAGCAAGCAGCAGTTACAGAACAGAACAAAGCTCTCCACTGAAAACAGTAGCAGCTGAGGCGGGAGAGAAAAGAGACAAGGAGGAGGGAGGGGAAGCAGTGCCTTGTTGCCCTGCTGGGGAATGGTTACACCAGGTGGAGGAGAGGCCCTGAAGCTTGGCCGGAGAGGAGTAGGCTGGCGGAGGAGATCTGGCGGAGGAGGAGCTGGCCGCCAGAGAGGAGAGAGCTCCTCTCTCTCTCTCTCTCTCTCTCTCTCTCTCTCTCTCGACTGGATTAGGTCAAGGGTCTGTTCCCCTCTCTTTCCCCTCTCAATCGGCCCCCAATTTCCCTCCAATCCCGCCCGATTTCTGTTTTCCTGCTCGCGAGCTCACAGTTCCCGCTCGACCTGACCATGGGTCCAAAGTCGATCGAAGCGACGACTTACCCGCGTAGGCGACGACCTGGACGCCTCAAAGCGGGAATCTGGACGCTTTTGTAAAAAATCTGAAGCGGGGACGACGCCTTCCCACCTCTGGGCGCTCCGACGCTTAAGCTTCGCCTAGGCGACGCCTTAAAAACCAAGGCCTCGTCTCACTTTAATTGAGACAGAATCCAATCCATTCTGTATCTTGGTTGGCGTATTTCTGAGAGCAGTGTTCCCGTTCTCTGTCATGTGGGTTGGGTTGTGGCATGCCATGTACTAGTTCATTTTTTCACCAAGTGAATTGTACTTTACATGAAACCAGCTTAGTGGAATTGATCAAATTTGTTTTATAATATTACCGTAAACCTCTTGCAGACAGTTACTTCAGAGAGCTTGTTGAAACCAATTTTGTCAGCTGATGAAGTCTCGGGTACATTATGATCTTAATTAATTCTCATATTTGCTTCCTCTCATGAATGGTAGTGTGTTTGTTATAATTCCTTGTATGCACAGTTTGTGTCCATGGAACTTACAGGAAAAATCTTGATTCAATCCTGCAATCTGGGCTGAAAAGTATGGCGAGGTTACATGTACATTTCTCAAGTGGTTTACCGTCAGATGGGGAAGTTATTAGCGGTACGATTGTTTGCCATTACAAACATTCTATCATTGAATTTATTATTATTCTGGAAACAAGTAGAAGAACTAAAGGTTGTTCTCGTAGTCAGAAGCTGTGCTGAAGATTATTTATGTTTTGTACAATGCACCCAATAACTGCTATCTATTCCATTGTTTAGCCGTGCATGAAGAACTGGTCGTTATTTGTTTCCAGCTTGTGGTCTAATGTTTCTTGCACTGCTGAACTAACGTCTTGTCTTCTTCAGGTATGCGGCGGAGTGCTAACATCTTGATATATTTGGATGTGAGCAAGGCACTACAAGGTACCTATGCTTACTGTAATAGTTGCAAAATGCCGTGTCAATTTTTTCTTTCATTTTCTCACAAGAGGCTAATATTTGACAACCAAATTTTCGCTCTCAGACGGAATGAAGCTCTACATTTCAGACAACAGGGTGATACTGACGGAGGGTTTCGACGGCGTCGTTCCTGTCAAGTACTTCGAGAAGATCGAAACATGGCCTGGACAAGCGCCGATACCATTCCAGAGATAGCTACTAGGTCCTACAGCACCACTGAGGTTTCTGTATGTGAGGGATTCAGATTAACGGGCTTTGCTCGATTTCATTGCGGTGAGCCTGTGAAATGGAAATGTACTGCTTGTTTTCTGAAAGAGCTGCAGTGCGTGTACTTGCGGCAGGAGACACTATCTCTGCTGCCCTTGTGGTTGTACGAACCTACAAGTTGTGGTTGATAACTGAATTTGCTTGTGTATGATGCATGTCAATTCTGTACCACTCTGATGTTCCATTGCCCTGTTGAACACTTGTTGAACACTGGATGTTATATCCAGCAGCGTCAGGTGTACGACAGATCAATGTAGTAACTTGCATCGCATATCTGACAGGACACACGCACATTTTGGTGCTGAGAAAAATAAATTTTACCATATTTTGTGATCGGTAGTTTGTGATTTCTTTTAGAGGCACGGAAGCTAGAGTACAGTCAATTGCGTTTGGCTGTGGCTATTTATTTATTTTTTGAAGGAATGCCTATTTGCGGTCATTGAATTGACTGTTACATCGTTAATTACACCACGTTTGATAAACCCGGAGGATCACCATCCCAAATTAAGATCTCCTTTGTAACTGAAGCGTTCCTTACTAAATTGTGAGCCACTTTGTCTGCATCGCTTGGACAGTGTTGGAAAGAAACATCATCTATCAACCATGCCTTCATAAAACACTCAACCATGATTGGTGAATAGGGACTCCATATCTCAATTACTCCATTGAAAGACTGAATGAGTTGGTCCACGAATCAAATACAATAATAATTGATGAGCAACCCAAATGCTCCAACAATTCCACTTTTAAGAAGAGCTAAGGCCTCGACAGCAGTTGCGTTGAGAACAATCTGCAAAGGGCATGCCATACCATCGATCACTTCACCACGATGATTACGAAGAACAACCCCCGCCGACCCCGATCCGTCTACATGAAAGGATGCGTCAATATTGAGCTTATAGGAACCTCAAGGTGGATTATTCCATAGAACACTCTTCTCCTCCGAGCTATACTTTGTTTTGTTGTACCGTAGTTTGATGTTAGTGCCGAGGTAGCAAAAGCTGAACTGGATGGTGAGGCCACATGGTTTCCTTCAACTTTCCCCCTTCTTTGCAGCATCCTACAACATTGGGTTATTGTAAACCTAGCCTATAAAAAATTGAGGATTTCTTCTTCGAGCTGCATAAAATGAACTCAAGCACAACTCAAACAGACATATCAATATGCAAAATTAAGCTCATCCCATACCTCATCCAAGAAGCACCCATCCTTCCATGGAGGGATAGAACGCACGCTTCTCTCTTCCATAAGAGCATATCTAGCCATCGGGGCCCCATGCCATTTCCCAGCGCTAAATAGCGTTGTTTGGGGGGGCATCGGCTCTACTTTCGGCGTGGGGGCGCTGGTTCCTAGCAACGCTCTCGGTTCCGCCCCCCCAGTCGGCGGTTTCAGTGGTGAAAAATGAAGCAAATATCACACAACATATTTTTATCACATAGTTCGACATACAAATAAATACAAAGCAAATAGTTCAACAAATTAAAGCAAGCTCATAATTTAACAAGTTTTGACACACAAATTAAAACACATCAAACTGGGTGTTGTTTTTGCGCCTCCACAAGTGCTCCACCAGATACTATTGTAGTTGTTGATGCATATGCGGGTCTCGGATCTCCTGACGCATAGCGAGGAAGGTAGCCCATGATGTCGACACATCGTGATCAATAGCTACAAGAGGACCCTGTCTGAAATATGGTTCAGTGTCAATCACCGACTCGTCCCGCTCACTCTCAATGTTCATGTTGTGCAAGATCACACAGGAATTCATCACCTCCCACATCTGAGATTTCGACTAGGTTAGAGCGGGGTACCGAACAACAGCAAGTCGATCTTGGAGCATGCCAAACGCCTACTCGATATCCTTCCTGCAAGGTTCTTGCTCCTTGGCAAAGTTGGAATTCTTGCCCACAATAGCGTTTGAGATAATCTTCACAAATGTTGACCATCTTGGATATGTATCATCTATCAGGTAGTACCCCTATTGTAGTGGTGCCCATTGATCACATAATCCACCAGGAGAGCATGAAGTTCAACAAGATTGACAAAAACATTCGAGCACTGGAGGACGTTGATTTCATTATGAGATCCTGTCATACAGAAGAAGGCATGCCTAATCCATAGATCTTGATCAGCCACTACCTCAAGTATCATACTACAATCTCCTTTGTGGCCTTTGTACATTCCCTGCCAATCAATGTGCAATTCTTTCGTGCCCAATGCATGCAGTCGATGCTTCCAAGCATCCTAGGAAATCCTCTTACTTCATTATGTTCTAGGATCCGATAAGTGTCTTCGGCATTGGATGATCTCAAGTACGTTGGTCCAAACAATGCCACCACTGCCTTGTAGAACCTGTAAATGCACTCAATGATGGTGGACTCGGTCATGCGTAGATAGTCATCTTGTGTATGAACATGAGCTCCATATGTAAGCATCATCACAGTAGCAGTGCACTTCTAGAGTTAGTAAAATCCTACCGTGTGGGTGTAGTCACTCCCGGATGGCATGCCCAATCTTGATGAAAAGATTTTGCCCCATCCGGCGAAATACCATCTCATTATGCAAAATCTGAAGCGGGCACGACGCCTTCCCACCTCTGGGCGCTCCGACGCTTAAGCGTCGCCTAGGCGACGCCTTAAAAACCATGGTTGTCAGGCCTCGTCTCTTACTTTAATTGAGACAGAATCCAATCCATTATGTATCTTGGTTGGCGTATTTCTGAGAGCAGTGTTCCCGTTCTCTGTCATGTGGGCTGGGTTGTGGCATGCCATGTACTAGTTCATTTTCTCACCAAGTGAATTGTACTTTACATGAAACCAGCTTAGTGGAATTGATCAAATTTGTTTAATAATATTACCGTAAACCTCTTGCAGACAGTTACTTCAGAGAGCTTGTTGAAACCAATTTTGTCAGCTGATGAAGTCTCATGTATATTATGATCTTAATTAATTCTCATATTTGCTTCCTCTCTTGAATGGTAGTGTGTTTGTTCTAATTCCTTGTATGCACAGTTTGTGTCCATGGAACTTACAGGAAAAATCTTGATTCAATCCTGCAATCTGGGCTGAAACGTA
This sequence comes from Avena eriantha, assembly GCA_910589775.1. NCBI lineage: Eukaryota > Viridiplantae > Streptophyta > Magnoliopsida > Poales > Poaceae > Avena > Avena eriantha. Next base: position 79,584,320 of record OU342744.1, on the reverse strand, counting down.
TGGCGAGGTTACATGTTCATTTCTCAAGTGTTTACCCTCAGATGGGGAAGTTATTAGCGGTACGATTGTTTGTCGTTACAAACATTCTATCATTGAATTTATTATTATTCTGGAAACAAGTAGAAGAACTAAAGGCTGTTCTCGTAGTCAGAAGCTGTGCTGAAGATTATTTATGTTTTGTACAATGCACCCAATAACTGCTATCTATTCCATTGTTTAGCCGTGCATGAAGGACTGGTCGTTATTTGTTTCCAGCTTGTGGTCTAATGTTTCTTGCACTGCTGAACTAACGTCTTGTCTTCTTCAGGTATGCGGCGGAGTGCTAACATCTTGATATATTTGGATGTGAGCAAGGCACTACAAGGTACCTATGCTTACTGTAATAGTTGCAAAAGGCCGTGTCAGTTTTTTCTTTCATTTTCTCACAAGAGGCTAATATTTGACAACCAAATTTTCGCTCTCAGACGGAATGAAGCTCTACATTTCAGACAACAGGGTGATACTGACGGAGGGTTTCGACGACGTCGTTCCTGTCAAGTACTTCGAGAAGATCGAAACATGGCCTGGACGAGCGCCGATACCATTCTAGAGATAGCTACTAGGTCCTACAGCACCACTGAGGTTTCTGTATGTGAGGGATTCAGATTAACGGGCTTTGCTCGATTTCATTGCGGTGAGCCTGTGAAATGGAAATGTACTGCTTGTTTTCTGAAAGAGCTGCAGTGCGTGTACTTGCGGCAGGAGACACTATCTCTGCTGCCCTTGTGGTTGTACGAACCTACAAGTTGTGGTTGATAACTGAATTTGCTTGTGTATGATGCATGTCAATTCCATTCACTATACCACTCTGATGTTCCATTGCCCTGTTGAACACTGTATGTTATATCCAGCAGCGTCAGGTGTACGACAGATCAATGTAGTAACTTGCATCGCATATCTGACAGGGCACACGCACATTTTGGTGCTGAGAAAAATAAATTTTACCATATTTTGTGCTCGGTAGTTTGTGATTTCTTTTATAGGCACGGAAGCTAGAGTACAGTCAATTGCGTTTGGTTGTGGCTATTTTTTATTTTTTTGAAGGAATGCCTATTTGCGGTCATTGAATGGACTGTTACATCGTTAATTACACCACGTTTGATAAACCCGGAGGATCACCATCCCAAACTAAGATCTCCTTTGTAAGTGAAGTGTTCCTTACAAAATTGTGAGCCACTTTGTCTTCATCGCTTGGACAGTGTTGGAAAGAAACACCATCTATCAACCATGCCTTCATAAAACACTCAACCATGATTGGTGAATAGGGACTCCATATCTCAATTACTCCATTGAAAGACTGAATGAGTTGGGCCACGAATCAAATACAATAATAATTTATGAGCAACCCAAATGCTCCAACAATTCCACTTTTAAGAAGAACTAAGGCCTCGACAGCAGTTGCGTTGAGAACACTCTGCAAAGGGCATGCCATACCATCGATCACTTCACCACGATGATTACGAAGAACAGCCCCCGCCGATCCCGATCCGTCTACATGAAAGGATGCGTCAATATTCAGCTTATAGGAACCTCAAGGTGGTTTATTCCATAGAACACTCTTCTCCTCCGAGCTATACTTTGTTTTGTTGCACCGTAGTTTGATGTTAGTGCCGAGGTAGCAAAAGCTGAACTGGATGGTGAGGCCACATGCTTTCCTTTAACTTTCTCCCTTCTTTGCAGCATCCTACAACATTGAATTCTTGTAAACTTGGCCTATCAAAAATTGAGGATTTCTTCTTCGAGTTGCATAAAATGAACTCAAGCACAACTGAAACAGACATATCAATATGAAAAACTGAGCTCATCCCATACCTCATCCAAGCAGCACCCACCCTTCCCTGGAGGGATAGAACGCACCCTTCTCTCTTCCATAAGAGCATCTCCAGCCGTCAGCACCCCCATGCCGTTTCCCGATGCTAAATAGCGTCGTTTGGGGGGCATCAACTCTACTGAAGGATACAGATGCCGCCTAGAGGGGGGTGAATAGGCGGTTAAAACTTTTCCGAGAGTGGCTCAACAAAGGCGGAATTAAACTAGTGTTTACTTTGTTAAGCACAAAACCTAGAACAACTAGGGTTCACCTATTTGCACCAACAACTTATGCTAAGCAAGACAAGCAACTATGTGATATCAAGATATATATATACTTCAAGCACGAAGGCTATCACAAAGTAAAGTGCATAAGTAAAAGCTCGGATATAGAGATAACCGAGGCACGCGGAGATGACGATATTTTACCGAGTTCCTCCCAACATGGAGTACGTCTCGTTTGGAGAGGGGGTGGTATCAAACCACCAACGCCACAAAATGCCTCCCTTGTTCTCCTATAAATCTCACCCCAAACAGGATCGATCCACACTTCCACTATCGGTGCACTTGTCGGTGGCAATCCGGAACCTCTCACAAGGTTGGGGCACTTCTCCACAACTCAATTGGAGGATCCCAACAAACAAGCTTGGGGAAAGCTCCACAACTTAATTGGAGGCCCCAAGTAATCCACAAACCTGCAAAACCACCAAACCGTCTAGGGTTCCAATGAACCCAAGAGTAAAAAGCTTCTCACCTTTCACCCAATCGAATCCTCACCGAGAACTCAAACCGATGCACCAAATGCAATGGCAAGAACACAAGAAGTTCTCAAGTTCTTCTCTCCGAAATTCCACCAAAGCTACAAAATCTTATCGGAGAATAAGAGAGGAAGAACAATGGAGGAAATCCACAAAAGACTCGAAGATCTAGATCCCAAGATGTTCCCCTCACTTAGAGGAGAGATTGATTGGTGGGGTTGTAGATCTAGATCTCCTCTTTCAAATCCCTCAAGAATATGCAAGAATCAATGGAGGGATTGAGGGATAGCAAGCTCAAGAAAGGTCAGCAATGGAGGGGAAAACTTGCAAGGAAGGTTAGGGAACCATTGGGGAAGAAGGGCCCCTTAAATAGGTCCCTAAAAATCCAACCGTTAGGCCCAGGAATTGCCCGGTCCGGAGACTCTGGACTGGGACCGGAGTCTCCGGTGTACCCAGGCCAAACAGGGACAAAATGGAGGTTAATCTGTACGCGGTCCGGAGATAGACCGGAGATTTAGTCCGGAGTCTCCGGTCTAGCAAAAACTGGTAGAATGACCAATACGAAAACAACCATAACTTTTGCATCCGGACTCCGATTTTGATGGTCTTGGGCTCATTTTAAAGAGGACAACAAGCTCTACAAGATCATACAGAAAAACATCATAGTACAGCAAGGGAGAACAGAACCAAATGACGAAAGGTTTGACCTCTCTCAGAAGACAAACCGGTAAAACCTCCAACATCGAAAATGCAATAGAGAATGCGTATGAAATCCGTTTTCGATGAATTCGGGCTTGTCATGAAGATTAACACAAGATCTAAATCCTCACATGATGTGGCATCCCTAAAAACACTACTAGAAAATCGCGTTGTTTTTGTGTATTGTATCATCATGACCGCATGCTCATGTCATCATGCCACATTGCATTTGAGCATCGTCATCATCATGCATAGGTTTTGTCTAAACTATTTTCGAAAAGCCTATTTTTGTTTTCTAAATGCCCCGTCTTTTATTCAAACTATAAAACCTGGGTCTGTCCGGATGTATTTTGTTTTGTCTACCAACAGATTTCAAAAGCCCCGTTTTAAATAATAAAACTTTTATTTTATTTTTGGGAGGCAGCCCGCCAGGCCCGAAAGCCCATCCGGCCACCTCCACGCCCTAAAATAAAACCTAAACTAAATCCCAAACCCTTCCTACCAAATAACCTACCCAGCCTATCCTACCCAGCCCCTCCACCTCACCTGCACCAATCGGTGCTTGCCACCTCACACCCTCCACATCACCTCAACCAACCTCGGGTCGCCACCTCCCCCTCTCTCTCTCCTGGACCCACCCCACCCACACACGCACTCACACACACGCCCGTGCGCGCGCCCAGCCTGGCCAATCCCGCCGCCTGGCCCCACTCCAACACAGCAGACGCGCCCACTGTAGCCTCCCCGCACTAGACAACCACCCCTGGCCTCGAACCGCCCGTCCCCCGTACGCCACATGCCCCACCGCCCCACGTCGCCCACCTCCTCTCTCCTCTCCGCCCCGCTCGGCCTCGGTTCCCCGCCCAGGCGCGCCTCCTCTCCTCGATCCGCGTCGCCCTCCTTGCCTCATAGCGCGGCGCCGTCCCGCCCCGGTCGCCCCCTCAGCATCCCCCGCCGCGGTCTTCTCCGCCACCGGCGCCCCATCCCCGCGCCTTCTCCTCGCCGTCACCCCGTGCCCCGGTGCCATCTCCTTCCCCGTGCCCCGCGGCGAGTCCCTCGCCCGAGCCCTCCGCCTGCTCGCCGGCCGCCCTCCTCAACCTCTGCCGTCTCCCCTCTCCGACGTGAGTTCGCCTGCCCCCGCATCCACGTGCCCCCTGCCGCGACCCCATCGCCGCCCTTCCTTGCCTCCACCCGAGCCTCGCCACGCCTCTCCACCCCGCCGCCCGGCGACGCCCGCCCCATCCCCCGAGCCACTCCATTCGCGAGCCCTGCTCAGGTCACGCGCCGCCTGGACCTCGCTGGCGCCGTTGCCGCGTCCCCTGTACCCGGCTCAGGCGGCCTCCTCTCTGTACCTCTACCGTGCGGCCGTCTACCTCGGCGCCTTCCTGCGGGCGCCCCACACATCGCCGCCCGTTCGTGTCCTGTGCCTCCACCTCGTCCTCTGTTAACAGAGAGCACAACACCCTGCCGCACGTGCACCTGGGACGCCAAGTCAAGATCTCATCTACGGCGGACTCGGAAGGATAGTTTGTAATATGTATGTATGTTCGCCAAGATCTACACCGAAGCTATGTTCTCGTGAAGCGAAGATTCGACAAGATCTTCTGAGACGCCGAGAACCCGCGGTACCCGAAGACCGATCTCGCCGACACCAAGAGCTGCCACGACCTCCACCGGCAAGTCAAGATCGACCGCCGACAAGACCGACGCCAAACTCCAAGACCTTCTACGCGGATCCGAACGTTGAACCCCGGTACGACAAGACCGTCGACTTGGACCCGAAGCCCGCGGATGCGACAAGATCTACCTCTCGTTTGTCTGAAGACCGATCCCGCCAACCCTGTCGAACCCCGGACCCCGGCACCCCAAGACCTTCGACCCCTGATGTGTGACCCTGATCCATTCTCCTATTTTTATAATATAACATACAACTTGCTTCATAATTAAATCATCATGCTTGCATGCATATTGTGGGTGTTTGGGACTATTTCGAGGATTCACCTAAATTAAATATAGAGGCTATATGCAGACTTTTCTAGTCTTATATTGTCTCCATTTAAAATTGTGTAGCGAACCGGTGACATATTTTGCCTTATTAAGACAACATTTAATTTGCGGGGTAGTTAAATAACTTGGACCGTTTAATTAATTGTCGGGACTCTGGTTCCGCTTAATATTGCCTAATTGCACCGCATCTGTGCCATGCCATGCATCATATCATAAGCATGCCGGATCTTCTGCCATAGTATTAAATATTGCATCCGGTGTTTCTTCTAGTGTTTGCTTCTTCGCGAACTAGGCCGATGAGTTGATGCGAGTATCGACAAGTTCTCCGGTTTTGATCCTTCGGCAGTGTTTTCCCAGGCGAGCATCTATCACCCTTCTACCTATTTTGCATTTATTGTCTTTATTTCCTCCTGTTGATCTACTGTTATCCGTGTCGCGATGCTTTAGTTTCCGTGCACCAGTTATATCCCGTGCAGCCTCTATATTGCCTTGGACACCTCCTATTACCTGTGTTTGGTAGATAGCTGGCCTTGCGAGTCGTAGTTGCTTTCTCAGGTGCGATCTTGTGTTGTCGAGTACCACAGTTGTTGGAAGGCTGGCAGATGCTTATTGGTGGAGATGCTTATTGGTGGAGATGATCATGACTTTAAATACAACTATTAAATTGCTAGATATAACTAATGCAGAGGCATCGATGGGCAATAGATGTTATTTGGTTCTTACACGCTCACTTGTGTCCCGTAGGACCCCGAGTACTTGATACTTGTTCCTTGATTTTTCGCACTATCCACATCCGGGAGGCCTTATGGACCCCCCCTGAGCCAGAGCTTGATTCATTTCTATTTCTTGGGGCCACAAAGTAGTTTGGGGCTTTATTACTATCCTGTACTTATGGCATGCTTTACTGCTTTATTTAAGATTGTGCGTGGAGCACCTGTACTGTTTTGGATCGCGCCACGTTTTCGCGGTATCGACAAGACCGGTCACACTTTCGGGTTCCTAGTCGTTTACAGCCGTCGTCGCAAACCCTGGGTCCGTTCCGGAGCCGTCCAACTTCGTTGCGGGTAGCTTAGTGGGGTGGCCCCCTGAAATATTTCTGAATCCTGTGATCGCTTTGTCGTGAATGCCTCGTTGGGTTTTGAGTTGGTTTTTCCGAGGTTGATCGAGTGTGTGTTGCTATTTGTGCACCCCTGCAGGGTAAAACTTTCTAAAAGCCGTGTCCGCGGTTATGGACGACTTGGAGCACAGTATCTCGATCATAGACAAGCATAACTAAAGTAGTGCTATAAATTTGACTAAATATGTGACTAGTAATCAGATTCAAATACAACGGAATGGATATTAAAAATGCCAACAACTAGTGAAGCTGAGGTTCCTTGCGTCTTGTTATATATGCCTAGTAAGTATTACAACTCCAATGGAATGTGATAAAAGTGCCAACAACTGTTGGGTTTTGGGATTCCTCAGGACAATTATATCTGACAAGTAAATGTTCCAATTACAACGGAATGTTAATTAAAACTGCCCACTACTTATGATATCAGGATGACTCATGCTATCTATATTTGAATAGTAAGTGCTGCAACTAAAAATGGAATGAGTAAAACTACCAAATGTGTGAGTTCCTTGGTCCGACTTCCTCGTTTGGTCTTGAGGGGGAAATACCAGGATGGGTTGTTTGGTGTTAGCTTCAGGTTGGATCCGAATAGGTTTTTCTTACCCCTCTCTATTAGCCGCCAGTGATACCGAGTCTCTATAGGTTGTTCAGTGCCGTTGCGCCGCCGCTTCAGCCACCATACCTATGTAGGCAAGAGCCGCCGAATTCTAGCCTCGCCGTGTACTGGCCTCAGTACTGATGCTCCTCTTTTTCCTTTGCCCTTTGTCGGCACCCCCTTTTGTTTTAGCAGGTTTGAGATCGACGTCGTTAGCAAGGTTACCCTTCCCGCTTGGCCTGGGCAGGGTTATGGACGGCATTGGTTATTCTTCAGGGCTCTTAGCCCCATTTGCATCTTGTCCGTAGCCGGACGCTCTATCGTTTTCAAGGTGAATTGGATCTTTGTATATTATATCTGTATTCTTGACTCGTTGAGTCACGGTTGTATATATATCTGTTCCGTGGGTCTCATCGAGGACTGTTGTGTAATGGTATTACTTTGTTTTCCACCCGCACGGAAGTGCCTGGTGGGCTTCCTTGAATCGTTTCTATGCGGGTTTGGCGGAAAGGGCTAAAACTTGCATAGGGCCGATTTGAGGGTGTTACACATGAGTAAGAACCAAATAATGGAAGGTTTTACCTATCTCTAAAAAGACAAATCGGTAAAACCTCCAATATCGAAAACGCAATAGAGAATGCATATAAAATCCGTTTTCGATGAACTAGAGCTTGTTATGAATATTACCACAAGCTCTAGAACCTCACATGGATAAGATCCAAATAACAACCAAGAAAGATGATGCCAAGTATGCAAAGGTTTGAGCTCTCTGCGAAGGATATGATCAAGTTACTCATTCGAGAGCCCCTCTTGATAGTACGGTTATCTATCCTATAAACCAGTCTCTCCAACTAACACTACGAGACCAGTAAGAAGGAAACCCTATCAAGAACATACTTTTGCCTTGTGCATATTCCACTTGAGCTTGATGATGACGATCTTCTACCCCTCAAGATGGAACACATTTCTTGATTGCGCTAGCTTGGTGAAGACTTGCAAATTGCTCTCCCATGCTCCACTATGGTAGAGCTTCTCTCTTGGGCATATCATCTTCCCATATCCATGAAAACCATAGGATGGCAAGCTTCAAGCAAATGGTCTCTTCGAGATGGCTCGTCTTGAACTTGCACATCATTTCTTCTTTCTTCATTATGTTGGTGTCTTGAAGGTACCTAAGAGATCAACTCCAACTTGAGTCTTTGACACACTTGCTATAGGCTCAACTCTCACTTGACCAATCTCCGGATCACTCATTGAAACCTTGGTCAACACTTAATCTTCTTCACTTTCTTCTTCTCCCAACCTTGAAGCCAACATATAGTTCAAGCATTGCCTATGGACAAATCCTACAGGTAAAACTCAATGCAAACATAAGTCCATAAAGATTGTCATTAATTATAAAAACCACACATGGAGGCACACATGCACTTTCATCTACTTTCGGCGTGGGGAGCGCCGGTTCCCAGCAACGCTCCCGATTCCGGCCCCCAATCGGTGGTTTCGGTGGTGAAAATGAAGGAAATATCACACAACATATTGTTATCACACAGTTCAGCATACAAATAAATACAAAGAAAATAGTTCAACAAATTAAAGCAAGTTCATGATTTAACAAATTTTGAAACACAAATTAAAACACATCAAACTAGATGTTGTCTTTGCGCCTCCACAAGTGCTCCACCAGATCCTGTTGTAGTTGTTGATGCATATGCGGGTCTTGGATCTCCTGATGCATAGCGAGGAAGGTAGCCCATGATGTCGGCACGTCGTGATCAATAGCTACAAGAGGATCCTGTCTGAAATATGGTTCGGTGTTAATCACCGACTCGTCCCGCTCACTCTCAATGATCATGCTGTGCAAGATCACACATGAATCCATCACCTCCCACATCTGAGATTTTGACCAGGTCAGAGAGGGGTACCGGACAACAGAAAGTCAAGCTTGGAGCATGCCAAACTACAAGGTTCTTGCTCCTTGGAAAAGTTGGAATTCTTTCCCACGGTAGGGTTTGAGATAGTCTTCATAAATATTGACCATCTTGGATAGATACCATATGTCAGGTAGTACCCCTATTGTAGTGGTGCCCATTGATCATATAACCACCAGGGGAGCATGACCTTCAATAAGCTTGGCAAAGAATTTCGTGCACCAGGGGTCATACAGAAGAAGGCATGCCTGATCCAGAGATCTTGACCAGCCACTGCCTCAAGTATCACACTACAAGCTCCTTTGTGGCCTTTTGTATATTCCCTGCCAAGAAATGGGCAATTCTTCCGTGCACAATGCATGCAGTCGATGCTTATAAGCATCCTAGGAAATCCTCTTACTTAATTCTATGCTAGGATCCGAGCAGTGTCTTCGGTATTGGGTGATCTCAAGTACGTTGGTCCAAACAATGGCACCACTGCCTTGCAAAACCTGTACATGCACTCAATGGCGGTGGACTCGGTCATGCGTAGATAGTCATCTTGTGTATGAATAGGAGCTCCATATGTAATCATCCTCACAGAAGTAGTGCACTTCTAGAGTGAGTAAAATCCTACCGTGCCAGTGTAGTCACTCCCAGATGGCATGCACAATCTTGATGAAAATATTTTGCCCCATCCGGCGAAATACCGTCTCGATATGCAACAAATAGTCGGTGAAGTAGTCAGCGTACAACATTCAATGACCCTGTCTCGTCTTGTTTTTGTGTCGCCCTCGCGTTGAGCCACCGCGGCGCGACTTTGCATTCCATGCGTACATGCTAGCTAGGCAAGCGAGGATCTTCAAGTACTCTTCATCATCGGCGGGTGCGGCGGTCTCCTCTTCCTTCAGAGCGGCGAACATCTCCTCATTGTCGAAGTCCATCGCCGAGAAATAAAAAGGCCAAGCACCTCGCAGGCATGGTGGGCACAAAGCTGCCCACGACGCCGAGTCGTAGCAAAAACCTGGTCAATAGGGAGGTGGAGGTTGGTGCAGCGAGGGTTGCCTTTGGTGATGGCATTTTTGTGGCCGTGGGTAGAGGGGCTTGATACGGTCAAAACGTATCTACTTTCCCGAACACTTTTGCTATTGTTTCTCCTCTATACTTGTGTGATTTGGATGCAAATAATGCGGACTGACATTGTTTTCAGCAGAATTGCCTTGGTGTCTACTTTTTGTGCAGAAAATCAACTATCAGGAAAAATCCTGGAAAATATGCCAAAAATCCTATTTCACCTGAAGACTCCAGGTGCCAGAATACGAGACGGAGAAGAGCCAGGGGGTAGCCACACCACCTGGTGGTGCGGGCCAGGCCAGACCGCGCCAGGGGGTGGTGTGGGCCCCCCAGGCACCCCCTCGGCCTCTCTCTTCGCCTATAAGGAGCCTTCTGACCTAAAAACTTTAGGGGTTCGACGTTTTTCCAGAAGGAGTTCCGCTCCGCCGCCACCACCAGATTCCACGAAACAGCACCAGAAACTCCGTTCTGGCACCCTGCCGGGACAGGGAATTGGAGGAGATCATCGCCATCATCATCACCATCGCTTCTCCATCGACCATCCATGTTTCCCCCATCTATGAGTGAGTAATCCCCTGCTGTAGGCTATGGGGATGGTAGGGATTGGATGAGATCGTTCATGTAATGGCATCAGATTGTTAGGGCATGCTGCCTAGTATCTTTTATTAGTGCTTTATGACTTTGTTGCGACTTGTTGTGCTTAATGCTTGTCACTAGGGCCCGAGTGCCATGATTTCAGATATGAACATGTTATTGATTCATTATGATAGTATTGTTTTTGGTCTTATCTACAAGTTGTATACACACGTTGTTGTCCGGAACCTATGGCCCCGAAGTGACAGAAATCGGGATAACCGGAAGGGAAAGGCTTTGATGTGAGGATCACATGTGTTCACGGAGTGTTAATGCTTTGCTCCGGTGTTTTATTATAAGGAGCACCTTAATTGCCAGTAGTTCCCAAGAGGCCCCGCTGCAAACGGGCTGGCAGGACAAAAGATGTTGTGCAAGTTCTCATTGCGAGCACGTATGACTATATATGGGAAACATGCCTAGGATTGTCTAGTACTTGGATGCTTTATCTTATTTATCTGCAATTGCCCTATGTTCTGATTGCTATGTGAATTGTCTTGTCAATGCAACACCCGTCCATGAAATTGCCTACCGCACTCGAATCCCACTGTTTACTGCTTTTGTTACTACTGTCTTTGCTTTACTACTGCTGTTACTTTACTATTCCTACTACAAAACTGTTTCTACTGATAAACTGCTGTGAGCAAGATTGTTTTCAGGTGCAGCTGAATTGACAACTCAGTTGTTAAGGCTTATAAATATTATTTGGCTCCCCTTGTGTCGAATCAATAAACTAGGTTTCACTTCCCTCGAAAATACTACGATACACCCCCTATACTTGTGGGTCATCAAGACTATTTTCTGGCGCCGTTGCCGGGGAGCATAGCTTTATTTATCAAGTTCACTTGGATTCTCTATTGTTCGCTGCTTTCCATCCATCATGGGTAAGTCTCGTGATGGCAAGGTTCCTATTTTACCATCCACTATAAGAAGAGGTATGGTTCTGAACACCTCTGCTGCTCTTGACTCACCGTCTGTTTTGAGTAAGTTCCTTACATCACCACATACACATGGTACACACACTGCTACTACTGCTGAATCTGAAACTTCTGATGCTTATGATGCTGCTTCTACTGTGCTTGATAAGAGTGGTTCATTAGGTCCTTTCCTAGATGCTACGATTGCTAGAACTATAGCTGGAAATACCGAAACTCCTAATGAAGACACTACCACACCTGTTAGTTCACCTGAGTCTAGTTATGATATTGAAGATGGTTATGTTGAGATGACCGATGAATTTATTAAAGAATGTAAGAACACGCATGATAGAAGCGCTGCTAAGAGTCTCCTTGAGAGGCGTACTATTAGACCCAAATTGTCTCCTGATGCTAAGTTTGCTGCTTCTCCCATAAACATTATAGATGAAGATTATGATTTCTCTCTCGATCTATCTTACATAGCTATTGTCGAGAAAGAACCTTTTTGTGGGACTAAGAATGAAAGTGCGGTAGCACATATGAATGAACTTTCTACCATGAGTGGCTTGTTTTCTGATGATATTAAGATGCGTACTTACTTTGTTGCTAAGATTTTTCCCTTTTCGCTGAAAGGAGAAGCTAAAACTTGGTTTAGTAATTTACCTCCTGGATCTATTGATAGCCCTGAGTGCTTGATTAGTACTTTCCTGCAGAAATATTTTCCTCCCAGTGTTAGACATGCTATTTTGTAGGAACTTTTTGATTTTAAACAGGGAGAAAAAGAGGTATTGCCCGAATCTTGGGAAAGGTTTTGTGCTTTGATTCATGCACAGGCTGGAAGTCCATTACCTAAGAATGAGCTTCTTGATATATTTTATAATGGACTAACCGAGGAATCTAGGACATACCTAGATAGTTGTGCTGATTGTGTTTTCAGGAATAGGACTCCTAAGGAAGCTGAGGAATTAATGGCTAAAATAAGCAAGAATTATGAAGATTGGACTCCTCCTAAACAAGCTATACCTGAAGTAATTGTACTTGAACCATCTATTCCGGTGCCTATTCCAACATCAAAGAAGAGGGGAGTTATTTAATTAAATGATGAAGTGATGAAGGAAGCTAAGAAATGTCTTAAGGAGAAGGGAATTAAAGCTGCAGATGTCAAGAATTTACCTCCTATAGAAGAATTATGTAAGCCTATTCCATACTCATCCACTATTGAGGTACATTCTCTCCAACACTTAGATGAAGGTGATATCCCTTACTCTAAACCTCCTGATCAATGCTTAGAAGAATTTGATATCTTTATTGTTAAGAAAGATAACTTTAATAAAAGGGTGCAAAATCATCTAATGGAAAACACTAGAGCTATTGTTGAGTTGAAAGATATTGTGGAAAGAACCTCTAATGATGTTAAAATGATTGTTAAACACTTTCAAATGGTTCAAACTCAAATAGATCAACTTGTTAAAGTGCAAAACGACTTGCTAGTTAATGCTGCTAAAGAAAAACATGCTTATGAAATTAGAACTAGAAGTGGTGCTGCTACCCAGGATCCTCTATATCCTGAGGGGCATCCCAAAAGAATTGAGCAGGATTCTCAACAAGCTGAAAATAGTGGTTCTACTCGTAAAAAAAGGAAAAAAAACATAAAACTGTTGTAGAACCCTCTGAACCTGCTATAGATCCTAATAGTATATCTATCTCTGATGCTGAAACTGAAAGTGGTAATGAAGAAAATGTTGTTCCTAATGAAGAAAAAGAAGAATCTGAAAACCACACTAAGAATACTAAATACACCAAAAAAGATTTTATTGGTAAGAAACATGGTAGTGAAAGAGAACCTTGGGTCCAAAAACCTATGCCTTTCCCTGATAAGAAACACAAGTCAAAGGAAGATGAACACTATAATAAGTTTTGTGAGTGGATGAAGCCTTTATTCTTGCAAATTCCTTTGACTAATGCTATTAAATTGCCTCCATACTCAAAGTATATGAAGGACATTGTCTCGAATAAAAGGAAGATCCCTAACGAAGAAATTTCTACTTTGCTTGCTAATTATTCCTTCAATGGTAAGGTTCCTAAGAAACTTGGAGACCCAGGGATTCCAACTATCTCTTGCTCTATTAAGAATAGTTATGTTAGAACTACTTTGTGTGATTTGGGAGCTGGAGTTAGTGTTATGCCTTTCTCTCTCTATAAGAGGCTTCAACTTGAAAAATTAATACCAACTGATATATCTTTGCAAATGGCTGATAAATCTACCACTATTCCTGTGGGTATATGTGAGGATGTACCTGTTCAGGTGGCTCACAATTGCTTGATATTAACCGATTTTGTTGTGCTTGAGATGCCTGAAGATGATAATATGTTTATTATTCTTGGGAGACCTTTTCTTAATACTGCAGGAGCTGATATTAATTGTAATCAAGGAAAGGTGACCTTCAATGTTAATTACAAGGAACATACTGTCTATTTCCCCAAGAAGATTGAAAGAACTTATGGTTTGAATTCAATTGAACATGTTGCAGGCATTCAAGTTGGAGAAATATATTGTCCCATACCAAGAGAAAAATTTGAAACTATTATGATTGGGACCATTGCTATCAAGATTAAGATAACATAATCATTAGTGGAGTACAAAGTTTTGTCTCATATGCAATTGTTTTGGTAGCAAGACTTCATAAACCTTGTTAACAAAAGGATTCCATTGAACAAAACAATGTTTTCATTATGATTATCTCCGTTTATTTCTATCCTTTGCATTTTAGTTTTTGCTTTCGTTTAGTTTTCTTTTTGTTGTTAGTTGCTTGCATGCTAGAACTTCTGTAGTTCTAGCCTTGTTTTGTCCTTGCATCATGTTTCTAAAAACAAAAATTCTGTCTGTCAGAAAAATCATTCTTCTATGCCTGAAAATGCCCAAAAATAAAGTGTCTCGAAAAATTCCAAAAAATTCATATTAAATTTTTATGTAAAAAAAGGGGCAGAGGAGTACCTGGGAGGTATCAGGGGGCCCCACCGGGCAGGCACACCACATGGTGGCGTGGCCAGCCTTGGGTGGCGCCATGCCCTGGTGTGGGCCACCCCTGCCCCCCACTAACTCTCTTACCTGCCACTTTCTTCTCTCTCCCGAGTAAGCTCCAGTTCATATCTCAAAATCGCGTTCTTGCTGTGCTTGCTCTCGATTTTTTCGATCTCCTTGCTCAGCCCATCTTTCTTGCTGAAATTTGGAGCATTTGTTCCCAGGTATGTGACTCCTCCCCTCGTCCAAGTAGATTTGTGTTTAGTGGATTATATGTTGAGTATTTTGTTGTTGTAGGTGACTGGTTATGAGAGCTTGTAAGCTTATTTGATGCTTAGAGATATAGTTTTCATGCATGTTTAGGCCTCTTGCAAGTCCCTATGAGTAGAATCCTTTATTATATTTACTTTGCAATCACTTGTTTAATAGGTGTTTAAATTTCAGAATACCAAGCATGAACAACCATACTTTTGGAGAGATATTTGAGAGTGATGCACCTAGGAGGTCGAGGCCCTCAAGAACAGCCTCTCAAGTTAGGCCATCATACAATGAAGATCTCATTGTAACTCGTTTTGGCAGTGAAAGGGATGATGGGGATGCTCACCCATCCTCTTTTCCTTGTTTTACTTTCTTACAAGCTGCATGTATTCTTGATGATTTCTTGCTACTGATTGAGAGGGTTGGTTTGACCTCATATATGCAAGATGAGAGTGCACAATACGCTATGCTCACCAAAACTTTTGTTGAGAGCTTCACGTTTACTAACACACCCTATCAGTCTACTGTCTCTTTTAAAATCTATGACCTGCCCTTCACCATGCCTTTGGAGAGATTTTGCAGTATTGTAGGTGTGCGTATGACAGGGACCGTGAATAAAATTCAAGGGCGACCCGCTGATTTGTTGGAGCTTTACCGAGGGGTGACCAATGATGATGACCGCGTGGCGCAGCGCGGAAAGATAAGAAATATCCAACTCCCTGCTCTTAGATACTTTGCATATTATCTTGCTACTAGTGTACTAGGTAGGGAGAACACAAGTAATATATCCAACTATCATTTAGCATTCCTTGCTGCTACGCTTAACAATGATACTCGGTACAATCTTGGCTCGCTTATTGCTCGCCGCCTAGCTGCTAGGGGGCCTATCTATGGGGGCATCATTGCATCGCGCATAGTCAATGCATTAGGTCTTTCAGTGGATCCCTATGATGCTATGCTGGCACCGCAGAGGCTTGACCTTGTTGCCATGAAAACTCATCACTTTGTCACTGCTACCTCTGATTTGAACAATCTAGTATATAGGATGCTTTTCACTGACGGGGATGAAAGGGAGATCCTTTTGCCACAGCCTGCTTTGTTTAGTGTTCACAGGAGACCGTGGTCACACTCCAAGGAGGAGGTGGACGAGCAGCTTCGCTTGCTAGGTTTCCACGAGCAGCACCAGGAGGATGTGCCCTCCTATGATTACTCCGCGCATTAGGGAGGGACGTACTCGAGCTCGCACCAGGATGAGGGAACCTCTTCGTCGTACCAGCGTGACACTTCATCCTGGCCAGCCTGGGATTGATACCCACTTAGGCCAAAAGCCTAAGCTTGGGGGAGGTACGCCGACACCACACTCATCTCCATATCATGTTGCGTCGGTACTTTGTATATTCATGTTTTCGTTCTCTTTTTAGTTTTCGTCCTTCTTTTCTTTTGCTTTCTAAAAACACAAAAAGACCAAAAATATTTCTGTTGTTTCTCTTTGGGTTTGCTTCTTATTTTTGCCTTGGTTTGTTTTTCCCTTTTTTCTTTTTTGAACTTTTCGAAAAAAATCAAATTTTTTTTTGCTTTGCTTGTTTTTCCTTTTTGGTTCTTGTTTAAAAATCGAAAACACCAAAAATATTTGTCATTCTTCTTTGGTTTTTGCGAGTTTGCTACAGGATTCGGCAGTCTTCAGTGGATATTGGTTTCATATTACTATTCAAGCCACACAAGTGAAGAGCAATAATGAGGATCAATGACAACTTGAGGCGTGGTAAGAGGCAGGTAACGAACTCTATTTGTTTTCATTTTTTGTACATATACTCATCACTATGGGCATGCTTAGTCTGTTCATGTAGAGTGTATGTTATATTTGGATGCTTAATAGTTCTTGCTTTCTTATGATCAGCTCTAGCTCGCTAATAGTTTGTAGCATGTCTTATGCATGTTTTCTTGCATTGCTCTATTCATAAATTGGTATGACATCGTGGTATCCTCCTATGAATGTTTCATTTGAATTGACTTGGCACATGCTCACGCATGCACAAGACTATGATAATCAGTTAAGCCTTGATGAATTATTTTGCCTTGAGGATCTTGAATCACTTTCATGCCATGAGTAGTCCTGTTTTATTGCAAGCATGATAATGACAGCTATTGCTCTCTCGTTTGTCGCTCCCTTACTATTGCTAGCCTTCACTTCCAATGAGTGTTTTACTCATGTCTCCAACTCCCTAAACCAAGTATTTCCAAAGTGTCCACCATACCTACCTATTAGCATCATTTGCTACTCCCGTGCATATTCAATATGCCTTGTTTTCTTCCAAATAAAATGTTTGCTTGTTATGGGAAAATTAGTTAGTAAAGCTCTCACGAACTTGATGGCACACTTTATTTCCTGCACGTAATAAACCTGAACTATTGTGAACTCTCCATGAAAGTTATATGCTTGCAAATTATAGGCTGGGGATTAGTAGAACCGTGCTATCACGAGGAACACTTTCAACACTTGTAAATATATACCCAGTTGATACCTTGCTCTTTTGTTTGCGGATGTCGTCGATGTGAAATAAAAGGGGAGCTTGTAAGTCCATGGAGTTATGTATGTGTGTTAGAGAAACGCCTGGGCCGCTGGTCTAATCCATGCTGACATGGTGGAAACCTGCAGCGTAACCATAATGATATCTATGAAGCATTCTTCTTATAAAAAAATGGAGAGAGATAGCTATTGAGAAAAAGAAAAAAAAGATTTTTATGAAAAGAGGAAAGAGAGAAAAAAAAAGCACCATTTTCCCATGGTAAATAAGAAGATTGCTGAGATACTCATTGTCTGCTTGCCTTGTCATTTTGATATGGAGATTCTTCCGTATCATCGGGCAAGGGGTACCCCGTTGGCGGTTCTCAATGATACGCACATACTTACGATGACAAGAACTTACCGGTAACTAAAGTTGAGTAGCATGAGGAGCGCCCCTCGTACTCAAGAGACTTGGGATTTTTAGTTTATAGTCTGTCAATCATATAACTCAGATTGGACCTCACTTTCACCTTAACCACATTAAAGATGCTTATGATAGGGGCAATGAGAGCTCAAAGCTAACGAGTACCATACTTTCAGCATTTGGAAGTCTTTCAAAATTATTCAAAACCCTTTCTTCTACTTGTTGAGTCTCTACATATTCTTTGAGCACCTTCTTGAGAGCATAGTTATCATTCTTTGTGTTTGTTCCATTACTTGATTATTTGTGTTATGACTTTGATGCTTGTATCCTTGATATCTTTACTTCTAGTCATCACTTGAACTTCAGAGGTGCCTTGGCATTCATAATCAAAGGGCAAGCAAGATACCACTCTATTATACCTTTTTATGAGCATTGTAATGTTGCTTATGTTTGTGCTTCATGCTACTTATTATTCTTGAGTTGGAATCTCTTCATAGCTTGCAATGACTATTAAGTAGACTCAGTTGCATACTCTTTATTATGAACTGTCTAAGTAGTTGATCACATTGCTGAGAATATTTACATCATATGAAGCAAATGTGTTCGTGAAAGTTTTTTTTATCGCACTCAGTTTTTAACTGAATTGCTTGAGGCCAAGCAATAAGCTAAGCTTGGGGGGAGTTGATACGTCCAAAACGTATCTACTTTCCCGAACACTTTTGCTATTGTTTCTCCTCTATACTTGTGTGATTTAGATGCAACTAATGCAGACTAACGCTGTTTTCAGCAGAATTGCCTTGGTGTCTAATTTTTATGCAGAAAATCAACTATCAGGAAAAATCCTGAAAAATATGCCAAAAATCCTATTTCACTCGAAGACTCCGGGAGCCAGAATACGAGACGGAGAAGAGCCAGGGGGTGGCCACACCACCTGGTGGCGCGGGCCAGGCCAGGCCGCGCCAGGGGGTGGTGTGGGCCCCCCAGGCACCCCCTCGGCCTCTCTCTTCGCCTATAAGGAGCCTTCTGACCTAAAAACTTCAGGGGGTTCGACGTTTTTCCAGAAGGAGTTCCGCTCCGCCGCCACCACCAGATTCCACGAAACAGCACCAGAAACTCCGTTCTGGCACCCTGCCGAGACGGGGAATTGGAGGAGATCATCGCCATCATCATCACCATCGCTTCTCCATCGACCATCCATGTTTCCCCCATCTATGAGTGAGTAATCCCCCGCTGTAGGCTATGGGGATGGTAGGGATTGGATGAGATCGTTCATGTAATGGCATCAGATTGTTAGGGCATGCTGCCTAGTATCTTTTATTAGTGCTTTATGACTTTGTTGCGACTTGTTGTGCTTAATGCTTGTCACTAGGGCCCGAGTGCCATGATTTCAGATATGAACATGTTATTGATTCATTATGATAGTATTGTTTTTGGTCTTATCTACAAGTTGTATACACACGTTGTTGTCCGGAACCTATGGCCCCGAAGTGATAGAAATCGGGATAACCGGAAGGGAAAGGCTTTGATGTGAGGATCACATGTGTTCACGGAGTGTTAATGCTTTGCTCCGGTGTTTTATTATAAGGAGCACCTTAATTGCCAGTAGTTCCCAAGAGGCCCCGCTGCAAACGGGCTGGCAGGACAAAAGATGTTGTGCAAGTTCTCATCGCGAGCACGTATAACTATATATGGGACACATGCCTAGGATTGTCTAGTACTTGGATCCTTTATCTTATTTATCTGCAATTGCCCTGTGTTATGATTGCTATGTGAATTGTTTTGTCCATGCAACGCCCGTGTATCCATCCCTATGCCTACCACACTAGAATCTCACTGTTTACTGCTTTTGTTACTAGTGTCTTTGCTTTATTACTGCTGTTACTTTACTATTCCTACTACAAAACTGTTGCTACTGATAAACTACTGTGAGCAAGATTGTTTTCGGGTGCAGCTGAATTGACAACTCAGTTGTTAAGGCTTATAAATATTATTTGGCTCCCCTTGTGTCGAATCAATAAATTGGGTTTCATTTTCCTCGAAAATACTGCGATACACCCCTATACTTGTGGGTCATCAAGACTAGTGCCGTTGACGAGATGACAACGAGGGAGAGTAGCTCTACGTCGTGTGGGAAGGCGAATATTGGTCGGAAGTATGCACTTCCTCGTTGTTTTCCTTCTACCGGAGCTAGCAATTGCCCCATTGCGTTGGTTTCGGTCTGGGAATGCGAGATGAATTTTTGGCCAAACCTGGCGCAAATCGAGCTCCTAGGGGTGGCTGAGAGGAAAACCTTCCGTCGGTGAAAAAAGGGCTCCTAGGGGAGGTTGCGTGGGGCGGCTCGAGATGCTCTGAGATGAGATGAGAGTGTAATCCCTTACCGCTAAATCCTGACAAGTTGCACTCCTTCGTCATCCAAACAGCACCAGTGCACTCCTTCGTAGGAGGGAGTTCCCATCAAAACAGCTTACGCTAGCCGGGTCGCGTAGGGCCTGGCAAGACACGTGCTAAACATGCATGTGCCAGCCTAGCCCGTAGCCCTGACGGGGTCTGTGCGTAGCTTACGACCTGGAGCACGTGTGCCAACCATTTGGATTTTGTCAGTTTTTCCCATTCTTACCTATTTTGGCTGTTTTCTATTTTTTCTTAAATGAGGCTCATATGGCTTAACGGGTCGGCCTGTTAAACTGTCGTGCCATGTCTGGGCCTTAAAGTCGGACAAAGGGCTGGAATGACACGGCCTGGTAGTGGCAGTTAAATGGGCCACTACATGCGTGGGCATGCTAGACGCGTGAACACATGCTGTGTATATGCTGTGCAGGCCAACCAGTTGGTCAGGTTTCCCCTGTCTCTAACCCCTCATACATAATCCCCAAGCCCAGCTCATCCCATCACGTAGAAACCTAGCTCCCCGGTGCCACCGTCTCCCTCCTCGAGCCTCAGCGCCAAACCCTAGCTAGCGGCATCCTGTCTGTAGTGCCATCAGCAGCCATGGCGTCCGAAGTCACGTACGCACCGCCGACGAAGGCCGACAAGGAGGGGTTTCAAGGCACGCAAGAGGTGCAGCACCAAATTCAACGTACAACGAACAAACCCATGTCATACAAACCGAAATAAGACACAACGGACCAAATATGAAACCATATATTACTCAAGAAAGAGCCCCTACCATAGAATTTAAATGCAATTAGCAGAGGACGGCGCGACGGAGCGCCCCGAATCCATCTAATTCTTACCTATTTCTACTTTTTTCTATTATTTTTCAAAATGTGGCTCATTTAACTAATGGGCCGGCCCATTAAAATATTGTGCCATGTCTGGGCCTGTAGGTTGGGCACAGTGCTGGAACGGCACGGCCCGCCAGTTAAATGGCCACTACATGCCGGGCCATGCCGGACGTGTGAAGCACGGGCCGTGTCTGTGCCGGGCCGGCCCCTTGGCCAGGTTTGCCCCCTGCCTCCAACCTTCTTGTACATAACCCCCACGCCCGGCTCGGCTCATCACGCAGAAGCGCCGCCGCCTCCCTCCAGCTCCAAACCCTAGCCAGCGGCATCCTCTCTGCAGTGCCACCAGCAGCCATGGCGACCGAAGTCGTGTACGCACCGCCGATGAAGGCCGGCAAGGAGGGGTTCCAGGGCACGCAGGAGGTGCAGCACCGGATCCGCATCACCCTCTCCTCCAAGAGCGTCAAGAACCTCGAGAAGGGTACCCCGTCCCCTCCGCCCTCCTCCACCATGAATTCTCTTCGTCCTCTTCTCGTTTCGGTAGATCTCCGAGTGACTCTGATCTGATGTTTGTTTCGTGTGCCGATACAGTTTGCTCCGATCTGGTCAAGGGGGCCAAGGACAAGAGCCTGAGGGTCAAGGGACCCGTGAGGATGCCCACCAAGGTGCTCAACATCACCACCAGGAAGTCCCCATGTGGAGAAGGTGACAACTTACTTCTCTCGCGATTCGTGCTCTTGGATTTCCATTTACTGCCCTGTAATCTACTTACCATGCTCGCGGTGATGCACCGTATACGTTGTTTGAATTGCTGCCTTGTTAGAGTTACAAGTTAGGACTGCTAGTTGCTGTAATGATGATGATGATGATGCCGAGCAAATGATGTGAAACATTTAGATCACTGAGTGAGGCCTTTTCGGTCTCTGATGTCTCTAAAATCGAGCTTTTTAAAACTGATGCTCGGCATGCCCTCGCTGTGTTGCCGCTGTTAGTTTGCTGGAGACTTTTCCTGTATAGTAGTTAGGTTGCTGTGAGATCAAGTTCTAGATGGGGAATGGTTTGTAGGGTGAGCATACAACGTTACAAGGAGATGCCACTGAGATGTTACAATACTGAAGCATCGAAAACTGATGCTCGGTTTACAATGCAAGTGATTTTGTCTTTTGGAAAGTCTTCTTGTTCAGTCTAAGGCTTGAGATAATCATGTATTTCATGCTAAATGGCTAAACCCAATTTAGAGTAGCACTTGCTATTCATTTATCATTTGTTTTTCTGTTATACACTTAACTCTTGTTGATTAGAGTTTACACCGTATTTTCATGGAGGGCTGGTCAGATGATGCTAAAACAAGTTGTTTCTGAGATATTCATTGAGGATTGCAAAATCGAGCTTTTTAAAACTGATGGTTAGCCCTTGCATTGGTTTTCCAAATTTACCTGCGTCTAGCAGGCATTGGTCCAATTTAGTCTGCTGGATTGCTAAAGTTCGTGTCAACTGGGCAGTCAGATCTTTCTTCCATCCTCCCTGCATCCCCTTGTGTTTTTGGTGTATGTCAATTTTACTTTTGGTTTTGGGTGTTAATGTTGTGCAAGGAGTATTAATCTAGCAGCATAATTAATCAATGAAATTGTTGTATTTTGTTGATAGGATGAGTATATGACTTGTGTTTTTGCTGCGTGTCAATTTTACTTTGGTCTTAGGTGTTAATGTTGTGTAAGGAGTATTAATCTAGCAACGTAATTAATCAATGAAATTGTTCAATTTTGTGGTTAGGCTGAGCAGATGATGATTACATATGATTTGTACTGACACATTTGATGTTTCAAAATCGAGCTTTTTAAAACTGATGCTCAGGCTGCCACAAATATTCATTTCTTATTACTGCTTTTAAGCTTAAACTTTCCTATTACATAGTGAACACATCTCAATCTAACATCACTGTTGTTGGTATTCAGGTACCAACACCTGGGATCGGTTTGAGATGCGGGTGCACAAGAGGGTGATTGACCTTGTCAGCTCCCCGGACGTTGTCAAGCAGATCACCTCGATCACCATCGAACCTGGCGTTGAGGTGGAGGTGACCATCAGTGACCAGTAATTGTGCTACCCGGTGTCTTGATGAATGAAACCAGGAAAAGTTATGCAGCCTGTAGATGGTAGGTTCACATCTGGATCAAGGAGCAGACCAAAAGGGGTGCTGATAAGCTGGATTCTGGCAAGTAGTAAACTGGTGAGCTCCCAAGAGTGGAAACCATGTTCACTGCTTCCGCTGTGGAATTCTGACATCAGTCCTTCCCAATGTGGTTTAGCTGACTTGTGTTTCGCCCTTCGTTTGATCTGATGAACAGAAATCCCCTTATGTCACAGCTCTGTTTTATTCCCCATGTTTGAGGAGCTTGCTCTGTTTACTCTGATATATGTGGTTATGCAATGTGCCTAGAGTTGTCTAATTTCAGTTGAGAATTTATATGTCCAAGCATGTGTTGACAAACATACAATATCAGCTATACTGCAAGAAGTAGCTTCCCACTATCCAAAATACAATTTCTATATATATACAAGGCCACTTTCTTTCATTGAGAATAATTAATTAGATTTCTCTCTTGTATAGTTTTGCTTATTAATGTGAATGTTCCATCTATCCATCATGTTTAATAGGTTTCGTACTAAATCTGTTCCATAATGTATAATATTTGAGCACTAATTTAGTTTGCCAAAATCTATGCAATAGAACACCTAGATACATCTCTAACATCTATTTTGAGACGAGGGAGTGCATTAAGATAGTGACCTTGTATACAACATGCACATGCTGAAGAATCACCCAAATCTGGTTTTCGATTGGTTTGGCCGTGTTAGCACTGGGACGAACTCACTGGGTGGCAGAACATCCCCAGAAACCATAGGCGAACATCTGGATGGCAGTTTATTTCTTATTTAATCTGTGCTGCAAAACTAATATTACAGGGCCCATAAACATCTCGCAGAAAGATGAAAAGAGCAAAAATTCCTCACAGGCTACAAAATACATATGCAATTCTTTATTGCATCCTGTGATCTAGTTCTTCACAAAAGTGCTTAGCACTTCGAAGTAGGTTCACATCTGGATCAAGCAGCAGATGGAATGTGGTGTTTGACCACCCAGGTGCTGGTAAAGCTGGATTCTGGCAAAGAGTAAACTGGTGAGCTCCCAGGAGTGGAAGCCATGTTCACTGCTTCCAATGTGGAATTCAGACATCAGGTCCTGTCCAATGTCGTCTAGCAAACTTGTGTTTCGCGCAATCGTGCCTGTAGTTCTTTGTACACCCCTTCGTTTGATCTGATGAATGGAAATCCACTTGTGTCACAGCTCTGTTTTTTTCCCATGTTTGTGGGGGCTGCTCTGTTTACTCATATATGCTGCATGTGGGTATGCAATGCGACTAGAGTTACTATCGCTCCAGATCACCTGGAGGATGGATCCTCCGGTTCAGTACTGCACGAGTCCTATTGGCCCAAGTCACCCGGCAACCACCCGTTCCTTGTCTTTTGATCCGTTGTTCTCCCCCCTTTTTTTTTTGAAAGCACGTTGTTCTCCCCTTCTCGTCCGCCACACTCCCATGTTTCTGAAGTTGCTCCACCTCTGCTACTGGGTGAGCTCTATGACGTTGCTGCAACAAGAGGGAGTCCTCTGATGCTGCGAGCGCAGAGGTCAAGTGCTACCAAAGAAGGTCGGCAGAGGTCAAGTGCTACCAAAGAAGGTTGGCGCTGCTGCCAACGAGGGACCGAGATGCTACAAGCGGTCGCTGCCCATGCTACTAGCGGATACCAGCCATTTTTGCAACCAGTCAACGTCGTGGTTGGGGATTTTTGCAACCAGTCATCGTCGTGGTTGGGGATTTTTGCAACCAGTCAACGTCGTGGTTGGGGATTTTTGCAACGGGCAGTGGGGATTTGCTGCAAACTCATATGTTTTCTGCTACAACCAATATGTGATTTGACATCGTATGTAGAATTTTATTGCTACAACCGTTCTGTAATTTTGCTAAAATAGTAGACATTTTTTGCTAGAATATCTTCGGCGAAGTCGGTTTTGCTATAATAGCACTTTTTTTTGGCTACGAGGTCTTCGGCGAGGTCAGTCTTTTTTTGTGGCTTTTTTGCTATTATAAGTGGGGACGGAGGGTCCAACTGGACACGTCTAGCACCAGTTTTCCAACCTCCTGAGTCCCTGCCTTTCCGTTCAAGAATTATATTTCCAAGCAGGTGTTGGCAAACCTGCAATATCAGTTATACTGCAAGAACTAGCTGGTCCCTCCACTATCTAAAATACACTTTCTATATATACAGTGCTGCTAACTTTCATTGAGGAATTAAATTAGATTTCTACCTTTTATTGTTGTGCTTATTAATGCGAATGTTACATGTAGCCATATAGAGAATAGCATCACAAGCAACATGTTTAATTAGCATGGAACACGAGAGGTTTCCTACCGAAGAAGATCCTCCTTTGGGACAAACTCACCGAGTGGCAGCAGCCAACAGAACATCCCCGGAAACCAAAGGCGGACCTCTGGATGGCAACTTATTTAAAACAAACTCAGTGTGCAATACAACTCATTTTACCTCGAGGCTCACGATGTGCTGCAAAACTAATATTACAGGGCCCATAAACATCTCGCAGAAAGATGAAAAGAGCAAAAATTCCTCACAGGCTACAAAATACATATGCAATTCTTTATAGTATCCCGCGATCTAGTTCTTCACAAAAGTGCTTAGCACGTCGAAGTAGTTGGGGAAGGTCTTGCGGGTGCATCCGGGATCCCTGATCGTGACGGGCACCTCGGCACAGGCGGCCAGGGAGAAGGCCATCGCCATCCGGTGGTCATCGTAGGTGTCGATCGCCGTGACGTTTAGCTTCTCTGGTGGCGTGATGATGCAGTAGTCTGGGCCTTCCTCTACTGTTGCTCCCAGCTGGCACAAGACGCCGCGATATGTGAGGTAAAGCGCTAGAGGTGCAACAAGAAGCTGTAATATAAGAACAGGAGACATGTGTACTAGTACCTTTGTTAGCTCTGTCCGGATTGCCACCATTCTTTCGGTTTCCTTCACTCTCCAGGAGGCAACTGCAGAAGAGAATGAACTAGTGTCAGGACTAAAACATGCCATCCAAAAGAACATCGAATAGCAACACATAAAACAATTACTACACAAAACAATATATCCCGATTAATTATACTTTTGAGCTCTTTTTCTCAAGAGTTCTGGCCCTGACAAGGTGATCTATGGCGAACGAGCAATTGCTACAAGCATGATAGGTATGTGAGACCAGAGAAAGTTTACCATCTCTGATGGCAGTTGGACCATCGGCAAAAAGGGCAACAACGGCAAGAGTCATGGCAACATCAGGCATTTTGTTCATGTTGACATCAACAGCTTTTAGGTGTTTCCTTCCAAAGGGCTGGCGCGGTGGACCAGTGACAGTTACACTGGTATCGGTCCATGTAACCTTCGCTCCCATCATTTCTAGTACCTCAGCAAATTTCACATCACCCTGCAATATCAAGCATCAGTCAGGGAGAGTGACAGCGCAAGAGAAGACATACAGCACTGTAATTAGATAATTTATGTATAAATGTCCACTTAAAGCATGTTTGGTTGATAATGGTATATCTTTGATTATGTTAGACTGCAAGTATGCTTGACCAAATGGTAAAAATAGAGAGTGGGATCCTACCTGCAAACTGGTGGTGCCGCAGCCTTGGACAGTCACAGTACCTCCAGTGATTGCAGCACCAGCCAAGAAATAGCTCGCACTTGAGGCATCACCCTCGACATAGGCATTTCCAGGGGACCTGTCAATTCCAGAGCAATGGATGGCTTGTTTAGGAAATGAATTCTGTTATTTCATGAAGTTTGAACAGAAGTTTCAAGTACATAAGAGAAATGTTCAGTAAAAGCAAGGCATAACATAAAAAAGGGGCCGACAGAAGCAAGATTAAGAATCATCTGCAAAAAAGATTGCTCATTGCCACACAGCAGTCATTAAGCTGCCTTCGATTTTAAGATGGATGTCACTTCTGATGTGACCAAGTTTATGCACCAGAAAAAATGAACTGTGCAATGCATGGTAAGTAGCGGAGTCGCTTGCCTAGGCACTGGTTTCCTAGTACAGTTTGACTTCATAGCTACTGACAGTATGGTCATACCCCGATTCAAAAAAGGTGGAATCATTTTAGTACTCAACTACTAGAAGAAATCAAACAGTTAAAAAGCCCATTTATTAGAATAAGTAGAACAATTCAAAACTTACTTGTACTTCTGTCCTCCTTTAATGTAGAATCTGTCCCAGCTTTCGGAATGCTCTGCCTTCACGCCAAAACGCTCCATCAATCTCAATGTCATTTCAACGTAAGGAACAGAGATTAGTTTATCGATAATTTCAATCTCGACATCCCCAAGTGCCAAAGGAGCAGCCATCAGCAAGGAGCTCAAGTATTGACTGCTGATGGAACCAGACAGCTTAACCTGTGGAATGTAATTCAGTGTTAAGTGCTAATCTATAGACCGTGTGATCTAAGACCAGAACAGGACCAGCATGTGTGTGCAAGTTGATGAGGCTAACCTTGCCACCAGGTAGCCCTCCAATGCCATTGATACGGACAGGTGGACAGTTAGTGCCGAGGAAACAATCAACATCTGCACCAAGTTGTTTCAAACCAACAACTAAGTCACCAATGGGTCGCTCCCTCATTCTTGGTACTCCATCAAGCACATAACTGAAGTTCAGAAAAGAGACACCATTAGTGTCAAAAAACATACCCATGGATCTCATATACTTGTTTCCACAGGGATGAAAAAGAAGCATACGTTGCATTTCCACCAGCTGCTACTACCGCAGCCGTCAATGGCCGCATTGCAGTTCCAGCGTTCCCCAAGAAGAGTTGTACTTCCTCTTTGGCATCCTTTTCGATCGGGAACCTGCCGCCACAGCCAACAACTACAGCTCTTTTCGCAACTTTATCTGCTTCCACGGAGAGTCCGAGAGCGTCCAGGGCCTCGAGCATGTAGTGGACATCCTCACTGTTCAACAGGTTATCCACCACCGTTGTTCCCTAACGAGCAAAAAAACAGCTAAGAACCAACTAGTGATGACAGCGGAGTAAACCAGTTTTCATTTCTTGCCTTACTGTAAATAAGTTAACAGGGCATGCTGCACCATAATATTCTGATGAGTGGTAACAGAATATAAGCCCAGAAGGATCCTAGATTTAAAGTGCCTTATTATAGCTGGTGAAAACCTTTTGTCCGTTTAACAAAGTTTGAATGGACATTCAAGTTGTATCATCTTGAATGCAGGTACGTAAATACTCCCTCCGTTTCAAAATAGAGCGTATCTAGACACTTTGTCTAGATACGCTCCTTTCACAAAGCTAAAACATCTTATATTTTGAAACGGAGGGAGTACTAAGTGTCCATGACACCATTACAACATAATAATCCTTTAACGAGGAAAAAATTAGCAGCCTAAGGATCACCTTGTTTTGCTAGTAACTTTGAACCTTATGTATCATCGTGATACGACTAAAAGCTACTACTCCATAATAATGATTCGATAAACGAACATAGTAATTGTTTGCTAAAACAGGGTACCATTCTAAGTATGGACTTAGGAATTGGGTATTAAACAGGCTACCTTATTAACTAAATCCTATGGGGAAAAAAATCTTATGATCTTGCGATCACCGGTACCGCCCGGCTCCTAAACCCCCCAAGAATTCCATCCCTACACCCCCCAAGAATTCGAGAGGAAGGAGTAGGGGTGATTAGCCTTCCTCTGATTGGTTGCTCACCTCGGACAAGGCGGAGAGGAGGAGGATCCGGTTGGAGAGCGACTTGGAGCCGGGTAGCTGCACGGCGCCGGAGATCTCCCGGATGGGCTGGAGCACGATCTCCTCCGCGCCCGCCGGCGCCGCGGGCGCCGCCACGGACGTCGCGAGGACCGCCCCGCCGCGACCCCGCAGGCGTAGCTTCCCGCCGGCGGCGGACCGGGCCGGCATCCGGAGGCGGCGCGAGGCCGGGGCCGCGGCGGCGGCGCGGTCGAGCGACACCGCCGCCACGTTGGAGGACGCCATGGTGGCCGCTGCGCCCGCCATCGCCATTGCCGATGCCGCCGTAGTTGGTGGGAGAGAGGGGAAGAGAGCGCGGGGGTACGCCGGGATTGGGCGGGTTGGTGGGTTGGTGGGGGTGGACCGGAGGGGGGGAGCTCGGGAGAAATAGGGGGTCCGTCGGGGTGGTGGTAAGTAGGCGGCGCTGTCAGTCATGCCATGCCACCAACCCCTCCTTTGCAGAGGCTCGTGTAGTTGCGTGGACTGGACCTGTTATCGTTGATAGTTGACCACGGGTTTGCGCGTGCACACCATACACTTCTTGAATTCGCAAAAAAATACTCTCTCCGGCCCATATTATTATTTTCAACTTTATCTAGATTTAGATGTACCTAGTTAATGATTTAGTCGAATTTAGACAACGTTGAGAATATTAATATGGTTCGGAGGTAAAAAAATATGCACATCTTGATACGCCCCACTCCAAGAAAATGCAAATCATTATGGAGGACGGGCTTAGTGAGGACTTTTTTTCCCGAAAAGTTTAAATTTAAAGATTAAAAAATCTGAAAAAAAATATTAGGATGTATGAATGATTTAGATCCGGGTCTGAACCGTGCAAATATTAAATCTGAAAAAATAGGTGAAAATATTCTGGCTCCAAGAAAAGAGAAAAATTTAGATCCGGGTGTGAACCGTGCAAGTTTGAATGGGCCTCGGTTTTCTAAAAATTTGTCATATTATCTTTTTTGCTGCACCCGAAATATAAGATATTTTTCATCAAAAAATCACACACATGTATTTCGTGTTGTTGCCTAGAGGTAGGTCTTATTTTTGAAAATAATTGATGATTTTTTTTTTAAAAAGGGCTCCGTGGAGGACGTATTTTCCACTGAAAACAACACTTATAGAACATTATATAAGAACTTCTTTTAAAGACACCTCCTTGAAAAGTTTGGCATCATCTTCCTTCTGCAATCCACGACGACGCGTCGTGAGCAAAGCTTGATGCTACCTCACGATCTTGAGAGATCGTCGTCCCAGAGAAGCTAGTACCAAGCTGGAGTGAAAGTTAATCCCAACTCTGGCTAGAAATTGATGAAGGACACCATATTTGCAAGTTCCTCAATAGAGACCTATTCAGCTAAGCTTGATGAGGCGGAAGCAGAGCTTGAGCACCCCAATATGCTGCAACGTCATCCCCCACAAGACGTCACCGTCTTAGACAAACGCTTGTCATGCCAGACCTACTGCCTGGCGATCAACTCCAAAATCCGGCTCAGTGACTCCTCTGGGGAAGAACATCAATCTAGGTCGGTCTAAATGATCTTTATTCTCATCGCAGTCAATATCCTACATGGGAGATGAAAAAATTAAATACCGAAACCCGACATCCTATCCAAGGTTCCCCTACCCTCTAGCCGATGTAGTGGCCGAGGCGAAGGACAAGGCAACCAGCGGCGGTGGCGCCGGCAATCAAGCGGAGGAACTAGACCACTTTTGATCGCATATGCGGGAGGCCCATGAAAACGTTCATGGACAACATGGGACCGGTAGGATTTAATTTTAGGTAGGATCAATTGAGACCATTTTTCTGAAAAGATAAAACTTGTTCAAACACTCTAAGAAAAATTGACAACAAACATCTCTGTTGCATATGCAACCCCAAAAACCGAAGCTTCAAATTCGATCTACAATTAAGCTACTCCTTCCTGTCCATATTAATGGTCTTAACTTTGTCCAGATATAACACTATTCACAATAGAGTTTATCTTATTTTCTTGTTTCTCTACCTATAGATAGAGTTTTGAGCTGAATTTTATTGGAGTTGTAGATACAGTCTGTAGGTGTCTTATATAAAAGCTTTAGAATTTTTACAATTTTTCTAAATATGATTTGGATGAACTGATATATGATCTCATTAAATGGAGAGAACATATAGACGTCTCCCCCGAGACAACCTGGGTAAGATCCAAAGATCAATTGCTAAAATTAAAACGCGCTGAAAAATCTTAAAATGATAAAACACACTTACGTTTCAATATAACCGTAAAAACTTTGCAGCTTCAAATCTTACGTACACATAGAGAACCAAAAAAGGATAATATGGATGTGCCTATTATGAAGAGCAAAAAATATCTTTATCTTTAAACGTATCAAAATTTGAGCCGATCCTTTTTCTTAGAAACACCCATAACTTTATTCATACTCGCAACAATTCAAGTACTCCCTTCGACCCATATTAGTTGACTCGAATTTGTCTAGATTCGAATGTATCTAGACTTGTTTTAGTATAAAATACATCCGAATCTAGATAAATCCAAATCAACTAATATGGGTCGGAGGGAGTACAAAGCATTGGAAACTAAAAACTAAGTCCTAAAACTAAGAGTTACAATGAAATCTCTTGGAAACATCTTTCCTATGGTATGAACCTTTGCAAGACCAAATATTGCCAAGACTTCAGTAAACATAGTGCAGTTGGACTGGAGCAATCCCCTTGTGTCACCCATCCAAGAAGATGGGAAGTCGTGAGCGATGAACACGCTTCGAACAGGGATGATCCCCTTGAAGTGCAAGCCATCGAACCATAAAATTTCCACCCTCATGTTTTTTAGGCGGAACAGTAGGTTTCTCCACTGCATTTTTTATTTTTGCATAAAAAAGAGAGGTTCCAAAAAGTTACAATCCGTGCTACAGATTAGCAGCCAAAGACAGAGGGCAGAAGGGAAACTAGCTATTAATTACAAGAATGCTGCAAGCCAATCTCTCAATCTCACATAAGATTTCCTAGAGGCTTTGTGTAGAAGCAATGTCACTACCTCCTTAAATCTCTTTCGGCAATGGAACCCATTGGCAGTAATCCCTTTGAAAATGAAGTTGTTTCTTGTACACCAAATAGCCCAACATACTAGCATAATGAACTCAAGATAGAAGGGCTGCCCAATCGCCCATTGGAGGCTCTCAATATTGTTGAAGTATGATCCAAATTCTATTAAGGAGGCTAACTTCTGACGGAGCGGAGTGAGACCCGTCGTTGGAGGCTTGGGCCGAAGCGGAGGATTTTGTGTGCAAATTGAAGAGGTCGCTTTATGGTTTGAAGCAATCTCCAAGATAGTGGTACAAAAGGTTTGATTCATTCATGATCTTACAAGGTTTTAAGAGGTCTCAGTTTGATAGTTGTGTTTACATAAAATTTGTTAATGGATCACCTATATACTTGTTGCTATATGTTGGTCATATATTAATTGCTGCCGAGAGCATGAAAGAAATCACTACTTTGAAGGCACACCTAAGTAGTAAATTTGAGATGAAAGATCTTGGTGATGCTAAGAAAATCCTAGGTATTAAAATTAAACAGGATTGAAAATTTAGTTTGCTATTTCTTAGTCAGCAGAGTTACGTTGACAAAGTTCTTAAATTTTTTAATATGCTTGATGCAAAGTCTGTTTGTACTCCTATTTCTTCTCACTTTAAATTGTCAGCATTGCAATATCCTGGTTCTGATGAAGATATTGAGTACATGTCAAGAGTTCCTTATTCTAGTATTGTTGGTTCCTTGATGTATGCCATGATTTGTTCTCGCCCTGATTTATCATATGCTATGATTTTGGTGAGTCATTACATGGCTAATCCTGGTAAAGAACATTGGAAAGTTGTTCAGTCGATTTGCAGGTACCTCCGTGGCACATCCAATGCTTGCTTGAAGTTTGGCAAGACTGGTGAGGGACTCGCAGGCTATGTGGATTCAGATTTTGCTGCCGACTTGGATAAGAGGAGGTCCCTCATAGGTTATGTGTTCACGGTAGGTGGATGTGCTATGAGTTGGAAGGCAACGCTGTAGCCAGTCGTTGCTCTATCTACAATAGAAGCAAAATATATGACTATTGCTGAAGCTTGCAAAGAATCTGTTTGGTTGAAAGGTTTGTATGCTGATCTTTGTTAGGATGATTCTTGCATTAACCTGTTTTGTGACAGTCAAAGTGCTATATAACTTACTAAGAATCAGATGTTCCATGAGAGAACAGAACACATTAACATCAAGTACCATTATGTTCATGACGTTGCTGCACAAGGTACACTAAAGGTATGCAAGATAATCACTCATAATAATCCTGCTGATATTATGACAAAGCCTGTTCCTGTTGCTAAGTTTGAGCTATGCTCAAGCTTAGTTGGTATAACTATTTAGCCCAAGTGGCTATTGGCACCGAAAGTGTTTTCTTTGTTTGTTCAGGAAGATGATTACTGTTGATGCTATAATAAGGAATTTGTCTCAAAGTGGAGTTTATTGAAGTATGATCCAAATTCTATTAAGGAGGCTAATTTCTGACGGAGTGGAGCGAGGCCCGTCGCTGTTATATATACCTCTTGTAAGCCACCGGCTGGGATAAGTTGCATCTATGAAAATTCCCGTTGTTGTGTAAACACTACCCATTATAGTGAAGTTTTGCTAGCTGGCACCCGTGGTTTTTCCTCTCTTTCTTGGAGAGGTTTTTCCACGTTAAATCTGTGTCTCCCTTACTATGATTTCTTTTCATTCTTCATTATTTACTTTTTGCAAAGCTAACAAACATGAGCTTTTGAAAGGGCATGTATGCCCCCATGTGTGGTTTTGGTAATTAATGACAATCCCTATGGACTAATGTGCAAATTGAGTTTCACTTGTAGGTTTGTCCATTGGCATCGCTTGGACCATGTGTTGGTTTCAAGGATGAAAAAGAAGAAGCATCGTCCAAGGGCTTTGTGCCTATTGGAATCAAGTAGAAGAAGAAGAAGAAGAAGAAGATCAAGTTTGTCTTGAAGAAGAAGAAGATGGATTTCCTCATGGCTATCTTCAAGACATCATCAAGAATTGAATTGCAAGCTCAAGATGCGTCATCTCTAGAAGATCTCATGCTTGAAGCTTGCCATCCTCGGCAATCATGGAATGATGAAGACAAGTTCGAAGAAGAGGCTTCCCCATGGAGTATGGGGGAGCATGTCTCAAGACTTCATCAAGCAAGTGCAAGCAAGTGCAATCAAGAAAGGTGTTCCATCTTGAAGGTGACAAGATCGTCTACATCAAGCTCAAGTGGGATGCTCAAGGCAAATGTATGATCTTGATAGGGTTTCTATTTTACCGGTCTCTTGTAGTGTTCTTGTAGTGTTGGGAGACCGGGTTTAGGATAGATAGCCGTACTATCAAGAGGGGCTCTCGAGTGGGTGACTCGTTCGTATCTTTCGAAGAGAGCTCAAACCTTTGCATTCATAGCATCATCTTTCTTGGTTGTTGTTTAGTTCTTGTTCATGTGAGGTTCTATAGCTTGTGGTTATCTTCATAACAAGCTCTAGTTCATCAAAAATGGATTTCCCTTGCATATCTTATTGTATTTTTGATCTTGCGGGTTTTCCAGCTCCACACCTTGGGAGGTATCTCATATATATATTAATGGTATTTTCTCTCTTGGTGATATCCAATATTTCGACTTTTTGTTGGATTCTACATGTCGTTATCTTTCCAACAAAATTGGTTTCATCTTGTTTGGAGTTCGGATGCAAAAGTTGTGGCATTTCATGTTCTGAAGTTTCTCTGACCGGAAGTACCGGCCAGACGCCGGAAGTACCGCTCGGGCAGAAATGCCGCCGGTAGTACCGATGTTAATACCGGCCCAACTTCCGGTGAACACATTTTTGGTTCAGTATGCTCTCTGCCTGGTTTGTGCTATTTGACGGTACTTCAGTCGGTATTTCAGGCGGTAGTACCGCTAGGACATTCTTGCCGTCGGTAGTTCCGGCGAAGCGGCGGTAGTACCGGCCAGGCTCGCGTTTTTGTTCTTTCTCTCACAGTTTTCTGACCGTTGGCTGGGTGCCACCGGTAGTACCGGCCACCCGCCGATACTACCGGTCATGCGCGTTTCTGAGGGTAACGGGCAGATCGGGGAGCCCTTTAAAAGGAGCTCCCCTTTCCCCTTCGGCCTAACTCTTGTTCTTCTCGGTTTTTGGCTTTCTCTCTCCTCCATTGTTGACCTTGAAGAGCTTGCTCTCTCCCCTTCTCCCTCCTATGATTCTTGCATCTTTTTGAGGGATTTGAGAGAGGAGATCTAGATCTACAAGCCCCACCAAGCAAAATCCCTTCTTTGTGAAGGAATCCTTGGGATCTAGATCTTGGAGAGTTTTGTGTTCTCCTCTTGTGTTCTTCCTCCCTTATTCCCCCAATAGCTTTTGTAGCTTTGGTGGAATTTGAGAGAGAAGGACTTGCCTCTTGAATTTGGTGCATAGGTTTGAGTTCTCCTCAGAGATTCGGCGAGTTCAAGCCCTTGGGCTTGTTTCTCTTGGGTTCTTGGAACCCTAGACGGTTGTGTGGTTGGATAGTTGACCTTTTGTGGTCTTGTAGCCTTTTGTGGCCTTGTTGCCTTTTGTGGCTTTGTAGCCTTTGTGGCATTGTTCTTGGGGCTCCAATTGAGTTGTGGAGGTTCCCCAAGCTTGTAGGCCTTTTGTGGCATTGTGGAGCCTTTGTGGCGTTTCTTGGGAGCCCTCCAATTGAGTTGTGGAGATTGCCCCAAGCCTTGTACGGGTTCGGTGACTGTCGTGGTGGTGTCACGACAGATGCCATGGATAGGCTAAAGGTGGGGACTAATATACGCTAGGGGAATCCAGGGAGGGATAGTGGAGTGATTCTCCACACAGAAGTTTGTATTGATTTACTCCCAAGATTACAAGTGCTCCTTGAGCTGTATTGGCGAGAGGAGGAAGAAGGAACTCTCTTACTCTCACCCACAGATCTCACCTGAAACCCTAGCCCAAAACAGAATAGAAGAAAGACCAACCCCCTCTACAGAAGCCCTAGCCCCCTTTTATAGAGGAGGCTCGGTTTCTGCCTAGGGCATACGTGGAGGCATATTCCTAAGAATATAAGTGGCAAGCCGACCGGGATGCTTTTTCCCCCGCGTCACACTTGCTTTAGCTACGTGAGCCTCTGTGGCGCCCGCGTCAGCCGACACGGGCGTCGTCACCCTTGTCGGCCACGCCCCGGTGGTCCTGTCCTTGCTTGCTTCGCTCAGGTAGTGCGTACCGAGGCTTCTTTTGACCAGCGAGATTCCTTCCTTCTCCTAGAAGTTAGCTGTGACTCGGATCATGGTTGATCCAGCCACAACTGTTCCTGCATACAAGTAAAACCAGCACTTCCGACTCACTGCTTAAGTCGGATGAGACCTAGTTAGGCGAACGCCCCCAGGTCCGGATTACCCCGTGATTCGGCCTGCCTTGAGGTGACCCGGCCAGCATTCGCTTTAGCCTTGCCGAACCTCGGCTGACTTGGCCTTTATACCCCGACGTGACCCTACCCGGGGGTATCCCCCCAACATTAGTCCCCGAAGCTGGTGCGGTCTTAGCTGCCTTGGCCGCTAAGGCCACATCAGGTTCAATTTCCTGCTCCAGTCGTTATTTCCGAGTTACCTCTTTACCTCTAATGTTATGGATTTACGTTCCCTTCGCACAATCCAAGTTTTCACTTGCCGGCCGGGTTACCACTTTAACTCGGACCTCATGGTTTTACTTTCCCTTCGCGCATGCCAAGTTTTTGCTGGCTGGCTGGGTTACCATAGTTCCATCCGGGTCTTGTTTCCTTCTCTCGTACGCCAACCCATGTGAATGGTAATCATTTTGTCTTCTTATTTTAAGGGCCTGCACAGTAACCGCCGCAGTAATTGTCAGTTATCACTGTGCGCGGGTCACGTCATGCCTGGCTCCTCGTTTCTCGCATCACAGTGTCACGTCACAGGGTTCTCTCCACCATGTGGCCCTCCGTGTGGCTCCCTACTGATTGGTCCGGACGGGTGATACATGGCCACTGCATGTGGCCGGTTCACAGGACGCGATCCCACTCACCCCTGGTGGGAGTGGTTAAATAGTGGAGGGGTGCGTCCCTTAGGATTTTTCCCCTTCCGCACCCCTCTGCCCGTTGCTCTCTTTCTTCATCTTCCTCGCGATTGCGCCGCCGCCAGTGATACCAAATAGCAGCGTCGCCGCCGCGCTTCTCCGTCGCACCTCTGTGTCGCCGCCACCGCGACACAAATCTCTCGCCACGGGTCCTCGTCAATCCCGACCACTGTCCCCCGCTGCCTCTAGCGCCAGCGAGGGCCTTGAGGACCAGATGACGGAAGAAGAACTCATTGTTGCTGAGCAGGAAATGGAGGAGGACGTCGCGATGGCGGACCGCGGTGCGTGGGCCAGCTCCTAGGTCTGTCAGGACGATCTGGACTGGCTCTACTAGACCAGACGCATCCCCGCCGGCGTCGCCGCTCGTCTCGCCTCCGCCGAACTGGCTCCCTCACCCAATCCGGGTGAATATGTCGTGTTCTTGTCCCATTTCCAATGGGGCTTCGGATTGCCGGTGAGTGATTTCTTCCGGGATTGGCTTAGAACCTACGAACTCCAGCCGTACCATCTTCCAGCCAATGCCATTACTTCTCTTTCTGCCTTTGCTTCTACGATCGAAGGCTACGCCGGACTGTGGCCCACGAAGGAGCTGTGGATCCGGTTTTTTGGCCTTCGTCGCAACGTCATCCCCGACATCCACACTGATCCGGAGGAGAAGCGGCTCACCCAGTTCGGAGCGGCCTCCATCTCTCCCCGGAGGTTTTCTGTTTTCCCCCGGGTCACCGGGTTAGAGTCCTGCAAAGGGTGGGCCCGGACGTTCTTTTACGTCCGGAACACAGGCACCAAAGATTTAATCCGGTTGCTTCCCTACACTCCGGACCCACCTAACCCGGATCTGTGGGACGCCGTTCCCAGGAAGCCCACGGCCTTGACCAACCAAGTGAACAAAAGGTTCACGGAACTGAAGGAGCTCGGGCTACGCAACGAGGATGCCATGATCACTTTCGTGCGCAACCGGATTTCCTCCCTCCAGAAGCGCACCCACAAGGTGTGCCACATGAGCTTCGGCCGCGACCCCAACTTGACCTCCTCCTTCGAGCTGAGCAACACGGAGATATATCGCCGGGTTAAGGCTCTCTTTACCACTCACAAGGACTTCTCCTCTGAGTGGACTTGGGGGATTGAGCATTTCTGCCGTGACCGGCTTCCGCCCATGGTAAGTTTCATGTTGCAAACTTACCCCGAAATAATTACATGTCAGTTGTTGTTGCATTTTTGACTCTTTTGTTCGTTCTTTTCCTCAGCAATTCCTTCAGCAGACCCTCGAGGATGGCACCGATCCGACCCTTAAATGGGCGCTGGACCGGGAGACTCCAGACGAGGAAGAGCCGGACCAGGAGATGTTCCTCCCCATGACCGACGCCACGAAACGACCCACGGGTAAATCCTCTTCTATTAGAGATTGGCCCGATGACGAAGATGACTCGGATATTGAGGTGATTGAACCTTTTGAGGCTGTCCCCCTTTCTTTTGCTTTTTCGCCATCAGCTCACCCCGGCGGTCACATCCACGAGGATCCCCCTCTCGCTACGGGCGAACCTGTTCCGGTGGCATCGAAGAAGAAGCGTGGGGCTTCTTCAAGTTCTTCCTCCGGACCTTCCCAGCCCGTTAAAAGGCGAAAGAAGTCCGGGGACAAGACTGCCTCCAAGCCAACAGGCAAGGCCCCAGCACGAAGGGCTCAGAAAGCCAAGGAGGCCAAAACTTCGGATGTGTAAGTCATTCATTCTTCCGTAACTTGTTCTTCCTTACTTCGTCGTAATTTTTCTTCTGACATTGTTTGATTTTGCAGGGCTCCGGTGGAGGTCCCTCAAAGTGGATCCAGCATCTCTTCACCTCTCCGGCCTAGCCCTTCACCCCGTCGCGACGACGAGTCACGTCCGCTGAGCCCTATTCCAGAGGGCTCTGCGGCCGCTCCGGGTCACCTTGGAGCGGGGGGGGGGGGGGGGGGGGCGGCCCAGCCGGAGCAACGACATCCACCACCTCGGCAATGCCGCAACCAACAGCCACTGAGGCTACCTCGGCTCCAGCACCAGTTCCAGTACCAGCAACCAGACCAGCACCATCTCCAACTCCAGCATCAGCACCAACTCCGGCTGCGAAAACATCAGCGCCGGCACCAAGTCCAGCAACGAGAGTACCAGCGCCTAGTTCCTCTGCATCTTCCGAGTCTTCTCAACCTCGGAAAGCTGCTGCTACGGCTTCCTCTTCCCAACAAGCCAAGGGCAAGAATGCTCCAGACGTTGCCAAGCCCACTGCCGTCGAGTCTGGGCAGCGTACCCTCGTATCGATGCTTCCTAAGAAAACACCAGCGGCAAAGGACGCCCCTGCCGAGCCAACCGATGCCTAGCAGTTGGTTCTGCATACCAGCCCCGCCCTTGCCTTGGTGGAGAGGAAAGAAGCGCATGCAAAGGGCTTGGCGACACCCCATATGCCCACCGGTGAACGGTATCCTCCGAGCCTGATGGAATTTGTCATGAATTGGAATAAGGCAGAGGTGGTTCAAGACACTGATCTTCCGGAGATGAACACAGCCGCAAAGGCAATTAATCTCGCTGGGCGAATGATGGAGGTACGTCGCTTCCCCTTTACAAGTTGTAGATATTAACCATTAGTCCCCGAGCCTCCGGGGGAGTAACTTGTTACTCCGCCAGATGCTCTTTTTAGAGAACTAACGTAGCTCCATGATAACTTCGAATCTGCACACACCTAGAGCCGGGTTAAGTTCCACTTGGCCCGGATCTTAGTACACTTCAAATATGCACACACCTAGAGCCGGGTTAAGTTCCACTTGGCCCGGATTTTAGTACACTTCGAATATGCACACACCTAGAGCCGGGTTAAGTTCCACTTGGCCCGGATTTTAGTATACTTTGAATATGCACACACCTAGAGCCGGGTTAAGTTCCACTTGGCCCGGATTTTAGTATACTTCGAATATGCACACACCTAGAGCCGGGTTAAGTTCCACTTGGCCCGGATTTTAGTATACTTCGAATATGCACACACCTAGAGCCGGGTTAAGTTCCACTTGGCCCGGATTTTAGTATACTTCGAATCTGCACACACCTATAGCCGGGTTAAGTTCCACTTGGCCCGGATTTTAGTACACTTCGAATATGCATCAAGCTGACTTAAGTTTCTGTATCTCTTTTAGGTGACCACCAATCGCCGGAGTGCTGAATTCCAACGCTTGCTGGATACTCACAAGAATCTTCACACAAAACAGGCTGCACTCATCGCGGAGTACGAGAAAAGGGGTAAATTTCTTCCTTATCCTTTCCTCATTTTTCTTCAACTTCCTTTGCCGAACTAATCTGATTGTTCGGTTTCCGCAGCTAGGGTGGAGGCTGAGAACAAGATAATGTGGAAGAACTTGGAGCAGATCAAGGGTACATCCTTTTTGTCTGTCTTTGCCGTGATTTCTATCTCCTTTCTTCCTTGGCTCGACAAACATTCATACCTCGGCTCTGTCGGGCCAGCACACTATCTCAGCATTGCTCGAAGAAAGTGTGCCCGTGCCTGACATGATGCTGCATTTTCTCGAACAAGAAGGGCAGCACCAAGCCGAACTGAATAAGAAAGATGACGAGCTCGCCCTTCTCTGGACCAAGGACGATGAGATTGCCAGGCTCAAGGCTGAGATGGCGAAGATGAAGGCACAACACCAAACCGAGCTAAAGAAGGCTGGCCAGGACTACACCGAAGAGCGTGAGCGCCTCAACCTCCAAATTGCTAAGGACCGGGATCAGGAGGCCGGCGTCAAACTTGAGTCGGCTGACGCTGAGCTTAAGCAACTTCGGAAGAGGCGTGATGATTGTACCAAGGAACTGACCCGGATTCATAGCCACATCTCACGTAATTTCTTTTCCCTTATCCGCCTTATTTCTCCGGGTTACTTCATACGTCTTGTTTCTCAGCTTCGTCCTTTGCCTTGTTCCTCAGGCCACTTTCTAGAGGGTACTGCTATTGCAAGTGCTGCTGTTGCCAATTTCTGCCGAGAAAGCGGTACTCCCGTCGCTCCTGACGGTGAGAGCATTCCCTTAGACATGGAGGACCTATTGGTTAGCCTGTCCTCTCGCGTGGAAATCATTAAGAACTACAACAGAGATCTCCTGGACGTTTCAGTCCGAACCTTCAACACATTTTGGCC
Organism: Avena eriantha; assembly: GCA_910589775.1. Taxonomy (NCBI): domain Eukaryota; kingdom Viridiplantae; phylum Streptophyta; class Magnoliopsida; order Poales; family Poaceae; genus Avena; species Avena eriantha. The sequence goes on along the minus strand of OU342744.1, from coordinate 79,543,180 downwards.
CGCTGATGACGCTCCGGAGAGAGTTACACATCTTGCTGAAAATCTTTCGGAAATCGAGACCCAGCTCGACCTCTGGAGAGAGTCCGCTAGACGCGCCGCAGCTGACACTGTCCTGCACCACATTCTTATGTGGTACGAGAATATTGATCTCAGTCTGCTTACACGCGTGCGCATAGGATCCAGATGGACCAATGACCCGGAGTGGGTGGCTCGGCGCCAGGCTTGCGCCCACAGTCTCATCGAATATGCTCAAATTCACGACTAGACTGAGGGTCCGAGCTTCCTGGAAGTCGCTGGCGAAGAAGAAGTTGAGAACGTTGAAGATGATTCGGGTGAGGACGAAGAGGACACTGCCTCGGATATCGAAGAGGGCGACGATGATGCCTAACTTCCTCCAGCTGCTCCTTAAGTAAAAACACTTGAAAACTTATGAGATCCCCGGTATGCCGGGTGGAATTGTATTCCAAACATATGTGATATTTTGCTACTAAGTGCTTATGCCGAATTAACTTGGGTGTAGTCCCCGATTTTCTTTTCTTGTTCGTTCAATCTTTTGGCTCGGTTCGTGTCTACCTTGATTCGGTTTTACAACTTACGAAACCGAGCTTCAAAAATTGTCTTAACAATACTGGGAAATTTTTAGACTTAGCTCGAAAAATAAACAACATAATAAACTTGAAAATAAATACTGGGTTAGTCCGAAAAACAAACGTCGGCTCGAATAAATTCTTTTCCTTAGTCGTTTTTCACGTGCTACGCAATTCCAAACTTGTTCTCTTGCTTTCCATGAAGCCAATTCTTGTTGGACAGCAGCAAGTCGAAGAGTTGGGTTCTTGGTGCTCGCACATTACTAATCCGAGTTAAGTAGAAAAACTTATTCCAGCTGATGCACGAAAAACAACAAACAATATTAAGGCAGTCCCCGAGTTACTGCTCGAGGTGCCAACATTTCATTGATAAGCTCATTGCCGACATACATACCGACATATGAGAAGACTCGGATACATACACTTCTTTAGCTAAGTGTAGAAAGGATGAAGTAGAGCTATATTCCATGGTCGCTTAGATTCCTCTCCAGACCTGTCCGCCTTGTTGTTTTCATGTGGCTTTGCATCTATAAGATAGTAAGAATCATTGTGCAATGCTTTGCTCACGATGAACGACCCTTCCCATGGGGGGGATAACTTATGCATGCCCGTAGTACGTTGTACCAACCGGAGCACCAGATCGCCTTCCCGAAAGACCCGGGGCACACTTTCCGGCTATGATAGCGTCGGAGATTTTGCTGATATATGGCGGATCTGGACAGTGCCAGTTCTCTCGCTTCTTCCAGCAGATCAACATCATTTTGCCGGGCTTCTTGCACTTCGGCTTCTGTGTATTGGGTGACCCTAGGCGAATCATGCTCTATGTCGGCTGGTAATACAACTTCTGCCCCATATATCAGAAAAAATGGCGTATAGCCTGTTGATCGATTCGGAGTTGTTCTTAAACTCCACAATACCGCTAGTAATTCTTATATCCAGCACCCCACTGATCTTTGCAGCGGCTCAATGAGCCGGGGTTTTATTCCGGATAAGACTAATCTGTTGGATCTTTCCACTTGTCCGTTTGATGCGGGGTGGGCTACCGAGGCTACGTCCAGCCGGATCTTCTTATCCCGGCAGAAATGCGCAAATGCTCCTTCCGCAAAGTTTGTGCCATTATCAGTTATGATACTGTGAGGATAACCGTATCTCAAGATGATATCTTTGAGGAACGTCACAGCCGTAGCTCCATCACACTTTCTTATAGGCTTTACCTCAATCCATTTCGTAAATTTATCCACCATTACCAGAATGTGAGTCATATTTCCCCTTGCTGGTTTGAATGGGCCAACCATGTCCAAGCACCATACGGCAAATGGCCAAGTGATTGGTATGGTCCTGAGTTCCGACATCGGCATATGTGTCTTGGTAGCATACCTCTGACAACCATTACATTTTCTCACCAGATCTTCCGCTTGCTCTAAAGCATTTGGCCAGTAGAATCCGTGCCGGAAAGCTTTTGCTACCAAGGCTCCGGATGAGGCATGATGCCCGCATTCCCCCTGATGTATATCTCGGATGATTTCAAGCCCTTCTTTCGGGTCAACACATCTCTGGAGGACATTGGTCACACTCCTTTTGTATAGTTCAGAATTGATGATTGTGTAGGCCTTTGCCCTCCTCTGTGTTTGCCTGGACATCACTTCCTCAGTGGGCAACATTCCGTCCTTCAGGAATTGAAATATAGGCAATGCCCAAGCTGGTATTGCTCGCACAGGGAACACATCCTCATCAATCTCCATCTGATCCACCGGCATAACTTCAACCGGACCTTGCGAAGCAGTCACCGGGTCTTGCGAAGCAGTCCCCGGGTTTACCGAAGTAGTCCCCAGGTTTGCCGAGGCAGTCCCCGGGTTCATCGCACCGCTTCCTGTGTCAATGTCCATGGGCACAGCTTCGGATTCTGTGTCCTCCGGGACATAGATTGACTCGGATTCTGGGGATGGCCTGATGGATGGTTTCCTGAGGTGCTCTAATGCTACACCCGGTGGAATTGCAAAATGGGCAATTGAGCTAGCTCCTTATGCGCCACAATATGACAGAAGAGAGGCCATCAAATCTCAAGTTGTGGCGGACTTTTTTGTAATGTGGATAGTTCTGCTTTGAGGCTGACAACACCTCGCTCAAGTAATACACTGGCCTTTGCACCGACTTACCTTCCTCGTCGCGCTCCACCACTATCACTGCGCTTACAACTCAGTTGGTTGCGGCTATATAGAGCAACATTGGCTCCTTCGATAGTGGTGAGGCTAGCACTGGTGCTGTGGCTAACATTTTCTTCAGGTGGGTAAAGGCTTCATCGGCCTGTGACGTCCAAATGAACTTATCCGACTTTTTCATGAGTTGGTAAAGAGGCAATGCCTTCTCTCCCAACCGACATACAAACTGACTTAACGAGTCCAGGCAACCTGTGAACTTCTGGACATCGTTAAGACACTTCGGCAGTTCCATTCGCTCGATGGCCCGGATCTTGGTTGGATTAACCTCGATACCTCGGCTGGAAACCAGAAAACCAAGCAGTTTTCTAGCCGGGACACCGAAGGTGCATTTTTCCGGGTTAAGTTTCATCCGGAACCTCCTTAGGTTCGCAAACGTCTGCCTGATATCGTCAAGGAGCGTTTTGCTTTCCTTGGTCTTGATAACCATATCATCCACGTACACCTGTACATTTTGACCTATTTGGTCGTGCAAACATTTTTGCATACATCTTTGGTACGTTGCCCCTGCATTACGTAAGCCAAACGGCATGGTGCGATAGCAATAAGCCCCATACGGGGTAATAAACGCAGTCTTTATTTGATCATCCGGATTCAGGGGTATCTGGTGGAAACTAGAATATGCATCAATGAATGACAACAATTCGCATCCAGCAGTTGAGTCTATGACCTGATCTATTCTTGGCAGCAGAAATGGATCTTTTGGACACGCCTTGTTCAGGTTCGTGTAATCGATACACATGCGCCAAACCACTGCCACGTTCGGGTCATCCTTCTTCTTTTCCACCAGCACCGGATTAGACAGCCAATCCGGGTAAAGAACCTCCATGATAAATCCTGTAGCTAGCAACCGAGCTATCTCATCCCCAATGACTTTCCTCCTATCCTCGGCGAAGCGGCGGAGAGGCTGCTTTACCGGCTTAGCTCCGGGTCTCACATTCAAAGAGTGCTCGTCCAACTCCCTTGGAACACCTTGCAAGTCCTGTGTGGACCAAGCAAAAATGTCCCGATTCTCACGGAGGAAGCTGACGAGCTCGCTTTCCTATTTGTCACTCAACCCGGCACCAATTGTTACGGTGCGCTCTGGGAACATGTCATCAATAGGAACCTTCTTGGTATCTTTCGTGGCCTAGAAAGAGACACTTCCATGCGGATTACTCAGCGCCGGCATATACTGCTGCGCGGACTGAGCCAATGCCGCCACCTCTTGAATTTTCCTTTTTTCCTGCGCAATCACAAGCGACTCGGCTAAGTTTGATCCGGCCGACGCACACTCCATGGAACGTCGGAAATCCCCTGCAATGGTTATCACCCCGTTTGGTCCGGGCAATTTCATCTTCAAGTAGCTAACGTGACAGCTTGCCATGAACTTACTCAGGGCTGGCCTTCCGAGTAATGCATGGTAAGCAATTTTCCAAGTTCACCACCTCGAACTCCAAATTTTCGGTTCAGCAGTTATCCCTCGTGCCGAACAAGACGTCAACCCGGACCTTGCCTATGGGCTCACAAGAAATGTCGGGCACAATGCAATGGAAAGTTGTCCTCGTGGCCTGCAGCATGTTCTCCGAGATACCCAACTTGCGCATTGTGTCCGCATACATGATGTTAATGCTGCTGCCATTATCGATCAACACCTTTGAGAATCTTACGTTAATGCTAGGTCCAATGAATGTCGGATCCAGCACCAACGCATACGAACCAGGGCTTGGCATGAGCTTGGGATGATCCCTAATGCTCCAGGTGATTTCCTGATCGGACCAAGGCATGTACCTCGTCACTGTAGGCATCACCGCATTCACCTCCATATGCCTACGCTGCAAGCTCTTTCTATCTGTTTCTTCAGTGGTGAACACGCAATAGCTCTAATGGTGCTCCCTGTACTCATTTCTCCTCTCATTTTTGGGGTACCTCTGATCCGACTGATGCTGATTTTCCACTTGGTGCACTGTATCCCTTCTCTCATTGTTATCATACCTCGGCGGAGGGGGAGGCAACATTAGCTGTTGCGTGTTCGCTCCGGAGAGCAATTGCTGCCGGGGTAACTCCTGCCGAGGCTGATCATTCCGGGGTGCCTGAGCATTCCCCGAACCACCTTGTTCAATCTTGCGCATCCACTCGCATTGCCTCGTCGTATGACCCGCTGGGTTATTCGGATTTGGCGTGTGAAACTTACACGGCTGGTCCAACATCGACTCATAAGTGTACCTCGGACGGTCTTTCCTTTCTTGCCACTGCTTCTTTTGCTCTGGTGTCCAGGTCTTCTTGCCATCGTTTCCAGGAGTCCATTGCCCTCCAGTTTTTGGCGTTGACTGCCGCCTGCTCCGGGCTGATCTTGATTCACAGCTACAACTTGGTGCGACCCATATCGATGATCCGGTCTATCATCTCTCCTTTTTCCTCTGTAGTCATTCCTTCGGGATGATCCGGCCCCATCTCTCTGATAGTACTCATCGTTTGACTCGTTCGATACAAGCCTGGGTTGAGTCGGATCACCCAAAGCATACGAATCTGCAATCCGGATCATCTCTGACAAAGTAGCTGGCATTTTCCTTTGCAACTTCATCCACAGCTCGCTTCCATACCTGCACCCTTGTGCAAACCATGCTATGGCCTGTGATTCAATCATGCCCTCACACGAATTTCTCACAGTGCACCACCGGGTTAAAAACTCCCGGTCCGTCTCATTTGGCCTTTGCTTGCACATAGCTAGGGTCTGTGGCCTATTTGTCCTCTGATACGTACTCGAAAAATTGATGATGAACATCTCCTCGAAATCTATCCAGCAGTTGATGCTTCCTGGTGGCAAATTGTTCAGCCATACCCTTGCCGGGCCTTCCAACATCTGGGGTACATATCGTACAACCCATCTCAGGTTACCAGTGGCAATTTTCACAGCCGTAGCATAATTTATCAGCCAATCCTCCGGCTTTGTACTGCCGTCATACGTCTTCGTGCCCCTGGGTAGCTGAAAGTTCGGTACCGGTGGCTCCTTCATGATCCGGGGTCCAAAACATGCTGGACCCAGTGGACCTTGACATTCGATTTGTTCCGACCTATACAGTCGATCCAGTTTCAACCTGGCATCATCAGGCATCAAATCTCTGCTTCCCAATCTTGATCCTATCACATGATAGTCTTGCCTCGGGTATCCCACGTTTGCCATTTCCGAGTCTCCATCGTTATACCTGTCTTGCTCTCGTGGAGCGCCTTTCTGTTGCATACCTCGGCCGACACTTTGCTCTTGCCTTGGTGCATTCCGCTGCTGCGGCTGTCCTGCTTCAGCCGAGTTTCGTTGTCCGGCATTGCCGTTGACAACGTTCCCTTGACTGGGATTGCCTTGGTCGCGGTTACCTCGGCCAGCTTCACCTCGGCTCACACTTTGCCGATCATCATTTTTCTGAGTTTCTTTTCGTTTCCCTACCCGTGTTGGGTCATACGGGACGATCTGTTTGTTCCGTTTGGCCGATGTTACTACCTCCTCTCTCCTGGGACCGCCATGAGGGGACGATGCGGCTCCAGCGGATTTCTCCGGGTTACCCATCATCGAATGTACGCTCTTGGAGGCTCCATCTCTCTCCGGGTTAGCCCTGAGCAGTTCCTCGTTTTGCCTGTTCGTGATCCGAACCAGCTCGTTAACCCTATCCTATTGTCTTTGCCGGGCTTCACCCGTTAGACCCTCCAACTCGGATGCTGCTGCATCCGCTGCTCTGAGGTTCTTTGCCGGGGTACTATACCTCGGCAGCCCCACGGACAAACAGTTTTCTGATACCTCAATTCCAGTATCACCCTCTCTGTTCATCTCGCTCATGAGATTTCTACCCTTCACTTTTACAGCGTCAACTTTGTTCGCCTTTGCGTACTCACGCAGCGTCATATTCAATGACTGCTGAGCCGCGGCTATCTTCTTTGTGCCCTCTAAGATCTTCTGCCTAGTTTCTTCCAGCTCGGCCTGCGCTCGAGCCGGATCTACCGCTGCTACTATCGGGTTTGCCAAGCTGTCCATTGCTTCCCTCAACACGTTCTCTGGCCTCTCTAGTGGAGGACCTCTACCTTTCCTCGGTGCCTTTGGCGTTACCTCCGGATCTGGCGCCGGTTCCTTGCTCGTGCCCGCACCAGGCGCAATCATCATCACCTCTGCATGATCCGGGGAGCGAGCGATACGCGTCCCGGGGACCATGGTGAGGGGTGGCTCCCCCGCGTCGACGACGTGACGCGGATGAACACATGACATGTCCACAGCGACGTAGACCTTGTGTGCGCCGAGCTTGACGAATGTAGCATCCCAATTGTCTAACAATTGTAATGCTACTTGGTCTAGTAAGATATTGGCTACTTCCTATATACAATTGTTGCATCATAATTATATCATGCTCATGTCATCATGCCACCTTGCATTTGAGCATCATATAAAACTCTTTTTCTTTTGGTTCTTCTCTCACATGCCTTATTAATTGTATTTGCCTTTTGATATTGTATTTGGTTATTGATATATTGTCTAAATGCCCAAGTTGAGTTGGGGGCATATCTTTTATTCACCTCCATTATCTTTTCTTTTCACCACCTTATAATTCCACCATCCTACTAGTCCATGAGCTTGTTTGTCTTCCTTTTGATTTTATCTAGCTCATGGGAAATAGGGTGGATCTACTCCTTTAAATTCTTTTGCTTGGCTTTTATTCCACTTCTTGGAAATGCATAAGAATAATGCCATAATATTATTATTGTTTTCACAAAATAAATCATGGCATTATTATTTTGCATGGGCCATGCAAAAGTACCACCACCTTTTATCCCATGGGTTTTGCCTTTGACTTTAGTGGTTATTTCTTTGGGAACCATCTCCTTCCATTCCACCATTCCCATATCCTCACCCACATCTCTTTCTTTTATTTTATTTTCTCCATGCATGATCATATGAGACTCTTTCCACATATCTCTTTTCTCTCTCTTTCTTTCTTGCTTCTCTTCCACCTTAGCTCAAGCTAGAACAAGCTCTATGTTCCACTTGGGTTGATCTTTTGCACAAGTTTAAAAATCTAAACACCTAATAAAATCTAACCTAGCTCCTCTCTCTATTCTTATCCTAACCCTAATTCTACTACACCCTAAACCTCCTTCCACCTCTCTCTTACTCCCCCTCTCTCTTACTCCCCCTCTCTCTCTAACCTACTGATGGACACCTGGCCACCCTCTCCCTGGCCCACACCCCAGCCACTCCTCTCTCTAACCCTAAATAAAACCCTAGCCAGAGCTACCCATCTACCTAGCCCGAGCTACCCCCTCTCCTTTCTCTCTTCTCTCTACCACGTGCTAGCCCCACCCTGCAGCTACTCCACACCGTCCCCACCTGCAGCCTCCCCTCTGCCGCTGCCCAGCCCTAGGACAAGCCCCAGCTCGCCCACGTGCTCGAGAAGAAAAGGGTAAAGGCCGAAGCCACTTTCCCCAACCCCGACTCCCACACGGCATCGTCCCCCTCTACCTCACTTTTCCCTCCTCCCCACGGCTCTCCAGCATCGCCAGATCCACCCCAAGCTCTGCCTCGCCTTCCCCTTCTTCCTCGCCGATGCCAGCTTCCGCCGCCAGTCGCCGCCATCTACCTCTGCCCCTCTTCGTTCCAGCCGGCGTGCATGTCGTGGAGTTGGCCTGGGCGACCGAGAAGACCGCCCTGCTGCTCCCTGTACGCGCCGACGTGGACGAAAAGCCCCAGCACCGCCGGATCCTGCGCATCGCTGTCTGAAACCCTAACGCCGGGGAGCGCCTGCGTCCTCGCCGCTCCGGTGCCTCCCCGCCCAATCCGAGCCCTCCGTCAAGCCCGCGGTGAGCCCCTCTTCCCCCTGACATGCTCCGCCTCGCTGTCGCCGCCTAGCGCCGCCGCTCGTTTCGCCGAACATCCTCCGTGCGCCAGAGGTCGCCGGCGTCTGCAACCTCCCCGCGCTGCACAGAGCCTTAGCTAGGCCCCAAACCCCCTCCTAACAGCTCCCCTAGACTGCCGCACTGGCTAGCCCCCTCCGCGCGGCCGCCCGCGACCCGGGTTCGATCCCCTGCTCTGCGCTGCGCGCTGTTTTCCCGTCAGACTGAAGAGAACGAAGAACAGTACCGGGTCGTGGTCGTATTACATTTAGCCCCCCTTTTTATTTCGCTCTCAACCTGCGGTACCTCGTGGCCCACTAGTCAGCCGCCCTGGCAATCTTGCCAAAAAACCCCTAGGTTCCTCGGGCCGTAACCCGCGGTCCAGCTTGCACCCCACCTGTCAGCCTCTGGGGCTAACCCCACTGCCGCGTGGGCCCGTAACCGACGACCCCATCTGTCACCCTCTGTGGCTAGGCAGAGCCCCGGTGTAAAAAGGTTTTCGCGCGCGGGTCTCACCCAGTCAGCAGCTGGCCCATCGTCAGCGGCTGTGGCTAGGATTGTCTGGGTGACAAAAGTTTTCTGTCTGTCTGTTTTAATTAAACTTTTTCCAAAATTGTTTTTAAATTCAAATTCAACTCAGATTCAAATAACTTTTCAAATATAAATCCAAATAATACAAGTAATATATGTTTTGGAATCAGAAAAATGTGAGGAATTAAAATATGACATTCAAAATATTGTTTGAGCACTTTAAATTTTCGAGATGTTTAAAAATTACAATAAAATGCCCTTTTCCTTAATTAATTAATAACTTTAATTCTATAACTCCAAATTGGGCAAATAATATGGCTAAATCGATCAGCGCGACGAGCCCGTTCTATCTATGCAGTCCTTGTTCTGAATTGAAGCATGCATCATGTTGTTATTAAAATCTGAACTGTATATGATAATAAAACTTGGTTAGTTAAATAATAAAATGCTTCATTTCTTGTATCCACACCTCACCTTTGCCATGCTACTTTAATGCCATGCAAATTGTGCATCATTCATCATGGGATGCTTGTTTGCTTGACGCATTTTAAGTCATATGCTTGTGCACTTTATTTATGTTGGCCCTTGTTTGTTTGGTTCTTCTTCGAATAGATGCCCAGCAGGAGAATTACCAGGAATCACAGGAGTACTACCCAGATCCATCTCTCGCTTCAACTGAGCTGCCAGGCAAGCACTACCACATGCTTGCATACATACAATACCTATTGCCTCTTACTTATTCTTGCATCATTGAGTCGCGTTGCATTAAATTGAATCCCAAGTACTGCATAGCCTTTACTTTTAAACTCCACCAAAGCTTGTTCCTCCATCCCATGAGCCATTACTACAGGAGTTGGTTGAGCCATGCGAGTCGTAGAAAAGCATGTGTAGGGTATGTGATTGTCGGATGAACAATGAGGTACCTAAACAACTTAACTGGAGTAGTAATGGGATAACTAATGAAAGAGGCACCGGTGAGCAATATCTGCTATTTGGTTTTTCATGCTCACTTGTGTCCCGTAGGACCCCGAGTACTTGATTCCTATTCCTTGACTATTCGCACTATCCACATCCGGGAGGCCTTATGGACCCCCCCTGAGCCAGAGCTTGATTCATTCTTATTTCTGGGGGCCACAAAGTAGTTTGAGGTTTTATTACTATCCTGTACTTATGCCATGTTACTGCTTTATTAAGATTGTGCGTGGAGCACCTGTACTGTTTCGGATCGTGGAATGTTTTCGCGGTATCGACAAGCCCAGTCACATTTTCGGGTTCCCAGTCGTTTACAGCCATTGACACAAACCTTGGGTCCGTCTCGGAGCCGGCCAACTTCGTCGCGGGTAGCTTAATGGGGTGGCCCCCTGAAATCTTTCTGAATCCTGTGATTGCTTTGTCGTGAATGCCTCGTCGGCTTTTGATTTGGTTTTTCTGAGGTTGATCGAGTGTGTGTTGCTATTCGTGCACCCCTGCAGGGTAAATCTTTCTGAAAGCCGTGTCCGCGGTTATGGACGACTTGGAGCACAGTTTCTCGATCATAGACAAGTATAACTAAAGTACTGATTTTAAATTGACTAAGTACTTGACTAGTAAATAGTGCAATACTCATGGAATGGTTAATAAAACTGCCAACGGATGATGGGGGTTGTTCGTCCGCTTCCTCGTTGGTAAGCGAGGAGGATGATGGATCTGTTAATTATACTGTTATAACTGTTGTTCTTAATTCACGGACATCCGTCTATCATTGGTTAGGCGGATGGTTAGGCATCTTATGGGGATGTGTTTATTTATGGGGCATCTTATGCCGATTTGCTTCTTATCCGTACTCGGATCTTGTTTTCCGCTTCCGTCTGATACTCTGATGTGTGATGTATGAGGAGCTATCCTAAATTATTATATCTATCTAGGACATTTGAATCTTGCCGTATGGCGTTGCGGTATTTCTATTTCTTTTAGATGGAATGGCTCTGAGGACTGTTGTATGTGGCTTGCATACATACTCATTTGTGTATGTAGTTGATCCCTTCGCCTGCCGATTACACCGCTCGTTCTTGTCCCGTTGTCTGAAAGTGGTTAGGACGGCCGAAAGGTCTACCGTGAGTGGCCCTGGGCCCCACCGTACTATTTTAACCACTTTCGTTCATCTAGGCATGTAACTAAGAGCGTAATTCACCGAGGTAGTTACAATTGGTATCAGAGCCATCCCGCCCTTCAGGGTCTCAGCCAAATGGTCGTTGTCAGTCTAGCAAATATTTTGGTAGTTATGTATACTAGGGAAAAACAAAACGTGAGAGTAGGACTGCTTCCATTTTCTTCTTACCCACCCACCCACTCACCCTTTTTCTGGTAAGGAAGTGTAACGTTTTCAATCCTCTTCTAAAATTCAAACTAGGATTCACGTGTTCTGGGTTCCGTAGTACCATAGGTCGTGTGTGTTTGTGTGTGTGTGTGTGTAATTCCTTCTCTATCTGTTGCATCCAAATGTTATCACTATCTGCCTTTTGATAATCAACTGTTGGTACATTCCATACCGACATGCCTTTGTAAACCGACGCGATCTATTCTGATTCGTTGTACACCGATGCGATCTATCTTACTCTTTGTTATCCGACGTTATCTTGTTGGGGTGTTCGTTTCCATAGTTACCAATCTTTAGGTTCATCTTAAGAAGAAGGTGTTGGGATATGTGTTTTACTGATTCATGTGCGGAGTAATGATTTGAGTGCGGGATGGAGTCGCGACCATACCACTACTTTTATCATTTGCTTTTGTATATTGAACTAGTAGAGTTACTAATCTTGATTCGTTAAGTGGTTTTGCGCATATAGTGCCATTTTAATGCCGAAAATTGCGGAAATTTTTTCTTTGTTAGTTGTGTACCACACTCCTTGTTCAGTCGTGTGCGTTATGCTTAATATCTTCTAGTTGCCTTGAACTTTGTTGATATTTGAATATCATCTCAGTGAATTGCATTCTTTAATCTTGATTAATTCCATTTTGGTACTATTTTGGATTATTATCATTCTCCATTATAGTACTGACTTGTGTTTTATATCAATCACGGGATGGCACCACCACGCCGTTCTGAGGAGGACATACCACCTGAACTTGGGGCTGCTTTGGCAAGTATTGCAAATGGTTTGGGCACTATGCAACAGAACTAGCAGCGCTTCGAGGAAAGCGTGGGGAGGAATGAGTTTTCTCCGCTACCTCCACCTCCCAAGCGAGGAGACATCAAGAGTTTTCTCAAGTTCAACCCACGCCAATTTGAGGTGTCTGATCAGCCACTTGATGCAGATGATTGGCTGCGTGAAGTGTCAAGGTTGCTGATGACTGCGGATGTTCCCGAGCAAGAATGGGTCAAGTGTGCTACTCACCTTCTGAAGGGAGATGCAGCTCTTTGGTGGGAAAATTACCTCAAGGCAGATCTTTCTGGTTTTCAGCCTACTTGGGAGCGGTTCACTGCTGCTTTCAAAGAGCAATATCTGTCAGAAATTGTCATGGAAAGGATGAAGGAAGTGTTTCTCAACCTCAAGCAGGGCACTGACAATGTCAACACCTACATCAGAAACTTCATGAATCTTTCTCGGTATGGTGGCGATGAGATCTCTGATGACAAGAAGAAGCAAAAGAGGTTTCAGCAAGGCCTCAATGCTTCCATCAAATATGCCATCACTCATGCAAGGCCGGCATCTTTCCTGGAACTCCAACACACAGCTCTGCAGGAAGAAGCAAGTAGGCAAGTGTTTGAGGAGTCAAAGAAACACAGCCGTGATACAGCAAGGTCTTCTGCTATGAGAGCTCCTTCTAAGCGTCGTGTCTGGGTTCCTAACACCCCACCATCGCTCCCTGCTCCACCAAGACCGTCAAGCTACGCACCAAGGCCACCAAACTCCTTCACTACGGCTCCCAGGGGCTACAACCACAACTACCCTGGAGCGCCTGGCGGAGTCCCTGGCTACGTTGCTCCACGTCCACCTGGTGCTTGCTATACTTGTGGAAAAACTGGGCATCAACACTGGAATTGTCCAATGAACAACAAAGCTCTTCCACCACCACCTCCAAGACCTGCGGCAAGTGCTCCTATGATTCGTGCACCTCCACCTCGGGCTCTCAACATCAACACTAAGCCGGGGTCTACGGTTGCTCGTGCCAACTGTGTCAACGTCGCTCAAGCTGAGCATGCACCTGGAGTTGTCATGGGTATGCTTCCTGTTAACTCAGTTCCTGCATGAGTTTTGTTTGATTCTGGCGCTTCACATTCTTTCGTTTCTCACAAATTTGCAAATGAGCATGAGCTTGTTGTAGACCAGCTGGATAAAAAGTTAATGTTTCTTTCTCCCGGGGCAAGATTGTTATCTACCAAGATCAGCCATGGCAATCAAATTGAGATTGGTGGCTCTTCATTTTCGGCTTCCTTAATTGTTTTGGGCAATTCTGATATTGATGTTATCTTGGGCATGGATTGGTTAACAACAAATGCAGCTGTGATTGATTGTGCTGAATGTTCGGTTTCTCTGAAAATTCCTGAAGGCCATATAGTCTATTCTCCAAGTCTGACTCCTGCAATTCAGCTTTATTCTTTGGCGGCTCTGAATGATGATGCTATGGAAGGTATTCAGAGTGTTCCTGTAGTCTGTGAGTTTCCAGATGTCTTTCCTGAAGAGTTACCGGGTATGCCTCCGGATCGTGAGGTCGAGTTTGTCATTGAACTTGAACCTGGTACCGCTCCTATCTCCAAGCGGCCTTATAAAATGGGTCCTGCTGAGTTGGCTGAACTCAAGCGTCAGTTGGATGAACAAGAGAAGTTGGGTTTCATTCAGTACAATACTTCTTCTTGGGGTAGTCCAACCATCTTTGTGAAGAAGCGAGACAAGACGGATAGACTTTGTGTTGATTATCGGGCACTCAATGCTAAAACAATCAAGAATAAATATCCCCTTCCGCGGATTAATGATCTCTTCGATCAGCTAGCTGGAGCTGTGGTATTCTCTAAGCTTGATTTGAGGAGTGGTTACCATCAAATCAAGATCCGCAAGGAAGATGTTCCTAAAACAGCTTTCACCACCCGCTATGGTCTGTATGAGTATACGGTCATGTCTTTCGGTCTCACCAATGCACCTGCCACCTTCTCGAGGCTTATGAACTCGGTTTTCATGGAGTATCTTGATAAGTTCGTTGTGGTCTATCTGGATGACATTCTAGTCTATTCTAAGTCAAAAGAAGAACATGAAGAACACCTTCGGTGTGTCCTAAACAAGCTTCGTGAGAACCGCCTGTATGCAAAGTTCTCTAAGTGTGAGTTTTGGCTGCCTCAAGTCACATACCTTGGTCACGTCATCTCTGCCAAGGGCATTGCCATCAACCCAGAAACTATTAAGACAATTATAGACTGGCTTCCACCCATAAATGTCAAAGAAGTCTGAAGTTTCCTTGGTTTGGCCAGTTACTGCCGTCGCTTCGTTCAAAACTTCTCGAAGATTGCGAAGCCTCTTACCGATCTCCTCAAGAAAGGCAAGAAATACCTTTGGACTCCTGCATTTCAAGCAAGCTTTGAAACACTCAAAGAGAAGCTCACTTCCACACCAGTCTTGGTTCCTCCAGATACATCAAAGCCTTTCTAGATATTCTGTGATGCCTCATTGCAAGGATTGGGTGCGGTCCTTATGCAAGAAAAACAAGTTGTTGCTTATGCATCACGTCAGTTGAAGACGCATGAGATCAACTATCCTACACATGACCTCGAACTCGCAGCAGTTGTTTTTGCTTTGAAAGTATGGAGGCATTACTTGCTTGGCAACCGTTGTGAGATCTTTTCTGATCACAAGAGTCTGAAGTATATCTTCACACAGCCTGATCTCAACCTTCGTCAGAGGAGGTGGATTGAAACAATCAATGATTTCAACTTGACCATCAACTACACCCTGAGCAAAGCCAATGTCATGGCAGATTCTCTCAGCCGAAAAGCTTATGTCAACAACCTCATGGTGGAAGAACAACAGCCTCTCTTGTGCGAGGAATTCCGCAAGCTAAACCTTGAAATTGTGGATCAAGGGTACCTTCTGAACCTTCTAGCAACACCTCTCTTGGAAGAAAAGGTCCGTTCCATTCAGCTTGGGGATCCTTACACTAAAAAGATCATCTCCAACATTCAACTTCCGAAGTATGAGTCTTTCCACGTTGACAACCAAGGCACTCTTTTCTTTGAACACCGGATGTTTGTTCCGAACTACCCGGGTTTAAGAGAGCAAGTTCTCAAGGAGGCGCATGATTCTGTTCTTTCTATTCACCCTGGCAGCACTAAGATGTACATGGACTTGAAAACACAATATTGGTGGCCTGGTTTGAAATGATATTGTGCCAAGTATGTCTCGGAGTGTGATGTTTATCGCAGAGTTAAAGCTGTCCATCAGAAACCTTCCGGTCTTCTACAGCCATTGAAGCCTCCGGAATGGAAATGGGAGAAAGTAGAGATGGACTTCATCACTGGTTTTCCAAGGTCGCAGAAAGGCAACAATGCAATCTTTGTTGTCATTGACAGGCTTTCCAAAGTAGCTCACTTCTTTCCAGTCAAGGAAACAATTTCTGCAATTCAGTTGGCTGAGCTCTATATCAACAGAATTGTCTCTCTGTATGGAGTTCCTCTTGAGATCAGTTCATACCGTGGAAGTATCTTCACTTCCAAGTTCTGGGGAAGTTTCCAAAACGCTCTGGGAACAAAATTAAACTTCAGCACAGCTTACCACCCTCAGTCGCAAGGACAAGTCGAAAGGATCAATCAGATTCTGGAAGATATGCTCCGTGCTTGCGTTATCTCTTTCGGCATGAAGTGGGAAGAATGTCTTCCTTATGCTGAATTCTCTTACAACAACAATTTCCAGAAAAGTCTAAAGATGGCACCATTTGAGGCTCTCTATGGTCGCAAATGCAGAACTCCGATTGGTTGGTCGGGCGCAGGTGAAAGAATATTGTTTGGCCCCGACATTGTAACTCAAGCGGAGGAGAAAGTTCACATCATTCTTGAAAATCTGAAGATTGCTCAAAGTTGCCAGAAGAGCAATTATGACAGAAAGCACACGGACATGGAGTATGTCCCTGGTGATCTCGTTTACCTTCGTGTCACTCCCATGAGAGGTACGCACCGTTTTGGTATCAAAGGAAAGCTGGCTCCTAGATACATCGGTCCTTTCAAAATTCGTGGAAGAAGAGGAGAAGTTGCTTATGCTCTTGAGCTCCCTGAACAACTCAAAGTCCATGATGTTTTCCACATCTCTCAACTAAAGAAGTGCTTCAAGGATCCCGGCAGGACCGTGGACCATGAACTCATCAATCTCCAAGAAGATCTGTCTTATCAAGAACACCCCACAAAAATCCTTGAAGTCGCAGAAAGAAGGACTCGCAACAAGTCCATCAAGTTCTGCAAGGTGCAGTGGTCGCACCATTCCGTTGATGAAGCCACCTCGGAACGTGAAGATGAGCTCCGTGCCAAGTATCCTACCCTCTTTGAGTCTTCTTCTTCCTAGAATCTCGGGGCGAGATTCCTGTTTAGTGGGGGAGAGTTGTAGCATCCCAATTGTCCAACAATTGTAATGCTACTTGGTCTAGTAAGATATTGGCTACTTCCTATATACAATTGTTGCATCATAATTATATCATGCTCATGTCATCATGCCACCTTGCATTTGAGCATCATATAAAACTCTTTTTCTTTTGGTTCTTCTCTCACATGCATTATTAATTGTATTTGCCTTTTGATATTGTATTTGGTTATTGATATATTGTCTAAATGCCCAAGTTGAGTTGGGGGCATATCTTTTATTCACCTCCATTATCTTTTCTTTTCACCACCTTATAATTCCACCATCCTACTAGTCCATGAGCTTGTTTGTCTTCCTTTTGATTTTATCTAGCTCATGGGAAATAGGGTGGATCTACTCCTTTAAATTCTTTTGCTTGGCTTTTATTCCACTTCTTGGAAATGCATAAGAATAATGCCATAATATTATTATTGTTTTCACAAAATAAATCATGGCATTATTATTTTGCATGGGCCATGCAAAAGTACCACCACCTTTTATCCCATGGGTTTTGCCTTTGACTTTAGTGGTTATTTCTTTGGGAACCATCTCCTTCCATTCCACCATTCCCATATCCTCACCCACATCTCTTTCTTTTATTTTATTTTCTCCATGCATGATCATATGAGACTCTTTCCACATATCTCTTTTCTCTCTCTTTCTTTCTTGCTTCTCTTCCACCTTAGCTCAAGCTAGAACAAGCTCTATGTTCCACTTGGGTTGATCTTTTGCACAAGTTTAAAAATCTAAACACCTAATAAAATCTAACCTAGCTCCTCTCTCTATTCTTATCCTAACCCTAATTCTACTACACCCTAAACCTCCTTCCACCTCTCTCTTACTCCCCCTCTCTCTTACTCCCCCTCTCTCTCTAACCTACTGATGGACACCTGGCCACCCTCTCCCTGGCCCACACCCCAGCCACTCCTCTCTCTAACCCTAAATAAAACCCTAGCCAGAGCTACCCATCTACCTAGCCCGAGCTACCCCCTCTCCTTTCTCTCTTCTCTCTACCACGTGCTAGCCCCACCCTGCAGCTACTCCACACCGTCCCCACCTGCAGCCTCCCCTCTGCCGCTGCCCAGCCCCAGGACAAGCCCCAGCTCGCCCACGTGCTCAAGAAGAAAAGGGTAAAGGCCGAAGCCACTTTCCCCAACCCCGACTCCCACACGGCATCGTCCCCCTCTACCTCACTTTTCCCTCCTCCCCACGACTCTCCATCATCGCCAGATCCACCCCAAGCTCTGCCTCGCCTTCCCCTTCTTCCTCGCCGACGCCAGCTTCCTCCGCCAGTCGCCGCTGGCTACCTCTGCCCCTCTTCGTTCCAGCCGGCGTGCACGTCGTGGAGTTGGCCTGGGCGACCGAGAAGACCGCCCTGCTGCTCCCTGTACGCGCCGACATGGACGAAAAGCCCCAGCACCGCCGGATCCTACGCCTCGCCGTCCGAAACCCTAACGCCGGGGAGCACCTGCGTCCTCGCCGCTCCAGTGCCTCCCCGCCCGATCCGAGTCCTCCGTCGAGCCCGCGGTGAGCCCCTCTTCCCCCCTGACATGCTCCGCCTCGCTGTCGCCGCCTAGCGCCGCCGCTCATTTCACCGAACATCCTCCGTGCGCCAGAGGTCGCCGGCGTCTGCAACCTCCCCGCGCCGCACAGAGCCTTAGCTAGGCCCCAAACGCCCTCCTAACAGCTCCCCTAGACTACCGCACTGGCTAGCCCCCTCCGCGCGGCCGCCCGCGACCCGGGTTCGATCCCCGCTCTGCGCTGCGCGCTGTTTTCCCGTCAGACCGAAGAGAACGAAGAACAGTACTGGGCCGTGGTCGTATTACATTTAGCCCCCCTTTTTATTTTGCTCTCAACCCACGGTACCTCGTGGCCCACTAGTCAGCCGCCCTGGCAATCTTGCCAAAAACCCCCCAGGTTCCTCAGGCCGTAACCCGCGGTCCAGCTTGCACCCCACCTGTCAGCCTCTGGGGCTAACCCCACTGCCGCGTGGGCCCGTAACCGACGGCCCCATCTGTCACCCTCTGTGGCTAGGCAGAGCCCCGGTGTAAAAAGGTTTTCGCGCGCGGGTCTCACCTAGTCAGCAGCTGGCCCACCGTCAGCGGCTGTGGCTAGGATTGTCTGGGTGACAAAAGTTTTCTGTCTATCTGTTTTAATTAAACTTTTTCCAAAATTGTTTTTAAATTCAAATTCAACTCAGATTCAAATAACTTTTCAAATATAAATCCAAATAATTCAAGTAATATATGTTTTGGAATCAGAAAAATGTGAGGAATTAAAATATGACATTCAAAATATTGTTTGAGCACTTTAAATTTTCGAGATGTTTAAAAATTACAATAAAATGCCCTTTTCCTTAATTAATTAATAACTTTAAGTCTATAACTCCAAATTGGGCAAATAATATGTCTAAATCGATCAGCGCGACGAGCCCGTTCTATCTATGCAGTCCTTGTTCTGAATTGAAGCATGCATCATGTTGTTATTAAAAATCTGAACTGTTTATGATAATAAAACTTGGTTAGTTAAATAATAAAATGCTTCATTTCTTGTATCCACACCTCACCTTTGCCATGCTACTTTAATGCCATGCAAATTGTGCATCATTTATCATGGCATGCTTGTTTGCTTGACGCATTTTAAGTCATATGCTTGTGCACTTTATTTATGTTGGCCCTTGTTTGTTTGGTTCTTCTTCGAATAGACGCCCAGCAGGAGAATTACCAGGAATCACAGGAGTACTACCCAGATCCATCTCTCGCTTCAACTGAGCTGCCAGGAAAGCACTACCACATGCTTGCATACATACAGTACCTATTGCCTCTATCTTATTCTTGCATCATTGAGTCGCGTTGCATTAAATTGAATCTCAAGTACTGCATAGCCTTTACTTCTAAACCCCACCGGAGCTTGTTCCTCCATCCCATGAGCCATTACTACAGGAGTTGGTTGAGCCATGCGAGTCGTAGAAAAGCATGTGTAGGGTATGTGATTGTCGGATGAACAATGAGGTACCTAAACAACTTAACCGGAGTAGTAATGGGATAACTAATGAAAGAGGCACCGGTGAGCAATATCTGCTATTTGGTTTTTCATGCTCACTTGTGTCCCGTAGGACCCCGAGTACTTGATTCCTGTTCCTTGACTATTCGCACTATCCACATCCGGGAGGCCTTATGGACCCCCCTGAGCCAGAGCTTGATTCATTCTTATTTCTTGGGGCCACGAAGTAGTTTGAGGTTTTATTACTATCCTGTACTTATGCCATGTTACTGCTTTATTAAGATTGTGCGTGGAGCACCTGTACTGTTTCGGATCGTGGAATGTTTTCGCGGTATCGACAAGCCCAATCACATTTTCGGGTTCCCAATCGTTTACAGCCATTGACACAAACCTTGGGTCTGTCTCGGAGCCGGCCAACTTCGTCGCGGGTAGCTTAATGGGGTGGCCCCCTGAAATCTTTCTGAATCCTGTGATTGCTTTGTCGTGAATGCCTCGTCGGGTTTTGATTTGGTTTTTCCGAGGTTGATCGAGTGTGTGTTGCTATTCGTGCACCCCTGCAGGGTAAATCTTTCTGAAAGCCGTGTCCGCGGTTATGGACGACTTGGAGCACAGTTTCTCGATCATAGACAAGTATAACTAAAGTACCGCTTTTAAATTGACTAAGTACTTGACTAGTAAATAGTGCAATACTCATGGAATGGTTAATAAAACTGCCAACGGATGATGGGGGTTGTTCGTCCGCTTCCTCGTTGGTAAGTGAGGAGGAGGATGGATCTGTTAATTATACTATTATAACTGTTGTTCTTAATTCACGGACATCCGTCTATCATTGGTTAGGCGGATGGTTAACGAGTATCTGTAGAATTGTTAGGTATTATCTTTTGCTGCAATTGCGTCACCCCAGGTTGTGTCCCCTTTAGCGGCATAAAGACTTCCTGAGTACCCCTAGGGTCTCACACGATAAATTGTTTGATTCAGATGAACAGGTGTACCCGCAAGACGGATACTGGGTGGAAGAGACAGATGATGTTGGCAACGATCGTTCGGTGTAGAGATTCCGGGAACGGGGATCCGTGAGATCTGTGGGCGGGATGTGTTTATTTATGGGGCATCTTATGCCGATTTGCTTCTTATCCGTACTCGGATCTTGTTTTCCGCTTCCGTCTGATACTCTGATGTGTGATGTATGAGGAGCTATCCTAAATTATTATATCTATCTAGGACATTTGAATCTTGCCGTATGGCGTTGCAGTATTTCTATTTCTTTTAGATGGAATGACTCTGAGGACTGTTGTATGTGGCTTGCATACATACTCATTTGTGTATGTAGTTGATCCCTTCGCCTGCCGATTACGCCGCTCGTTCTTGTCCCGTTGTCTGAAAGTGGTTAGGACGGCCGAAAGGTCTACCGTGAGTGGCCCTGGGCCCCACCGTACTATTTTAACCACTTTTGTTCATCCAGGCATGTAACTAAGAGCGTAATTCACCGAGGTAGTTACAACGAAGAGGCCATTGCGCGGTAGAGGGCGCGTGCCGAAGCAGCCAGCGTTGTCGCCGACGAAGTCCCACGCTCCAAAGCGCAGGACGAGCCCGGAGACGATGCGTTCGCCGGTGCTGACGATGCTTCCCGTCCGGATTTTGACCCCTGCTAGCGCTGCTAGCCCCACGGTGGGCGCCAACTGTCGTGGTGGTGTCACGGCAGATGCCATGGATAGGCTAAAGGTGGGGACTAGTATACGCTAGGGGAATCCAGGGAGGGATAGTGGAGTGATTCTCCACACAGAAGTTTGTATTGATTTACTCCCAAGATTACAAGTGCTCCTTGAGATGTATTGGCGAGAGGAGGAAGAAGGAACTCTCTTACTCTCACCCACAGATCTCACCTGAAACCCTAGCCCAAAATAGAATAGAAGAAAGACCAACCCCCTCTATAGAAGCCCTAGCCCCCTTTTATAGAGGAGGCTCGGTTTCTGCCAAGGGCATACATGGAGGCATATTCCTAAGAATATGCCTCCTCCCAAAGTGGCAAGCCGACCGGGATGCTTTTTCCCCCGCGTCACACTTGCTTTAGCTACGTGAGTCTCTGCGGCGCCCGCGTCAGCCGACACGGGCGTCGTCACCCTCGGCCACGCCCCGGTGGTCCTGTCCTTGCTTGCTTTGCTCAGATAGTGCGTACCGGGGCTTCTTTTGACCAGCGAGATTCCTTCCTTCTCCTAGAAGTTAGCTGTGACTCGGATCATGGTTGATCCAGCCACAACTGTTCCTGCATACAAGTAAAACCTGCACTTCCGACTCACTGCTTAAGTCGGATGAGACCTAGTTAGGCGAACGCCCCCAGGTCCGGATTACCCCGTGATTCGGCCAACCTTGAGGTGACCCGGCCAACATTCGCTTTCGCCTTGCCAAACCTTGGATGACTTGGCCTTTATACCCCGGCGTGACCCTACCCGGGGGTATCCCCCCAACAGTGACCGCCCTTAAGTGTCCCATAGTGGAACGTGAGTAGGCCTTTGTGGCGAGCTCACGGGAGAATAGGGTGAGCCTTTTGTGGCATCGGTGAGTTGTGTGGCTTCGCATCCTTGGTGAGGCCTTGTGTGGCGTTGGGTGAGCATTGAGCCACCACACCTCGAGGTGAGCCATTTGTGGCGTTCGAAGTTCATTGTGCCCCCGCACCTCTCCAACGGAGACGTAGCTTCTTTGGAAGTGAACTTCGGGAAACAAATCAGCGTCTCCGCGTCCATCGGTTATCTCTCAACCGAGCCCTTTACCTATGCAATTTACATTGTGATAACCTTCGTGCTTGAAGTACTATTATCCTGCTATCACCTTGTTGCTTGTCTTGCTTAGCATAGGTTGTTGGTGCACTTAGTGAAACTAGTGGATATAGGTTTTTGCTTGATAAATTAAACGTTAAGTTTTATTCCGCATTTATTAGAGCCTAAACCGTAATTATTTTAAAACGCCTATTCACCCCCCTAGGCGACGTCCATTTTCCTTTGAGCTTTGACTAGGTCCCGTTGAATAAAATTGACAGGTGGAGTCCAAGAGGGGCAGAGATATAGACAACACATGGATGCAAAAGGGCAAAGAAAGAATAGATGGTCCCGTGTCTCCTAGCTAGTGGTAGCACACATAGGGCAAGAATAATCAATCTCCACCCACATGATGAGGAAATATTCCTACTCCACAAAGAATTAAACCAACAAAAGCAACATGAAAAAATAACATAAACTCGTCATATCTGAATAATCAAATATATGAGGACTTCCGATTTCTCTAATTTCATGGCACCATCAAAGAAAATTAGGGTAACTTTGTTCCACAAACACCACAATCAGTACCAGATTCTAACAAAAGAACACATGAATCTAAAAGATTTGAGGTCCCCGGTTCTTTGGAGTTGTAGATATTGCAAGTACGTATGTTTTATAATGGTATGTGCAATGGTTTTATCTTATTCTTATCTTGGCAATGTCAGTAGGATGATTTCTGAGCTAAGAGATGATCTCTTAGCAACGAGATGTCTCACCACATATTTAGGGATATATGTTGCTAGAGACAACTAATAACTCATTGTACATCATGTTTTCTTATCGTATCAAAATTATGTGGCATGTATAATATAACATTGTCTTATCAACCATCGTACATCCCATAAGAAATCCAATCTTTTGTTTTCACAGTTTTTAAATATGACTTTATGAGTTTGATCCTACCAGATACCGTCCTGCGACCTACTACCTCACCTGAAGGAGGCAATCCTATACAAGTTTTCCCTCCATGTCACTCTATGTGATAATGTAGGGTTCGTACTCTAGGCATCACACATTGATCTACTCAGTGCGGCGCGAGGAATCATCGACAGGGCATGGCCTCGTTGGATCAAGGCAAGGCTAGGGAGAGAAAGGCCTTGTCGCCCAGGTCGATGATGAGTGCATATTTTCATCATGTTTCATATTATTATTTTGAATTATAGTTGTAGGATCTTGGTATTTTACGGTGTTCACGCACACATTTTATGTCTATTTTCACCAGGATTAGGACAGATGATGGATACAATGAACACAATCCTTGGAGCAGTTATACTGGGGAGAAAAGGAGTAAAAAACAACGTAAATCGCTTATTTGGAAAATATCAATAACACCAGAAGAACACCCGAAGCGACCTTGACATCTATAGAGTTTAACGACCAACTATACGACCAGAATACTTTTTCTGGCCGTATAGTTGTAGTTGTATAGTTGGCGCCGCCACCGCCTCCTCAAATAGTTTCACCCCGTGCAACTGGATCGGGGATACGACATACAGAACACTTAGAAATCACCGAAAACCTCACCTCCGGAAGGAATTTGGAGGGTTAACTTGCCCAAGGGATCCATCTTCGCCCTACGTAGATCTGGGAGACCGAGGCATCGTTCTTCATCTTCATCAACCGCTGCACCACCATCATCTCCATCCAAGATCATCTTCACCCATCCAGATCTTGTTATAATTTATGTACTCGTTGTGGATTTATACAAGGACTACTCATTTACAATTGATTCCATTATCATTGCTATGATGTTGATTGCCTCCATGTCTGAGTAGATCATTAGTTCTTGGGGAGATGGAGAAACCCTAGCATATGATTGAGATAAGATAGAGATTATTATGTTATACATCATTATGTGTATGTGTTAATTATCTTCATCTTGATGTTGGGAGTTGTGCACATCCTTAATATCATATGGGGACATGATGAAGGGGATTACTTATTGGTAGACGGAGGGATGATAACACTTACTATGACTATAAAGCTGTTGTCATTCTTTACGTACTAACTTGGAGAAACAAGGAGAACTCATAAAAGTCATGTCCATGCCACAGGAGAAATCCCTTAATAGCAGGATAATACGATTGATGTCGTTTATCTGTCAGCTGTGGTTGTAAGGATGATGTGAGCAGACTTTGCTGCCTATTTGTCCATATATGGAGCTCCTCCCACATACATACATATCATGATAATATTTGTTATAATAATCTTGATTGCTTAGTCTAAATTGCTAGTGGTGTATCCACCACTCCCCGAGAACGCCTTTTCCCTATAGCAGTTTCAAGTTCTTTTACACACGTGATTCTTACTTTTTGCATTAAGTTTTACTTTAATTTACTTCCTTCATTCAATCAAAAACCCAAAAACAATTCTACTTTTCTTGCATCTCAAAGTTATTCCTTAAGTAGTACATTTAGTTTTAATTAAAAGCATTTTAGTCTTTCGCCTACTACTCCATGTGGGATCAATATCTTTATTTCGAAACTAGCTACAAATGATCTGTGCACTTGTAGTCATCAAGCTATTTTCTGGCGCCGTTGCCGGGGAGCTTAGCGCTATAAGTCACTTTACTTTTAGTTATTTACTTTCATTGTACTAATTTTTAATTTAAGTTGCAGGACCGCAACAATGGGCAACACTCACCATTTAATTCAGCTTGAGGTAGTAAGAAAATGGGTTCACCCATGGACGCTTTTATAACTGTCAATAAAAGCATAAATCCAAATGGAATTGAGATCCACCCTTTATTATTTGAACTACTACACTCTAAGAAATTTGCAGGAACCAATGGATAGAGTCCATATGGATACTTACAATTCTTTGAAGACATTCTCTGTTTCTTTATATTCGACGACTGTAATCTTGATATGGTTAAAACCCAGTTGTTTAGACAAACTCTCTCTAATAATGTATGTGACTGGTATAGATCTTTTGTGCAGAAGCACCAATGACTTGGACTGAATTGACAACCAATTTCCTATCAAAATATTACCCAGAAAGCAAAGCTCATAGGATGAGAGGTATTATTATCAGTTTAAAAAATAATCCTGATGAGGTTTTGTATGAAGGGTATCTAAGATACAAGATCTATCTAGATAATTGCCCCCATCATCGTTTGTCAGATTGGTTGATCACTCGTAATTTTTATGGAGGGCTTAATAATTAAAATAGAATGAATTTAGACACCGCTTCTAATGGTAGTTTTCTATCTTATACCTATGATGAAGCTTGGAAATTAATAATAAAAATGTGGGAGGCAACAAAAAATCTTAAAAATGAGGAGAACATTACAAATAGTTTTTCTGAATATGGTTGTGTTAACGATTTCCTTGCAGATGAAAAGACTTGTGAAATGATTAAAACCCTTGGTATTGAACCCCTCGAAGAAAAGAAGTGTGCAAGAGCGCTAATGGAAGAGTTCTCCTCTGCACCTATTCAGGAGAATATCAAGAAAAAGAAAAAAGAGGAAGAACAAATAAAGAGAAGATTAAAGAAACCAAAAAAGAACCCCAAAGCTACCAATGTAAATGATGTTATGTTGAAGGATCTTATGGAAGCACGAACAATGGATAATGAAGTGGTTATGCTAGACTTTTAAACCTCATAATTCATCGAAAGTAAGGTACGAGGTAACGAAACTTCTAAACATATGACTCCTATATATTGTGGAGAAACTTTCTTATACGGAATTTGTGAGCCAATTTCCACTATAAATATTATGCCTTCATCACTTTATGAGGAACTTCGCTACAATTTGAATAATCCAGATGTGGAACCGGTAGACACTACTACTAAATTGTCTAATAGAACTAATCTAAAAATGGAGGGAGTTATCAGAAACATCTATGTCTTTATTGGATCACTCATGTACCTCCTTGATTTTCATATTGTTGACATGCCTCGAGATTCTTTTTGTCCTATTCTTTTAGGCATGCCTTTTGTTTCTATAACCAAAGCTCGAGTTGATAATAAGAAGGAGACTATTTCACTGATGTTTGGAGAAGAGGAAATGACATTCCACTTTGCCAAACTAAAGAAGAGGCCATATGAAGTGGAATATATGAAGGAAGAGAAAACGATTGTCAAGCTGGCTGCAATTCATTTTAGTACTCCACAAGATGAACTAGAGAGGAGCCTAATTAATTGGGAGGAAGCACTTGATGATGAGGAGAGATAAGACATGTCTGATTACCTTGATTCAGTTCCGGAAGCACAAAATCCACATGACTATGAAGAACTGGTAAGAAAAGGAGATGAAGAACCTCCGCCAATCGAATTGAAAAACTTCCAGATGATATGAGGTATGAGTTTTTAGATAAAGAAAATAAATTTCATGTTATTATTAGCAAAAATCTATCAGAAAATGAAACAAATAAACTCATTTCGGTCTTGGTTAAGCATCGTGAAGCCTTTGGATATACTCTAAGTGATATTAAAGGAATATATCCATCTATTGTAACACGTAAGATTACCATGCTTGATGATGCTAAACCTATAGTTGATACACAAAGAAGGCTTAATCCAAAAATGAAAGAAGTGGTAAGAAAAGAGGTTATACATTTATTAGATGCAGGCATAATATATCCTATTTCTGACAGTAGTGGGTTAGCCTAGCTCATTGCATACCAAGACAAGGTGGTCTTGATGCTGCTATGAATGAGGATGGTGAGCTAGTTCCTGTAAGACCTATTGTTGGATATCGTATGTGCATTGATTTTAGGAAGCTAAACCGTGAGACACGGAAAAATCATAAACCAATACCATTTATGGATAAAATTTTAGAAAGACTTAGTAATGATTCTTATTTCTGTTTTCTTGATCGTTATTCTTGATATTCTCAAATTTCCATACAACCAGAAGATCAAGAGAAAACAACTTTCACTTGCCCTTATGGCACATATGATTATAGATTAATTCTATTTGGATTATGTAACACATAAGCGACTTTTAAACAATGTGTTTTAAAAATCTTTGATGATTTTGTTGAGAAGACTATGGAAGTTCTAACAAATGATTTTGTTGTTTGTGGAACAACCTTTGATAATTGCCTCTACAATCTAACCAAATTTTTGTAGAGATGCAGGCAATCAAATTTGGTTTTGAATTGGGAACAATGCCGTTTCATGGAAAGAGAAGGTAAAGTTTTTGGGCATAAGGTTTTGGAGAAGGGGATAGAAATTGATAAAACTAATATAAATGCTATAGAAAATCTTCCAATACCTCAGGACATAAAAAACTTAAAAATGTTTCTGGGACATGCAGGTTATTATAAGCGTTTTATAAAAGATTTTGCTAAAATAGCTATGCCTCTCACCAACCTTCTTGAGAAAGAAACTCCATTCTACTTAGACCATAATTGCATTGCAGCTTTTGAGAACCTTAAAAACAAATTAGTTTTAGCACCCATCATGCAATTTCCAAAATGGGATGAACCTTTCAAAATCATGTGTGATGCTAGTGACTATGCTTTAGGGGCTGTGTTAGGATAGCGAGACAGAAATAATTTAAATGTTACTTATTACGCTAGTAGACATCTTAATAAGATTCAAAAAAATACACTATTATAGAAAAATTGTTCCTAGCTTACATCATTAATTCTAAGGTAATAATTCATATGGATCACCAAGCTTTGCGTCACCTCCTTGTGAAAAAGGAAGTGAAGCCCAGGTTGATTAGGTGGGTTCTATTACTACAATAATATGATTTACAAATAGTAGATAGGAGGGGTAAGGATAATCCGGTAGCAGATCATCTCTCCAGGATGGAGGGAATAATTACTAACCCCGTACCTATAAATGAGTCGTTTCCGGGAGAATATTTAGCAAATGTTGAAATCGCTGATCCTTGGTATGCGGATTTGCTAACTATCTTGAAGTAAAATTTATACCTCCTGGTATGACAAGAAATCAAAGGATGAAATTCTTTAATGATCTTAAATATTACTTTTGGGATGATCGGTATCTATATCATCATGGACCTGGCGGAATGATTCGGAAGTGTGTTCCTAACCATGAAATGAATGCGATTTTACAAGATTGTCATGACAACCCGTATGGAGACATCATGCATGCAAGCGAACTGCAGCAAAGGTACTTCAACATGGCCCACCTTGCTCAAGGATGCACACAAGTATGTAGAACACTGCGATGCTTGCCAAAGAAGAGGTAATATAGGTAGGAGAAAAGAAATGACAATGAATTATAGTCTTATAATCGAACCCTTTGATGTACGGGAAATGGATTACATGGGACCTTTTATAGAATCAGATGATTACACTCATATTCTTGTTGCTGGCGATTATGTTACTAAATGGGTTGAAGCTATTCCAACAAGCCATGCAGATGCAGCTGCCTCATTGAAAATGATCAAGGATGTTATATTTCCCAGGTTTGGAGTTCCTAGATTTTTAATCACTGATGGTGGTTCTCATTTTATGAAAGGAACTTTCAGGAAAATCCTCAGCAAATATGGAGTAACTCACCACGTTGCTTCACCATATCATCCTCAAACGAGTGGCCAAGTGGAACTATCCAATAGAGAATTAAAGACCATACTCGAGAAGATGGCGCACAAATCAAGAAAAGATTGGCCATACAAGTTAAATGACACTCTATGGGCATACCGTACTACGTTTAAAAATCCAATGGGTATGACACCTTATAAGATGGTATACAGTAAGGCATGCCATTTACCTTTAGAATTGGAACACAAAGCTTTTGGGGAAATCAAGAACCTAAACTATGATCTTAAAGCAGTAGGAGAAAAACGTTTATTAGATATTCATGCTTTAGATGAGTTTAGAAGTGAGGCTTATGAGAATGCTAGATTGTTGAAATAAAAAGTGAAAAGATGGCATGATAGAAAAATAGAAAATAAGACCTTTAAAAGTGGAGACAAAGTGTTGCTCTATAATTCTCGTCTTATGTTGTTTCTAGGGAAGCTCAGATCAAAGTGGGAAGGCCCTTATATAGTTGAAGAAGCTTATTCATCGGGAGCACTGAAGCTCTAGGGAAAAACACCCTCTCTTTCATGGGTGGTAAATGGAAAACGTTGGAAGCATTATTGAGTAAAAGAAGATATAAGTGCAACCACCATACAAGTGATCACCCCAAAAGAGGTGATTAAGCAAAGATATACAAGGGATGGAAACTGCAAGAAGAATGGACTCAGGACGAAATGAGCCACACTATGGTAAAGCTATTAACCATAAAAGAGCGCTTCATGGGAGGCAAGCCATGCAAAGTAAAGGTTTGAGTATGTTTTTAATCTTTTAATTAAATTTTAATGAGCTTGTGTTAAATGAGGAACATTTGAAGCTCTAGCGAAGAAAAAGGAAGATTGATAATGCCAATATTGGTCGAAAATTTAAGCTGTCATTTTTCTGTCAAAACTTGATATTTCGTTAAGTTTTAGATTAATAAAGAATTCTCAAAGAAGCAGGAAATTTTTGGTAGATCCAGAGGGTTTAACGACTAACTATATGACAGAAATAAAAATTCCAGCCATATAGTTGCGGTCGTATAGTTGTTTCAACATCACCCCTTCCGTCCATGAAAGGTACTGATAGTTTAACGACAAACTATATGGCGGGAATAAAATTCCGCCTGTATAGTTGCCATCGTATAGATATCGATGCCTTTGACAAAGCTCTTTTCTGGGTACTGATAGTTTAACGACAAACTATACAGCGGGAATAAAACCGCCCGTATAGTTGTGGTTGTATAGAGATCGACCCATCTCCAAAAAATTTACTCGAAGTACAGAAGGTTTAACGACCAACTATACGATAGGAATAAAAATTCCCGCCCGTATAGTTCCGGCCGTATAGTTGGTTCCACCATAGGAGAAATTCTATAGTCGTTTTGTAACTATATGACGGGACCTATACAGGCAGTGCCCGTATAGTTGCTCAGTATGAAAGGCGGCTAGGGTTTTTGACCTCCCCTTTTAAAGCTGATCGCATCTAATATTTTTCATTAAGTTTTCGCTGAGCTACAACCTCCAGCCTCAAAAAATCCTCGCCATCCCTATACAAGCCCCTTCTAACAACATCCGTGCAAGGAAGCCATGCAACCCTTCCATGTCAACAAGATCTAGAGGAAGAAACAGGAGAAGCCCGTGAAGAGGATCAAAGCAGTAGAATCTAAATGATCATCATCATCGTCAAATCCGGAGATCAAGCCTCTCCCAAACTGAGAGGACATGTTCCCGCAAAGGATGGAGATGATGAGGCAAGCTGAGCTGGGAAAGAGCAAGGATGAGTATCTCTCTAATCCCTATCATCACAACATAGGATCCTATTATAAACCTCCTCTTGGTCCGTCTCCTCTTAAACCTAAGAAGGTGCGGCAAGGTGAGATTCATGATAAGATCTATGAGTTGGAAAAAGCTTCGAAGGCATGTGTTGAAATAATTGGAGAAGGGATTGACTCCTACTGGATGATGAGCAAAGACCTTGAGAAAAAGGTCGATGACATCGATGGTAGAGTTGGTTTCTTGATTAAAACTGTTTTTGAGTTGACAGATGAGAAGAAATTCCTCAAGAAGAAAATTTTGAAGCTTCAATATGACATTGCCGACCCCAGCATCCGCTTTACAAGCATAGTTAAAGATGGCAACACAAAAGAAGAGGGAAATACTCTTCCTACCCAGGAGGAGGAATAGGTACCAACAAGGAGTTATTTGATCCCACCTGGCTTGATTCCAAGCTTGGGGATATCTTTAAGACCTTGTAATCTATCTTATAAATTTTATATTACTATCTTAGTTTTGCATTAGTTCGAGTTTAGAAATAAAATTTGCATCATTTGAATTCCCTTAAGGAATAGTCGATCCCATTTGTGAAATTCCGAGTTTATTATTATATATGGAGCATTATTGAGTTTGTGCTTGTATTATTGGATATATGAATGGCTTGAGTATAATTTTACTTGCACTTGATGATAACAATAGAAGTCTTCCACACCATTGGTATTAATGGAACATATAAAGATAATTTAATCGATATGCTGTAAGTCCATGGTTTGATTTACAAAAGTAAAAATAATCTAATTAGTCAAGTTGAAAAAAAAACCTTGAACAAAAGAAAATTAAAAGTGCTATCAAAATAGAGTGAGAACAAGTCAAGGTAGAATCTCCAAGTCATAAAGATTCTTCATATACAATTAGAATTTGGTAATTGAGATTGTTAAACTTTGGATTCCAACATGAAGTGGGATGTATGGCTAGCTTCTTTGCACAACACTTAAACAAAGTGTGAGCGTATATAAAATAAAATAAAGGAAGAAGAAGAAAAAGAGTGAATGTTCAGAGAGAAAATAGGCATACACCACTATATTGTGGTATGACAAAGAAGTGTTTTGAGATTTTGAATCCCAAGTGAATATGTTAATCCTATAACACTTGGGACTACCTCACTGACTCAATCGGTCGAACCAAATACTTTTACATCATGTTGAGATTCATCTTTTGTGAACTGTTGATCACTAAGGTGTGGAAGCCTTCTAATATTATTTGGATGGTTTGAGTAAGGTACTATTCATTAACTTATTCCTATGTATCATATATGATAAACACATGCTGCAACTGCCTCATTTATTTTATCGACTCGGCTTCATGAATATGAGGAAAATATCAATAACACCCAAAGATAACCCGAAGTGACCAAGGTATCCAGAGAGTTTAATGACCAACTATACGACCAAAATACTTTTTCCGGCCATATAGTTGCGGTCGTATAGTTGGCGCCGCCACCGCCTCCTCAAATAGTTTCACGCCGTGCAACTGGATCGGGGAGACGACATACAGAACACTCAGAAATCGCCAAAAATCTTACCTCCGGAAGGATCTGGAGGGGAAACTCACCTAAGGGATCCATCTTCGCCCTATGAAGATCTGGGAGGCCGAGGCATCGATCTTCATCTTCATCAACCGCTACACCACCATTATCTCCATCCATCCCATCTTCACCCATCTAGATATTGTTGTAATTTCCATACTCGTTGTGGATTTATACAAGAACTACTCATTTACAATTGATTCCATTACCATTGCTATGATGTTGATTGCCTCCATGTCTGAGTAGATCATTAGTTCTTGGGGAGATGGAGAAACCCTAGCATATGATTGAGATAAGATAGAGATTATTATGTGATACATCATTATGTGTATGTGTTAATTGTCTTCATCTTGATGTTGGGAGTTTTGCACCTCCTTAATATTTGCCTCATATGGGGACATGATGAAGGGGACTACTTGTTGGTAGACGGAGGGATGATAACACTTACTATGGCTATAAAGCTGTTGTTATTCTTTACGTACTAAATTGGGGAAACAAGGAGAACTCATAAATCCATGTCCATGCCACGGGAGAAATCCCTTAATATTGGGATAATACGATTGATGTCATTTATCTGTCAGCTATGGTTATCAAGGATGATGTGAGAAGTGGTTGTTGCCTATTTGACCATATATGGAGCTCCTCCCACATACATACATATCATGAGAATATTTGTTATAATAATCTTGATTGCTTAGTCTAAATTGCTAGTGGTGTATCCACCACTCCCTGAGAACGCCTTTTTCCCTATAGCAGTTTCAAGTTCTTTTACACACACGATTCTTACTTTCTGCATTAAGTTTTACTTTACTTTACTTGCTTCGTTCAATCAAAAACCCAAAAACAATTCTACTTTTCTTGCATCTCCTTAAGTACTACATTTAGTTTTAATTAAAAGCATTTTAGTCTTTCACCTACTGCTCCCTGTGGGATCGATATCTTTATTTACAAACTAGCTACAAACGATCTATGCACTTGAAGTCAATAGTCGACAAGGGATTATTTGGAGGAAGAATTGGGCAAGCTAGACATTACTGATGAGGAGGTGACACCCATGGTGATAGATGTCCGTGACAAAGAGGCTGATCAATAGGGGATGCTCGTGGGTAAGGTGCTTTATCACCATATTTTCCACATCCACATTGTTACGAGTGCTCTCCGCCTAGCTTGGGGAAACCCTAAAGATTTACAGTTTAGACCAGTGGGAGAGAATATGTTCATGGCGGAGTTTAATATGCAGAGGGATCATGATCGTGTGCAACATGGATCGTGATGGCACGTTAGCAAGAATGCAACTATTCTATATGAATTTGAGGACTATGTGCAACACTCAAAATTAAAGTTTGATCAACTTCAGTTGTGGGCAAGGGTTCTTAACTTTCCTTTCAATCTACGAGATAAGAAATGGTCACCTACCATAGCGCACAAGATCAATAAGAGGACCAAAGAGGTGCAATTTGATCATGTTGGTGGCTATCTAAGGGCTAGGGTGATAGTGGATGCTGCCAACCCATTGATAAGATGTATTTTGATAGACTCGGCCAGGAGACAGAAAGTTGACATGTATGAAGTGTAATACAGGAAAATCCCCCACTTTTGATTCTCCTGTGGCCGGTTAGGTCACTCTGATATCCTATGTCCAATGCTTAGTACTAGGGATGCTAATGGAGATCTCCCATTCGGGAAGATCTTGCAGGCGACAGATGAACATGAGGGATATAGTGAGGATTCTATGGGGGGCCTAGCTTCTTCTAGAAGAGTAAAACAGAAACACGAAATTCAAGCAATGCAAAGGGGACATGCGTTTAAGCGACGTCTCCTCTGAAATCAAAAAGTTTAAACAAAAGGAAGGTGGGGCTCAAACGCAAGTGTATAGGAAAGTGGTTCCTCTCTTGACAAACTTACCGCATGTGGAAACAAAGGAAGAAATGTTAACTAATGTACCGTCTAGGTGGTTGGTGAGGAGAACAATGTGGAACGTGATCTGAAGAAAAAACCGAAGAAAAAAAGCCAACTCCAACAAGTTCTGAAAAAATGGCAGCGGCTGCAGGTCAACCTTCCCCGGGATCATGAGTTGCATGAGCTGGAACGGTATGAGGCTTGGGAACCCAGTGATCGTTCGGGAGCTTCCCAATATTGTGAAGCAGGCAAGGTGTTGGAAATATGCCCTAAAGACAAATAATAATATGGATTATTATCATATTTCATAAAGTTTATGATTAATTTTTGTATCACGCTATAACTGTATTGAAAGGAAACATTAATACACGTGTGATATATAAACAACTAGGAGTTCTTGGTGAATCTCTAGTCACTGGTTCATTGGTCAACAGATGATCAAGGTTTCCTGATCATGTGGTATTTATACCAGTTGAAAATGGAGTCACCTCATTACGAGAATGAGATGATGAGCTATACCCAACCTAAGAATCGTGATGATCATGTAACGAAGTTCAAGTTACGGTGATTATAATAGACCTAGTGTCCTATATCTTAGACCGTGGGGCCATATCAATCAGTGTCACCCGAAAATACTTAGGTAGCATCAAATGCCATTTTTTGCAGGAGAGATGATCATAAAGGTGTGTTCAGGTATTCGGAGGATCATGTAGAGGCATTCTACATCAAGAGCGGGATTTGCCCATCCGCGTGACAGAAAGATACTACAGGGCCCACTCAGAGAAGTTGTATCCAATAGCTGCGCATCGTGTGATTTGATCACGCGGATATCACTTATCGGAACGAGTCAAATAGCATTTGTTGGTAATGAGATTAAACACGCCATTTTGATGTCATTGATCAGATCTCAGACAACGCAAGTATCGAGAGACAAAAGAATATGACATGACGTTCATGGTTCAGCGGCGAAAGATTCATGGAATGCACAGGAGTCGTCATGGGCATCCAGGTCCCGCTGATGATCATTGGTACAGGAAGGTCTCGACCATGTCTGGAGTGTTCCCAAACCGTGGGGTATCACGCTTAAGGGATTGATGATGTGTAGACAACGTTTTGGTATCGACAGAATCACTGAAGGAAAGAAAGAGAGAGAACCGAAAGAGTTTCGGTAAGTCCAGAGGATGTCCGGAGTGGAGGTAGAAGGAGTTCCATAGCCACGGGGATTGAATAATATGTGAGTAAATGTTAAATATTGATTTAATCATTTATTCATAATTATTTAATAAAATAAAAATGAATTAAAAGGTCAAATACCTAATTGGACCAAAATCCGGAGGGAAAAGGGCCCATGAGGGAAAGACCAAAGGGAGGAGAGAGAGGGGGTGGCCGGCTAGGCCTTGGGCACCTTGGACGGCCGGCCAGCCCTGCCCTCTCTTTTGTTTAGTCCCACATGGCTAAGGAAATTAACTATGTGTGTGGGGGGTTCCCCTATATATTGTGAAGTATTTTGACAAATTAAATACACAATAATCAATAAAAGGTTTCCTCTCTTTTGAGGAGACCTCCAGTTGATACTCTCTCTCTCTCTCTCTCTCTCTCTCCCGTGACCGTGGTCCCAAGTCTGGATCACGCAAGCAGGAGACTTCTTCACCGTGGAGCGCTGTCGTGCTGCAGGATTTGGATCCAGAAGCTCTACTTCCGCAACTGCTGCTGGATAGAAGGAGTGGGAGTCGTCATCAAGCACCGAACGTGTGTAACTCCCTCAGAGGTGCAACACTTGGGGCACTAGGAGTCGTTGGAGCTGGAGGAGCCAAAAGATTTCAACACGACCCCGAGGTTGGCTTCAGAACGACTACATTAGCCATGCACTCCTGAGCATTGACAATGCTTTTCGGTCTTCAAGGGTAAGTTCGCGAAAATCCCCTCCCGCTACTGCATTACTAATAGATAGATCCTGGCATTAGGGTTCTTGGTGTAGGAAAATTTTATTGTTTTCATGTGCGAACCCCTACAAAAGATCCCTATCTCCCGTTCATTATGGACACAAAGATTGCGAAAGAAAGAGTGGAGAATTTACGTACTACCCTTGGCTTCACTGGTTGTTTTGTTGTAGCAAGTGAGGGCTTAGTGGTGGCATCTCCTTTTTTTGGTATGCATATATATTTGTGGAGGTTAAATTTTTTAATTCGTGTCACATTGATACGAAGGTAAAGAGAAATGATCCTAAGGTTTTCAAATCGATATTGATGGGGTTTTAGTGAGCTCCAAGAGCAGAAGATCATCATCATAGTTGGAGGTTCCTTATAACTCTTTTTAGAATTGAGAACTCGGCCTAGTTTTGCCTTGCATATTTTAATGAGACCTTGTATGCGTTAGAACACTTCTCAAGTGCAATGGGACCAGAGTGGCAGATGCAATATTTTCGTGAAGTAATTGAAGATTGCATATTCTAGAATATGGGTTGGTCAGGAACAGAGTACACATGGGATAATGGTAAGTTGGGTTAGGCAAACGTGAAAGTAAGACTTGATCGTGCCTTTGGGAAGGCTGCCTTTACTAACAAGTTTGAGCACACTAAGGTTCGGCATTTCATTACCATGGAGTCAGATCACTCTTTTCTACTAGTTGATTTCTGTGAACGTATGGCTGAAAGAGGAGGGAGGGACACGAGGCCTTTTTGCTATGATAATGTCTGGCAAACTCATGCTAACTATGATCAGCTGGTCCTAGATAGCTGGCAGAAAGGCTCGGGCACCAATCGGATGGAGGGTGTGGCCTAAGCCCTAAGTGAAATACATACTAGTTTGAGCAAGTGGGGGGCAAATAATTTGGATGTTTGGCGCAAAAGGTTCGTAAACTTTGGCAGAAGTTTGAACGTCTTCGTGGTCGATTGATAGGATGAGGACCGTCTGATGAAGAGCAAGAAATTACTAAGCAGTTGTGTGAGACTCTTCATTAGGAAGAAATCTAGATGCGCCAGAGATCTAGGGTCGAATGGTTATGGGAGGGAGACCATAATACGATGTATTTTCACTCCCACTTAATGGAAACGCATAACCAAAATGTCCGATCTTGAGCATGAAGATGTGAGAAAGTGTATTTCTTGGGATGAGAATTGTGAGGAAATCCAAAGCTTCTACCGACAACTATATACAACTCATCAGGGCATTAAGCCGATGGATGGACTCTTGGATTTGGTGCTGAGTAGAGTTACTACGGCTATGAACGAGGAATTCGAGAAACCATACACTTCAAGGAAGTTAGGGGAGCTCTTTCACAAATGGATCCTTCTAAAGCCCCTAGGGTAGATGGGTTTACTATAGGGTTCTATCAGCAACACTAGGATCTTCTAAAGGATGAAATAGTGTCAGTTGTGCTGAATTTCTTAAATGGAGGTGAACTATCAAATGGTTTGAATGATACTTCTATAACACTTATACCCAATGTACGACAACCCCAATGTATTTCCCAATATTTCTCAATTTCTCTATGCTCTGTTCTATATAATGTTGCGTCCAAATGGATTGCAAATAGAGCTAGACTATCTTTGGAGGAAATTATTGGTGAAGAACAGAGTGTGTTTTTTCCTGGGCGACTCATTATTGAGGAAGAGTAAATAAAGGAAGAAACTGTGTAAGTGCAGTTAAAGTAGATATGATGAAAGCGTACAATCATGTTGAGTGGCACTATTTACAAGCTATTATGATGGAACTTGGTTTTAGTGTTGACTTTGTCCATAAGATAATTAAGTGTGTATCTTCAGTTCAGTTCACTGTCCGTGCAAATGGAGAATTCTTACCGTTCTTTACACCTTCCAGAGGCTTGCGACAAGGTGATCCTATGTCTCCTTTTTTGTTTCTCATATGTGCAGAAGGATTCACATCGCCGCAGAAGGATAAGCCCCAGATCACCATGGGTCAATCACCTGATGCTTTTCGATGACAGTTTAATCTTCACAAGGCAAATGGTGAGAGTGTAGACATATTAAACAACATTTTGGTTGTCTATGAGGAGTGCTTAGGATAGAGAGTAAATAAGGAGAAAATCTCTATTTTCTTAAGTCCGAACACACCTGACACTACCAAGCGAACCCTAGAAATTCTAATGGGCATCTCCGTTGAAGCTCTTAATGAATGGTACATGCGTCTTTCGACATCTGTTGGGTGCATTGCAAGTGGAACTTTTGACCACCTTGTGGTGAAAATTACAAAGTGGTAGCGATAGGATGGTATCGGGTGCAGGGAGAGAGGTGTTTCCTGTTGGATTCACAGCATAGGAAACATAAAAATCTACGATATAAACAACCAAGAACCAAGATCTATCTACTAGATGCAAGCAACGGGTGGATATACATCTGTAGACAACTTACCCTCGAATACCAAAAAGTGTTACAAGAATTATTCTCGTGGATGAAGCAGTCATACTCTTGCCGATCTCAAGATCGAGTTATAGAGCACTACAAACTAGCAGCGCATCCATGACCGCACACATGTTCAGCACCCCGACAACCTCCGAGTTCTTTCTCCAGCAAAGTAACGAAAGCAACAGATCTTTCCATATAAACCATCGAGAACATGTACTTTTCTAATCGGAAGCCATGGGAAATTTGCTAGAGGGAGACAAAGATCCTTCATGAGGAGGTGTGTGAGGAGAGGAGGCCAATACCTCCTTTTTATAGGGGAGGGGCAACCCCATATCATGGCCGATGCCCAAGGTGGGTGCCCCCACCTCTCCCTCATTCATGTGCATTGAGCTTCCACTAATTCCACATACATAAATTCCAACTCCACTCATCTTGCATTAATTTTCCACCAACATAAATGGAAGATCTCATTAGGCCTTTTACCATGGGGTGTATCTTAACACATTATTCTAGGAGAAATAAATGGTTAAGACACAACTTCTCCAAATGCATTGTTTGTTAAGTGGTGTCTACATTTAATGATTCAGATGACATGCATGTATTTGATTGTCCTAACCATGTTTTTTGCCTATGGTTTCGTGAAGGGTGTTTCTTAGCTAAGATACGACACCGATCTCTTTCCTCATTAACTATAGTGCCACATAGGATAAGTGCCTAGCATACACCGCTAAGAACCACCTATTGTGAAAGGCCTTAATAAAAACAAATTTTATTTCTTTTGTTCTTGAATTTGTTAAATTCTTTAATTAACAAACATTTGCATAAACCATCTTGCATTATTTGGATATTACATTTGAAAACAATTTAAGCAATTTGACCCAAAACAATTCCGGTACTTACCGTAATAATCCCAACGCTTTCAAATCATCTCTCTGGTATAATATATATGCTCATTTAGTGTCGATATACCTTAAGTGTGTCACCCTATAGTTCATGAATAATGCAGACATGATCGAGACACCTCTTCGATCAATAATCAGCAGCAAGACCTGGAGATCCATACTGACTCCCACACATTCAACAATGACTCTTATGATCGTGAGAACCATTGAAGTCATAACTAAATCCCTTTGTCTCGCGATATATTTCTTGTCCGAGATTCGATCATCAGTATCCCCATACCTAGTTTGATCTCGTTACCGACAAGCACAGATAGCAACACACACACACACAATCAACCCCGGGAAGAACCAAATAAAAGCAACGAGGAATCATGACAAAGCATTCGCAAGATTCAAAAATGATTTCAGGGAGCCTCTCCACTAAGCTACCCGTAACGAAGTCGGATAGGCTCCGAGGCGGACCCAGGGTTTGTGCAAATGGCTATAATGACTAGGAACCCGAAAGTGTGAATGGGTTTGTTGATACCGCGTAAACATTCCACATTCCAAAATAGCACAGGTAAGCGCTCCATGCACAACAATAGTTAATAAAGAAGTAAAACATGATATAAGTACATGATAGTAGTAAAGCCCCAAACTAATTGTAGCGCCAAGAAATAAGATGTGAATCAAGCTCAGGCGAAGGGGG
This sequence comes from Avena eriantha, assembly GCA_910589775.1. Taxonomy (NCBI): domain Eukaryota; kingdom Viridiplantae; phylum Streptophyta; class Magnoliopsida; order Poales; family Poaceae; genus Avena; species Avena eriantha. The sequence continues at coordinate 79,502,916 of OU342744.1, read as the reverse complement.
ATCTATAAATTCTCCCACATGTGGATAGTGCGATAGTCAAGGAACATGCATCAAGTACTCTGGTCCTACGGGACACAAGTGAGTGGTTAAAAAAAATAGCTATTGCCCACCGGTGCCTCTTCCTTTAGTTATCCCATTACTATACAGTTTAAGTTGTTTAGGTACCTCATTATCTACAACAGACTCGCGCAAACCCTACACATGCTATTCTATGACTCACATGGCTCAAACAACTCTTGTAGTAAAGGCTGGTAGGATTGAGGGTACAAGCTTCGGTGGGGTTTAAAAGTAAAGGCTGTGTAGTACATGGGGTTGCAATTTAATTTGAATTATGACACAAAGATGCAAGAATAAATATATAGGCATAGGTACTATATGTAGTAGGATAACCGGGATTCGGGTAGTACTCTTGGGTCTCCTGATAACTCCCTTGCTCGACGTCTATCCGAAATAAACACCAAACACACAAAGGACCATAACAAATAAAGTGCGCAATCATATGAACATACCCAACAAGAAAAATAAGGTATTCCATGATGGAATGATGCAAAATTTCATGGTATAACATAGCATGGCATGAGTGAGGTGTAGGAACAATAACAAAGCATTGTAATTATTTATTTAGTCATGTTCTGCTCCCATAAACCTTGCTCCCTATGTAATATTTATATTATGCATGCTTCAATTGATATCATGGAATGCATAGTTAGAAAGGGCTCGTCACGCTGATTTATTTATATATATTATTTGTCGAATTCGGAATTATAGAATTAAAGTTATGAATTTATTAAGAAAATGGCATTTAAGGGTAATTATTAATTCTAAAATTTTAAATGCCCATAAATTAATTTAAATAGCATATTCTTATTCCTGGATTTTTTCTGATAAGAAATCATATATCCTTTGTATTATTTGAATTTATGAATTTAAAACATTATTTAAATGCAAAACAATTTTAAAAGGGGTCAAAGTCAAAGGTTTGACTAGCCAGGGTCAAATCTGGTCAAATTTGAAAATAGATTCGTATTCATATTTGAAAATAGTTCATATTTCATTTTATAAGTTTTCCCAAATTCAAAACAATTTAACATATATAAATTATTTAAGTTATAATCATTTTCTAGAAATTAATTTGAATTAAGGAAAAGCTTTGGCGACTTTTCTCACTCAGACTGGTCCTAGCCACAAACGCACACAAGTGGGGTCTGGGTCGCAGCAGGCCACACACGCGCACGGCCAATGAAAGCACAACACGTGGGCGAGCCAGGGGATGCAGGTTAAGGTCTGAAAAACCTAGGGGCCGCGGTTCAAAAGTTCCTGGGGTTTTGCTGGTTGACTGGCAGGTGGGGTCAGCAGGTGGACTACGGGTTGAGGGTTAAAGCGTGCACGGGGATTTCTGCAAAGACCACGGCGTTAATTCTAAATCTACTATTTTTCTTCCTCTGAATCTGATGAACACCGCGGCGATAGAAAAAGACAGAGGCATGGGGGAGTCGATCCAACGACCTCGGGGAAGGTCTAGTGGTGTGGAACCACTACAGTGGTTGCAGGCTGGTGTTTAGTTAGGGTCGCGGTGTCGGAAGAGGTACCATGACTGGACTCCGATGACTAGGAGCTTGCGGCGCCAAGGTCGACTTGATCCGGTCGAGGCGGCACGATCATGTGGCGTTCCAGAAGCTAGGCTAGGGTGGTTAGGTGTGGCACAACGACGCGGATGCAACTGTGCACGCGCGCGACATCGACTTGATCTGCAGTGACTGCGTGCAAGTAAGGCAGCAGCGAGCCGCAGCGTAGGCAGGGCATTCGACAAATTGTTCTCGCTGTCCAGGAAGCAAACGAGTGAGGAACCATGTCAGGGAGGTAGAGGGGATCACCACGGGCCTGACAGTGAGGTCGATCTTGGCCGGGGCGGCATTGATCTGCAATGGGGCCCGGGGGCGACGTAGCTTGGGTTTCAGCTCGGTCAACTCTTGTTCAACGGGTTCCAGGGCTTCTCCTCCTCATCTCCTTGTACTGGTGAGGCCCTGGGATGGTGGTGGTCTTCCTCGAAGCCAACAACTCCTCTTCTCCTTCTCCTCTCACCGGGAACCAGCTCTAGCCGAAGCTAGGTGGCTATGGTGGTGGGTAGGCTTGTAGGGGGATTGTGGAGGAAAGGGAGGCATTGGACATAACCCTGGGATGGATTTGATCAAGCCAGGGCTGACTGCGGAGCTAGCATAAAAGAGGGAAGGGTAGGATGATCTCGGGTTAGGTTTAGGCATAAGTAACTTTGGTTACTTTCTTCTCCCCTCTTCTCTCTTCTCTCGGGTTAGCTAGGGCGGAGGGAAACTAGGGTTAGGCAGGGGGTGGTCCAGGTTGGGGGCTGATCTTGGGCCACAATGAAACAAGGGGAAGGTTAGCCAGGTGGCTCGGGTTAGAGAGGGTGGCATGGGCGTGCACATGCACACACATGGGAGGGTAGATAGGTGTGGTGGTGGTGTGGTTTAGATGATTAGGTTTAGGCCTTAGCTAGATGATCTAGGTTTAGCTAGGTTCGTATGATGTAGATAAGTTTTTCTTTCTTTTCATTTGTTCTTCTTTTATTTATTTAAAACAAGCTTATTTATAGAAGCTTACAAATGGAACAAGAAGAGCAAAGAAATCCAAATAGAACAAAGGTGGGGAACATAGAGGATCTATTATGGTTTATTTGAATTTGATCACTTGCTTGAATTTAAATCAAAGCAAGTTCCTCACAAACACCAAGAAACAAAATAGAAGGAAGATGGGAATGATGGCAAGCTTTGCATGGGCCATCCATGGGTATTAAATGCCACTACTAGTAGTGAAAACAACTACAATTCCACATGGTCATTTATTCAAACATGCATACAAATATTTGAATTAAGGCCTTACAAAAGAAATGCAAGCTTGCTATCCCATATGGACTAGATGAATAGGAAACATGGATGAATATAAGGTGGCCAAGCTAGTGTGTGTGATACACTAATTAAACAATAGAGCCACAAATATATCCAAACATGATCATATTTCAAATACAAACCACATGGAGGCTTGAGAAGGATTTCTACTCACATAGCATGCAAAGGCGGCTATGTGGCTCTCATATCCAATATTCTGACAACAATAAGAGATCATATATGGGAGCATGTAGATTAGGATTGGATCCACCCCAACACATATGAGCTAGATTTAAAGACCAAAGAGAATGCAATAGCTCATATATAATTAGAATGGTGGAATTTAGATAGAGACAAAGAAAGGTGGTGGAGAATAAAATATATGCCCCTAACCAACTTGGGAATCAAGCAATATATCAAGAACCAACTACAATATATCAAGAGGCAAATACAATTAGTAAGACAAATGCATATGAGAGAAGAACCAAATGAAAAAGGGGTTTTATATGATGCTCAGATGCGTGTGGCATGGTGACATGAGCATGATATAATGATGATGCAATAATGATATGTAGGAAGTAGTGATGGCCTGCAAGTGCACAGGTTCATCAGAGAATGTTTTCACGGAAGTATTAATTCTAGTTTTTTATCGATCCCAATAAGGATCCTAGGAAACTTTTTTTATGCAGTGTTTCTGTCGCGCCAAAGGTGTCACAGGTCTTGAGTGAATTGACTGCAAAAGTAGACGATGGAAGTGGAGAGTAAAAGATAGAGGAAACTTGCTTAGGAAATAAGTAAATTGCATAAAATTAAAAAAATGCGAAAGGTGTGTAAAGGTCCTGCATATGAGAAGTTAGGTGTGGAGAGAAACAGTTCATGGTGATAGTGAATGTGCCAAATGGAGTAAGTGGAATAAGTGATAGTGATATTTATTATTTATAAGTGAGTAAGCAAGCAACCCATATATCGACTAGAGAACTCATGGCCAATTCTTCCTAGTCCCAACGATCCATCTGCCTGTTACCACGGCCATGGTCAGCGCATTAATTAAGGTATTGTGACCGGATCAAGGCTTTAATATTGATGGTTCCTTGTTGTCCTCGAGTAGTGCGAGCTCTTCTTTGATATCGGCCATGTCAGTCGGGGGTCGCCAAATTACTAGAATACAAGTTTATACCTATGAGATCTTTGGATCATGTTACCTGGGCCCTTAAATTAGATAACAAGCATTAGGCAAACATAGATATTCATTCTCACTATTTAAATAAAACACTACAAAGATCACAAATGGATGGATTTAAAGGAGGCACAACACATCTCATCAATCCCCTACAGCTCCCATGCCTATGGGGATTTACTCAGACATTAGAGGAAGACAATTCAAAGGCATAATTGTATTGCAAGTAAAAATCATCTCAAAGTTATTGTAGCAAACCACAATAGTGATTAAAGATCAAGTCAAATCCAAATCGAAGGTCGATCAAAGTATCAAACCCTAATCTTACAAGTGCCAATCTCTCTCTCTAAGTAATGATGGAATGATGGTGGAGTGTGTAGTTTAGAGGTTGGAGATCATCGACAAACAAGGCGAAGTTCTTATCCTCTTCTAGATCTAATCTTTCCCTCTAGATGGCTTGCGGCGGCTGTATATTTTGTTCTGTGGTTCTTCTCGCCTCTCTTCCCTCATGAAAGTTTCTTGTATTGGTATAAGGAAGCCATCGGCGTGCAGTATGGGCAGGCGGTACGGGTGCGTCCCGACCGTACCACTGGCCGTTAAGCTCTCTGAACGCCTCCAATGAAAGGGGCTCCAATTGGGGATTTGCTTATTCTAGTGTAATTAGCCCACAAATGTTATTAGATCTTCAATAAATGTTCATTACCTGAAAACCATCACAAGAAACCAAGGATTTGCTAATTGCGTCATTAACATTAGTGGAAAGGGGTAATCTTTAGTGAAATCCGGTAGTAAACAAGAGGAAAACCAATGGTAAAAAGTGATTAAATTTGGAGCTATCAACATCCCTAAGCATAGCGGTTACTCACCCTCGAGTGACAAAGCTATAATGAGTAATAGCAAAGAATTGAATCAAGATGAAACCTTACAAGTTCGAGGTTGTATCATATTCCATGGTCTCAAATCCTACAACCTTGAACACGGGAATAATATATCTGATCAGTTGCACTTAAGCTTGATTCCTAAACGCAAGTAGCTCGCTAGCTAATAGTTCTTATATCTCAAATAAGATTGTTAAAAATTTGGCGAAGCTTTGCAAATCAATTTCTTTCAGCGCCTCTCTTATTATGAGAGTGAATTTGTTTAAGCAAGGTCACTTGAGTCAAAATTAAGGGTGCACATGTAGATGTCAAAAGAAGGATAAACTTAGAGATTTTTTCATAATCACCCACTTCGATAATCGCGGCTATCAAATACCTCTTCTTTTCCTTGCCCATCAAGAACTCTAATTATACATTTTAGGTGGTGAGGTGATGCCAAAGATCAAAAGTATCGAAAGTTTTTGAGATCATATTTTGGTGCTAAATCTTTCCCTTTTCCTTCTCAAGGATCAATGAATATTTCTTTTGTAAACGCCTACACAACCTATTGGGAATACCAATATTTTTGCCCGTATAGCGACACGTATGCCACTCATGCCATCAACTCAGAGCCGAAATCTGGGGTTATACCATAGATCATTCAGAAGCTAGTGGAGTTGTTGGCATCCCAATGGTGTGTATTTGAAACAAAGTACTTTTATATCCTTTTTCTCTCTCCTTTTTTATAGCAGGGCAACACAGGTTTTGGCATATCCCTCTCCCACTCTAAAAAGTTTGTTCTATCAAACAATTCTCTTTTAGAAGGTATCATCAAGTCAACGATCAATATGTGGGGTTGAGCACTACTAAGATTAAGCCCTTAAGACAAAAACATGGCACCAAAGTTGCCGACAGACACTTTCTCTTATTCTTAAAACCTTAGAATTTAATCCAAAGAGTAGATTTTCAAACTGATATTAATTGTTGAAAGTCTTAACCAAAGTGGTGACACAAACCTTTGATCTCAAGTCCTAAAAGATAACAAATTAAGCGTGAGTCAAACTCAAGTGCAACCGAACAGATATAAAATGTTCATGCATAAGCTTATAGGAAGAAGGAAAATAGGAATGTGGTACCTACTCTTGCTTGCTCGTCTTCTAGTTGATCCAACTCTTTGCGTTCGTCTCCATAGCTCAATCACTAGAATTGAGCAACCTGTAGAAAGAATCAACCTAATCATCTAGACTCCTATGACATTTGATTGGGCATTACAACATTATACATAGACCGTAATCCAACTGCATCTATGACTAATAATCCATCTTCAGGTTATCATCCGAACCCCCTCTAGTATTAAGTTGCAAGCAACAGATAATTGCATTACGCATTGCGTGTAAAATAAACAATGCGATTGTTCTATGAACAAAGGATTGTTGTTTTATCCCTAGTAGCAATAGCACATCTAGTACCTTAGATATTTCTGTCACTTCCCCAGATTACTAGAGGCATGAACTCACTATCGAGCATAAATACTAACTCTTAGAGTTGCTAGCATCTACTTGGCCAAGATAGCTACTAACAACGAAAAGCATGCAAGATCAAAAATAATGAAGACATGATAGAATCAATAATCAATCTGAAATAGCATCTCAATATCCATCGGATCCTCGCAAACACAACATGTAGAATTATAAATAGATGATCTTTATCATGAACGGAGCTCACAAGATCTAAACATGAGAGCACGAAGGAGAAGAACCAGCCATCTAGCTACTACATGGACCCGTAGTCCAAGGATGATCTACTCACGCATCACAAGAAGGCCTCCAGGGTGAATTATCCCCTCCGATAGGGTGCCGGGAAGAGCTTCAGATCCCTCCCGATCTAGGGATGGAGATGACGGCAGCTACTAACTCTTTTGTGGAATTTTGATCAGAGTTTTAGGGTTTCTGTATCGGAGGCATCTTATAGGCGAAATGGGAGGCCGAGGGGGTGCCGTGGGCGGCCACACCACCCCTTGGCGTGGCCAGGCCTAGCCTGTGCGGCCAGGTGGTGTGGCGGCCCTCTGTCCCCTCTCTGTCTCGTATTCTGGCTCCGTGTCCCCCTTGGTGAAAAACTGACTTTGGCTTTTGTCCCGTCCAATTCCGAGAATATTCATTTTCTAACTTTCCTGGAACCAAAAACAGCAGAAAACAGGCAGCTGGCACTATGGCATCTTGTTAATAGGTTAGTCCAAGAAAGTGTATAAAAAGTACTCCAAAGTGTGGACAAAACATACGAAAGTAGATAAAACCAAGCATGGAACATCAAAAATTATAGATACATTTGCAACGTATCACCATCCCCAAGCTTAACTCATGCTCGTCCTCGAGTAGGTAAGTGATAAAAAGAAAGAATAATTTTTGAGGTGACATGCACCATCATAGACTTGATCAAAGTATTTGTAAAACATTGATAGATGGGAACATAGTACTTCAACATAGCATGAAAGATAAAGTTCTAGCAATAAGACATATCAACTATGTTGTAACATGAAAAGGCACAAACACAAGATTCATGAATAACAATGCTTTGCCAGACGTTTGTTTATTTCACATAAAGAAAACATAGCATAGTGGCATTCAGCTTGTCCCTCATAGAGTAGCAAACATAAATGCATAGGACACCTTCAAAGTTCATAAGGGTGACTAGATACAAATAGTTTAAGAACAAGCAATATCAAAATTATGCATCAAGCAACAAGTCTTGGGACAATGCACATAGAACTAAGAATGGCCACTATGCTCTGTCAATAGGTGCATAAAGATAGAAGGTGGAGACTCAACATAAAATTAAAAGAAAGGCCTTCATAGATGTAACTACCTCAGACCCTACGCTCTAAGTTCGAGCCTGGATGAAGCGGAAGTGGTTAAAATAGTACAGCGGGGCCTAGAGGACCGCCCACGTGTAGACCCGTCGACCGTCCTAACCACTTCCAAGACATCGGGACAAGAGCGAGCGGCGTAAGAAACAGGCGAAGAGATCAAATACATACACAAGTGAGTATGTATGCAAGCTACCATACAACAGTTTTCAGAGCCATTCCATCTAAAAGAAATAGAAATATTGCAACGCCATACGGCAAGATTCAAATATCCTAGATAGAGATAATAGTTTAGGATAGCTCCTCATACATCAAACATCAGAGTATCAGGCGGAAGCGGAAAACAAGATCTGAGTACGGATAAGAAGCAAATCGGCATAAGATGCCACATAAATAAACACATCCCGCCCACAGATCTCACGGATCCCTATCCCCGGAATCTCTACACCGAGTGATCGTTGCCAACATCATTTGTCTCCTCCACCCAGTATCCATCTTGCGAATACACCTGTTCATCTGAATCAAACAATTTATCGTGTGAGACCCTAGGGGTACTCAGCAAGTCTTTATGCCTCTCAAGGGGACATATACCTGGGGTGACGCAATTGCAGCAAAAGATAATAACTAACAAGTCTATAGATACCCGCTTAACCATCCGCCTAACCAATGATAGACGGATGTCCGTTAATTAGTAACAATAGTTATAACAGTATAATTAACAGATCCATCCTCCTTCTCGCTAACCAACGAGAAAGCGGACGAACAACCCATCCGTTGGCAGTTTTATTAACCATTCCATGAGTATTGCACTATTTACTAGTCAGGTATTTAGTCAGATTAAAAGCGGTACTTTAGTTATACTTGTCTATGATCGACAAACTGTGCTCCAAGTCGTCCATAACCGCGGACACGGCTTTCAGAAAGATTTACCCTGCAGGGGTGCACAAATAGCAACACACACTCGATCAACCTCGGAAAAACCAAATCAAAACCCAACGAGGCATTCACGACAAAGCGATCACAGGATCTAGAAATATTTTAGGGGGCCACCCCATTAAGCTACAGCGCAACGAAGTTGGCCGGCTCCGAGACGGACCCAAGGTTTGCGCCAATGGCTGTAAATGACTAGGAACCCGAAAGTGTGACTGGGCTTGTCGATACCGCGAAAACACTCCGCAATCCTAAACAGTACAGGCGCTCCTCGCACAATCTTAAGTGAGACAGTAAAGCATGGCATAAGTACATGATAGTAACAAAGCCCCAAACTACTTTGTGGCCCCAAGAAATAGAAATGAATCAAGCTCTGGCTCAGGGGGGTCCACGGCCTCCCGGATGTGGATAGTGCGAATAGTCAAGGAACAGGAATCAAGTACTCGGGATCCTACGGGACACAAGTGAGCATGAAAAACCAAATAACAGATATTGTCCACCGGTGCCTCTTACATTAGTTATCCCATTACTACTCAGGTTAAGTTGTTTAGGTACCTCGTTATCCATCAAACACTCACATACCCTGCACATGCAGTTCTACGACTCACATGGCTCAAACAACTCCTGTAGTAATGGCTCATGGGATGGAAGAACAAGCTTCGGTGGGGTTTAAGTAAAGGCTATGCAGTACTTGGGATTCAATTTATTGCAATCGCGACTCAATGATGCAAGAATAAGATAGAGACAATAGGTACTATATGTATGCAAGCATGTGGTAGTGCTTGCCTGGCAGCTCAGTCGAAGCGAGAGACGGATCTGGGTAGTACTCCTGGGATTCCTGATATTTCCCCTGCTCCGCGTCTATTTAAAGAAGAACCAAACAAACAAGGCCAACATAAATAAAGTGCACAATCATATGAATTAAAATGTGACAAGCAAACAAGCATGCCATGATGAATGATGCTCAATTTACATGGCAATAATGTAGCATGGCATGGGTGAGGTGTGGGATACAAGAATAAAGCATTTTATTGAGTTTTAGTCATATTTTGCACCCAAATAAGTTGTTGTATACTTTATATTTATATGATGCATGCTTCAATTTAGAACATGGAAAGCATAGTTAGAATGGGCTCGTCACGCTGATCGATTTAGGCATATTGTTTGTCAAATTTGGAGTTGTAGAAATAAAGTTATTAATTAATTAAGAAAAGACAATTTTATTACATTTAAACAATTTCAAAAATTTAACGTGCTCAAATAATATTTTGAAAGGCATATTTGAATTCCTCACATTTTTTAGATTCAGAAACATATATTATTTGTATTATTTGGATTTACAAGTTAAAAGTTATTAAAACAGAATTAAATCATATTTAAACATTGTCTGAAAATGTTTTCTTTAAAACAGATAAACGCAGACACTTTTTATACCCAAGCCAACTCTAGCTCCGGTCACAGATAGGTGGGCCTGCGCTGACTGGGCGGAAACGGCGCACAGAGGCTTTTTGCACCGCGAGCTAAGCTGGCCAAGGCGACTGACAGGTGGGCCCGTGCCGCGGATGGCCCCACGCGCCAGTGGGCGAGAGGTCGGCGGACACATGGCGTGGACGGGCCCGGCGGGTTGAGGAAACAAAAGCCAGGGTACTTTTTCATAAAAGTGCATTCGCGGCTGACAGGTGGGTCCAGGCTGGAGCGCGGGTTGAGGAAAACAAAAACGGCGGTACCTTTTTGTTAAAAGACCACAAAGGCTGACATGTGGTCAGCAGGGACCGCGGGTTGCGCACGCAAAAAGGTGGTGGGGGGGGGGGGGTTATTTGCAAAGTTGCCAACGTTTACTGTTTTTCTTCCATGGGTTTGTCTGACGAACTGACGACGCGACCGACCGGTGCACGACACCGCGGGGAATCGAACTCGCGACCGATAGAGCTCGCGCAGGGAGGCGGAACCACTGCGGTGGCTAAGGGGCTGGTGTGAGGATCAGCAGCGCGGGGTAGATAGGGTTCTGCGGTGCATCCGCGAGGAGACCGACCGCGAACCCGGCGCACAGAGGCCATGATGACATGAGCATGATATAATTATGATGCAACAATTATATATAGGAAGTAGCATTTTATTATTAGACCATGTAGCATTACAGATGTTAGACAGATGGGATGCTACAACTCTCCCCCACTAAACCTGAATCTCGCCCCGAGATTCTAGGAAGAAGAAGAAGACACGAAGAGGGTAGGATACTTGGCATGGAGCTCATCCTCGCGTTCCCAAGTGGCTTCATCAACGGAATGGTGCGACCACTTCACCTTGCAGAACTTGATGGACTTGTTGCGAGTCCTTGTTTCTGCGACTTCTAGAATTTCTATGGGGTGTTCTTGATAAGACAGATCTTCTTGGAGATTGATGAGTTCATGGTCCACGGTCCTGCCGGGATCCTTGAAGCACTTCTTGAGTTGAGAGATGTGGAACACATCATGGACCTTGAGTTTTTCAGGGAGCTCAAGAGCATAAGAAACTTCTCCTCTTCTTCCATGAACTTTGAAAGGACCGATGTATCTGGGAGCCAGCTTTCCTTTGATACCAAAACGGTGCGTGCCTCTCATGGGAGTGACACGAAGGTAAACGAGATCACCAGGGACATACTCCATGCCCGTGTGCTTTCTGTCATAGTTGCTCTTCTGGCGACTTTGAGCAACCTTGGAAAACCAGTTATGAAGTCCATCTCTACTTTCTCCCATTTCCATTCCGAAGGCTTCGATGGCTGTAGAAGACCAGAAGGTTTCTGATGGACAGCTTTAACTCTGCGCCAGACATCGCACTCGGAGACATACTTGGCACAACATTGTTTCAACCCAGGCCACCAATATTGTGTTTTCAAGTCCATGTACATCTTAGTGCTGCCAGGGTGGATGGAAAGAACCGAATCATGCGCCTCCTTAAGAACTTGCTCTCTTAATCCCGGGTCGTTTGGCACGAACATCCAGTGTTCAAAGAATAGAGCTCCTTGATCATCGACGTGGAAGGACTCATACCTCGACAGCTGAATGTTGGAGATGGTGTTTTTGGCGTAAGCATCACCACACTGACTAGCACGAATCTTTTCTTCCAAGAGAGGGGTTGCTAGAAGATTCAGAAGATACCCTTGATCCACAATTTCAAGGTTGAGTTGGCGGAATTCCTCGCATAAGAGAGGCTATTGTTCTTCCACCATGAGGTTGTTGACATAAGCTTTTCGGCTGAGAGCATCGGCCATGACATTAGCTTTGCCCGGAGTGTAGTTGATGGTCAAATAAAAATCATTAATTGCTTCAATCCACCTCCTCTGACGAAGGTTGAGATCAGGCTGTGTGAAGATATACTTCAGACTCTTGTGATCAGAAAAGATCTCACAACGGTTGCCAAGCAAGTAATGCCTCCATACTTTCAAAGCAAAGACAACTGCTGCGAGTTCGAGGTCATGTGTAGGATAGTTGATCTCATGCGTCTTCAACTGTCGAGAGGCATAAGCAACAACTTGTTTTTCTTGCATAAGGACCGCACCCAATCCTTGCAAGGAGGCGTCACAGAATATCTGGAAAGGCTTTGATGTATCTGGAGGAATCAATACTAGTGTGGAAGTGAGCTTGTCTTTGAGTGTTTCAAAGCTTGCTTGACATGCAGGAGACCAAAGGTATTTCTTGCCTTTCTTGAGGAGATCGGTAAGAGGCTTCACAATCTTCGAGAAGTTCTAAACGAAGTGACGACAGTAACTAGCCAAACCAAGGAAACTCCAGACTTCTTTGACATTTTTCGGTGGAAGCCAGTTAACAATTGTTCGAACAGTTTCTGGGTTGATGGCAATGCCCTTGGCAGAGATGACGTGCCCCAGATAGGTGACTTCAGACAGCCAGAACTCGCACTTGGAGAACTTTGCATACGGGCGATTCTCACGAAGCTTGTTTAGGACACACCGAAGATGTTCTTCATGTTCTTCCTTTGACTTAGAATAGACTAGAATGTCATCCAGATAGACCACGACGAACTTATCAAGATACTCCATGAAAACCGAGTTCATAAGCCTCGAGAAGGTAGCAGGTGCATTGGTGAGACCGAAGGACATGACCGTGTACTCATACAGGCCATAGCGGGTGGTGAAAGCTGTTTTGGGAACATCTTCCTTGCGGATCTTGATTTGATGATATCCACTTCTCAAGTCAAGCTTAGAGAATACCACAGCTCCAGCTAGCTGATCGAAGAGATCATTAATCCGCGGAAGGGGATATTTATTCTTGATGGTTTTAGCATTGAGAGCCCGATAGTCAACACAAAGTCTATAGTCTTGTCTCGCTTCTTCACAAAGATGGTTGGGCTACCCCAAGAAGAAGTACTATGCTGAATGAAACCCAACTTCTCTTGTTCATCAAGCTGACGTTTGAGTTCAGCAAATTCAGTAGGACCCATTTTATAAGGCCCCTTGGAGATAGGAGCGGTTCCAGGTTCAAGCTCAATCACAAACTCGACCTCTCGGTCAGGAGGCATACCTGGCAACTCTTCAGGAAAAACTTCTGGGAACTCACAGACCACCGGAACACTCTGAATAGCCTCCATAGCATCATCATTTAGAGCCGCCAAAGAGAAAAGCTGAATTGCAGAAGTCAGACTTGGGGAATATACTATATGGCCTTCAGGAATTTTCAGAGAAACCAACCGTTCAGCACAATCAATCACAGCTGCATTTGCTGTTAACCAATCCATGCCCAAGATAACATCAATGTCAGAGTTGCCGAGAATGATCAATGAAGCCAGAAATGAAGAACCACCAATTAGAATTTGATTTCCATGACTGATTTTGGAAGATGCCATTGTTGCTCCAGGAGAAAGGACGATTAAACGTTTAGGGAGAGGATCCATAGATAACCCATTCTAATCAGCAAAACTTGTAGAGACAAAAGAATGCGATGCACCAGAATCAAACAAAACTCGTGCAGGAACTGAGTTAACAGGAAGCATACCCATCACAACTCTAGGTGCATGCTTGGCTTGAGCGACGTTGACACAGTTGGCATGAGCAACCGTAGACCCGGGCTTGGTGTTGATGTTGAGAGCCTGAGGTGGAGGTGCACGAACCATAGAAGAACTTGACGCAGGTCTTGGAGGTGGTGGAGGAAGAGCTTTGTTGTTCATTGGACAATTCCAGTGTTGATGCCTAGTGTTCCCATAGGTGTAACAAGCACCAGGTGGACGTGGAGCAGCGTAGCCAGGGACTCCGCCAGGCGCTCTAGGGTAGTTGTGGTTGTAGCCCCTAGGAGCCGCGGTGAAGGAGTTTGGTGGCCTTGCCGCGTAGCTTGACAGTCTTGGTGGAGCCGGGAGCGACTGTGGGGTGTTAGGAACCCACATGCGGCGCTTAGAAGGAGCTGTCATAGCAGAAGAGCTTGCTGCATCGCGGCTGTGTTTCTTGGACTCCTCAAACACTTGCCTACTTGCTTCTTCCCGTAGAGCTGTATGTTGGAGTTCTATAAAAGACCCCGGCCTTGCATGAGTGATTGCATATTTGATGGATGCATTGAGTCCTTGCCTGAACCTCTTTTGCTTCTTCTTGTCGTCAGAGATCTCATCGCCACCATACCGAGAAAGGTTCATGAAATTTCTGATATAGGTATTGACATTGTCATTGCCCTGCTTGAGGTTGAGAAACACTTCTTTCATCCTTTCCATGACAATTTCTGACAGATATTGCTCTTTGAAAGCCCCAATGAACTGCTCCCAAGTAGGCTGAAAACCAGAGTGGTCTGCCTTGAGGTAATTCTCCCACCACAGAGCTGCATCTCCCTTCAGAAGGTGCGTGGCACATTTTACCCATTCTTGCTCTGGAACATCCACAGTCATCAGCAACCTTGACATCTCCCGCAACCAATCATCAGCATCAAGTGGCTGATCAGACACCTCAAATTGGCGTGGGTTGAACTTCAGAAAACTCTTGATGTCTCCTCGCTTGGGAGGTGGAGGTAGCGAAACAAACTCATTCCTCCTGACACTTTCTTCAAATCGCTGCTGGTTCTGCTGCATTGCTCCCAAGGCATTAGCAATACTTGCCAACGCAGCCCCCAGTTCAGGTGGTATGTCCTCCTCAGAACAGCATGGTGGTGCCATCCTGTGATTGATATAAAACACAAGTCAGTACTATAATGGAGAATAATAATAATCCAAAATAGTACCAAAATGGAATTAACCAAGATTTAAAGGATACAAAGTACTAAGATGATATTAAAATATCAACAAAGTTCAAAGCACCTCGAAGATATTAAGCATATCGCACACGACTGAACAAGGAGTGTGGTACACAAGCTAACAAAGAAAAAATTTCTGCAAATTTCGGCATTAAAATACCACTATATGCGCAAAACCACTTAACTAATCAAGATTAGTAACTCTACCAATTCAATATACAAGAGCGAATGATAAAAGTAGTGGTATGGTCGCGACTCCATCCCGCACTGAAATCATTACTCCGCACATGAATAAGTAAAACACATATCCCAACACCTTCTTCTTAAGATGAACCTAAAGATTAGTAACTACGGAAACGAACACCACAACAAGATAACGTCGGATAACAAAGAGTAAGACAGATCGCACCGGTATACAACGAATCAGATAGATCGTGTCGGTTTACAAAGGCATGTCGGTATGGAATGTACCAACAGTTGATAACCAAAAGGCAGATAGTGATAACAAGTTGGATGCAATAGATAGGCAAGGAATTCACACACACACACACACACACAACCTATGGTACTACGGAACCCCGAACACGTGAATCCTAGTTTGAATTTTAGAAGAGGATTGAAAACGTTACACTTCCTTACCAGAAAAGGGTGGGTGGGTGGGTAAGAAGAAAAATGGAAGCAGTCCTACTCTCACGTTTTGTTTTTCCCTAGTATACATAGCTACCAAAATATTTGCTAGACTGGCAATGACCATTTGGCTGAGACCCTGAAGGGCGGGATGGCTCTGGTACCAATTGTAACTACCTCGGACCCTACGCTCTAAGTTCGAGCCTAGATGAAGCGGAAGTGGTAAAAATAGTACAGCGGGGCCCAAAGGACCGCCCACGTGTAGACCCGTCGGCCGTCCTAACCACTTTCAAGACATCGGGACAAGAGCGAGCGGCGTAGGCAACAGGCGAAGAGATTAAATACATACACAAGTGAGTATGTATGCAAGCTACCATACAACAGTTTTCAGAGCCATTCCATCTAAAAGAAATAGAAATATTGCAACGCCATACGGCAAGATTCAAATATCCTAGATAGAGATAATAGTTTAGGATAGCTCCTCATACATCAAACATCAGAGTATCGGGCGGAAGCGGAAAACAAGATCCGAGTACAGATAAGAAGCAAATCGGCATAAGATGCCACATAAATAAACACATCCCGCCCACTGATCTCACGGATCCCCATCCCCGGAATCTCTACACCGAGTGATCGTTGCCAACATCATTTGTCTCCTCCACCCAGTATCCATCTTGCGAATACACATGTTCATCTGAATCAAACAATTTATCGTGTGAGACCCTAGGGGTACTCAGCAAGTCTTTATGCCTTTAAAGGGGACATATACCTGGGGTTACACAATTGCAGCAAAAGATAATAACTAACAAGTCTATAGATACCCGCTAACCATCCGCCTAACCAATGATAGACGGATGTCCGTTAATTAGTAACAACAGTTATAACAGTATAATTAACAGATCCATCCTCCTTCTTGCTGACCAACGAGAAAGCGGACGAACAACCCATCCGTTGGCAATTTTATTAACCATTCCATGAGTATTGCACTATTTACTAGTCAGGTATTTAGTCAGATTAAAAGTGGTACTTTAGTTATACTTGTCTATGATCGAGAAACTGTGCTCCAAGTCGTCCATAACCGCGGACACGGCTTTCAGAAAGATTTACCCTGCAGGGGTGCACAAATAGCAACACACACTCGATCAACCTCGGAAAAACCAAATCAAAACCCAACGAGGCATTCACGACAAAGCGATAATAGGATCCAGAAATATTTCAGGGGGCCACCCCATTAAGCTACCCGCAACGAAGTTGGCCGGCTCCAAGACGGACCCAAGGTTTATGCCAATGGATGTAAATGACTGGGAACCCGAAAGTGTGACTGGGCTTGTCGATACCGCGAAAACACTCCGCAATCCTAAACAGTACAGGTGCTCCTCGCACAATCTTAAGTGAGACAATAAAGCATGGCATAAGTACATGATAGTAACAAAGCCCCAAACTACTTTGTGGCCCCAAGAAATAGAAATGAATCAAGCTCTGGCTCAGGGGGGTCCACGGCCTCCCGGATGTGGATAGTGCGAATAGTCAAGGAACAGGAATCAAGTACTCGGGGTCCTACGGGACACAAGTGAGCATGAAAAACGAAATAACAGATATTGCCCACCGGTGCCTCTTTCATTAGTTATCCCATTACTACTCAGGTTAAGTTGTTTAGGTACCTCGTTATCCATCAGACACTCACATACCCTGCACATGTTGTTCTACGACTCGCATGGCTCAAACAACTCCTGTAGTAATGGCTCATGGGATGGAGGAATAAGCTTCGGTGGAGTTTAAAACTAAAGGCTATGCAGTACTTGGGATTCAATTTAATGCAATCGCGACTCAATGATGCAAGAATAAGATAGAGGCAATAGGTACTATATGTATGCAAGCATGTGGTAGTGCTTGCCTGGCAGCTCAGTCGAAGCGAGAGACGGATCTAGGTAGTACTCCTGGGATTCCTGATATTTCCCCTGCTCGGCGTCTATTCGAAAAAGAACCAAACAAACAAGGCCAACATAAATAAAGTGCACAATCATATGAATTAAAATGCGACAAGCAAACAAGCATGCCATGATGAATGATGCTCAATTTACATGGCAATAATGTAGCATGGCATGGGTGAGGTGTGGGATACAAGAATAAAGCATTTTATTGAGTTTTAGTCATGTTTTGCCCCCAAATAAGTTGATGTATACTTTATATTTATATGATGCATGCTGCAATTCAGAACATGGAAAGCATAGTTAGAACGGACTCGTCGTGCTGATCGATTTAGGCATATTATTTGTCAAATTTGGAGTTGTAGAAATAAAGTTATTAATTAATTAAGAAAAGACAATTTTATTACATTTAAACAATTTCGAAAATTTAACGTGCTCAAATAATATTTTGAAAGGCATATTTGAATTCCTCACATTTTTCAGATTCAGAAACATATATTATTTGTATTATTTGGATTTACAAGTTAAAAGTTATTAAAACAGAATTAAATCATATTTAAACATTGTCTGAAAATGTTTTCTTTAAAACAGATAAACGCAGACACTTTTTATACCCAAGCCAACTCTAGCTCCGGTCACAGATAGGTGGGCCTGCGCTGACTGGGCGGAAACGGCGCACATAGGCTTTTTGCACCGCGAGCTAAGCTGGCCAAGGCGACTGACAGGTGGGCCCGTGCCGCGGATGGCCCCACGCGCCAGTGGGCGAGAGGTCGGCGGACACATGGCGTGGACGGGCCCGGCGGGTTGAGGAAACAAAAGCCAGGGTACTTTTTCATAAAAGTGCATCCGCGGCTGACAGGTGGGTCCGGGCTGGAGCGCGGGTTGAGGAAAACAAAAACGGCGGTACCTTTTTGTTAAAAGACCACAAAGGCTGACATGTGGGTCCGCAGGGACCGCGGGTTGCGCACGCAAAAAGGTTCGGGGGGGGGGGGGGGGGGGGGGGGGGGTTATTTGCAAAGTTGCCAACATTTACTGTTTTTCTTCCAGGGGTTTGTCTGACGAACTGATGACGCGACCGACCGGTGCACGACGCCGCGGGGAATTGAACTCGCGACCGATAGCGCTTGCGCAGGGAGGCGGAACCACTTCGGTGGCTAAGGGGCTGGTGTGAGGATCGGCGGCGCGGAGTAGATAGGGTTCTGCGGCGCATCCGCGAGGAGACCGACCGCGAACCCGGCGCACAGAGGGCATTCGTCAGAGGGAACTATGCGACCAGGTAGCGACGGTGAGCAGGAGGTTGTCAGGGAGGTACGGGAGCTCACCGCGGGGCTGCTGGTGGGGTCAGATCTGGCCGGGGAGCGGCGGATCAGCGACGATGCAGACGACCGGTGGTGTTAGGGTTTTCTCGGGCGCGTCGGCATGCCGCGGTACAGGGTCGTCTCCTCCTCGGCTCTGTGCACAGGGGCGACGCCGGGGACCTCCTCAGCTTCCTCAACGACCAAGCACCACACCCGCCTCCTCCTAGCTAGGTTGGAGAGAACGACACCGACGGTGGCCGCCGAAGATGGTAGAGAGAGGGGTTTCGGTAGGTGGAGAAGGAGAGGGGTAAGGGCACGACCCTGGGTGGATCTGGGCGATGCCAGGCAGAGAGGAGGGAGTAGATAGGGACGGGAGGGGAGAGGGGGTGCCGTGGGGCTCGGTGGAGAAAAAGGTGGCTTCGGCCACCTTTTCCTTCCTCTCCCTCACATGCTCGACGTGGGAAGAGCCAGGGCAGGGGCATGGGCGGCTGCAGCTGGGGCCCAGGGCGAGGACAGGGAGGGGACTGGCTCGGGTGGCCCCTGTGGCAGAGAGAGAGAGAGAATGGGGAGGGAGGCTCGAGTAGGGTTAGGTTAGAGGGGGTGGTTTGACTTAGAGTAGGGAGAGGGGAGGCTCGGCCGGGTGGGGCTCTTGTGCAGCGAGAGAAAGAGAGGGGTCGAGAGGGGAGGGCTCGGGTGGATGGAGCTAGGGTTGAGGTAGCTCGGGTTAGGGTAGGGTGGTGGCTCGTCTAGCTAGAGAGAAGGGTGGTGGGGTAGATGGTTAAGGTGGGGTAGGGTGGTAGGGTGGTTAGGGTTAGGGTTTTGCAAAAGCAAGTGTATGGTTAGTGTGATATGGAGGTGAGGGGTGGGGTTTTGGGGTAGAGAGGAAGGGCTAGGGTTGGATCTCACATGATCATGCATGGGAGGATACACATGTGAGGGTGATGACCTTGTGAGCACATGGTAAGGAGAGAACAACCAAGATGGTGAGGGTTTAGAGAGAAGGAGGGCTCAAAAGATAAGATCCACTAAAAAACCAAGTAAAACCCAAAAGAATAGAATGGTGGTGATTATCGCATGGCCCATGCATAATTCATAAATGCCATGTTTAATTTTGTGAAAACAAAATAAAGTCTCATGGCATTCATTCCCATGCATCCCTAAAATATGGAGATAAGGCCAAGCTAAAGGAATTTAAAAGGATGTTCCATGTGGAGTAGATGGAGATGATCATATTTGAATATAATTTGGTACATGCTAGTGTGTGTGTTCCACTAGGTGCATAATATCCCCAATAATATTCCAACATGAGCAAATATTCCAATACAATCCATATGGAAGCTAGAAAGAGGGATGCCACTCACAAAGCATGCAAAGGTGGCCATGTGGCTCTCATATACCAATAATGTGAAAACAACATGGTGCATATATGGGAGCATGTGGAGTTGTAAGAGGGTCCCATCCCAACCCACATGAGCTAGAGGTAAACCCAGATAAGATGCAAAGCTTACATATAGTTGGATGGTGGAATTATGGGGTGGTGACAAGAAAGGGTGGTGGAGTTAATAAAATATATGCCCCCAACTCAACTTGGGCATCAAGCATTTATCAAGAACCAAATATAATATATCAAGAGGCAAATACAATTAATAATGCATATGAGATAAGAACCAAATGGAAAAGGGTTTTAAATGATGCTCAAATGCAATATGGCATGATGACATGAGCATGATATAATTATGATGCAACAATTATATATAGGAAGTAGCATTTTATTATTAGACCATGTAGCATTACAGATGTTAGACAGATGGGATGCTACAATAGAAGGAAGCAGGGATTCAAGTTTCATAAAGAGCTTCCAAAAATTATGGTACTTATTAGCTTTCAGCTCTCATTGCCCCTATCATAAGAATCTTTAGGTGGTTAAGGTTAAAGTGACACAACTAAGAGGATATGCTTGCCAAGTTATAAGCCGAAATCTCATGCCCCTTACTTACAAAGACCGAACCTCATGCTACTCAACTTCAGTCACAAGTAAGCTCTTGTCATTATAAGTACATATGTATCATAGAGAACCGCCAACTGGGTACCCCTTGCACATGGTACAAGAGCTATCCCCTAATCAAAATGACAAGGCAAGCAGACAATGAGCATCTTAGCGATCTTTTTATTTGCTATTTGCATGGGTTTTTATTGAGGATGCTTCATAGAGTGCTCATTATGGTTATGCTGCAAATTTCCACCATGATTAGGCATGGTTTAGGCTAGCGGCCCAGGCGTTTTTCTAACACACACACAAAATCCATGATCTTACAAGTTCCCCTTTTATTTCACACCACCGGGATCCATAAGAAAAAGAACATGATATCAACGGGGTACAATGTACAAGTGCAATGTTGAAAGCGTTCCCCATGATACATGGTTCTGCTAACTTCAACCTATAAAGCGTAAGCATATACGCAACAAAGATGGACACAATAGTTCAAGTTTATTAAGGGCAAGAAAAGTAAAGTGTGCCATCAAGTTCGTGAGAGCTTTAATCACTATTTTTCACATAACAAGTTTAATTCGGAAGGTAGATAAGAACATGAATATACTTGGAATAGCAAATACTAATAGGTAGGTATGGTAGACTCTTTGGAATAACTTGGTTTTAGGAGTTGGATGCATGAGTGGAACTCATATGGTTATGGAGGCTAGCAAAAGACTGGGAGCGGCCAATTAAGAGAGCAATAATGGCCATAATCAGGCAAAGCGACAAAACATCATTGATCAAAGCATAAAGTGATATTACAAGTCGAAAACTAAAGGATCATAAAGGCTATGGTGACTTTGGATAGTCATAACAAGGTGTGAGCATGCGCCAAGCCAACCCAAATAAAGCATCAAAGGAGAATACCACAATACTATACTTTAATATGCTAAAACAACGAATGATTCTTCCAAGGCACATTAAGAAATCTCCATTGTTTATAACATGTCATGCTATAGCAAAGATCACTAAGCATAAAGACAAAACAATATCAAGCATGGCATGACAAAGCATAAGCCACAGTCAAAAACAAGCTCTCTTTACCACTTAAGCATAAATTTCCTACTCTTTTCCAATCCAAAACAAACTATTTGAAAACTGATGTATGAAAGAGGGGGTACAACCAATTTATTCAAGCAAACTAAGAAAACCAAGCAAACGAAAAACCAAAAACAAAAATGAAGACGCTCCAAGAACAACACAACTGTGCATGAAACAATAAAAATGAAGTGTTTGGAAGAAACCTAGGATTTTTATTGATAAAGAAGGGGATGCCTTGGGCATCCCCAAGCTTTGACGCTTGTATTCTTGGATATTTCTTGGGGTGACACGCATGGCATCTCCAAGCTTGAGCTTTAGTCCATTCTTCAGCTCATTACATCACTCTCTCCATACACCTAAATTTTTTCTTTCATACAAAACTTTACACAATCTTTATTAGCAACATTAGTGCACTCAATATAATAAGTATTTAGGTTCAGTTTCAACACCAATAAAACTTCCATTAAAACACAAGCTACTGTAGCACTTCCCTCAGAAAGCTTAATTCCCCAAAGAGAACTCAAAAAGGAACCAACAAGAAGCAAATGCAAATAATGGCAGAAATCTGTCAAAACAGACTAGCAGGTAAAAACCAATTTTTTCGAAGACCTTATGTTGCTCAAATCGACAAGTATTGAACTAACGAAAGTTAGATAACAACCTGGGGCAGAAGCACAAAAATTCACGCCTCAAACGGACGTACAGAGATTTTTACGGTGAAGCATAAAAATCTATTTCAGGATAGCAACTTTCCCAATCATTACTTCTCTCTCATTAGAGGTTACTCTTGGCACAAAAAGCAAATAAAAAGGATAAGGAGCGGTTATTACTGAAGAAATAACTTCCAAGACTCATATAAAACTTTTGGGTTATCTCCCAATAAGTATTTTTCTTTAACGCCTTTAAGTTAGGCATAAGAAGCAAGAAAAAGAATCAAGTGTTCTCAAATGAAGAAGCATTAAGAGCAAATTTTGTTTTCATAGGAGAGGCAAAAGGAATATTCTCTCTCTTCTTAGGGAAGTGTTCTATACCTTTCTTGAGTGGGAGTTGATATTTAATGGTGCCTTCTTTCATATCAATAATGGCACCAACAGTTCTAAGAAAAGGTCTCCCCAAAATAATAGGACAAGAAGCATTGCATTCAACATCCAAAACATAGAAATCAACGGGGACATAGGAATTCTTAACCATAATAAGAACATCATTAATACTCCCCATGAGTTTCTTTTTAGCATTATCATCAAGTGGGACATTTAAATAGCAATCTTCCAACGGTGGCAAATAAAGCATATCATAAATCCTTCTTGGTATAATAGAAACACTACTATCAAGATCACATAAAGCTTTGAAATCAAAATCATTCACTTTCATATTAATGATGGCTTCCCAACCATCTTCTTGTTTTATTGGAATAGAAGCTTTATGTTTCATCTTTTCTTATTTAATTTTTATGAGAGCATCAGTAATGTGTTTTGTAAAGGCCATATTCGTAGCACTAGCATTAGGACTTTTAGCAAGCTTTTGTAGGAACTTAATAACTTCAGAGATATTGCAACCATCAAGATCAAAATCATAATTATCATCTAAAGTAGTAGAGCTATTACTAGCTTCAACACTAGTGGTAGTGATAGTAGAAACACTAATGTTTCTAGTAATTTCATCTTCTCTTTCCCACTTAGCATGCAATTCAGCTAATAGTCTAAAATTTTCATCAATTCTAACTTGTATGACATTAGTAGAAGCAAAGGGATTATCAATAGTTTCGGGTTTAGTAGCCATTTTATTCAAAGAAGATTGTGCTTCAGCCAATGATGCTATGTTTCTTTCAGCATTAGAGAGTTTTTCCTCAATAGTTTTATTGAAAGCTGTTTGTTTACTAATAAAGTCTTTAAGCATGACTTCAAAGTCAGAGGGAGCACTCCTATTATTGTTGTAGGAATTTCCATAAGCATTACCATTGTTGGGAGGATAAGGCCTATAGTTATTATTACCAAAATTATTCCTATAGGCATTGTTGCTAAAATTATTATTTCTTATAAAGTTCACATCAACTTGCTCTTCTTGAGAAACCAAAGAGGCTAGGTGAATGATGGCTCAATGCACGGCGCCCAGAAAAATGCTTGATGGCGGTGTTGATGTAGAGCTCGTTGGGAACCCCAAGAGGAAGGTATGATGAGCACAACAACAAGTTTCCCTCAGTTATGAAACCAAGGTTTAATCGAACCAGTAGGAGCAAGGAAACACCTCAAAGGTTTTACTAGCTGAGCTTTGGCAGGGCACACTACCGGTGCTAGTAGCAACGTGGAGACCTGCACAACACAACCACAGAACTTTGTCCCCAACTTGCGATGAGGTTGTCAATCTCACCGTGTTTTGCGGAAAACAAAGGATTAAACGTATCGAATGGAAAGAAGTAAAAGTTTGCAGAAAGTAAACACAAAGAAGTAAACAGTTGTAGATTTGTATGTAAAGAACAAGGACCGAGATCCATAGTTCACTAGAGGTGGCTCTCCTTAAGATAGATAATATGCTGGGTGAACAAATTACAGTGGGGCAATTGACAAACACCGAGAAAGCAATACATGCATATACTAATCATCTTGACTGCTTTGAGACTTGATTGGGAATTACAACATTATACATAGACCGCCATCCAACTACATCTATGACTAATAATCCACCTTCAGGTTATCATCCGAACCCCCTCCAGTATTAAGTTGCAAGCAACAGATTATTGCTTTACGAACTGCGTGTAAAGTAAACAATACAGTTGTTCTATGAACAAAGGATTATTGTTTTCTCCCTAGTAGCAACAGCACATCTAGTACCTTAGAGATTTCTGTCACTTCCCCAGATTACCAGAGGCATGAACCCACTATCGAGCATAAATACTAACTCTTGGAGTTGCTAGCATCTACTTGGCCAAGATAGCTACTAACAACGGAAATCATGCAAGATCACAAATAACAAAGACATGATAGAATCAATAATCAATCTGAAATAGCATCTCAATATCCATCGGATCCCCGCAAACACAACATGCAGAATTACAAATAGATGATCTTGATCATGAACAGAGCTCACAAGATCTAAACATGAAAGCACAAAGGAGGAGAACCAACCATCTAGCTACTACATTGATCTGTAGTCCAAGGATGAACTACTCACGCATCACACCCGAGGCTTGCATGGTGATGAAGAAGGCCTCTAGGGTGAATTCCCCTCTCCGGAAGGGTGCCGGGAAGAGCTTCAGATCCCTCCCGATCTAGGGATGGAGATGACGGCGGCTACAGACTCTTTCGTGGATTTTTGATCGGGTCCTTAGGGTTTTCGTCCCGAGGGCAATATATAGGCGGAAGGAGAGGCCGAGGGGGTGCCGGGAGCGGCCACACCACCCCCTGGCGCGGGCCAGGCCTAGCCATGCGGCCAGGTGGTGTGGTGGCCCCCTGGCCCCTCTTCGTCTCGTATTCTGGCACTTGATGACATCCGGAAAAATAGGCACTTTGGCTTTTGTCCCGTCCAATTCCGAGAATATTCATTTTCTGACTTTCTTGGAACCAAAAACAGCAGAAACAGGCAGCTGGCACTGTGGCTCTTGTTAATAGGTTAGTCCAAGAAATCATATGAAAAGTACTCCAAAGTTGGAACAAAACACAAGAAAGTGGATAAAACCAAGCATCGAACATCAAAAATTATAGATACATTTGCAATGTATCAACATCCCCAAGCTTAACTCCTGCTCGTCCTCGAGTATGTAAGTGATAAAAAGAAAGAATAATTTTTCAGGTGACATGCACCATCAAAGACTTGATCAAAGTATTTGTAAAACATTCAAGGCTGGGATCATAGTACTTCAATCATAGCATGAAAGACAAAGTTCTAACAATAAGACAAAGAAACTATGATGCAACATGAAAAGGCACAAACAAAAGATTCATGAATAATAATGCTTTGCAAGACGTTTGTTTGTTTCACATAAAGAAAACATAGCATAATAGTATTCAGCTTGTCCCTCAATAGAGTAGCAAATATAAATGCATAGGACACCTTCAAAGTTCATAAGAGTGACTAGATACAATAGTTTAAAACAAGCAATATCAAAGTATGCATCAATCAACTAGTCTTGGGACAATGCACATACAACTAAGAATGGCCACTATTCTCTCAAAGTAAGTGCATAAAGATAGAAGGTGGAGACTCAATATAATGGTGGAAGAAAGGCCTTCATAGAAGGAAGTAGGGATTCAAGTCTCATAAAGAGCTTCCAAAAATTATGGTACTTGTAGTTTTCAGCTCTCAATGCCCCTATCATAGGCATCTTGATGGTGATTAAGGTTAAAGTGACACAACTAAGAGGATATGCTTGACAAGTTATAAATCGAAATCACATGCCCCTTACTTACGAAGACCGATCCTCATGCTACTCAACTTTAGTCACGAGTAAGCTCTTGTCATTGTAAGTATATGTGTATCATTTAGAACCGCCAACGGGGTACCCCTTGCACATGATACGGGAGCTTTCCCATAATCAAAATGGCAAGGCAAGCAGAGAATGAGCATCTCAGTGATCTTTTTATTTGCTATTTGCATAGCTTTTTATTGAGGATGCTTCATAGAGTGCTCATTATGGTGATGCTGCAAGTTTCCACCATGATTAGGCATGGCTTAGGCTAGCGACCCAGGCGTTTCTCTAACACACATACAAAATCCATGATCTTACAAGTTCCACTTTTATTTCACACCGTCGGGATCCGTAAGCAAAAGAACATGATATCAACAGGGTACAAAGTACAAGTGCAATGTTGAAAGCGTTCCCTATGGTACATGGTTCTGCTAATATCAACTTATAAAGCGCAAGCATATACACAACAAAGAAGGACCCAGTGGTTCAAGTTTATTAGATGCAAAAAAGTAAAGCGTGCCATCAAGTTCGTAAGAGCTTTAATCACTAGTTTTCTCATAACAAGTTTAATTTGGAAGGTAAACAATAGCATGAATATACTTGGAATAGCATAAGCTAGTAGGTAGGTATTGTGGACTCTATGGAATAACTTGGTTTATGGAGTTGGATGCATGAGTGGAACTCATACTTTGTTGTGGAGGCTAGCAAAAGAGTGGGAGCGACAAACTAAGAGAGCAATAATGGCCATAATCATGCAGAGCGACAAAACATCATTGATCAAAGCATAAAGTGATACTACAAGTTGAAAACTAAAAGATCATAAAGGCTATGGTGACTTGGGATAGTCATAACATGGTGTGAGCATGTGCCAAGTCAACCCAAATGAAGCATCAAAGGAGAATACCACTATATTATGCTTTAATATGCTAAAACAACGCATGATTCATCCAAGGCACATTAAGCAATCTCAATTTTTTATAACACGTCATGCTACATCAAAGAATACTAAGCCTAAAGCCAAAACAATATCAAGCATGGCATGACAAAGCATAGGCCACAGTCAAAAACGAGCTCTTTTTACCACATAAGCATGAACTTTCCTACTCTTTTCCAAACCAAACCAAACTATTTGCAAACCAATGTATGAAAGAGGGGGTCCAACCAATTTAGTCAGAAAACTAAGAAAACAAAGCAAACTAAAAACTAAAACGAAAACGAAAAAGAAGACGCTCCAAGAACAACACAACTGTGCATGAAACAATAAAAATGAAGTGTTTGGAAGAAACCTGGGATTTTTATTGATGAAGAAGGGGATGCCTTGGGCATCCCCAAGATTTGACGCTTGTACTTCTTGGATATTTCTTGGGGTGACACGCGTGGCATCCCCAAGCTTGAGCTTTAGTCCATTCCTCATCTCATTACTCATTCCTTCCATACACCTGAAGTTTTTCCTTCATACAAAACTTCACACAATCTTTATTAGCAACATTAGTGCACTTAAGATAAATAAGTCTTAAGGTTCAGTTCTAACACCAAATAAACTTCCATTAGAACACTAGCTACTGTAGCACTTCCCTCAACATGCTCAATTCCCCAAAGAACTCAAGAAGGAACCAACAAGAAGCAAATGCAGAAAATGGCAGAAATCTGTCAAAACAGACCAGCAGGTAAAGATGAATTTTTTCAAAGACCTTCTGTTGCTCAAATCGAAAAGTATTGAACTAAAGAAAGCTATGTAACAACTTGGGGAAGAAGCCAAAAACATTACAGCTCAATCCGACATACAGAGCTCGCTCACGAATATTTACGGTGAAGCACAGAAATCTGTTTCGGGACAGCAACTTTCCCAATCATTACTTCTCTCTCATTAGAGGTTACTCTTGGCACAAAAAGCAAATAAAAAGGATAAGGAGAGGTTATTACAGAGGTAATAACTTCCAAGACTCATCTAAAACTTTTGGGTTATCTCCCAATAAGTATTTTTCTTTAACGCCTTTAAGTTAGGCATAAGAAGCAAGAAAAAGAATCAAGTGTTCTCAAATGAAAAAGCATTAAGACCAACTTTCTTGCCCTTACCTCTCTTATTTTTATTCTTAACCTTGGGGAAAATATGATTGTTTGGTGGAGAAGAAAGGTGCATGGTCCCCTTTCCCACATCTATTATCGCTCCAAGGAGTTCTAATAGGGACCTTCCAAGTGTAATTTGTCCTTTTCCTGCACATTCAATAACAAGATAATCAATAGAAATTGTTTTTCCAAGGATCTTTGTAAAAACTCCTTCAGCTATTCCAAGAGGTAATATGGTAGTATTATTAGCTAGAGATATTTATTTTCCTCCTTCAATAAGGCCCCAAGTATTCAGAGACTTATAAATATCTTTGGGCATGAGGCAGAATTCAGACATGATAACACAACGAGCTTGAAAAGTTTCAGTGTTCATCTCAATCTTTACTGTAGGGAACCACTTTGATGGTTCAGATTTTAATGGAACATAATTGTGATGCTCCCTAAGCGTATTATAGCAATTTTCTAGGCTAGTAGTGCTATCCTGAAGAGTGTTTAACCTGGCAAATATTTTTGCGAAAGAAATATCAGTTTGGCTAGACATGTTGTAAGTGAGGATCAATTTCTTTATAGCATTAATAGCATCATCCTCATTACATTGGAGGAAATCTCCTCCCACGACAGCATCTAAGGCCTATCTATAGCACAGAGCAATCCCAAGGTAAAAACTGCTAAGGAACAAGCTTTGAGTCATTTTAGGCTCAGTTTTTTCATGTAGATCAGAGATTCTAGACCAAGCTTCCTTAAAACTTTCCTCAATTCCTTGTTTAAAAGTGAAAATCATTTCCTCGGGTGACATAGTGACTGGAGCAAGGCTAGACATAAAGGCAACTTAAGAAAGGAACTAATTTTTTTGTGTTTTTGAAATAAGAAAGCAAACTAGTAAAACTAATTTTTTCGTGTTTTTGAAGAACAAAACAAACAAGCAAAGCAAAAAAGAAACTAAGCAAAACAAAAACAACAAAGTAAAGAGATTGGTTATGAGGGACTCCCCTTGTGAAGATGTCCTTGACTCCGCGGCAACGGCGCTAGAAAATCGCTTGATGGCTCAATGCACGACGTCCAGAAAGATGCTTGATGGCGGTGTTGATGTAGAGCTCGTTGGGAACTCCAAGAGGAAGGTATGATGAGCACAGCAGCAAGTTTCCCTCAGTTATGAAGCCAAAGTTTAATCGAACCAGTAGGAGCAAGGAAACACCTCAAAGGTGTTACTAGCTGAGCTAAAAGTTTGTAGAAAGTAAACACCTGAAAACAAAGGATTAAACGTATCAAATGGAAAGAACTAAAAGTTTGCAGAAAGTAAACACAAAGCAGTAAACAGTTGTAGATTTGTATGTAAAGAACAAGGACCGGGATCCATAGTTCACTAGAGGTGGCTCTCCTTAAGATAGATAACATGCTGGGTGAACAAATTACAGCGGGGCAATTGACAAACACCGAGAAAGCAATACATGCATATACTAATCATCTTGACTCCTTTGAGACTTGATTGGGCAGTACAACATTATACATAGACCGCCATCCAACTGCATCTATGACTAATAATCCACCTTCAGGTTATCATCCGAACCCCCTCCAGTATTAAGTTGCAAGCAACAGATTATTGCTTTACGAACTGCATGTAAAGGAAACAATACGATTGTTCTATTAACAAAGATTATTGTTTTCTCCCTAGTAGCAACAACACATCTAGTACCTTAGAGATTTCTGTCACTTCCCCAGATTACCAGAGGCATGAACCCACTATCGAGCATAAATACTAACTCTTGGAGTTGCTAGCATCTACTTGGCCAAGATAGCTACGAACAACGGAAAGCATGCAAGATCACAAATAACAAAGACATGATAGAATCAATAATCAATCTGAAATAGCATCTCAATATCCATCGGATCCCCGCAAACACAACATGCAGAATTACAAATAGATGATCTTGATCATGAACGGAGCTCACAAGATCTAAACATGAAAGCACAAAGGAGGAGAACCAGCCATCCAACTACTACATGGATCTGTAGTCCAAGGATGAACTACTCACGCATCACACCCGAGGCTTGCATGGTGATGAAGAAGGCCTCCAGGGTGAATTCCCCTCTCCGGCAGGGTGCCGGGAAGTGCTTCAGATCCCTCCCGATCTAGGGATGGAGATGACGTTGGCTACAGACTCTTTCGTGGATTTTTGATCGGGTCCTTACGGTTTTCGTCCCGAGGGCAATATATAGGCGAAAGGAGAGGCCGAGGGGGTGCCGGGAGCGGCCACACCACCCCCTGGCGCGGGCCAGGCCTGGCCGCGCGGCCAGGTGGTGTGGTGGCCCCCTGGCCCCTCTCCGTCTTGTATTCTAGCACTTGACGACATCCGGAAAAATAGGCACTTTGGCTTTTGTCCTGTCCAATTCCAAGAATATTCATTTTCTGACTTTCCTGGAACCAAAAACAGCAGAAAACAGGCAGCTGGCACTGTAGCTCTTGTTAATAGGTTAGTCCAAGAAATCATATGAAAAGTACTCCAAAGTTGGAACAAAACACAAGAAAGTGGATAAAACCAAGCATGGAACATCAAAAATTATAGATACATTTGCAATGTATCAGTGAACATGATTTGGATCAATATGACCTTTCCCATTAACAAGCATAGACATAATAACATCAATTTTATCACTCAAGGAGGAGGTTTCTTCAACTGAATTTACCTTCTTACCTTGTGGAGCTCTTTCAGCGTGCCATTCAGAATAGTTAACCATCATATTATCCAGAAGCTTTGTTGCATCACCCAAAGTAATGGTCATAAAGGTACCTCCAGCAGCAGAATCCAATAGATTTCTTGAATAATAGTTCAATCCTGCATAAAAGGTTTGGATAATCATCCAAGCAGTCAATCCATGAGTGGGACAATTCTTTACCAAAGATTTCATTCTTTCCCAAGATTGAGGAACATGTTCATTATCAGATTGTTTCAACTTCATTATTTCACTTCTCATAGATATAATCTTAGCAGGAGGATAATATTTTACAATGTAAGCATCTTTGCATTTAGTCCAAGAATCAATACTATTCCTAGTTAGGGATTGTAACCATTCTTTAGCTTTTCCTCTCAAAGAGAAAGGAAACAATTTAAGCTTAATAATATCCCCATCTATATCCCTATGCTTTTGCATCTCACAAAGTTCAACAAAGTTATTTAGATGAGCAGCAGCATCTTGATTACCAATACAAGAAAATTGTTCCCTCATAACAAGATAGAGTAAAGCAGGTTTTATTTCAAAGAAAGAAGCTTCAGGAACAGGTGGAGAAATAGGTGTGCACATGAAATCATTGTTGTTGGTGCTAGTGAAGTCACACAACTTAGTGTTTTCAAGAGTAGTCATTTTGTGTGTTTTTAATAAAGAAAGCAAACTAGTAAAACTATATTTTGTGTGTTTTTGATAAAGAAACAAGCAAACAAAGCAGACATAAACTAAGCAAAACAAAAACAACAAAGTAAAGAGATTGGTTATGAGGGAGTCCCCTTGTGAAGATGTCCTTGACTCTCCGGCAACGGCGCTAGAAAAGAGCTTGATGTCCCAAGATATCTCGAGCTCGTTGGGGAACCCCAAGAGGAAGGTATGATGAGCACAGTAGCAAGTTTCCCTCAATTATGAAACCAAGGTTATCGAACCAGTAGGAGCAAGGAAACACCTCCAAGGTGTTGTTGCCAACTTGGAATCCTGCACAACACAACCACAGAACATTGCCCCCAACTTACAGTAAGGTTATCAATATCACCGGTTTTGCTGAAAACAAAGGATTAAACATATTGTGTGGAAGAAAGTAAATGCTTGCAAAAAGTAAACAGAAAGCAGTAAATAGTTGTAGATTGATGGTAAAAGAAAGGACTGGGTCCATAATTCACTAGTGGTGGTTCTCCTTAAGATAGATGACATGTTGGGTGAACAAATTACAGCGGGGCAAATGACAAACATCGAAAAAGCATACATGCATATACTAATCATCTAGACTCCTATGAGATTTGATTGGGCATTACAAACTTATACATAGACCGTAATCCAACTGCATCTATGACTAATAATCCACCTTCAGGTTATCATCCGAACCCCCTCCAGTATTAAGTTGCAAGCAACAGATAATTGCATTACGTATTGCGTGTAAAGTAAACAGTACGATTGTTCTATGAACAAAGGATTGCTGTTTTCTCCCTAGTAGAAACAGCACATCTAGTACCTTAGAGATTTCTATCACTTCCCCAGATTACTAGAGGCATGAACCCACTATCGAGCATAAATACTAACTCTTGGAGTTGCTAGCATCTACTTGGCCAAGATAGCTACTAACAACGGAAATCATGCAAGATCACAAATAACAAAGACATGATAGAATCAATAATCAATCTGAAATAGCATCTCAATATCCATCGGATCCTCGCAAACACAACATGCAGAATTACGAATAGATGATCTTAATCATGAACAGAGCTCACAAGATCTAAACATGATAACACAAAGGAGAAGAACTAGCCATCTAACTACTACATGGACCCGTAGTCCAAGGATGAACTACTCACGCATCACACCAGAGGCTTGCATGGTGATGAAGAAGGCCTCCAGGGTGAATTCTCCCCTCCGGAAGGGTGCCGGGAAGAGCTTCAGATTCCTCCCGATCTAGGGATGGAGATGACGGTGGCTACAGACTCTTTCGTGGAATTTTGATCGGGGTCTTATAGGCGATAAAACTAAGCATGGCCTGGCCCGAGATGACGGTGGCTACAGACTCTTACAGACTCTTTCTATATCGGAGGCATCTTATAGGCGAAAGGGGAGGCCGAGGGGGTGCCCTGGGCGACCACACCACCCCCTAGTGCGGCCAGGCCTGGCCCGTGTGGCCATGTGGTGTGGCGGCCCTCTGGCCCCTCTCCGTCTCGTATTCTGGCTCCGTGTCCCCCTCGGTGAAAAACTGACTTTGGCTTTTGTCCCGTCCAATTCTGAGAATATTCATTTTCTGACTTTCCTAGAAGCAAAAATAGGAGAAAACAGGCAGCTGGCACTGTGGCATCTTGTTAATAGGTTAGTCCAAGAAAGTGTATAAAAAGTACTCCAAAATGTGGATAAAACATAAGAAAGTAGATAAAACTAAGCATGGAACATCAAAAATTATAGATACGTTTGCAACGTATCAGGGGCCTGCCATTGCCCCAAAGTCACCTTTTCCAAATAAAGAATTAACAAGGAAGGTATGAAAATAATGGATAGTAGGATTCTGGATGGTGGCGCTTTTTTTGCGCAAGTAATCATTGTTCCCGTGGACAGAAATTTTCCCCATGATTGCATTGCCTCTATGTGCACATTGTCATTAATATCGAGTTCTCCCTCATGGGAGAATCCAAAACTATCACAAAATTCATAGAAGGTCGGGTTGTGGAGCTGCCCATTGAGTACAAAACTTACAGGGCAATTACACTCCTGGGCCTCGAGATCATCATGGAATGACAAAAGGAACTTGTACGTGGCGAGCTTGTAGGTGTCGACCGAGAGGAAGGAGAAGTCGACCATGCCTGCTTGCACAGTCATCTGCTCGAAGTCCTCCAAAATATCCTGGCGGGAGAGGAACTCACGGTCTACCCACTTGGTGGGCAAAACCTTGCGATTGCTCACCCTCTCATAGTCTTGGCTCATGGCAGTCCTCAAGCTGTCCACCTCCGAACGTCTCTTCTTCGAACCCAGTGGCTTGGTGGAGCCCGAGGCTCCTGCCATGCATGATCCCTTGCCCGAGCGGAACATCCTTTCAATGTTATGCAGTGTGCTATGAAATTTTTGAAGAAAATATAGCCATCAAGTTTCTATCACATGAACAAACGATTACAGGTAGAAGTTACAAATCCTAACGTGAGAAATTAACAATAATCTCAAAATATGATGAACTCATCTAAATAGCCAATGTGATGAATTCAACCATGGATTTTAGAAAATAGGGTATGGATCAGATGAGAAACTTACCGATGTGAGGATTCCCCAACTCAAAAACATGAAATCAACGAAGAATCAATGGTTCTAGGAAGCTAGGGTTTGAGGTGGAGAGAGAAAGAACAAGGAAGAACGAGGAATCAGAAGAAGGAGGCTGGGAGCCAGCCGCCGTCGGCCTTTACCTGGCGACGCACACGGTATGGGCGGGAGGTACGGGCATAGCCCTTCTGTACCGGTGGTCATCACCGTTGGATCAACATTAGGGTTTGAGATCAAACCTAGTCGACTTGGTACGGGTGCATGGTATGGGCGTACTCCGGCCGTACCGTTGGTCGTTATCCATTCGGGGAACTTGGTCGATTTCGTCTCAGTTCCGTACGGGTGCGGGGTATGGTCATACCCTGGCCGTACCGCTGGTCATTACCGGCGCTGTTCCTCCTACTGGTTTCATCGAGACTTGGTACAGGCACGCCGTACGGGCGTATCGCGGCCGTAGCGCTGCTCGTTATCTGTGCCGAACCCTTTTATTTTCTTTATTTTTCCCTTGCTTCTCAACTTCGCTAAGGTAAATTCTCTAAATGAACGCAAAAACTCAAAACAAATTTATTAGAGCATACAAATAATAAGTAGTAATCATAAATAAAATTAAACTTATTTTATTAAGAATGGGTTAACTCCCATTAAGTATTTTATTCCAGAGTTTTGACTAATCAAACTCCATGTCATCAGCGTTCATCTCAAGATGCTCTTTTTCTTTAGTTCTTGCTGCTTGATCATGCTTAGGTGGTGGAACATATTTTCCATTGTGTTCCTTTTTCTTAGAAAAGTACCAAACAATCTGATCATAATATATGTTGAAGACAATCTTACCGCTAGATAAATCTACGTTAGTTCTAGCTATGCTAAGAAAAGGTCTTCCAAGGATGATATACAATTTTTCATCCTCAGGAACATCAAGAATAATAAAATTAGTGGGTATAACATGCTGATCTATTCTAAGAAGAACATCTTCGATCATACCGACAGGTTGTTTCGTTGTCTTATCCGCCATTTGTAAAGTTATTGATGTAGGAGAACATTCTCCAAGATTCAATTTCTTAAATAGGGAATAAGGCATAACACTAACACATGCTCCTAAATCATAAAGAGCAGTGAATATATTAGTTCTCCCTATTGCACATGAGATGGTTGGTATCCCTGGGTCCCCAAGCTTAGTAGGTAGCTTATCACTAAAACTTGTCATTACTACTACAGTCTTAGTTACCTTCTTCATTCTATTAAGTACATCTCGCATAAACTTTTTATAAGTAGGAACTTGAATAACATCAGTTAAAAGAAGTTTTGAACACAAACTGCCCAGTGCCTCAGCGAAAGAGTCATAAATAGCTTTATCCGGTTCGTATTAAACTCGGTTAGGATAAGGAATTTTCTTTTTAGTAGGTATTACCTTCTCTATTACCTTTGTCACTGATTCAGCATTCTTTTTATTTTTCCTTGCAGCTAACTTTTGCTTATCAGCGTGTTCTTCACGCGGGATGATAACTTGCTCTTCTTGTTCCTTTCTGAGATCGGATTCTTCCCTTGAATCGATTGTCTCAGTGTCTGAATCATATGGTTTATGCTTGTGCCCTGCTTCCTCTTCTTCTTGAGTTTTGGAAGCTTGATTTTCCCTTTTCTGGGCATCATAATCAATGTCATCCTAGGGATCGACTAAATCCTCTTCTTCTTGACTTATCTCATGGGTCTCTCTTGCTTTTCCCGCGAAAGCAATATCTTTCATCATATATATTCACTCAGGATATATTTCAAATTCCCGGCCTTCAAGTTCAGGACAAAGAACAGGCATTTTCCTTAAGTGCCTAGATGGATTCCCATATTCTCCCAAAGGTAGCTCATGTTCGGCCCCTCGGGTGATGGTCAAATCTGCCATTAGTGGAATCAAGCTATTCACGTCTACAATACACGAATTAGTAAATATTTGAATAAATTCTAATCGTCTCTCGATCGGAACACAATCAATATATGGAGGTAAATAGGTTTTTCCTGATCGAGTGGCATCTCTGTCTTAACGGAGATCATGAATGGTGTCAACAATTGCTATTGTCAAGAAACAACACTTAGCGCTTAGCTACTCGGCAACGGCGCCAGGAAATATCTTGATGGCCTGCAAGTGCACAAGTTCGTCAGAGAATATTTTTGCAGAAGTATTAATTCCAATTTTATATCGATCCCAACAAGGAGCCTAGGAAAGTGTTTTTATGTGTTGTTTCTATCCCACCCAAGGTGTCACAGGTCTTGAGTGAATTGACTGCAAAAGTTGCTGGTGTAAGTGGTGAGTAAAACATAGAGGAAACTTGCTTAGGAAATAAGTAGATTGCATAAAAGTAAAGATGTGAAAGGTGTGAAAAGGTCCTGCAGATGAGAAGTTAGGCACGGAGAGAAACAATTCATGGTGATAGTGAATGTGCCAAATGGAGTAAGTAGAATAAGTGATAGTGATATTTCTTATTTATAAGTGAGTAGGCAAGCAACCTATATACCAACTAGGAGTCCTCATGGCCAATTCTTCCCAGCCACAGTAATCCATCTGCCTGTTACCACGACCATAGTCAGTGTATTAACTAAGGTCTTGCGATCGGATCAAGGCTTTAATCTTGATGGTTCCTTGTTGTCCTCGAGTAGTGCTAGCTCTTCTTTGATATCGGCCATGTCACTCGGGGGTCGCCGAATTATTAGCATACAAGTTCATACCTATGAGATCTTTGGATCATGTTACTTGGACCCTTAAATTAGATAATAAGCATTAGGCAAACATAGATATTCATTCTCACTATTTAAATAAAACACTACAACGATCACAAATGGATGGATTTAAAGGAGGCACAACACATCTCACCAATCCCCTACATCTCCTTCACCTATGGGGATTTACTCAGACATTAGAGGAAGACAATTCAAAGGCATAATTGTATTGCAAGTAAAAATCATCTCAAATTTATTGTAGAAAGCCACAATAGAGATTAAAGATCAAGTCAAATACAAACCAAAGGTAGATCAAAGTATCAAACCCTAATCTTACAAGTGCCAATATCTCTCACTCTCTAAGTAATGATGGAATGATGGTGGAGTGTGTGGTTTAGAGGTTGGAGATCGTCGAGGAACGAGGTAAAGTTCTTTCCTCTTCCAGATCTGATCTTTCCCTCTAGATGGCTTGCGGCAGCTGTATCTTTTGTTCTGTGGTTCTTCTCGTCTCTCTTCCCTCACAAAAGTTCCTTGTATTGATATAAGGAAGCCGACGGCGTGCAGTACGGGCGGGCGGTACGGGCGCATTCCGACCATACCACTGGTTGTTAAGCGCTCTGAATGCCTCCAATGAAAGGGGCTCCAATTGGGGATTTGCTTATTCTAGTGTAAGTAGCCCATAAATGCTATTAGATCTTCAATAAATGTCCATTACCTGAAAACCATCACAAGAAACCAAGGATTCGCTAATTGCGACATTAACATTAGTGGGAAGGGGTAATCTTCAGTGAAATACGACAATAAACAAGAGGAAAACCAATGGTAAAAAGTGATGAAATTTTGAGTTATCAAGTAGCAATATATATAGTAAACCAAGTAGCATTAAAATTGTTAGACGATTGGGATGCGACAGTGAACAGCGTGGAACACGCTGTAAATTTCACCTAGGCGCACTATTATATGCCACCATCAATCTATTGTGACATTAAATCGGCCGACTTCCCCGATCACGTACGACGTCTCCAAAAAATTGTCGGCGCCACGTCGGCCACGATGTATAAGTGGCCGCTGCGACAAAATGGTCTTATGATCGCCCATCTGCTGTGTATCCAACATTTGGAAGTACTTTTTGAAAGAGCGTGTGGGACCCCATGTGTAGTTTTCGTGACAATCTCTATGGACTAATGTTTGCATTGAGTTGCACTTGTAGGATTTGTCCATTGGCTTCGCTTGGACCACGTGCTAGATTCAAGGTGGAAGAAGAAGAAGAAGAAGCATTGTCCAAGGGCCTTGGGTGTTTTGGAATCATATGAAGTTAGAAGAAATGTTGTGCAAGGTCAATATGGGCCATCTCTAGAAGATCTCATGCTTGAATCTTACCATTCTCGGTGGTCATGGATCGATGAAGACAAGGTCAAAGAAGAGGCTTCTCCATGGTGTATGGGGGAACCTATGTCAAGTCTTCATCAAGCGAGTGCATGCAAGAGAAATCAATAAAGGTGTCCATCTTAAGAAGGACAAGATCGTCTAGATCGTGCTCAAGTGGTTTGCTCAAGCAAAGGTATAATCTTGATAGGTTTTTCCTTTTGCTGGTCTCATTTGGTAGTTGGGAGACCAGGTTTATGATAGATAACCGTACTATCAAGAGGAGCTCTTGCGTGAGTAACTATATCATATCTTTCGGAGAGAGCTCAAACCATTGCATTCCCAGCATCATATTTCTTGGTTGTTTGTTGGATCTCTCCATGTTTGGTTCTAGAGCTTGTGACAATATTCACTACAAGCTCTAGTTCTACAAAAACGGATCTCCCTTTTATATCTTATTGCGTTTTTGATCTGGGAGGTTTTCCGGATCCTCACCAAGGGAGGTATCTCACATTATAATACTTGATACATTCTCACTTGGTGATATCCAATATTTTCAACAAAGTTGGTTTTGGCTCGATCGGAGTTTCCAAACGCTAATTATTGTAATTTGAAGTTTGCCTTTTATTTGTTTTAAAAAGAAAAAGAATATGGGAAAAGTTTCTGGGCCGAGCGGTACTACCGCTGCCGCTACCGGCCGCTCCTGCGTGTAGTATCCTCTCTCTTCCCTGCCCGGTAGTGAAGCCGGCGCAGGTCTAGCTACCGGGATGGCCCACCTCCACCTGCCGTGCCTGGCCGCAGCCACTTGCTCGTGGGCCTGGTTCTCACACGTTAGCCCGTAGCTGCTCCCGCACTGCACTGCTTGCTCGCGTGCACGCTCGCCCTATACTCTCGCGTTCCCTCTCCCGATACCCTTTTTCGCTCGCTCGTTTCTCACGCGCTGCCCCTAGGATGTCCACACCTACCGCTTGCGTCGAGTGCTGGTGCTGCTGGCTCGCTGGGCGGTAGTACCCGCCCGCGAGTGGTACTACTGACCCTTTTCTAGATGTGGCCCCAACGGGCAGAATTTTCCCAGCCCCCTATTTAAGCCTTTCTTCTTCTCCTTTTTTGGGCTGCTCCTTCTCCCTTTTCCTCTCAAGCTTTGCCCCATTTGTTTGACCTCATTGAGCTTGATTTCTTTGTCGCCCTCCACTGATTCTTGCAGATATTTGAGAGAAAGCTTGAGGAGATCTAGATCTATATTTTGACCAAACCATATTATCTCTTTGTTAGTGAATCTTTGGGATCTAGATCTTGGAGGATTTGGTGTTCTCCTTGTGTTCTTCCTCTCTTGTTCCCCTAATAGCTTTAGTATCTTTGTTGGAACTTGAGAGTGAAGGGTTGGAGCATCTTTGTGGTGTTCTTGTCATTTGCAAAAGGTGCATCGGTTTGAGTTCTCCTCGGAGAATTTGGTTGGTGAAATCAAGAAGCTTGTCCCTCTTGGATTCTTGGAACCCTAGACGGTTGTGTGGATTTTGTGGTGTGTTCTTGGGGCCTTCAATTAAGTTGTGGAGATCCCCCTAAGATTGTGGCCTTGGTGGTGATTATTGGGAGCCTCCAATTAAATTGTGGATATTGCTCCAATCTTGTACGGGTTTGGTGACCGCCCTCAAGTGTCCCATAGTAGATCGAGTTTGCCGTGTGGTGGGTGCTCGGGAGAATAGGGTGAGGCCTCTTGTGGTATTGGTGGTCTTAGTACCGCCCACCCCTCCAACGAGACGTACTCCCTTGTTGGGAGGAACTCGGTAAAATATCATCATCCCCGCATGCCTCAGTTATCTCTATACTCGAGCTCTTTACTTATGCACTTTACATTGTGATAGCCTTCGTTCTTGAAGTAATCGATCATGCTATCACATTGTTGCTTGCCTTGCTTAGCATAAGTTGTTGATGCACATAGGTGAACCATAACATGTAGGCTTTGTACTTGACAAAAGAAAACGCTAGTTTTGTTCCGCCTTTGTTAAGCCCTTCTCGTAAAAGTTTTTAACCGCCTATTCACCCCCCCCCCTTTAGGCGAAATCCGTGATCTTTCACTTTTCTCTTATGTCGCCCCAAAAATTTGCCGGGTATGGGGGGTACTTTTTAGTGCTTGTCGCCTGTTGACGCCATTGGCGGGCTGGCTATGGCTGGTCTATTTTGCGCTACCTCATCGCCCATCAACATAATCATGGTCGTTTCATTTGATCGATATCGAGTCGGTATAGGTGGTACGGCAAAGGCGCAGGATCTGGAGGTCGTGGCGAGCAAAACGGCCTAGATCCAGAGTCACACTGCCTAGTCTCAGTCACTGGTCCACACTACGATTCGTGGCCTTCGAGGGAGACGTCGACGATGGCCAAGACGCCGGTGATCTAGGAGAGCTGAGCAGGGGAATAGGAGGAGGAAGACATGGATGACATGTGGGTCCTACTCTATTTTAACGTCTTGGCCAAACGGTGTGAAAACTTTGTGCTATGTCCTCAAATTATGGTGGGTCCTACTAGACAACAACGGTGTCAAACTATGTTTACCTATGAATCAGTGTTTTCTGTCACGTTGTCGATTAAAGCCGGTGGAGAATTGCAAAAAAAAAGAAAAAAAAATGGTGGCCTTTTTATTTTTGACATTAAATTGTGGTGGTATTTTACAATTTTCTCCCTCACATGTGGCATTAGGACTAGCTGACGTCACCTTCTTGTGCACGCAGGAGATCCCAAAAATTGGACAACAATTGATCGTGAGTTGTGTATGCCAACAATCAATCAGCATGCCCAGCGCATGGAGAGACCGTTCGTTAACTATGTTTACCTATGAATCAGTGTTTTTCATCACGTTATCGATCAAAGCAGGTGGGGAAATGAAAAAAGATGAAAACCAGTGGCTTTTTTATTTTTTGACATTAAATTGTGGTGGTTTTTTGCAATTTTCTTCCTTACATGTGGCATTAGGACTAGCCGACGCCACCTCCTTTTGCACGCAGTATATCCCAAAAGTTGGACAACAATTGATCGTGAGTTGTGTATGCCAAGACAGTCAATCAGCATGCCCAGCGTATAGAGAGACCGTTTATTAACTATGTTTACCTATGAATCAGTGTTTTTCGCCACGTTGTCGATCAAAGCCGGTGGGGAATTGCAAATAAAAGACGAAAACTGGTGTCTTTTTTGTTTTTTAATTAAATTGTGGTGGTTGTTTGCAATCTTCTCCCTTACATGAGCCATTAGGACTAGCCGACGTCACCTCCTTTTACATGCAGAAGATCTCAAAAGTTGGACAACGATTGATCCCGAGTTGTGTATGCCAAGACAATCAATAGCATGCCCAACGCATGGAGAGATCTTTAGTTAACTATGTTTACCTATGAATCAGTGTTTTCCGATCAAAGCCGGTAGGGAATTGAAAAAAAAGACGTAGACTGATGCCTTTTTTATTTTTGACATTAAATTGTGGTGGTTTTTTGCAATTTTCTCCCTTATACGTGGCATTAGGACTAGCCGACTCCATCTCCTTTTGCACGCAGGAGATTCCAAAAGTTGGAGAACAATTGATCGTGAGTTGTGTATGCCAAAACAATCAATCAACATGCCCATCACATGGAGAG
Source organism: Avena eriantha (assembly GCA_910589775.1). Taxonomy (NCBI): domain Eukaryota; kingdom Viridiplantae; phylum Streptophyta; class Magnoliopsida; order Poales; family Poaceae; genus Avena; species Avena eriantha. The sequence continues at coordinate 79,460,913 of OU342744.1, read as the reverse complement.
ACCGTTCGTTAACTATGTTTACCTATGAATCAGTGTTTTTGTCATGTTGTCGATCAAAGCCGACGGGGAATTGCAAAAAAAAGACAAGAACTAGTGGCTTTTTTATTTTTTAGTGTTTTTTTGCAATTTTTTTACTTACATGTGGCATTAGGACTAGCCGATGTCACCTCCTTTTGCATGCAGGATCCCAAAATTTAGTGAACAATTGATCATGAGCTGGGTATGCCAAGACAATCAATCAGCATGTCCAACGCATAGAGAGATCGTTCGTTAACTATGTTTACCTATGAATCAGTGTTTTTCGTCACGTTGTCGATCAAAACCAATAAGAAATTGCAAAAAAGGACGAAAACTGGTGGCTTTTTTATTTTTTGCATTAACTTGTGGTGGTTTTTTGCAATTTTCTCGCTTACATGTGGCATTATGAACTAGTCGACGTCACCTCTTTTTTTTTAAGAAACACAGTACAAACACACACGCTCATAACGCGTACATACACTCATCCCTATGAACACACGCACGCACACCCTACCCTATGAGCACCTCCGAGAGACTGAGCCGGCGGGTCTTGAGATTGACGAAGTCACCACAGGCGCCTCGCTATCGACGGGAACATTGCCTCCTACTGAAAGAATATTCCGCCTTTATGAGACACCAAAGCGTCAAACCTAGGGTTTAAACTCTGGTGGGCTGGGGGTACCACTGCCCTCCTAACCATCCAACCACGGGTTGGTTCTCGACGTCACCTCCTTTTACACGCAGGAGATCCCAAAAGTTGGACAACAATTGATCCTAAGTTGTGTATGCCAAGATAATCAATCAGCATGCCGAGCGCATGTAGAGACCGTTCGTTAACTATATTTACCTATGAATCAGTGTTTTCCGTCACATTGTCAATCAAAGCTGGTGGTAAATTGCAAAAAAAAAAAGACGAAAACCGGTGGCTTTTTTTATTTTTGACATTAAATTGTGGTGTTTTTTTTGCAATTTTCTCCCTTACATGTGGCGTTAGGACTAGCCGACATCACCTCTTCTTGTACGCAGGAGATCTCAAAAGTTGGTAACAATTGATCGTGAGATGTGTATGAAAAAAATCAATCAGCATGTCCAGCGCATGAAGAGATCGTTCGTTAGCTTGATAGTGATATCCTTTTCCAAGGTTCTCGGTTCAGAAACTGTATTTTTTTTCGTGTACATGGAGAAACAAAATCTCATATGTACTATAAGATTTTGCAAAACCCTCTTTTTAAAGTGACGTGATAGTCACGCACAAGAGATTTTGACCGAGACACAATCACGGTAGTTGGTTGTCCCGGATGGTCAAATTCAAGGGGTGGGATCAAAACATCCGATACCTGGGCCCCTCTGCTGACAGGTGTCCGCATAAAAATCTCAAATCCTGTTTTTGCTACAAAATTTCTGTTTTTGCTATAAAATATCTGTTTTTTACATGTAGCAAAAATCAGCTGTTCTTCAAAAATAGAAAAAAAAGACTATCTCGTCGGAGACCACACTGGATACTTTGTAGAAAAAATTATTCTATTGTAGCAAAACTGACTTCGCCGGAGACTTGCCGGAGACACTTAGCCATAGACCTCGCCGAAGAGTTGCCGGAGATCTCATAGAAAAAACTTAATGCTATTGTAGCAAAACCACAAAACGGGTGTAGCAAAAAAGACTTGCTAATGTAGCAAACCCGACTTCTTCAGGACCTTGCCGGAGACCTCGTAGAAAAACGTTTGTGCTATCTATTATATACTAAAAACAGTATAAGGGTGTTTTTCGAGACACCACGTTAATCCACATCACCCTAATTTATTTTGATAGTTGGATCTATAATGTGGGCTAGGATTTGTCGAACGCTAAAAAAAAAATAGTTATGTAACTGCGTACATAGTCCGGTTTCACACCTATTTGACACGCTCTATGGTTGTACCAGATAATAAAAACGTGAATAAAAAAACTGACAAGGTCGTGAAGAGGTATCTCCAAGGACTCTACAAAACCTTTCCTTTTTATCTGTAGCTAATCTGCGATGTCAGCAAAAATATTCACGTACACATATACCGACTATAAATTACAACTGACATGCCATGTGAGTAGCAAGGAAACTGAGTCCAGAGTCCAGATTTGTTACAACATGTGCTGCCGCATAGTTTAGATGTGTTCAGAAAAAGTGCAAGGCATCACCTCATTAAAGATTATTCAGCATGCTAAAGGCTTGGGCCATGCACAACCGGAAATCTGGGATTAATCCACGAAGCCATGCTCCAATTTTTCAAGGACATAGCCTCCATTGTTCAGGCAGCTCGTGATGTAAGTAATAGAAAGACCCTGGTTCTTCACACATAATCATCTTGCTAGCAAGTCGTCCAAAGATCATCTTCTCAAAAACCAAAATCGTCAATAGAACTCTTATGAACCCAAGAGAATTAAGCACCAATAATTAAGGATTCCAATAGAACACTTCGATCCAGGGTGTGATATAATTGTAACTCGCCACATAGAATGTCCAAAACGCGAAAGTGCCATCCGGGCGTCAGTCGAAAAACCCGAACATGTGGAGTTCTGTTATGCAGTAGCACCTGTATCGAAACGTACACGCTCTATAAATTTCAATAAATAATGATGGAATCAAGACAATGTATTTTCCTTTGAAAGTTTATTAACCTTGGAAATGTATGCTTCCAAGCATGGTCATCATCGGTGGCTGTACTTGAACTATTGGTCAGAATTGAGAAGAAATCCATGATCCATATATATTAGGTGCTCATCATCGGCGACTATACTTGGCACTTGTCAGAATTGACAAGAAATCCACGATCCATATATATATGGTGCTTCTAGCTAGAGTATCCATGCTCCAATTTTTCGAGGAAATAGCCTCCATTGTCCAGGCATGCGAGCTAAGTAATCGAAAATGACCTTGAGCCTTCACATGTAATCACCTTGCTAGCAAATCCTAATCTCAAAAACAAAACCGGTATGTCCATGGGACGAGAAATGTATGGAACACAAGAGAAATAAACATCAATAATTAAGTATTCCAATAGGACTCTCTAATCTAGAGTGCGATGTAATGGTAAATTGCCACGTGGCATGTCTAAAGTCCGAAATTGCCATCCAGCCGTCAATGCAAAATCGAATATGTGGAGTTCCATCACGCCATTGCATCCGTGTGGGAACATGCGTGCTCCACAAATTCCCATAAGTAATGATGGGATCTAGATAATCCATTTTTTTTTAAGTTTGTTAACACTCGGAACATATGCTTCCAAGCATGGTCATCATGGGAGACTATACTTAAACATTTGGTCATTATTTAGAACAAATCGATGGTGCTTATATAGGTGCTTATATATTACGTGTTTCTAGGTGGATTATTTTGTGGGTTTATGATAACCTATGAAAGATCAATTTAAATAAGTTCATGAATAATTAATAAATGAGGTAATGGTCAGACCTTTGTTGCCCAACCGAGTGTAGTCCTATAACTGGACACAACAAATATATTTGTGCCAAAAGTAGCACGTATAGATTTAAGGGAGGGTTTAAAGTAAAAGAAAACATGTAGAATCAAAGGTAAATTACAAGACATTCTAAAATGCCCGTGATCAACATTTTCTACGTTGAAAATATAGATATAAAATATTACTAGGACCAGTTGGTGAAAATATATATCATTAGTTTTTCTATTAATATTCAACCTTTAGCAACATATTCGTATAGGAAAAATCTAACTTGTATCTTGGAGAATGTATATATGTTAACAACCTCATGTATTTCTAAAAAAGTTAGGAAATGATAGAGTGAAGTTTCAGATTAAAAAAAACATAACTTACAATGGCAGATTTTTTTATGTATTATCATTCAAAAGTACAATGCGCTTTAGGAAACAGGATCCCTACAATATTTATTTTTCAAACTATGGGAACCAAAATTAGCGACCATGAAGACTTGAACATAGGTGGTTGTGTTATTGATAACCTCACATAAGAAAGTGAGCTAGGCTCTCTTAGAATAATTAAAACTATTTAATATACAACCGATATATATCTGCGAAGTTTCATGATATGTTCATAACACATAGTGCTTACTCAATAGTAAAACAAAGAATAGTTAATGATGCTAGGAAATTCTATAGTAAAGCAATCCATATACATTAAAACACTAGACCTAGCAACATTATTTTTAGTTGACTATGGTTAATCGATCTTCATTGTTGTATATAGAAACATACTGCAATTGTTCCGGTAGGCATTTTTTATTTCACTACACCAAATTCCAATTTTATCTCTATGCATAGATATAATGCTACTGATAGACTAGCTAACTCAAGAGATCGGAGTCTATTTTTTTAGTTACTAATACCCTCTCTAATGAGCATGCAACAACTCACTGATATATATCTCCTGAGTTTATAAATGACAAAACAATCATTACTTCATCAATTTATGTTCCTTGCTTATGATATTATATTCAACATAGAATATACAACTGCTATAGAATCAAGAGTGTTAATATCAGATCCAACAAAAGGTGTTAATGTCAGATCCATCAAAATGTTAATGTCATGTCCAGTAGGATAAGTATATATGAAACCATAATTTCCATTCAAGAATTTTCAAGGTAGTGAAGATGATGCCCTCGCATTTGCAAATAAAACGGCAGTAGCAAATAAATTATGTTATTATAGCATCATTGAAGCATTTTTCCGTGGTAATTACATAAAGAGTGTAGAATCTAGAGAATAGTAAAAGTAGCAAAACAAATACAGTTAAGTAGTTAGAAAAATATGCAAATGTAGCAAACAAAATAGAATAAAAATCTACATCCCTAGAAAAAGCGAGCGGGGGAGGGTGACCACGCAGGCCTCGGTCGCCATGGCCGCAGGCTACCTTCTGTGACTTCTCGCTCCCCACGGAGCGGGGATCCAAAAGCAGCATTCTGGCGTTGGCTTGGTCCATCAGCAGCAAGTCCGATGGTGCTCTTATGGGGATCCAACTACAACAGTTCGGCGTTGTCGTAGTCCACCGACAACAACTCCGGCGGTGCTCCATGGGGAAACACCACAGAGGAACGGCAGAAGCATGTTGTCCGAGAGGAGGGAGGCGCACGGGAAAAGGCACTCCGGCCGGCGACGGGGTGATGCGCTCGGCCGAAAGGTGTGGTGCCGGCGGTGACCGCACGAGCTCCTAGTACAGGGGCGGCGCAGCCGGTTGAAGGTGGAGGAGGCGACCCGACCGGTAGCAAGTTGAGTGGCGGCGCGGATTGGAATCGGAGAAGAGGAAAAGGAATAGATAAGAATAAAGAGACATGGGTCCCACCCCCGTGCAGCGTGTCCCTTTGGCCAGCGAGCGAGTTGACCCAGGGATCGCGGCGATAATTGAACCGTCCAGTCTTGCAAACAAGATATGTGCTTGTAACAAAGTTTTAGGAGTAGGAACACTCGAAAGGGGGAAATATTTCTATGAGGCCTGGTCAACAGGTGGATCAACTTGCAAGAGTGACTGCACGTGGCAATTTAGATCTGAAAATCGTTAATCTTGTTATTTTTTTCTCTATTTCCGACACATGTTATTTGCTGAAGTTGATCCACGCCTTCAGACTGGATAGGCACCCACGCACAAGTGCTGATCCGAACGGTTAGGCAAGGTGAGGTGCGCTAAGACGCAGGAACCATCAAGAACATACCATGGGTGGCCGGAAAGCCAGCCGGTGACTTACCCGGAAGGAAAGGAGGGAGCTAGCTGGGGCTGCCACAATGGGCTCGGCGGCGCGGGTATATATAGAGGAGGTTCGTCCAGAGCTTTCCTCAGGCCGTCGCCTATTCCTGCCCCATCGCCATCCTCCACTGCCCCGCTTCTTCTGCTAGCTGGTGGTGAGTGGTCTCCCTCCCCTGCTCAATTTTTCCTCTTTCGTTCGTGAGGCCTAGCTAGGAGAAGCAACTCACGTATCTCTGCGCCCACTCACAAATTCTTCTTCTTCTTCTCGAACAGGAACAGCTACAACTGTGAACTTATGAGACAAAGAGATTGAGCACCGCAGAGGGTTAGTGTCTGTATTCCTCAACATATATAGGTACAGGTTACAGCCGTTGTGCAGATCGTGCACGAGTGGGAGTAGTGCGCGAGATGCGCGTACAGAAGAAGACCGAGTCGTGATGGACTGGGTCAGCTGGGGCCTGACATACGTTGACAACAACAATGGCGACCAAGGTGGATCCTCCGAGCGGCACGGGAAGAAGAAACAACGGGAAGCACTACTACAGGATGTGGCAGACCACGTTCGAGGTCGACACCAAGTACGTGCCGATCAGGCCCATCGGGGAAGGATCCTACGGTACCGTCTGCTCGTCGATGAACCAGGAGACGGACGAGGAGGTCGCCATCAAGAAGATACAGAATGTCTTCCACAACCGCCTGGATGCGCTGAGGACGCTGCGCGAGCTCAAGCTCCTTGGACAATTGCGCCATGAGAATGTGATTTGCTTGAAGGATATAATGATGCCCACACGTAGGAGTAGGAGGAGCTTCAAGGATGTCTACCTAGTCTCCGAACTCATGGAAACCGACCTGAATCAGATAATCATCTCGTCTCTGCCGCTCTCCAACGACCACTGCCTATATTTCCTTTTTCAGGTAAGCACCCGCGCTCTGTTCTTCATTTCCTGACTTACAATTGCTCCCTTTACATTTTTCTTCTTCTAAAACAACTGCCTAAGATGTCTCCTTTTTGTTGACAACTATGGCCCCTCCATATTTGCTGAGCTACTCGGCCGTAAGCCGATATTTCCAGCCACCAACCCCCTAACTCAGCTTAAGGTTATGGTCAAGGTTCTTGGCAGCATGAACCTTGAGTTCATTGGCAACACAAGAGCTCGCGAGTACATCGAATCCCTTCCATACAGCCCCGGGATTCCCCTCTCTAGCATGTACCCGCACGCGGACCCTCTTGCCATTGATCTCTTGCAGAAGATGCTTGTCTTTGATCCTTCCAAAATGATTAGTGCCATCCAGGCTTTGGAGCACCCCTACATGTCTGCACTCTATGATCCAAGTGCAAACCTCCTGCTCAGGCTCCCATCGACCTGGATATAGATGAAAACGTCGGCGTAGGTACGATCCGAGAAATGGTGTGGAAGGAGATGCTCCAGTACCAGCGGAGGCCGTCAAAGTGGAGAATATTTAACAAGCAGGAGATGTTCCAGTATGCCTGGAGTCACTGGCGGACCTTAGTGGTGGCGGCGAAAAGGACCGTCGCCCCAGCCCATGAAAAAATTACATACTCCCTCCGTTCAGAAATAACTGACTTGGTTTTGTCTATATTTGAACATATCTATACACTAAAATCTAAGATGTGTCTAGATACATTCGGATCTACACAAACTCAAGTCAATTACTAGACGGATAGAGTACTATTTACATCTATATTTGAACGTACCTATACACTAGACAAACTCAATCCAGTTACTGCCGCCGGGAAAAAAGGGGAAGTACCACGGCTCCTCCATGCTGTTCGTTTATGGTAGCTAGCTGCAATTGAGATATGATAAACATGGAAATATGTACTAAAACAGTGAAGAAGATAATGTACAGTAAAACAGCTTACTTTTCTCGTAGAGATAAACATGGTGGCTCATGATAGCTTGCTGGAATTCAGATGATAAACATCGAATTACTAATAAAACAGTAATGAAGATAATGTACAGTAAAACAGCTTATTTTGTTGTGGAGATAAACAGCCGACGATATTGGGCACTTCTGTTGCGATGCATGTATGTCGGAGCTGCTGGGTTTGCACGTGTTTGCACTTGGCAGTAACTATGGATTTGCACTTCATGTTGTAAGTTCACACAAGAACATCATAGTCTCCGAAAATATATCTTGTATGTCGTTTGAGATTTTCATGTACTCGTTGATGGTGTTAGTTTATGGTTTGTAAACCTTTAGGAATCTTTTTTTAGGGAAACTCTGTTGCGGTCTTTATTACTTAAAGCACACTTACATCTACAATTAACAAAGGGATAATAAAACTAGGTGGATCCTGAAACCAGACACTTGGTTGAGTACCACACTCTAGCTAAAACATGAGCAACACTATTAGCATTTCTAGGATAAATTCTACTTTGGAGAAGCTTGTAGCCTGAATGCAAATGTCCTGAAGGATCGGTTCAGCAGTCGTTGACGTGAAACCACCTTCCTCAAAATAGTTGATTACTTCCAAACAATCTGATTGAACAATAGTCCTGTTGCAACCAGCTTGGTTAGCCAAAATAATGTCATGTTTTACCGCAATAGCATCGCAAGTAGCAGCATCAAGAGCATAATCAACGTTGTTATTTCTAGCTGCAATGAAGTTTCCTCTGTCATCTCTGATGACAGCTCCTGTAGTACCCCTTCTCTGATCTATGTTAAACCCTGCATCGATATTTACAATGACAAAACCCTCCTTTTCCTTTACCCAGCTGCTCTCCTTCTCTCTTCATTTCGGATTCGCAGCACGGACAAAGTTCGCAACAAGGACCTTGATTGACATAACGATTTGTACCAAAGGTTGAACTGGTTCTACATGCACCTTTTGTCGTCTGATCTACCAGATATACCAAGGTAGTCAGGATCACCTCTCTGAGATCGTCCATCTTACATTCTGGCTGGTTTCTGAATTCTCCCCTTACAAGATATTCTAGAACTGAACTCCCAGATCGATCTACCAAGCATGTCTTGTGAATTAGGCTACATAAACCCATCTTTCTCCATATCTCCTTAGCACCACCACATAAAAATAAAGTGTGTCTTGTGTCCTCACACGCACCAGCACACAGCATATAGGAGCTATTGGTAATAACATACCGACTTGACAATGACCCATAGCAAGGAAGAATAGAGTGAAAGCATTTCCAAGAAAATATTTTAATTCTAGCCGGAAGTTTGCATTTACATACTCATCCCACACTGGGTTTTGACTAGCCGAACTTGAATCATCCTGCCTTCTTGAATTATGTCCGAACTCAGACTCCCATTCCAAGTGATAGGCTGATCAAACAAAAAGAAACCATTCTTGGTATATTTCCATGCAACAAAATCTTCCATTCCATGTGTACTTAAGGTAATAGATAGAATAATGTCAGCATCAATAGCCAAAAGTTTTCTCTAATCAGCTCCTCATCCCATTACCATACGCATCAATAAAATCATCAATCGTGCTCAAATTAATATTCCCACGAGGGGTGAAAACCTTACCCGCAGGGCTAAAAGGTAACCAAGTATCCTTCCAAATATTAATTTTTCTCCCATCGCCAACTCTCCAAATCGTACCTTTCTTGAAAGTTTGGAGTCCAGCAATTATACTTTGTCAGGTGAAAGATGAACCTCTCTTGACTGTTGCATTCAAGATTCTTCCATTCGGGTAGTACTTGCTCCACAAAACTCTAGCACATAAACTTTCAGGTATAGATATCAATCTCCAAATTTGTTTAGCTAGCATCGCTTTATTGAAATAATGTGGATCTCTAAAGCCCATCCCTCCTCACTTTTTGGGAACACATAGCTTCCACCACGCAAACCTCCAGGAATCTTCACAGAGTGGCATCGAACTTCTTAGGATATTGAATCATATCATTTCAATAAGAGGAACTTTTATTAGACTCAAACAGCTTACATCAAGATGATACAATATATAGAGTCCACAACCGGCCTCTACACAGCTAGGATGCGCACACCAAAAACTTAAAGAAAAAAATACAAATACCCCGCCGAAGCAAACAAATACTTGCAACAACAACAACACAACCAACGCGGATGACACCGTGACTTCAAGAAAGCTTCTCTAAAAATGATGCCTTAAAGAAGGAAATAGTGCACAAACACTGTCATCGTCTGGGCTGACCAACATGGTTAGATCCTGGGATTTTGTAACATATCGTAGTTCAGTAGGCTCGAAATGGGTAGAAAGTAGATGTGTGCATTGCATTCATGCACATAAATTTCAGGGAAATTTAAGACTTTTTGTTCGAATAAGAGAGTGATAGAAATTTAGACAAGTGAGACACTAGAGCAAGGTCAACACTGGAAATTGATCTAAAGTTTGACATGACTCTTGGTCATTTCAAACTGGGGAAATCAAAACTTGATAAAACAACACAAACAAGTTCAATGGCTCATGTACACTTACACAAAGATTCTAAAACAAACAAGAATCATACAAATTTATTTGAATTCAAAGTTGAGGTTTGGGTTATCCAAACTTTGAGTTCAGATCCAAACTTTCGTAATAAAATAAATAAAATCTAGAATAGTACAATGATAAGATAACAATATTAAAAATCCAGTTCTCATTCAACATAAGATCATTACAAGATTCCTACAAGTTGAAATAAGAAAGAAAAATACAAGAAGTAAACCTATTACATTCCACTTGGGAAATTCCTATCCATTTCCTAATTAGACCTATCTATCCAATCTATCTATCTATTCTACCATTCTTCTTTTCATCCTATTATTATTCTCATCTTGATCATTTTCTGAACCTATAAAAAACACAAAGATAGAAACCTTTCTTAAGGTTAAAATGTTGGTTTCACCGGAGGTGAAACTGAAGGAGATATGCCCTAGAGGCCAATAACAAAGTTGTCTTATTGATATATCTCTAATGTTTATAATAGTTTTGTACCATGCTATAATTGTGTTAAGTGGAAACATTAATACATGTGTGATATATAAACAACCAGGTCCCTAGTATCCTCTAGTACTAGTTCGTTGGGCAGCTGATGATCGAGGTTTCCCGATCATGGACTTATTAATGTCAACTGACAATGAGGTCACTTCATGAAGTGATGGACACACCTGACCATAGAATTGCAATGTGATCCAGTCATAATGTTCAACGTTGCAATATCTAGCAGAGCGTAGTGACTTAGTCCTTTGATCATATTTGATCACTGTCTCCCATGGCCGCTTTGATCAAATCAACTGTCATGACCGTAACTGGGTGATCATAAAGGTGTCTTGTGGGTATTCTATAGGAATAGTTGAGGCGTATGTATCGAGATCGGGATTTGCTTATCCGAGTGACGAATAGATACTCTGGTCCCACTCGGTGAGATTATATCAATGAGATTGCAAGCATGTGACTAGGTCACGATGATGTAATGACACGGAAATGCGTAAACATGTTTGTCAGTAACAATATCGAACTGGTATGAAGATACTGGAGATCAGGTCTTGGAGAAACCAGGTATAGTTGTGCAAAAGAAATAAGAAACAATGTTTAAAAGGTTCAAGCGATCATACAATTTATAGAATGTGAAGGGACCATCATGTGTTTCTAGATACCGTTGTAGTCATTGAACGGAGAGATGTCTCGATCATGTCTAAAAAATTCGAACCGTAAGGGTGTCACGCTTAAGGGTAAAGACATTGCGGGTTGATCCACCACCGTAAGAGTAACATCAAGAAAGAGAACCGGAAGTGTTCCGGAGAGATACCGAAGTGCTCGAAAGTTATTCAAAATGAGTTTTAAACAAAGGGAATTGAATAAAATGTATTTAATATTTAACTAATGGAATTAATTATTAAATATATTAATTAAGAAAATAAAATGGGAAAGTATTCCTACATGGGCTCTCCCGGAGGGGAAAGGTCCCAAGAGGGAGCCGCCGACCCCTTAGTGGGCTAGGGCACGCATGGGTGGGGGCCACCCACCGCCGGCCGGCCCTAGGTTAGCTTGGCTTGCGGGTGGGGTCCACCTCCCACTACCGGCCGCCTCCTCCCACCTCCTCCCAATGTAAAGTCCCACCACAGCACTTGGAGGGTGAGAGTGCCAAGTTTTTCCCTATATAAAGGGGGCCATGCCTCCTCCAAATCTCATCCAACAATTGGCCATTCGCCATTCTCTCTCTCTCCCTCTGTGCGTGTTCCTAAGTTTGGAACATGCTCCACGAGGCAGAGAATTCTCCACTAGACGCACGTCATCGTGCACCTGGAGTTGGTCCGGATCTTCTTCTTCTGTTGCCTTGTTGGACCAGAGCCCGAGAGACGTCTTTTACACTGGCCGTGTGTAACACTTCGGAGGGACTGTCATTAGTGATGCTGGACGCTTGAAGCCTTCTAGACCTTGCGGTCTGATATGCTTGGGTTCATCAACAATGTTTGTGTAGGAACGTAATCATGTGTCCGCTCTTCAAAGGTATGAATACCATATTCCACTTGTTATTATACTTCTCTATAGATAGATCTTGGGTTGGTGCATTCTTGTAGTAGTAAAATGTTTTTTTGCCATGGATCCCCTTCAGAAATCATTTGCTATAGAATCCAATCAAAGAGTCTAGGAAAAAGTCTTGAACGCTTTGTAGATTGAGGGCTTTAATCAGGCAACAACAATAGTAAATAAATATATAGTGATCAATGCAATTAAACGGAAACAAGTCCGCAGACTATGCATTGGATCATGATGAAGTGAACAGCTGCAAGAAATAGTAGTAACTGAACAATCTGCAAGGCCCAACACCAAGATTTAATGAACAAGTCCATCGGTAGTTATTCTAGATATGAACTCACACTAACAAATCATATACCTTGAACCACTTGGATTCTTTAAAAATAATCAAATAAAAATAATTAAATGACACTTGGCAGTCATCAAGTTATTATCAAACTCTAAGTAAATAATATTGAACACTAATATAAGCTAGCAAGAATAAAACAAATATAAATAAGTCAAAGATTAAACTTCGCAATAATAAACCACAAAACTAGTGCTTGTTGGCACTATCCAAATTGATCATCAAGACAATAAGATAAAACAAAACTCACCTGGCAATGTCCAAGTTAAGCAACAAGACAAAACTATCCACTTTTAAATTCCAAAATAAGCTAAGGGCTAAAACTAAACCGCCATGTCAAATTTGGTATACACCAAATGCAAGGAACCTGCAATGAGACAAACTACAAGGACGGTTTCACTGATTCCCAAGCAGCACTCACAACATTGCATGTTAGTGAGGTGTCACTACCACTATAAATAGCCCAGCCATTCGAACCCAAGCCTCACAACTCACTTGAGAAACTCAGACCACAAATACACACTCACTCACTTAGAGAGATCAGAGAGACAAAGAGAAAGAAGGAAGGCAAGCAAGACCAAGAGCAAGGGAGCAAGAATAGGAGGAGAAGGCAACAAGGAGCATCTACAAATCTTCATCAAGCACACCTGTAATTCTTCAAAGGTTTATGGATATACTACTAGAAGTAGAGGAAGACAAAATAGTAGGTGGAAGAACATTTCATGTTTTCCTATGTTTTGCGTGTTAGATAACAATACTATGGAGACTATTCATGTGCGCTAAGTGTGCAGGAAGTTTTGAGGGGGGCCGGATAATCCGCCCCACCAAGGGCCGGATAATCCGGCCTACCTCATCGTTCAAAGGAAGCCAAGGCGCGTCGCTCGGTGTCCGGTCGGATTTTCTCTCGGAAAATCCGAACTGGGGCGGTTTTTCTTCCCTAGGCCGGATAATCCGGGTGTCGCATGGGCCGGATAATCCGGCCTCCAATTTTCGAGCAAAAGGGGCCAAGGCGTGTCGCACGGTATCCGGTCGGATTTTCTCCCGGAAAATCCGAACTGGGGCAGTTTTTCCTCCCCAGGCCGGATAATCCCGCCCTCACATGGGACCAGATAATCCGGCCCCCAGAAGTTGATCAATGGCAAGCTCGGCGCGACGCTCTGATAGGGGGCGGATTATCTGCCAGATATTCCGAGTCTGGGGCGGTGTTTTCCCCAGGCCGGATAATCCGGCCCTCACTTGGGCCAGATAATCCGGCCCCCAAAGGTTGCAACGGCTGGTTTCTGAAGGGGGTATAAATACCCCTTCTTCCCCAACGTTCAGAACCCTTGATTCATTCGAAATTGTCCAGACATTGTGCAAGAGCTCTCACTCTCGATCTCCCACTTCAACCATCCGAAGGTCTTGATCTTTGGTGGAATTGAAGGAGGAGAAGTTCATCATCATCATCAAGAATCAAGCGCTTCAACTCCTCTCCATTCACTTGGAGAAATCCCTGATCTAGTATTCTTGTCAATACCTATATCTTGTTTATTGTATTTGATAAGTTTGTTCTTGTGGCAGCTTGTTGTCATTTCGGGAGCCTCCAAGTTGTTGTGGAGTTGTTGCCCCGCTAGTTGTGTAAAGGCACCGGTGCCCGCCTTGAAGGGTACCTATAGTGGAAGGTGGATCAAGCCTTTTGTGGCGAGATCCATCGGAGAACAGGGTGAGGCCTTTTGTGGCGTGGTGGTCTTAGTACCGCCCACCCCTCCAACGCAGACGTACTTCCCTTAACAAGGAAGGAACTGCGGTCAAACAAATCCTGTGTCTCCGTGTGCTTCAATTCGTTTTACCCGTTCCTCTTCCACTCGCTCTTTACTCGCTAGCAGATAGGTTTGCATATAGGGAAATTCCACCTAATAGTTTATCTAGAGAATTTACCCTTTGTGCTAAGCCTAAAATTGAAAAAGTTAAAAATTGGTGTAGCACCTATTCACCCCTCCTCTAGGTGCCCATACGATCCATTTCAATTGGTATCAGAGCCCCGGCTCTTAATTTGGGCTTAACCGCCTAAGAGTAGTATGGGTACCAAGGATGATGAAAATGAGGCTGTGGATAAAGTCACAATGGATGATCTCAATTCGTTGGAAACACTTGTTGAAATCCTTTGAGGCTAAGATGGAGGAGATGAATCAAATGATTGCTCGCCTTACATCATCCATAGCCCCATCTCAATCCTCCTCTGAGGCTGCCACACCATCATCTAAGGAAAAGGGTAACACCGGATCCAAGGATGATGATGTGGAAGGTGAAAAACTTAATCGTTCCACCTCCAAGAAGGGAAGTGGTAAGGAGGAATATAATGAGGTTCGCCGCGTATGTTACCCCGACCCACCTATCCCTCATCCTCATATAAACAATAGGGGTGATTGAAGGAAATATGCCCTGAGAGGCAATAATAAAGTTGTTATTATGTATTCCTTGTATATGATAGATGTTTATTTTGCATGCTATAATTGTATTGATAGGAAACATCAATACATGTGTGTTTAATAAACAAAAAGGGTTCCTAGTTATGCCTCTCTTATAGACTAGCTTGTTGATTAACAAGATGATCAAGGTTTCCTGATCATGGACATTGGATGTTGTTAATAACAAGGTCACAGCATTTGTGAAATGATGTGATGAACATTCATCCGAAGTATAGCATTACGATCAAGTCATTATGTTTATATTGCTATAACATTATACAAAGTAGTCTTAGTCCTTAGACCATGAGATCATGTTAATTGCTAACACCGGAAGAGTATCTTGATAACATCAAACGTCACACCGTAACAGGGTGACCATAAAGGTGGGTTCAGTGCTATGAAGGTGTTATGTTGAGGCTCATGGATCAAGAGTGGAATTTGTCAATCCCGATGATGGATAGATATACTCTGGGCCCTCTCGGTGATATCACATTAAGATAGCTTGCAAGCAAGTGATATGATCACTAGAATGTTATATCACGGGAACGAGAAAAGAGTGCATGTCAGTAACGAGATCAAACTAGGTATTTGGATACCGATGATCGAATCTCGGACATGTATTATATCATGAGACAAAGGGATTAAATTGCTGACGTTAAAGGTTCTCACGATCACAGAAGTCATCGTTGAATATGCAGGAGTCAGTATGGATCTCCAGGTCCCGCTTCGGATTATTGATCTGAGAGGAGTCTCAATCATGTCTGCATTATTCGCGAACCGTAGGGTGACACACTTAAGGGTTGCCGGACACCATTTAGGAGCACATATGTTCCAGACAAAAGGTTTGCAAAGCACAGGAATTGTTTCGATAGAAACCAAAATTGTTTCGGGTGAAATTGCAGAAAGTGGTTCTGCATGTCATATTGAAATGTTGCAAGGGGTTTTATGTGAATGTTTGTTAATTAAAGTAATTAACAAAATTCTGAATAAAATAAATAAAAGAGTTTTATTAATTGAGAGTTGCATTTAATTTGGTGGAAATTAAATACATGTGAGTGGGATTTTGGGTGGAGGCCATGTTTATGTGAGTGGAGGTTCACCACATGAATGAAGGAGGGGAGGAGTCCCCCCCCCCTCATGTGCCGGCTATGGGAGGGGAGGGGTCTTCCTCCCTCCTATATAAAGCCCCCTCTCACAAATCACACCTCCTCGTGAAGGATCTCTCTCCCCCTCTAGATATTCCCCCATGGTCTCGGATTAGCGAGATACATGTTCCCGGTGGCCTTGCGTCTGGAAGGAGTTGCTGCTTCCGCTGATTCGCTGGAGCGAGGAGGTGGAGGTTGTCCGATGGCTTAAACGTGTGTGCGAGGACGGATGCGCTACTGATTTGCGGCGCTCGGACTTCCACACGATCTTGAGATCGGCAAGCATACGACTACATCAACCACGAGTTCCTACTCGTTAACAAAACTCGTTGTCTTTGAGGGTAAGTTCTCCATGGATGTATGTCCACCCGTTGCTCTGTATCTAGTAGATAGATCTTGGCGTATAGTTCTCATCGTAGGAAATTTTTTGTTTTCTATGCTGCGGACCCAACAGGGATCCACCCAAGCTCACTGCATCCTCCTTTAATTAATGGCAATTCCTAATGAAATCTCATGTTTGCAGCTCCTCTATTGAATTGTGGAGGATTATTGAAGAAGGTCTTCATATTGGAGATCAAACCAATCTAACGAGAAGAGAAATCGTGGATAGCCAGTTGAATGCCACCGCTCTCCACATGATATAGCTGGGTGTGGGTCCCAAGGACATGCCACACATTGAACATCTCAACACAGCTAAAGAGGCTTGGGATGCTCTTACGGATCTCTTTGTTGGAAATGAAACCATGAGAAGAAACAGGTATGATGCCCTTAGTAATGAAGCTGAGGGATTCTACATGTTGGATGGTGAAAACCATGAGGACATGTATAGAAGACTCAAGGGCATCGCAACAACATTTCGAAAGAATAGGGCCACTCACATTGATGATGCATGGATAAAAAGGAAATGTGTGAGTGCCTTAATGCCTTTCGAGCCAACGGACTTGAAGAGCCTGCAAGGTAGACATAACTATCATCAAATGACATCCAACGAAGTCATGCAAGAAATGGCGTCATTCAAAGTGGTGGCAAAGAATGCTGAAGATGCCCGTGCACGGGCCATTGGACTGCAAAAGGGTGTCAATGTGGCTCTCAAAGCCAATTTTGTTGAACAAGAGGAAGATGAAGGAGCTTTTGAGGGGGTATCCATGGACTGCCCCGATGAAGTCAAACGTGCTCATGGTGAGTACATGGCATTTTATGCAAGGAACTTTTGGGAGGACCCTGCCAAAGCCAAGTCTGAACTATAGCGCAAGAACGGGTCAAATGGAAGAAGAGAAAGTGCAAGATTGAGAACTTGCTTCAACTATGGAGATAGAATGCACTTTGTAGTCGAATGCCCTTATAAAAATAGAGAAGTCAATGGTGGCAGGCTCATTCTTAAAGAGAAATCTAAAGCACCTAAGAAGAAGCCATTTATTAAGAAGAATGGTCCTTTCAAGAAGCAACCCAAGATTGTCTTGGTAGCTCAAGAGGAATACTCCTCCGCAAGTGAAGATGAAGAGGATGATGATAGTTCCCGCGAGGTGGCTGCTATAGCCACCACATCGACTCCCTCATCTCTCTTCGACTCGCCGAACGAGAACGCCATCAACAACAACGCCACTTGCCTAATGGCAAGAGGGTCCGAGGTATCAACTTCTAGCTCTTCATTTCCTAAGACTAACATAATTTTGGATATGGAATCATGACAGTCTTAAAATAAAAGAAGAAGTTATTGCCTTGGATACTTTTTTCACTAACCTACAAGGTGAGCAAAAACTTCATTTTGATGCTCTTATGAGTCAACTTGCTCAAGCCAAATATCTTCTTGAAGAAAAGGGCAGAATCGAAAGAGAAGATGCCTTGGAGATAGCTTCTTTGAAGAATGCCTTGGAAGAGGAAGAGGAAGCTCGAGTATCTTTGGAAGAAAGTCTCGAATCCCTTGAGGAGTCACAAGAAGAAGCTGTAGCTCAGCTCATTAAAGAACGTGACCATGCTCTTGCCAAGGTAAAGAAACTAAAGAAAGAAAAGATTGACTTTGGGGTTGTTCATGCTAGACTTTTGGAGAAGTTTGATAATCTTGAAAGTGCTCACATGGCATTGAAGAGTGATCATTCTACTTTAAATGAGTCTCATGACTAGCTCCAAACTCAATTGAAACGGTATGATGTGCCAAGTACCTCCACTTCATCCTCTAGAAAGAAGATCTTGCAAGAAGTTCTCAACACAAAGGTAAAGGGGTTATTGATGAGATACTGAGCAGGAAAAAGACAACCAATAGTAAAGAAGGTCTTGGTTACATACCCAAGACAAAGAGCAAGAAAAACAACAAGAAAAAGAAGAGCAAGACTGCTCAATCAAAGACTAACAACATTACCAATGACAAGACTAATTATGATGGTTTTGCAGGGACCAACAATCCTAAATTTGAACTATATTGTGATTATTATGGTGATGTTTATGCTAGTTATGTAGGCCCTTATGATTGTTACATTCCTTGGTCTATTTGGGTTCCCAAGACCCTTGTTACTAACATGAGAGGACCCATTGAAAAATGGGTACCTAAAACCAAGAAGTAATTTTCTTGCAGGGCTATGCTTCCGGTGGTTCTAAATGGGTACTCGATAGCGGGTGCACGAGTCATATGACCGGAAGCAAGGAGATCATCACGGAGATGCGGTCAAACCTTGATCACATAACCGTCTCCTATGGTGACAAGTCAAAATCTGAGGTATTGGGTCTCGGCAAAGTTGTGGTGGCTCACGATATCTCTCTCGTGGACGTCATGCTTGTTGAGACCCTCGGGTACAACTTACTTTCAGTTCGTGCCCTTGGTAAGATGGGCTTTGCAGTTTATATTGATGCTGATTTGGTGGTACTCTTGTGGAGCAAGTCTCTAAAAGTCGCTTTCGTGGGATATGTCAAAAACGACCTGTACGTGGTGGACTTTTCGGGGAAAACCACTACAGGCCCGATGTGTCTTTTCGGAAAGGCTAACACGGGTTGGCTATGGCATCGCCGACTAGCCCACGTCAATATGAGAACTTTGCAAAGTCTCCACAAGGGTGGCCACATTCTTGGACTAAAAGAAAATGTCTCTTTTGCCAAAGATCATGTTTGCAGGGCGTGTGTTGAAGGGAAAATTCATGACTCACCTCATCGAAGGAAAACCATTATCTCTTCAAAAAGGATTTTGGAGCTCCTTCATGTGGACCTCTTCGGACCTCCATCTCATGCAAGCCTCGGTAGGAAGAAGTATTGTCTTGTGATTGTTGATGATTACTCAAGATACACTTGGGCTTATTTCTTCAAGTTGAAGAGTGAAACTCAACAAACTGTCATCGACTTCGCCAACGAGGTTCAACGTCAACACAACATCCCCATTCTGGCTATAAGGAGTGATAACGGCTCTGAGTTCAAGAACTACACCTTAAATGAGTTCCTGAGTGAAGAGGGGATAAGACATCAATATTCCGCTGCGTACACCCCTCAACAAAATGGTGTTGCCGAGAGGAAGAATCGAACTCTAATGGATATGGCAAGATCAATGTTAGCCGAATTTAAATCTCCATATAACTTCTGGGCTGAAGCAATCTCTACTGCTTGTCATTCATCCAACCGTTTATACCCCCGTAAGATCTTGGACAAGACTCCATATGAAATACTTACCGGTAACAAGCCAAACATCTCATACTTTCGGGTATTCGGGTGTAAGTGTTTCTTTCTTATTAAAGGAGTTCGTTTATCTAAGTTTGAATCTAAGGCTTTAGAAGGTATTTTTGTTGGTTATGGTGCCGAATCCCACACGTATAGAGTCTATAATAAGCTCTCTGGAAATGTTGTAGAATCTTGTAGTGTGGTGTTCGAAGAAAATGACGGTTCCTGTGCGGAGCAAGTTGGTGTTTGTGATGCAGATGTTGAAATACCCCAAGATGCCATAAGAAGAATGGGCGTGGGATTTTTCTGCCCCATTGAGGAACCCCTTGTGGCGGACCGGGAAGGACAATGCTCTACTCATATAGAGCCCTCATCTACACATACTCAACATGTTCCAACCACGGGGGCAACTTCTACACCATCTCCATCAACTATTGAAGGTCAAGATGTTCTAGAAAGCTCTAGGCCGGATTTTCCGGTTGACACTGGATTATCCAGCCACCCCGCTCTAGCTGACCTTGTTGCTCCTGGTGGTGAAGATATCAACGCAAGCTCCAGGCCGGATTTTTCGGCTAGCCCCGGATTATTCCGCTCCTCACCAGTTCAAGCAAGTCCTAGGCTTCCTGATGAAGCTGCTGCAAGTAATCCGAGGCCGGATTATCTGGCCTCTCCATCGGCCGGATTATCCGACCTCTCCATCGGCCGGATTATTCGGCCCTGACTCTCCAGTTCTGCAGCCTCCTATTATGGCTATGGACTCACCTCAAGGGCACGCGTCTCCACCACCTGCTACCGATGTTCCAGTTACTGATCAAGGTCGAGAAAGTGCTTCCAATGAAGACTCAAGTGATGAATCTCCTCCTCCAAGAGACAACAAACTTATTGAACTTCGTCGCAAGGCTCGGGCTGATCGAAACCTTGAGTTGAGGGGTCACACTCTCGACAAGGTTGTTGGTGATCTTCGACGAAGGGTTTCTACAAGAAGAGAATTGGCCAGTTTTGGTGAGCATCAAGCTCATATCTCCATGGTGGAACCTAAGAAGGTCTTTGAAGATCTTGAAGACCCAGACTGGGTTGTTGCTATGCATGAAGAATTGAATAATTTCGAGCGCAACAAAGTCTGGAAACTCGTGGAGAAACCCAAAGAGTGCCGCAATGTTATCGGTACCAAGTGGATTTTTAAGAACACGCAAGATGAGAATGGCATTGTTGTGAGGAACAAGGCAAGACTTGTGGCACAAGGTTACTCCCAAGTTGAGGGCATCGACTTCGGCGAGACCTATGCTCCAGTGGCTCGCCTTGAGTCCATCCGTATCCTTCTTGCTTATGCTACACATACCAATTTTAAGTTGCAGCAAATGGACGTCAAGAGTGCCTTGCTTAACGATCCTCTACATGAGTTGAGTTGGTATACGTAAAGCAACCCTCGGGGTTTGAGGATCCTAACTTTCCGAATCATGTCTACAAACTCGATAAGGCACTCTATGGCCTTAAACAAGCCCCACGTGCGTGGTATGAGCACCTTAAAGAGCTTTTGTTAGATCGTGGCTTCGAAGTTGGGCAAATCGACTCCACTCTTTTTACTAAGAAGGTTAAGGGGGAGCTCTTCGTATGCCAACTATATGTAGACGATATCATTTTTGGTTCTACTAATAAAGCTTTTAATGATGAATTTTCAAAGCTTATGACTGATAGGTTTGAGATGTCTATGATGGGGGAGTTATGGTTCTTTCTTGGATTCGAGATCAAGCAACTTAGAGAAGGAACCTTTATTAATCAAGCAAAGTACATCCAAGACATGCTCAAGAGATTCAAGATGACGGATCTAAAAGGTGTCGCCACTCTGATGCAAACAAAATGTCATCTTGAACTTAACCCTCATGGTAAAGATGTGGACCAAAAGGTATACCGGTCCATGATCGGCTCTCTTCTTTACCTCTGCGCATCTAGACCCGATATTGTGTTGAGTGTGGGAGTGTGTGCAAGGTATCAAGCAGCTCCTAAAGAAAGCCACTTAGTGGCGGTCAAGAGGATCCTTCGATATTTGGTTCATTCCTCTAACTTTGGTCTCTGGTATCCCAATGGCTCCAATTTCTCTTTATGTGGCTATACTGACTCAGATTGGGCTGGTGATAAGGATGATCGGAAATCCACTTCTGGAGCTTGTCAATTCTTGGGAAGATCTCTTGTATGTTGGTCCTCTAAAAAGTAGAATTGTATATCTCTCTCCACCGCCGAAGCTGAATATGTTGCTGCTGCCAGCGCTTGTACTCAATTATTGTGGATGAGGCAAACTTTAAAGGAATACTATGTCAATTGTGACAAAGTGCCTCTTTTATGTGATAATGAAAGTGCAATCAAAATTGCGTATAATCCTGTTCAGCACACAAGGACAAAGCATATTGAGATTCGGAATCATTTTATTCGAGACCATGTTGCTCGCAGCAATATTGATCTATCCTTTGTGAGCACGAAGAACCAACTTGCAGATATTTTTACAAAGCCACTTGATGAAGCAAGATTCTGCTATTTGAGGAATGAGCTAAATATCATTGATTCCAGGAGCTTGTCTTGATTACCCATGCACTCACTCGTACATCTCAATCCTTCTTTGGTCTAGGTGTGGGCATGGATATAGGGGGAGTGTGGTCCTAACTCATTGGGCTAACCCTCCCCCCATAATTCCAATAGCAAGATAAATCATTTCTCTTAATATCATTTTGTGATATGTGAGCTTATTGATGAGTATTGGTCGTGAACCCAAGATATATCTTCGTGGTGTCACACCATACACTCCAACAAGGTGGCTTCGGCCACCGCCCTCTCCCTTGAGGAGAATTGGATCTTTTTGGTTGTTATTTGCTCTCTCATGTTCTTATGGGAATCACACTCAATCTTGGCTTTTATTTGATTTGGATTTTGCAATTTTGAGTGTCTAGTACCATCTCAGTTTGGCTCTCTTAATCCTAAGCCTTTCCCTACCCCTAAGCCATCTATTCTAGCACACAACTCCCTTGTACACCTTGTGGGGGTGTTGTTTGGGGACGCGCGGGCCTGGTTCTGTGTATAACAGTATCCCAGATTTTAGGCCGGATAATCCGGCCCAAGTGTAGGGGCTCAGGGGGAAGGGCTCATAACGAGGGCTCAGGGGGAAGGGCTCATAACGAGCAGCACTTCTCCCCCAGCCCTCTCCTCCTCCTCAGCCGCCGCCTGCCGCCCTGATACATTGCAAATGTATCTATAATTTTTGATGTTCCATGCTTGGTTTTATCCACTTTCTTGTGTTTTGTTCCAACTTTGGAGTACTTTTATTATGATTTCTTGGACTAACCTATTAACAAGAGCCACAGTACCAGCTGCCTGTTTTCTGTTGTTTTTGGTTCCAAAAAAGTCAGAAAATGAATATTCTCGGAATTGGACGGGACAAAAGCCAAAGTGCCTATTTTTTCGGAAGGGATCAAGTGCCAGAATACGAGACGGAGAAGGGCTGGGGCCCGGCCACACCACCTGGCCGCGCGGCCAGGCCTGGCCCGCGCCAGGGGGTGGTCTGGCCGCCCCCAGCACCCCCTCGGCCTCTCCTTCCGCCTATAAGTTGCCCTCGAGACGAAAACCCTAGGTACCCGATCAAAAATCCACGGAAGAGTCTGTAGCCGCCGTCGTCTCTGTGCCTAGATCGGGGGATCTGAAGCTCTTCCCGGCACCCTGCCGGAGAGGGGAATTCACCCTGGAGGCCTTCTTCATCACCATGCAAGCCTCCGGTGTGATGCGTGAGTAGTTCATCCTTGGACTACGGATCCATGTAGTAGCTAGATGGCTGGTTTCTCCTCCTTTGTGCTTTCATGTTTAGATCTTGCGAGCTCCGTTCATGATCAAGATCATCTATTTGTAATTCATACATGTTGTGTTTGCGGGGATCTGATGGATATTGAGATGCTATTTCAGATTGATTATTGATTCTATCATGTCTTTGTTATTTGAGATCTTGCATGCTTTCCGTTGTTAGTAGCTATCTTGTCCAAGTAGATGCTAGCAACTCCAAGAGTTAGTATTTATGCTCGATAGTGGGTTCATGCCTCTGGTAATCTGGGGAAGTGGCAGAAATCTCTAAGGTACTAGATGTGCTGTTGCTACTAGGGAGAAAACAACAATCCTATATTCATAGAACAATCGTATTGTTTACTTTACACGCAGTTCGTAAAGCAATAATCTGTTGCTTGCAACTTAATACTGGAGGGGGTTCGGATGATAACATGAAGGTGGATTATTAGTCATAGATGCAGTTGGATGGCGGTCTATTTATTATGTTGTAATGCCCAATCAAGTCTCAAAGGAGTCAAGATGATTAGTATATGCATGTATTGCTTTCTCGGTGTTTGTCAATTGCCCCGCTGTAATTTGTTCACCCAGCATGTTATTTATCTAAGGAGAGCCACCTCTAGTGAACTATGGATCCCGGTCCTTTTTCTTTACATACAATCTACAACTGTTTACTACTTTGTGTTTACTTTCTACAAACTTCTACTTCTTTCCATTCGATACGTTTAATCCTTTGTTTTCCGCAAAACACGGTGAGATTGACAACCTCATCGCAAGTTGGGGACAAAGTTCTATGGTTGTGTTGTGCAGGTATCCGCGTTGCTACTAGCACCGGTAGTGCGCCCTGCCAAAGCTCAGCTAGTAACACCTTGGAGGTGTTTCCTTGCTCCTAATGGTTCGATTAAACCTTGGTTTCATAACTGAGGGAAACTTGCTGCTGTGCTCATCATACCTTCCTCTTGGGGTTCCCAACAAGCTCTACATCAACACCACGCACCAAGCACTTTTCTGGGCGTCGTGTATTGAGCCATCACGCCCCTCATCCTCCTCGGAGCCTCTCCGGCCACCAGATTTTCCGGGCCTCCTCGGATCTTCTTCTCCGCGCCTCCGGGTACCTTCTCCTCCGTGTTCTTCCTCCAATTAGTGAGGGTAACTCCCTCTCTCCCCATCTTTGGCTAGATGTGTAACTTGTTGGGTGGAACATTGTCTAGAAGGATGTGTTTTCACATAGAAATCGTAGTCTTACAGTTTCTAGGCCCGATCTACTTTTTTGCATGCAATCTAGGTGAAATCGAAAATTTCTTCCAGGGCCGGATTATCCGCCCCTGGCCAGGACGGATAATCCGGCCTAACAGATTCGATTCTAGTTCAGTTTCACTATGGAATATGCATTGAGTAGTTTTGTCCTATGAACTTTTTGACTACTTTTTCCATGCTCTCTCCTGGACTTGTGTGTATGCTTATCCCCTTGCTATCGCCCTTATTCTCCTCATAGGTGGTTCCGGTGTTCCCAAGACCTACAAGCGCCTTCCTCGCGCCATGAGTTGGCTCACTCCCAGCAGCTCATTCTCCACCACGTGTACGGCGCTTCGGGTGCTCCTTCGGCTCCTACACCTCCCACTCCGTATGCTCGGTGGAACTCTTCCTCCGGGTTGAACTATGGTGAGCTGGAGCATCACTTGTTCCCCTCTGTGCCTGCTGCTGATGATGAAGATGAGGATGGTGACACTGAGGAGCTTGAAGATGAGGATGAGGAAGAGAATGAAGAAGAGGACGAGGATGAGGACTACGAGTGATCCCATGGGGCGCTAGCATTGCTCTTCTCCCTTTTTGGTGTCTCGATGCCAAAGGGGGAGAAGTAGTTCTATTAGGTTGTCCGTGGATTTGCATGGGTCGGGCATAAGCACTTGCACTTTTCTATTCGTTTTCTTGCTTATGCCCATTTAGCGTTGAACTTTATATTTGTGATTTGTGGTTGTTTGAGACTTTATGTGGTTGTCTGGATTATGCCTATGGACTTCATATCGTGGATTATGCTTATGGATCTATCTATTCATATCCTATTGCTGGAGGTTTATCATGGAAGGCGCACCCATAAAGGTTATCCGGTAATAATTGTGACTTATGTCAAGGATGCCTACTCTCTACCTCGGTGGTATGTTTTTTATTGCTCATATGTCTATGGAATAGATTCACCTATTTGTGTGCATTTGTATTCCAATGCAAAACTCTATTATGCACACATTGAGGGGGAGTCTCTCTCATAGTTATCAATGTTTGTCTTGTGTCTTTCTCCTGCAAATCCTGGTATTGTCATCTAACACCAAAAAGGGGGAGATTGAAAGAGCATTTCATGTTTTCCTATGTTTTGCGTGTTAGATAACAATACTATGGAGACTATTCATGTGCGCTAAGTGTGCAGGAAGTTTTGAGGGGGGGCGGATAATCCGCCCCACCAAGGGCCGGATAATCCGGCCTACCTCATCGCTCAAAGGAAGCCAAGGCGCGCCGCTCGGTGTCCGGTCGGATTTTCTCCCAGAAAATCTGAACTGGGGCGGTTTTTCTTCCCCAGGCCGGATAATCCGGGTGTCGCATGGGCCGGATAATCTGGGCCCCAGTTTTCGAGCAAAAGGGGCCAAGGCGCGTCACACGGTATCCGGTCGGATTTTCTCCTGGAAAATCCGAACTGGGGCGGTTTTTCCTCCCCAAGCCGGATAATCCGGCCCTCGCATGGGACCGGATAATCCGACCCCCAGAAGTTGATCAAGGGCAACCTCGGCGCAACGCTCTGATAGGGGGCGGATTATCTGCCGGATATTCCGAGTCTGGGGCGGTGTTTTCCCCAGGCCGGATAATCCGTCCCTCACTTGGGCCGGATAATCTGGCCCCCAAAGGTTGCAACGGCTGGTTTCTGAAGGGGGTATAAATACCCCTTCTTCCCCAACATTCAGAATCCTTGATTCATTCAAAATTGTCCAGACATTGTGCAAGAGCTCTCATTCTCGATCTCCCACTTCAACCACCCGAAGGTCTTGATCTTTGGTGGAATTGAAGGAGGAGAAGTTCATCATCATCATCAAGAATCAAGCGCTTCAACTCCTCTCCATTCACTTGGAGAAATCCCTGATCTAGTATTCTTGTCAATACTTAGATCTTGTTTATTGTAATTGATAAGTTTGTTCTTGTGGCAGCTTGTTATCATTTCGGGAGCCTTCAAGTTGTTGTGGAGTTGTTGCCCCGCTAGTTGTGTAAAGGCGCTGGTGCCCGCCTCGAAGGGTACCTATAGTGGAAGGTGGATCAGGCCTTTTGTGGCGAGATCCATCGGAGAACTAGGTGAGGCCTTTTGTGGCGTGGTGGTCTTAGTACCGTCCACCCCTCCAACGCAGACGTACTTCCCTTAACAAGGAAGGAACTGCGGTCAAACAAATCCCGTGGCTCCGCGTGCTTCACTTCGGTTTACCCGTTCCTCTTCCACTCGCTCTTTACTCGCTAGTAGATAGGTTTGCATATAGGGAAATTCCACCTAATAGTTTATCTAGAGAATTTACCCTTTGTGCTAAGCCTAAAATTGAAAAAGAGTTAAAAATTGGTGTAGCACCTATTCACCCCCTCTAGGTGCCCATACGATCCATTTCAGTAGGGTTAATGAGAAAAGATCCGGGGATCATCTCAATCAGATTTCGGTGCCTAGTACCAGTAGAGCATGCTTACATGACTCCTACTGCTGGGAAGCAAGCACAAACACTTAATCATGCTAAATCATCTATGCACACTCCCCTAAGAAGAACCACGGATAAATAAAGCATGATTAGTACATGTGCACAACCAAAACTTTAGAAGTCAATCCTATGAAAGAAATAAATTTCCATTATCTAACTTCTCTCCCAAATTGAATACATTAAGATGTTTGAGAACATAAGGTAGACACAGACAATTTTTCATTAAATAATATAAATAAACATCTACAAGTGACAAGTGTTGTAATCAAATAAACAACATAGTTGATAAACAAAAAGTGATCCATAATCATAACATCAATCTAAGAAAAACTTATAGTAATACAATCTATCTTAAATACCAAGCTTTGGAATCAACTCATCATTATAGGTAATCTTAAACTATCCTAAGGATCAATGCTTAACAACAAATATCTAGAAACTATCTATCTAAAGCTTAAGTGAACAATTAGAAGAAAGTGTAGTAACATGATGGATAATACTCCAACATGCATTGAGTGCTTAATTAAACAATTAGTACTTTAATAAGATAAGTTATGACTCCAACATGCATGGAGGAAGAAAATTGTTGATGTGCAAGCTAAAGATTCTGCTCTTGTAGCCTGGACCAAAATTTACAGACTAAAAGATCATGGAGGCCTTGGAGTGTTAAACCTGAACATTCAAAATAATGCTCTTCTACTCAAAAACCTTGATAAATTCTATAATCATCATGACATTCCATGGTTTCATCTTATTTGGAATACTTACTACAATGAGGGACAACTGCTAGGGAATCACATGGAAGGATCCTTTTGGTGGAAGGCCCATCTCAAGCTAATTGATGCGTATAAGGATATGGCAATATGCCACATTGGTAATGGGAAAACATAAAATTTCTGGACTGACCTTTGGCATGATAAATGCTTACAGATCAAGATGCCACACCTTCTTTCATTTGAAAAAGAACTCATAGCAATGTCCAAGACTTCATCCAGACTAAATTTCTAGAGGATTAGTTTCACCTTCCCCTTTCATGGAAAGCTTTCACCTTCCCCTTTCGTAGCGAGCTTTCTCTAAATTGAGCATATTGAAGAAATTTGCCAGCAAACTCTCCTCAAAGTTCAGGATATATATTAATTCGCAATTAATATATATGCATATTATAAAATCTCTGTTAGTCCAAAACATCTTTCAGCTTCTTTACTTCTCCGAACTACTTCGGATCCTCTTCGGAACTATTCCGACATTCTCTCTTTCATACTTCATTGATTCTGTTCAACCAAAAGATCTAAAAATATCATCATACCCTTAAGTGTACTACCCATACGGTTCGAGAACATCACAGACATGATCGAGACCTTTCTCAGATAAATGATCACTAGCAGGACCGGGATGCCCATAATGACCCCTATGCATTTCATGATTTCTATTGTCGGTTGAACCATAACGTTGAGTCCAAATCCCTTTGTTACTTTGATACATGACTTGTCCGAGATCTGATCATCGGTATCTAATACCTTGTTCAATCCTGTTACTGACAAATACAGTTGTACTCATTCCGTGATATTCCATCCCCGTGACCTAGTCACATGTTGCACAATATTTATGTATGTAATCTCACTGAGTGGGTCTGGTGTATATTTCTGTCACGCAGGCGAGCAAATCCCGATCTTGATGCATAGGCCATAACTATTCCTCTGGAATACCCAACATGCATCTTTATAGCCACTCAGTTACGGCCATGACGTTTGATGCAGTAAAAGCAGCCTCAGGTGATAGTGATTAGTATGATCTCACAGTCAAAGGAGTAGGATACTTCGTTTCTAACTATTGCAACGATGACCATATGACTATGATCATGCTGCAATACTTATATTGGGTAAAATCCATCATATCATTCACCAATGATATGACTTCATTGTCAGTCGGCATAAATGCACCGTGATTAGGAAACCTTGATCATCAGTTGCTCAATGAACTAGTTAAATAGAGGCTACAAGGGACTCTGCTTTGTTTAATATCACACGTGTATCAATGTTTTCGTTTGATACAAAACTATTATGAGCTTATTGAGATATGATAATAAGCATCCATTATTATTTATCTCTAGGGCATATCTCCTTCACAACATGAATATATAATTCGACAACTGAATGCTATACTCAATGATATATATCCGGTGTTCACAGAAGCATAACTTAATAACTTTATGAATATAGTGGAAATTACATCATATATGGTTGTCTCTAGGGAATATTCCCAACAAATGTCTTCTACGAGGAGCCAGATCTCTCTGGGGGACTTGAGAGCATAGACTACATTATCCAGTACGCAGCTTGGAGAGAAAGACCCATAGTAGTTGTCGGTAGAACTAGTAGTATCTCGATTGAGTCGAGCGGTATCAAACCTTAATAAATAAGTTGTTGATCTCGCAACATGTTATTAGTTTGCTTCTTATCATTCTCAAGATGTAACCGCAGTTCAGTTTCTGAGGTATCCTCGAGTTAGGAGGACCCCGCTATGAACACTAATTTATTTGGAACCGTAATTCTCTAGCTGGTGTAAAATATTTGCGGAACGGTGTTTCAGAAGTATCAAGTCAACAACTTGCGTACTACAACATGTAGTGGTATGTTGGATGACCGCGAGCCGACCGGTCATCTGATCTGGAAGGTTCCGCCACACCGCTGTATGTGCTCGATGTGCTGCAAGTTGTTTTGATTGGCTTTTTTTTTGGAAATGAGCATATATTAATATCACACGGATACCAATTACACCCAGCCTCTGCAACAACGCATACCCTATTGGCAATACGGATGCACACAACCAAAAAAGGAAGAAGAATTACAAAAAAGAAAAGTCCCACTACAGTGATTAGACCCTTAGTAGCAGCGACACTAACCCCACTAGAACAACACCAGAAGTCCAACATCTCCAATAGCGATGCCTTCAAAAAGGAAACAGAGCACAAGCACCATATCACCTGATCAAAGATCATAGGTTTTCACCCTGGAGAAAGTCCTCGCTCACAAAACAATGCCTTCAACAAGGTCATTGCCAGACACAACCAATTAAGGTCAGGCCTTGGATTTTCACCCTGCAAGGTAAGACTGTGAACTCCTCCTATTCTGCCGCCCCCACTTTCCGATGCCGCTGCTACAATTCACGAATCACCAAGCCAATTCCTCATCGCTACTAGGACTCGAGCCACCATAGCTAGTCCACCAATCTTGGCTTCCATGACATTCTCCGCACACTGACTTCACCATGGAACTAAAGACATGTTCCATGATGGCAACAGACTGCAGAGCTTCGCCTCGCTCCCTGTGAAACCAAACGGTCAGAAAAACGACGGTTGCACGCGACCGAATCTCATCCGTTCCAGCAATCTCCAGGCATGAATCGCCCATGGGAGTTCGTCGGCGGAGCCTTCCGGAACACGACACCGGCACCAGATCTATGGAAATAGGCTGAAGGCAGATCTTCGTCTTGGCGTGAGAGAAATCCTAGGACCGAGCCTCTGCCAGCAGATGCGACCCGCGCCACCATCTGTCGAGGGAGAACCGCCATCAAATCCCGAGGCCGCCGCCCCGGCTTCCAGACCTCGCCGCCATCAGATTGTTGTCGGGGCGACAACCATCGAGCGCCCAAGGGGCTTCCTGCGGGGGAGAGGCCACCACACGAGGAAGCAGTCCCGCCGCCACCGTCGGCCGGCTGGGCTTAGCCCGCCGGCGTCCTCAAGTGGCAGCGGAGGAGGAGCGGGAGGAGAAGTCGGGGGCGGCGGCGGCTTAGGGTTCCGCCCGTGCCGCCTCTCCCGAGAGCAGCGCGTGCGGAGGGTTTTTTCCCGTGTCTGGCGATCGTTTTGATTGGCTTATGGACGGAACCGACGGTGGACGGCGAACAGACGAGGGCTAAATGAAGCGCCCTACCCTATCTACGATATAATTGCCCAGTTTCATGCCGTGACAGCATTCAAAAACACTTTCGATCGCTAATACTCCCTCCATTCTAAATTAACTGACTCGGCTTTGTCTAGACACTGATGCTTCTATATACTAAAATACGTTTAGATACCATTTTTGACAAAACCAAATCAGTTAATTTGGAGGAGGGAGTAAGTAGTACTGACAGTATGCGTGGTGATACCGTGGCAGTGCACCTGTAGATGCAACCCTAATTAAGCCGTGTGTATGTCCCGGCCCTGCACGTTGAGGATCTAAACCTGGGCGGCGGCGGCACCTACCTACGTACCTATTTTGTGGAATCGCACGTACGCCACCTACCGTGTGATCGACGGTGGTAGAAGCTTTGTTTGCAAGCAACAAAGACTTTCACCACAATATATATGGATCGAGCAAGGTGTGCTATAGTTACTCCCTCCGAACCATATTAGTTAACTTGGCTTTGCTCTATTCGAATGTATCTAGCACTAAAACATTTTACATACATCTAAATCTAGAAAAATCAAAATCAACTCGGAGAGAGTACTAAAATTGGTGGACGTTACGTGTCTTTTGGGCAGCAAACTCAACTCAACTCAAACTGCTCGCCCTCATCCCTTTGGCCTTTGAAAGGGTACACGGCATCGACGAGCCTGCAAAATAGTCAAAGGTGCAAGCAGCTCCGTACAGGCGTGCCGCAGTTGGTCTCTTCAACGCGGCAGTGGCCAGCCAAGGATGGGCGCATACAAGGATTCCCTTGGGAGAATATGCGAGAAGCGGAGCCCGAGTTCTAGCAATGTGTGTGTGTGTTTTTTCTTTTCTTTTTTCAATACTTTTTCGGAGATGATATTTAAATCTTTCAAAAAAAAAAAAGATGGATTTTCTCCAATGATTTTTACAGATGTTCTATGCGAACCTTTAAGAATAACATGTCGCATTTTAGGCTACAAAAGAAAAATCATGAACATATGCCTGCAATAAGCAGGCAAAAAAGGAAAACAAACTCGGTTTCTGTCTTCACATTTTGTCTTTTTTTTTTTGCATCTGGAAAATATAATTGGATGAAACTCTGAAATTGCAAAGTATATTCTCTTTAGCAACCCCTTTTTGAAGTGAAAAAGGATGAAAATTTATGCATACTTAAATAATGTAGGTCAAATGGTGGATTTTATGGACTCCTCTCTGCTAATAATGAAGCTTGGGTCACCATGTAATGTGTCCGATGATCGGTTGCGACTTGACAATGAGCTAGGGTGATGGGTGGTTCCGGCGAAACTCATGACCATACATCTAATTAACATCGTCACAAAAAATTCAAGAATATTCCCTTATGCATATATAGAACCTCGACGATGGATCCTTTTGTCCACCGCTCCTACTGTCTAGTTACATTCGTCTCCTTTTGGGATTTTTTTTATCACTTCAAAACTCCACAAAGGATAATGATTAGATACTATATTTTGTCGATGTTAATGGTGCCGGAGCAAGGGTTTTATAGGAGACCTCTTGCAATGGAGCCTAGGCGCCGGTCGGCCATCGACCATCGGCCGTGGCCTAACCCCTACTCGTGCCAACGTGGCACCAGTCGACTGCGACCCGTGATCGAGCTATCTGTGGTGTTGGGTCAAGTCACAAAAATCCTCCCCACACAAAAAAATCATATACACAAAAAGGTAATGTTGAGTTAATGTATTTCCCATTTTTGTTCCGCAGAGAATATTCCCATGCGTACATCCCTGCTGCTGCTGCTGATGGGTACCAATGAGCTAGGGTGATGGGAATTTCAATAATATTCTTGTATGCACAGATCCTCAACGACGGCTCCTTTTGTCTAACACTCCTACCTGCCAATTTTATTTCATTTTCCATTTTTATATCACTTAAAAAAATCCACAAAGGATAAATAACTGGACACTATATTTAGATGTGCCAATGGCGCGGGAGCGAAGATTTTATGGGACCTTCCGACAATGGAGGCTAGGCGTCGGTCGGCGAACGGAACGGGCCATGGCAATCTACCTCCCGCTCGCGCCAACGTGGCGTCGGTCGATTACGACCCGTGATCGAGCTAAGGTGATATGTGTGGTATAGGGTCAAGTCACACAAATATTCCACATACACAAAAAAAAAAGAGTCGTACAAAAATTAAAATTAGAATTAATGCATTTGTGATTTTTTTGTTTTGCAAAGAATATTCCCATGCGGGCGGGCGTACATCCCTTCATCACGGTGATGGATAGCATCTCCCAATCCTGCTATGTTGTGTTGGTATTCTCGTGTGGCCAGCAAGGTTTCACGCGTCGGTAGAAATAAATAAATTACGTACCAGCGACATATAGCACCACCTATGAGGGAGGCTTCTTTTTGGACTTAGAAATTCTCACTCATCAAACACATCGCCGTCGACGACGCTGGAAACAAGTGTGACGGCGACGACCCCAGCCTGCACAAAAGGGCCGCCAACCTCTCATCTCATCTTTCTTCCGGTAATATGGCCCTGGCTCGCCGTATTGTTTTCTCCAAAGGGGTTTCAACAGATGGAGAACAAAAGGTGGACAAAATATCTTTTATAATATCCAGTCGTTTCCTACCCTCTTCCGACGGCCAGGATCGCGTCATCTTCCACCCATCGACGACCGCCGCCCATCCCCTCATCCACCAACCCACCTCACCACAACCACCTCCCCCCGTGCGCCCTGTCCACCGTACACTCGTCACACCCCACGGCTTGGTTTGTTTTATGCATAGTCCGGCTGCTAATTGGTACGGCCCCTCTACTTCAGATACAATTTGTTTAAATTTTTTGATTATCACCGACTACTCTAAATTTTTGGTCCCATACTACTTAACCAGAGAAAATTAGTACTCCTCCACCGTTTTAAATTATAAAATGTTTTATCTTTTTTAAAATGCATGTATAGTTCAGAGCAAAATAAGTGAATCTACACACTAAAAAAGTTTGAACAGATATTTTCATAAAAAAACTATAACATATTTTACAACCAAGAAAGTACATTCTTAGTCTGAAAAAAATGAATTGGATCCATCTAACTTCACATGTATCTTATACTAAACACATCTTGATACATGCTGAGTCTAGATGAATCCCAATTATTTATTTCTAAACAGAGGAAGTAATAACTTTATCATTACCAACTACTACTCTAGATCTGTTTTGACCATACAAGGGAGCCGGTATGTGACTACGACGCGAGAGAGGCGACCGTGGAGGCATTGCTAAAACCCACCTAGGTTCCTTTCCCTCGCCGGCGATGCCGTCAGTCCGTTTTGTCTCCGGTATCCTTAGGGTTATGAAGGTGTGGCGGACCATGGTCCTCGTTGACGAGGGTTTCCTTTTCTTTGTTTCGCCAATTTTTTAGTATCCTCTTCAGAATGTTAAGACGACGGCTATGTGTTGAAGTTAGAATAAAGTACTACCTGCCTTATCCTCGCGCCGATGGTGTGTCTAGTGCCGACGGAGGACGCGTGGAGTCGTATCCGGCGGGTCCCTTGGGATGTGGTCGTTTTTCTTTTTCGCAGGTATGGTTTCTGGCCGACCTTTTTTGATCTACAATTATCATCATTAGAGATTGTTTTTGTTCTGGTGCACGGCGATTTTCCATCTGTTTACTATAACAAGTTCTACTATGACAAGGTTTGCTCGGCTCCGATGGTGGAGGAGTGAAGACGACGATGTGTCTTCGCCTCGTGCTACTTTCTGTACTCATCGCTAAGTGGTACATGAACCAATTTGTAAATTTTTTTAATTTAGGCCTCAGTGTACTGCTGTTGATGATGATTAATATATTGGTAGATTTGTCGCAAAAGGAAAAACAACTACTCCCTCCGTTTTAAAATATAAAATGTTTAGTTTTTATGAAGCGATGTATTTAGACATTTTTTGGTGTGTAGATTTGGAGCGAATCTGCTTATAAAATAGTCTAGATAAATTCGTCTCACAAAAGCTACAGCATCTCATATTTTGGAACTGAGGGCGTACTACTCTAGATCAATTTAAAACAATACCACATCTATGACCTCACGGAGTATTTAATGCATATTTAGGCCTAAAGTGCCGCTAATCGTAGCAGCCAGTGAATCTGCACATAGACAAATCTAGATACATTCGTGCTTTTTTCACGAAAGCTAAAATATTTTATATTTTGAAACGGAAGAGAGTACTACTTAGATTAGTTTAAAATAAATATTTAGGGCCTAGAGTGCCGCTAATCGTAGCAGCCACCGGCGGCTAAGGCCTAGACAGCAGTGTGATCACGGCCCATGGACCGCGTCCAGGGAACCACCACCCTAGGCCGTCGCCAAGAGTACCCCACCCCAACGAGTCTCCCAAAACGCACCACAAAAATCCTATACATAACCCCCACCTCCCTCTCCCTCTCCCTCCCGTCCGTCCCCTCCTCACCCCCCACCCACCTCGCCATCTCCGCCCACCCCACAGCACCATGGCAGCGCACTCCGTCGCCGCCGCGCACGCCACAATCGCGGCCCGCGCCGGCCCCGCGCCCACCGCCGGCGCGGCCTCCGCCCCCGCGGAGCGCCTGGGGTTCCGCCTCAGCTCGCTCGCCGGCCGCGGCCTCCGCTCCCCGCTCCCGGCGCGCCGCGGCTCCCCCGCCGCTTCCTCCTCGCGCCGAAGCCAGCGCGTGCGCGCCTCCGCCGCCGTCGAGACCGTCGAGGGCGCCGCCGCCACGGGCGAGCTGCTCGACAAGTCGGTCAACGCGATCCGGTTCTTGGCCATCGACGCCGTCGAGAAGGCCAACTCGGGCCACCCCGGCCTGCCCATGGGCTGCGCGCCCATGGGTCACATCCTCTACGACGAGGTCATGCGGTACAACCCCAAGAACCCCTACTGGTTCAACCGCGACCGCTTCGTCCTCTCCGCCGGCCACGGCTGCATGCTCCAGTACGCCCTGCTCCACCTCGCCGGATACGACGCCGTCAAGGTATAGCCGCTTCCCCGTTCTACGCTTCCTTCTTCCCCGTAGCGGTGTTTCGCATCTGCTTTTCTTGTGTGGAATTCGCTGCGGATTAGTTGGAGCGGCGAAATCGCGATGTAGTTTGGTGAAAAGCTGTTAGGTGAAACAGTGGACAGCAGGATCCTGACTGCTATTTTCCGTGCTGGCTTCGCCCTTCCGAAAAAAAAAACGACCTACCTTTGTCCAGCTGTCAGAGATCTATCTCGTTTAATTTAAACCTCCTACCCAAAATTTGTTGGAAACTCAGATCCTGCACCTTGGACTCATCACTCGAGTTTAGCTGTAAAACCTGCTGTAATCTGCTAGTAGTTGTTTAATATGGCTAATTTAAGTCATCTCTTCCGGCGCCACCAACCTTGGTGTAACCATGACACTCTATGCTACCGCAGGA
This sequence comes from Avena eriantha, assembly GCA_910589775.1. Lineage (NCBI taxonomy): Eukaryota > Viridiplantae > Streptophyta > Magnoliopsida > Poales > Poaceae > Avena > Avena eriantha. The sequence goes on along the minus strand of OU342744.1, from coordinate 79,424,262 downwards.
AGCGGACCTGAAGCAATTCAGACAATGGGGAAGCTCAACCCCGGGACACCCCGAGAACTTCGAGACCCCTGGAGTTGAAGTCACCACTGGTCTGTTCATCTCAGCTCAGCTCACACCTACTCTGACCTGCCATGCCCAAGCACCAGACTAACTGTCTGCTTTTCTTATGCAGGTCCTCTTGGCCAGGGTATCGCAAATGCCGTCGGGTTGGCACTTGCCGAGAAGCACTTGGCTGCTCGCTTCAACAAGCCTGACAGTGAAGTCGTCGATCATTACACGTAATATTCCGACCTTGCTGTTTTCCATTTACTTCGAGTGGTGCAGTGGTTTTTAACGTCGTATTATGTGGATTTTGTATAGGTACTGTATTGTGGGAGATGGGTGCAATATGGAGGGTATCTTGAATGAGGCTTGCTCATTGGCTGGGCATTGGGGTCTCGGCAAGCTGATCACTTTCTATGATGACAACCACATTTCCATTGACGGAGACACAGAGATTGCTTTCACAGAGGATGTGAGTGCCCGCTTTGAAGCTCTTGGGTGGCACACAATCTGGGTTAAGAACGGCAATGATGGATATGATGAGATCCGTAAAGCCATCCAGGAAGCTAAATCAGTTACCGACAAGCCCACTTTGATCAAGGTTACTTTCTTTTGTTCTCCGGGAATTATCTTTGTCTGTTGCTGTAGAGTTCCATCGTATTAACCCAAGATATTGCTCTTTTTAGGTGACTACTACAATCGGTTTTGGATCCCCCAACAAGGCCAACTCATACAGTGTACACGGAGCTGCATTGGGCACCAGCGAGGTCGAAGCAACTCGGGCAAACCTTGGATGGCCCTATGAGCCATTCTTTGTGCCTGAGGATGTCAAGAGGTTTGTTTGTTTGTTGTGTGTGTTGGTTATCTGAATGAGGATGATGAACCTGCTTACTCATCGTTTCTTTTCATGGACTGTCACAGCCACTGGAGCCGCCATGTGCCCCAAGGTGCTGCACTTGAGGCTGATTGGAACGCTAAGTTTGCACAGTATGAGCAGAAGTACCCAGAAGATGCTGCGACCCTGAAAAGTATCATCACAGGGGAGTTGCCTGCCGGCTGGGCTGATGCTCTTCCTGTAAGTGGTTTTTGCCATATTTACTTCTTACTTTAGCTGATATGTGAAAAAACGAGATCACTGATGGTAGATTGTTTGATTTCTGTCCAGCAATACACTACAGAGAGCCCAGCAGATGCCACAAGGAATCTCTCTCAGCAGTGCCTGAATGCACTTGCGCCAGTTGTGCCTGGTCTTATTGGTGGTAGTGCTGATCTTGCGTCCTCCAACATGACACTGCTTAAGATGTTTGGCGACTTCCAGAAGGATACGCCTGAGGAGCGCAATGTCCGCTTTGGAGTCAGGGAGCACGGAATGGGCGCCATCTGCAATGGTATTGCGCTGCACACACCAGGGCTCATCCCATACTGTGCCACTTTCTTTGTGTTCACCGACTACATGAGAGGTGCCATGAGGATCTCAGCCTTGTCCGAAGCTGGAGTTATCTATGTCATGACCCACGACTCTATTGGTCTGGGTGAAGACGGTCCGACCCATCAACCCATTGAGCACTTGGTGAGCTTCCGTGCCATGCCGAACATATTGATGTTCCGCCCTGCTGATGGCAAGGAGACTGCTGGGGCGTACAAGGTCGCAGTCCTCAACAGGAAGAGGCCATCTATTCTCGCTCTCTCCAGGCAAAAGCTTCCTCACCTGCCTGGTACCTCGATCGAGGGCGTTGCCAAGGGCGGGTACACCATCTCCGACAACTCAACCGGCAACAAGCCTGACTTCATCTTGTTGAGTACTGGATCTGAACTGGAGATTGCTGTCAAGGCTGCCGAAGAGTTGACCAAGGAGGGGAAGACCGTCCGTGTTGTGTCATTTGTCTCCTGGGAACTGTTCGACGAGCAGTCCGACGAGTACAAGGAGAGCGTGCTCCCTGCGGCCGTCACTGCAAGGATCAGCATTGAAGCTGGGTCTACCCTGGGATGGCAAAAGTACATCGGATCTGCTGGCAAGACCATTGGCATCGACAAATTCGGCGCCAGTGCTCCTGCTGGGATCATCTACAAGGAGTACGGTATCACCGCGGAGAACGTCGTCGCCGCAGCCAAGAGCCTGTAACTGTAAGATCGTATTTGTTGAGAGTTTTTGTCATCCTTGATGCCAAGCAACACCACACTTGCCCAAAGCTTTGGAATAATGGAGGGAGAGAGGAGGGGGTGCCTGCGTCGGAAGCGTGAGTGGTATTTTAGGCCTGTAATAAACAATGCCTTTTCCATTCGCGTTGGTGTTATTCAATTGCCCCTTAGATGATTCATGAGGGCGAACCTGATCAAATTGGGGATTGGTTTTTGTTTTATGTTTACATTTGTGAACTGATAGTCGTGCTTACGATGGATGTTTCATTCTCCCCCAAGATCAACGTCGCTACGGGTGTTTATGCTATGGTGTGTCCGTAGTTCTTGTAGTTTGCTCCCCATTTCCTTCTCCCATACAGAGGTTTCGATGCCTATTGTTACAATTGCAATAAATATAGAGTTTTTCCTGTCAGTTTGGTGTGTTCTTGTCTATAACCATTACGAGATGTCATACGAAATACTATATCAGAACCGTATTGGTTTCCAGAGTCACATATTCTCCACTCGTAGCAACCCCTGCGGCTGCTGTTGCTCATGGTTGGTTCATACATTCTCTCGTCTGATCTCTACTCTATCTGCGTTGGGGTTCATTGCATCAGCTGAGACATGTGGAAGGCATGCTGCTGTATCTCTTTAGCCCTGTATGTGGCCAGCTCCGTGGGGTTGCTATTCACTGGATAGAAACTGGATAGAAATGAGTCTGGAGGGCCATCCGGTAGTGCCTTTGTGGCCAGAAACTCTCGTGGCAAGATAAGCTATCGGTATTGTCATCCTGTTTGATGTGTTCGCAGCCTCACGCCAGGATGGGCGTGTCTCTGGGCAGACAGTAACAGGTGGTCCCATCGCGGAGCCTATACTTGTTTCCTACAGCTGAAGAACCGTAAAGGTTTCTTCTCATCCTCGCCAGATACAACTCAACATGTTGGAGGAGGATGAAGAGCTGAAGTTTGTCGCATTTCGTGGATTTCTTGCTGTAATGTAATTCCCGGTGCCTTTCAAGCCTATGCAGCTCATGTAAAGATACAACACAGGCTTTCTACTCTCTGTATTTCCTTCATCGCGGCAAGAGGATATGGAATTGAGAGACACGGAGAGAGTGATATTTATAGATTGGGAATTGGTGGCATCAAGGTGCCTTGTTGGCCCATCGGATCCTGCGGATTGTGTGAGCTAATTCAGCACACGTGGTACAATACCTTATCTTGGGTCCGCTTTGATTTGCTATCTTCACATTTATGTGTGGTAGAGCCATATGCCTGCTGCGTCATAGGCTTTCATGTCTCGTCGGTCGCATGCCTCCCAACCATAACCATGCAATCTCTAGATTTTCGATATTTTGCAAAGCCCGGGATAGAAAAAAAAGGAGAAATGTTGTGGTCACAGGATGGAATTTCCTATTTGAATAAACCTTGTAAGCGTAAAAGAAGTAGGTTTGTTTAGTGCTGGACCTTTCTTTAGAAATCACAATTATTCTTGATTATTAAGGGATATTATGGATTGAATGAGCAAATTAAACAGTATGCTGACAAAGAGGCTCTATTCCAAAGTAAGAAAAAAGCAATTGTCCTACAAAAATAAACAAATTGTTATGTTCTATTTAGTAATTTAGAACAAACATAAACTAATTCACTAGAAAAGGAACATAAAAACATGCATGTGGATTAACTCCCTTTTTTCCAAGGTTTGTATTTTTCCAATAAAGAGTATATATTAATACTACGCCTAGCCTCGTGGGAACAAAGAGAAGGCCTAAGAAGGTTCTAAACGTGCCCAAGGGCCCTTGAATCAAATGGGCATCAATCCCATGGCCTAGATTGCATCTCCAACTCTATATATTGATGAGAAACCCTGCTTTTGGATGCACCAAGACATTGTCACGAATTTGCGTCTCCCTTGGCACCGCCAACAGGGAGAGAGACTCCTCCATAGCAGCACCAACATCAAGAAAGAAGGAGGGCCAAGGGGCCTTCGTCCCTTAGCGAGCCACCGCCGCCCTACGGGCTGCTACCGTCGCCACCATGCCGCCATCTCCACCATCTCTTCCATGGTGCGGATCCTCTCTATCAATATCATCATCAACCCTCTGGTCCTCATGGCCTTGTTTGATTAATTCCCCTTGTTGGTGTGGGGTGGAAGGGAGTTGGATGAGATCTCTTATGTAATGATGAATAACTATCATAATTTGTGGTGCCTATATTGTGGTGATGTTTGTGTATGATTGTTAATGCAATTTTGCTATGCCACAACAAGGAATTTGCTTATCTATGACCCTCTATTTTCGTCACAGAATCATCACAGTAGTCCATCTATGACGATCTAGTGAGATCGTCGAAAACTGGATGTCACTAATGAACTATAACGATGATTTTGGTAAAATCACCATAACCACCTATGAAGATATTGGATCATCATAACCGTTATGACGGTCCAATATCGTCATGGACCATCTAGCCAGGCCAGGTCAGATCCTATGTGGCCGACCCGACGTGGCAAAACTATGATGAAACAAGATCGTAGTAAATCAAAATTAGCCAAATCCATTCAGTGGCCTAAATGGGCCGAGCCAAGTAATTCTGGCCTTTTTCTTCTCTAGGCCCTTATCTTTGATTCGTTTCTTTTTAGACCATGGCCTTCTTACAATCAATTTCGTTTTTGGGCCCTAGGCTTTTTACCACCCATATTTTTTCAACAATTTTGGTTCTATTCTATGAAGTATGCACTGTTAAGTCCAATAAGAATAGGGCCATGGCCTTTTTCAAATCCAGTTACTAAGAGGTCCATATGGGCCTTTCCAAGAATACAATAACCTATAATTTATATCAAAACAGTAGCAACCAGAACATCAAATTCCAAAGCAACAGAAATCAAATAATTACAATCATGAGTGATTGTTCACATAAGGTATCAAGTAATTACAATCATGAGTCATGGAGACAACATATGTAACGAGGTGCTTACAAAATATAAGCTTTACAAACATAACAAGATACCAAAATATTTACTAGCTACAATAAAACTCCTAGCTGAACGAGATATCCAGCTCCAGCCTGAAGCTCATGTAGATGAGAGGAAAGACAATTTTTCCTATGTTGAGACTTTACTGAAGGCCAACATCTGCATGTTAAAATAGAACATTTAGGAACATAATAATTAAAAACAGATCTATAATCGACACAATTTCTAGCCTATATGAATCACAGTAGGAACAACCATTACATGAATCAAAGAAGAACAAGCAAAAGGAGTAGCCATTTGTAGGGATGCAAGCCGTCGGTCCAGCGACCGTGGTGGTCAAACTAGTGTCATTTTTAGGGTTTCAAAACATAGATAACATGTATACTGATTGAAAACACACAACTTGATTCAGTGAATGTTTCTACATAACAAACATAATAGACATGCAATTGAACAATCAGGTGAGAGAAATCCAATGCCACGATGAAGACATGCATGGTCAGGAAAAATGCAGATAGAAAAATACTCACCAGGTTAACCCAATGCAAGATAATAGAGCAAATATGTCAAAGTAATCAGATTTACTAATGTATTTGTCACATGATACATGCATCAAGCATCAAGTCATGAAGTATCAGACACATATCTGTTCAAGAAGACAAGTAGATAACGGAGTTTGTGTCGATGAGGATAGCATCAACATTAGTGAGTTCCAAATATCCCATATCAAGAGTACATTGGACTGTACAATATTTGGATGCCTCAGCTTTATCAGCAAGTTGACCTCATGCTTAAAATATTGACTACAAACCAAAGAAAGTAAATGTTAAGTAACACTCTGTCAGACATACATGTGACAAAAAAATCTGTACACACTCTGTAAGAATTTCACCAAAAGAGCCCCACAATAGTTAGCAGGTTTGATGAACTTAAGATAACATAATTGCAAAATGAACTAAAGGTGGAGCAGAGCACATGTTTATTATGCAAATATAAAAAAGCTCATTATCTTCCTAGTATCATACAAAGTTACCTAGTTGGAGCACATGTATTAAGGATTGGAATAAAAAACACTAAACTTTATAACCTCTAACTAATTTGACATATCACTGCTCACTGTAGGAAGAATATGCCAAATGTTACCCAGTTGGAGATCACTCAAGGAGAAACATAAAATGCTGGCCTAACCAACTATACCAACTGCGATGTGCCTCAACTTTGAAACAAGAAATTCTAGAGTCGTCATGTCAATACATTCAAATATGCACATGACTACTACTATTCAGAAGCCCGGACTAAAGGTCCCAGACGAACTGAGACTAACCGTGGTCCAGCCCCGTGCGCCGTCCTAGCCTAACGAACCGGAACTAATGTTGCGATTAGTCCCGGTTCATATTGGAACCGGAACGGATCGCTTGGACGGAAGCCTTGTTTTCTATTAGTGCTATGTACTGCCCACTGTTGCTAGAGAAAATGGAACTGAGAGGCTTAGGAGAGACTATTTGTCAAGCGAAAATCCTAGACCTACGGACTGGGCTTGACATTAAGGTGCCGCGCTAGCCCACCGCATCCCAGGGCAGCTTGTGTAAACTTGCACTGCTTTAGCACATGCGATACTTTCTCTAGCCAGCTCTGATTTGCTATCTTCGCCTTTATGTATAGTGATACTCAATACTTCTGCGTCATAGTCTCTCATCACAATGTTTTTAAAGACTCTCAAATGATTGTACTAGCATGACAATTGTGCTGGATCCTACGACCAGTCTCATGTATAGTGTTGTGCTCAGTTGAAAAGAGCCCTTGACGTGAACTGTTGAGTCAATAAAACTCCCATTATCCAAAAAAAGAGTTTGAAGAGATGTGCTAGGTGTTATGATGTACACCTATCCATGCATGGTTCGACAAGTCGTTTCTATTTTATTGCCCTTCTTATTGAAAAGCAAAATACTCTTCTCTTAGAGCATCCACTATCTATATGCAAACGACTATCTTTAATATGTGACCCACTTCCTAGACCATAAACTAACTAGTTGCACCATGATGTATGTAGGTAAACTTGTCCATAAGGTAGGACCAACACGATAAGAGCTAACAACACACATTCTTGTGACTGATATTGGCATTATATTGCTATATGTACTAGATGGTATTATTTTAGTGCTTGTGGACAACCCATAAGTTTAAGGGTCATCTTAAGTTTTGTGGCTTGTCGACAACATTCACTATGTATATGTATAGCTCTTAAAGTGTAGTTTATCTGCTTATGGTGTGTTTTTTTGCTCTTAAGGATGACAGGGTGGTCATCCGCAGACCACTAGACACCACCGCCTCACCATCACCTCCACAACACCTCATACCGCGATGAAAACATCACGCATCCTGACTACTAGACCAGTGCACCAGGCGCTACATTTGCACACCAGGACCCGATGAGCATCTGCCGCCGCGCATCCCAAAGCAACTGCCGCCCGAGCTCGACGTCAAGAGAGAAGCAGTCACGTGCCTACACCAGGTCGGGATCTGGACGCGAGAACTCTAGGCCGGCTGCGCCCTAGGTCTTGCTGGGCTGTCGAGAAAGACGACGACCGTAGTGACCTCCAGTTTTGGGGCCGCTGCCCCAGCCTCCGAGCGGCGGTGATGCGACCTCCACCTCCCAGCCAAGTTCGACGGCCACCATCGCATCGAGCACTACAGAACCCCCCCCCCCCCCCCCCCCCCCCCCCCCCCCCCCCACACACACACACTTAGGCAGGAGGCGTCGTTGCTACCACATCCCAGTAGAGACCAGTGACCCCTTCCGGCGGCGTGGTGCATCACCCCTATGTCGCCTGGGTAATGCTTGGGGGTTTATTGCATCCCTTGACATGTGTGGAACACTAGATGACATGATAGTAGATCTCTTTAGCGTTTAGCCCCTCTAAGAAGCTAGCTGCATGTCGTTCCTATTCACTAGATAGAGACGAGTGTCTAGGGCCATCCACTGGTACCTCGCGTGGAACGAGCTTGTGGTTAGAGGAACTCATGCAAGATAGGCTATGGCTATCCATATTGCCATCCCGTTAGATGTGTTCGCAGCCTTACCCCAGGATGGGCATGTCTTTGGGCAGATAGCAACAGGAGGGCGCATCGTGGAGTCTGTTCTTGTTTCCTACTGTTGAAAAACCGTAAAGGTCTCTTCTCATCCTCGCCAGATACTACTCGACAAGTGGCAGGAGGATGAAGAGCTAAAAGTTGTCGCATTACTTGGACTTCTTGCTGTAATGTAATTCCTGGTGCCTTTCAAGCCTACCTTAACCCACTTATATAAAACACACAATTTGGACTCCTTGTATATTGCTGATTTCCGGTCATCACGGCTAGAGGAATTGGAATGGAGAGGCACGAAGAGAGAGATATTTATCGATCGGGAATTCATGACATGCATGAAGGTGCCTCGTTGTCCCACCGGATTGTGTGGCTACGATGTGCTTCTACTTTTTAGCACATGCCTTACAATAATCTTCTCCGGTCATTGATTTCCTATCCTCACATTTATGTCTAACAAAACTATGTACCTGCCGTGTCCATATACCTACTCCACCATAGGCTCTCTTCTCATCGTCTCATGCATCCAAACTGTAACTAATTAGTGTTTTTTTAGTGTTTTACCTTTCTTCAGAAACTAGCACAGGGGCCCTCGCAAATGCGAGGGCAACAACTTGAGTTGGATTTCTCTTGAGGAATAATTAAGTAACGTTCACATATAAATCTAATATATTTGATGTGTCTATAAATTTCTACAACTTTTAAAACACTGCAGTTGAGATAGTGACCCGTAAACGTAAAAACATGTAGAACTCCATTTTCACTTCATTTATTGCTCGGACCAAATGAATATACAAACATACACCCTAGTTAGATGTGTTGGTTGATCCAAATTAGAAATTACACATTAACATGTTTTCATGACATGCCTTTCTTGATGAAAGGACATAGGTAGCTGAACAACCATCAGATATAGTAGAGAAAACCTTTTGCACAAATAAAATATATGCTAGCACCAATTTTATCAATGTATTGTCTTCCAATGTTTATCTCAACCTGTGCAGGCAACTACTTATGTTTGTTCCTCGAGAGCACAATGATTATTTCTATGACAATATAATAGGTTGCAAATATCCAAACCATGCCATGACACCGATTCATTCTGCACCATAGAGCCCCCATGTGGATTTTAACCGGACAAACAGGCAGGGCACTCCAAGTCAAATATGCCTCCTTCCTCTTCAATACAACTATGTGGTCTTGCATGTAATATGGAGACCGTTCTCTTTCTTCTCCGAAAACACCCTCATGCTAGATACACGACATGTATCACTTAAAATCCCGATATCCACGGATTGATCTTATCTCCCTGCAAGTTTACAATGTTCCAAAACAATTATTTAGTCTATTTTATTTGAATTCATGAGTTGGTGCCATTAATTTGAAATAACTGGTCACCCCTCTTACATGATTGAACTAAATCATAAAAATAAAGTTTAGTAGAGTGTATTTGTGTGTGTTACCGTAAAAATTAATACATACATTATCACTAACTTCTACTACAACATTTGAAGTCATTGCTTTTTAAACTCTACATGGATAGTGACTTTTTAATGTATTAATAGAGGAGATGGAATGGGACATTTCAAAGTGGAATAGAGAGATTAAAAGATTTATGATTTTTGAGATTGATTGTTTTTCTAGATTGATAAAAGATCTAGTATCCTTAATTCACCAATACCATAAAAAGGGGCCTCTCGTAGTAGCAGCAAAAACTTAGCAATCTCACTACAAGCTAACTACTTGGCACAATTAAACCAAACCATTGAAATATTTATATCATTTTGTACTTCTGGGAAAAGAACTCGAAGCTCAAATAAGTATCTATGTGCTAGAAACTCAGGCTGTGTGCATCGATTCATGTAGAGGACGGGGCTCGATCCGCTCCCCATTTCTAAAAAAAATGCTAGAAACTGACCATGATGAGAGTCAAATAAAAAAAATGAATTGTCATCGTCTTCAGAAAAATAATATTAGTAATTTTTGTTTTCTAAGAACATACGGTAGACCAAAATGTCTCTTTGACAACATATCCACTGTCAAGTAGACTGATTGTTTTATTACCATAAGGTAGTTTGTTTTTGCTATTTAGGTTTTCCTATGACACAATAAAATCTTTCTCAATCATGTTAGTGCGCAAGAAAATATCTCCCATTCCATGTAAAATATTGCTACATATTCATTTTCTATACATATCGTTGAAATTATTCAAATACACACACTTCAAATCCTAGGAAATTAATAGTTATAAAGTAAAACTTATCAAAAAGTATTGGCACGTTTCAATACATTATGGAAGTAAAAGATATGCATCTTTGTTGATAATTATTCGCACGACGCATTTTGTCTGGTCACAGTTGTACAAAATCATATAATGACGTTCTAAATTGCTAGCGGTAGCTTCTGTAATGTAAAAATATATTTTCCTTTTAGAAAACCAAATCCATGCTTATATACAAACCCACAAAGCATCTAAATACACACACTTCGAGTATCATCGACAGGGTTGGCAAGAAAATCTCATATGAGAAAACATTGGTACACTCCTAGTAGAATTATTATGATGAAATAAAAGATGCTGCTACCTTTTTAACTAACAACTTATCTCCCCAGGCATTCCCACCACGTACGTATCCTTCCAGCTAAACCCGACAAAAATTCTGGTACGACTCTTTTTTTTAACGGACGTAGACACCTTTATTCACCTCTTGTTGGCACCGGTTGTATGGAAACAAATCTCTTGGAACATTGTTACTTGACTTATTATGGCCAGTACTTCTGTTTTTCCCTGGACGTACGGACTCTCGGCTAATCGTTTCCATGTCCGGTCTATTACGAGAGTCGTGTCAACCAAAAATGGACTGCACCGTATCTACAACTTTCAGTAATTAAATCATAACCATACATTTTAGATCTAACAATCAATATAATTGAGATGATGTGGATCAACCTGGTGCCTCGAAAGACATCCTTATATTGCTTTTAGTATATAATAGATCCTAATTATTCTTGATTACTAATTGTGCTGAAGTATGATCCAATTCTATTAAGGAGGCTAACTTCATCTGTGAAATCCCCGGCGTTGTGTAAACTCTCCTCGTTATAGTGAAGATTTGCTGGCTGGCGTCCATGGTTTTTCCCCTCTCTTTGTTGGAAAGGGTTTTCCACGTTAAATCTGTGTCCTCCTTGCTGTGATTTTATTTTTGTTCTTCGTTATTTGATTGTCGCAAAGCTAACAAATTGAATAAAGGATATTATGGATTGCGTTGGTAAAAAACACAATATATTGATATTATGGATTGCATGGGTAGAAGACACAATATATTGATGAAGAACCTCTATTTCAAAGTCAAAAAACCAATTGGCCTTCCAAAAGAAAGTTATGTCCTGTTATATAATTTAGAACAAACATAAACTAATTGGGAAGAAAAAAGCAGGAGAAAATCAGATTAGACTCCCATTTTTCTAGGTTGCGTTTGCACCTAACCATGCTGTCAAATCCTCATCTCAAATTCGGTTCATGCCTTATTATAAAGTATAGTATCGTTCTATTCAAATGGAATAGAACTTGCACAAACACACGGAAGATTTCACTCAAAAGGAGAAGATGCTACAGGATCACACCTGAACTTGGAAAATCACACTATTTTCATTTTCAGAAAGAGAATAGAAGAGACATATCTTAACATGCCAAACTAGCATGTTGTTCAAGCATCTGGGATTGTGACTTATCCAACCGAGGAATCTACTCAACGAAGATATGCTGTCTATATTGCCATTGTGTTTCATGTGTTTGCAGCCTCAGTTCAGGATGCGTGTGTGTATCAGGAAGTGACTGAGAGCTAGGCAGCGGAGCCTGTACTTGTTTCCCACAGCTGCAATACCCCAAAGGTTTCTTCCCATCCGGGCCAATTGCTATAGCATGACAAGCGCGAGGATGGAGTGATGGTCCTGGTCCTGCAACATGACGTCGTTGCCGTAAAATAATTCCCGGTGCAAGTCATATAGATAGAACACATTTTCTGCTCTCTGAGTATATGATCAATCTTCATCGAGTGTTCCTAGAGGAAGTAGTACACCTGAGAGACTCGGGAGACACCAGTATTTATCTGTCGGGAATTGGTGACATGGAGTGCTTCACTGGCCCACCACATTACATGGCTTCTATGTATGCGCTTCTACATGTCTACTGTTTAGCACGTGCGGTAGTTGATTTGCTATCTTTACATTTATCAGGAGTAAAACTATAGATTTGTTGCGTCATGGGCTCTCACATGTTACACCCTCCTATCCATGACCATATAATGAACATATTATGGCTAGCCGTATACTCTCACTACGGGAAAAATTGTCGTTGCCGTTGCCGTCGCCCCGTCCTTTACCGTGTGCCAAACGCCCAGGAACACGGCAAAGATTTTTTCTGCCGTGAGGGGTTCGAGCAGCACACGGCAAAGAAAACACACACGGTACATTCCTGACAAAACACACGGCAACGAAAATGCACACGGCAAAGAAAAAACAAGACACACGGCAAACAAAAGACACACGGCAAAGACAAAATGCGGCACACGACAAATCCGGCCACACGGCAAAGAGGTGGGGCCCACAGCGCACCCAGGCGAGCCTACTAACGGTGGCTGACGGTGGTACTTTGCCGTGTGTCCCTGCAGCCAGACACACGGCAAAGACATGCCTTTGCCGTGTGCTTTGTGCTCTGTACACGGCAAAGAAACTTTTTTTATTTCTTACCTCCACCAAACTACGTTCACAATGACGAGTACGAAAATTCTTAGTTCGGAGCTGAGCCTGGCTAAACTTACATTGGATCTCTGAAGAAACATCATATTGTCAACCTAAAAATGACATTTACAAAAAACATTAGCATTATCAGATCATGTACCTGTTCATATCTGACCCAGATCCGCGGGCCTCGGATCGTCTACCCCCCTAGACTTTCTTCTGACAGGGGTAGCCCAGTGTAGGACTCACTTGTTTTAGGCTTGGTTAGGTCATGTGATGATGCAAAACCATGTTTGGAAACATGTTGTGACAAGATCTACCCCGGTTTCACCGAAACGGGGAGTTTCCCCCTAATAGTCAGATTGCAGACACTTTATTTTTAGGGGACATCGCATGTCTGCGAAGGAGGTCACACTTAGGAACCAAGTTTAGGAGTTTTGAGCATGCCACCACACTTCATTACACATGCTTGGGTCACATGCATGGTTTGGATGTGTTCCGATGCCCCGAAGCGCTTCTTCCTGCGGAACCCTGATCCGCGGGCCTCGGTTCGTCTACCCCCTAGACTTTTTCTGACAGGGGTAGCCCGGTGTAGCCCTCACTTGTTTTAGGCTTGGTTAGGTCATGCGATGATGTAAAACAATATTTGGGAACATGTTGTGACAAGATCTACCTCGGTTTCACCGAAACGGGGAGTTTCCCCCTAATACTCAGACTGCAGACACTTTGTTTTTAGGGGACATCGCATGTCTGCGAAGGGGGTCACACTTGGGAACCAGGTTTAGGAGTTTTGAGCATGTCACCACACTTTATTACACATGCTAGGGTGTAGCATCCCAATTGTCTAACAATTGTAATGCTACTTGGTCTAGCAAGATAATGGCTACTTCCTATATATAATTGTTGCATCATAATTATATCATGCTCATGTCATCATGCCACCTTGCATTTGAGCATCATATAAAACCCTCTTTCATTGGTTCTTCTCTCATATGCATTAGTAATTGTATTTGCCTCTTGATATTGTATTTGGCTATTGATATATTGCTTAATGCCCAAATTGAGTTGGGGGCATATCTTTTATTCAACTCCACCACCTTTCTTTTCACCACCTTATAATTCCACCATTCCATTTACCATGGGCCTTTATTTTCTTTTGGTATTATTCTAGCTCATGTGGATGGGGTGGATCTAATTCTATAAATTCATTTGCTTGGACTTTGTTCCACTCCTTGGGAATGCATAAGAACAATGCCATTTTATTATTTTGTTTTCACCAAATAAATCAGGGCATTTATTATTTTGCATGGGCCATGCAACCATCATCACCACCTTTAGCTCCTTTGTTTTTCTCTTTGTTTAGTGGATCTTTCTTTGTGGGACCTTTTCCACCTCTCTCCACCATGTCCTTGTCCCAACAAAACCATTTCTCCAACAAGCATGTTCATATGGGATCCTCTTTTTATTTAATTTTAAACCCTCTCTCTTTCTCTATCTCTTGTTTTGTTTCCTTACCAACAACTTGTGCTCATCCACCAAGCCCTCTCCTCACTCCCTAGCTAGCCCTGTTCCATTATTCAAAATATTCAAAAACTTCCAAAAAGGAATATTTCTTGGGCTTGTTTAAATCTGCAATAAAACAAAAATCAAAACAGTTATTAAAAAAAATAAAAAGAAAAACGAAATAACAGAAAAACCTTACCTGCAGCCCAGCAGCAGTACCAGAGCAGTAGCCCACCGACGCAGCCTCTCCCGGCCCACTTCCCCAGCCGCGGCCCAGCTTGCCTTCCAGACCGTACCGGTTCGAGCCGAACCGCACCGTCGCCTCGCTCTGTTCCTCTTCTCCCTCCGGCTGACGCCGTCTCGCCTCTCCTCTCTCCTCTGCTCTGACGGAGAGGAGCAGGTAGCCGTTCCCCGCCATTTGCCGCGTCAGCCCACGCCTCCCGCACGCCAGCCCCTCCTCCTTATCCTCGCGCCGAGCCGCCTTTCTTCCTAACCCTAGCTACCTGCTCCGTTCCCCTCTTTCTCTCCTTCGCGTGCTGCCGCTAGTCTGAGGGCCACGTCGCCGTTGCCGCCCTCGCCGGTGATCGGGAACTCGTCGGGGAGCGTCGCCGCAGACCGTGGAGTCGATTCCACCCGCTGGGAGACGCCAAGCTCGCCCGCAGCTGCCCCTTGCCAGTGAACAGAACCCTACCGCAGCAGCTCCGCCGTCCCCCTCCGTTCCGACCACCCCCAGCCCCGAATCCGGTCGGAATCGATCAAGGTGAGTGTCCCCCTCGTTCCTCTCCCGTTTCCCCCCACACCGCGTGCCTAGCGCCGCCCGATTGTGACCCTCGCCGGTGATCTGCCCCACCGGCGAGCAGCCCAGGCCTGCGTTCCCCCCTCTGTTCCTCGACGTGCCCCGTCCAGTACAGCCCACCGCCGACGTTTTCCCCTGAACGAGATCTGTAGCCGGCACTCCCCTCTGCATTTTTCGCTTTTGCGGCAAGTGCTGCCTCGCCGTGGTTGCGCCGCCATCCTCGCTGGAAGTCCTCGCCGTTGTCAGGTGTCGTCGCGGATTCAGAGAGAGGTCCCCAGTTTCAGTTCAGAGCTCGAGCGGCGTTTTTCCAAAAAGAACCCCCTCACCTTTTGTCGACCACACCTAGGTCCTTCGCAGCCCCAGTGCCCCCACCTGTTAGCCGCCTGGCAAACTTGCAGAACCCCCCAGCTTCCCAGGCCTCAACCCGCACTCCCCTCACTGCGCCACGTGGTTCACCCATGCCCCCGCGCTGTCACGTGGGACCACGTCTCCGTCGGGCCCACATGTCAGCCGCCTGGGCTAGCCAGCGCCGTGGTGGGAAAAAGCCCTCTGCGCGCTGTGTGGTCCAGTCAGCAGCTAGCCCACCGTCAGCGGCTGTGGCTAGGTTTGCCATGGTGACAAAAGACTTCCAGTTTAGCTGTTTAAACAAAACAAATTCAAAAATTAATCAAATTCAAATTCAAATCAGATTTTAAATAACTTTTAAAATACAAATCCAAACAACACATATAATATATGTTTTTGAATCAGAAAAATGTGAGGAATTCAAATATGCCATTCAAAATATCTTTTGGACACTTTAAAATTTCGAGGTGATTAAAATTATAATAAAATGCCCTTTTTCTTAATAAATTGATAACTTTAATTCTACAACTCCAAATTTGACAAATAATATGTCTAAATCGATCAGCGCGACGAGCCTGTTCTATCTATGCAGTCCTTGTTCTGAATTGAAGCATGCATCATGTCATTCTTACAAATCTGAACTGTTTATGGCAATAAAAATTGGACTAAATAAATAATAAAATGCTTTATTTCTTGCACCACACCTCACCCTTGCCATGCTACTTTAATGCCATGTAAATTGTGCATCATTCATCATGGCATGCTTGTTTGCTTGTCTCATTTTAATTCATATGCTTGTGCACTTTATTTATGTTGGCCCTTGTTTGTTTGGTTCTTCTTCGAATAGACGCCCAGCAGGAGAATTACCAGAAATCACAGGAGTACTACCCAGATCCATCTCTCGCTTCAACTGAGCTGCTAGGCAAGCACTACCACATGCTTGCATACATACAGTACCTATTGCCTCTATCTTATTCTTGCATCATTTAGTCGCGATTGCATTAAATTGAATCCCAAGTACTGCATAGCCTTTACTTTTAAACCCCACCAAAGCTTGTTCCGCCATCCCATGAGCCATTACTACAGGAGTTGTTTGAGCCATGCGAGTCGTAGAAAAGCATGTATAGGGCATGTGAGAGTCTGATGAATAACGAGGTACCTAAGCAACATAACCTGAGTAGTAATGGGATAACTGATGAAAGAGGCACCGGTGAGCAATATCTGCTATTGGGTTTTTCATGCTCACTTGTGTCCCGTAGGACCCCGAGTACTTGATTCCTGTTCCTTGACTATTCGCACTATCCACATCCGGGAGGCCTTATGGACCCCCTGAGCCAGAGCTTGATTCATTCTTATTTCTTGGGGCCACGATTAGTTTGGGGCTTTATTACTATCCTGTACTTATGCCATGTTACTGCTTTATTTAAGATTGTGCGAGGAGCACCTGTACTGTTTTGGATCGTGACACGTTTTCGCTGTATCGACAAGCCCAGTCACATTTTCGGGTTCCCAGTCATTTACCGCCGTCCACACAAACCTTGGGTCCGTCTCGGAGCCGGCCAACTTCGTTGCGGGTAGCTTAATGGGGTGGCCCCCTGAAATATCTCTGAATCCTGTGATTGCTTTGTCGTGAATGCCTCGTTGGGTTTTTATTTGGTTTTTCCGAGGTTGATCGAGTGTGTGTTGCTATTCGTGCACCCCTGTAGGGTAAATCTTTCTGAAAGCCGTGTCCGCGGTTATGGACGAGTTGGAGCACCGTTTCTCGATCATAGACAAGTATAACTAAAGTATCGCTTTTAAATTGACTAAGTACTTGACTAGTAAATAGTGCAATACTCATGGAATGGTTAATAAAACTGCCAACGGATGATGGGGGTTGTTCGTCCGCTTCCTCGTTGGTAAGCGAGGAGGAGGATGGATCTGTTAATTATACTGTTATAACTGTTGTTCTTAATTCATGGACATCTGTCTATCATTGGTTAGGCGGATGGTTAGCGAGTATCTATAGAATTGCTAGATATTATCTTTTGCTGCAATTGCGTCACCCCAGGTTGTGTCCCCTTTAGCGGCATAAAGACTTGCTGAGTACCCATAGGGTCTCACACGATAAATTGTTTGATTCAGATGAACAGGTGTACTCGCAAGATGGATATTGGGTGGAGGAGTCAGATGATGTTGGCAACGATCATTCGGTGTAGAGATTCCGGGAACGGGGATCCGTGAGATCTGTGGGCGGGATGTGTTTATTTATGGGGCATCTTATGCCGATTTGCTTCTTATCCGTACTCGGATCTTGTTTTCCGCTTCCGCCTGATAGTCTGATGTTTGTTGTATGAGGAGCTATCCTAAATTATTATCTCTATCTAGGATATTTGAATCTTGCCGTATGGCGTTGCAATATTTCTATTTCTTTTAGATGGAATGGCTCTGAGGACTGTTGTATGTGGCTTGCATACATACTCATTTGTGTATGTAGTTGATCCCTTCGCCTGCCGATTACGCCGCTCGTTCTTGTCCCGATGTTCTGAAAGTGGTTAGGACGGCCAA
This sequence comes from Avena eriantha, assembly GCA_910589775.1. Classification (NCBI taxonomy): domain Eukaryota; kingdom Viridiplantae; phylum Streptophyta; class Magnoliopsida; order Poales; family Poaceae; genus Avena; species Avena eriantha. Next base: position 79,406,111 of record OU342744.1, on the reverse strand, counting down.
AGGTCTACCGTGAGTGGCCCTGGGCCCCACCGTACTATTTTAACCACTTTCGTTCATCCAGGCGTGTAACTAAGAGCGTAATTCACCGAGGTAGTTACAATTGGTATCAGAGCCATCCCGCCCTTCAGGGTCTCAGCCAAAATGGTCGTTGTCAGTCTAGCAAATATTTTGGGTAGTTATGTATACTAGGGAAAAACAAACGTGAGAGTAGGATTGCTTCCATTTTTCTTCTTACCCACCCACCCACCCTTTTTCTGGTAAGGAAGTGTAACGTTTTCAATCCTCTTCTAAAAATTCAAACTAGGATTCACGTGTTCTGGGTTCCATAGTACCATAGGTTGTGTGTGTGTGTGTGTGTAATTCCTTGTCTATCTGTTGCATCCAAATGTTATCACTATCTGCCTTTTGGTTATCAACTGTTGGTACATTCAATACCGACAGGCCTTTGTAAACCGACGCGATCTATCTGATTCGTTGTATACCGATGCGATCTATCTTACTCTTTGTTATCCGACGTTATCTTGTTGGGGTGTTCTTTTTCGTAGTTACCAATCTTTAGGTTCATCTTAATAAGAAGGTGTTGGGATATGTGTTTTACTGATTCATATGCGGAGTAATGATTTGAGTGCGGGATGGAGTCGCGACCATACCACTACTGTTATCATTTGCTCTTGTATATTGAGCTAGTAGAGTTACTAATCTTGATTCGTGAAGTGGTTTTTGCGCATATAGTGGTATTTTAATGCCGAAATTTGCGGAATTTTTTTCTTTGTTAGTGTGTATACCACACTCCTTGTTCAGTCGCGTGCGTTATGCTTAATATCTTCTAGTTGCCTTAAACTTTGTTGATATTTTAATATTATCTCAGTGAATTGCATCCTTTAATCTCGATTAATTCCATTTTGGTACTATTTTGGATTATTATCATTCTCCATTATAGTACTGACTTGTGTTTTATATCAATCACAGGATGGCACCACCACGCCATTCTGAGGAGGACATACCACCTGAGCTTGGGGCTGCTTTCGCAAGTATTGCAAATGCTTTGGGCACTATGCAGCAAAACCAGCATCGCTTCGAAGAAAGCGTGAGAAGGAATGAGTTTGTTCCGCTACCTCCACCTCCCAAGCGAGGAGACATCAAGAGTTTTCTCAAGTTCAACCCACGCCAATTTGAGGTGTCTGATCAGCCACTTGATGCGGATGATTGGCTTCGTGAAGTGTCAAGGTTGCTGATGACTGCGGATGTTCCCGAGCAAGAATGGGTCAAATGTGCCACTCACCTTCTGAAGGGAGATGCAGCTCTCTGGTGGGAAAATTACCTCAAGGCAGATCTCTGTGGTTTTCAGCCTACTTGGGAGCAATTCACTGCTACTTTCAAAGAGCAATATCTGTCAGAAATTTTCATGGAAAGGATGAAGGAAGTGTTTCTCAACCTCAAGCAGGGCACTGACAATGTCAACACCTACATCAGAAACTTCATGAACCTTTCTCGTTATGGTGGCGATGAGATCTCAGATGACAAGAAGAAGCAAAAGAGGTTTAGGCAAGGCCTCAATGCTTCCATCAAATATGCAATCACTCATGCAAGGCCGGCGTCTTTTCTGGAACTTCAACATACAGCTCTGTAGGAAGAAGCAAGTAGGCAAGTGTTTGAGGAGTCAAAGAAACACAGCCGTGATACAGCAAGCTCTTCTGCTATGGCAGCTCCTTCTAAGCGTCGTGTCTAGGTTCCTAACACCCCACCGTCGCTCCCTGCTCCACCAAGACCGTCAAGCTACGCACCAAGGCCACCAAACTCTTTCACTACGGCTCCCAGGGGCTACAACCACAACTACCCTGGAGCGCCTGGCGGAGTCCCTGGCTACGTTGCTCCACGTCCACCGGGTGCTTGCTATACTTGTGGAAACACTGGGCATCAGCACTGGAATTGTCCAATGAACAACAAAGCCCTTCCACCACCACCTCCAAGACCTGCGGCAAGTGCTCCTATGATTCGTGCACCTCCACCTCGGGCTCTCAACATCAACACTAAGCCTGGGTCTACGGTTGCTCGTGCAAACTGTGTCAACGCCGCTCAAGCTGAGCATGCTCCTGGAGTTGTGATGGGTATGCTTCCTGTTAACTCAGTTCCTGCATGAGTTTTGTTTGATTCTGGTGCTTCACATTCTTTTGTTTCTCACAAGTTTGCGCATGAGCAAGATCTGGCTATGGTTCCTTTATTACATCGTCTTGTGGTACAATCTCCTGGGTCAAACATGAGGGCTGCTCATATTAGCCATGGCAATCAAATTGAGATTGGTGGCTCTTCGTTTCCGGCTTCCTTAATTATTTTGGGCAATTCGGATATTGATGTTATCTTGGGCATGGATTGGTTAACAGCAAATGCAGCTGTGATTGATTGTGCTGAACGTTCGGTTTCTCTGAAAATTCCTGAAGGCCATATAGTCTATTCTCCAAGTCTGACTCCTGCAATTCAACTTTACTCTTTGGCGGCTCTGAATGATGATGCTATGGAAGGTATTCCGAGTGTTCCTGTAGTCTGTGAGTTCCCAGATGTTTTTCCTGAAGAGTTGCCAGGTATGCCTCTGGATCGTGAGGTTGAGTTTGTCATTGAGCTTGAACCTGGTACCGCTCCTATTTCCAAGCGGCCTTATAAAATGGGTCCTGCTGAGTTGGCTGAACTCAAACGTCAGTTGGATGAACAAGAGAAGTTGGGTTTCATTCAGCATAGTACTTCTTCTTGGGGTAGTCCAACCATCTTTGTGAAGAAACGAGACAAGACTGATAGACTTTGTGTTGACTATCGGGCACTCAATGCTAAAACCATCAAGAATAAATATCCCCTTCCGCGGATTAATGATCTCTTCGATCAGCTAGCTGGAGCTGTGGTATTCTCTAAGCTTGATTTGATAAGTGGTTACCATCAAATCAAGATTCGCAAGGAAGATGTTCCCAAAACAGCTTTCACCACCCGCTATGGCCTGTATGAGTACATGGTCATATCTTTCGGTCTCACCAACGCACCTGCCACTTTCTCGAGGCTTATGAACTCGGTTTTCATGGAGTATCTTGATAAGTTCGTTGTGGTCTATCTGGATGACATTCTAGTCTATTCTAAGTCAAAAGAAGAACATGAAGAACACCTTCGGTGTGTCCTAAACAAGCTTCGTGAGAACCGCCTGTATGCAAAGTTCTCCAAGTGTGAGTTTTGGCTGCCTCAAGTCACCTACCTTGGTCACGTCATCTCTGCCAAGGGCATCGCCGTCAACCCAGAAACTATTAAGACAATCATGGACTGGCTTCCACCCATAAATGTCAAAGAAGTCCGGAGTTTCCTTGGTTTGGCTAGTTACTGCCGTCGCTTCGTTCAAAATTTCTCGAAGATTGCGAAGCCTCTTACCGATCTCCTCAAGAAAGGCAAGAAATACCTTTGGACTCCTGCATGTCAAGCAAGCTTTGAAACACTCAAAGAGAAGCTCACTTCCACACCAGTCTTGGTTCCTCCAGATAAATCAAAGCCTTTCTAGATATACTGTGATGCCTCATTGCAAGGATTGGGTGCGGTCCTTATGCAAGAAAAGCAAGTTGTTGCTTATGCCTCTCGATAGTTGAAGACGCATGAGATCAACTATCCTACACATGACCTCGAACTCGCAGCAGTTGTCTTTGCTTTGAAAGTATGGAGGCATTACTTGCTTGGCAACCGTTGTGAGATCTTTTCTGATCACAAGAGTCTGAAGTATATCTTCACACAGCCTGATCTCAACCTTCGCCAGAGGAGGTGGATTGAAACAATCAATGATTTTGATTTGACCATCAACTACACCCCGGGCAAAGCCAATGTCATGGCCGATGCTCTCGGCCGAAAAGCTTATGTTAACAATCTCATGGTGGAAGAACAATAGCCTCTCTTGTGCGAGGAATTCCGCAAGCTCAACCTTGAAATTGTGGATCAAGGGTATCTTCTGAACCTTCTAGCAACACCTCTCTTGGAAGAAAAAGTTCGTTCCATCCAACTTGGTGATCCTTACACTAAAAATATCATCTCCAATATTCAGCTTCCGAAGTATGAGTCTTTCCACGTTGACGACCAAGGCACTCTTTTCTTTGAACACCGGATGTTTGTTCCAAACTACCTGGGTTTAAGAGAGCAAGTTCTCAAGGAGGCGCATGATGCTGTTCTTTCTATCCACCTTGGCAGCACTAAGATGTACATGGACTTAAAAACACAATATTGGTGGCCTGGTTTGAAACGATATTGTGCCAAGTATGTCTCAGAGTGCAATGTTTGTCGCAGAGTTAAAGCTGTCCATCAGAAACCTTCCGGTCTTCTAAAGCCATTGAAGCCTCCGGAATGTAAATGGGAGAAAGTAGAGATGGACTTCATCACTTGTTTTCCAAGGTCGCAGAAGGGCAACAATGCAATCTGTGTTGTCATTGATAGGCTTTCCAAAGTAGCTCACTTCTTTCCAGTCAAGGAAACAATTTCTACAATTCAGTTGGCTGAGCTCTATATCAACAGAATTGTCTCTCTGTATGGAGTTCCTCTTGAGATAAGTTCAGACCGTGGAAGCATCTTCACTTCCAAGTTCTGGGGAAGTTTCCAAAATGCTTTGGGAACAAAATTAAACTTCAGCACAACTTACCACCCTCAGTCGCAAGGACAAGTTGAAAGGATCAATCAGATTCTGGAAGATATGCTCCGTGCTTGCGTTATCTCTTTCAGCATGAAGTGGGAAGAATGTCTTCCTTATGCTGAATTCTCTTACAACAATAGTTTCCAGAAAAGTCTAAAGATGGCACCATTTGAGGCTCTCTACGGTCGCAAATGCAGAACTCCGATTGGTTGGTCGGGCGCAGGTGAAAGAATATTGTTTGGCCCCGACATTGTAACTCAAGCGGAGGAGAAAGTTCACATCATTCTTGAAAACCTGAAGATTGCTCAAAGTCGCCAGAAGAGCAATTATGACAGAAAACACACGGACATGGAGTATGTCCCTGGTGATCTCGTGTACCTTCGTGTCACTTCCATGAGAGGCACGCACCGCTTTGGTATCAAAGGAAAGCTGGCTCCTAGATACATCGGTCCTTTGAAAATTCGTGGAAGAAGAGGAGAAGTTGCTTATGCTCTCGAGCTCCCTGAACAACTCAAAGTCCATGATGTTTTCCACATCTCTCAACTCAAGAAGTGCTTCAAGGATCCCGGCAGGACCGTGGACCATGAACTCATCAATCTCCAAGAAGATCTGTCTTATCAAGAACACCCCATAAAAATTCTTGAAGTCGCAGAAAGAAGGACTCGCAACAAGTCCATCAAGTTCTGCAAGGTGCACTGGTCGCACCATTCCGTTGATGAAGCCACTTGGGAACGTGAAGATGAGCTCCGTGCCAAGTATCCTATCCTCTTTGAGTCTTCTTCTTCTTCCTAGAATCTCGGGGCGAGATTCCTGTTTAGTGGGGGAGAGTTGTAGCATCCCAATTGTCTAACAATTGTAATGCTACTTGGTCTAGCAAGATAATGGCTACTTCCTATATATAATTGTTGCATCATAATTATATCATGCTCATGTCATCATGCCACCTTGCATTTGAGCATCATATAAAACCCTCTTTCATTGGTTCTTCTCTCATATGCATTAGTAATTGTATTTGCCTCTTGATATTGTATTTGGCTATTGATATATTGCTTAATGCCCAAATTGAGTTGGGGGCATATCTTTTATTCAACTCCACCACCTTTCTTTTCACCACCTTATAATTCCACCATTCCATTTACCATGGGCCTTTATTTTCTTTTGGTATTATTCTAGCTCATGTGGATGGGGTGGATCTAATTCTATAAATTCATTTGCTTGTACTTTGTTCCACTCCTTGGGAATGCATAAGAACAATGCCATTTTATTATTTTGTTTTCACCAAATAAATCAGGGCATTTATTATTTTGCATGGGCCATGCAACCATCATCACCACCTTTAGCTCCTTTGTTTTTCTCTTTGTTTAGTGGATCTTTCTTTGTGGGACCTTTTCCACCTCTCTCCACCATGTCCTTGTCCCAACAAAACCATTTCTCCAACAAGCATGTTCATATGGGATCCTCTTTTTATTTAATTTTAAACCCTCTCTCTTTCTCTATCTCTTGTTTTGTTTCCTTACCAACAACTTGTGCTCATCCACCAAGCCCTCTCCTCACTCCCTAGCTAGCCCTGTTCCATTATTCAAAATATTCAAAAACTTCCAAAAAGGAATATTTCTTGGGCTTGTTTAAATCTGCAATAAAACAAAAATCAAAACAGTTATTAAAAAAAATAAAAAGAAAAACGAAATAACAGAAAAACCTTACCTGCAGCCCAGCAGCAGTACCAGAGCAGCAGCCCACCGACGCAGCCTCTCCCGGCCCACTTCTCCAGCCGCGGCCCAGCTTGCCTTCCCAGCCCGTACCGGTTCGAGCCGAACCGCGCCGTCGCCTCGCTCTGTTCCTCTTCTCCGTCCGTCTGACGCCGTCTCGCCTCTCCTCTCTCCTCTGCTCTGACGGAGAGGAGCAGGTGGCCGTTCCCCGCCATTTGCCGCATCAGCCCACGCCTCCCGCACGCCAGCCCCTCCTCCTTATCCTCGCGCCGAGTCGCCTTTCTTCCTAACCCTAGCTACCTGCTCCGTTCCCCTCTTTCTCTCCTCCGCGTGCCGCCGCTAGTCTGAGGGCCACGTCGCCGTTGCCGCCCTCGTCGGTGATCGGGAACTCGCCGGGGAGCGTCGCCGCAGACCGTGGAGTCGATTCCACCCGCTGGGAGACGCCAAGCTCGCCCGCAGCTGCCCCTCGCCAGTGAACAGAACCCTACCGCAGCAGCTCCGCCGTCCCCCTCCGCTCCGACCACCCCTGCCCCGAATCCGGTCGGAATCGATCAAGGTGAGTGTACCCCTCGTTCCTCTCCCGTTTCCCCCCACACCGCGTGCCTAGCGCCGCCCGATTGTGACCCCCGCCGGTGATCTGCCCCGTCGGCGAGCAGCAAAGGCCTGCGTTCCCCCTCTATTCCTCGACGTGCTCCGTCCAGTACAGCCCACCGCCGGCGTTTTCCCTTGAACGAGATCTGTAGCCGGCACTCCCCTCTGCATTTTTCGCTTTTGCGGCAAGTGCTGCCTCGCTGTGGTTGCGTCGCCATCCTCGCCGGAAGTCCTCGCTGTCGTCAGGTGTCGTCGCGGATTCAGAGAGAGGTCCCCCGTTTCAGTTCAGAGCTCGAGCGGTGTTTTTCCAAAAAGAACCCCCTCACCTTTTGTCGACCACGCCTAGGTCCTTCGCAGCCCTAGTGCCCCCACCTGTCAGCCGCCTGGCAAACTTGCAGAACCCCCCCAGCTTCCCAGGCCTCAACCCGCAATCCCCTCGCTGCGCCACGTGGTTCACCCATGCCCCCGCGCTGTCACGTGGGACCACGTCTCCGTCGGGCCCACATGTCAGCCGCCTGGGCTAGCCAGCGCTGTGGTGGGAAAAAGCCCTCAGCGCGCTGTGTGGTCCAGTCAGCAGCTGGCCCACCGTCAGCGGCTGTGGCTAGGTTTGCCAGGGTGACAAAAGACTTCCTGTTTAGCTGTTTAAACAAAACAAATTCAAAAATTAATCAAATTCAAATTCAAATCAGATTTTAAATAACTTGTAAAATACAAATCCAAACAACACATATAATATATGTTTTTGAATCAGAAAAATGTGAGGAATTCAAATATGCCATTCAAAATATCTTTTGGACACTTTAAAATTTCGAGGTGATTAAAATTACAATAAAATGCCCTTTTTCTTAATAAATTGATAACTTTAATTCTACAACTCCAAATTTGACAAATAATATGTCTAAATCGATCAGCGCGACGAGCCCGTTCTATCTATGCAGTCCTTGTTCTGAATTGAAGCATGAATCATGTCATTCTTACAAATCTGAACTGTTTATGGCAATAAAAATTGGACTAAATAAATAATAAAATGCTTTATTTCTTGCACCACACCTCACCCTTGCCATGCTACTTTAATGCCATGTAAATTGTGCATCATTCATCATGGCATGCTTGTTTGCTTGTCGCATTTTAATTCATATGCTTGTGCACTTTATTTATGTTGGCCCTTGTTTGTTTGGTTCTTCTTCGAATAGACGCCCAGCAGGAGAATTACCAGGAATCACAGGAGTACTACCCAGATCCATCTCTCGCTTCAACTGAGCTGCTAGGCAAGCACTACCACATGCTTGCATACATACAGTACCTATTGCCTCTATCTTATTCTTGCCTCATTGAGTCGCGATTGCATTAAATTGAATCCCAAGTACTGCATAGCCTTTACTTTTAAACCCCACCAAAGCTTGTTCCGCCATCCCATGAGCCATTACTACAGGAGTTGTTTGAGCCATGCGAGTCGTAGAAAAGCATGTATAGGGTATGCGAGAGTCTGATGAATAACGAGGTACCTAAGCAACATAACCTGAGTAGTAATGGGATAACTAATGAAAGAGGCACCGGTGAGCAATATCTGCTATTGGGTTTTTCATGCTCACTTGTGTCCCGTAGGACCCCGAGTACTTGATTCCTGTTCCTTGACTATTCGCACTATCCACATCCGGGAGGCCTTATGGACCCTCCTGAGTCAGAGCTTGATTCATTCTTATTTCTTGGGGCCACGATTAGTTTGGGGCTTTATTATTATCCTGTACTTATGCCATGTTACTGCTTTATTTAAGATTGTGCGAGGAGCACCTGTACTGTTTTGGATCGTGACACGTTTTCACTGTATCGACAAGCCCAGTCACATTTTCGGGTTCCCAGTCGTTTACCGCCGTCCACACAAACCTTGGGTCCGTCTCGGAGCCGGCCAACTTCGTTGCGGGTAGCTTAATGGGGTGGCCCCCTGAAATAGCTCTGAATCCTGTGATTGCTTTGTCTTGAATGCCTCGTTGGGTTTTGATTTGGTTTTTCCAAGGTTGATCGAGTGTGTGTTGCTATTCGTGTACCCCTGCAGGGTAAATCTTTCTGAAAGCCGTGTCCGCGGTTATGGACGACTTGGAGCACAGTTTCTCGATCATAGACAAGTATAACTAAAGTACCGCTTTTAAATTGACAAAGTACTTGACTAGTAAATAGTGCAATACTCATGGAATGGTTAATAAAACTGCCAACGGATGATGGGGGTTATTCGTCCGCTTCCTCGTTGGTAAGCGAGGAGGAGGATGGATCTGTTAATTATACTGTTATAACTGTTGTTCTTAATTCACGGACATCCGTCTATCATTGGTTAGGCGGATGGTTAGCGAGTATCTATAGAATTGCTAGATATTATCTTTTGCTGCAATTGCGTCACCCCAGGTTGTGTCCCCTTTAGCGGCATAAAGACTTGCTGAGTACCCCTAGGGTCTCACACGATAAATTGTTTGATTCAGATGAACATGTGTACTCGCAAGATGGATACTGGGTGGAGGAGTCAGATGATGTTGGCAACGATCATTCGGTGTAGAGATTCTGGGAACGGGGATCCGTGAGATCTGTGGGCGGGATGTGTTTATTTATGGGGCATCTTATGCCGATTTGCTTCTTATCCATACTCGGATCTTGTTTTCCGCTTCCGCCTGATACTCTGATGTTTGTTGTATGAGGAGCTATCCTAAATTATTATCTCTATCTAGGATATTTGAATCTTGCCGTATGGCGTTGCAATATTTCTATTTCTTTTAGATGGAATGGCTCTGAGGACTGTTGTATGTGGCTTGCATACATACTCATTTGTGTATGTAGTTGATCCCTTCGCCTGCCGATTACGCCGCTCGTTCTTGTCCCGATGTTCTGAAAGTGGTTAGGACGGTCGAAAGGTCTATCGTGAGTGGCCCTGGGCCCCACCGTACTATTTTAACCACTTTCGTTCATCCAGGCATGTAACTAAGAGCGTAATTCACCGAGGTAGTTACATAGGGTCACATGCATGGTTTGGAGGTGTTCCGATGCCCCGAAGCGCTTCTTCCTGCAGAACCCTGATTCGCGGGCCTCGAATTGTCTACCCCCCCGAGACTTTCTTCTGACAGGGGTAGCCCGGTATAGGACTCACTTGTTTTAGGCTTGCTTAGGTCATGTGATGATGTAAAACCATGTTTGGGAACATGTTGTGACAAGATCTACCCCGGTTTCACCGAAACGGGAAGTTTCCCCCTAATAGCCGTGTTCCTTGTCTCCTTTGCCGTGTGGTTTTGCCACACGGCAAAGAAAGTTTTTCCCGTAGTGTCTAAGCCTACAACTAGTCTACACTATCATGTTGTGCTGAGTTGGCGGTCCTTGATAGAATTTGGATGAATGTCCCACTAATTAAATAGAAAATTACTCTTCTAGTCAAATAGACTATTATCATGTAATTCATACAAAAGGTTCACTAGAAAAGAATAAGATGTTGACATGATCATACTCTGAACTTGGAAATGCATTTTTTTTCATTTTTGGAGAAAGACTGGAAGGGGGACTGAGGGAGGGGGAATTAGACATGCCAAGCTAGCTTGTTTCTAGAATTTGACATTCAACTTATATGAGGGGATTCAACTAAGGACTTTAGGATTACTCTGTCCTATTAGTTATTTTGACCAAGGGAAATACACTGACTTGTATATAAGCTGAGAGTTATTCTAATCTCCAATTGCGGTGTTTACAAAGAAGTATTTCTTGCATTATCTTTGCATCAATGGCCTGATCTATAGGGAGAGGAACTGACAGCTAAGCCATCAGTCCAGCCCTACACATGGATGGAAAAGTAGGCTCGTGTGGAACCTAGCCCATAGTTTGAACAATTATAATAGTGGTTGAACTTTGTATGTTAAGTAAACATTGTGCTACCTAGATATGAGTGAAAATTTGATCATCTGGGATATAGATGAATAGAATTCAAAGTAGCATTATTGATATGAACACATTTCTACTTTCCTATCGCGCCTTATGTTTGCTTTCTGAGCTTGGTCCGAAAACTCTTAATTTTCACATGTCTTGAAATAACATATATAAAAGAATCGACCAATATGTTCTCATAATACTACCATGTTTCATAAGAAAACACTAGTACTAGAACTAAATTCTAGTTATGTCCCAATCCTGTATAGTGGTAAAGTCAAATGCTACAAGGGCCTTGAAGGAAAGATTATTAGCTAATATGGATGGTTTTGGTTACATTTAAATACATGATGCCGAGATATGTTTTTTCTTCTTCTGCTTGTGTTTTCTCCTGGCATTGGAATAAGAATGAAACACCATAAAAAATAAAAAATGTACAATCATTCTTATAAACAAATATCTTTACAAAACTAGTGTCCTACCTTGTACTTCATCTATGCAAATGTTGCATCATCCAAGATGCATCATATCCATTCCACTCAAACTATAATGGCGCCTAAGCGAGTCTTTCGTTATTTGATAAAGTCATTAGTGTGAAACCTACATTTCCTTTACAATATGATGGTAGGAATTTCACATCGCAAGACCAAAAAAAGTGAAGAGAAAACAAGGAACTATTGTACCGCGTACAAATGGGGTTTGCAAGACTTAGATGGCTACACAACCTCATATTCCCGAGTCACATCCTTATATCAGGAATGGAAGGGGCAACTTTCTTGTGGAAGAGTTGGCCAAAGGATAATTCTGAATGCTTCCTACTCCTATAAGTTCTTTAATTTGGATGAGATGTGATGTCTAAACTACATGATTGTTGACCATCATAGTCTTTGTTCGTTAATATAACATGCACTAAAATGGGGGCTTGGAGAGAAAGAGTACTTGGTTATATCATTTATGTGTGTCAATACTGCACACCTGAAGGCACAAAGATAGCTAGCCTTTTTTATCTTGTTGCTATATCCACTTTCATAGTGTTGGTGATCTAATGAACATATAGAGGATAAATGTGCCTTCTATTAGATAAATTTGTTTCTCCATGATGATGAAGTAATGATTACCATGGGTAGCATAATTGTAAATTTACCTCTCCATCCAACAATTCAAGCTAATTTCATGTTGCGGCTAAGGTTAGCTTGTAAAGGTTGACCAAGATGATAATTGAAAGCTAAAGTAGTAAGACAAGATACCCATCACATGAATCCATTTAATTTCGAATTCTTCATACTCCTATAAATTCTTTCATTTGGATGACATGTGATGTCTACACTACATGATTGTTGACCATCATAATATTTTTTCGTTAATATAACATGCAGTGAAAAGGGGGGCTTGCAGAGAAAGAGTACTTGGATATATCATTTATGTGTATATTCAACACGGCACACCCGAAGGCACAAATCTAGCTAGCCTTTTTATGTTGTTGATATATCTACTTTCATAGTGTTGAGGATCTAATGGACATATACAGGATAAATGTGCCTTCTATTAGATAATTTTTTTGCTCTAGGATGGTGATGTAAAGATTACCATGGGTAGCATAATTGTACATTTACCTCTCCATCCAACAATTCAAGGTAATTTCATGTTGCGGCTAAGGTTAGCTTGTGGAGGTTGACCAGGATGATAATTGAAAGCTAAAGTAGTAAGACAAGATACCTGTCACATGAATCCATTTAACTGAGAGATGTGAACCAAATCATCTAGGTCCCCTTGCTTCCTAGCGAATCTTATTCTATGTGGATTGATCAACACAAACCCCAAATAAGTTTGGAGATACAAATGATAGGTGATGGCCTATTCTTCCATCATGGTCATGAATGTTGTTTAGTGCCCCTTCTCACAAACTCAGTTCAATGCATCTTCCAATTTATCAACACCTCTTGTTAAGCCCTTGCTTGTGTGTTGGATATAGTCATACAATATTAGCTTTCATGTAAGGACATTGTCCCATTATTATGCTGGTTCATGATAAGTAGTCAGAATGTGAGTGCGAGGTCCTTGGGTCAAAACCCATTTGTGTACAAAAATTTCCAACGTTTAAAAAAAACCTACGGTCAAGAGAGAACTTGCTTAGAAACATCGACCGTAGAGACAAAGACGAATAGGAGAAGGGTAGGCTAGCCATATTGTCATCCCGTTAGATGTGTTCACAGCCTCACGCCGGTATGGGCATGTCTCTGGTCAGATAGTGACAGGTGCGCGTGTTGCAGAGCCTGCACTTGTTTCCTACAACTGAAGAACTGTAAATGTTACTTCTCATCTCCACCATGTACAACTCGACAGGTAGGATGAGGATGAAGAGCTAAAATTTGACCCACAACTCAGACTTCCCGTTCTAATGTAATTTCCGGTGCCTTTCAAGCCTATACAACTCATTTGGAGACAACACACGCTTACTCTTTGTTTGAAGAGGATTTCCATTCATCGTGGCTAGAGGAATTAGAATTGAGACGCACGGAGAGAATGATATTTATCGATGGGGAGGTGGTGACGTGAAGGTGCCTTGTTGGCCCATCGGATTGCGTGGCTTTTGCGCGCTTGTGCTTTAGCACAATTGGTACGATAATCTGCTCCGGTCATTGATTTGCGGAATAGTATGAGTTTGGCGGAATATGATAGATGTATTATTAAGTCTCATGGACGAGTATATATAGGCGTACAAGAGATCATCTTGGAGTACAAGTCAAGTTAGGACTGTATGTAAACAGATCCTAACTCTATATAAACTACTATAACAATCGTATATGCCTAATACTCTAACACACCCTTGCAGTTGTAGCGGTAGCGTCGTGAACAACTGGAACACTGTGGATGGTCAGACTGGAACCGAAATAGAATCTAGTAGGCTGATATGCCCCCACACTAGCAGCTGGAGTGTCGTAGACGGCGTGTCGCGGCGCGAATGCTTGGACTATAGAGGAAGCTGATGAGGTGCTCAAGCGAGGTGGTAGCCCTTTGTGCCGATGTCGAGGTAGCCGAGAGCGTTGGGCGCTGCAACCTTGGTCGAGGTAGCCGGGGTCGCCGTGGTCGATGTCGTGGTCGGGTGCCGGTGTCGAGGTAGCCATACATGAAGCCGCAAGTTCATAGTGCGCGAGTAGAATGATGGAGACGTGTCGAGGCAGTCGTTGAGGATGTTGATGCCGAAGTCGATGTAGTCCGAGCCGTCGGAGACGAGGTACGGCCATAGTTTTGCCAGAACTAGGGCCTCATCGGGAACGAATGCATACTTCGGTTGTGCTAGAACCGAGTACGCAAAGAAGAACTTGTCGGTGACACGGTCGAGGAAGTCATAGAGGAATGTGTCGATGCCGAATAAGACATTGTCGAGGCCCAAAAAGACAAGGCGTCGATCCGAGATTGCTAGGCTCGGAGACGCATTGGGGACAAAGGTACGCACTGGTGTTTCCAATACCGGGCACGCAAGGGTAGGGACGAAGATGTACAAGGTAGCGAAACCAACGGCGGCCTGGAGTGGTCATGTTGGACGCCTAGATTGGAGTGGCAACGGTACTCGAAGTTGGCGAGGAAGAACCCAACGGCGCGAGGAAGACCATGGGCGAACGACGTCGACCCGCGCCGAGGGAGGTGGCGTGATGGAGCCAAGTACGTCGGTGCACGGGGACGGCGATGATGTCCGCGTGCAGGAACGCTATGCCCCAAGGGGTGACATCGCTACAGGGCACAAGTCGATGTGCCAGCTGGTTGACCAAGGCGGTGGTACTGCGGCCTGAAGGGGCTACACAGAGACAACGCGTAGTTCGATCAGTGGTAGGCGCATGCTTGGGGAGGTGCTTGGCGTAGACGGCACGGGATCGGTTGAATAGACCGACGGTGCGCTGTATGCGCCATGGCATGGCTGACGCATAGATCAAAGTCGATGGCGGTGTTGTCGTGAAGTCCCGTACGATGATGACAAAGACGATCCGAGGGGGGCGGCTGCGGTAGCCTTTCGAGGAAGGCGTAGAAGCCGGCCGAGGTGCGCGACAGCCTGCCATGAGGATGCGATAGCCTGCCAAGGCAGACGCGACGTCAGAGGAGGCAGGCGCACGGGTGCGGTGTAGATCGCCGATGCCGATGTTCGGAGTAGAGGCACGGTGGTGACGATGGCGGTGGACGACTCAATCCGATCTATGATCAGTAAACCAAAAAAGAAGACCGGCCAAGCGATCGACGGAGAGAAAAACCGAACTATAGATCGGAAAAGACACACTAGGGCAGCCGATCAGATATCGGCGAGCGAACCCTGCGACAGATCGCGCGCCCCCTGGTGGAGATCACGGAGATCGACCGCCCCGGGGGCGGCGCGGTGGGAACGTGCGGTTAGGGTTTGGACCGGTTAGGCTAATACCATGAAAGAGTATGAGTTTGGCGGAATATGATGAATGCATTATTGAGCCTCATGGACGAGTATATATAGGTGTACAGAGGATTATCTTACAGTACAAGTCAAGTTAGGACTGTATGTAAACATATCCTAACTCTATCTAAACTATCATAACAATTGTATATGCCTAATACTCTAACAATTTGCTATCTTCACATTTATATTTGGCAAAATCATATACTACCTGCTGCGCCATATGCTCTACACCATAACCACACAATTTCATATTTCGAAATGTTGCAAAGCCCGAGGTAGAAAAAAGGGAGAAAAAGTGAGGTGGTTACATGATGAAATTTCCTCTTCAAATAAACCTCTAAGCATAAAAGTAGATGTTTTAGTGCTCAGCATTTTCTATGGAGACCGTAATTATTCTTGATTATAAATCAAATAAGGGATAGTATGGATTGAATGGGTAAACCAAACAATATTAGGGATATTAAAACCGAGTCAAAAAGGAGGCCTCCCACGAACTGGGCAGTTTTGGCCGTCCGATCGCGCCCTCCACGTCATTTTGGCCGTTGGATGATCCTCAGCTCCCGCGTGAGCCAAATTGTCCCTTAGGGACGTTTCTCTGGCCATCAAAAAGCCTTTCTATGCTTAACTTGGCTGGAATGTTCATCTATTTCGCCCACTCTACTCCACCTTTCAACAACCGGTTCTCCTTGTACGGAACCACCAGATTTTTTTGAAGAGGACACATGCGGCAACAGACTCCAATGGAAATCGGGTCTCCTTGCTCATACGGAACCACCCAAAAAAATTTGAAGAGGACACACGATGCGGCGGCAGACTCCAATGTAAATTCAACCACCCAGACAAAACGCACACCTCCCGATCTAGGCAGTTTTGGCCATCCGATCGCGCCCCCACGTCATCCTGGCCGTTGGATGATCCTCAGCCCCCACGTGGGCCAAATTATCCCTTAGGGACGCTTCTCTGGACATCAAAAGGCCTTTCTATGCTTAATTGGACTGGAATGTCTATTTATTTCGGCCCGCTCTACTCCACCTTTCGACAACCGGTTCTCCTCGTACGGAACCACCGGATTTTTTTTGAAGAGGACACATGCGGCAACAGTCTCCAATGGAAACCGGTCTCCTTGCTCATACGGAACCACCTGATTTTTTTTTGAAGAGGACACACGATGCGGCGGCAGACTCCAATATAAATTCAACCATCCAGGCAAGACGCACACCTCACGATCGATTGGACCGCAGGCCGAAATCTAGAGCGGGCATGCAACAGACTCCAATCGAGATTCGACCGACCGAGACCAGATGCACACCTCTCGATCCGTTCGAACGCATGCCAGGATCTGGAGCGGCCATCTATCTCTCCTGCGGATGCAGTACAGATCCTGCCCTCGCCTCCCCATTCATGGCGACCTGATGCGCCGGTCTTAATTGATCTTTATGACCATGTTATTTTTTCAGTTCTTGCAAATCTCTAATGGCAGCCATGGTGCACAAATTGACGGCGGCAGATGATGATGGTACGTTATTACACTGCCTACATGGCCTATAAAATCTCTTGCCTCAGTTTCTGCCCGTGCTACTCCTACTCGATAGCAGATTCCAGGTCTAATGGTGGTCTGACAGGTTGATTCTATTTCCAAACAAAATACCCATCTTCTTCAGATAACAATTGTCATCTTTTCTAAATCAGAAATATATTTCTCTACAGGTGTTGCTTACATTCTATGAATGTGGCTCCTCCTACAAGGAGACATGCTTCTATTACTTCCTTCATGCTATTTAAATCTATTCTCAATTTATTTGATGTACTCATGTTCACCTTCCAATTTAAAATATCATGAAATATTTTAGTAGCATGACCCCTATCAACAGACAAAACACCGCGAATCTTGTATAAGAAAATTATGTGCCTAAGAAAATTCTATGGAGCCTGAATGAGAGAGAAAGAAGATTGACAAAGGAAAACCTACGTAGAATTTTGTCATTTCATAACTATGAATTTTCTAATAGACGGGCGCGGCAACGCGCGTCTACATGATCTAGTATATTGATAAAGTGGCTATATTCCAAAGTAAAAAAACCAACCGGCTTGCAATTTTTTTCTGTCTCTTTTGTAAGTTAGAACAACTGTAGACTAATTTGGGTAGAGAAGGAACGGGAAAAGATGAGTTAATTAGACTCTCTTTCTTTCCAAGGTTTGTGTATTAAGAGCATGCTGGCTAGTGTACTTAAGCCTACAAATAGTTTATTTTATCTTATTGTGCTGAGTTGGTAGAGAGGTGTCGGCGTTGGGTTGTTAACTAGATACTATCTTACCACACGGCCATAACCCTAACCCTCTCCCGAGCCACCCTCTCCGGAGCCGCCCCCAGGCGACTCTAGGGAGCTTCCTCTCTGTCCTCCCCTAGAACCCCCCAATCCTCACTGTGTCGGCCGCCGCTACTGCCGACTCCGGCGGCGGTGGCGGCGCCCCGTCCATCAAAGATGGGGGCAGTAGAGGGGTCTGCGGCGGCGTTCACATGGGGGAGGTGCGATTTTGTGGGCTTGGTGCGGCGCGACCGTATTGGCCAGGGCCTGAGAGTCTCTGGCAGCCGACGAGGGGATAGAGGCACGCCGCTGTTCTGCCACCTTCTGCAGGTTGGGCCAGTGACCATACGCCGCTGGGGGTGAGGCTGTGGCCTAGCCACGCCGATCTCCTACGGTTGGGGTTGTCCTATCCTCCTCTGTTGGTGCTGCACGGAGATGATAGGCGGCGCGGGGGCTTGCTCGTCTGCTGAAAATAAAGGCGGCGGTCCTAGGATTCCTCTCGCGCCAAGACGAGGATCTACTTGTTTCTTTCCCTCTTTGATCTGGTCAAAGTGGCGAGTTCCGGAAGGCTTCGCCGGCAAACTCCCATGGACAAATAATGCCTGGAGATTGCCGGATTGGAGGGATTCGGTCGCGTGCAACCGCATTTTCTAGCCGTTTGGTTTCAAAGGGAGCGAGGCGAACCTCTATAGCCTGCTGCCATTGTGGAACATGTATTTAGTTCCATGGTGAAGTCAGTATACGGTGAATTCCATGGAAGCCGAGATCAGAAGAATACAAATGGTGGTTCGAGTCCTAGTAGCGATGTGGAATTGGATCGGTGATTCATGACTTGTAGAAGCGGCATTGAAAAATGGGGGCAATAGCAGATGAGAAGTTCACAGTCTTATCTTGCAGGGTGAAAACCCAAGGTCTAACCTTTATTGGTTGTGGCTTGTAATGGCCTTATTGAAGGCATTATTTTGTGAGTGATGACTTTCTCTAGGGTGAAAACCTATGATCTTTGATCGGGCGGCGACGGCGCTTGGGTACTATTTCCTTCTTGAAGGCGTCGCTATTGGAGATAGTGGATTTCTGGTGTTGTTCTGGTGGTGTTAGTTTCGTTGCAGCAAGAAATTGATCACTATAGCGGGACATTTCTTTTTTGTAATTCTTCTTCTTTTTCTAGACTGTGTGCATTCGTAAGTCCGCCAAGGCATGCGTTGTTGCAGAGGCCGGGTGTAATTAGTATGTCCACGATATTAATATATACTCCTTTCCAAGAAAAAACTATCTGACCAGAGACATGTCCATCATGGATGTAAACACTTACGGTGTACACCCAACCATGACATCAATTCCTCGTCTAAATATCGGTGTATGACTTATTCGAAAGTATAGTATCGTTGTATTTTTTTAAGAACACGCGCGAGCATCGCGTGTGTCTTCCTTCATTAAGATAGAGAAATAGCGGTTTGGTATAAGATTACTAGAGCCAAGACAGAACCCTAGCCCCAATCCACTCCACACTCACACTTCCCACATAATTCCTCTAACATGTCCACGGTACCATCCCCCTTCTTTTGCCAGATTTTACTGCTCGAACTCTATGTCAATGTGGCGGCATAACTCCATCGGCATTACCGCAATCTTGTCAAAGATGCGGGAATTGTGTTCCAGCCATAGAGAGCGAGCTATCAAGACCACCAACCCATTTAGCTCGTTCCTGCTTTCCTTTTTCACCGCTCGTGAAAGCTTAGGCCACCATTCTTCCAACCGCACCTCCGCGCTCGGCATAAACTTTTGAGTAAAAGAGCAATTTTCCAAGAGATTTAACCATAGTAAAAGACAGATAAAACACAGGCAGAATAATAGAAAAAGACCAGAAGATACGACAGACAATCTAAGTATGATAAACAAGACTAAGGAAGATGATATACATCACAGCAGAGGAACCGCCGATGTTCGCGTTAACGTTGGCACCATCGTCAGCATGTTCTCGAGGAAAAGGTTATTGATGTCGGGGAAGAATTATCGTTGGGGAAGACGTCGGCGCAGTCGCTATCCGTGAAGGAGTCCGTGATGAAGCCAGTAGTCGCGCTGGTAGCGCTCCCCAAAAACCTTATCGCCCTTCTCCCGTACAGGACTCGAAGCAGCGGGGTCTCGGAGGCCTACTGTCCCAGCTCGCGGTGCACGCCGCAAGATGGGATGGGGAAGATCTAAGCAGCACATTGCTCTGAAACTGGAGGCGCAAGGGTGTGCGTTGGTGTGTCTGAGGAGAGGAGCGACCTCTCACTCTTATAGGCACGGGTAGGCAAGCGAACAGTCGGCGTTGGGAGAGGAAACGAACAGGCATCGGCCAAAACCGAACAGCCTCCACTAAGCTTGAATTAATTCTCCACTGAGTTCGTATTAAACATCTACTCACGCAGACTGTTCAGATTATTATCCATTCATGCGTGGCAAAAAGAGAGAGAAGCTCTCGGCTCGAGGCATTTCCTCAACCCGCAGCGTGCGCGTGGCGTGGCGTGGCGAGGCAGGCGGCGGAGGAGGAGGAGCGCACGTGTATATATCTTCTCTTCTCAAGCTCGTACAAGTGGTGGAAGAGCTCACCTTATAAGCTGGTCCAACTTCTACTCAACTAGCAATGTGGGACTAAACTTTTGTCCCACCTCTTGTCTTGCATGAATGGGCGAAGTGGGCCTCTAGGATTTCAGGAATTGTTAAATAGTATAAATGGGCTGGGTCTTTATTAGGCAAAATTCCAACATAAACCTCTGCAGGTTGTGTGGCCTCAGCATATGGAACCACACTTTGTGTGGCCTCTAGGATTTCAGGAATTGTTAAATAGTATAAATGGGCTGGGTCTTTATTAGGCAAAATTCCAACATAAACCTCTGCAGGTTGTGTGGCCTCAGCATATGTAACCATAATGATATCTATGAAGCATTCTTCTTATAAAAAAGAGAGAGATAGCTATTGAAAAGAAAAAAAGAGATACTATGAAAAGAGGAAAGAGATAAAAAAGATTGCTGAGATACTCATTGTCTGCTTGCCTTGTCATTTTAATATGGGGATTCTTCCGTATCATCGGGCAAGGGGTACCCCGTTGGCGGTTCTCAATGATACGCACATACTTATGATGACAAGAACTTACCGGTAACTAAAGTTGAGCAGCATGAGGAGCAACCCTCGTACTCAAGAGACTTGAGATTTTCAATTTATAGTCTGTCAAGCATATAACTCAAGTGGTCAAAGGTATTCCCTATCGAGCAACCCTGCAATCAAGATACAAGAAGTCTCTTGTGTCCCCAACACACCCAATACACTTGTCAGGTGTATAGGTGCACTAGTTCGGCAAAGAGATAGTGAAATACAAATGGTAATGGTGACAGAAAATAGCTTGATGGCGTGAAAGAGACTAAAGGAAAACTGAAATAAAGATGGAAGCAAGCAAACAAGTAACAGATCTAGTTGAAAATGGTGTTTCAATGTTTAGAAACAAGGCCTAGGGATCATACTTTCACTAGCGAACACTCTCATATAAATATATCATCTTCATGATACTACGCTAAACTACTCCCCGGTTGGACACTCTAATCGATGGTAGGGCTATAACAGCACACCTCAAAGTAAGTCTTTCCCATCTAGAAAACCCCACACTGTCACCTTGAGCACTAGATGGTTCCAACAAACACCACAATTTCATAAAGACATCCAACTCCAAATATAACTCATAACAAGTATTTTTAATCTCTAGCCTAAGTGCCACCATGGTGAGCACGTTGTCACTTTCACACACATGGGGAGAGCAAAGATTCATTAAAGCACTTGAGTAGCAAGGTAGATCTAATTGATTACAAAGCTCATGGCCACAACAAGATCATGCATAGATAGAGAGATGAACACATAGCTACCGGCAGAACCCTTAGCCTCGAGAGAGAACTACTCCCTCCTCATCATGGGAATCAGCATTGGTGATGGAGATGGCGGTGGAGATCGATGGAGATGGCTTCGGGGGCACTTCCCCGTCCCGGCAGGGTGCCGAAACAGAGACTTCCTGTCCCCTGAATCTCCCCTTCGGTGGCGGCGGCGCTGCGGAACTTTTCATGGCTGGAGGCTTAATTCTTTAGGGTTTTCGCATCGGGAGGAATATATAGGCGAAAGGGCAAGGTCGGTGGAGGCCGGAGGGGCCCACCCCACCTGGTGGCGCGGCCAAGGGGGACCCGCGCCACCCTATGGTGTGGCTGGCCCCTGGCCGCTCTCCGTCTCGTCTTCTGGCTCCGGGAATCTTCCGGTAAAATATGAACTTTGGCTTTTGTCCCGTCCAATTCCGATAATATTCATTTTCTGACTTCCTATAACCAAAAATAGCAGAAAACAGGCAACTGGCACTGTGGCATCTTGTTAATAGGTTAGTCCAAGAAATCATATGAAAAGTACTCCAAAGTGTGGACAAAACATAAGAAAGTAGATAAAACCAAGCATGGAACATCAAAAATTATAGATACATTTGCAATGTATCATGCTCCAAGTCCTCCGGCTCCTGGCAGCATAGGGCACAATGAGGGTGGTACTCCAGCCCTCTTTCTGCAACCCTATCCGACGTCCACAGCTTGTTCTTCAACGCCAGCCACATAATCATCTCGTCATTCTCGTCCTCATCCAGCACCACTGTGCTAACCCTGCTCGAGAGATCCATAAAATCCACAATTGCGGGTACCGATGGTGTATCCCATAACGATCTGGCCCGGCTGTTGTTGTATCGTTGTATTCAAATGGATTAGAACTGGCACACTAACACACACAAGATTCCACTAAAAAAGATAAGATGCTAATACCTGAAGTTATTAAAGCATATATACTCCCTCCTTCCGGAATTAAACGATTTTGATCGGTCTATGTATTTATACACTAAAATCCGTTTAGATACCTATGAATCTATACAAATCCAAGTCACTTATTTCGATACGAAGGGATCATCATTTTCATTTTTGGAAAGAGACTAGAATAGACATAACTAAACATGCACTAGCATGTTGTTCAAGCATCTCACGGTGGACTTATCCAAATGAGTAATCTCCGAAAGGAAGACATGATATCCATATTGTCTTCGTGTTTGATGTGTTTACAGCCTCAGGTTAGGATGTGCACGTTCGTCGGAAAGTGACCGAGTGGCATGTGTGTGTGCTTGTTTCCGACACCTGCA
Source organism: Avena eriantha (assembly GCA_910589775.1). Lineage (NCBI taxonomy): Eukaryota > Viridiplantae > Streptophyta > Magnoliopsida > Poales > Poaceae > Avena > Avena eriantha. The sequence goes on along the minus strand of OU342744.1, from coordinate 79,383,364 downwards.
AAATTCTGCGAAGGTATCAGCCCACCCGGGCCAATTGCCATATCATCTCAAGTGTGAGGATGAAGTGATGGTGATGATGCTGGAAGTTACTTCATCGCCGTGAAACAGTTCCCGGTGCCTGTCAAACCTAAGGAGCTCATATAGATAGAACACACTATTTACTCTCTGAGTATATGAAGAATCTCCACTCCCCATCGCCAGAGGAAATTGAACTTGGAGGCTCGGGAGTGATCAGTATTTATCGGCTGTGGATTGGTGATATGAAGGTGCCCAGCTGGACCACGGCCTCCCGCGGCTTGTGTGGGCTTCTTCATTTTAGCACATGCAGTACTCTTCTCTAGTCAGATTTGATTTTCTACCTTCACCTCAATGCATGGTAAGACCATATACTTTCCGCATCATAGGATACCATCAGAGTGTATTGACGCCCTCAAATGGTTGTAATAGCCTGGCGGCGGTGTACTTTATGATATGACCAGTCTCCTGTATAATGTTGTGCAGAGTTGGTGAGTGGTTTCAGATGTTATGGTGTCGCGGTTCCAGGTCCTTGTTTCAATTTTGTGCCTTTGTTTTCGCCATGTTTCCGAATGGAGGCCACCCTAGGATTCTCGTCAAATAGAGAGTTACTCTTCTCTTAGATTCGAACTTGCATAAAATGCACAAAATATCTCACTCAACATAGAAAATAAACTGGGAAATGCATATTTTTCATGTTTGATAAGAATACTGGAAGGGATGAACTGCACTTGCAAAATTAGCTTGTTCACGCATCTAATATTTGACTTATATATATGAGGTTTCTACAAAGGAATTCATCATTTACTCCGACTTATTAGTTAGAATTTCACTATAAAATTCACATATTAATGCTATTTTTTACAATATAAGAAAACACATCCACTTCTTTATAGGTTGAGAGTTATCTCCTTGTGGTGCATGAAAAAAGTATTTCCCGCCTTTCCTAGGTCTGACGGTGAGGCGGAGGGCTTCTGCGACTATGGCCTATGCGGTGGAAAGCTGTGCCTACGTGTGGCGGTGCGGATGAGGGTTGTGTCTACGTGTGGCGGTGCGGATGAGGGTTGTGTCTACGTGTGACGGTGAGGCGGAGAGCTTCGGCGACTATGGGCTGTGCGGCAGAAGGTTGTGCCTTCGTGAGGTGGTGTGGAGGTGGGTTGTGTCTAGGTGTGGCGGTGAGGCGGAGGGCTGTGTCTAGGTGTTGCGGTGAGGCGGATGGTTGTGCCTAGGTGCGACGGAGGGTTGTTCCTATGTGTGCTAGTGCGGTGGATCAGTCATCATAGAAGAGGACGAAGTAGAGGATGGATTGTCCACCACATAGACGTAGTCCACGTTCCTCTACAACGGTGAGCTCGCCGAAGAGGTCTACATGCACCAGCCAGCAGGTTTCGTTGATCACGACAACACCGACAAGGTTCTAAAGGTGCATAGGGCGCTCTATGGGGATCCGACAGGCGCCTCATGCGTGGAATGTGAAAGTTGTCGTTTCCACTGAATCTCTTCTCTTCTCCTGCCATGGTCTGGATCATGCGCTTTATCAGTGCTCCGAGGCAATGATTTCTTGGTCATCAGCTACTATGTGGATGATCATAGCATCACCGATACAGGTAGTGTTGGCATCGATGTATTGAAGTTGAAGATGTAGGAATTGTTCCAGATGAGTGCCGTGCAGGGGATTGTAAGCAAATACATTAGTCTCCTGACAAGCAACCCTGTGCAACCTTGAAGCAGATTCTCTGATACGTGCAAGGCACGATCAACTACGGTTGTGTGTTCAAGTCAAGAGATGGCCCAGTCATCACATGATTCAGTGACATTGGCTTGGCTAGTGATTTGGATGATCGAAAGAGCACTACAAGGTTGGTCTTTCTTCTCAGATTGATTGTAGTTACCTGGGTATTACATAAACAGAAAATTGTGGCATTGTCCAACCGCGAAGGGGGTACGACATCCACAACTTCCTGTCAGGAGATCTGGCTCAAAAGGTTGCTAGGGGAGATGATCAGTGAGGAGCAGAGGATGGTAAAGATGTTCGTTGACTGCAAATTGGCGATCACATTTTGCAAATATTCTGTGCATCTTGACAAGAGCAAGCACATTGACACTTTGTTCCACTTCCACTTCATCAGAGAGTACATCGAGGATGGAAAGGTGGACGTTGACCATATCTGTACTAATGGACAATTGGCTCATAATCTGACCAAGTCGCTTGGGCGTGCTAAGTTCATTGAGCTGCGGCAAATGCTCGAAGTGATCAAGGTGAGCTAGATGCAACATGTTTAAGGGGGGTGCTATGATGAGATAAACCCAATTACTTTGAATAGGTGTAGTTGCAGTTATAGTTTCAGAATAAACTATCGGGCAGTATGCGAATGTTCAAATCCCAATTCAATTAGATTTTGTTCCCTTTTTTCAGTATCCTAGATGGATGTTGCGACTAGGTATCGTGGGATGGCACGATGTTGTTTTGGTCGCGGTGTTTGTAGTGGCTAGCACACATCTAGCGTCATTGGATGGCATGGTCCGTAAAGCTCGCGCGTAGTGGCTAGTGTTTTCGGTTAGCTAAATTCGTGGATATCCGGATTCCGGAGTCCATGTATAAATAAAGCGAGAAACAGAATAGTCGTAGTTATTGTGCACACAAAAATCATTGAGAGCATCTCTCTCTCATTCACTCTTCTTCGTGTGTTTGAGCTTGCCCAGATCACTGACCCCGCAATAGCAGAGAGAGCAACACACATTAGCCCGTGTTCATCCGGAAGTTACTCAGCAGTAGGAGCCTGTACTAGTTTCCATAGCTCCCATACCACAGAGGTTTCTTCCGTCCCAGCCTATTGCCATGTCCTCTTAAGGGTGAGGATGAAGAGATAAAATTGGATGTTCGAGTGCTTGTCATGGCTGTAAAGTAATTCCCGGTGCCTTTCAAGCCTACCCAACACATTTAGACACAACACACGATTTCAAATTCCTAGATATATGGACGATCTCATCGTTGATGTCTTGGAACTGGGAGTCTCGGGAGAGACGATTATTTATTTGTTGGGAATTGGTCACATGAAAGCGCCTTGCAGGGCTTGTGTGTAAGCTTTTACGGTTTTATCACATATGGTACCCTTCTCTAGCTAGCTTTGAGTTGCTACCTTCGCATTTATGTGTGGAAAGACCGTAAATTGTTCCCGTCATAGGTTCTCATCAAATGGTTGTACTAGCCTGACGTTGTACTTAATCCTACAACCAATCTTCTGTACATTATCGTATTGAGTTGCTGAGAGGTGCCAGGATGCTACCACAAAAAAAAATCACTAAAAAGAAAAAAAAACTGGAACTTTTTATTTTTCAGGTTTGATAGGTAAACTAGACTGCGAAAATACCAATGGTGTACATAGGTACACATGCACATAAATTTCAAAGCAACTAAAAAAATACTTCAGTGTAGAAAATATTGAAATCAATCACACACATACATATTGTTTTGATACTTATTAGTGCAAATTTTAAAGAAATAAATAGTATGCCGCCTACACAAAAAAGAGAAAATGAAACTTGGTATTTTCTGCACGGTAAAAATCCAGGTCACTATACTATTCCTTGAACACTTTGTCTTTTTCACACAAGTTACATACTTTTGTATTTTACTTTAAAACTTGATTTGCACATACCTGCATATATTCTCTACACACATTATTTATGCCAACTTTTTATTTATTTACCATTTATTTATTTTACTGTTCATCAGGGATCACGTGTACCTATGTCCACAACATCCGCCGTGAAACTAGAAGGGATGTAATTGCATATAAAAATTATCTTGTTGTTCAGGCATCTAATATTTGCCGTATGTATGGGGATTTTACCAAGGCATTTATGGTTTTCCTCTGGCATATATTAGTTAAATTCGCCCTAAAATATGATCTATTCATGCTACTTTCTAAAAAAGGAAAGAAAATACATGCGCTTCATTATACTTTGAGAGCCATTATATATTGTGGTTTATACAAAGTATTTCCTGTATTGCGTTAACACTAGTGACTTGATCCATAGAGAGAGCAACACATAAGAGCTAATCCATCAGTCCAACACTAAGCATTGTTGTCAGAGTTAAGCTCGTCTACTAGCCCTGCGGGAGTTTGGAATATTCCAAATGCGGTTTAAAGTGGTCTTAAGGTATTGTCATCACGGAAATGCATTCTCATCCTTAGGTGGATGTGCGTGGCCGAGTGTCTCCATTCAAAAAGTCACTGGGAAGCACGTATCGTAGCCTTGTGATGAGGTGACGTGGACCTCGGGTCATATGTAAGTGATGAGGTGGACCTGGCCCCACATGACATCCTCTCATATATCTTCTCCTTCCTCATGTATCTCATTTCTCTCATCGAACACTCAGCGTTGTTGACAAACCCCTCATGCTTGATTCGGCTCGTATAGTACGCATTTATTCTGCTCATTATTGGAAAGTTGTACCCCATCTAACTTTTTCTTAAGTATTACCATATAGTCTATTTATTACCGGTTAAGAAACTTCTGAAAGCAACCAAAAAAATATCTCGTCGGGAGGATATCCTGGTCTCTCTCTCTCAGGGCTCGTTTGGATGCGGGGATCCTCCAGGGATCCCGGTGCTTTCCCCGGGCAAGAAACTCACGCGTAAACTTTAACCCGGGATTTTGAAGCGATCCATTTGGTGACACCGGGTAAGGGAAAATTTGGCCCGATCCTCCCGAAATCCCCGGGCTGTTCTCCCCCACCTCCGCACGTCGGGAGAAATCTCCCTGGTCTCTCCCGCGACGACGCATCGTCCTCCTCCGCCTCTGTTCCTCCGCCTCCGCCCGCCTCTGTTCCTCCGCCGCCTCGCCCTCCTCCACTTCTTCCCCACGACCTTGGCCGCCTCGCCCTTCTCCACCTCTTCCCCACGACTTCGGCCGCCTCGGGGCCTGCTATGTCGACCTCTCCCAGCGACGGCGAACGTCCACCGCCAGTCCTCAAGCTACAGCGAGTTGCTTCTCTTCCACTTGGTGAGCATTATGTAGTCTAATTTAATCGATGTCTTCAGCTTCTCCGTCCGTGGATCTGCTCTATGGTTTCTCTAAGCTAATCTCAGATCTACGGTTCGTGCACTTGAAGAAATAGGATAGGTGACGAACTGACAGACTGCTTCTGGTGAGGGAGACTATTCTCTTTCCTGTTCGTGCTATCTGCAAGATTATATCTCCAGGGTTGTGTATTAGCCTTTTGTTACAAATGATTACCAAAGATTAAAACACTTATGTCTAGTTTGGAGGCAAAGCTTGATCAAAACCACATTATTTAAATACTATGGTTTTTTATTGCTGGGCCACTGAACTGGAAAATATTTGCTTTCATTTGCTAACTCCACATTTGCATAATGCACTAGTGAGGCTTGACCACTGTTTTCTTTTCCAAAAATATTCGTTCTCTTCACACACCAGCTTATAAGCCTGCTCTTCCCGTTCTTGTTGGTATAGTTCCAAATTGTATTAGTCGAATGCTATAGATTGATTTTGGAGATGTAGAGCTTGATATTGCAACGTCACGACCATCACCATTGACACATTTTTGGTCTTGGAGATGTGTACTCTTCTTTGAGATATTGTCAAATTCAGAAGACATCGGCCAGGGGTGGTTGAGTGGCACAATAGGCCCTATACAACATGCTTCTTTCTTGATGTTTTCGTTGTCAAATTTTATATATTTTCTAAAATGTCACAACATAGTTCACTCTATTATATTTAATTGATTACTTCATTTTCCTTTGCATCTTAGTTGCAATTTTCGTCGAGCGGAAGCAGTACGAAAGCTTGCCGTATGCTTGCGGTTGGTACATGATATGTAGCTGGCTATGTGCCAGTTAGATATATCCATTATGTTCCAGTTAGGTATAGGCTTCTTGTGCTAATTCTGCAAAGGCGGGTGCTCCCTTTCTTCTTGGTTTTGATTTTGCTGTAATTCAGATTCTACAATGATATTCTGGGATATATGTGTTGGGATCACCTTTCAATCTAACAGTACTCCAGGTATCAGCTTTTTGGGTCAACTGTTTCGCGTCAGAATGAGCTATTGGCATGCATAACTAGGTGTTTTAGATATATCTATTTTGGTACTCCGGGCATCAGCCAGAAAACCTTTAATCTCTCTTACAAATATGCACTTCGATCAATGTAGAATTAACTTGCATGGTTGTTTCCATTTCTTCGGGGGCTTGACATGGAAAAAACCGTGTTTATGTCGGATAATGTGATATAGTAGAGTGACTATTGTCTGTCTTTTTTTCCTGCAGGTTCTTAAAGCAGACCGTTGGAAATATTCGAGAAGTTGATTGGCAGAAGCTTGCGATAGTTCAGTAATGACATTTTGTCACGCTCATGGATCAGCAGAGGATCACGATGTTTTTTAATGGAACACAATACTTAAAAACACAAATAGCACAATGTATTTTTGTTAAAAATTTTGAATGGCACTACGCTTATTTGTATGAGTGGCCGTATACATGTATTTTGTTATATTGCTAGTTACCTGTGTCAAATTTCCTTAATTTTCCTTTCACTTTTCTAGATTGTTCTCTTTTTGACTTCTTGGTTTTTTAATGGAACTGCTGACGTTTATGAAACTATCAGACTCTATAATGCTTTTTGATTATTATGATCTAGTTCTCTATTTTAAACGGAGGTATTTTGCAATCCTTCCCATTCTGCTCAAATGGCAACAGGGGAGAAATTTCCCGTGTGGTGAGGGCTGACCTTCCCCGTGGTGGGAGGGGATCCCCTATGTCAAGGGAAGTCCACCCCTAGGGGTTTGGTAACCTGGGTTTTCCTTCCCCAGCGACCAAACGAGCCCTCAGACGAGAAGCGGCGGTGCAGGATCGGATTCTCCCAGTCTCCTTCCTCCGGCGACCAGTGCAAGCAGTCCGGCTCCATCCCGCTTCATCTGAGCTCCCCTCCGCATGCATGCTGCTGCGTTCGAGCGCTACTCCGGCTCCATCCTCCTTCCGTTGTCCCCTTCCCTTCTCCGTGCTGTCCAATGGCAGCAGGGAGGTTTTCCCACCTAGGGTGATTGTTCCAATGGTGGAAAGGGATCCCGTGTGCCAAGGGAATCTCCACCCTGGGAGCCTAATTCCCTAGATTTTTCATCCCTGACATCCAAATCAGCCCTCATTGATGTTCCCGGTGCCTCCTAATTCTAGGAATAGAACAAGCAAATAGTAATATATATAGAACTTGAGCTGGCGGAGCACGAGCTTTGGCTGGCCACCTTGGTTAGTGGTTTGTTTTGGTATCTCATTGGTGTCCATGGTCTCCAGTGCCTTTTATGCATTCTTCAGGTTGGTCGAATGTGAGCGTCTTTTTGGTGACATACCACGTGATACGTTTTTGGCCGTCAGCACTGAATCTTTTTTAGGGAACGAGGAAAGTGCGAGTTTATGTGACTGTTTATTCTACGTTTCTGTGTAATAGCATCAGTCCCCTGTAATGCACCGTTGAATAATATTCTGCTTCTGGTATGATTGCAACAGTCGAGGTCGAATTAGGGACGCTTCTTGAGCTTCTGAGTAAAAAACTGCCACATGAGTTGTCCTTCACGCTTACGGTAATAAACTGTGTATCTCGTTTACACATACACTCACTACAGGAATGGACAGCTTCGCCGACGGCCCCAGGCTACGCCGACGGCCAAAAGTCGGGGCCGTCGGCGTAGAACCAGCCTAGACCAGCTCCGCCCGGTGGCCGTCGGCGTACAGAGGCCATCGGCGTAGGCCCAGCTACGCCGAGGGCCGTCGGCGTACAGAGGCCATCGGCGTAGGCCCAGCAACGCCGAGGGCCGCCGTCGGCGCACAGACGCCCTCGGTGTAACAAGGCCCACATCCACGGGCCCGTGACGGCGTCATAGCTACATCTCACTCAATCAAACTGGGACGCCGACCACCGGGTAAAATCCTGGATCTGTACGTGGAAAGTCCCGCCGCGTCACAACCAGGGTCTAAAATGTGGCAAAGTTGGCCCAACCTTGGCTCTCCATGCACATATGACCTAAACAAACCAAAACAAGTAGAGAGGTCCACCAGGCTACCCTCGTACGGAGATAGCTATAGGGGTAGACAATGAGCAATGAGCATGATGAGATTAGAAACTTTCTAGATGATCTCATCGATGCCGACCAGCCGGATTCGCCACCTCCACGGGATGAACCACCAGAACCGGAGGAACCGCCAGAACCGGAGGAACCGGAGCCAACTGCGAAGGCCTGCCTTGATATGATGGCAGCGGCTAAGAGGCCTTTGTACGAGGGTGCAAAGATTTCTCAGCTCGATGCCATCTCTCAATGTCTAGCCGACAAATGCCAGCACTCCGCCACCCGTGCTCACTTTGAAGCTAACCTGAGAACATGTGGTAACATGTTGCCCGAAGGGCATTGTCTGCCTAAAACCTTTCACGAAACAAAGAGACTTATGAACGAGCTCAACATGGATTACGAAAAGATAGATTGCTGTCCAAAAGGTTGCCTTTTGTTTTGGAAACAGTTTGCGGATGACAAGTACTGCTCCATTTGTGGGGCCTCTAGGTATGATGAGGTAAAGGGAAAAGATGGTCGGATGAAGCAGTCGAATGTTGCTACAAAGATTCTTCGGTATCTCCCATTCATAAAAAGAATCCAGCGGCTTTACTTGAGTGAGGATACTGCCAAACATATGACGTGGCACAAGAAGGGGAAGAGATACGAGGACGAGCACGGACGGAAGAAGATGGGACATCCATCTGATGGTAAGGCATGGAAGAACTTCGATGACAAATACCCTCGGTTGGCAGAAGAGGCTCGGAATGTCAGAATTGCGATAGCAACAGATGGCTTCAACCCATATGGTTTGTCGACGGCCGCGTACAGCTGCTGGCCGGTGTTTGTTATTCCGCTCAATCTCCCTCCCGGAGTATTAATGCAACGGAAGACCATGTTTTTGTCGCTTATCATTCCAGGGCCCGAGTACCCAGGGAAGAATTTGAGTGTCTACATGCAACCGATTGTGGATGATTTGAACCACTCCTGGATACACGGGACGTTGACATACGACCGAGCATCGAAGAGAAACTTCTTGATGAAAGTTTGGTTACAGTATACCATGCATGACATGCCCGGGTACGCCCTAACGTGCGGATGGTGTACAGCTGGTAAGTGGCCATGCCCAGTGTGCAGGCACCGACTTGAGTTTCTTTGGCTAAAGTCGGGTCGCAAGTATGTTGCGTTTGACACGAATCGACAGTACCTCAAAAGAAACCCTCCGTTCAGAGAAGACAGGAAGAACTTCAAGAAGGGCAAAGTTGTGCATGAAGCAAAAGAGGTACCAAAGTTCGATGGTGCAGCTGTTGATGCCGAGCTACGTGCTCTCGTGCCTGCGGCGCCGGGAACTGGCCATCAATTTGCGGGATATGGTGTAACCCACAACTGGACTCACGTGGCAGCCTTAACGAATCTCGTGTATTACAAGGACCTCGAACTTCCCCATAACATCGATGTGATGCACACCGAAAAGAAGGTCGGGGAGTCCCTTTTTCACACAATCCTGAACATTCCTGGGAAGTCAAATGATAATGTCAAGGCTAGAGTCGATGTTGAGAAGCTCTGTGATAGGAAGAGGTTACACATGCAGCCTCCTATCGGCCGTCGAAAGAATTGGTTCAAGCCGCATGCCTACTTCTGCCTTGATAGTGTCCAAAAGAAGGAGGCATTCAGGTGGCTCAAATACGTCGTGATGTTCCCTGATGGTTATTGTTCGAATATAAGTAAGGGAGTCAATCTTTCGACGGGACAAGTCACCGGACTCAAGAGTCACGACTATCATATATGGATAGAGCGACTGATGCCAGTGATGGTTCGAGGGTATCTTCCCGAGAAAGTCTGGCGTGTGCTTGCAGAGTTGAGCCATTTCTTCCGCATGCTCTGTGCTAAGCAGGTATGTCCCCTGGTTATTGAGAAGCTGCGTGTTCAAGTGCCGGAGTTGCTATGCAATTTAGAGATGATCTTTCCGCCAGGCTTCTTTACTCCGATGGCGCATCTGATTGTGCACCTCGCGAACGAGGTACTCTTGGGTGGCCCGGTGCAATTTCGTTGGCAGTTTTGTATTGAGAGAGAGTTTAAGTATATTCGGAAGATAACTGGAAACAAAGCCAAGATTGAAGCATGCATAGCTGAGGCAACATGCCTTCGGGAGATGGCAGACGCCGCGACAACCTACTGGCCTAATGATGTTCCCACTATGCATAACCCGGTCTCTTGTTACAATGTCGACCAGCCCAAGAATGACCCCAAGCTCGAACTATTCCAATTTCCCGGTGGCAAGGCCGGTAAAGGACTAAAATACCGCTTGCCGAAGGAAGAGAAAGATTGCATAATGCTCTATGTGCTTATGAACATGAAGGAAGTGGTCAATTTCATAAGGTAAAATGGTGAATAATTTACTTCTCGATCTCGGTCTCGGTCTAATGCTTATTTTCTCCTCCTTAGTGAATTCACGGATGAACAGTGGTCGGGAACGACGGATCCCTCTCCCTTGGAGTTGGACATTCTACTTAAAGAGGGTGCTCCCGGAAATAAAAAAAACTATGTGTCTTGGTTCATGGAAAAAGTAATTTCTAACCTGTCCCTCTTACCCTTATTATTCTACGTAACTAATATAATGAACACAACAACTTTAAACTGTACTTGTAGGGAGCTGATCCCAATGTTGAGATGTCAGATGGGTTGAAATGTGTTTCCCAGGGTTTTAACCGTGACGTCATGAAGTATGAGAAGTATGATGTGAATGGGTTTCGCTTCCATACAGAGACGCACCAGAAGGGCCGGCCGAATGCAAAAACGGTAAATACAGGGGTCTTCACCAGAGGAGCCGATGCCCTTGATTACTATGAAAGGTTAGAGAATGTATACGAGCTGACCTTCAATCGTACGAACGTACAACTCAATCTTGTTCTGTTCAAGTGCCACTGGTTCGACCCAAGGGGTGGACTGAGAAGTATCCCTTCCATTGGGTTAGTTGAAGTTAGGCCTTCAACCACCTATAGCGGAGCCGACGTCTTTGTTGTGGCTCACCAACCCAACCAAGTTTATTATTTGCCCTACCCATGTCAGAAAGCGGAACTCAAGGGCTGGGAAGTCGTGTTCCAGGTATCGGCACATGGTAACCTACCGATTCCCTCCGAGGATGATTACAACAACATTGACCCTGTAACATACGAGGGAATTTTCTATCAAGAGCAAGAGGACTTTGGGCACTTTGAGTTAGAACCTGTTGATCTTGAGGACCTCAAGAACAATGCAGATACTCGGGGTGAGTCAGTGGTGGATCTACATGACATAAATATGCTCGAGAAGTTCCATGCGGAGAATGACAACGATGATGAGCCTCCACCCTTTGATGAGGCTCCAACTTTCTACTCAAGAGATAGTGATAGTGAGAATGAGAATGAGAACGAGAACGAGAACGAGAATGAGAATGAGAATGATAGTGAGTATTTATTTTTTAGTGCATTCTATTATTCTTTGTGCTTGCTTGTTTTCTTAATGCATTCTATTATTTTTCAATGCATTTTACGATTAGTGTCTATATTTTGTGATGTCTTTGTGCTAAATTATTTTCTCTTACTCAATGCAGGTGATTGAACAATATGAGTAGTGGCAAGGCTAGCTCGTCGTCTCTGCTTAAGGCGCTACAACAGCGCAAGAAAAATGCTACACAGAGTGGGAAACAACCAACTCCCAATCCGCGTTACTCCGATCTCGGCGGTGCTGGAGGAGGACGAGGTCGAGGTCAAAGTCAAGGTCGAGGTCGAGGAGGACGAGGTGGCGGGGGAGGAGGCGTGGACTTTGACCCACCACCCTCCGCTTCTGGCGACGTGGCTCCTGAGTTGTTCCTTACGGAGGAGGGGGAGGGGCCGTCTAGAGAGGAGGCAGAGGCGGAGGCGGAGTCTAGAGAGGAGGCGGAGGCGGAGTCTAGGGAGGAGGCGGACCCTACACGTGAGTTGGTGGTGCAGGGGCCGCGGAAGAAATTGTGGAATCGTGGGGAATCGAAAGTCCCTGACGAGAGGTTTGAGCCTAGGACCCAGGAGGCGAAAGCCCCTATTATTCCAGATGGCAATGAGTAAGTGTACTAATTTTAAACATGTAATTTCTTGTTGGTGATAAATAATTTGGCATGTGTACTAATGTTTGATTATTGTGCAGCAATTGGACATTTCCTGTCGGGAGCACGACCAGCCTTCCTAATAGCATGATTGGAGCTCTGATTAGGAAGTTCTGGCCGGGCTGGTACACTTCCTCCGAGGGCGTCAGGAGGCTAGCCACTACTTGGGCGGACTACCAGGCTACTATTATCCCAGGCTTTCCGACAGCTGCTGATGCTGTGATCACCAAGTTTTGGGTAAGACATATTTCTCATGTTTTTAAACATGTAATTTCGTTCATAAGTGATAAAAACACCGTGCTAACTCATGACTCACAATTGTTTTTATGCATGATTGAAGTGCTTTTATCGTGTGGATGAGGAGCAACAGGAGAAGGCGAACAAGACTTTGCTTGGGGCTTGTGTGAAGTTGACACCGCAGGTGTGGTACAACCAAAAGGTCACGGCCGCTAGTCACTTCTGGGCTGAAAGGGGCGTGAGGGTCAAGAAGGAGGACATTGTTGGTAAAAAACCTAATCCCGACTACTCGATGACTCCAAAAGAGTACATGTCGGTGAGTAAAATGTCATGAGATTCTACATTGCTGTTAAGTTGCCATTGCATTATGTGGAGTTGAGTATTGTATTTTCAGGTTGTCCCCGATTGGGCTGAGCCGCATCGAGACGCATGGGAGGAGCTGGTTAGGACGAGGTGGCTCAGAGCAGACGAGGAGTTTTCAGCCTTGTCGAGGTGGAATGCGGATAACCGAGGCGATGGTGGAACACACTTCGCGGGAAACCGCAACTTTGACCGCTTCAAGGGGAAGATGGTGTGTATACACATGGAACACCTGCATTTATTTCCCGCAATCTTCCTACTTGATACGCATAACATTTCTTTTCGCGACGCAGGTGGCCGAGGCAGTACCCGGGGATGTGATTCATGACGTCGCCGTTTATGAGAAGATGCGGCTCAAGAAGCCCGATCTCTCGAAGCCTCAGCCCTCGCTCCCCGAGTTCTTCGGCAATGCCCAGGAAGACTTGCAGAACTACAACACGATGGTGAAGGCTCGTCACCCGCATGTGGATGACCCCATTAATGTGGAGATCGATGAGAAGTCCTTGCTCTTGGAGTCGCACGGATTGGAGCATGGACGTCTCAATATTCTTAATAAAAAGGTCAAGCCTACCCTCACCATGAGCTTCACGTGTCTCAAGGCTACCCACCCCGCCGACGGCCCACCTATCCCGCCTCGTGGGTAGCCTCGTCGATCCACCTCCAGAGATGATGTAGGTTTCCTTATTTTCCCCATCTTTACGACTTTTGTTCATGCATGGTTAAGTGTTGACGAGAGTAATTGTATTTGAATTTGTAGCCTGAGTTCAAGGCAGCCTACGATGCCGCTCATGACGAATATGAGGTGGCCTTTCAGCAGCATCAGGCGGCGAGTATGGTCTACACACAGTACGTAAATGTAAGTTTGAACCTTTACTTTTGCAAAACATACAAGTCCTACTTTCCCTAGTTTGGTGCTTTCGGGCCTGACATCTAAACTATCTTGTAGGCGGTGATTGTGGCTATGCAAGTGGGGCAGAGTGTTAATTTAGGGCCCATACCTCCCATGCCAGGGCCGGCGCCATTCCTGCCATCGAAGGAAACTTTCCGTCGGACATACTACGGATCATCACCGGTAAGTTCTTTGCCAAACCACCGGATACCGCTTTACTTTGCCTCGCAAATTGCTAACATATAGGGAACATGTAGGGGGCGGGACATTCCGAGAACAAGCACTTTGGTCATGCCTCGCCGTGTAGCCGTCGGATGATCACACCCTCCCACCCCGATGGTCCTTCGCCTGGTCGTTCTAGTGGTGCTTCGCCGACAACTCCCTCGCCTGGTGGTTCTTCTGCTGCTTCTATTGCATGGCGACCTCGTCGGCCGTCGCCTATTCTCACCAACGGAGATCAGGGGTTCACCCCGTCTCCTCCACTGTACCCGTCTCCTCCAGAGTAGTATGGATGTCGGCTTGTATACATCAAGGATATGATGATGTATGAATATTTGGATGAGTTAATTGCTGTTAATTATTGATAATTACTGCGGTCATGCTCCTGTGAAATTAAACAGAAAAAAAATACTGGGCTGGTCCTACGCCGAGGGCCAGGCCGTCGGCGTAGCTCCCTGCGGCGTAGCTCCAGGCCTAGGATCTCTACGGCTTATACGTGTGGCACTCTATGCCGAGGGGGATGCCGTCGGCGTAGCTCCGCGGCCGGGAGCTCTACAGCTTGTACGCGTGGCACACTATGCCGAGGGGGATGCCGTCGGCGTAGCTCCGCGGCTGGGCGCCCCAGAGCGGGCACGTGTCATGATACGCCGAGGGGGATGTCGTCGGCATAGCGGCGCGCCGTTACCTCGTCGTCAAACGGCGGCTGGGCTCTCCGCCGACGGCGAGTACGCCGACGGCGCCGACGGTTTTCCGTCTACGCTGAGGGCCGCGTCGTCTTCGCCGAGGAGCAGCGTCGCCGAGGAGCTACGCCGACGGTTTAGCTGGCTATGCCGACGACTATCTGCCCTCGGCGTAGCGTCCGATTCCTGTAGTGACTGTTACTAGACTGACAAGGCACATGTATTGGTCGGGAAAGCCTCCGTGTAGCGCTTCCACCTCTAGGTCGAGGATTTGAATTTGCATGCCGTTCTTATTATAGCTAGGCATTGCTCCTAGAAAATCACACCATTTTGCTATAATATCCATCAAATTTCGTTACAACCTTTTGGGATATGCGAAAAATCATCCATGAATGTTGCAACCGTGTTTAATATTTAGATAGAGGGCACAAAGTGCCTAACTTTAAATTAATAAAGCCCTCCACAGCCAATACATAGGTGCTGAAGACCAACTTACAAAGCCGCAAACGAACAAGCTAAACAAAAAATACAACGATAAGAACAGCTTGAAGAACATGGACCCATCATCCACGATTAGCACACCGGAGCCTGAAGAAGCCAACTGAAGAAGGAACCAGCAAGATTGACGCCTTGGATTGCACGTGGGAAACAGGAACTGCAGCCTCATCCTGTCAATCACCGAAGAAGGTACCCTGCCTCCTTGTCCTGGCTCGAAGGATGTCGTATCGTCGGCCGATGGAAGATCCCACTCCGAAGTTCGATGAGAACTGATGCCGAGACCCAAGGAGGACCACCGTGCACGACTAATCACTGCCCGCCATCTTGAAGAGAGCCATTCCATTGTCCAAACCCCAGAGAAGAAGCTGGACGGGAGGAGCAGAAGAGGTAGGAGAACTACCAGCAAAAGCACCAAGTGCCAAAAGGGGCAGTCATAGGTCAAAGATGAGGATCTGGACCTCACCGTACCTGCAACGCTGCCGTCATCGGTTGCAGGGAGCGCTTCTCTAACTGCCCGGACATGGCAACAACAAGGGTTAGTCAGCAGAGAACCACATGCCAGGAGCATCTAACGAAGTCCCAGATTACCACCATGTTTATGAATCACCGCTCGCACCACCATCTCTTGGACTCCTGCGCACCACCAAACCCGGCAACAACACCTGCAACCCCGCCCCCCATATCGCCCAAGGCCGCGCCTTCAGCAAGGACAACAACACAAATGGCATCGTCATGGCCCAATCAAAGATTTGGGCTTTCGCCTGTGGAGATAGGGGAAAGGGAAAGCCAGAAGACATACCATGACAGGCCCCCCAGGAAGGAAGACGGCGCTTAGAGGCAACGCCATTGTTGAGAAAATCTAGCCGGTCTAGGATTTCTCCCCGTCGTCGATCCCCATCGCCAACACCCTTCGGATCTGAGCCTGGTGGCTAGAAGGACCATAGGGACAGGACCAACACCCGCCGGCTCCGCACCGTCCACACGGCACAAAGCCCACCCGCACCAGCGAGCACCGCTCCCTGTCGAGTCAGTGTCGCCTCTCCATCGAAGGATGCCTCCTCAAATCTGAAGCCCTCCGTGCGAGGGAGTGGCGAAGTCCCCATGGCCAATGTAACCAGGAAGCCGATAGTCTTTCCTGGCTCGCAATAGTATCTAGTGTTGGGGAGGTGGGGGAAGCAGGAGTGAGGAGGCCTGCAGCGGGTAGGGTTTGGTTCCTGCCCGTCTCGCCCTAAAGAGGAGCGACGCAGGGGCCGTTTTCCTCCCCAAACGTGACCTTCGTTGAAACTGCTGAGTTTCTCATTTTGAAATATCCAAAAGAAATTTAAGTACCCTTTACATTTTGTTGTTCAAGAATATGAACGGTTTTCCCAAACCTATTAGTTTACTTCATACTATATATAACATCTATCAAGTTTATGCCAACATATTATTTCAGAAATGAAGAATTTCGAATGTTGGAAAGCATGGGGGCTAAAGAGGAAATACCACTTGGTCCGGGGGAAGCATTGTGCAAACTGAAAGAGCTTGGGGACTTTGGTATTCTGGACACTAAGCTGATGAATGTCTACCCAATGGTGAAAGTGGATTTGAAAAATCTACAACCAAAAGCAGGGGCTATGGGCCCATATTCTTGAAGCTAAATACCTGCAAAACAAGGATATGTTGATCCAGAACCATGGTCCTGGCTCGTAGTTCTGGAACTTTTGGGCAAAGCACATTTGTAATAACAGCCGCTCCACCAAACTGTGGATGGATTGGTGGCAAGGTATGGGTCCCATGTAGGATAGATATCCCACGCTTTTTCCATTAATGTAGTCGAGCCAGGAGATTCTATAGCCCAAGACATCACCAATGTGGAGATCAATGAGAGAATGAACCTGCTTCATTATGGTCATATTTATAAGATGTATTGGGCACTTGAACCGTCGTGCATTCCTTATACCGTAAACCTTGCCAAGGAACACCGCTTAGGGCTCGTTCGTTTTGCTGGGAAGGAAACCAGACGTGGAATTGAACCTGACATGGATTGGGTTGGTCCTATCCCTACACCCAATCCCAACCGATCCCCATTAATCCCTCTTAAAAGATCCTTGTATTTTCTTTGCTGTTCGGTTACACCATCGCGTCGCCAATGCTCTGCTCTGCGTACGTCCTGAAAATTCTTCCACACATCATATGGCGGTATTATTTTTCCAGCCCGTTTCAATGAAGATGGCCTGGATGGGCTTGGATCAAAATCCTGGAATCGATTAAGCGAACACCAAAAAGCGATGGTCTGGAAATTTTACACGGCCCGGCTGGAAAACTTGGATTTGGCCACAATCCAAGCCAATCCATGCCTCCACGGGATTAAACGAACGAGGCCTTAAAGATTCCAGCGATGTATGGGAATTATCAAATCATCTCAAGGTCAGGGTTTCCCTATGGCAAATCATCCGCAAAAGCCTCCCTCTAGCGATAATATCAGCTGTAGGCGTGGCCCAACAATGGTAGATGTGCCATGTATGATGACCGTAGGGATACGAACAATATCTTCTTCCAAAGCAAGATATTCCACTTCATGTGGGGCACAACTAGGGAACTACTAGCATTCTCATGGAATCCATTGTGCTACACACTTGTATGGTATCCTCCAATCTGTTATTGGCCGGCCAAAAGATATCTTTCGGACTTGCGTTGCTACCCTTGGTCATTATGGACTACTAGGAAAAAACTTACTCTCGCTCCTCTCGCCCCCGTGAGGCGACAGGGAGGAAACCCTAGTCGCCGCCGTCTCAGCCCCCCAACTCCCCTCCCTCCTCTCTCCCCCGCTGCCACCAAGGTCGTGGCCAAGCAAAGCCTGGGCACTGCCGGTGGCAGGGGGATCTCTCGTCTTCCCCGGCGAAGATCGGCGGTGCGGGACGCCAATCCTCGTTGTGGATGGGGTGCGCGTCGGCGTGGCATATCTGGCGTGAGACGGCAGTGGCATGGCCGGAGGAGTAGTGACATGGCGTACGGCGATCTGGTGCCCCTCATCCCTCTAGCCAAGAAAACTCTGGGGGAAACCTCAGATCGCAAGGGATCGACTGATGGCGGTGCCCTGTGTATCGTTCCCCTCTTGAGGGCATCGCTTTTGAAGTTCTCACTGGCCCTGGGTTTGGTGGAGGTGGTCATCTTCTCCATCGAAGGTGGCCGGTCTGCGGCTGGATTGGCAGATCTCGTGATCCTTCTGCCAGTCCCAGCAGCGAGGCGGGGAGACATAGGTGCTGGTGAAAACCGATTCATTGGAAGGCCATGGCGGCGTTACCACGTCTTTACCTTGATGAAGGCATCGCCGTGCACCTTGTGTCGTCCTCAATCGTGCTACTCCGGGGGAAACCCTAAGATCTTCGGGTCGGACGATGGCGGTGTCGTGGTGTTGGTATCATGTTCTACTCTGGGAACATCGCCTGTGGAGCAGCGTTGGACGGAAGAGGCAGGAGGGTGGAGCGGCTAGCACGCGGGGGGTGGTGCTACTTGGCACCAAGGTGGTGTCGGTGGCTGGTGTGGCGAAAGTCTGCGCATTGATCTACATGCTGACAATGGGTTGGTGGAAGATTTTGAAGGCGGCGACATCCGGAGCGTGTGCGTGGGCGCAACTTCGTGGATATGCTGTGCGGTTCTAGGACTCCTTTCACTTGAGTTCGTGTCGCTGTGCCAAGACACTCTAGCTTCTCTTGGCGAGTGGCAGAGTGACTATGGGGGGTCGAAATAGGTAGATAGGGGTTTGATAGATCTCGTTGGGGAGTTGGCGATATAGTTATCGTTATTGCTTAGTGTTTAACTTTGGCGATTCCAGTTTGTATAATGACTAAACATGTGATTCCTTGGCAAATAACTAAACATCAAGTGCTTTTTTTTAATGCCACAATTATTTTAGTTCCAGCTTGGCTAGACTAAACAATCCTACCAAAAAAATAACATGGGTATCGCCGAAGATAGGAGAATAAGAATTTCAAAGTGCGTATATGTTTGACACCAAATTAACTTATTGAAATTGTTAAGCTCACTCGAGTATGTACTTACATTTTTTCATATGAAGTATGTATTGCAAAGACATAAATCTGAACATGAAATTACTCACCTCATGTTTCCAAATTTCCATATTATTCATTATAGTAAATGTATTCCCTAAATATAAATCTCAAGTGCTTCTGTTGCGAGTGATTGCACACCTTAACTGATGTTTGTGTTTATTTTCTCTCTTATTTATTTTGTTCTTGGCTGTGTGCATCCTTGATGTATTTGGTTTTGTTGTTGGTGTAGAGGCTGGTTGTAATTGGTATATTTGTGATATAAATATATTCCCTTTGTCAAAAAATATAAATATCTAGATTGATTTCAATATCTACACTTCTCCTTCACCTTCCCCTTCCATTATCTTCCTCCTTCTCCTCTCCTCCTCCTTCCCCTTCTCATCTTCTCCTCCTCCTTCTCCTCATCCCCTTCTCCTCTTCTCCTCCCGCTGTCCTTCACCTTCCCCTTCTCCGACCGCATCTCCCCCCTTCAACCGCACCTCCTTCAGACGCGCCCTCATCCGACAGCCCGGGGTGCCACCTCCTACCGCCTCAGCCCACCACCTCTCGCCCACACTCACTCGAGGTCGACGAGGACTGGGGCGGCCACGACCTCCCACACCTACCTGTGTTGGTAGGTTGTGGCCGCAACCACGACCACCATGCTCGAGCTCCAGCAACGCAAGGCCACGACAGCGAGCGCGAGACTCAATTGCTTTTGCTTTTCAAATTTAGGGTGTTTTTGTAATTTTTCTATTTTTCAAACAATATACCCGTGGTGCACAGAATACCCCTACCCGTGGCGTACTAGGTGGTGCGCCACGGCTAACTTTTACTACCCATGGCACACCACCTAGTGCGCCACGACTACATGGGTTTAGTGGCGCACCGGTAGTACGCCACGTGTAACGAAAATAGGTGCACCATGGGTAGGCTGTTTTCTAGTAGTGTCTGGAGTAATAATTATTACGTATATTCAAACAAACAAAAACCGACAGATCCCTTTACAAGGGGACTATCACGAAATGTGAAAGAATGTGCATCGAGGGAATGAGGTTGAGACCCATGGATGTCACACTATAGTGGTAACCCAACTTATTTTATCTGATACTCCATGAATTAGGATCTGAGAAGAACAAGCTAGTGCTTTAACTGAGCAGAGTATTTTATAACCCTCTTTATGTGAAGATGCATAACTCTCAAAATTTGTAAAGCTGAATGGCAACATGCATTAATGTGTTTCTACTGTATATAACTAACAAAGATGATGTCCTACAGGACATTCTCGAAAGAACACACCTATATGAGATCAACTGCAAACATCCGCAGTCTATGAGTTCGGGTCATCTCTAGTAAAATCATGAAAAGAACAGGGAGTATGACACATATGCTCCAACCCATGGGTAGGCTACTGGCAACTAGGTACTGGTTATGATTTTGAGCTATTCACACCTAACTTGTATCAAGGTTCATTCATTGTTGAAGTTGCTGATAGACATAGCTCAAAACTCTCGGCGGAAGTTCAGCGTAACATTCTATGCTGAAACGCTTGTATATAATCAAGTAGCAGGTTTTGGCAAATATTGAAATAGGCATTATAGATACATTAGAGAATTGTTAGAAATAAAAGGGATAAACTCTTTTGGCCCTTGTAGATTTCAGATTTTCCCTAAATCACAAAGCCCATGAGTGTGGAAGCCCATAATTTGACCCAAATTGTTGGAAGCTCACATGTGTGTGGAAAGATGAGTGAGAGCTAAAGTTTATTCCGACATATAAACTTGGAGGAGAGTTGCACCACCTTATAAGGTGGAGGGTCTCACCACTCTGTAAGTGAGTGACAAGACAAGTGCTACACACGATCTCCTCCTCCTTCGACGCCGCTCGCTCGCCCGCATGTCTCATCACGACGTGCGTGCGCCTAGCTTCGCAGAATGAGCCTTGAGCAGACATGTCAACCGTTAGTTGGTTCGGGTTGCTCTCGGATCGTTGGCTACTGTAACCGACCCAAACTCGTGCGCGACATGGCCTCGGCCCACATTCTGACATGTGCGGTTTTTCGAGCCGCTCTATATAACTGCATGTGCGGCTTCCACCATGGACACCACCGAAAACAATCCAGGGTTTTGCCAGCCTCTAGTCTACGCGATCCCGCGTGCCGGTGTGCAGTGGTGAACGGGTAAGCAGGTTTCTGGAACCACTCGCCTTTACGATCTTCTACGGAATAGGGAGGATAAGGTTTTTGCGAAGCGCTCCGCGCGACTACTCAAGTTCTTTATCACGGCTCGTCTTCCTGGTCATCAAGAGCATCCGCATGCACGGCGTCTGCTGCGTCGACTAATTTGACATGCCACTGCAACCTCTAGACCAATGTTAACTTCATCAGTAACCGATCGGTACGTATACCGTGATCCGACCTGCTGATATACTATGGTTGTTCTTGCGTATGCACTGCTACTATTTATGATGATTAATACATCTAGTATGCTACAGTTTCATATGATCATAAAAACTGTAGTCATGATTTATATTCAGGAAAATTATTCCTAATAATCCAGTAGTGGAGGGGAGCGGAATCGTGATATCTTTTAGCTGATACTATGATAGAGAGAATGAATTGACCACACAGTGCAGGTTCCTGGTATCGCATATGTATGAGCAATTACACTAGGTATACAAGGAAATGAACAATACAAATCCTAACCATATTGGTCTGTTTAATATCAAATATCAACAGCAAGTAATGGCTGGATATAACTGAATAATACAGGATTTTCGGTTGCCTAATAGGCATCTGTCTTGTGTTGTCCTGGGATCTTCTTCCCCCCTGCGTGGGTGCTAATTAAGCTCTTAAGCTCTCCAACAATTTGCTGGCACTTTCGGCTTTTCTATTCGTAGCTAGAATACCCTGGGTGTTTTACTTCTTTAAAGCAGGGCATTTGAGCCTCTTCTCTTAAAAAAAAGTACTTGGTGGAAGAAACGAACGTCTATTGTCTTGCTGCCTCACATAGATTTCTACTCTTAATGGTGTCAAGTGCATGCGCCATTGAAGAATGAGCATTTTCTACCAGAAATTGACGTGAACATAACAGCACCCGGTAGTGCGTGCGTTCTTATGCAGGTCCATGTTGTCCGTGGAATTCCTTGCCCTGGTGCGCCCTTGCGCCATGGTGCAAGATTCTCCAAGGAAAGTCTCTTGTGCAAAACCACTATAAAAGCCCTGGTGTGCTCACAAGCTACACGTAGAAATTCAAAGCTGGATACAGCCCACACATACGCACAAACAAAACTTTCAAGCATGGATGCCAAGCTTGCCGTTCTGCTCACCCTAGCCATGGCTGCCGCCATGGTCGTTAACCCCTCCCAGGCGCAGAACTCGCCACAGGACTACGTTAAACCCCACAACACCGCCCGCGCCGCGGTCGGCGTGGGTGGTGTGAGCTGGAGCACGAAGCTGCAGGCGTACGCCCAAAGCTACGCCAACCAGAGGATCGGCGATTGCAAGCTCCAGCACTCCGGCGGGCCCTATGGGGAGAACATCTTCTGGGGAAGCGCCGGTGCCAACTGGAAGGCGGCGGACGCGGTGAACTTGTGGGTCGGCGAGAAGAAGGACTACGACCACGGGTCCAACGGCTGCGCGGAGGGGAAACAGTGCGGGCACTACACGCAGGTGGTGTGGCGCGCGTCGACCAGCATCGGCTGCGCTCGCGTGGTCTGCAACGGCGACCGTGGCGTGTTCATCGTCTGCAGCTACGAGCCTCGGGGGAATATTGTTGGACAGAAACCATACTAACCGCGACTGGTTTCAGCAACGTACATGCATTCGTCTTATATATACGGGGCACACCCGTGCAAGGGTTCAGGCACGTTCCTGTCTCTAACTATAGATAAATAAAGTGAATGTCGGAATAAACTTATATATTCTGGCCTTGGAATGTAATAAATAAAACTTGAAGTTCCACACTGCTGTAAGTAACAGAGTTGCAACGATGAAGTACCTAAGAACCAACAACAATTACAACAAGCAGATTTACAGTTTTGCCAATTCTCATTCTAATCAAATTTAGATGAAAAATAATTAGATTACAAATTAATAGCAGGGAAAAAATGATTCAACAGTCCGCTCGTCCACCGCGGACTAACGTGGCTAAGCCCTAGCCCCCATCTCCCTAGGCCCCTCCTCCTTCGCCCCTCCCCTGCTGCTACGACGAGAGCTTCGGGGAAAGCGTGTACGTGTCGGGGGCAATGTCCACTCCTTACCCTTTTTGTAGGACGTGTTCTTGGGCACCCGCATAGTCACCGCAGGGAATTTAGATTCCCAATCAGTGTCCATAAGACGCGATCTAGTTTCTCGTGTGTAGGTTCAGGAATATTGTCGATCATATCATATTGTCACTAACACCAAATAATTCGGTAGTAACCACAATATGTTAGCATCGTGAATGTGGAGTAGAGGTGAAAAAACGGCAGGAAGCACATCGTTATCCCCCCCGAAACACGACGCGCTCTCGCCCCCCCTCTCCTCCCGGCAAAGCCCACCCTCTCCCCCTCCAGCCCCGTCGCCGCCGCCGGCAAGGGCCGCCGGGCGAAGCCCAGGCGGCGCCGGTGGTGGCGGCTCTCCTCTCCCCACGCCATGGGAGCACATCGGGGCGAGCCTCTCAGCGGCGGCGGTGCTCATCGGGAATCAGCGGTTTGGAGCTGATCCGGGTGGCGGCGGGCGACGACGCCGACTAGCGCGGCGGGGCGACGCTGCAGGTTGCGGGCACGGCGTTCTGGCGTCGTTCTCCGCCCGGCCCAGATCTGGGCCCCTCGGGCCCGATCTGGGCTTCGGCGGGCCGGTGCATTCGCAGCGGCGTCGCCATCCTGGTGATGGAGGCGGTGACCTGGCTCCGGTAGGGGATGGTAGCACGATGGCTAGCCCATTGCAGCAAGGCGGCAGGGGCTTTACGGGCCCTAAGGGGCCCGACTAGGCCCGGTAGGCCTGGTGTGACCCTACTGTGTTGCCCGGGCGATGACCACCCTTGGTGGTGGAGGTGGGTTCCTCCCGCCGGCTATAGTGCTGCAGTCTCTGGCTCGAGCTAGGTCTAGTGCTTCTGTCCCGTGGACTGCTTGCTACTGTCTACGATGAGACGTTGGCGTTGGTGACGGTGCTATTAAGGTGGCGCATGCTGGTGGGCGGCACGTTTGGTGGTGGTGCTTCGAATCGACCGGAGTTTTGTTGTGGGTGGGGTTAGGGAGAAGTCCTTGTCGGCTCGTCCGACTCCGCCGCGGTGCCGCCTTCGGGTGGCGCCTCTCCTCCCTGGAGGGCGTCGTGGATAAGCCCAAGCCACTCTACTTGGAGTACCGGGGGAAACCCTAGGTCCAGTGCACTGGGCCAGACAGCAGCGTCGTCGCCATGGCACTTCCCTTCCTGAAGGTGCTGTTTTGGTACAGGGCGTCTTGGGGTGTCAGGAGCGTGGTGGGACACTTTTGGAGGGCGCAATGGTGGTGGGTCACCCTCGTATCGTCCAGTCGCCATTTTTTCCATTTCTTTTCCTTTTGGGCATGTTGGTGTTGTTGCCCCAGCCTTCTCGGTTGATCGGGCGTGTGTGTTGCTGCCCCAACACCTTGTATCGTGTGCGTGTGTGTGTGTTCGTTTGGGCGTTGTGCTGTCTAGCCCGAAAGCGGTCTCACCTGTGTGCTTTATTTATAAAGCGCGGCGAAAGCCTGTTTCGAGGAATGTGGAGTAGAGGTGGTTCACCGCCTTGACTTTATTCTCAACTTCTTGTGCAGGTTGGCCGAAGGGTTTCTAGTTGTAAACTTTCTAAAACCATTTGAAGACTGTCCTTACAACCGATATGACAATATAAATATATTTGAGTCCAGAAATTTAAACAATTTAATAATGAATTTTATTCAAACATTAGGAGAGAGCACCGTCAAAAAAATTCCTCAACAAGAAAATAGAGGCTGGAATTGATAACCAAGCATCATTCAGTTGTATAATGCTTTTACTAGATTGGATGTTTAAGTTACTTGGAGCATTTTAAAACCTTCAACATCAACTGCTAATTGTCGAATTTGATTTCTAAGTAACTAAATGGAACCAAACCCCCATAAAGATCCAGAATTAATGCTACATACACATAAACATTTACCAAAAGTACAACAATTAGTCATAGTAGAAAACCGCAGACAAATTCTAATGGTAAGTTGGTGCAGGGTTCTAAGATGCTCGTCACTAGGAGATGATACTAGGTGTTAGCGGCATAGCTAGCTAGGTAGTAATCCGAACAACATGGGGCAATCATCATGGTGGACGAGGTAAAGTAGCAACCATGTCTTTGGATCATGCAAAAGCATTGTTACTCTGTACTTTTTGACGTTGTCTTACTTTAATTTTAACCCCCGATCCCTCCTAATCCTACGCATCAGCTCGCCTCACCCGCCGGTTTATCACGTGTTCTGGTCGATCCATAGCTGATCAACTAATTGCGAGTGGATGTCGGCCGGCAAAGGAACATGAGGTATCCAATAAACTTGAGATGTTGATCAATTTTGTTACTTATTGTAATATATGCAGACTCCATGCGCATCCAATATATAGATGCACCTGCCGAGAGAGCATTCTTGTCTATTTTTATTTACCAAACAATATGTACTGGTTCTGATTTTTGTGAGCATTGTATTCATTGTGCCATAGAATCGTAGGTACTCTATGGTCTTTAGACACAAGCTACACATTCACACATTGCATAGGTGGTGCAGCCTTTGAGATTTTTATAATCTCATAGCTATGCTAGATAAAACCTAGGAGTGCAGGCCAGTTAGTTCAGTTGAAAGATCTACTGATCGAATGTCAAATATTTTTACTTGTTTTTCTGTTTAGTGGATCTGAGTTATTCAATATAATAATGTGTCTCCTTTCGTGTTTCCACTAAAAAATTGTCTTATAAATTGGGTATTAAGTGGGTACACACCGTGGGAGCGTGCCACAGCTCTAGTCACCGTCGGATCCTCACAATGGATGTTGGACGGCCGGGAACTTACTGAATTGCCAAAGTACATATTAGTTGCAAGTACCATGAAGTTGTAGTACGTGTTATACATATGGGCATCCATACTTCTTTTTAGGGAATGGGCAATACGTACTTAGTTAGCCCCAGCCAGTGTAAGATACTTGCCCCAAATTTGATTTTCTCTCTTTGCAAGTACCAGCAGTTGTAGTACGTGTTATACATATGGGGCATCCGTACTTTTTTTCTTGAGGGAATGGGTCATCCCTACTTCGTTTTCCTGCAGCACGTGTATGGTGTTGAGAAATAAAGTAATTTTCCAAGAGATTTAACCATAGTAAAAGACAGATAAAACATAGGCAGAATAATAGAAAATGACCAGAAGATGATATACATCATGGTAGAGGAACCGCCGGTGTTCCCGTTAGCGTTGGCACCGTCGTCAGCCATGTTGTCGAGGAAAAGGTTGTTAATATCGGGAAAGAAGTCGGTGCAGTCGCTATCCGTGAAGGAGTCCGTGATAAAACCAGTAGTTGCGCTGGTAGCGCTCCCCAAAAACCTGATCGCCCTTCTCCCGTACAGGACTCGAAGCAGCGGGGTCTCGGAGGCCTACTGTCCCAGCTCGCGATGCACGCCGCAAGACGGGATGGGGAAGATCTAAGCATCGCAATGCTCTGAAACTAGAGGTGCAAGGTGTGTGCGTTGGCGAATCTGAGGAGAGGAACGACCTCTCAATCTTATAGGCACGGGTAGGCAGGCGAACAGTCGGCGTCGGCAGTGGAAACGAATAGGCATCGACCGAAGTCGAACAGCCTCCACTAAGCTCGAATTAAATCTCCACTAAGTTCGTATTAAAAATACACTCACGCGGACTGTTCAAATTATTATCCATTTATGCGTGGCAAAAAGAAAGAGAAGCTCTCGGCTCGAGGCATTCCCGCAACCCGCAACCCGCAACCGCATCGTGTCGAGGCATGGCGAGGCGGGCGGCGGCGGAGGAGGAGCGCACGTGTATATGTCTTTTCTTCTCAAGCTCGCACAAGTGGTGGAAGAGCTCTCCTTATAAGCTGGTACAACTTTCACTCAACTAGCAATATGGGACTAAACTTTTATCCCACCTCTTGCCTTGCATGAATGGGCCAAGTGGGCCCCTAGGATTTCAGGAATTGTTGAATAATATAAATGGGCTGGGCCTTTATTAGGAAAAATTCCAACAATCCCCCACCAGATTCCAGAGGCACACAAAAATTTATCTATGGTTCCAAAACATTGTTTATATACTGGTACTAGTGGAGACTGTTAAGTTGAACTTCCATCTAGAACTCTATGCTACACTAGTTTGCAACTTGTACAGTGGACGATGTCTTGAACTGCAAGTTTGCTGCATTCTAGTTTTACACAAAGCCTTGACCAATACTGGGCTACCGTGGGACTTCCCCTCGGGTGGAGCTTATGCGTCATACTCCATAGCCTTTCATGAGTTTAGTAGAGAGAATCCAACTCTCATAGACTGCGACGTTTAACAGTCAGACTCATATAGGTGTGTTCTTTAAAAGATGTTCTGCATGACAACATCTCTACTTAAACTAAACCACTTAGAACACATTAAGATAAATCAACCTACCATGCAGAATAGAAAAGTATTGCATCTTCACGGAGTGGTGATTAAAGTAGGGATACTTTCCTCTCAGTTAACCAACAACTTGTCTCCCAATTCTAATTCACGGGATCCCTGATCACATAGAGTGGTTTGCCACTATGGAAAACTTATATTGTGGGTCTCATTCCCATCTCCTTTGATGCATTTTCTATCATGTTACGTGATAGACGAAGGGATCTGCCAGGTTCTTAGATGTTTGGATATAATCCAACGCATTAACTCCAGAGTTTTTCATTTTCCTGACAAATTTCAATCTCCTCTTCACATGTCTTGAGGACTTCATGTTATCCTTAGAACTTTTCACTTTAACAATCACAGTTTCATAATCACAGTTCATTGGGATTGCGGGTATAGGTTTCTCAACCATAGGTAAGTCCATCAAGAGTTCTTGAAGCCACTCTGCTTCAACTGTGGTTGTGTCTAATGCTGCGAGTTCTGCTTCCATAGTTGACCTCGTTAAGATGGTCTGCTTGCAAGACTTCCAAGAAACAGCACCACCACCAAGTGTAATATATATCCACTCGTGGCCTTTATCTCATCGGCATCAGATATCCAATTTGAATCACTATATCCCTCCAGCACCCTTGGGTACCCAGTATAGTGAATGCCGTAGCTCGCAGTGCCATTTAGATAGCGCATGACTCTCTCAAGAGCTTGCCAATGATCATCTCCAGAATTTGAAACAAACCGACTGAGTTTGCTTACAGCAAAAGTGATGTCAGGCCTCGTAGCGCTAGCTAAATACATAAGCGACCCAATAATCCGAGAATATGTCAATTGATCTCTAGTAGTGCCTCTATTCTTTCGAAGTAACACACTAGGATCATACGGTGTTGGAGAAGACTTGCAGTTGCTATAACCAAAGCGACTCAAGATCTTTTCCACATAGTGAGACTGAAGCAGTGTGATCCCACCATTATCATCTCTCAATAGCTTGATGTTTAAAATAACATCAACTACTCCTAGATCCTTCATCTCAAAATACTGAGATAAGAAATCCTTGATTTCCTTAATCACATCAAGATTGGTCCCAAAAAATCAGTATTTCATCAACATACAAACAAAGAATTACTCCCTCGCCCCCACCATAGCGATAGTACACACATTTGTCAGCTTTGTTTACAGCAAAACCTGCAGTGGTTAGGGTTCTCTCAAACTTCTCGTACCACTGCTTAGGTGCTTGTTTAAGGCCATATAAAGACTTCAACAACTTACACACTTTTCCTTCTTGGCCACTCAATACAAATCACTCTGGCTGATCCATATATATTTCCTCGTCCAACTCTCCATTTAGGAAAGCCATCTTAATGTTCATTTGATGGGCGAGAAGACCATGTGAGGCAGCCAAAGATAGTAGTACGCGAATGGTGGTCAATCTGGCTACGGGTGAGTAAGTATCAAAGAAGTCCTCACCTTCTTTTTCGGTATAACCCTTGGCTACAAGTCTTGCCTTGTACTTCTCAATAGTACCATCAGGCCTAAGTTTCTTCTTAAACACCCATTTGCATCCTATAGGTTTTCACCCATAAGGACGATCGATGATCTCCCATGTTCCATTCGCTAAGATGGAATCCATCTTCCTACGAATGGCTTCCTTCCAGTAGTCAGCATCAAGAGATGCATAGGCTTCTGAAATAGAAGTAGGAATATCATCCACAAGGTACACAATGAAATCATTAACAAAGGACTTTGCAGTCCTCTGTCTCTTACTCCTCTTAGGAATTTCATTATCATCCTTCTAAGGTTTTACGAGTGTTCAATAGGAATGGTATGTTTAGGAATTGTGGGTATTTCCTGATTTAATGAGTCAGGTATCTCCTGATTTGATGAGCTAGGTATATCCTTCATGGGAAAGATATCCTCAAATAAAGTCACATCATTTGACTCCATGATTGTACCAACATGCATGTCTGGTACCCCAGATTTTACTATCAAGAATCTATAGCCAATTCTATGAAAAGCATATGCCAGAAAAACACAGTCCACGGTTTTTGGTCCAAGTTTGCGCTTCTTTGGGATTGGCACATGAACCTTTGCAAGATAGCCCCAAGTTCGCAAGTAAGAAAGATTCAATATTTTATTTTCCCATTCTTCAAATGGAGTAATATCTTTGTTCTTAGTGGGAACTCGGTTTAGGACATGACATGCAGTCAGTAATGCCTCCCCCACCATTCCTTGGAGAGACCCGATGTGTCCAACATGGTGTTAACTAAATCTGTTAGAGTACGGTTCTTTCTTTCGGCTACCTCGTTTGACTGGGGCGAGTAGGGAGGCGTCCTCTCATGGATTATACCATGTTCCGCACAAAAAGAATCAAACTCGTTGGAAAAGTACTCTCCACCACGATCAGACCTAAGCCTCTTAATCTTTCGATCAAGTTGGTTTTCCCCTTCAGCTTTATAGATTTTGAAGTAACTCAAAGCCTCATCTTTTGATTTCAGAAGATACACATGACAATATCTTGTAGTCATCGATAAATGTCATAAAATGTTTATTTCCACCTTTTGTCAACGCACCATTCATCTCACAAAGATCTGAATGTATGAGCTCTAGTGGTGCCAAATCTCTCACCTCTGTAGTCGTATGTGACTTGCGAGGTTGCTTCGCTTGCACACAAGTTTGACATTTAGATCCCTTCACAGTAGTGAATTTTGGGATTATATTCATTTTAGCTAACCGCGTCATGCAATCAAAATTAATATGACAAAGACGTGAATGCCATACATTTGATACAAGATCAGATGAAACATGATTCACGACTTTATTACACACATATGATAGATAGGCGGAACAAACCTCAACACTCATAGCCTTTACCAATAAATGTTCCAAACTTAGACAGTACAAATTTATTGGACTCAAACACAATCTTGTAGCCATCACCACATAGAAGTGATCCACTAACAAGATTCTTATTTATTGAGGGAACATGATGCACGTTCTTCAGGCGCACGGTCTTTCCCGAAGTGAACTTCAAATCGACCGTACCGACACCATGAATAGAAGCATGCGAGTCGTTCCCCATTAGCACGAACTGAGTCCCTCTGACCTGATATGAAGAAAACATGGAAACATCAGAGCAAACATGTACATTAGCGCCCGTGTCAATCCACCAATCAAGAGAATGACATAATGAAAGATCAATAGGTAATATATCATACCCAACATTTTTCATCTCAACGTCGCCCATGACAACATTAGCAGTCTTGCTGCCTTTTCCATGCTGGCATTTGTCAAAGCGGTTAGGGCAAGCAGGTGCCTAATGATCAGGATCACCGCACATGACAAACACCTTTCTTCTTATCAGTCTTCTTCTTGAAACTAGTAGACTGTGAGGCTTTGTTCTTTCCATTGAACTTTCCTTTTCCATCAA
The DNA here is from genome assembly GCA_910589775.1 of Avena eriantha. NCBI lineage: Eukaryota > Viridiplantae > Streptophyta > Magnoliopsida > Poales > Poaceae > Avena > Avena eriantha. Next base: position 79,352,222 of record OU342744.1, on the reverse strand, counting down.
ACTTTCCCTTGTTCTTGGACTTGTGAGACTGAAAGTTCTTTTGCTGTACCAGATTGGCACTTGAACCTTCCTCAGCACCTCGAGCACGTGTCTCTTTTGCTCTCGCCTTCTCTTCCACATCAAGAGTTCTAATGCGATCCGATACGGAAAACCTTGTCTCTTGTGTTTCAGGGAAGTAGCAAAGTTCCTCCATGAAGGGGGAAGTTTGGCAATAATGTCCCCGGCAATGAACTTGTCCGGTAACACGCAAGGGAAGTGCTCAAGCTCCTTGGCCAGTGAATGTATTTCATGAGCCTGCTCAACCACGGAGCGGTCATCAGTCATCTTGTAGTCATAGAGTTGTTCCATAACATATAGTTCACTGCCAGCGTCTAAGACCCCAAACTTGGCCTCGAGCGCAGCCCACATGTCCTTGCCATTATCAAATGACATATAGGGTTCAACAATGTTCTCCCCGAGAATGGACAACAAAGCAGCTTGAACAAGGTATATGTTTTTCGGAAAACTTGTTCCTGAGCAGGAGTAAGCTCTCCCTCAGGCTTGCCAAGAGTGGCGTCATAGTAGTTCATGTTCTGAAACCATAGAACTGCTCTCACGCGCCACCTCTTATAATGCATACCCTCAAAGACACGTGGCTTCACAGAAGCGACAAAACCACTTGGAGCAAATTGCCTATAATAAGGTTTTTGGATTGTTGAGAAATAGAGCAATTTTCCAAGAGATTTAACCATAGTAAAAGATAGATAAAACACAGGAAGAATAATAGAAAAGGACCAGAAGATGATATATATCATGGTAGAGGAACCGCCGGTGTTCCTGTTAGCGTTGGCACCGTTGTCAGCCATGTTATCGAGGGAAAAGGTTGTTGATGTCGGGGAAGAAGTCGGTGCAGTTGCTATCCGTGAAGGAGTCCGTGATGAAGCCAGTAGTCGCGCTGGTAGCGCTCCCCAAAAACCTTATCGCCCTTCTCCCATACATGAGTCGAAGCAGCGGGTCTCGGAGGGCTACTATCCTAGCTCGCGGTGCACGTCGCAAGACGGGATGGGGAAGATCTAAGCAGCACAATGCTCTGGAACTGGAGGCGCAAGGTGTGTGCGTTGGTGTATTTGAGGAGAGGAGCGACCTCTCACTAAGCTCCACTAAGCTCGAAGCCGGAAGAGGAAACGGACAGGCATCGACCGAAGCTGAACAACCTCCACTAAGCTCGAATTAAATCTCCACTAAGTTCGTATTAAAAATACACTCACGCAGACTTTTCAAATTATTATCCATTTATGCGTGGCAAAAAGAAAAAGAAGCTCTCGACTCGAGGCATTCCCGCGGCGCGCGTCGTGACGAGGCCTGGTAGGCGGCAGAGGAGGAGCGCGCGTGTATATGTCTTCTCTTCTCAAGCTCGTACAAGTGGTGGAAGAGCTCTCCTTATAAGCTTGTCCAACTTCCACTCAACTAGCAATGTGGGACTAAACTTTTGTCCCACGTCTTGCCTTGTATGAATGGGCCAAGTGGGCCTCTAGGATTTTAGGAATTGTTGAATAATATAAATGGGTTGGGCCTTTATTAGGCAAAATTCCAACATATGGTACTCGCCTAAGGTAGCTTTTCTCTGCCTGCTGGTACGTTGTAGGCTGCGCATAGCCTGAAATTACTCCCCCGGGGCACCACACGCAGACTGGATGTGTATGAAACAGCCCAATGTCTAAGCAAAACACAATTATTACAGAGTCCACACATGTTAATAGGGATCTGTTCACTAATCATGATGCGAGCTACCAACGGTGGGATGTGCGTGGGGATCAAACCCGTGGTGACCGAATCCACACTCTTATAAATTTGCACTTATATATGTGAGAGCGAAAGATACAAATATGCGTAGAATTTACCTGTAATTTAGGGACACTATTTTTTTAAGAGCACACGGATAGACATCCGTTTCGTAAAGAGAAACTATAAGATATATCTAGCTTAGAACCATGGAGGTCACAGTAGCCCAGCACTATTTACCATGTCTAGCACCATTCTCTGGTTATTTGTGGCTCCGCCGCTGGTTTCTTTTCTCTGGCCAACTAGCAAATCCAAAGGAGAGCCGGTAAGATCCTCTATTCGAGCCAATGTTTGTGCAATATTGGATTAAGGTCATCCAGTAATTAGTAAATAGCGACTAATAGTTCACTGTATAACACACTGACGTGGTGGATCTTTTGATAAGATTGATGCTTGATTCCTCGTAGCCCCAAAAGGAAAGCATGTATTCGTGGTGAGAGATGAATCTCTGCACGAGTACAGGAGATCGCAGTGAGAAACAACACTTGAAAAGATCCAACTTGCTCCTATATGCACGCACGTCGTTACTATGCCCTCTATTCCTAAATATAAAAACTCTTTGGGATTTTATCGATCTGCCAAAATGTCTTATACTTAGTAACACATGTAGTAGCTTTTAGGAGGATGTTCGGTTTATTGTCTACATGTCCACATAGCTGTGATTAGTACCAGCTAGGGCATCTGATACGAAGATAGTACCCCACCAGACAACTAAATGCAGGAACAAGGGAGGAGATAATCGTGTCGAATCATGCTATGGTCCTAAATTTTCATTGCGTTTATTGAACTCCACAAATCAAAGAAACCCTTTTATTGGACGAATAACACAACTGTGCTGCAGCAAAGACTGATCAAGAGAGGTTATAAGTCCAGCAGGGTTTCCTTATCCCTGATTATGAGTACCTTTAAATAGCATGTGTAGAAGTTATTTTAGCGCATCAAAATTCTAAATGCATCTCCCAATGGAATAGCTCTAATGGGCCTGTGGTCCAAACTTTTCGGTTCAAAACCTATATGTAGACCAGTCATCACTCTCTACGATTAGTACTTTGCCGATAGATCCATGTGTCAAAAATAGAGGAATAATTTCATGCCAGACATTGAAATATATTATGAGCATATGCTACTTGCATAGATCATACAAATAATTTCCATTCAACGGTCATACATCGAAATAAATGATGATCTACGAACAAATATATGCATAGGTTCCACTGAAATGATGATCCTTTGGATGTACACCATTTATTTTGTTTCTAGGAACTGATGGCTGCGTTTTGCTGAGTCATTCTTTCGTTAGTTTTATGTTGATCCCCTATCTTCATTTTCTTCATCATTTATGCTCCGTTCTGAATAATATAGGTACAATCCCAAAATTCATCAAACCTTGTGGTGTTTGGATTCACGAGACATTCCTGCGACGTTTAAGATAAACTCGAATTCTATAGGAGGCCCAGAGAGTAGCATGTGTACAAAAGGCGGCCACTAGTATTCTAAGCTGCTTGCTCTAAACAAAAAAAGGATTCTGGTGATGTACTATTCTTTGAAGGCACGCGTTTGGACTCATGACACATTACTGCGACGTCTGAGAAAAACAGGCCCAGAGACTAGCATGTATGCAAAAGATGGCCACTAGAATTCTAGACTACTTGCTCTAAAAAAGGACCCTAGTGCTGGAATGTTCTCTGAAGACAGGCACACACCCGCAGACACTTCTGGCAAACCATCAAAGATAGCAGAAGTATGGTGTCAATGAAATCATGTATTACTATCTTTGCGCCTTTGACAACATTCCTCGAAACAGGCTTTCGTCCCGATATATTAATATAGCAACTATCCGATACAACTTCAAGACCATTGCTAGAACATTAGAACATTGGATTTAGGTCAAAAAACTTTGTCTGAAGTGCATGCAAAACCAACGGATTCTCCATTTTGGAAGGGCCTGATGCAGGTAAAGCATGAGTTCTTTGCTAGAGGGCATTTCGTGGTTGGGAATGGTTTAAGCACTAGGTTTTGGGAGGATACATGGTTGGGAGATTCCCCTTTAGCACAACAATATCCATCTCTTTATAACATTATACAATGGAAAAATGATACCGTAGCACATGTGTTAACCGAGGTACCCCTAAATATCGGGTTTAGGCGAGTACTAACCGGTAATAGATGGGATGTTTGGCTAAATCTATGTCAAAGACTCATGATGGTTTAGTTATCAATGGATCATGATAAGTTTATGTGGAACTTGACATCATCTAGGGTATTTTCGGTAAAATTTATGTATGAAGACCTAATGAATGATCATACGGTGTTCCTGCGGAAATATCTTTGGCAATTAAAAATTCCACTAAAGATTAAGATTTTTATGTGGTTCCTCAATAATAGGGTTCTTCTTACAAAGGACAATCTTGTAAAGCATAAATGGAAAGGGTGTACAAAATGTTGTTTCTGTGGGTTGCAGGAAACAATAGAGCATTTGTTTATATCCTATCCTTTTGCTCGCCTTTTGTGGCATATTATTTACTTTGCATATGACTTACCCCCTCCTGCTAATGTAACAGATATGTTTGGAAGCTGGTTAAATGGTTTTGAAAAATCATCTAAAGCTAGAGTTCACATTGGTGTCTCAGCCTTATGTTGGTCTATTTGGAGATGTAGAAATGATATCATTTTTAACAGATCAAAAACTTTCAATCTTTTGCAGGCTATACATATGGTGGCCCATTGGGTGCAGCTATGGGCACTCCTATCGCCGCAACACCAGCGGGATATTATGGCTACTGGGTGCAGCCGTCTCTTGATGGTCGCTGGGCACATCTTCAGCCAATTTGGTTGGCTACGTTTTAATAGACTGAAGAATGATGCTTAGTCCTTTGTTTCATATTTTTCGCTGGTTGATCTTTATCTAGACCTTATGTGATCGCTGAACTTGTAATACTTTTGGATTATGCGTTTTAATAAAAGGGATGTGTGCATCAACCAATGCAGAGGCCGGGGTTTTATTCCCCTTTTAAAAAAAGGGTTGTGTGCATCAACCGATGCAGAGGCCGGGGTTTTATTCCCCTTTTCAATTTTTTTTGCTAGAACAAACAACACAAGGCAAGCCTAAAAGAAATAGGAAGAAAAAATGAAGAAACAATGCCGACACTAGCGGTTCGAGAAAACGAAGATAACTCGTGACCGCTGTGCCCCCTAAGAAATTCCAACATGCCGCTAGAATTCCGAAGCGCCACGTACCAAGAAGAATATCCAAAAAGCAAGCGATTGCTGCCTCGAATGTCCCAAGGGTTTCCCCCGGTACACGTCCTAGGGTTTCCCCTGGTATGCTACGGGTGGTGGGGAAGAGGTACAACCGACACCCTTTAGGAAGGATGGCTACACCCATAGGAGTCACCGCTATGGTGTCAAGACGACATGGATTTCTCATGACCCTCGAAAAACCACATCCCCAGGAGCACTGTATCGTTCCACCAAGCTTGCCACTAACTAGGATACGCCAACATGGTCTTGCAATCACCACCGTTTTCTCCCAGTGGTCTAGGAAGTGTAGCCTGTAAAACCGAGAACTACAAACTCCGGGGAAGGCCAGCGAACTAATAGCACGCGGGGAGGGGGGAGGGGACTACCTCCACCGCCAGGAGGAGTTAGTCGACCAAATAATCACTTGACTTGTACTCCAGGATGATCACCTGTATGCATATATATACTCAGCCATGAGGCTCGATAATAAATCCAACATATATCGCTAGTCCCTCTCTATCTTTTTACAATTATTTACTTTAGATATTATGTAATCTTGCTATTGGTTGTCCTAGACTAGACTCCGGTATATAATCATATATTCAGGAACTGTGTCATTTTCACGTCATACAATTCCCTGAGTACTTAATGCCATGTGAGTCTCATGAACCCCGCTAAAAAAAAAGTCTCACGAAAGATGGCAACGGTGCAAGTACAAATTGGACAGTGTTGTCTCCGTAAGCTAGTAGGCCTTCCCTTTGGGCTTCCATGGAGCTGAGTCCTTACACCAATCAGGCTCGACATGTAACACCGTTTGATGTTGATCCTAGGAAAGCCATGGAATGGCGCCTTCATGTCTGGTTCAGAACGAGTTTGCACCACCATCATATTTAGAATTTGCACCCTCACTGGTCAGGTCCTTGCATATGAGAGGGGCAATGACACTGCTGAAGCTTCATTCCAGATGCCTCCGAACCCCAAAATTCCAGACCACACTATACTACTCTCTCCGTACTCCACAGAACTTCAAAATTGGATATTTCCAATAGAAGCGGACTGCAAAACGGATGGCGAGCAAAGCCCTGTATATGTACGCATCAAGGCATCATGCATATGCGTGGTTGTCAGACAGTATTGGGAGATAAATTTGTTCTTGAAGAAACATTAAGTGTACACATGTTCTTGACACCAACCATTTGAAAATGTCAAAAAATCTGAAGATGGATAGCATACAAAAGCTAAACATCTCTCGATCTACTAGTATGCCGCCACGTAGCGATATCCTGAGCAGCCATCACCAGACAGCTACACCCAAAAACCATTGTATCGCGTTGCTGCTCTAGGAGTAATAAAGCCCAGAGTTCGATTCACTGGACGCTGAGATAATAACCTGCAAAAAAGGTTGAACTCGAACCCTGTTAAAAATATTAGCATTGCGACATTTCCAAATGGACTAACATAAAGCCGATACACCTATACGTATTCTAGCTTTGTTAGCCCTATCCATCCAATTCAACCAATTGCCAAACATAATAGTAATACTGGTCGGAGGTGGAAGATTATAAGTAAAGAAAACAATGCACCAAATAATTTTAGCAAAGGGGCATGAAATAAAAAGGTGTTCAATTGTTACATCTCCATCACAGAAACAACACTTTTTGCATCCTTTCCAATTCCTTCTTAAAAGATTGTCTTTAGTTCGCAAGACTTTTTTATTTAAGAACCACATGAAGATCTTAATTTTTAGTGTTTAAGCTTACATAAGTATTTTGCGGGGAGTCTCTGATGATCATTCATGAGATCCTCATACATTGATTTAACTATGAAGACCCCATCCATGGTTAGCTTTCACCTAAAGACATCCGGTTCATCAGTTAATTTAACCTGCATTAATCTCTGACATAGATGCAACCATGCATCCGATTTTATCCTAGACAAATTCCTCCTAAAACCTATATTAAGAGAATTGTGAGATAGGACTTCATGGACATCGACATTTCTCCTATGGACAATATTATAAAGTAAAGGATACCGTTGGGTAAGTGGTGTCTCCCCTAACCAAACATCTTCCCAAAACCGAGTTATTACCCCATTCCCAACTTTGAAGTACCCTCTGGTAAAGAAAGAATTGTAAATAACCACCACAATTGGGAACATCGCTTCAAAAAACATAACTTACAAAACTTGGGCAAAAAACCACCACTATTCAGTAATCCAGTGGCAAAAAACACTGATCGTGGTATGGGAAGACTCTAACAGCGTTTCTGACAAACCATGCCCACACGGAGGCGTATGTGGCAGGTTGGAGATGGGGAAGGACGTAGACGGTGTTAACGCGGCTCACAGCTGGTTGAACCTGACCTGTTCAGTCTGGTCGCCGCTCCCAGCTCGCTCCAATCCACTGCTCCCTCCCGCATATGTTCATGGCTCTAGGCGGTGACGGCCGATTGGATCCCGGCGGCAGCGCGGTCGAAGATGGAACCGATGTCGACGAAGCTGGCGGGATAGGTGGTGGTGGTGCGCAAGACACCATTTTTTTACGAAGGCCAGTACTACTGCAGCTCCAATCCTGTAGTGACGAATCAGGTCCGGAAGGCAATCCCGTTGATTAGCACGCGCTACACCTCCTCCATTGGTGGAGTGGAGTAATTTTCTCTCATTCTCTGTCAGTATATCGATTTATTTTGGTTAGATTAGTTTTCTAGGGTTTGATATTGAAGAACTTAAATAACATTAGAGTTATTTCGGACCATTGTAGCCTGGATGATGAGGAACAAAGTGCAATGGAGCGGGGACCAGAACAAACACGTCAGGTTCAACCAGCTGCGAGCCGCGTTAACGCTGTCTACGTCTTTCCCCATCTCCAACCTGCCTAGTACGCCCCTCTATGTGGGCCTGGTGTGTCAGAAAATCTCTTAGAGAGCCTTCACATACTATGATCAGTGTTTTTTGCCACTGGATTACTGAATAGTGGTGGTCTTTTGCAAAAAAAATAAAGTGGTGGTTTTTTTAACTCCGTAGTAATTTACAAAGCCATTTGCTCAATAGTCCTTGCTCGGATAGTTTTTTGCCATTGCCCTTGTTCGGATAGTAATTTACAAAGCCATTTGCTCAATACACCTCCGTCTAGATATAAAACATTTTAACTCCATGAAAAGAATGTATCTAGACGAAATCTATATATAGATTCAGAGCGTGGATATACACTAAGATACATCTAGATACATTCGTTTCATAAAAATAGAATGTCTTATAACATTTGGGTGGGATCCAGTGATCCGACGCAGACGTGCCTACAGAGCTACGATGCGGGGAAGTGCATCTCCGCAATGCAATTTAGCGGACACCATATCACGAAGGGTCAGGTTGGTAGACGTGCCAACAATGCCAACCAAGTAGAGTGAAAAGCCTATGATCAGCTTCGCGACAGTATGCTAATCTTCTGATGCCTCCAAGTCCTGCATGCATGCATGCCCTCACAATCACATCCCATCTCTCTGGTGGTTTTCTCATCTTCCCTTATCGGCAGTTGTTGTCTATCTGATGTGCTTACTACGATCAATAAAACGAGAGGTACAAATACCAGCCAAGATGAATGGGCAATGTGGCTTGCTATCTACCTCACTGAATACTGGGTTGTATATATTTCCTCCGCTCCGGTTTATTAGGCACGCACGTAGTTTAAGAAAATCTTTGACCAATAAAATATGCAATAAAAATATACCATCACTAGTGCACACCCCCCCCTCTAACACCGGTTTGGGGGGCCCTCTAACAGCGGTTGTAGAACCGCTGTTGAGGGTTCGGTGTTAGAGGGGCCCCCCCTTTAACACCGGTTCTTATACGAACCGGTGTTAAAGGGTGGCGCACGTGGGGCTGCCGCAGGGCTCAGGGCCCCCCCTTTAACACCGGTTCGTAACACGAACCGGTGTTAAAGGTTCTGTGCCGCGGCAGGAAAAAGAGATAAATCTCTGCCGCGGCAGGAAAACGGCCTAAATCTATGCCGCGACAGAGTTCTGCCCCTGCCCCGTTCTGGGCGTATTTCTGCGGCGCGGCGGGGACGGGGAGGGGGGGAGGGAGGGGAAATCGATCGGGAGCGGTATACACATACATCGTCATCGGTACATACGAGTACATGAATAATTAAGCAACTAGTATTATACACAACATCGTCATTGTGTGGTATTCTCCGTAAACGTTGAAGCATCAAGTACAAGACAAACACGTTCAAGCATATATACAACGTTCATTTTGGTGGATATCTAAAGAGTTCTCCGCCAGGCGTGACGACCTCATCAAGTATGAACCCCGCCAATTCCTCTTGAATGGCTCGTATGTGGTCAAATGGTAGGAGTTGGTCCCGCATCCGTTCGATCTGAATATATATGAAAAATGGGGTCAGTATATATATAAGAATAAAACTCAACACAATTGATGGTAATAAAATAATGTTGTGTACTTTATTTACTTACTCTAAGTTGTTCTAGTGCGGCTTGGCCCGTCGCATATATCGTGTTGCGAATGAACTCGCAAACATAGTACGCACATAAGTTATTGCCGTGTCCCTGATGCGCGCACTTTACGAGAATAGAGAGTTTAGTCAAAATAATAATCACTAAAGCATGATATAATGGAATTGGAAGCAGAATCAAAGAGATACGCAGACCTAGCTAGCTAGTATTATTTACATTTTGGTCTACAAATTTTAGTTCTTCTGACCATTCACCCACGGCCCTGGCCGTGAACCTTTTCCAAACCCTGTCCGGCAAAGAAAATGGATAAAGGAGTAATTAATTACTTGTTGTCACGAAAGTTGCCGATCTAGTGCGATAATATGATTGAAATTATCTCTGGAGCATCTCTCTAAAGTCTGCCCATAGCTCTTTTTCTTTTCGTAACGAGTCCATGACAAGGACTTTTCCTGAGTCAGGTTGAATGACTAGCAGAATAAAGTGGAACCTACGCACGCATAACTCATCATCAGTTACACTTAACATCGAGTAAGACGAAACAGAATGTGTACAAGAGAGGGTAACTGTACTCACGAGAAGTTGTAAGGCAATAGTATTTCCCTTTTGGTTTGTTGTCTCAGTAAAGACCTTATCAATAAATCTTCTGTTTGCCCGGGTTTGGTTCTTACCACTTCTTCATAAACTCTATTTGGGTCAACGAACCCAATGTCAAAAGGTCCTCCTTTCATGCATTCCATAACCTTTTTCCTGCATAATAGTATATACATATATGGTGAGCATATATATACATGCAATTAATGAAGTGAATGAGATGAGATAGAAAATACAGAAATAGTACTTACACACAATAAAGGCTGATGGCAGCTTTGTCGAGTTCCTTCTGATTGAATAGAACATGCAAGTCTTCAATGTTGAAGTCGATCTCGTCGTCTCCGCACAAGAAAATATCATCTCTTATATGCGCCGTGATCCATTCTTCCTTTCTCGTCTTGCAGAAATCAAGGTACCACTTGTGCAATCTTCGCATCTTTGTTGGTAGATTCTTGAGCTCCTCTTTCTTGACGAGGTTCTTCCCATACTTCCATGGCTGTATGGGGTTGGCATCGCATTTGGGAAAGTTGTCTCCCATGATGTTCAAGTATGCAATGTAAGTCATCCCCATCTCATTGGCCTTTCTTTGTAGCTCTGCCTCGTAATCATTTACAGGAGGAGCGTCCCGTGTGTCGAACACTTGGAGCGGGGCGCATGATTGGTTTTCCTGCTCTCCGAGCATGGGAACTGTTTTCTGGGGTGCCGCACGACTGCTACTTTCAGTCTCCCTACGGCGCCTTGCATCCGCCTTCAAAATCTGGCGCTCGTAGTCCGGCACAAGTGGGGTTTCAGGTTTCAAAAGATTTTTGTAAAACTTCTCCACCACCGCCGGATCTATTTTCTCCTTTGGCTCGGCCCGTCTAGGTGCAAAGAATTTCTTGACCTCTTCTTCCGAGATCCTATTGGTCTCCTCTTCGCTGCGATTCCACGGTAAAACCGGCAATGGCTTGGCGGAAGACTGCAGGACGTAGTTTTTTGAACTCTTTGGCGTACGGTTTCCTGCGGATTTCTTTGTGGCACTGCTAGTGATGCTCTTCGTGGCAGTGCTCTTCCGCTTACGCTGAGGAGATGGCTGACGGGCAGGAGATGGCTGGCGCGCCGGAGATGGCTGGCGCGCAGGAGATGGCTGAAGCACCGGAGATGGTTGCCGCGCAGGAGATGGCTGAAGCGGCTCAGACTGCTGACGCTGCGGAGACGGCGGGGGTGCCAGTGGCCTCCAATTTGGAAGCACGATGTGTTCCTTCTTCCAAAGAATGGTTGTTTTCACTTCAAATTTGAGTTGAGTTTCCCCTTCACCTGTAGCATGGTCAAGCTGTGCTTCCTCATATTCCTTCACAACCTCATCCACCCCGACAATAGCGTAGCCATCTGGAATCGGTCCGCAGTGGTAAGTTCCACCAGCTACAGGAGGTAAGGCATAGCCGACAACCACCTTAATGGATAAGCCCATTAATCTCACATGCAGCTCAGCGTGTTCGCTCTCCGTGATCTCATCCACGGGGTATCGAGGACCCGCCATTTCAAGCGTGGGCTGCACGTTCTCCGTGGAAGCCACGCTGCTTTTCCGCGCAGAGTCTGGGCCGCCGGCAGATTCCAATGCAGGCTCTTCGTGCCGCTGAGATGGGCCGGTAGCTTGATGGCTCTGTTGTGCATTCACTTGCGCATGCAGCGCCACAAGTGCATGTTCTATCTGTGTCATCCGCTCTGTACGCTCTTTTTCTTTTCTGCCGCGCCATCTGTAAGAGTCGCTTCACTCAGCAAACCCATCCTTCCACGTCATACCCCCTGTGCCTCGTGCATGTCCAGGGTGTTCTTTTTTACCGATGGCGCGTGTGAGCTGGTCATTCTCTCTGTCGGGATGGAAGGTCCTGGCGGCTGTTTCCTCATATGCCGTGATGAGTTCAGTGATGGGTTTGGCAAGGATGGTTGGGAAGATACACAATCCTGTTTCTGGGTCCAACCTTGCCCCGATTCCGTAGAACCAAGTCTTTGCACGTAGGTCCCACCCATGTGTCTGGGGTGTGATCCCTCTGTCGCGCAGGGCCTTCTCAGCTTCCTCCCACTTAGGCCTCTGAGATATGTAGCCACCTGACCCTGTCCTCTGGTGATATTCCTTCTTCTGGGCATTTAGCGTATTGGTTTCTGACCTCTTTGTAGCTATAGCACCTTTCTTGTATGCCACAAATTCGTGCCAGTGAGGTCTTATCTTCGCATAATATGCGTCTTCGAAATCTGGAGTCTCGCGAGCTTTGACAAATTTGTTCAATTTTGTCTTCCAGTTGCGGAAAGCTTCAACCATCTTCTTTAGAGTCCACTCTTTGACCTTTTCCTTTATAACCGGTTTGTTTTCATCCTCCTCTGGCGGAAGGGTGAAATTTACCAACCACGAATTCCAAAGCGTTTCTTTGGATCTTTCATCGACAAAGGTACCGTCGCCCTGCTTTGGCTTATTCCAATATTCAATTATGATTGGGATTTGGTCCCTAACAAGAACTCCAGCCTGACGTACAAATTTGTCTGTGGCCTTCTTGGGCTCCATCAGCCTGCCATCAACACGGACTGCTTCGATCGTGAACTTTGCACGATCTTTCAACCGATGGCTCGCGCCTCGCTTTCTCTTTTTCGTAGAAGAATATGGTTGCTGGCTGGTCGATCCAGAGGGCTAAAAGAAGAAAGAAGCGTTAATTAATACATGTAGAAGAAGATTGTTGGTGGAAGTCAGCAGAGGCTTAATCAATGCATATACCTCGCCGGACTTTGTAATCACTAAATTGCGTTCACCGGAGTCTTCATCTTCTCCATGACTACTTGAGCTGTCATCATGTCCCTCCAAGTTCAGATATTGTGAGGTGTCCTCATCGATAATGTTCTCCATTATTTCTTCTTCTTCAAGGTTTCTACTAAGTGGATCCATAGTTTCTAAAACAATAATATTATCTAGAGTAAGAGAGTAAACATTCAAGTGGATTTGGATTCATACACAAATATACATATTATTCATACAAAAATACACAAATAAATACACAAATGAAATTAAAACCCTAAGAATGCTTGATCATTTTAAACGAGTTCCGAGGGGTCCAAACCCTAATTCGGAGAAATCCCAGATGCATATGAGAGGGGCTAGCTACAGTGGCTGACCAGAGGATGCTCCAGAAAGCGGCGGCTGGTGGCAGCGAGGTGACGACCCTAAACTAATACTAACTATAAAATACACTAAATAACCCTAAACTAAATACACTAAATACCAGCGGAGGCTTCGGTGTTGGCGCGCTGCGGATCCGAGCGGCGGCGACGGGGGTGGCGGCCGACGCGGGCGCGTGCGGTGGCGGACGGTGCTGGCGCGGCGGGGGGCGTCGACTGCGACAGCGAAGGCTCGCGCGCGCGGGGATCAATGCACACAAGCCAAACCTAGTTATGCTAGGAGCAGTGGATCGGGTCATATAAGCTCATAGGGAATAATGCAACGGATAGGATACTCTATCTATCGATAAAATACCATAGTAGAATCGTATGCATCATGGCAAGAATGAAATACTTTCAAAATCATAGGATTCTTTTATGTGTGAGGCTATGCTTGCCTTGTTTGTTGATACCCAGATATAGATCTTCGGAAGCCTTGTGCTTGACTTGATTATAGTTGATCAAGTATTGTTCTTCAAGCTTCGATGATGTTGATCTCGGTCTTCGATCTCGGAGTCGGTATCGTATTCTACCGGGAAGAAGCAAACATCGGAAAGAAAGGGAGAACAACAATCAACACATGGCATCGATGCAATGATCAAGCAAGTATGATGATATGACAAGTTAAATAGATCTTAAATGAAACCCTAGGGCATGCTTGACCATTTTAAACAGGGTCTGAAGGGTACAAGCCCTAGAACAGGGGAACCCCGGAACACCTATGAGGGGCTGATTTAGTTCTCTAATTAAAATTGTCATTTAAGTTGCTTAACAATGCATGATTATAGCTTAAACAAATAGATCTCAATTTTATGGACATTTTGATATATTATACATATTTTTCTAACTTATAAATAATTAGTTATTGAATTTATAAGATTTAAACCAATTTCTGAAATTATTAAACCATTTAAAAACCTTTTATTGTGTCAGGTTGTTTCTCACCGGGGCTGGGTCTAGCCACTGCAACGGACGGGCCCGAGGCCACGTCGGATGCCACCGTGGCGGTCAGCGGTCAACGGGCCCACGGGCCACGCCGGCCACCGCCGCGGTGACGTCATCGCAGCGGCCACCGTCGGTTTTCACCGGTGACAACGACGGAGGGCGCGCGCGGGGCTGCGTTCGGGCGAGCGCGTCCAGGCGGACCAGATACTAGCGGCGCAACTGGATTTTGGTCGCCGGAGCAGCAGCGACGACGGTGGTCTATGGCGGCGAAGGGCAGGCGCGCGATGCGAGCTCGGTACAGAGCGGGAGGAGGACGAGAAGGTGGTCCCTTCGAACCGGAAGCTCAACTTGAGCATGTAGCGCGCGACGGAGATGGTCGGAGATGGTCGTCGACGCGGAGGAGATGGTCGTCGGAGGCGGAGAGGCCGGAGGAGACGACGGTTTTTGATCTGGGTGGGGGGAAGAAGGAAGGGGAAGGGCGTTATAACCCCCCCTTTAACACCGGTTCGTGGCTGGAACCGGTGTTAAAGGGGGGGGGGGGAATTCGTTTCGCGCCCGCACCCCCCCTTTAACACCGGTTCCAGCCACGAACCGGTGTTAAAGGGGGGGGGCCGCGCGAAACGAAATAAATGCCGCCCCTTTAACACCGGTTCGTGGCTGGAACCGGTGTTAAAGGGGGGGCATTATTTCATGCATTTATTTAAAGGGGTGGAGTCCCGTCCGTCTGTTGTAGTGGCTAGACCCAGCCCCGGTGAGAAACAACCTGACACAATAAAAGGTTTTTAAATGGTTTAATAATTTCAGAAATTGGTTTAAATCTTATAAATTCAATAACTAATTATTTATAAGTTAGAAAAATATGTATAATATATCAAAATGTCCATAAAATTGAGATCTATTTGTTTAAGCTATAATCATGCATTGTTAAGCAACTTAAATGACAATTTTAATTAGAGAACTAAATCAGCCCCTCATAGGTGTTCCGGGTTCCCCTGTTCTAGGGTTTGTACCCTTCGGACCCTGTTTAAAATGGTCAAGCATGCCCTAGGGTTTCATTTAAGATCTATTTAACTTGTCATATCATCATACTTGCTTGATCATTGCATCGATGCCATGTGTTGATTGTTGTTCTCCCTTTCTTTCCGATGTTTGCTTCTTCCCGGTAGAATACAATACCGACTCCGAGATCGAAGACCGAGATCAACATCATCGAAGCTTGAAGAACAATACTTGATCAACTATAATCAAGTCAAGCACAAGGCTTCCGAAGATCTATATCTGGGTATCAACAAACAAGGCAAGCATAGCCTCACACATAAAAGAATCCTATGATTTTGAAAGTATTTCATTCTTTCCATGATGCATACGATTCTACTATGGTATTTTATCGATAGATAGAGTATCCTATCCGTTGCATTATTCCCTATTTCGTGACAATTTAGAAAATTCCATATCTTATTCATTTCAACTCAGAAAAATATGAATAATATATCATAATTTTCAGAAAAATAATATCTATCCATTCATGTAAAAACATTTTATATTTACTTTAGATGAAAATTTCCAAAATGATTAAAACACTTACATATAAATTTTGATTATTCAATTCAAACAAAAATAAATTGTCAAATCCTAAAACTCATATCTAGACTCATATCTGCCGCCTCTCTCCACTCTATCCCATGGTTTCCACCATACCTCTAACCCCAGGGAGGCGGAGATGGAGTCTTTCACGGGCTAGCAGGAAAATATTTTCCGAGGCGGAACTTCCGAAGATGCCATAGGGCGTGTGCACCAAGGGCATCTTCGAGAAGTTCCGCCACGGGAGATTTCCCAACCCTTTCCTCCATCCATGGGGATGAAACTCTCCATCCATGTTGGCTTGTTGAGTTTCTTGCCATGGCGTATCGATGCTCCTTTTATAGGCACAGCACCGCTTCTACTTTGTCTTCTTCCTCCGACAGGGCGTCGTGCGCTACATGCTTTATCTCATCGAGCAGTGCGTCCACCCACACGTCCTTATCCTACCGACAACTTTAGTCCCGGTTTGAGCCCCCACCCGGTACTAAAGGTTACCCACACGTCTTTATCCCACCGACAGTTTTGTTAGATGACACAAAAACCACCTTTAGTCCCGGTTCCACCCACCAGCCGGTATAAAGGTTAGCCACCCCCCAGATAAGGCCCTCCCAGATAAGCCTCCCCCAGATAAGGCCCCCCCATCTTTTGTCCCGATTTGAGCCCCCACCCAGGATGAAAGTTTCCCCCACCCTATTTTATTAGAGCAAATCATATTTTATTTTTGTATTAACATTTTTGAATTGATTGGATATTTAAATGCTGTATCTTTTGTATACACTTGAATCTGAGCATCGTATCATTTTGTGAAGGAGATATAACTAGAACTAAAATACAGAATGCAACTAATAGTAAGTTACATAAAGCACGACTGAAAATTAAGATACATAAAAGAACTGAAAATTAAGATACATGGCCAGATTAAGTAACAATCGGCCGAACTTGTTTCGGAATGTTGGAGTGATTCAGTCATGCTCCTGCCTACACCTGTAATACTCGCCACTGTAGTCGTCGTACTCGCCGCCGCCGTCATCACTGTCGTCGTCGGGGTCGCCGTAATTGAACCTTGAAGGCTGAGTACGCGTGGGCTGGACTTGAGGGTAGCGCAGACGGGGGTTAGAGTCGGCGGCAGTGTCATAGGCCATGACGCTCTAGAGAGTCCGACTGTGCCACCATAGCCGACGGCCGGCCTCGTTGAAGTTCGGAGGAGGTGGGCCGTCCTCCTCGTGCCCGGAGAGCGCCCTCTCACGCCGATCTACGAAGAAGGCTTCCCAAGTAGGGAAATAGTCGGGATGCCATCTGGGATTCCTCCGCTGCTCCGGCGTGAGCTCGAAGTAGTAGTGGTTCGTGATGGCCATCCGGCGCGCCACACCTAGAGGGACAGGAGGAACCGGCACGCCTCCGGCGCTCAGCATCCAGCCGACGGGGACACAGTAGCCCGGCGGGCAGGGGTAGTTCGAGGCGCAAAGCGCCTCCGCCTCCCTGGGGTTAGTGCTACGGTGGAAGCCATGGGAAAGAGTGATGAGGTTGTAGATATGAGTCTAGAGATGTGCAATGACAATGGAGGCCAACCCTACATATATATAGTGAAGAACTGGCGGGAAGAACTGGAGGGAAGAACTGGCGGGAAAAAATGGCGGGAAGAAAAATGGCGGGAAGAAAAATGGCGGAAAAAATGGCGGGAAGAAAAATGGAGGGAAGAAATAGAAGGAAGAAAAATGGCTCATTTAATACATATACTGTTAACAGAAGAAATATGACATTGATTTCCATGTTGAGATACATATGTGTGCCAAAAATGGCTCAATTAATACATATAGTCAATCTTATGATCGCGTCGGCCGTAACCATGGAGTATCAACGCCGTTTAACAGGATGGTTGGGTCAGTCTTCACTTTGAAGGGCGGAATTTCATCAAACTTATTATAATCTTCTGACATGTCTGTCTTGTCCTCCACCCCCACGATGTTTCTTTTCCCTGAAAGAACTATGTGACGCTTTGGCTCATCCTGTGATGTATCTGTTTGCTTATTTTTTCTTTTTTTCGGTTTGGTAGACATGTCCTTCACATAGAAAACCTGAGCCACATCATTGGCTAAGACGAATGGTTCGTCTAAGTTCTTGTCTACCTTCATAAGATTGTTGAGATCCACCGTTGTCATTCCGTACTTCTTGTCTACCTCAACCCCCCTCCTATTAGCTTGACCCATTTGCATCGAAACAAGGGGACCTTAAAATTAGGTCCGTAGTCAAGTTCCCATATCTCCTCTATGAACCCATAATACGTGGTCTTTTGCCCATTGTCTTTTGCTGCATCGAAGCGGACACCACTATTTTGGTTTGTGCTCTTTTTATCTTGGCCTATCGTGTAAAATGTATTCCCATTTATCTCGTACCCTTGGAAAGTACATACAGTCGAAGATGGTGTCCTGGCCAACAAGTATAGCTGATCCCCAATAGTGGTGTTATTCATGAGAAGTCTTTGCAGCCAGTCGCCAAAACTCGCCATGTGTTCACTTATAATCCATTCATCGGACTGCCCCTGGTGTTTGAGGCGTATTAAATTCTTGTGTTCATTGATATACGGGGCAACCAAGATAGATCTTTGTAAAACCGTGTAGTGTGCTTGATTGAGAGAATGCCTGTCCCTACATATCATTGCTTTACATCCTAGGGTGCCTTTTCCACGCAGTCTCCCCTCATGTCGTGATTCTGGAACACCAATCGCCTTAATGTCAGGAATAAAATCAACACAGAACTCAATGACCTCCTCTGTTACATAGCCCTTGGAGATGCTTCCTTCTGGCCTAGCACGGTTATGAACATATTTCTTTAAGACTGCCATGTACCTCTCAAAGGGGAACATATTGTGTAGAAATACAGGACCGAGAATGGCAATCTCTTCTACTAGGTGAACCAGGAGATGCGTCATAATATTGAAGAAGGATGGTGGGAACACCAACTCAAAGCTGACAAGACATTGGGCCACATCTGTCTGTAACCCTGGTAGGCTTTCTAGATCGATTACCTTCTGAGATATTGCATTAAGGAATGCACATAGCTTCACAATGGGTACTCGAACATTTTCAGGTAGAAGCCCCCTCAATGCAATCGGAAGCAATTGTGTCATAATCACGTGGCAGTCATGAGACTTCAGGTTTTGGAATTTTTTCTCTGCCATATTTATTATTCCCTTTATATTCGACGAGAAGCCAGACAGGACCTTGATACTGCTCAGGCATTCAAAAAAGATTTCCTTCTATGCTTTGGTAAGAGGGTAGCTGGCAGGAGTTAAGTGGCATCGTTTACCCTTCTCGTTCTCAGGATGCATAGGCTCTTCAGGGTCTTTCAGACGTTGCTGGTCCTGCCGTGCTTCCGGTGTATCTTTTGTCTTACCATACACTCCTAGGAAGCCTAGCAGGTTCACGCAAACATTCTTCGTCACATGCATCACGTCGAGTGAAGAGCGGACCTCTAAGACTCTTTCCAATAGGGTAGGTCCCAAAATATAGATTGCTTCTTCCACATGGGCGCGTGTCCGGCATCGTCATTCGGAACAGATAGACTGCCAGGACCTTTTCCAAAGATTACTTCTAGGTCCTTGACCATACCAAATACCTCCTCACCGGTACGGAGGACAGGCTTCCTCCGGGGTTCTGCCAGACATTTGAAATGCTTGCCTTTCTTTCTTACTGGATGCAGGTTCGGAAGAAATCGACGATACCCTAGGTACACAGCCTTCTTACATTTATCCAAATATACACTTGCAGTCTCATCTAAACAATGTGTGCATGCATTGTATCCCTTGTTTGTCTGCCCTGAAATGTTACTAAGAGCAGGCCAATCATTGATGGTTACGAAAAGCAATGCTCGTAGGTCAAATGGCTCCCCTTTGTGCTCATCCCACATACGTACACCTGGTTTGGCCCACAGCTGTAAAAGTTCTTCAACTAATGGCCTTAGGTACACATCAATGTCGTTGCCGGGTTGCCTTGGGCCTTGGATGAGCACTGGCATCATAATGAACTTCCTCTTCATACACAATCAAGGAGGAAGGTTATAGATACATAGAGTCACAGGCCAGGTGCTGTGACTGCAGCTCTGCTCACCAAAAGGATTCATGCCATCTGTACTTAGGCTAAACCTTAAGTTCCTTGCGTCACGTGCGAAGTCCGGGTACTCTCGCTCGACTTTTCTCCATTGTGACCCATCAGCGGGGTGTCTCAACATCGCGTCTTTCTTACGGTCTTCCATGTGCCATCGCAACAACTTGGCATGCTCTTTATTTCTGAAGAGACGTTTTAACCGTGGTATTATAGGAGCATACCACATAACCTTGGCAGGAACCTTCTTCCTAGGGGCCTCGCCCTCAACATCACCAGGATCGTCTCGTCTGATCTTATACCGCAGTGCAGTGCATACCGGGCATGCATCCAAATTTTCGTACTTCTCACCGCGGTAGAGGATGCAGTCATTAATGCAGGCATGTATCTTCTGCACGTCTAATCCTAGAGGGCAGACAACCTTCTTTGCTTGGTATGTACTGTCGGGCAACTCATTATTTCTTGGAAGAAGATTCTTCATTTTTACCAACAACTTTGAAAATGCGCTGTTAGTCACACCGTTCTCTGCCTTCCATTGCAGCAAATCCAGTGTGGTACCTAGCTTTTTGTGGCCATGTTCGCAAGTTGGGTACAACAATGTTTTGTGATCCTTTAACATCTGCTCCAGCTTCTCCTTCAACTTTTCAGTTTCACATTCTTCCTTTGCATCAGTAATGGCCCGACCAAGATCGTCATCAGCGGGCCCATCTGCTGCCTCTTGATCTTCATTATCTACCCCCATTGCAGTATCATCATATTCAGGATACATATTATGATAGTTGTCATCATCCTCTTCTTCTTCGTTGTCTTCCATCACAACCCTTTTTTCTCCGTGCTTGGTCCAACAATTGTAGCTGGGCATGAAACCGGATCGAAGCATGTGGGCGTGAATGGTTCTGGTATTTGAGTAGTCTTTCTTGTTCTGACAGTGAACACACGGACATCACATAAAACCATTGTGACCACGGTTTGCATTAGCCACAATGATGAAATTTTGGAGGCCCGTAATGTACTCGGGAGTGCGGCGGTCACCGTACATCCATTGCCGGTTCATCTGCATTAATATATAGTATATATCAAAAAATAATAGGGAGATGACCATTTATATATATACTACATCAATGACACATGAAAGGATAGTTGCCGACCTCGACCGAGAAGGAAAGAGCAACGAGAAAACTTATTTTGAGCTCTCGGGCATTTCACCGAACACCTCTTGTGCATACGAAAAAAACACAAACTAGCACACTTCACACCCTCTTGCTAGACTCTAAAATGAGATAGTGAAAAAATGGAAGAGTGGGTGTGGGCTGCGGTGTCTTATATAGCCCGCCCCTCCTTTAACACCGGTTCAAGCCACGAACCGGTGTTAAAGGGGGGGGGGCTGCGTGGGCCACTGGTGCAGGGGCCTTTAACACCGGTTCATGGCTTGAACCGGTGTTAAAGGGGGGGGGGGCTCCTTTTTGCTGCACGGGCCACGCTGGTACAGGCCCCCCCTTTAACACCGGTTCGTAGAAGAACCGGTTAAAGCCCATTTCCAAGCTCAACCAAAGGCCTCGTTTCCACTAGTGCATTTAAAACTACTTTTAAAGATAAATCCAATGGTACAATTTTTTAGACATATTATGTAAAATTAGTTGACCAAAATTAATGGTTAAAGTTATTCTTAAACTACGTGCATGTCTAATAAATTGAACTGGAGGGAGCGAGTATATTTAAAGAGAGGACAGTCAGAGAGCGATGGTTGGTTGAGTATTCATTATGTGTCCATGCGGTGAATAACCATGAGTTTTCATAAGATGCCGTTTTTTCCGAAATGGGGAGCGGAGCCCGGCCTTTGCATCAAGCGATGTACACAGCCTTTATTTATTATTAGAACCATATTGTTTGGCAAAAGCCATTACAAAGATGATACAAACCGGAACCGTCAAAGCTAAACACTGAGCAAAAATGATAATTGTTTCACCAGCTCCCCAACGAGATCTATCAAACCCCTATCTACCTGTTTCGACCCTCCCATGGTCACCCACACTGTTGCCACTCGCAAAGAGAAGCTGGAGTGCCTTGGCACGGTGGCACGAACTCAAGTGAAAGGAATCCTAGAACCGCATAGCATATCCACGGAGTTGCGCCCACGCACATGCTCCAGATGTCGCCGCCTTCAAAATCTTCTGCCAACCCGTCGTCAGCATGTAGATTAATACGAAGACTCTCGCCACACCAGCCACCGACACCACCTCGGTGCCAAGCAGCACCACCCCCTGCGCGCTAGTCGCTCCACCCTCCTGCCGCTTCCGTCCAACGCTGCTCCACAAGCGATGCTCCCAGGAGAGAACGCGATAGGCACCGTCATTTCCCGACCCGAAGATCTTAGGGTTTCCCCTAGAGTAGCACGATTGAGGTCGACACAAGGTGCATGGCGATGCCTTCATCAAGGTAACGACGTGGTAACGCCTCCATCGCCTGCCAATGGCTCGGTTTTCACCGGCACCTATGTCTCCCCGCCTCGCTGCTGGGACTGGGAGACGGATCACGAGATCTGCCAAACCAGCCGCAGGCCGAACACCTTCGACGAAGAAGATGACCACCTCCACCGAACCCAGGGCCTCTGCCGATCCCTACAGCCGGTGAGAACTCCAAAAGCGATGCCCTCAAGAGGGGAACGATGCATAAGACACCGCTATCGCTTGATCCCTAGGGATCTGAGGTTTCCCTGGTGTTTTCTTGGCTAGAGGGACGAGAGGCACCAGATCGCCGTCCGCCACGTCGCTGCTTCTCCGGCCATGCCGCAGCCGCCGCACGCAAAAGATGCCACGCTGTTGAGGTGCCCGACGCGCACCCCATCCGCAACGAGGATTGGTGTCCCGCACCACCGATATAAGCCAGGGAAGACGAGAGACCCCCCACCCGCCGCTGGCAACGCCCAGGCTTTGCTTGGCCACGCCCTTCGTAGCGGCAGGGCAGAGAGGAGGGAGGGGAGTTGGGGGGGGGGCTGGGGCGGCGGCTAGGGTTTCCTCTCCCGTCACCACAGGGGGCAAGAGGAGGGAGAGCCATAAGAGGCCCTTGGCATACCTGTTGGTAAGCATCTAGAGTTCACGAAACACACTTTAGCCATGCATAAATGTGAAAAACAAATGACCAGGGCCTCTGCCAATCCCTACAGCCGGTGAGAACTCCAAAAGCGATGCCCTCAAGAGGGGAACGATGCATAAGACACCGCTATCGCTTGATCCCTAGGGATTTGAGGTTTCCCCGGTGTTTTCTTGGCAAGAGGGACGAGAGGCACCAGATCGCCGTCCGCCACCCTCGCTGCTCCTCCGGCCATGCCGCAGCCGCCGCACGCAAAAGATGCCACGCTGTTGAGGTGCCCGATGCGCACCCCATCCGCAACGAGGATTGGTGTCCCGCACCGCCGATATAAGCCAGGGAAGACGAGAGACCCCCCCCCCCCCCCCCCGCCGCTGGCAACGCCCAGGCTTTGCTTGGCCACGCCCTTCGTAGCGGCGGGGGAGAGAGGAGGGAGGGGAGTTGGGGGGGGAGGCTGGGGCGGCGGCGGCTAGGGTTTCCTCTCCCGTCACCACAGGGGGCAAGAGGAGGGAGAGCCATAAGAGGCCCTTGGCATACCTGTTGGTAAGCATCTAGAGTTCACGAAACACACTTTAGCCATGCATAAATGTGAAAAACAAATGACAACCTAGACAACATACTCACGAACAAAATGGTCTAGCTCTCGTTCTCATTCCGATTTCAGAGGCTCCCGTACCAGGTGCTTTCATGTGCAGAGTGGACCGTACCGAGGAAACATCTTCCATGTCCAGCGATCATCGTGAGCGAGATGGACCTGAAAGTGTAACGATCGATCCAAACCGCATATAACATTGTGAAACGGATGCCATGGTCATGATTTCTTCACAATGCCCATCTACTACCATAGGACCATGGAGCAAGCAGCTCTTGTACTCCTTTTTTTCCCTTTTAAACTTTTGTAACCACTTAAAATGTGTTAAATTAAAAAAAGTGGCGCATCAAGATGTGACCACTAGTGGTGTGTTGGAACGTGCAAAATTTCCACGTCATCTCTATATTTTGCCAGGTGGACTACTGGGTACCACATACTTGTGGCGTGTCGCGAACTTGGACACACCATTGGCACTACTAAGAATACAGCTATAGGTAATTCATATACCCGTGGCGCAAATGCTAGGTGGTGCCCCACAGGTAAATAACTGTGGCGCACCTGTCAGCAGTGCCCCACGGGTATGCCACTTAGCCGTGGAGCATGTGCTCCCGGGTGCGCCACGGGTAAGTTTTCTACCCGTGATGCACCATTATGTGGTACCCCACGGCTAAGTGTGGGAAAATTCAACTTCATCCTTCATCCGGATCGCCTTTTTAGTTTTACAAAAAGCAAAATAAAATGGTAAACACATCGAAAAAAGGTCATGGCACGGTAAAACGGCCATAACTTTTGCATACGACATCGAAAAAAAACTATAATATATCAAAACGACGAGGACGAAATTCGACACCCAATGCCAACAACCTTAGAT
This sequence comes from Avena eriantha, assembly GCA_910589775.1. Classification (NCBI taxonomy): domain Eukaryota; kingdom Viridiplantae; phylum Streptophyta; class Magnoliopsida; order Poales; family Poaceae; genus Avena; species Avena eriantha. The sequence goes on along the minus strand of OU342744.1, from coordinate 79,327,739 downwards.
CGTTTAGCGATTTTTTAAATCTCAAAATTCGAAAAAAAAGATATTTCAAAAATAATATTTTTTCTTGCAAAAAAAAAATTGAGGCCACTTACCCGTAGTAGTGCGCCACGAGTAACTTTGGGCGAGACTTGAAATTTGAATCCCGTCGGCCACACCTACCCATTCCTACTCCCCTCCTCCTTCTTCTTCCCCTTCTCCTCCTCCACTACTCCTTCTTATCCCCTTCTTCTTCTCCTTCTCCTTCTCCCCTTCTCCTCTACTCCTCCTTCTTCCCTTCTCCCTCCTCCTTCCCTTCTCCAGATCCTCCTTCTCCTCCGGCATCCACTCGACGCCGACGTGGACCTCCACCTCCGACCTCCATTCAACGCTAACGAGGACCTCCCCCTCCAACCTCCACTTAACGCTGACGAGGACCTCACCGTTGACCTCCACGTGCTCCTTCTGACCTCCACCGCTGACTGGCACGGCCACAGCCTCCCGCACCATCCTGCGGTGGTAGATTTTGGTCGGGGCCACGGCCACAGCTTGCACGCCAGAGCTCCGGCGAGGCAACGGCAGCCACAGACTCAATTGCTTTTGTTTTTCAAAACTAGGGTGTTTTTTGCAAAAAAATCACGGCTAACTTTTTTTACCCGTGATGCACCACGTAGTTCACCACGACTAAGACTTAGTAGTGACGCGACCATAGTGGCGCACCTGTAGTGCGCCATGGATAGGCAAAATAGGTGCGCCACGGATATGCCATTTTCTAGTAGTGTGGTATAGCCTTATTGGTAGCGTACGAAAAAGTGACACGCCACCACTATTATTAGTGGCGTGGCACTGTGGTGGCATGCCACTAATGCAGTGTTACCTATAAGTATCTTATTAGTGTTGCTTTGTTCCCACTGCCAAACATGCATGCATACAATGTTCATATGCATGTATAGCCAAAGCGGTGTGGTTTATCATTGATGAAATTTGCGGTTACTAGGGAAGGGTTGTGTATTCTTCCCAACAATAGTAGCCTCTCGGGGCATTCATGAAGCATCTGCTGAGGTGGCACATAAACCCGTGGAGACATTGACGGGTTTACTAGGATCGGTGCAATTTTCGAAGTGATGGGTTTATATTGTGAAGTCCATGCTGGCATTACACTGGATACGGTACAATTACCTCATGCACTCACAGGTCACAACCCACTTTGTAGGGGACATCAAACACATAGAGGAATCAATAGTGTGGTTGAGCATCCCGGTTGGTGACTTGACGAAATCGATCGGCGGATAGTTCAAGCTCTTCGTCGACAACAAGTCCGTGATTGCCCTGAGCAAGAACCTAGTCCACCACAATCGATGCAAGCATATCGACAACATGTTTCACCACATTCATCAGTGCATTGAAGAAGGGAAGCTCGACGTTGATCATGTCAGAACCGATGGACAGTTGGTTGGCATTCTGACCAAGGCACTAGGAAGAACTAGTTTCGCCGAGAAGAGGGAGAAGCTTGAAGTTGTCATGACCATGGTGAATAGGGTGTCAAGTGGGATCCCACCAAAATCCCACTTGTAGTTCATTTTGAAATTTACGGTGTAACATTTTGTTAAAATTTTACACTAGAAATCTCAAAACTAACTATAGATGGGATTTTGGTGGGATCCCAGTTGCACCTTAAGACCTTGTTTACTTCTCTCGTATTTTTATCCACTAGAGTTTTGGGGATATGAGGGGATTTGGTGTTCACCCAATACTCTTCAATCCCCACAAATACTCTTCCCCAAAAATACTCTACCATGTAGGAGAGTTTTTAATCTAGGCAAAAGTAAGAAGGATTTGCGAGGATATCCCGGAATTTGCAGGGATTATCCCAGCCAAATCAGGAGTAGTAAACGGACTACGGGAATTGGAATAATCCTCTCCATTCCCCGTAAATACACTAGTGAATATGAGAGAAGTAAACAAGGCCTAATGGTGGAGTTTGATTGCGTGTGTATCCGGTTTCTTCATTTTGACGTGCTGGGATGAGCAAGTTGACCCTTGACGAAGGTCTAGTTCTCTGTTCATTGACTTTTCAAAGCAGTCAGAGTGCTGGTTCATGAGATTCTCCGCCCAAAGGGAGTTGTACCATATCCCCCCCCCCCCCCCACCACACCAAGTTTTCACCACAATTCACGAACCGGTACGCAGAGATGAGCGCCCTACCGGTGATTCAATAAGCCGAGGACCTGACCTATCCGCAACCATCAGATCTGGGCATGGACATGGATGACACGGAAAAGCATGTATGAAGAGAGAGACCTGCGACCTGTCCTCTTGGCCTCATGGCCTACGTTGTTGTTGAACCTAAAGAGTCCAACGAACCAGCTAGCCAGGAAAAGGTCGTCGTGGCCAAGCGACTTGAGTTTGCAAGGCCATAAAATATTGCTCGTGAATGGATTTCTATGGCGATAAATTACACTGAGGTGTATGTGTCCAGCGTAGCGATAACCATCTATTTTGGTTTGCAAGTAACATAGTATTTTCTGTGTATGATGACAACACTAGTGGAAAAAATGCCTTCGGTTTGGCGCCGAGCACCAGTCCCGGTTTGTTACGGGCCGGGACTAGTGACTAGTGCCAGCACTAGTCCCAGATCGTAACGTGTCCAATGGCTAGGAGCGCTTTACTGGGACAATTTTACGGGGACAATCAGTCCCGGGCCGTATCACAGCCCGGGACTAAAAGGACAATTAGTCCTGGCCCGTATCACGGCCCGGGACTAAAATGTTCCTCTATATAATGCAGCTTCCTCTATGCCCTAGCCATGGGCATTTTCCCTCCCAAGCAAGCCGAGTTCATGCCCTTTTTTTCTCAATATTTGTCAAAGATTGGGTTGCAACCCGTAAATCCAAGGTTTTAAAAGGTTAGGAACTTCATCTTTTCATCTCATTGTTACTTTAGCTCAATGCAATAGAAGTAGACATGGATTTGCATGCTCTAGAAGTAGAGGATTTGTAATTTTAGACAAATTTTGATTAGGCTGAAAGTTACTAAAATTGAAATGTGTAATTTTAGAGTTTCAGAGCTCAAAATGGAATGAGGATTTCACTGCTAGAACAATAATTAAAAACTCCACATTTTTCATGGTAATTGTTTTATCCAATTCAAAAATTGGTGTGTAAATTTTTCAAAATTCAAAATTAATGCTCTAGAAGCTCACATTATAACTTGTATTAAATTGATCACTAATCTATATTAATGATGTTGTGTAATGATTTTTGATATACTTTTACAATAATGCAGATGGTTCGGGAATAGATGTACGGTACTAACCGACACCGTTCATTAATGACGTGCATGAATTCATCCGTGTGGCTGATGCGAACAACGGAATGGTTTTGTATTATGTCCATGTAGTGGATGTAGGAGTCAGAAGGATTACTCTGACTTAAAAACCCTTCACAACCACCTATTAAAGTTCAGTTTCATGCCCAGTTATAATTGTTAAACCAAGCACGGAAAGAGGGGTTATAATGGAAGACAATGAAGAATAGGATGATGATGACAATTATCATGGTTTCCCTAAGTACGGAGATACTTCCATGTGGAAAGCTGAATGGGAGGCTGAAGAAAAGGCACATGCTGAGCCCACTGATGATCTTGGTCAGACCATTGTCGATGCACAAAGAGACTGCGAAACTGAAAAAGAGAGGGAGAAGTTTAATCATATGTTAGAGGATCACAAAAAGTTGTTGTATCCAAATTGCGAAAATGGTCTGCAAAAGCTGGATAACACACTAAAATTGTTGCGACGGAAGGCAGAGTGTGGTATACCTGACTCCTCATTTAAAAAGTTGCTGAAAATGATGAAGAATATGCTTCGAAAGGACAACGTATTGCCCACCAGTACGTACGAAGCAAAGAAGGTTGTCTGCCCTCTAAGTTTAGAGGTTTAGAAGATACATGCATTCCCTAATGACACTCGTGAGCATACTGACGAGCAAAATGGTCTAGCTCCCGTTCTCATTCCGATTTCAGAGGCTCCCGTACCAGGTGCTTTCATGTGCAGAGTGGACCGTACCGAGGAAACATCTTCCATGTCCAGCCATCATCGTGAGCGAGATGGACTTGAAAGTTTAACGATCGATCCAAACCGCATATAACATTGTGAAACGGATGCCATTGTCATGATTTCTTCACAATGCCCATGTACTACCATAGGACCATGGAGCAAGCAGCTCTTGTACTCCTTTTTTTCCCTTTTAAACTTTTGTAACCACTTAAAATGTGTTAAAATAAAAAAAAAGTGCGCATCAAGATGTGACCACACCACTAAACTAGTGGTGTGTTGGAACGTACAAAATTTCCACGCCATCTCTATATTTTGCCAGGTGGACTACTGGGTAGCACATACTTGTGGCGTGTCGCGAACTTGGACACACCATTGGCACTACTAAGAATACAGCTATAGGTAATTCACATACCAGTGGCGCAAATGTTGGGTGGTGCCCCACAATTAAATAGCCGTGGCGCACCTGTCAGCAGTGCCCCACGGGTATGCCACTTAGCCGTGGAGCATGTGCTCCCAGGTGCGCCACGGGTAAGATTTCTACCCGTGACGCACCATTATGTGGTACCTTACGGCTAAGTGTGGGCAAATTCAACTTCACCCTCCATCCGGATCGCCTTTTTAGTTTTACAAAAAGCAAAATAAAATGGTAAACATATCGAAAAAATGTCATGGAACGGTAAAAAAGTCATAACTTTTGCATACAACATCGAAAAAAATCTATAATATATCAAAACGATAAGAAGGAAATTCTATACCCAATGCCAACCACCTTAGATCGTTTAGCGATTTTTTAAATCTCAAAATTCGAAAATAAAAAAAAAGATATTTCAAAAATAATAATTTTTCTTGCAAAAAAAAATTGAGGCCACTTACCCGTGGCACACCCCGTAGTAGTGCGCCACGAGTAACTTTGGGCGAGACTTGAAATTTGAATCCCATCGGTCACACCTACCCATTCCTACTCCCCTCCTTCTTCCTCCCCAATGTGAAAAACAAATGACAACCTAGACAGCATACTGACGAGGAAAATGGTCTAGCTCCCGTTCTCATTCCGATTTCAGAGGCTCCCGTACCAGGTGCTTTCATGTGCAAAGTGGACCGTACCGAGGAAACATCTTCCATGTCCAGCCATCATCGTGAGCGAGATGGACCTGAAAGTGTAGCGATCGATCCAAACCTTGGTGATGTTGGGAGGCTGAAGAAGAGGCACATGCTGAGCCCATTGATGATCTTGGCCAGACCATTGTCGATGCACAAAGAGACTGCAAACCTGAAAAAGAGAGGGAGAAGTTCAATCACATGTTAGAGGATCACAAAAAGTTGTTGTATCCAAATTGCGAAAATGGTCTGAAAAAGCTGGGTAGCACACTGGAATTGTTGCGACGGAAGGCAGAGTGTGGTATACCTGACTCCTCATTTGAAAAGTGCTGAAAATGATGAAGAATATGATTCGAAAGGACAACGTATTGCCCGCCAGTACGTACGAAGCAAAGAAGGTTGTCTGCCCTCTAAGTTTAGAGGTTCAGAAGATACATGCATTCCCTAATGAAACTCGTGAGCATACTGACGAGGAAAATGGTCTAGCTCCCGTTCTCATTCCGATTTTAGAGGCTCCCGTACCAGGTGCTTTCATGTGCAGAGTGGGCCGTACCGAGGAAACATCTTCTATGTCCAGCCATCATCATGAGCGAGATGGACCTGAAAGTGTAACGATCGATCCAAACCGCATATAACATTGTGAAACGGATGCCATGGTCATGATTTCTTCACAATGCCCATCTACTACCATAGGACCATGGAGCAAGCAACTCTTGTACTCCTTTTTTCCCTTTTAAACTTTTGTAACCACTTAAAATGTGTTAAATTAAAAAAAAAGTGGCGCATCAAGATACATGCATTCCCTAATGACTGCACCCTCTACCGCGGTGAGGAGTACGAGAATTTGGATGCATGCCTGGTATGCACTGCATTGCGTTATAAGATCAGATGAGATGACCTTGGTCATGTTGAGGACGAGCCCCTAGAAGAGAGTTCCTGCCAAGGTGATGTGGTATGCTCCTATAATACCACGGTCGAAATGTTTTTTCAGAAACAAAGAGCACCCCAAGTTGTTGCGATGGCATAAAGACGAACGTAAGTCAGACGGGATGTTGAGACACCCCGCTGATGGGTCGCAGTGGAGAATAATCGATAGGGACTATCCGGAATTTGCAGATGACGCAAGGAACTTAAGATTTGGTCTAAGTACAGATGGCATGAATCCTTTTGGGGATCATAGCTCCAGTCACAGCACCTGGCCCGTGACTCTATGTATCTATAACCTTCCTCCTTGGTTGTGCATGAAGCGGAATCTCATTATGATGCCAATGTTGATCCAAAGACCGAAGAAAACTGATGGCTCAATGCACGGCGCCCAGAAAAGTGCTGGTGCGTGGTTGATGTAGAGCTCGTTGGGAACCCCAAGAGGAAGGTATGATGAGCACAGCAGCAAGTTTCCCTCAGTCATGAAACCAAGGTTTAATCGAACCAGTAGGAGCAAGGAAACACCCCAAAGGTGTTACTAGCTGAGCTTTGGCAGGGCACACTACCGGTGCTAGTAGCAACGTGGAGACCTGCACAACACAACCACAGAACTTTGTCCCCAACTTGGGATGAGGTTGTCAATCTTACAATGTTTTGCACAAAACAAAGGATTAAACGTATCGAATTGAAAGAAGTAAAAGTTTGCAGAAAGTAAACACAAAGAAGTAAACAGTTTGTAAATTGAATGTAAAAGACAAGGACCAGGATCCATAGTTCACTAGAGGTGGCTCTCCTTAAGATAGATAACATGCTGGGTGAACAAATTACAGCGGGACAATTGACAAACATTGAGAAAGCAATACATGCATATACTAATCATCTCTCCTTTGAGATTCGATTGGGCATTACAACCTTATACATAGACTGCCATCCAACTGCATCTATGACTAATAATCCACCTTCAGGTTATCATCCGACCCCCCTCCAATATTAAGTTGCAAGCAACAGATTATTGCTTTACGGACTGCGTGTAAAGTAAACAATACGATTGTTCTATGAACAAAGGATTGTTGTTTTCTCCCTAGTAGCAACATCACATCTAGTACCTTAGATATTTCTGTCACTTCCCCAGATTACCAGAGGCATGAACCCACTATCGAGCATAAATACTAACTCTTGGAGTTGCTAGCATCTACTTGGCCAAGATAGCTACTAACAACGGAAAGCATGCAAGATCACAAATAACAAAGACATGATAGAATCAATAATCAATCTGAAATAGCATCTCAATATCCATCGGATCCCCGCAAACACAACATGCAGAATTACAAATAGATGATCTTTATCATGAACGGAGCTCACAAGATCTAGACATGAAAGCACAAAGGAGGAGAACCAGCCATCTAGGTACTACATGGATCCGTAGTCCAAGGATGAACTACTCACGCATCACAGCGGAGGTTTGCATGGTGATGAAGAACGCCTCCAGGGTGAATTCCCCTCTCCAGCAGGGTGCCGGGAAGAGCTTCAGATCCCTCCCGGTCTAGGGATGGAGATGACGGCGGCTACAAACTCTTTCGTGGATTTTTCATCGGGTACTTAGGGTTTTCGTCCCGAGGGCATCTTATAGTCGAAAGGGGAGGCCGAGGGGGTGCCAGGGGCCACCACACCACCCCCTGGCATGGGCCCAGCCTGGCCGCACGGCCAGGTGGTGTGGCCGCCCTCTGGCCCTTCTCCGCCTCGTATTCTGGCATCTGATGACTTCCGGAAAAGTAGGCACTTTGGATTTTGTCCCGTCCAATTCCGAGAATATTCATTTTCTGACTTTCCTGGAACCAAAAACAGCAGAAAATAGGCAGCTGGCATTGTGGCTCTTGTTAATTGGTTAGTCCAAGAAATCATATGAAAAGTACTCCAAAGTTGGAACAAAACACAAGAAAGTGGATAAAACCAAGCATGGAACATCAAAAATTATAGATACATTTGCAATGTATCAACATCCCCAAGCTTAACTCTTGCTCGTCCTCGAGTAGGTAAGTGATAAAAAGAAAGAATAATTTTTGAGGTGACTTGCACCCTCAAAGACTTGATCAAAGTATTTGCAAAACATTCAAAGCCGGGATCATAGTACTTCAATCATAACATGAAAGACAAGGTTCTAGCAATAAGACAAAGAAACTATGATGCAACATGAAAATGCACAAACAAAAGATTCATGAATAACAATGCTTTGCAAGACGTTTGTTTGTTTCACATAAAGAAAACATAGCATAATAGTATTCAGCTTGTCCCTCAATAGAGTAGAAAATATAAATGCATATGACACCTTCAAAGTTCATAAGAGTGACTAGATACAATAGTTCAAAACAAGGAATAACAAGTTATGCATCAATCTACTAGTCATGGGACAATGCACATAGAACTAAGAATGGCCACTATGCTCTCAAAGTAGGTGCATAAAGATAGAAGGTGGAGACTCAATGTAATGGTGGAAGAAAGGCCTTTGTAAAAGGAAATAGGGATTCAAATCTCATAAAGAGCTTCCAAAAATTATGGTACTTATAGCTTTCAGCTCTCATTGCCCCTATCATAAGCATCTTTAAGGTGATTAAGGTTAAAGTGACACAACTAAGAGGATATGCTTGACAAGTTATAAATCGAAATCTCATGCCCCTTACTTACGAAGACCGATCCTCAGGCTACTCAACTTCAGTCACGAGTAAGCTCTTGTCATTGTAAGTACATGTGTATCATTAAGAACCGCCAACGGGGTACCCCTTGCACATGATACGGGAGCTTTCCCATAATCAAAATGACAAGGCAAGCAGACAATGAGCATCTCAGCGATCTTTTTATTTGCTATTTGCATAGGTTTTTATTGAGGATGCTTCGTAGAGTGCTCATTATGGTTATGCTGCAAGTTTCCACCATGATTAGGCATGGCTTAGGCTAGCGGCCTAGGCGTTTCTCTAACACACATACAAACTCCATGATCTTACAAGTTCCACTTTTATTTCACACCGCCGGGATAGGTAAGCAAAAGAACATGATATCAACGGGGTACAAAGTACAAGTGCAATGTTGAAAGCGTTCCCCATGAAACATGGTTCTGCTAATTTCAACTTATAAAGCGCAAGCATATATGCAACAAAGAAGGACCAAATGGTTCAAGTTTATTATATGCAAAAAGTAAAGTGTGCCATCAAGTTCGTGAGAGCTTTAATCACTAGTTTTCTCATAACAAGTTTAATTTGGAAGGTAAACAAAAGCATGAATATACTTGGAATAGCATAAGCTAGTAGGCAGGTATGGTGGACTCTTTGGAATAACTTTGTTTAGGGAGTTGGATGCATGAGTGGAACTCATACTTGGTTGTGGAGGCTAGCAAAAGACTGGGAGCGACAAACTAAGAGAGCAATAATGGCCATAATGATGCAGAGCGACAAAACATCATTGATCAAAACATAAAGTGATACTACAAGTTGAAAACTAAAGGATCATAAAGGCTATGGTGACTTGAGATAGTCATAACATGGTGTGAGCATGCGTGAAGTCAACGCAAACAAAAGATCAAAGGAGAATACCACTATACTATGCTTTAATATGCTAAAACAACGCATGATTTATCCAAAGCACATTAACTAATCTCAATTGTTTATAACAAGTCATGCTACAGAAAAGAATACTAAGCATAAAGCCAACATAATATCAAGCATGGCATGACAGAGCATAGGCCACAGTCAAAAACGACCTCTTTTTACCACATAAGCATGAACTTTCCTACTCTTTTCCAAACCAAACCAAACTATTTGCAAACCAATGTATGAAAGAGGGGGTCCAACCAATTTATTCAGAAAACTAAGCAAACCAAGCAAACTAAAAACCAAAACAAAAACGAAAAATAAGATGGTCCAAAAACAACACAATTGTGCATGAAACAATAAAAATGAAGCGTTTGGAAGAAACCTGGGATTTTTATTGATGAAGAAGGGGATACCTTGGGCATCCCCAAGCTTTGACGCTTGTACTTCTTGGATATTTCTTGGGGTGACACGCGTGGCATCCCCAAGCTTGAGCTTTAGTCCATCCTTCGTCTCATTACTCATTCCTTCCATACACCTGAAATTTTTTCCTTCATACAAAACTTCACACAATCTTTATTAGCAACATTAGTGCACTCAAGATAAATAAGTCTTAAGGTTCAGTTCTAACACCAAATAAACTTCCATTAGAACACTATCTACTGTAGCACTTCCCTCAAAAAGCTCAATTCCCCAAAAGAACTCAAAAAGGAACCAACAAGAAGCAAATGCAGAAAATGGCAGAAATCTGTCAAAACAAACCAGCAGGTAAAGACAATTTTTTCGAAGACCTTCTGTTGCTCAAATAAAAAAGTATTGAACTAACGAAAGTTAGATAATAACCTAGGGCAGAAGCACAAAATTTCACGCCTCAAAAAGACGTACATAGATTTTACACGAATGTTTACGGTGAAGCACAGAAATCAGTTTCGGGACAGCAACTTTCCCAATCATTACTTCTCTCTCATTAGAGGTTACTCTTGGCACAAAAAGCAAATAAAAAGGATAAGGAGAGGTTATTACAGAGGTAATAACTTCCAAGACTCATCTAAAACTTTTGGGTTATCTCCCAATAAGTACTTTTCTTTAATGCCTTTAAGTTAGGCATAAGAAGCAAGAAAAAAAATCAAGTGTTCTCAAATGAAGAAGCATTAAGATAAATACTAGAAATATTTTCAACAAGGAAAGGTATATCATCCAAATAAGTTCTAGAGGATCCTCTCTCAATGCTCTTAGGTTCACTATTCTCATCAAAAGGGTTTGCAGGAACAATCCAATCAAGATTCTATTCTATGGCATCATGTATTGCTACTAGTTTAAAGGGTATTGGTATCTTAGGTTCCTCCCCATTAGGTTCGGTTTTGTTCATCTTTTCTCGTGTACCAACAACATCTACACATGAGCCTAGCATATTGAAACGTTCAAAGACTTTCCTAGCTTCCTTGGCAACATCATAGAACTCCTTAAACAAAGTTTCTAGAATAAAATCCCTCTTTTCAGGGTTCTCAAATTCTTTAAGCTTAAGAAACATTACTTGCATTAAGGGGTTGAGGTTAACAAACCTAGCTTCTAACATGTGAATTAAAGAAGCTGCAGCAGTCTCATAGTTTGGAGCAAGTTCTGCAAGGGATCTATCCTCAGTATCTTCATGCTTACTAACATGATTAAAGAATTCTTCAATATTATCTTTCCCAATTATAGAACCACTACCAATTGAAAGGTCTTTCAAGGTGAATTTAGGGATCAACATGGTGAGCTAAGGAAGGGGTCACAACTAAGGGAGACTTAATTTTTGTGTGTTTTTGAAATAAGAACGCAAACTAGTAAAACTAGTACAACTAAGGGAGACTTAATTCTATGAAATAAAGAAAACAAGCAAACAAAGCAAAAAGAAACTAAGCAAAACAAAAATAACAAAGTAAAGAGATTGGTTATGAGGGACTCCCCTTGTGAAGATGTCCTTGACTCCCCGGCAACGGCGCCAAAAAATGCTTGATGGCTCAGTGTACGACGCCTAGAAAAGTGTTGGTGCGTGGTTGATGTAGAGCTCGTTGGGAACCCCAAGAGGAAGGTATGATGAGCACATCAGCAAGTTTCCCTGAGTTATGAAACCAAGGTTTAATCGAACCAGTAGGAGCAAGGAAACACCCAAACGTGTTACTAGCTGAGCTTTGGCAGGGCGCATTACCGGTGCTAGTAGCAACGTGGAGACCTGCACAACACAACCACATAACTTTGTCCCCAACTTGCGATGAGGTTGTCAATCTCACCGTGTTTTGTGGAAAACAAAGGACTAAACGTCTCGAATGGAAAGAAGTAAAAGTTTGCAGAAAGTAAACACAAAGAAATAAACAGTTTGTAGATTGAATGTAAAAGACAAGGACCGGGATCCATAGTTCACTAGAGGTGGCTCTCCTTAAGTTAGATAACATGCTGGGTGAACAAATTACAGCGGGGCAATTGGCAAACATCGAGAAAGTAATACATGCATATACTAATCATCTTGACTCCTTTGAGATTCGATTGGGCATTTCAACATTATACATAGATCGCCATCCAACTGCATCTATGACTAATAATCCACCTTCAGGTTATCATCCGAACCCCCTCCAGTATTAAGTTGCAAGCAACAGATTATTGCTTTACAAATTGCATGTAAAGTAAACAATACGATTGTTCTATGAACAAAGGATTGTTGTTTTCTCCCTAGTAGCAACTGCACATCTAGTACCTTAGAGATTTCTGTCACTTCCCCAGATTACCAGAGGCATGAACCCACTATCGAGCATAAATACTAACTCTTGGAGTTGCTAGTATCTACTTAGCCAAGATAGCTACTAACAACGGAAAGCATGCAGGATCACAAATAACAAAGACATGATAGAATCAATAATCAATCTGAAATAGCCTCTCAATATCCATCGGATCCCCGCAAACACAACATGCAGAATTACAAATAGATGATCTTGATTATGAACGGAGCTCACAAGATCTAGACATGAAAGCACAAAGGAGGAGAACCAGCCATCTAGCTACTACATGGATCCGTAGTCCAAGGATGAACTACTCACGCATCACACCGGAGGCTTGCATGGTGATGAAGAAGGCCTCCAGGGTGAATTCCCCTCTCCGGCAGGGTGCCGAGAGGAGCTTCAGATCCCTCCCGATCTAGGGATGGAGATGACGACGGTGTCGTTGGATTGAGGAAAAGTACGCCATGAGGGGGACCTCGAGGCGTGCGGAAGAGACGGGTGTGAGACGTATGGTGTTCCGGGACGGTGAGCACACAAGTTTACCCAGGTTCGAATCCGCCGGCTTTGGACGGATCCTACTCCTGCTAGCAATCTAGTAATATGGCAGAGCCGGAATATGGGTTACAAGGGTTTCTCCTGTGCGAGTTGAGATTGTAGACTATTGAGGTGTTGCCCTAAAGGCTCTCCCTAGGACGGCTTATATAGATATCCGGCCTAGGGTTTACAGGAGAGATCTATCCGGCTACGACTAAGAGTCGGTTACAGAGTACATCTTGAACTACAAGTAACATTATGGGCCTAAGTCGGTAAGTCTTCTGGGCCTTCCTGTAGCCGGATTGGACTCCGTCTTTCTCCCTGACTGGGCCGTCCATGAAGCAAAACTCTAATCCGAATTGGGCCACCCTGGTCACTGAGGAACTGTGAGGATACCCGGAAAGTATATCCCCAATAGCAGCCCCCGAAGACCTCCAAGATCCAAAGTCAGATTCATCATCGTCTAGCTTGACCTTTGGCTTGCAGAGACTTGAAGGGTTCCTGAAACTTCACAAAAAAAAATACGATCCAGGTCTTAAAAAATAAGTTGGACCTATCAACAGGTTACTCGGATTTTCCAGCTTGATTTCAAACTAAGCCGGAACTTGGTTTCTAATGCCACCTGACACAAGTCATGGTCAAGTCACGTCATCTGACAGGAATTCCGTCAGCACGACCGTTGGTGGGTCTGCGGTTCGCGGAACCGAGGCGCCGTTTCAATGCGTGCATGGAGAGCGAGGCGACGCAATCATCGTGTGGGTCCTTCCCAGTTCCTTCCACGACGCGTGGCGGTTACACTCTAGCATTTGCATGAATCTTGGCGCAGTTACTTGGATATAAGGGGTTAGGATTTTCTCCTTCTCCTTCCACCAGTCCTTTTCCTTTTCCTCTCCTCCCAATCTCCCTGCGCGCACAGAGCTCCCCCGTTCCTCCCCCACAAAACTCCCAGCGCCGCCCCTTTTAGGTCAACTGCTTCGCTGGAGAAATGTCTTCATCTTCTTCCTCCGGCTTGGCGGCGGCGACGACGGAGGCGGTGGCGGAGAAAGAGAGCTTTCGCGGGCTCTAGATTCCCTGCGCGCTCAACGACGAGGGTCTCAAGAATGTGGAGAAGGAAGGGCTCCTTGTCGCCGGCGACTGGCAGAGCGGCTTCAAGGAAACCGTACCCAACCCGCGCGACGGCGAGCGGGTCCACTTCGGCACCCACCTCGACAGAGGTTTGTTGTTCCCTCCCTCGGAGTTCTTCTCCGAGGTGATTGATCATTACGGAGTTCAACTCCATCATCTTCCTCCCAACTCTCTCTTAGAGATGAGCGCGTACGCTTCGATGTGTGAGGGCTTTCTCGGCATTAGGCCGAGTTTGACTCTTTTCCGGTACTATTTTCATGTCCGGAGAAACTCCATTACCGTCGGTGTTACTTATATCACCGGCACTATTAGTTTTTCGCCTAGACGCGAGTGCGTATATCCCAAAATTCTAGCTAGTGACTCGGTCAAACAATGGCCAACCACGTTTTTCTATCATAGGGATATTCCGGCTCCCGGCAAAGCCACTGCTTTGCCGGCTTTTGTTGACGGAGCTGCCACGGTCCAACCTTCTTGGGACAAGGCTGCTCCGGCTCGCACCGATGATCTGATCCTCGCTAAGAAGGGATCCGATTTGGTGAAATGCTAGGTCACACGCTGGATCCAGCCCCTTCAGTACCATTGGGATCGACTGATGCACTCCTTCACATCATCCAAGAAAGACTCCCTCCGTATCAGCCCCAAATCCTACACCACTCAAGGCTACATAAGCCAGATCAAGTGGTTGATCCGGGAGCGGATCTAGAGGAGAATCCCGGAGGTTTCTCTGGATATGCATACAACGGAAAACCCTGTAGTGCTAGTAAGCTTCCATCAGTACACTTTTTATGTGTTTCAATCTTCGAGTTATACTGAAATACTGATATGTTTTATTATTTTCAGCTTCCCGACCTCCTCGAGTCGGAACTTGCTCCCCTCGAAGGATATCGTCCCAAGTTTTCTTAGGAGACAGAGGTGGTCCCATTGCCGGACCTTGCGCTCAAGAAGCGCAAAGCTCCAACAGTGGCTGTTGGCACAAAGGAGGTGCCTGTCGTGAAGAGGTAACTTTCAGTCACAACTTCCGCCTTTGTACTTTACTCAAATTTCTTTCCGAGATGTAACGTTTCCGACTTTACTACATTCTCAGAGCAAAACCGCTCATCAAGGGCAAGGGGAAGGGAATTTCTTCAAAGCCCTTGCGATAGACGAAGCTCACCATAGCTTCCCCTGCCGTAGCTCCTCCGACTCCTGCCCCTCAACCTTCTGCAACACCGCGACCATTCCTTCCCTGGTCGTCGCAGAAGATCTGACTCCTTCAACAGAGCCCGCGATCCTTGAATCGCACACTGACATCACCATGGGTGAGTCAGATCTAGATAAGGGTGAACCCTCTTTGGGTAATGATCCCTTCGCAGAAACCTTCACCGAAAACCTTATCAGCAATCCGGGACTTGCCAAGTTTGGCCTGTCTCGGAAATCTGCTAAAGAAATCCAGCGGCTCGCCAGGCAATGCATGGAGAAAAGTACTTTATCTGCCGAAGAAGAAGCGCAAGAAGCAGAGGTCGTCAAGTTCTCTGACCTTCTCGCCTAGGTGCGCCTTCGTGACGAGAGGATTAGGACTGGTGAGCTTCCAACAGCCCCAGTGATTCCTCTGACTCTCGCCGAAAAGGTGGCCGCTGAAGTGAACGCGGGTTTGGATAAACTCACCCGCGAACAATATGTAAGTCGGAATTCCAACTCTTGTTTTTTTCCATTCTTTTATATCATATCCTCTAGCCCCCAAGCATGAAGTAGGATATATAATCCGGGTTTATGCTTCATTAGGATGCCAAAGAACGAACTAGTGTAGCCCCAAGGCTCGTGCTGATATTAGCAAAAATATTAGCCCGAGTCTTAAGTAGCTTTCCGACTTTGGGTATTCTGACTTACAAGAAGTATGTTCCTATAACCAGGATATACTGAAGAATGTCTGCAATAAGCAGAGAGAGATCGAAGCTCTCCGGCTTAAAAATGCTGAACTTAAAGTTGCCAAGGATGAGGCCGAAGGTAAACATTCCGAGACTCAAACCTTGTCTTTGTTATTTTCAATGTCGATTTTTCTGAACTGTTGTTCTTTTAGACTTACAGCGCTGGTGAAACAGTCCTGCGCCATGATCGAAGAGGCCGAGAACCTCAAAACCCTGGTGGCTGAGAACAAGGAGCTTCGTCAAGAGCTGGATAAGCTCAAGGCGGATCACGAAAAGAGCATTGCTCAAATCCTTGAATCCTCCTCCATGTCCAATGATGAGCGTGATCGCAAGATCGCTGATCAAGATAAAACAATATCGGACCTCAAGAATGAGCTTAACAGAGAGAGGGACCTTTCCCAGGAGCTCCAGGCTAAACTCCAGAGTCTTTGGGAGGAGAAGACCAAAATTGACGACGTCATTTTTGGTACGTTCCATCTGTCTGACTTATCTTTTTCTTCAACTTTCTTCAATGTCGGATATTTCTTAACTTGTTTTGTATATAGGTCCTCTGAACTTGACGGACTCTTCTTCCACCGAGCCCCGCACCCACCGGCTTACCCAAGTCGGTGACCTGCTTTATGACTTCCGCCAATCCCTTGAGGACATCGGCGAAGCTCTCAAGATTCCAGACATGCACATCATGTCAGATTTTCAGGTGCGGGACAAGGCAAAGGAGATGCCGCAACTCGTCCAGGATTGGAACATGTCCTACGCGCGATCAACAGCGCAGAACGCTCTCACTATGGTCATGAGCCACCATGGAAACATGGAGATATGGCAAGTGACCAGAGGGTACTCTACACTGGATGAAGATGGCCAGGAGCAGGACATCAAGGCCATTATGGACTCCTGTGCCGGATATGGGTGTCATGTAGCTGACTTGACCAGCTACGATACTCCATTCTTCAACCGCGTGGACACTCCGCCTCCGCCTCCAGAAGAAACAGCAGAAATTTCCGACGATGAACGCACCACCTCGGATGCGGACATCTCGGAACGATATCAAGGCGACGTATCCAGCGAGCCGACATCTCCTTCATCTCCTCCTGCATCATAGATCAGAAATTTTTGTATTATTCTGGAAAAACATGATGCGTCTGTAAATATGCAGTATTTTAACTTTGCCAGTGCTAAGCTTTTGATCTATTCAACACTTTTTGGCTTTGAGTTTTTTGTGTGCCTGAAATGTTTGCATAAGCACTTGTATTTTTTCCATCTATACTTATCGTTTATCTGGCTTTCCGCCTTGTCCCTTTCGTGATCCGGCTAAACCTTCCGCCGGAAATTTTTGCTGAGCAATGGAGCTCAATTGCTAAACCAGTTTAACCTCGGAAACAAAGCCAGCTTCCAGTACCAACAATCCACTACTCGGAAAATGCCTGCATCCAGCAATCAGACAAATAACCAAAGTAAAGACTAGAAATTTTAGAGTTATACCCGAAGGTAGCAATTTTAGAATCGGAAATCTAAACCAGAACGAACATGAGCATAAAGTACTTTCAAGCATTCTGGGATTTTCGACTATGACATGATCATTCGGAAATAAGATGGTAAAAACCTCTCAGAAAAATCTTGAGGCAACCAAAACTTTTATTTCTCACAGAACATGTACATATATATGATTACAAAGAAGGATAAACTAAGAATAAAAGGGACGTAGCTGAGCAATATTCCACGGTCTGTCTAACTCATGTGGATTTGTACTGCCTCCAGCTCTCTTTCTCTTCTTAGTAGCAGGTCTTTCTTTGACTGGCCTCATATCAGTTAAGTAGTACGATCCATTGTGCAATACTCGACTAACTAAAAAGGGCCCTTCCCATACTGGGGAAAGTTTGTGCTTTCTTTGTTGCACAAGCCGGAGAACCAAATCACCTTTATTGAAAGATCTATTTCGGACTCTCTGGCTATGATACTTGTGTAACATCTGCTGATAGGCTGTAGATCTCATTTCAGCAACGACGCGAACTTCTTCGACCAAGTCGAGATCGTTTTGTCGAGAAACCTCGGCATCCTCTTAAATATACATGGCCACTCTAGGAGAGGTATGAATCAAATCACTAGGAAGACCTGCTTCTGCGCCATAGACCAAGAAGAAAGGCGTGTATCCTGTTGACCTGTTTGGAGTTGTTCGTAAACTCCAAATTAAAGTGGGTAATTCCTCTGCCCAAGCCCCCACAGCATGTCTCGGTTTTGGCCTTGTAGGATTAAACCATTTGCTCCTTCGACTTGTCCGTTAGCCTGTGGATGTGCGACTGACGCAATGTCAAGCTGGACATTTTGCTCGTTGCAAAATTCAGCCAATTCTCCCATAGAGAAGTTACTCCCATTGTCCGTGATAATGCTATGCGGATAACCATACCAGATTATAACATCCTCGACAAATCTTTTGGCTATTGCTCCATCACAACTAGTGACAGGTTTAGCCTCAATCCATTTGGTGAATTTATCCACCATCACTAAGAGGTGAGTAAATCCACTTATCAAGCCCCCAGACCGCAAAGGGCCATGTTATAGGTATTGTTCGCAGCTGATCAGCCGGAACATGAGCTTGCTTGGCGTACTTTTGGCAGCCTTTGCATGCCTTGACTAATCGTTCGACATCTACCTGAGCTGTAAGCCAGAAAAATCCGTGTCTAAAAGCTTTTACCACTAAAGATTTGGCTGCAGCGTGGTGACCACACTCGCCTTCATGGATTTCTCTTAATATTTCCACTCCTTCTTCCGGAGATACACAGTGCTGAAAGACCCTAGAAACACTCCGTTTATGGAGCTCACCTTTAACAATAGTGTAGGATTTTTCTCGTTGGATAATCTGCCGGCTTAGCACCTCGTCTTCGGGTAATTTGCCATCTACCAAATAATCGGGTAATTATAGCCAGAACTGCTATCAAAGGTGAGTCGGATTTGGTCGGATATTCCTCATCTACTCCTTTTATTGAGGGAACTTTGAGGTGCTCTAAAAAAGCGCCATCCGGGACCTCTTTCCTCGCAGAACCTATCCGAGATAGTGCGTCTGCTTCCTCATTTTCTGCTCGACGGATGTGTTGAACTTTGAACCCTTCGAACGATTTAGATAGATCATCCACGAGAGCTTTATATGCTGCCATGTGTTTATTTGCATTACAAATATCCGACACTTGTTGAGCAACAAGATCCGAATCTCCGTAACACATCAAACATCGGATGCCAATATCCTTAGCAATCTGGATTCCATGTAGCAGTGCTTCATACTCGGCAATATTGTTTGTCGCTGTGAAGTGGATCTACAACACGTTGATACGTCCAAAACGTATCTACTTTCCCGAACACTTTTGCTATTGTTTCTCCTCTAAACTTGTGTGATTTGGATGCAACTAATGCAGACTGACACTGTTTTCAGCAGAATTGCCTTGCTGTCTACTTTTTGTGCAGAAAATCAACTATCAGGAAAAATCCCAGAAAATGTGCCAAAAATCCTATTTCACCCGAAGACTCTAGGAGCCAGAATACGAGACGAAGAATAGCCCTAGGGTGGGCACACCACCTGGTGGCACGGGCCAGGCCAGGCCGCGCCAGGGGGTGGTGTGGGCCCCCCAGGCACCCCCTCGGCCTCTCTCTTCGCCTATAAGGAGCCTTCTGACCTAAAAACTTTGAGGGTTCGATGTTTGTCCACGAAAAGTTCCGCAACACCGCCGCCACCGAAGGGGATATTCGGGGGATAGAAAGCCTCTGTTCTGGCACCCTGCCGGGACAGGGAAGTGCCCCCGGAGCCATCTCCATCGACCATCCATGTTTCCCCCATCTATGAGTGAGTAATCCCCCGCTGTAGGCTATGGGGATGGTAGGGATTGGATGAGATCGTTCATGTAATGGCATCAGATTGTTAGGGCATGGTGCCTAGTATCTTTTATTACTGCTTTATGACTTTGTTGCGACTTGTTGTGCTTAATGCTTGTCACTAGGGCCCGAGTGCCATGATTTCAGATCTGAACTTATTATTGATTCATTATGATAGTATTGTTTCTGGTCTTATCTACAAGTTGTATACACACGTTGTTGTCCGGAACCTATGGCCCCGAAGTGACAGAAATCGGCATAACCAGAAGGGAAAGGCTTTGATGTGAGGATCACATGTGTTCACGGAGTGTTAATGCTTTGCTCCGGTGCTCTATTAAAAGGAGCACCTTAATTGCTAGTAGTTCCCTAGAGGCCCCGCTGCAAACAGGCTGGCAGGACAAAAGATGTTGTACAAGTTCTCATTGCGAGCACGTATGACTATATATGGAACACATGCCTAGGATTGTCTAGTACTTGGGTGCTTTATCTTATTTATCTGCAATTGCACTATGTTCTGATTGCTATGTGAATTGTCTTGTCCATGCAACGCCCGTCCATCCATCCCTATGCCTACAGCACTCGAATCCCATTGTTTACTGCTTTTGTTACTACTGTCTTTGTTTTGCTACTTCTGTTACTTTACTATTCCTACTACAAAACTGTTGCTACTGATAAACTGCTGTGAGCAAGATTGTTTCTAGGTGCAGCTGAATTGACAACTCAGTTGTTAAGGCTTATAAATATTCTTTGGCTCCCCTTGTGTCGAATCAATAAATTGGGTTTCACTTCCCTCGAAAATACTGCGATACACTCCCTATACTTGTGGGTCATCACACGTATAAAAGTTTATCTCCTTGGGGTGATTTGAGCACCACTCCAGCCCCCGAGCCCCCTCGAGCCTTAGACCCATCGAAAAAGAGGGTCCAATATTCTGACTCAAGGAGGATCATGTTCTCCTTCGTGTCTGTCCAATCAGTGACAAAGTCAGCAAGGATCTGGGATTTGATTGCTGTCCGAGGTTTATACTCAATATCGAAAGCTGAAAGCTCTATGCCCCATTTGGCGACGCGTCCTGTGGCGTCACTGTTGTTGACTATATCTCTCATGGGAGCTGTGCTCACCACGGTAATTCGATGCTCCTCAAAGTAGTGTCGTAACTTACGACATGCTAGAAAAACCCCGTAAGCCAACTTTTGATAGTGCGGATCCCGCTATTTTGATTCTGTTAGGACCTCGCTGACAAAGTAAGTCGGACGCTGCACCAGGTGTTCCTGATTTTCATCTGGTCTCTCCACCACCATGACGATACTAACGACTTTATTTGTCGCAGCAAGATAGAGCAACATCGGTTCCTGAGGTTCCGGTGCTGCAAGGATAGGAGCAGATGAGAGTACTTTCTTCAGGTCTTGTAGGGCAGCTTCAGCTTCGTCAGTACAAACAAAATCCTTGGTCTTTTTCAGGAGTTTGTATGATGGTGCGGCTCTTTCACCGAGCCGGCTTACAAATCGGCTGACCGCAGCGATGGAACCAGTTAACCTTTGTACGTCCTTCAGGCGAGTTGGCCTAGAAATGTTGAGTATAGCCTTGATTTTGTCTCGGTTCACCTCTATGCCTCTTTGAGACACGATGAAACCTAACAATTTTCCGGCTGGTATTCCAAAGAAGCATTTCTTCCAGTAAAGCATGATGTTGTATTTTCGTAGATTGGCAAATGTTTCCTCCAAGTCGGAAATCAACGTTTCCTTCTTTTTGGACATTACCGCGATATCATCCACGTATGCATGTACATTGCGTCCGAGTTGGTCGTGGAGGCAACGCTGCATCGTGTGCTGGTACGTAGCTCCTGCGTTCTTCAGCCCGAGGGGCATCGTAACAAAACAGAAGGTTCCGAAGGGGGTTATGAATGAAGTTTTGACTTTGTCAGATTCCTTCATCCGAATTTGGTGATAATCGGAATATGCGTCGAGAAAACAGAGGAGTTCCGAGCCTGCCATAGAATCGATAACTTGATCAATTCTAGGCAGAGCAAACGGATCTTTTGGACAAGCCTTGTTCAAGGCAGTATAATCAACACACATCCTTAAATCAGTGGTGTCCTTTTTAGGGACCATTATAGGTTTGGCTGACCACTCAGTGTGGATGACCTCTTCTATGAATCCGGCTAACTCAAGCCGTGCTAGTTCCTTAGCTATTGCCTTATGCTTTTCATCGCCAAACCGCTGTAGGGACTGTTTGACGGGTTTAGCGTTCGGGTTTACATTTAGAGAGTGCTCGGCAAGTTCCCTAGGTACTCCGGTCATGTCAGATGGCTGCCATGCGAAGATATCTTGATTTGCTTGGAGCAACTTGACGAGCGCGCTTTCCTATGCGCTACCTAGGCCTACGCCTATCTGGGTCACCTTGGAGGGGTCATCATCCTTCAACGACGCTTTCTTCATCTCTTCTGATGCCTTGAACTCCGGATTTGGCTTTCTCACCTCCTTCTTTGTTGCGGGAATCTCGGACGGATCTATGCTCTTCTTGATATCCTGATACTCCTGGGCGTGCAACACGGCTTCGACAAAGGTGGCATTTCCATCCTCGCACTCTCGCGCTTTCTTCGGGTCTCCCCTGATGGTGATCACGCCGTTGGGACCTGGAATTTTCATCATATTGTAAATGTAACACGGACGAGCCATAAAAGCCCAGTAAGCCGGACATCCGAATATAGCGTGGTGTGCGCTCTTGAACGGGACCACTTCGAAGGAAAGTGCCTCCGTCCGATAGTTCCTTGGAGTTCCAAAGGTAACATCCAAAGTAATCTCTCCCAGGGAATTAGCTTATCTTCCTGGGACAACTCCGTGAAAGATCACAGAGCTATGGTTGAGCTGGGTTTCCGAGATCTTTATCCGGCGTAGCGTTTCGACATAGAGAATATTGATGCTGCTACCACCGTCCATGAGGGTCTTGGAGAAACCATAACCGTCAATAAGTGGGTTTACGATTAAGGCGTATTTTCCTTGCCTGTGTAACTTAGGCGGATGATCAGCGCGGTCAAATGTGATCGCCACTTCCGACCAGTCCAGATATTGAGGGACAACCGGAACTGTTGTATTGAGCTCGTGTAGAACTGCCTTCTTGACCTTTGCTGGTTGAGATCCGAGGAAAGTGACGTAAGTGTCCTTCTTGGTGGGAAAAGTCTTCTTCCCTTCCGGCTTGGGATTTGAAGCATCAGCTTCCTCCATGTCGGAATCTTCCTTGGTCTCCTTGTCCTTTTCAGGATTTTTCTTTCCCTTCTTCCGCTTAGCTTTGTAGCCCGCGGTGTCATCTCTTTTGATGTCGTCATTGAAACTACATTCAGCGTTGGTGTGGGATGAGCCCCCATTGGCGTCTAGGTGATGCACACATGGGTTATTGGCAATGTCGGCCCAAGAATAGGTTTTGCCTGGTTGCTGTTCTCCTCTACCTTGGACCCTTGAAGTCCCACGGCCACGCCCGCGGCCTCCGCCGCCTCCTCCTCGTCTTCCAGGCCCGGAAATAGTAGTAACCACCGCTGTTTCCGTGCTGGGTTTTTTTCCGAGGTATTTTTGCGCTTCTGAGCTTGTTGCTTTGGTTGTCTTGCCGACTGAGGCACAACTAGGACGTTGAGTAATCCCTCTGCATTGTCATCAGCATTTGCATACTTGCTCACTGTTTCTATCATCTCTCCCAAATCAGTGACCTTGTCACACTTCAAGCGGTGATGTAGTAGACCAATTGGGAGTCCTGCGATGAAAGCTTCAAGCACGGTTCAATCGTTTACTCCTTCACAGGAGTTCTTGGTGTCTATCCATCGTCCGAGGTAATCCCGACAAGTTTCTCCGGCTTTCTGGGTGCAACGCTGGAGGTCTCCAACAGTACAGGGCCTCCGATATGTGCCCTCGAAATTCCGAAAGAACGCACTTTGCATGTCATACCAGTTATGGATGGTGTTCTCCGGATGTTCATTGAGCCATGATCACGCCGTCTTCCGCAACATAAGTGGGAGATATCGGGTTGCGACCAGGCTGTTTCCACCTTTGGCGATGCAGCAAGCTTGGAAAAAATCCTGAAGCTAGGTATCTGGCTGAGCAATGCCGTCGTAGGCTTGGATATGCCTTGAGATAGCAAATCCTTCCGGGAATTTTGTAGCCCTGATGCGTGGTCCAAAGCACTTTGGGCCCATGTAGATGTCATCGTTTTCGTAGCGCCGCGCCTCTATGTTGGAATTGATCCTATGCCTTGCGTCGTTTGGGGATAGAGATCGTCCCGAATGTCGGCTATGGCTACGGTGCCTTGGATCTGGACTTCGGCTTCTGCCACCACCTTCTCCGCCTCGTCGTCCTCATTGCCCTCCTTGGGAACCGTTGTGATGACTGCTTGGTGGAGATGGTGGGGCAACTGAATTGTTTCTGGCTGATCGCCGGTCTCTGTCTAGAGCATCATTATTCCGGTTCCGGGGAGGATCTTGACTACGACGAGCCCCCTGCCGGCTTGTCCCAACATGGTTTCTGTCGTTCCTTCGTCCGTCGCTCCCACCATGGTGGGGCTCAGCCGGACGGCTTGCATGTCTAGGAGGTGTCATTTTCGAACGATCCTCCTCCCGACATTTCTCTTTATCTTCTCCCCTTCGATCGTTAGACTCTCGTCGGGGAGGGTTCCTCGGATTCAGTGCAGCAATGGCCTCTTTTTCGGCCGCTGGAGCGACGTTGCTCTAGTTACGCATAGTTTTGTAATGCTGTCCTGACGATCCCGTTCTTGAATAATTGTCTTCCCAGCGTTCGGCGCGATGATACTTCTCCCGGACGTGATGGGGCCTTACGTCAGCCCATGCCGGATCAGTGCGACATTGGTCGGAATCCGATACCAGTTTTTGACTTTCAGACAGGGCGACCTTTTGCTGCTCTAGTCCCTTGTTGAGTTGTTTGATACCCAACCGGATCTCCTCCGGTCCTGGATTAGCCGATAAAATTTCTCGGGCCGCCACGGTATTCTGTACTAGGGTTGGATATACCCAATCTCCTCTGCTATCTTTCTGTGGCTTCCCCATCTCATCCCCGAAAAGGATGGCACAGACATGTGGGAATTGGTCGTCATTGGTGTGACGCTTCCGTGTCTTCTAATGCAACCAAGACATGTAGTCCTTAGTTGCCATGCGTTTCTTCTCCACCTCGATGTTTTTGGCTTCATCGAGGAGTTGTTGACGACGCGCTTCTAGGGCTTGGGCCCTTTCGTCCAGCTCTTCAGCAGTAAGTTCTGCAATTGTAGGGATAGGTGTGGTTAATGCAGCATCGATGAGTTTATGCGCACCTTCGGTGATCATGTGTCCATCCATCGATTCTTCTTTTTTCGGCTCTTTTGGGATGAGTGCTCCATTCGAGTCTTCTTCGTATTCCTCGGCAATCACCTCCTCTGTTAGAGGGTCTTTTTCCGGTGTCTTGTTCTTCTTGTTCTTCTTCTTTGCCTTCTTGGCAGCGCCCGTAGCAAAGACGGCTTTGGGTCCGTTTCCCGGAGTCAAGCTCTGATCGGTACTTCCGGACATCTGGACCTCGGGATTATCTCCGACGTCCATGTCATCTTGCGCTTTGGGAGAGTGTTCACCGGATCCTTCATCCATGGCTTGTCCTTCCTCTTCAGCTTTGGAGTTGTACTCCTCTTCATATTCCACAGAGAACTTTTGGAAATCTGCTGACGTCATTGATTCATCCGAGGATGCGGGTACGTCCGCGTTTGTTCCAGTTGCCTCCAGCATAGAGTCAGTGTTTTCTCTAGCATCGGCAGAGCCGGATCCGGATCCCATGTACTCGATGAAGTGCGACGCGTGCTTCCTGAGGTACCTGCGGCCTTCGCGATCAGCCATGTCGAAACTCTTAATGGTCTCGAGGATTGCGTCCGCACTTTCCCCTTGAAGTATCATGCGTTTGAGTGTATACCTCAGGAAAGGCCTGTCTGTCCCGAGGTCATCGGAGCCGGAATCAATGTCGTTGTTATGCTCCTCCTAAATTTTTATTTCCACGGGTGGGTCGATCTAGGATCCGGCCTCTCGAGGGAGATCCGCTCCAGATTCGATATGAACCGCTAGATCATCTTCAGGCTCGGATTTCTCCACTATCTCCGCAACTGGTGTGGGTTGGGTGGGATTAGGGTTTTCCGAGATCCGGAACTCTGCCGCCTCCGCTGACAAAGGGGACCCAGAAGATTCTTCTGCCTCTATCATCACCACTGGGGTGGGTTGGGCAGGTTCAGTGAAACCGATGTAAACATCGATCTCGCCAAAAGACATGATTGTGTAGGCAGTCACAGCCTCCCTAGCCGGAATCCAGGTCTCGTCGAGAACGATGAGAGGGACGTTGCTGGCGTAGAGGATGCGACCGATGGCGATAGTCTCGCTGATTCCGATTCTTGCAGATTCCGCTTGGAACGCAGATCCGAAGCTCACTTGCCCCACGGTGGGCACCAACTGTCCTCGGATTGAGGACAAGTACGCCACGAGGGGGTCCTCGAGGCGTGCGAAAGAGAGGGGTGTGAGATGTACGGTGTTTCGGGACGGTGAGCACATAAGTTTACCCAGGTTCGAATCCGCCGGCTTTGGACGGATCCTACTCCTGCTAGCAATCGAGTAATAAGGCAGAGCCAGAATATGGGTTACAAGGGTTTCGCCTGTGCGAGTTGAGATTGTAGACTATTGAGGTGTTGCCCTAAAGGCTCTCCCTAGAACGGCTTATATAGATATCCGGCCTAGGGTTTATAGGAGAGATCTATCCGGCTACGACTAAGAGTCAGTTACAGAGTACATCTTGAACTACAAGTAACATTATGGGCCTAAGTCGGTAAGTCTTTTGGGCCTTCCCGTAGCCGGATTGGACTCCGTCTTTCTCCCTGACTGGGCCGCCTGTGAAGCAAATCTCTAGCCCGAAGTAGGCCACCCTGGTCAGTGAGGAACTGTGAGGATACCTGGAAAGTATATCCCCAACAGGAGGCTACAGACTCTTTCATGGATTTTTGATCAGGTACTTAGGGTTTTCGTCCCGAGGGCATCTTATAGTCAGAAGGGAAGGCCGAGGGGGTGCCAGGGGCCACCATACTACCCCCTGGCGCGGGCCCAGCCTGGCCGCGTGGCCAGGTGGTGTGGCCGGCCTCTGGCACTTGATGACTTCCGGAAAAATAGGCACTTTGGCTTTTGTCCCGTCCAATTCCGAGAATATTCATTTTCTGACTTTCCTGAAACCAAAAACAGCAGAAAACAGGCAGCTGGCACTGTGGCTCTTGTTAAAAGGTTAGTCCAAGAAATCATATGAAAAGTACTCCAAAGTTGGAACAAAACAGAAGAAAGTAGATAAAACCAAGCATGGAACACCAAAAATTATAGATACATTTGCAATGTATCACAGACCGACAACCACATTGATGTGTACCTAAGGCCATTAGTTGAAGAACTTTTACAGTTGTGGTACGAACCCGGCATACGTGTGTGGGATGAGCACAAGTAGGAAGAATTTGACCTTCGAGCGTTGCTTTTCGTAACAATCAATGATTGGTCTGCTCTTAGTAACCTTTCAGAATAGATAAACAAGGGATATAATGCATGCACGCACGGTTTAGATGAAACTAAAATTATATATTTGCAACATTGTAAGAAGAATGTTTACACGGGGCATCGTCAATTTCTTTTTCCCAATCATCCCTTAATAAAGAGAGGCAAGAATTTCAATGGTCAGGCATGTGACCAGCGGAAGCCTAAGGAATGTACTTGTGCTGATGTATTTGATATGGTCAAGGATTTGGATCAAATAGTAATCTTTGGAAAGGGTCAGGGCGGATAATCTATTCTGAAGGATGCTGACGGACACGCACCCATGTGGAGGAAAAATCTATATTTTGGGAGCTACCCTATTGGAAATTCCTAGAGGTCCGCTCTGCAATCGACGTGATGCATGTGACGAAGAATCTTTGCGTGAACCTGCTAGGCTTCTTGGGAATGTATGGAAATACAAAAGATACACTGGAAGAACGGAAGGACCAACAACGTATGAAAGACCCAAAATGCCTGCATCCAGAATGTTTTCTAGGTCATGCCAGCTACACTCTTACCAAACCAGAGAAGGAAATCTTTTTTGAATTCCTGAGTAGTATCAAGGTCCCGTCTAGCTTCTCGCCGAATATAAAGGGAATAATAAATATGGTAAAGAAAAAGTTCCAAAACCTAAAGTCTCATGAATACCACGTGATTATGACGCAATTGCTTATGATTGCGTTGAGGGGGCTTCTACCGGATTATGTTCGAGTGCCCATTGTGAAGCTATGTGCATTTCTCAATGCAATCTCTCAGAAGATAATCATTTCTGAAGATCTACCACGATTACAGAATGATGTGGTCCAATGTATTGTCAGTTTTGAGTTGGTGTTCCCACCATCCTTCTTCAATATTATTACGCACCTCCTCGTTCACCTAGTCGAAGAGATTTCCATTCTCGGTCCTGTATTTCTACACAATATGTTCCCCTTTGAGAGGTTCATGGGAGTCTTAAAGAAATTTGTTCGTAACCGTGCTAGGCATGAAAGAAGCATCTCCAAGGGCTATGGGACAGAGGAGGTCATTGAGTTTTGTGTTAACTTTGTTCCTAACCTTAAGACGATTGGTCTTCCTCAATTGAGGCTTGAGGGGATACTCTAGTGGAAAAGGCACTCTAGGAAGGAAATCAATAATATATAGGCATGAGGGGATACTCTAGTGGGAAAGACATTCTTACATTGAAGCACATTACACACTTCTACATAATTCTATCTTGACGACTCCGTATATCAAGGAACACAAGAAAATTTTACGTTCCAACAACCCTGGGAAGCATGACGACTGGATTAGAGATGAACACATAAAGACTTTCGAGGGTTGGTTGCAACATCTCATAAAAACAACACTCTTGGAGATGAGTTGTACTTGTTGACCAGGTCACCATCTTTGACTATATCAACTTTCCAAGGGTACGAGATAAATGGGAATACATTTTACACGATCGCCCAAGATAAAAAGAGCACCAACCAAAACAGTGGTGTCCGGTTTGATGCAACAAACGACAATGGGTCCAAGACCACATATTTGTTGGGTTCCGTAGCAGAAAACAAAAAATTTCTATCTACTCAAACACTAATACCAGGATCTATACTATGTAGACATACGTAACGGAGAAGGGATTCGATATTCATACCTTTGAAGACCAAGGCACGCCTTACGCAGGAAGGCGTATATTGATGAAGACGAGCAGCACCCCAAGTGTGGTGCCTCTGAAGTTCGTCACACGTCCGGTGTAGGAGACGTCAACCGGACTCCGATCCAGCCGAGCAGCGGAAGAAGTAGATGCCGGATCGTAGATCACACGACGGTAGTGTGAAGGTGGAGAACTCACCCATGAGGTCCTCCCCAATATTACAGAGAAGTCCTCAGTGGATGAGAGAGTGAGAATGAGAGGGAATGGGGTGATTCCAAAGGGGGAGGGGAGACCCCTATATATAGTAGGAGGGGGGCGCACCACCCAGGGGCCAGGCGGTGTGGGACTAAACCCCACACCCGCCAGCCACCTAGGGGCAGCCGCCGGCCCTAGGTGGGCCTCATTGGGGCAGCCCACCAAGCCCAGGCCGGCTGGCCCCCACTCCCCTGGCGTGTTGCCCTATTGGGCCTCCCTTCGAGTGAGGCCGATTAGCACCTTTCGGACCCCTTCCGATCTCCATGGATGTTAGCCGAAACTATTCCAGTTTCTTTCTCTCTATTTCTCTTACGATACCTCATCTACTCTAAGCGTCCCTACCCTTAAGCGTGACATCCTTCGGTTCAGAAACACTCCAGACATGATTGAGACCACTCTCACATCAATGATCATCAGAGGGACCTAGATGGCTATATGACCCCCGTGCGTTTCACGAATACAATCGCTCGAACCGTGAGATAGTCGTTCCCTATTCCCTTTGTCATTCGATACCTAATTCATCCGATACTTGATCTTTGGTATCTCCATACCTTAGTTCGATCTCGTTACCGATGAACTTGTTTTCTTGTTCTCATGTCGTTGCATTCCGTGACGTAGTCACATGCTTGCAAGCTTTATCAATGCAACGTCACCGAGATGGCCAGATGTATCTGTCCGTTACATGGACTAGACAAATCAGGGTCTTGATATGTACTCCTCTACGCATCCCTTCGGAAAACCTGAGTGGCACCTTTTTGATCACCCTGTTACGAGATGATTCTTGATAACCATCTAAGCTTCTTCCGGAATGGTGATTTGCATTACCTCACAGTCAAAGGATCAGGTTGCGAGGTTCTCTGTGTTTTATCATCAATGGTGAACTTTTAACTAGATCTCATTAAGATATAATGGTCGGATGTTTGTCTATCATGTTATTCAACTAATAACATGACCTCATTGTCAGTTGGCATAAATGCCCATGATCTTGAAACACAGACCATCCTCATGACCAATGAACTAGTTTACTAGAGGTAACTAGAGACATGGTTTATTTACATACCACACGTGTATTAACGTTTCGTATTAACATAGTTATAGCACATTATGAAACGTATTATGAACATATAGGAGATATATCAAATAATACACTTTATTTTTTACCTCTAGGGCATAACTCCTTTAGTCTCCCACTTGCACTAGAGTATAAACAAAACTAGTTTACAATAGGCAGGAACCTAACACCAATGGAATCTCGGTGTTGTTTGTGCTTTTCCAGATGGACAGCTTTACTTAAAGGATCTGCCACATTCAGTTCCGTATCTACTTTGCAAATCTTGACTTTACCTTCGTCAATGTTCTGCTGGATGACGTGAAATCTTACCTTGATGTGTTTGGCTGTGGAATGAGTTCTTGGTTCCCTTGCGTTTGCAATTGCACCCGTGTTATCGCAATAGATCGTCATGGGGTCTTGCGCATTGGGAAAAACTCCTAGTTCAGTGACGAAATTCCTTAGCCAAACAACTTCATTTGCTGCATCAGCCGCAACAATATATTCAGAATCCGTTGAAAAATTGTGCCACCGTCGGCTGCTTCTTGCTCTTCCATCTTACCGCCCCACCATTCACTAAGAAAACAAATCATGTTTGAGACTTTGAGTCATCATGATCTGAATTCTAGCTCGCATCTATGTAACGAGTTACGTTTAGAGCTTCATCATTTCCTCCATAGATTAGGAACATATCCTTTGTTCTTTTCAGATACATTAGGATATTCTTCACAGCTGTCTAGTGATCCGGTCCTGGATTACTTTGATATCGGCTCGTCAAACTAAGAGCCAATGCCACATCAGGTCGTGTACTTAGCATTGCATACATGATAGATCCTATGGCTGAAGCATAGGGGATGTAAGACATCTTCTCTCTATCATCGTCCGTTACAGGACACTGAGTCATACTCATTTTGCAATTCTTCATCATAGGTGTAAAACCCCTTTTGGTGTTTTCCATTTTGAACCTCTTCAAAATATTTTCTATGTAAGTACTCTGACTCAATGCTATTAGGTGCCTTGATCTATCTCTATAGATCTTGATTCCTAATATATATGCGGCTTCACCTAGATCCTTCATGGAAAATTGGTTACTCAAATATGCTTTCACGCTTTTCATAAGATCCACATCGTTTCCCATGAGTAATATGTCATCCACATATACTACCAAGAAAACAACTGAGCTCCCACTCGCTTTCTTGTAAACACAAAACTCTTGTTGGTTTTGGACAAATCCAAAACTCTTGATCACTTGATCAAAATGTTGGTTCCAGCTCCGAGATGCTTGCTTCAATCCATAAATGGACCGTTGAAGCTTACAAACCTTTTTAGCATCCTTAGGATTAACAAAACCTTCCGGTTGCATCATATACAACTCTTCATCAATGTGACCATTGAGGAATGCGGTCTTGACATCCATCTGCCAAATTTCATAGTCGAAATGTGCATCAATTGCTATTAAAATCCTGACAGCCTTGAGCATCGCTACGGGAGAATAAGTCTCGTCGTAGTAAATTCCTTGAATTTGTCAAAACCCCTTTGCAACAAGTCGAGCTTTGTGAATGGTCACGTTAACATTCACATCTGTTTTCTTCTTAAAGATCCATTTATTTTCCACGGCCTTGCGGCCTTCTAGAAGATCCACCAAGGTCCAAACTTGGTTTTCATGCATGGATCCTAGTTCAGATTTCATGGCTTCTAGCCATTTCTCGGAGTCAGCACTATCCATAGCTTCTTTGTAGTTTGCAGGTTCTTCTTGTTCATCCAGGATGATAGACATTACAAGGCTACTGTACCAATCAGGAGTGGCACGAACCCTTGTATACCTGAGAACCTCAGGAGTCTCGATGTCATTGTTTTGATCATCATCAATGGGCTCTTCCTCCATGTTGGAGAGCGGTTTCGGAACAACTTCTGTTGCGCTACTCGGAATTTGGGGAGAAGGGTCAACAATTTCATCTAACTCAATTTTCCTTCCACTTACTCCTTTTGCAAGAAACTCTTTCTCGAGAAAGGTGCCGGTTCTTGCGACAAACGTTTTGCCTTCGGCTTGGTTGTAGAAAGTATACCCAGCGGTTTCCCTTGGATATCCTACAAAGATACATTTTTCTGATTTGGATTCGAGTTTATCAGGCTGCAGTTTCTTAACGTAAGCCTCACAACCCCAAACTTTCAGAAATGACAACTTTGGCTTCTTCCCATACCGTATGTCATATGGGGTTCTCTCCACGGATTTGGATGGTGCTCGGTTTAAAATAAAAGCGGCGGTTTCTAATGCGTATCCCCAAAAAGGCATAGAAAAATCAGTTAAAGACATCATGGACCGCACACTATCCTATAGGGGTCGGTTACGACGTTCCGACAAACCATTATGCTGTGGTGTTTCGGCTGGCGTAAGCTGTGGGATAATCCCACAATCCTTCAAGTGCATGTTAAACTCATAACTCAAATACTCTCCTCCTCGATCCGATCGAAGGTGCTTGATTTTCTTGTTAAGTTGATTCTCTACCTCTTTCTTAAATTCCTTGAACTTTTCAAAGGTTTCAGACTTGTGCTTCATTAAGTAGATATATCCATATCTGCTTAAGTCGTCAGTAAATGTAACAAAGTAGCGATAACCATTGCGTGTTGAGACACTCATTGGTCCACATACATCTGTATGTATGATCCCAAGTAGGTCTATAGCTCTCTCCACTATTCCGGAGAATGGTGTCCTAGTCATCTTGCCCATGAGGCATGGCTCACATGTATCAAGGGATTCGAAATCCAATGATCCAAGAAGCCCTTCTGAATGAAGCTTCTTCATGCGCTTTACGCCAATGTGACCAAGACGGCCATGCCACATGAACATGGAATTATTGTCACTGTTCTTACAACGTTTAGCATCAACACTATGGATGTGTGTATCACAATCAAGATCAATTAAGAATAAACCATCACACATAGGAGCATGAACATAGAAAACATCATTCATATAAATTGAACAACCGTTTGTTCCTGATTTAAACGAATAATGGTCTTGTAACAAGCAAGACCCACTCACAATATTCATACTCAATGCGGCTACATAGTAGCATTTATTCAAAACCAATAATAATCCTGACGGTAGACGGAGATGCAGGGTGCCGACGGCCATCACTTTGACTCTCGAACCATTGCCGACGCGCATCGTCACCTCGTCCTTCATCAGGCGCCTCCTACTCTGCAGATCCTGCTGAGAGTTACAAATGTGACCAACAGATCCGGTATCAAATACCTAGGTGTTACTCCTGGCCCTCGTAAGGAATACATCAATAACATGTATATCATATATACCTTTGTCCCGGGTGCCTATCTTGCCAGCTCGCTTGTCTTCAAGGTACTTGGGGCAGTTGCGTTTCCAGTGCCCATCCCCTTTGTACTAGAAGCACGAAGTGCCGGGCTTAGGGCCAGGCTTGGTAATCTTTGAGGTGCTGGGAACAAACCTGCCATCCCTCTTAGACTTCTTACCTTTGCCTTTCCCCTTTTGCCCCGGTTTCTTAAAGTTGGTTGTCTTGTTGACCATCAGCACCGTGTGCTCCTTCTTGATTTCAACCTCAGAAGTTTTGAGCATGGCAAACACCTCAGCAAGGGTCTTAGTCATCCCTTGCATGTTGTAGTTCATCATAAAGCTCTTATAGCTAGGGGGCAGCAAGTGCAGCACCCTATCAATTGCGAGCTCCTCCGAGATTTTGCAATCCAGGGCGTTTAAGCGCTTAACGTAGCCAGACTTATTGACCACATGCTCACTAATACTGCTGTTCTCTTCCATTTTAGTAGAGAAGAAGAGATCGGAAGCATCTGATGACCCACAAGTATAAGGGGTGTATCGCAGTATTTTCGAGGGAAGTGAAACCCAATTTATTGATTCGACACAAGGGGAGCCAAAGAATATTTATAAGCCTTAACAACCGAGTTGTCAATTCAGCTGCACCTGGAAACAATCTTGCTCACAACAGTTTATCAGTAGCAACAGTTTTGTAGTAGGAATAGCAAAGTAGTAGTAGTAGTAAAGTAAAGACAGCAATAACAATAGCAGTAAACAGTAAGATTCGAGTGCGGTAGGAATAGGGATGGATGGACGGGCGTTGCATGGACAAGAAAATTCACGTAGAAATCAGAACATAGGGCAATTGCAGATAGATAAGATAAAGCATCCAAGTACTAGACAATCCTAGGCATGTGTTCCATATATAGTCATACGTGCTCGCAATGAGAACTTGCACAACATCTTTTGTCCTGCTAGCCCGTTTGCAGCGGGGCCTCTAGGGAACTACTGGCAATTAAGGTGCTCCTTTTAATAGAGCACGGGAGCAAAGCATTGACACTCTGTGAACACATGTGATCCTCACATCAAAGCCATTCCCTCCGGTTATCCCGATTTCTGTCACTTCGGGGCCATTGGTTCCGGACAACAACGTGTGTATACAACTTGCAGATAAGATCATAAACAATACTATCATAATGGATCAATAACATGTTCAGATATGAAATCATGGCACTCGGGCCCTAGTGACAAGCATTAAGCACAACAAGTCGCAACAAAGTCATAAACCACTAACAAAAGATACGAGGCACCATGCCCTAACAATCTGATGCCATTACATGAACGATCTAATCCAATCCCTACCATCCCCATAGCCTACATCGGGGGATAACTCACTCATAGATGGGGGAAACATGGATGGTCGATGGAGAAGCGATGGTGATGATGATGGCGATGATCTCCTCCAATTCCCTGTCCCGGCAGGGTGCCAGAACAGAGTTTCTGATGATGTTTCGTGGAATCTAGTGGTGGCGGTGGAGCGGAACTCCTTCTGGAAAAACGTTGAACCCCCCAAAGTTTTTAGGTCAGAAGGCTCCTTATAGGCGAAGAGAGAGGCCGAGGGGGTGCCTGCAGGGCCCACACCACCCCCTGGCGCGGCCTGGCCTGGCCCGCGACAGCAGGTGGTGTGGCCACCCCCTGGCTCTTCTCCGTCTCGTATTCTGGCTCCTGGAGTCTTCGGGTGAAATAGGATTTTTGGCATATTTTCCCGGATTTTTCCTGATAGTTGGTTTTATGCGCAAAAATCAGACACCAAGGCAATTCTGCTGAAAACAGCATCAGTCCGCATTAGTTGCATCCAAATCACACAAGTTTAGAGGAGAAACAATGGCAAAAGTGTTCGGGAAAGTAGATACGTTTTGGACGTATCAGCATCATACCTCTCTACACGAGCCTGTGGAGCAAAGACGGCCTTGAGATCCTCAATTATCTTAAAGGCATTCATCTTCTCAAAACGTTTTTGAAGCTCCGGCTCCATGGCATACTGTATTCCACTCTGGTTGAGGGAGAAATCGTCCGCCTTGTACTGCCAGACATTCATTTCGTCCTGGGAGGCGGAATCTTTAGGCTTAGCCGGAAGCTCAGCCTCGATGACATAAGTCAACTTGTAGGGGACTAGGAGGATCCTAAGATTGTGGAACCATGCAGTGAAGTTGGTTCCATCAGTTTTCAGCTTGTCCTTCTCGAGGAAAGTGCTAAGGTTGAAGGTGGGTGGGCGAGACATCTACACAGGATTTGCAAAGTGTTTAGATTATGTTCATAATAATGATTTCAAGATTAAAGGAACTCCCACTTAAACAAACATCCTTCTACTCATTTAGTGATCACGTGATCCCAATCCCATGCACCTCGACCGGTTAAACACAGCCATCAGTGCAGTGCCGAGGGTGGACATTCCCTAATGTCGATCACATCAACTACGTGATTCATGCTCGACCTTTTGGTCTCTTGTATTCCGAGGCCACGTCTCTGTAACGTGCTAGGCTTGCCAGTTCTAACTCGTGTGTATTCGCAGTGCAACATGGCTTACACCCACTGTATGCGAACATAGATATGTCTGACCCCTACTCACCATAGGGCGCCTCATACCGAAGAACTTTCTTGGTGGTGCACACACAAGGGGAATACGATAACTGGAAAACTATGAGGGATTATCTTATTATGCTAGCGTCTAGTAAGTATACTAGCATAATAAGTAATACTTAAAAAGTAAAGTGTTATGACATGGTTACAGCTTCATGATCATGATCAATAGCCTTAATGAGAGTTTCACAAACTTGTCATTGCCATGTTATAATACTTGCCCCTATGCAATAATGAAGATAAACGCTTCTATGTTAACTATTGCATGTTTTACGCGGCTTTAGGGCTTTCGCAGTAGAACCCCTTCCCACCTACGAACGTCAAGCCACAACATGGATTCAATGATTGCCGTTCTTCTTCCATTTTCAGGGCCCTTGATACATTGCAAATGTGTCTATAATTTTTGAGGTTCCATGCTTAGTTTTATCCACTTTCTTGTGTTTTGTTCCAACTTTGGAGTACTTTTCATATGATTTCTTGGACTAACCTATTAACAAGAGCCACAGTGCCAGCTGCCTGTTTTCTGCTGTTTTTGGTTCCAGGAAAGTCAGAAAATGAATATTCTCGGAATTGGACCAGACAAAAGCCAAAGTGCCTATTTTTCTGGAAGTGATCAAGTGCCACAATACGAGACGGAGAGGGGCCAGAGGGCGGCCACACCACCTGGCCCGTGGCCAGGCCTGGCCCGCGCCAGGGGGTGGTCTGGCCAGCCCAGGCACCCCCTCGGCCTCCCGTTCTGACTATAAGATGCCCTCGGGACCAAAACACTTGGTACCCGATCAAAAATCCATGAAAGAGTCTGTAGCCGCCGTCATCTCCATCCCTAGATTGGGAGGGATCTGAAGCTCTTCCCGGCACCCTGCCGAAGAGGAGAATTCACCCTGGAGGCCTTCTTCATCATCATGCAAGCCTCCGGTGTGATGCATGAGTAGTTCATCTCTGGACTACGGGTCCATCTAGTAGCTAGATGGCTGGTTCTCCTCCTTTGTGCTTTCATGTTTAGATCTTGTGAGCTCCGTTCATTATCAAGATCATCTATTTGTAATTCTACATGTTGTGTTTGCGGGGATCTGATGGATATTGAGATGCTATTTTAGATTCATTATTGATTCTATCATGTCTTTGTTATTTGTGATCTTGCATGCTTTCCGTTGTTAGTAGCTATCTTGGCCAAGTATATGCTAGCAACTCCAAGAGTTAGTATTTATGCTCGATAGTGGGTTCATGCCTCTGGTAATCTGGGGAAGTGACAGAAATCTCTAAGGTACTAGATGTGCTATTGCTACTAGGGAGAAAACGGCAATCCTTTGTTCATAGAACAATCGTATTGTTTACTTTACACGAAGTTCGTAAAGCAATAATCTGTTGCTTGCAACTTAATACTAGAGGGGGTTCGGATGATAACCTGAAGGTGGATTATTAGTCATAGATGTAGTTGGATGGTTTTCTATGTATAATGTTGTAATTCCCAATCAAATCTCAAAGGAGTCAAGATGATTACTATATGCATGTATTGCTTTCTCGGTGTTTGTCAATTGCCCCTAGGTAATTTGTTCACCCAGCATGTTATCTATCTTAAGGAGAGCCACCTCTAGTGAACTATGGATCCCGGTCCTTTACTTTACATACAATCTACAATCTTTTATTTCTTTGTGTTTACTTTCTGCAAACTTTTACTTCTTTCCATTCGATACGTTTAATCCTTTGTTTTCCGCAAAACACGCTGAGATTGACAACCTCATCGCAAGTTGGGGACAAAGTTATGTGGTTGTGTTGTGCAGGTCTCCACGTTGCTACTAGCACCGGTAGTGCGCCCTGCCAAAGATCAACTAGTAACACCTTTGGGGTGTTTCCTTGCTCCTACTGGTTCGATTAAACCTTGGTTTCATAACTGAGGGAAACTTGCTGCTGTGCTCATCATACCTTCCTCTTGGGGTTCCCAACAAGCTCTACATGAACCACACACCAAGCACTTTTATGGTCGCCGTGCATTGAGCCATCAGCCCTCCAGTGTCAATGCCATATCAACTAGTGTAGAGAGACATACACCCCCCCTAAGCCACTTTGATTTGTAGACCAGTCTCGTGAATCACCACGTGAGGTCGGTTTGGGGCCGCTTCATCAAACAGTGCCAAGATATGAACAATAACATTAAAGAGGGTAGCAGAATCAATGCCCACATATTGCTATGTGTTCTATCCGTACGACATGTCTACCCATAGACCCGCTCTGATACCAATGTTGGGTTCCGTAGCAGAAAACAAAAAATTCTATCTACTCGAACACTAATACCAGGATCTATACTATGTAGACATAAGTAACGGAGAAGGGATTCGATATTCATACCTTTGAAGACCGAGGCACGCCTTATGCAGGAAGGCGTATATTGATGAAGACGAGCATCACCCCAAGTGTGGTGCCTCCGAAGTTCGTCACACGTCCGGTGTAGGAGACGTCAACCGGACTCCGATCCAGCCGAGCAGCGGAAGAAGGAGATGCCGGATCGTAGATCACACGACTGTAGTTTGAAGGTGGAGAACTCACCCACGAGGTCCTCCCCAATATTACAGCAAAGTC
Source organism: Avena eriantha (assembly GCA_910589775.1). NCBI lineage: Eukaryota > Viridiplantae > Streptophyta > Magnoliopsida > Poales > Poaceae > Avena > Avena eriantha. Next base: position 79,288,926 of record OU342744.1, on the reverse strand, counting down.
CTCAGTGGATGAGAGAGAGACAATGAGAGGGAATCGAGTGATTCCAAAGGGGGAGGGGAGACCCCTATATATAATGGGAGGGGGCGCACCACCCAGGGGCTAGGCGGTGTGGGACTAAACCCCACATCCGCCGGCCAACTAGGGGCAGCCGCCGGCCCTAGGTGGGCCCCATTGGGGCGGCCCACCAAGCCCAGGCCGGCTGCCCCCCACTCCCTAGGCGCCTTGCCCTATTGGGCCTCCCTTCGGGTGAGGCCCATTAGCATTAAGGAGCCTTTAAAAATAAAATAAAATATCTATTTAATATTAATTTCTCCAATTAACATTCAAATACATATATTATATTATTTCTTCACTCCGGAACACCTTCCGGACCCCTTCCGATCTCCTTCGGAAGTTACCCGAAACTATTTCGGTTTCTCTCTCTATTTCTCTTACGGTACCTCATCTACCCGGACATGATTTTGACCACTCTCACATCAATGATAAACAGAGGGACCTGGATGGCCATGTGACCCCCGTGCGTTTCACGAATACAATCGCTCGAACCGTGAGATAGTCGTTCCTCGTTCCCTTTGTCATTCGATACCTAATTCATCCGAGACTTGGTCTTCGGTCCATACCTTAGTTCGATCTCGTTACCGATGAACTTTTTTTTTCTCGTTCTCATGTTGTTGCATTCCGTGACCTAGTCACATGCTTGCAAGCTTTATCAATGCAACATCACCGAGATGGCCACATGTATCTGTCTGTTACATGGACTAGACAAATCCTGGTCTTGATATGTACTCCTCTACGCATCCCTTCGGAAAACCTAAGTGGCACTTTTTTGATCACCCTGTTACGAGATGATTCTTGATAACCATCTAAGCTTCTTCTAGAATGGTGATTTGCATTACCTCACAGTCAAAGGATCAGGTTGCGAGGTTCTCTGTGTTTTATCATCAATGGTGAACTTTGTAACTAGATCTCATTAAGATATAACGGTCAGATTTTTGTCTATCATGTTATTCAACTAATAACATGACCTCATTGTCAGTTGGCATAAATGCCCATATCTTGAAACACATACCATCCTCATGACTAATGAACTAGTTCACTAGAGGTAACTAGAGACACGGTTTGATTACATACCACACATGTATTAACGTTTCGTATTAACATAGTTATAGCACAGTATGAAACGTATTATGAACATATAGGAGATATATCAAATAATACACTTTATTATTTGCCTCTAGGGCATAACTTCTTCAATATTATGGTTACATAGAGGAGATATGAGAACTTGACTATGGACCTACTTTTAAGGTCCCCTTGTTTCGGTGGAAATGGGTAAAGCTGACAGGAGGCAGGATAAAGGTAGACGAGCAGTACGGAATGACAACAATGGATCTCAACAATCTTGTGTACTTAGCTGAACCAATCGTCCTAGCCAATGATGTGGCTCAGGTTTTCTATGTGAAGGACATGTCTACCAAACCGAGAAAAAGAAAAAAATAATCAACATAATACATTAGACGATGAGCCAAAGCGCCACACAGTTCTTTTTGGGAAAATAAACATCGTGGGAGTGGAGGACAAGACAAACATGTCAAAAGATTGTGATAAGTTTCATGAAATTCCTCCCTTCGTAGTGAACACTGATCCAACAACCCTGTTAATTAAAGAAGATGCGCCATGGTTACGATGCAATCAGAAAGGGAAACACACGAAGAAATGATGTGTAATATAATATATTAAACATTTTATGTAACTGTGTTATGATAACTTCGAAGAAAACATTTATGTAATGTATTGTTCCCGAGCATTCTGAATAGTTCCAAGGCAATTAATCCCGGATGGAGACACCAACCGGGACTTAAGGGGTTATGGCTAGCTGGGGCCAGCGCGTGCATGTTTTGTGTCGGTGGGTGTCTCCAACCGGGACTAAAGATGAACCTGTAGTCCCGGTTGGAGATGAACCTGTAGTCCCGGTTGGAGACACCATCCGGGACTAAATGTGAGTGTCGATACTATTTCCTAAGTGGTAGCACTATTCTAGTGAGTGGCAACACTATGCTAGGGGTGAGTGTCGACACTACGTTGTGCTGCTTAATCTATAAATAGGCATCCTTGTGAAATTATGAAGTGCAACAATATGGTGTGTGAGAGCAAGGAGAACACTACGACTAGTTTGAGGGAGATGCCGGTGGATCCCACTCCTCCGGCATCTCCAACAAACCGGCCATAGATGCACTCCCTAATATGTGAAATTAGTTAGCTACTCGGCGTATTTATCTAGTTAGATAAGTTATAAACTACAAGATGGTGTGCGGGAGAAGGGACAATACTACCGCCAACTTGAGGGAGATGCACTCCCTAATCGGGACTAAAGGCCCCCTTTAGTCCTGTCGGTCCAGCCACAAACCGAGACTAACACTCAAGACATTTATTATTATGAAAAAACTGGGACTAACGAATCGGGACCAGAGCCCCCCCTTTAGTCATACTCATGTCTAGCCCTATAGTACATAACTTCGGGGTCGTTCTCATCTTCGTCATCATCATTGTTGTCGTCGTCGCTAGGCGCACGTGGCTAGATCCTAAGCCTAGCCAGGGCATATTCCAGGCGTACCTGCCACTCCGGCCTCGGATTCACGACACGCGAGGGAGGGGGCTCCTGGATGACACCGCCACGTAGCCCACGACCTTCACCATCGCCACCCTTCTTGTGGCTGTGTGGAGGGTCAAAATGCCGGCACCGCTGGTGAGGATGATCTCCTTGGGCGATGTAGTGCATCACACCGACGATAGTCTGGTTTGCCCACCACAAATATCCACTATCCTCGTGGTGGTTCAATAGGGGCGGGCCATCACCCTTATACCTGGCAAGCCCCCTTTCCTGCCGGTTAGCGAACAAGGCATTTCAGGTGTCGTAGTTGTCGGGATCCCAATGGGGGTCCATCCGCTGCTCCGGCATGAGCTCGAGGTAGAAGTGGTTTGCGATGGCCGCCTGGCGGGCAGAACCTTGAGGCACAGGAGGGACAGGAACTCCTCCAGCGCTCAGCATCCATTCAGTGGGCAGCCGATAGCCTGGCGGGCATGGGTAGCTAGAGGCCCACAGCGCCTCGGTCTCCTCTTGGGTCAGAATGGCCCAGTATGCGGTGTCCATTATTGTGAGAGGGGGAAGGTGTGTGGATGGCCATCGCGGTCTACCTAGATATAGAGGGAAAGGGTGGGAAAACATGACGGAAAGCGGAGATAAATGGCGGGAAAGCAAGGCTCATGGATTGATGACCCTGAGAATTGCGGGAAATTTCTTTAGTCCCGGCTATTGCCTCCAACTGGGACTAAAGGCCTGCGAAATAGTTATTCAAATTCAAATACTTTTTATGTTGAAAGTTTTGTCAAATTCAAAAGTATGAAAAAAATAGTGAATGCATTTGGAAAAGAGAATTGCACAATTCCATATATTTTTCTGATAATAATAGACATATTATTTGTATTATTTGGATTTATTAAATAGGTGCTATGAATTTAAAAAGTTATAAATTTTTTTGAATTTAAAAAGTTACAGAAAAATAGTGAATGCATTTTGAAAATAGAATTGCACAATTCCATATATTTTTCTAATAATAATAGACACATTATTTGTATTATTTGGATTTATTAAATAGGTGCTATGATTTTAACAATTTATAAATGTTTTTGAATTTAAAAAGTTACAAAAAAAATAATGAATGCCTTTTGAAAGGAGAATGGCACAATTCCATATATTTTTATGATAATAATAGACATATTATTTGTATTGTTTGGATTTATTAAACAGGTGCTATGAATTTAAAAAGTTATAAATGTTTTTGAATTTAAAAAGTTACATAAAATAGTGAATGCACTTTGAAATGAGAATGGCACAATTTGATGCATGATATAAAGAGATATATGGATGATATATTAAGATTCCTTACATTTTCTGATAATAATAGACATATTATTTGTATTATTTGGATTTATTAAATAGGTGCTATGAATTTCCAAAGTTATAAATGTTTTTAATCTGAAAACATACAAAACACCATCTAGTCCCGGGTCTAAATAAGAACTGGGACTAAAGGTCTGGCAGCGCGCAAAAAACGGTGGAGGCTTAAAAATAGCCTCTAGTCCCGGGTCGTGGCAGGACCCAGGACTAGAGGGGGCCTTTAGTCCCGGGTCGTGGCAGGACCCAGGACTAGAGGGGGGCCTTTAGTCCCGGGTTATCCCATGACCCGGGACTAAAGACCCTTTAGTCCCTGGTCATGGCATCACCCGGGACTAAAGGCCAGCGGAATATAAACCGCCGTGGTCTCCTTCCCCGATCCATTCTCATTCTCTCTCGCGCGGGAGGCGCCCACATACCCGACACCGGCGGGCTGCACGAATCTCGTGTGCACCATCGTCCGTCATCCACCTAGGAGCCTGCACCGGCGCCCGAGCGGCCGCAACACCACCGCGCCCGAGCCACTCGTGCGACCGCCGCCGCCGCAAGCGCACGCACCACGCTCGACCGCTGCCACGCGGTGTCGTCGCCGCCGCCATCGTATCCGGTGCCGTCGTCCTCCGTGCGGCCCTCCCATCCCCTATTAATTAGTAGTTAAAGTAGTAGTATTAATTAGTGTAGTTATATAATTAGTAGTATATAATTAGTTAGTAGTAGTAATATAATTAGTAGTATATTAGCTAGTAGTAGTAATATAATTAGTAGTATATACTACATATAGTAGTATTATTAGGGCGTTTAGTAGTAGGAATTTTTTGGGGTATAGTAGTAGTAATATATATGTCTATTTTAGGGTGTTTAGTAGTAGTAGTAGTAATATATATGTCTATTTTAGGGTTTAGTGTAAATATGCCTGTTTTAGGGTTTAGCGTAAATATGTCTATTTTAGGGTTTAATGTAGAAATTTTAGGGTTTTATGGTTTATGTCTATTTTAGGGTTTAGTGTAAATATGTCTATTGTAGTAATATGTCTATTTTAGGGTTTAGTGTAAATATGTCAATTATATTAATATGTCTATTTTTTCTAACTTGTTTTACCTTTCTTTCTGGAATAGTTAAGTGATGGATCGTCACACCGACGACGAACTTCTTGACGACATGATAAGAGGTGAAATTCCTCTTATTACTAGAGGTGAAGATGTTGTAGACGAGGGCATAACAATAGATGAATATTATGTACACGAGGATGAGATATCATCATTTCTAAATCAATCCGGTGACGGACATCAGCTAGAACCTATGGATGAAGGGCAAACAAACAACAATGATGGCCCCTCGACAACAAGCGGCGATGTATATATATTAAGCCTCTTGTGACTAGATGGATTAATTGATCTCGATATATATATATATCTATATTAATCACTCTCTCTTCTTCTTTTAACCCTCCAGATTGACCAAATCGACAGTTAAAACGAAACGAGACCCGAAAAAAATTGGATGGTAATCAAAGGTTTACCATCGACCTAATAGATGATACTAGAGAATCGATTGATCTAGAAAAGCACGCCAATATGTTTGTAAATCAATACAGGGTGATTGTTAGGGACAACCTCCTGATCACCATTCAAAACTGGAATAAGTCAAAGAAAAAAGGTGAAGAATTCACTAGTTATGTCACCGATGATGCCAAAGATGACCTTTGGCAGAAGCTCATAGTACATTTCATACTACCTCTAGAGTATGAAGAATTCGAGGTAGATGGTACTACCCCAATGCCGTGTGGGCTTGAAACAAGAGCGAAAGTCAAGGAGTGGGCTCTATCGAAGATGGGCAAACTGTATAGGAACCACAAGAAAGTTTTATACGTGAAGTTTGTTGCGAAAAAGAAAACTACAGAGTTCAAAGGAGAATATGAGAAGTTGAGAGAACAGTGGCCCGATTTTGTAAAGTACAAGCTGTCTTCTGTAGCCAAGGCAAAGTCGGAAAAGAATGCGATAAATGCTGCCAACAAGAACTACCACCATAAAATGGGGACAAGTGGCTACAAGAGTGTCGTGCCTAAGTGGGAAAATATGGAGGCCGACATGAGGACTAGAGGGATCATTCCCGGTACAGATGGATGCCCCGAGAGGTCAAAGCACTGGTGTTACGTGTAGGGGTAACGGGTAGGCTACACTAGCGTAAAATCAAAATTTTCAACCGCGTCAACCAGGAATACTATTGTCATAGATCACGGGATTACCGCTAGACACGCAGGTGCGGAACTCGATGAAGCACTTTGCGGCAGTGTAGATGTTCTACGTCTCCTCCTCGTCCTCGTCCCACGAGCAGCTCCCCTTTGTGCGGCTCGTCCAAGTGCTACAGATGCAGCACCTCCGAGGTATCCACACATCCGGAGTGGAAGCCGTCACACGCCAGACTGCTAGGTCTGCGTGTGCACCACATGCAGAAGAGGAGTGGCGGCTGGGTGGAATGCTTAACCCTCTTCAGCTCGCCTCACCCTCTCTTATATAGGCATCCCTGGTGGGCTTCTACATTAGCAGCCCATTAGCAGCCTAAGCCTGGTCTAATTCGGATCCAATCCTCATTAGGCTTCCATATAGGTTCATACACGTATAGGCATGACGCGAGTACACTTACTACGTCAATAGTTGGTAGCGGCCTCTAGCAAGACGTTCCAACTCCTAAACGCATATAAAGATCATTCGAACGAACCATCACAAGGTTGAGTACATGTCTTTCCCTTTGCCTCACGATATTTGGTCTAGCTCCAAGCTGGCCTCTCTTTCTCGATACTGTGATTCGGAATCCCTTTACTAGGTTAACTCTTAACCATATGTAGCACGACCATGCATTTCTGGATCCGATCACTCGAGGGGCCCAGAGATATCTCTCTCAAATAGAGAGGGGCAAATCCCATCTTGATTGACCGATGCCTTGCAGCATGTATCAGGACAAACCCGAAAGCTACCTTTATAACCCCAAAGTAGGTCGATCCACATCTCAAGTACATGCGACAATCTCAGGTCTAAGGACAAAACGTACACGATGTGTAGAGAGAGCTGCAAGTATTATTGCTAGTCTCATGTTGGGTCAGTCCAACCCCATGTTCATAACATGTGTCCACATCATTGGTTTGACATCTCCATGTCTATGACTTGCGAAACATAGTCATCAACCAATTGATGTGCTAGTCTAATATTCACGTGTGTCCTCGCATGAACTCCGACTAGGGACAATTATTAGATAACCATACAAGTAAAGAGTTTCACAAACAATTCACATAATTGCCAATCAATACAAGTTGCCTGGTATATGGATATTCAAGGAACATTATAATAACTCATGGATACACATGAAATACAATCATCTCTATGATTGCCTCTAGGGCATATTTCCTTCAGTCTCCCACTTGCACTAGAGTCAATCTAGACAGTATCTAGTACCTATTGCTCTTGTGTGTGCTTCATGCGCAGGCTGCGGGAGTGGCTTAGTCAAGGGATCAGCAACATTTGAGTCCGTATGTATTTTGCATAACATGACACTACCATCATCAATGAACTCACGAATCAGATAGTAACGCATGCGAATATGTTTGTTCTTCTGGTGCTGTCTAGGTTCCTTGGCTTGTGCAATAGCACCATTGTTGTCACAATAAACATCCAAGGGATTGGACGAGCCCTAAACCACACCAAGAGCGATCAGGAAATTCCTAATCCAAACAGCTTCCTTTGCAGCCTCCGAGGCAGCAATATATTCAACTTCTGTTGAAGAGGAGGCCACTGTATCTTGCTTGGAACTTTTCCAGCTCACAGCACCACCATTCATGACAAACACATAACCTGATTGCGATTTCGAGTCATCTGAGTCGTTAAGGTAACTCGCATCTGTGTAACCCTTTACACTGAGTTCAACCTCACCTCCATAAACTAGGAACATATCCTTAGTCCTTCTCAAGTACTTAAGGATATTCTTTACCGCTGTCTAGTGAATCTCACCTGGATCAGCTTGGTATCTGCTCGTAACACTTAGAGCATAGGAACCATCTGGGCGAGTACATGTCATTGCATACATGATGGATCCAATAGCCGAAGCATATGGAACCCTACTCATGCGTTCTCGCTCATCAGTGGTCGAAGGACACTGAGTCTTGCTGAGTTTAATGCCGTGAGACATGGGCAAGAACCCCTTCTTAGCATCTTCCATGCTGAACCGTTTCAACACTTTGTCAATGTACGTACTCTGGCTTAATCCAATTAGCCTCCTTGATCTATCTCTATAGATCTTGATACCCAGGATATATGCCGCTTCTCCCAAGTCCTTCATAGAAAAACTATTTTTCAATGAGGTCTTAACAGACTCGAGCATAGGAATGTCATTTCCAATCAATAATATGTCATCCACATATAAGATTAGAAACACAAGTGATTTCCCATTTTATTTCTTATACACACAAGGTTCTTGTTCGTTTTTGGTGAAGCCAAACTCCTTTACAACTTCATCAAATCGAATGTTCCAACTCCGAGATGCTTGCTTCAGCCCATAAATAGACTTTTGAAGTTCGCATACCTTTCTAGCTTTGTTTGGATCGACAAAACCTTCGGGCTGCATCATATACACGTCCTTAGAAAGGATTCCATTCAAGAAAGCCGTATTGACATCCATCTGCCATATCTCATAATCGAAATGTGCAGCAATGGCTAGAATGATCCGTATAGATTTAAGCATCGCTACGGGCGAGAAATTCTCGTCGTAGTCAACTCCTTGAACTTATCGAAAACCTTTTGCAACAAGTCGAGCTTTATGGATGTGAACATTTCCATCCATATCAATCTTCTTCTTATAGATCCACTTGCACTCGATGGCTTTAAAACCATCAGGCAGGTCAACCAAGTTCCAAACTTGATTGTCTCCCATGGACTCTATCTCGGATCTCATGGCAATCAGCCATTTCTCAGAGTCTAGGTCCACCATCGCTTCTGCATAGGTCACAGGCTCATCATTGTCTAACAATAATAACTCTCGCGCTTTGCGGAGCCTCGCCGACCTTCGTGGCTGTGGTGCTTCTGTTGCCACGGGTTCCTCAACTTGTTCTGCTACAATAGCATCACACGTAGAAGCATCCCCGACTGGCTCATCTTGAACTTCTTCAAGTCGCACCGACCTTCCACTCGTTCCCTTTGTGAGAAACTCTTTCTCTAGGAAAACACCGCTACGAGCGACAAACACTTTGCCCTCTCCTCGGTTGTAGAAGCAATACCCTAAGGTTTCCCTTGGGTATCCCACAAAAATGCACTTATTCGATTTGGGTGTTAGCTTGTCCGACTGAAGTCGCTTGACAAATGCATCACAACCCCAAATCTTTAGAAAAGACAAACTGGGATTCTTTACAGTCCACATCTCATATGGTGTCTTAACTACGGATTTAGATGGTACCCTGTTTAGTGTGAAAGCTGTTGTTTCTAGCGAGTAACCCCAAAATGATAATGGTAAATCCGACTGGCTCATCATCGATCGAACCATGTCCAACAAAGTTCGATTACGCCGTTTAGAGACCCCGTTTCTTTGAGGCGTTCCGGGCAGCGTGAGCTGTGGAACAATTCCGCAACTCTTAAGATGATTGCTAAACTCGTGACTCAAATATTCACCTCCGCGATCAGATCGCAAGGCCTTTATTTTCTTGCCACATTGATTCTCTACCTCATTTTGAAACTCTTTGAACTTTTCAAAAGTTTTAGACTTATGCTTCATCAAGTAGACATAGCCATATCTACTGAAATCATCAGTGAAAGTAATGAAGTAGTGATATCCTCCTCTGGCTGTCGTGCTCATTGGTCCACATACATCAGTATGTATGAGTTCCAACAAGTCTGTCGCTCTCTCGGGAAACCCCGTAAAAGGCGTCTTGGTCATCTTTCCAAGTAAACAAGCTTGACATGTCTCGTATGATTCAAAATCAAATGAAGTTAGAAGACCATCACCATGGTGCTTCTTCATGCGCTTTTCACTTATATGCCCCAAACGACAATGCCATAAATAGGTAGGACTCAAATCATTTGGCCGAAGCCTTTTAGCACTAACATTGTAAACACATGCATTATCAAGATTTAAAATAAATAACCCATTCACAATGGGAGCATCAGCCACAAACATAGCATTCTTAGAGATTACACAACCATTGTTTGTGCTCGCGAATGAATAACCATCCCTCATCAAACATGAAGGTGATAAAATGTTTTGACCCATACTAGGAATGTAATAACAATTATTCAACTCCATGATAAATCCTGACGGAAGGTGAAGTTGCATGACGCCGACGAACAATGCAGCAACCCTTGCTTTATTTCCGACGCGAAAATCCACTTCGCCTTTCTGTACTTCTCTACTCCTTATTAGCCCCTGCATCGAATTGCAAATATGAGCAACCGATCCGCTATCAAATACCCAAGAGTTAACATGAGAATCTGCGAGAAAAATGTCCACAACATTTACAACAAGTGTACCTGAGTGGGAAGTACTCTTACTTCCACTCTTCTTCAAAGAAGCCTGGTACTTGCTGCAGTTTCTCTTCCAGTGGCCATATTCGTGACAAAAGAAACACTCAGTGTCTCCTGCAGGACTAGCCTTTTGCTTGGGTGCAGGGTTTGGCTTAGGGATCGTATCCTTAGCCTTGGCCTTCTTCTTCTGCCAAGAAGTGCCATTTTTCTTGAAGCTAGGCTTGTTTTGCACAACCATCACATGGCTATGCCATGCACACTTCTTAATGTCACATTCTGTTGTTTTCAGCATCCCACATAATTCATTAAGGCCCCTCTCCACCCCATGCATATGGTAGTTCGAAATGAAATGCCCATAGCTAGATGGAAGAGATGCCAAAATGAAATCAGTGGCCAACTCTTGGCCTAATGGAAAACCAAGATTTTCCAAAGTCTGACTGTAACCAACCATTTTGATCACATGGGGGCCTACAGCTGCTCCCTCTGCCAGCTTGCATTCCACAACGGACTTAGCGACATTGTACCTCTCAATCCTAGCCTGAGTATGGAACATGTCCTTAAGCGCAACGATCATATCGTACGCTTCCTGATCCTCAAACTGCTTTTGAAGATCAGGTTCCATTCATGCAAGCATAAGACAACTAACCTCAAGAGATTCATCACATGCTTTCTTGTAGGCATTCTTAAGAGTAGCAGTTGCATTATCAGCAGGTTCATCCGGGATTGGGGTATCCAGAATAGTTTCCTTTTTCTCAACCCTGAGAACAATTCTCAGGTTATGGACCCAGTCCGAATAGTTTGTTCCATTTATTTTATCCTTTTCAAGAATCGAACGCAAAGCAAAAGGTGATGAATTGTTCGGTGCCATTGATCTACAACAAAAAATATGCAAAATACTAAGCCATGTAACCATGAAAGAGTAAAACATATTAAAAAATTTAATAACATATACTCCCACTTAAATCAACATCCCTCTATTGATACTAAGTGATTCAAGATCCACAATTAACAAGTCGACTAGTGAGCTTTAGCATCACTGGTAGAAGACAAGGTAAATCGGTAAGCAACCTTTGCTAATCATATCACATATGACTCTTGTTGTTGGGTGACATCTCTATGTCAAAACTAGGCGCCCAACCTTTATGCCCCAAGGTCCTTAACTGTTAAGATGACCTTGTTAAGCTCACCAACCCTTATGCGTGTAGGTATCCGATACAAACCCATCCAGCCAAGGAAAACCGTGGCACCCTAATTTCATAGACCCACCAATGATTGTACAGGGCATAGGATGGTGCAAGGTTTGGTTGGGAGGGCATGGTTTAACTTAAACTTTGTGAGGGATCGTTCTACTTCTATCATCTAAGCATGCATAGTAGTAAAACGTATAAGACTAGCATTCACATAGATGTGATACAGTATGGCCCATTTTCTCATGGTGATCTCCATTGCCATAGAACCTGTCCACGATGATGATCTCCATCTTTATGCTCTATGCGAGCCATCCTCCAAGTGATGAGTTCTCCAAGAACTAATACAAGCTATTACTCCAAACAGCTGGTAATCAAAATTACATGGTATTGGGATCATCACAAGTTGGCACGCAAGCCATTACAATAATTGACAACACATATGGCTCCAGCCGTGTTGCCCTACTCACGACACGCAGGTCATGAAAAATACATACATGCATCACATACATTTTTGGGCCATACTGATCACGTAAATCCTGCAAAAACAAGTTGTGCATAGAATCGCATTCTACCAGATCATGTGAAAATCATAGCACCTATGAACCTTAACGAGATACAAAAGGGGGCTACGACTAAGGGGGTCTCCCCCTGCGGGGTTCGAAGGGGCAGTGCCCCTCGCGGTACCTTTGATCAAATCTATACAATTTTCTTTAAGGATTTTGATCGGCAAAACAAATTTACCATAAACCGACCATAGTTCCGATTCGACCAAACTCCTTTGATCACGGTACGTCGATTCAGATATAATTCCCGATTCGATCAATCATATTGATCTTCGCGTGATTCAAAAGGATTTATGTGTCACTGTCTACCCCGATGGCGGAAACCGACCAGTAGGGGTAAGTCGTTCGACGACCTTAGAATCACGATCACGGAAAGTAAGATCATAGATCAATCCAGAAACACCGCCATACAAACGATCACATCATTCATATCAATCTACATATCACCATATGCAAACTTCCCGAACCTATGACTGAATAGCATCGGCTCTGATACCACTGTAGGGGTAACGGGTAGGCTACACTAGCGTAAAATCAAAATTTTCTACCGCGTCAACCAGGAATACTATTTTCATAGATCACGGGATTACCGCTAGACGCGCAGGTGCGAAACTCGATGAAGCACGTTGCGGCAGTGTAGATGTTCTACGTCTCCTCCTCGTCCTCGTCCCACGAGCAGCTCCCCTTTGCACGGCTTGTCCAAGTGCTACAGATGCAGCACCTCCGAGGTATCCACACGTCCGGAGTGGAAGCCGTCACACGCCAGGCTGCTAGGTCTGCGCGTGCAACACAGGCGGAAGAGGAGTGGCGGCTGGGTGGAATGCTTAACCCTCTTCAGCTCGCCTCACCCTCTCTTATATAGGCATCCCTGGTGGGCTTCTACATTAGCAGCCCATTAGCAGCCTAAGCCTGGTCTAATTCAGATCCAATCCTCATTAGGCTTCCAGCCCCTAAAGTGTGTGACCCTATAGGTTCATACATGTATAGACATGACGCGAGTACACTTACTCCGTCAATAGTTGGTAGCGGCATCTAGCAAGACGTGCCAACTCCTAAACGCATATAAAGATCATTCGGACGAACCATCACAAGGTTGAGTACATGTCTTTCCCTTTGCCTCACGATATTTGGTCTAGCTCCAAGCTGACATCCCTTTCTCGATACTGTGATTCGGAATCCCTTTACTAGGTTAACTCTTAACCATATGTAGCACGGCCATGCATTTCTGGATCCGATCACTCGAGGGGCCCAGAGATATCTCTCTCAAATAGAGAGGGGCAAATCCCATCTTGATTGACCGATGCCTTGCAGCATGTATCAGGACAAACCCGAAAGCTACCTTTATAACTACCCAGTTACGGAGTAGTGTTTGATAGCCCCAAAGTAGGTCGATCCACATCTCAAGTACATGCGACAATCTCAGGTCTAAGGACAAAATGTACACGATGTGTATAGAGAGCTGCAAGTATTATTGCCAGTCTCATGTTGGGTCAGTCCAACCCCATGTTCATAACATGTGTCCACATCATTGGTTTGCCATCTCCATGTCTATGACTTGCGAAACATAGTCATCAACCAATCGATGTGCTAGTCTAATATTCACGTGTGTCCTCGCATGAACTCCGACTAGGGACAATTATTAGATAACCATACAAGTAAAGAGTTTCACAAACAATTCACATAATTGCCAATCAATACAAGTTGCCTGGTATATGGATATTCAAGGAACATTATAATAACTCATGGATACACATGAAATACAATCAACTCTATGATTGCCTCTAGGGCATATTTCCTTCAGTACGGGCATGGGGGAAAGTTGAACCCAAAAACAGGGGCGACAATTTTTCAAGAAAAAATTCTAAAATCCTCCAAAGCACTTGTTCAAGCAATGGCTGATGCTCAAGCAGGATTGTTTTGGCCCGATAGAGAGAACGACGAGCTGACACACGCCCTCGGGAATCCTGAAAAAGGTGGACAAACGCGAGGCAAAGGTACCGGTGTTACGTGGAAGAAAGGGTTTCCCGAGTATGATGACAGTTACAGAAGTTATAAGAGAAAGAAGGACCGGGAGGCAGACCGGATCGAGAAGATAGTAGAGGACCTAGCTGGGATGAAGAAGCTGGTGGAAGCAATTAGCGAAAAGTCATCTCAGTCGCATGATGATGATCCTGCAATGGATCATAGCAAGTGGAGAAGCAGTGTGGCTTCCACGGAGGTCCAGGCTGATGATCAAACACTGTTGGATTATGCACCAGCGCCTCTCTACCCTGTGGACGATGTCAGAGAGATGACACAATGTGACCTACATCAGCCAATGAACAACTTGTCCTTTGATGGCCCAAATTATATCGAGCTCGTTGGGGAACACCAAGAGGAAGGTATGATGAGCACAAGAGCAAGTTTTCCCTCAGTTATGAAACCAAGGTTTATCGAACCAGTAGGACAAAGGAAACAACTCCCAGGTGTTGCTAGCTAGACTTTGGTAGGGCACACTACCGGTGCGAGCAGCAACATGGAGACCTGCACAACACAACCATGGAACTTTGCCCCCAACTTGCGATGAGGTTGTCAATCTCACCGGTTTTGCTGAAAACAAAGGATTAAATGTATCGAGTGGAAGAAAGTAGAAGCTTGCAGAAAGTAAACAGAAAATTGTAAGGTGTTGTAGATTGATTGTAAAAGAAAGGACCGGGATCCATAGTTCACTAGTGGTGGCAACCCTTAGGAAAGATAACATGTTGGGTGAACAAATTACAGCGGGGCAATTGACAAACATCGAGAAAGCATACATGCATATACTAATCATCTTGACTCCTTTGAGATTTGATTGGGCATTACAACATTATACATAGACCGTAATCCAACTTCATCTATGACTAATAATCCACCTTGAGGTTATCATCCGAACACCCTCCAGTATTAAGTTGCAAGCAACAGATAATTGCATTATGCATTGCGTGTAAAGTAAATAATACGATTGTTCTATGAACAAAGGATTGTTGTTTTCTCCCTAGTAGCAACAACACATCTAGTACCTTAGAGATTTCTGTCACTTCCCCAGATTACTAGAGGCATGAACCCACTATCGAGCATAAATACTAACTCTTGGCGTTGCTAGCATCTACTTGGCCAAGATAGGTACTAACAACGGAAAGCATGCAAGATCAAAAATAACAAAGACATGATAGAATCAATAATCAATCTGAAATAGCATCTCAACATCCATCGGATCCCCGCAAACACAACATGTAGGATTACAAATAGATGATCATGATCATGAACTGAGCTCACAAGATATAAACATGATATCACAAAAGAGAAGAACCAGCCATCTAGCTACTACATGGACCCGTAGTCCAAGGATGAACTACTCATGCATCACACCGGAGGCTTGCATGGTGATGAAGAAGGCCTCTAGGGTGAATTCCCCTCTCCAGCAGGGTGCCGGGAAGAGCTTCAGATCCCTTCCGATCTAGGGATGGAGATGACGGCCGCAATAGACTCTTTCGTGGAATTTTGATTGGGTACCTAGGGTTTCTGTATTGGAGGCATTTTATAGTCGGAAGGGGAGGCCGAGGGGGTGCCTAGGGAGGCCAGACCACCCCTAGCGCGGGCCAAGCTTGGCCGCGCGGCCAGGTGGTGTGGCAACCCCCTGGACCCTCTCCGTCTTGTATTATGGCTCCATGTCCCCGTCGGTGTAAAATTGACTTTGGCTTTTGTCCCGTCCAATTCCGAGAATATTCATTTTTTGACTTCCTGGAACCAAAAACAGCAGAAAATAGGCAGCTGGCACTATGGCATCTTGTTAATAGGTTAGTCCAAGAAAGTGTATGAAAATACTCCAAAGTTGGAACAAAACATAAGAAAGTAGATAAAAACCAAGCATGTAACATCAAAAATTATGGATATGTTAGCAACGTATCAACATCCACAAGCTTAACTCCTGCTCGTCCTCGAGTAGGTAAGTGATAAAAAGAAAGAATAATTTTTGAGGTGACATGCACCATCATAAACTTGATCAGAGTATTTGTAAAACATTGAAAGCTGGGATCATAGTACTTCAACATAGCATGAAAGACAATGTTCTAGCAATAAGACATAGCAACTATGTTGCAACATGAAAAGGCATAAACAAAAGATTCATGCATAACAATGCTTTGCAAGACGTTTGTTTGTTTCACATAAAGAAAACATAGCATAGTGGCATTCAGCTTGTCCCTCAAGTAGTAAATATCAATGCACAGGACACCTTCAAAGTTCATAAGAGTGACTAGATACAAATAGTTTAAGAACAAGCAATATCAAGTTATGCATCAATGAACAAGTCTTGGGACAATGCACATAGAACTAAGAATGGCCACTATGCTGTCAAAGTAGGTGCATAAAGGTAGAAGGTGGAGACTCAACATAAAAGTAAAAGAAAGGCCTTCATAGAAGGAAGTAGAGATTCAAGTTTCATAAAGAGCTTCCAAAAATTATGGTACTTGTTAGCTTTCAGCTCTCATTGCCCCTATCATAAGCATCTTTAAGTGATTAAGGTTAAAGTGACACAACTAACAGGATATGCTTGACAAGTTATAAGCCGAAATCTCATGCCCCTTACTTACGAAGGCCGAACATCATGCTACTCAACTTTAGTCACAAGTAAGCTCTTGTCATTGTAAGTACATATGTATCATAAAGAACCGCCAATGGGGTACCCCTTGCACAGGATATAGGAGCTATCCCTTTATCAAAATGACAAGGCAAGCAGACAATGAGGATCTCAGCGATCCTTTTATTTGCTATTTGCATAGGTTTTTATTAAGGATGCTTCATAGAGTGCTCATTATGGTTATGCTGCAAGTTTCCACCATGATTAGGCATGGCTTAGGCTAGCGACCCAGGCGTTTCTCTAACACACATACAAACTACATGATCTTACAAGTTCCACTTTTATTTCACACCGCTGGGATCCATAAGAAAAAGAACATGATATCAACAGGGTACAAAGTACAAGTGCAATGTTGAAAGCGTTCCCCACGATACATGGTTCTGGTAATTTCAACTTATAAAGCGCAAGCATATACGCAACAAAGATGGACACAATGGGTCAAGTTTATTAATTGCAAGAAAGTAAAGTGTGTCATCAAGTTCGTGAGAGCTTTAATCACTAATTTTAACATAACAAGTTTAATTTGGAAGGTAGATAATAACATGAATATACTTGGAATACCAAATTCTAATAGGTAGGTATGGTGGACTCTTTGGAATAACTTGGTTTTAGGATTTGGATGCATGAGCGGAACTCATACTTGGTTACGGAGGCTAGCAAAAGACTGGGAGCAACCAACTAAGAGAGCAATAATGGCCATAATCATGCAGAGCGACAAAACATCATTAATTAAAGCATAAAGTGATATTACTGTTGGGTTCGCAGCAAAGAAAACAAATAAAATCCTACTATGGGAACTATACGCCAAGATCTATCTACTAGATGCAAGCAACGGGTGGATATACATCCATAGAGAACTTACCCTCGGAGACAACAAAGTTTTGTTAACGAGTTGGAACTCGTGGATGATGTATTCATACACTTGCCGATCTCAAGATCGTGATGAAGTCCTTCAGGTCCAGCAGCTCCAGCACCATCAGGTCTAGCACCATCAAGTCCAACATCGCAAAGTAGCGGTGCATCTGTGATCGCACACACGTTCGGTCCAACGAACAACCTCCACCTCCTCGCTCAAGCGATGCAGCGGAAGCAGCAACTCCTTTCTAGATAAAGCCATCGGGAACATGTATCTCACTAATCTGAGACCATGGGGAATAACTAGAGGGAGAAGAGAACCTTCACGAGGAGGTGGTGCAAGATGAGAGGAGGGAGTGGGGGCATTTTATAGGGAGAGGGCGGGCAGCCCCTCACCATGGCCGACTGCCAAGGGTGGTTCCCCCACCTCTTCCACATTCATGTGGGTGGAGCTCCCACTCACATAATTAGCCTCCCACTCATAGTTCCACTCACCTCCATTAAATTTCCACTAAATTAAATGCAAGTTCTCATTAAATAAAACACTTTTATTTATTTTATGCAGAATTTTGTTCATTACTTTAATTAACAAACATTTATATAAAACTCCCTGCAACATTTCAATATCACATGCATAACCAATTTCAGCAATTTCACCCAAAACAATTCCATTTTCCATCAAAATGATTCCAGCACTTTCTCAAATCTTTATCTGAAACATATTTGCTCCTAAATGGTGTTGGTATCCCTTAAGAGTGTCACCCTACGGTTCGCGAATAATGCAGACATGATCGAGACCCCTCTCCGATCAATAATCAGCAGCGGGACCTGGAGATCCGTACTGACTCCCACATATTCAACGATGACCCTTGTGATCATGTGAACCTTTAATGTCGTAACTAAATCCCTTTGTCTCGTGATATATTACATGTCCGAGATTCGATCATTAGCATCCAAATACCTAGTTTGATCTCGTTACCGACATGCACTCTTTTCTCGTTCCCGTGATATAACATTCTAGTGATCACATCACTTGCTTGCAAGCTATTCCAATGTGATATCATCGAGAGGGCCCTTAGTATATCTATTAGTCATCGGGATGGACAAATCCCACTCTTGATCCATGAGCCTCAAGATAACACCTTCGTAGCACTGAACCCACCTTTATAGTCACCCTGTTACGGTGTGACATTTGATGTTATCAAGATACTCTTCCAGTGTTAGCAATTAACATGATCTCATGGTCTAAGGTCTAAGATTACTTCCTATGATGTTATAGAAATATAAACATAATGACTTTGATCGTAATGCTATACTTCGGATGAATGTTCATCACATGATTCCACCAATGTTGTGACCTCGTTATTAACAACATCCAATGTCCATGATCAGGAAACCTTGATCATCTTGTTAATTAACGAGCTAGTTTATATGAGAGGCATTACTAGGAACTTTATATTTTTTTATTAAACACACATGTATTGACGTTTCCAATCAATACAATTATAGCGTGAAAAATAAACATTTATCATAAACAAGGAATAAGATAATAACCACTTTATTATTGCCTCTCAGGCATATTCCCTTCAGTCTCCCACTTGCACTAGAGTCAATAATCTAGTTTGAAAAACTTTGCGTATTAAACACCAATGGCTTTCTGGTGTTGCATATATGTGATTGCTAGTGGTTAACATAATCTCCGGATCTGACAGTTTCAGGTCCGTGTGTATTTGCATGTATTTGCGTCTCTACGCATCACTCATTCTCAAATGAGATGGCATTGTATAAATTTGGTCCTTTGGTGAGACCTTTAGTTCGTTCGGGTTAAAATATGTTGATATTATTGTCATACAATATATCTCCATAGTATTAGCCCACACTGAACCACACCTAGTTTGATGACAAACTACTTAACACAAATGCCCTCCTTTGCTGCTACTATAGCAGTCATATACTTAGCCTTTTGTTGTAATATCCATCACAATGTCTCAACTTTGGAACTCATCCAAATCCATCATGGAACATCCTTTCCATTACATTGTGCCACCCATAGTCTAAATTGAGATAAATTTAATTTGTATCTTGGTACAAAACTAGTATCAATGTAACACTTTACAATGAACTACCTTTAACTATTTGTCACTTATACATGATATATTCTTAGTTCTTCCAAAGCTCATAAGAATATCTTTACTATAATCCAATGATCATCTTATGAATCATTCTAGTATGTGCTCATAACATTTAGAGCATAGGTCATATCTGGATATATACATATCACGGTATAATTGATCAAAATATTCATGTGATTTTACTCACCAAGTGTTGAAACACTTGAATCTTGATACAATCCTTTCCATGCAGCAAGAACCTTCCTTGTTGTTTCCATATTGAACCCTTTCAATATCTCATATATGTACGTCTGGCATAACCATATTAGCGCCTCAATCTATCCATATAGACATTGATGCCAAATATTCCGGTTTTGCCCAAGTCTTTCATCGAAATCCTATTTTAATGAAATTCTTAACTTATGTCAATACAAGATACATCATTTCCAATCAACATCATGTCCTGTACATAATGTATTAGAAATATGTCTCAGCGCTCCCACTTAATTTCTTGCAAATGCAAGCATCTTCATCATCTCCGATGAAATTAAACTCTTTTAACATTTTCATCATGGTGAAGATTCCAACTCCGCTATGCTCACTTCAACTATTGAAGTTTGCATGCCCTTTTAGAACCCTTTGAATTAACAAAACCCTTCGGACCGTGTCATGTACACGTCCTAGGTAACTATTCTATTAGAAGAACCTTGTTTTGTTTATTCAACTACCATATACCGAATTATATGTAGTGGTTGCTACATTAATCCGCCAAGACCAAATATCGCTATGAAAGATCAAATCTTGTCATAGTCAACTCCTTGAACATTGCCGTAAACTTCTTTCCGACATGTCGACTATTTCATAGATGTTAAACATCCATGTCTATTTCTTTATAGATCCAAACACGACTGATAGGCTTCACGCCTTTCCAAAGGGTCTTCCAAGTTCAGAAACTTGATTTCTCGTGCATGGATACTATCATGGATTCTATGACTTCTAGTCATTTTATGGAGTCAAGGCCCATCATCGCTTCTTTGCATGAAGTCGGTTCATCATTGTCAAAACAATAACGACTTCTGATTCTTACCGACCCACATGGTTCAGTAAGAACTCTAATCTCCAAGATCACACCCTTTGTAATCACAGGAGCCATGAGCACTGTGGACGCCACGGGGACACTTTCCGGCGCTGTGCTACTTAGCACATATAGCTAAGGTTCAACAACCTTATCAAAGTTCTATTGTCCTCCCACTTAAATTTTCACGAAAAATTCCTTCTCAAGAAACTTGACGTTCCATGCGACAAACTCTTTTGTCCTCGGTGTTATGGAGGAATTCCCAACGAATTCTTTGGGATAACCTAAAAAGACGTGCTTATCCGACTTTGGTTGTAAACATTTACTTATGCATAGCATACCAAAATTTAAGAAAAGACAATCCGGGTTTTATCCCAAACCATAACTCATATGGTGTCATTTCAACGGATCACGATGGTGCTCTTTTAAGTGTAAAAGAGGTAGTCTCTAAAGATTTAATCTTTAAAACATAATGGCAGTTTTATAAATGACACCTTTGATCTTACAATGTCAAACAAGGTTTGATTTGATCTCTCGAATATACCATACTCATATGGTTTATCGGGAAATGCAAATTCATGGAACAATTCCTGAAATCTTAGGTGTTTTACTAAACCTGTAAATCAAATATCTTCCTTTATGATCAAATCATAAAATCTTTTATTTTCTTGTTACAATGATTTTTCACTTCATCTTGAAAGTCTTTGAACAATTTTCAAATGTTTCCTACTTCTTCCTTATTAAGTAAATATATAGATATATTCACTCAAATTTCTAGAGAAAGCATATGAAGCAAAAAGATCCATCGCATATGTCTACACATAATGGACTATATACATCAACATGCATAATATCCAATAAGTTAGTCATCCATTCCTGTTTGGCCTATGGACGGAGTTTCAATTATCTCAAGGAAAGTTTTTCAAACATCAATTGATCAAAATCAGAAGACTCCAAAAATCCATTAACATGGAGTTTCTTCATGTTTACTTTCCAATATAAATCAAACAGCGATGTCACTTCATAAGTGATCTTCCAATCATTTGTCTTACGACATTTTAGCAATAATGTTTATGGATGTGATTTCTCCAACTAGACTTGTAAAAGTTCATCCATCCTTTATGGAATATGGTAATTATTTGAACAACCATTGTTTTCGTAATACCGGAACAAAATAACAATTATTAAAACAAATCTTGAAGGCTAGGTTTGACGACAATGAAAACACAATAACACTTTATTTGTTTTCGATGAACATCATCACTTATTCTCTTACCAGTTGCTTAGGCCGTTGCAGTTCATGAATTGTGTTGTTCTGTATGATAATTCACACCAACCAATTCGGTATGCAATACCAGTATCCAATACCACAGAACCACATTGTTTAACAAGCAAGGAATACAACATAACATGTATATCTTCTATATACCTAAGTTGGACATCTCCAATCTTTTCTTTTCTACCAAATATTTTATAGATTCTCTTTCAGCAATTCCTTTTCCTTTTTAAAAGAATCTATCAACATCAATAGTGGTGCCATTCACATGACACATAGTACAAAGCATATATAGTCAAATACTAATACCTTTGGACTTGCACTTTGAAGTGGATCACCATCATCAAATGTTTGGTGTTATTTAAAAAATCCATTCTTTAGTAATCTATTAGTGTAGTAAACATTTTACTTACATCTTCTATTCATCCTTGTCATGACAACTTTCATGATCAAGCTACTATAGCCTACAAGGAAGAATCGCGAGTATAATGTTAGTTCCCAAAACCTTTTTGTTAGATTAGGACGCCTAGCGTCTCCAACCTTCACAAATTCTCATACAATATGAGAACATGTATTTTGCTAAATTATACTCTATCATAATGCAACCAAAAACATTGTTTTAGATATCACAATATCTTTCACACATGATGGTTTCTGAAACAATTTTTCAGCTCCTAGATAATCTTGATATTAAAACAACTGTTGAATATCAATAATCATGGAGGCAAACATGATACTTTAGATACTAACATTGGAATTCTTACTCTTGATTTAATACTACTTATTAAACTTCATGGAGTAGATAGAGTTTGCTGAAAGTTTGCAATAGGACTTCTAAACTTTAAATTGACATTCAAAACAATACGATACCAATTCGTATAGTAAATATCCAGAATTCTATAGTTCTATTATCTCAATTAAAACTAAACATAAGGTAGTGAACAGATGCCAATGGATACAACAAATTATGCAAATTCACTTTGATTCAGTTTATGACAAATTGAGTTCGACTAATCCAAATTAGAAATGAACTCTCACTCAAAAACGACATCCATCGTGCCTTTTTGGTGATTACATGGACCAAATCCACTACATGAAGTCCGATCATCACGTGAGTCGGTGTAGCTTCAAAGGCGAGCATCAATATGGGCATCACATCAACTATATGACCCATGCTTAACCTTTTGTTCTGTGTTCCGAGGCCATGTCTGTACATGCTAGGATCGTCAAGTAAGAACCTTAGTATTCCGCATGTGTAAAACTGTCTTACACCCGTTGTCTGAAAGCGCGGAGTCAAGTACACCCGATCATCACGTGATGTATCGAAACACGATCCATAGAATGGTGCATAATGTAGGAAGAACACATTTTATCTTGATATCTAAATGAGGGATCATCTTACAATGCTACCAAAAGCGCCGAACTAGCAGTATAAGATGCAAACATCTAATGTGTAAAGTGAGATGATATGGTCCATGCATTTGATCTCTATCATTTGCATCGTGGTATGATCTCTATCATTCCTTTGTGTGTAAGGCCAAGGTCTATGGAACTTACACGTAAAGTGTGTTGTAAGAGTATATATCATACATCTACTTACAACAATACCATATCAAGACACTAGCCCAACAACGATCTAAACTAGACGCCTCTAATTTATCAATTGCAAGTTTTATGTGGCTTAGGGCTGTCGGAGATAGAACCGGTCTTACCTACGAACATGAACCACAATGAGGATAACCAAGTTATTAGAAACTCATTGTAAATCAGATATTGACTATAGTAGGAGAGACAGACACCCACCAGCCACTTATGCAAAACTAGTTGCATGTCAGTCGTGGAACCGGTCTCATGTACGATGACATGTAAGGTTGGTCCGGGCTGCTTCATCCCACTATGCAACCAATATCCAAAATACATGAAAGAAGCAATAACATGATCATCATCGCCTACATATAAACATATGTGTACTACCCGTGCAAAGCACCTATGCATAGATCAGGATCTGATACCACTGTTGGGTTCGCAGCATAGAAAACTAAAAAAAATCCTATGATGGGAACTATACGCCAAGATCTATCTACCATCCATAGAGAACTTACCCTCGAAGACAAAAAATCTTTGTTAATGAATTGGAACTCGTGGATGATGTAGTCGTACACTTGCCGATCTCAAGATCGTGATGAAGTCCTTCAGGTCCAGCAGCTCCAGCACCATCAGGTCCAGCACCATCAAGTCCAGCACCGAAAAGTAGCGGTGCATCCGTGACCGCACACACGTTCGGTCCACCGAACAACCTCCGCCTCCTCGCTCCAGCGATGCAGCGGAAGCAGCAACTCCTTTCCAGATAAAGCCACCGGGAACATGTATCTCGCTAATCCGAGACAATGGGGAATAACTAGAGGGAGAAGAGAACCTTCACGAGGAGGTGGTGCAAGATGAGAGGAGGGAGTGGGGGCCTTTTATAGGGAGAGGGGGGCAACCCCTCACCATGGCCGGCGGCCAAGGGTGGTGCCCCCACCTCTTCCACGTTCATGTGGGTGGAGCTCCCACTCACATAATTAGCCTACCACTCATAGTTCCACTCAACTCCATTAAATTTCCACAAAATTTAGTGCAAGTTCGCATTAAATAAAACAATTTTATTTATTTTATTCAGAATTTTATTAATTATTTTAATTAACAAACATTCATATAAAACTCCCTGCAACATTTCAATATAACATGCAGAACCAGTTTCAGCAATTTCACCCAAAACAATTCCGGTTTCCATCGAAATGATTCCAGCGCTTTCTTAAATCTTTATCTGAAACATGTTTGCTCCTAAATGGTGTAGGTATCCCTTAAGTGTGTCACCCTACAGTTCATGAATAATGCAGACATGATCGAGACCCCTCTCCGATCAATAACCAGAAGCGGGACCTGGAGATCCGTACTGACTCCCGCATATTCAACGATGACCCTTGTGATCGTGTGAACCTTTAACGTCGTAACTAAATCCCTTTGTCTCGCGATATATTACATGTCCGATATTCGATCATTGGCGTCCAAATACCTAGTTTGATCTCGTTACCGACATGCACTCTTTTCTCATTCCCGTGATATAACATTCTAGTGATCACATCACTTGCTTGCAAGCTATTCCAATGTGATATCACCGAGAGGGCCCAGAGTATATCTATCCGTCATCGGGATGGACAAATCCCACTCTTGATCCAGGAGCCTCAACATAACACCTTCGTAGCACTGAACCCACCTTTATAGTCACCCTGTTACGGTGTGACGTTTGATGTTATCAAGATACTCTTCCGGTGTTAGCAATTAACATGATCTCATGGTCTAAGGACTAAGATTACTTCCTATGATGTTATAGTAATATAAACATAATGACTTTGATCGTAATGCTATAATTCGGATGAATGTTCATCACATCATTCTATCAATGTTGTGACCTCGTTATTAACAACATCCAATGTCCATGATTAGGAAACCTTGATCATCTTGTTAATCAACGAGCTAGTTTATATGAGAGGCATTACTAGGAACTTTGTATTTTGTTTATTAAACACACATGTATTGACGTTTCCAATCAATACAATTATAGCATGCAAAATAAACATTTATCATAAACAAGGAATAAGATAATAAACACTTTATTATTGCCTCTCGGGCATATTCCCTTCAACTACAGGTCGAAAACTAAAAGATCATCAAGGCTATGGTGACTTTGGATAGTCATAACATGGTGTGAGCATGCGCCAAGTGAACCCAAATAAAGCATCAAAGGAGAATACCACAATACTATGCTTTAATATGCTAAAACAACGCATGATCCTTCCAAGGCACATTAAGCAATCTCAATTGTTTATAACATGTCATGCTACAGCAAAGAATACTAAGCATAAAGACAAAACAATATCAATCATGGCATGACAAAGCATAGGCCAGAGTCAAAAACAAGCTCTCTTTACCACTTAAGCATGAACTTTCCTACTCTTTTCCAATCCAAACCAAACTTATTTGAAAACCAATATATGAAAGAGGGGGTCCAACCAATTTATTCAGCTAACTAAGAAAACCAAGCAAACGAAAAACAAAACAAAAAACAAAAAAGAAGACGCTCCAAGAACAACACAACTGTGCATGAAACAATAAAAATGAAGTGTTTGGAAGAAACCTGGAATTTTTATTGATGAACAAGGGGATGCCTTGGGCATCCCCAAGCTTTGACGCTTGTACTTCTTGGATATTTCTTGGGGTGACACGCGTGGGATCCCCAAGCTTGAGCTTTAGTTCATTTTTCGTCTCATTACTCATTCCTTCCATACACCTGAAATTTTTCCCTTCATACAAAAAACTTCACACAATCTTTATTAGCAACATTAGTACACTCAAGATAATAAGTCTTTGGGTTCAGTTTCAACACCAATAAAACTTCCGTTAAAACACAAGCTACTGTAGCACGTCCCTCAAAAATCTCAATTCCCCAAAAGAAGTAAAAAAAGGAACCAACAAGAAGCAAATGCAAATAATGGCAGAAATCTGTCAAAATAGACCAGCAGGTAAAGACGAATTTTTTCAAAGATCTTCTGTTACTCAAATCAAAAAGTGTTGAACTAACGAAAGTTAGATACCAACCTAGGGCATAAGCACAAAAATTCACACCTCAAAAATACGTATATAGATTTTACACGAAGTTTTACGGTGAAAAACAGAAATCTGTTTCGGGACAACAACTTTCCCAATCATTACTTCTCTCTCATTAGAGGTTACTCTTGGCACAAAAACAAATAAAAAGGATAAGGGCCGGTTATTATAGAAGTAATAACTTCCGAGACTCATCTAAAACTTTTGGGTTATCTCCCAATAAGTACTTTTCTTTAACGCCTTTAAGTTAGGCATAGAAGAAAGAAAGGAATCGAGTGTTCTCAAATGAAGAAGCATTAAGAGTGACACCAGAAATATCTTCAACAAGGCAAGGTATCTTATCCAAATAGTTATAGAGGATCCTCTCTCAACGATTTTGGGTTCACTACTTTCATCAAATGGGTTTTCAGGAACAATCCAATCAAGATTCTTTTCTATGGCTTCATGTATTGCCGCAAGTTTAAAGGGTATTGGTATCTTAGTTTCATGCCCATTAGGTTCGGTTTTGGTCATCTTTTCTCGTGTACCAATAACATCTACACATGATCCTAGCATATTAAAACATTCAAAGACTTTTCTAGCTTCCTTAGAAACATCATAGAATTCCTTAAGCAAAGTTTCCAGAATAAAATCCCTCTTTTCATGGTCCTCAATTTCTTTAAGTATAAGAAACATTACTTGCATTAAGGGGTTAAGGTTAACAACCCTAGCTTCCAACATGTGAACTAGAGAAGTTGCAGCAATTTCATAATTCGGAGCAAGTTCTACAAGGGGTCTATCCTCAATATCCTCATGCTTACTAACATGATTAAAGAATTCTTCAATATTATCTTTTCCAATTATAGAGCCACTACCTATTGAAAGGTCTTTCAGAGTGAACTTAGGGATCAACATGGTGATCTAAGAAAGAGGTAACGACTATAGAAAGACTTAATTTTTTGTGTGGTTTTAGTATAAAGAAGCAAACTAGTCAAACTAATTTTGTATGTGTTTTTGATAAAGAAACAAGCAAACAAAGTAGAAAATAAACTAAGCAAAACAAAAATAACAAAGTAAAGAGATTGGTTATGAGGGACTCCCCTTGTGAAGATGTCCTTGACTCCCCGGCAACAGCACCAGAAAATATACTTGATGGCCCAAATTATATCGAGCTCGTTGGGGAACCCCAAGAGGAAGGTATGATGAGCACATCAGCAAGTTTTCCCTCAGTTATGAAACCAAGGTTTCTCGAACTAGTAGGAGCAAGGAAACACCTCCCAGGTGTTGCTAGCTGTACTTTGGCAGGGCGCACTACCGGTTCTAGCAGCGATGTGGAGACCTGCACAACACAACCATAGAACTTTGCCCCCAACTTGCGATGAGGTTGTAAATCTGACTGGTTTTGCTGAAAACAAAGGATTAAATGTATCGAGTGGAAGAAAGTAGAAGCTCACAGAAAGTAAATAGAAAACAGTAAACAGTTGTAGATTGATTGTAAAAGAAAGGACCGAGGTCCGTAGTTCACTAGTGGTGGCTCTCCTTAAGATAGATAACATGTTGTGTGAACAAATTACAGCGGGGCAATTACAACATTATACATAGAGATTTGATTGGGCATTACAACATTATACATAGACCGTAATCCAACTTCATCTATGACTAATAATCCACCTTCAGGTTATCATCCGAACCCCCTCCAGTATTAAGTTGCAAGCAACAGATAATTGCATTATGCATTGCATGTAAAGTAAACAATACGATTGTTCTATGAACAAAGGATTGTTGTTTTCTCCCTAGTAGCAACAGCACATCTAGTACCTTAGAGATTTCTGTCACTTCCCCAGATTACTAGAGGCATGAACCCAATATCGAGCATAAATACTAACTCTTGGAGTTGGTAGAACTACTTGGCCAAGATAGCTACTAACAACGAAAAGCATGCAAGATCACACATAACAAAGACATGATAGAATCAATAATCAATCTGAAATAGCATCTCAATATCCATCGGATCCCCGCAAACACAACATGTAGGATTACAAATAGATGATCTTGATCATGAACAGAGCTCACAAGATCTAAACATGATAGCGCAAAGGAGAAGAACCAACCATCTAGCTACTACATGGACCCGTAGTCCAAGGATGAACTACTCACGCATCACACTGGAGGCTTGCATGGTGATGAAGAAGGCCTCCAGGGTGAATTCCCATCTCCGGCAGGGTGCCGGGAAGAGATTCAGATCCCTCCCGATCTAGGAATGGAGATGATGGCGGCTACAGACTCTTTCGTGGAATTTTGATCGGGTACCTAGGGTTTCTGTATCAGAGGCATCTTATACTCGGAAGGGGAGGCCGAGAGGGTGCCTAGGGCGGCCAAACCATCCCCCGGCACGGGCCAGGCTTGGCCGCGCGACCAGGTGGTGTGGCGGCCCCCTGGCCCCTCTCCGTCTCATATTCTGGCTCCGTTTCCCCTCGGTGAAAAACTGACTTTGGCTTTTGCCCATCCAATTCCGAGAATATTCATTTTCTGACTTCCTGGAACCAAAAAACAGCAGAAAACAGGTAGCTGGCACTGTGGCATCTTGTTCATAGGTTAGTCTAATAAAGTGTATGAAAATACTCTAAAGTTGGAAGAAAACATAAGAAAGTAGATAAAAACCAAGCATGAAACATCAAAAATTATGGATACGTTAGCAACGTATCATCCTTCAAGGTGGCGATCGAAACTGCTTTACCTTGTCTACATGGAGCACTCCACCATTCACTTCCGATTCCACCTGGCTATGCTCGTGTCTCTGTGGATGACCTAGTGGAGGATTTTGCGGACCTAGAGATTGACATCGCTATACCTGAAGGACTTAGGAAACTAGGAGATGTCAAGCGCCACATCACTCTATGGAAGAAGAAGCACATCAAGTTTCCAGGCTCGGCGCTAAGGCCACCGACTCCGAGGAATCCAAGTCCACCATCCCTCGACGAGAGGGATGTCGATCGTCAACCTTCTAGTCCTCCATCCCTCGACAAGAGGGATGTCGATTGCCGCAGCGCGAGTACATCTCGATCTCCACCTCCTCCTCCGCCCCTGACTAAAAAAGGATGGTCGTCCCTCACCCGCGCCCCACTCAGAAGAAAGGTCATAGTACGTCGAAGATATTCGACATCCTATGGGCTCATCCGAAGAGAGCTTATGACATGAATGATGAGGAAAACACCGCGATATCGGCTGCCCATAGTAAAGCTTTTTTTGCACCAAAAAAGCCTAAGCCAAAGCCGGTATTTACTGAAAAAACAAAATGTGGGCTAAGTCCTTTCTTGAGCAACCATCGAAGTACCATTGAATCTGAAATTAGACTATGACCGCGAAATTACTAACCAAGCAAAGGAGAAAAAAATAATAAGTGCAAAAAGCGGGAAACAAGTTCCCAACTCAGACAACACAAGAATTAGTCGTTCCCCCCGCTCATAGTGATTTCAGATACCGACAATGCCTTCGGAGCCGAAATGGATAAGGATATGCAAATAATGGACCCTAGAGCCAGGTCTGCCGGTGCACTACTGGCCATCACTGTATCGACAACCAAAGAACTTGCTATGGCGGTAGGTATGTCTCTTGGTCAATTCTTAGACTATGAAGATACGCTAGTGGGTCAGGTAGTACATCAATATGTCAAAGGGGAGCCTCTAGTCAGTCATGAGGAGTTCTCGCGTCTATCAACACATATGCGAAATCTGAATGATTGGTACACTACGCAAAAAGAGAAAGGCACTAGAAAGAATGGTTTTCGGTGGCCGTTAGAAAGGAGCGTCACTTCAAAGAGTACTTGATACAGGTTCAAATGACCGAACTGTTTCAGTTATACAATCAGCATGCCCTCGACAAATTTATCCTAGGTTGCTATTGTCTGTAAGTTATTTATTTCTGTAATTTTAATTAAGTCTTTCGATTAGCTAGTTCATTTCATATAATATATCATCCTAACTATATACCCTTTTGTACGGTATTATATTCTGCAGAATGAAGATGCTTGAATGCAAAAGAGCAACAATATATGACGTTGGATTTATTGACCCATATATCATTAATGGATATACTTACACAATCACCCCGATGACCTTGGAGGATGACTTGTGCACATACTATTTCCTTACAACTTCAAGTGAGTGTTTCTGTTTTGTACAGATTCTTTTTTTAATTATAATTGATGAGTTATGCATGTATGCTTATGTAAACGTCCGTAGGTTTCACTGGATCTTGCTAAACATTCAAGTTGACAAGTCCCTAGTTGAAGTCCACGACTCATTAAGTTGGGACCAAGAATAGTGGTGCGACATGAAAGCAATGGTCCATAAGTAATTTCAATCATTATTCAATTATATCAACCTCTTTCGGTCATTTCCTGATGTCAAGTAACTAATAACTCCTCTGTTCATTTTCTTTGCCGAGCAGATGTTGGACACGGTTCAAACAAAAAATAGATGGTCCATTCAAAGATGAACTAAGTTATAAAACGGTGCAGGGCTTGCTGCAGCCACCGGGGACTTATTTATGTGGATTCTACGTCTGTGAGTACATTCGCGAGTTGACCGGTGAGTGGAAAGTTGATTCACATTATATTCATGGTTTGCGGGAGAATCTAGAGCCAGAACATCGTGTACGAGCAATTCAAGTGAAACTGGCGGGATTTCTGATAAACGAGGTCATTGATATAAATGGCGAACATTATACGGAGGACGAGGAAGCCTTAGTGATATCCATGTAGTTGATATGATATATCATCAATGACCATGTAATTTCTAACATTTCCTTTCTTTTGATATGATCGAATATTGTATATGCATGTATATATGCAAGAGGTCGAATATTACTTATATATGCATCAAGGTGTACTGTGTATGTAGTAGCGTATGTAGTAGCGTAGAATAAGTGTACGAAACATTTTTAAAAATTATAGTGAAACACAAAACGAAAAAGGAACGAATAAATAGAAAAAATAAAATAAAAACACAGAATCTCTGTCGTGGCAGAGAAACACACGAATCTCTGTCGTGGCAGGAACCAGTATAGCCCTGGGTGGTGTTACGACCCGGGACTAGAGGGGTTCTGCCCCCAGCCGCGCAGAAACTGCTACGTGGTGGACTCTAGTCCCGGGCCGTAACAAACCGGGACTAGAGATAGGGGCCTCTAGTCCCGATTTGGTAGTCCCGGGTCGAAAACCGGGACTAGAGCCAATTCCCGACCGGGACTAGAGGCCCTATTTCCACCAGTGCAACTAAATTATTCTAAGTATTTTGGAAACAAATTGCAAATAATAAGAGCACTAAAATGGAAAGGATAAAACACTGAACTTCATATTAGAAAATACTAGTTCCAACAATCTGTCTATTCTAACATCCCCAAAACATCACTAATCCTAGACAACAGGTGCATGTTAGGTGCTGCGGTGGAACACTAATAATGCTGGTAGAGATAGTTGTAGGGGTAGAAGCAATAGCTAGGGAAGTAGTGGCATGCCCGTTTCTCTAGGAGACTAGAACTATGGACATCGTTAAGGTAGTTGCCGCCGATGGACCGGTAGATCCCTTCACAGAGGCCCTTGATCTAGATTGGCAACAAAGGCCTATTCAGTATCAATGCTTAGTCCCTTCGACCATGCATTGGATCAATGTAGTCGGACATACATCAAATGATCTACTTCGGGCAATGTTTGACATTTGCCAACCATTAGCACAGTGAGGTATGGATTACAAAATCTGTTGAACACTTTCAGGTCCGAATTTCTGGCGTTCTTTCCTACCGAGATTTTCTACCATCCCGATATCTCTGATTCTCATGTGTGCTTGCATCTCTCTGGTTCATCTCCCCTTTGCATGTAGTTACCTCCTATCTGAAAACACCCTCCCCTACCAGATAAACCTGATGGTGGAACTATTTGTTATGCTATCCAGTTTGTTGAAGATGGAGTACTGTATATAAGGGGAAAGAATTATTGACACGCAGGAGATGGTTGGTGGAGCTATGGAGTGCTCAGGTATTTGTTCACAAATTGAAATCCAATGGAGGTAAGCAGGGCATATTTTTTACCTTGTAAGCAGTGAAACACAAATTGACAACAAAGATGATAATTACTACTCGTTTGGTGGTGGTGGCGATGCCTATTTGTCACCTTTAGTCAATCCTATCACAGCTTCGACCTGAGCAGTAAAATGGTCGGCCCATTAGCTCTAGCAACCCATTGCCCCATGAACCTGATGGTTTCTAGCAATTTTCTTGTTTTTGTTTAAGTTTTCATATTTCTCTAGTTTATTCATTTTTGGAATTTATTTTTTGTTTTTCCAGATTTCTTGTTTTCGTTCCTTTTTCTTCGTGGATGCTTTTTATGTTTTTACTCTATTCTTTCCTTTTTATAAATACATATGTTTGTATAAATTACATATTTTATATACTAGGAATAATTTGTATTTCTTGTCTGAAAAATCTTTTATTATATAGAAAAAACATTCTATCTCATGAATATTTATTCAGGCATTTATGAACAGTTACATCTATTTTGATATATGTAAACATTTATGTGTTGTACAATACACATCTTTCACTAAAAAGTTTATTTAAGAGAAGTATATGTACTTTATAAAAACTAACATGCAACGGGTCACGGAAATGTGGCTGCTTATTTAGGAGCACTCTCATTCTATGGGGCACAACTATCGCAAGGGAAAACAAGTATGCCAATGCGTGAGCGTGAGCGTGAGCGTGCTGGGGGTGCTTGACATTTTCCTTCTTCTCCATGACCGCCCACAGTGAATGGGTGGACAAGAGCGATGGAAGGGATGCAATGGCATAGGAGGATGAGAAACGGAGGCACCGAATGGGATGCGGCGGCGTCTGCTAGAATGGACAATCATCAAGTGTGGCAGGGACATGAGTAGGGTAAATAGGGCTTGCCGGGACAAGTTGGACCCACTCTTGTACATGTCCAAACACCCCTTGTTGGTCCCCAATGTTGGGCGGAGAAGGAGTGCCTAGACAATATTGGCCGACATTTTTGGCAGATTGGGTGGCTCGACGGATCTTGTTCTGTGTCCATATTGCGATCGGGATGATAGGGGCATGTGGGGCTTTGCTGGAGATGCTCTAGTGTATGAAAATCATAAGTTATGCTATCGTTTCCCATATTTTTTATGGCTTTCCTAGTAGGAACAAAACTTTTTTTCCATAGGATTTCCCTGGCAGGTTTTGTTCAACCGTTGTGCTTCGGTCAAACAAGAGAGTCACATGTTGTATAGGCTTTACATTTTTCTTATTTCAAGTTTTCTAGGTTGATTTCTACCGAGATTATAAACATTGTTAAAGTGAGTGGTGTTGTGGCAAAGTTCTAAATAATGATGGTAATACATTTGCCTTAAAGAAGATTGTTTCACTAACTGAAGTAATTTACATGATGGGCACCGGCCATCAAAATTTACTATCGCCT
Source organism: Avena eriantha (assembly GCA_910589775.1). Lineage (NCBI taxonomy): Eukaryota > Viridiplantae > Streptophyta > Magnoliopsida > Poales > Poaceae > Avena > Avena eriantha. Next base: position 79,254,644 of record OU342744.1, on the reverse strand, counting down.
ATTTAATAGGCACCAGCCATCAAAATTTACTGTCATCTACTCCCTCCGGTCCAGTTTATTAGGCACACAAGTATTTTAAGAACAACTTTGACCATTCATTTTGGTCAACAAATTTTACATAATATATCACAAAAATTATACCATTGGATTCGTCATCAAAAGTAGTTTTCAATGGTATATTTTTTGCAACATATATTATATATTTTATTGGTCAAAATTGATGGTCAAAGTTTTTCTTAAACTATGTGCATCTAATAAACCGGATCGGAGGGAGTAGAAAAAATGATTAATGATTAAGATTGCTTAAATATTCTGTCCATGATAGCTTAGTCATGTTACATGACACGACTAGAACGGCTAGATTGAAGAGCACGGTTATCAAGGACAGAGTTTAAAAAATTAAAACATAATATTGCATCCATTGGAAAATTAATAATATGCTGTTGTTATTATATGTAAATATATTATTGAAATGTGACAAAGTATGATCGATAAATTCGCTTAAAAGTATTAGCTTATCTAAGTCATAAAGTAAAGTTTCCCGAGTTGTATATTGTAGATTGTCCGTGCCTAGGATATCATGTATTAACAACAACATGAGAATGTTAGTGCATTTCACAACAAGAGAGGGAAAAATGAAGTACATGGATGAAATAAAGGTAAGCTTAATATTATTTTTGAGTCGTCCTATATAGTAACAAGGATAAATTATTTTTGTTTCACCTTATTAAGGAAATGCAGTTTATCTTTGGACATAATGGTATAGAAATCATAGGATCATTACTCAGCTAATAAGCACTAATTATTTGACAGTCTGAACGTTAGTCTTGTATACTCATACCGAAATTCATGTAAAGTCTCCCAAACAAGTCAAAGTCTCAACTTTTAATGTATATCTTTATCATGTAACATATACGTATACGACAACCATATCTATATTGATCTCTTGCCCACACCATCATTGAGGGTTTTTTCTCAATCCTTGTATTAACATGCAGGCAAGCTCTCCAACAGAGTGCATCGTTCCCGGCTACATGGATAGTATATACAATCTCATGCACAAACTTCAATAGTGTTATTATTGTATTGTTTTTATAAGTAACCTAATAATCTTTCGAAGATGTCTCCTAGGCATATGATATCAATTTAGCATAAAAGGTGGAATGCAGTATTTTCTATTCCATGAAAATATGAAGGTCCTATCTCACCAATTCTGACACACTAAAGGGATGGTCATCTCTATAAAACAACTAAAGGTGATGCCCTCGCATTTGCGAGGGCCACCATGCTAGTTGCTATACAAAATACAGAATCGGTCTCTTTGGCAGATGACAGAAAAAGATTACAAGCTCCGAGCAAGATGGCAATCTTGCAGGAGTGCTGGGCGGGTCAAAACCTCAGGTTGTTGCCCAGAGCAAGAGGGAATGTCCAAACCTGAGTGTAGTTCCTGATGCCTCATAATCCAACAGGGCTGTTTAATTGTGGTATGATGTCTATGTGACTGAATACTGGGAACCGACGCTTGACTCCACATCTGCTAGAGGCTATTGAGCATTTGTCTTACATGTAAGATTAGAATTCAGACTGTTCTTTTGCATTCTTTCAAAGATTATGTAATCAACATAATGTGTATATCCTGACCTTTGAGATGGAGAGAGCTGAGATGTCTAAGGCATGACCAGAGATTCCTGGTTTTATCTTTTCCACATCTGTCAGTGTTAAAATGCACACTTCACCTTCTCCCAGTAACTTATCCCCAGATCTGGTTGGTCGTTACTGTCATTCAGTTTAATTCATGTGAAGAGCATTTACTCACTTGCCTACAGAGCTGGAATTACTATGCGTTGTGTTTTTCAAGAATCTGATCGATCATATTTCCTGCGTGAAGAAAAGAATCATATCAATTTTCTTACTGATCACCAACATGAACATGAGGTACAGATATGCATGTGGTAGTATCGACCAAATAGCGTTGCAAGCGGCAACCCGTGAGAGCCTGCAAAATCAAAATTTAGTTCAAACTAGAAAATTTTTGTTAAATCTTTTTGATTAGATTAACAATTTTTGCCTATAAATCAGGGTGGATCGGGTGCCGCTTTGCAGCCCTATTACCAAATCAATCTTTAGAGTTTCTGAACTTTTTAGGTTGTACTTCTAGGTGTATACACTATTATATAAATAGTCCGTTGCATGTCTTTCAAGTTGTACAAAACACTCTCTAACATCACCATACAAAAGAGACTCCGCCATCTAATTCTTGTCATGTCAGACCACCTCGAAATTGAGCATGGCAGTCAAGCTATAATCTATCAGGATATAAGTGGATATAAATATCTATAGGTATTTCCCACCCACCAGCAGTAGCGTGCGCACGGATAAAGCGTGGCTGATGAGTCCTTAACTCCTTATAGAAAAGCAGTATAGAATACTGTTAGCCACGCTTATTTTATTACATCTTATAAGCACTTTATCGGTGACCTATAAATACACTAACCTACAGATGCTTATTGATTTGGAGAGTTCCATATTCAAGTTATCTAAACCTACAACATGATCCATTAATTGCTGATATTCTTTTGTTCAGAAAAGACACCCTAAGGTCTCTTATTTCTGATTTTATCAAGATAAACAAAAGTCAGTACACGAGCCCAGGAGAAACGATCAGTACAGAATCAAAATACACCAAAAACCATATTGACCGTTTTCTTCCTTCTATTGTACAACGAGTGCCAATGTATGAAACATGCACGGAGGAAGTGGAAAAAGACAGATACACCTTGCAACGATTTCCGGCTCGCCTACCCATGCTTTAAAGACCGAAATAGCCACCCGCTGCGAGAAACAAGATTGAATAATCGTAGGTGATAATGTAGAGTGATCCATGCTTAACACTTACAACATCATACACTCCGGGCAACCCGGGCTCCAGCACGGCGGGCTACGCCCACATGGACTCTTGATCATATTTGAAAAATATGCAAAATAATCATATATGGGAAATCCCATAATAAAAGTAGTACTTTTGCTTCGGTGTCCCCCTCTCCTTTTCAAACTTTGACGATAAAATCTCGATGCTGACTCGTTTCAAAGACCGTACGAACCCATCTGAGGCATGTATGATCCTCCTAGACTTATACTCACCGTATATGTATACTCACGTGCCTGCGAGAGACGGAAATCGGGAGGTATATAGCAGCAGTAACAAAATTTCAAAACGTGACATGCAAAGATGTAGATCACGATAATGGAAGGCGTGATCAGCCGGTGAGAAGGTGCACTATACCTAGCTCGACCGAGTATACCTATATGGAGGTATATATAGCTTGGATATGGGTATCGATGGGTAAAAAAAAGTCTACCCCATGCAAACTTCAGTTTAAGGGGTGGACACCGAAGCACACCTCTAAAAGTAGAAGGCCCATCCTAGGACATCGATAAATTCTGGGTTGACACAAGCTCATGTTGTTTATTGTTGGATAAGATTTATCCTTTTTTTTAATGGAGCTAAATATTTGCCCATCTATTATCTATCTATTATATACTAAAAGCAATATAAGGTTATGATTCGAGGCAGTAGGTTAATCCATATCATCTGAATTATCTAGACCGTTAGATCTATAATTAGTGGATACTATTTAAAGATATAAATGTTATGTACGTACAAATATATAGTGTGATTTATATCCCGTGTCACGTGCTAACATGGAATATTAACCGTGACCTGGTAGGACACTCTTGCAATCCGTGTATTAAAAAATAAATCCCGTGTAGAGGTAGGACTCTAATAGGACCATTTGTTTCCGGAAAAAGAAGGACCATTTGCTACTACGTGCATATTTAGAATGGTACGGTATTACGTGTCAGCATAAATACTATTTCCTCTATTTTAAAATATAAGATGTTTTAGCTTTGTGAAGCTAATGTATCACTTTTGTAGTGTAGGTTCGAAAAGGTTCGGAATGAACCTAAACATTAAAAATAGTCTAGATACATTCACTTCACAAAGATAAAACACCATCTATTTTGAAATGGAGGGAGTACGAGTCTAACGCATATTTAAAAAAAATCTAACACGCAGTTTAGAATTAGAAAATAGGACCAAGACTTAAGTAAAATATAGTAATGATTAATGTTTTGGTTTTCATTTAGAAAAACTTAAGCCAAGGCAAAATAGTATAAAAATAAGAAAAATGAGCCTTAATCAGTAGAACCATATATCTCTGTGCACTGGCTCGAGAAGTGAAACATGCTTATCTTCAAACTGTAATACAAAAATTCAGAAAAAATGTAGCTAAACATGGCGCCGAGATTTAAAAAATTAATTAATAAAGTACCATCTAATATATTTTAAAAACTTTCTAACGTGTTTCTGGGAAGCAATGAACTCTATCAAGAAATAGCAATTTAAATATAAGTTGTGTCTATTTTACCGCGTCGTACGCTCTCACCAGGAGTCCAAATCATTAGAACCATATATTTTTGTGGACTGGCTTGAGTAGTGGAACGTGCTTATCTTCAAATCACAATTTGAAAATTCAATAAAAATTGTAGCCAAACATGGATGTGAGATTTAAATACAAAGTTATATAATGAAGCATTGTATAATCAATTTTAGAGCTTTCCTAACATGTTTCTTGGAATCATTGCACTCTATCAAATATTATATTTCTAGCGTGGGCCTAGCGTTGACAAATTCTGATTTTGAGGTGACCTAAAAGAAATGGTTGAGATATATAGATAAAAAGGATAATCGTTTAGTCATGGATGAAGGAAAAACAATATTTTCTTAAACCTTGATGTCGTACTATAATACCTATATTATTATGTTAGGCATGCACGGTTCTGAACAACTCTTTCACATATAAGCTGCGACCCTGCATTTTTTTGAATTCAAATCATATTAGAAACACAGATAGGCCATGAGGATCAGATGAGAATAGAAAAATAACATACTTTAAAATAATTTTTAGAGATCGTAGTTTTACGTACATATAACCTAAATTTTCACCTATGAACTACATAAAATCAATTATTTGGGTTAAATTTAAAGGTTGAAGCTTATCATTATGCTTATTTTATGGGGTCAACTTCTTGTAGGACATGGATATAATATCAAAATCTTCGCTTGAGAAGAAAATAAGTGAGCCTAGGTGAATTGATAGGAAATTGGATGTGCCAACAAGGTTCAAGTCATCATGAATGCAATTTGAGGTTTAGTTTTTTTCCAAAAAAAATTGCACCATACGATCTTTCCTTGCCGCACTCCCTTTAATAATTAGCAATAGAAAATAAATTGCTAATTTATGAAGTTCGTAAAGAACATATGTAGCAGTTACACCATTGTAAAGAATATTCACCGACAAATATATTACCTCATTACATGTTGAAACTATTGAATACAACTTGTCCTTAGAATAGTGGGGCATGCCATTGCACAACTCTAAGTCTATGCAATATGGCAATGCTAAAAGCAATGGCTAAAATGAATAACATGTAGGTGCAAAAAATAAATATTCATATAAATAAATTACTCCAAATTATCAAATAGTTTAATAAGAAAGGCAAAAATATTAAGACAGAGGGAACAAACAATTTGTTAAGTAGTATGAAATTTTGTAGCTGACCATGGCTAATCAGGGATAACAATGTGCTCCACTATTCAGTTGATACATACAAAAGATTGTTGAAGTAACCCAAGACAACAAAAGTTTGTTAAATTTTATTTCCAAGAATATCATTTTATATCAAGTTTGTACAAACAAATAAGTAGTTAACAATTTTGCAGTGCAACTATATTGCGGAGAAACAGTGCCAATTTTTTTGTGAGGTTATAAGGCCAAGTATGCATGCCTAATGTTCTATATACATCGCAAATCTAAAATAATTAATAAATGATAAAATGAGTTTGAAAACACGTAATATATATACGCGATTGCACATGTTTTCAAAGCATACAAATAAAAGGAAAGTAGGCCCTAACCGTAGTTGCATGGTTAGTTGCATGATATTAAGATGCACGGCTACTCAAAGGTAATCGACAATATTTTTTCTACTCCCTTCGTCTTAAAATATATGTCCACATTTTTCTACTCAAAGGTGTTTTTCTTCTGAGAACCAGTACGTACGTGCGTGCCCATGAAGCTGAGAGGCGGCGGCTGCTCAAGACCCATCTAGGGTTCCCTTCCCTCCACCGGCGACGTCGCCGGTCCGTTCCGCCTCCGGTGGCGTTAGGGCCTTGGGGGTGTGGCGGACCACGGCTCTCGCTGGCGGGAGGTTTTTCGTTCGTTTATGCTGCTTTTCTGTGTCTTCTTCAAGATGCTGAGGCGATGGCTACATCTTGAAGTCAGAATAAGGTCCTCCCCGCTCTATCCTCGGTCCGGTGGTCCGTCTAGCGCTAACGGAGGGCGCGTGGAGTCATGTGTCCTGCCGAGCTCCTCGGATCTGGTCGATTTTCGTGTTAGTTGGTGTAATTTCAGGTTAGTCTCTTCCAATCTACAGATGTCATCATTGGTGACGGTTGCTGCTCTAGTGCGCTGGTTCTTTGGGGCCTTAGCACGACGACTTTCCGTCTGTCTACTACAACAAGCTCTACTACGACAAGTTTTGCCCGACTCCGGTGATGGAGGGGCGAGGACGGCGGCACGCCTTCGGCTCGTGCTAGTGTTTGTAGTCGTCGCTTTGTGGTCCATCGACCTACTTGTAATTTTTATTACTTTTAGGGCTCTTTGTACTACTGTTGATGATTATTAATAGATCGGTGGAATTTCGCAAAAAAAACTTTTAGATCAACCTATATACTAAATAGTGTCTAGATTTATTCAAATTTTGACAATCCGCGACATCTATTTCGAGACGTAGGGGGTAGATTAGTCAATGAGCTCGGAGCCATGACCTGATTTTTCCGCAATTCTTCTCCCCTCTTTCCAAATCATAGACAAATACACTTATTTTGTCTTTTTTCTCACGTATTCACCCATGCAGCTAGCCAGATTGGTAAGCCGCCGGGCACCATCCGGTCACCTGACACCGATTGCGATGAAACATATGGTTTCTCTCCGCCCCGCCGAGTGTGTTTCATGCTCCACTCTTCTACCACGCTTATAATCGTTGATGGTAACCAGCACCGCTGGCAAGGAGTATAATATACGCATGCAAAAGCCAGATTAGTTAGAACCGATTTGATCAAGAATTGCATACTCCGAGCACGGGGAGCAGGAGCTGGATGCCTGTGCAGCGTGCGCGCATGCATACAAGGGCACAATTTTGAATTGATCGGATCCAAAGGCCCAGCTAACAGTTGTAAGACAAGATCAGGTATGTACTAATGCATCTAGCAATATTTCTGCACGAAACACTTATGCGTGCAATAGTTGTATTGCATCGAGTGTATGATTTTCTTCCAAGAGTAGGTTGTTTAATATTATTCATCACTTGCACTTTGTTTGTACATAATAATTACTGCATCACTGATCATCACCTCCACGCACTCACGGTTTAAATTTTATGGGAAGTCGATTTTTTTGCTGTTTCGATTGTAGACAAAATATTTAGAAATACCATTTGCACAAAATAACTATTCTGCACCCTGGATGCTGAATAGGGTTTCTATATATATATATATACTTATATATATATATACTTATAAGTATATATATATATATATATATATATATATATATATATATATGAATGACATATCCATACTACTCCCGGGTGTAACTACACCACGTGTGTTTCACGCCATGTAGGTAGTATCTATCATACCGAAGAGTATGTACACGTAGTATGAAGTATTATACGACTATTTGGTAGTATATATACTACTTTTGAGGTAGTATGTATAAGGTGTTCACATACTCTTATTTTACGTACAAATATGAAGGGTATTTCGGAAATATAGTTCAAACTATGGCTCCGCTTGCATTTTTTTTCACGTAACTTGATTTGAAGTATCTTAGATGTAGTATATGAACATACTTAAACCGATAAAGTATCACGTATAGTTTCGTATGAGAGTATATAAGACATGGGTGTAACTACACCTGGGAGTAAGAAGGATTTTTCCTATATATATATATATATATATATATATATATATGTCTAAAAATAGTCTTAATAAAACTGTGAGGTAATATCTTGCAGAAAAATATTCTTCAAAGAGCACAATCGATAGATCTTCATTAATTCCAAAACAAGATCGAAACTCAATGGAAAGAATCATAATAGTATCCAAACAGAGCGCATCAGGTAGATCTTAATATCTATACTTACGAAAATCACAATAGATATATCTTCATAATCGTACCTAAGTGTATCACATTCCACAATTCTTCTAACCGAAATCTAAACATATTATAAAAATAGATTTTAAACTGTACCTAAATATACAATTATCAAAAAATTATTGTGTGCTGGACTGTAATTAGTAGCTAGACAAATAAAAATATATTGTTTAATATTATTCATCACTTGCATTTTGTTTGTACATAATAATTACTGCATCACTGATCATCACTTCCACGCACTCACGGTTTAAATTTTATGGGAAGTCGATTTTTTTTGCTGTTTCGGTTGTAGACAAAATATTTAGAAATACCATTTGCATATATGTGTCTAAAAATAGTCTTAATAAAATTGTGAGGTAACTTGTAGAAACATATTCTTCAAAGAGCACAATGGATAGATCTTCATTAATTCCAAAACAAGATCAAAACTCAATGGAAAGAATCATAATAGTATCCAAACAGAGCGCATCACGTAGATCTTATTATCTGTATTTACGAAAATCACAATAGATATATCTTCATAATCGTACCTAAGTGTATCACATTCCACAATTCTTCCAACCGAAATCTCAACATATTATAAAAATAGATTTTAAACTGTACCTAAATATACAATTATCAAAAAGCTATTGTGTGGTGGACTATAATTAGTAGCTAGACAAATAAAAATATACTTGCACCGTCCCAAAATAGATGTCGCAGATTAGTCAAAATTTCAATGAATCTAGACATTATTTAGTATATAGATTCATCCAAACTTTGATAAACCCCCGACATCTATTTTGAGACGGAGGGAGTACATAGTATGCTTTATTTAAAGATGTGCATGTACATGTAGGACAAAGTGCTTTATGTAAATCTGAGTGTGCATGCACAAAAGAGAATACCACTGCAGAAGCATGATTACCAAGAAATAGGGTTGATATTAGAAGTAAGTGATAAATCTCTCTTCACTATCGCAAAGAAAAATTGCAACCTTTTTGTTCGAAACAATATCAAACATAGTCGATTTTTTTATTACTGTCTTCTTTTTATATGGAAAGTGTTTAATGTCATGTAGAACTGAAAATCTTAGGAACTCAATTGTAGATCACCAAATTTTTTTGAAAGAAGTTTCTTTGCTTGAAATCTTTTGATATCTATGGCTCTTGAGTTTCCTTTTTGGTCACATAGTCGAACAAAATACTGTGTCTCTTCCATTGTTTCTAATATTATAAAATTTGAGCACACATAGTAAGTTAAACGAATCATTAGATGAAACTATACTATCCATGCATGGCGCATTGTCATGTTAGATGACATGAAAAAATGCATGTAAGAGTGAGGAGATAAAATTATGTTCAACTCTGAATGATAGAAGGTAGGGAGGCAACAAAGTAGATATACTGCAATCACTTTGAAAATAAATAGGGTTCTAGGAACGTGTAGTCAAACTTCTCAAACTTCGACCATGGATGTAAATATTGCCTCCGTTTAATTTTATCAAGATTTTTTTCATGCAAGCTGGCCTATGGCTCGCATTTGAACAAAAATTAGGAACAAAATGCCTCTGGTTACATGTTGGTTGCAGGAGTACTTACGGTGAGAAATTAACAATCCTTGAAATTCAGCGTGGTATAAGAAATATTTACTACGATAAAAAGGAAATAACATAACAATTTGGAGTTTACCTTCCAGTACATATTGTAAAAGTACATACAGAGTATATTGTTAAAATGGAAAAATTAAAATGATATTATTAAATTTATGTTAACAATGTTCTGTAAGTTTTTATTTTTAGGTAACATATTCATAATCAGAATAATGGTCAAAGTTAGCACCTTGGAGACTTACTACTTCTAAGTGGTTAGTTTTCGGAAGAGAGAAAGGAATGTCAGGCATTTTACAATCAGTTAAGTTAATAAGACAAGGCAGTTAAGTAAATAAGACAAGACTGTTTTACAATAAATAATGAAGTAAATTTCTTATTATCCAGTTGGTCTACCTATTATAAAGGATAAATTGCTTCAATAAGAAAATTTACTTTGTAATTCTAAATATCATCTAAATGTCATCTAATTATTGCTTGAATGGACTAAGAATTATCAATTAGACAAAAACATATAAATGTTTGACTACCTCTCCTAATGATTCAAGATCACAACAATAGTAACAACTACCTTGAGTGTTAAACTTCAGTTATTTAAATCGAATCGGTATTTTTGTAAAAAAACCTATATGTTCAATAATATTGTTTACTGTTGATTATCCCCAAACTAAAAATACATTACTAAATTATTATATTTTATTAGCATAAGATTTCGGTGGCTAAACATTCTTCCACACACAACAAAACTTGCGAGGGCCATCATGCTAGTTATATACTAAAATCAATATAAGGGTATTTTTCGAGGCGCCACGTTGATCCACATCATCTAAAGTTATTTTGATAGTTAGATCTAAAATATATGGCTATGATTTATCTAGACGTTAATAGTCATGTAACTTTGTATGTTGTCCAGTTTGACGTCGACTTATCACGTTATATGGTCTTTTTTTTTGCCAGCCACGCTATATGGTCCGACCAGATAAGAAAACTGACACAATATTGAACAGGCACGCTCTACGGTAAATACGTGCTTTCATAGGACTTCGGCTGAAACCTCTTCTTTTGGCGGTAGCCAATTTTTTTTTTTTTTTTGAGGAAATAAAAATGCAGAACCGCCTAATCGAGAAGTTCAAGCCTGACCAACTGCCAATTTGCTTGCCCTGCTCCAGAAGAATTAACGATGATATGATGTCCATACCTGCCCTTTATAGCTTTTCTCCTTCCTCCGTGATCTTTCAGTCCTGGAAATAAATATGACGTGGTGCAGTTGACCATGCATCATCTGAACATGAGATGAAAAAAAACTGCAGTACATTTGCATGCAAGGAATTGGGTGAAACAAGGTTTGGTACTCGGGCTAATCCACAAACGGATGTAAATTTTACTTCGGAAAAGGATGACTCTGTCAAAAATTAACGGCCGAGTTTTTTGAGTATCATTAAGGACATAAAATATAGACAATAATGGTGTGATATACAACGATTACAACAATCTATTAATTTCTATAATTTACGACACGTGGTCTAGAGATCGGTTAGTATATGTCATAAAGTTCATTACATATTTGAGTGGGAGCATTTGTTTTCTTAACTATGTATATTTAATAGATTAGGACAAGTTCAGTACACCTGCGTAGTCAGTGCTGGCATTGTATGGTCATATCTTGAATAGTCTATAACAAAACAAGTTCAGTTGTTCCCTGTGATGTAAGTCTTGGAAACAGCAACAGAAATATATACTCATATGAAATTTAGTATTATTGCATAAAATGCTAAGTTCAATCCGGGCGGTAGAGGATGGTAAATTTTATGTTAGTATTTACTATTGGATATCACCATTTCAAATTTAAAATGAAGTGGTTGTCACAAATTGGTGTCCCATATGTATAACTATTTTTTCAGATTTTACACTCCATGAGAAAGAGGACAACAAACATTATTATACATCCCCGACTATTGCTTGAGATTTTAATCTTGGATTTGGAAAGAGAAGATAGCACTATGCAATGCCATACATAAAACAAATTGTAAAATTCTAACTCAACTATACGAAGAATAAAACAGTTACTCCCTGGGGCTCTAGGCAGAAAATGGATACTATGGAGCTTTCATAGAGTTTATGACAATTGCCTAGGATTTTTACTATTATTTTCAAATTAACTTATGCACATAACTAATCCATTGTTGGAATTTGGGCGCATATGGCCACGTTAATTTTGACTCAACATTTGAGGTTGGTTTTCAACAATTTCAAATCTTTTAATGAGCCATGTTGCAAGGTTATAAATTAGATCCCTATATTTACTATTTTTTATATTTTTATTTGGCCATTAATTATACCTTGTTCTGTGTCTACTATGGTTTTTTCCGTTTGCAGGGTACAACTCCAGACCAATGTGTAGAATAGTGCATTCTGCACTCTAACATATAGCGCTACAGTGCAAATCTATGGCAGGAATAAATTGTGGACATCAGAGACATATGATTCATAAACCCATGGCCGCAACTGAAGTAACCAGGAATATGTGTACATAAATGCTAATACAATTCAACATCCACTGTTTTTTCTCAATCTATATAGTTTAAAGTCCTTCATGATTTAAGAGAACAAGCCATTGTAATTGCACATTATTTATATACATTTTTAAACTGCGTGTATTCATATTTGTCCTAGAGTATTTTGTGCTATATATAGCTACGGTTCTAATTATGGCAGAACTTCGTAGTTGCCTATTGGGATTCGGAATATGTCATCTGTGGAACCAAAAGAGATCATCGGTGACTGGTTAATTAACATCTGTTAGAACCAGTTTACATGAAAAAACCTAATAGGGTCCGCGGGAATGTGGAACTACTAGATGTGCATTTGAACATATCGAAAATAGATAAAAAAAAGTATGGCGTTCTCGGTTTCAATGTAGACCATGATCTATAAAGATAGATAACATTAAATAAAATAATTACTAAAATTTAAGCACGAAATTCATGATTTTGATTTTCAATTGTAAGAACATATTAAATATTAGAGAGTTAGGGTTCTATATTATAGGCAATGAATTTTTCTAAAATATAACATATTCTAATAACAATAACAAAGGGCATCATCTATTTCAGAACGAGGGGGATAAATTAGGTAAGAAATTGATTTGGAAAACACAAAGTGAAAATGTGCACCATATAATTCACCAACGAAATTCAATTTCATTGAAATATTGATCTCTTGAACCTTATCATTAAAACGCAAGAACTAATGTCTTCATAATTGTCCATATGACATCTGAGCATTAATCCGAGCTTTTGGTACCACAATTGACAAAGATTGATAGATCTTTATGTCTGTACCTAACTGTCATCAACGATATCCTAATTATTATATGTAGACAGCAATTTTTTTATTAACAATGTTGATCTAAAATATGTAAGAGAACTATATAGGGTGTTCTCTCCATGCACCGATGAAACATAAAATAAAAAATGTATGTATGATTTCCACGTGAATTTAGTTCTATGAATTTGTCTAATATCACCACATGTAAAACTTCCATTGTCTAACTGATATGATTGTGGACTTGAATTAATCAGTCACCTACAAATTAAAGATGATTAAATTAAGTTTCACGTTATATTTTTTGTTTATCATCAAAAAAATTGTCACTTAATTTATAATCTAAATAACACATATATATTAACTATATTTTCTAGACATTTAAATATATTCTGGTCACAATAAATATTTATATTAGATAATTACCTTTGAATTTCATAAATAGGATAAAAACTATTTCATAAGATAATCAATGAATAAGTAAGACTTATATATATATTAAATATGATGTCCTCGCATTTGCGAGGGCCACTGTGCTAGTTCCATTAATTAAGAGAGGAGTTCAACAAAAAAAAAGATACATATTACAACACAACGTCTTATTCTCCTGGAATTAAGTTACTCAAACTCTTGGAGCCCGCTAGCACCCAAACATGTTCTCACTCTTGATCTTACGGAAAACAACCACGGGAGGGGTGTGCTTGTTGTGGAAGACTCTAGCATTACATTTGTTCCAAATTTCCCAAGATAGTAATAGATGCAAGTTCTTGCGCTTAAACATGATGGGCCACCAAGAGGATTTAGGTTGAGTCGCCCAAGTAGTTGGGTCAATGTCACGTAGCCCAATCCAATTCTTGATTAACCCCCAAAGTCTTGACGTATGTCTATAATGGACAAAAAAGACGGTTCACTAACTGTTGTTTGCTTGCAAAGGGGGCACTAGTAGAAATAAGGACTTCGGTTCGGAGCAGCTTCTGGCTCTAGTCCCGGGTGGGTTATTGGCCGGGACTAGTGTGAGCTATAGTCTCGGTTCGTCCCGGCTCCAACGGCTAGGATACCGGGACAGCTCTTGTCCCGGATCGTTCTGAACCTCTAGTCCTGGTTCATGATACGGCCCGGGACTAGAGGGCTCATGCTAGCCAGCCCCACGTATGGGAGCATGTAGTCCTGCTTGGTATCACGGCCTAGAACTAAAGGTCAATCACTAGTTCCGGTTCGTAATACCAACCGGGACTAAAGGAAACGGGCAAAAAGAAATCGCGGGTTCTACCTCGGCAGGAGAATGCCGCCCCCCACGGGTGGTAGGAGATCACCTTTTCTAGTTTCAAAAGCATGCAAAAAATTATAAAACATTCCAAAAATAAAATCCTTCGAAATGTAGTTATATTAAGTGATTTAGTTGCTACGAAAATTAACAAACATGAATTTCGACATAATTTGCAATAACAAAAATCATGAAAACTTCAAATGGACACAACTTTTGCATACGATGTCAGATTTGGATTCCTATCAAAACTTTTGCATACAAAAATCATGAAAAAATGTACAACCTATCAAAACTTGCAGAAAAAATTCAAAACTAGTTATTTCAAAAATTAATTTTTTATGTCAGATTTAGATTCCTCACATTTTTCTGATAATAATTGATATATTATTTGTCAAATTTTGTTTTACGAATTTAATGATATTAATTATGTCATATTAAATGAATAAATGGGAAAAAATGAATAAAATATTATTTAGTTAGTTTTCATTTTCATTGGAGTAAAATATTATTTTTACTTATTTATTGTTGTTTACTTAAATATTTGTTTGTAATTTAAAAAAATAAAGACGTGTGACATATCGATATGAGTTAATAGGATTGATATGATAGTCTTGACAACAAAGTATAATGTCCTTCGCGCGAGGACCTCCTGATAGAATGGCAAAGTTAAGCGTGCTGGAGATGGACTAGTGCTAAGATGGTTGACCATAAGTGCAATTTGACCTAAGATTAAGTATAATTAGTGTTAAAAATGTTTCAAGTGAGAGATTAACGAGTCAAACAGTTCAAGAAAAATCGGAAAAAAATTCGGAAAAAAATCTTTTGTCCTGGTTCGTAATGCGAACCGGGACTAAAGGTCCCGCGCTCGACCGCAGCTCCGTGACAGCCTTTAGTCTCGGTTTGTGGCCGATCGGGAAATTGACCATAAGTGCAATTTGACCTAAGATTAAGTATAGTTAGTGTTAAAAATGTTTCAAGTGAGAGATTAACGAGTCAAACAATTCAAAAGTTCAAGAAAAAATTGAAAAAAATATCGAGAAAAAAAATATTTTGTCCTGGTTCGTAATACGAGCCGGGACTAAAGGTCCCGCACTCGAACGCAACCCCGTGAGGGCCTTTAGTCCCGGTTTGTGGACGACCGGGACTAAAGGGAGGACCTTTAGTGCCGATTCCGTAGTACCGGTTGGGAAACCGAGACTAAAGGCCCTTACAAATAGAGCTAGTGGGCAAGGAGGTTGCACCCAAGAATTGAGCTTGGTAGGTGGATTTTGCAAGTGTATTTTCCATTTTCGGTGAGAGACCACGAAATCTCATCCATGGCGTCCTCACTAAGGTGAACTTTCCGAAGAAGGGAGCAAAGGGAAACAAATTTCCTAATGTGCTCCATAGATAGATTTCCATCCATTTTGATTTTCTTGACGATAGCTTCATTGTTGAGGGCTTGTTTGATGTCCATTTTTTTCTTGATGAAACCATGTAGACAAGAGGTGCAATGTCTTTGGGCATTTGACCAGCCAAGGCGTGTCCCAAAAAGGGGTCTTCTCTCCATTCCTGACCACAATAGTAGTGGCAGCATAAAAGAGGTCCATATCCATCTTGTTGCATGGATTGCCCAAGCCCACCCAAATTTTCTTTGGATCCGTCCATTCTAACCATGGCAATCTCAATCGAAGGGCCCTCGCAAAGAACTCGGTGTTGAGCACTCCATGCCCTCTGAGATTTTTTGGGCCTACATACCACTCTCCAATTTACGTTGCATTTTCTTCCGGAAATCTTGTTGGCAGCTGCCCAGAGAAAGGCCGTCTCAAGCTTGTTAATATTTTTCAAGGTGTTGAGATGGACAGCAAGAGCGGTCAAGTGGTGAATCAATTGGGAGGATAGAGCAACTTAACTAGGGAGGTGCGTCCCACCATATTAATGAATTTCCATTCAAAGTTGGGATTTTTCCGGCCACTTTATCTTCAAGGTATTGCAAATCCACCCTCTTGAGACTCCAAACCGATAGGGGCAGCCCAAGATGTTTGAGCGGGAATGAGGTCCTCTCCACCGGAAGGCCGGAGTATCTCATCGAGGTTAATTTGGCCGCATATTATTGGAACCACAGAGCTTTTTTGAAAGTTTGTGCTAAGGCCGGTCACTTTTCTGAAACTATGGAGGATGGAAGCAAGGTTTTTGATAACTTCTTTGTATGGAGCCACAAACATAGCCGCATCGTCCGCATAAAGCGATGTCCTCAAAATTGTTCCTCTTCCGCGGATCTTGTGTAAGAGGCCATGAGCGATGTCCTCAAAGTTCTGGGTTGGCACAAGCTCATGTTGTTTATTTTGGGTAAAATTGATCCTTTAATCAAACAACAAAGCAGGCATTGGCTGCCTAACGACATAATGATGCTCGAGTCCACTATTTGGTATACTAGATGACGCCCTGCGCGTTGCAGCTGGAATATTTGCGTACAAATTAACGTCAATATTAAGAAAAATCACTGAAGCTTGTAATTTACTTATTTGAAGTAAGTTTTCATGAGCTAAAATCGAAGTATCACTTTAAAAGATGAACCGTAATAACATCAGCGGAGTTGGATACTTTATTCAATGGAATGGTGCAATGATGGGTGCCAAAGAAAAAGTCAGACTAGAAGTGGAAGAATTGTAACCACTCATATTTGATCTGTACAAGTGAAGCAACTTCGTTCATTCACCATCCATCTTACACATGTATAATGGAAGACATGGCACTCATTCACCATCGACTGATGAACATGATGTTTGCTAATCAATTTCTAATCGGACATGTCATAGAAAGTAAGAAATAGTGAGACTTACTATAAATGGTTCAACTCAATTGGCAACCGAAATGGGTGGAACTGAAAGCCAATACAATCTGCATCTCATATGTCCAAAGACTTCTATTTCAATTCGATCTGAAAGTCCTTTGTTACCAGGAAATAATTACAAAGATCCCTAGAATGTTAACAAACTCAACCAAAGACACAAGGATACTCTAATAATATATTGTGTAGCATATCATAAGAAAATTATGCAAATCTACTTTCTCAAAAAAAAATGGAAATCTACAGCAAACAAAAGAACATGTGTCAGTTGTATAAAAAGTGTTTGTTGTAAGGTAAACCAGAATTACTTAATCATAACGAAACTACAATGGAGTTAGTTGAAAAGAAATGA
The DNA here is from genome assembly GCA_910589775.1 of Avena eriantha. NCBI lineage: Eukaryota > Viridiplantae > Streptophyta > Magnoliopsida > Poales > Poaceae > Avena > Avena eriantha. The sequence continues at coordinate 79,236,998 of OU342744.1, read as the reverse complement.
GCACTTGTTGAGCATCAATTATGGAGCTAAAAAAAGCTAGTAGTAATATCCTAGGATGTTCAGATAATTATACATGTGGACATTGGTGTTAAGAGAAATGGACAGGAGGCCGAGTCACCATTATAATGCCTCCTGACTCCACTTGTCATGTGATAATTAATCAGATCAAGTAAAGGAACATACAAATATTGATGTGAGAAGTATAAATTTTGGGCGACCGTACTATTTAGAAGGAATCCCATCGGCTATTTGTATGATAGATATTGGTTGAGATAGATGATTTAAATTTCACTACAAAGCGATTACCAATATGTTCTCAACATCTGATTCAGACAATTAATAGTTTGCAAACAGAAAGCATGCCAAGAAAAACATACATGTGCCCACTCACGATTTGTAATTTCAATAGGCGTGTTGGCTATGAAATCTGAACATGTTTGTGGTTGCTAGGACATACCCCTGGTTGCGTCATATGAAACAATGTTGTGCAACTTCTGTGAAGAGAAGGAAGAATGTACGCAAGTAAGGGGATATACCATGGTAGAAATAGATAAAACATGGAACTGAGTCATTACTACCCATGGAGGAATACAAGTACTAAATGGCAATTTACTACAAATGCGGCGGTGCAACAGTATTCTTGGTAGAGGGCGCGCTAAGGTCGGGGCAGTAGCGGTTGACGAGATTGCACAGCCCCTCCAGCCACTTGTTGCTGCGGATGACGTCGTTCACGGTGTACAAGGCGTAGGACAAGCTGCCGGTGAGAAGCTATACCCAAGAAAGGAGCAGCCTCCGTCGGTGCTGTATTGCTGCCTGCAGCTATGAGGACGTCATCAGACCATGCGTTCTCACTTCCTTCGGAGGCTGTAGGACATGACATCCAGGATAACCTTGCGGTTGACTTCCATATGGCAAGTACATTAGCACGAGGAGACATGTATGAGGTGATCTATCAAAAATATTGTAGGCGGAAATGCCTCTAGTTCCAAAAGCCACGCTCTTGTACCATCCCGATGTCTCCGATTCTTATGTGTCTTTACCTCTCTCTGGTGCCTTTCCTTGTTCTTGTAGTTTGTCACCATCTAATGTGATATCCAGTATGTTAAAGATGGACCAGTGTATATATACAAGGGCAAATTAATTGTTTCTATACTCAAGGATGAAGGTTGGTGGCGCGGTAGATTCTTCATCATGTTTGTGTTGACATCATGAATATCCAAGGGTTGATATTAACGTCATGAGCAAATGACTCCTTCAAAGATATGCCCCTTTTAACATCATGAATTACCAAGGGTTACTTCATGTTAATTGGATAAGATATGCCCCTCATGATTGAGTAGTTTTATTGAAAGGCATGAGCGCATGAATCCCTCACTGTGCCAACACGTTGGCAGTTTCCCATGCATCTTTCTTTTATATCAGAGTAAATAAGAGTTGGAAAATGTCTAGGCTCATTTTGTTATCCATGTCTCTCATATTCTTTCTGGCCGCGGGATGGAGACTGGGAGGACAAACAGCGCCATCGCAAGGGAGCCCCACACTCCCGAGAGATGACCCCGCCGCGGGACCGGGCACGGGATTACCCCCTCTCCGCGTGGCGGTCTCGGACACACCCCTGTCCTGCCCCGCATTGCTGGACCCGACGTCAGATCCCAAGGCACGAGCACGCTTCCGCCGGGTGAGAATGGCTCTCACATACGATATACATGCAGATTTGCCTCTATGTGCCATGCCTCTCGTACGAGAGTTGTACATTCGAATGATAATCACCTCTCGGGAGAGAGCGCGCTGTGCACGACTTTATGTCGCTTTCCCGTGCGCCGCGTAGATTTGCAGCACACTTCGCGCGTAGCTTCCTTCCGTCTTCCGCGGCAAAGCTCGCCTATAAAACATCATTCGCCAAATTTTGCTCCACAACACATTAGTTAGCCTCTTTTCTCCTCTACTACCACCTTGTTTCATATTGTTACGTTGATCTGGTCAGTTGCATGCGCCAGTTTGGTGAACACACCCGTACCTAGCGCTCAGCTGCTCACCGTCGTGAGATGAATCACAACACGGTCGATCGTCTCTCCTCCCTCCCTTACCAAGCAATTTTCTTGCTGTGATCAGTCGCATAAGATTCTCCGTTGACTTCTCCTCGAGCTTGCGGTTGTGATAGATCTATTGGGAATATACTTTCCGATGTGCTAATATGCGCATCTAGTAAAAGAAGAGGTGAAATCGCATTTTATCTCATCTCGAGTATCTATACCATCAGGAGTGAGCATTGGGTGGCATGTAAAGAGAGGAGAGGGGAACACAATATTATTCACACAGTAAGGTTGGTTGAGTATTCATCATTTTTGTTTTTGGAAATAAGTAGTCATGATGTATTCATGCAGTCAATAATAATGGTAGAGGCGTATTGTATCACGAGTATGGGCACTCACATGGACACACTGTCGGACCCCAGGATCACAACTATGCAAATATGTTATGTGTATTAGTCATGCAAACGTACTGTGTTACCACTCCTAGGCCGAATTACATCAGCAAGCATGCCCGCACAACATCAGCCCTTTAAAACCTCTATGGCACCATGAACTTATCATAACCAAATCTGCATAACAATGAGATCTCGAGTGCCTTAAACCCCTCACGTGTACTATATCCATACACGCATCATGCACGAGATGGGTAACGACAACCGGTAACACAACAACAGTCCCTACGACTCGAGATATATATAGAGAAGGTCATAACAAATAAAGCAGAAAATTACACGTAACAGCCCAGGATTTAGAATTTGGGACTACAATTTTTTTAGAAAATTGCATTGCATCATGGCAACTCATGCAAAGTCTTGACTCAAAAAACTTTTGCCAAAAACCCTACATGAAATCCTCAAATCAACTTTTAAGGTTTTATTCAAAAAATATTTTCTTTAAATTGGACAGGAATATTACTCAATAGAGGTCCTAAAAAGTATTTTGGTATTTTCCTTATATATTCAGAAGTCAAATCCTATTTTTGGTATTTTTCAAATTAGCCATGTGACGTGTCAATTGAAAATGGCATGGTTCATGAGTGACCGTCGTTTGGGTGCCATTTTAAGGCTGGTCAGGTTCCGTGCCAGGTTCCTACTTCCGGCATGCGATCTGGCTGTGGCCGGCGCTAGGTGATGGGGCGTGGTCACCGGCTTACCTTGGCGCCCGGTGGTCTTGGGACGCCGGCGTTGGGTGCTGCCCTTTCAGCGTCGCCGGGGTCGGGATCCAGATTCCGATGTCTGGGGTCGGAGTCTGGCTCCGATGGGGAGGAGGCCATGGTGGCGAGGGCTGCTCTGGAGGATCTGGGGGATGAGTCTGGCGCGCAGGGTTGGACAACTGTCCGGCGGCGGCATCGGAAGATCGGGGAAGAGCTCCAGCAAGCGTTCTGGGAGGAGATTGGGTTTCCGACGGCGGCTTCGAGGTTCTGGGAGCGTGGCTCGCCGTCCTCTCCACCCTGGTCACCTCATCTGCCTCCCGTGCCTTAGCAGGGGGGGGGGGGGGGTACGGCGTCGCCGGTGGGGTTTATCCTCAGCCGAGGACCTCGGATGCGGCCATGGCGTGGCCCATTGCATCCTCGTCGCTCGTATGCGCCCCCCGTTCTCGGGGCGTTTTTCCCAGAGCGGATCTCACGAGCTGATGACGGGTCGGGGATCGCGCGATCATCGCAGGCGTTACTGCAGCGTGCGGACGTGGATCGCGCGCAGACACATGCATGTGGGGCCGGCACCGAAACTGAGTCGGTCTCAGCGTGGCGCTCGGTGGCCCGGGTTCTAGGGCTGGGTCGTACGCGCGGGGGTCTCCCAACCTCGCTGCTTTCGCCGGAGCCGTCTAAAAAAACCTTATGCTTTGCCGCCTCACATCTGCCCGCCTCACGATCGCCCTCCGTCACCGTCCTCTTCTCCGCCGTTTTCTTCTGCTTCACCGCCGTCTGCCCGTCTGCCGTCATATTCATCTTCTCTGCTATCAGCAGACCACTCGACGGCCTCCCGCACGTTTGCCCAGGCCATGCGTGGGTCGGGTTCGATGGTTGGCGCCCCTAGCCGACCGAGCGGGCCTGCGCCAGTGGTGGCGGCCGCGGCTGTTAGGACGCCGGCTCCTTCTGCCGCTGCTTCTGCGCATGGGATGCATGCCCCTCGTGCCTCTGTGCATGCGCCGTTGTGGCCTGCTGCGCCCGTGCCGGCGGGAGGGCCGCCTAACTCTGCCGCTCTTGGGGGTCGGCCTATAGGCCCTATGCAGCAGCATCTTGGTCCGTTCAACAACGGGCCGCCGCCGTTCTCCTGGCCGCCGGGGATGCCACCGCCGAGAGCATTCCTGCAGGGGATGGGTGCGCCACCGTCTTTCATGGCACCGTTTGGTCAACTGCCGTTGCAGCCGCCGTTTCGAGGTCAGCCCAATCCTGGAGCTCCCTTTCCTCAACAAGGGATGTACTCGCATGCTGCGACACCCCAGCTGTTTAATGTTGGAGTCGGAGCTGCGGGTGTAGCTGCGCCGAAACGGAAGAACAAGAAGAAGAAGCCTCAGGTGGATCAACAGGTGGGTTCGCAGTTTGTTCAGTTCCAGCCGCAGTTTCATCAGCAGTCTGTTGGACAATATGGGTACCCCGGTGTGGCAGCGGGGGCTCCCTTCCAGGCTTCGGGCCAACAGGAGACCTACCAGTATGGTGTGCAGGGGACCGTTGATACCGCTGTGCCTGTGGCTGCCGCCCCCAGAGGGGGTTCCTATTGCACCAGTTGCTTCGGTGGGTAAGAAGAATCTGAAGGCTGTTCGTTGCTGGAAGTGCGTGGTCAATACTCATGCGACTAAGGATTGCAAGGCTGTTCATTATTGTTATATTTGTGATAACTCCAATCACCCCACTTTGAGATGCCCTGTCCTTAAGAAGCCGCGTCCTACTCCTTACATGGCCGGTATTGGCAATGAAAGGACTTTGTTCTCTCAGATTCCTGATATTGTGGTTCGTGATCATCTGGGGACGTCTCAGTCCCCCATTGCTCTAGTGAGTGTTTCTGGACAGATGGTGACGGCGGATGTTGTTCAGCGTCAGATAGCCAGGAGATGCCCGGTGCGTGGTCAGTGGAAGTGGGAGGCTTTGCCGCATGGAGAGGATGCCTTCCTTGTGAGTTTCCCATCTTTTGAGGATCTCGACAGGGTGGATGGGATTTAGGTGTCTGTGCCTCAGGGCTATTCTCAGCTGGCTTTCTCTGTTTTTCGTGCGATGGAGGTGCCCCACAAGTTTGAGCTCAAGCAGGTCTGGTTGCACGTTGAGGGGGTTCCTCATTGTTTGCGGTCCTTCTGGGGTCTGTGGGCTGTCGGTGGGCTCATGGGGCTCACTCAGGATGTTGACTTGTTCAGTTTGAGACGACGTGGAGTCGTTCGGATACTGGTTGCAATGACTGACACCTCGGTTTTCTCGCAGCTGAGTGACGCTTTGGGTCATTATCTTAAGACAGATGTTGTGGTCCAGATCAAGGCCTATGAGATTCGTTTCCGTTTGGAGCCTGCAGGTTATGCTCCAGAGCCTGAGTTTGTTCCTTTCCTATGACGGAAGAGGGATGAGGACCATGATGATGATACTAATGGGAAGGGCCCCGATGATGCTATGGATATGTCTGATTCGACCGGTGGTTTACAGGATACTGGGTTGGCTCTTCTTCAGCCCAGACTGGTCAGGGGGACTCGGTGCCACCGTTTTCAATACACTGGGCCCAACTTTCATCTCAGGGTTCTACACCTTTGATCGCGGTCACTCCTTTTAACCCCAACCCTTCTACGCCGCGTGGAAATGAAATTCTTGAGTCGCTTCCGTTAGGCTCTCCTCTTCGTGGTGTTGCTTCTACTGTGACTTCTCCTCGGGTCTCTCCTTCTCAGCTGCAGGCTGCTTTGCGGGTGGCTGCTGCTGGGGCTCGGACTTCTCAGCGGTCGACGTCCCCTACTCGTTGTAGGCCCAATGTATTGGGTTGATCCGTTCCTCGTCAGGAGGGACCCGTGCTGGAGCCGGTGTTTCAGGGGCTGGACCACAAGTCCACGGCACGGAGACTGGCCCAGGTGGGGCCGGTCGACCGCGGTGCTCCTCCGCTCTCACCGACTTCAGCACGGGTCACGCAGACTGGTTGCTCGTTGATCCAGGCATGTGGCCTTGGGTTGAGCGGGGAGCCGGGTTCTCCGTCGCAGAGACTGGCCCAGGTGGGGCTAGTCGTTCGCGATGTTTCTTCGTCTTCACCGCCTGTTGTCTTGGACACGCCTGCTAGCCCCCCGCTGAGTAGGGAGCCTGGGTCTCCGTCGACCCATGCTGTGCTGGCGCATGGCGATGCTTCTGGGGGGCGGCGGACTTTGGCCGTGGTCTGGCAGCCCAGGAGGGGTAGCCGGGTCATGCCGCGAGGAGGAGTGCTCGGCATGGTATTGATGCTTCTGGGGCTTCAGCTACGGATGACGACTCGATGGTCAAGGCCATGCGGAGGAAGGCAGAGAAGAACCTCGACTCGCAAGGTATAATGAATTAATCAAAGTCCTTCCTATCTTTTTCCAATTCGTCTATCGCTGAAAAATTGGCTAGTGTTGGAGTTAGTTTGGGTAGATCTGTCAAGGATGTTTCTTTTTCTACTTCTGTGTTGAGACGAATGGAGGTTGACCGTTTAACGGTTACTGCTAAGACTCATTTTGTTTCTGATCCTTCACCGATTGAGGAGGAGGAGTTGCATGCCACAGTAGATGGTCAACTCCTCTCTCACTTAGTTGGTGAAGTATCAGAGGTGGGCTTTGATGAGACAGAGTTGGGTTCATTATTTGAGCTTACAGCTTCTGGTCGAAAATCGAAGGGCCATAAATCTCGTAAAAGGTCTCGGGTATCCAAATCTCCCATTGTTTCTCAATGAATGGCATGTTCTCAAATAGCAGAGGTCTTCATGACTTGGCTAAATATTTGTTCTTTGTCGATTGCGTGAGAGATCACAATTTGGATTTCTTGGGTATTTCTGAGACTGGTAGACGTGATTTCTCACAAACTGAACTCAATCGCCTTTTTGGTGGAGTGGAGTTCACGTGGGTATCACGTCCGCCGCGGGGGTCGATCCGGGGGAATCCTGTTAGGCATCCGAAATGAGACTATGGAAGTCTTGGCCAGTTCGGTTGGAGATTTTTTTATTAAACTCCATATTCGTAACAAGGTTGATGATTTTGTATGGTCTCTAGTCGCTGTATACGGGGATGCCCAGGAGGTTTTTAAGGCGGACTTTTTACGAGAGTTGGTCAATCTGACTAAGGACAATCCGTATCCTATTCTCATAGGTGGAGATTTCAACTTGCTCAGATTCCCTCACGAAAAAAGTTGGGGTCGTTTCGATGATCATTGGCCTTTCATGTTCAATGCTGTCATAGAAAGCTTGGATTTACGAGAGGTTACAATGATTGGAAGACAATTCACTTGGGCCAATAGTCTTCCTGAGCCTACATATGAAAAATTAGATAGGGTGGTTACGGATACCGAATGGGAAGATAAATTCCCTATGGTAACTGTTCGGGCCCTAGAACGTATTGAGGCTTTATCGGATCATGCTCCTATTTTATTGTCTGTTGGAACACCACCACGCAAATCTAAACATAGCTTCAAATTTGAACTTGGATGGATGGAGCGTGAGGGTTTTTATGATCTCGTAAAGGCTATTTGGGAGAAACCTGTTAGTGGTTAAACACCTTTACAGCGATGGAATAACAAAATGCGTGCGTTACGCAAATTCCTTCGTGGTTGGGCAAGACATACTGCTGGTATCCTTAAAAAAGAGAAAATACGCCTTTCATCTATTATTAATGATTTAGAGGCTTCTGCGGAAGTCAGGCTCTTAACTGCACAAGAGATTGAGCTTAAAAACCAATCAAATGCAAAAATTACCAGACTGCTCCGAGAGGAGGAACTCAAGTGGTATCAACGCTCTAAAGCGAAATTCAGTCTGGAAGGAGGTGCGAACACAAGATACTTCCATGCTATAGCTAATGGCAAGCATGAGAAGAAACTTATTCACTCTCTTTTCCAGGATGAAGGTATGATTGAGGGGCCGGAGCAACTTAAATCGTATATTACTAGTTATTATAAACCTCTGTTTGGGACACCACCAGTGAACTCCTTCTCGCTGGATGAGTCCCAAACGGCGGATATTCCTCAGGTTTCTATGCTGGAAAACGACTTTCTAACTGCTCAGTATACGGAGGATGAGGTTAAGAAAGCCGTTTTTCAGATGGAACATAACAGGGCACCATGACCGGATGGCTTTCCGGTGGAATTCTACCAAAAATTATGGGAAGTTATCAAAGAGGACTTCATGCTCTTGTTTGTGTTTCTACATGCCGGGCAGCTTGACCTTTTTAGACTCAATTTTGGCAACATAATTTTACTACCTAAGGTTAACAACGCAGAACGGATATAACAATATCGTCCAATCTGCCTTCTTAACGTTAGTTTTAAAATTTTCACCAAAGTTGCTACGATTAGACTAAATTCGGTCGCTGACCATGTTGTAAGCCCATCTCAAACTGCTTTCATGCAAGGAAGGAATATCCTAGATGGGGTAGTAATCTTGCATGAAACAATTCATGAACTACACTCAAAGAAGTTGAATGGTGTATTGTTCAAAATTGACTTTGAGAAGGCTTATGATAAGGTTAATTGGTCTTTCCTTCAGCAAACACTCCGCATGAAAGGTTTTTCTGAGGAGTGGTGTGCTCTCGTACGGTCTTTTGTGGCTGGTGGTAGCGTTGCCATCAATGTTAATGATGACACTGGCAAATACTTCCAGACCAAAAAAGGTCTAAGACAAGGGGATCCACTATCGCCTATACTATTTAACATAGTGGCTGATATGTTGGCTATCCTCATCGAGAGAGCTAAGGTTGATGGCCAAATTGAAGGATTGGTTCCTCATCTGGTTGATGGTGGTCTATCCATTCTTCAATACGCAGACGATACGATCTTATTTATGGAACACGACTTGGAGAAAGCGAAGAATTTGAAGTTAATACTATCAGTGTTTGAACAACTCTTTGGTTTGAAAATTAACTTCCACAAAAGTGATTTGTATTGTTTTGGCGAGGCTCTGAACGAGTCCCACCTATATGATGAACTTTTCGGCTGTAGTCAGGGGCATTTTCCAATCAACTATCTGGGAATACCGATTCACTATCGGCGTCTCACGATTGCTGAATGGAAAATCGTTGAGGAAAGACTCCAAAATCGTCTTAATAGTTGGAAAGGTAAATTACTATCCCTTGGTGGAAGACTGGTCCTCATAAACTCAGTACTCACCAACATGTATTGTATATGATCTCGTTTTTCCAATTGCCAAAAGGTGTCTTGATGAAAGTGGATTATTTCCGATCAACATTCTTTTGGCAAGGGGATAGTGAAAAAATGAAATATAGACTGACTAGATGGAATGTGCTTTGCCGACCAAAAGAATATGGTGGACTGGGCATACAGGATTTGCAAGTCAAAAACACCGCACTTCTTGGTAAATGGCTTTTCAAACTTCTATCAGAAGATGGTGTTTGGCAGCCCATTCTATGGAGGAAATATGTTGGCTCCAAAGCTGTGTCTCAAGTGGTTTGGAAACCCGGTGATTCACACTTTTGGGCTGGACTAATGGCGTCCACAAAACATTTCTTCCGCTTTGGTGTCTTCAATATTAAGGATGGATCACAGGTTAAGTTCTGGGAAGATAAATGGCTTGGCCAAACTTCTCTTCGTGAACAATACCCAGCTCTATACTCGATTGTTAGGCCCAAAGGAGATACCCTTTCGACAGTATTGGGATCTGACCCTCCTAATGTGTCTTTCAGACGAAGTCTCTTAGGCCCTAGACTTGTATCTTGGAATGACCTTCTTTTACGACTATCCACGATACAGTTGTCTGAGGGGACGGACGAGTTCAAATGGAAACTACTGAAAAGTGGTAAATTTTCGGTTGACTCATTATATAGAGCATTGATCCAACCGGATATTCCAGCGGTTGATAATTCTAAAATTTGGAACATGAAAATACCACTTAAAACGACGATTTTTGCTTGGTACCTTCGTAAAGGGGTTATTCTCACAAAGGATAATCTTGTTAAGAGGAATTGGCAAGGAAGTACACAATGTGTTTTTTGTCATCATAATGAGACAATTCGGCATTTATTCTTCCAATGCAAATTTGCTCGTACTATATGGTCAATCATCCATGTAGCCTCTGGTTTATCTCCTCCACGTTCAGTTACCAATATATTTAGTAATTGGTTGCACGGAATACACGATAAATATGGGACTCTATTTAGGATAGGAGCGCTTGCCATTATTTGGTCGCTTTGGCTATGTAGAAATGACAAGATTTTTAATAACATTGTGTCTTCTTCTCTTCAGGTGATCTATCGTGCCACGGCTATCCTACGATCATGGACTACTCTCCAACGTATAGAGTTTCGCGACTTATTTGCGGTGGGGTGTACGCGATTGGAGGCCACGGCGAGGGATATTTTCTCCCGACATGGATGGCAGCGTGACCTGCGGATAGACATGCCTTGGATCGACGTGTGCCGTCGTTATGTATCACTTTTGTAACGTTGTTTCTTTTGTTCCGGATTTTTCTCTGAGCTTGATCGGCTGTGTGCATCCTAGCTATGCAGAGGCCGGGTGTAAACATTATGGATAATAATAAAGCGCCCATTTCCAAAAAAAAGTGTAGAACACAAGGCACCACGCAAAAATGTGCATAGCACAACGAAAGTTTATAAAATTTGAAGGAAGCAAGCATTTTACTAAATCAAGTATTTTCTTCGGTATGATTTTCTTAGCTATACACCATATTTATCTGATGTACGCTCTTCCATGTTGCATTGAAGAATAAGGTGATACAACAACTGGTGTGGAACTATGTGCATCTTTCATTTTTTCGAATAAGACACTCGATATACAATAAAACAAATTGTGCTAGGTTACCTACGGATAATTGTATAGATTTGGTGAAGTTAATAAAATGTGCCCAAAGAGATCGTAAGGTGCAATTACAAATTTTCGAAGCAGCAATAATGCTAGAGCAAGGATTGGTAAATCATATGGAAGTGGAGTGAAGGAGAGGTGGGAAAAAAAATGTTGCTTTGCCTATTGGAAGGAAAGGGTGGTTAAAAGGATATGACCATGGAGAATAGAAACTTGGGAAAAAAATATGTATTTATCGTCATGAATGGACACCATATGCCATCATATGCCCCACTTGTTCCTAAATCAGAACAATTGTTATAGTGTGTCTAGATTTTTTTCTGTTACATCATAGCAATTCACAAGCATTCAACTAGCAGATATAACGTCTATGCAGGCATTGTAGATCATTGTAGATCACTATAGACATCTATAGCGTTGCGCTAAAACTGGTCGATTTGGCCTCTCTTCGGGCAGCAGATTCATATGTATTTCATATATCAGGTAATGAGCATGCTCGGTTTTTTTCCTGCGATGTTTGGGCAACAGATTCGTATGTCTTTCATATAGTCTTGCCACCCTTATCATTATGTGTTTTTTTTGCGGGTAAAACCAAACCTTTATTAATCAGAAGCGATTACATTCGGATCAGCAGCAAGGTCTTGAAGCACAAAATCGGGGCTTGATCCAATCCATATCATAGTTCTATTTTCTGTCCTAGCCCAATTGGCTAGACAGTAGCTAATCCTCACCTAACAGCAGCAACACCATTTCACAGCCAAAATGTAATAAGAACTTAAGATCTCAAGCACAACAACACCATTTCACAGCAGCACCATTTCATCTAGAGGCAGCACCATATATATAACAACATCACCATATACAGCTAATATACAGAATATACACCATATACAGCTAGAGAATATACATCTAATATACACTATATACAACTAGAGAATTTTAACCATCACTATAGGTAGTAATAGCAGTAACAGTAGCTAGTAAAACTCTCTAAATAGCAGTAGCATTTATAGCTAATATACAACTATTTTAACAGTAGCTACTTAATGGACATAAAAGCGCAAATACATCACCTTCTAAGTTATACCAATATACCAGATTCTAAATTCTGTCTAGCTTGATAACAAATTCCATAGAAAATGGCAAGAAAATGATATGCAGAAATAAACACGATGCAGCAAAAAAAACTTTCTTTATGAACTATTAATTGTACACATGGACTAGATTAGGGAAGTTAAATAGACATCACCATTGCCTAATACCAAGTTGTCATTATCTTATACACTAGACCAAACAGTAATCAAATATCTTAACCACATATACACTCCTGCACCTTATAGGTATCTTTGCCTAATAAAAACAACATGAATTTTCCATTTCTTAAAATAAAGATATTAAGAATTAACATCAACATCCATGAGGCATGCTTGGCTATCAAATAACATCATGCTCTTGTTCATATTTTGAAACACTCTATATGTAGTCCTAATACAAGAACCACCCAACTAAAACCTCTATATTACTGTCAGATTATCCTAGCAATTAAGCATATAATATGTTCAGAAGCAAAACACACAATCAAGGTCACTGAACAGCACAAATACTAGGTTGTCAAACATCACATCCTCTAAATCATAGTCCAGACTCTAGTAATAAACCAACACCATTTAATTAAGAAAGTTATGCTTTTCATGAATTGGTTTATTATCTGGTATTCTTAATATCTATAGCAAGTTTACAAGAAACTGCTGCATTGATTGGTTGTAAGAAAATGCAGTTCTGGACTACTTGGATAGCTCACTTGTGCTGGGATGATACACTGTACTAGGTGTTAGGCTTAGGAGTTCACATGGTGGGAGTAGCAGAGGCAAGAAAACCAATTAAGAATGTGAGAGTAAGACGTGATGATCCCATGCAATGGAGACATCTCTCTATCTCTCCCTCTCTGCCGCAGGAAAGAATATGTCTATCTAGCTGTCCATCAAATTAGCCATCAACTAAATATATATTCAATCAGATTAAAGCAACAGATGAGGAAGCTTCTTCTTGGATCTCTGTATATTAATCTCACCAGCTGGATTGATTACGCACATGACCAACATAACCTCCCTCCCTAGCAGATGCCACTTGCTCCTCATAAATAAACTTGTTTTTTCTCATTCACTCAGACCAAGGTCGCAATTGGACTACACAATATGATACACAATTAACCAGGTCGCAATGGGACTACTTTCATAGATTGAGATGTTGTCTGGAGCAAGCGAAAGAATCAGCGATTACCTGGCAGACGGTGGATGGAAGACGGCGATGTGGACGCTAGCTGGCGGACGGTGGACGGCGAGGTGGCTGCTAGTGGCGGTGGCGAGCGAGGACCATGCACTACCCATCTCCTCCTATGCACTGCGGACGGTTTCCTCCACGGGCTACTCCACGGCTCGGCGGCGTGGGCGTCTCTCCTCCACATACGGGCTGCGGTGGGGGCAGGGGCTTTGGCGGCGGGGGCTTCTCTCTTCAGCGCGGCGGTGGTGGCTCCGACAGCGAGGGCTAGGGAGGCTAGGGTTTGCCCGTGGTGAGGAACTGTCTCAAGAATCGAATGGAGAAGGGGATTAGCAGGGGAAAGACGGAACCGTTTATTTGGCTAAGTCCACAGGTTCTGTGGCGCATTTTGGCAATATGCGCCACAGAAGTTTTGCCAAAATGCGCCACAGAACCTGTGGACTTAGTACAAAAAACAGCGCGCGTGGTAGTATGACAAGATCATACACTTGCCTTAGTGGTCTCCGCTTGCTTTGTGCCATTCTAAACCTATGGCAGCCAGGTTCGAATCCTGGTTGTCTCAGACTCTTTTTCTTTTTAAAAAAATATTTTTACTTATAGATATGTTTAAAATAAAGCAAGAACATATACAAACATTCATATTTATTCAAAAAACTCTCTCCCCGAACATATACAATCATGTGATGTGTTTTTAATTATAGATATGTTAAAAATAAAGGAAGGACATATACAAACATTCATATTTATTCAAAAAACTCTCTCCCAGAACATATACAATCATGTGATATGTCGAGCTAGCGTCTCTTCACAAGCATCTTGCCCTTTTTCGTCGCAGTTGAATACTTTAGCCCGTGCACTTTGAGATTTCTTCTTGTGAATGGAGAACCTTTAGTAGGTAGTGTGGTCTTCCTTATTACTTTAGTAGTAGTAGGCATTTCCGAAGTACTTGTCGAATTCCTCTTCGACAAGTACTTGTCTCAGACTCTTTTTCTTTTTTTAAAAAATATTTTTAATTATATATGTGTTTAAAATAAAGCAAGAACATATACAAACATTCATATTTATTCAAAAAACTCTCTCCCCAAACATATACAATCATGTGATGTGTTTTTAATTATAGATATGTTTAAAATAAAGGAAGGACATATACAAACATTCATATTTATTCAAAAAACTCTCTCCCAGAACATATACAATCATGTGATATGTCGAGCTAGCATCTCTTCACAAGCATCTTGCCCTTTTTCGTCGCAGTTGAATACTTTAGCCTGTGCACTTTGAGATTTCTTCTTGTGAATGGATAACCTTTAGTAGGTAGTGTGGTCTTCCTTCTTACTTTAGTAGTAGTAGGAATTTCCGAAGTACTTGTCGAATTCCTCTGCGATCTTTGGGTCGCTGTTTTTGTCAAAGTTTTGCTCGTTGGTGGCTCCTTGCATTCCGATGATGCTCCTCTTGCCCCTCCTAACTACAACACAATTGGGCTTTTACGGGTCGGTAATAAAAAAACATTGATCAACTTGGCTAGCAATACCCAAGGCTCATTTTTTGTGGAGGCATTCTTTGTCAATTTGGCATCTAGTATAACCATTGTGGTGAAATACCAGCCATCTTTTTCCACGTTCTTGGCCCATCTAACACAGAACATCGGTACGATCTCTCCACAGTAGTCGGGCTCCCATATCTCCTCGATCCTTCTATAGAATCTTTCCATGATAGTAGTCCCTTCATTGGCGAAGGGTAACATAGTTACTCCTGAGTTTTAATATTTGTTATTCCTGTCCTTTTCCTCGATGTAGAATCTGTAACCGTTTATGTCGTATGACTGATAGGTCTTTAGGTTGTGCCCTAGGCCCTGCGACAAGGAGAATATGAGTTTTTGATCTTCCATAGAAGGCATCTGTGGGGGATTATCTAGTTGCATTTTTTGAACCAACCCATGAAGCTGAAGTTGTGCTCTCTGGTTACATCTTCCTTCTTCCTCGGCAGGCCCTGGTCGATGTACTCCAGCTCGATTAAGCTTTTGTGCTCTTTCACCCAAGGGCCGACCAATTCATTGTGTTGTAGCGCAAATCGGTGGGCCCTGTCACAGTCGGTGCGTCGACCATCAATGCCGACATGTAGTGAGCAGTAGCCCTCGCAGTAACCATATCCACCAAGCCTGCCAAGGTGCTTCTTGGTGGGTATTCCAACATCCTCGTTCTCGGTGGTTAGATAATTCTGGCAGAAGGATATGCACTCATAGATCAAAAAGCCCTTGGCTATGCTTCCATCTGGACGGGACCTGTTGCGAACGAATCCTTTGATGATACTGTTTAGCCTTTCAAACGGCATCATGTTGTGCAGGAATGTCGGCCCGAGCTGGATGATGTCATCCACGACATGTACAAGCAGATGCACCATGATGTCAAAGAATGCGGGCGGGAAGTAAATCTCGAGCTTGCATAGTATCATCACGATCTCTTCCTGTAGCCTGTCGAGCTGCTTCACATCGATCGACTTCCTAGATATGACGTTGAAAAAGTTACAGAGGCTAAACAGCGTCTCACGGACATGCTCGTCCATTATCCCACGGATCTCAACGGGGAGTATCTGCATCATCAGCACGTGACAGTCATGAGACTTCATACCGCTGAACCTGTTCTTCGCCACGTCCAAATATCTGCTTATCTTCACCGAGTAACTGTGAGGAACTTTCACTCCTAGGAGGCACCTGAAAAACTGCTCGAGCTCCTGCAGACTCGGAGTGAAGCAGGCAGCGCGAAGCACCACCTCATTCTTCTTAACTCTTTTGCGGCGACCTTGAGTCCCTTCCGTCTGATCATCATCATCATCACTATCAGGGTATTGAAGATCTTTCTTGATGCCAAGCAATTTAAGGTCCTTTCTTGCTTTCGGCCCATCCTTGGTCCTCTCCAGCATGTTCAGTAGAGTGCCAAGCAGACTCTCGGTAACGTTCTTCATGATGTGCATTACATCGAGGCTATGGGGAGTGTGGAGGACCTTCTAGTACGGCAGGTCCCAGAAAACAAACATTGCTTTCCATACACCCTGTAACGGCTTTGTCCTCGGTCGTTTTTTCCCGACGCAGGGCAATCTACCCAATTATTCAAAAGCTCCTCAATTTCTTCACCGCTCCTCGGACACGGGGCTCATTCGAGCTCGTCCTTACCATTGAACAGGTCACCGCGTTTTCTCCACGGGTGATCCATGCGGAGCCACTTTCGAGTACCTTGGAACACAGTTTTTGAAGACCCAGGATCCCTTGGTAGCTGGAGATGTGGTGTCTCATCCATGCACTTGACACATGCATTGTGTCCGTGGTCCACCTGGGCCGATAAATATGCATAACTAGGATAGTCCTGCACCGTCGTGAGCAACGCGGCTCTTAGATGGAAATATTCTTTAGTGTAGGCGTCCCACGTACGGGTCGACGTCTCCCACAAGCTGGTTAACTCCTCTCTCAATAGCCCGAGATACAGATGCATATCGATACCTGGTTGTTTCGGCCCCTGAATAAGAATACTCATGTGTACGTACCTTTGCTTCGTGCACAGTCACGGGGGAGGTTGTGCGGCCATAGAAACATGGGCCAGGTGCTATGCGTGCTACTCTGGTTTCCAAAAGGATTGAGTCCATCGGTGCTCATACCCAGCCTAATGTTCCTTGTATCACCCCCGAACTATTTGAACTCAATGTCTAATGCATTCCATGGGCTAGCGTCTGAAGGGTGTGTCAGGATCATGCTCTTCTCTGGATCATCTTTAGGTTTCTCCCTTTCCGCGTGCCATTGCATGAGCTTTTCTTCCTTAGGATCTACGAAATATCGCTGCAGACGGGGGGTGATAGGTGATGGTTCAAAATATATCGAGCTCGTTGGGAACCCTAAGAGGAAGATATGATGAGCACAACAAAAAAAATTCCCTCAGTTATGAAACCAAGGTTATCGAACCAGTAGGAGCAAGGGAACAACCCCAAGGTATTGTTTCCAACTTGGAATCCTGCACAACACAACTACAGAACTTTGCCTCAACTTACAGTGAGGTTGTCAATCTCACCGGTTTTGCTGAAGAGAAAGGATTAAACGTATTGTGTGGAAGATAGTAATTGCTTGCAGAAAGTAAACAGTAAAATAGTAAATAGTAGATGGTAGATTGGTGGTAAAAGAAAGGACGGGGGTCCATAGTTCACTAGAGGTGATTCTCCTTAAGATAGATAACATGTTGGGTGAACAAATTACAGTGGGGCAATTGACAGACACCGAGAAAGCATACATGCATATACTAATCATCTTGAATCCTATGAGATTTGATTAGGAATTACAACATTATACAGAGCCCGTAATCCAACCGCATCTATGACTAATAATCCACCTTTAGGTTATCATCCGAACCCCCTCCAGTATTAAGTTGCAAGCAACAGATAATTGCATTAAGCAAAGTGTGTAAAGTAAACAATACGATTGTCCCATGGACAAAGGATTGTTATTTTCTCCCTAGTAGGAACAGCACATCTAGTACTTTACCTGTCACTTCCCCAGATTACTAGAGGCATGAACCCACTATCGAGCATAAATACTCCCTCTTGGAGTTGCTAGCATCTACATGGCCAAGATAGCTACTAACAACAGAAAGCATGCAAGATCACAAATAACATAGACATGATAGAATCAATAATCAATCTGAAATAGCATCCCAATATCCATCGAATCCCTGCAAACACAACATGTAATATTACAAATAGATGATGTTGATCAGGAACGGAGCGCATAACATCTAAACATGATAGCACAAAGGAGGAGAACCAACCATCTAGCTACTACATGGACCCATAGTCTAGGGATGAACTACTCACACATCACACCGGAGGCAGGCATGGTGATGAAGAAGGCCTCCAGGGTGATCTCTCCCCTTCGGAAGGGTGTCAGGAAGAGCTTCAGATCCGTCCCAATATAGGGATGGAGATGACGGCGGCTACAGACTCTTTCGTGGAAATTTGATCGGGTCCTTTGGGTTTTCGTCCCGGGAGGCTTTTATAGGCGGAAGGGCAAGGTCAGTGGAGCACTAGGGGGCCCACACCCCCTGGTGGCCTGCCCCCCAGGTCGCGCCGCCACTAGGTGTGGCCACCCTAGTGCGCCATTTCGTCTCCCATCTGGACTTCGTGTTGCTTCGGGTAAAATATTGACTTTGTCTTTTGTCTGGTCCAATTCCGAGAATATTTCCTTACTAGCTTTTCTGAAACCAAAAACATCAGAAAACATGCAACTGACACTGTGGCATCTTGTTAATAGATTAGTTCCAGAAAATATATAAAAATACCTCAAAGTATGAACAAAACATAAGGAAGTAGATATAAAACAAGCATGGAACATCAAAAATTATAGATACGTTTATGACATATCAATAGGAAAGTACCATACCACTTTTCGAGGAACTTTCTTATTCCCTCTCTTGTACCGTCCTTGGCCGCACACCAGACATGTGGTTCTATCGGCATACTCATTCCGATAAAGTGCGCAATCATTGATGCATGCATGGTATTTAATGTGTGGTAAGTCGAGAGGGCACACGGTTTTCTTGGCCTCCTCGATACTTGTTGGCAATATGTACCCCTAAGGAAGTCGGTCATGCCAGTATTCCATGTTCGTGTTGAAGCTCACATCGGTCCATTTGTGTTCAGCCTTTATCTCTAGAGCCTTGAGCGTTACACTCAAACGTGTTTCCTCGAGGCGACACCCAGGATACAATGGAGTTATCCCGTCTATCTCCATTTGGGCCAGCTTGACTTTCTCTCTGGCTGCAGCTTTGTCGTTGCTCGTCTCCTTGAGTAGCAGTTCTTGAACATGAGGGTCCTGCAAGGCCGAAGTTAGCAGCGTCTGTGTGTTCGTGTCTTCTCCTTCTTCATGATGATCATGCCCGTCGCCATCTCCTTCTTCATGATGATCATGCCTGTCGGCATCTCCTTCTTCATGATGATCATGCTGATCATGCCCGCCGGCATATCCTTCATCATGATGATCATGCCTGGTAGACTCTTCATCTTCTCGCCCGCCCACGTCTTCGTGACCACCATGTCCTGCAGGCGCCTCATTGAGGTCGCGCATGAAACCGCGCCTGAGTAGGTGACCCTCCAATTGTCCTGAATCAGGGTCAATCCAGCGCTAGAGTTTGCTTGTTTGTCATGGACATCTTATCATGGTCTTGTTGTTCAGAATCATGTCCTCCTTTGCGTCTTTCTTGTACCTAGCAATTCGACCTTCGCTCATCGTGAGGACCATCGTTTCCTAAGCGGTCACAACAGAGAGTATAGGTTAGAACCACACCATATGCACACACACACATGCATGAATGCTAGCCGGAAAAATTCAGCATGACCTTTCCTAAAATTACGACATATGGGTAGTGCAAAAATTTGCCGAAATGGAAATGAATCAACATTTCGGTAAACATCCATGCACCAAACCGGCCAGGACAACAACAAGCAAGCAACAAAAAACTTCCTCTCAATGCAAACATTCATGCACCACACAAGCATCATCTCGCCATGCATCGCACACACACCGCCCGCGCGACAAGCTTCACCTACATGTTCATGGCCAAGTACTCACCTAGTAGAGTCAATAATAGCGAGACGAGACCGCGCGATGAGAGAGTGTGGACAAATAGATCTACTAGTTGGTGAAGAGGAAATTAGTAAACAAATAGAGATGTGAGAGAGAAAAGTAAGGAACTTTTAGATCTACAATTTGGAGTGAGGATTCCACTTACCAATCTATGGATTAAAGTAGGTTTAGTTAGAAAAAATGGAGAAACTATGGGCAAACTGGGGTGGGAGGGAGGAGGAAGACGAGCTGGGAGGAGGTAAAAAGGAAGAAGAGATGTGAAATGGGTGGTGGTGGATAGATAGGGGGTGAGCTTGCCACCTTTTTCACATGGATCTGGATGCCTTGATCTGTAGCGCATATTGCTGCTATGCGCCATAGATGTTCAAACTTATGTGGCGCATATTGCAATATGCGCCACAGAACAAGGTGGTGCAGGTTAAAGTTGTGGGACCCAAGTCAGGTTTCTATGGCGCATGCATGGATATGCGCCACAGAAAGGAAACATGTATGTAGCGCATATCAACACATGCGCCACAGAAAGTAGGTCAAAAAGATTCTGTGGTGGGCCCGCCTCCACTTTCTATGGCACATAAGGAAATATGTGCCACAGATCTTGTCTCTTCTGTGGCACATATGTCATTATGCGCCAGAGAAAGTAGATCGCCCCACCCCGGCTGGCGGGTCCCACCTAACTTCTGTGGCGCATGTATACTGAAATGCGCCACAGATGTTTTTAGTTTCTGTGGCGCATTTTACCTAGTGCGCCACTGATGCTTGTCTATGGCGCATGCTTTTTCATATGCGCCACAGAATATCTTGTCTACCTATAGCTGTTTTACTAGTAGTGACAGGCACAACTATATGGCCGGAACAATGCGTTCTTGCCGTATAGTTGGCCTTCTGTCAGAATTATAGGGTTTCCCCTGGCGGCGTAGCTATATGGCCAAAACTATATATTCCCGCCATATAGTTGGTCATCAAACTGTCTGTCCCCTGGAAAGAAAATATACAAAGGCATCAATATCTATACGACCGGAACTATATGGTCGGAACTTTTATCCCCGTTGTATAGTTGGTCGTTAAACTGTCAGTACATTGGAAACTATTGTACGGAGGCACCGATATCTATACGACCGGAGCTATACGGCCAGAATTTTTATTCCCGCCGTATAGTTGGTTGTTAAACTCTCAGTACATATGAAAGAAAAATTATCGATGGCAAAAATATCTATACAACTGGAACTATATGGCTGGGATTTTTATTTCCTCCGTATAGTTGGTCGTTAAACTATCTGTATGTATGAAGGAAAATATTTCGATGGCAAAGATATCTATACGACTAGAGCTATACAGCCGGATTTTTTTCCCGCCATATAGTTGGTCGTTAAACTCTCTGTATGCATCAAAAAATTCTGTTTCTTCGAGAATTCTTTCTTAACCCGAAACTTAGTGATATGCCTTGTTTTGACAGTAAAATAACAACTTTAAGTTTTGACGAACAACAACATGTAGTAACAATAAATTATACCTTTTGAAAACTACAACAAGATATAACTCTAATAGAAATTCATGCAAAAATAAAAATGCCAATGCAACATGAATGCATCAAGACTCAAGACAAAAAACTAAGAAAGACACCTAATGACTTCCGGGTTGCCTCTCGGGAAGTGCTTTCTTATAACCAAGTAGCCAGGCTTTTCTCCAATATGATTTCAATAGATAGGAACCAGAGAATTATTTATTCTTACCTCCAAAATAGGTTTGGAGCACTTACTATGATAGCTTGGTCGAAGTCTCACCCGCTTGCAGTGCATCAGAGTCTTGTAGATAAATGTGTTATTGCTCACAAATGATGATTGGTGCGCCATGTGTGGTGAGCATACCTCCCAAGATAGCTTCAACAAAAGGATTAGATAATTACATGTAAAGTCAAACATTTTACCTTTGATATCATCATCGGGATACAATTCATAGTACTCTTCTTGGGCTACACTATCACAAGGAAACACTTCATAATACTCATCTTTAGCAGCAGGGAAAAATTCAAAAGTGTCTCTATTCTCTAGTTCATCACCTTTGCTAACAAGTTCATCAGTTCTAGAGTTATCAATCGAATCACAAAAAGAAGGATCATCAACAAATGTTTCATCAAAGATGTGCTCTCCCAAAACCTGCTCCTTAATACTAAAAGGATTTATCTCTAGTTCATGATTATTATTGTTCTCCAGATGAGTATCTAGGCATAAAGCCTCCACGGATAAATTATATTCAGTTTCAAGACAATAAGAATCATTACTAGAGACTGAGGAATCATAAACAAACTTATTACTAGTAGATTGGTGCTTGTCTTCAACCTCACCTTTCTGGTGTTTCTCCTTGTTATCCAGTGGTTCCTGATACATCCATTTTGCATCACTATTCTATATCGTAATTTACTGTTATTCATTGATATATTCCATATTAAGAGATGATACTTATGTAATTTCATCTATTTTTGCATGGTTGATGACTTTTGGAGCATAGACCGCTGTAGCCAGGATTCTGATGGAAAAGGTGTTGTTTGGAGGCAAAATTCGCAAAGATCAAAAAATCCAGGAAAATATACGGAAAATCCTATTTTTCCAGAAGACGAAGGATGCTAGAAGGAGGAGTGGAGATGGGCCACAGGGGCCCACACCACCCCCTCGCACGGGCCACCCTAGGCCGCACCACCAGGTGGTGTGGCCACCCTGGCCCACCTCTGGCTCTCCCCTCTGGCATATATAATCCTCCCGAAACCCTAAGACTCGGGGAGCGACCACAGAAAGATTCGACCGCCTCTGCGCGGCGGAAAACACCGAGAGAGAAAGATCTCTCCGGCAGACAAAATTCTGCCCAGGGAATTCCTTCCCGGAGAGGGGAGATCATTGCCATCAACACCACCATCAAGCTGGACTTCATCGGGATCATCATCATCATCATCATCACCCCCATCATCATCAGCAGCACCTTCATCACCATCTCCATACCGCCATAACAATTGGGTTGAATCTTGCATAGTTCTTAGGGGAAACTTTCCCAGTGTTGATTACTCCTTGTAGTAGATGCTATTGAGTGGAACCATTGAATTATTGTTTATGTTCAGATTGTTATACATCATTATTCCATCTCTGATCATGATCCATATGATGTCTTGTGAGTAGTTCGTTTTGTTCTTGAGGACATGGGAGAACTCATGTTGTTAGTAGTGGAGTTGTGTTGAGAAAGATTCAATAGTTTGATTTTTAAGTTGTGTGTACTTCTTCTAGTGGTGTCATGTGAACGTCGACTACATGACACTTCACCTATATGGGCCTAGGGGAATGCATTGTGTATTTGGCTACTAATCGTAGGGGTTGCCGGAGTGACAGAAACCTGAACCCCCGTTAGGAAACCATTGCACAAGGGACGTAAGGGTCTTAGAGTTTAAAGTTATGGTTAGGTTTCTACCTTAATTACTTTCTTGTACTTACGGATGTTTGCAAGGGGTATAATCACAAGTATGTATTAGTCCTAGGAAGGTTGGTACATTAGCACAGGTTCACCCACACAACACTTAGCAAGCTAAAGAAGATTAATCAACTATATGAAGCGAAAGCACTTGACAGTCTTCCCATGTGTCCTCGAGAATGTTTGGTCATCTTAAGTAATACAACCGTCTTGTCCTTTGCTGCATAAAGGATTGGGCCACTTGCTGCATATATTCCTACTGTCTTTTATTTAATCCTACTTTATTTACTTGCTTTATCTAAAACCCCTAAAAATCCGTTTGGTAAGTATTTGCAGAGAATTCCTGATCCATACCACTAGCCAGCACCTTCTGCTCCTTGTTGGGTTCGACACTCTTACTTATCAAAAATACTGTAATACACCCTCTATACTTGTGGGTCATCAAGATTATTTTCTGGCGCCGTTGCTGGGGAGGAAGCCCTATTGGAGAGTGGAACTAGTAACGGAAACTTCTACTGTGAGTATTGTTTACTTCTGTTAGTTGCTTTATTTTCGTTATGGATAATTCGCTGAGTTTCTTATTTGGTAATGCTACTACCACTGCTAAGGTAGTAGATGAACCACCGCCTGCTGAGAATGATGCTTTTAAAATACCTACAAGAATTATTGATCGTGTTATGGATAACTACTATGTTCGGGATGGAACTGTCCATCCCGGTGATCATTTGCTCTTTATACACGAATTATGCGGGTTGTTCAAGTCTGCAGGTATTACTACAGATCAAGTTAAGAAGAAGTTATTCTCATTATCACTAAAAGGAAGAGCTGAGGAATGGTATAAGTTGCTGAAGAATGGTCAAGCTCTTGAATGGGAGGAAATAGTACCTCTCGTTTATTCAAAGTTTTATCCTCCTAGTGAGATTCAAAAAGATCGGAATCAAATATACAACTTTTGGCCTCTTGATGGAGAGTGTACAGCTCAAGCTTGGGGGAGATTAAAGTTACTAATGCTCAAATGTCCCATTCATGAGGTCCCCAACAATATTATTATCAATAACTTTTATGCAAGGCTCCCTCTACATGACAATGATTTATTGGATGCTTCTTGTGCTGGATCATTCACTCGCATGGAAGAAGAAGCTAAATGGGGTCTTCTGGACCGTATTCAAGACAATGCTGAAGCTTGGGAGAATGACAAAGGTAGAAAGTCAGGTATAAATTATGATTATGAATGCATTGAATCTTTTTTGGGAACTGATGACTTTCAAAGTATTAATAATACTTATGGTATTGATTTACAAGTTATTACAAATTGCTTTAAGGCTTTTGCCTCTTATATTGAAATCCCAAAAAGGGGATGGAGCAAGTATCATCCGCCTTATAAAGATATTGTTGACTGTGTTCCTGTTGGGAGTACTGAGTTTTACACTATTGATCACATCTTACCTGAACTTTATATCGAGAAACCCTTCCCTGATAAGGTAAAGGACCATCCTATTATAACTAGTGTACTCACTAAAAGTGCAAAGAGAACTATGAAACTTGATGAACAAATAAACATTGAACTTGTTGTAGCAATTGTGAAAGACCTTGTCACTAAAAGCGTAGAAGATGGACACATAGTCTTTTGTGAGGATGCTTCTAATATTGTTTCACATCCTAATAGAACTAAAAAGGCTAGTGTCCCTGTGCTTTCCGTTAGAATTGGTGATCATTGCTATTATGGTTTATGTGATATTGGTGCAAGTTCTAGTGTTATTCCTTATGAGCTTTACAGAGAAATTATGCATGAAATCAGTCCCTGCGAATTGGAAGAGATTGATCTGGTTATTCACCTTGCTAATAGAGAGACCATCTCTCCAATTGGTATTGTACGGGACGTGGAAGTTCTTTATGGTAAGATCAAGTATCCTGCTGATTTTCTAGTACTTGGTTCTGTTGCTAGTAAAACTTATCCTATTATTTTTGGTAGACCTTTCTTGAGTACTTGTGGAGCTATTATAGATTGCAAAAGGGAGAAAATCTTGACTAAGTTTGATGGGGAATCTTACGAGTTTAATTTTTCGAAATTTACTAAAGAACCTTGAGAAGAGGAATCCCATAATGAGGATTTTAGAGTTGAACAACTTGCTTATATTTCTCTTGCTCCTAACAATGCTTTGCAGCAATTTATGGAAGATCATGAAAGTGAAATCTTCATGGAAGAAAGGAATGAGATTGCCGAGATTCTCCGTAATCAGCCAAAGATGCTTAAGCATAACTTGCCTGTAGAAGACTTGGGTACTACGTTGCCACCTAAAAAGGATCCGATCTTCGATTTAAAACCTCTCCCTGACAATCTTAAATATGCTTACATTGATGATAAAAAGATATATCTTGTTATTATTAGCTCTAAACTTTCAGGGAAGGATGAAGAAAGGTTATTGGAGGTTTTTAAGAAACACCGAGGGGGTATGGGCTACACTCTGGATGATTTAAAAGGGATTTCACCTACTATATGTCAGCGTGCTATCAATATAGAACTAGATGCAAAGCCAGTAGTAGAGCACCAACGACGTTTAAAACCTAAGATGAAGGAAGTGGTAAGAAATGAGGTATTGAAACTCCTTGATGCTGGTATTATTTACCCTATTGCTGATAGTGAATGGGTTAGTCATGTTCATTGTGTCCCTAAAAAGGGAGGTATTACTGTTCTGCCTAATGATAATGACGAGCTTATTCCACAAAGAATAGTAGTAGGCTATAGGATGTGCATTGATTTTAGGAAAGTCAACAAGTTACTAAGAAATATCATTACCCGCTTCCTTTTATTGATCAAATGTTGGAAAGGTTGTCTACAAAGACTCATTTTTGTTTCCTTATGGTTATTCCGGTTTCTCTCAAATTGCTGTTAAACAACAAGATCAAGAAAAAAAATACTTTTACTTGCCCTTACGGAACTTATGCTTATAAACGTATGCCTTTTGGTTTATGTAATGCTCTTGCTACTTTTCAAAGATGCGTGTCTGCTATCTTTCATGGTTTTTGTGAGGAAATTGTGGAAGTGTTCATGGATGACTTTTCTGTCTATGGAACTTCTTTTGATAATTGTCTGCACAACCTTGATAAAGTTTTGCAGAGGTGTGAAGAAACTAATCTTGTTCTTAATTGGGAGAAATGCCACTTCATGGTTAATGAAGGGATTGTCCTTGGGCATAAGGTTTCCGAAAGAGGCATAGAAGTGGATAGAGCTAAAGTCGAGGCAATTGAGAAGATGCCCTGCCCAAGAGACATCAAAGGTATTCATAGTATCCTTGGACATGCTGGTTTCAATAGAAGGTTTATTAAAGATTTCTCTAAGATATCAAAACCCCTCACTAATCTTCTTCAAAAATATGTACCCTTTGTTTTCGATGTTGATTGTAAGGAAGCTTTTGAAACTCTTAAGAAAGCTTTAACTACAACTCCTATCGTCCAACCACCTGATTGGAGCTTACCCTTTGAAATAATGTGTGATGCTAGTGATTTTTCTATAGGCGCTATCCTTGGGCAAGGAATTGACAAAAATTTAAACGTTATTCATTATGCTAGTAAGACTCTTGATGCTGCTCAAAGGAATTATGCCACTACTGAAAAAGAATTCCTAGCCGTCGTATTTGCTTGTGACAAGTTTAGACCTTATATTGTTAACACAAAAGTTACCATTCATACTGATCATGCTGCAATTAAGTACCTTATGACGAAGAAATATGCTAAGCCTAGGCTTATTAGATGGGTACTACTCTTACAGGAGTTTGACCTACATATTGTAGATAGGAAAGGTGCTGAAAATCCTATAGCTGATAATTATCTCGATTGGAAAACATCTCCTTTGATCCTATGCCTGTTAATGATAGTTTCCCAAATGAACAGTTGGATGTGGTAGGGGTAAGCTCGCGAGGGAGCCCTTGGTACACTGACTATGCTAACTGTTGGAAATATGCCCTAGAGACAAATATTAGTAAGGACTATTATCATATTTCATATAGTTTATGGTTAAGTTTTATATCATGCTATAACTCGATTGAGTGGAAACATCAATACACGTGTGATATACAAACAAACAGGGGTTCCCAGTGAAACTCTAGTCACTGGTTCATTGGTCAACAGATGATCATGTTTCCTGATCATGTGGCATTTATGCCAGTTGGAAATGACGTCATCTCATTCTGAGAATGAGATGATGAACCAATACCCAACCTAAACATCGTGACCCGATCATGTCACGAAGTTCAAGTTACAATGATTAGATATGGATCCTCGTAGACTATTCCGTAAACCGTGAGGCTATATCAATCACTGTCCCCCGAGAGTGCTTAGATAGCATCAAATGCCATCTGGTAAAACGGTGGTTATAAAGGTGTGTTCAGGTACTCGGAGGAAACCGTAGAGGCCATATATGTCAAGAGCACGATTTGTCCGTCCATGTTACGGGAAGATACTCAAGGGCCCACTCGGAGAAGTTATATCCAATAGCTGCGCAGCGTGTGATTTGATCATGGGGATATCACTTCTCGGAACGAGTCAAGTAGCATTGTTCAGTAACGAGATTGAACACGACATGGTGATGTCTTTGATCAGATCTCGGGCGATGCAAGTATCGAGTGACAAAGGGAATAAGACACGACTGTCCCGGTTCAAACGACGAAAGATCTTCGTGGAACACATAGGGGTCACATGGCCATCCAGGTCCCTCTGTCGATCATTGGTGCGGGAGTGTCCTAACCATGTCTAGAGTGTTCCCGAACCGTGGGGTATCACGCTTAAGGGCTTGATGATGCTTAGATAGTGTTTATAGGATCAGTGGAATCACCGAAGAAGAGTAGGGAGAAAACTGGAAGGGTTTCGATAAGTCCGGAGGATGTCCGGAGTGGAGGTGGAAGCTATTCCATAGCCACGGAGGTTGAATAATATGTGAATGGATGTTAAATATTGAATTAATAATTTATTCATAATTCTTTAATAAAGAGAAAATCAATTTAAATGGTCAAAGGGGTTAATGGGCCAATTCCCGGAGGGGAAAAGGCCCAAGAGGGGGCCGCACCCCTAGGAGGGGCCAAGGGGGTTGGCCGACGGCCCTAATGGGCCTTCCCCACATGGGGCCCATGGTGGGGCCTGGCCGGCGGCGCCTCCCCCCACCTCCTCCTCCTTTAGTCCCACCCCGGGAGTTTGAGGGAGGGTGTACCCCCTCCTCCCCCTATATATAGTGGGGTATTTGGCCAAGATAAATACACCAATAACCAATAAAGGTCTCCCCACTTTTGGGAGGACCTCTAATTGATATTTTCTCTCTCCCCCTCTCTCTCTCTCTTGTGACCATGGTCCCAAGTTTGGACTGCGCGAGTGAGAGACATCTTCATCGCGGAGCGCCGTCGCACTGCAGGATTCAGATCCGGGAGCTCTACTTCCGCAACTGCTGCTCGAT
The DNA here is from genome assembly GCA_910589775.1 of Avena eriantha. Taxonomy (NCBI): domain Eukaryota; kingdom Viridiplantae; phylum Streptophyta; class Magnoliopsida; order Poales; family Poaceae; genus Avena; species Avena eriantha. The sequence continues at coordinate 79,208,220 of OU342744.1, read as the reverse complement.
CGGGAAGCGAGAGTCATCGTTAGGCACCGTTCGTGTGTAACTCCCCGCGAGGTGTCGCACTTGAGGCACTCAAGTCATTAGAGCCAAGGAGCGCAAGGACTTCATCACGACCTTGAGGTCAACTTTGGATCGTCTACATCAACCACGCTCTCCTAAGCGTTGACAATGCTTTTCGGTCTTCAAGGGTAAGTTCGTGAAAAGCCCCTCCCGTTACTGTATTACTAATAGATAGGTCCTGGTAGCTTCAGGGGTTCATGGGCGTAGAGTAAAATTTTATTGTTTGCATACGCGGAACCCCTTCAGTGGTATCATAGCTAGATCTATGCATAGTAATACTAGTATGGGTAGAACGCACGAGATGTAGCGTGTGGGCATTGATATTTTAGTTGTTTCCCTCGCACGTGTACTTGTGTATACCGCAGTAATGCTTGATGAAGCGGCCCCCAACCGACTTTACATGTTCATTCGCGAGACTGGTCCACGCTTGACATACGGCTTGTACCGTATAAAGTGGCTTAGGGGGGTTGTCTGTCTCTCTCGCATTAGTTGGCATGCCATTTGCAACGGAGGGCCTCGAAAGGGGCGTAGTAGAGACAACTACTTGATCAGCGTTGTGCTGAAAGTTGGTAGGTAAGAACGGTTCTTGTGCGAAAGCCCATTCAGCCACGTAAAGCATGCAAAGATAAAGTAGAGGCGTCTAACTTTGTTTTGCAGAGGGTGTTGCTTTGTGATAAGGTTGTGGCAAAGGTAAAGTAATTACCTTTTGTTACATAGTAGTAGATAGTCACGGAGGTGATGAACTACCACGTCGGAATGACACCGGTACCCTGGTGTCTACGGCGCCGGAACCCTGGTGCCGGAACCCGGTGACGACGGATGGAGATCACGACGTGAAGGACCATATCACATCGCATTTACATTCAATGTTATTGTTTGTATATCTTATTGTGTGCTAGTATTAGATACTCGACAGTAGCCTAATAAGATGATCCCTATTAAAATTACCAACGGTTGTGTTCCCCCTTAGTGTGCACCACCAAGAAAGTTCTTTGGTATGAGGCAGGCCGTTATGATCGGGTGTCAGACATATCTACGTTCGCATACAGTGGGTGTAAGCCATGTTGCACAGCGAATACACTAAGGTTGAGTTGGTGAGCCTAGCATGTATAGACATGGCCTCGGAACAGGGATGCTCGAAAGATCGAGCACGAGTCGCATGAATGATGTGACCGACGTTTAGCGTCCACCCTTGAACCCACATTGATGGCCGTGATGATCGGGGGAGATGTGGCTGATAGGGGTCGTGTTATCACTAGGAACCCTTCTAGGGATAGGCGTTTCTGAGTGGAGTTATTATTAGCTCATTTAATTATAAACTTAGTCTAAATTCCTTTTGCCATTATAAATGTAGATGGGACCTTTCGTGTTGATGATTGATTGGTTAGAAGGAGAGAAGCTCAGATTAGATGGATCGAGCTTCTCCATATGGGTTGCGAGTCTCCATGTTCTCCTTAGCGAGAACGACGTGGTCGAGTACATACTCGACGGGATGGATTTGGATCAGCCCACTGACCTAGAGACCCTAGAGGAGGGAAAGACCACTATCACCGTCGTGAGATGGCCTCCTATATTTCAGTTGTAATGCGTTTCGGAATGGTGGACGAGCTGTGGCCTTTCGTGGGTGATGTCAACCCTCGTTCAGTAATGCTACAGCTTAGGACACATTTCGTGGAGCAGGCACGCATTTGGGAGCATGAGCTGATGGGAGAGTTCCTCTCCATTAAGATGGAGGAGAACTGATCACTGGACGACAACTTGGAGCGCATGCATGATGTGTACATGAGGCCTACATACTTCCTGGACATCTGGATAATGGGCTCTTTTGCAAACGCCGTTGTGCTACGGTCGTACCACCAAGCTACCAAGCACAAGTCCGGACTTGCGTAATGAGGGGCGACGCCGAATCAATGGAGTTCCACCGGTTCATGACACATCTCAGGAATGTGTTAGTTGAACCAGATGTCGGTTAGGTCATCAATGACAAAGGTATATATTTGATATACAGTTTTATAAATGTTATAATCTTCCAAACACATTTGCAGTGTTAAGTATATCTGATACTTGTTCTGTTTTGCTGAAAACAGGTCCTTCTGCATGAGAGGTGCTTGCTGGAGAGGAGGTGGCGTTGCGTGTTGATGGCAAGCATGATGATGACAGCCGACGACACTCTCCCTCGACATTTGTCATTTAGTTTATGTTTAGGATGATTATTGTAATCGAGAGATTTGAACTTCTTTAGTGTGTCTCACACTTCGTGAGACGGTATTCATATGAGCTTGTAACAAACAGTTGTTCCACTTTTATGAATGATTTCTATTTGTGTTCATATCTTGTTTGATTATATGTGCATTATCCTTATTGTTTGAAACTAATTGATAATGCATGAACATTTGTAAAACATTAAAAATGCCTTGTTTAAAATACCCAACTTAATGATATTTCATTGCGGAATGAAAAACCATTATTTAAATTCAAAGTTATGTGATAATATGTGAAAGATATTTGATTTGTTATCACATATAAATCATGCCTAAGTTTGGCAAATTAACTTAAACACCGTGTATTACTTGAATACAAAGTTTTTAAAGAATTGTTAAAAGTAAATACATATTCGATGTATTGGGTTTTAATGAAAATGGTAATTATCATTATATGATTGTTTGAATGTGTAAATAAGTTTACCAAAGGAAACATGAATATGAAACTATTTGATTTGATCAAAATGTTTCATTAACAAAGGGTATAAATATGAAAGAGAATCTAATTACTATGATTTGATCAATAGTAATGAGATTCGAATTTATAAGAATGGCATAAAAGAAAATTGTGGAATGCAAAGCGTTTTGAAACGTCAAAGTGCAAAGCATCACAATGTGATATTAGATATCAAAGGGGTTGAATAGAAGGCACCAAATAAATCGTTGTATTGTAGATGTAGAGACCATTAGTTTAGAAATAGTTAGCACTCAATTAGAAGGCAGCGTACCATTTGAATTTGTGAAAGTTTTGGGGTTATTCGATATAACCAAAACAATAGCGAATAAGTCCTTGTATTGTATTCATTGGAAACTTTGAATATGAAACCCATAGCTCAAACCAAAAAGGAAAGCAAGATTCGTATTGCTTGGATTTTGGTACATTCTTGAGAAAGCTCACCTTTAGTGATGTTTCTCAATTATGGAGCAAATGGAAGATAGTGAAAAAACACGATGAGGATTCAAAACCATGCATCAGAGTGTTGAAAAGCGCAACGGACAACGTTCCTAAACGATTCTCTTCACAAAGGAAAGAATCAATGATATTGATCATTGTGTTTTTCCCACTAGTGTTTTCACTACATGAAGTAGGATTCAAAATGTAATCCATATCTTGTATGGAAACATTTATGAATCACTTTCAAAAAAAGGAAACATTTATGAATCATTTTTCATGATTCTTGGAATATGACATACCTAAGAACTACTGAGGAAATAATGGTAAACTAAATTATGAGGAATCCTAGAAGTAAACTTCCCTTGAGATTAGACATCAATTCGTTGCTGAATCTCACAAGTAAAAGGAGCTACTTGGAGTTTTCCCAAATGACTTCAAATCCATAGTGGAAAAGGAGGTAAATGACAAAAGCACAATTTGTCAAGTTTTGAACAAATTCAAATGAATTTGATTCCAGTGTGCTAAATGTCAATAGTACTAGTGTCTCAGAGTAAAGCTCTCACTTTGATATTTGATCAAAGGAGTGGGTGGATATGCAATTTGCATAAAATTGAGTGGGAGCTATGTAAGTCTTCCTGAAAGAATATGTGTTTAACATATTTTTGAGTGGGAGCTTATATAGTAATTCCTAAGGGTGTTAAGAATAAAGGCGCAAATACTTATAAATAATGATTTATAAGATGTAGGAGTTGATAATAGGTGTATTATGATATTATGTAGTATTCCTTAAGGGATTCTGAAAAGGGTTTCAGAATAGAAGTTAATTAAGGAACTAGTCCTTAATAACTCAAATTAGGAATAGTGGTAAGTTTAACATCAATGGTTGAAAGAAAGAAAAGAATGATCATCATCCGATATGTTGAGACATAGATTCTATCTTAGAAAACCATGATGATAACTTAGCATAATATGTGATCCAAATAAGGAACGTTTGAAAGTGATTAAGTTCAAATCACGGAACGTTGAGCTGAGTTTGTCCAAAGTGTCTAGTAGAGAACTGTAGACATGTTTTCCAAATCCATAAAGGATAACATATCTTAAAGCATAAAGGTTTATGTTATAAGGGAATATGTTGGAAACTCCCGTAAACACCGATTAGAGTCAAGTAGGAAGCTAGGTGAACTAAAACATCAAAAGTTGCACAGCGTGCACTAGAGTTTCGATGAATACATTTATAATAATAGACAAGGGTACCATCTAAAGTGTTGTGTAATGTCATGGTGGGGCTAGTTCGCTTTTAACGTAGAATGATGTGTCCCAGGGCACAATGCCCATGAGAAAGCCCTCGAGGTTGATCTAACGTCACTGTACGCTCCTAAAATCAGGCCTCGTTCTGCTGCCATAGCAACGATACATACACACAGATGTTATCATGTGATGATAAAGTATTAATGTCAATCAAGGTGACATTAGTAAGTTGCAAAGGATTTGGGATTGTAAAGTACAGACCCAAGACTCAACCTCTTCCATGAGCAAGCATGTTCAGGGTACCGGATATGGTGCCAAAGATTGAGAAAAATGCAACTAGTGTATTTGTACTCTAGTGCAAGTGGGAGACTGTTGGAAATATGCCCTAGAGACAAATATTAGTAAGGACTATTATCATATTTCATATAGTTTATGATTAAGTTTTATATCATGCTATAACTGTATTGAGTGGAAACATCAATACACGTGTGATATACAAACAACTAGGGGTTCCTAGTGAAACTCTAGTCACTGGTTCATTGGTCAACAGATGATCATGTTTCCTGATCATGTGGCATTTATGCCAGTTGGAAATGAGGTCATCTCATTCTGAGCATGACATGATGAACCAATACCCAACTTAAACATCGTGACCCGATCATGTCACGAAGTTCAAGCTACGATGATTAGAAATGGATCCTCATAGACTATTCCTTAGACCGTGAGGCTATATCAATCACTGTCTCCCGAGAGTGCTTAGATAGTATCAACCGCCATCTGGTAAAACGGTGGTTATAAAGGTGTGTTCAGGTACTTGAAGGAAACCGTAGAGGAAATATATGTCAAGAGCGGGATTTGTCCGTCCATGTGATGGGAAGATACTCAAGGGCCCACTCGGAGAAGTTATATCCAATAGTTGCGCAGCGTGTGATTTGATCACGGGGATATCACTTGTCGGAACAAGTCAAGTAGCATTGTTCAGTAACGAGATTGAACACCACATGGTGATGTCATTGATCAGATCTCGGGCGACGCAAGTATCGAGTGACAAAGGGAATAAGACACGACTGTCCCGGTTCAAACGACGAAAGATCTTCATGGAACACATAGGGGTCACATGGCCATCCAGGTCCCTCTGTCGATCATTGGTGCGGGAGTGTCCCGACCATGTCTAGAGTGTTCCCGAACCGTGGGGTATCATGCTTAAGGGCTTGATGATGCTTAGATAGTGTTTATAGGATCAGTGGAATCACCGAAGAAGAGTAGGGAGAAAACCGGAAGGGTTTCGATAAGTCCGTAGGATGTCCGGAGTGGAGGTGGAAGGTGTTCGATAGCCACGGAGGTTGAATAATATGTGAATGAATGTTAAATATTGATTTAATCATTTATTCATAATTATTTAATAAAGAGAAAATCAATTTAAATGGTCAAGGGGCTTAATGGGCCAATTCCCGGTGGGGAAAAGGCCCAAGAGGGGCCCGCACCCCTAGGAGGGGCCAAGGGGGTTGGCCGGTGGCCCAAATGGGCCTTTCCCCACGTGGGGCCCATGGTGGGGACTGGCCGGGGGCGCCTCCCCCACCTCCTCCTCCTTTAGTCCCACCCTGGGACTTTAAGGGAGGGTGTACCCCCTCCTCCCCCTATATATAGTGGGGTATTTGGCCAAGGTAAATACACCAATAATAAATAAAGGTCTCCCTACTTTTGGGAGGACCTCTAATTGATATTTTCTCTCTCCCCCCTCTCTCTCGTGACCGTGGTCCCAAGTCTGGACTGCGTGACCGAGAGACATCTTCATCGCGGAGTGCCGTCGCGCTGCGGGATTCGGATCCGGGAGCTCTACTTCCGCAGCTGCTACTGGATCGGGGAAGCGGGAGTCATCGTCAGGCACCGGACATGTGTAACTCCCCGCGAGGTGTCGCACTTGAGGCACTCAAGTCGTTAGAGCCAAGGAGTGCAAGGACTTAATCACGACCTTGAGGCCGGCTTCGGCTCGTCTACATCAACCACGCTCTCCTGAGCGTTGACAACGCTTTTCGGTCTTCAAGGGTAAGTTCTCGAAAAGCCCCTCCCGTTACTGTATTACTAATAGATAGGTCCTGGCAGCTTCAGGGGTTCAGGGTCATAGAATAAAATTTTATTTTTTTCATACGCGGAACCCCTACACTAACTTTATTGTCTCCAAGTATTTGCCTCCAACTTTTACAGCTCAGCAAAGAAGAAAGTTCTTTTATGATTTGAGGCATTATTTTTGGGATGACCCACACTTATATAAAGGAGTGGATGGTATTGTACGAAGATGTGTTCCAGAATATGAACAAAAGGAGATATTGCGTAAATGTCATGGTAGTGCTTATGGAGGACATCATGCAGGAGATAGAACTGCGCAAAAGGTGCTACAATCAGGTTTCTACTGGCCTACCCTTTTTAAAGATGCAAGGAAATTTGTTTTATCTTGTGATGAGTGTCAGCGTGTGGGTAATATTTCTAGACGCAATGAAATGCCTATGAACTACTCTCTAGTTATTGAACCCTTTGATTGCTAGGGATTTGACTTTATAGGTCATTTTCCTCCCTCAAAAGGTTATACTCATATTCTTGTTGCCATTGATTATGTTAATTAGTGGGTATAAGCCATCCCTACGAAGAGTGCTGACGGAGAGACCTCTCTAAAAATGCTTAAGGATTTTATCTTTCCTAGGTTTGGAGTGCCCAGGTATCTCATGACCAATGGAGGTTCTCATTTCATTCATGGTGGTTTTAGAAAGACCCTTGCTAAATATGATGTTAATCATAGAATTGCTTCAGCTTATTGATGACCCACAAGTATAAGGGGTGTCTCGCAGTATTTTCGATAAGTAAGAGTGTCGAACCCAACGAGGAGCAGAAGGTGCTGGCTAGTGGTATGGATTAGGAATTCTCTGCAAATATTTACAAAAACGGATTTTTAGGGGTTTTCTATAAAGCAAGTAAACAAAGTACGAGTAAATAACAGACAGTAAGAATGAATGCAGCAAGTGGCCCAATCCTTTATACAGCAAAGGACAAGCCGGTTGTATTTCTATAGATGACCAAACGTTCTCGAGGACACATGGGAAGACTGTCAAGTGCTTTCGCTTCATATAGTCAATTAATCTTCTCTAGCTTGCTAAGTGTTGTGTGGGTGAACCTGTGCTAATGTACCGCCCCATGCAAGACTAAATACATACTTGTGAGTAAACCCCTTGCAAACATCCGTAAGTACAAGAAAGTAATTAAGGTAGAAACCTAACCACAGCTTTAAACTCTAAGACCCTTACGTCCCTTGTGCAATGGTTTCCTAACGGGGGGTTCAGGTTTCTATCACTCCGACAACCCCTACGATTAGTAGCCAAATACACAATGCATTCCCCTAGGCCCATATAGGTGAAGTGTCATGTAGTCGACGTTCACATGACACCACTAGAAGAAGTACACACAACTTAAAAATCAAACTATTGAATCTTTCTCAACACAACTCCACTACTAACAACATGAGTTCTCCCATGTCCTCAAGAACAAAACGAACTACTCACAAGACATCATATGGATCATGATCAGAGATGGAATAATGATGTATAACAATCTGAACATAAACAATAATTCAATGGTTCCACTCAATAGCATCTACTACAAGGAGTAATCAACACTGGGAAAGTTTCCCCTAAGAACTATGCAAGATTCAACCCAATTGTTACGACGGTATGGAGATGGTGATGAGGGTGCTTATGGTGATGATGGTGGTGATGATGATGATGATCCCGATGAAGTATGATGATGGTGTTGATGGCGACGATCTCCCTTCTCCGGGAAGGAATTCCCCCGGTAGAAATCTATCTGCTAGAGAGATCTTTCTCTCTCGGTGTTTTCCGCCCCGCAGAGGCAGCGGAATCTTTCTGTGGTCGCTCTCCGATCTTAGGGTTTCGTGGGGATGATATACGCCAGAGGAGAGAGGCTGGAGTAGGCCAGGGCGACCACACCACTCCCTGGCACGGCCTAGGCTTGCCCGCGCCATGGGGTGGTGTGGGCCCCCTATGGCCCACCTCCACTCCATCTTCTGGCATCCTGAGTCTTCTGAAAAAAATAGAATTTCCCGTATATTTTCCCGGATTTTCTGATCTTCGCGAATTTTGCCTCCAAACAGCACCTTTTCCATCAGAATCCTGACTGCAGCGGTCCATGCCCCAAAAGTCATCAACCATGCAAAAATAGATGAAATAACATAACTATCACCTCTCAATACGAAATATATCAGTGAATAATATTGAATTAAGACATAGAATAGTGATGCAAAATGGACGTATCAACTCCCCCAAGCTTAGACTTCGCTTGTCCCCAAGCGAAACTGAGCTCAATAAACATGACCTCAAGTTTATGGAGTGAAGAGTCGATAAAAGGATACGGACAAGAAGCATCACATTCATCAAATACATAGATCATAATAGAAAACAACTCACTATTACACAACTCAACTTGCAATGAGTAAAGGAAACACAATAAACATACATAAAGTGAATCAATAATTGGTAATGGCAAACTTAGCTCTTGGTCAAAGAATAGTTGATAATTTGCTGGAGTTCACAAATAGCTAGTTTTTCAATGAAAGCTTTCAAAGTAGTAAACTTCAAGATAAGAGCAATGTGCAAAACAAGGAACATAAGAAACATGAATGCATAAATCATCATATGAATGAATGAAACAGATCAACTCAAAATACTTGCTGAGATAGAAGGGAATAGGTTTACTGACTCAACTACAAAGTAAAAAAGAAAGGCCCTTCAAAGAGGGAAGAAGTGATTGAAAGTGTCATAAAGAGCTCCCAAAAATGATGATACTTACTAGCTTTTAGCTCTCATTGCCCCTATCATAGGCATCTTTAGGTGATTAAGGTTAAAGTGACACAACTAAGAGGATATGCTTGACAAGTTATAAATTGAAGTCTCATGCCCCTTACTTACGAAGACCGATCCTCATGCTACTCAACTTCAGTCACAAGTAAGCTCTTGACATTGTAAGTATATACGTATCATAGTGAACCGCCAACGGGGTACCCTTTGCACATGACACGGGAGCTATCCCATGATCAAATGACAAGGCAAGCAGACAATGAGCATCTCAGCAATCTTTTTATTTACTATGTGCATAGATTTTTATTGAGGATGCTTCATAGAATGCTCATTATGGTTATGCTACAAGTTTCCACCATGATTAGGCATGTCTTAGGCTAGCGGCCCAGGCGTTTCTCTAACATACATACAAACTCCATGATCTTACAAGTTCCACTTTTATTTCACACCGCCGGGATCCATAAGCAAAAGAACATGCTATCAACTAGGTACAAGTACCAATGAAGTGTTGAAAGCGGTCCCCATGATACATGGTTCGGCTAACTTCAACTCATAAAGCGCAAGCATACACGCAACAAAGAAGGACCCAATGGTTCAAGTTTATTAAATGCAAGAAAGTAAAGTGTGCCATCAAGTTCGTGAGAGCTTTAATCACTAATTTTCACATAACAAGTTTAATTTGGGAGGTAGACAAAACATGAATTTACTTGGAATAGCAATAATGCTACTAGGTAGGTATGGTGGACACAAATGGCATGGGTTTTGGTTTAAAGGAGATGGATGCACGAGAATAATACCCTCTCAGTACAGGTTTTTGGCTAGCAAGGTTGGGTAGCAAGTACAAGAGTTGAAGGAAACAACCAAACAAACAAATGATAAAGACAAACATGCAATCTTCCTTGGAAGCACAAAAGATCTTAACTAGAGAATACTAGACTTATGAGCAAATCAAGAAAGAAAGATGATGAAATTATTTTTCTCTCGAGTACTTCTATCTTTTTATTTTCAACTCTCAAAAAGGGTGTTGCTACTGACCGAGCCAGGTTTGCCAAAACCAACTAAATTAACTCAATGATCCCAAAGTGCTACCAATACTAACAACAAGATCAATCATATAACCACGAATTGAAAACTAACATAAGCTATGCAAAAGGGTGAATGATAGAACTTCTCATTAATATTCCATAACGGCAACTCACACCAAAGGATGCAAATCTAACGAGACAAGGGACACTTCCATAATGCAAACCATACTACAAAATAACTCCTCTATTCATGATACACTACTAGGAAACAACTCTTCTGTGGCGCACCTTTTTTGAACATCTGTGGCGCATTTGTTAGTCGCCACTAATACCTCGCCACTGATAACTAACTTCAGTGGCGCATTTCGAAATGCGCCACAAAAGTCTCAAACTTCAGTGGCGCATATGGCCTATGCGCCAGAGAAGTTGTTTTCAAATTTCAAAAAAAAAACCGGGCCAGATCTAGATCTGGTCGGATCTGGCCGGAGTTGTTGTTGTTGGTGGTGGTGGTGGCGGGCGGTGGCTAGGTCTAGGAGGAGGTTTCCGGAGTTGGTGGTGGTGGAGGAGGAGGAGGAGGAGCTCGCCGGAGTTGGTAGTGGAAGAGGAGGAGAAGGAGGAGGAGAAGGAGGAGGAGGAGGAGGAGGAGGAGGTCAACGGAGTTGGTGGAGGAGGAGGAGGTCACCGGAGTTGGTGGTGGTGGTGGAGGAGGAGGAGGTCGCTGGAGTTGGTGGTGGAGGAGGAGGATGAGGAGGTGGTCGCCGGAGTTGGTGGTAGTGGAGGAGGAGGAGGTCGCCGGAGAGTAGAGAAGGAGGAGGGAGGAGAAGGGGAGAAGTGTGGAGGAGAGGAGGGGAGGAGAAGTGTGGAGAGGAGGAGAAGTGGGGAGGGGAGAAGAAGTAGGGAAGGGGAGAAAAGGAAAAAGGGAGGGAGAAAGGGTGCTGGCGGGATTCAAATTTCGAATCCCGCCCAAGACTTCTGTGGCGCATATGGGGGAAATGCGCCACAGAAGTTTCTCCCCCTTTTTTATTTTTTTGCAGTAAAAAATCTTCTACCCTAAATAACTTTTTACTCTTTTCGAATTTGGGGATTCTGTAAAATTCAAAACGACCAAAGGTGGTTGAATTCGAGTAGGTAATTTTGAGACGATCATTTTGATAGGTTAAAGATTTTTTTTCCGACATCGTATGCAAAAGTTAGAGCCGTTTACCGTGCCATGACCTATTTTTGCAAAATACATCGAAATTCATGTTTTTCAATTTTGTCTAGACCTATACCCTAAAATCTAACTACAACTTAAAGGAATTATTTTTTTGAAGTTTCTATCATTTTTGTTTATTTTTTACAAAACTGAAAAGGCGATCCACGGGGGGGGGGATCTGTTTTCCCCCCTATATGCTTGTTCTGTGGCGCATTAACCTATATGCGCCACAGAAACATCACTTTTTGTGGCGCATATGGACATATGCGCCACAGAAGTTTCTCCTCCTTTTTTTGTTGTTTGGTCCCATCAACCTTTATGGCGCATACGTCCATATGCACCACAGAAGTTTGACACTTCAGTGGTGCACACGAAAATATGCGCCACAGAAATATGGACTTATGTGGCGCATATTGGTTTCGTGTGCCACTGAAGTGCCAAACTTCTATGGCGCATTGTTTCTAGTGCGCCACTGATATATATCTGTGGCGCATATTTTTACATATGCGCCACTGAATATCTTGTCTATCTATAAGCTATTTCCTAGTAGTGATATGACTCTACTAATAAGGTAAAAAGATAGAAGATAGTGATATGATACCGCGGCACTCCCCCAAGCTTGAAACAAACCAAGGGGATGCCAAACCTGATGACGAATTACTCCTTCGGTGGTGGTGGTATACTCTCATCTTCGTCCGTCTTAAAGGGTAAAAGCATCCCATCAACAAAGGACATCGTGGTTTCCAACATCCTGAAACTTGCAGCAGCACTTATGCGTTTAAATCTAGCCTCATACACACAGTTTTGATTTTGAACGTCATAGAACTGTGCTTGCAGTTCGTTGGTTATTTGGCGGAGTGAAAAGATTTCATCTTTGAGTTCAGCAGTCTCCTTTTGGTGCTCGGCTATGAGTTCGGAACAAATCTTATGGATGATGTCCACTTCGTGCTCCGCCATCTTCCTGTACCTGAAGACTTCTTGCTCCAATGCTTCCATCCTGTCCTCCAGACTTCCTTCACCTTTAGGGCCTTGAACCTCTTTAATCCGGACCTCCCCACCTTCGAGCAACAACTCCTTGGGATGAATCTTCAATTCTCTCATGTATGGGTTGATGATATCTTCTAAGGAATCTCCCTTGGATCTTCCAGAGGAAGACATTGTGGCTCCAAATCTGGGATTCCACCTGGCAGAAACAGATCGAAACAAAAACACGACGAAAACACGATATACGAACCTCGGAAGATCCGGGGGTTATATATTACGAAGTTTCATACCAAAAGGAAGGTACTGGGAGAAAACGAGTCGGAGGCGGAGTCCTGGGTGGCCTCACCACCTGGTGGCGCGACCAAGGGTGGGCCCGCGCCATGGGGTGGTGTGGGCCATCCTGGCTCCGGTTCCGTCCCTTTTTCGCTTTGTAGCTCTCCTTATTGACTGAAAACTGCAAAAATATAGTTGGATTGTATTTTCACGGAACTTTTCTTACCAGAACTGTTACCTCTTTGAAAACAGACTCTGCAGGTCTCTGAATTTGGTATTTAGTGGATCCTTCCGGAGTCTTCTCTTGAATATCATCGATATCTTTATCTTCATATACTTATTACTTGAGTCATAATACCCTTCTCTTCCTTATTACACCATTGTCTCCACTTCCTGGAAATTTCTTTCACACAAAACTTCACACAGTTCTTATTAGCAACATTAGTATAAGTGAAGTGATAAAACCTTTTGAGTCCAATCTCAACTGAAAACCATCAAAACAAAATCTACTGTAGCAACTCCTTCCGAAAACCCAAAAAGAATTCAAAAAGGAAATCGAATAAAGAAGCAAATGCACGAGTGGCAAAATCTGTCAAAACAGACTAGCGGGTAAAGATCAATTTTTTCGAAAATCTTCTGTTGCTCAAATCAAAAAGTGCAACACTAACGAAAGTTAAATAACAACCTGGGGCAGAAGCACAAAACATTACAGCTCAATCCGACATACAGAGATCTCTCACGAATTTTTACGGCGAAGCACAAAAATCTGGTTCGGGACAGCAACTTCCCCAAATCTTACTTCTCTCTCATTAGAGGTTGATCTTGACACAAAAACCAAACAAAACGGATAAGGAGCGGTTATTATCGAGGGTAATAACTTCCAAGACTCAAAGAAACAAAAAAAACTAATAGCAAAAACAAATTGGGTTGTCTCCCATAAAGCTCTTTCTTTATAGCCATTAAGATGGGCATGATAATTTGAAGAGGCTCTCATAGGGATATGAATTGAAGTGAAAGAGAGCACTAAGAAGAAAAAACACACACATTTAAGTCTAACCCACTTCCTATGCAAGGGGATTTTTTAAACAAACAAGTTATTGGAACCAAAGGCAACTTGCATAAGAAGGCAAAAGAAGTGCAACATAAAAGCTTTCAGCATAAAGCGGGGAAACTTGATATTATTGAGATGCATAAGAACACTTTTCCCCCTCTCATAGTAGCTTTCAGTATCATGCATAAACTTAACAATATAGCTATCATAAGGACTATCATAGCAATGATCACTTATTCTAACAGAAAACACAGGAATACTAGCTCTCATAATACTACTATGTGAAATAATATTAGAGGTATCCTTACAAAGGATAGGGTGTCCCACTTTTTCATATTTAGCAACAAAGTCTTTCACATTTGCTACAATAGGTTCATCAACCATTTGTTTATCAGGTTCAACAGCTTTATACATACTTTCATCTACCATACTAGCCGTCATAGAATGTTCCTTTACCTTAGCTGGAAAAGGTTTCTCAATATAAGGTTCAGGTAAAACATGATTAGCAGTATAAACATCAGTATTTCTTGAAGGAATACTCTTAGCAACATCTTTATAAGGTTCATGATACTTATTCCACTTCTTTTTAGGCACTTCAATGTAGGAAGCAAAAGCCTTAAAATAAGAAGCAATAGCTTGAGAGTCTAGACCATAAGCATTTTTAATATTTTGAAAGTCATCAGTTCCCATAAAAGATTCAATGCATTCATAATCATAATTTATACCTGACTTTCTACCTTTGTCATTCTCCCAAGCTTCAGCATTGTCTTGAATACGATCTAGAAGGTCCCATTTAACTTCTTCTTCCATGCGAGTGAATGATCCAGCATAAGAAGCGTCCAATAAATCTTTGTCATGTAGAGGGAGCCTTGCATAAAAGTTGTTGATAATAATATTGTTGGGGAGCTCATGAATGGGACATTTGGGCATTAGTAACTTCAATCTCCCCCAACCTTGAGTTGTACTCTCTCCATCAAGAGGCCAAAAGTTGTATATTTGATTCCGATCTTTATGAATCTCACTAGGAGGATAAAACTTTGAATAAAAGAGAGGCACTATTTCCTCCCATTCTAGAGCTTGACCATTCTTCAACAGCTTATACCATTCCTCATCTCTTCCTTTCAGCGCCAATGAGAATAACTTCTTCTTAACTTGATCTGTAGTAATACCTGCACACTTGAACAACCCGCATAATTCGTGTATAAAGAGTAAATGATCACTGGGATGGACAGTTCCATCCCCAACATAGTAGTTATCCATAACACGATCAATAATTCTTGTAGGTATTTTGAAAACATCTTTCTCAGTAGTTGGTGGCTTATCTACTACCTTAGCAGTGGTAGTAGCATTACCAAATAAGAAACTCAGCGAATTATCCATAACGAAAATAAAGCAACTAGCAGAAATAAACAATACTCACAGTAGAAGTTTCCTTTACCAGTTTCACTCTCCAATAGCGCTTCACTCCCCAGCAACGGCGCCAGAAAATAGTCTTGATGACCCACAAGTATAGGGGGTGTATCGCAGTATTTTCGATAAGAGTGTCGAACCCAACGAGGAGCATAAGGTGCTGGCTAGTGGTATGGATCAGGAATTCTCTGCAAATACTTAGCAAACGGATTTTTAGGGGTTTTCGATAAAGCAAGTAAACAAAGTACGAGTAAATAAAATACAGTAAGAATGAATGCAGCAAGTGGCCCAATCCTTTATGCAGCAAAGGACAAGCCGGTTGTATTTCTATAAATGACCAAACGTTCTCGAGGACACATTGGAAGACTGTCAAGTGCTTTCGCTATAGTCGATTAATCTTCTCTAGCTTGCTAAGTGTTGTGTGGGTGAACCTATGCTAATGTACCGCCCCATCCAAGACTAAATACATACTTGGGATTAAACCCCTTGCAAACATCCGTAAGTACAAGAAAGTAATTAAGGTAGAAACCTAACCACAACTTTAAACTCTAAGACCCTTACGTCCCTTGTGCAATCGTTTCCTAACGGGGGTTTAGGTTTCTGTCACTCTGGCAACCCCTACGATTAGTAGCCAAATACACAATGTATTCCCCTAGGCCCATATAGGTGAAGTTTCATGTAGTCGACGTTCACATGACACCAATAGAAGAAGTACACCACAACTTAAATATCAAACTATTGAATCTTTCTCAACGCAACTCCACTACTAACAATAAGACTTCTCCCATGTCCTCAAGAACAAAACGAACTACTCACAAGACATCATATGGATCATGATCAGAGATGGAATAATGATGTATAACTATCTGAACATAAACAATAATTCAATGGTTCACTCAATAGCATCAACTACAAAGAGTAATCAACACCGGGAAAGTTCCCCTATGAACTATGCAAGATTCAACTCAATTGTTACAGCAATATGGAGATGGTGATGAGGGTGCTGATGGTGATGATGGTGGTGGTGATGATGATGATCCCGATGAAGTCCAGCTTGATGATGGTGTTGATGGCGACGATCTCCCCTCTCCGGGAAGGAATTGCCCCGGCAGAAATTTGTCTGCCGGAGAGATCTTTCTCTCTCGGTGTTTTCCACCCTGCAAAGGCAGCGGAATCTTTCTATGGTCGCTCTCCGAGTCTTAGGGTTTCGTGGGGATGATATACGCCAGAGGAGAGAGGCTGGAGTGGGCCAGGGCGGCGACACCACTCCCTGGTGCGGCCTAGGCTTGCCCGCGCCATGGGGTGGTATGGGCCCCCTGTGGCCCACCTCCACTCCATCTTCTGGCGTCCCGAGTCTTCTGGAAAAATAGAATTTCCCGTATATTTTCCCGGATTTTCTGATCTTCACGAATTTTGCCTCCAAACAGCACCTTTTCCATCAAAATCCTGACTGCAGCGGTCATGCTCCAAAAGTCACCAACCATGCAAAAATAGATGAAATAACATAAGTATCACCTCTCAATACGAAATATATCGATGAATAATTGTGAATTAAGACATAGAATAGTGATGCAAAATGGGCGTATCACTTATCACCCCCAAACTAGTGGGCAAGTAGAGTTATCAAATAGAGAAATCAAATCCATCTTGCAAAAGACTGTTAATAGAACTAGGAAAAACTGGGCTAAATAGTCAAATGATGCTTTATGGGCTTATAGGACTTCCTACAAAAACCCTATGGGGATGTCTCCTTATAAAATGGTTTATGGGAAAGCTGGCCACCTACCTTTATAATTAGAACACAAAGCTTACTAGGCAATTCGAGAACTCAATAGAGATTGTAAGCTCGCTGGTGAGAAAATATTATTTTACTTGAGTTCTTTAGATGAATCGAGGAGTGAAGCCTATGAAAATGCTAGGCTCTTTAAGGAAAAATTAAAAGTTGGCATGAAAAGCGAATACTTAAGAGAGAATTTCTTGTTGGTGAGAAAGTTCTATTGTATAGGTCTCGTCTCAGATTTTTTGCAGGAAAACTACTATCAAAATGGGAAGGACCTTTCATTATTGAAGAAGTGTATGGTTCGGGAGCAATAAAAATTTCTTCTTTAAAAGATAATACTACACAAGTAGTGAATGGGCAGCGACTCAAGCACTATATTGCTGGAGATTCCTACAATGAAGATGTTGATGCTTTTAAAGTTATAAATCCAGAATTTTTTTATCAAGGACCAAATTCAGAGACCTGCAGAGTCTGTTTTCGAATAGGTAACAGTTCTGGTAAGAAAAGTTCCGCGAAAGATTTGCCCAGTTATATTTTTGCAGTTTTTATCTAACAAGGAAAGCTCCGAAGCGAAAGAGGGACGGAAATGGAGCCAGGGTGGCTCACACGACCCTGTGGCGCGGGCCCTCCCCTGGCCGCGCCACCAGGTGGTGAGGCCACCTCGGTCTCCCTCTCCGACCCATTTCTCCCAGTACCTTCCTTTTGTTATGAAACTTCGTAATATATTTTCTCCCAGTACCTTCCTTTTGTTAAGAAACTTCATAATATATAATCTACCGGATCCCCCGAGGTTCGTATATCGTGTTCTCGTCGTGTTTTCGTTTCGATCTGTTTCTGACTGGTAGAATCCCAGTATTGGAGCCACAATGTCTTCCTCTAGATCAGCTAAAGATGATTCCTCATCAGATATCATCAACCCATACATGCGTGAGTTGAAGATTCATCCTAAGGAGTTTCTTCTTGAAGAAGGGGAGGTACGGATAAAAGAAGTTCAAGGCCCTAAAGGTGAAGGAAGTCTGGAGGACAGGATGGAAGCACTGGAGCAAGAAGTCTTTAGGTAGAAGAAGATGGTGGAACACGAAGTGGATATCATCCATAAGATTTGTTCCGAACTCATCGCCGAGCATCAAAAGGAGAATGCTGAGCTCAAGGATGAAATCCTCTCACTCCACCAAACAACCAACCAACTACAAGCACAACTCTACGACATTCAAAATCAAAACTGTGAGTATGAGGTTAGGTTTAAATGCATATGTGCTGCTGCTAGTTTCAGGATGATGGATACTAGGATGTCTTTTGTTGATGGGGAGCCTTTACCTTGGAAGTCCGAAAAAGATGAGAATATACCACCACCACCGAAGGAGTAATTCGTCATTAGGTTTGGCATCCCCTTGGTTTGTTCCAAGCTTGGGGGAGTGCCGCGGTATCACATCACTATCTTCTATCTTTTTACCTTTTTAGTAGAGTCATATCATGAATAGAGGAGTTATCATGTAGGATGGTTTGCATTATGGAAGTGTCCCCTCTCTCGTTAGATATGTATCCCTTGGTGTGAGTTTCCGTTATGGAATATTAATGAGAAGTTCTATCATTAACTCTTTTGTATATCTTATATTAGTTTTCAATTCGTGGTTATATGATTGGTCTTGTCGTTAGTATTGGTATCACTTTGGGATCATTGAGTTAATTTAGTTGGTTTTGGCAAACCTGGCTCGGTCTGTAGCAACACTATTTTTGTGAGTTGAATGAAAAAGATAATAGTACTCTAAAGAAAATAATTTCATCATCTTTTTTTCTTGATTTTCTCATAAGTTTAGTATTCTCTAGTTAAGATCTTTTGTGCTTCCAAGGAAGGTTCCATGTTTGTTTTTCTCATTTGTATGTTTGCGTGTTTCCTTCAACTCTTATACTTTCTACCCAGCCTTGCTAGCCAAAAACCTGTACTGAGAGGATTTCTTCTCGTGCATCCAATCCTTAAACCAAAACCTTTGCCATTTGTGTCCACCATACCTACCTATTAGCACTGTTGCTATTCTAAGAAAATCCTTGTTTTTATCTACCTTCCAAATTAAAATTGTTATGTGAAAATTAGTGATTAAAGCTCTCACAAACTTGATGGCACACTTTACTTTCTTGCATTTAATAAACTTGAACCATTGGGTCCATCTTTGTTGCGTATATGTTTTCAGTTTAGGAGTTGAAGTTGGAAGAACCATGTATCATGGGGAACGCTTTCAACATTGCATTGGTACTTTCTACCTAGTTGATATCATGTTCTTCTGCTTATGGATCCCGGCGGTGTGAAATAAAATGGGAACTTGTAAGATCATGGAGTTCATATATGTGTTAGAGAAATGCCTGGGCCGCTAGCCTAAGCCATGCCTAATCATGGTGGAAACTTGTAGCATAACTATAATGAGCATTCTATGAAGCATCCTCAGTAAAAACCTATGCAAATAGAAAATAAAAAGATCGCTGAGATGCTCATTGTATGTTTGCCTTGTCATTTTGATTATGGGATAACTCCTGTGTCATGTGTAAGGGGTACCTCGTTGGCGGTTCTCTATGATACATATGTACATACAATGACAAGAGCTTGCTCGTGACTGAAGTTGAGTAGCATGAGGTTCGGTACTCATAATTAAGGGGCATGAGATTTCAATTTATAACTTGTCAAGCATATCCTCTTAGTTATGTCACTTTAACCTTAATCACCAAAAGATGCCTATGATAGGGGCAATGAGAGCTGAAAGCTAGTAAGTACAATAATTTTTGGAAGCTCTTTATGAAACTTGAAATCCCTGCTTCCCTTTACAAAAGACATTTCTTTTACTTTCCAGATGAGTCAGTAAACCTATTCCCTTCTATCTCAGCAAGTATTTTGAGTTGTTATGTTTCATTCATTCATATGATAACTTATTCAAGCATGTTTCTTATGTTTCGTGTTTTGCATATTGCTCTTATTTTGGTGTTTACTTCTTTGAAAGCTATCATTGAAAACCAGTTATTTGTGAACTCCAGCAAATTATCAACTATTCTTCGACCAAGAGCTAAGTTTGCCATTACCAATTACGATTCACTTTATGTATCTTTATTGTGTTTCCTTTACCTATTTCAAGTTAAGTTATATAATAGTGAGTTGTCTTCTATTATGATCTATGTATTGATGAATGTGATGCTTCTTGTCCGTATACTTTTATCGACTCTTCACTCCATAAACCTGAGGTCATGTTTATTGAGCTCAGTTTTGCTTGTGGACAAGTGAAGTCTAAGCTTGGGGGGAGTTGATACGTCCATTTTCCATCACTATTCTATGTTGTAATTTACTGTTATTCATTGATATATTCCATATTAAGAGATGATACTTATGTAATTTCATCTGTTTTTGCATGGTTGATGACTTTTGGAGCATGGACCGCTGCAGTCAGGATTCTGATTGAAAAGGTGTTGTTTGGAGGCAAAATTCGTGAAGATCGGAAAATCCGGGAAAATGTATGGAAAATCCTATTTTTCCAGAAGACGAAGGATGCCAGAAGGAGGAGTGGAGATGGGCCATAGGGGGCCCACACCACCCCCTGGCGCGGGCCACCCTAGGCCGCGCCACCAGGTGGTGTGGCCACCCTGGCCTACCTCTGGCTCTCCCCTCTGGCGTATATAATCTTCTCGAAACCCTAAGACTCGCAGAGCGACCACAGAAAGATTCCGCCGCCTCTGCGGGGCGGAAAACACCGAGAGAGAAAGATCTCTCTGGCAGACAGAATTTTGCCGGGGGAATTCCTTCCCAGAGAGGGAAGATCATCGCCATCAACACCACCATCAAGCTGGAGTTCATCGGGATCATCATCATCACCACCATCATCATCAGCAACACCTTCATCACCATCTCCATACCGCTATAACAATTGGGTTGAATCTTGCATAGTTCTTAGGGGAAACTTTCCTGGTGTGGATTACTCCTTGTAGTTGATGCTATTGAGTGGAACCATTGAATTATTTTTTATGTTCAGATTGTTATATATCATTATTCCATCTCTGATAATGATCCATATGATGTCTTGTGAGTAGTTCGTTTTGTTCTGGAGAACATGGGAGAAGTCATGTTGTTAGTAGTGGAGTTGTGTTGAGAAAGATTCAATAGTTTGATATTTAAGTTGTGGTGTACTTCTTCTAGTGGTGTCATGTGAACGTCGACTACATGACACTTCACCTATATGGGCCTAGGGGAATGCATTGTGTATTTGGCTACTAATTGTAGGGGTTGCCGGAGTGACAGAAACCTGAACCCCCGTTAGGAAACCATTACACAAGGGACGTAAGGGTCTTAGAGTTTAAAGTTGTGGTTAGGTTTCTACCTTAATTACTTTCTTGTACTTACGGATGTTTGCAAGGGGTATAATCACAAGTATGTATTAGTCCTAGGAAGGTCGGTACATTAGCATAGCTGATCTAGAGGAAGACATTGTGGCTCCAATACTGGGATTCTACCTGTCAGAAACAGATCGAAACGAAAACACGACGAGAACACGATATACGAACCTCGGGGGATCCGGTAGATTATATATTATGAAGTTTCTTAACAAAAGGAAGGTACTGGGAGAAAATATATTACGAAGTTTCATAACAAAAGGAAGGTACTGGGAGAAATGGGTCGGAGAGGGAGACCGAGGTGGCCTCACCACCTGGTGGCGCGGCCAGGGGAGGGCCCGCGCCACAGGGTCGTGTGAGCCACCCTGGCTCCATTTCCGTCCCTCTTTCGCTTCGGAGCTTTCCTTGTTAGATAAAAACTGCAAAAATATAACTGGGCAAATCTTTCGCGGAACTTTTCTTACCAGAACTGTTACCTATTCGAAAACAGACTCTGCAGGTCTCTGAATTTGGTCCTTGATAAAAAAATTCTGGATTTATAACTTTAAAAGCATCAACATCTTCATTGTAGGAATCTCCAGCAATATAGTGCTTGAGTCGCTGCCCATTCACTACTTGTGTAGTATTATCTTTTAAAGAAGAAATTTTTATTGCTCCCGAACCATACACTTCTTCAATAATGAAAGGTCCTTCCCATTTTGATAGTAGTTTTCCTGCAAAAAATCTGAGACGAGACCTATACAATAGAACTTTCTCACCAACAAGAAATTCTCTCTTAAGTATTCGCTTTTCATGCCAACTTTTAATTTTTCCTTAAAGAGCCTAGCATTTTCATAGGCTTCACTCCTCGATTCATCTAAAGAACTCAAGTAAAATAATATTTTCTCACCAGCGAGCTTACAATCTCTATTGAGTTCTTGAATTTCCTAGTAAGCTTTGTGTTCTAATTATAAAGGTAGGTGGCCAGCTTTCCCATAAACCATTTTATAAGGAGACATCCCCATAGGGTTTTTGTAGGAAGTCCTATAAGCCCATAAAGCATCATTTGACTATTTAGCCCAGTTTTTCCTAGTTCTATTAACAGTCTTTTGCAAGATGGATTTGATTTCTCTATTTGATAACTCTACTTGCCCACTAGTTTGGGGGTGATAAGTGATACGCCCATTTTGCATCACTATTCTATGTCTTAATTCACAATTATTCATTGATATATTTCGTATTGAGAGGTGATACTTATGTTATTTCATCTATTTTTGCATGGTTGGTGACTTTTGGAGCATGACCGCTGCAGTCAGGATTTTGATGGAAAAGGTGCTGTTTGGAGGCAAAATTCGTGAAGATCAGAAAATCCGGGAAAATATACGGGAAATTCTATTTTTCCAGAAGACTCGGGACGCCAGAAGATGGAGTGGAGGTGGGCCACAGGGGGCCCATACCACCCCATGGCGCGGGCAAGCCTAGGCCGCACCAGGGAGTGGTGTCGCCGCCCTGGCCCACTCCAGCCTCTCTCCTCTGGCGTATATCATCCCCACGAAACCCTAAGACTCGGAGAGCGACCATAGAAAGATTCCGCTGCCTTTGCAGGGTGGAAAACACCGAGAGAGAAAGATCTCTCCGGCAGACAAATTTCTGCCGGGGCAATTCCTTCCCGGAGAGGGGAGATCGTCGCCATCAACACCATCATCAAGCTGGACTTCATCGGGATCATCATCATCACCACCACCATCATCACCATCAGCACCCTCATCACCATCTCCATATTGCTGTAACAATTGAGTTGAATCTTGCATAGTTCATAGGGGAACTTTCCCGGTGTTGATTACTCTTTGTAGTTGATGCTATTGAGTGAACCATTGAATTATTGTTTATGTTCAGATAGTTATACATCATTATTCCATCTCTGATCATGATCCATATGATGTCTTGTGAGTAGTTCGTTTTGTTCTTGAGGACATGGGAGAAGTCTTATTGTTAGTAGTGGAGTTGCGTTGAGAAAGATTCAATAGTTTGATATTTAAGTTGTGGTGTACTTCTTCTATTGGTGTCATGTGAACGTCGACTACATGAAACTTCACCTATATGGGCCTAGGGGAATACATTGTGTATTTGGCTACTAATCGTAGGGGTTGCCAGAGTGACAGAAACCTAAACCCCCGTTAGGAAACGATTGCACAAGGGACGTAAGGGTCTTAGAGTTTAAAGTTGTGGTTAGGTTTCTACCTTAATTACTTTCTTGTACTTACGGATGTTTGCAAGGGGTATAATCACAAGTATGTATTAGTCCTAGGAAGGTCGGTACATTAGCATAGGTTCACCGACACAACACTTGGCAAGCTAAAGAAGATTAATCAACTATATGAAGCAAAAGCACTTGACAGTCTTCCCATGTGTCCTCGAGAACGTTTGGTCATCTTAAGTAATACAACCGGCTTGTCCTTTGTTGCATAAAGGATTGGCCACTTGCAGCATTTATTCCTACTGTCTTTTATTTACTCGTATTTTATTTACTTGCTTTATCAAAAACCCCTAAAAATCGGTTTGCTAAGTAATTGAAGAGAATTCCTGATCTATACCACCAGCCAACACCTTCTGCTCCTTGTTGAGTTCGACACTCTTACTTATCGAAAATACTGCGATACGGCCCCTATACTTGTGGGTCATCAGTTCCTGCAAAATGTTAGTTTTGTGAACTATTGTTTTACATAGCTCCTTACTCTTTATCACAAGTGCATTCCCACTAAAATGTTTTTGACAATAATTGACAATATAATCCATAATATTAGGATACCTTGCTAAATCCTCATTATCGCTACTTTTCATAATAATACCAATTTTCCTAAGCAGCTCATGAGACCCTTCATAAACTATGTATTCTAAGAGTTTTATATTATTACCGTTTATGTGAGTATTGGTTGATAAAAATTCTTGAAAGAGAGGAATGCATTCATAATCATAATGCTTGTTAGGCTTACCGTTATATTGGCTCATCTCTTTGAATAATTTTAACAAATTACCAGAACAGTAATCCACCTGCTTCCACATACCCAGTAGTTGCATATCCTCAAGGATTAGCAGTTCTTCTTCATGTTCATCCTCTTATTGGGAAGGAACTTCATCATCCTCCAATGGGATTTGCAGTTCTTCTTCGTGTTCATCCACTTCTTGGGAACACCAAGGAACACTACTTTCGATTTCCTACAAACAAGTAACTTTGTGCGCTACGGGTTTTCTCCGTGCCTTACTCCTCATAATAAGTGTATTCTCACTAAAACATTCATGAGAATACCAAGAAATACGTTGCAGGATTTCATAAGTTGTTTTTATGAGAGCACTATCTTCAATATTAATACGTGATATGACATGTATTATCAACTCATGGGCACCTTCAAATATAATATACTCTAATACTTCACTAGTAACATCACCATTATTATAAGACACTGAAGATTGATTAAAGGTATCATATAATTGAAAACGAAAGTAGTTCCCAAGTTTCATACATTGAGGACATATTATTGGATCATCTATCATATCCGAAGAAATTAACTTTTTAGCATATTCCACTATTTGGGAATACATTTTTCTTACCGTCATATTGCTCACCAGTTCTTCAAAATACTCATCCTCCTCTTCATGTGAGGATTCTTGTCCCATGTTAATAGCATCACAATCTTTATAGAAAGATTCATCTTTTAGTCCCTCACCAAAATCCCCAAAATCACTGTCTAGGCACGAATCCTGCTCAGAACAATCATCATAAGTTTGGGACTTATAGAAATCATTACTAGATAATGAGATATCGTTTGCATGCATACTATTTATGTGTGGAAAGTTATTTTTAGAAGTAGATTCAAGTGGTTGATCATGTTGCTCCTCTTCATTCTTACTAATATAATTTGCGAGTAGCTCAGCGATAGTCTTACCTTCGGGCTTAGCTTCCACTAGTTGAGAGGGTGCAACATCAAGTGCCACCTCTTTATTAACAACATGTTCCGCTAGTTTAGGTGGAGGCTTTTTGAGTGGAGTTCCTTCCACATTATCTTTTGGAGCACCCTGCAAAAGGTTAGATTATTTCATGCGGCTTTAATCCGCCTAGCAATAAATTCATTATCAGGGAAGTTATCTTGGGAATAGTAGAATATAGGGTGAACTTCTTTATAGATCATATCAAGTGGTTTACTTTCTACCTGTATATTTCTTAAACGAAATAACAACTCTTTGCAACCAGTAAAAAGTACAAATTGTAATGTGTCCTCTCCATCAAGGCATTTAAACTCATCTCTATTATAGTTTGGTAGTTCAATATCAAAATAATTATACTTACATTGATAATTGAGGTGATCTTGAGATCTGCAATAATCACAGCATAATTGATAAGATGCACATAGTGTGGATGAATACTTGTCCACCCAAGTCAACCATTCTTTTAATATGCCTTGCCTCTTATGAATATCTCCCCAAGTCCTTTTCTTTAACTCCTCCATTCTAGATTTCATATGTTGAAAGTTAGTTATCTCAGAATACATGATTAGTAACAAATAGTTTTATAGGTTTTTGGTTTGTAAACAAAAGCAAAATACAAATGCAGCAAATAAAGAAAGCTTAAAACAAAATCTAGCAAAACTAAAATAAATAAACAAAAGCTAAAAGACCTACAGCTCTTAGCTCCCCAGCAACGGCGCCAGAAAATAGCTTGATGACTGCAAGTGCACAGATCATTTGTAGCTAGTTTCGAAATAAAGATATTGATCCCATAGGAGGCAGGAGTCTGAAGTCTAATAACTCTTTGAACTAAATACCGAAATAGTAATGCTAAATAACATTCAAAGTAACAAGATAAAATGCAAGTTTTGTGTAAAAGATATTTTTAGGTTTTCAAATAAAAGAACAATAAGTAAACTAAAGCTGTAAGTAAACAAGAGCATGCAAATATGATTATGAAAGTCTACAAGATGATGAAAAGAGTTCTCAGGGAGTAGTGGATCTGCCGCTAGTAATTAGAAAGAGTCATCAAAATTATTATAATGAATAAGACAATTTATAATATGTGTGGGAGGAGCTCCATATATGGATGAATAGCCAGCAGCCGCTGCACACGTCATCCTCATAACCACAACAGACAATAACCGACAATCGTCACGTTACTGCTCTATTAAGGGATTTCTCCCGTGGCATGGACATGGCTTGATGAGTTCTCCTTGATTCTGCAAGTTAGTACGCAAAGAATGACAACTACTTTATAGTCACAATAGGTGCTATCATCCTTCTGTCTACCAACAAGAAATCCCCTTCATCAAGTCCCCGCAAGAGGTAAATATTAAGGAGGTGCACAACTCCCAACATCAAGATGAAGACAATTAACACAAACACATAATGAACTATATCGCATAATAATCTTTATCTCAATTCAATCTCGTACTAGGGTTTCTCCATCTCCCCAAGAACAAAGGAAACTACTCACACATGAATACAGTCAACATCATGGATAGAATATGGATGAAGTATGATGATACAATTGAAGACAAGTGCAAATCCAAGATTCAATCTAGAATTACAACAAGTAACCAAAGGAGATCGGTGATGGAGACGTTGTTGATGAAGATGATGATGTAGATCGACGTGGAGACCTTCAAGATCCTAGTCCCTTCTCCTCTTGTGTGGTGGTGGTGGTGTAGATCTATTTGGAGGTGGCTATGGCGGAGGCACGGCGGCAGGGCTCCACCGTGGTGGAGGATATAACTTTATGGCTCTCTCTTGGGTCATCCCTCCTTTATATAGGCCTTGGGGGTGCCCTAGGGTTCCCCCAATACCGTCATATGACTTAGGAAGGTTCTGGAGCTTTTCTGAGGCAAAATCCCATCATATCCGACCTTTTTGTCAACTATACGGGCGGAGCTATACGACCAAAAATATAGCTCCGGTCGTATAGTTGCTTGTTAAACTATTTGTCCCGTTTCGTATTTTGGCCGCCATTTCTTCATACGAACTCCGTTTTGAGTGTTCTTTGGATTGTTGAGTTCGTATCATCGAGGTCTACAACCCTGTGGTATTGGATCTTTATTTTGAGTAGTTAGAAAAATTGACCTTTTCAACCTCTCAAATGGCTAAGTCTGGTCCCTGCAGCTCCTCCATACTATGCTCTCTTTGTTCCAGACTCTCTAAAAGGAATTTCATTATCTCGAAGAATCTGATGAACCACAGCGGATGAAGGATGTCCTAGGCGCCTCTACCAATGCGAAGAGGACTGAACAACAAAAGCTTGCCCGTTCCTTGAAGAAGAGTTTCCCTCGTGCCTGGTCCTGTATAGAGAAAATTTTGACCAAAATTCTAAGAAAGCATCCTTATTCTTTTGCAAGATGATGAACAGAAAAAAGGCTTTTTGTGGCATTGGGAACATGCAAGATATTTTTGAGATGAATATTATGCTTAGGGGTATGATATAATGAATGACCAGTGTGGTGTATGTCCATACCATTACCATTGGCCCATGGGTTTGGTCTTGACCATTGTAACGATCGCTCATGGTCAACTTGTCCACCTCTCCAGTTATGTGATTGGTGGCACCCGTATTAGGGTACCAATTTGAATCCACACCGTATGATCCCATAGGAACATGGAGCAAGCAGTTTCGTGGTTTCTCTTACTATGAGTTGCAACTGGACTTGTAACTGGTTTTTTTAGGAAATTTGGATTTATTTTTTCGTTCGTTTCTTCCTATCATTTGCAACTAGATATGCAACTGACTTTTCTCAGGGAGTTGCAACAGAGGAATTTTTCGCGGGCCCTATTTGCTACGAGTTTCAATCAGACTTGCAATGTGCTTTTATCAACAGTGGCAACTACAGTTGCAACTGAGGATTATTGCTACTGGACTTGCAACTAGCTTTTCTCAGGTAGTTGTAAGTCGAGTTCTAACTAAGGATTATTTTGTGGTCCCTTCTTATGAGTTGCAACCTGACTTAAAAATGATTTCTCTCGGCAGTTGCAACTGAGTATTGAAATGTCATTTTCTTATTGTGTTATCTCTTCTTACTATGAGTCGCAACTTGCTTTCTCGAAGACTCGAAGAGTTGCAACTGAGAATTAATTCGCGGTGTCTTGGAGACTACATCGTTAAGGTAGTTGCCGCCGACGGACCAGTAGAAGGGGTAGAAGCGATAGCTGGGAAGTAGTACCACGCCCTTTGCTCTTGGAGCCTACATCGTTAAGGTAGTTCTCGCCGACGGACCAGTAGATCCCTTCGCAGAGGCGCCTGATCTAGATTAGGAACAAAGGCCTATTTAGTATCAATGGCCAGTCCCTTCGACAATGCATTCGAACAATGTAGTCGCACACACAGTCAATGATCTACTTGGGGCAACGTTTTACATTTCCTAGCCATTAGCACAACGAGGTATGGATCAAGGAATCTGTTGAACACTTTCAGGTCCTAAACTCTGGTGTTCTTTCCTAAGTCCATTCTCTACCATCCCGATGTCTCCGATTCTCATATATGCGTGCACCTCTCTGGTTCATCTCCCCATTGCATGTACTCCCTCCGTTTCAAAATATAAGATGTTTTAGCTTTATGAAATAAATGTATCTAGACTCTTTTTAGTGTCAAGCTAAAACATCTTATATTTTAAAACGAAGGGAGTAGTTATCTCCTATCTAAATACACTCTTTGCCTATTAGATAAAGCCGTGGAGGAGCTATTTGTTATGCTATCCAGCTTGCTGAAGATGGAGTACTATATATAAGGGGAAAACAATATTGATACCCATGTGACGCTGTGTGGAGCATTGATATCTTTACCTTATAAGCAGTGAAATACAAATTGACAACAAAGACGACAATTACTGCTGGTGTGGTGTTGGTGGCAATTCCTATTTGTCACCATTAGCGAATCCCATCACAGCTACGCTTACCTGAATAGTAAAATGGTCGGCCCATTAGCTCTTGCAACGTATTGCTCCACGAACCTGCTGGTTTCTAGCGATTTTCTGGTTTTTGTTTAAGTTTTCATGTTTCTCTGGTTTATTCTTTTTTGGAATTTATTTTTTGTTTTTCCATATTTCTAGTTTTTGTTCCTTTTCTTTGTGGATGCTTTTTATTTTTTACTTTATTATTTCCTTTTTCAAAATACATATGTTTTTAGAAACCACATATTTTATATACTAAGAAATTTTTATTTCTGGTGCAGCTCTTGAATATTTATTAAGGCCTGTATGAACATTTACATCTATTCTGATATATGTAAACATTATGTGTTGTACAAAACACAGTTTTCACAATAAAGTTTATTTAATAAAATTATATGTACTTTATAAAAACTAACATGCAATGTGTCATGCAGATGTGGCTGCTTATTTAGGAGCGCACTAATTCTACGGGGTGCAACTGTCACTATGGAAAATAAGTACAACTTCACCATATTGTTGGTTACTACTATTTGTTTATTAGTAGGGCTAAGAGCATCTCTATCGGCATACCGCAAATATTTGTCCGGAACACCCAAAATATTGTCCTGTTTGGAGCCGTGTGTGAACATGTCCAGGCTGACGGAAGCAAGTGCCCCGGTGTCACCAAACAGACGTACCCTATTAGTTTTGGTCATTGCACGCGTGCCATGTTTTATTCCATTCTCATATCGGGTATTTCATTGCTATTTGCTACTTTTGTGAATCAAATATTCCTGAACTAAAAGCACACAAATATTTAGCTATACAATTAGTTTGAAAAGTTAAGTTAATGACAAAGTTCAGGCACCAAGTTTGGCCATCTCAAACAATATTCAATCCGAACACTGTTAGAATACGTATACGTGAATAGAGTAGAGATAGACTAGCACTCTATATCTTGTACTCCAAGTCTCTACCTACCCTGTGTACCTCTGTGTAAACCCGTTAAGGGTGATTACAATTTAAAACACAATATTCGAGAGATTCTATAATTCCTACATGGTATCAAAGCGGTTAGCCTCACGTCGCCGATCTTAGGACTTCCTCCACTTCGGCAAAGCGTGCCGCCCCCGAGGAGAGGCCTGAGGAGATCAATCTCCTCTCCTCGGGGGCGTGGCACCCGATCTTAATCAAAGACTAGATCGGTTTATTAGACTAGATTAGTTCCAATTTCAAATTCTCTCAGATCATAGATTAGATTCAATTAGCCACCGAATAAATCTCTAGATCCTTGCTACCTTCATCCGGTGAAAAACAGTGCAGAAATCGGTACAACGGCGACGTTACTTCGGTCTCTAGCGCAGGTGCACGTTCATAGAGCTTCATCGACACCTCAATCAAGCACCGAATTGGAGATCACGGGAGGGCAAACTCACACACGCGGACACGAACAAGCTGGGGCAAGCACGAAGCACGATTTGACGTCTCCATCTACAGGGAAGATTTGTTGGGCGACAATCTACAGGAAAGATTTGGAGACCGATCCAGCCTCTCT
This sequence comes from Avena eriantha, assembly GCA_910589775.1. NCBI lineage: Eukaryota > Viridiplantae > Streptophyta > Magnoliopsida > Poales > Poaceae > Avena > Avena eriantha. Next base: position 79,177,379 of record OU342744.1, on the reverse strand, counting down.
TTGCTAGCAAGGGACGTCGATACCGCGAAAGCCCGCGTCTTCGTTAACACCGGGAGGACCTGCGTCTTCATCAACTCACGTTGCACGCACCGGACATAATCTTCTCCAACCCAACTCCATCGATCTCCCGCACGCCGGCGTCTAAGTCAACCTGTACGAGTCTGTACTGCTTCGACATGTGACTACACCGACCCCAGGATTTACACTACACCGACACCAAGATCTGCACTGCACCAAGCCGGACTATATCGACCCAAACATCTACGTCAATTTGTACCACTACACCAAAATCTTCATCGAGTTCTACATCGCCAAGGTCTACATCACGTGGTCAAAACCGTCGCCGTTGCAGCCAGGCGCTCTGCTAGGGTGATCATACGATCGCCTCGCCCGCCTGGTTAAAACCCCACTGCTGCCGTCATAAAAACCTTGCCATTGCCGCTTTCCTTATGCCCCGGTCGCCGCCTCCAAAACCCTACAACCAAAAAAATTTACTGTCACCGCAGATCTCTGCCGCCGCCGCACAAAAACCCGCCGCTGCCACTATTTTTTGTCGCCGCTGCATTATGACCAACAAACCTGCCACCGTCGCAGATTCCTACCGCTGGCACACAAAAATACTTAAAACCCTACTACACAAATTGCAATTTTTTGGGCCTCCAACCCTATCGGCTACAATAACCACGACAACCTCGACTACGGCTACATCACGATCGGCTACCTCGACATCAACATCAAAAACAATGTCTACAACAATTCAAGAACTCCAGCCACCAGCGTCCGCGTGACTGCAGGAGGAAAGAGAGGCACTAGAAGGGGACACAGTCACCGCTCCTATGTTCCAGCCATGATCATGTCCACGCATGTAATGATGGCAAGGAGGAGAAGACGATGCAGGCGCAAGACTTCAAATCTAGTCGTAAGCGTCCGCTTCACTCACGCTACGCTTGAGGGGGTGTGTTAGAATACGTATATGTGAATAGACTAGAGATAGACTAGGACTCTAAATCTTGTACTCCAAGTCTCTACCTACCCTTGTGTACCTCTATATAAATCCCTTAAGGGTGATTGCAATTTAAAACACAATGTCATCGCATTGATGACAAGTACGCCATGAGGGGGTCCTCGAGGCGTGTAGAAGAGAGGGGTGTGAGTCGTACGGGATTCCGGGACGGTGAGCATAAGTTTACCCAGGTTCGAATCCACCGGCTTTGGATGGATCCTACTCCTGCTAGCAATCCAGTAATACGGCAGAGCTGGAATATGGGTTACAAGGGTTTCGCCTGTGCGAGTTGCGATTGTAGACTATTGTGAGGGTGCCCTAAAGGCTCTCCCTAGGACGGCTTATATAGATATCCCGCCTAGGGTTTATAGGAGAGATCTATCCGGCTACGACTAAGAGTCGGTTACGAAGTACATCTTGAACTACAAGTAACACTATGGGCCTATGTCGGTAAGTCTTCTGGGTCTTCTCATAGCCGGATTGGACTCCGTTCTTCTCCCTAACTAGGCCGCCCGTGAAGAAAAGCTCTAATCCGAAGTGGGCCACCCTGGTCAGTGAGGTACAGTGAGGATACCCGGAAAGTATATCCCCAACAGCAGCCCCCGGAGGCCTCCAAGATCCAAAGTCGGATTCATCATCGTCTAGCTTAATCTTAGGCTTGCAGAATCTTGAAGGGTTCCTGAAACTTCACAAGAAAAGATACGATCCGGGTCTCAAAAACGAGTCGGGCATATAAATACGTTATTCAGATTTCTAGCTCGAAATTCAAACTAAGTAGGAACTTGGTCTCTAACGTCATCTGAGACCAGTCATGGTCAAGTCACGTCACTGACAGACATTTCTGGTCAGCATGACCGTTGGTGGATCCACCTTTCGCGGAACCGTGGCGCCGTTTCAATGCGTGCGTGGAGATCGAGGCGGCATAATAATAGCGTAGGGGCTTCCTAGTTCTTTCCACGACGCGTGGCATATCTATTGTAACATTTGCACGAAACTTGGCGCGGCTAGCGGTTTATAAGGGGTGAGGATTCCTTTTCCTCATCTTCTTCACCTGGTCCCAGCGCTGTTTCCTTCTCCCCTACTTCTCCCACTCGCACAGAGCTCCCTTGCCCCCAGAAATTCCCAGCGCCGCCCATCCAAGGTCACCGGCGCACCGAAAAAATGGCTTCCACATCATCCTCCGGCGCAGCAGCGACGGCAGCGGCGGCGGAGAAGGAGAGCAATCGTGGAGTCTAGATACCGTGCGTCCTCAGCGACGCCAAGCTCCACGGCGTAGAAGAAGAAGGGCTCTTTCGCGCCGGCGATTGGCGGAGTGGCCTTGGCGAAGCCATCCCCAACCCTCGCGACGGCGAGCGAGTGCACTTCGGCACTCACCTGGATAGAGGTCTGAGTTTTCCTCCCTCAAATTTCTTTTCCGAGGTTATATATCATTATGGAGTTCAACTCCACCATCACCCCCCGAACTCTATCTTAGAGATGAGCGCTTACGCATCTTTGTGCGAGGGGTATCTCGGTATTAGGCCGAGCCTTACTCTTTTCCGGTACTACTACTTAGTCCGGAGAAATTCTATCACTGCTGGTAATCCTTATATTACCGGTACTATTAGTTTTTCGGTTAGGCTGGAGCGTGTTTATCCTCGGATCTTAGCTAGTGAGTCGGTCAAACAATGGCCGGCTACCTTTTTCTATCATAAGGATATTCCCGCTCTCGGCAAAGCTACTGCGTTCCCGGCTTTCATCGATGGAGCCGCCACGCCTCAAGAATCTTGGGAAGAGGTCGCTCCGGCTCTCAGCAATGATCTGCTTCTCGCCAAGAGGCGGATCAAATATCTGATGAACACAAGGGCCTGATTCGGAATTAGCTCCACGATTCAGCTTGCCGACCTCTCTGATTCGGAATTAGCTTGTCGACCTCCCCGATTCGGAATTAGCTCCTATCGAGGGGTATCCTCCTGAGTTTTCCCAAGAGGAGGAAATAATTCCACTGCCGGACGTTGTTCCTCGGAAGCGTAAAGCTCCGACAGTGGCTATCGGCACAAAGGAGGTGCCTGTTGTGAAAATGTAACTTTCCTCATAACTTCCGCCTTTGTACTTCACTTGCGATTTCTTCTGAGATGTAATGTTCTTTGTTCTATTACTTTCTCAGAGCTAAGCAGCTCATCAAGGGCAAGGGGAAATGAGCTACTTTGGCTTCTCCTGCTGTGGCTCCTCCGATTCCTGCCCCTCAGCCTTCTGCAGCGCTGGAGGTTATTCCATCACCGACCACTGTAGAAGATCCAGCTCCCTCAGCAGAGCCAGGGATCCTTGATTCGCAGACTGACGTCACCATGGGTGACTCAGGTATTGATAAGGGTGAACCCTCTTTGGGTAATGATCCCTCGACAGAAGTTTTCACCGACAACCTCCTGAGCAATCCGGGACTTGCCAAATTTGTCTTATCTCAGAAATCTGTAGAGGACATCCAACGGTTGGCCAAGGAATGCCTTGAAAGCCGAACCATTTCTTCCGAAGAAGAAGCACAAGAAGCAGAGGACATCAAGAACTCTGATCTTCTTGAACAAGTACGTCTTCGAGACGAGAAGCCGAGGACCGGCGAACTTCCAACTTCGCCAGTTGTCCCCCTAACCCTCGCCGAGAAGGTTACCACCGAAGTGAATGCAAGTTTGAAGAAGCTCGCTCGTGAACAATATGTAAGTCGGAATTCCGACTCACATCTTTCTTTATGTTACTTTATATCATATCCTCTAGCCCCCAAGCATGAAGTTGGATACATAATCCGAGTTTATGCTTTACTAGGATGCCAAAGAATGAACTAGTGTAGCCACCAAGGCTCGTGCTGATATTAGTAAAAATATTAGCCCGAGTCTTTAGTAGACTTCTGACTTTGGGTATTCTGACTTACAGAAAGTATATTCCTATAACCAGGATTTATTGAAGAATGTTTACAACAAGCGGAAAGAGATCAGAGCTCTCCGGCTTGAAAATGCACAATTGAAAGTTTCCAAGGATGAGGCCGAAGGTAAACATTCCGAGACTCAAACCTTGTCTTGTGTTTTCATAGTCGAATATTTTGTTGAATTGTTGTTCTTTTGACTTAAAGCACTAGTAAAGCAGTCATGTGCTATGATTGAAGAGGCCGAGAATCTTAAGACCTTGGTGGTGGAAAACAAGGATCTCCGCCAAGAGCTTGATCAGCTCAAGGAGGATCATGAGAAGAGCATTCCTCAAGTTCTCGAATCCTCCTCCATGGCCGCCGTGGAGCGTGATCGCAAGATTGCGCTCCAGGACCAGAAAATTTCGGATCTCACCAATGACTTGTTTAGAGAGATGGATATAATCGAAGCACTCCGGGCTGAACTCCAGAGCCTTCGTGAGGAGAAAACCAAAGTCGATGATGTCATCTTTGGTATATTTCCATCTTTCTGACTTGTCTGCATTCTTCAACTCTTTCGATGTCCTTCTAACCATTTTGCATTTTATGCATAGGTCCTCTGAACTTGCTGGACTCAACCTCTTTCGAGTCTCGCACCAGTCGGCTTACACAAGTCGGCGATCTTCTTCATGACTTCCGCCAATCCATTGAGGATATTGGCGAAGCTCTCAAGGTTCCGGATATGTATAGCATGTCCGGCTTTCAGGTGCGGGACAAGGCCAAGGAGATGCCACAACTTGTCTAGGACTAGAACATGTCCTACGCGCGGACCGCGGCGCAGAATGCTCTCACCATGGTTATGAGCCACCGTGGAAACAAGGAAATCTGGCAAGTAACTAGAGGGTACTACAAAGTGGATGAAGACGGACAAGAGCAAGATATCAAGGCCATCATGGACTCCTGCGCCGGATATGGGTGTCTGATGTCTACGCACTTCTATTCTTGTAGACAGTTGTTGGGCCTCCAAGTGAAGAGGTTTGTAGAACAGCAGCAAGTTTTCCCTTAAGTGGATTACCCAAGGTTTATCGAACTCAGGGAGGAAGTGGCCAAAGGTATTCCCTCTCAAGCAACCCTGCAATCAAGATACAAGAAGTCTCTTGTGTCCCCAACACACCCAATACACTTGTCAGGTGTATAGGTGCACTAGTTCGGCGAAGAGATAGTGAAATACAAGTGGTAACGGTGCTAGAAAATAACTTGATGGCGTGGAAGAGACTAAAGAAAAACTGAAATAAAGATGGAAGCAAGCAAATATGTAACAAATCTAATTGCAAACGGTGTTTCAATGCTTAGAAACAAGGCCTAGGGATCATACTTTCACTAGTGAACACTCTCATATAAATATCTTCTCTTTATGATACTACTCTTAACTACTCTCTGGTTGAACACTCTAATTGATGATAGGGCTATAACAGCACACCTCAAAGTAAGCCTTTCCCATCTAGAAAACCCCACACTGCCACCTTGAGTACTAGATGAGTCCAACAAACACCACAATTTCATAAAGACATCCAACTCCAAATATAACTCATAACAAGTATTTGTAATCTCTAGCCTAAGTGCCACCATGGTGAGCACGCTATCACTTTCACACACATGGGGAGAGCAGAGATTCATTAAAGCACTTGAGTAGCAGAATAGATCTATAGATTACAAGCTCATGATCTCAATAAGATCATGCATAGAGAGAGATGAACACATAGCTACCAGTAGAACCCTTAGCCTCGAGAGAGAACTACTCCCTCATCATCATGGGAATCAGGAATGGTGATGGAGATGGTGGTGGAGATCGATGGAGATGGCTCCGGGGGCACTTCCCCGTCCCGGCAGGGTGCCGGAGCAGAGACTTATTGTCCCCCGAATCTCCCCTTTGGTGGCGGCGGCGCTGCGGAACTTTTCATGGATGGAGGCTTGATTATTTACGGTTTTGGCATCGGGAGGCATCTTATAGGCGAAGAGGCAAGGTCGGTGGGCGGCCAAGGGGCCCACACCACCTGGTGGCGCGGCCAGGGATAGCCTGCGCCACCACATGGTGTGGCCGCCCTTAGGCCCCTCTCCATCTCGTCTTCTGGCTCCGTGAGTCTTCCGGTAAAATATCAACTTTGGCTTTTGTCCGGTCCAATTCCAAGAATATTCATTTTCTAACTTTCCTAGAACCAAAAAAGCAGAAAATAGGCAGCTGGCACTATGGCTCTTGTTAATAGGTTAGTCCAAGAAATCATATGAAAAGTACTCCAAAGTGTGGACAAAACACAAGAAAGTGGATAAAACCAAGCATGGAACATCAAAAATTATAGATACATTTGCAATGTATCAACATCCCCAAGCTTAACTCATGCTCGTCCTCGAGTAGGTAAGTGATAAAAAGAAAGAATAATTTTTGAGGTGACATGCACCATCATAAACTTGATCAAAGTATTTGTAAAACATTCAAAGATGGGATCATAGTACTTCAATCATAACATGAAAGACAAAGTTCTAGCAATAGACAAAGAAACTATGTTGCAACATGAAAAGGCACAAACAAAAGATTCATGAATAACAATGCTTTGCAAGACGTTTGTTTGTTTCACATAAAGAAAACATAGCATAGTGGCATTCAGCTTGTCCCTCATAGAGAAGCAAATATAATTGCATAGGACACCTTCAAAGTTCATAAGAGTGACTAGATAAAAATAGTTTAAAACAAGCAATATCAAGTTATGCATCAATCAACTAGTCTTGGGACAATGCACATCGAACTAAGAATGGCCACTATGCTCTCAAAGAAGGTGCATAAAGGTAGAAGGTGGAGACTCAATATAATGGTCGAAGAAAGGCATTTGTAAAAGGAAGCAGGGATTGCAAGTCTCATAAAGAGCTCCCAAAAATTATGATACTTACTAGCTTTCATCTCTCATTGCCCTATCATAGGCATCTTTAGGTGATTAAGGTTAAAGTGACACAACTAAGAGGATAGGCTTGACAAGTTATAAATTGAAGTCCCAAGCCCCTTACTTACGAAGACCGAACCTCATGCTACTCAACTTCAGTCATGAGTAAGCTCTTGTCATTGTAAATACATGTGTATCATTGAGAACCGCCAACGGGGTACCCCTTGCACATGACACATGAGCTATCCCATAATCAAAATGACAAGGCAAGCAGACAGTAAGCATCTCAACGATCTTTTTATTTGCTATTTGCATAGGTTTTTATTGAGGATGCTTCATAGAATGCTCAATATAGTTATGCTTCAAGTTTCCACCATGATTAGGCATGGCTTAGGCTAGCGGCCCAGGCGTTTCTCTAACACATATATAAACTCCATGATCTTACAAGTTCCACTTTTATTTCACATCACCGGGATCCATAAGCAAAAGAACATGATATCAACTAGGTACAAAGTACTAATGCAGTGTTGAGAGCGTTCCCCATGATACATGGTTCTGCTAACTTCAACTCATAATGCGCAAGCATATACGCAACAAAGAAGGACCCAATGGTTCAAGTTTATTAAGTGCAAGAAAGTAAAGTGTGCCATCAAGTTTGTGAGAGCTTTAATCACTAGTTTTCACATAACAAGTTTAATTTGGAAGGTAGACAAAACAAGAATTTACTTGGAATAGCAATAATGCTAATAGGTAGGTATGGTGGACACAAATGGCAGAGGTTTTGGTTTAAGGAGGTGGATGCACGAGAAGAATTCCCTCTCAGTACAGGTTTTTGGCTAGCAAGGCTGGGTAGCAAGTATAAGAGTTGAAGGAAACAAACAAACATACATGTGATAAAAACAAACATCCAATCTTCCTTGGAAGCACAAAAGATCTTAACTAGAGAATACTAGACTTATGAGCAAATCAAGAAAGAAAGATGACGAAATTATATTTCTTAGAGTATTTTAATCTTTTTCATTCAACTCTCAAAAATAGTGTTGCTACTGACCGAGCCAGGTTTGCCAAACCCAACTAAATTAACTCAATGATCGCAAAGTGATACCAATACTAACAACAAGATCAATCATATAACCACGAATTGAAAACTAATATAAGCTATAAAAAAGAGTGAATGATAGAACTTCTCATTAATATTCCATAACGGCAACTCACACCAAGGGATACATATCTTACGAGAGAGGGGACACTTCCATAATGCAAACCATCCTACATAATAACTTCTCTATTCATGATATGACTCTACTAAAAAGGTAAAAAGATAGAAGATAGTGATGTGATACAGCGGCACTCCCCCAAGCTTGGAACAAACCAAGGGGATGCCAAACCTGATGACGAATTACTCCTTCGGTGGTGGCGGTATTCTCTCATCATCGTTCGACTTCCAGGGTAAGGGTTTCCCATCAACAAAGGACATCGTGGTTTCCAGCATCCTGAAACTTGTAGCAGCACTTATGCGTTTAAACCTAACCTCATACTCACAGTTTTGATTTTCAACGTCGTAGAGCTATGCTTGCAGTTCGTTGGTTGTTTGGCGGAGTGAGAGGACTTCATCCTTGAGTTCGGCAGTCTCCTTTTGGTGCTCGGCGATGAGTTCGGAACAAATCTTATGGATGATATCCACTTCGCGTTCCGCCATCTTCTTGTACCTAAAGACTTCTTGCTCCAGTGCTTCCATCCTGCCCTCCAGACTTCCTTCACCTTTAGGGCCTCGAACCTCTTTTATCCGGAGCTCCCCATCTTCAAGCAACAACTCCTTGGGATGAATCTTTAACTCTCTCATGTATGGGTTGATGATATCCTCTAAAGAATCTTCCTTGGATGATCCAGAGGAAGACACTTTAGCTCCAAATCTGGGACTCTACCTGTCAGAAATAGATCAAAACGAAAACACGCCGAAAACATGATATACGAACCTCAGGAGATTCGGGGGATTATATATTACGAAGTTTCATGACGAAAGGAAGGTACTGGGAGAAAACGGGTCGGGGACGGAGTCTGGGGGGGACTCACCACCTTGTGGCACGGCCAGGGGTGGGCTCGCGCCACAGGGTGGTGTGAGCCACCCTGGCTCCGTTTCCGTTCCTCTTTCGCTTCATAGCTTTCCTTATTAACTGAAGACTGCAAAAAATATAGCTGGATAGTATTTTTGCGGAACTTTTCTTACCAGAACTATTACCTATTTGGAAACGGACTCTGCAGGTCTTTGAATTTGGTCCTTGATAAATTTATCCGGAGTTATAACTTGAGTAACATCAATATCTTCATATTCATACACTTATTACTTGAGTCATAAAACCTTTCACTTCCTTATTACACCATTATCTCCACTACCTGGAAATTTCTTTCACACAAAACTTCACATAGTTCTCATTAGCAACATTAGTATAAGTGAAGTGACAAAACCTTTTGAGCTCAATTTCAACTGAAAACCATCAAAACATAAGCTACTGTAGCAACTCCTTCCAAAAACCAAAAAAAATTCAAAAAGGAAATTGAATAAAGAAAAGCAAATGCAAGAGTGGCAAAAATCTGTCAAAGCAGACCAGCAGGTAAAGATCAATTTTTTCGAAACTCTTATCTTGCTCAAATCAAAAAGTGCAAAACTAACGAAAGTTAAACAACAACCTGGGGGCAGAAGCACAAAAAGTTACATCTCAATCCGAATTACAGAGATCTCTCACGAATATTTACGGTGAAGCACAAAAATCTGTTTTGGGATAGCAACTTCCCCAAATATTACTTCTCTCTCATTAGAGGTTGATCTTGACACAAAAAAAATAAAAAAAAGGATAAGGAGAGGTTATTACCAAAGTAATAACTTCCAAGACTCAAAGAAACAAAAACAAACTGAAAACAAAAACAAATTGGGTTGTCTCCCAAAGAGCTCTTTTTTTATAGCCATTAAGATGGGCATGACAATTTTGAAGATGCTCACATAGGAATATGAATTGAAGTGAAAGAGAGCATTAAGAAGCAAAAATACACACGTTTAAGTCTAACCCACTTCCTATGCAAGGTAATTTTGTAAACAAACAGGTTGTTGAAACCAGAGGCTACTAGCATAGGAAGGCAAAAGAAGCGCAACATAAAGACTTTAAGCATAAAACGAGGAAACTTGATATTATTGAGATGCATAAGAACACGTTTCCCTCTCTCATAGTAACTTTCAGTATCATGCATAAACTTAAGAATATAACTATCACAAGGACCATTGTAAGAATGATCACTTATTCTAACAAAAAACAAAGGAATACTAGCTCTCATAACACTACTTTGTGAAACAATATTAGAGGTATCCTTACAAAGGATAGTGTGTCCCTCTTCTTCATATTTATTAACAAAGTCTTTTACATTTTCTATATTAGGTTCATCGACCATTTGTTTATTAGGTTCAATAGCTTTATGTGTACTTTCATTAACCATACTAGCTATCATATAATGTTCCTTTATCTTAACTGGGAAAGGCATTTTCTCAATATAAGGTTCAGGTAAAACATGATTAGCAGTATAAACTTCAGTATTTCTTGCAGGAACACTCTCAGCAACATCTTTATAAGGTTCATGATACTTATTCCACATCTTTTTAGGCACTTCATGTAGGAAGAAAAATCCTTAAAATAAGAAGCGATAGCTTGAGAGTCTAGACCATAAGCATTTTTAATATTTTGAAAGTCATCAGTTCCCATAAAAGATTCAATGCATTCATAATCATAATTTATACCTGCTTTCTACCTTTGTCATTCTCCCAAGCTTCAGCATTGTCTTGAATACGATCTAGAAGGTCCCATTTAACTTCTTCTTCCATGCGAGTGAATGATCCAGCATAAGAAGCGTCCAATAAATCTTTGTCATGTAGTTATTTGATATACCTCCTATATGTTCATAATACGTTTCATACTGTGCTATAACTGTGTTAATACGACACGTTAATACACGTGTGGTACGTAAACAAACCGTGTCTCTAGTTACCTCTAGTGAACTAGTTCATTGGTCATGAGGATGGTCTATGTTTCAAGACCATGGGCATTTATGCCACCTGACAATGAGGTCATGTTATTAGTTGAATAACATGATAGACAAACATCCGACCATTATATCGTAATGAGATCTAGTTACATGTTCACCATTGATGATAAAACACATAGAACCTCGCAACCTGATCCTTTGACTGTGAGGTAATGCAAATCACCATTCTGGAAGAAGCTTAGATGGTTATCAAGAATCATCTTGTAACAGGGTGATCAAAAAGGTGTCACTCAGGTTTTCTGAAGGAATGCGTAGAGGAGTACATATCAAGACCAGGATTTGTCTAGTCTGTGTAACAGACAGATACATGTGGCCATCTCGGTGACATTGCATTAATGAAGCTTGCAAGCATGTGACTAGGTCACATAATGCAATGACATGATAACGAGTAAAACAAGTTCATCGGTAACGAGATCGAACTAAGGTATGCAGATACCGAAGATCAAGTCTCGGATGAATTAGGTATCGTATGACAAAGGGAATGGGGAAAAACTATCTCACAGTTCGAGCGATTGTATTTGTGAAACGCACGGGGCTCACATGGCCATACAGGTCCCTCTGTTGATCATTGATATGAGAATGGTCTCTTTCATGTCCGGAGTGTTTCCGAACCGAAGGATGTCACACTTAAGGGTGGGGACGCTTAGGGTAGATGAGGTATCGTATGAGAAATAGAGAGAGAGAAACCGGAATAGTTTCGGTAACATCCGATGGAGATCGGAAGGGGTCCGGAAGATGTTCTGGAGTGAACAAATAATATAATATGTGTATTTGAATGTTAATTGGTGAATTAATATTAAATATATATTTTATTTTATTAAAAGGCACTATATTGCTAATGGGCCTCACCCGAGGGGAGGCCCAAGTGGGCAAGACGCCTAAGGGGTGGGGGCCAGCCGGCCTAGGGCTAATGGGCCACCCGAGAGGGGCCCACCTAGGGCCTGCGGCTGCCCCAAGGTGTCCGACGGGTGTGGGTATTAGTCCCACACCGCCTGGCCCCTGGGTGGTGCGCCACCCCTCCTACTATATAAAGGGGTCCCCCCTCCCCTTGGAACACACCCATTCCTCTCATTCTCTCTCTCTCATCTGCTGAGGGCTTCCCCGTAATATTGGGGAGGAGTTCGTAGTTGAGTTCTCCACCTTCACACCACCGTCGTGTGATCGGCGATCCGGCATCTACTTCTTCCGCTGCTCGGCTGGATCGGAGCCCGATTGACGTCCACTACACCGGACGTGTGACGAACTTTGGAGGCACCACACTTGGGGTGCTGCTCGTCTTCATCAATATACGCCTTCCTACGTAAGGCGTGCCTCTCTCTACAAATGTATGAGTATTGTATTCATTCTCCGTTACTTATGTCCACATAGTATAGATCCTGGTATTAGTGTTCGAGTAGATAGAAATTTTTTGTTTTCTGCTATGGAACCCTGCTCGTGTCGGCCAGCTCGCGTTGTCCCCTGCTCGCCCTGGCCGCCTCCCCTGCTCACGCCAACCGCCTCCCCTGCTCGTGTCGTGGCTCCTCTGCTCGCGGCCGCCCCTGGTCGGTTGCCCATGCTCGTGGCCGCCCCTGCTCGGCCGCCACTGCTCGGTCGCCGCTGCCCTGCCGCCGCCTAACCCTATGGAGCTTGAGAGGGAGGGAGAGGGGTCGGGGCACACTTGGGGCACGGGGACGACGACGACGGTGGTACGATGTAGACGACGGCGCGCGGTGGTGCGGCATAGATGACGACGACAGCATCGGGGCAGCTCCTCCTGGCGGCGCGGCGATCTGCAGTGGTGCGTGAGAGAGTGAAAGAGATTGGGGAAGGAGGGAAAGGGGCACGCGCGCGGTTAAGTACTTCGTGGCCATTCGTCCCGGTTGGAGCCACCAACCGGGATATAAATTCCATATGTCCCGGTCGGTGGCTCCAACCGGGATGAAAGGCCAGAGCATACGTTCCCGTTGGAACCACCAACCGGGATGTATGAGGTCCACCGTAGGGGCGCACACTGAGGGCACCAATCGGGACTAAAAACCTTTTTAAAAAATCAAACTTTTCAGAACCATTTTGGTTCCCGCCTTATTTCTTATTTCTTATTTAGGTGTTCACATTTGAAATGATTTGAATTTGAAAAAACTTTCCATCTTATAAAATAATTATTCAAACTATTAAATTTGAAATGGTTTAAATTTGAATTTGAAAACACTTTCCACATGAAAAGTGTTTCAATTTTGAAACACTTTCAACATGAAAAGTGTTTGAATTTGAATAACTAATGCAAAACCATTTTCGGTTTCCTAAAATAATTATTCAAAATATTTTCCATTTAGCCATTTTCAAATAAAAATGCATTACAGAATGAACCAGTGGATCTGTCAACAATCTTGGGTACACAAACGAACCATTCGTCCTAGCCAATGGATTTAGTCATAATCATATCTAGCCCTATAGTACATAGCTTTAGGGTCATCTTCCGAATCATCTTTGTCGTTGTCGCTATGGCATATTCCGGGGATCCTCAGCCCTTCCCTGACTTGTGTAGGGGGGAACCAGGGACCGTGAACCATGACATATTCTGGGGGCACCTACCACTCCGGCCACGGATGCGCGATGCGGGAGGAGGGGGATCCCATGTGACGATGCCGCTACGCCCACGGCCGTCACCACAACCACCCTTATTGTGGCTTTGCGGCGGGTGCAAGTGTGGGTACCACAGGCGAGGATGATCTCCCTCAGCGATGTAGCGCATCACACCGGCGATAGTCCGGTTCACCCACCAAAGGCGACAACGGTTTCATTATGGTTCACCGGGGGAGGACCGTCACCCTCGTACCTAGCGAGCTCCCTTTCCCGCCGGTTAACGAAGAAGGAATTCTAGGTGTCGTAGTTTTTGGGATCCCAATGGGGATCCATCTGCTGCCCCGGCGTGAGCTCTAGGTAGAAGTGGTTCGTGATGGCCGCCTGGCGGGCGGAACCTTGAGGCGCAGGAGGGACAGGAACTCCTCCAACGCTCAGCATCCAGTTATTGGGCACCCGGTAGCCCGACAGGCATGGGTAGTTGGAGGCGCACATCGCCTCGGTGTCTTCGAGTGTGAGAATGGCCTAGTATGCGGTGTCCATTGTTGAGAGATCAAGGTGTGGATGTGTGGATAGCCATGGCACGGTGATACGTTGCAAACGTATTCATAATTTTTGATGTTCCATGCATAGTTTTATCTACTTTCTTATGTTTTGTCTACACTTTGAAGTACTTTTCATATGATTTCTTGGACTAACCTATTAACAAGAGCCACAGTGCCAGCTGCCTGTTTTCTGCTGTTTTTGGTTCCAGGAAAGTGAGAAAATGAATATTCTCGGAATTGGATGGGACAAAAGCCAAAGTCAGTTTTTTACCGAGGGACACCTAGAGCCAGAATACGAGACAGAGAGGGGCTGGGGCCCAGCCACACCACCTGGCTTCGTGGGATGGGCCTGGCCACGCCAGGGGGTGGTCTGGCCGCCCCAGACACCCCATCGGTCTCCCTCTTCTGACCTAAAAACTAAGGGGGGTTCGACATTTTTATAGAACTAGTTTCGTGCCGCCGCCACCACCAGATTCCATGAAACAGCACCAGAAACTCTGTTCTGGCAGCCTGCCGGGACGGGGAATTGGAGGAGATCATCGCCATCATCGTCACCATCGCTTCTCCATCGACCATCCATGTTTCCCACATCTATGAGTGAGTAATCCCCCGCTGTAGGCTATGGGGATGGTAGGGATTGGATGAGATCGTTCATGTAATGGCATCATATTGTTACGGCATGGTGCCTAGTATGTTTTATTAGTGCTTTTTGAATTTGTTGCAACTTGTTATACTTAATTCTTGTTACTAGGGCCCGAGTGCCATGATTTCAGATCTGAACATGTTAATGATTCATTATGATAGTATTGTTTCTGGTCTTACCTGCAAGTTGTATACACACGTTGTTGTCCGGAACCAATGGCCCCGAAGTGACAGAAATCGGGATAACCGGAGGGAATGGCTTTGATGTGAGGATCACATGTGTTCACGGAGTGTTAATGCTTTGCTCCGGTGCTCTATTAAAAATGAGTAACTTAATTTCCAGTAGTTCCCTTGAGGCCCCGTTGCAAACGGGCTGGCGAGACAAAAGATGTTGTGCAAGTTCTCCTTGCGAGCAAGTATGACTATATATGGAACACATACCTATGATTATCTAGTACTTGGATGCTTTATCTTATTTATCTGCAATTGCCCTATGTTCTGATTGCCATGTGAATTGTCTTGTCCATGCAACGCCCGTCCATCCATCCCTATGCCTACCGCACTCGAATCCTGTTTACTGCTATTGTTACTGATGTCTTTACTTTTACTACTATTTTTACTTTACTATTGCTTTCACAAAACTGTTGCTACTGATAAACTGCTGTGAACAAGATTGTTTCCAGGTGCAGCTGAATTGACAACTCAGTTGTTAAGGCTTATAAATATTCTTTGGCTCCCCTTGTGTCGAATCAATAAATTGGGTTTCACTTCCCTCGAAAATACTGCGATACACCCCCTATACTTGTGGGTCATCAAGACTATTTTCTGGCGCCGTTGCCGGGGAGCATAGCTTTATTTACCAACTCCACTTGGAATCACTATTGTTCAAGCTTAGTTTATTTCCGCCTTGATTGCTTGTTTCTTTATCAAAAATACAAAAAAATTAGTTCCTACTCTAGTTGTTATTTTCGTTGGTCTGTTATTGTCTTGCTTTATCATGCTTTCTATCAATGGTTGTTTTCTTTGAAACTGAATCTTATTGGCAAGGTGGGTTCACGGAAGATCAAAAATATTTTTATAAGGAACACCGGTTGTCATAAAAAGGGAAACACTTATGGGAACAAATTGATAAATTGTATATCATTGCTAGAAACGTGTGCTCTACTTATAATGTTACTTATTGCTTGGATAAATCTTGTTGCTATAATAGGTATAAACACCTCCCTTTTCAATGTGAGTATAATGATAATGTTACCATATCTTCTTATGTTAAAGGAAATTATGACTTTTATGATGTGGAACAAATTGAAGAATTTATTGCTTGTAAGGGTGCATTTGAACTTGCTAGTTTGCTTGAAAATATTAATGATTCACCTTATAAATATGAGGTTTATGATATACTTAGATTTTTCTTTGATAATTACAAGGAAGAAAATGGCTATATTCTTGAATATATTAATAGATGCTTTCCACAAATGGAAGAGACTAATGCCTTGCAGGATCCTATGGAAGAAGAAATTAATGAACCTGAAAGCTCATTAAATGAAAAAGAGGAGGAGAGTGATGAAAAAAAGGAGGAAGAATGGATTAGCTACCCATGCCTACCTTCTAATGAGAGTGACTCTTTATCTCTTACATTATTTGATTGTCCCCCATGCTTACCAAAGGAGGATAAATGTTATGCTCATGTTATCTGTGATAATCCTTTATTTGTGCCTAACTTCGAGATGCATGGTACTAAAGAGTTTTGCTTAGAAATTGTTTATGATAAAGCTCTAGACGATGGTCCTATATTGAATGATCAGCCATCTTGTTATAGAATTGTTAAAAGTGGGTTTGAAGGTTTTAATCCCACTATTTTTGAGCTTGATAAAAATTATGTGTTTGTAGAGCATGAAAAGCATGCTTTATTTGATAGTTATATTGTTGAGTTTATTCATGAGGCTACTGAAAATTATTATGAGAGAGGAAAATATGGTTGTAGAAGTTTTCATCGTATTGAAACACCTCTCTATGTGCTGAAAGTTTTGAAGTTACTCTTATTTTATCTTCGTATGCCTGTTACTTTGTTCTTTGCGAATTTATTTGCATACAAGATTCCTATGCATAGGAAGTGGGTTAGACTTAAATGTGTGATGAATTTTCTTCTTGGTGCTCTCTTTTACTTCAATTCATATTTCTTATGTGAGCATCCTCTCAAACTATCATGCCTAACTTAAAGGCGTTAAAGAAAATTACTTATTGGGAGATAACCCAAAAGTTTTAGATGAGTCTTGGAAGTTATTACTTCAGTAATAACCGCTCCTTATCCTTTTTATTTGCTTTTTGTTCCAAGAGTAACCTCTATTGAGAGAGAAGTAATGGTTGGGACAGTTGTTGTTCCGAAATAGATTTTTGTGCTTCACTGTACAAATTTGTGTAAAATCTCTGTACGTCCTTTTGAGACGTGATTTTGTGTGCTTCTTCCCCAGGTTGTTATCTAACTTTCGTTAGTTCAATACTTTTTGATTTGAGCAACAGAAGGTCTTCGAACAAAACCGTCTTTGCCTGCTGATCTGTTTTGACAGATTTCTGAAATTTTCTGGATTTGCTTCTTGTTGGTTCCTTTTTGAGTTCTTTTGGGAATTGAGATTTTTGAGGGAAGTTCTACAGTAGCTAGTGTTTTAATGTAAGTTTTATTGGTGTTGGAACTGAACTTAAAGACCTATTATCTTGAGTGCACTAATGTTGCTAATAAAGATTGTGTGAAGTTTTGTATGAAGGAAAAATTTCAGGTGTATGGAAGAAATGAGTAATGAGATGACGAATGGACTAAAGCTCAAGCTTGGGGATGCCACGCTATTGGGGAAATACTTTCTGGGTATCCTCATAGCTCCTCACTGACCAGGGTGGCCCACTTCGGGGTAGAGCTTTGCTTCACGGGCGGCCCAGTTAGGGAGAGAAGACGGAGTCCAATCCGACTACGGGAAGGCCTAGAAGACTTACCGACTTAGGCCCATAACGTTACTTGTAGTTCAAGATGTACTCTGTAACCAACTCTTAGTCGTAGCCGGATTGATTTCTCCTGTAAACCCTAGGCCGGATATCTATATAAGCTGTCCTAGGGAGAGCCTTTAGGGCACCCAATACTTTAGACCCTCAACTCGCACAGGCGAAACCCTTGTAACCCATATTCCGGCTCTGCCGTATTACTGGATTGCTAGCAGGAGTAGGGTCCGTCCAAAGCCGGCGGATTCGAACCTGGGTAAACTTGTGTGCTCACCGTCCCGGAACACCGCACGTCTCACACCCCTCTCTCCCGCACGCCTCGAGGACCCCCTCATGGCGTACTTGTCCTCAAACCGACGACAGTTGGCGCCCACTGTGGGGCAAGTGAGCTTCGGATCTGCGTTCCGAGCGGAATCTGCAAGAATCAGAATCGGCGAGACCATCGCCGTCGGTCGCATCCTCTACGCCAGCGATGTCCCTCTCATCGTTCTCGACGAGACTTGGATTCCGGCTAGGGAGGCCGTGACTGCCTATACTATCATGTCTTTTGGCGAGATCGATGTTTACATCGGTTTCGCTGAACCTGCCCAACCCACCCCAGCGGTGATGATAGAGGCATAAGAATCTTTTGGGTCCCCTTTGTCCGTGGAGGTGGCAGAGTTCCGGATCTCAGAAATCCCTAATCCAACCCAGCCCGCACCAGTTACGGAGATAGTGGAGAAATCCGAGCCTGAAAAAGACCTCATGGTACAAGTCGAATCTAGAGTGGATCTCCCTAGAGAAGCCGGATCCCAGATCGACCTACCCGTGGAATTCGAAATCCAGGAGGAGCACATCAATGACACTGATTCCGACTCTGATGACGTCGGGACAGACAGGCCTTTCCTCAGGTACACACTAAGATGTATGATACTGCAAGGCGCTAGCGCAGATGCAATCCTCGAAACCATTAAAAGTTTTGACATGGCTGATCGCGAAAGCCGTAGGTACCTCAGGAAGCACGCATCACACTTCGTCGGATATGTTGGATCCGGATCCGGCTCTGCCGATGCTGGAGAAAACACCGACTCGGTGCTAGAGGAAATTGGAACAAACGCCGACGTTCCGCATCATCGGATGAGTCCATGACGTCGGCAGATTTCCAAAAGTTCTTCACGGAATATGACGAGTACAACTCTAAAGCTGCGGAAGATGGAGAAGCCATGGACGAAGGATCCGGGGAACACTCTCCCAAAACGCAGGATGATATGGAAGTCGGAGACAATCCCGAAATCCAGATGTCCGAAAGTACCGATCAGAGCTTGACTCCGGGAAACGGACCCAAAGCCGTCTTTGCTACCGGCGCTGCCAAGAAGGCAAAGAAGAAGAACAAGAAGAACAAGACCCCAGCAAAAGACCCTCTCATAGAGGAGGTGATTGCCGAGGAATACGAGGAAGACTTGGATGGAGCACTTATCCCAGACGAGCCGAAAAAATAAGCATCGGTGGATGGACACGTGATCACTGAAGGTGCCCGTAAACTCATCGATGCCACATTAACCACACCTATCCCTACAGCTGCAGAACTTACTACAGATGAGCTGGACGAAAGGGCCCAAGCCCTAAAAGCGCGGTGTCAACAACTCCTTGATGAAGCCAAAAACATCGAGGTGGAGAAGAAGCGCATGTCAAACAAGGAGTATATGTCCCGTCTACATCAGAAGACACGGAAGCGTCACATAGATGACAACCAATTACCACGTGTCCATGCCGTCCTTTTTGGAGATGATATGGGAAAGCCACGGAAGGACAGCAATGGAGATTGGGTTTACCCAACACCGGTGCAAAATACCGTGGCAGCTTGCGAAATTCTATCGGCTAATCCAGGACCAGAGGAGATCCGTTTGGGTATCAAGCTACTCAATAAGGGACTGGAACAATAAAAGGTCGCCCTGTCGGGAAGTCAAAAGCTGGTCTCGGATTCCGACCAATGTCGCACAGATCCGGCATGGGATGACGTAAGATCTCACTACGACGGGCGCAACATCGTCACCCCGAATGCAGGGAAGACAATTATTCAAGAACCGGGATCACCAGGACAGCACCGCAGAACTACACATATCTGGAGCAACGTCGCTCCAGCAGCCGAGAAAGACGTGATTGCTGCACTGATTCCGAGGAATCCTCTCCGAAAAGGAGAAGATAAAGGAAAACGTCGGGAGGAGGATCGTCGGAAAATGCCACCTCCTAGACATGAAAACCGTCCGGCTGAGCCTCACCATGGTGGGAATGATGGAGGAAGGAACGACGGAAACCATGCTGGCACAAACTGGCAGGGGGACTCGTCATAGTCAAGAACCTCCCCGGAACCGGAATAATGACGCTCTGGACAGAGGCCGGCGATCAGCCGGAAACAACCCAGCTGCACCACCCTCTCCACAGCACAGTTATCACAACGGCCCCCAAGGAGGTCAAGGAGGACGACATGGCGGAGGAGGTGGTGGCAGAAGCTGAAGTCCGGCTCAAAGGCACCGCAGCCACAGCCGACATTCGGGACAATCCCTATCCCCGAACGACACAAGGCACAGGATCAACTCCAACATAGAGGCTCGGCGCTACGATGACGATGATGTGTACGTGGGCCCAAAATGCTTCGGACCACCCATCAGAGCTACAAAGTTCCCGGAAGGATTTGCTATCTCAAGACATATCCAAGCCTACGACGGCATTGCTCGGCCAGACACCTGGTTACAGGATTTCTTCCAAGCTTGTTGCATCACCAAAGGCGGAAACAGCCTGGTCGCAACCCGATATCTCCCACTTATGTTGCGGAAGACGGCACGATCATGGCTCAATGAACTTCTGGCAAACACCATCCATAACTGGTATGATTTACAAAGTGCATTCTTTCGGAATTTCGAAGGCACATATCGGAGGCCCTGCCGGTTGGAGACCTACAGCGTTGCACCCAGAAAGCCGGAGAAACTTGCCGGGATTACCTCGGATGATGGATTGACACCAAGAACTCCTGCGAAGGAGTAAATGATGAAACTGCGAATGAAGCTTTCATTGCAGGTCTCCCAATTGGTTTACTGCGCCATCGCTTGAAGTGTGACAAGGTTACTGATTTGGGAGATATGATAGACACAGCGAGCAAGTATGCAGATGCTGATAACGATGCGGAGGGATTACTCAACGTCCTGGCTGTACCTCAGTCAGCAAAGACAAAGCAACAAGTTCATAAACGCAAAAAACACCTCGGAAGAAAAACCCAACGCGGAAACGGCAGTAGTCACTAGTGTTTCCGGGTCTGGAGGACGAGGAGGGCGCGGCGGAGGCCGTGGGCGTGGCCGTGGGACATCAAGGGTCCAAGGTAGACGAGAGAAACAACCAGGCAAAACCTACACTTGGGCCGACATCGCCAATAACCCATGTGTGCATCACTTGGACGCCAATGGGGGCTCGTCCCACACCAACGCTGAATGTCGTTTTAACGACGACATCAAGAGAGATGATACCGCGGGCTACAAAGCTAAGAGGAAGAAGGGAAAGAAAAATCCTGAAAAAGATAAAGAGACCAAGGAAGATTCTGACATGGAGGAAGCCGACGCTTCAAATCCCAAGTCGGAAGGGAAGAAAACTTTTCCTACCAAGAAGGACACTTACGTCACCTTCCTCGGATCTCAACCAGCAAAGGTCAAGAAAGCAGTTCTCCACGAGCTCAACGCAACAGTTCCGGCTGTCCCTTAGTATTTGGACTGGTCGGAAGTGGCAACAACGTTTGACCGCGCTGATCATCCGCCTAAGCTACACAGGCGAGGAAAATACGCCTTAATCATCAACCCACTTATTGACGGTTATGGTTTCTCCAAGACCCTCATGGACGGTGGTAGCAGCATCAATATTCTCTATGTAGAAATGCTAAGACGGATGAAGATCTCGGAAACACAGCTTAACCATAGCTCTGTGATTTTTCACGGAGTTGTCCCAGGAAGACAAGCTAATTCCCTGGGAGAGATCACTTTGGATCTTACTTTTGGAACACCAAAGAATTATCAGACAGAGGCACTTTCCTTCGAAGTGGTCCCGTTCAAGAGCGCATACCACGCTATATTCGGACGTCCGGCTTACTGGGCTTTTATGGCTCGTCCGTGTTACATTTACAATATGATGAAAATTCCAGGTCCCAACGGTGTGATCACCATCAGGGGAGACCCGAAGAAAGCGCGAGAGTGCGAGGATGGAAATGTCGCCTTTGCCGAAGCCGTGCTGCACGCCCAGGAGTACCACGAGATCAAGAAGAGCATAGATCCGTCCGAGATGCCCGCAACAAAGAAAGAGGTGACAAAGCCAAATCCGGAGTTCAAGGCATCAGAAGAGACGAAGACGACGCCATTGAAGGATGATGACCCCTCCAAGGTGACCCAGATTGGCGCAGGCCTAAGTTTCGCATAGGAAAGCGCGCTCGTCAAGTTCCTCCGAGCAAATCAAGATATCTTTGCATGGCAGCCATCTGACATGACCGGAGTACCTAGGGAACTTGCCGAGCATTCTCTAAATGTAAACCCGAACGCTAAACCCGTCAAACAGTCCTTACGATGGTTTGGCGATGAAAAGCGTAAGGCAATAGCTAAGGAACTAGCGCGGCTCGAGTTAGCCGGATTCATAGAAGATGTCATCCATACTGATTGGTCGGCCAACCCTGTAATGGTCCCTAAAAAGGACACCACTCATTTAAGGATGTGTGTTGATTATACTACCTTGAACAAGGCTTGTCCAAAAGATCCATTCGCTCTGCCTAGAATTGATCAAGTTATTGATTCTACGGTAGGCTCGGAACTCCTCTGTTTTCTCGATGCATATTCCGGTTATCACCAAATCTGGATGAAGGAATCTGACAAAATCAAGACTTCATTCATAACCCCCTTCGGAACCTTCTGTTATGTTACGATGCCCTTTGGGCTGAAGAACGCATGAGCTACGTACCAGCGCACGATGCAGCGTTGCCTCCATGATCAACTCGGACGCAATGTACATGCATACGTGGATGATATCGCGGTCCTGTCCAAAAAGAAGGAAACATTGATTTCCGACTTGTAGGAGACGTTCGCCAATTTACGAAAATACAACATCATGCTTAACCCGAAGAAGTGTTTCTTTGGAATACCAGCCGAAAAATTCTTAGGTTTTATCGTATCTCAAAGAGGTATAGAGGTGAACCGCGACAAGATCAAGGCTATTCTCAATATTTCCAGGCCAACTCGCCTGAAGGAGGTACAAAGATTAACTGGTTGCATTGCCGCGGTCAGTCGATTTGAAAGCCAGCTTGGTGAAAGAGCCGCACCATTATACAAACTCCTGAAGAAGACCAAGGATTTTGTTTGGACTGACGAAGCTGAAGCTACACTACAAGACCTGAAGAAAGTACTCTCATCTGCTCCTATCCTTGCAGCGCCGGAACCTCAGGAACCGATGTTGCTTTACATTGCTGTGACAAATAGGGTTGTCAGTATAGTTATGGTGGTGGAGAGACCAGAAGAAAATTAGGAGCACCTGGTGCAGCGTCCGACATACTTTGTCAGCGAGGTCCTGACAGAATCAAAACAGCGATATCCACACTATCAAAAGTTGGCTTACGGTGTTTTTCTAGCATCTCGTAAGCTACGACACTATTTTCAGGAGCATCCAATTACCATGGTGAGAAAAGCTCCAATGAGAGATATAATCAACAATAGCGATGCCACAGGACGCGTCGCCAAATAGGGTATCGAGCTTGCAGCTTTCGATATTGAGTACAAACCCCGGACAGCAATCAAATCCTAGATCCTTGCCGACTTTGTCGCTGATTGGACAGAGACCAAGGAGAACATGGTCCTCCCTGAGTCAGAATATTGGACCCTCTTTTTCGATGGGTCCAAGGCTCGAGGGGGCTCGGGGGCTGGCGTGGTGCTCAAATCACCCCAAGGAGATAAACTTTTATACGTGTTGCAGATCCACTTCACAACGACAAATAACATTGCCGAGTATGAAGCACTGCTGCATGGAATCCGGATTGCTAAGGATATTGGCATCCGACGTTTGATGTGTTACGGAGATTCGGATCTTGTTGCTCAGCAAGTCTCGGAGATTTGTAATGCAAATAAGCACATGGCAGCATATAAAGCTATCGTGGATGATCTATCTAAATCGTTCGAGGGGTTTGAAGTTCAACACATCCCTCGAGCAGAAAACGAGGAAGCAGATGCACTATCTCGAATAGGCTCTGCGCGGAAAGAGGTTCCGGATGGCGCATTTTTAGAGCACCTCAAAGTTCCCTCGATAAAGGGAGTAGCTGAGGAATATCCGACCAAATCCGACTCACCTTTAATAGCAATTCTGGCTGTAATTCCCAGCTGGACTCAACCCTACCTTGATTACTTGGTAGATGGCAAATTACCCGAAGACGAGGTGCTGAGCCGGCAGATTATCCGACGAGCAAAAGAGTATACTATTGTTAAAGGTGAGATCCATAAACGGAGTGTTTCTGGGGTTTTTAAGAGAAATCCACGAAGATGAGTGGAAATCTTAAGAGAAATCCACGAAGATGAGTGCGGTCACCACGCTGCAGCCAAATCTTTAGTGGCAAAAGCTTTTCGACATGGTTTTTTCTGGCTTACAGCTCAGGCAGATGCCGAACGATTAGTCAAGACATGCAAAGGCTGCCAAAAGTACGCCAAGCAAGCTCATGTTCCGGCTAATCAGTTGCGAACAATACCTATAACATGGCCTTTTGTGGTCTGGGGGCTTGATATGGTAGGACCTTTTAAACGAGCTCCAAGTGGATTTACTCACCTCTTAGTGATGGTGGATAAATTCATGAAATGGATCGAGGCTAAACCTGTCACTAGTTGTGATGGAGCAACAGCCAAAAGATTTGTCGAGGATGTTATAATCCGGTATGGTTATCCGCATAGCATTATCACGGACAACGGGAGTAATTTTTCCATGGGAGAGTATGCTGAATTCTGCGACGAACAAAATATCCAGCTTGACATTGCGTCAGTCGCACATCCACAGGCTAACGAACAAGTCGAAAGAGCAAATGGTTTAATTCTACAAGGCTTGAAACCAAGACTCGAAGCACCACTAAGACGTGTTGCGGGGGCTTGTGCAGAGGAACTACCCTCTGTAATTTGGAGTTTGCGAACAACTCCGAACAGGTCAACAGGATATACACCTTTCTTCTTGGTCTATGGCGCAGAAGCAGTTCTTCCTAGTGATTTGATTCATATGTCTCCTAGAGTGGCCGTGTATATCGAAGAAGATGCCGAGATTTCTCGACAAAATGATCTCGACTTAGTCGAAGAAGTTCGTGTCGTTGCTGAAATGAGATCTACGGCCTATCAGCAGAAGTTACGCAAGTATCATAGCCAGAGAGTCCGAACTAGATCTTTCAATAAAAGTGATTTGGTTCTCCGGCTTGTGCAACAAAGAAAGCACAAACTTTCCCCAATATGGGAAGGGCCCTTTTTAGTTAGTCGAGTATTGCACAATGGGTCGTACTACTTAACTGACATGAGGCCAGTCAAAGAAAGACCTGCTACTAATAAGAAAAAGAGAGCTGGAGGCAGTACAAATCCGGATGAATTAGACAGACCGTGGAATATTGCTCAGCTACGTCCCTTTTATTCTTAGTTTTTTTTGTAATCATACATATGTACATGTTCTGTGAGAAATAAAAGTTTTGGTTACCTCAAAGTTTTCCTGAGAAGTTTTTACCATCTTATTTCCTAATGATCATGTCATAGTCGGAAATCCCAGAATGCTTGAAAGTACTTTATGCTCATGTTCGTTCTGGTTTAGATTTCCGATTCTAAAACTGCTACCTTCGGGTATAACTCTAAAAAATTCTAGTCTTTACTTGGGTTATTTGTGTGATTGCTGGATGCGGGTATCTTCCGAGTAGTGAATTGTTGGTACTGGAAGCCGGCTTTGTTTCCGAGTTTAAACTGGTTTAGCAATTGAGCTCCGTTGCTCGGCAAAGTTTCCGGCTAAAGGTTTAGCCGGCTCACGAAAGGGACGAGGCGGAAAGCCAGATAAACGATAAGTAGAGGCGGAAAATTCTAAGTGCTTGTGAAAACATGTCAGGCACACAAAAAATTTAAGACAAAAGTGTTGAATAGATAAAAAACTTAGCACTAGCAAAAATCATAGTACTTAATATTTACAAAACGCATCATGTCTTTCCAGAATAATACATAGTTTTCTAATCTATGATGCAGGAGGAGATGAAGGAACTGTCGGATCGCTGGTTACTCCGCCTTGATATCGTGCCGAGATGTCCAGATCCGAGGTGGTCCGTTCATCGTCGGAAACTTCTTCGGCGTCTTCTGGAGGAGGTGTCGGAGTATCCACGCGGGTGAAGAAGGGCGTCTCATAGCTAGTCAGATCAGCTACGTGGCACCCATATCCGGCGCAGGAGTGCATGATGTCTTGAAGGTCTTTCTCCTGGCCGTCTTCGTCTACCTTGCAGTACCCTCTGGTCACTTGCCAGATCTCCATGTTTCCATGGTGGCTCATGACCATGGTGAGAGCGTTCTGCGCAGCAGTCCGCGCGTTGGACATGTTCCAGTCCCGAACGAGCTGCGACATCTCCTTGGCCTTCTCCCGCACCTGGAAGTCCGACATGCTTGGCATGTCCGGAATCCTGAGAGACTCGCCAATGTCCTCAAGGTACTGGCAGTAGTCATGAAGAAGATCACCGACTTGGGTAAGCCGATGGGTGCGGGGCTCGGACGAGGAGTCCTCCATCAAGTTCAGAGGACCTATAAACAAAACAAAGATAATAAGAAACCGACATTGATGAAAGTCGAAGAAATGATTCGTCATATAGATGGAACATACCAAGAATGACGTCGTCAATCTTGGCTTTCTCCTCCCGGAGACTCTAGAGTTCAGCCCAGAGTGCCTGGGAGATATCCTTTTCTCTGCCAACCTCATTCCTGAGGTCCGAGATAACCTTATCTTGAGCGGAAATCTTGAGATCGCGCTCTTCAGTGGCCATGGAGGACTCGAGGACTTGAGCTATGCTCTTTTCATGATCCGCCTTGAGCTTATCCAGCTCTTGGCGAAGTCCCTTGTTCTCCACCACTAAGGTTTTGAGGTTCTCGGCCTCTTCAATCATAGCGATGGATTGTTTCACCAACGCTGTAAGTCAAAAAGAACAACAGTTCAGAAAAATTCGACATTGAAAAAAGCAAAAGACAAGGTTTGAATCTCGAAATGTTTACCTCGTCTTCATCCTTGGCTAATTTGAGCTTAGCATTTTTAAGCCGGAGAGCTTTGATCTCTCTCCGCTTATCACAGACATTGGTTAATAATTCTTGGTTATAGGAACATACTTTCTATAAATCAGAATACCCAAAGTCAGAAAGCTACTTAAGACTCCGGCTAATATTTTTTGCTAAATATCAGCACGAGCCTTGGGGGGCTACACTAGTTCGTTCTTTGGCATCCTAATGAAAGCATAAACCCGGATTTTCTATATCCTACTTCATGCTTGGGGGCTAGAGGATATGGTATAACATAAGGTAAAAAACAAGAGTTGGAATTCCGACTTACATATTGCTCGTGGTGAGTTTGTCTAACCCCGCGTTCAACTCAGCTGCCACCTTCTCGGCGTGAGTAAGAGGAATTACTGGGGCTGTTGGAAGCTCGCCAGTCCTGATCCTCTCGTCGTGAAGGCGGACTTGAGCGAGAAGGTCAGAGAACTTGACGTCCTTTGCTTCTTGCGCTTCCTCTTCGGGGGATAGATGGCTTTTGTCCAGGACTTGCCTGGCCAGCCGCTGGATCTCCTCTGCAGATTTCCGGGATAAGCCAAATTTGGCAAGTCCGGGGCTGCTGAGGAGGTTGTCGGCGAAGACTTCAGCCAAGGGATCATTACCCGGAGAGGGTTCACCCTTATCTTGAGCTGACGCACCCACAGTGATGTCAGTGTGTGATCCAAGGATCACAGGCGCCGTTGAAGGAGCCGGATCTTCTGCAACAACTGGAGAAGGAGTAATCGCTGGTGTTGCAGAAGGTTGAGGGGCAGGAGTCAGAGGAGCCGTGGCAGGGGAAGCTATGGTAAGCTTCGTCTGTCGCAGGGGCTTCGCAGGAATCCCCTTCCCCTTACACTTGATGAGAGGCTTTGCTCTAAGAATGTAGTAAAGTCAGAAACATTACATCTCAGAAAGAAATTCGAGAAAGGTACAAAGGCGGAAATTGTGAATGAAAGTTACCTCTTCACAACGGGCACTTCCTTTGTGCCAACAGCCACTGTCAGAGCTTTGCGCTTCTTGAGCGCAAGGTCCGGCAATGGGACCACTTCAGTCTCCTGAGAAAACTCAGGAGGATATCCTTCGAGTGGAGCAAGCTCCAACTTGGGGAGATCAGCAAGCTGAAAACAAGAAAACATATCAGCATTGCAATATATAACTTAAAGATTGAAACACGTAAAAGGTGTACTGATGGAAGCTTACCGCTACCACGGGGTTTTCCGCCGTGTGCATATCCAGAGAAATCTCCGGAATTTTCCTCTCGATCCGCTCCTTGATCAGCCACTTGATCTGGCTTATGTAACCTTGGATGGTATAGGCTTTGGGGCTAATGCGGAGAGAGTCTTTTTTGGAAGACGTGATGGAGTGCATCAGTCTATCCCCGTGGTACTGAAGTGGCTGGATCCGACATGCGACCCAGCATTGGACTAAGTCGGATCCCTTCAGACCCTTGTGCTTGATAAGATATTCGATCCGCCTCTTAGCGAGGATCAGATCGTCGGTGAGAGCCGGAGCGGCCTCATCCCAAGAAGGCTGGGCTGTGGCGGCTCCGTCGACAAAAGCCGGCAAAGCAGTAGCTTTGCCGGGAGCCGGAATATCCCTATGATAGAAAAAAGTGGCTGGCCATTGCTTGACCGAGTCACTGGCAGAAATTTTGGGATATACCCGGTCTCGTCTAACAGAAAAACTAATAGTACCGGTGGTATAAGGAACACCGACAGTAATGGAATTTCTCCGGACATGGAAATAGTACCGGAAGAGAAGCAAACTCGGCCTAATGCCAGGAAAGCCCTCACAAAGTGCAGCATATGCGCTCATCTCTAGAAGAGAATTGGGAGGAAGATTATGGAGTTGAACTCCATAGTGGTCAATCACCTCGGAGAAGAACTCCGACGGAGGAAAGGACAAACCTCGGTCCAGATGGGTACCGAAGTGGACGCGCTCGCCCTCGTGTGGATTGGGGACGGTTTCGCTGGAACCGCTCCGCCAGTTGCCGGCGGCGAGAAGCCCCTCCTTCTCCACATTTTTGAGGCCGTCGTCATCGACGGCGCAGGGGATCCAGATTCCCCGGAAGCTCTCTTTCTCCGCAGCTGCTTCCGCTGACGTCGTCGTCGCTGCCGCCGCCAGAGAGGAAGAAGAAGATGAAGCCATTTTCTCTCTGGTGGAAAAGGTGACCTTAAAGTGGCGGTGCTAGGAGCTCTGTGGGAGGAGGACGAAAAGGCTCTAGGCACACTGGAGGATTGGGAAGAAAGGAACGGCGAAGGACTGGTGGAGAGGAGAAGAAGAAATCTAAACCCCTTATATCCACCTACCTGCGCCAAGATTCGTGCAAACGCTACAGTGTAATAGCCACTCGTCGTGGAAAGAACTGGGAAGGGCCCGCGCGATGATTGCGTCGCCTCGATCTCCACGCACGCATTGAAACGGCGCCTCGGTTCCACGAACCGTGGACCCACCAACGGTCGTGCTGACGGAACGTCTGTCAGATGATGTGACTTGACCATGCTTGTGTCAGGTGGCGTTAGAGACCAAGTTCCGGCTTAGTTTAAAAGCGAGCTGGAAAATCCGAGTAACTAATTGAAAGGTCCGACTTACTTTTAAGACCCGGATCGTATTTTTTGTTATAAAGTTTTAGGAACCCTTCAAGATTCTGCTAGCCGAAGATCAAGCTGGACGATGATAAAATCCGACTTTGGATATTGGAGGCCTCCGGGGGCTACTGTTGGGGATATACTTTCCAGGTATCCTCATAGCTCCTCACTGACCAGCATGGCCCACTTCGGGTTAGAGCTTTGCTTCACAGGCGGCCCAGTTAGGGAGAGAAGACGGAGTCCAATCCGACTACGGGAAGGCCCAGAAGACTTACCGACTTAGGCCCATAACGTTACTTGTAGTTCAAGATGTACTCTGTAACCAACTCTTAGTCGTAGCCGGATTGATTTCTCCTGTAAACCCTAGGCCGGATATCTATATAAGCCGTCCTAGGGAGAGCCTTTAGGGCACCCAATACTTTAGACCCTCAACTCGCACAGGCGAAACCCTTGTAACCCATATTCCGGCTCTGCCGTATTATTGGGTTGCTAGCAGGAGAAGGGTCCGTCCAAAGCCGGCGGATTCGAACCTGGGTAAACTTATGTGCTCACCATCCCGGAACACCGCACGTCTCACACCCCTCTCTCCCGCACACCTCGAGCACCCCCTCATGGCGTACTTGTCCTCAAACCGACGACACACACGTGTCACCCCAAGAAATATCCAAGAAGTACAAGCGTCAAAGCTTGGGGATGCCCAAGGCATCCCCCTCTTCATCAATAAAAATCTCAGGTTTCTTCCAAACGCTTCATTTTTATTGTTTCATGCACAGTTGTGTTATTCTTGGAGCGTCTTCTTTTTTCTTTTGGTTTTGGTTTTTTGTTTTCTTTATTTGCTTAGTTTGCTGAATAAAATTGGTTGGACCCCCTCTTTCATGCATTGGTTTTCAAATAGTTTGGTTTGGATTCGGAAAAGAGTAGGAAAGTTCATGCTTAAGTGGTAAAGAGAGCTTGTTTTTGAATGTGGCCTATGCTTTGTCATGCCATGCTTGATATTGTTTTGGCTTTATGCTTAGTATTCTTTGTTGTACCATGACATGTTATGAACAATTGATATTGCTTAATGTGCCTTGGAAGGATTATGCGTTGTTTTAGCATACTAAAGCATAGTATTGTGGTATTCTCCTTTGATGCTTTATTTGGGTTGACTTGGCACATGCTCACACCATGTTATGACTATCCCAAGTCACCATAACCTTTATGATCCTTTATTTTTAAACTTGTAGTATCACTTTATGCTTTGATTAATGATGTTTTGTCGCTCTGCATGATTATGGCCATCATTTCTCTCTCGTTTGTCTCTCCCTCTCTATTGCTAGCCTTCACTTGTGTTGAGTATAACCATTACTCATGCATCCAACTCCCCAAAACCAATATTGCAAAAAGTGTCCACCATAACTACCTATTAGCATCATTTGCTATTCCGTGCATATTAAGTATGCCTTGTTTTCTTTCGAATAAAATGTTTGCTTGTTACGAGAAAGTTAGTTAGTAAAGCTCTCACGAACTTGATGGCACACTTTTTTTCCTTGCACTTAATAAACCTGAACCATTGCGTCCTTCTTTGTTGCGTATATGCTTGCACTTTATAGGTTGAAGTTAGCAGAACCATGTATCATGGGGAACGCGTTCAACATTGCACTAGTACTTTGTACCTCATTGATATCATGATTCTTTTGCTTATGGATCCCAGCGGTGTGAAATAAAAGTGGAACTAGTAAGATCATGGAGTTTGTATGTATGTTAGAGAAACGCCTGGGCCGCTAGCCTAAGCCATGCCTAATCATGGTGGAAACTTGCAACATAACTATAATTAGCATTCTATGAAGCATCCTCAATAAAAACCTATGCACATAGTAAATAAAAAGATCGCTGAGATGCTCATTGTCTGCTTGCCTTGTCATTTTGATTATGGGATAGCTCCTGTATCATGTGCAAGGGGTACCCCATTGGCAGTTCTCTATGATACGTATATACTTACAATGACAAGAGCTTACTCGTGACTAAAGTTGAGTAGCATGAGGATCGGTCTTCGTAAGTAAGGGGCATGAGACTTCGATTTATAACTTGTAAAGTATATCCTCTTAGTTGTGTCACTTTAACCTTAACCACTTAAAGATGCTTATGATAGGGGCAATGAGAGCTCAAATCTAACGAGTACCATACTTTCAGCATTTGGAAGCCTTTCAAACTTTCCAAACCCTGTTCATTTCCTTGTTGAGTCTCCACACATTCTATGAGCACTTTCTTGAGAGCATAGTAGCCATTCTTAGTTCTATGTGCACTATCCAAGACTTGTTGATTGATACATAACTTTGATATTACTTGTTTTAAACTATTTGTATCTAGTCACTCTTATGAACTTTGAAGGTGTCCTATGCATTTATGTTTGCTACTCTATGAGGGACAAGCTGAATGCTACTATGCTATGTTTTCTTTATGTGAAACAAACAAACGTCTTGCAAAGTATTGTTATTCATGAACCTCTTATTTGTACCCTTTCATGTTGCAACATAGTTGCTTGGTCTTATTGTCAGAACTTTGTCTTTCATGTTATGATTAAAGTATTATGATCCCAGCTTTCAATGTTCTACAAATACTTTGATCAAGTTTATAATGGTGCATGTCACCTCAAAAATTATTCTTTCTTTATATCACTTACCTACTCGAGGACGAGCAGGAGTTAAGCTTGGGGATGTTGATACGTTGCAAACATATCCATAATTTTCGATGTTCCATGCTTGGTTTTATCTACTTTCTTATGTTTTGTCCACACTTTGGAGTACTTTTCATATGATTTCTTGGACTAACCTATTAACAAGAGCCACAGTGCCAGCTACCTGTTTTCTGCTGGTTTTGGTTCTAGTAAAGTGAGAAAATAAATATTCTCAGAATTGGACGGGACAAAAGCCAAAGTCATTTTTTTACCGAGGGACACCTTGAGCCAGAATATGAGACAGAGAGGGGCTGGGGCCTAGCCACACCACCTAGCCGCGCGGGCTGGGCCTGGCCGTGCCAAGGGGTGGTCTGGCTGCCCCAGACACCCCCTCGGTCTCCCTTTTCGCCTATAAGTTGCCTTCTGACCTGAAAACTCAGGGGGGGTCGACATTTTTCTAGAAGGAGTTCCGCTCTGCCGCCACCGCCCAGATTCCATGAAACAACACCAGAAACTCTGTTCTGGCACCCTGCCGGGGAATTGGAGGAGATCATCGCCATCATCGTCACCATCGCTTCTCCATCGACCATTCATGTTTGCCACATCTATGAGTGAGTATTCCCCCGCTGTAGGCTATGGGGATGGTAGGGATTGGATGAGATCATTCATGTAATGGCATCAGATTGTTAGGGCATGGTGCCTAGTATCTTTTATTAGTGCTTTTTGACTTTGTTGCAACTTGTTATCCTTAATGCTTGTCACTAGGGCCCGAGTGCCATGATTTCATATCTGAACATGTTATTGATTCATTATGATAGTATTGTTTCTGTTCTTACCTGCAAGTTGTATACACACGTTGTTGTCCGGAACCAATGGCCCCGAAGTGATAGAAATCGGGATAACCGGAGGGAATGACTTTGATGTGAGGATCACATGTGTTCATGGAGTGTTAATGATTTGCTCCGGTGCTCTATTAAAAGGAGCTTAATTGCCAGTAGTTCCCTTGAGTCCCTGCTGCAAATGGGATGGCAGGACAAAAGATGTTGTGCAAGTTCTCATTACGATCACGTATGACTATATATGGAACACATGCCTATGATTATCTAGTACTTGGATGCTTTATCTTATTTATCTGCAATTGCCCTATATTCTGATTGCCATGTGAATTGTCTTGTCCATGCAACGCCCGTCCATCCATCCCTATGCCTACCGCACTCGAATCCTACTATTTACTGCTATTGTTACTCCTGTCTTTACTTTTACTATTGCTGTTACTTTACTATTGCTTTCATAAAACTGTTGCTACTGATAAACTGCTGTGAGCAAGATTGTTTCCAGGTGCAGCTGAATTGACAACCCAGTTGTTAAGGCTTATAAATATTCTTTGGCTCCCCTTGTGTCGAATCAAGAAATTGGGTTTCACTTCCCTCGAAAATACTGTGATACACCCCCTATACTTGTGGGTCATCACACGATCGGCCTAGATATAGAGGAAAAGGGCGGGAAAATAAAGCGGGAAGCGATGGGAAATGGCGAGAAATATCTTTAGTCCCGGTTAGTTGCTCTAACTGGGACTAAAAGATCCGGTTAGATGAAAAGGGCGGGAAAGCATAGCGGGAAGCGGTGTGAAATGGCGGGAAATATCTTTAGTCCCGGTTAGTACCTCCAACCGGTGTGAACCGGTTAGTGCCTCCAACCCTTATTGGATCTCTGAAGAAACATCAGATTATGAGTCTAAAAATGATTTTTTCAAAAAATCACGAGCATTAGATCACGTACCTATAGGTCAAACCGGACCCAGTTCCTGCCGATTTGGTAGACATTTGTCTTTTTCTCCAGGGGTGGGGGGAAAGGTTTTAAAATCCCTAGTTAGGATATTGTTCATGTAAGGTGGTCTAGTATTTTTTTTAAATGGGGTGATACCATTTTTTTATTTAATGTTTGGTGTTGCTTCACAAAATGCCCCGATTTTGGCACTCGGAAAATAGAAAATGGCTTTTCCATGCAACGAAAAATAAAACTTCCTCCTACAACATAGTTAGACATCCAAAGATGCACATGCATGCACAATATGGGCACAGTATCACAAACTATGCCTTGATTATGCACATAACATCGGTCATTTGGACTGAAAGCCATGAAACCTCAAACATGTTAGGTCATTTTGTGAAGGTTTTTTTTGAGACATAATCAATATACACAGCTTGGTATTTTCATTGCAACTATGTCATATAATATGACACCACGCGAAGGATTTACATTGTTCGGACCGTTTTTGAATTTCTTATGCCCGTTTCAAAATTTACCTGTTTCCAACTAAGGTCATAACGGCGGGAATGAAGATAGGGGAT
Source organism: Avena eriantha (assembly GCA_910589775.1). NCBI lineage: Eukaryota > Viridiplantae > Streptophyta > Magnoliopsida > Poales > Poaceae > Avena > Avena eriantha. The sequence continues at coordinate 79,142,875 of OU342744.1, read as the reverse complement.
GAGTCTCGTTAAAAATTGCATTGGATCTCTGAAGAAACATCACATTATGAGTCAAAAAATTATTTTTTCAAAAAATCACGAGCATTAGATCATGTACCTATAGGTCAAACCAGACCCACTTCCTACTAATTTGGTAGACATTTGTCTTTTTCTCCAGGGGTGGACAGAAAGGTTTTGAAATCCCTAGTTAGGATATTGTTCATGTAAGGTGGTCTAGTATTTTTTTAAAATGGGGTGGTACCATTTTTTATTCAACGTTTGGTGTTGCTTCACAAAACACCCCGATTTTGGCACTCAGAAAATAGAAAATGGCTTTTCCATGCGACGAAAAATAAAACTTCCTCCTGCAACATTGATAGCCATCCAAAGATGCACATGCATGCACAATATGGGCACAATATCACAAACTATGCCTCGATTATGCACATAACATTGGTCATTTGGACCGAAAGTCATGAAACCTCGAACATGTTAGGTCATTTTGTGAAGGTTTTTTCGATACATAATCAATATACCAAGTTTGGTATTTTTCATTGCAACTATGTCATATAATATGACACCACGCGAAGGATTTACATTGTTTGGACCGTTTTTGAATTTCTTATGCCCGTTTCAAAATTTACCTGTTTCCAACTATGTTCATAACGGCGGGCATGAAGATAGGGTGTCGTGGAAATGGCCACGGCAGTCGCCGCCATAGGCGGCGATTGAGAGTTTCGTGAGGAAGAGTTGGCGGCCATCTGCGGTGCGAGATGGGGGCAGGTGCACAAGGGTTTACCCAGGTTCGGCCCCCCGGAGGGTAAAGACCTACTCCTGCTAGGTTAGATTATGAGAGAGCGAGTTACAAGGGTGGCGAGCTCGGCGGCTGGGCGGCGAGTCGCTCGAGGAGGTGTATGATGGAACATAAGTCTCTACGATACCCTAGGGAGGTTTATATATGAAGCACCTCCTTGGGTTTACAAGTTGTCTCCGAACAAGATAAGGATCCGGGAGCCTTTGACCTAATCCGACTGGGCTTCTGCTACGCTCCTGGGCTTCCAATCGCTAGTCGATGGGCCTCTTCCGTCCTCGAAGTCCAGTCGTTGTCCTTCAGGCGTACTCGCGGGCCTTCCGGCCCACTCGAAACCTACTGCTGATCATATCCCCTTAGGCATATCCCCATCAGTAGTCCCCGAGGCCATTGTTGATGTAGGCGTAGGCGTTCTTTGGTGCTTGAAGTAGGCGAGCCCAATTTGGGCGCCCAGTCGAATTGGCAATGGACTCTACTAATGCCGGGGAGAATTCCTCCACAGCTCCACTCATCACTTTAATGAACATCATCGTTGCCCAGTCGTCATTTCGGCGAGAAGAGAGATTGGCGGGTAGCGAATGGATCACCGAAGTTGGACCATCAAACTACCCGTTGGAGCTTCCAACGGTAACTACGGCGCAATTACCGTGGGTAACGGCTATCCCGATTTTGGCGGGTGACCTTTCCCATATAAGGGGAGTGATGGATCTGCTTCGAAATCCTGCTTCGCATTCTTCATCCTTCCTCATTTGCTCTTCCTGCTCGCCCCCGACCTATTCTCCTCGCATCGCGCGATTCCGCTTCCCACTCAATGGCGCCTCCCAAAGGCTCGTGGGGAAACTCCAAGTGCTCCACGACCCAGTTGAAATCCTTCGAGGACGCCGGGGTGCTTCGCAAGGGGAATTGGCGAGTTCCCCCTTCTTCTGAGCCCAAGCCGAAGCCGCGGCCCAGTGAATTCATCTGTTTCACCAGCCATCTCGAGAGGGGCTTAGGGTTCCCTACTTCGCTCTTCTTCCGTCGCTTCTCCGCGTACTACGCGATCAAGCCCTCGGATCTTGGTCCGCATAGCATCGAGCAGCTGGCGATCTTCATCGCCTTCTGCGAGTGTTATCTCGGCTGCAGGCCTTACTTCCCGCTGTGGCTGGAGCTCTTCCATGGCCGCATCGGGTGCGAGGCGTCTAGCGGCTTGATGCTGGCCGCAGGCGGGGTCACCTTCCAGTTGAAGCCGAAGGCCAACTTCGTCAAGCTTCTCCTACCGAAGAAGGCCGCTAGCGAATGGAAGAAAAGTTGGTTCTATGTCAAGGAAGCCACTCCCTCCGGCGAGGTTTCCCTCCCTGAATTTGTTGCCGAGAGGAGCGAGCCCCGCTGACTGGCGCCAAAGAAGCTCCCTGAAGATCAGCGGATGGCCGTCGCGGAGATGATGGGCCAGATCCAGAAGCTAAAGGACCAGGGGTTGATTCTGATCAACCTCTACAATTGCTGGCTTGGGCGGCGCCTGGTTCCGCTGGCGGCTCGTCCACGCTGGATGTACGAGTACAGCGGGAAGCTTGATCCATCTCGCACCAGCACGGAGTCATGGGAAGCCGAATACTACAAGGCCGCCCTGAAGAAGATCACCGACGCGGAGTTCACGGGCGCGGCGGTCAGAGTTGCCCCGTATACTCCCGTGAAGAATGAAGCCCCTACAGTAAGTTTTCTTTCCAATTGCTCCGTTCGTATTCCAATTTCGTTCTTTTCGCTCGTCGTGTTTCTGACTCGCAATGGTTCTCATCTTTTTCAGGTATTGGAGGATTGGCTCCCTCCGCTCGATGAAGAAGTCCCCCAGGAGCTGGAGGAAGATTCCGAGGGGAATCCTTCCGATAGCGATGGGGAAGACGAAGAGGTCGCTCCCCCAGTGCATGTGGCTCGCAAGACCCGAATGCAGAAGCATCGAGAGGTCGAAGCGAGCCGCAGCCTGGACGAGTTCGAAGAAGGCGACGAGGTCGCACAGGAGCAGACGTCCCGACGCACCGCCATGCCTTCGAAGCCCCCACGCCGGCCTAGGTCGCCGGCAAAGAGGCCCACGTCGCCAGTCAGGTCGTCAGTGGTGTTTGGGTCGAAAGACGACTCCAACAGTGAAGGGTATCCTGAAGTCTCGCACAAGGTCCCGAAGGCTGCAATCTTGATTAAGGGGTTGGAGGGCGTGGACGCGGAGATGGTGGTAGAGGCGCCCCTGGTTTCGATCGCGTCGTCGACCTCAGGGGTCCCAAGCCAAGAAGCCACCGACGTGGTGCCGCCCAAGTCGCCATTGCCGTCGGAGGCAGCGGCGTCGGAGCCGGAGATCCCGGCGACTGCGGCTTCGTCGTCAAGGAAGCCATCGGTTTCGTGGGCTCCAGACGTATTCGAGCGGGGGCTTAGTCGCAAGCTTGGTCCCGAGTTGGACAAGCCTGCCCATATCAGTACCGGTCTTCGCGTTCTTCCAGTCGCCAAGTAAGTTTACACTTCCCTGTCCCACTATGCTTTGCATCTTCCGTGTCGTGGTTGCGCTGATTAGAAGGTTTCGTGCAGGTCGGGGGCTAAGAAGATTGGGCCCCCTTCGGTGGCCAAGATTCCCCCGGCCACTGTCGCGGGATAAGGTGATCTCCTTAGGAAGAGGAAGGCCTCCGAGGATGTCGTGACTGCTGACGTCGTGAAGAAACAGAAGGGCGGTACTGACGACACCGCGACCGGGGGGAGCTGCCGTACCAGGAGACGATGTTGGCGCCTGGCGACCCCGAGCCGGAGCACCGCGACATGAAGTCGGAGCAGCCCTTCTGGTCGTCATTCGCGAAGTCGCTGACCACGTATCCGACGAACCCGTGGCAGCCCTTTGTGCGCGTCAAGGGTGGTGGTGCTTCTTCTTCGTTAGGGCCTGTGTAATGAGCAAATGTAGAAGTTGTAATGGATGCCAGGTGGCGAACATTTGTATGATTTTTGTGACCCGTGCCACAGGGACTTGGTCGGCTTGTGTTTTATTAAAGCAGTGTTTTGTTCAACAATTTGAGCGAGTCCCCAAGCGTGTCCACCCTTTAATGGGGTATAACTCGACTATATATTTCTATGTGTTTGCCTTGTTTTTGCGTTTGTTTTTGCTCTCGCGTCTCCTGAACGGCGAGTCCCCGAGTGCGGTGAGGTTCGTTTGTGAATGATTCCCTGAGCATTGTGCTAGACCGTATTGGTCGTGATCCTGTTGCAGGTTATGGATGCGTTGTTTGTAACGCGTCTCCTCCCCTGGCCCGGAGAGCCAGTCGCTTGGCGAGCCCTAGGCAGCTCTCTTACTGGGTGTGTTCTCGAGCCACGTGGGGTCCCCATTCTGCGGGGTCCCCGTGCGTGGTACTTAACTGTTCGAGTCGCTTTGCGCGAGGGTGGGAGGGACAGGTCGTTGTGAGAAGCGTGTGTCGGGTGTCTTGGCCCGGCGGGCCAGTCGGGCTAGGCGACTCCAATGGAGGCTCCGGGTTGGCGTTTTTCGTGGACGACCCAAGGCCCGGATTTTTCTAGTGCCCTTGTGCCGCACTACTTGGCCGTGTCGGTCACTCGGCCAAAGGTTGACTTCCGTAGGTAGCATATTGCTAGTATGTACGAGTGCGAGTGGCACAAGAATATGGTGAGTGGGTGCAATTTGTGCGATCTGAATGAATTCCATTATATATGCCGATGGAGTACAGTGTGAGGTTCTAAGTATCGAACTTTCTGAGGAGGTTTATATTCCATGGCCTCCCGACCTCCAGTTGGTCGTCACCCCATATGTCGATGAGGTAGTAAGCGTCGTTGCCAAGGACTCGGCCTATGGCGAATGGCCCCTCCCATGGGGGGGATAGCTTGTGCATGCCCTTTTTATCTTGGACCAGTCGTAGGACCAGGTCGCCTTCCTAGAAGGTGCGAGTGAACACTCGGCGGCTGTGATAGCGGCGAAGTCCCTGCTGGTATATGTGATGGGTTCGTAGCATGGAAAACAAAAAATTTCTACCGCAGGAACAAACAAAACCTAGATCTAATCTAGATAAAAGCCAAGATCTAATCTATTAGACATGAGCAACGAGATAGATAGGAACTAACCCTCGTAGATCCGAAAGCGTTAACGAGATTAGATCTCGTGGTTGATGTAGTCGATCACTTGCCGATCTCAAGATCGTGTGGACGATCCTTCCGGCGTCGCGTTCCAGCAGCGCTTCCGCAGTCGGTCAAGTGGATGATCCTTCCGGCGCCGGGATTCGGCAGCGCTTCCGCAGTCGGTCACACGTGCGGAGTCGAAGCAGACCTTCCTCTCCCCGTTCCAGCGAGCAGCGGAGGTAGTAGATCTTCTCCACGGAATCCCAGCAGCACGACGGCGTGGTGGTGGTGGTGGAGTAGACAATTCTGCAGGGCTTCGCCTATGCATGTGCAGAAGATGGTGGAGGAGAGAGGCGGTAGAGATTGGGTGTTATGGGAGCAGAGGAGGAGGCGGCGCCCCTGCCCCTCTATTTAAAGAAGGGAGGCGCCTAGGGAGGGAGAGTCCTTGTAGGACTCCCTTCCATTGTAGGCCGGCGGATTGGAGGTGGGGGAAGGAGTCCTCCTCCCCCACGACTCCGTATCTTGACCCACCAGGACTCCTTGATCCCTATCTTGATTTTCAAGCAAACTCCAAGATATCTTCTAGAACCTTCCGAAACATTCCGAAACCTTCTAGAATCCTCATACAAACACTCCGGAACATTTCCTAACTTAGAAAATGATCCCCTATATATGAATCTTATTCTCCGGACCATTCCGGATCTCCTTGTGATGTCCCGAATCCAATCCGAGACTCCGAACAACATTCGGTCTCCAACGCACATTCCATATCTACTTAAAACAACTTCGAACCTTAAGTGTGTCACCCTACGGTTCGTGAATATGTAGACATGATAGAGACACATCTCCTATCAATAACCATCAGCGGGACCTGGAGATCCATAATGGCTCCCACATACTCAATGATGACTTCGCGATCGATTGAACCACTTACATACGAAACCAATTCCCTTTGTCTCACGATACTATACTTATCCTAGGTTCGATCGTCGGCATCTCCATACCTAGTTCTACCTCGTTACTGATAAGTACTCTTTACTCGTTCCGTGATATGTCATCCCTTGTGACCTAGTCACATGCTTGCAAGCCAACTAGATGACATTCCACCGAGAGGGCCCAGAGCATATCTATCCGTCATATGGATGGAAAAATCCCAATCTTGGTTCATGCGCTTCAACACATACTTTCAGAATACCCAATGACACTTTTATAACCACCCAGTTACGAAGCGGCGTTTGATGTCATCAAAGTATCCATCCGATGATGGTGATTAACATAACCTCATGGTCGAAGGATTAGGTTACTATGTATTTGAAAGCTTACAGCAATACGAACTTAATGACTTGATCTTATGCTACGCTTACTATGGGTGTGTGTCCATCATATCATTCTCCTAATGATATAACCTTGTTATTCATCACATCCTAATGTCCATGATCAAGAAACCATGACCATCAATTAATCAACAAGCTAGTTTAACAAGAGGCTTACTAGGGACTCTTATATGTTTACAAAACACACATGTATTAGTGTTTCCTAATAATGCAATTATAGCATGGGATGTAAACATTCATCATAAACACAAAGATATAATAATAATCACTTTTATTATTGCCTCTTGTATTACGGATCACATAATGGCGGTGCCACTACTACGGAAAAGCCTACCGCCAGCGCACCAAAATAGCTTATCCCCGTCGAATTTGGGTTCGCCGGCGACCATCTTGCCGGCAGTAATGACTTACCGCCGGCGCGTACCAGTTTGCCGGGGGTATTATGAATTAGCGCCGGCGCACTGACCCTGGGCGCCAGCAACAGTTCGTAGTGCTAGCGAACTGATCAGCTGCCTTGTTCGCTGGCAGTATTGCATTTGGCATTTAAAAAAAATACAAATACAAAAAAGTATTTTATTGATCATGCAAGACTGTTTCTTAAAAAAATTCGAACGAGTTGATGTCCCAATTATTTACATGCACGTGATTGCATGGATGCAGCTACTTCCTACGTACTTGTCAGCTACCCAGGCGCACCGCCTTCTCGCCAACAGCTCTGTCTCGGTTCGCCGTGACATTGTCCGTCTCAGCTCACCGGCGACGCCGCCTTCTCGTCGACAGCTCCGCCTCAGCTCGCCGAAGACATTGCGTTATCCGTCTCAGCTTGCCGGCGATGCAGTCGAGATGTGACGAGCAACAAATAGAACACCAAATGGATAAAGTCCTTGCTTCCAAGTACCGACTGCAACCAACCCTAAATTGCAGCCATATTCAACTCCCTTTGTTCCTTCATGCAGCAAAAACAAGAATTAGTTCAACCGGTCATCAGGGGAAGAAACGCAACCAAAATAAGATGAACCATTCAGTCAGACAGGTACTTACCCCATAAGTTGTGTAGTCCCTTCGGCCCGATTTAGTTTCGCCAGATTCATCAAACTACCACCATGAGCAATAAGGCGAGAACCAACAAGTTCACCAACAGGCGCAGTCAAGTTGGGAGCAAATGGTACCCGCAAAAAAAAGTTGGGAGCAAATGGTCATTATCTAGTGTATGGCATGTAGGAATAATCACATAATAATTCAGTCAATGTAATATAAGATGGTCATATTAACAACTCAATATGTATCTGCAATATTTACATCTACAAGATAAACTGTTTTAAAGGTAAACTGGATGGTATCTGCAATATTCACAACTCAATATGTATTTGTAATATTTAAAATGCTAAATTCAGTGGTAGTTTGTTTGTTCGGCAGGAACACTAGCACTAGCACTGAAATTTCAGCAAACTAAAGCTCCAGTTCTATTTACATTGCTGTTGTAGTTTGTTTGTTATATTCAGAGACAAGCACACAACATAATTGACAAATCATACTCATATTCATAAATGTTGCAGAATATTTGTCTCATTATGAATTCTTAAAACTTTATTCACTTTTTATTTCAGGTTCAAATGCCACGAGCTCCTCTCGATCTCATCTTAGCATGCAGCTGAAGTGTTCTCACCGAATTATATACACATGTTGCCATTGTTCAGGGTTCATAAGGTGTTTTGACCTTGCTGAATTGTCACAATACCAAATTATTGTGCAAGATTAGGACATAATTAGCAAACTAAAATGTCTAGTACAGGTGATGCTCGCTCAGACTAAATAGTGCACACACGAGCTCAGGATAATGGGATGCCATTTACCTGGCAAAGTCGATGAAGGAGCTGATGAAGCAATGCTGGATGTTGAGCCCCAGCGCGTCCAGCGTGTTCACTGTCGAGCTGACCGGCCGCTGCGGCTACGCCAAGTTCCGCACGCCGTTCATGCTCGTGCATCCGGTGTTCTGCCATGCCCTCGACGTCCTCCCGGCCAGCGGGTACAAATCATCTTCACTGAAACCTTCCAATAAAACTTCCTGGTATGGCAATAGAATATAAGGTCCAAAGGAGTAGAGTCGAGCACCCATTTATTAAAAGAAAAGCATGCCAAACTTACATAACCTGTATAGATGTGCCCATGTCTTTGAGGAGAGCAACTTCGATGAAAATCAGAGGTTCCCGGCGTGCTTGGGCCGGAAGGAACGCCGCACGGCCTCAAGGAACCCGGCGTACTTGTGCCGGAAGGCCTCACAGAGGCTGCACTCCATGAGGTACAACGCCGATGCGGCGCTGCCGTCCTCCTTCTCACCCCCGGATGCCCATCACTGCCCTCCCCAGTGGCGGAGAGGCTCACGTACTGGCATATGAGGTTGTAGACCTGCGCGCGGGGCACGTCGTAGTCGGTTACGAGGGAGCGGAGGATCTCGTGGCAACCGCGCCGGTCGAGGGAGCGGTACCCGTCTAAGAGGCAGTCGAGGGCGGCGGGAGAAGGGGAGGTCGACGTCCATGGCGCCCACCACTGTCATCACCTGAACTCAGGCCATGCTAGCTAGGGTTTGCGCACGGAGGTGCAATTTGAGGCACGGGAGGGCTGCTTGGGCGGGGTAATCAAGGGGCAACACGCTGGTGAGCTGCGCTGGCGAGCGACGGGGTGGCATGGGTTGCGGCGGCCGGGGATTTGGGTTGCCGGTGGCGGAGATTTGGGTCGGGGAGTGGGAGAGTAATCGGGTGTTGGTTGGTGCGCGTGCGTGGTCGTGGGAGTGGTAGGTGCGTGCGTGGTGGTGGAAGTGGTAGTCTGGTAGGCGTGTGCGTGCGTGGCTCTATTAGCATAGTGCCGGCAAGTTAGTGTTGAGTGCGCGGGGCGTAGTTGCGGTTCGAGCGGGGGTCAGTTTTGCATTTTCTTGCTACTGGTATCACTAGCGAATAGGCACCCGATTCGCTGGCGGTAGTCTAGATAGCGCAGGCGCATGCAAGTTTGGTTCGCTGGTGGGAATATGCGGTGTTCCTGGAATGGGTTACCACTGGCGGCCCAAAGTTTAATTCGCCGGTGGTAGCCCAATCAGCCTCAGCGCGACCCATCTGTGTTTGCTGGTGGTAGGGTGAGGCGGGCCTGGAAGGCCTTACCGCCGGCGACCCCGGGCCCACTTCGCCGGTGGTAAGCCATCCGACTATAATCTTTTCTCTACTAGTGTGCTCTGGTTGTCGCTCTCCCTCTTGGGGGCGTCGGTTTTGGAGCAGTTGCCGGATGGTGGTGGTAGGTAGGTGGAGCGGTGTACATCTACCTCATCAACGACCACAAGGCTTGGTGACATGGTGCAGGTGTGTCTATAGAAGACGTGTCGTGATGGACTCTGATGAGTGCATATTTGCATCATGCTTTACATTATTATTTTGTATTGTAGAAGTAGGATCTTGGTATTTTACGGCGCTCGCGCACATTTTATGTCTGTTTTCACCAGGATCGGGACATAATATGGATACTTTTTTGGAGCAGTTGTACTGAGGAAAAAAGGAGTCAAAAATAACTAAATCGCTTATTTGGAAAATATTAATATTACCAGAAGAAAACCAGAAGTGAATAAAAGAGACAGAGGGTTCAATGACCAACTATACGGCGGGAATAAATTTTCCGGCCGTATAGTTCCGGCCCTATAGTTGGCACCGCCTCCGTCTCCTCAAATAGTTTCACCCCGTGCAACTAGATCAGGGAGACGACATACAGAACACCCAGAAATCACCGAAATCTCACTTCTGGAAGGCATGTGGAGGGGAAACTCATCCGTCGGGATCAATCTTCAACCTGCGCAGATCCAGGAGGCCAAGGCACCGATCTTCATCATCCAGCGCTGCATCACCACCATCTCCATCCATCCCATCTACATCTTGTCTAGATCTTGCTGTAATTCCTGTACTCGTTGTGGATTTATACAAGTACTATTCATATATGATTGTTCCCATTACCATTACTATGATGTTGATTGCCTCCATGTCTTAGTAGATCTCTAGTTCTTGGGAAGATGGATAAACCCTAGCATATGATTGAGATAAGATAGAGATTATTATGCTATACATCATTATGTGTATGTGTTAATTGTCTTCATCTTGATGTTGGGAGTTGTGCACCTCCTTAATATTTGCCTCCTATGGAGACTCGATGAAGGGGATTACTTGTTGGTAGACGGAGGGATGATAGCACTTACTGTGACTATAAAATTGTTATCAATCCTTATGTGCTAACTTGGGGAATCAAGGAGAACTCATCAACCCACGTCCATGCCACAGGAGAAATCCCTTAATAGCGGGATAATACGATTGATGTCGTTTATTCGTCAGCTCTGGTTATGAAGGATGATGTGAGTAGCGGTTGCCGCCTATTCATCCATATATGGAACTCCTCCCACATACATACACATTATGAGAATATTCATTATAACAATCTTGATTGCTTAGTCTAAATTGCTAGCGGTGTATCCACCACTTCCCAAGAACGCCTTTTTCCCCATTGTAGGTTCAAAGTTCTATTACACATTCTTACTCTCTGTATTAAGGTTTACTTCACTTTAAATTACCTTGTTCAACCAAAAACCCAAAAACAACTCAAACTTTCTTGCATCTTAAAGTTATTTCTCAAGTACTTCGTTTAGTTGTAATTAAAAGAATTTTATCTTTCGCCTACTGCTTCCTATGGGATCGATATCTTTATTTCGAAACTAGCTACAAATGATCTATGCACTTCCATTCATCAAGCTATTTTATGGCTCCGTTGCCGGGGAGCTTAGCGCTATAAGTCACTTTACTTTTAGTTATTTACTTTGGTTGTACTAATTTTTACTTGAGTTGCAGGACCGCAACAATGGACAACACTCAACATTTAAACCAGCTTGAGGTAGTAAGGAAAATGGGTTCGCCCATGGACGCCTTTATAACTGTCAATAAAAGCATAAATTCGGATGGAATCGAGATCCACCCTTTATTATTTGAACTATTGCACTCTAAGAAATTTGCAGGAACCAATGAAGAGAGTTCATATGGGCACTTACAATTCTTTGAAGACATTCTCAGTTCCTTTATTTTTGACGAATATAATCTTGATATGGTTAAAACCCAGTTGTTTAGAAAAACTCTCTCTAATAATGTTTGAGACTGGTACAGATCTTTTTGTGTAGAAGCACCGAGGATTTGGAAGGAATGGACACCAAATTCCTATCAAAGTATTATTCAAAAAGCAAAACTCATAGGATGAGAGGTATTATTATCAGTTTCAAAAATAATCCGAGTGAGGGCTTATATGAAGGATATCTAAGGTACAAAAGCTATCTAGATAATTTCCCCATCATCGCTTGCTTGATTGGTTAATCACCCATACTATTTATGGAGGGTTAAATATTGAAAGTAGGATGAATCTAGACACTACTTCTAATGGAAGTTTTCTATCTTATACCTATGATGAAGCTTGGAATCTTATAATAAAAATGAGAGAAGCAACGGAAAATCTTAAAGATAAGGAAAACATTATAAATGGTTTTTCTGAATATGCTTGCATTAACGATTTCCTTGCAGATGAAAGGACAGATGCAATGATTAAAAGCCTCGGTATTGATTCTTACTCAGTAAAGAAAATTATTGAGAATTATGCAGGGCATTTGCAGGTACCTATAGAATGGGAACCGTGTAAACCCCTCGAAGAAAATAAGCATGCAAGAGCGCTGATGGAAGTGTTCTCCTTGTTACCTATTCAAGGGATCATCGAGAAAAGGCACAAAGAGAAAGAACAAATAAAGAAGAGATCAAAGAAACCAGAAAGGAACCCCAAAGCTACCAATATAAATAATGTTATATTAAAGGATCTTATGGAGGCACGAATAGTGGACAATAAAGTGGTTATGCTAGACCTTGAAACCTCAGAATTCATCAAAGGTAAGGTTCGAGGTAATGAAACTTTCTAAACCAATGACCCCTATATATTGTGGAGGAACTTTCTTATATGGAATTTGTGAGCCAATTTCCACTATAAATATTATGCCTTCATCACTTTATGAGGAACTCTGGTACAATTTAAATAATCCAAATGTGGAACCGGTAGACACTACTATAAATTTGTCTAATAGGACCAATATAAAACCGGAAGGAGTAATCAAAAATATCTATATCTTTATTGGGTCACTCATGTACCCCCTTGATTTTCATATTGTTGATATGCCTCAAGATTCTTTTTGTCCTATTCTTTTAGGATGGACTTTTATTTCCATCACCAAAGCTCGAGTTGATAATAAGGAGACTATTTCACTGATGTTTGGAGAATAGGAAATGACATTCCACTTCTCCAAACTAAAGAAGAGACCATATGAAGTGGAGGATATCAAGGAAGAGAAAATGATTGCCGAGCTAGGAACAATTCACTTTAGTACTCCAGAATATAAATTAGAGAGGAGCATGATTAATTGGGAGGAAGCACTAGATGATGAGGAGAAAGAAGACATGGATGATTATCTTGATTCAGTTCCTGAAGCTCAGAACCCATATGACTATGAAGAACTGGTAATAAAAGGAGATGAAGAGCCTCTACCAATTGAATTGAAACAACTTCCAAACGATATGTGGTATGAGTTTTTAGATAATGAAAATAAATGTCCTGTTATTATTAGCAAGAATCTATCGGAAAATGAAACAAATAAACACATTTCAGTTTTGGTTAAGCATCATGAATCCTTTGGATATACACTGAGTGATATTAAAGGAATAGATCCATCTATCGTAACACATAAGATTACCATGCTTGATGATGCTGAACCTGTAGTAGATACATAAATAAGGCTTAATCCTAAAATGAAGGAAGTAGTAAGAAAAGAGGTTATACCCTTACTAGATGCTGGCATAATATATCCTATTTCTGACAGTAAGTGTGTTAGCCTGGCTCATTGCATACCAAGACAAGGTGGTCTTGATGCTGCTATGAATGAGGATGGTGAGATAGTTCCTGTAAGGCCCATTGTAGGATACCGTATGTGTATTGATTTTAGGAAGCTAAACTGCGAGACACAGAAAAATCATAAACCTATACCATTCATGGATAAATTTTTAGAAAGACTTAGTAATAATTATTTTTTTTCTTGATGGTTATTCTAGATATTTTCAAATTGCCATATAACCGGAAGTTCAAGAGAAAAAAAACTTTCACTTGCCCTTATGGCACATATGCTTATAGATTAATTCTGTTTGGCTTATGTAATACAGCAGCAACTTTTCAAAAATGTGTTCTAAATATTTTTGATGATTTTGTTGAGAAGACTATGGAAGTTCTAACAAATGATTTTGTTGCTTGTGGAACAACTTTTGATAATTGCCTCTACAATCTGACCAAAGTCTTGCAGAGATGCAGGCAATCAAATTTGGTTTTGAATTGGGAACAATGTCGTTTCATGGAAAGAGAAGGTAAAGTTTTTGGGCATAAAGTTTCAGAGAAGGGAATAGAAATAGATAAAACTAATGTAAATGCTATAGAAAATCTTCTAATACCTCAGGACATTAAAAACCTAAAAATGTTTCTGGGACATGCAAGTTTTTATAAGCGATTTATAAAAGATTTTGCTAAAATAGCTATGCCCGGAGCGGCCGCCATTGTTGTTGGTGTCGGCGAAGGGGCGGCCCCCTCCACGGCTGTCTCCTTGCCGCGCCACGGCATTGGCGGAGGTGGAGAACTCAGGAGCGAGGGCGTTTTGCTCCTTGAGAGACTCGCAGGAGAGGAGCATGGAGTAGAAGTCCGACATGCTAAGGTTGTCGGCGCCTGCGGAGGACAACACCGTGAGGGAGTGCTGGAGGGGCTCGAAGTGAGGCCCGAGACCGACAACGATGTAGTCTATCAACTCGTCATCTTTGATAGGTGACCCCACCTAGGCCATGGCATCCGCGAAACCCTTCATCTTGTGAAAGTAGGTGGCGGTGGTGAGGTCGTTCTTCCTCAGCGTCGTGAGCTGATGCCGCATCTGGCGCACGCCCACCCTGTTCTGCACCGAGAACATGGACAGGAGGCACGCCCACATGGACGACGCAGTGGTGCGGCCAACGAGGTGGCCGAGGATCTCCTCCATCATGGATCCGACGAGGATGCTGAGGACGCGCTGATCCGTGTAGAACCACAGGGAGTAGTCCGGGTTAGCCTTGGTCACAGCGTTGGCACCTTCTCCTTCGGTGACCGTGGCCGGAGGCGCTTCGCAGGAGCCGTCGAGGAAGCCGTACCATCCCTGGCCGGCGATGTTGGGGACGACCTGCATCTGCCAAAGAAGAAAATTAGTGCGATCTAGGCGCACCGTTATGGTGTTGGTGTTGTGGCCGGTGGGGGCGGAGATGATGGCGCCAGCGGGGATGGATGGGGAGGATGACGAGGCCAACGCGCCGACAGTGGAGAGTGACAACGTGGAGGAGGACATCGCGTTGAGTGGTTGCGGTGGTGGCACGTGCAGGGCACGGGCGGCGGCGGCGGAATACGGCGGCGACGGAAGTGCTGGGTGCGGGCGGAAACCCTAGGTCGGGTCGGCTCGCTCTGATACCAAGTCAAAAAGAATTATTTGCCGTGGTTAGCCTCAACCGTCTGGCATTGATTTATATTAGTGGATCAACTTGTACAACAAGGAATTACAGACCGGTTACAAACCGATACATACACGCACACGTATATACAACTCTAACATGTAGTTGGACATATCATGTAGATCTGATTGCTATATTTATAAAGCTGGGTGAAATCCTGTTTCGAGAAACTTGTACTGAAAATACCAGTCAGATTGAGTACTTCAGTTAATTAAGTCGATACAAGAAATGTCAGACCCACCACGTCCTTGCTACTAGCCGGTGATTACCACAAAGTGCGGTGGTGCAGCAATAGCTCTGGTCTAGGATGCTGGGGACGAAGCAGTAACTTTGGAAAGGACCCTACGCCCTCTGCTCCAAGACCTGGCATCCGCTAACGTTCATATTGTACGATCAACGCGCGCTGAACCATTCGTTGGTGAGAAGCTTCCCGGTGGAGACACAACCTCTGTCGGTGCCGGCTGCAGAAATGGCCACGCCATCAGACCATACGTTCTGACTTTGTAGTTGAACATGTCATGTAGCATTAGCTTGAAGCAACCTTTCATGCGGCCAGTCCATCAGCACTACGAGGTATGCATCACAGGTTACTAGATTTAGGGTGCGCCTTGGCGCACCGACCCGGTATTTTCGATCAGTGTGTGCGGTGAAAATCGACAATAGTAAAAAAGTAAAAGTAAGCTAATGCTTAGGAACAAAACTGAAATATTTGCGAATTTAACAAGATAACACGTCTGGTCTAACATGGGTAGATGCACCAGATGATTACAAACGAAGAGCAAAAGCATAGTTAAGTTTTTTTAGAGAAAGCACAATCAGTACAAGAAGCCCTGATGTAAGCAGACGGCTCCATGACCGAAATCCATGCACATAAAGTGTACTTGTTTCTAAAAGACTTACTACCAGAAGTGGATGATATCTGTAGTAGCGGGTAGCCGGAGTAGTCGCCTTCACGGTCTCAGAAGAGGGATCTACGCGCAAACGTACTTGGGAGTTCTTCCTGCCTGTCCAGTGGAGATACAAATTTAAAATAGTGCACGAAGGGGAAAAGCGCGGAAGCAGCAGCGATATATTGGTGGTGTTTCTTTTTTACCTGCTTGAAGTATCACCAGGGGTTTCTAGATGCGAACCTTTAGGCGGGACAACATGCAGACTCTAATCCCAGTAAACCAGAAACATATTTGCCAGGGATGATGCTTCAAACCAAGGAATTGCTGCAACTCCAGTAACATGGATACTCGGCACAATGAGACAGGGGTCTATAATGACCTATATGATTTTCTCCAGGTACTACTACTGATCTTTACTACTACAATGTATTTTTCCTCTTGTATTACTTCAACAATTCCGTCGGATCCAGTACACTCGAAGCTCGGTAAATTGGTTCAGTAAGAAATACTTTATCATGAAGCCAAGTGTATGATGATCATATTAATATATAGTTTAGAAACATATAGCACACGATTTAATTTGAATGTTAAAAAAGGCCTAAAGTTGTACAAAAACATCATGATCTGCATCAAAAGTTCGGTTCCAGACATCACACCAGTAGAACTTATAGAAATTCTAGAAATATGTGTATACACGGTCACCGAATACGTGAAAATTCATTGCTTCTGAAACTGTTTCTTCAAGCTTGTGAAGACACATTCTAAAAAAGCATATCTTGGTTTCTCAAAATTACTGAAATATGTGAGAATACACAATATCACACACGTAAATGAGTTCAGATATCAGACTTGCTTATGATTTAGTTTTCTTCCTCTTGTACTTTGTCACCGCCTGCGCTCTCTGCGTTACAGCCTTGATAGACGACTTGGATCATCAAGTACATGCAGACCAAGCCGACACAGAAGAAAAATAATCGATAAGAAATAAGTCAACATAATTTATTTAATCTACAGATTAACATTGAGTATAGGTACAATAGTTTCAGGTTCAGTCCGAATCTTAGACAAAGAGAGTACGTATATAGGCAGCATCACCTTTTAGATCAAGCTAAGACCGATTTAAACAGTAGGAATCAAGGTTAGTTATCCAATCCTACCAAGATATACTACCAAAGTATAAAACATGATGTATATGTCTAGGCAAATCTTCATACATATCCATGATTGTCTATCTATACCACATACTTGCAAGGAAAAGATGGAGCTCTTACAGCTACCTGTAGATTTCCTGGGAACCTAAGCATATGTGGTCGGAGGAGGCTGAACCTAAGAGGCGTGCGTCCCCCAGTGAATCAGCTTTCAGAGAGCACGACGCAGAGACCTGATACCGTAGCTTGGGTTGTAGCCTTCATCAACAACCTTGTCCCGGAATTTATCTGTTACCAATAGCTCAATCTCCTTAGCCTTGAGCCTGTCAAACACCTCCTTGAGCATAATATTAGCGATATCTTTCAACTCCAACTTCGTCAGCTGCTGGAACACAATCATCTCATCCAATCTGTTCAAGAACTCGGGCCTGACGTACTGCTTCAACACCTCACTCACCAGGCTCTCGATGTTGTTATAGCTTGTGTCTTTCTCGTCAGAGTCAAGGTCAAATGATACACGTATGGAGTGTCTCTTCCATCTTAAGGAGGCGTTCAGACTCATCAGACAAGACTTTCTCCATAGATACACCAGTACAAGAGGAAACAATGTGTGGAATATCTGCCTCTGTGACAATAGGACCAACTTCACCAGATTCAGTCTCTGCTTTAACCATTTCCTTGCTCTTGTCAATAATGGCTGTAATTTCAGCCTTCAACTCCATCTCCTCATCTCTTAATTCCCCAGTCTGTCAAGAAACAACATTAGTTAATTCTAGTTGCAACACATCAGAAAAAAGACTGGCTTCTACTAAGATTGTGAGGTACTACAAATAACCGAACTAACCCAGACGCTTGCATGTAAAAAATCGTGCTAAAGCAGATCATTTAGGAACCTTCGTACAGAACTCAGAGCAGAAAATCAATGTATACCATCTCAAAATCTTGGCCATGCACAGCCTCATTCTTGTCCTTGGTTACCTAGTGAAGTTTTTTGTCCAGCACCTTGGCTTCATGAGCCGTAACTTAAAGGGATCATGGTTAGACAGAAACAATGCTGTGAAGTACGCTCTCCGTGATTAGAGATAGCAGCATGTAAGGTGCCATCAATTAATTATATCTTGTAAACATGCTTAGTTCCTCTCTCTCCCTTCCCAATCAAAATACCCGCATTAGTGAAAGAGAATTAGCCTTCAGTTTTTATGGAACAAAATACATTGTTTCAATACATGCTCACATGTAAAAACTCAATCTGATACAAAATAACTATACCAGCTGTTGTTTCTAGAAGATAAAGCATTAGAAAGTCAAAAAGTTCAAGGACTGATAATATACTAACCACCTATCAAAAGAGAAGATAACCGGTATCATTTTCTTGTAAGGTTTACCAACACATGCAAATTTAATATGCAAAGAATGTGTAATAGAATTTACCTTGTTATGAGCAATCTTAAACTTTCTTTGCCCAAACACAACATCTACATGTGCTTTCTCTACAAAAAGATACGAACCACCTTCCTGGAACTCTAGGAGAGGCAACTCACCCAAAAGCAGAAACCATGTCTCCGCTGATACCTTGCCTAAGTGGATATTTACTTCCCCTTAGTAGACAATCTTACTACCGCTCATAGTGAGTCTCGCAGACTTTCCAGGAAGCTTAGTCATGCAATACATATGACAAGAAGGAGCCATAAACAGAAGCCATATTTACAGCAGTATTACAAAAATTGCAGGGGTAACAATTAGGTGCAAAATATTACATATTCGATAGTGGAATCATTTAGTGTCCAGTGGCAGTGGGAAATTATGTACCTGCACGCTCCACTTTGGTCATTCCCGGAACAACCTTGGAGGCTAAGAAGAAGAATACTTCATGAACCAGTACCCGTTGGAAGAAGAGGTCATGTCCTCTTTAACAAGCATGTGTTACAGCAGTAGATAATTAACCTCAATCCAGTACTTAATCTACGTGAAAAAATTAAGAGCATAATGATGATTACCTCAGAAATGACGGCCATCCTTTTTTTCTAGCTTGGATAATAGCTCTGCAATCTATAAAAAAAATAGGGCAGTAACATTATGGTCAATTTATCAAAGATGAGCTGCAGCCAAAATAAACCAGATTTTTAGTATACAGATTAGGGAACAAATTCAGCGCAACCTGACAAGATGCGTTATGTTGAAATATGACGTTACCTGAACCACGCCCACCGCTGGCTGGCTGCAGTACAGTGTGCATGGATCGGCAGGTTGGGGAGGAGGAACTCACTGGGCGAGGAGGCGATGGAGGTAAGACGTTTTCAAAAATTGCATATACGTGTATCCAAGAAATGCATGAGCTAGATGTCATTAAAATTAGAGAGAGGAGGGGAGAACCTGGGATCCTCTAATTGAGAGCATGTACTGCCTTGCCGACGTGAAGATGGTGAGGGGACGAACGTCATGGACTGCAGAGTTGCCGGCAACGACACCGTGGACCATGAGCCCGTGGACGGCGGGGCTGAATCTCGGAGTAGCAATGCGAGCGGCGCCGACTCTGCGTCAAGCAGTTCACGTTCGACAGTGGTCACCATGATCAGGAGATGCACTTGCCTCGTGGGCTGCAGCTGCCACTCCTTCGTGCTCACCTCGCTGCCGTCTTCGTCACCGTCGACCCCATGGAGAGCTTCTCCTCCGCCTCCTCTCCTGCTGATGGCGCTCGTGGGGCGGGGCGGCGGGCCGTGCTCCGCAGCGCGAGCTCCATGGCAGGGAGAAAAGGGGGCGGAGCCGGCGGCATGGCGTACGGGAGGAAGGGGATTGGGAGCGGAGACACGCGCGGCTTCTCCTCCGTCTCCTCTCCTGCTGATGGCGCTCGTGGGGTGGGGCGGCGGTCCGTGCTCCGCAGCGCGAGCTCCATGGCAGGGAGAAAAGGGGGCGGAGCCGACGGCATAGCGTACGGGAGGCATGGGATTGAGGGCGAAGACACGAGCGGGGATTGGGATTGGGAGTTTGGCGGTTAGGGTTTTCACCACTCCCACGCATGGGGATGATGCCCCTGCCCAGACCACACGCACCTGGTAAAATCCCACTAAATAGATTACCTCGGAGGCCGACATGTGGGTCCGGTCTATTTTCGGAGGTGACGGACAAGGCTGGGCAGAGGGAGACGCGCCGTGGGTAGAAAATCGGGTACGCAGAACAACTTAAATTTTTACTGTTTTGGTGGGTAAAACAGTCTTACGGCAAACCAACGGGTCAGATTTCATTTTAGAATCCAATCCAACGGTCCAAATCAGCTAACCTCCCTAGGAGCCCCATGGGGGGGGGCATCAATTACACCTTTGGATGTCCAAACTATTCTTGGAGAGAAGTAAAAGATTGCGGAAGTATAGAGACTGTATTGATATTGCAATAGGTGATTACATTGTGTGCCCTTAGCTATTTATATAGTACTAAAAAACTTGGGGGGCAAGAAGACAGCTTGGTTGGTCCTTCACTATGACATCATGTGCCTCGGAGTTGATGGCAACGTGTGTTGATTGGTCCTTCAGATCGACAGCTTGGTCTTCTCGCCGTTCTTCAAATCTGGCGAGAATAGTTTCTCGGTGTGTCGCCGGCGCTCGTTGTTATCTGCGACGGCGCTGGTGGCTGGGGCGAGGTGGTTATTCTAGAGCGAAGATGTTGGTCCGGAGGTGGTGGATTTTCCGTTCTTCTTCGACTTCGTCGATGGGAGACGACAGATCTTGGTCCAAGACAGCACGAGGACGTCTCTCGATCAACGTGCCATAGCGACATGTGTCTTGCTGCGTGCAGCAGGCCTGTTCGTCGACTCACAAAGCCTCCTTGACGATGATGCGGTTTTGGATCTTGCAATTGTGGAGGTTCGGCGTCTCCCCGGCGTCCGCCTTGGCAGCGCTGGAGTTGGGCGGCGGCCGCTAGCTATGGTGGTTGCGGAAAATTCTAGAGATCGTTTTGTATTTCTCGATTTCTTAGGATTTTATCTGCAAATTCAGGATAATCAGTTCATCTCGGTCTGTCTTTTGGTTTCCACGTATGTTGCGTCATGTAACCTGATTTTCTATTAATGTTGCTCTCAAAAAAATATATTACCAAACCATGTCATACTCTAACACCCCCCCCCCCCCCCCGGATCGGTAGTGATGAGAACAGTCGGAGCGTCGCGGACGGTCTGACTAGAGCATAATCGGAAGGTGCGAACTGTAGAATATGTTGGTGGATGCCGATATCGATGTAGCCAGAAGTAGGGTGTTGTAGTCGTGGTCGATGATGCCGTTGGTGATGTAGTCGCCGTTCATGAAATTGATGATGTTTATATTATCGTGGTGTTGTGGTCGATGTCGTCCTTTGAGCCTAGAGAATTCGCCATAGTAGTTGACGTAGACGTAGTTGGATACGGAGTAGTCGAGGTAGGCGACACGCCTTGCCGAGCTTGCCAAACTCGGGAGCGCGCCGGGGACGAAGGCACGCGTCGGTGTTGCCAATACCGGACGTGCGAAGACAGGGACCATCACGAACCATGCGAGCCAGAGCCGGAGGGAGCAGCAGAGAAATTCTCCGTGAACGGTCAGTGCGTAGAAGTTGTCCGCCGATTTGTCAGAGTAGATGAAGTAGTTGCAAGAAGAAAATTGATTAAGCAAAAAAATATTAGACTGCGACTCTGGCAGCGAGGTCGTGGTGGACGAAGACGAAGGTGGTAGTTGTGGATGGCGTTTTAATTATAGCGGTAGTTCATTTCAGGAATTAGACCCGTATTTTTTGCTTGTATGAGCGTGGCGTCGCTCGTGCAGAAGAACTTGTTCGCGTTGACGATGACCACGATTGGTGGTGGCGGCGATGATGTGGCGATGTTGTTGGTGTAGATGGTTGTCGGCGATGATGACCACGGGTGATGAAGATGCAGCCCTTTGTTGACGACGAGGCGCATACTCAGGGGACGTGCGTCCCGGTAGATGTTGGCGAAGACGGGCCGGCGTGGAGACGACGTGAGGACGGAGCAGCCGACGGGACGCGTGAAGGCGTTCCTTGGGGTGCCGCGTGGAGCCTCCTTGCCACGATCGTTGACTATGATTTGCCGGAGTTGAGTCGACGCCGAGGTTGAAGTAGAGGCGCGTGATGATGACATGCGGCTGTGGACGATGCTTTTGGTTGCTAAAAAAAATCTATTAGAAAAAATAAATTTGCTAGAACTACTAAACCGATCTAGGGAATTGGAAGAAAAACTAGCTACATGATGCGATGCCCTCGGCGGAGATCATGGAGATCAACCTCGCCGAGGACGGCGCGACGGAAGCGGTGCCTAAAACCTAGACCGAGGAGCGACACACTTTGATAGCATGAAAGATTGCGGCTATATAGATTATATTGATATTGTAAGAGATGATTACATCGTGAGCCTCGTATTGTACATATAATCGGGTAGACCATGCTCCCGCGGCGCAGCGGTGACGCGAGAAAACCTGGATAGTCGACGGTGAGAACAAGGCTGTCGTGGTTAGTGTCCGTGAACAGCAGCTCAAGGTAAGTGTAGCCTCCACCGGTGCCAGAAAGCTCCCCCAGACAGTACCCATTTCATCCGACAAAGCGTCTGCACAATTTTTTTAGACATACGCTCTAAGCTACAAACTTGAGCAAAACTTTCATATGGCAAGTCCTTTAGCACTACATCGTGTCTATCACAGGACTTGAGCAAGTTTTTGGGGGCGGAGAGGGCTGAAGGCCGGACAATGAGTATTTGCTACGATCCCAATGTCTCTAATTCTCATATGGCCTTACAGCTCTAGATTTCTTCCATTTTCATGTAGTCGCCGCGTGTATCTGATGAGCTATGCATTTTAAGGGAACCATTACTCATTCTCTAGCGTGAAGATTGGTAGAGTCGTTGAAGTTATTCATTATTTATGCATCACATGATGAATGGCCATGAGTTGATTTTTTTTCTAAAAAAGGGGATATATCTATATTGATATCGTGGATATACCAATTATATCCAGCTTCTGCATCAATCAAATGTTAAAAGACATCAGGATGTATAGAACCAAAAGAAAAAAAAAAGGCACACCTTAGTGAACAATTCCTTCAATAAGTCAATTATCATGTACAACCAATTAAGTTTAGACATTGGATTTCACCTTGTACAACATCGCACACTGACCTACCACCAACACTTACCATATCCTCACCACCTGGCACCCCTACGGCCGAGTCCGGCGCGGTGATGACAGTTACCATGGGATCCCTAGCATCGTAGTGCGATGCGTGCTAGGCTCAGTGTCGATGCTGGCCAACGTTGTATGGTTTGTAAAGTGGCTGCCCTATAGCGACGGCTCAAGCACAGGTACCCGATGGTGTACTCCATGAAAGTGCTCATGTAGCTTGTCATCTTCGTGCAGGTGGCAGCTCAGGGTCATCGTGGCTATCGTCTTCGTCTATTGCACACGAGATAAATGATAAATCATTCAATTTTATTCAACATCTCCTGATGATCTGGTTCGTGCATTGAGCAGGTGATAGTCATGTCAGGGATCGGGTACCTAATGCTGACCTATTTCCGTGGATAACAGGGGTCCGGCGTTCAGCACTCGGTTCCAAATATTCGTCACCGGAATCCATTTATTCGTCCTCCGTGAACCGTCTCCGTCGGAACCCAGATTTGCAAAGCGCACGCTTACGTATCATTCTATCTTGGCCGTCGGTGCTGCATACAGCTTCTGCAGATCTGTGAAGCCGAAATTACTTTGTTGGGGTCAGTAGACGTTTATGCAACAGTAACAACGCCCATGCGTCCTAGCGACCAATTCAATGTCTTTTCAGTATCCATGGGGCCCACGACTAGACACATCCATGGCATCTGCTTGTATGTCCATATCCGTATATAAAACATTTGGGGACTACATGAATTCAGTATTCGGAATGAATATAAGATAGGTTATTTTTTCTTGATACATATATGCTGGAGCTACTTGTATGGAATTGAATGATTTAATGTTTGAAGTTTCGATACCACAAATTAAACCAAAATTTATTAGAGACTAGCATAAAACTCAGATTTTATGTTACAACGTTGTGTGTTATGTGTGGAACTCAGATTCCATGAAACAAGATTCTGTGTTCTATGTGGAAATTTAAATTCCATATATCAAGTTTTTTCTATTCAATCGAAAAACATAGATTGGATTAACAGCCTTGTTCTATTTCAAAATATTATGTGGAACTATGTCTCTTGTCAACTCGTAGTTGTAGCACACCATGAATTCACACGTATAGTGCCATGTGACTCCGGAGTTAGCATAACTAACAATTACAGAGAAAGAGGTAATCAAAGATTGATTAGGTGTTCACCATACAAATCCAGAGGAAACTGTGCGATCACGATAACGATGTGGGAAGAGGGAGGAACAAGGTGTGATGCTCCTGGCGCTACAAGAGGCAGATGTTCATGGAGACATGAGAGCAACAGAATATAGTGTGAACCTGGTTTTTACAAGGATTCACAGTAGACAGGTTGAGGATGCAAGAGAGGAGTAAAGGTTGAGGATGCAAGTCTTCTGCAATCTAAAGCACTTACTTCACACCGAATCGTCCAATAAATTGTCTATAGTGTATGCTTTCACCAACCAAGTAGAACTTCCATGTGTTTTCTGAACCCTTTTTATAGTGTTGTTATAAAGATGACACATGTTCTGGTTGTCAACAGGCAGTGGGTAGACAATTGTTTCTTGCTCCTTTTTGTAGTATAAATTTAGCGAGATTCTTCAAATATTTGTGTCTCACTTGCCAGCTACTTAATTCGAGGCCAGCATGGTGGTTTAGTTTTAGGTTACACCAGGTTAGATTGTCATTAGGCTTCACAATTCTCAATACATCACTTGAAATTCTTTAGCTTTAAAGTTTCGTGTAATACCATGCTTTATAATGAACTGTTGAGAGGGGTTCCTACAATCTATGGTTACTTCCTAGCTACAATCTAGCTAATCATTAAGTTACCACTTCTTAAAGTTTTTATCTTACAATGGGTGTTTTTGAGGAATCTATGATGCCACTACGAAACTGGTATAGCAACAATGTTGCTTCTTTGAATTTTTCTAGCATCTTGTTGCTATGTAGCCTTTGGATATGATACTATGGTAGTTAATCTTGTACAAGCCGTAATTTTTCCCACATTCGAACACATATGAGATTAACTAGGAGAGCACAACCATTGGATACAACATGTATAGAAGATTAGCCTCATTTACTAATCATATTAAGTCTATTCAAGCCATGTTACTTTAAAAAGTATGGTCGCCTCATATTGGAAGACAAATTATTGTACACAATAATCTTTTGTTATTTCACTGTCGTTGGGCTGCACACACATGGAGGGTGAGATACTTTAAAAGGCAGACAACAATAGCAGCGACAAAAGCGAGCTGGCTGGTTTAGACAACGATGGGCTGGTGAAGATGTTGTCAGTCTTTCTCAAATCTATCAAGTGTCATGTAGTCCTGAAGCTCAGTTTATCAAGGGTCGTGTAGTCGTCAACCTCAACTCTGACGTTGACTACCGAGGTACCATTTGAAAGATGTTCAAATTTAGTTGTTATAAGGTATATCGATTAACTTAAAAGAAATATATACACCTAGCACCACTTAAAATACAAGTTAATTGTCCTTGACTTAATGAATTTCCGTTTAATTGATTACATTGATCTATGGACTTGATTTTATCTGAAGTGCTTTCCATGTATTTATTCAAACTATACAAAGGATGGTCCATATTTGAGGTTTGGAAATGAGTCACTATGATCAATTTTAGCTTTTTAGCACTTAGGATATTCAATTTACCCTCGAGGCTTGTCTATTGTTGGATAATGTTCACGTACGACACATTTTTATTGAAAAAAGTTCTCTTACTCTTCTAGTGATACAGACTCTAACTATTTAGATAATTTTCTTGTATTTGATGATTGATTGCAGACGACAGACATGCATTTTCTAGAGGGTCACAGCTGATTTTTTTGGAAATTTTTATAAAGTGGCATAAAAGTGAATGGCAGATTTAATATATCCTTCGAACGCGCTATTACACCGGCAAACCGTTTACATAAAAAGTAATTACACAGAGCTGGAAAGCTCTTTATAGGTAAATACAAAGTGAAAACAGACACCGCGGGCATAGCATCGTGGGACAAATAAAATACAACAATATTGCGTTCGGCAGACATTTGTTATAATTCTTCCAAAAACATTCCTAAGTTTAGAGATGAGACTGCATATGTAAGATTTCAGGCATAATATTGACTTCTATTTAAATGAACCATACAACAACCAGCTCAGATTGTTATATTTCCACTAAAAATTTACTTGTAAAATGGTGTCAAGTTGAGATCACATTCGCAGTTGAGATGTGGCGGTGATATCAAATCAATCTATCTCCATTCGCTACAAAATCCAATGGACGATTTCTCATCACATGAGCTAAATGTAAAAATATTTTTTAGGACAACCTGTTGCCAGGGTTCATGTATCTAATTGTATTATCATAAATGAGATTCTCAGCTAGGGATGTGGCAGTGAGATCTAAATTTTTGTGAACCATTGCTCAAAACTTTTATGAACCACGGCTCAAAAAATTTGGCAAAAAAACTTTCACGGGTTCTGCCACAGCAGGAAAATGGGCAAAAATCCTACCCCCCCCCCCCCCATATCGCCTTTTATAGTTTCGAAAGCATGCGACAAAATTATAAAAAATTCCAAAAATAAAATCCTTCGAACTGTAGTTATATTAAGTGATTTAGTTGTTACAAAAATTAACAAACATGAATTTCGACATAATTTGCAAAAAAATGTCATGATAAAATTCAAATGGCCATAACTTTTGCATACGATGTCATGAAAAATTCAAATGGCCATAATTTTTGCAAATGATATCCTTAGGCCGTTTTGGATTCTTTTAGATTTTTAAAATTCAAAAAGAAAAAAAAAGCTATTCCAAAAAGTAAAATTTTTAGTAATTTTTATGTCATATTTGAATTTCTCACTTTTTTTAATAATAATGGATATATTATTTGTCGAATTTCAATTTACAGATTTGAAGATATTATTTATATCATATTAAATGAATAAATGGCAAAAAATGAATAAAATATTAATTTAATTAGTTTTTTATTTTCATTGGAATAAAATATTATTATTATTTATTTATTATTGTTTACTTAAATAGTTGTTTGTGATTTCATAAAATAAAGACGGTTGACATATTGATATGAGTTAATAAGATTGATATACTAGTCTTAACAACAAGGTATAAGGGTTCTTCGCGGGAGGTGGGAGAGATAGAATTGAAAAGTTAAGCGTCCTGGGGGTGGAGAAGTCCTAGGATGGGTGACCGACCAGGAAATTTGACCATACGTGTAATTTGACCTAAGATTACGTATAGTTAGTGTTAAAAATAAGAATTGTGAGAGATTAACGAGTCAGATAATTCAAAAGTTCAAGAAAAAATTGAAACAAAAATTCAAAAAAAAATTGGAAAAAAATCTTTAGTCCCGGTTCGTAATAACCTAACCGGGACTAAAGGTCCCGCACGCTCGACGCAACTCGTGAGGACCTTTAGTCCTGATTTGTGGCAGAACCGGGACTAAATGGGGTGACCTTTAGTCCCGCCTTTGTAGTCCCAGTTGACAAACCGGGCTCGTTTTCCACTAGTGCTTGATATACATTTTGTACGGGAAAATCTGCTCTTTTTGTTGTCTAGGTTCTTCTTGTACCTTTTTCTTCATTGTTTGCTGTTATTTTAAGTAAGGGTCTTCCTACACTTATGTTTCGAGAGTTTCAATCTAGTGTTCACGTCGATTCTCTCCCTATAGAGAAGGATCTATCTACGGATCTTTTGGAGTACACACCAAGGCATCAAGTCCATCTTGTATACGTCTTTGCCAATTGTTATCGTATTGTACGTGTACTCTGACTATATCTATAAATTCAAGTGGGAGACTGAGGTGATCAATCACGCAGCCCAGATTCACTACAACTTTAAACAAATTGCAGAAGACTAAGCTAGGTTGCACTTAACTAATAGAAGAAGCCACTTGAGTCACTAGTAGGAAAAGGCTTATAACTGTCATTTTTTAGTGGCGTCTGAAATAAAATGGGCGCCACTACCGCAAGGCAAAATAGTGGTGGCGTTCAGGAAAATGTGAACATCGCCACTACCTGTTAGTCATGGCTTTCCAGGCTGAGTGAACGCCGGCACTAATTGGGGATCCCGAGGTGATCTGGGACGAATATAGCCTAGCCGTTCGCCACCTTCGAACGCCACAACTACGCTTTAGTGGTGGGATTTGGTATATGCTAGACGCCATCAATGTGTCGTCCAAAATTTTCTTAAAGGCACCGTCCTCCCTGCATCTCTTTTCATTCCGCACCACATCCCTTCTAGCTCGTCCCTCCGAAATCGCCACCGCCGTCCGCGTCTCCCTGCCCCAACCAGTCCAGCCCCGCCACCGGCCCAACCCCGCACTGGTCCAGCCTAGCGCTGCCTCCACTGACACGCGCCTCCCCAAAACTCACCGCCTAGGCCTGCACCGGTCTGCGTCGTGACAAACCTACAAGCTCCGTGGTGACCCCATCCTCTCCGCCGACCTCGCAGCGTCGCAGGTAGACTCATGCCCCCCTCTTAGTTAGTGTATTTAGTTTAGTGATTTTAGGTGATTTTGGATGTATAGAAAATTTAGGTGATTTTATTATAGGGGTACAAAATTTAGATGATTTTAGATGTATAGAAAATTTAGATAATTGTAGGGGTACAAAATCTAGATGAATTTAGGTTGATTTTTGTTTTCTACTTCCATATGGCTGATGAATAAAAATGGTAGGATGCGATCTCAGGGATGGTGTGAGCAAGCCTTGTGAGATGCAAAAATAAATAATTTGTGCATCCTACTTAGCTCGCTTATGCTATCCCTGAAATTATTTTGCGTCCAATGCGAGTGTGACGCCCTACTTTTAGTGCCGTTGTGGCATCTTGCATTTTTAAGATCATTTGCTTGCCTTTATGTTGGAGTTTCCTAATATATTTAAACATAGATATGGATACTTGAACATATTTAATATATTAGATGAACATGCAACAACTGCATCCCTGCATCAACGGTGGCCATGAAAGTTGTCAGGATAAGAAGTTTATCATAGTGCTTCCTAGAGACTTCCAGACTATGGCGACATGTTTAGCTTAATTATGATTTCGAGTCTTGCATGCATTTTGATCGAAACTAATTAACTATTGTTTTCATATACTTTTTCTAAGACCATCCCTTGCTACACAAGAAAGGAGTTTCTTGACAATGTGAACAGAAGTGTCAATCACCAGGGACAATTTGAGGTCACCTTGGTGAAGAGACAATACCCGACAAGACCTACAAGATTCTAGTTTTCAACGAGACGAACCAAACTTACTTTACAGGACCACTTTAAAAAAAATTGGTAGAAAGGTATGGGATGCATGCCAGGATGAGGTTGAAAATCTACCTTGATAAAACTTGTGGAGTCATCTTTTTCTCTTATGAGATCTCTAACTCAGAGTCTTCTGACTTTGAAGATCATTCCCTTAGGTGGAACTAGTCTTCTAAATTTGAAGACCATGCCCTTAGTTAGAACATACTAGATAGTCTTCTAAGTTAGTTGTTGTATTGTTGTATTCTGAATGATATCCGGTATTAATTGTTGTATCATGTTGTCGTATCATGTTATTTGATATTGCTGCTATAATCAAGATTTTTGATTTTTTTAATTTCTGAATTATAGTAATTGAGTTCAGGCAGTCTCGAACGTAACTACAGGTTAACTTACTACTGGCGTTTTGTTTGCACGACACTAGTACCTAACTTAGTACTGGCGTTGAACCGGCACACAACCACTACGATCTATCAGTGGCGCGAGGTTAGTGGCGTGCGGATTAAACATCACGAGCCCCCTTTTTCGAACACCGCAACTAGGCCTTTTCCTACTAGTGAGCTGGCCAGTAGTGGAACTAACTTTGTTAAACGTGTTGGGCATGGACACACCCCTTAAAAGTTAGGTTGTTGATCCATAGATTTACAGATGTACATCTTTAGAAGAATTTTGCGAGAACCAAAGAATCGAAACATGTCACCACTGCCGAGACTACCAAAAACCCAGACGATAAACCTAACACTTATGCTTCAGTGCTCCCCCTAAACTCCTCCATAGCGGAGATTAAACTGTAGCCCTTTGTAATAAATGGTAGGACTGTCTTCAATTTTGTTGTAACACAAAATTAGCCTCCGCATATATCCGTGCGATTCGTGCGTACGCTTGCCTTTTTCTCTTTGTGCCATGTTCTACCTTGCCCAACTCGCATCGCTGACCCTCTCTAGAGTCCGGTGTCAACGATATCAACCATGAGATCGCAAGAAGCGGTCGGCCTCATATACAAGATCTGGATAGCCAAGCAGGAACTTGTGGCCAGTCTGCGGTAGCACACCCTCGGATGTGTTCTGCTCGGCCAGCGTCGTGCAGCCGATGGCTCCATCGCATGAGGAATCTACATCCTTCAAGTTGCCACGAGGCCACCCACTAGTTTTGGAACCACCTATCGGCACATCCGGGTGTCTGGGTCTCCATTACGCTCCTTGTGTTATCGCTCCACAAGCTAACCTATCATTTCTGTCATATGCACCTTCGACGACCCCAATGCTCCTTGATAAGTCACAACGCCCTAGCCTCCCTCCGTATGATGCGTAAGGCATTTTTTCACTGAGACGGAGTAATCCCCACTCAACGATCATGAGAAGGGAGACGACAACATGGACACTTCGCAGCAACACCAAGCCAATGGTGAGGAGGACATACTCAATGAGTACTAGAAAGGAGAAGGAAATACTGAACTGTTTTTATTTTTTCTAGATAAATGGACTAATTAAGATGAAAATACCATGTTGTCCTTATGAACTTTTGTGTTATAAACGCGACAAGAAAATAACGAAGAACGAAAAAGAAATCACAGTAGGGGACATAGGATTTAACATGGAAAATCTCTCCAACAAATAGAGGAAAAACTTCGGACGCCAGCCAGTGAAACGTTTACACTATACAGGGAGTGTTTACACAATACCGAGGATTTCATAAAAGTAACTTATCCCAACAAACGGATTACAAGAGGTATATATATTGACCCAACAAACTCCAGAAGTTCCTCTCGTCAGAAGTTAGCCTTCTTAATGAATTTGTATCATACTTCAACAAACTCCACCTTGAGACATATTTCTTCTTGTAGAATCAACAATAATCATCTCCCTGAACAACAACAAAAATACTTTTAGTGCCAATACCTACTTAGACTTAACAGTTAAACCAACTAAGTTGGAGCAAAGCTCAAACTGAATAACAAGAACATGTTTAGTCCTCATATCGATCCATAGGATTATCATGAGTGATGATCTTGCACACCTTTAGTTCTCCTTGAGCAACAATGTCTCTAACAAAATGGTACTTGACATCAATGTGTTTTATTCTATCATTGAACATCTGATATTTTGTAAGGTATATGGTACTTTGAACGTCACAAAGCAAAATAATGCATGAATCATCTCCATAAAGCTCAGCAAACAAAACTTTCAACCAAACAGATTCTTTGCAAGTTTTCGCAATAGCCATGTATTCAACTTTCGTGAAAGATTGACAATAATAGCCTATAATGTCGCCTTCTAGCTAACATCACAACCACTAATATTAGGACAACATGAATGTATGGGCCCGTACTAATCTGTTTCAGGCCCCCGCGATGGTGGCCGTTCACCGGGCCAAACCACATCTCATGGGCAGCCATAGTCTTCCAAGATATTGTCGGAGCATATCAATGGGAAAATAACTCATGAGCGGATTTTGCATGATGTTTAATTTTACCATGTGTTTTTCCAATAGTATTGTGAGGATTTTGTTATTTTACCATGCGCGCGCACCCTTTCTATTGATTTCCAAATGGCTCTAGAATTAAAGAGGTAACTGGCCAAATCAAGTAAGCAGATCATTCTTTGACACAAATATGTTGAATGGAAGACATAAATGCCTTTCATATAATCATCCACGCACCCGGGGGTCAAGGAATGGAGGAAATTCATGGATCAAGGGGTCGTGGTAATTTAATAACCAACGGTACAGATTGGCATTTCCGTACGTGGCGTCCTACCATGGCTCATTGGAACCGCCTCGTTAAATAGTTTGACCTTGCGTGATCCACTAGTGGAAACGAGGCCTTTGGTTGAGCCTGGAAATGGGCTTTAACACCGGTTCTTCTACGAACCGGTGTTAAAGGGGGGGCCTGTACCAGCGTGGCCCGTGCAGCAAAAAGGAGCCCCCCTTTAACACCAGTTCGTGGCACGAACCGGTGTTAAAGGCCCCTGCACCAGTGGCCCGCGCAGCCCCCCCCCCCTTTAACACCGGTTCGTGGCTTGAACCGGTGTTAAAGGGGGCGCTATATAAGACACCGCAGCACACACCCCACTCTTCCATTTTTTCACTATCTCATTTTGGAGCCTAGCAAGAGGGTGTGAAGTGTGCTAGTTTGTGTTTTTTCGTATGCACAAGAGGTGTTCGGTGAAATGCCCGAGAGCTCAAAATAAGTTTTCTCGTTGCTCTTTCCTTCTCAGTCGAGGTCGGCAACTATCCTTTCATGTGTCATTGATGTAGTATATATATAAATGGTCATCTCCCTATTATTTTTTGATATATACTATATATTAATGCAGATGAACCGACAATGGATGTACGGTGACCGCCGCACTTCCGAGTACATTACGGGCCTCCAAAATTTCATCGTTGTGGCTAACGCAAACCGTGGTCACAATGGTTTTATGTGATGTCCGTGTGTTCACTGTCAGAACAAGAAAGACTACTCAAATACCAGAACCATTCACGCCCACCTGCTTCGATCCGGTTTCATGCCCAGCTATAATTGTTGGACCAAGCACGGAGAAAAAGGGGTTGTGATGGAAGACAACGAAGAAGAAGAGGATGATGACAACTATCATAATATGTATCCTGAATATGATGATACTGCAACGGGGGTAGATAATGAAGATCAAGAGGCAGCAGATGGGCCCGCTGATGACGATCTTGGTCGGGCCATTACTGATGCAAAGGAAGAATGTGAAACTGAAAAGGAGAAGGAGAAGCTGGAGCAGATGTTAAAGGATCACAAAACATTGTTGTACCCAACTTACGAAGATGGCCACAAAAAGCTAGGTACCACACTAGATTTGCTGCAATGGAAGGCAGAGAACGGTGTGACTGACAGCGCATTTTCAAAGTTGTTGGTAAAAATGAAGAATCTTCTTCCAAGAAATAATGAGTTGCCCGACAGTACATACCAAGCAAAGAAGGTTGTCTACCCTCTAGGATTAGACGTGCAGAAGATACATGCCTGCATTAATGACTGCATCCTCTACCGCGGTGAGAAGTACGAGAATTTGGATGCATGCCCGGTATGCACTGCACTGCGGTATAAGATCAGACGAGACGATCATGGCGATGTTGAGGGCGAGGCCCCTAGGAAGAAGGTTCCTGCCAAGGTTATGTGGTATGCTCCTATAATACCATGGTTAAAACGTCTCTTCAGAGATAAAGAGCATGCCAAGTTGTTGCGATGGCACATGGAAGACCGTAAGAAAGGCGCGATGTTGAGACACCCCGCTGATGGGTCACAGTGGAGAAAAGTCGAGCGAGAGTACCCGGACTTCGCACGTGACGCAAGGAACTTAAGGTTTGGTCTAAGTACAGATGGCATGAATCTTTTTGGTGAGCAGAGCTGCAGTCACAGCACCTGGCCTGTGACTATGTATCTATAACCTTCCTCCTTGGTTGTGTATGAAGAGGAAGTTCATTATGATGCCAGTGCTCATCCAAGGCCCGAGGCAACCCGGCAACGACATTGATGTGTACCTAAGGCCATTAGTTGAAGAACTTTTACAGTTGTGGGCCAAACCAGGTGTACGTATGTGGGATGAGCACAAAGGGGAGCCATTTGACCTACGAGCATTGCTTTTCGTAACCATCAATGATTGGCCTGCTCTTAGTAACATTTCAGGGCAGACAAACAAGGGATACAATGCATGCACACACTGTTTAGATGAGACTGAAAGTGTATATTTGGATAAATGTAAGAAGGTTGTGTACCTAGGGTATCATCGATTTCTTCCGAACCTGCATCCAGTAAGAAAGAAAGGCAAGCATTTCAAACGTCTGGCAGAACCCCGGAGGAAGCCTATCCTCCGTACCGGTGAGGAGGTATTTGGTATGGTCAAGGACCTAGAAGTAATCTTTGGAAAAGGTCCTGGCAGTCTATCTGTTCCGAATGACGATGCCGGACACGCGCCCATGCGGAAGAAGCAATCTATATTTTGGGACCTACCCTATTGGAAAGTCTTAGAGGTCCGCTCTTAAATCGACGTGATGCATGTGATGAAGAATGTTTGCGTGAACCTGCTAGGCTTCCTAGGAGTGTATGGGAAGACAAAAGATACACCGGAAGCACGGCAGGACCAGCAACGTTTGAAAGACCCTGAAGAGCCTATGCATCCTGAGAACGAGAAGGGTAAACGATGCCACTTTACTCCTGTCAGCTACGCTCTTACCAAAGCAGAGAAGGAAATCTTTTTTGAATGCCTGAGCAGTATCAAGGTCCCGTCTGGCTTCTCGTCGAATATAAAGGGAATAATAAATATGGCAGAGAAAAAATTCCAAAACCTGAAGTCTCATGACTGCCACGTGATTATGACACAATTGCTTCTGATTGCATTGAGGGGGCTTCTACCTGAAAATGTTCGAGTACCCATTGTGAAGCTATGTGCATTCCTCAATGCAATATCTCAGAAGGTAATCGATCCAGAAAGCCTACCAGGGTTACAGACAGATGTGGCCCAATGTCTTGTCAGCTTTGAGTTAGTGTACCCACCATCCTTCTTCAATATTATGACGCATCTCCTGGTTCACCTAGTAGAAGAGATTGCCATTCTCGGTCCTGTATTTCTACACAATATGTTCCCCTTTGAGAGGTACATGGGAGTCTTAAACAAATATGTTCATAACCGTGCTAGGCCAGAAGGAAGCATCTCCAAGGGCTATGTAACAGAGGAGGTCATTGAGTTCTGTGTTGATTTTATTCCTGACCTTAAGGCGATTGGTGTTCCAGAATCACGACATGAGGGGAGACTGCGTGGAAAATGCACCCTAGGATGTAAAGCAATGATATGTAGGGACGGGCATTCTCTCAATCAAGCACACTACACGGTTTTACAAAGATCTATCTTGGTTGCCCCGTATATCAATGAACACAAGAATTTAATACGCCTCAAACACCCAGGGCAGTCTGATGAATGGATTATAAGTGAACACATGGCGAGTTTTGGTGCCTGGCTGCAAAGACTTCTCACGAATAACACCACTGTTGGGGATCAGCTGTACTTGTTGGCCAGGACACCATCTTCGACTGTATGTACTTTCCAAGGGTACGAGATAAATGGGAATACATTTTACACGATAGGCCAAGATAAAAAGAGCACCAACCAAAATAGTGGTGTCCGCTTCGATGCAGCAGAAGACAATGGGCAAAAGACCACGTATTATGGGTTCATAGAGGAGATATGGGAACTTGACTATGGACCTAATTTTAAGGTCCCCTTGTTTCGATGCAAATGGGTCAAGCTAACAGGAGTGGGGGTTGAGGTAGACAAGAAGTACGGAATGACAGCGGTGGATCTCAACAATCTTATGAAGGTAGACAAGAACTTAGACGAACCATTCGTCTTAGCCAATGATGTGGCTCAGGTTTTCTATGTGAAGGACATGTCTACCAAACCGAAAAAAAGAAAAAATAAGCAAACAGATACATCACACGATGAGCCAAAGCGTCACATAGTTCTTTCAGGGAAAAGAAACATCGTAGGAGTGGAGGACAAGACAGACATGTTAGAAGATTATAATAAGTTTGATGAAATTCCGCCCTTCAGAGTGAAGACTGACCCAACCATCCTGTTAAACGGTGTTGATACTCCATGGTTACGGCCGACGCGATCATAAGATTGACTATATGTATTAATTGAGCCATTTTTGGCACACATATGTATCTCAACATGGAAATCAATGTCATATTTCTTCTGTTAACGGTATATGTATTAAATGAGCCATTTTTCTTCCTTCTATTTCTTCCCTCCATTTTTTTCCCGCCATTTTTTCCCGCCATTTTTCTTCCCGCCATTTTTTCCCGCCATTTTTCCCGCCATTTTTCTTCCCGCCAGTTCTTCCCGCCAGTTCTTCCCGTCAGTTCTTCCCTCCAGTTCTTCCCGCCAGTTCTTCACTATATATATATATATATATATGTAGGGTTGGCCTCCATTGTCATTGCACATCTCTAGACTCATATCTGCAACCTCATCACTCTTTCCCATGGCTTCCACCGTAGCACTAACCCCCAGGGAGGCGGAGGCGCTTTGCGCCTCGAACTACCCCTGCCCGCCGGGCTACTATGTCCCCGTCGGCTGGATGCTGAGCGCTGGAGGCGTGCCGGTTCCTCCTGTCCCTCTAGGTGTGGCGCGCCGGATGGCCATCACGAACCACTACTACTTCGAGCTCACGCCGGAGCAGCGGAGGAATCCCAGATGGCATCCCGACTATTTCCCTACTTGGGAAGCCTTCTTCGTGGATCGGCGTGAGAGGGCGCTCGCCAAGCACGAGGAGGACGGCCCACCTCCTCCGAACGTCAACGA
The DNA here is from genome assembly GCA_910589775.1 of Avena eriantha. Classification (NCBI taxonomy): domain Eukaryota; kingdom Viridiplantae; phylum Streptophyta; class Magnoliopsida; order Poales; family Poaceae; genus Avena; species Avena eriantha. The sequence goes on along the minus strand of OU342744.1, from coordinate 79,106,274 downwards.
GGCCGGCCGTCGGCTATGGTGGCGCGGTCGGACTCTCCAGAGCGTCATGGCCTATGACACTGCCGCCGACTCTAACCCCCGTCTGTGCTACCCTCAAGTCCAGCCCATGCGTACTCAGCCTTCAAGGTTCAATTACGGCGACCCCGATGACAACAGCGATGACGTCGGCGGAGAGTACGACGACTACAGTGGCGAGTATTACAGGTGTAGGCAGGAGCATGACTGAATCACTCCAACATTCCGAAAAACAAGTTCGGCCGATTGTTACTTAATCTGGCCATGTATCTTAATTTTCAGTTCTTTTATGTATCTTAATTTTCAGTCGTGCTTTATGTAACTTACTATTAGTTGCATTCTGTATTTTAATTCTAGTTCTATCTCCTTCACAAAATGACCTATCTCATTCGAGGTTTCTTGGCTTTCGGGTCAAATGACCAATGTTATGGCTATAATCAAGGCATAGTTTGTGATAATATGGCCATATTGTGCATACATGTGCATCATGGCATGGCAAACAATGTTGCAAGAGGAAGTTTTCCTTTTTATCGCACCAAAAAGGCATTTTCCATTTTCCGAGCATAAAAACAGATAGTTTTGTGAAGCAACCACCAAATGGCTAATTCAAAAAACCACCACCACATTTTACAAAAATACTAGACCACCTTATATGGACAATGTACCAACAGGGGAATCTGAAACCTTTCCGTCCACCCCTGGTGAAAAAGACAAATTCCTGCCGAATCGGTAGGAAGTGGGTTAGATATGAACTACAGGTACATGATACGATGCTCATGATTTTTTACAAAAATCATTTTTAGGTTCACAATATGCTATTTTATCAAAAATCCAATGCAAGTTGAGCGAGGCCTTGTCAGATTCAAGTGTATACAAAAGATGCGGCATTTAAATATCCAATCAATTCAAAAATGTTAATACAAAATAAAATATGATTTGCTCTAATAAAATAGGGTTAGATTCCTTTTTAGATGCTTAATATTTCTTATGTTCAAAGTTTTAGGATTTGACAATTTATTTTTGTTTGAATTGAATAATCAAAATTTATATGTAAGTGTTTTAATCATTTTGAAAATTTTCATCTAAAGTAAATATAAAATGTTTTTACATGAATGGATAGATATTATTTTTCTGAAAATTATGATATATTATTCATATTTTTCTGAGTTGAAATGAATAAGATATGAATTTTCTAAATTCATATCCTATTTTTTGAATTATAAATGCCCCCACCCCTTTAATGCATGAAATAAATGTCCCCCCTTTAACACCGGTTCCAGCCACGAACCGGTGTTAAAGGGGGGGCACATTTATTTCGTTTCGCGCACATACCCCCCCTCCTTTAACACCGGTTCCAGCCACGAACCGGTGTTAAAGGGGGGGGGGTTATAACGCGCGTCTTCCCCTTCCTTCTTCCCCCCAGCCAGATCAAAAGCGCGCGCGCAGAGAAAAGCAGAGGAGGGCCGGCGCCGTCCAGCCGTCGCCGTCTAGCCCTCGCTGTCACCGCCCTCGCCGTCGCCATCCCGCGGGAGCGCCGTCGCCCCCCTCCCCGTGCGCGAGCCGTCGTCGTCGCAGTCGATGCCCCCCGCCGCGCCAGCACCGTCCGCCACCGTGCGCGCCCGCGTCGGCCGCCACCCCCGTCGCCGCCACTCGGATCCGCCGCGTCGGCCGCCACCCCCGTTGTATATATTGTTGCATATATGTATATAATTAGTTATTAGTATTTTATAAGTGTGTAGTTTAGTGTGTATTATTAGTAGTTTAGAGTTAGTATTAGTTTAGGGTTTATTTAGTTTAGGGTTATTAGTTTAGGGTTTATTTAGGTTAGGGTTATTAGTTTAGGGTTATTTATTTAGTTTAGGGTTATTTATTTAGTGTAGTTTAGTGTATTTAGTTTAGGTTTATTTAGTGTATTTTATAGTTAGTATTAGTTTAGGGTCGTCACCTCGCTGCTCTGCAAGCACCGCCGCCGGCCGTCGTCGTTAACGTCGCTCTGGTGACCCCTAGGTAGTGGCGCCGCCCGTTTTAGGTAGGCCGCATCACGCTGAGGCGAACCCGCTACCTCGCGCGCCCTAGGTCGCTCTCCAGCACCGCCAGCCGCCGCTTTCTGGAGCATCCTCCGGTCAGCCACTGTAGCTAGCCCCTCTCATATGCATCCGGGATTTCTCCGAATTAGGGTTTGGACCCCTCGGAACTCGTTTAAAATGATCAAGCATCCTTAGGGTTTTAATTTTATTTGTGTATTTATTTGTGTATTTTTGTATGAATAATATGTATATTTGTGTATGAATCCAAGTCCACTTGAATGTTTACTCTCTTACTCTAGATAATATTATTGTTTTAGAAACTATGGATCCACTTAGTAGAAACCTTGAAGAAGAAGAAATAATGGAGAACATTATCGATGAGGACACCTCACAATATCTGAACTTGGAGGGACATGATGACAGCTCAAGTAGTCATGGAGAAGATGAAGACTCCGGTGAACGCAATTTAGTGATTACAAAGTCCGGCGAGGTATATGCATTGATTAAGCCTCTGCTGACTTCCACCAACAATCTTCTTCTACATGTATTAATTAACGCTTCTTTCTTCTTTTAGCCCTCTGGATCGACCAGCCAGCAACCATCTTCTTCTACAAAAAAGAGCAAGCGAGGCGCGAGCCATCGGTTGAAAGATCGTGCAAAGTTCACGATTGAAGCAGTCCGTGTTGATGGCAGGCCGATAGAGCCCAAAAGGCCGCAGACAAATTTGTACGTCAGGCTGGAGTTCTTGTTAGGGACCAAATCCCAATCATAATTGAATATTGGAATAAGCCAAAGAAGGGCGACGGTACCTTTGTCGATGAAAGATCCAAAGAAACGCTTTGGAATTCGCTGTTGGTAAATTTCGCCCTTCCGCCAGAGGAGGATGAAAACAAACCGGTTATAAAGGAAAAGGTCAAAGAGTGGACTCTGAAGAAGATGGCTGACGCTTTCCGCAACTGGATGACAAAATTCAACAAATTTGTCAAATCTCGCGAGACTCCAAATTTCGAAGACGCATATTATGCGAAGATAAGACCTCACTGGCGCGAATTTGTGGCATACAAGGAAGGTGCTATAGCTACAAAGAGGTCAGAAACCAATACGCTAAATGCCCAGAAGAAGGAATATCACCAGAGGACAGGGTCAAGTGGCTACATATCACAGAGGCCTAAGTGGGAGGAAGCTGAGAAGGCTCTGCGCGACAGAGGGATCACACCCCAGACACATGGGTGGGACCTACGTGCAAATACTTGGTTCTACGGAATCGGGGCAAGGTTGGACCCAGAAACAGGATTGTGTATCTTCCCAACCCTCTTTGCCAAACCCGTCACTGAACTCATCACGGCATACGAGGAAACAGCCGCCAGGACCTTCCATCCTGACAGAGAGAATGACTAGCTCACATGCGCCATCGGTAAAAAAGAACACCCTGGACATGCACGAGGCACAGGGGGTATGACGTGGAAGGATGGGTTTGCCGAGTGGAGCGACTCTTACAGATGGCGCGGCAGAAAAGAAAAAGAGCGTATAGAGCGGATTACACAGATAGAACATGCACTTGTGGCGCTGCAGGCGCAAGTGAATGCACAACAGAGCCATCAAGCTACCGGCCCATCTCAGCGGCACGAAGAGCCTGCATTGGAATATGCCGGCGGCCCAGACTCTGCGCGGAAAAGCAGCGTGGCTTCCACGGAGAACGTGCAGCCCACGCTTGAAATGGCGGGTCCTCGATACCCCATGGATGAGATCACGGAGAGCGAACACGCTGAGCTGCATGTGAGATTAATGGACTTATCCATTAAGGTGGCTATCGGCTATGCCTTACCTCCTGTAGCTGGTGGAACTTACCACTGCCGACCGATTCCAGATGGCTATGCTATTGTCGGGGTGGATGAGGTTGTGAAGGAATATGAGGAAGCACAGCTTGACCATGCTACAGGTGAAGGGGAAACTCAACTCAAATTTGCAGTGAAAACAACCATTCTTTGGAAGAAGGAACACATCGTGCTTCCAAATTGGAGGCCACTGGCACCCCCGCTGTCTCCGCAGCGTCAGCAGTCTGAGCCGCTTCAGCCATCTCCTGCGCGGCAGCCATCTCCTGCGCGCCAGCCATCTCCTTCCCGTCAGCCATCTCCGGCGCTTCAGCCATCTCCTCAGCGTAAGTGGAAGAGCACTGCCACGAAGAGCATCACTAGCACTGCCACAAAGAAATCCGCAGGAAACCGTACGCCAAAGAGTTCAAAAAACTACTTCCCGCAGCCTTCCACCAAGCCATTGCCGGTTTTACCATGGAATCGCAGCGACGAGGAGACCAATAGGATCTCGGAAGAAGAGGTCAAGAAATTCTTTGCACCTAGATGGGCCGAGCCAAAGGAGAAAATAGATCCGGCGGTGGTGGAGAAGTTTTACAAAAATCTTTTGAAACCTGAAACCCCACTTGTGCCGGACTACGAGCGCCAGATTTTGAAGGCGGATGCAAGGCGTCGTAGGGAGACTGAAAGTAGCAGTCGTGCGGCACCCCAGAAAACAGCTCCCATGCTCGGAGAGCAGGAAAACCAATCATGCGCCCCGCTCCAAGTGTTCGACACACGGGACGCTCCTCCCGTAAATGATTACGAGGCAGAGCTACAAAGAAAGGCCAATGAGATGGGGATGACTTACATTGCATACTTGAACATCATGGGAGACAACTTGCCCAAATGCGATGCCAACCCCATACAGCCATGGAAGTATGGGAAGAATCTCGTCAAGAAAGAGGAGCTCAAGAATCTACCAACAAAGATGCGAAGATTGCACAAGTGGTACCTTGATTTCTACAAGACGAGAAAGGAAGAATGGATCACGGCGCATATAAGAGATGAGATTTTCTTGTGCGGAGACGACGAGATCGACTTCAACATTCAAGACTTGCATTTTCTATTCAATCAGAAGGAACTCGACAAAGCTGCCATCAGCCTTTATTGTGTGTAAGTACTATTTCTGTATTTTCTATCTCATCTCATTCACTTCATTAATTGCATGTATATATATATGCTCACCATATATGTATATACTATTATGCAGGAAAAAGTTTATGGAATGCATGAAAGGAGGACCTTTTGACATTGGGTTCGTTGACCCAAATAGAGTTCATGAAGAAGTGGTAAGAACCAAACCCGGGCAAACAGAAGATTTATTGCTAAGGTCTTTACTGAGACAACAAACCAAAAGGGAAATACTATTGCCTTACAACTTCTCGTGAGTACTGTTACCCTCTCTTGTACACATTCTGTTTCGGCTTACTTGATGTTAAGTGTAACTGATGATGAGTTATGCGTGCGTAGGTTCCACTTTATTCTGCTAGTCATTCAACCTGACTCAGGAAAAGTCCTTGTCATGGACTCGTTACGAAAAGAAAAAGAGCTATGGGCAGACTTTAGAGAGATGCTCCAGAGGTAATTTCAATCATATTATCGCACTAGATCGGCAACTTTCGTGACAACAAGTAATTAATTACTCCTTTATCCATTTTCTTTGTCGGACAGGGTTTGGAAAAGGTTCACGGGCAGGGCCGTGGGTGAATGGTCAGAAGAACTAAAATTTGTAGACCAAAATGTAAGTAATACTAGCTAGCTAGGTCTGCGTATCTCTTTGATTCTGCTTCCAATTCCATTATATCATGCTTTATTGATTATTATTTTGATTGAACTCTCTATTCTCGTAAAGTGCGCGCATCAGGGACACGGCAATAACTTATGTGGGTACTATGTTTGCGAGTTCATTCGCAACACGATATGTGCGACGGGCCAAGCCGCACTAGAACAACTTAGAGTAAGTAAACAAAGTACACAACATTATTTTATTACCATCAATTGTGTTGAGTTTTATTCTTATATATATATTGACCTCATTCTTCATATATATTCAGATCGAACGGATGCGGGACCAACTCCTACCATTTGACCGCATACGAGCCATTCAAGAAGAATTGGTGGGGTTCATACTTGATGAGGTTGTCACGCCTGGCGGAGAACTCTTTAGATATCCACCAAAATGAACGTTGTATATATGCTTGAACGTGTTTGTCTTGTACTTGATGCTTCAACGTTTACGGAGAATACCACAAAATGACGATGGTGTGTATAATAATAGTTGCTTAATTATTCATGTACTCGTATGTACCGATGACAATGTATGTGTATACCGCTCCCGATCGATTCCCCCTCCCCCCCTCCTCCCCGTCCCCGCCGCGCCGCAGAAATACGCCCAGAACGGGGCAGGGGCAGAACTCTGCCGCGACAGAGATTTAGGCCGTTTTCCTGCCGCGGCAGAGGTTATCTCTTTTTCCTGCCGTGGCACAGAACCTTTAACACCGGTTCGTGTTACGAACCGGTGTTAAAGGGGGGGGGCCTGAGCCCTGCGGCAGCCCCACGTGCGCCAAGAACCGGTGTTAAAGGGGGGGCCCCTCTAACACCGAACCCTCAACAGCGGTTCTACAACCGCTGTTAGAGGGCCCTCCAAACCGGTGTTAGAGGGGGGGTGTGCACTAGTGATCGGATCAAAAGTTAGACATACATACAAACCAGAGACCACTAAAACCTCACCTTCGCAGGAGATTCGGAGGGGGGCTCGCAGAATGGCATCCATCTCCACTACATCTCGAATCTGCTGGGAGATCACCTCATCAATCTTCATCATCGTCTCCATCACCATAAATGAACCCTCCATCTATCTCGTTGTAATTCAAAACCATGGTGTGGATTTGCACGTGTACTCCTCTAATCCTTCATGCTCCATTTATATTATTATGATGAATTTTATATCCTGTGTTCTTGGGGAGAAGGTGAAACCCTAGCACCAAAATGAATTGAAATAAATTTGTTGATTGTTTTTACTTGTATAAGTGTGTAGCTATTTTCTTCATGATATGATACAAATATCGACTCATACTATTTACCCTTTGGGGACATGAAGGAATTTATAATTGGTGTATGGTGGATGAGGCCGGACGTAATAGTGAAATAAAATTTATCCACAACCATGGGCTAACTCTTAATTGCTACTGCACTCCTACAATTGCATTAAGAGGACTAGCCGTGACTGCACGGAATTTCTTGGGTGCGATGAACGAGATTTATGGGCACACATTTGTGTGGTGCTCCGCACATGCACATGTAATGCAAATACAATATTATACATTCTAATCATATTCTACAAATACTAATGGTGAATCCAGCACTGCCTAGATCGTTTTTAGACCTATTGCAGTTTCACAATCATTTACATCGTTTATTCTCTTTCTACTTTCAACTGGCTTTCTTTACAAAAAAAATCCCTCTCACTCACAAACCTTTTTACACTCTTTTTATTTGGACCATAGATAATTTCTAGGTGCCATTATAAACTTGGTGTTTAGATAATAAAAATGTTTTTTTGAAAGAATGGAAACTCACTTTGGTAAAAAAAATCCATGGCAATATATAACTCCGTCCAAAAAAAGGACCCATTATCTGGAAAATTATTATTTAATGCATCTCAAGCAATTTGAGTTTTAAAATAGTGTGTGATTGCCACCTAAATCATACACCTTTTTTAGAAAAGAACTAGCGTTGATAGAAAGCTTGCAAATTCGTATGAGTGGGCATTATCTGGAAATATAATCTAGTTTTTTCCTGAAATTTGAGTGATGCCATTTGGACAATAATCCTTGTGTTTGGTTAAAAAATATCCTCATTTTTTGGCACTTAGAGAATGGAAAATGATTTTGTCAAAAAATTCGCAAACACGATTTGGCAATGTTGTTTGCCATCACAATATACACCTTCCGTGTGCAATGGGTGGCTTGAACGGCTGGATTTGTACCGGGTGCCGTGGCGTGTCCATGGAATATAAAAAGAAGAGAAGAACCGGCCTGAACGAAAGACAAAGAATCGAATCAAAAGATGTGTCTGTTATGTTTTATTGCTTGTTCAGTAAAGAATCAAAGACGGACCAGTTGCTAGGGACCTCGCCAGCTGCTTTACTACTTTCTTTAAGAAAACCCATGGCCCCATACCTGGTATGTCATCGTGAACGGGCGAGGTTTTAGAAAGAGTAGCTGAACTCTTGGGGGTACACCACAATTTTAGAACAGAATTGTTTGAAAATTTTCACAAGATTTTTACATAATTGGCTGCTGGGATGCCGGCTAGCTCGTTGAGAAAGCTCGATTGAAAGGAGGCCAAGCCGAGTAGAGCATATCCAAGTCATTAATATCTAGAAATCTAGTGTTGTCACCAAGGAAAAAGTTATGGACCAATCAAAAGAAATCACAGTACTACCAAATTGTCTAGTAGCTATAATCTCTCCGTCGATCCAAGTCTTCCTCTCTTCATGGGTCCAGATGCATGCACTTTTGCTCATGCATGTTCTGCCGCGTGAGGCTGGCGTGGGGCCGATAGATTACTTGCGTGCAAGTCCTGCACTTCGGCAACTGCTATCTGCTGGTGTAGGCAAAAGAAAAATATATTATATGTGGGTAGAGTCCTCTGAAAATACAACATAACTTTACTGAAATAAATAAAAGATGATACATTCACTAGTAGAAAATGGGTCTTTGGTTCGGGCCACTAGTCCCGGCCGTGGCTGGGGCTGGGACTAATGGTCCTAACCAGACGGCCCGATGAGGCCGAGGTACTTTGTTCTGGTCCGTAAGGTACCATTATTCCCGGTTTGAGATACAAACCGGGACAAATGGGTCTGGGCACGCGCGCGTGCTCCTGGCAGAACCTTTAGTCCCGGTTTGTATCTCAAACCGGGACTAATGGTCGGGCCCTATATATATGCACCTAGCCCTCCACTCTCTCCTGTTTTTTTTTCCTATGTGAGGTGGGTATAACTTTGTGCTAACTTTTTTTCTTCATATGCACTAGAGGTGTTCGGTGAAATGCCTGTTAGAGCGATGCCACTTGAGTTCACACAAGACAAAACATGATATGAGGTGCCAGAGCGACACTTAAGGTTTCTCCTCTTTGTTTTGAAGTGTCCTAAAAGGTTAGCAACTATTTTCTCGTTTTGACCGCGCGGTACTAATTTAAGCATCGTGATTGCGTTTGATATATATGCATGGTTGTATGATGTAGATGAGCCACCCATGGATGTACGGTGACCGATGCTCTGACGCTTACAGAGAAGGCGTGCGTTCTTTTCGTCTTGTGGCCGAGGCGAACAAGCGGCGGGATGGTTTTATGTGTTGTCCATGTGTTGAATGTCGAAATGAGCAGGCTCACACTTCCTCAAGAGTCATTCAGAGCCACCTGCTTCGGTCCGGTTTCACGTCTGGCTATAATGTTTGGACCAAGCACGGAGAAAGAGGGGTTATGATGGAAGACGACGATGAAGAAGAGAACGATGATGACAACTACCGATCTATATTCCCTGAATACGATGATACCGCAGTGGAAGATAATGAAGAAGAAGGGGGTGAAGAACGGAAACCAGATGAGCCCGTTGATGATTTTGGACGGGTTATTAGTGATGCAAGGCGAGACTGCGACACAGAAAAGGAGAGGTTGCAGTTCGAGCAGATGGTACAGGACCACAACACATTGCTATACCCAACTTGTGAAGATGGCCAGAAGAAGCTGGGTAGCACACTTGAATTGTTGAAGTGGAAGGCAGAGACCGGTATGACTGACTCGGGATTTGAAAAGTTGCTGGTAATAATGAAGAAGCTGCTTTCAAGAAATAACCAGTTGTCCTTCAGTTCGTACGAAGCAAAGAAACTTGTCTACCCTCTAGGATTAGACGTGCAGAAGATACATGCATGCCCTAATGACTGCATCCTCTACCGCGGTGAGAAGTACGAGAAGATGGATAAATGCCCGGTATGCACTACATTGCGGTATAAGATCAGAAAAGATGACCCTGGTGATGTTGAGGGTGAGCCACCCAGGAAGAGGGTTCCTGCCAAGGTGATGTGGTATGCTCCTATAATACCACGGTTGAAACGTTTGTTCAGAAATAAAGAGCATGCCAAGTTGTTGCGAAGGCACATGGAAGACTGTAAGAAAGACGGGATGTTGAGGCACCCTGCTGATGGTCGGCAGTGGAGAAAAATCGAGAGAGACTTCCCAGACTTTGCTGGTGACACAAGGAACTTATGGTTTGGTCTAAGTACCGATGGCATGAATCCTTTTGGGGAGCAGAACTGCAGTCACAGCACCTGGCCCGTGACTCTATGTATCTACAACCTTCCTCCTTGGTTGTGCATGAAGCGGAAGTTCATTATGATGCCAGTGCTCATCCAAGGCCCAAAGCAACCCGGCAACGACATTGATGTGTACCTAAGGCCATTAGTTGATGAACTTCTACAGTTGTGGGCCAAACTAGGTGTACGTGTGTGGGATGAGCACAAACAACATGAATTTGACCTACACGCGTTGATGTTCGTAACCATCAATGATTGGCCTGCTCTTAGTAACATTTCAGGACAGACGAACAAAGGATACAATGCATGCACGCACTGTTTAGATGAGACTGAAAGTATATATCTGGATAAATGTAGAAAGAATGTGTACCCGTACAATCGTCATTTTCTTCCGCCCAGTCATCACTTAAAGAAGAAAGGCAAGCATTTCAATGGCAAGGCAGAAACCCGGACGAAGCATGTCCCCCGTAGTGGTGCTGATGTATTTGGTATGGTCAAGGATTTGGATGTAATCTTTGGAAAGGGTCCTGGAGGACAACTTGTTCCGAAAGACCCCATTACCGGACACGCACTCATGTGGAAGAAGAAATTTATATTTTGGGAGCTACCCTATTGGAAAGTGCATGAGGTCCGTTCTGCAATCGACGTGATGCACCTAACGAAGAATCTTTGCGTGAATATTCTAGGCTTCCTGGGCTTGTATGGGAAGTCAAAAGATACCCCGGCAGCACGGGAGGACCAGCAACATCATAAAGAACGAGACGGCAAGCATCCAGGGCAGTTTCTAGGGCTTGTCAGCTATGCTCTTACCAAAGAATAGAAGGAAATCTTTTTTGAAGTCCTCTTCAGTATCAAGGTCCTGTTTGGCTTCTCGTCGAATATAAAGGGAATAGTAAATATGAAAGAGAAAAAATTTCAAAACCTAAAGTCTCATGACTGCCACGTGCTTATGACGCAATTGCTTCCGGTTGCATTGAGGGGAATTCTACCAGGAAATGTTCGACTAGCCATTGTGAAGGTATGTGCATTCCTCAATGCAATTTCTCAGAAGGTAATCGATCGAGAAAGTCTATCAGGGTTACATATTGATGTGGTCCAATGTCTAGTCAGCTTCGAGTTGTTGTTCCCGCCATCCTTCTTCAATATTATAACGCACCTCCTAGTTCACCTAGTCGAAGAGATTAGAATTCTTGGTCCTATGTTTCTACACAATATGTTCCCCTTTGAGAGGTTCATGGGAGTCTTAAAGAAATATGTTCATAACCGTGCTAGGCCAGAAGGAAGCATCTCCAAGGGCTATGGAACAGAGGAGGTCATTGAGTTTTGTGTTGACTTTCTTCCTGACCTTAAGTCGATTGGTGTTCCTGAATCTCGGTATGAGGGGAGGATGACTAGAAAAGGCACACTAGGAAGGAAATCAATGGTATGTAGGGATGGGCATTCTTTCACTCAAGCACACTACACAGTTCTACACAATTCCACCATGGTGGCTCCGTATATCAAGAAACACAAGAATATTCTACGCTCCGAAAACCCGGGGAAGCCTGAAACCTTGATTAAAGGGGAACACGAGAAGAATCTTGGCAGTTGGTTGCAGACACATCTCATGAATAACACCACTGTTGGAGATGAGTTGTACTTGTTGGCCAGGTTAACATCTTTGACTATATGTACTTTCCAAGGGTACGAGATAAATGGGAATACATTTTACACGATCGCCCAAGATAAAAAGAGCACCAACCAAAACAGTAGTGTCCGCTTTGATGCAACAGATGACAATGGTCAGAAGGACACATATTATGGGTACATAGAGGAGATATGGGAACTTGACTATGGACCTACTTTTAAGGTCCCTTTGTTTCGGTGCAAATGGGTCAAGCTGACAGGAGGCGGGGTACATGTAGACCAAAAGTACGGCATGACAACAGTGGATCTCAACAATCTTGCGTACATGGATGAACCATTCGTCCTAGCCAACGATGTGGCTCAGGTTTTCTATGTGAAGGACATGTCTACCAAACCGAGAAAAAGGAAAGATAAGAAAAAGAATACAGAATATGATGAGCCAAAGCGCCACATAGTTCTTTCAGGGAAAATAAACATCGTGGGAGTGGATGACAAGACAGACATGTCAGAAGATTACAATAAGTTTCATGAAATTCCACCCTTCAAAGTGAAAACTGACCCAAGCATCCTGTTAAATGATGAAGATTCTCCATGGCTACGGTGCAGAAGAAAACCACAACACTAGATGTTGGTGATGTGTAATAATGTATTAAACCTTTTATTTGAGACATAAAGGTCCCCTTTCATGTAATACATCTTGCTCAATCAAACTAGACGTTGACGACCGGGTTCTGAGCCGCGGGAGGTGATCACCCAAAGAGAAGGAACCATCACAAGAGAAGGAACCCACAAACACTACGGATACATAGCACAACTGAAAATTAAGATACATAGCACAACTGAAATTTAAGAAACATGCCTAATGTTGGAGTGATTCAGTCATGCTCCTGCCTAGCCCTGTAATACACGCCACTGTAGTCGTCATAGTCGCCGGCGCCGTCGTCGCTGTCGTCGTCGGGGTCGCCGTAGTCGAACCTTGAAGGTGGGGCACGCGTGGGCTAGATTTGAGGGTACCACAGGCGAGGGTTATTGCCGGTCGTGTTGTAGGCCATGACACTCTGGAGAGTCCGGTAGCGCCACCACAGCCGATGGTCGGCCTCGTTGAAGTTCGAAGGAGGTGGGCCGTCCTCCTCGTGCCTAGCGAGCGCCCTCTCACGCTGATTGATGAAGAAGGCTTCCCAAGTCGGGAAATAGCCGGGATGCTAGTTGGGATTCCTCCGCTGCTCTAGCGTGAGATCGAGGTAGTAGTGGTTCGTGATGGCCATCCGGCGCTCCACACCTAGAGGCACAGGAGGGACCGGCACGCCTCCGGCGCTCAACATCTAGCCGGTGGGGACGCGGTAGCCCGGTGGGCAGGGGTAGTTCGAGGCGCAAAGCGCCTCCGCCTCCACGGGGGTTAGAGATACGATGGAAGCCATGGGAAGAGCATGATGAGTCTAGATGTGATATGTAAATGGAGGCCAAGTGTACATATATATACTGAAAAAATGGCGGGAAGACAGAGGTGGGAACCGGTGGAAAGCGCGGGAACGCAGTGGCGCGGGAAACTTTCATCCCGGGTGGGGGCTCAAACCGGGACAAAAGATGGGGGGCCTTATATGAGGGAGGCTTATCTGGGAGGGCCTTATCTGGGGGGTGGCTAACCTTTAGTACCGGCTGGTGGGTGCAACCGGGACTAAAGGTGGTTTTTGTGTCATCTAAAAAAACAGTCGGTGGGATAAGGACGCGTGGGTAACCTTTAGTACCGGCTGGTGGGTGCAACCGGGACTAAAGCTGTCAGCAGGATAAGGACGCGTGGGTGGACGCACTGCTCGATGAGATAAAGCATGTAGCGCACGACGCCCTATCGGAGAAAGAAGACAAAGTAGAAGCGGCGTCGTGCCTATAAAAGGAGCATCGGTACGCCATGGCAAGCAGCTCAACAAGCCAACATCGATGGAGAGTTTCATCCCCATGGATGGAGGAAAGGGTTGGGAAATCTCCCGTGGCAAAACTCCTCGAAGATTCCCTTGGTGCACATGCCCTATGGCATCTTCGGAAGTTCCGCCTCGGAAAATATTTTCCTGCTAGCACGTGAAAGACTCCATCTCCGCCTCCCTGGGGGTTAGAGGTATGGTGGAAGCCATGGGAGAGAGTGGAGAGAGGCGGCAGATATGAGTCTAGATGTGCTATGGCAACGACCAAGCCTACATATATATAGTGAGAAATGGTGGGAAGTCAGAGGAGGGAAGCGGTGGAAAAGGCGGGAAGAAACAGACCTTTAGTACCGGTTTCGCGCGAATTTTTTATCAACCGGGACTAAAGGGGCTACCCTCGTACAGAGAAAGCTATAGGGGTAGACGATCCGGGGCTCCCGGTCTAGGGTTTCGCCGGAGGAAGACCACCGGAGCGTCGGAATCACATGAAAATGGCAAAATGGTTAATAGTTTGACTAGTTAGAATAATTATTTTATAAAACAGAAAATGGATTTGAATCGCTTATTCAAATTCAAGCACTTTTTATGTTCAAAATTTAGTGAGATTCAAAAATATGCAAAATATAATAGTTAATGCATTTTTAAATTGAAAATGGCAAAATGGTTATTAGTTTCACTAGTTAGAATAATTATTTTATAAAATAGAAAATAGATTTGGATTACTTATTCAAATTCAAGAACTTTTCATGTCGAAATTTTTCTCAAATTCATAAGTATGCAAAAACTATATAATTCAAATGTTTAAAAAATATGCTAATTGAATATTTTTTTAAACAGGCGCGCCTCTGGGGTGAAAAAATTGAAAAAAGGACCTTTAGTCCCGGTGCGTGCTACACACCGGGACTAAAGTTGTGGCGTTGGAGCGCGCGCGTTAGGCGGTGCCGAAAACCCTTTAGTCCCGGTGGGTGGGACGCACCGGGACTAAAGAGGGGGACCTTTAGTCCCGGTCCGTATAACGCACCAGGACTAAAGACCCTTCGTTATACGGACCAGGACTAAAGGTCTCCCACCTAAATATTGGCGCGCCCCTTCTTCTCCCCACGCAGAGCACCCCTACGCGCGCGCGAGGACGACGCCGGCAGGCTGCCCGATTCTCGCTCTCCGGCCGCCACCACCCCAACCGCCGCCGCCACTCACTCCAGCCGCCACCGCCCCCAACCGCCACCGCCACTACAGCCGCCGCGCGCGCGCCCCCGGCCAGAGGTACCCCGCCCCCTCCCCTTCGCTCCCCCGTCCGGCTACGCGACGGCACAGTGACGCCGACCACTATGGGCGAGCAGGCCAGGCCGCTCCCTCCCCTTCGCTCCCCCGTCCGGCTACGCGGCGGCGTGGCGGCGGTGCGGGCGATGCGGCCGCCGCGGCGACCCCGACCAACTTCTTCTCTTTTTTTTCCATTTTTTATTTTGTAGTATATAGTTAATTGTAATATTATTTAGTAGCTGTTATATGATTTAGTAGCTAGTGTAATAGTAGTGTATATAGTTTTAATTTTATTTTGTAGTGTAATTTTATTTTGTGTGTAATATTATTTAGTAGTGTAATAGTAGTGTATTTGTAATATTATTTAGTAGTGTAATATTATTTTGTAGTGTATATAGTTGTAATTTTTTTAGTAGTATATTATAATATTATTTTGTAGTGTATATAGTTGTAATATTATAGTAGTATATTGTAATAGTAGTATATTGTAATATTATAGCAGTGCTCGCGGGCCGCCGCACTTAGGGTTAGGGTGGTGGTGCTCGCGGGCCCCCGCAATTAGGGTTAGGGTGGTAGTGCTCGCGGGCCCCCGCACTTAGGGTTAGGGTGGTAGTGCTCGCAGGGCCCCGCACTTAGGGTTAGGGTGGTGGTGCTCGCGGGCCCCCGGACTTAGGGTTAGGGTGGTGGTGCCCGCGGCCCCCCGCACTTAGGGTTAGGGTGGTGGTGCCCGCGGGCCCCCGCACTTAGGGTTAGGGTGGTGGTGCCCGCGGGCCCTCGGACTTAGGGTTAGGGTAGTAGTGCTCACGGGCCCCCACACTTAGGGTTAGGGTGGTAGTGCTCGCGGGGCCCCGCACTTAGGGTTAGGGTGGTGGTGCTCGCGGGCCCCCGGACTTAGGGTTAGGGTGGTGGTGCTCGCGGGCCGCCTGGAGATAGGGTTAGGGTGGTGGTGCTCGCGGGCCGCCCGAAGATAGGGTTAGGGTGGTGGTGCTCGCGGGCCCCCGGACGTCGGGTTAGAGTGGTGGTGCTCGCGGGCCCCTGAAGATAGGGTTAGGGTGGTGGTGCTCGCGGGCCCCCGGACTTAGGGTTAGAGTGGTGGTGCTCGCGGGCCCCCGAAGATAGGGTTAGGGTGGTGGTGCTCGCGGGCCCCCGGACTTAGGTTTAGAGTGGTGGTGCTCGCGGGCCCCTGAAGATAGGGTTAGGGTGGTGGTGCTCGCGGGCCCCGGGACTTAGGGTTAGAGTAGTGGTGCTCGTGGGCCCCCGGAGATAGGGTTAGGGTGGTGGTGCTTGTGGGCCGCCCGGACTTAGGGTTAGGGTTAGGGCATCACTAGAATTTTGCTATTGTTTAGTATTATTGTAGCAAATTGCGTGTTCATATGATTGTTTAGTATTATTTTATGCAGCAATATTGAATGAAAAATGTTATTGTGTGCATTTTGTAGAAAACTATGGATCCAATCCAGAGAGACCTTGCACAGGAAGAAATTCTCGAGGATATGATCAACGACACCCCCATGTTGATCCACCCGAATCTCCGTCGATTTATCTGAACCCCTCCGGTGAGGGAGAGGAGGTTGACCGAAATGATCAAGGAGAAGCTGATGGCTCCGGTGGTGGAGAAGCCGACGGCTTCGGTGGACCCTTAACGAAGTCCGGCGAGGTATATATATGAAGTCTGGTGATCAGTAGATGCATTAACTGAGTTGTATATATATAAATTGACGAATGTTTCTTCTCTTAGGCCTCCACATCGAGCAAAAAATATTCCAAACGAGGCTCGGCCAAAAAGTTGGACGCATCTACGCGTTATACAATTACGGTGGTATCACCACGGGGTGAACCGTTGGAACCCGAAAAGGCTAAAACTGTATTTAAACAACAATGTAGAGTTATGGTTAGGGATCGCATCCCGATCACCGTTCGAGAGTGGAATACGACCAAAGGGGCGAAAGAGGGTGAGTATGTTGCCGACAGGTGCAAAGAGGGTCTTTGGAATGACCTCATGACACATTTCACCTTGCTAGAATGTGAGGATGATGCCGACACAGCTGCATTGAGGAAGAAAGTCAAGCAGTGGACTCTTACGAAGATGGCCGAACTATTCAAGAACTAGAAGAAAGCATTATGGCAAAAGTATCAGAAGACGAAGACTCCTCCCAAATTTGAATGCTATCTAATGAAGCAGTAGGCTAACTGGGATGCATTTGTGAAGTAGAGTCAGAACCTGCTATGGAAAAGTCGGAAAAAAAACAAGAAAAATGCCGCGATGAAGAAATATCACCATCACCTAGGGCCAGGGGGCTACGCAGCTGCCATGCCAAAGTGGGATGCTAAAGAGAATGAGCTGCTTGCTAAAGGGATCACTCTAGAACCAATGCGCGAAGAATGGGATCTGAGGGCAAGGAATTGGTTCCTTGGGCATGGGAGTGAGTATGACGAAAGTACAGGGGACCTTATGCAGTGACGGGATTAGGATACCCCGGGATACATGGCAGAAAGTGGTGAAGGAGATTAAAGCGGGGACAACAAAGTTCCGTCCCGATAGAGAGAAAGACTTGCTGACAAAGGTCCTCGGGAATGACGAACGCGGAGGACGTGTATGAGGCCTTGGCCCTAGTTATACGTGGGAGATGGGGTTTCCCAAAGACAAAGATACTTATAGGAGCCGAGAGAGAGAAAAGAGGCGACGGCAGGAGGAGGAGGGAGACAGGTTCACCGAGTTGCTAGGAACACTTCGAATGCATCAACAACAGATTGTAGAACTTCGAGGAGCAGCGCGCCTGCAAGATCCTGTACTCGATATTACCTCCGTCCCATCTCAGCGGAGAAGCAGCGTGGCTGAATCGGAGGTCCCGTCTGATGATGCACGTATGGTAGATGGCGGTCCCGGCTACCCCGTGGATGGAATCAAGGAGCAGGCATCTTGTGAGCTCCATCAGAAGGTAAAGAACCTATCCATCAAGGTGGCGGTCGGATGTGCTTTACCTTGTCCACCTGGCGCACGCTGGCATGGCCGTGAGATTCCAGCTGGCTATGCTAAAGTTGCTGTGGATGAAATCGCAAGGGGGTGGGACTCAATGGAGATTGACATCCCTGGACCTGAAGGTGAGAGGACACTCGGAGAAGTACTGGGTGGTATCATTCTATGGGACAAGAACAACATCAAGCTTCCAGGCTGGACGCCAAAGCCAACACCGCCTCCGAGTCGTCGCATGTCACCTTCACCTCCATCACCTCCAAGAAGCCCACCCCATGACTACGACCACCACAGCCCAAGTCCATCTCGATCTCCGCCGCAGCCTCCGATTAGTAATAAACAACGCAGCAGCCCAAAACGACAAATGTCGCCCCTCCCAAGAGTACCTCATAAGAATCTTCCCATCAGACCTTACGATCATACTGACGAGGAAACCGACATGATCGTAAAGGCCGAATGTGTTGCGCAGCTTCAAAAGAAGAAACCCGAGCCCGCCCCGGTATACACCGAGAAGCAAAAAGCGTATGCACTTTCTTTTCTGAACACAAAATCGCAATATGAATTGCACCATAAGCCAAATGACTATCGACGCACACTTCAGAAGGAAGTGAAGAAGAGCAAATCAAGTAGAAGTGCAAGCGGGAGCAAATCATTAGGTCAAAGTGCAACCGAGAAAAGAATGGACGTCCCCAGCTCGGGAAACAGGCCAAAAATCCGATCCCACCCCTCCAGGTGTTATCCTATGACACTCCCCAGCAGGATATGGAAGAAGCTAAGAAGCTTGCGGCCGCTATGAATGTGACTGTTGAGGAATTGCTAGGTGCCCAGGACGACAAGTTACCCAAGGCTCAGGTAGTCCCTACATATGTCCCAGGGAAGCCTCTGGTCAGCTTTGAGTAGTTCCAACAACTGTGAACACAAATGCGGAGTTTACATAACTGGTACTTGAAAGCCGTAAAGCAGGAGAGAACAATGATCGTGGCGAAAGTCCCACATGACTACTACTTCCGAGAAGAAGAGGTCCATGTTGAGTTTCCGGAACTCTTCCAGTTATACAGTTTCGACGCCCTCGACAGAATTCTCATGAGTTGCTATTGTCTGTAAGTTGTTGAATTCATTGTCTATATATAAGTTGTTCATTTTTTTTCAGTTGTTCAGTTCATTGCATATAATTATCCTCATTATATCCTTTGGTACTCTGTTATTATGCAGAATGAAGATCATGGAATGTAAAAGAAGGTCACTCTTTAGTGTTGGGTTCATTGACCTAGATAAAATACATTGTAATACGCTAAAGGATAAACCCAAGGAGACGCAGGAAAACCTTCTAAGGTTTCTAACAGAGCAACATTTCTGTGACCACATAATGTTTCCTTACAATTTCCGGTGCGGGTCTTACTATGTTGTACACATTCACTTTTTCTTACTCGATGTTAAATGTAATTGATGAGTTACTGATGTATATATAAACGTGTGCAGTTTCCACTGGATTCTCATGGACATTCAACTTGATAAGGGAAGAGTTGAAGTCATGGACTCATCGAAGAGACCCCTGGAACAGTTTAGGGACATGCAGGACATGCTCCAGAGGTAATTTCCGTGCTACATCGGTCTCTTTATTTGATATCCTAAGATATCACGTAATAAATAACTCATTCATTCATTTTCTTTGCCGGACAGGGTTTGGAGCATGTTCAAGAGTAGGGTTAAGGGTTCCTTTAGTAAGGAGCTGACGTTTACTCCGGTCTCGGTAAGTAATACTTGATATGTTCGTGCATCTCTTTACTTCTAGTTTCAAGACAATTATGATGCTAGATTATAATTTTGATTGAATTCTATTCTCGTAAAGTGCGCGAGGCAGCCACAGGGGACGAATCTATGTGGATTCTACATTTGCGAGTTCATTCGCACGTTTTCCACTGAGCACAACGATTATAGAGTCGATGTAAGCAATACATTCACAACATTATTTTATTACCGTCACTTTTTGTTATCATGATTGATATTCATATTGATCTCCTTTTCTTATATAGTTCGAGAGAATGCGGGATCAGCTCCTACCAGAGCAACACGTACGAGGAATTGCTGAAGAACTGGCAGGATTCTTGATGAACGAGATGATAGATGACGCCGGGGAATTTAGCGTGAATAGACGCTACCGATGATCCCCGACCGTGTAATTAAATCGTCGAATTGTGATCTCCATGTAACTATCATGATCATGTATATATTTGTATGCTCGATCTCAAGAGAAGTTATCTTATGTATGCACGAACGTGTACGGTATGTGGTAGCGTAGAAAACTATTTTTGAAATGAAAAAGAGAAAAAAGATACAAATTGAATTCTCTGCCACGGCAGAGAAAGTGCCTAAACTTCTGCCGCGGCAGAGAACCATTTGTCCCGGTTCGTAATACGAACCGGGACTAATGGGATGGCACCCAGCGCCCGCAGAGACGACCACGTCGATACCCATTGGTCCCGGATGGTAAGCGGTCCGGGACTAGTGGGGGGGCCTTTAGTCCCGCCCCTCCAGTTCCGGTTACCAGGACCGGGACTAAAGCCCCTTACGGGCCGGGACTGGTGGCCCTTTTTCCACTAGTGATTGTACGCATGTAGATTCCTCCCATACGACATATGATACCTGAAATAAAGAAAAGATGACAAGTCCTATCTGTTACGGGAACTTTTTTTAGATGTTGGATACGACAATATGGATCGTGTCAAATGGCACTACACAATATATATGCAACTACTAAAGCAACTATTAATCTCTTGTTAAACCGTGGCCACAAGTTTTAGATCTAACTTTTCTACATATTTTAGGTGATACGGATCAACCTAGTGCCTCGAAAAGCATCCTTATATTGCTTTTAGTATATAATTAGGAGAATGGCCCTCGCAAATGCGAGGACGTCATCTTTAGAAAGTTATAAAATCTTGAGCATCAGTCACTTTTAAATATGGTTTCCTCCTATTATGTCATTTATTACCAGATACACGATTGTTTAGACATCGATACATTCCAAAAGGTGTGATTTTGTGCATTATTATCTATATAAATGACATAAGACCACATAAGAAAAGCTAATGCTATTAATTTGGAGCTACCACAACACCAACAAACCAACCCGCAATCCAATCAATTATTATGTTCACGTTGATATAGATCTTCAGCTCTATACCTATCTGGAACTTTTGTGCCTCGTGATAAGCTACCTTCTATTTCTATTAGGATATTGGGAGTGTCTACGTCTCAGGCGCCTGAGAAATAGTTATTTCTCAGTCGCTGACGTCGTTGTCAATCTGGATCCGATCTCATAACGGAAACTCACACAGCACGAATCGTAAAGTAAATCTTACGGCAGAAACAAGCGACTGAGAAATAGCGCCTGAGAAATAGCAATTCCGTAGGATATTTTACTTTAGTCAGTGATGACATCATTGCATGTATGCAATAAGGACACAACAAAAGTACATGTGAGATAAGGTTAGGTGGTATCGATCAGATTTGGAGTTGTTTTTTCATCATGAACAGTTTTGGAGTGTCCTCCTTATACGTATGATCAGCTCGTAGTACACATATATGGTGACACAAAGCACATGTACGCGTTAGGTAAAGTCAGTCGGTATCGACCAGTTTTAAAGTTTTTTTACGATCAGTTTTGGAGCTAGCTCCTTGTATATATCGATCAGCTTTGGCATTCTTTTATTTTCGTTACCGATCGACCCGCTTCCATTAGATTTTTTTGTTACAGATCGATCTGCTCCTGTTTAATTCTTTTTTGATCGATCCGCTTCCTTAGATATTTTTGTTACTGATCGTTCTGCTGTTTATCTTTTTGTTGCCTTTCAAAATTGACCTCATGCATGAAACTCGAACATGATGAAGGGTTTAAATTGCAAATAGGGTTAGACGTGTCCCTTTTTCTTTTTTTAACAGCCGGTTAGAGGTGTCCTCGTTTTACACGATTCCCAATTCCAATGGACGTCTCGGTGGTACCTATTCACGTGTGCGTGTTTTGTTTGCCTGACTATACTTTATGTAACTTTGATAAAGCATTTAATCTCATCCGTTATTACTAAAATCAACGGAGCTAGTTATTTTAGCTTATGTGGCTTAACGTGGTGGCTCTATTAGACAGCCTTATATTACTTTTAGTATATAATAGATAGATGCTATGAAACTATATGAATATCTTTGAAACATTGACTTGATTTCAGACTTTTGACACAGTAAAGTTAATGCCCTCACATGTACAATGGAGATATATAATATATACACTAAATATTTTCACTAGAGTGATATTTTACGTACCATAAGAAGTAGGATATCTTTGTGATCATATCATTTCCAGTCAAATTATTTAAATAAATTGAAACCATAATTTACTTCTAAAACTTAGTGAAGATGATGACCTCGCAGTTGAGAGGGCCCCTATGCTAGTTTTAGAAACAGTAGCTGAACTCTTGGGGGTACACGACAATTTTAGAACAAAATTATTTGAAAATTTTCACAAGATTTTTACGTAATTGGCTGCTAGGATGCCGGCTAGCTTGTTAAGGAAGCTCGATTGAAAGGAGGCCAAGCCGAGTATAGCATATCTTTTCCCAGCCTGTGAACCTGTGACCACGTCCTATGCTGTTCACAAGGTAGGGACCTTTTTCTTTGGAAGGAAAAAAGGAAAAACTAGCTAGATACTTGCCTTAGGATGTTGAAAAGAACAAGTCGTTGGCTCGTACTACATGGATGCACACATAACTAAACGCATCACAAGTTTGCCTCCAGGCCCGTGCAGAACTGATTTGAACTAAGCACAAAACGACTGGCCAGCACAGCGAGCTAGCTAGCCATGGCCGATTTCGTGGGAGGCGCAGCGAGCTCGCTGCTGGGAGTCATCCGCAGCGAGGGCGCAGCTGCTCGGCCGCGTCCGGCATGACGTGCAGTTCATCCAGGAGGAGATGGAGAGCATGAATACCTTCCTGGAGCACCTGCCAAGGAGGGCGCCCGGCAGCGGCGAGCGCGACGAGCAGATCCGCACTTGGATGAACCAGGTTCGCAGGCTCGCCCAAGAGAGCAACAACTGCATCGATCTCTACCTGTACCGCTGCAATCCCGAGATCCATCGCGCCAGGGGCGGCCTCCGGCGCTACGCTTTGTGGATTCCATGGTTCGTGCAGAAGATGGTCGCCCAGCATCGCACGGCTATCCAGCTGAGTGTGCTCAGGGACCGGGTGCGTGACATTGGAGAGCGGCGGTTGAGGTAGCGTAACACCTTCTGTTATTTATATTTATTTATGTCTTATAGTAAAGTCACATGTGAAAGAAAAGGAAGATAACCTACAAATTCTCACGACAATAACATCGGTACATTATCAATTTGGTGGACCTTTTTTGTCTTAATGGATTGTATCACATGGATCTTAGAAAATTTTAATTATCCAAGAAAATAATAACCGTTTGATTTTGCTTATCCAATTTAAATATCAACTAATGTATCAATAATGAAAAGGGCGGTGCTACGCGTCCCCCGGGGATCAAAACTTCTGATCCCCCGGGTCGTCATGCTGACACGTGTCTTCTCTAAATTCCCGCTTTTGCTACATAATGTCCCGCTTTTACTACACTGTAGCAAAAACGGTTCGCTCACGAGACAAAATATAAAAGACAGATCTCGCCAGAGACCTCGCCGGAGGCCTCGCCGGAGTTCTGCCGGAGACTATGTAGCATAATATTTGTGCTAATGTAGCAAAACTAATTTCGACGGAGACTCACCGGACACTTTCGCCGAAGACCTCGCCGAAAAGTAAGATAACTATGCTAATGTAGCAAAAAGCCGACTTCGCCGAAGACATCGTCGGAGCAAAAAACTTGTAGCGAAAGATATGCTATTGTAGCAGCGCCGCTTGTCGGAGGTAGCAACACCAGAAGCCGTATGTAGCAGGTCTGATCGACGTGTGTAGCAGGGCCGCTCGCCATAGGTAGCAACGCCACTCACCACGGATAGCAGGTCTGTATGTCGTAGGTAGCAACGACTGTCGCCATAGGTAGCAACACCAGAAGCCGTATGTAACAGGTTTAGTCGCCGTGTGTAGCATCGCCGTCGTCCGCACATAGCGAGCCCGACATGCCTCTGTAGCAAGGCAGCGGTGGGCGGCGGAGCAAAAGCAGCGACGCAGGGGCACCTGGGCCGGGAGGTGCAAGGCAGCGGTGGCCGGGAGGCGTTAGACAGCGGGGACCACCGCCGGCCCGTGCAGCGCCACCATCGGCGGCGGCGACACGACTAGGACGGGGGCGCGTACAACACTCCATGGCTCCATGGGGGATAGGAGGTTGGCGGACGAAGAGCGGCTGGTGTTGATGGAGGTGCTCGACGCAGGCGGAGGAGGGAGCGGGCCGGAGGAGGACGCTGGGGTGCGCGGTGGCGCTCCGGTCGGCGGGTGTGGGGATGGCTTGCGGCGGCGTTTTACTGGCCGGGATAACTCCACGGGAGAAGAAAGCAGATTGGGGAATCGAGCGATGTATGGGTGGGTCCACCCATGACCTGGTGCCATCGCACATGTGCAAGTATGCTCCGCTCTACGTACACGGACTACCGGGGGATGGAATCACCGGATCCCCCGGGGGAGTCCTATCATTTTCCTAATGAAAAGTTAGGAAACAGAGAGTCCGGGCCGTACGTGAAGAACAGTCCGGTGATGAGCACATGCACAGACTGGCTAGCTAGGCTGATTGTGTTTATTCGCATCAATCGAATCCCGTATGTTCATGAGAAAGTGATATCTCTTGTGGATCATGCACACAGCCTTGCAGTTGATATTAGCATTTTAAAAATAAGTAACCTTTTCCATACTCATTGATTAAGACATAAAGTAGACAAACATATACACAAAATAGAATGTGCCTATGCTCCCTGCATCGTATTTTCCATGTATCTAGCTCCAACGATGGCACGCTAGGCCACCACAACTTTGATATGGTTGACGATAGCTCCATGGATCTGAGTTCATGTTGATGGGATTCTACCATGAAACATAATATTTCTTCTTTTATAGATCTTTCTCATTTATTTGTTGTATGAAAATATGTTGAATCTTCTATTTTGATTGATGCAAACTAATATATCAATAATGAAAATTAGAAAATAGAGAGTCCGACCGTGAAGAACAGTCCAGTGACGAGCACATGCACAGACCGGCTAGGCCGATTGTGTTTATTCGCATCAATCAAATGCCGAATGTTCATGAGAAATTGATATCTCTTGTGGGTCATGCACACAGACCTGGGGTTGATATTAGCATTTTAAAAATAAGTAACTTTTTCCATACTCATCGATTAAGACAGAAGGTAGAGAAACATATATACAAAATAGAATGTGTCTACACTCCGTGCATCGTATTTTCTATGTATCCAGCTCCAACGATAGCGCAGTAGGCCACCGCAACTTTGATACGGTTGACGATGATCATTCTGGGGTAACAGTTACTGCAAAAACTTACGCATTTATCTCATTCCAAATCTCTTGCGAAACTAAATGGCGATGGAAGCAATTACCTTCCTCGAGGAGTTTAGATAACTTGTGACATGCATCTGAAAAAACATAATTGTGGCCTCTGTTTCCCATGATGAAACATCAAGCTGATGTAGTCCGAGCCAATCTTAGATCTGGTACCAGATGCGCATAGTTAAGCGGCCTTTGAAGAGAAGGTGGGTCAAATTCTCGAACTGACTTTTGCAAAGGGGGCAGTTCCCATAGTTAGGGAACCCATTCCTTTAAAGTTTATCAGTCCAAATCCTATAGGAATCAACTTTAGGATCATGGCTACTTTTGATCTTTGAACCAATGGACGAAAATGTAGGAACATAAATTAATTCTTTTCTACTTGATTTTGGTTGAAATTTCCTTTGATACCCACTAGCTAAGTGTCTATTTGTTGCTACAGAGTGATACAAAAATCATGGCGTCATTTAAGATATTTAGTGACAGTTTTATTAATAGGCTCTAAATTGTGCATTTGAGAATTATATCTCCTTGGATGCAGATGTTTTTCTATTACATGCGCCTTCATATTTTTTATTTATATGTACGTGGCTATTATGAATGCCTTTGTTTGTTTGTTATGCAAGTGAGCGGCTGTTGTTAATGCATGTGTGTCTTTATTGTTTATTGTGGGAAAACATAGTTCACTTGAAACGCGATGGGGGTTCTCGTTTATTTGGTAGTTCACTTCACACAAAGGCTAAAAAAATTCAGAAGGGTGTTTGATAAATAGAAAGTTCACAAGCGTTGAAAAAAGTTCACGCTGCTGTCTGAAAAAGTTCATTTGGGTTCTTGTTTAGTTTAGTTATACAGGAACTGGCTAACTGATTGGTATTGATAATCCTAAGGTACACCAATGTATTTAGGCAACTAACCAAAACCGATAAACTTCATACAACATGGAACTCTTGAACCATTTTATCAATACACACGAAACGATATATCTTATTAATTGTACAGGACATATCCTTATTAAATAGACCATGACTAACTAATCTTATCAACAATATATACATAAATGTATTCAGGAAAAAATATTATTTGGAAATGAACATATAGGTTTAACATCCTATTGAATTAACAACAAATAAAACTACATACTAACTTGTATAGAAATTAATTCCATGTACTAACTTACAAATAAAAACTACATACTAACTTGCATATACAATGGCTTACAACAAAAACATATAGTCATCGATACTGTATTCCTTTATTTGGCAACATTAATTATTCTCCTACAAACTAAAGTTGAATACTTATGGTGATTATAGAACCATGCTAATCATAATCACTTAATTACGGTTTCTATGTCATGCCTAATCAATTATGGTTTCTACTTCATACATAAAAGTTTTCAAGCATAATCGGATGTTGTCCTTGCATTTGGGAGGGATAACGTGCTAGCTAAACTCAATCAAATATTTCTGCACATGGACTACACTACTTAATCCATAAAGGCAACCACCCAACACCAAGCAGGTATGCCGCACTATGAAAGGATAAACCAAAAAAATGAGAACTAATGTGCAAAATCAGTCATTGAATGAGGAAAGACCATACAATAAATTTCCATTTTAAATCTGACAGAATAAATAAAAAACTAATATAACCAAGCCACACAAATATGTGTGATACCTACAACAAGCTTTGTTCCTTAATATTAGATGTTTTACTAGATTAATATAGCCTATCAAAATATATTAAGTTTAGAACAAAATTTAGTACTCCATCCGATCCACAATAAGTGTCGCTTAGTTAGTACAAAGTTTACACTATAAACGACACTTATTATGAATCAGAGGTAGTTAATTTGACCATGCTACCCAGCATCGCCACATTTTTTTTAATCCGAGCGACCCTGGATGAGTGTGCCATGTTACCTGATAGTGCATATTAAATGTCCTTGTCCTGCTGGGCCCGAGCGATAGGATGTCGCGCTCCTGAACCTCCTCTTTGCGCATGTGATGCAGTGACGTAGGAGGATCAACCCATCTAACCTTATCAGTTCGGATGATGTCGCGGTGTTGCTGCCACATGAGTCGTGATTGGTGTTGCCGTAGATGTAGCGAGTCGATGCTAGAAATCGCCGGTGTATCCGCGGTCGTTCTACGACCGATGTATTTACTTCTGCTACTATAGATTTTTTTTGGTCACTGGCGACTTCTCTGATGATGTCTCCGGATAAGTTGGTTTTGCTGCAGTAGTATATTTCTTTTCCAACCATGTCTCGTGCGAGGTATCCGGAAAAGTTTTCTTTATTCGGAAAAGTTCTCTGATGATGCGCCTTTTATTCGGAAAAGTTTATATGTACGTGGCTATTCGGAAAAGTTTTCCAACCATGTCTCTGATGATGCGCCTTCATATCCGGAAAAGTTCTCTGATGATGCGCCTTCATAAATAAAAAAACTTTTCTATTACATGCGCCTTCATATTTTTTATTTATATGTACGTGGCTATTCTTTTTATTTTTATTTTCTAGGTGAACTTTTTTCGCTACTGTCAGCACCATGTGACTGCTCGGTCCTATCCATAAACTAAACAACATCCAATTTCTATATGGCTTACAATGTAGGATACATTATTTTTCAAGTTATGGTTGAATCTTCCTTCTAACTATTTCTACCCCATCCTATCATAGGTACGGCGTCAAGGTCCCAATGAAGTTTGCGGCGGCGGAGCAGTCGCATGCTGCTCTATTGGAGCATTCTACGGCTGCAACATCTGCTTCTTTAAAAGACAGACAATACGATAGTGATGATGAACTCACGGTGGGCGGTCACTATCGTCAAAGATGGGCGCTATTCAGCCATCTTACGCCGGAGGACAACGTAAGGTTGAAGCTAGCAGACTGGATAAAGCTAGCGGCGAAACGCAACATCACTGGGGATAACTCTGTACCATCCATCGCCATTGTGGCACCAGATAAGGAGGAGACCCGTGCTATTGCAGATGAAGCTCTGGCTTTGGGGGAAAAAAATTGCATGCACAGTGTCTTGGTCGACATCCCAGCAGTGCACTTCTTTCCTCATTTGCTAGGATCCCAGGACATTCTCTACTACATCTTGCGGGAGCTGCAGTCCCAACAACAACAACAACAACAACAACAACAACAACAAGGTCAAATCAGTGGGGAGGAGGAGCAGGATACCTTGGATGGTAGGAAAAAAAAACATTCTCTCGGAAAAATTGAAGTTGGTCGGTGAAATCATGACAAATATACAAGGAATAAATGTTGACGAAAACTTTTCACAACTCAAGAACACTGTTGAACAGATGAAGTATGGCAAGCTGCAGCTCAACCTGCCGGAATCTGCTAGAGATGAGCCCTTGGACGTACTCCTCTTAGCACTCTGCCTGCTCAAGCCTAAGCCAGCTGAATATGTGTTAGCTACCAAAGAAGGCCAAGAAATGAAGGAAGCCACACGTTCGCACACTGATATCATTAAGGTAACCGCCGAGCGGCTTAAAGAGTATATGGAAGACGAAGCACACTCAAAGCTGATTCGTCTCAAGGAAGCTCATTATGAGCACATCCTAAGGGAGGTCTTCCCCGTGACCACTAGGAAAAACCTTATGCAAGCCTCCACCGTCATCCCGACCGGAACAGCAATTATATTGGTAGAGGACCAATTCAAAGAAATGATGTGCAAGGTCCTACAAGAGCTGCACGAAGAAAAATCTGTGAAGAAAATAGATGCAGCTGATGGCAAACTTGGGGGTGATAGCAGTAGCAGTAGCAGTATCCCAGGTGCTCTTATTGAAGAAACCATGAAAAAGATCAGAGAAATCCAATGTAACATTAAAGAGCATCTCAAGATAAAAGAGATCTTGGACAAAATTAATGATTGTTTTGGCAGACAGCACGTTAATCAGATCCTGGTTATCCTCAAACTTGACGAGGACTATGCATCCGGGTGGGAGCAGACCAGAAGTGCTTTGAGCATGTTGGGTTGCATAGGCGGTGTACTGATGTTGACCACCACAGTAAACAATCAACGAGCCACAGAATATTGCTATCCCCCACAGCAGCCTATAGACTATTCTCTTCTTGGCCTCTATCGAGATACTTTGCTCGACCATACAAACCAGCAGATGAATAAAGGGAGGCAACAGATTTGTCTTGATATCTTGGAAAAGTGTAAGGAACATGAATTCTGCATGAAGATCTTCGTGCATTCTTTGTATGCTAACCCTAAGAGGAGAAGTGAAGAACTAAGCAAGTTGGACAGAAGCCTGAAGGAGGTTTCGGAGAACTCGTTCCACAGCGTTGCTAAAAAGATGTTCAAGTTCTCATATAGTGATCTGCCTAAAGAATACAAGTCCTGCTTGCTGTACCTAGCTATTTTCCCTAAACAACAAAGCATCAGGCGCTCAACCTTGATTGGACGTTGGGTTGTGGAAGGGCTGTTAAACAAGGATGATTGGACCAGTTCTGTGCGTCATGCCCATCGATGTTTTGAAGAGCTCGTCGATCGGTGGCTTGTTTATCCTGTTGATATTGGTGCTATGGGACAAGTAAAGAGCTGTGAGATAGGTGATCTAGTTCATGGATTCATTACCAAGATTGCAAGAAAGCAACACATTGTGGAAACACAACTATCACATCACTTGGCTCGCCACTTCTCCATTTTCAATAATATCCAACTCCGTGGCTCCGATGATATTGGAAGATTCCTGCGTAAGCTACATGGTAAATCAGTTCGAGTATCCCTTATCAAGGTACTCGATCTAGAAGGCTGTCAATGCTTTGGTGGGTACAAAGGGCGCTACCTCAAGGACATTTGCAACAAGATGTTACTGCTCAAGTATCTGAGCCTACGGGGAACAAATCTTACCCATCTGCCTAGTGAAATCAACTACCTCTTTGAGCTTGAAGTATTGGATATCCGAGGGACATATATACCTCAAAGTGCAACAACCAATCTCCTACTCCTGAAGCTGAAGCGTTTGCTGGCAGGTTGTATTGTTCCGGGTTCAGGTAGTACTGAGCTATATAGTGTGAAAATTCCTGAAAAGATCGAAAAAATGTTTAACCTGGAGGTATTGTACAATGTCAAGGCACAAAATAATCAAATTCTGAGAGATATTAGAAAGTTGTGGCATCTGAGGAAACTTGCTGTGGTTATTGACAAGGTAATACACCTCAGGAATTTACTTCGAAGTATCAGTGACCTCCATGAGTGCCTCCAGTCTTTGTCAATCACTCTTCCAGTTGCTGACGAAGGCCCTTCCAACAGAACATTTGAAGAGGAAGGTCTCCGTAGGATGGTACACTATCCAAAGCTTCTTGAGAGCCTACGCATTAGTGGAACCACACAAAAGGGACAACTTCTTGAATTGTTGGCCAGAGATACTGACCGACTTGCCAAAGTTACTCTAACTGGAACCTGGCTAAAGCAGGTTGATCTGAAGATCTTGACATGCCTACCCATGTTAGCCTGTGTTAGGCTCCGAAACAAGGCATACACGGATTCTGAGATCACCTTCAAAAAGGGAGAATTTGAAAATCTCAAGTGCTTTCTTGTTGAGGGTTCCAACATGACTGTCATCAACTTCGGACATGGAGTGGTTCCTAAGCTAGAGAAGGTCATTTTGTGCTCCACCGATAGTCTACAGTCTATTAATGGAGTGGAATACCTTCTAGAACTAAAAGAAGTCGAGATCAAGAGCTGTAATAAGATTTTATTATTTGGCAAGGCGGAAAAACTATCCAAGGTGACTATTTTTGGTACCACTCTGAGCCAAGATGAGGTAAAATTTCTTGCTAAGATACCAAACATGCGATGCCTAGTCCTAAAGTATACAAGTTATGCCGAAGGCCACCTTATCTTCAACAAAGACGAGTTCCCAAGCCTGAACTTTCTTACTGTCGAATTTTCTATCATCAGAGCGATTAGCTTCACAAGTGGATCTGCTCCTAAGCTCGAGAAAATAGACTGGTCCTTTACCAAGGAAAACGTGAGTACTATCTCCGGCATTGACAACCTTCCAAGGCTGAAGGAGCTCGTGTTGAATGGTGACTTCGTCCCCAAAGAGGTGCAAGAAGATATTATCAACCTTAAAATTCGTCTTGTACACAAAAAATTGGAAAACCAAGACTCAGAAATCATGCCCATGTGAAGAAAGAGAGATGCTCTAAGATTCCCATTTTATTGGAAGAGCCAAGTTTGATGCCAGATGAGACTTCCTTTCACTAAATAATCATAAACTCAAAATCCCGGAGTGTGGTTTTATATGTGCTATCTAGTTTTCTCATTGTGTGTTTCCATCCAAAACTCATGTGCTGACATTTATATTATGTGTGTATGTTTGTTAAATGAGTGACTGTATATCCCTACTTAGTTACAGCGCATTTGATTGATTTGTGGATTCTGAAAAAGCTATTGTAAGCTGTGAACTGTGGATTTTTCGGAAGTTGTTTGGTCGTAGCAACTATGAACTATGTGTTTGGTTAGAAATCTCTATAATGCTCCCGAGTCCCATAGAAGACTATTTATATGCTAAATGATCGTAAAACATCGATATGTGCATTGTTTAATATATAAATCGACATATATAAAATATATGCAGCAAATGGTTCTGATGACAAAATATAAATGGTTCACACCAACGTACACATGACATAAATTATTCACACACAACACAAGCAAATAGATAACTAAAATGTTCTACGCGTGCTTCATCTTCTTCTCATGCTCCCTCTCCAACAAATCAAACCATCCTTCTTTTGTTGGAAGCAAGCTAAATATCTCCCTAAAATCCGGCTTCACAATCATCATAGTGGTTGTGTGCATCAAAGCGGTTCCTTCTTGCACCCCATGATCTTTCACCATCAGCATAACATCTGCAATGGAAGGTACATGGTTTGTTGGGGGAGCTGATGATGCTTCAGCACTTGTCGAAATCTTGTCAGCTGCAATTCCTATCTTTTTCATATGTACCTGCATACACTCGAAAAGAACAGGCTGTTCTCATCTTTTTCTTTATTGGCATTATAGGATTCCTTGCGCTTTCTCTTCATTGTCATTAGACGATTCCTTGCGCTTCTTGTTTGCTTTTTCTTTATTCAAGGAATCTAAATTTATTTCGGGACTACAATCGGATTTTTGTACGGTTGTCATATCATCATCACTACATTCAGCAGTGGATATATATCTAGGACATCTTGCACCAGCCCCTACTACATGGTTTTTCTCGAACAATAAGTGCAGATCATCCAAGTGCTTTTGTCCACACTTCCTGTAACTCATATGATTGTATTTTATACCTTTCTTGGGATTGTTGCATATCTGAAATTGAATATTTATATGCTAGATAATGCATATATAAACACATAGCTTCTGAAAAAAATCTGGTATTGTTAGAACAACGTGGGAACATATTGAAAAATGAGCAATACTAGTCCCACAACTTAATAGTAAAATTTAAAGTAAATTTGACTTAATTTGTCTACAAATGGCGTTGATTTTTTAAATGACCCCTCTATATTTTTCTATGTCATTTGTGTCCCTATGCAGACTCACAAGTGGGCCACCTGTTATTAGACGTACAAATAAAATAGTTGAATCTCTAAGAGCAGAATGGATTTAAACTTAACACTTTTTTCGACATTGTATGCACAAATGGCGGCCATCTGAATTTTTTATAACGTTTTCTTGCAAAATAAGTAGAAATTCAAGTTTGTTAATTGTCATGACAAGTGTATCACTAAATACAACTACAATTGAAAGGATTTAATCTTTTGATT
This sequence comes from Avena eriantha, assembly GCA_910589775.1. NCBI lineage: Eukaryota > Viridiplantae > Streptophyta > Magnoliopsida > Poales > Poaceae > Avena > Avena eriantha. The sequence continues at coordinate 79,072,999 of OU342744.1, read as the reverse complement.
TTTTTACAATTTTCTGCGACATGTTTTTGAAACTAGAAGGCGAATCGGGGGTTGGATTTTCTCCTGCCAAGGTAGGATTTTGGGCCTTTTTCCTGCCGCGGCAGAGCAGGCGGCAGAGAATTTCTGAATTTTTTTTATCCCGGTTTATGTCCCGAACGGGACTAAAAAGGGACCCTTTGGTCCCAGTTCATGGCATGAACCGGGACCAATGCTCCGCTGACCATTGGTCCCGGTTCATGCCATGAACCGGGACCAATACCTCGAGATGAACCGGGACCAATGTCCTGGCAGCATGAACCGGGACCGATGCCTGGCATTGGTCCCTATTTGTTATTCGAACCGAGATGAATGGCTTTGGGGGCTGAACCAAAGGCCCCTTTTCTACTAGTGAAAGTTCTATTCTGTTGGAATATCCCCGAAAAAATATAAAGTACATGGATACGTTTTCTACATATAACTGTCTAAACCATCCACTGATGAGGTGGACTCAGCGTTGGATAAGTTTGGCCTTTTGGTCAGAGTATGGCCCCTTGTCTCGGGCTATGGCGCTATCATTGTCACAATAAATCTCCATAGGATTTAGCGGTTTGGAACCATACCAAGCTTGGTAACGAATTTGATCCAAAATCCCTCCTTTAGAAGGGAAGGTGTACCTATTCTCCATTGTAGAATCTTCCACAATGCCATAATAAGAACTCCTCTAGCCAAGGAAGTAAAATAATAGACCCTTGACAGAGGTAGCATAGGTGAAACTTCCTAAAATGAACACTCCATCACTACATATACGATACACATCATTAATCCTCTTCACATACTTAATAATATATTTTCACAATTGTCCAATGGTAATCACATTTTACAACATGATTTTCTTAGTTGAAGGTCCATTTTTCGTGGCCAAAAAGTCTTTGGCGACGGATGGCCTTCGTGGTAAAAGCCCCGTAACAAATGAATTAACCACGGTTTTTTTTCAACGGCAGCGGATCACACCCTTTAGCCACGAAAACTTATTCCATCGTAGATCTGTTCGCCAACCGTGTGGATTGCCGACGTCATGCAAACTGCCACGTGGAAGCAACCGTTAGCGTCCGGTTACAACCGTTAACGGTCATAGAAACCGTAGTAGAAGCCAGGCCCAGCGAAGGCCTGCTAAATACTAATTGGACCGGCCCATCAGGAGAGCCCAATAAGATGGTATATTACTGTTTCGTCATGCACTGCTTGAAATGAGCCCAAAAATGCTGCCAGCAGTGGCCCGCGAACTTTCATGACCGATTCTATTTCTGTCTACAGAAGGCCCATGTTGGTCCAACACTGTGCAGCCCATTAGCAGTCTGCGCCAAGTCGCTCTTATACACTTAAGGCATGAGGTCAACCCATCACGGTTATCGCAGCCCATCATGGGCCGCCTTCTGACGGCCGTTCTCAGAGATAGTGCTTTACTATTATGGCATGTTACTGCTCTGGCATTTTACTGTTCCGGCCGTTAGCTGTTCATGCCCACAAGCGGCTCTTTACAGTTCTAGCCTGGTAAATTTGTCGGCCTATTAATGCCCTCGTCTGGAAATATCTCGGGTCGTTACTGTTCATGCTCGTCACTGTTCTGGCCTTTTACTGTTGGGGCCTTTTACTGTTGAGGCCCGCTACTGTTTTGTCATGTTACTGTTCTGTCATTTTACAGTTTCTTGCTTGTTATTGTAATGGGATGTTTTTGTTCTGGCCTGCTACTGCTCTGGCCTACTACTATTATGGCCTGTAACTGTTACGGCATGTTACTATTCCGGCTTGTTATTCTTACGCTCTATTACCATATACGGGTCGGTCCATTATGTTTACGATTTTATACAGTTTCAGCCTTTTACAGTTACGGTCTTTCCGAAGCCCATGCTAATATCATAAAACGTGTATAATAAGCAAGGATTTTTTACTGTTCATCGTCGGCCGAATACAGGACGGACCAATAACAAAGCAGGGTATTGTTTCCTAATCGACCTGCCTAACGCAGTTACCGTAATGACTATCGCCATGTATGGACGGCGTCAACTAAATGGCTACATGGCCTACACGAGTTATCTAGATATTACATCAGCTACAAACTTCTTAAAATTATTACATATTATCAACTAAAGGGAAAGAAAAATCGGCATTTCAGTTGACAATCAAGTTGATAGCAAAGTCCTCAATTTGCTCAATCGATCACCTGCATGTTCCTTTGAGTGTGATAACTACATTGGAAGAGACATGATCTTGCGGCCCCCTTTTTGGTGGTGATAACAATAACTACAGTCTGAAACTAAGTAATAACAAGTTAATACACGAAACAAGACAAACTACTCATTTGGCTGATATGACAGCAGTTATGAACTGAAGTTTACAACTGGTAAATGGTTCGATTATTGACCAACACGTTAAACAAACAGGACCAGCAAGCACGCATTATACAAGTGTGTCTACCGTGAAACGAGGAATCAAAAAGTGTGTGTGTCTTACAATTTCAGCAAATATAAAGTAGCCAGGTCATTTCAACAAATATATATGGAAGCAATTCTATACCCTAAAATGCAAGATACGTTGGATGACTCAGAGTTTACGCTGAGCCATAAAATCGCATGTAGTTACTGTCATAGCGAAGAATGAACCAGATAAAAATTATAACTGGATCATACGAGAACTTATAGAACAGGAATGCAAACCACGAATATACTATATATTATAGAGGATAGTTATGTCGTGTCTTAGGACGAGCCGTACCCAGAACCAGATGCGAGATATAATGGCGTCGCTCGTGAACCTGTAGAACAGGGCAAACACGCATTAGACAAGTGTGTCTAGAATGAAATGAACAATCAAACAAAGTGTTTCTTAGAATTTCAGCAAATATAAACTAGCGAGGTCATTTTAGCAAATATATATGGAAGTAGTGGCATCTCCTAGAATGCATAGAGTCATTGAGTAACTCAAAATTTGCGGTGAGCTACACAATGGCATGTAGTTACTATCATAGCTAAGAATCAACCAGATAGAAATTATAATGACATCATAAGAGAACTTCTAGAGCAAGAATGCAAACCACGAGTGAACTACATAGTAGAGGATATTTATGTCGTTGCTCAGGATGAACCAGCACCAAATAAGGAAGTAATGGCATCGCTTGTGAACCTCTAAAATAGGCTATGCAAACCAACATGTTCATTGTTCCATTTTGAGCTATATGCAAGAAAAAGGAAATAGTTAGTGATGCAGCTTTTGAAGAACCAGATGATAACAAAAAAATTATAATCGAATTTGTACGAAGAGTTTAAACGGCTACTATAGGATAGCAGAACGATGACAACGAGGAAATAATAGCAGGAACTGATCTCAGGAGAAACCAGATAGACTCATCAACTATAGAGCAGGGAATCCACACTAATATTTTCCACTAACTTCAGATTTTGCAAGAATTACACGGTAGCAGGCAATTACTGTTGTATGGACTAGCTAAGAACATGTGCAAGACAAAATAACAGACATGTCCATGACTTGAAATTTGTAGAGCAGCGAATGCAAACCAACATGTCTAATGACCTTGTATGTACTAGCACGAAGAACAGGCATACCTAGTGACTTGTATGTACGAGCATGATTATAAAAATGTAGTTCACTGCGAAAGGCTTGAACCTTCTATACTTCTGAAAAAACAAAAATGGGTTGCAGATTTGGTTAACCTTGGTCGGAGAGGCGTCTGAGCATCGTCGGTACCGTGCGAGTGACATCTAACTCACCGAGGGTGCTGCGGTTGTGGTAGTTGTTGGCATCGGGGAAGCAGATCTTGGGTGGTCGATGTCGGCTTGAGCGCGGTAGACAAGAGAGTCGCTGAGGCAAATCCAGTGAAGTGCATGACGACGGCTGAGCAGCTGGTGTAGATCAATGGACATTAAACACCTTGAACTAGATCACTGATACATTGCAAATGTATCTATAATTTTTGATGTTCCATGCTTGGTTTTATCCACTTTCTTGTGTTTTGTCCACACTTTGGAGTACTTTTGATATGATTTTGGGCTAACCTATTAACAAGAGCCACAGTGCCAGCTGCCTATTTTCTGCTGTTTTTGGTTTTAGGAAAGTCAAAAAATGAATATTCTCGGAATTGGACGGGACAAAAGCCAAAGTGCCTATTTTACCGGAAGTCATCTGGAGCCAAAATACGAGACGGAGAGGAGCCAGGGAGCCAAAATGAATATTTACTGCTATTATTACTGCTGTTTTTACTTTATTGTTGCTGCTACTTTACTATTCCTACTACAAAACTATTGCTACTGATAAACTGCTGTGAGCAAGATTGTTTCCACGTACAGCTGAATTGACAACTCAGTTGTTAAGGCTTATAAATATTATTTGGCTCCCTTTGTGTCGAATCAATAAATTGGGGTTCACTTCCCTCGAAAATACTGCGATACACCCCCTATACTTGTGGGTCATCAAGACTATTTTCTGGCACCGTTGCCGGGGAGCATAGCTTTATTTATCAAGTTCACTTGGAATCACTATTGTTCAAGCTTAGTTTATTTCTGCCTTGTTTTCCTATTTCTTTATCAAAAATACAAAAAATTAGTTCCTACTCTAGTTGTTATTTTCGTTGGTCTGTTATTGTCTTGCTTTATCATGCTTGTTGTCAATGGTTGGTTTCTTTAAAACTGAATCTTATTGGCAAGGTGGGTTCACGGAAGGTCAAAAATATTATTATAAGGAACACCGCTTCTCACAAAAAGGGAAACACTTATGGGAACAAATTGATAAATTGTATACCATTGCTAGAAACGTGTGCTCTACTTATAATGTTACTTATTGCTTGGATAAATCTTGTTGCTGTAAGAGGTATAAACACCTCCCTTTTCAATGTGAGTATAATGATAATGTTACCATATCTTCTTATGTTAAAGGAAATTATGACTTTTGTGATGTGGAACACATTGAGGAATTTATTGCTTGGAAGGGTGCATTTGAACTTGCTAGTTTGCTTGAAAATATTGATGATTCACCTTATAAATATGAGGTTTATGATATACTTAAATTTTTCTTTGATAATTACAAGGAAGAAAATGGCTATATTCTTAAATATATTAATAGATGCTTTCCACAAATGGAAGAGACTAATGCCTTGCAGGATCCTATGGAAGAAGAAATTGATGAACCTGAAAGCTCATTAGATGAAAAAGAGGAGGAGAGTGATGAACAAAAGGAGGAAGAATGGATTAGCTACCCATGCCTACCTTCTAATGAGAATAACTCTTTATCCCATACATTATTTGATTGTCCCCCATGCTTATCAAAGGAGGATGAATGTTATGCTCATGTTATCTGTAATAATCCTTTATTTGTGCCTAACTTAGAGATGCATGGTACTAAAGAGTTTTCCTTAGAAATTGTTTATGATAAAGCTCTAGACGATGGTCCTATATTGAATGATCAGTCATCTTGTTATAGAATTGTTAAAAGTGGGTTTGAAGGTTTTAATCCCACTATTTTTGAGCTTGATAAAAATTATGTGTTTGTAGATCATGAAAAGCATGCTTTATGTGATAGTTATATTGTTGAGTTTATTCATGAGGCTACTGAAAATTATTATGAGAGAGGAAAATATGGTTGTAGAAGTTTTCATGGTATTGAAACATCTCTCTATGTGTTGAAATTTTTGAAGTTACTCTTGTTTTATCTTCCTATGCCTGTCACTTTGTTCTTTGCGAATTTATTTGCATACAAGATTCCTATGCGTAGGAAGTGGGTTAAACTTAAATGTGTTTTGAATTTGCTTCTTGATGCTCTCTTTTACTTCAACTCATATTTCTTATGTGAGCATCCTCTCAAACTATCATGCATGAAGATGATAATATGTCTATTATTCTTGGGAGACCTTTTCCTAAATACTACAGGAGCTGTTATTAATTGTAATCAAGGGAAGGTGACCTTCAATGTTAATGACAAGGAACATACTGTCTATTTCCCTAAGAAGATTGATAGGAATTATGGTTTTGAATTCAATTGAACATGTTGAGGGCATTCAAGTTGGAGAAATATATTGTCCCATACCAAGAAAAAAATTTGAAACTATTATGATTGGGACCATTGCTATCAAGGTTGAGGTAACATAATCATTAGTGGAATACAAAGTTTTGTCTCATATGAAATTGGTTTGGTAGCAAGACCTGATCAAACTTGTTAACAAAAGGATTTCATTGAATAAAACAATGTTTTCACCATGATTATCTCCACTTACTTCTATTCTATCCATTTTAGTTTTTGCTTATGCCTAACTTAAAGGCGTTAAAGAAAAGTACTTATGGGGAGATAACCCAAAAGTTTTAGATGAGTCTTGAAAGTTATTACCTCAGTAATAACCGCTCCTTATCCTTTTTATTTGCTTTTTGTGCCAAGAGTAACCTCTAATGAAAGAGAAGTAATGATTGGGAAAGTTACTGTCTTGAAACAGATTTCTGTGCTTCACCGTAAAAATTCGTGTAAAATCTCTATACGTCGTTTTGAGGCGTGAATTTTTGTGATTCTTCCCCATGTTGTTATATAACTTTCGTTAGTTCAACACTTTTCGATTTGAGCAACAGAAGGTCTTCGAAAAAATTCGTATTTATCTGCTGGTCTGTTTTGACAGATTTCTGCCTTTATTTGCATTTCCTTCTTGTTGGTTCCTTTTTTAGTTCTTTTAGGGAATTGAGCTTTTTGAGGGAATTGATACAGTAGCTTGTGTTTTAATGGAAGTTTATTTGGTGTTAGAACTGAACCTTAAGACTTATTATCTTGAGTGCACTAATGTTACTAATAAAGATTGTGTGGAGTTTTGTATGAAGGAAAATTTTCAGTTGTATAGAAGGAATGAGTAATGAGATGAAGGATGGACTAAAGCTCAAGCTTGGGGATGCCACGCGTGTCACCCTAAGAAATATCCAAGAAGTACAAGCGTCAAATCTTGGGGATGCCCAAGGCATCCCCTTCTTCATCAATTAAAATCTCAGGTTTCTTCCAAACGCTTCATTTTTATTATTTCATGCACAGTTGTGTTCTTCTTGGAGCGTCTTATTTTTTGTTTTTGTTTTTGTTTTGGTTTGCTTAGTTTGCTGAATAAATTGGTTGGACCTCCTCTTTCATGCATTGGTGTTCAAATAGTTTGGTTTGGATTGAAAAAGAGTAGGAAAGTTCATGCTAAGTGGTAAAGGGAGCTTATTTTTGACTATGGACTATGCTTTGTCATGCTATGCTTGATATTCTTTTGGCTTTATGCTTAGTATTCTTTGCTGTAGCATGACTTGTTATAAACAATTGAGATTGCTTAATGTGCCTTGGATGAATCATGCGTTGTTTTAGCATATTAAAGCATAGTATAGTGGTATTCTCCTCTAATGCTTTATTTGGGTTGACTTGGTGCATGCTCACACCATGCTATGACTATCTCAAGTCACCATAAGCCTTTATGATCCTTTAGTTTTAAACTTGTAGTATCACTTTATGATTTGATCAATAATGTTTAGTCGCTCTGCATGATTATGGCCATTATTGCTCTCTTAGTTCGTCGCTCCCAGTCTTTTGCTAGCCTCCGCAACCAAGTATGAGTTCCACTCATGCATCCAAATCCCTAAACCAAGTTATTCCGAAGAATCCACCATACCTACCTACTAGCATATGCTATTCCAAGTATATTCATGCTTTTGTTTACCTTAGAAATTAAACTTGTTATGAGAAAACTAGTGATTAAAGCTCTCACGAACTTGATGGCACACTTTACTTTTTGCACTTAATAAACTTAAACCATTGGGTCCTTCTTTTTTGCGTATATGCTTGCGCTTTATAAGTTGAAATTAGCATAACCATGTATCATGGGGAATGCTTTCTACATTGCACCTGTACTTTGTACCCTGTTGATATCATGTTCTTTTGCTTATGGATCCCGGTGGTGTGAAATAAAAGTGGAACTTGTAAGATCATGGAGTTTGTATGTGTGTTAGAGAAACGCCTGGGCCGCTAGCCTAAGCCATTCCTAATCATGGTGGAAACTTACAGCATCACCATAATGAGCACTCTATGAAGCATCCTCAATAAAAACCTATGCAAATAGCAAATAAAAAGATCGCTGAGATGCTCATTGTCTGCTTACCTTGTCATTTTGATTATGGGATAGCTCCTGTATCATTTGCAAGGGGTACCCCGTTGGTGGTTCTTCATGATACACATGTACTTACAATGACAAGAGCTTACTCGTGACTAAAGTTGAGTAGCATGAGGTTCGGTCTTCATAAGTAAGGGGCATGAGATTTCGGTTTATAACTTGTCAAGCATATCCTCTTAGTTGTGTCACTTTAACCTTAATCACCTTCAAGATGCTTATGATAGGGGCAATGAGAGCTGAAAGCTATAAGTACCATAATTTTTGGAAGCTCTTTATGAGACTTGAATCCCTACTTCCCTCTATGAAGGCCTTTCTTCCACCATTATATATTGAGTCTCCACATTCTACCTTTATGCACTTACTTTGAGAGCATAGTGGCCATTCTTAGTTCTATGTGCATTGTCCCAAGACTAGTTGATTGATGCATATCTTGATCTTGCTTGTTTTAAACTATTTGTATCTACTCACTCTTATGAACCTTGAAGGTGTCCTATGCATTTATATTTGCTACTCTATGAGGGACAAGCTAAATACTATTATGCTATGTTTTCTTTATGTGAAACAAACAAACGTCTTGCAAAGCATTGTTATTCATGAATCTTTTGTTTGTGCCTTTTCATGATGCATCATAGTTTCTTTGTCTTATTGCTAGAACTTTGTCTTTCATGTTATGATTGAAGTACTATGATCCCAGCTTTGAATGTTTACAAATACCTTGATCAAGTTTATGATGGTGCATGTCACCTCAAAAATTCTTCTTTCTTTTTATCACTTACCTACTCGAGGACGAGCAGGAGTTAAGCTTGGGGATGTTTATACATTGCAAATATATCTATAATTTTTGATGTTCCATGCTTGGTTTTATCCACTTTCTTGTGTTTTGTCGAAACTTTGGAGTACTTTTCATATAATTTCTTGGACTAACCTATTAACAAGAGCCACAGTGCCAGCTGCCTGTTTTCTGCTGTTTTTGAAAGTCAGAAAATGAATATTCTTGGAATTGGATGGGACAAAAGCCAAAGTGCCTATTTTACCGAAAGTCATCTGGAGCCAGAATACGAGACGGAGAGGAGCCAAGGGGCCACCACACCACCTGGCCACGTGGGCCAGGCTTGGCCGCGCCAGGGGGTGGTGTGGCCAGCCCAGGCACCCCCTCGGCCTCCCTCTTTGCCTATAAGTTGCCTTCTGACCTAAAAACTCAGGGAGGGTTCGACGTTTTTGTAGAAGGAGTTTCCCTCCGCCGCCACCACCAGATTCCACGAAATAGCACCAGAAACTCCGTTCTGGCACCCTACCGGGACAGGGAATTGGAGGAGATCATCGCCATCATCATCACCATCGCTTCTCCATCAACCATCCATGTTTCCCCCATCTATGAGTGAGTAATCCCCCGCTGTAGGCTATGGGGATGGTAGGGATTGGATGAGATCGTTCATGTAATGGCATCAGATTGTTAGGGCATGGTGCCTAGTATCTTTTATTAGTGCTTTATGACTTTGTTGCGACTTGTTATGCTTAATGCTTGTCACTAGGGCCCGAGTGCCATGATTTCAGATCTGAACATGTTATTGATTCATAATGATAGTATTGTTTTGGTCTTACCTGCAAGTTGTATACACACGTTGTTGTCCAAAACCAATGGCCCAGAAGTGACATAAATTGGGATAATCGGAGGGAATGGCTTTGATGTGAGGATCACATGTGTTCACGGAGTGTTAATGCTTTACTCCGGTGCTCTATTAAAAGGAGCACCTTAATTGCCAGTAGTTCCCTTGAGGCCCCGCTGCAAACGGGATGGCAGGACAAAAGATGTTATGCAAGTTCTCATTGCGAGCACGTATGACTATATATAGAACACATGCCTAGGATTATCTAGTACTTGGATGCTTTATCTTATTTATCTGCAATTGCCCTATGTTCTGATTGCTATGTGAATTGTCTTGTCCATGCAACGCCCGTCCATCCATCCCTATGCCTACTGCACTCGAATCCCACTGTTTACTGCTATTGTTACTGTTGTCTTTACTTTACTGCTGCTGCTACTTTACTATTCCTACTATAAAACTTTTGCTACTGATAAACTGTTGTGAGCAAGATTGTTTCCAGGTGCAGCTGAATTGATAACTCAGTTGTTAAGGCTTATAAATATTCTTTGGCTCCCCTTGTGTCGAATCATTAAATTGGGTTTCACTTCCCTCGAAAATACTGCGATACACCCCCTATACTTGTGGGTCATCAATCATGTCCGGTGTACACCGATGAAGCGGATCTGGTACGGTTGGGTAGCATTCAGCGGCCGGGAAGCAGAGGTTGGGCGGTCGATGACACCATCGGCGTCGTGAACGACACCGCGGGTCCGATGCAGTTGTAGAGAGACCCGGTGAACCAGATCCAGTGGGTGAACACCGGTGAAGCGGCTCCGTGACGGTGCACGAGACCGCAGATCAAGCAGCTCCAGCCGCTGTGGAATTGCCGTCGGCCAGTGCGCGTGGTGCTCATGGAGGTGAGGGCGTGGGAGAGAGGCGGCTGAGATTTTTGGAAGGACCAGCAGGAAAATCTGGGCGAATCGAGACTAAGGAGGTGAATAGAAACATAATTATGATTGTGCCCCCAAGCTACCGACTTTAGCTTGCCCATAGGGTGTCAGAACAATGGGTAGAATGGGAATTTTGAAGTCAAATTTTTTGGAAATGGAGGGGCGCGAAATGCTTCAAGATCGGTGCGTGATTTTGTCGCGTGATTGATATTTTGAATTTGGCGACCGTCCATCTAATAATAATATAAAAATGGTACTGCCCCGGTGGGATATTTTGCCTCAAAGTTTTTGAAACTGGGGTGCGGAAAATGCTTCAAAGTTAGTGTATGTTTAGCTGCTCAATTGAGATTTTTAATTTGACAAGCGCCCATCTGATAATAATACAAAAATGGTACTCCCCCGGTGGGAGATTTTGCCTCAAAGTTTTTGAAACGGGGGGGGATGCTTCAAAGTCGGTGTGCGGTTTTGCCGCTCGATTGAGATTTTAAATTTGACTAGTGCCCATCTGATAATAATACAAAAATGGTACTCCCCCGCTGGAGATTTTGCCTCCAAGTTTTTGAAATGGAGGGACGGGAAATGCTTCAAAGTGGGTGTGCGGTTTTGCCGCTCGGTTGGGATTTTGAAGTTGGCTAGCGTCCATCTAATAATAATAATAATATAAAAATGGTACTCCCTCGGTGGGAGATTTTCCTCAAAGTTTTTGAAACGGTTAGGCGGGAAATGCTTCAAAGTCGGCGTGTGTGATTTTGCCGCTCCATTAAGATTTTAAATTTTGCTAGATTCCATGTACTACTAGTAGTAGTAGTAGTAAAAAAATATGGTAGAACATACGACTATATGGTCAGAAATTCATGGCCGAGAGTCATATCAACTGATCATTCATATAACCACACTCGAGGTACTTCCTGTGTTCGGTATTACTAGGCCGGAGTAGTACTAGTTCGGATAATTAACTTCACATATTCGCTTTATCGCTGGTTATTGCATATAGTAATAATCCTAAAATCCAACCAATACACGTGGCCACCGCATCTAATTGAAAACATGCAAGCCAATGGATGCACTCCCATTTTACACAACATGATCGGCCAGGAGCATTACAGGACATGGTGGATCATATTTTTCGGTCAACTAGAGGAGTGATTGAGCAAAACTAGGAGCATTAATTGGTCCTCCGGCCTAGTAATTGAGGCTGCCAAATAATTAAGAGGTATATACACCTTTAGTCCCATATCTTACACCGCGAGAGCATTTTAGTCCCACATATTGAAAAATGAGCAATACTAGTCCCACAACTTAATAGTAAAATTTAACCGAATTTCAGTAAATTTGTCTTATTTGTCCACAAATGACGTTGATTTTTTAAATGACCCCTCTATATTTTTCTATGTTATTTGTTTCCCTATGCAGACTGACAAGTGAGCCACCTATTGTTAGACGTACAAATAAAATAGTTGAATCTCTAAGAGGAGAATGAATTTGAACTTAACACTTTTGTACAACCACACACACCCACAACCACTATGCCGATAGATGCTAGTTGTTACTCCTGTCAGACGAGGAATACACGAGAGGACGTAATTATGCCAGACAAGGATTACTTGGGAGGACGTAATTATTTATACAATAAAAAATAAAAAATGCTCATGTCTACTGGCAGTATAATCTTGTGCATCTGTACCAAACCATTTTTTCATGTGCATGTTTGCACGGTCCATAATATCTACTGTATAGCTTAGTCGTTAACCTAGTAGCTAGCTACAGTGTATAGAATAAACTTGAGTTTTTTCTTATTCGCAATAATGAAAAGTAATAAACTTGAGTTGTAATTGTAGCCCAGAACACAAATAATTTTGAATTGAGAATTTGCATATTTTTTTAGATTTTTTCACATCTTCGGAACACATATTTTTGAATATCCAAAATAAAGAAAACATCAAACGGAGCGCTCTTCAGTTAATCACTTATGTGTGCATGCTATAGTGGCAAGGTTGATTTCTTCAATAGCGTAGGTAATCAGTTTGATACCCTACAATGCATTGGTAGTTTTTCTTATTTGTTTTCTTTTTCAGATCCGCCTGTCAGGTACTAAGGTCACAATTGGTAGGGATAAAATATATAGGGGTCATTTTGCAAAAAATTATGATGCCACATGTCAGTTCTAGAATGAGTTACGACGAATTTGGACAAAATCACATAAAATCAATTGAATTGGATAAAAATGCTCCTGGTTACAAGTTGTGGGACTAGTGTTGTTCACTTTACTAGATGTGGGACTAAAACGCTCCCGTGGTGCAAGTTGTGGGACTAAAAACGTACATATCTCAATAATTAACAACCGTGCTATTGAGCGGACATGTGGGTTTTAGCTCCAGGGAGCATACACCCCATGCGGCCACACGGTAAGCATCCAACAGCACAACCAAAAGGCGAAATTGAAAAATGCAAAATGCCATGCAAAAAATGGAAAATTCCACGTGTTTGCGTGTGCCCTGAGGGACTTGGGAGCGCACGTTTTATCCTTAGATTTTGGGATAATTAAATACAATGAGGTTATTATACTACTACTACTACTACTACTACTAGTATCATCCTACACTTACACATTCGCGTGCTCCTAGGAGTCATACGCCGGTATGAACAACCGTTATCCCATAATTAGTGCGTGTGCGCATGCGTGTGCCCATGCTAGTTTGATAAAACGCGCTTGCGGTTGCTGTGTGCATGCCGTCGTCTTGTTTCCACACTATTCGCTTGGCTTTCGCAGACCTTTATTTAAATGTGTGTCTCTAGAACCGCTTCCTGTACCAGTCGATGGCCGACAAGAAGAGGAGCACTCGCCATGGGCTGGTCTCCCTAAGAGACTCGTCCAGAAGATAGGTTACATCTTCCTTTCGATAGATGACTTTGACTACTATGCCGCCTTCCATGCAGTCAACTAGATTGTTCTAGAGAACCAGTTGTCGGAGGTGTATCGGGTAGACGACGCTGCCATCACGTTGTTGAACGTGAGAACTGGCCGACACCTTGAGAAGAAGATTAGCCAGGTTATTCGCTGGTGCTTTGTTTATATTCATCTGTATATATGTGATCATTTTTTGCATTCACATCCTATATTATCTATTTTCAAGTTCTGTTTCTTCATTCACTTGTTTCCTAGGGTTTTGCTCCATGGTTTACCTTGATTGAATTTTAGTCTGTTTACCTTGACTAAATCTCTGTTTGCTCCATGGTTTACAATACCTGGTTGTACAACCCCTTCTCGGGCGCTATCAAGCGCCTGAGGGCGGAGATACCAACCGAGCAGGTGGCTTCTATCGCTGTGTTGATGTTCCCGTCATTGATGGTGTTTACATCAAACCATCGGAACACCACCATTCGTTGGGCGGATGAGAGCACAGAGGAAGGGAGTCACACGGTCTTTGGTGAAGGGTGGTACTCGCCGTATGACTTCGCGGAACTTTGGAGCATGACTTCTTACGCCGGTGATGTTTTCGTCGCAGACAGATACGGGCCTGTCGTCTCGACTATGTGTGATGCTTCTCATGCAGATGTCCAGCTACAGCGCTCCGCACCAACCCTAGAGATGAATCCCACTGTTGCAGGCCCTGTTCTGATCTGCCAGTTCCTAGAGAATCGTTTTTACCTCATCGAGTCTGATGGGGAGTTGCTAATCGTTGTGAGTGGACCGATCTACGGCGGCAGGCCGGTTGTTTACCGGGTTGATACCTAGAACCGTGTCCTTCAGCCGGTCAGAGGCATCAGAAGTCGTGCTCTCTTTGTTGCTAACAATCGGTGCATCTACATCGACAGTGCGAGGGTACCCATGGTGTAGGCCGGCAGCATATATTATGCGGACCTATCCGAGATTAGATCTTACAACTTTGAAGGTCTTGCGTGGGAAGATGATCCAAGGGTTGTATATGGGTATGGAGTAGGAGGATTATGGATCAATGGCCGTCCTTTCGAACTCGATCGATTGCTGGCGGAGTATTGCAGAATCATCGAGCATTCTGAGTTGCAGATGGTGTCGCCTTATGGCGAGGATGGTACCACCCACTACGACTACTATGACGGCTATCCTTCAGATTAATGTAGTGTGTGGGTATGCTCCTGATGTATTCTCTTCAAGTCAGCTCTTTATGTATTCACTTTGTTGAGTGAATGTCTATGAATTTTGCAAGTTCTATTGTGCGTGTATAATACAATAGATGTTCTCCCTGTTCCAGTAGATCGTGTGTTGTACCTCTTACAATTTCACTATTTTTTCATGTGAGTGTAGTAATTATGATAGATTCTTAGTTTGTAACAATCCTCAAACAACTTACAACTACGAATTACAGTAGATTATTACAATCCTCATTAAACTTGGTAGTAATAAAATGAAGCATAAAAGTTGCATCAGAGTCTAGACAACTAAAAAACACCATAACTGGTGTTACAGAAAAGGTAACTATGGAGTTTGCATCGCGAGACATGTTTCTTCACGTAAAAGAACAATCTCGTCATCACTTGAAAAATTGAGAATTAAATGTTCTTTCGTGATAGTTGGAAAGTAACACCGACGATGCTGTTTACTTGATAAAGATGCACCCATCTACCTCTGAAAATACATTTATTCAATAGGAATCAATTGCCCTTACTTGTGTAGCAAAAGTTTGACCTAATTTCATGAAATCGGTAAAAAGTCACTAAAGTGTGCGAAGTTAGCTTGGAAGCTTGAAACATCCTATTTCTAAATTATTTGGAATTATAAGAAACCATGTTTCACTTTGTCTGATAATCGGGGCAGTGTAATTTTTTTAATTGTGGTAGGTCCCGTAGGAGCGAGGTGCTTTAGTTAACATGCGGTCGGTGGAAGTACAAGTTACATCAAGGACCTCATAAAAATAAAAATTACATCCAAGTCCATCCATTTAGCACAAGATTCCTGAAACTAAGCAATGAAGTGTCTTTTGAGGTTTGCGCGTATTATAGATATTGTAGAGCCAAAATTTGTTCTCACATATTCTACATTCTAGCTTTTACTACTAGTACGTATAGTAAACAAGAATCCATAAAGTAGAGTGATCATACTCTCTATTAGAGTAGTACCTTAGATTGGTTGTTCACATATCTAAGTACTACTACTAATTATAATTTCACAAAAAATACCACTAATAAATGCATTACTAGTTTGTTTGATTTGTTCTAAGATGTACTACTACTACTACTAGTACTAGTACTCCCTTTTTCTAGGATTATTAAGGTCATTTAAATTTGATAAGACCAAAAAATTTAATTACAGGTTGGTGTCAAAGACATGCATGCAGTCCTTGATCTCTCCCCTACAGCATTGTACACCCTGCACCAGGCTGCAGGCTTTTTGTCACTCTCCAGGAGTAGATTTTCTTGCCTCGGTCTCTCCCTCTGTTTGTATTATACTGTCTGGTAAAGTATAGCGTGACACGTGCTTTACTCACCTGTCAACATTCTACAGTCTTTTTGTTTTGACGAAGCATGTACAACGTATGGACACTGTCTAAGAAAAAGTGGGCAAGTGCAGACCCTCAGCCACCGCCGGTGCGCCGATGCCTAGCGTATTCCTGTACAATCATACCAGTATAGTACGAAACTCAATAAGTATACTCTTTAGTACACCCATCCAACCCGGGTTTCTGGCCGGCAGGCACTACGTCGGCGAGCCTATCTTCCCTCTGTAACCACTCCCACAAGTTCGTGTACCGCGTCGGTGGATTCGACTGTGAGCCGGCAGCTATGCACACCGTCCAATCTGAGACGATGATTGAGTGCCCCTATGACAGCTGCTTTAGCTTGGTCGCCTTCGACAAGCTCGACGAGCACAAGATCGCGTGCTCGCACGGCACGTGCTCCTGCATGGATCACGCCTCGCCGGTAGGGCTCCTTCCCGACATGAAGGAGGCCCACAGGGTCATAGTAACCAGGGCCATCTACGGCGGTGCCTTCTTTTGCATCATCCTGATTCCTCCACCAACAAGCACGAGGGGATTCATGTGCTTCCTCTACGGGGATGACGGTGCCGTGTTTGGCCTGACCGTTAGCGTGCTTGGCCCGGCTGCCGTCGTGTTCTTGGTGTGCATCAGGCAGGACATGTGCTTGTGGCCGCGGTACGCGGTGAAACTGTGTGCGCCTGACCCGCTAGGGTCAACGTACTTCTCGATGGCCAAGAGCCTTAATGCGGTAATCGAGCTGACAAGCATCTCGTCACCAGCCAACTTCCTGTCCGACAAGGTCAGGACGTACCTCGGGGTGCTGCCACGGTTCCTGATGAAGGTTGGACAATCTACCCATGTATCTTGCTTGATTTTCATCGACAGGAAAAAAATGATCCTAAACTACGGCTGGTGATCAAGACTGTAATGGTGTATTAGCAGATAAATAGTACTACTAGTAGTACTATTTTACTACTCCATTTTACTAGTAGTAGCCGCATGTAGGTTCTCTTTTAGTACTAGGAAGGATGCATTTTGGATGTAAACTAAGTTTGTTGCTAATGTTATTACAGAGTATTTAGGGGTTTATTACAACTTTTATGTAATTGTTTACTTCTACGACATGGACCAGAGATAAACACACTAACCGTTCTTATGGTGCTTCGATTTAGTCATCTAACTCAGTGATTATGAAATTTTATGCCCAAACTTGTCAATTCGACTTGATTCAAAACTTGAATCAAGATTGCCGTCGAAATTGCACTGGTGTGGATGACACATCGACGTGGGTTCAGCGTGCAGGATAGGCTGCCCTAGAATTTTGCACATAGCGCATCCCGCATCTCGAACAATAAACAACAGGCCCAATATTTGCATATCAACTACCACTTTCCCCTCCCCGCATATCCTTCCGTGTAAGCAACACCACGACGTTTTCACCTCCATGCTACTTCATTTTTGTTTTGTTCGAGAGAAGGAAACAAAGTGTTACTTAGACCAATTCAACATATTACACCCATTGGGTTACATTACCAAAAAACAAAATTAGCCCAACATCCATATTAAGAAGGAAATTCATCTCAAACACGTGAGAAAACTAGAGGCAAATCCAAAGCAGCCCACCTCACTAACCCTATGACAAGGACACACTTGAAGAAATACCGTTCGGATTCCCTGGACATTTGTCTGGGTGGTGTACCTTTTCAAGAAAAGATGCTTGCATTGGTCACACTTAACGATGAGCAGCTCTGTGTTGGGCACACGATAGTCCTTCTGGCTCAAGCTCGAACCACTAGAGCCTCCACTCGCCATACTCGAGCTGCAACCACAAGATGCGCTTGTGCGGGAAGATGAGGGAACAAGCCAAGGGAAAAACAAATGAACTAGGGTTAGGTATGTGCGATATTTGGAACATAACATATCTTATAATTATCTGATATGTTAGTTTAACAAAATCAATCTTGTAGTAGATTAGCTCACCATAACTGGCTATTATATGAGAGGCACTAGGTGCGATGTTATAGGGTATATGCTCTCCTACATGCATGACCAATATCCACATGTCATCTAGGCTAACGCAATTTTAACTGCAAACCTCGCTTACAACTAAATTCAATCATATTGACAAGTTTGTGCTTAAACTTTAGCAAATCACGAGTTGGAGGGCTAAATCGAGCCCCACACATAAGTACAAGGATTGTTTGTGTTCTTAACTCCATGGACCATGCATAATCAAACGACCATGCATGGTGCGATCTACGTGAGGATACATCACAGTGGAGAATATTGTGCATTCAATGTGATCGTCGAGCACAAGCTCATGCCGTTTGTGAGTACGTGCCATAAATACATGATGATTTTGCTCATAGTTTTTGTCCGGTAAAGCAAATTGGTATAACTTGTGCGTGTTGCAGTACGCTGACCGACTTCTTGACGAACACCCATATGTGATAATCGTTCCTATGAGCTACGCATCCCGGGGTAGGGTCGCCCTCTACGATCTCACGTTCCTCGCGGTGCGTGTGGTACAATACCACTGTTGTTGGAACGTTCGATCTGATGGAGAGGTGTTTTTTGGTGTTGAGGCTTGCATCTATTCCTCCCCATTTTTCAAATGTAAGAAATTGAAAACAAAAGGAGGGTTAGGATTAACCAATGCCTCTTCGGCTTGGAGGACATGAAGGGTTATCGACCAATCCTAGCCGTTCTTATGTTTTCAGTTTTCTAAGTTTGGGAGAACGGGAGGACACTAGAGTAAAAATCTTATTTGTTTTCATTGACAAGAAGAATTGATCTTCATCTTCTCATCTAATGGTACTAACGTGAATCGAGTGATGTATTAATTACTAGTAGTTTGAGCCAAGGTCTCTTTGTGATTAGGAAGGTTGTAGTTGGCATAGAATGAGTTTTACTTCTTACTACTCCATACTATGTTACTTCGACTACTACTAGTACGGAGTAGTACTCCATCCATCCCAAATTAACTGACTTCACATGTACTCTCTCCTTCCCAAATTAGGACGTGCATTAGTTTTTGTCAAAGTCAAACATAATGAACTCTGACTAAATATCTAGAAAATAATATGGACACACTACAACATGACAGAGCTTTGGTAACACACTCTTATGTTACTACATGTCTAAAACACTGTTACTAGTCTAAATAGTAACACATTTTGGGATGTGTTCCATTTGGCCGTGTTACTAAGCGAAGTCAACTGTCACACATAATAAAATGTTCCTATAGGTTAAAAAATGTGTTACAATTATCTTGCAGTAACATGCATCATTTGTGTTACTAAATGCGCTAGTAACACACTTTAATAGCTATAGTCACATGAATAGTAACATATTTTTAGGTGTAGTAATAGTACTAGTAACATAGTTTTCTTAGTATTGTAACACTGTTGGTAACACATATTAGTAGCTCTAGCAACACAAGTAGTAACATATATTTATCAAAATATTGTACCAGAATAGTCAAATGAGATTTTGACATGGATGACACATGTGCTAACATGGCAATCTATGTGGTAACTCGTTGATTTTTTCTCGATAATAGATGATGATGTGGAAATGACATTGAAATTTAGAGAAGACAAGGAAAGGTGACATGGATGTCTTGCATGGCCTAGTAACTTCGTGGAATTTGGTCAAAGCATTTTTATCGCACATTTAATTTTAGCTCAAATTTCCAACTCAGCGTAATATTTTATTTTCCATTGAATTTGGACTACAAATTACAATTTCAGGCTCGTGAAAATCATCGGTAACACTTCAGTTACAAAATACATAAAAACAGATTTACATTAATGAGACACAAACGACTAGAATGGTTTGCAAGAAAATCACATGACCAAGTCATGGCAAGAACAAAGAAAACTTGATAACGGATCCGGAATGTCTAAGCCGAAACAAAAAAAAAGATTCCTCTAGCAAACTTTGGATGCGAGACAACACCAAAGCACCTGCAAAATTGACGTAAATGTTGAGTTACAGGAATTGAAGGAACTTGCCAATTACGTAATGAAGAGTGAGATGTTATCATTACGTATTGAAGAGTGACATGGTATCATAGTTATGACGAGATAAGGAGTGAAATATTATAATGTTTACGAACAGACCTAGATCTTAAAAGAAAATCATTTATGTACAGTTCACTTGCAATTCATCATCACTGTTTCACTTCATTACTCAGAATTAGCAAGGACAATACATGTAGTTTGACATTACACGCAACCTTTGATCTTCTTTATAGCATATACTACTCCCTCCATCCAATAAAGTAAGACCTAGATATTTCAAAATAGACTTGATTTGGACTAAAATGGATGAACCTAAACAATAAAATGTGTCTAGGTACATGCATTTTTAAGAAAAGCTAGAAGATCTTACATTAGTGAAGGGAGGGAGTTTTTTTCCTGTAGACGATTATGTAAGTCTGTAAAACTTAATATATGGGCAAAAGATGGACATAAATCCCACCGGAGTGATGGAAATCCATAGCACGAATTGTCCTCCCTGTCAATTAGTACTCGCATGTACTCCCTCCGTTTCAAAATATAAGATGTTTTATCTTTGTAAAGCAAATGTATCTAGACTTATTTTAGTACGTTGGTTCATTCAGGTTTAGAGTGAATCTACACATTAAAGAAGTCTAGATACATTTTCTTCATAAACCTAAAACATCTTATATTTTAAAACGAAGGGAGTATGTTAGTTCTCCTGCCTGAAATAAGAGGAAGATAAGTTCAAGAAAATTATTTGGCAAAAGTCTAAATGCAGTACAAATTTGGTAGTTCTGCAGAAAACAATAATGTTGCTTGATAACTATTGTCTAATAATGTGATGCGTTGCGGCGTGCTCAGATGAGGGTGTACTACTCTTGCCCATGCCATGTTGTAACTCTGCATACTTGAAACCAAATAAAATCAACGACAAAAAAGCAAGAGTGAGCTCAGGATACCCTCTTCTCAACATGGGTTGTACTCTGTTACGGATTGCTATGAAATACTGTGTGCACTTGGGCCATGAAATTTCCTTTAGCCCTCAACATCGTAGGTGGCATTAATCCCGACTCTACCTCTAAATCATGTATGCATATATTTGATGGACTCCACCTCAAATCTATCTAAACTGTTGCACTACATTTTGTCAACTAGGTTTCATGCCGTTACAGTATTCGACCATAATGAATGTTTTATCCAAAGTTTCCTCCATACTTAATGTTTTTCAGAGGTCCATTAAACCAAGTTCTCCATGTTGTAGTACAGTCTAAACCAAGCAACGGTTGATTTACTACATATAACAAACTAGTTCAATGCAGACTTTTCCATAAACGATCATTGGTAGAGTGAATCAATCTAACTTGGAACGCATCAACTAGAAGCTTAATCATGGAGAACTAATCAGTTGATAGATGGCCAGCCTACTAGAACCTAACCCAATCGATGGTACTTCTGTAGAGCTAGGGAGAACGTGTACCTGACGGTGTTAATAACAACACCTCGGCGACCGGCTCCGTGTGGCAGCAACTCGCCGACGATTGCACAACAACAGCGATGGAGTCAGTCGGCAGCTATAGCTTTCAACGGCAGGGATGGAGATGCAAATCGCGGACACATCCCCTAATTTATTTGTGTACACCATGGTATTCCACCGGATCTGCAACGGAGGCTGGAAATTAAAGAATGGATTGCACGAATCAAGGGAAAGGGATGGATGAGAAAGGGTAAAGTGGGTTCAACGGGACAAACACCGCGTCGTCGGCGCGTATAATTGGAAGCACGTCAGCAACATTGACGAGTTCGACAGGGACCGCGCGCGCTCCCTCCCGCTTGCCTTGAAGGTCGTGGATGCTGTCGATGGACGGTGCATCTGAAGCAACGAATCTATAGGCAACATGGAGCATCTGGATCTGAACCGGCGTCCAGTCGGCGGCGGCGTGACCTAGAGGCGGCGCGAGGCGAGAGGAGCGGGGTGAATTGAGGATTTTGGTAGAAACTAGCACAAATGCCCATGCGTTGCAACGGGTTGATTTCAACTGAATATTTTTTAGGATCTAAATACTAAATTACCAATTCAGATCTCAGCCCAAAATGCTACAGCTTATGTACCATGTTTTATTTGTAAGTTTATTAGTCATGTTACCAAGGTAGGAAAAAACCTTGTGAGGAAAAAATGTGTAATAAATGAAGTAATGTTGGTACCTACCCGGATTATCTAGAGTTGGAACACCGATGAAGTTAAAACTGCCTAGATTTTTGTATTTACAATTTCTATCTAAAGTACCATCCAAATCATTTGTTTCAACTTCATAGTTAATCTAGGAAAACCATAGAGTAGAAATAATCAATATTACTATGAGGGCATTTTATACATGCATTTGTTAACATGGAGACACCGGCAGGAATCAGTATGGTACTGAGAAACAATTAATCATTGGTTAAATGGACCAAAGTACCCCTTTCTAGCAATAGTATGCCAACATAACACCAGTATGGATCTCCAAATTATCAAGTTAAGTTGACCGGTCCTCGAATTGTTCCATCTCAACTATTTAATGTATATAAGTGTAGAGAACTAAGAGATAGATAGTTCACAAATTACAACTTAAAAAACAAATGTATGAGTATTCACAAACTGCGCCCCCTTAGAGCCTCTCAGTTTCTCAGGTAACTCCAATCTTATTTCGGCTTCAACTTTTTTGCCTCAAGCTAGGGCAGGGACATTACCTCACATCTAAGCTTCGTGAAGCTGTGGTCGCTCCTGGCAACGTCTAGGAAGAAGAGATTGTCCGCGGCAGCCCTTCTATCAGGACGACGTACGTCACACACGACCGCGGCTTCCCATAAAATCAACTTGTTTGATGAAAGACTTTGGCGCGATAAGGATTTAGCCCAAAATCAATCGACCCAGGTAACCCTACTATGGAAGCAAAAATACTGAATGCTTACAGTTTATCAACATTTAGTTGATATATCTTATTAACAAAAATAATTGAAGCAAAACTGTTAGGATTCACATCAGGAAATTCTAGTCTAACCTTCCTTGATATAGACCAATTAAATTCAGCCCAGTGGAACACAAATCACCTAGTACAGTAACTCATCTTGGTTTTGCATGTACCAAAAAACTGGTCTGAAACATCTATGAAACTACTAAAGCATCATGCAAGACAGAAATCTGGCAGTGTCATTAAACTGTGAGATATATCAATTCACCCTTGTTCTCAAGCTAAATCAGCATAAACAGAATGCAAAGAACAACTCAAGCTAAGTCAGAGTATCATGTTTAGCTCCATCGAGATTCAGATATCAAAAGCTACAGGGCATTAATCGCTGAGAACTGAATCAAATCTGCTTGATGCAAAACAACCATCCCCACTTTCGTTGGACCCATGGAATTCGACGAAGAACTCCTGCATCCTGCCATTCACCATCTCGACCCTGTAGTCTCTCATCATCCTGTAAGGCACCAGAAATCCAGATCAGGCTGGTAATCCCTCGTCAAAATCTAAGAATAGTTTGTTACACGCACAACTTCATCAAACCCAGCCACAACATAATCCAAGAAAATCCAAGATCAGAGTGGTAATCCTTCGTCAAACCCATCCACAACTTAACAGTAGAAACTTACCAAGTAAGAGAGAAATACCATGACAACATCACTCTGTTCTCAAACATATCTGAGTTACAGACAAACAAATACAAAAAGAAAAATAAGGTAGAACTTTTCAGGCTTGCCAATCATTGTTACATAATAGTACATACAGTAAGTGCGCTTTTAACCTGTTGATGATTAAAACAACTCAGCACACATGGGCATGAGCCACGCCAATACAAATAGAGTCGTAGAGATAGATTTTGGGAGTAGCAAGAAGTAAACGATATCTCTAATAAAGCAAAGTTCATAAAATAGATAGTATTTTTACAATGCATGAAGTATACAACATTCCCAGCTTGGTTTGCACATAAAAATTAACCAAATTGTCCTCCTGTAAAAATGTAGGATGAAAAAAAGATCACCCAGCATAAGCCTAATTAATTAAGAAAACATAAGAGCGAGTCAGTGAAATGCTGCCTTGAGTTAGTACCAACACTCTTCCAGTCAAAAGATGAAGTCGGTCTTCAGTAGCAAAAACACTCTAGTTTACTACTGCCATATTTTAGATTTAAATAGAGCACCACCTACATGAAAGAAGATGATAATTATACAGTTTACTCGATGCAATTATTTTGTCAAACTAATTAAGAAAGAAGACTACATGAAAGTAAGATTCTATACAGAAGGAACCGATTCAAACACTCACTATACTCCATTATATCAAAATGATTATGTGGACATTCGAGCAAGGTAGCCCTGTTAGGATTTCCTGCCAAGAGTCCGAAAGAAAATTTACTGCTGGTGTCGTTGTTGAACATGTCATTGATGAAATGGAACTGATCCACACTTATATAGATGTATTTACTGCACCCAACAGGACCCCAGAGCACGAGCCGACGTGATGGGATTCAGGCTACAGAAAACTCGGTTTTATGCATATTATTATTCTGCTACCTGCAACAAAGTTCCATTTAGCTAACTTATTTACATTACATTTCGATTCCTTAATTTTCAACATAAAAGCCCATAAATAAGGAAAAACTTTACTCCATTAATACACATACTTAGCATTTTGATCTGAAACAATTTCAACATTTAGATCAAACATCACATCAGCCCATAGCTGATGGACAATGCGCCTCACTACTGTGGTGAACTGATGATCGTACAAATTACTGCTACCGAATTTTAACATGCTTCTTGTAAAAAGATCCAAAGATAAATGGAATATAGTAGCTTGTGGTGTACCAGGGATTTTACTGATGGGCGTGATGGGTACCAGAAATTCAGGTAATTAGATCACAGCCCTTCGCTGCCGCTTGTGTGATGCACCTTGGGCAATGCATCTTGTTCGATTCTAGTAAGACACGCACACAGGGTCACGTTCGATCAGCTCTGGATCTTAAACATGAATCTCAGTACAAACTGGGAAAAACACACAAGAATCATAGGGAAAACAATCTGAGCTTGCAAACGAAAAATTTCCATACATATGCAATATTATACAATATAAATTAAGAATTCAACAGCATCACCAGCCAACGCCCCGCACCAAAAGCAATCAAGAGCGCACGCCTAGAAGCAATCAAGCACGCATGCCAGCAGCAATCAAGCGTGCACGCCCAGCAGACATCAGAACCGACGAAAGGAAACAACAGAACATATGAGAACTGAAGTAGATCATGCAGGGAATGGGCAGGAATACACCTTGCTGGCAGCGGCTGAGGCGACTCTAGGCGAGGGAGAGGGCGACTGCACACGATTGCGAGGCGATTCCAGGCGGCGACGAGCGACCCTAGGCGACAGCCGCGACGCGCTCGTGAGGTTTCTCCCAAGGTCTCGATCCAATCTGCTGCCCTGGTCAATCGATCCAATCTGCCGCACATGAACTAACAGATCAGGTCGCCCTGCGCTTTGAGCCGCCTGTTGATCTCAAGGCAGAAGGGAGGGCGCCACCGGTGGTGGGATCCAGGTGACCTAGGCGAGGCGGCCTCGCGTGCAGGGTATGTAAACAGGGCCACCAGCCGCGTTCGATGCAGGGGATAGGGACGGCGCAGCCGGCGGATAATGAGGCAGAAGAAAGGGCGCCGCTGGTTAATCTCGAGGCAAAAGGGAGGGCGCCGCTGGTGGCGGGATCCAGGTGACCTAGGCGAGGAGGCCTTGCGTCCAGGACGGCGGCGGTGAGTGGTGATGGATTCACGGGAGAAGAAAAAAGACGACCGGTGAAGTGGTAGTAACTTACCAGTGGCAGGGGCGGGTAATTTGCTCCAACTTCGGGGCAAAATGGTCTTTTCCAGACAAACGGTTGATAGAAACGTTGCGTTCTTTATTATTATTAGTATTAGTATAGATTAGGCGGCCGGTGCCGGTTAAATCGGCCCCGATAGAAAATTGACATCCCATGCGCTTACATGACTCAAAATTTTATCACGTCGCGCTCTTTCTAAAAAATAACCATATACTTCGATTTTTAAACTCGTACAGTTATTAGTGGGACCCGCTTTATGATGACCACATGCGACATAATCTATGTTATTAGTATGAGTAGTCGATAAATTACTAATTAAAAAAGTTCGGTATTTATTGAGTTTTTTTAGGTACAATTAGAGGAAAAGAAAGAGAGAAAAATAACAAACAAACATAAATAAGAATCAAAGAAAATTGATAGTTCCAATTTTGTTTGGAATGTTTGCAAGATGGCGAAATCCATTGATGAAAAATAATACTTGACCGAGTTTACGAGAAAACCTAACTAAAAATTCATACACTAATCTATGTGAACATTTCGGCTTACGAACCACATCCACATGAGCACACGATAAGGACCCTCCTTGTCTAAACTTCGGCCAAGAATGGCGAGGGGTCGGAACACAAGGCCTCTAGACCTTGTCACAATCAATGCAACACATCTGGGAAGCACAACCTGACTCCAAGATAGCATATGTCTACGTACACCTACCTATAACGCTTAGGAAAGTCAATAAGTGGATAGTAGAATCTGATCGGGCCTAGGGGAAGCGTCGCCAAGGAAACAACACCAATGTACTTTACACCCCTGGAGGCCCACGCTTTAAGTAGTGGCAAACACTGACTTCATATGGCGTCTGTGGACTCCAAGAGAAACCCTACAATGCTCTCCGAGAAGGAGACAACATCATGGTGTCGCCGCCAGTTTCTCATGTTGTCCGAGAGAGGGCCAAACAACTAGGGCCAAGAAGGTGATTGACCCGAAAGCAGTGACATCGTCTTCCTCGGTGGTGAGGACCGAACTTGGGTATGAATGAGCCATCGAATGACTGTAACACCTAGTACGTAATATAGTTGTTTCTGTTACTGACTCATTGATCGTAGCACAACTGGAGCAACATAAACTTATATGTTACTACATCAATATGTCAGTAACATTCTTGGATCTTACCATGTATCTGTTACTGCCAAACCGTGTAACACAAATGATGAGTTACTACAATTTTACCCGTAACACAGTTTTTCAAGTGTTACATTGTAACTACCTCGGTGAATTACGCTCTTAGTTACATGCCTGGATGAACGAAAGTGGTTAAAATAGTACGGTGGGGCCCAGGGCCACTCACGGTAGACCTTTCGGCCGTCCTAACTACTTTCAGACAACGGGACGAGAACGAGCGATGTAATCGGCAGGCGAAGGGTTCAACTACATACACAAATGAGTATGTATGCAAGCCACACACAACAGTCCTCAGAGCCATTCCATCTAAAAGAAATAGAAATATTGCAACGCCATACGGCAAGATCCAAATGTCCTAGATAAATATAATAATTTAGGATAGCTCCTCATACATCACACATCAGAGTATCAGGCGGAAGCGAAAAACAAGATCTGAGTACGGATAAGAAGCAAATCGGCATAAGATGCCCCATAAATAAACACATCCCGCCCACAGATCTCATGGATCCCCGTTCCCGGAATCTCTACACCGAACGATCGTTGCCAACATCATCTGTCTCTTCCACCCAGTATCCATCTTGCGGGTACACCTGTTCATCTGAATCAAACAATTTATCGTGTGAGACCCTAGGGGTACTTAGCAAGTCTTTATGCCGCTAAAGGGGACACAACCTGGGGTGACGCAATTGCAGCAAAAGATAATACCTAACAACTCTACAGATACTCGCTATCCATCCGCCTAACCAATGATAGACGGATGTCCGTGAATTAAGAACAACAGTTATAACAGTATAATTAACAGATCCATCCTCCTCCTCGCTTACCAACGAGGAAGCGGACGAACAACCCCCATCATTCCATGAGTATTGCACTATTTACTAGTCAAGTACTTAGTCAATTTAAAAGCGGTACTTTAGTTATACTTGTCTATGATCGAGAAACTGTGCTCCAAGTCGTCCATAACCGCGGACACGGCTTTCAGAAAGATTTACCCTGCAGGGGTGCATGAATAGCAACACACACTCGATCAACCTCGGAAAAACCAAATCAAAACCCAATGAGGCATTCACGACAAAGCAATCACAGGATTCAGAAATATTTCAGGGGGCCACCCCAATAAGCTACCCGCAACGAAGTTGGCCGGCTCCGAGACGGACCCAGGGTTTGCGATGACGACTGTAAACGACGGGGAACCCGAAAATGTGACTGGGCTTGTCGATACCGCGAAAACGTGGCGCGATCCAAAACAGGACAGGTGCTCCTCCCACAATCTTAAATAAAGCAGTAACATGGCATAAGTACAGAATAGTAATAAAACCCCAAACTAATTGTGGCCCCAAGAAATAAGAATGAATCAAGCTCTGGCTCAGGGGGGTCCATAAGGCCTCCCGGATGTGGATAGTGTGAGTAGTCAAGGAACAGGAATCAAGTACTCGGGGTCCTACGGGACACAAGTGAGCATAAGAAACCAAATAGCAGATATTGCCCACCAGTGCCTCTTTCATTAGTTATCCCATTACTACTCAGATTAAGTTGTTTAGGTACCTCATTATTCATCAGACACTCACATACCCTACTCATGCTTTTCTACGACTCGCATGGCTCAAACAACTCATGTAGTAATGGCTCATGGGATGGAGGAACAAGCTTGGGTGGGGTTTAAAAATAAAAGCTATGCAGTACTTGGGATTCAATTTAATGCAATCGTGACTCAATGATGCAAGAATAAGATAGAGGCAATAGGTACTGTATGTATGCAAGCATGTGGTAGTGCTTGCCTGGCAGCTCAGTTGAAGCGAGAGATGGATCTGGGTAGTACTCCTGTGATTCCTGGTAATTCTCCTGCTGGGCGTCTATTCGAAGAAGAACCAAACAAACAAGGGCCAACATAAATAAAGTGCACAAGCATAGGAAATAAAATGCGACAAGCAAACAAGCATGCCATGATGAATGAGGCACAATTTGCATGGCATTAAAGTAGCATGGCAATGGTGAGGTGTGGATACAAGAAATAAAGCATCTTATTATTTATTTAACCAAGTTTTATTATCATAAACAGTTCAGGTTTTAAATAATGACATGATGCATGCTTCAATTCAGAACAAGAACTGCCTAGATAGAACGGGCTCGTCGCGCTGATCGATTTAGACATATTATTTGCCCAATTTGGAGTTATAGAATTAAAGTTATTAATTAATTAAGGAAAGGGCATTTTATTGTAATTTTAATCATCTCGAAAATTTAAAGTGTTCAAACATTATTTTGAATGGCATATTTGAATTCCTCACATTTTTCTGATTCCAAAACATATATTACTTGTATTATTTGGATTTATATTTGAAAAGTTATTTGAATCTGAATTTAAAAACAATTTTTGAAAAGGTTTAATTAAAACAGGCACAGGAAATACTTTTCTTACTCAGCCCGTCCCAGCCATAGCCACTGATGGGTGGGGCCAAACGGACTGGGGCCACGCGCGCAGAAAATCCTTTTTCTACCGCGGCTCTGGCTAGCCCACGCGGTTGACAAGCGGGCCCAGCGGCTACGGCCCACATGCCAAGGGTGGGGACTGCGGGGGCTGACAAGTGGGGACTAGCTGGACCGCGGGTTACGGGCCGAGGAACCTGGGGGGTTTTTGGCAAGATTGCCAGGGCGGCTGACTAGTGGGCCACGAGGTACCGCGGGTTGAGAGCGAAAATAAAAAGAGGGGGCTTTTGTAAAACTACCACAGGCCCGGTACTGTTCTTCGTTCTCTTCGGTCTGACGGGAAACCAGCGCACAGCGCAGAGCGGGGGATCGAACCCGGGTCGCGGGCGCCCGCGCTGAGGGGGCTAGCCAGTGCGGCGGGGCTAGGGGAGTTGACAGGAGGGGGGCTGGGGCCTAGTTAGGTTGTGACGCGGGGCGGGGAGCGTGCAAACAACGGCGAGCGACGACGCACTGAGACCGTTCGACGGAAAGAGCAGCGGCGCTAGAGCTGTACGGCGGAGAGGAGGTTGTCCAGGAGGTGGAGGAGCTTACCGCGGGGAGGCTGCCGGTGTCAAAACAGGGAGGGGTGCAGCGGATCGTGGACGATGCAGGCGCTCTGGCGGGCTAGGGTTTCGATGGGACGGCGCGGTACTGGCGCTTCTGGGGCTTGTCGTCCACGTTGGCGCATACAGGGCGACGTAGAGGAGCCTCCTCGGTCTTCCAGGCCACCTCCACGACGCGCTGGCCGGTTGGAACGAGGGGGGGCGATGTGTTGCTGGCGGCGACCGGCGCTGGCGACGGAGAGGAAGAAGGAGGAGAGGAGGGCAGGCTCGGGGCAGATCTGGGAGCTGCCAGGAGGCGTGTGAGAGGAGGGGAAAGTGAGGGAGAGGGAGGAGATGGCGTGTGGGCGCGGGGCAGGTAAAGTAGCCTCGACCCTTTTCCTCCTTCTCCTCGGGCACGTGCTTGTCGTGGGGGCTAGGGCAGGGAGAGGGGAGGCTGCAGGTGGGGACGGTGTGGAGTAGCTGCAGGGTGGGGCTAGCACGCGGTAGAGAAGAGAGAGAGGAGAGGGGGGTAGCTCGGGCTAGGGTAGATGGGTAGCTCGGGCTAGGGTTTTGTTAGGGTTAGGGTGGCTGGGATGTGGGCCAGGGAGAGGGTGGCCGGGTGTTCATCAGCAGGTTAGAGAGAGAGGGAGAGTAAGAGAGAGAGGTGGGAGGAGGTTTAGGGTTTAGTAGAATTAGGGTTAGGAGAAGAATAGAGAGAGGAGCTAGGTTAGATTTTATCAGGTCTTTAGATTTTAAAATTTGTTTATGAGACCATACCAAAAGGAACATGGAGCTTGATCTAGCTTGAGCTAAAGTGGAAGAGAAACAAGAAAGAAAGAAAGAGAGAGAAAAGAGATGTGTGGAAAGAGTCTCATATGATCATGCATGGAGAAAAATAAAATAAAAGAAAGAGATGTGGGTGAGGATATGGGAATGGTGGAATGGAAGGAGATGGTTCACAAAGAAATAACCACTAAAGTCAAAGGCAAAACCCATGGGATAAAAGGTGGTGGTACTTTTGCATGGCCCATGCAAAAATAATAATGCCATGATTTATTTTGTGATAAAAATAATAATATGATGGCATTATTCTTATGCATTTCCCAGAAGTGGAATAAAAGCCAAGCAAAAGATAAGTAGGATTAGATCCACCCCACCACATGAGCTAGGATAAAATCAAAAGAAAAAGAATTGCAAGCTCATGGACTAGTAGGATGGTGGAATTATAAAGTGGTGAAAAGAAAAGATAATGGAGGTGAATAAAAGATATGCCCCCAACTCAACTTGGGCATTTAGACAATATATCAATAACCAAATACAATATCAAGAGGCAAATACAATTAATAATGCATGTGAGAGAAGAACCAAAAGAAAAAGAGTTTTATATGATGCTGAAATGCAAGGTGGCATGATGACATGAGCATGATATAATTATGATGCCACAATTATATATAGGAAGTAGCCATTATCTTACTAGACCAAGTAGCATTACAATTGTTAGACAATTGGGATGCTACAACTCTCCCCCACTAAACAGGAATCTCGCCCCGAGATTCTAGGAAGAAGAAGAGTCAAAGAGGATAGGATACTTGGCACGGAGCTCATCTTCACGTTCCCAGGTGGCTTCATCAACGGAATGGTGCGACCACTGCACCTTGCAGAACTTGATGGACTTGTTGCGAGTCCTTCTTTCCGCGACTTCAAGAATTTTTGTGGGGTGTTCTTGATAAGACAGATCTTCTTGGAGATTAATGAGTTCATGGTCCACGGTCCTGGCGGGATCCTTGAAGCAATTCTTGAGTTGAGAGATGTGGAAAACATCATGGACTTTGAGTTGTTCAGGGAGCTCAAGAGCATAAGCAACTTCTCCTCTTCTTCCACGAATTTTGAAAGGACCGATGTATCTAGGAGCCAGCTTTCCTTTGATACCAAAGCGGTGCGTGCCTCTCATGGGAGTGACATGAAGGTAAACGAGATCACCAAGAACATACTCCATGTCCGTGTGCTTTCTGTCATAATTGCTCTTTTGGCGACTTTGAGCAATCTTCAGATTTTCAAGAATGATGTGAACTTTCTCCTCCGCTTGAGTTACAATGTCGGGGCCAAACAATAATCTTTCACCTGCGCCCGACCTACCAATCGGAGTTCTGCATTTGCGACCATAGAGAGCCTCAAATAGTGCCATCTTTAGACTTTTCTGGAAACTATTGTTGTAAGAGAATTCAGCATAAGGAAGACATTCTTCCCACTTCATGCCGAAAGAGATAACGCAAGCACGGAGCATATCTTCTAAAATCTGATTGATCCTTTCAACTTGTCCTTGCGACTGAGGGTGGTAAGCTGTGCGGAAGTTTAATTTTGTTCCCAAAGCATTTTGGAAACTTCCCCATAACTTGGAAGTGAAGATGCTTCCACGGTCTGAACTGATCTCAAGAGGAACTCCATACAGAGAGACAATTCTGTTGATATAGAGCTCAGCCAACTGAATTGCAGAAATTGTTTCCTTGACTGGAAAGAAGTGAGCTACTTTGGAAAGCCTGTCAATGACAACAAAGATTGCATTGTTGCCCTTCTGCGACCTTGGAAAACCAGTGATGAAGTCCATCTCTACTTTCTCCCATTTCCATTCTGGAGGCTTCAATGGCTGTAGAAGACCAGAAGGTTTCTGATGGACAGCTTTAACTCTGGGACAAACATCACACTCCGAGACATACTTGGCACAATATTGTTTCAAACCAGGCCACCAATATTGTGTTTTCAAGTCCATGTACATCTTAGTGCTTCCAGGGTGGATAGAAAGAACAGAATCATGTGCCTCCTTGAGAACTTGCTCTCTTAAACCCGGGTAGTTCGGAACAAACATCCGGTGTTCAAAGAAAAGAGTGCCTTGGTCGTCAACGTGGAAAGGCTCATACTTCAGAAGCTGAATGTTGGAGATGATCTTTTTAGTATAAGGATCCCCAAGCTGAATGGAACAGACCTTTTCTTCCAAGAGAGGTGTTGGTACAAGGTTCAGAAGATACCCTTGATCCACAATTTCAAGATTTAGCTTGCGGAACTCCTCGCACAAGAGAGGCTGTTGTTCTTCCACCATGAGGTTGTTGACATAAGCTTTTCGACTGAGAGCATCGGCCATGACATTGGCTTTGCCCGGAGTGTAGTTGATGGTCAAATCGAAATCATTGATTGTTTCAATCCACCTCCTCTGACGAAGGTTGAGATCAGGTTGTGTGAAGATATACTTCAGACTCTTGTGATCAGAAAAGATCTCACAACGGTTGCCAAGCAAGTAATGCCTCCATACTTTCAAAGCAAAGACAACTGCTGCGAGTTCGAGGTCATGTGTAGGATAGTTGATCTCATGCGTCTTCAACTGACGAGATGCATAAGCAACAACTTTTTTTTCTTGCATAAGGACCGCACCTAATCCTTGCAATGAGGCATCACAGAATATTTGGAAAGGCTTTGATGTATCTGGAGGAACCAAGACTGGTGTGGAAGTGAGCTTCTCTTTGAGTGTTTCAAAGCTTGCTTGACATGCAGGAGTCCAAAGGTATTTCTTGCCTTTCTTGAGGAGATCGGTAAGAGGCTTCGCAATCTTTGAGAAATTTTGAACGAAGCGACGGCAGTAACTGGCCAAACCAAGGAAACTCCGGACTTCTTTGACATTTATGGGTGGAAGCCAGTCCATAATTGTCTTAATAGTTTCTGGGTTGACGGCAATGCCCTTGGCAGATATGACGTGACCAAGGTATGTGACTTGAGGCAGCCAAAACTCACACTTGGAGAACTTTGCATACAAGCGGTTCTCACGAAGCTTGTTTAGGACACATCGAAGGTGTTCTTCATGTTCTTCCTTAGACTTAGAATAGACTAGAATGTCATCCAGAT
The DNA here is from genome assembly GCA_910589775.1 of Avena eriantha. Lineage (NCBI taxonomy): Eukaryota > Viridiplantae > Streptophyta > Magnoliopsida > Poales > Poaceae > Avena > Avena eriantha. Next base: position 79,038,918 of record OU342744.1, on the reverse strand, counting down.
AGACCACAACGAACTTATCAAGATACTCCATGAAAACCGAGTTCATAAGCCTCGAGAAGGTGGCAGGTGCATTGGTGAGACCGAAAGACATGACCGTGTACTCATACAGGCCATAGCGGGTGGTGAAAGCTGTTTTAGGAACATCTTCCTTGCGGATCTTGATTTGATGATAACCACTTCTCAAATCAAGCTTAGAGAATACCACAGTTCTAGCTAGCTGATCGAAGAGATCATTAATCCGCGGAAGGGGATATTTATTCTTGATTGTTTTAGCATTGAGTGCCCGATAGTCAACACAAAGTCTATCAGTCTTGTCTGTAATAGTATACGCAAATAGGAGTGCAAAATAGATAGATCTTGTTTCTCATCGTACTATTTTTTTCCCTGTAATGCAACCTAGACGTGACTGCTACAGTACTATATTGGCACAACTTCTGCTTTTGGTGCTACAAGATAAATGTGGAACTCTCTATATAACATTACTGTACTTGTACTTCTTGTAGTACGTACTACATGGTAGTATTACTACTACTATACTCCATAGTTTTTCGGACGCGCAATAAAGTAGTTCAGTAAGTCTGTTTGGTCAAACTGCATACAACAAGCATTGGTTTGACAGGATAATTCAGTTTTTTAGATATTCAAATTTCTACTCCAGCTCGATGGCTCAAGACACGAAGCAGCTAGTACTCCTCTATCCTCCGGCTATCACCCAGATCAAAATGAACAAGAAAAAGATTGTGTCTCTTGGAAATTTCCTTGGCCATTTATTACCTGTGGAGCTTTATTTTGTTTCCTTTCAGGCACCTGGAAAGACTGATACGTATTAGTACGAGTAATAACGTCTTACGATTGGGACCTACAGCTAGTACTAGACATAGACTCTAGTAGGTACGCTCGTCACACTAAATTGTCCAAGAGGTGGAGTTCCTTTTTTTGTCCAAGAGGTGGAGTTCCTTTTTTTTCTCCAAGAGGTGGAGTTCCTTTGTTTTCCTGAGAGAGGAAACATTTTTTTATTCCTTCTTTGATTCAAAGAAAATTCAAAGGATTTGTGAAGTATTTTGTCCCTTAGGAAATAATCCTACGCTATTTTTTTGATTCATAGGATTCCAATATATCGGAATTATGTCCCGTTTGGAATGCATGATAGGAAAAATATAGGAATAGGAAAAAACACGGGGAATTGAGATTCTTTCAAAGTATTCCTTTGCCCTCTATTTTTTAGGAAAATTTCCATCCGCTCCAACCTCATGCTATAATTGCTTTGCTTTTCCTATGATTCAAACACATACTTGATCCAAATTCCTATAGTTTCCTCTTTCTTTGTTTTGAGAATCCTACAAATTAAACGAGCCCTAAGAGATGGTCTTCCTTTTTTTGTCTTTGATCATTTTTTTTTGTTTGAACATAGGGTCATAGAGCTTCCTGGAAACACGAGGAGGTAGGAAATTGCACAAACCTCCAACAATTGCATTCGAAATAGCAGGGAACTCCAGATAATCAGGATAGTATAGTTGCAAGAAACTACTACAATTACTTTTGGATACAAATTCCTATAATTTTGGATACAAATTACTTTTGGAACTCCAGATAATCAGGATAGTATAGTTGCAAGAAACTACTACAATTACTTTTGGATACAAAATCCTATGTCCAAATTCCTATAGTTTCCTCTTTCTTTGTTTTGAGAATCCTACAAATCAAACGAGCCCTAAGAGATGGTCTTCCTTTTTTTGTCTTTGATCATTTTTTGTTTGTTTGAACATAGGGTCATAGAGCTTCCTCGAAACACGAGGAGGTAGGAAATTTCACAAACCTCCAAAAATTGCATTCGAAATAGCAGGGAACTCTAGATAATCAGGATAGTATAGTTGCTAGAAACTACTACATTTACTTTTGGATACAAATGCTGCAGATAGGAAAAAAATCGATTAGGCCTCTTAACATTATTTCTTACATACGCGGGGCTCAAGAGTTGGAGCTCTTTGCAACTACGGCTCTAATTGTTGGTGGTTTGTGCAATTAGCCTCAATTGGAGCTCCACCCCCCCACTCGCCCACCTTCTCCATCTCACCCGGACGCCTGCTCCCGCCAATGATCTTCCCTCCCTACCCCACCCCCACCCCACCCAACCCAAAGAAAGCCCTTCAAACATCATCCGCGGCCTCCTTCCATGGTGAGATCGAGCAAGGTCTGTAAAGAACCTGAGCAGTTTCAGAAGGTGTTCACTGAAGGCCCTCTTCAAGTACTCATCAACCATTGCAACGCCACCATCGCTGCAGGCCTCGTCGGTTCGTCCAAATATATTCTTCAATCAGCAAAAGAGAGCGGAACTACGCCTTCTTCTCATCCGTTTGGCCTCCCATGTGTTCTTCATTCTCACCTGACGGTGAGACCATGGGAATCTAAAGACTGCTTCAAAGTGGCGGGTAGACCGTGCAAGCTGACACCGCTGGATAGGTTCTCCTTCGATGTTGTGATGACAAATGGTTTTGATCTGCAGCGAGCAGGCAGCAATGGAGATTGGATCGTCACAGTTTGGCCCGATTTCATGTGGGACCTTGTCAACGTGTACACTCATCGCAACATTGTTATTCTGCAAGTGTCGGGGTTTGAACCGACCGAAGGTTCTACACTAACATTTCAGGATGATGTTGATGAACGTCAACGAACTAAACTGCAGAAGACAGGCATTTGCCAAGTTCAGACAGCTGCTGGGGGATACAAAGATTTCTCTATTATCACCATTTTCGAATTCAAGATTGTTGTCCTTAATGGGAATTATAGTCATGGATGGCCAGTTTGTGTGAATGAGTTTATGCATTTATCGAATTCAAGATTGCTACTTCAGATACTGCGATGCTATTATCCAACACGATCGTGTGTTCGCCGTGACCAAGAATGGATGTGTTTATGCATGGAAGTCTCTAGAACTTGGTAAATTCTCCTATCTACGTATTTTATTAGCTTTATTCCTGAATCGACGCAAGCTAATTTTTCTGAACTTTCATTAGTTAGTAGGAATTCCATAAAAGTTTAGTTTATTTGATTCGAAGGAATTCCCTAGGAATTTCAGAGGAATATAATCTTTAGGAAGTTTTCTTACATATAAGTAGTTTGTTTCATATGATTGAGTTCTACTGATAGTATTGCTTCGTCTCCTAGTACATCCCATGGACAATATGGTATCTACTAGTAGTAAGTACTTATGTGAGACTCAGATATTATTCCTAAATCGATGTAAGCTATTTTTTCTGAACATTCGTTGCTTAGTAGGAATTTCATAGAAATTTTAGCCTGTTTGATTCGTACGAATTCCCTAGGAATTTCAGAGGAATGTAATCCTTACTAAGTTTTCTTACATATAAGTAATTTGATTCATAGGATTGAGTTCTGCTGATAGTATTGCCTTGTCTCCTAGTACTAGTACATCCATACAAAATATGGTATCTATTAGTAGTACTTACATGAGACTTAGATACTAGACATATGACATAGCATCACTATATAGAATTATAATACTAGGTAAATCTCAAAAAAATAGAAATTTGATCGACATCTATAAAGTATGGGTGCATATTTAGTTCTTGTATTTTGTATCATGTAGAAGTCAACGTTTATTAGGTACTAGTACTTGTAAATTTTGTTAACATGGTCTAGAAAAATGAAGGAGAAGATTCTGGAATGATGGAGAAGTGTGTTTTGCCGATTGTGCATAGCGTTCATTGTGCTAAAGACTATCAATAGAATCTTCAAGTAGATGTTAGAATGGAAAAGAAGATCCAACGGCTGGCAATGGTGGGATTCACAAGTCCTGATCCAACAGTCAATATTCAAAGTTATTCATACACTATCTAGTGGTTAGATAAGATATTAAACCTCCTAGAAATAATCGTTGTTGGTTTTCCTTTGGTATATAAGACACCAAAATCTTGTAGGATCCAACCTTGTTTTTTTCCCTATGATCTTTACATTCAAGATCCTATAGGATTATTTCCTATGTCATTTGATACTATGATTCAAACCGTGTCTGTAGGAGAATTTCCATATCATATCCCCATTTTGAAAAGAATTAGAATTTCCATAGCATCTCCCTAGGTTGGCATTTTTTACGCAATCAAACATCTTAAGTATAATCAAGATTTTTGAAAATAGTATTATATATCAACTTCTACAATGTTAGATCAATATCAGTATTATATCCATGTTACATTTCCTTTCCCTTTTAAGGTCCTATCCTTATCCATTCGCCACGCGATGTGCTTTACCTGACACAAGGGTTTGCTGAGGATGATGAGGAGAATGATCCTCGTAGGTGGTGGTTATCAAGATCTCCTGGTGGTTCAAGACTTCTACTGGTCTATACATATGGTGTCTCAGGCAATGCAATTGTTGATGATACTACTATTGTTCACTATGGTCGCACCGTTCGCACCTATCCTTCTGGGTTGGAGTGCATGGTGTTCTCGATGGACACAAGCCAATTAACTGCAGCTAACCAATGGAAAAGGGTTACTGACCTTGGATCATATTCTCTTTTCCTTAGCGTAAACTATCCGATTAACATTGTAGTAGGCGATGCACATGATCCGCTAGAACATCTGACGATAAGGAACTGTGTTTGCACATCACACCAAGAACTTGGCTATGAGTACATGTCATGTCCTGAAATTTGTCGCTTTAGTCTGAATGGTGATGCAGCTTTTGGTATCCACACCAACACTCGCTGGATATGGTCGGAGAATCCATTTTTGTTCATCCCAAGTTTGTTAAACTCCTTGGAGTGGAACGAGCCTGTTCAAGGATAGCTCATTTGGTCTCGGCCTTATGTTCAACTCTTTCTTTTGGCTAGTTTTTAGCTGATGTACAAGTATTCAGCATTTAGTTTTGCACCCAGGCTGGCTTGTAAAATACTTTGTATGACCAAACCCCTTTTGTACACTTGGTAGTGTCTCCAATATGTATATTTCACCAAGCTTCTAAAAGAACCTTATTAGGAGTACAGTTGTACTCTACTACTACTACATAATTTCTTCCAGAATGTTGTATAATAGTAGTACTATTAGTATTACTCCTTGGAGGTCCATAGTTTTGTTTCTTTTTCACTGCAGTTTGTGTCCTATAAGCCTAAGTTGGATGTGTTGGTAAGTACTTCGCTCAGAAATTGCATGTGGTGGAAGGAACACGATGTTTCTAGGTTTACCAGTAAAAACATGTCGCTCATCATGGCATCGCTAGTGATTTGACAAGGCAATACTGTACGAAGGTGTGCTATTCTAGTTTTTTCTTCTTTTGAACAAGTACTGCTTGTCTACCTAGTAGTAGTAGTAGTAAAGGTCTAGTACTAGGAGTACCAGAGAACTCGATGAAGCTAGCTGGAGTACTACTGTCAGTTGCTACCGCAGAAGGTAGAGAATGGATTTTTTAGACACGCTGGTGCACGTGGCAGCGCGTTCCTCCTGAGACAAGATGGATTTAACTCCCTCACCGGCCTCCCCCCATGCACACACAACCTATTTTACTCACTCCCTTCTTCCCATCCACTACCGCCCCCTGGCATCTCTCTCCGTATTGTTGTTGACTAGATCCTCGGATCCATCCTCTACAGGTGGCGGTGAGATCGGCGAGGCAACCTGATGATGTTCCTCCGTTTAATAATGTAAGATGTTTTAGCTTATGTGAAACGAGTGTATCTAGATTCACTCCAAACTTACATAATAGAGTTGATGATGTGGTTAAATTTTTATTGTCGATTGCGTAGCGTTGTCATGTGTAGAGTAGTTCTTATCTCGGGTATGCATCATTTTTTGTAGACTAGGATTGCATAGAAGCTTGTTTTCTGGGCTAGATTCCATAACTAAGAACAGTGGGGATCCGTTCAAAGTTCGTAGTTAGACAGCGCAAACTTTTGAACATTTGCATATCTTTGACAATCAACATCATGTAATCAATATTACAACTTGCTGCAGAAGGAGATATGGGAAGGAGCAAAAAAGGGGATTCTCGATGAAATAGGTTCCAATCCTGTGACTTCTGCTATCCCAGATGACAAGGTAAATTAATAGAACGACGTATGTTCTTGTCGTCCCGCGCAGATGCTTTCGCTATAATCTCTGTTTATCTTGTAACTGCAGAAGCACAAAGTTGAAGAAGACTCTCAGTTTCTTGATGACAGAGTAGAAAATGGATGTCAGATTGCTACACCTAAGACACCATCTTGTTTACCTTCTGGGGAGACTGATGCAGTTGCAGCTACACCTGGTACTAATGAGCCTGCACCTGCCATCGTCGTGCTAGATGATGGAGGTGGTGGATTGGTTTTACCATCAACGAAGACTTGTGTGTTTGGAGCTGGCAGTGAAGATCCTTTAGAGGACATTGTGGTGCTCGATAGTTCACCTATTGTTGAGACTCATGCTACCGGTGGTGGCGCTGCTGTTGGTGCTGCTGATCCTGCTCCCGAAATCATCGTGCCACAGAAATGCTGGTTCGTGAGAAACCAGAGCAAGTTTTGCTCGGTATCCAGTGGCTTATCCTTTAGCATAGCTCCATTAACTCGATGTGGGTCAATAAACCCAAATCCATTGATAGCCTTGCTTTTACATTCGAGAATCTTCATTCTGCATCATTATATATAGCGTACAAAAGAATATAGTGAGTATACTTACCAGCAATGAATTGAACTAGCTGAGATAGAGACTTAGTTACATAAATAAAGTAATCACTTATAGACAATAGCAATTGAGGATAGATTTGTCGAGTTCCTTTAGATTGAATAACTGAAAAAATTCTGTAAATTCAACAGGGACCTCGTCTTCAGCGAAGTAATGCAATTTTTGAACTTTCAGTATGAGCCAATATCGCCCTTCTTTTGATGCTTTCATGTACCATTCAAGGAATTGTCGCATTTTTGTTGGCATATCCCGAAGCCTCTTAGAACTGACCAGAGGCTCCCCGTGAACAAATTTGGGTGCTACCTCAGCCTTGGGCATATCGCCGTGAAGAATGTCATGAATAGACATATTACATTGCTCAGCCAATATCTTAGCCGTTTCCGGATGGTTCTCCCTCATATAGTTGAGGTTCGGGTATCTGCACCTGGAGCGGGGGGAGTGATGACCCACAAGTATAGGGGGTGTATCGCAGTATTTTCGAGGGAAGTGAAACCCAATTTATTGATTCGACACAAGGGGAGCCAAAGAATATTCATCAGCCTTAACAACTGAGTTGTCAATTCAGCTGCACCTGGAAACAATCTTGCTCACAACAGTTTATCAGTAGCAACAGTTTTGTAGTAGGAATAGTAAAGTAACAACAGTAGTAAAGCAAAGACAGTAGTAACAAAAGCAGTAAACAATGGGATTCGAGTGCGGTAGGCATAGGGATGGATGGATGGGCGTTGCATGGACAACACAATTCACATAGCAATCAAAACATAGGGCAATTGCAGATAAATAAGAAAAGCACCCAAGTACTAGACAATCCTAGGCATGTGTTCCATATATAGTCATACGTGCTCGCAATGAGAACTTGCACAACATCTTTTGTCCTGCCAGCCCGTTTGCAGCGAGGCCTCTAGGGAACTACTAGCAATTAAGGTGCTCCTTTTAATAGAGCACCGAAGCAAAGCATTAACACTCCATGAACACATGTGATCCTCACATCAAAGCCTTTCGCTTCCGGTTATCCCGATTTCTGTCACTTCGGGGCCATAGGTTCCGGACAACAACGTGTGTATACAACTTGCAGATAAGACCAAGAACAATACTATCATAATGAATCAATAATAAGTTCAGATCTGAAATCATGGCACTCGGGCCCTAGTGACAAGCATTAAGCACAACAAGTCGCAACAAAGTCATAAAGCACTAATAAAAGATACTACGCACCATGCCCTAACAATCTGAAGCCATTACATGAACGATCTCATCCAATACCTACCATCCCCATAGCCTACAGCGGGGGATTACTCACTCATAGATGGGGGAAACATGGATGGTCGATGTAGCAGCGATGGTGATGATGATGGCGATGATCTCCTCCAATTCCCCGTCCCGGTAGGGTGCCAGAACAGAGTTTCTGGTGCTGTTTCGTGGAATCTGGTGGTGGCGGCGGAGCGGAACTCCTTCTGGAAAAACGTTGAGCCCCCCGAAGTTTTTAGGTTAGAAGGCTCCTTATAGGCGAAGAGAGAGGCCGAGGGGGTGCCTGGGGGGCCCACACCACCCCCTGGCGCGGCCTGGCTTGGCCCGCGCCACCAGGTGGTGTGGCCACCCCCTGGCTCTTCTCCATCTCGTATTCTGGCTCCTGGAGTCTTCGGATGAAATAGGATTTTTGGCGTATTTTCCAGGATTTTTCCTGATAGTTGATTTTCTGCACAAAAAGTAGACACCAAGGCAGTTCTGCTGACAACAACGTCAGTTCACATTAGTTGCATCCAAATCACACAAGTATAGAGGAGAAACAATAGCAAAAGTGTTCGGGAAAGTAGATACGTTTTGGACGTATCAACTCCCCCCAAGCTTAGCTTATTGCTTGTCCTCAAGCAATTCAGTTGAAAACTGAGTGCGATAAAAGAACTTTCACGAACACATTTTCTTCATATGATGTAAATATTCTCAGCAATGTGATCAACTACTTAGACAATTCATAATAAAGAGTATGCAACTGAGTCTACTTAATAGTCACTGCAAGCTAAGAAGAGATTCCAACTCAAGAATAATAAGTAGCATAAAGCACGAACATAAGCAACATTACAATGCTCATAGAAAGGTATGATAGAGTGGTATCTCGCTTGCCTTTGATTATGAATGCCAAGGCACCTCTGAAGTTCAAGTGATGACTAGAAGTAAAGATATCAAAGATACAAGCATCAAAGTCATAACACAAATAATCAAGTATTGGAACAAACACAAATAATGGCAACTATGCTCTCAAGAAGGTGCTCAAAGAATATGTGGGGACTCAACAAGTAAAATAAAAAAGTTTTGAATAATTTTGAAAGGCTTCCAGATGCTGAAAGTATGGTAGTTGTTAGCTTTGAGCTCTCATTGCCCCTATCATAGGCATCTTTAATATTGTTAAAGTGAAAGTGAGGTCCAATCTGAGTTATATGCTTGACAGACTATAAACTGGAAATCCCAAGTCCCTTGAGTACAAGGGCCGCTCCTCATGCTACTCAACTTTAGTTACCGGTAAGTTCTTGTCATCGTAAGTACGTGCGTATTATTAAGAACGGCCAACGAGGTACCCCTTGCCCGATGATATGGAAGAATCCCCATATCAAAATGACAAGGCAAGCAGACAATGAGTATCTCAGCAATCTTCTTAATTACCACGGGAAAATGGTGCCCTTTTTTTCTCTCTTTCCTCTTTTCATAAAACTCTTTTTTTTCTTTTTCTCAATAGCTATAACTCTTTTTTTATAAGAAGAATGCTTCATAGATATCATTATGGTTACGCTACAGGTTTCCACCATGTCAGCATGGATTAGACCAGCGGCCCAGACGTTTCTCTAACACACATACATAACTCCATGGACTTACAAGCTCCCCTTTTATTTCACACCGACGACATCCGCAAACAAAAGAGCAAGGTATCAACTGGGTATATATTTACAAGTGTTGAAAGCGTTCCCTGTGACAGCATGGTTCTGCTAATCCCCAGCCTATAATTTGCAAGCATATAACTTTCATGGAGAGTTCACAATTGTTCAGGTTTATTAAGTGTGGAAAATAAAGTGTGCCATCAAGTTCGTGAGAGCTTTACTAACTAACTTTATCATAACAAGCAAACATTTTATTCGGAAGAAAACAAGGCATATTGAATATGCACGGAAGTAGCAAATGATGCTAATGGGTAGGTATGGTGGACACTATGGAAATATTTGGTTTAGGGAGTTGGAAACTTGAGTAAAACACTCAGTGGAAGTGAAGGCTAGCAATAGTAAGGGAGCGACAAACGAGAGAGCAATAGCTATCATTATCATGCTTGCAACAAAACAAGACTACTCATGGCATGAAAGTGATTCAAGATCCTCAAGGCAAAATAATTCTGTTGGAGATATGCCCAAGAGGCAATAATAAAATGGTTATTATTATTATATCTCTTTATGTTTATGATAAATGTTTACATCCCATGCTATAATTGTATTAACCGGAAACATTAATACATGTGTGTTTTGTAAACATATAAGAGTCCCTAGTAAGCCTCTTGTTAAACTAGCTTGTTGATTAATGGATGATCATGGTTTCCTGATCATGGACATTGGATGTGATTAATAACAAGGTTATATCATTAGGAGAATGATATGATGGACACACACCCATAGTAAGCGTAGCATAAGATCAAGTCATTTTAGTTCGTATTGCAATAAGCTTTTAAATACATAGTAACCTAATCCTTCGACCATGAGGTTATGTTAATCAACATCACCGGATGGATACTTTGATGACCTCAAACGCCGCTTCATAACTGGGTGGTTATAAAGGTGTCATTGGGTATTCTGAAAGTATGTGTTGAAGCGCATGAACCAAGATTGGGATTTGTCCATCCATATGACGGATATATATGCTCTGGGCCCTCTCGGTGGAATGTCATCTAGTTAGCTTGCAAGCATGTGACTAGGTCACAAGGGATGACATATCACGGAACGAGTAAAGAGTACTTATCAGTAACGAGGTAGAACTAGGTATGGAGATACCGACGATCAAACCTCGGATAAGTATAGTATCGCGAGACAAAGGGAATTGGTTTCGTATGTAAATGGTTCTATCGATCACGAAGTCATCGTTGAGTATGTGGGAGCCATTATGGATCTCGAGGTCCCGCTGATGGTTATTGATAGGAGATGTGTCTCTATCATGTCTACATATTCACGAACCGTAGGGTGACACACTTAAGGTTCGAAGTTGTTTTAAGTAGATATGGAATGTGCGTTGGAGACCGAATGTTGTTCGGAGTCTCGGAATGGATCCGGGACATCACGAGGAGATTCGGAATGGTACGGAGAATAAGATTCATATATAGGGGATCATTTTCTGAGTTAGGAAATATTCCGGAGTATTTGTATGAGGGTTCTAGAAGGTTTCGGAATGTTCTGGAAGGTTCTAGAGGATTTCTTGGAGTTTGCTTGAAAACCAAGAAAGGGTCAAGGGAAACCAAGTGGGGCAAGACACGGATTCGTGGGGGAGGAGGACTCCTCCCCCCTTCCCACCGCCGGCCATAGTAGGGGAGTCCTACTAGGACTCCCCCTCCCCAGGCGCGCCTCCCCCCCTTAAATAGAAGGGCAGGGGCGCCCCCTCCAAGTCCTCTCCCACAACTCCAATCTCTGCCGCCTCTCTCCTCCACCTTTCTTCTGCACAGGCATAGGCGAAGCCCTGCAGAATTCTCTACTCCACCACCACCACCACACCGTCGTGCTGCTGGGATTCCGTGGAGAAGATCTACTACCTCCGCTGCTCGCTGGAACGGGGAGAGGAAGGTCTGCTTCGACTCCGCACGTGTGACCGACTGTGGAAGCGCTGCCGAAACGCGGCGCCGGAAGGATCGTCCACTTGACCGACTGCGGAAGCGCTGCCGGAACGCGACGCCGGAAGGATCGTCCACACAATCTTGAGATCAGCAAGTGATCGACTACATCAACCACAAGATCTAATCTCGTTAACGCTTTCGGATCTACGAGGGTTAGTTCCTATCTATCTCGTTACTCATGTCTAATAGATTAGATCTTGGCTTTTATCTAGATTAGATCTGGGTTTTGTTCGTTCTTGCGGTAGATTTTTTTTGTTTTCCATGCTACGAACCCATCAGTGGTATCAGAGCCGTATCTATGCGTAGATCTGTTGCACAAGTAGAACACAATGTTTTTGTGGGCGTTGATGCCTTTGTTGTCGGTATGGTGGGATGAAGCGGCTCGGGCTAACATTACATGTCATCGCACATGAGACTTGCTCCACGCTTGACGTGCAACTTGCTTTGCACAAGTGGCTTTGCGGGTGTCTGTCTCTCCCACCATAGTTAAGATTCAATTTACAATGATCAGCTTGACAACACTTGTATCAACGTTGTGGTCCTTGTTCGTAGGTAAGATCGGTCTTATGCGAAAGCCCCAAACCACGTAAAACCTGCAAAGAAAATTAGAGGCGTCTAACTTGTTTTTGCAGGGGTTTTGTGATGTGATATGGCCATCATGTGATTGTGATTGTATTTGATGTATGCAATGATCCTTGTTGTAATATGGAAACCGGCAGGAGCCTAATGGTTGTCTTTAATTCTGTTAAGACCTGCGTGTCTATTCATCTTGTAATAGCTTTATTCCAAGTAGTTGTAATAGTTGTTGGTGATGATGGACAACCATGAAGCGGCGCCACTGACCTTGACGCAATGCTGGTGATGATGGAGATCATGTTCGTGCTTTAGAGATGGAGATCAAAGGTGCAAGAAGAAAAGTCCATATCATATCACACTAATTATGAATTGCCTGTGATGTTAATCCTTTATGTATCTTGTATTGCTTAGATCGCGACGGTAGCATTATAAGATGATCCCTCTCACTAAATATCAAGTAATAAAGTGTTCGTCCTTAGTTGGCACTGTTGCTAAGACTCGTCGTTTCGAAGCATCTCGTGATGAGCGGGTGTGATAGACTCTACGTGTGCATACAACGGGTGCAAGCCAGATTTGCACATGCGGAAACTAAGGTTAACCTTGACGAGCCTAGCATGTACAGACATGGTCTCGGAACACGGAATACCGAAAGGTAAAGCATGAGTCATATGGATGATATGATGAACATGTTGATTGTTCGCCTTTAAAGCTACATCATCTCACGTGATGATCGGACTTGGTGTAGTGGATTTGGTTCGTGTAATCACTAAAACAACTCGAGGGATGTTGTTTTGAGTGGAAGTTCATTTGTAATTTAGATTAGTCGAACTCAATTTATCATAAACACAATCAAAGTGAATTTGCATAGTTTGTTGTAGTCATTGGCATCCGTTCACCACCTTATGCTTAGTTATAATTGAGATAGTGGAACTATAGAAATTCTGGATATTTACTTTACGAACTAGTATCGTATTGTTTTGAATGTCAATTTAAAGTTTATAAGTCCTATTGCAAACTTTCAGCAAACTCTATTTACTCCATGAAGTTTAATAAATAGTATTAAATCAAGAGTAACAATTCCAGTGTTAGTATCTAATGTATCATGTTTGCCTCCATGATTCTTGATACTCAAAAGATTGTTTTTAATATCAAGTTTATCTAAGAGCTAAAAGCAATGTTTCAGAAACCATCATATGTGAAAGGTATTGCAATATCTAAAACAATGTGTTGGTTACAACATGATAGAGTATACGTCCTCATATTTGATGAGAATTTGTGAAGGTTGGATACGCTAGTCGTCCTAATCCTCCAAAGGTTTTGAAAAAGAAACATTATGCTCGCAATTCACCTTTATAAGCTATAGCATCTTGATCATGAAAGTTGTCATGATAAGGATGAATAGAAGATGTAAGTAAAATGTTTACTACACTAAAAGATTACTAAAGAATGGATTTTTGAAAGAACACCAAACATTTGATGAAGTTAATCCACTTCAAAGTGCAAGTCCAAAGGTATTGGTATTTGACTATACACACTTTGTACTATGTGTCATGTGAATGACATCACTATTGATGTTGATAGATTCTTTTAAAAGAAAAGGAATTGCTGAAAGAGAATCTATAAAATATTTGGCAGAAAATAAAAAGGTTGGAGATGTCCAACTTAGGCATATAGAATATATACATGTTATGGTTGTATTCCTTGCTTGTTAAACAATGTGGTTCTTAGGTATTGGATATCGAATTGGTTGGTATGAAGTGTCATACAGGACAACACAATTCATGAACTGCAATGGCCTAAGTAACTAGCAAGAGAAAATGTGATGATGTTCATCGAAAACAAACAAAGGGTTGTTGTGTTGCTCGTTAAACATCAAAGCTTGCCTTCAAGATTTGTTTGAATAATTGTTATTTTGATCAGGTATTATGACGACAAAAGGCTGTTCAAATAATTACCATATTCCATAATAGATGGATAATATACAAGTCTGGTAGGAGAAATAACGACCATAAAACTAATGCTAAAATGTCGCAAGACAAATGATTGAAAGATCACTTGCAAAGTGACATCGCCGTTTAAATTATATTGAAAGGGATACATGCAGAAACTCCATGTTGATGGATTTTTGGAGTCTTTGATTTGGATCAAATGACGCTTGATACTTTCTTGGAGATAATTAAAACTTCGTTCGTAGGCCAAAAGAGGAACGAACGACTAACTGATTTGAATTTATACATATTGATGTATATATAGTCCATTATGTGTAGTCGTGTGCGATGGATTTCAACTTCATATGCTTTCTCCAAAGATTTGAGTGAGTATATGTATGTACTTACTAAATAAGGAAGAAGTATGAAACATTTGAAAAATGTTCAAAGACTTTCAAGATGAAGTGGAAAATCATTGTAACAAGAAAATAAAAGAGTTTATGATTGGATCATAAAGAAAGATGTTTTAGTTACAAGTTTAGCAAAACACCTAAGATTTGAGGAATCGTTCCATGGATTTACATTTCCCAAAACACCATAGGAGTATGAAGTGTTCAAGATATGTAATGAAACCTTGTTTGACATGGTAAGATCAAAGGTGTCATTTATAAAACTGCCATTATATATTAAAGATTAAAAGCTTTAGTGACTACCGCTTTTACACTGAAAAGAGCTCCATCGTGATCCATTGAAATGACACCATATAAGTCATGGTTTGGGATAAAACCCGAATTGTCTTTTCTTAAATTTTTGGTATGCTAGGCATAAGTAAAATGTTTACAACCAAAGTCGGATAAGCACGTCTTTGTAGGTTATTCCAAAGAATTTGTTGGGAATTTCTCCATAACGCCAAGGACAAAAGAGTTTGTCGCTTGGAACGTCAAGTTTCTTGAGAAGGAATTTTTCGTGAAAAGTTAAGTGGGAGGACAATAGAACTTTGATAAGGTTGTTGAACCTTAGCTATATGTGCTAAGTAGCGCAGCGCCGGAAAATGTCCCGGTGGCGGCCACAATGCTCATGGCTCTCGTGATTACGAAAGGTGTGATCTCGGAGATTAGAGTTCCTATAGAACCATGTGGGTTGGTAAGAATCAAATAGTAAGATTTTATAAACAAGTAGTTATTGTTTTGGCAATGATAAACCGACTACATGCAAAGAAGCGATGATGGGCCCTGACTCCATAAAATGACGAGAAGTCATGGAATCCGTGATAGTATCCATACATGAGAAATCAAGTTTCTGAACTTAGAAGACCCTCCGGAAAGGCGTGAAGCCTATCGGTCGTGTTTGGATCTATAAAGAAATAGACATGGATGTTTCAAATCTATGAAATAGTCGACATGTCGGAGAGTTTACGACAATGTTCAAGGAATTGACTATGATAAGATTTGATCTTTCATAGCGATATTTAGTCTGGACGGATTAATGTAGCAACCACTACATATATTTTGGTATATGGTAGTTGAACAAACAAAACAAGTTCTTCTAATATAATAGTTACCTAGGACGTGTACATGACACGATCCAAAGGGTTTTGTTTATTCAAAGGATGCTAAAAGAGTATGCAAAACTTCAATGGTTGAAGTGAGCATCGCGGAGTTGGAATCTTCACCATGATGAAACTGTTAGAAGAGTTTAAATTCATCGGAGATGATGAAGATGCTTGGATTTGCAAGAAATTAAGTGGGAGCGCTGAGACATATTTTTAATACATTATGTAGAGGACATATTGTTGATTGGAAATGATGTATCTTGTATTGACACAGGTTAAGAATTTCATTTCGATGAAAGACTTAGGCATAACTCAAGAATTAGACATCAATGTCTATATGTATAGATTGAGGCGCTAATATGGTTTTGCCAAATGTACATAGATAAGATGTTGAATGAGTTCAATATGGAAACAACAAGAAAGGTTCTTGACGCACGGAAAGGACTGAATCAAGATTCAAGTGTGTTGACACGAGATTCAAGTGTTTTGACACTTGGTGAAATCGCAAGAGTATTTTGATCAATCATTCTTTAAAATGTACACATCCAGATATGTCCTATGCTCTAAATGTTATGAGCATATACCAGAATGATTCATAAGATGATCATTGGACAATAGTAAAGATATTCTTATGAGCTTTGGAAGAACTAAGAATATACCATGTATAAGTGACAAATAGTTAAAGGTAGTTCATTGTAAAGTGTTACATTGATACTAGTTTTGTCACAAGATACAAATTAAATTTATCTCAATTTAGACTATGGGTGGCACAATATAATGGAAAGGATGTTCCATGATGGATTTGGATGAGTTCCAAGTTGAGACATTGTGACAGATACTACAGCAAAAGGCTAAGTATATAACTGCGGTAGTAGCAGCAAAGAAGGGCATTTGTGTTAAGTAGTTTATCAAACTAGGTGTGGTTCAAAGTAGGCTAATACTATAAAGATATATTGTGTGACAATAATATCAACTTATTTTGAGACGAAGGAACTAAAGGTCTCACCAAAGGACCAAATTTATACAATGCCATCTCATTGGAGAATGAGTAATGCGTAGAGACGCAAGGACATGCAAATACACACGGACCTGGAAGTGTCAGATCCGAAGATTATGTTTACCACTAGCAATAGTGTCTATACAACACCAGAAAGCCATAGGTGTTGAATGCACAAGTTTTTAACTAGATTATTGACTCTAGTGCAAGTGGGAGACTGTTGGAGATATGCCCAAGAGGCAATAATAAAATGGTTATTATTATTATATCTTTATGTTTATGATAAATGTTTACATCCCATGCTATAATTGTATTAACCGGAAACATTAATACATGTGTGTTTTGTAAACATATAAGAGTCCCTAGTAAGCCTCTTGTTAAACTAGCTTGTTGATTAATGGATGATCATGGTTTCCTGATCATGGACATTGGATGTGATTAATAACAAGGTTATATCATTAGGAGAATGATATGATGGACACACACCCATAGTAAGCGTAGCATAAGATCAAGTCATTTTAGTTCGTATTGCAATAAGCTTTCAAATACATAGTAACCTAATCCTTCGACCATGAGGTTATGTTAATCACCATCACCGGATGGATACTTTGATGACATCAAACGCCGCTTCATAACTGGGTGGTTATAAAGGTGTCATTGGGTATTCTGAAAGTATGTGTTGAAGCGCATGAACCAAGATTGGGATTTGTCCATCCATATGACGGATAGATATGCTCTGGGCCCTCTCGGTGGAATGTCATCTAGTTAGCTTGCAAGCATGTGACTAGGTCACAAGGGATGACATATCACGGAACGAGTAAAGAGTACTTATCAGTAACGAGGTAGAACTAGGTATGGAGATACCGACGATCAAACCTCGGATAAGTATAGTATCGTGAGACAAAGGGAATTGGTTTCGTATGTAAATGGTTCTATCGATCACGAAGTCATCGTTGAGTATGTGGGAGCCATTATGGATCTCCAGGTCCCGCTGATGGTTATTGATAGGAGATGTGTCTCTATCATGTCTACATATTCACGAACCGTAGGGTGACACACTTAAGGTTCGAAGTTGTTTTAAGTAGATATGGAATGTGCGTTGGAGACCGAATGTTGTTCGGAGTCTCGGAATGGATCCAGGACATCACGAGGAGATCCGGAATGGTCCGAAGAATAAGATTCATATATAGGGGATCATTTTCTGAGTTAGGAAATGTTCTGGAATATTTGTATGAGGGTTCTAGAAGGTTTCAGAATGTTCTGGAAGGTTCTAGAGGATTTCTTGCAGTTTGCTTGAAAACCAAGAAAGGGTCAAGGGAAACCTAGTGGGGCAAGACACGGATTCGTGGGGGAGGAGGACTCCTCCCCCCTTCCCACCGCCGGACATAGGAGGGGAGTCCTACTAGGACTCCCCCTCCCCAGGCATGCCTCCCCCCTTAAATAGAAGGGCAGGGGCGCCCCCTCCAAGTCCTCTCCCACAACTCCAATCTCTGCTGCCTCTCTCCTCCACCTTTCTTCTGCACAGGCATAGGCGAAGCCCTGCAGAATTCTCTCCTCCACCACCACCACCACACCGTCGTGCTGCTGGGATTCCGTGGAGAAGATCTACTACCTCCGCTGCTCGCTGGAACGGGGAGAGGAAGGTCTGCTTCGACTCTGCACGTGTGACCGACTGCGGAAGCGCTGCCGAAACGAGGCGCCGGAAGGATCGTCCACTTGACCGACTGCGGAAGCGCTGCCGGAACGCGACGCCGGAAGGATCGTCCACACGATCTTGAGATCGGCAAGTGATCGACTACATCAACCACAAGATCTAATCTCGTTAACGCTTTCGGATCTACGAGGGTTAGTTCCTATCTATCTCGTTGCTCATGTCTAATAGATTAGATCTTGGCTTTTATCTAGATTAGATCTGGGTTTTGTTCGTTCTTGCGGTAGAATTTTTTTGTTTTCCATGCTACGAACCCGTCAAATTCATCAAGGCTTAACTGATTATTACAGTCATGAGCATGCGTGAGCATGTGCCAAGTCAATCAACTGAAATATTCAGAGGAGGATACCACGGTGTCATACCAATTTATGAATAGAGTAATGCAAGCAAACATTCATGAAACATTCTACAAACTATTAGCGAGCTGGAGCTAATCATAAGAAAGCAAGAACTACTAAGCATCCAAAGAAAACATACACTCCACACGAACGGACTAAGCATGCACATAGTGATGAGTATATGTACAAAAATGATAACAAATAGAGTTCGCTACCAGCCTCTTACCACGCCTCAAGTTATCATTAATCCTCATTATTGCTCTTCACTTGTGTGGCTTGAATAATAATATGAAACCAATAATCCACTGAGAACTGCCGAACCCTGTAGTGAACTCGCAAAAACCAAAGAAGAACGACAAATATTTTTGGTGTTTTCGATTTTTAAACAAAAACCAAAAGAGAAAAACAAGCAAAGCAAAATATTTTTGGGTTTTTCAAATAGTTCAAACAAAGCAAAAAAGGAAAAAGCAAACCAAAGCAAAAAGAAGAAGCAAACCAAAGAGAAACAACAAAAATACTTTTGGTCTTTTTGTGTTTTAGAAAGAAAAAGCAAAGAAGAACGAAAACTAGAAAGAGAACGAAAACATGAATATATAAAGTTCCGACGCAACATGATATGGAGATGAGTGTGATGTCGGCGTACCTCCCCCCAAGCTTAGGCTTTTGGCCTAAGTGGGTACCAATCCCAGGCTAGACAAGATTAAGTGTCACCAGGGTACGACGAGGAGGTACCCTCGTCCTGGTGCGAGCCCGAGTACGTCCCTCCGTAATATGCTGAGTAGTCATAGGAGGGCACATCCTCCTGGTGCTACTCGTGGAAACCCAACAAGCGAAGCTGCTCGTCCACCTCCTCCTTGGAGCGCGACCACGGTCTCCTGTCAACACTGAACAAAGCAGGCTGTGGCAAAAGGATCTCCCTTTCATCCCCGTCGGTGAAAAGCATCCTATATACTAGATTGTTCAAATCAGAGGTAGTGGTGACAAAGTGATGAGTTTTCATGGCAACAAGGCCGAGCCTCTGTGGTGCTAGCATAACATCATCAGGAGCCACTAAAATATCTAATGCATTGACTACACGCGAGGCAATGATGCCCCCATAGACAGCCCCCCTAGCTGCTAGGCGGCGAGCAATAAGAGAGCCAAGATTGTACCGAGTATCATTGTTGAGTGCAGCAGAAAGGAAAGCTAAGTGATAGTTGGAGATATTACTAGTGTTCTCTCTACCCAATACACTAGTGGCAAGATAGTACGCAAAGTATCTAAGAGCAGGGAGTTGGATATTTCTTATCTTTCCGCGCTGCACCACACGGTCATCATCATTGGTCACCCATCGGTAAAGCTCCAACAAATCAGCGGGCCGCCCATGAATTTTCTTCACGGTCCCTGTCATACGCACACCTACAATACTTCAAAATCTCTCCAAAGGCATGGTGAAGGGCATATCATAGATTTTAAAAGAGACAGTGGAATGATAGGATGTGTTAGTAAATGAGAAGCTCTCAACAAAAGTTTTGGTGAGCAGAGCGTATTGTGCACTTTCATCTTGCATATAAGCGGTCAAGCCAACCCTCTCAATCATTAGCAAGAAATCATCAAGAATACCTGCAGCTTGCAAGAAAGTAAAACAAGGAAAAGAGGATGGGTAAGCATCCCCATCATCCCTTTCACTGCCAATGCGTGTTGCAATGAGGTCTTCATTGTATGATGGCCTAGCTTGAGAGGCTGTTCTTGAGGGCCTTGACCTCCTAGGTGCATCACTCTCAAATATCTCTCCAAAAGTGTGGTTGTTCATGCTTGGTATTCTGAAATTTAAACACCTATTAAACAAGTGATTGCAAAGTAAATATAATGAAGGATTCTACTCATAGGGTCTTGCAAGAGGCCTAAACATGCATCAAAACTATATCTCTAAGCATCAAACAAGCTTACAAGCTCTCATAACCAGTCACCTACAGCAGTAAAATACTCAACATACAATCCACTAAACACAAATCTACTTGGACAAGGGGAGGAGTCACATACCGAGGAACCATTGCTCCAAATTTCAGCAAGAAAGATGGGCTGAGCAAAGAGATCGAAGAAATCGAGAGCAAGCACAGAGAGAACGTGATTTTGAGCTATGAACTGGAGCTTACTCGGGAGAGAGAAGAAAGTGGCAGGAGAGAGAGGTAGTGGGGGGCCAGGGGTGGCCCACACCAGGGCATGGCGCCACCCAGGTCTGGCCGCACCACCATGTGGTGTGCCTGCCTGGTGTGCCCCCCTGGTACCTACCAGGTACTCCTCTGCCCCTTTTTTCACGTAAAAATTTAATATGAATTTTCTGCTATTTTTCGAAATAGAAGAATGATTTTTCTGACAGACAGATTTTTTTTCTTCTTGGAAACATGATGCAAGGACAAAAAAAGGCTAGAACTACAGAAGTTCTAGCATGCAAGCAACTAACAACAAAAAGAAAACTAAACGAAAGCAAAAACTAAAATGCAAAGGATAGACATAAACGGGGATAATCATAATGAAAACATTGTTTTGTTCAATTGAATCCTTTTGTTAGCAAGGTTGATCAAGTCTTGCTACCAAAACAATTGCATATGAGACAAAACTTTGTACTCCACTAATGATTATGTTACCTCAACCTTGATAGCAATTGTCCCAATCATAATACTTTCAAATTTTTCTTTTGGTATTGGACAATATATTTCTCCAACTTGAATGCCTTCAACATGTTCAATTGAATTTAAACCATAAGTCCTTTCAATCTTCTTGGGGAAATAGACAGTATGTTCCTTGTCATTATCATCGAAGGTCACCTTTCCTTGATTACAATTAACAACAGCTCCTGTAGTATTAAGAATAGGTCTCCCAAGAATAATAGACATATTATCATCTTCAGGCATTTCAAGCACAACTTAAGCCAGATTAAGTGGCTGATTAAGGAGCGGATCGAGAGGAAAATTCCGGAGGTTTCTCTGGATATGCACATGGCAGAAAACCCTGTAGTGTCGGTAAGCTTCCATCAGTACACCTTTTATGTGTTTCAATCTTTAAATTATATACTGCAATGCTAATATGCTTTCCTGTTTTTCAGCTTGCTGACCTCTCCGAGTCAGAGCTTGCTCCACTCGAAGGATATCCTCCTGAGTTTTCTCAGGAGACCGAAGTAGTCCCATTCCCGGATCTTGCGCTCAAGAAGCGTAAAGCTCCGACAGTGGTAGTTGGCACAAAGGAGGTGCCAGTCGTGAAAAGATAGCCTTTTGTCACAACATTTTCGCCTTTGTACTTTACTCAAGTTTCTTTCCGAGATGTAATGTTTCCGAATTTACTACTTTCTCAGAGCAAAATCAATCATCAAGGGCAAGGGGAAAGGGATTCCTTCGAAGCCCTTGCGACAAACGAAGCTTACCATAGCTTCCCCTGCCACGGCTCCTCCGACTCCTGCCCCTCAACCTTCTACAACACCGGCGATTACTCCCTCTCCGGTTGTTGCAGAAGATCCGGCTCCTCCAACGGCGCCTGTGATCCTTGGGTCACACACTGACGCCACCGTGGGTGCGTCAGCTCAAGATAAGGGTGAACCCTCTTCGGGTAATGATCCCTCAGTTGAAGTCTTCGCCAACAACCTCCTCAGCAATCCCGGACTTGCCAAGTTGGGCTTATCCCAGAAATCTGTAGAGGAGATCCAGCGGCTAGCGCGGCAAGTCCTGGACAAAAGCCATCTATCCCCCGAAGAGGAAGCGCAAGAAGCAGAGGACGTCAAGTTCTCTGACCTTCTCACTCAAGTCCGCCTTCGCGATGAGAGAATCAGGACTGGCGAGCTTCCAACAGCCCCAGTAATTCCTCTTACCCTCGCCGAGAAGGTGGCAGCTGAAGTGAACGCGGGGTTAGACAAACTCACCCGCGAGCAATATGTAAGTCAAAATTCCAGCTCTTGTTTTTTACATTATGTTATATCATATCCTCTAGCCCCCAAGCATGAAGTAGGATATAGAAATCCGGGTTTATGCTTTCATTAGGATGCCAAAGAACGAACTAGTGTAGCCCCCAAGGCTCGTGCTGATATTTAGCAAAAAATATTAGCCCGAGTCTTAAGTAGCTTTCTGACTTTGGGTATTCTGACTTACAGAAAGTATGTTCCTATAACCAGGAATTATTAACCAATGTCTGTGATAAGCGGAGAGAGATCAGAGCTCTCTGGCTTAAAAATGCTGAGCTCAAGGTAGCCAAGGATGAAGCCGAAGGTAAAATTTCCGAGATTCAAACCTTGTCTTTTGCTTTTTTCAATGTCGAATTTTTCTGAACTGTTGTTCTTTTTTGACTTACAGCGTTGGTGAAACAATCCATCGCTATGATTGAAGAGGCCGAGAACCTCAAGACCCTAGTGGTGGAGAACAAGGGACTTCGCCAAGAGCTGGATAAGCTCAAGGCGGATCATGAAAGGAGCATAACTCAAGTGCTTGAATCCTCCTCCATGGCCACTGAAGAGCGTGATCGCAAGATCGCCGCTCAAGATAAAGTTATCTCGGACCTCAAGAATGAGCTTGGCAGAGAGAAGGATCTCTCTGAAGCGCTCCGGGCTGAACTCCAGAGTCTCTGGGAGGAGAAGACCAAGATTGACGATGTCATTCTTGGTATGTTCCATCTGTCTGATTTATCATTTCTTCGACTTTCATCAATGTCGGATTTTCCTTGACCTGTTCTGTGTTTAGGTCCACTGAACTTGTTGGATTCTTCCTCCTCCGAGCCCCGCACCCACCGGCTTACCCAAGTCGGTGATCTTTTGCATGACTTCCGCCAGTCTATTGAAGACATTGGCGAGTCTCTGAGGATTCCAGACATGCCAAGCATGTCGGATTTTCAGGTGCGGGACAAGGCCAAGGAGATGCCGCAACTCATTCGGGACTGGAACATGTCCTACGCGCGGACTGCTGCGCAGAACGCTCTCACCATGGTCATGAGCCACCATGGAAACATGGAGATATGGCAAGTGACCAGAGGGTACTGCAAGGTAGACAAAGACGGCCAGGAGCAAGACCTTCAAGCCATCATGCACTCCTGCGCCGGATATGGGTGCCACGTAGCTGATCTAACCAGCTACGATATCCCCTTCTTCACCCGCGTAGATACCCCGCCACCTCCTCTAGAAGAAACCGAAGAATTTTCTGATGATGAACGGACCACCTCGGATCCGGACATCTCGGAGCGATATCAAGGCGGAGTAACCAGCGAGCCGGCAGATCCTTCATCTCCTCCTGCATCATAGACCACAAACTTATGTATTATTCTGTGAAAGAACATGATGCCCTTGTAAATATTAAGTACTATGACTTTTGCTAGTGCTAAGTTTTTTATCTATTCAACACTTTTGTCTTAGATTTTTTCCGTGCCTGAAATGTTTTCATAAGCACTTGAAATTTTCCGTCTCTACTTATCGTTTATCTGGCTTTCCGCCTCGTACCTTTCGTGAGCCGGCCAAACCTTTAGCCGGAAACTTTGCCGAGCAACAAAGCTCAATTGCTAAACCAGTTTAAACTTGGAAACAAAGCCGTCTTCTAGTACCAACAATTCACTACTCGGAAAATACCCGCATCCAGCAATCAGACAAATAACCAAAGTAAATACTAGAATTTTTAGAGTTATACCCGAAGATAGCATTTTTAGAATCGGAAATCTAAACCAGAACGAACATGACCATAAAGTACTTTCAAGCATTCTGGGATTTTCGACTATGACATGATCATTACGAAATAAAATGGTACAAACTTCTCAGAAAAACTTTGAGGTAACCAAAACTCTTATTTCTCACAGAACATTTGCATATTTATGATTACAAAGAAGGATAAACTAAGAATAAAAGGGACGTAGCTAAGCAATATTCCACGGTCTGTCTAACTCATCCGGATTTGTACTGCCTCCAGCTCTCTTTCTCTTCTTAGCAGCGGGTCTTTCTTTGACTGGCCTCATGTCAGTTAAGTAGTACGATCCATTGTGAAATACTCGACTAACTAAAAAGGGCCCTTCCCATACTGGGGAAAGTTTGTGCTTTCTTTGTTGCACAATCCGGAGAACCAAATCACCTTTATTGAAAGATCTAGTTTGGACTCTCTGGCTATGATACTTGCGTAACTTCTGCTGATAGGCTGTAGATCTCATTTCAGCAACGACGCGAACTTCTTCGACTAAGTCGAGATCATTTTGTCGAGAAATCTCGGCATCCTCTTCGATATACGCGGCCACTCTGGGAGAAGTATGAATTAAAACACTAGGAAGAACTGCTTCTGCGCCTTAGACCAAGAAGAAAGGTGTATATCCTGTTGACCTGTTCGGACTTGTTCATAAACTCCAAATTACAGAGGGTAGTTCCTCTGCCCAAGCCCCCTGTAGCATCCCATATGTCTAACATATGTAATGCTACATGGTCTAGTAATATAATTGCTAATTCCTACATATAATTGTTGCATCATAATTATATCATGCTCATGTCATCATGCCACCTTGCATTTGAGCATCATATAAAACCCTTTACATTTGTTGCTTCTCTCATATACATTAGTAATTGTATTTGGCTCTTGATATATTGTATTTGGTTCTTGATAAATGCTTGATGCCCAAGTTGAGTTGGGGGCATATCTTTTATTCAACTCCATCACCTTTCTTTGTCACCACCTTATAATTCCACCATCCTAATTATCCACGAGTTTTTGCATTTTCCCTTTGGAATTTAATCTAGCTCATGTGGGTTGGGATGGATCCACTTCTACTCTCCACATGCCCTCACAATAGCATCATGTTGTTTCCACATTATTGACATGTGGAGCCACCTTTGCATGCATTATGAGTGGTACCCCTTTTTTCTAGCTTCCATAGGGATTATTATGAATGTATGCTCATGTTGGGATATTTTTGAGACTATTAAACATCTAGTGGAATATACACACTAGCAAGTCCCAATTATATTCAAATATGATCATCTCCATCTACTCCACTTGGAACCTTCTTTTAAATTCTTTTAGCTTGGCCTTACTCCATATTTTGAGATGCAAATGTATAAATGCCATGATCATTTACTTTGTTTTCACAAGATTAAAACATGGCATTTCATGTTTTTGCATGGGCCATGCAGATCTCATCATCATCCCTTCTTCTGGTTTTTCTTGTAATTTTGGAAGTGGAGCATGGATCTTTGTGAATCCCTTCATGTTGAATCTATTCTTTTGCTCTTACCCCAACATCATCCTCATCTTGATCCTTGTTCTTTGTCATGTGCATCAAGACATCAACTTCACCCCAACTTCTTTCCACCTTTTACTTGATCTTGTTTTTGGATCATGTTAAAACCCTCACACCACCTTTTCTCTCATCTCACTCTCCTTAACCATCATCACACCGCTCCACCTTGGCTTGATCTAGTTGGCATGTGGAAAAATCCTAAAACCCTAATCAAACCCTACCCCCTAGCCTCTCCCTCTAATCCCTCTCTCTCTAAAACCCTAGCCTAATCCACCCATGCTCTACCCTCCATGCCGAGGCACCACCCTAACCTGGCCCTAGCTACCCCTTTCTAACCTAACACCAACCCTAACCCGAGCCCCTCCTAAACCCTAGCCACCCACCCTAGCTAAACCCGAGCCTCTCCCTAACCTCTCTCTTTCTCTCTGCCAGCCAGCCCCACACCCGAGCCTTCCTCCTTGGCCTTGCCTGGCCCCACCTGGCAGCCTCCGGCCACCTCTCCCATGCCCTGGACGAGCACGTGAACTTGAGGAAGGAGAGGCAAAAAGGTGGCCGAAGCCACCTTTTTCTCTCCACTGATCCCCCACGGTGTCTCCCCCTCCCCTTCTACTTTATCTCCTTCCCCACGCCTCCCCTACCGCGCCAGATCTACCCCGGCCGTGCCCTTCCTCCCCCATCTACTCCCTACTACCCTTTCTTCTCCCAGCCCGGCGCCCACCGTCGGCCTCCTCCATCTCCTCTACAAAATAGCCGGCGGCATGGCGATCTTGGTTGTCAGGGAAGATCAAGGCGGACCACTGCCTCACACCATACACAACAACAAGGAGCAGCCGGCCCAGCCCCGCCGCACACCGACGCGCCGCCCGAAACCCTAGCTTAGCCGGTCGTCTGCTTCGTCATCGTCATGTTGCTCCCCAGCCCGATCCGTCACCACCGTCCTCTCCGCGGTGAGCCACCCTCCCCCTCTGACACCCTCTCTCTCGCCGTTGCCGCCTAGCCTCGCCGGGCGTTGTGCCGAGCACTCTCGGTGCGTCGGCGAGCGCAAGCGTCTGCCCGTCTCCGCGCCGCATCGCACCTTATCCAGCCGCCTACCGCCCTCCTGTCAACACCCCACACCCATCGCACTGGTTACACCCCGCTGCGCGCGCACCGTAGGTCGCGGGATCGATCCCCCGCACCGCGCTCTGCTGCTGTCGAGCACCATCCCCTCATCAGTAATTTCAGAGAAGAAGTACAGTAGTAGTGGCTACTTTGCAAATACCCCCTTTTTTTCTCCCTCAACCCGCGCTCCACTGGCCCCACCAGTCAGCCCCTCTAACTATTTGTAGAAAAACACCCCAGGTTCCAAAAACCTCGACCCGCTGTCCCTGTCCGCGCCACATGGCTGCGCCTGGTTCGCGAGTCCGCGCGTGGCCCCGCACGCCGCTGACCCCACCTGTCAACAGCTCAGGCTGGGTAACGCCGCGTAAGAAAAGTTCTGCCGCGCCCGGCCGCCTCTGTCACGTGGGCCCGTGGAACAGCGTGCCCCACCCATCCGTGACTTGGGTTAGATTTCTCTGGGTATAAAAAGTCTGGGTGTATTTCTGTTTAAACAAAACATTTTCAGAAATGTTTAAATATGATTTTAAATCTGTTTTAAATAACTTTTAAATTATAATTCCAAACCACACAAATAATATATGTTTTTGAATCAGAAAAATGTGAGGAATTCAAATATGCTATTCAAAATAATGTTTGACCACTTTAAATTTCGAAATTGTTTAAAGGCAATAAAATGCCCTTTTCTTAATAAATTAATAACTTTAATTCTACAACTCCAAATTCAACAAATAATATGTCTAAATCGATCAGCGCGACGAGCCTGTTCTATCTATGCATCCCATGTTCTGAATTGAAGCATGCATCATGTCATTATTAAAAATCAGAACTGCTTATGGCGATAAAACTTGACCAGAGAAATAATAAAATGCTTTATTCTTGTACCCCACACCTCACCATGCCATGCTACATCAATGCCATGTAAATTGTGCATCATTCATCATGGCATGCTTGTTTGCTTGTCGCATTCTATTCATATGCTTGTGCACTTTATTTATGTTGGCCCTTGTTTGTTTGGTTCTTCTTCGAATAGACGCCGAGCAGGGGATATATTAGGAATCCCAGGAGCACTACCCAGATCCGTCTCTCGCTTCAACTGAGCTGCCAGGCAAGCACTACCACACGCTTACATACATATAGTACCTATTTCCTCTATCTTATTCTTGCATCATTGAGTCGCGATTGCATTAAATTGAATCCCAAGTACTACATAGCCTTTACTTTTAAACCCCACCGAAGCTTGTTCCTCCATCCCATGAGCCATTACTACAGGAGTTGTTTGAGCCATGCGAGTCGTAGAAAAGCATGTGTAGGGTATGTGAGTGTCTGATGGATAACGAGGTACCTAAATAACTTAACCTGAGTAGTAATGGGATAGCTAATGAAAGAGGCACCAGTGAGCTATATCTGCTATTTGGTTTTTCATGCTCACTTGTGTCCCGTAGGACCCCGAGTACTTGATTCTTATTCCTTGACTATTCGCACTATCCACATCCGGGAGGCCTTATGGACCCCCCTGAGCCAGAGCTTGATTCATTTCTATTTCTTGGGGCCACAAACTAGTTTGGGGCTTTGTTACTATCCTGCATTTATGCCATGCTTTACTATTTTATTTAAGATTGTGCGAGGAGCACCTGTACTGTTTAGGATTGCGGAGTGTTTTCGCGGTATCGACAAGCCCAGTCACACTTTCGGGTTCCCAGTCGTTTACAGCCATTGGCGCAAACCTTGAGTCCGTCTCGGAGTTAGCTAGCTTCATATCGGGTAGCTTAATGGGGTGGCCCCCTAAAATATTTCTGAATCCTATGATCGCTTTGTCGTGAATGCCTCGTTGGGTTTTGAGTTGGTTTTTCCGAGGTTGATCGAGTGTGTGTTGCTATTTGTGCACCCCTGCAGGGTAAATCTTTCTGAAAGCCGTGTCCGTGGTTATGGACGACTTGGAGCACAGTTTCTCGATCATAGACAAGTATAACTAAAGTACCGCTTTTAATCTGAGTAAGTACCTGATTAGTAAATAGTGTAATACTCATGGAATGGTTAATAAAACTGCCAACGGATGGGTTCTTCGCCCGCTTTCTCGTTGGTAAGCGAGAAGGAGGATGGATCTGTTAATTATACTGTTATAACTGTTGTTTCTAATTAACAGACATCCGTCTATCATTGGTTAGGCGGATGGTTAGCGAGTATCTATAGGCTTGTTAGTTATTCTCTTTTGCTGCAATTGCGTCACCCCAAGTATATGTCCCCTTTAGAGGCATAAATACTTGCTGAGTACCCCTAGGGTCTCACACGATAAATTGTTTGGTTAAGATGAATAGGTGTATTCGCAAGATGGATACTGGATGGAGGAAACGAATGATGTTGGCAACGATCACTCGGTGTAGAGATTCCGGGAAGAGGGATCCGTGAGATCTGTGGGCGGGATGTGTTTATTTATGTGGCATCTTATGCCGATTTGCTTCTTATCCGTACTCGGATCTTGTTTTCCGCTTCCGCCTGATACTCTGTTGTTTGATGTATGAGGAGCTATCCTAAACTATTATCTCTATCTAGGATATTTGGATCTTGCCATATGGCGTTGCTATATTTCTATTTCTTTTAGATGGAATGGCTCTGAAAACTATTGTATGGTGGCTTGCATACATACTCACTTGTGTATGTAGTTGATCCCTTCGCCTGCCAATTACGCCGCTCGTTCTTGTCCCGATGTTCTGGAAGTGGTTAGGACGGCCGACCGGTCTACCTGTGAGTGGCCCTGGGCCCCACCGTACTATTTTAACCACTTTCGCTCATCCAGGCATGCAACTTAGAGCGTAATTCACCGAGGTAGTTACAATTCGTATCACGTCTCAGTGGTCCTTCGAGTCTTGGTTTCAAGCCTTGTAGAATTAAACCATTTGCTCTTTCGACTTGTCCGTTAGCCTGTGGATGTGCGACTGACGCAATGTCAAGCCGGATATTTTGCTCATCGCAGAATTCAGCCAGTTCTCCCATGGAAAAGTTACTCCCATTGTCCGTGATAATACTATGCGGATAACCATACCGGATTATAACATCCTCCACAAATCTTTTGGCTGTTGCTCCATCACAACTAGTGACAGGTTTAGCCTCGATCCACTTTGTGAATTTGTCCACCATCACTAAGAGGTGAGTGAATCCACTTGGGGCTCCTTTAAAAGGTCCTACCATATCAAGCCCCCAGACCGCAAAGGGCCATGTTATAGGTATTGTTCGCAGCTGATCAGCCGGAACATGAGCTTGCTTGGCCTATTTTTGGTAGCCTTTGCATGTCTTGACTAATCGTCCGGCATCTGCCTGAGCTGTAAGCCAGAAAAATCCATGTCAAAAAGCTTTTGCCACTAAATATTTGGCTGCAGCGTGGTGACCACACTCGCCTTCGTGGATTTCCCTTAAGATTTCCACTCCTTCTTCCGGAGATACACAACGCTGAAAAATCCCAGAAACACTCCGTTTATGGAGCTCACCTTTAACAATAGTATAGGCTTTTGCTCGTCGGATAATCTGTCGGCTCAACACCTCGTCTTCGGGTAATTTGCCATCTACCAAGTAATCGAGGTAGGGTTGAGTCCAGCTGGGAATTACAGCCAGAACTGCTATCAAAGGTGAGTCGGATTTGGTCGGATATTCCTCATCTACTCCCTTTATCGAGGGAACTTTGAGGTGCTCTAAAAATGCGCCATCCGGGACCTCTTTCCTCGCAAAACCTATTTGAGATAATGCATCTGCTTCCTCATTTTCTGCTCAAGGGATGTGTTGAACTTCAAACCCTTCGAACGATTTAGATAGATCATCCACGACAGCTTTATATGCTACCATGTGCTTATTTGCATTACAAATATCTGAGACTTGCTGAGCAACCAGATCCGAATCTCCGTAACACATCAAACATCGGATGCCAATATCCTTAGCAATCCGGATTCCATGCAGCAGTGCTTCATACTCGGCAATGTTGTTTGTCGCTGTGAAGTGGATCTGCAACACGTATAAAAGTTTATCTCCTTGGGGTGATTTGAGCACCACGCCAGCCCCTGAGCCCCCTCGAGCCTTAGACCCATCGAAAAAGAGGGTCCAATATTCCTACTCAGGGAGGACCATGTTCTCCTTGGTCTCTGTCCAATCAGCGACAAAGTCGGCAAGTATCTGGGATTTGATTGCTGTCCGGGGTTTGTACTCAATATCGAAAGCTGCAAGCTCTATACCCCATTTGGCGACACGTCCTGTGGCATCGCTATTGTTGATTATATCTCTCATGGGAGCTTTGCTCACCATGGTAATTGGATGCTCCTGAAAATAGTGTCATAACTTACGAGATGCTAGAAAAACACCGTAAGCCAACTTTTGAGAGTGTGGATATCGCTGTTTTGATTCTGTCAGGACCTCGCTGACAAAGTATGTCGGACGCTGCACCAGGTGCTCCTGATTTTCTTCTGGTCTCTCCACCACCATAACTATACTGACAACCCTATTTGTCACAGCAATGTAAAGCAACATCGGTTCCTGAGGTTCCGGCGCTGCCAGGATAGGAGCAGTTGAGAGTACTTTCTTCAGGTCTTGTAATGCAGCTTCAGCTTCGTCAGTCTAGACAAAATCCTCGGTCTTCTTCAGGAGTTTGTATAATGGTGCGGCTCTTTCACCAAGCCGGCTTACAAATTGACTGACCGCAGCAATGCAACCAGTTAATCTTTGTATGTCCTTCAGGCGAGTTGGCCTGGAAATATTGAGAATAGCCATGATCTTGTCACGGTTCACCTCTATGCCTTGTTGAGGCACGATAAAACCTAACAATTTTCTGGCTGGTATTCCAAAGAAGCATTTCTTTGGGTTAAGCATGATGTTGTATTTTCGTAAATTGGCGAACGTCTCCTCCAAGTCGGAAACCAATGTTTCCTTCTTTTTGGATATGACCGTGATATCATCCACGTATGCATGTACATTGCGTCCGAGTTGATCATGGAGGCAACGTTGCATCGTGCGCTGGTACGTAGCTCCTGCGTTCTTCAGCCCGAAGGGCATCGTAACAAAACAGAAGGTTCTGAAGGGGGTTATGAATGAAGTTTTGACTTTGTCAGATTCCTTCATCCGGATTTGGTGATAACCGGAATAAACATCGAGAAAACAGAGGAGTTCCAAGCCTGCCGTAGAATCGATAACTTGATCAATTCTAGGCAGAGCGAACGGATCTTTTGGACAAGCCTTGTTCAAGGCAGTATAATCAACACACATCCTTAAATTAGTGGTGTCCTTTTTAGGGACCATTATAGGGTTGGCCGACCAATCAGTATGGATGACCTCTTCTATGAATCCGGCTAACTCGAGCCGCGCTAGTTCCTTAGCTATTGCCTTATGCTTTTCATCACCAAACCATCATAAGGACTGTTTGACGGGTTTAGCGTTCGGGTTTACATTTAGAGAGTGCTCGACAAGTTCCCTAGGTACTCCGGTCATGTCAGATGGCTGCCATGCGAAGATATCTTGATTTGCTTGGAGGAACTTAACGAGCGCGCTTTCCTATGCGCTACTTAGGCCTACGCCTATCTGGGTCACCTTGGAGGGGTCATCATCCTTCAATAGCGTCGTCTTCGTCTCTTCTGATGCCTTGAACTCCGGATTTGGCTTTGTGACCTCCTTCTTTGTTGCGGGCATCTCGGACGGATCTATGCTCTTCTTGATCTCCTCGTACTCCTGGGCGTGCAGCACGGCTTCGGCAAAGGCGGCATTTCCATCTTCGCACTCTCGCGCCTTCATCAGGTCTCCCCTGATGGTGATCACGCCATTGGGACCTGGAATTTTCACCATATTATAAATGTAACACGGACGAGCCATAAAAGCCCAGTAAGACGGACGTCCGAATATAGCGTGGTATGCGCTCTTGAACGGGACCACTTCGAAGGAAAGTGCCTCCGTCCGATAATTCTTTGGAGTTCCCAAAGTAACATCCAAAGTGATCTCTCCCAGGGAATTAGCTTGTCTTCCTGGGACAACTCCGTGAAAGATCACAGAGCTATGGTTCAGCTGTGTTTCTGAGATCTTCATCCGGCGTAGCGTTTCGACATAGAGAATATTGATGCTTCTACCACTGTCCATGAGGGTCTTGGAGAAACCATAACCGTCAATAAGTGGATTGATGATTAAGGCGTATTTTCCTCGCCTATGTAGCTTAGGCGGATGATCAGCGCGGTCAAACGTTATTGCCACTTCTGACCAGTCCAGATACTGAGGGATAGCCGAAACTGTTGCGTTGAGCTTGTGGAGAACTGCTTTCTTGACCTTTGCTGGTTGAGATCCGAGGAAGGTGACGTAAGTGTCCTTGGTGGGAAAAGTTTTCTTCCCTTCCGACTTGGGATTTGAAGCATCGGCTTCCTCCATGTCGGAATCTACCTTGGTCTCTTTGTCCTTTTCGGGATTTTTCTTTCCCTTCTTCCGCTTAGCTTTGTAGCCCGCGGTATCATCTCTCTTGATGTCGTTGTTAAAACTACACTCAGCGTTGGTGTGGGACGAGCCCCCATTGGCGTCCAAGTGATGCACACATGGGTTATTGGCGATGTCGGCCCAAGTGTAGGTTTTGCCTGGTTGTTGCTCTCCTCTACCTTGGACCCTTGATGTCCCACGGCCACGCCTGCGGCCACGACCACGTCCTCCTCGTTCTCCAGACCCAAAAACAATAGTGACTACTACTGTCTCCGCGTTGGGTTTTTCTTCCGAGGTATTTTTGTGCTTCTGAGCTTGTTGCTTTGGTTGTTTTGTCGACTGAGGCACAGCCAGGACATGGAGTAATCCCTCTGCATCGTCGTCAGCATCTGCATACTTGCTCGCTGTTTCTATCCTCTCTCCCAGATCAGTAACCTTGTCACACTTCAAGCGATGGCGCAGTAAACCAATTGGGAGACCTGCGATGAAAGCTTCAATCGCAGTTTGGTCATTTACTCCTTCATAGGAGTTCTTGGTGTCAATCCATCGTCCGAGGTAATCCCGGCAAGTTTCTACGGCTTTCTGGGTGCAACGCTGTAGGTCTCCAACCGTACAGGGCCTCCGATATGTGCCTTCGAAATTCTGAAAGAACGCACTTTGTAAATCATACCAGTTATGTACGGTGTTCGCCGGAAGTTCATTGAGCCATGATCATGCCGTCTTCCGCAATATAAGTGGGAGATATCGGGTTGCGACTAGGCTGTTTCCGCCTTTGGCGATGCAGCAATCTTGGAAGAAATCCTGTAACCAGGTGTCTGGCCGAGCAATGCCATCGTAGGCTTGGATATGTCTTGAGATAGCAAATCCTTCCGGGAACTTTGTAGCTCTGATGCGTGGTACGAAGCATTATGGGCCCACGTATACATCATTGTTTTCGTAGCGCCGAGCCTCTATATTGGAGTTGATCCTGTGCCTTGCGTTGTTCGGGGATAGGGATCATCCCGAATGTCGGCTGTGGCTGCGGTGCCTTGGAGCCAGACTTCGGCTTCTGCCACCACCTCCTCCGCCATGTCGTCCTCCTTGACCTCCTTGGGGGCCGTTGTGATAACTGTGTGGTGGAGAGGGTGGTGCAGCTGGATAGTTTCCGGCTGATCACCGGCCTTCGTCCGGAGCATCATTATTCCGGCTCCGGGGAGGTTCTTGACTATGACGAGCCCCCTGCTGTCTTGTCCCAGTGTGGTTTCTGTCGTTCCTTCGTCTGTCATTCCCACCATGGTGAGGCTCAGCCGGACGGTTTTCATGTCTGGGAGGTGGCATTCTCTGAAGATCCTCCTCCCGACGTTTCTCTTTATCTTCTCCCTTTCGGGGAGGATTCCTCGGATTCAGTGCAGCGATCGCGTCTTTCTCGGCTATTGGAGCGACATTGCTCTAGTTATGTGTAGCTCTGCGGTGCTGCCCCGACGATCCGGTTCTTGAATAATTGTCTTCCCTGCGTTCGGGGTGACGATACTGCGCCCGAACGTAGTGGGATCTTACGTCAGCCCATGCTGGATCTGTGCGACATTGGTCGGAATCCGAGACCAGCTTTTGACTTCCAGATAGGGCGACCTTTTGCTGCTCCAGTCCCTTATTGAGTAGCTTGATACCCAAATGTATCTCCTCTGGTCCTGGATTAGCCGATAGAATTTCACGAGCTGCCATGGTATTTTGCACTGGTGTTGGGTAAACCCAATCTCCATTTCTATCCTTCCATGGCTTCCCCATCTCATCTCCAAAAAGGACGGCACGAACACGTGGGAATTGGTTGTCATCTATGTGACGCTTCCGTGTCTTCTGATGCAGACGGGACATGTACTCCTTGTTTGACATACGCGTCTTCTCAACCTCGATGTTTTTGGCTTCATCAAGGAGTTGTTGACGACGCGCTTCTAGGGCCTGGGCCCTTTCGTCTAGCTCATCTGCAGTAAGTTCTGCAGCTGTAGGGATAGGTGTGGTTAATGCGGCATCGATGAGTTTACGCGCACCTTCAGTGATCACGTGTCCATCCACCGATGCTTCTTTTTTCGGCTCATCTGGGATAAGTGCTCCATCCGAGTCTTCTTCGTATTCCTCGGCGATTACCTCCTCTTTGAGGGGGTCTTTTGCCAGGGTCTTGTTATTCTTGTTCTTCTTCTTTGCCTTCTTGGCAGCACCGGTAGCAAAGACGGCTTTGGGTCCGTTTCCTGGAGTCAAGCTCTGATCGGTACTTTCGGACATCTGGACCTCGAGATTATCTCCGATGTCCATGTCATCCTACGCTTTGGGAGAGTGTTCCCCGGATCATTCATCCATGGCTTCTCCTTCTTCTGCAGCTTTGGAGTTGTACTCCTCTTCGTATTCCGCGGAGAACTTTCGGAAAACTACCGACGTCATAGATTCATCCGAGGATGCGAGAACGTCGGCGTTTGTTCCAATTGCCTCCAGCATCGAGTCGGTGTTTTCTCCAGCATCGGCAGAGCCGGATGCGGATCCAACATATCCGACGAAGTGTGATGCGTGCTTCCTGAGGTACCTGCGGCTTTCGCGATCAGCCATATCGAAACTTTTAATGGTTTCGAGGATTGCACCTGGGCTAGCGCCTTGCAGTATCATACGTCTTAGTGTGTACCTGAGGAAAGGCCTGTCTATCCCGGCATCGTCAGAGCCAGAATTAGTGTCATTGATATGCTCCTCCTGGATTTCGACTTCCACGGGTGGGTCGATCTGGGATCCGGCTTCTCCAGGGAGATCCACTCCAGATTCGACTTGGACCGTGAGGTCTTCTTCAGGATCGGATTTCTCCACTATCTCCGCAACTGGTGCGGGCTGGGTAGGATTAGGGTTTTCTGAGATCCGGAACTCTGCCGCCTCCGCGGACAAAGGGGACCCAGAAGATTCTTCTGCCTCTATCATCACCACTAGGGTGGGTTGGGCAGGTTCAGCGAAACTGATGTAAACATCGATATCGCCAAAAGACATGATAGTATAGGCAATCACGGCCTCCCTAGCCGGAATCCAAGTCTCGTCGAGAACGATGAGAGGGACATCGCTGGCGTAGAGGATGCGACCGACGGCGATGGTATCGCCGATTCCGATTCTTGCAGATTCTGCTCAGAACATAGATCCGAAGCTCACTTGCCCCACGGTGGGCGCCAACTGTCGTCGGATTGAGGACAAGTACGCCATGAGGGGGTTCTCGAGGCGTGCGGAAGAGAGGGGTGTGAGATGTACGGTGTTCCGGGACGGTGAGCACACAAGTTTACCCAATCCGCCGGCTGTGGACGGACCCTACTCCTGCTAGCAATCCAGTAATACGGCAAAGCCAGAATATGGGTTACAATGGTATCGCTTGTGCGAGTTGAGGGTCTACAGTATTGGGTGTTATCTGGTGCCCTAAAGGCTCTCCCTAGGACGGCTTATATAGATATCTGGCCTAGGGTTTACAAGAGAGATCAATCCGGCTACGACTAAGAGTTGGTTACAGAGTACATCTTGAACTACAAGTAACATTATGGGCCTGAGTCGATAAGTCTTCTGGGCCTTCCCGTAGCCGGATTGGACTCCGTCTTCTCTCTCTAACTGGGCTGCCCGTGAAGCAAAGCTCTAACCCGAAGTGGGCCACCCTGGTCAGTGAGGAACTGTGAGGATACCCGGAAAGTATATCCCCAACAGATTCTACAATAGTTTTATGTTTCTTTTTTCTTTTCTTACGAGTAGAACCACTATTTTCAGCTTGTTGAGAATCCTGCTCAATTCTTTTGGGATGTTCCTCAGGATATAGAGGATCCTGGGTAGTAGCACCACTTCTAGTTCTAATTTCATAACCATGTTTTTCTTTAGCAGCATTAATTAGCAAGTCGTTTTGCACTTTAATGAGTTGATCTATTTGAGTTTGAACCATTTGAAACAATCATTTTAACATCATTGGAGGTTCTTTCCACAATATCTTTCAACTCAACAATAGCTCTAGTGTTTTCCATTAGATGATTTTGCACCCTTTTATTAAAGTTATCTTGCTTAACAATAAAGATATCAAATTCTTCTAAGCATTGATCAGGAGGTTTCAAGTAAGGGATATCACCTTCATCAAAGTGTTGGAGAGAGTGTACCGCAATAGTGGGTGAGTAGGGAATAGGCTTACATAATTCTTCTATAGGAGGTAAATTCTTGACATTTGCAGCTTTAATTCCCTTCTCCTTAAGACATTTCTTAGCTTCCTTCATCACTTCATCATTTAATTCAATAACTCCCCTCTTCTTTGGTGTTGGAATAGGCTCAGGAATAGATGGTTCAGATATAATTACTTCAGGTGTAACTTGTTTAGGAGGAGTCCAATCTTCATAATTCTTGCTTATTTTAGCCATTAATTCCTCAGCTTCCTTGGGAGTCCTATTCCTGAAAACACAATCAGCACAACTATCTAGGTATGTCCTAGATTCTTCGGTTAGTCCATTATAAAATATATCAAGTAGTTCATTCTTAGGTAATGGACTTCCAGCCTGTGCATGAATCAAAGCACAGAACCTTGCCCAAGATTCGGGCAATACCTCTCTTTCTCCCTGTTTAAAATCAAAAAGTTCCTGCAAAATAGCATGTCTAGCACTAGGAGGAAAATATTTCTGCAAGAAAGTATTAATCAAGCACTCAGGGCTATCAATAGATCTAGGAGGTAAATTACCAAACCAAATTTTAGCTTCTCCTTTCAGTGCAAAAGGGAAAATCTTAGCAACAAAGTAAGTACGCATCTTAATATCATCAGAAAACAAGCCACTCATGGTAGAAAGTTCATTCATATGTGCTACCGCACTTTCATTCTTAGTCCCACAAAAAGGTTCTTTCTCGACAATAGCTATGTAAGATAGATCGAGAGAGAAATCATAATCTTCATCTATAATGTTTATGGGAGAAGTAGCAAACTTAGCATCAAGATATAATTTGGGTCTAATAGTACGCCTCTCAAGGAGACTCTTAGCAGCGCTCCTATCATGGGTGTTCCTACATTCTTCAATAAACTCATCGGTCATCTCAACATAATCTTCTTCAGCATCATAACTCTCACTAGACTCAGGTGAGCTAACAGGTGTAGTAGTGTCTTCATTCGGAGTTTTGGTATTTCCAGCTATAGTTCTAGCAATCGTAGCATCTAGGAAAGGACCTAATGAACCACTCTTATCAAGCATAGTAGAAGTAGCATCATAAGTATCAGAAGTTTCAGATTTAGCAGTAGTAGCAGTGTGTGTAGCATGTGTATGTGGTGGTGTAAGGAACTTACTCAAAACAGACGGTGAATCAAGAGCAGTAGAGGTGTTCAGAACCGTACCTCTTCTTGTAGTGGATGGTAAAATAGGAACCTTGCCATCACGAGACTTACCCATGATGGAGATAGTAGCGAACAATAGATAATCCAAGTGAACTTGATAAATAAAGCTATGCTCCCCGGCAACGGCGCCAAAAAATAGTCTTGATGACCCACAAGTATAGGGGGTGTATCACAGTATTTTCGAGGGAAGTGAAACCCAATTTATTGATTCGACACAAGGGGAGTCAAAGAATATTTATCAGCCTTAACAACTGAGTTCTCAATTCAGCTGCACCTGGAAACAATCTTGCTCACAGCAGTTTATCAGTAGAACAGTTTTGTAGTAGGAATAGTAAAGTAACAATAGTAGTAAAGCAAAGACAGTAGTAACAAAAGCAGTAAACAGTGGGATTCGAGTACCGTATGCATAGGGATGGATGGACGGGCGTTGCATGGACAAGACAATTCACATAGCAATCAGAACATAGGGCAATTGCAGATAAATAAGATAAAGAACCCAAGTACTAGACAATCCTAGGCATGTGTTCCATATATAGTCATACGTGCTCGCAATGAGAACTTGCACGACATCTTTTGTCCTGCTAGCCCGTTTGCAGCGGGGCCTCTAGGGAACTACTGGCAATTAAGGTGCTCATTTTAATAGAGCACCAGAGCAAAGCATTAACACTCGATGAACACATGTGATCCTCACATCAAAGCCTTTCCCTTCCGGTTATCCCGATTTCTGTCACTTCGGGGCCATATGTTCCGGATAACAACGTGTGTATACAACTTGCAGATAAGACCAAGAACAATACTATCATAATGAATCAATAATAAGTTCAGATCTGAAATCATGGCACTCGGGCCCTAGTGACAAGCATTAAGCACAACAAGTCGCAACAAAGTCACAAAGCACTAATAAAAGATACTAGGCACCATGCCCTAACAATCTGAAGCCATTACATGAACGATCTCATCCAATCCCTACCATCCCCATAGCCTACAGCGGGGGATTACTCACTCATAGATGGGGGAAACATGGATGGTCGATGGAGAAGCGATGGTGATGATGATGGCGATGATCTCCTCCAATTCCCCATCCCGGCAGAGTGCCAGAAATGAGTTTCAGGTGCTGTTTCGTGGAATCTGGTGGTGGCGGTGGAGCGGAACTACTTTTGGAAAAACGTCGAACCCCCCGAAGTTTTTAGGTCAGAAGGCTCCTTATAGGCGAAGAGAGAGGCCGAGGGGGTGCCTGGGGGCCCACACCACCCCCTGGCGTGGCCTGGCCTGGCCCGCGCTACCAGGTGGTGTGGCCACCCCCTGGCTCTTCTCCGTCTCGTATTCTGGCTCCTGGAGTCTTCGGGTGAAATATGATTTTTGGCATATTTTCCGGGATTTTTCCTGATAGTTGATTTTCTGCACAAAAAGTAGACACCAAGGCAGTTCTGCTGAAAATAGCGTCAGTTCGCATTAGTTGCATCCAAATCACACAAGTATAGAGGAGAAACAATAGCAAAAGTGTTCGGGAAAGTAGATACGTTTTGGACGTATGAGGGAGCGATTGATTTGCTTGTTTCCCCAGCTAGGGAACGTCTCTTTTAGTTCTTCGGCTACCACTAGATTGTTTTGATTGTTTCCTACCTGAAGGACGTCCATTCTGATGCTTCCGCTACCACTCGATTGTTTTGCTTGTTCCCCCTGCTGGGAACCTCTTTTGTGACGCTTGCTCTACCGCTTGATCTCTTCTGTTTTACTGTCTTTTGAAGACATCATGTATAGTCATCTGGTGCATTTTACTGAACTTGGGATGGCTGCATCAGTAATTTCCTAAAGTGCTCCTTGGTTTCCGGTTTTATTTGGACCTCTGGCTCAGGTTGTTTGTTTTTAAAATGAGCATCCACTTCGGCCCGTACGTTGTTTGTTTTTAAAATGAGCATCCACTTCGGCCCGTACAACCGCATCGGTCTCCTCACCGGTCAGGTCGTAAGCCCTCTTGGGAGGAACCGGCGGTACTCTTGGGAGGGGCGACAACTATCGCTTTGGGCATCGGTTATCGCTCGACGGAGCGGTGCTATTCTTCCGCTTTTGGCCCTTAGTGGGTGGAGGCGGCTACGTAGATTGAGATGGACTCGTGTTGGGGTCATGTATTGGACTTGGAGGTGGTGGACTTTTACTGGGAGGAGACGGCGCCCTTGGAGGTGGACTTTTACTGGGAGGAGACGGTGGCCTTGGAGCTGATGGATTGTTTCTCGGTGGAGAAGGTGGCCTTAGTGTCCAGCATGGAAACTTGATGTATTCTTTTTTCCAAAGAATGAAGCCACTCGTGACTTCTCCCAGTGTCATCTCCCCTTCACCTCCAGGGATGTCAAGCTGTAGTGACTGACACATCGATTGAACTTCATCCACACCAACACGAGCATAGCCAACTGGAATGGGATTGCAATGGTAGGTCTCTCCTAGTGCAGAAGGTAAAGCAAAGCCGACCGCCACCTTCAGGGATATATTCTTCAGTTCAACATGCAGCTCACAACTAGTCTTCTCCTTAACTACATCCACGGGGTACACATCCATCGTTGCATCATCGTTTAAACCCTTTAGTCCCGGTTTGTTACACGAACCGAGACTAAAGGTCCCGTTCGAACTGGGGCTAGTGCCTGCCACCCCCTAGGGCTAGATCTAGACGTTGGGACCAGGGTATTAGTCCCATTTTGTAGCAAAACTGGGGCTAATACCCCTGGACCAAAGGTCCGTTTTCTACTAGTGCAAGTTTAGAGGATGGAGTCTTAGAGACAATGAAGAATTTTCTTCATAGGCGCCGATGTTCGGAACCAATTCGGGTACAGTACTTGTGAGCCTAGTGGTTGATGACTTGTAGGAGCAACCTTGACAAAGTTAAAACATAAATCTTTGATCGGGCAAAGACGACTCTTGTGGACTGTTTCCCTTCTTGGAGGTATCAGTTTTGGAGAACCTTTCAATATTCCGGGTGTTGTCTTTGGCGGTGGTTTCTGCGATGCTGCTACAAGGAGTTCACTTTGGAGGGGCATTTTTTTTCTTTTTTTCAGGTTGTGTCTATTATGGATGTCTTTTATGATATTGTTTTGGTTTCCTTTTATCCAAAAAAAGAACAAAAACCAATGATCCTCGTAATAAAAAATAACAACAATCTGACTATTACAATGTATCCAAAAGAACAGCCTGAACCGCTGATGTGCTTTAGTTCACTTAGTTTATATCCCTAGAAAGCAATCCACATAGGAGCGCACTAGTAGTGCTTGCAGAGTGAGTTTTTTTTGATAGAGCCTGTAGAGCGAGTTGGGTTGGAACAAATGCTTCCCTAAATCGCAAGTGGTTCGTCGCCCGTTGTAGAAAGATAGATGAAATCGGTAGAGCTCCACGCTGTGAAGGTTCTACAAGGCGCCTGACCGCCCATCTGGCAGAAGCGTCCTAGGGTAGGCGCTACTACCGACGGACTCGAAGATCCCTTCCCAAGGGTCGTCGATCTCTGTTAGGGAACACGGTCCATGCTGGAGAAATGCCCGCGCCATCCGACAATGCGTTCCCACAATGTGGTCGGGCGTTTGGGGTCACTTCAGCTTCATGCAACCTTTCACATAGTTAGTCCATTAGCATAACGTGGCATGCATAACAGAATCTGTGGATAATTTTCAGGGCTGAGACTACACCGCTTTATGTAACAGCGATTTGAAACCATCCCGATATCTCCCATTCTCCTATTTGCTTACATCTCTCCTATTCGTCTCCCATCACTAGTAGAAAACAGACCTTTGGTCCAGTGGTATTAGCTCCGGTTTTGCTACAAACCGGGACGAATGCCCAGGTCCAATGGCTAGATCTGGCCCCAGGGGGTGGCAGGCACTAGCCTCGGTTCGAACGGGACCTTTAGTCCTAGGTAGTGTAACAAACCGGGACTCAACGGTTTCAGGCAGGCCGGGTCAGGCGCCAGATCCTTTAGTCCCGGTTTGTTATACGACCCGGGGCTAAAGGTGAACCTTTAGCCCCAATTCTAGACACGAACCGGGACTAAAGGTCTGGCTATATCTTCTTCCCCTACCCGAGCCACCATTCAAGCCGGTGGCTCTCCTCTCTCTCTTTCTTGCTTCAAGCTCGAGTTCATGCCCTTTTTTTTTCTCAAGATTTGTCTATATTTTGTGGTGCCCCATCTATCCAAAGGTTCGAAATGGTGAGCAACTTCATCCTTTGAACTCTCATTGCTATATTAGCTCATTTCATGCTCTATCTTGTAGATGGATTTGTGGATTTAGTTTGGTAGTAATTTTTGCAATGATAGCATGAGATCGATGTTTAGATTCTATCTATCTTGTATTAATGTAAGGAAATCTAAGGTAAATATCACAATATGTGGATTCTATCTATATATATCTTGTTTTGGCACATAGTCTCGAAATTTGATTTTAGAAGCACACACGTGCGTGAGTTCATCATTCTAACTAGCTGGGAAAAATATCCTTCTTCATCTACCTGCGTTCAACAAACTGAAAAAATTGTAACAAAGATAGGGTTAATTCATAAAAGCTTGATAAGAAGACATCACAATACATCTTCGAGAAAGGGCAAGGTCGGTGGAGGCCGGAGGGGCCCACACCACCTGGTGGCGCGGCCAAGGGGGACCCGCGCCACCCTATGGTGTGGCTGGCCCCTGGCCCCTCTTCGTCTCGTCTTCTGCCTCCGTGTTCCACCCGGTGAAATATCAACTTTGGCTTTTGTCCCATCCAATTCCGAGAATATTCATTTTCTGACTTTCTAGAACCAAAAACAGCAAAAACCAGGCAACTGGCACTGTGGCATCTTGTTAAAAGGTTAGCCTAAGAAAGTGTATGAAAAGTACTCCAAAGTGTGGACAAAACACAATAAAGTAGATAAACCAAGCATGGAACATCAAAAATTATAGATACATTTGCAATATATGAAGATACATATTATGGTTACATAGAGGAGATATGGGAACTTGACTATGGACCTTTTTTTAATGTTCCTTTGTTTCGGTGCAAATGGGTCAAGCTGACAGGAGGCGGGGTTGAGGTAGACAAGAAATACGGAATGACAATAGTGGATCTCAACAACCTTACGTATAGAAATAAACGATTTGTCCTAGCCAATGATGCGGCTCATGTTTTTTATGTGAAGGACATGTCTACCAAACCAAGAAAAAGGAAAGATACGCAAAATAATACAGCATCCGATGAGCCAAAGCGCCACATAGTTCTTTTAGGAAAAAGAAACATTATGGGGGTGGAGGATAAGACAGACATGTCAGAAGATTATGATAAGTTTCATGAAATTCCGCCCTTCGCTATGAAGGATGACCCAAGCATCCCGTTAAGTAAGGAAGATGCTCCATGGTTACAGATTAGAAGAAAACCCTAACATGTGTGGATGTTGGTGATGTACAATATTATTAAACCTTTATTTTTAATGATCTTCTTATATGTATATGGATATGAACTATCTCGATCTCAATAGGTAGTATTGCAACTTGCTGTGGCCAGACATTTATTAATATTAAAACATAAAAATTAGTCATGATCATATCTAGCCCTGTATACACAACTTCAGGGTCGTCTTCGGAATCGTCATCGTCATCGTCGTCGCTCGTAGCACGCGCATGGATCCTCAGCCCTTCCTCGTAGCACGCGGATGGATCCTCCGACCTCGGATTCACGACGCGCGGGGGAGGGGGCTCCCGGATGACGATCCAAGTACGCCCTAGGCCTTCACCACCACCACCAATATTCTTGTGGCTATGCGGCTGGTGAAAGTGCGGGTACCTCAGGCGAGGATGGTCTCCCATGGCGATGTAGCGCATCACGCCAGTGATAGTCCGGTTCACCCACCATAGGCAACGACCAGCCTCGTTGTGGTTCACTGGGGGCGGGCCGTAACCCTCGTACCTGGCGAGCTCCCTTTCCCGCCGGTTTGCGAAGACGGCATTCTAGGTGTCGAGGTTGTCGGGATCCCAATGGGGATGCATCCGCTGCTCCGGCGTGAGCTCGAGGTAGAAGTGGTTCGTGATGGCCGCCTGGCGGGACGAACCTTGAGGCACAGGA
Organism: Avena eriantha; assembly: GCA_910589775.1. Classification (NCBI taxonomy): domain Eukaryota; kingdom Viridiplantae; phylum Streptophyta; class Magnoliopsida; order Poales; family Poaceae; genus Avena; species Avena eriantha. Next base: position 78,994,127 of record OU342744.1, on the reverse strand, counting down.
GGAACATGAACCCCTACAGCGCTCAGCATCCAACCAGCGGGTAGCCGGTACCCCGGCGGGCATGGGTAGCTGGAGGCGCACAGCGCCTCGGTCTCCTCGAGGTGTCCATTGTTGTGAGAGAAGGTGTGGATGTGTGGATGGACATGGCGGTCGGCCTAGATATAGAGGGAAATGGTGGGAGAACATAGCGGGAAGCGAGAGAAATGGCGGGAGAACATGGCGAGAAGTGGGGGAAATGGCGGGAAAACATGACGGGAAGCGGGGGAAATGGCGGGAAAATATGTTTTAGTCATACTTACTAGTTTTAGTAATAAATATTATATTTCTAATGAGTCTATTATTTTTTGTGAATATTTTGGTATATTATATGTATTTTTCTGTTTTTTAAATAATAAACTATATTTTCCAACATTTGTACTAAATATAATACTTGTTAAACAATACATAATTTCATTTAAGTTGTATAATAAAGTATGATAAAAGATTTAAATTATAGATCTTCTTTTTCTGAAAATTTTGATGTATAATACATAATTTTCTGATAACTATAAACCATTTTTGGTTTTGCCACCAAAAATAACCTTCTACAAACCGGGGCTAAAGGGGTGTGGCGCGCAGGAAGAACGGCGGGCAAAAAACCCTTTAGCCCCGGACCTTTAGTCCCGGTTTGTATTACAACCCGGGGCTAAAGGGGGCTGGTATAAATACCCCACCCCCACCCCGGGTCGTGCCACGACCCGGAGAGCACAATTTCACCTCTTCACTAGAGGATCACCACCGCGCCCACGCCATCCGTCCCGCTACCGCGCCCGTGGAGAGGAGCTCGCCGCCCGTGCCCATGGAGCTCGCCGCCGCACCGTCTCTATGTCGTGCCATCTCGCTGCCCCGCGCCGCCCCGCCGCCCCGCGCCACACCATCTCCGTCCCGTCGTGCCATTTTGGTTAGTAGTAGTATTAGTGTTAGTGTTAATTAGTAGTATTAGTATTTTGGTTAGTGTTAGTTAGTAGTATTAGTATTTTAGTTAGTGTTAATTAGTAGTATTAGTATTTTTAGTTAGTGTTAGTAGTATTAGTATTTAGTTAGTGTTAATGTTAGTGTTATTAGTAGTATTAGTATTTAGTTAGTGTTAGTACTATTAGTATTTAGTTAGTGTTACTAGTATTAGTATTTTGGTTAGTTAGTTTTAGTAGTATTAGTATTTAGTTAGTGTTGGTAGTATTAGTATTTAGTTAGTGTTAGTAGTATTAGTATTTTGGTTAGTTAGTGTTAGTAGTATTAGTATTTAGTTAGTGTTAGTAGTATTAGTATTTAGTTAGTGTTAGTAGTATTAGTATTTAGTTAGTATTAGTATTTATCTAAGGTTAGTTAGAATACTTAGTTAATTAGGTTTAGTTTAGTTAGTGTTAGGTTTAGGGTTAGTGTTATTAGGGCAATACTTAGTGATTTAGTTACTGTTTATGTTTTATGATTCTTTATTGCTATTATTTAGTTATGCCGCATCCACCTCGTCCGAGCTTACTAGACTCCGTCGGTTCCGGGGATGTCCGAGTCTGGGGTCCGCCGGGTTGGCACTGGGAGGTGCTACCTGTCGAGACTCGTACTTTGGTGAGGAATCCGGGTATCATCGTTGACCCAGAGCTTCTTTGGTGGCGTCCACGACGTCTAGGAGCGGTGTAGAGGGAGCCGGCCCCCAAGGAGGTGGTACGCCGTCGTATCAGGGAGGAGGACGAGCACATACGTCGATACATGTATCTTTTGGAGACTAGGTTCTCCAATATCTGGCAAGTTCACGGATCTCATCCGAGCTATTCTCCGGTGATGGTTAAATGCAGCCAAAAAGAAATATCACCATCATATGGGCACAAGTGGCTACAGGAGTGCCATGCCTAAGTGGGATAAAGCTGAGGCTGACCTGGAGGCTAAAGGGGTCACTCCAGCTACGTCTCGTTGGCCCAGGAGGTCAAGAAATTGGGTATTCGGGCATGGGGCATCGTTAGAACCAGAAACAGGGGAGTTGTTGCAGCTGAAGAAGTTTCTTCACCCAATAATGAACTTATTAAAGTGATAAAAGAGGTTGAAGAGGGAACGTTTGTTCCTGACAGAGAGAACGATGAGCTGACAAAGGCTCTCGGGAATCCTGAAAAGGCTGGATGAACAAGAGGGTTCAGACCTTCTTATCCATGGGTTATCGGGTTTCCCGAGCACCTTAACACGTACAGAAGCCGATCGAGAAAAACAGAGCGGCAAAAAGAGGAGGACACAGAGCGGTTCGCGAGGTTCGAAGCCATGCTGCAGGAGCATCGCCATGAGCTTAATGAACTTAAAGGACTCCGATAGCAATATCCTGCACCAGACAGTACGGTCGTCCCATCGCAACGGAAAAGCAGTGTGGCTTCCACGGAGGGCCACGGTAACGATGCAACGATGGATGTGTACCCCGTGGATGCAATTAAGGAGAAGACTAGTTGTGAGCTGCATGTTGAACTGAAGAATATATCCATGAAGGTGGCAGTCGGCTTTGCTTTACCTTCTGCACCGGGAGCGACCTACCATTGCAATCCGATTCTAGCTCGCTATGTTCGTCTCGGTGTGGATGAAATTCAACCTATGTGTCAGACACTATAGCTTGGCATCCCTGGAGGTGAAGGGGAGACGACACTGGGACGAGTGGCTTCATTCTTTGGAAAAAAGAATACATCAAGTTTCCAGGCTTGACACCAAGGCCACCTTCTCCACCGAGAAACAATCCATCACCTCCAAGGCAACCGTCTCCTCCCAGTAAAAGTCCACCACCTCCAAGTCCAATCCATGACCCCAACACGAGTCCATCTCAATCTACGCAACCGCCTCTACCCACTAAGGGCCAAAACCGGAAGAATATCACCGCTCCGTCAAGCGATGACCGACGCCCAAAGAGACAGTTGTCACCCCTCCCAAGAGTACCGCCGGTTCCTCCCAAGAGGGCTTACGACCTGACCGATTAGGAGACCTATGCGGTCGTACGGGCCGAAGTGGATGCTCATTTTAAAAAGAAACAACCTGAGCTAGAGGTCCAAATAAAACCAGAAACCAAGGAGCACTTTAGGAAATTACTAACGCAGCCATCCCAAGCTCAGTTAAATGCGCCAGATGACTATACACGATGTCTTCAGAAGACACTGAAACAGAAGAGATCTAGCGGTAGAGGAAGCATCACAAAAGAGGTTCCCCAGCAGGGGAACAAGCAAAACAATCGAGTTGTAGTGGAAGCATCAGAAGGGACGTCCCCCAGCTAAGGAAACAAGCAAAACAATCGAGTGGTAGCCGACGAACCTAAAGAGATGTTCCCCAGCTGGGGAAACAAGCAAATCAATCGCTCCCCCACTCCAGGTGAACATACCCGAACCTCAACTATATGAGGTTGAACCTATGGATCCGGAAACGGCTAAGATATTGGCCGAGCAATGTAATATGTCTATTCCTGACATTATTCACGGCAATATGCCCAAGGCTGAGGTAGCACCCAAATTTGTTCACGGGGAGCCTCTGGTCAGTTCTGAGAGGCTTCGGGATATGCCAACAAAAATGTGACGATTCCATGAATGGTACATGAAAGCATCAAAAGAACAACAATATTGGCTCTTACTGAAAGTTCAAAAATTGCATTACTTCACTGAAGACGAGGTCCCTGTTGAATTTACAGAATTTTTCAGTTATTCAATCTAAAGGAATTCGACAAAACTATCCTCAGTTCCTATTGTCTATAAGTGATTAATTTATTTATGTAATTAAGTCTCTATCTCAGCTTGTTCAATTCATTGCCGGTAAGTATACTCACTATATTCTTTTGTACGCTATATATAATGATGCAGAATGAAGATTCTCGATTGTAAAAGAAAGGCTATCAATGGATTTGGGTTCATTGACCCACATCGAGTTCATGGAGCTACACTAAAGGATAAACCACTGAAGACCGAGCACAACTTGTTCCGGTTTCTCACGAACCAGCATTTTTGTAATGAAATACTATTTCCTTACCACGACGGCAAGTGAGTTCTTGTACACATTAAATTTTGCTTACTCGATGTTCATTGTAAATGATGAGTTACTGACTGATACGTCCAAAACGTATCTACTTTCCCGAACACTTTTGCTATTGTTTCTCCTCTAAAATTGTGTGTTTTGGATACAACTAACGCGGACTGACGCTGTTTTCAGCAGAATTGCCTTGGTGTCTACTTTTTGTGCAAACAATCAACTATCAGGAAAAATCCCGGAAAATATGCCAAAAATCTTATTTCACCCGAAGACTCTAGGAGCCAGAATACGAGACGGAGAAGAGCCAGGGGGTGGCCACACCACCTGGTGGCGCGGGCCAGGCCAGGCCACGCAGGGGGTGGTGTGGGCCCCTAGGCACCCCCTCGACCTCTCTCTTCGCCTATAAGGAGCCTTCTGACCTAAAAACTTTGGGGGGTTCGACATTTTTCCAGAAGGAGTTCTGCTCCGCCGCCACCACCAGATTCCACGAAACAGCACCTGAAACTCATTTCTGGCACCGTGCCGGGACGGGGAATTGGAGGAGATCATCGCCATCATCATCACCATAGCTTCTCCATCTACCATCCATGTTTCCCCCATCTATGAGTGAGTAATCCCCCATTGTAGGCTATGGGGATGGTAGGGATTGGATGAGATCGTTCATGTAATGGCATCAGATTGTTAGGGCATGGTGCCTAGTATCTTTTATTAGTGCTTTATGACTTTGTTGCGACTTGTTGTGCTTAATGCTTGTCACTAGGGCCCGAGTGCCATGATTTCAGATCTGAACATGTTATTGATTCATTATGATAGTATTGTTTTTGGTCTTATCTACAAGTTGTATACACACGTTGTTGTCCGGAACCAATGGCCCCGAAGTGATAGAAATCGGGATAACTAGAGGGAATTGCTTTGATGTGAGGATCACATGTGTTCATGGAGTGTTAATGCTTTGCTCCGGTGCTCTATTAAAATGAGCACCTTAATTGCCAGTAGTTCCCTAGAGGCCCCGCTGCAAACGGGCTAGCAGGACAAAAGATATTGTGCAAGTTCTCATTGCGAGCACGTATGACTATATATGGAACACATGCCTAGGATTGTCTAGTACTTGGGTTCTTTATCTTATTTATCTGCAATTGCCCTATGTTCTGATTGCTATGTGAATTGTCTTGTCCATGCAACGCCCGTCCATCCATCCCTATGCATACCGACTCGAATCCCACTGTTTACTGCTTTTGTTACTACTGTCTTTGCTTTACTACTATTGTTACTTTACTATTCCTACTACAAAACTGTTCTACTGATAACTGCTGTGAGCAAGATTGTTTCCAGGTGCAGCTGAATTGACAACTCAGTTGTTAAGGCTTATAAATATTCTTTGGCTCCCCTTGTGTCGAATCAATAAATTGGGTTTCACTTCCCTCGAAAATATTGCGATACACCCCCTATACTTGTGGGTCATCAAGACTATTTTCTGGCGCCGTTGCCGGGGAGCATAGCTTTATTTATCAAGTTCACTTGAATTCTCTATTGTTCGTTGCTATCCATCCATCATGGGTAAGTCTCGTGATGACAAGTTTCCTATTTTACCATCCACTACACGAAGAGGTACGGTTCTGAACACCTCTGTTGCTCTTGATTCACCATCTGTTATAAGTAAGCTCATTACACCAGCACATACACATGCTACACACACCGCTAGTACTGTTGAATCTGAAACTTCTGATGCTTATGATGCTGCTTCTACTGTGATTGATAAGAGTGGTTCATTAGGTCCTTTCCTAGATGCTACGATTGCTAGAACTATAGCTGGAAATACAGAAACTCCTAATGAAGACACTACCACACCTTTTAGCTCACCTGAGTCTAGTGAAAGTTATGATATTGAAGATGCTTATGTTGAGATGACCGATGAATTTATTAAAGAATGTAAAAACACCCATGATAGGAGCGCTGCTAAGAGTCTCCTTCAGAGGCGTACTATTAGACCCAAATTGACTCCTATTGCTAAGTTTGCTGCTTCTCCCATAAAGATTATAGATGAATATTATGATTTCTCTCTCGATCTATCTTACATAGCTATTGTCGAGAAAGAACCTTTTGTGGGGCTAAGAATGAAAGTGCGATAGCACATATGAATGAACTTTCTACCATGAGTGGCTTGTTTTCTGATGATATTAAGATGCGTACTTACTTTGTTGCTAAGATTTTCCCCTTTTCACTGAAAGGAGAAGCTAAAACTTGGTTTAGTAATATACCTCCTAGATCTATTGATAGCCCTGAGTGCTTGATTAGTACTTTCCTACAGAAATATTTTCCTCCTAGTGCTAGACATGCTATTTTGCAGGAACTTTTTGATTTTAAACAGGGAGAAAAAGAGGTATTGCCCGAGTCTTGGGCAAGGTTTTGTGCTTTGATTCATGCACAAGTTGGAAGTCCATTACCTAAGAATGAGCTTCTTGATATATTTTATAATGGACTAACTGAGGAATCTAGGGCATACCTAGATAGTAGTGATGATTGTGTTTTCAGGAATAGGACTCCTAAGGAAGCTGAGGAATTAATGGCTAAAATAAGTAAGAACTATGAAGATTGGTCTCCCCTTAAACAAGCTATACCTGAAGTAATTGTACCTGAACCATCTATTCCGGTGCATATTCCAACATCAAAGAAGAGGGGAGTTATTGAATTAAATGATGAAGTGATGAAGGAAGCTAAGAAATGTCTTAAGGAGAAGGGAATTAAAGCTGCAGATGTCAAGAATTTACCTCCTATAGAAGAATTATGTAAGCCTGTTCCCTACTCATCCACTATTGAGGTGCACTCTCTCCAACACTTTGATGAAGGTGATATCCCCTACTCTAAAACTCCTGATCAATGCTTAGAAGAATTCGATATCTTTATTGTTAAGCAAGATAAATTAAATAAAAGGGTGCAAAATCATCTAATGGAAAACACTAGAGCTATTGTTGAGTTGAAAGATATTGTGGAAAGAACCTCTAATGATGTTAAAATTATTGTTAAACACTTTCAAATGGTTCAAACTCAAATAGATCAACTCGTTAAAGTGCAAAACGACTTGCTAGTTAATGCTACTAAAGAAAAACATGCTTATGAAATTAGAACTAGAAGTGGAGCTGCTACCCAGGATCCTCTATATCCTGAGGGGCATCCCAAAAGAATTGAGCAGGATTCTCAACAAGCTAAAAATAGTGGCTCTACTCGTAAGAAAAGGAAAAAGAAACATAAAATTGTTTTAGAACCCTCTGAACCTGCTATAGATCCTAATAGTATATCTATCTCTGATGCTGAAACTGAAAGTGGTAATGGAGAAAATGAAGTTCCTAATGAAGAGAAAGTTGAGGAAGAACCTGAAAACCACACTAAGAATACTAAATACACCAAAGAAGATTTTATTGCTAAGAAACATGGTTGTGAAAGAGAACCTTGGGTCCAAAAACCTATGCCTTTCCCTGATAAGAAACACAAGTCAAAGGAAGATGAGCACTATAATAAGTTTTGTGAGTGGATGAAACCTTTATTCTTGCAAATTCCTTTGACTGATGCTATTAAATTGCCTCCTTAATCAAAGTATATGAAGGATATTGTCTCGAATAAAAGGAAGATCCCTAATGAAGAAATTTCTAATTTGCTTGCTAATTATTCCTTCAATGGTAAGGTTCCTAAGAAATTTGGAGACCCAGGGATTCCAACTATCCCTTGCTCTATTAAGAATAGTTATGTTAGAACTGCTTTGTGTGATTTGGGAGCTGGAGTTAGTGGTATGCCTTTCTCTCTCTATAAGAGGCTTCAACTTGAAAAATTAATACCAACTGATATATCTTTGCAAATGGCTGATAAATCTACCACTATTCATGTGGGTATATGTGAGGATGTACCTGTTCAGATGGCTCACAATTGCTTGATATTAACTGATTTTGTTGTGCTTGAAATGCCTGAAGATGATAATATGTCTATTATTCTTAGGAGACCTTTTCTTAATACTGCAGGAGCTGTTATTAATTGTAATCAAGGAAAGGTGACCTTCAATGTTAATTACAAGGAACATATTGTCTATTTCCCCAAGAAGATTGAAAGGACTTATGGTTTGAATTCAATTGAACATGTTGAGGGCATTCAAGTTGGAGAAATATATTGTCCCGTACCAAGACAAAAATTTGAAACTAATATGATTGGGACCATTGCTATCAAGGTTGAGGTAACATAATCACTTGTGGAATACAAAGTTTTGTCTCATATGCAATTGTTTTGGTAGCAAGACTTGATCAACCTTGTTAACAAAAATATTCCATTGAAGAAAACAACGTTTTCATTATGATTATCTCCGTTTATTTCTACCCTTTGCATTTTAGTTTTTGCTTTCATTTAGTTTTATTTTTATTGTTAGTTTCTTGCATGTTAGAGTGTCTTAGAACTTCTGTAATTCTAGCCTTGTTTTGTCCTTGCATCATGTTTCCAAAAGAAAAAAACCTGTCTGTCAGAAAAATCATTCTCCTATTTCTGAAAATTGCCCAAAAATAAAGTGTCTCGAAAAAATTCCAGAAAATTCATATGAAATTTTTATGTGAAAAAAGGGGCAGAGGAGTACCTGGGAGGTACCAGGGGGCCCACAAGACAGGCACACCACATGGTGGCGCGGCTAGCCCTGGGTGGCGCCATGCCCTGGTGTGGGCCACCCCTGGCCCCCACTAACTCTCTCACCTGCCACTTTCTTCTCTCTCCTGAGTAAGCTCTAGTTCATTGCCCAAAATCGCGTTCTTGCTATGCTTGCTCTCGATTTTTTCGATCTCCTTGCTCAGCCCATATTTCTTGCTGAAATTTGGAGCATTTGTTCCCTGGTATGTGACTCCTCCCCTTGTCCAAGTAGATTTGTGTCTAGGGGATTATATCTTGAGTATTTTGCTGCTGTAGGTGACTGTCTTTGAGAGCTTGTAAGCTTGTTTGATTCTTAGAGATATAGTTTTGATGCATGTTTAGGCCTCTTGCAAGTCCCTATGAGTAGATTCCTTCATTATATTTACTTTGCAATCACTTGTTTAATAGGTGTTTAAATTTCAGAATACCAAGCATGAAGAACCATACTTTTGGAGAGATATTTGAGAGTGATGCACCTAGGAGGTCGAGGCCCTCAAGAACAGCCTCTCAAGCTAGGCCATCATACAACGAAGATCTCATTACAACTTGTATTGGTAGTGAAAGGGATGATGGGGATGCTCACCCATCCTCTTTTCCTTGTTTTACTTTCTTACAAGCTGCAGGTATTCTTGAGGATTTCTTGCTACTGATTGAGAGGGTTGGTTTAACCTCATATATGAAAGATGAGAGTGCGCAATACGCTATGCTCACCAAAACTTTTGTTGAGAGCTTCACGTTTACTAACACATCCTATCAGTCGACTGTCTCTTTTATAATCTATGATCTGCCCTTCACCATGCCTTTGGAGAGATTTTGCAGTATTATAGGTGTACGCATGACAGGGACCATGAAGAAAATTCAAGGGTGACCCGCTGATTTGTTGGAGCTTTACCGAGGGGTGACCAATGATGATGACTGCGTGGCGCAGCGTGGAAAGATAAGAAATATCCAACTCCCTGCTCTTAGATACTTTGCATATTATCTTGCTACTAGTGTACTTGGTAGGGAGAACACAAGTAATATCTCCAACTATCATTTAGCATTCCTTGCTGCTGCGCTTAACAATGATTCTCGGTATAATCTTGGCTCGCTTATTGCTCGCCGCCTAGCTGCTAGGGGGGCTATCTATGGGTGCATCATTGCCTCGCATATAGTCAATGCATTAGGTCTTTCAGTGGATCCCTATGATGCTATGCTGGCACCACAGAGGCTTGACCTTGTTGCTATGAAAACTCATCACTTTGTCACTGCTACTTTTGATTTGAACAGTCTAGTATATAGGATGCTTTTCACTGACGGGGATGAAAGTTGCCATAGCCTGCTTTGTTTAGTGTTCACAGGAGACCGTGGTCGCACTCCAAGGAGGAGGTGGACGAGCAGCTTCGCTTGCTGGGTTTCCACGAGCAGCACCAGGAGGATGTGCCCTCCTATGATTACTCCGTGCATTACGGAGGGACGTACTCGAGCTCGCACCAAGATGAGGGGACCTCTTCGTCGTACCAGGGTGACACTTCATCCTGGCCAGCTTGGGATTGATACCCACTTAGGCCAAAAGCCAAAGCTTGGGGGGAGGTACGCCGACACCACACTCATCTCCATATCATGTTGCGTCGGTACTTTGTATATTCATGTTTTCATTCTCTTTTTAGTTTTCGTTTTTCTTTGTTTTTTCTTCCTAAAACACAAAAAGACCCAAAATATTTCTGTTGTTTCTCTTTGGTTTGCTTTTTCTGTTTTTGCCTTGGTTTGTTTTTCCCTTTTTGCTTTGTTTGAACTATTCGAAAAACCCAAAAAGATTTTGCTTTGCTTGTTTTTCCCGTTTGGTTCTTGTTTAAAAAAATTCGAAAACACCAAAAATATTTGTCGTTCGTCTTTGGTTTTGTGAGTTTGCTACAAGGTGCAGCAGTCCTCAGTGGATATTGGTTTCATATTATTATTCAAGCCACACAAGTGAAGAGCAATAATGAGGATTAATGACAACTTGAGGCATGGTAAGAGGCTGGTAATGAACTCTATTTGTTTTCATTTTTGTACATATACTCATCACTGTGGGCATGCTTAGTCTGTTCGTGTAGGGTGTATGTTATCTTTGGATGCTTAGTAGTTCTTGTTTTCTTATGATTAGGTCCAGCTCGTTAATAGTTTGTAGCATGTCTCATGAATGTTTGCTTGCATTGCTCTATTCATAAATTGGTATGACACCGTGGTATCCTCCTCTGAATGTTTCATTTGAATTGATTTGGCACATGCTCACTGATGTCTACGCACTTCTATTCTTGTAGACAGTTGTTGGGCCTCCAAGTGCAGAGGTTTGTAGAACAGCAGCAAGTTTTCCCTTAAGTGGATCACCCAACGTTTATCGAACTCAGGGAGGAAGTGGTCAAAGGTATCCCCTCTCAAGCAACCCTGCAATCAAGATACAAGAAGTCTCTATTGTCCCCAACACACCTAATACACTTGTCAGGTGTATAGGTGCACTAGTTCGGCGAAGAGATAGTGAAATACAAGTGGTATGGATAATTATAAGTGGTAACGATGGTAGAAGATAACTTGATGGCGTGGAAAACACTAAAGGCAAATAGAGTTCAATGAAATAAAGATGGAAGCAAGCAAACATGTAACACATCTAATAGCAAACGGTGTATCAATGCTTAGAAACAAGTCCTAGGGATCATACTTTCACTAGTGAACACTCTCATATAAATATATCATCTTCATGATACTACGCTGAACTACTCTCCGGTTGGACACTCTAATCAATGGTAGGGCTATAACAGCACACCTCAAAGTCCATGTTTCCCATCTAGAAAACCCCACACTATCACCTTGAGTACTAGATGAGTCCAACAAACACCACAATTTCATAAAGACATCCAACTCCAAATATAACTCATAACAACTATTTGTAATCTCTAGCCTAAGTGCCACCATGGTGAGCACGCTGTCACTTTCACACACATGGGGAGAGCATAGATTCATTAAAGCACTTGAGTAGCAGAATAGATCTATAGGTTACAAGCTCCTGATCTCAATAAGATCATGCATAGAGAGAGAGATGAACACATAGCTACCGGTAGAACCCTTAGCCTCGAGGAAGAACTACTCCCTCCTCATCATGGGAATCAGAAATGGTGATGGAGATGGTGGTGGAGATCGATGGAGATGGCTCCGGGGGCACTTCCCCGTCCCGGCAGGGTGCCGGAACAGAGACTTTCTGTCCCCCGAATCTCCTCTTCGGTGGCGACGGTGCTGCGGAACTTTTCGTGGCTGGAGGCTTGACGATTTAGGGTTTATGTCTCGGGAGGCTTCTTATAGGCCAGAGGGCAAGGTCGTTGGGCGGCCAGGGGGCCCACACCATGCCCTAGCGCGGCCTGGGGGGACCCGCACCATGGGGTGGTGTGGCCACCCTGTGGCCCCTCTCTGACTCTCCTTCTGGCTCCGTGAGTCTTCCGGGAAATATCAACTTTGGCTTTTGTCCGGTCCAATTCCGAGAATATTGATTTTCTGACTTTCCTGGAAACAACAACAGCAGAAAAGAGGCAACTGGCACTGTGGCACTTGTTAATAGGTTTGTCCAAGAAATCATATGAAAAGTACTCCAAAGTGTGGACAAAACACAAGAAAGTAGATAAAACCAAGCGTGGAACATCAAACATTATAGATACATTTGCAATGTATCAACATCCCCAAGCTTAACTCCTGCTCGTCCTCAAGTAGGTTAGTGATAAAAATAAAGAATAATTTTTGAGGTGACATGCACCATCATAAACTTGATCAAAGTATTTGCAAAACATTCAAAGCTAGGATCATAGTACTTCAATCATAACATGAAACACAAAGTTCTAGCAATAAGACAAAGAAACTATGATGCAACATGAAAAGGCACAACAAAAGATTCATGAATAGCAATGCTTTGCAAGACGTTTGTTTGTTTCACATAAAGAAAACATAGCATGGTAGCATTCAGCTTTTCCCTCAATAGAGTAGCAAATATAAATGCATAGGACACCTTCAAAGTTCATAAGAGTGACTAGATACAATAGTTTAAAACAAACAATATCAAAGTATGCATCAATCAACTAGTCTTAGGACAATGCACATGGAACTAAGAATGGCCACTATGCTCTCAAAGTAGGTGCATAAAGATAGAAGGTGGAGACTCAATATAATGGTGGAAGAAAGGCCTTCATAAAAGGAAGCAGAGATTCAAGTTTCATAAAGAGCTTCCAAAAATCATGGTACTTATAGCTTTCAGCTCTCATTGACCCTATCATAAGCATCTTGAAGGTGATTAAGGTTAAAGTGACACAACTAAGAGGATATGCTTGACAAGTTATAAACTGAAATCTCATGCCCCTTAATTATGAAGACCAGTCCTCATGCTACTCAACTTCAGTCATGAGTAAGCTCTTGTCATTGTAAGTATATGTGTATCATTAAGAACCGCCAATGGGGTACCCCTTGCACATGATACGGGAGCTTTCCCATAATCAAAATGACAAGGCAAGCAGACAATGAGCATCTTAGCGATCTTTTTATTTGCTATTTGCATAGGTTTTTATTGAGGATGCTTCATAGAGTGCTCATTATGGTGATGCTGAAAGTTTCCACCATGATTAGGCATGTCTTAGGCTAGCGTCCCAGGCGTTTCACTAACACACATACAAACTCCATGATCTTATAAGTTCCACTTTTATTTCACACCGCCGGGATCCATAAGCAAAAGAACATGATATCAATGGGGTACAAAGTACAAGTGCAATGTTGAAAGCGTTCCCCATGATACATGGTTCTGAAATTTCAACTTATAAAGCGCAAGCATATACGCAACAAAGAAGGACCCAATGGTTCAAGTTTATTAGATGCAAAAAGTAAAGTTTAATTTGGAAGGTAAACAAAAGCATGAATATACTTGGAATAGCATAAGCTAATAGGTAGGTATGGTGGACTCTTTGGAAAAACTTGGTTTAGGGAGTTGGATGCATGAGAGGAACTCATACTTGGTGGTGGAGGCTAGCAAAAGACTGGGAGCGACAAACTAAGAGAGCAATAATGGCCATAATCATGCAGAGCGAGAGAACATCATTGATCAAAGCATAAAGTGATACTACAAGTTGAAAACTAAAGGATCATAAAGGCTATGGTGACTTGAGATAGTCATAACATGGTGTGACCATGTGCCAAGTCAACCCAAATAAAACATCAAAGGAGAATACCACTAAACTATGCTTTAATATGCTAAAACAACGCATGATTCATCCAAAGCACATTAAGCAATCTCAATTCTTTATAACATGTCATGCTACAGCAAAGAATACTAAGAATAAAGCCAAAACAATATCAAGCATGGCATGACAAAGCATAGGCCATAGTCAAAAACAAGCTCTCTTTACCACTTAAGCATGAACTTTCCTACTCTTTTCCAAACAAAACCAAACTATTTGAAAACCAATGCATGAAAGAGGGGGTCCAACCAATTTATTCAACAAACTAAGAAAACCAAGCAAACTAAAAACCGAAACGAAAACGAAAAAGAAGACGCTCCAAGAACAACACAACTGTGCATGAAACAATAAAAATGAATCGTTTGGAAGAAACCTGGGATTTTTATTGATTAAAAAGGGGATGCCTTGGGCATCCCCAAACTTTGACGCTTGTACTTCTTGGATATTTCTTGGGGTGACACGCGTGGCATCCCCAAGCTTGAGCTTTAGTACATCCTTCATCTCATTACTCATTCCTTCCATACACCTAAAAAATTTCCTTCATACAAAACTTCACACAATCTTTATTAGCAATTAGTGCACTCAAGATATAAGTCTTTGGGTTCAGTTTCAACACCAATAAAACTTCCATTAAAACACAAGCTACTGTAGCACTTCCCTAAACAGCTCAATTCCCCAAAAGAACTCAAAAAGGAACCACCAAGAAGCAAATGCAAATAAAGGCAGAAATCTGTCAAAACAGACCAGCAGGTAAAGGCGAATTTATTCGAAGACCTTCTATTGCTCAAATCAAAAAGTTTTGAACTAACGAAAGTCAGATAACAACCTGGGGAAGAAGCACAAAAATTCACGCCTCAAAAAGACGTTCAGAGATTTTACACGAATGTTTACGGTGAAGCACAGAAATCTGTTTCGGGACAGCAACTTTCCCAATCATTACTTCTCTCTCATTAGAGGTTACCCTTGGCACAAAAAACAAATAAAAAGGATAAGGAGCGGTTATTACAGAAGTAATAACTTCCAAGACTCATCTAAAACTTTTGGGTTATCTCCCAATAAGTACTTTTCTTTAACGCCTTTAAGTTAGGCATGATAGTTTGAGAAGATGCTCACATAAGAAATATGAATTGAAGTAAAAAAAAAGAGCATCAAGAAGCAAATTCAAAGAACATTTAAGTCTAACCCACTACCTATGCATAGGAATCTTGTAAAGAAAAAAGTCATGAAAGTTCAAAGCAACATGCATAGGAAAGCAAAACAAGTGCAACTTCAAAATTTCCAACATAAAGAGGGGAAACTTAATGTTATTGAGATGCATAAAACCATGTTTACCTCTCTCATAATAACTTTCAGTAGCATCATGAATAAAATTAACAATATAACTATCACATAAAACATTCTTATCATGAGCCACATGCATAAAATAATTAATACTCTCCACATAAACATAGTCATTCTTATTAATTGTAGTGGGAGCAAATTCAACAAAATAGCTATCATTATTATTCTCATCACCATAATCATCAAATATACGAGGCATATTGTAGTCATAATTAATTTTCTCCTCAATAGTAGGTGGACTGAAAATATCATATTCATCATTGTATTCATCATATATTGGAGGTTTGGTATCATCATAAGCAATAGAATAGCTATCTTCCAAAGTTGGAGAACCAAAAAGATCATTTTCATAAAAACAAGCTTCCCCAAGCTCAGACTTTCCCATAGCATTAGCAATAATGGTGTCCAAAGTATTCATACTAACAACATTGCTATTAGCATGCAAATAAAGTTCAATTGGTTTTTTAATTTTTTCTTCAAACACTTCATATCCTAACTTAAGATAAATACTATAAAGCTCTCTAATATTTTTTTTCCATTAAGCCTAACTAGTGAAAACAAGAAACAAAAAGACAAAATTGCAGAATCTAAAGGAAATAACTTCGAGAACTCACACTAGAGGATGTGAGTACCTTTTACCTTACCTCCCCGGCAACGGCGCTAGAAAATAGCTTGATGTCTACGCACTTCTATTCTTGTAGACAATTGTTGGGCCTCCAAGTGCAGAGGTTTGTAGAATAGCAGCATGTTTTCCGTTAAGTGGATCACCCAAGGTTTATCGAACTCAGGGAGGAAGTGGTCAAAGGTATCCCCTCTCAAGCAACCCTGCAATCAAGATACAAGAAGTCTCTTCTGTCCCCAACACACTGATGACCCACAAGTATAGGGGGTGTATCGCAGTATTTTTGATAAGTAAGAGTGTCGAACCCAACGAGGAGCAGAAGGTGCTGGCTAGTGGTATGGATCAGGAATTCTCTGTAAATACTTAGCAAACGGATTTTTAGGGGTTTTTGATAAAGCAAGTAAACAAAGTACGAGTAAATAAAAGACAGTAGGAATAAATGCAGCAAGTGGCCCAATCCTTTATGCAGCAAAGGACAAGCCGGTTGTATTTCTATAGATGACCAAACGTTCTCGAGGACACATGGGAAGACTGTCAAGTGCTTTCGCTTCATATAGTCGATTAATCTTCTTTAGCTTGCTAAGTGTTGTGTGGGTGAACCTGTGCTAATGTACCGCCCCATCCAAGACTAATACGTACTTGTGAGTATACCCCTTGCAAACATCTGTAAGTACAAGAAAGTAATTAAGGTAGAAACCTAACCACAACTTTAAACTCTAAGACCCTTACATCCCTTGTGCAATGGTTTCCTAACGGGGGTTCAGGTTTCTGTCACTCCGGCAACCCCTACGATTAGTAGCCAAATACACAATGCATTCCCCTAGGCCCTTATAGGTGAAGTGTCATGTAGTCGACATTCACATGACACCACTAGAAGAAGTACACCACAACTTAAATAACAATCTATTGAATCTTTCTCAACGCAACTCCACTACTAACAACAAGACTTCTCCCATGTCGTCAAGAACAAAACAAACTACTCACAAGACATCATATGGATCATGATCAGAGATGGAATAATAATGTATAACAATCTGAACATAAACAATAATTCAATGGTTCACTCAACAGCATCAACTACAAAGAGTAATCAACACCAGGAAAGTTTCCCCTATGAACTATAGCAAGATTCAACCAATTGTTACAACAATATGAAGATGGTGATGACGGTGCTGATGGTGATGATGGTGGTGATGATGATGATGATCCTGATGAAGTCTAGCTTGATGGTGGTGTTGATGGCGACGATCTCCCCTCTCCAGGAAGGAATTCCCCCGGCAGAAATCTGTCTGCCGGAGAGATCTTTCTCTCTCGGTGTTTTCCGCCCCGCAGAGGCGGCGGAATCTTTCTGTCGTTGCTCCCCGAGTCTTACGGTTTCGTGGGGATGATATACGCTAGAGGGGAGAGGCTGGAGTGGGCTAGGGCGGCCACACCACTCCCAGGCGCGGACTAGGCCTGCCCGCGCCATGGGGTGGTGTGGGCCCCCTATGGCCCACCTCCACTCCATCTTCTAGCATCCTGAGTCTTCTAGAAAAATAGAATTTTCTGTCTATTTTCCCGAATTTTCTGATCTTCGTAAATTTTGCCTCCAAACATCACCTTTTCCATCAGAATCCTGACTACAGCGGTCCATGCTCCAAAAGTCATCAACCATGGAAAAATAGATGAAATAACATAAGTATCATCTGTCAATACGAAATATATCAATGAATAATAGTGAATTAAGACATATAATAGTGATGGAAAATGGACGTATCAACTTCCCCCAAGCTTAGACTTCGCTTGTCCCCAAGCGAAACTGAGCTCAATAAACATGACCTCGGGTTTATGGAGTGAAGAGTCGATAAAAGAATACGGACAAGAAGAATCACATTCAACAAATACAAAGATCATAATAGAAGACAACTCACTATTATATAACTCAACTTGTAATAAGTAAAGGAAACACAATAAAGATACATAAAATGAATCATAATTGGTAACGGCAAACTTAGCTCTCGGTCGAAGAATAGTTGATAATTTGTTGGAGTTCACACATAGCTGGTTTCTCAATGAAAAGCTTTCAAAGTAGTAAACATCAAGATAAGAGAAATGTGCAAAACAAGGAACCTAAGAAACATGAATGAATAAATCATCATATGAATGAATGAAACACATCAACTCAAAATACTTGCCGAGGTAGAAGGGAATAGGTTTACTGACTCAACTACAAAGTAAAAGAAAGGGGCCCTTCGCAGAGGGAAGCAGGGATTGCAAGTCTCATAAAGAGCTCCCAAAAATTATGATACTTACTAGCTTTCAGCTCTCATTGCCCCTATCATAGGCATCTTTAGGTGATTAAGGTTAAAGTGACACAACTAAGAGGATATGCTTGACAAGTTATAAGTTGAAATCTCATGCCCCTTACTTATGAGTACCGATCCTCATGCTACTCAACTTCAGTCACGAGCAAGCTCTTGTCATTGTAAATACATGCGTATCATTGAGAACCGCCAACGGGGTACCCCTTATACATGACACAAGAGCTATCCCATAATCAAAATGACAAGGCAAGCAGACAGTGAGCATCTCAGCGATCTTTTTATTTGCTATTTGCATAGGTTTTTATTGAGGATGCTTCATAGAATGCTCACTATAGTTATGCTGCAAGTTTCCACCATGATTAGGCATGGCTTAGGCTAGCGGCCCAGGCGTTTCTCTAACACACATATAAACTCCATGATCTTACAAGTTCCACTTTTATTTCACACCGCCGGGATCCATAAGCAAAAGAACATGATATCAACTAGGTACAAGTACCAATGAAGTGTTGAAAGCGTCCCCCATGATGCATGGTTCGGCTAACTTCAACTCATAAAGCGCAAGCATATACGCAACAAAGAAGGACCCAATGGTTCAAGTTTATTAAATGCAGGAAAGTAAAGTGTGCCATCAAGTTCGTGAGAGCTTTAATCACTAATTTTCACATAACAAGTTTAATTTGGGAGGTAGATAAAACAAGAATTTACTTGGAATAGCAATAATGCTACTAGGTAGGTATGGTGGACACAAATAGCAAAGGTTTTGGTTTAAGGAGGTGGATGCACGAGAAGAATTCCCTCTCAGTACAGGTTTTTGGCTAGCAAGGCTGGGTGGAAAGTATAAGAGTTGAAGGAAACAAACAAACATACAAGTGATAAAGACAAACATGCAATCTTCCTTGGAAGCAAAAAAGATCTTAACTAGAGAATACTAGACTTATGAGCAAATCAAGAAAGAAAGATGATGAAATTATTTTCCTATAGAGTACTTCTATCTTTTTCTTTTCAACTCTCAAAAAGGTGTTGCTACTGACCGAGCCAGGTTTGCCAAAACCAACTAAATTAACTCAATGATCCCAGAGTGTTACCAATACTAACAACAAGATCAATCATATAACCACGAATTGAAAACTAACATAAGCTATGCAAAAGAGTAAATGATAGAACTTCTCATTAATATTCCATAACGGAAACTCACACCAAGGGATACATATCTAACGAGAGAGGGGACACTTCCATAATGCAAACCATACTACATAATAACTCCTCTATTCATGATATGACTCTACTAATAAGGTAAAAAGATAGAAGATAGTGATATGATACCGCGGCACTCCCCCAAGCTTGGAACAAACCAAGGGGATGCCAAACCTGATGATGAATTACTCCTTCGGTGGTGGTGGTATCCTCTTGATGAGCTCTTTGATAAGTTTCCCAAAGTCCTCAATCTCGAAGGTGAGAGTACGAATCAACTCCGAGTTGTGCTCAATACGGCCCATAATCATTTCAGTTTGTGGATCCCAGCTCTTGTGATTCTTCTTCCATTCTTCCCACTTAGAGTCTTCTTTTCTTGCATGGTTATGGGTAATTGTATGGAAGGTACTCTTGGTATTCGGAGAAGGTGTCTGTGGTGCCAAGCAGTGACGCGGAGGCTTCCCTCCAGTTAGAATCCGTGCCGTCCTTCTTATCCTGGCAGGATTCGCCACCACTCCAATGCTTGCAATGGTAGTGCCGTTGTGCGGACATTGGCCTTGCTACTCTTCACCTTCACTCTTGATCTCCTTCTCCTTCCCGGGGTCTTCGAGGTCTTCCTCCATGGGCTCCTTCCCTTTATCCTTGGCAGACACCATTGTGCTTCTAAACTTTCAAAGAATATGTCCTGGCGGGAATAGATCGAAACAAAAACATGATGAAAACACGATATATGAACCTCGGGGGATCTGGGGGGTTATATATTACGAAGTTTCATATCAAAAGGAAGGTACTGGGAGAAAACGAGTCAGAGGCAGAGTCCGGCGTGGACTCAGCACCTGGTGGCGCGGCCAGGGGTGGGCCCGCGCCATGGGGTGGTGTGGGCCACCCTGGCTCCGTTTCCGTCTCTTTTTCGCTTCGTAGCTTTCCTTACTGACTGAAAACTGCAAAAATATAGTTGGATTGTATTTTCGCGGAACTTTTCTTACCAGAACTGTTACCTAGTTGGAAACGGACTCTGCAGGTCTCTGAATATGGTATCTAGGAGATTCTTCCGGAGTCACCACTTGAATCATCAATATGTTCATCTTCATACACACATCACTTGAGTCATAAAACCTTTCTCTTCCTTATTACACCATTATCTCCACTTCCTGGAAATTTCTTTCACACAACACTTCACACAGTTCTCATTAGCAACATTAGTATAAGTGAAGTGATAAAACCTTTTGAGTCCAACTTCAACTGAAAACCACTAAAACATAAGCTACTGTAGACACTCCTTCCGAAAACCCAAAAAGAATTCAAAAAAGGAAATCGAATAAAGAAGCAAATGCAAGAGTGACAAAATCTGTCAAAACAGACCAGCAGGTAAAGATCAATTTTTTTGGAAAATCTTCTGTTGCTCAAATCAAAAAGTGCAAAACTACCGAAAGTTAAATAACAACCTGGGGCAGACGCATAAAAAATTACAGCTCAGTCCGACATATAGAGATATCTCACGAATTTTTACGGTGAAGCACAAAAATGTGTGTCGGGACAGCAACTTCCCCAAATCTTACTTCTCTCTCATTAGAGGTTGATCTTGACACCAAAACCAAACAAAACGGATAAGGAGCGGTTATTACAGAATTAATAACTTCCAAGACTCAAAGAAACAAAAACAAACTAAAAGAAAAAACAAATTGGGTTGTCTCCCATAAAGCTCTTTCTTTATAGCCATTAAGATGGGCATGATACTTTTGAAGAAGCTCTCATAGGGATATGAATTGAAGTGAAAGAGAGCATTAAGAAGCAAAAACACACACATTTAAGTCTAACCCACTTCCTATGCAAGTGAATTTTGTAAACAAAAAAGTTGTTGAAGCCAGAGGCTACTTGCATAAGAAGGCAAAAGAAGTGCAACATAAAAACTTTCAGCATAAAACGAGGAAACTTGATATTATTGAGATGCATAAGAACACTTTTCCCTCTCTCATAATAGCTTTCAGTATCATGCATAAACTTAAGAATATAGCTATCACAAGAACCATCATAGCAATGATCACTTATTCTAACAGAAAACACAGGAATACTAGCTCTCATAACACTACTTCGTGAAACAATATTAGAGGTATCCTTACAAAGGATAGTGTGTCCCTCTTTTTCATATTTAGTAGCAAAGTTTTCACATTTGCTACAATAGGTTCATCAACCATTTGTTTATCAGGTTCAACACCTTTATTCATACTTTCATCTACTATACTAGCCATCATAGAATGTTCCTTTACCTTAACTGGAAAAGGCATTTTCTCAATATAAGGTTTGGGTAAGACATGATTAGCAGTATAAACTTCAGTATTTGTTGTAGAACACTCTTAGCAATATATTTATAAGGTTCATGATACTTATTCCACTTCTTTTTAGGAACTTCAATGTAGGAAGCAAAGGCCTTAAAATAAGAAGCAATAGCTTGAGAGTCTAGACCATAAGCATTTTTAATATTTTGAAAGTCATCAGTTCCCATAAAAGATTCAATGCATTCATAGTCATAATTTATACCTGACTTTCTACCTTTGTCATTCTCCCAAGCTTCAGCATTGTCTTGAATACGATCTAGAAGGTCCCATTTAAATTCTTCTTCCATGCGAGTGAATGATCCAGCACAAGAAGCATCCAATAAATCCTTGTCATGTAGAGGGAGCCTTGCATAAAAGTTATTGATAATAATATTGTTGGGGAGCTCATGAATGGGACATTTGAGCATTAGTAACTTCAATCTCCCCCAAGCTTGAGTTGTACTCTCTCCATCAAGAGGCCAAAAGTTGTATATTTGATTCCGATCTTTATGAATATCACTAGGAGGATAAAACTTTGAATAAAAGAGAGGCACTATTTCCTCCCATTCCAGAGCTTGACCATTCTTCAGCAGCTTATACCATTCCTCAGCTCTTCCTTTCAGTGATAATGAGAATAACTTCTTCTTAACTTGATCTGTAGTAATACCTGCACACTTGAACAACCCACATAATTCGTGTATAAAGAGTAAATGATCACCGGGATGGACAGTTCCATCCCCAACATAGTAGTTATCCATAACACGATCAATAATTCTTGTAGGTATTTTAAAAGCATCATTCTTAGCAGGTGGTGGTTCGTCTACTACCTTAGCAGTGATAGTAGCTTTACCAAATAAGAAACTCAGCGAATTATCCATAACAAAAATAAAGCAACTAACAGAAATAAACAATACTCACAGTAGAAGTTTTCTTTACCAGTTCCACTCTCCAATAGCGCTTCACTCCCCGGCAACGGCACCAGAAAATAGTCTTGATGACCCACAAGTATAGGGGGTGTATCGCAGTATTTTCAATAAGTAAGAGTGTCGAACCCAACGAGGAGCAGAAGGTGCTGGCTAGTGGTATGGATCAGGAATTCTCTGTAAATACTTAGCAAACGGATTTTTAGGGGTTTTTGATAAAGCAAGTAAACAAAGTACGAGTAAATAAAAGACAGTAGGAATAAATGCAGCAAGTGGCCCAATCCTTTATGCAGCAAAGGACAAGCCGGTTGTATTTCTATAGATGACCAAACGTTCTCGAGGACACATGGGAAGACTGTCAAGTGCTTTCGCTTCATATAGTCGATTAATCTTCTTTAGCTTGCTAAGTGTTGTGTGGGTGAACCTGTGCTAATGTAGCGCCCCATCCAAGACTAACACGTACTTGTGAGTATACCCCTTGCAAACATCTGTAAGTACAAGAAAGTAATTAAGGTAGAAACCTAACCACAACTTTAAACTCTAAGACCCTTACGTCCCTTGTGCAATGGTTTC
Organism: Avena eriantha; assembly: GCA_910589775.1. Taxonomy (NCBI): domain Eukaryota; kingdom Viridiplantae; phylum Streptophyta; class Magnoliopsida; order Poales; family Poaceae; genus Avena; species Avena eriantha. The sequence continues at coordinate 78,970,961 of OU342744.1, read as the reverse complement.
CTAACGGGGGTTCAGGTTTCTATCACTCCGGCAACCCCTACGATTAGTAGCCAAATACACAATGCATTCCCCTAGGCCCTTATAGGTGAAGTGTAATGTAGTCGACATTCACATGACACCACTAGAAGAAGTACACCATAACTTAAATAACAATCTATTGAATCTTTCTCAACGCAACTCCACTACTAACAACAAGACTTCTCCCATGTCCTCAAGAACAAAACGAACTACTCACAAGACATCATATGGATCATGATCAGAGATGGAATAATGATGTATAACAATCTGAACATAAACAATAATTCAATGGTTCACTCAATAGCATCAAGTACAAAGAGTAATCAACACCGGGAAAGTTTCCCCTATGAACTATAGCAAGATTCAACCAATTGTTACAGCAATATGAAGATGGTGATGAGGGTGCTGATGGTGATGATGGTGGTAATGATGATGATGATGATCCCGATGAAGTCCAGCTTGATTGTGGTGCTGATGGCGACGATCTCCCCTCTCCGGGAAGGAATTCCCCCGGCAGAAATCTGTCTGCCGGAGAGACCTTTCTCTCTTGGTGTTTTTCGCCCCGCAGAGGCGGCGGAATCTTTCTGTGGTCGCTCCCTGAGTCTTAGGGTTTCGTGGGGATGATATACGCTAGAGGGGAGAGGCTGGAGTGGCCTAGGACGGCCACACCACTCCCAGGCGCGGCCTGGGCCTGCCCACGCCATGGGGTGGTGTGGGCCCCCTGTGGCCCACCTCCACTCCATCTTCTGGCATCCTGAGTCTTATGGAAAAATAGAATTTTCCGTATATTTTCCTGAATTTTCTGATCTTGGCGAATTTTGCCTCCAAAGAGCACCTTTTCCATCAGAATCCTGACTGCAGCGGTCCATACTCCAAAAGTCATCAACCATGCAAAAATGGATGAAATAACATAAGTATCATCTCTCAATACGAAATATATCAATGAATAGTAGTGAATTAAGACATATAATAGTGATGCAAATTGGACGTATCACACACCTAATACACTTGTCAGGTGTATAGGTGCACTATTTCGGCGAAGAGATAGTGAAATACAAGTGGTATGGATAATTATAAGTGGTAACGGTGGTAGAAGATAACTTGATGGCATGGAAAAGACTAAATGCAAACTGAAATAAAGATGGAAGCAAGCAAACATGTAACAGATCTAATAGCAAACGGTGTATCAATGCTTAGAAACAAGGCCTAGGGCTCATACTTTCACTAGTGGACACTCTCATATAAATATATCATCTTCATGATACTACCCTGAACTACTCTCCGGTAGGACACTCTAATCAACGGTAGGGCTATAACAGCACACCTCAAAGTCCATCTTTCCCATCTAGAAAACCCCACACTATCACCTTGAGTACTAGATGAGTCCAACAAACACCACAATTTCATAAAGACATCCAACTCCAAATATAACTCATAGTAAGTATTTCTAATCTCTAGCCTAAGTGCCACCATGGTGAGCACGCTGTCACTTTCACACACATGGGGAGAGCAGAGATTCATTAAAGCACTTGAGTAGCAGAATAGATCTATAGATTACAAGCTCATGATCTCAGTAAGATCATGCATAGAGAGAGAGATGAACACATAGCTACCGGTAGAACCCTTAGCCTCGAGGAAGAACTACTCCCTCCTCATCATGGGAATCAGCAATGGTGATGGAGATGGTGGTAGAGATCGATGGAGATGGCTCCGGGGGCACTTCCCCGTCCCGGCAGGGTGCCGGAACAGAGACTTTCTGTCCCCCGAATCTCCCCTTCGGTGGCGGCGGTACCGCAGAACTTTTCATGGCTAGAGGCTTGACGATTTAGGTTCTATGTCTCAGGAGGCTTCTTATAGGCCAGAGTGCAAGGTCGGTGGGCGGCCAGGGGGCGCACACCATGCCCTGGCGCGGCCTAGGGGGACCCGCACCATGGGGTGGTGTGGCCACCCTATGGCCCCTCTCCGACTCTCCTTTTGGCTCCGTGAGTCTTCCGGGAAAATATCAACTTTGGCTTTTGTCCGGTCCAATTCCGAGAATATTGATTTTCTGACTTTCCTGGAACCAAAAACAGCAGAAAACAGGCAACTGGCACTGTGGCACTTGTTAATAGGTTAGTCCAAGAAATCATATGAAAAGTACTCCAAAGTGTGGACAAAACACAAGAAAGTAGATAAAACCAAGCATGGAACATCAAAAATTATAGATACATTTGCAATGTATCACTCATGCATGCACATGCCTGTAATAATCAGTTGAGCCTCGATGAATTATTTTTCCTTGAGGATCTTGAATCACTTTCATGCCTTGTGTAGTCATGTTTTGTTGCAAGCATGATAATGACAGCTATTGCTCTCTCGTTTGTCGCTCCCTTACTATTGCTAGCCTTCACTTCCACTGAGTGTTTTACTCATGTTTCCAACTCCCTTAAACCAAATATTGCCAAAGTGTCCACCATACCTACCTATTAGCATCATTTGCTACTTCCGTGCATATTCAATATGCTTTGTTTTCTTCCGAATAAAATGTTTGCTTGTTATGACAAAATTAGTTAGTAAAGCTCTCACTAACTTGATGGCACACTTTATTTCCTGCACTTAATAAACCTGAACCATTGTGAACTCTCCATGAAAGTTATATGCTTGCAAATTATAGGCTGGGGATTAGTAGAACCGTGCTGTCACGGGGAACGCTTTCAACAATTGTAAATATATACCCAGTTGATACCTTGCTCTTTTGTTTGCGGATGTCGTCGGTGTGAAATAAAAGGGGAGCTTGTAAGTCCATGGAGTTATGTATGTGTGTTAGAGAAACGCCTGGGCCACTGGTCTAATCCATGCTGACATGGTGGAAACCTGCAGCATAACCATAATGATATCTATGAAGCAATCTTCTTATGGAAAAAAAGAGAGATAGCTATTGAGGAAAAGAAAAGAAAAAGAAATTTATGAAAAGAGGAAAGAGAGAAAAAAACACCATTTTCCCATGGTAAATAAGAAGATTGCTGAGATACTCATTGTCTGCTTGCCTTGTCATTTTGATATGGGGACTCTTCCGTATCATCGGGCAAGGGGTACGCCGTTGGCGGTTCTCAATGATACCCACATACTTACGGTGACAAGAACTTACCGGTAACTAAAGTTGAGTAGCATGAGGAGCGGCCCTCATACTCAAGGGACTTGGGATTTTCAGTTTATAGTCTGTCAAGCATATAACTCAGATTGGACCTCACTTTCACCTTAACCACATTAAAGATGCTTATGACAGGGGCAATGAGAGCTCAAAGCTAATGAGTACCATACTTTCAGCATTTGGAAGCCTTTCAAATTATTCAAAACCTTTTTTTCTACTTGTTGAGTCTCCACATATTCTTTGAGCACCTTCTTGAAGAGCATAGTTGTCATTCTTTGTGTTTGCCTCACCACATGATTATTTGTGTTATGACTTTGATGCTTGTATCCTTGATATCTTTACTTCTAGTCATCACTTGAACTTCAGAGGTGCCTTGATATTCATAATCAAAGGCAAGAGACATACCACTCTATCATACCTTTTTATGAGCATTGTAATGTTGCTTACGTTTATACTTCATGCTACTTATTATTTTTTGAGTTGGAATCTCTTCATATCTTGCAATGACTATTAAGTAGACTCAGTTGCATACTCTTTATTATGAATTGTCTAAGTAGTTGATCACATTGCTGAGAATATTTAAATCATATGAAGCAAATGTTTTCGTGAAATTTCTTTTATCGCACTCAATTTTCAACTGAATTGCTTGAGGATAAGCAATAAGCTAAGCTTGTGGAGAGTTGATACGTCCAAAACGTATCTACTTTCCCGAACACTTTTGCTATTGTTTCTCCTCTAAACTTGGGTGATTTGGATACAACTAACGCGGACTGACGCTATTTTCAGCAGAATTGCCTTGGTGTCTACTTTTTGTGCAGAAAATCAACTATCAGGAAAAATCCCGGAAAATATGCCAAAAATCCTATTTCACCCGAACACTCCAGGAGCCAGAATACGAGACGGAGAAGAGCCAGGGGGTGGCCACACCACCTGGTGGAGCGAGCCAGGCCAGGCCGCGCCAGGGGGTGGTGTGGGCCCCCCAGGCACCCCCTCAGCCTCTCTCTTCGCCTATAAGGAGCCTCTGACCTAAAAACTTCGGGGGGTTCTACGTTTTTCCAAAAGGAGTTCCGCTCCGCCACCACCACCAGATTCCACGAAACAGCACCAGAAACTCTGTTCTGGCACCCTACCGGGACGGGGAATTGGAGGAGATCATCGCCATCATCATCACCATCGCTTCTCCATTGACCATCCATGTTTTCCCACCCTATGAGTGAGTAATCTCCCGCTGTAGGCTATGGGGATGGTAGGGATTGGATGAGATCGTTCATGTAATGGCATCAGATTGTTAGGGCATGGTGCCTAGTATCTTTTATTAGTGCTTTATGACTTTGTTGCGACTTGTTGTGCTTAATGCTTCTCACTAGGGCCCGAGTGCCATGATTTCAGATCTGAACATGTCATTGATTCATTATGATAGTATTGTTTTTGGTCTTATCTACAAGTTGTATACACACGTTGTTGTCCGGAACCAATGGCCCCGAAGTGACAGAAATCGGGATAACCAGAGGGAATGGCTTTGATGTGAGGATCACATGTGTTCACAGAATGTTAATGCTTTGCTCCGGTGCTCTATTAAAAGGAGCACCTTAATTGCCAGTAGTTCCCTAGAGGCCCCGCTGCAAACGGGCTGGCAGGACAAAAGATGTTGTGCAAGTTCTCATTGCGAGCACATATGACTATATATGGGACACATGCCTAGGATTGTCTAGTACTTGGATGCTTTATCTTATTTATCTGCAATTGCCCTATGTTCTGATTGCTATGTGAATTGTTTGTCCATGCAACACCCGTCCATCCATCCCTATGCCTACCGCATTCGAATCCCACTGTTTACTGCTATTGTTACTGTTGTCTTTACTCTACTGCTGCTATTACTTTACTATTCCTACTACCAAACTGTTTCTACTGATAAACTATTGTGAGCAAGATTGTTTCCAGGTGCAGCTGAATTGACAACTCAGTTGTTAAGGCTTATAAATATTCTTTGGCTCCCCTTGTGTCGAATCAATAAATTGGGTTTCACTTCCCTCGAAAATACTGCGATACACCCCCTCTACTTGTGGGTCATCACTGACGTATGTAAACCTTGTTTAGGTACCACTGGATTCTTCTAAGCATTTCAGTTGACTTGGGAAGAGTTCACATCATGGACTCACTAAACAAAGACATTGAAGACTACCGCAGCATTATCGATGCGCTCCAGAGGTAATTTCAACCATTATCGTACTATATCGGTTTCTTTCATTCGTTTTATGGGATATCAAGTAGTTATTAACTCATACATTAATTTTCTTTGTCAGATAGGGTTTGGACACGGTTCAAGAACCATGTCCGCGGTCCATGGCGTGAGGAGCTATTTTTTAAATCACTCTCGGTAAGTAGTACGAGCTAAGTCCGCGCATCTATTTAATTCTAGTTTATGTGCATTTATCATGCTAGAGTTATTATTTGATTAAATTTTATTCTTGTAAAGTGCGCGAGGCAGCCATAAGGGACTAATCTATGTGGATTCTACGTGTGCGAGTTCATTCGCATCAGTATTCAGAAGCCCTCGGAAAATGTTCGAGTAAGTAAACAATATATTCACCCTTTATTTTTATTACAAAAAGTTGTGTTGAGTCTAATTCATACGATCTCCTTTTTATATAGTTGGACGCGATGCGGGACAAGCTCCTACCACAGGACCGCCCAATAGCAATCCAAGAGGAATTTGCTGGATTTTTTGTCGACAAGGTCATAGACCCATGCGGAGAATACTCTATACGTAGACCCTAAAGCATCCATGTAATGATTTCCATGTAATCAAATAGACATGCTCTGGACCCGGTTGGAACTCCATGTATGCTTGTAATAGAAATTATATTATATATTGCATCAATGTGTACAAGTACTGTATAGTAGCGTTCTGTATGTATACGAAAACTTGTTTCTAATGAAAATACAGAATAAAAAATATATGAACACAAAATCCTAAAACCCCATCCCATGCCGCGGCAGCCAAATGGCCCAAAACGCTGTCGCGGCAGGGACTAAATGTCCCGCCGCCCAGCCTGGCTCGCAGGGCCACGTGGTTGAACCTCTAGTCCCGGTTCGTAACAGAACCGGGGCTAAAGCTTAGAGCTTTAGTCCCGCTTTGACAGTCTCGGTTCGCAATCCTGGACTAAAGGTCTTTACGAACCGGGGCTAATTGCCTGGTTTCTACTAGTGCATCATGTTGGTGGAGTTATCTCCTATCAGATATATTATCTAGTTTGATACTGATACTATTTATAAGGGGAAAACGTAATTCACACACAAGGGTAACGGCTGTTGTAGCCATGGGGTGCTCATTATGTGTGCCATTATGTGTTCACATGATGAATGCCCACAGCAGTAGGCGAGGCAAACTCTAAGCTTGTGTAACCATTGGAAGCAAATTTGACACCATATACTACTAGTACTACCCTACCCTATATATGAGAGGCTACTTCTTGTTATTTAGTGCGATTAATATATTAAAAAGATAAGGTACGCCACGATTTCCATGTTGCATTGCCTTGGTCGCCCGCTTCTGTTGAGAAGACCATGTTGGAGTCTCCAACGGAAGCCGAAGTGGTGGCTTTCGGTGGTCTGCAGCCACCGGGTGGAGTTCGTTCGAGCGGGAGAGTGCAAGCCCAACCTTACGCTGATGCCACCCAAATGGAACGTGCAATGATGCTTAGTCACCAACGCATCAATCTTCAGGGGCAAGGTACACAACCTAAACTTTCGGTTCTATCTTTCTCTTCTGATGAGGTAGTTGATAGGGAAATGCATTTAGGGGTGTCTTTTGGGAAGGATAGTAAGGAGAAATCTGTGGCTGCGAAACTAATTTTTGAAAATGAAATGGATCGAGCTTTAACAATATTGAAAAATAAGGAGAGTACGGCTGAAAAAACTGGTACAGTTTCACATTTATCCGAGTTGTGTCAAGATTTGAATGATGAACATAGCTCGGAGGGTGAGGATTTTCGTGAGTTTGTTGCTCATGTCGAAAAAAGGTCACAAAGAATCCTCGCCGTAAGTCTTATGATAAGACAAATCTGAGAAGTACGAGAGTAAAATTTAAGCCGAATAGATCTTAAAATGTCAGGTATAAGGGGTATGATGTGGAACAGCGAGGGTTTTCGCGACCCTGGTAAGCACTTGTTTGTTCATGAATCCATAAGAGATTTTCATTTGGATTTTATTGCGTTGCTTGAAACGGGTAGATCCAATTTTGCAATACCTTTTTTAAAACACTTGATTGGAGGGAAGGTTTTTAATTGGTTTTGTCTTCCACCGCATGGACGGTCTGGGGGAATTCTGGTTGGCATTAACACAGAAATGCTACGGGTCAAAAAGGTTGAGACTAGCGATTTTAGTGTCAAGCTTCATTTGAGAACTAAACATGATGGTTTCGAATGGTTTTTTTGCCAGTGTATGGAGCTGCACAAGACTCTTATAAACCCGAGTTTTTGTCTAAATTGTGCGAATGGGTGAGACTGAATCACTTCCCATGATAATTGGGGGTGATTTTAATATCATGGGTAAAAAAGAAGACAAGAGTAATACAAATACTTTCAATCCTTGATGGCCATTTATGTTTAAAGCTATCATTGAGAGTCTTGACCTTCGCGAAATTGTCCTATCAGGTAGGCAATTTACTTGGGCGAATTGCAGGGACAACCCGACTTATGAGAAGCTTGATCGGATCCTTGCAAGTGTTGAATGGGAACAGAAATTTCCGGTAGTTTCAGTGCGACAGTTGACACGTTCAGGCTCTAATCATACACTGCTTTTGATAGATTCGGGTCATCACGCGCACATTAGAAACAAATCCCGTTTTTCTTTTGAACTATCTTGGTTGCGCCAGGATGGTTTCTACGAGATGATAAAACGAGAATGGAATTCGGTCTCTAATGGAGCGACTGTAATCCTGACGTGGCAAAAAAAATTAGGCACTTGCACCAATTTTTGAAGGGATGGGCCAAGAATCTAAGTGGTAAGTATAAAAAGGAGAAAGAAAAACTACTTTTGATTATTGATGAGTTGGATATTAAAGCTGAAACTATCCCGCTTAGTGTAGCAGAAAAGGCTAAACCAAGAGAAGCAAACAATTGTGTGAACAAACTTAGACGAGATGAAGAGACCAAATGGGCTAAACGGGCTAAGGTTAAACACATACAAGAAGGGGGTCACAACACAAAATATTTTCACCTCATTGCTAATGGTAAGCATAAGAAAAAAAGATTTTCCAATTGGAACAAGAGGAAGGAACCATTGTTGGGGAAGAGAACCTAAGAGTGTATATTATGGAATACTATAAAAGACTTTTTGGTGAACCATTTCATAGCAATATCTCTTTAAATGAAGATCAAAATTTGGACATTCCACAAATAAAAGATGAAGAAAATGCTATTCTTACAGCTAAGTTTACCAAGAAAGAAGTTTTTGACGCTATCTCTCAGATGGAACATAATAAAGCCCCTGGACCTGATGGTTTTCCGGCTGAGTTCTATCAGACTTTTTGGGATGTTATTAAATTTGACTTGATTGCTCTTTTTGAACAATTGAACTCGGGAGAGCTACCCCTTTTTAAATGGAATTTTGGGGTAATTACCTTATTACCAAAGAAAGAGAATGCAGTGGAAATCTAACAATATAGACCTATTTGTCTTCTTAATGTTAGCTTCAAGATTTTTACTAAAGTGGCTACTAATCGCATTTCGAAAGTGGCTCAAAATGTGATTAGTCCCACCCAAACCGCCTTTATGCCAGGGCGATATATCCTTGAAGAAGTTGTTGTCTTGCACGAAACCATCCATGAGCTTCACAGGAAGAAAATGGATGGAGTGCTTTTCAAAATTGATTTCGAAAAGGCTTATGATAAGGTGAAATCACCTTTTTTAAACAAGTTCTGTGTATGAAAGGTTTTGATCCTAAGTAGTGTGAGTGGATTAAGCAATATGTGCAAGGAGATAGTGTTGGAATAAGGGTCAATGATGATATTGGTCATTATTTTCAGACACAAAAAGGGTTGAGACAGGGTGATCCTCTGTCACCAATCCTCTTTAATATTGTAGTTGACATGTTGGCAATTCTTATCGCTCATGCTAGGGTGGATGACCAAGTGGTATGTCTCATACCGTATCTAGTGGATGGTGGGGTATCTGTCTTACAGTATGCTGATGATACTATATTATTTATGGAGCATGACCCAGAAAAGGCTGTGAATATGAAGCTAATATTGTGTATTTTTGAGCAACTTCTGGGGCTGAAAATAAACTTTTATAAAAGCGAGATTTTCTGTTTTGGTAAGGAACGGGAGATGGAAAATGAATACAAGCAGATCTTTGGCTGCGAGTCAGGTTCCCTACCCTTCAGGTATCTTGGAATACTTATCCATTATAGAAAATTAAAAAACTCATAATGGAATCCTGTGGAGAGTCGTTTTGGTTCTAAGCTAGGATGTTGGCAAGGAAAACTACTCTCTTATGGGGATCACTTAGTTTTGATTAATTCGGTCTTGACTAGTCTTCCGATATTTATGCTCTCGTTTTTAGAAATTCCTAATGGTGTCAGCAAAAGGTTGGATTTTTTCAGATCTATATTCTTTTGGCAAAGTGATGATGCTAAAAAGAAATATAGATTAACGAAATATAATATTATTTTTCACCCCAAAGTTCAGGGAGGTTTGGGAATCGAGGTGCTCAAGGTAAAAAATAAATGCCTTCTTTGCAAATGGCTGTTTAAGTTGCTTAATGAAGATGGCATAGGGCAACAATTACTTCAAAACAAATATTTGCGAAGTAAAACCTTGTCCCAAGTTGAAGCCAAACCTACAGACTCGCCCTTTTGGAAGGGACTCATGAGAGTGAAAGAAATGATCTTCACTAATGGGTATTTCAAAATTGGAGATGGAGAGAATGTGCGGTTTTGGGAGGACATTTGGTTGGGGGATACGTCGTTAGCTCAACAATATCCAGTGTTATACAATATTGTTCTAAGGAAGAATGTATTGGTGGCAGATGTCCTTAATCAAGTCCCTCTTAACCTTAACTTTAGGAGGAGACTCACTGGCAATAAGTGGATACACTGGTTACACTTATGTCGAAAACTAATGACGGTACAGCTAAGTGATACTTTAGATAAATTTATTTGGAAGCTAACCCCGACCGGGGATTTTAGTTTGAAATCTCTATATCAGGAGCAATTGAATGGTCACACTCGATTCCTAAAATCCTATTTGTGGAAGTTAAAAATCCCCTTAAAATTTAAGATCTTCATGTGGTTCCTTCATAATAAAGTTCTGTTAACAAAAGATAACTTAGCCAAAAGAAATTGGGATGGATGCCAATAATGTTGTTTTTGCGATTCATTGGAATCGGTTGAACACCTTTTTATTTCCTACCCTTTTGCTCGTATTATTTGGCGTTTGGTTTTATTCTCTTATAACATGCCTCCGCCCTCTAATATTTCAAATATGTTTGGAAATTGGCTGAATGGAGTTGATAAAAAGGATAAAGCTAGAATACGCATTGGGGTATCGGCTTTATGTTGGCCCATCTGGACGTCGAGAAATAACATTGTATTTAATAGACACTCTGGCACAATTTTATGCAGGTTATTCATTTGGCGGTGCATTGGATCCAACAATGGTCTTACCTACTACCGGAAGACCAGAGAGACACTATGGTTACTGAATGCTCCCGGCTCCTGACGGTCGCTCATGATTTTTTTCCAGGCTACCGGTTGGCAGCATTCTAGTAGAATTTGTGATGGATAGATGGCTTTTTGCTGGCCCTTTGGTTTCGGTTGATATATGTCTCAACCTTTTTTTTGGAACTATGTTTGTAAGACTTATTACGTTTTGAACTTCGCAATAAAAGGCTATGTGCATCAGTCGATGCAGAGGCTGGGGTTTTCTCCCCATTTTGGAGAAAAAAACGATTCCCATGTTTTTATTTTTTTGCTCCCTTTACATGCATGAGCCAGTGACTCCTTGACACTTCCAAACTACAATAGTACGAGCAAGACAGCATGAAACTAGCAGCATCCAACACCTAAATGAAACCGAAAATCCTAGTGTGCGTCGTCAAAGAATGTTGGAAATCGGTTATCTATGCAAATGACACACGGAGGAAATCTTTGGTGTTTCTTATCATGCTCACCTCTCGGCACATTTGGAATGAGCGGAATGCGAGAGATTTCAGAAAAGTGTGCACCATGCAAACCAAGTAATAAGCGAAATAAAGTTAGAGGCGGCCCTTTGGATGCTCATAACAGAAGCATGGATAAAACAGAACAGCGCGACTACCTAAACCATTTAAGACCTGTTTCTTTCTGTGTTTCAAAACCATAGTGATTGATCTTCAAAATAACCATGAAAATCAATTTGAGCAAGGTTTTCGATGAGTGAAATAGCATATTGTTGCTACTATTTTACTTGTCCTACTATAAACTATCAGTTTTGATATCTAGTGATTTACTAGGGGCAATGGATCTACTAACTGCTTTCCTCATAATAAGAATTCCCCCCACAGGTCGGATAATTTATTTTCATACTAATTCAACCGTTTTGAAGCCCTATTCTTGAGGAAGTTGACATTATTCTTGAGGAATAGAAAACCTATTTGTTGCATATGTTTATGAATACTAGGCAAGGCTAGCATGGTATTCGGATATAGTGTATTGTTGACTGGAAAATGATACCTTAGTTTTCGCCTACCTCAATTCCATACGCACTACTAGAGAAAAGACTATAGGAGACATGCTCATTTGAGACACATTTAGACTATATGTGCCTCCTATAAAATAGGCGAGGCACACTGCTTTGGCATGCGCTTCTAGTATCAAAATAGGCGAGACGCATATTTGTAGGATGCGCCTCCTATAATCCCTGTACGGACGAAATCAGGCAGCCCCAGCCCCAGATTATGCGAGGCGCATTCTGATAATATGCGTCTCCAATATATCAGATAGGCGAGGCGCATATGGCAAGAATGCGTCTCGCATAAGTTGCGTGGGTCCGGAAGAAGATCGGTGGTCCAATATGCGAGACGCATATCATCATATGCGCCTCCTATACTTGATAATAGGCAAGGCGCATGCAGCAGAGTGCGCCTCAAGTAACCCCTGCGGGCCCGGGTGGTGGTAGGTGGCCGCATAGGCGAGGCGCATATGGTCATAGTTTAGACTATAGGAGGCGCATATGGAGCAATATGCACGTCCTATAACCTGGCACCACTCCACCCCCACCCTTCCCCGGGATCGCCTTTTAAGTTTTGTAAAAAATAAACAAAAATGGTAAAAAAAATTAAAAAATAATTCCTTTGAAAAATTGAAAAATAAGAATTTCGATATATTTTGCAAAAAAAGTCATGGAACGGTAAAACGGTCCTAACTTTTGCATACGATGTTGGAAAAAAGTTTAATATATCAAAATGATTATCTCGAAATTTCCTACTCGATTTCAACCACTCGAAGCCGTTAAATTTTTATAGATTTCCCAAATTCGAAAAAGGTAAAAAGTTATGGCAGACAATAGATTTTTTCCTCCAAAAAAATAAAAAACTATTCGAGGCGCATATCATATGATATGCGCCTCGCATAAGTGAAGCCGGATTCAAATTCGAAATATCCACCTACCACACCCACCACCTCTCCTCTTTCTCCTTCTTCTCCTTCTCCTCTGATGACCTTCTTCTCCTCCGGCGACCTCCTACTTCTCCTCCGGCGATCACTTCGGCCATGGCCTCCACAACCATACCGACCACCTCCTCCTCCTACACCTCCGACGACCACATCCGGCGGCCTCATCCTCCTCCACCATCTCCGGCGACCCCCATGGCCATGGCCTCCCGCACATGCCTGCGGTGGTAGGTTGTGGCCACAGGCACGGCCTCCAACGAGCTCCGGCGAAATTCCGGTCAGATCCAGATTTGGCCGCCATTTTTTTTGAAATTCAAAAATAATATTCGAGGCGTAATCGGATCAATATGCACCTCGCATATGCAGAATATAGGAGGCGCATTGGATCAATATGCGCCTCACATATGCAGAATATAGGAGGCGCATTCGGATCAATATGCGCCTCTAATATTCAGAGTATGGGATATGCGCCTCGCATAAAAAATATTAGATGCGCAACGCTACAGGCGCATATGATATACGCCTCGCATAGCATTTTTGGTGCGCCTCGCATAGCGTTTTCCCTAATAGTGACATTTACTGATAACAAATCGGTGTTACATGGAAATGGAAACCAATTGAACTGCCTTACTTTGGAATGTAGACATCCACTCACAACATCGAATTCCATGATGTTAGAGTATGAAACGGACATGGTTATTATGATAGTTTAGAATAGTTAGGACTCTAGCCTAACTTGACTCGTACTCCAAGATAATCCTCTATACTCCTATATATACTCTCCCATGAGGCTCAATAATATATCCAACATATTACAACAATCTCATACTCTTGCATGGTATCAACCTAAATTCGAGCCGCCGCCGACACTCTTTCGCCGCACCGCCTCCGGCGGGATCGATCTCCATGATCTCCGCTAGGGTTCGTGCGATTTTTCGCAAGGCTCGTCCGCCGATCCGTGATCGGCTGTCCTGTTGAGTCTTTTCCGATCTCTTGATCGGTTTTTCTCTCTGCCAGTCATTCGATCGGTATTTTATTTTTTGTTTACCGATCATAGATCGGATTGTGTCGCCCTCCACCGCCATCGTCATTGTCGCGCCTCTACTCCGACCTTCGGCATCAAGGATCTACACCGCGCCCGTGCGCCTGGCTCCTCCGCTGTTGCGCCTGCCTCGGCAGGCTGCCGCGCACCGCGGACAGCTGCTGCGCCTTCCTCGGAAGGCTACCGCGGCCGCCCCCCTCGGATCCTCTTCGTCGTAATCGTCCGGGACTTCACCGACTATGCCGCCATCGAATCCGATCTACGCGTCGTCCACGCCATGGCGCATACGGTGCACCGTCGGTCTGATCAACCGATCACACGCCTGTCTACGCCAAGCACGTCCCCGAGCACGCGCCTACCACCGTTCGAGCTACGGGTTGCCGTTGTGTCGCCCCGTCGGGCCGCAGCGCCGCCGCCTTTGGTCCACGCTACCGGCTTCCAACGCGCCTTCCTTGGCGTGTACGTCCCTGGTGGTCTCCCAGCCGCTGCACCGACTTGCGTCCTACAGCTATGCCACCCCCTCGGGTCGTAGCGTGGCTGCACGCAGTCTACTTCGCCGTCCTCGTGCATCGACGGCCTCGGCTTGCACCGTGCCATCTCCTACGGCGCGGATCGCCGCCGTCTACACATGGTCTTCGTCACGTCACCGGGTCTTCCTCGCCTACTTCGAGCACCGCCGCCGCGCTTCACAAGGTAACCTGCAGGGCGCCCTCTCGCCATCGCAGGTCCCGCCGACTACCCCATCGCCACTCCAGGCATCCAACATGACTACCCCAGGTCGCTGTTGTTTTCGCCGCCTTCTACGTCTTCGTCCACTACAACTTTGCCATCAGCGTCATCATCTCATCCCCGACTACACCACCTGCTAGTCTTTCTGACATAGCGACAAGTTCATGATGGTCCCTGCCCCCGCACGCCTGGTACTGGCAATACCGGGAGTGCCTTCGTCCCCGACGCGTTCCAGAGTCTGGCAAGCTCGGATCGGCGCCTCGTCTTCATCGGCTTTGACAACATCTTCTTCGGCATCGACCCCTCTACGACTGCCTCGACCGCATCACCGACGAGCTCTTCTCTGCATACTCGGTTCTAGCAAAACTGGAGTGTGCGTTCGTCCCCGACGTGCGCCTAGTTCTGGCAAAACTATGGCCGCACCTCGTCCTCGACGGCTCGGACTACATCGAATTCGGCATCGACACCCTCGACGACTGCCTCGACGCGTTTCTGTCATCCTCCTCCCGCACTATGCGCATGCAGCTTCATGTGCGGCTACCTCGACACCTCCATCCCCGACCACGACATTGACCACGGCGACCCCTCGCACGACTACCTCGACCATGGCACCGCCTCACGCTCTCGGCTACCTCGACATCGTCACAAAGGCTACCACCTCGCTTGAGCATCATTAGCTTCCTCTACAGTCCAAGCAACCGCAACACGATACCGTCCACGACGTTCCCGCTACGACTACGGGGGATGTTAGCCTACTGGATGCTATTGCGGTTTATCTCCAGTCTGACCGTCCGCGAAGTTCCAGTTGACGCTACCGCTACGACTGTAGGGGGATATTAGGATAGTTAGGACTCTAGTCTATTTGACTCGTACTCCAAAATAATCCTCTGTATGTCTATATATTCGCCATGGGGCTCAATAATATATCCACTCATACTCTTGCACATGAAAATGACGTACTCAAAAGTAGATAACATGTCAATTTTCAATGCAAAAGGTAACTCTCAGGACCTATTTGAGTCGTGGATAGGCACAGTCGTAGACGTTATTTTCTATGCTTCTCGTTACAAATAAACATGCCCACTTTAATAAAATAAATTGCCTTATTTCCAGAGGATATGGATTTACAAATGAATGGTTCATCAATCCATTCTTTTTATCTGGACTCAGAGGAATTCGACCTCTCCTCCCATTTTAGGAAATACGAGAACCTATATTTGGTTGAAAAGCCTATTTACACGTACTAAGCCTATTGTTTTGGTGCAGAAGGTTCCCTTTATCCAAAAAAAAAAGAACAAAACCAATGTTCCTCATAATCGAAAATAACAACGTATCCAAAAGAACAGCCCGAACCGCTGGTGTGCTTTAGTTCACTTAGTTTATATCCCTAGAAAGCAATCCACGGAGGAGCACTACTAGTGCTTGTAGAGCGAGTTGGGCTGGAACAGATGCTTCCCTAAATCGCAAGTGGTCCGTCGCCCGTTGCAGCACGACAGATGAAACAAGTAGAGCTCCACGCTGTGAAGGTTCTACAAGGCGCCTGACCGCCCATCTGGAAGAAGCATCCTAGTGTAGGCGCTACTGCCGAATGACTCGAAAATCCCATCCCAGAGGTCGTCGATCTCGGTTATAGAACACGGTCCGTGCTGGAGCTATGACCGCGCCATCCAATATTGAGATCCCACAATGCGGTCGGACGTTCGGGGTCAGTGCAGCTTCATGAAACATTTCACATAGCTAGTCCATTAGCACAACGTGGTATGCATAATAGAATCTGTGGAAAACTTTCAGGGCTGAAAATACACAGCTTTCTGTAACAGCGATTTGTTACCATCCCGATGTCTCCCATTCTCATGTCTGCTTACATCTCTCCTATTCGTCTCCCCTGTTCGTGGAGTTGTCTCCTATCAGTTATATTATATCCAGTTTGATACTGATTCTATTTACACGGGAAAGTGTTATTCACACACAAGGGTAATGGTTGTTGTAGCCATGGGGTCCTCATTATGTGTGTGTAACCAATGAAAGCAAATTTGACACCATTAAGAAACAGTATAAGTTTCCTACCTTGGAGCCTCCACAACGATTTCATGCTCTGAGCCGTTGGATCTGATCGTTAAACGCTCATGATTGTGTCTCTCGCGCGTCGCTGTTAATTTGCCGCACCGACCCGCTTGTCCTTAGCAGCCATATCTCTGGGCTGCTTCTCCGGGAACCAACCTGGATGCCCTATGGTTAATCAGGCTGAAACCATTGAAAATGCACGGCCTAGAGTGCTCTGCCCTCACATTGTATTGCCCACCCTAATCCCGTTTAACCCCAAAAAAACCCTAATCTCATTTGACCTATCAGTCCAATCTGGAGACGATGTTTCTTCCTATCCTCGTCCCAGTCCCTGTCCCCGTCCCCATCCATCTATTCAGGTGGTTTGTGCCGCCGGTCGTCGGCCGCCTCCCCCATCATCCGGTCAATGTTGTAGTGGATGCCACCTTGCCCGGCCCTAGATGAGAAGAGGCGTAGACTCCGACATCTGTGCTCTTCAATCCTTACCATCGTGTAAGCTCGACCATCATCCTCATCTGACCTGGATCCTTTCTACGATTGGCTTGACGTGCGCTGTACTTCCAGTGGGTTTGCCACGCGCTATTTTTCACGTCCAGGTTGAGAGAAGTTGTCTGGAGACTACAGTATCCACAATATTTGGTTCGATGCAGCCACTCAAATTAAAGAAAAACAATGTTCAGATCAAGGTTTTGGCTACCGGATTAGAAAATTTTACCGGAGGTGGTGGGTATTTTGGGTTACCGTGGTTACCGGATGGTTACCGGAATTTACCGAATGAAATTTCAGAATAAAATTTGAATTTAAAACCGAGAAATTTTAAGATTTCCGGTTACCGGCCGGTTACCACCCATTTTTCAAACGTTGTACAAATATGGACCAAATTCAAACATTACCGGAAATTTTTGCCCTAAAAACCAATTTACCGGGGGGTGTGGGTAAAATGGGTTACCGGCCGGTAACCGGCCCGGTAACCAAAACCCTGGTTCAGATCGCAAATTGAATGATTGGAATGTCCGTGTTACACTGAATTCTTGTTTCACTCATTCTTACGCCTTAAGATTTTCTTTTCAAGTTTGTTGTATTTTTATTAGAATTATGTCTATACCTTTTATTTCTACGTCTCTTATTACTAATTTATGCTTCTAGTTAACAGAGATATGATACTTGAATGCTGCACTTGAGCATTTCATCCATCCGTTTCATTTGTACCCATGGTAAGAAGACCTGGTCTAATGGCGGTCCGAGAGGAGATACTGGTAGAAATTTTGCAGGGGCACAGAACCATAAGAAAATATAAAGACCAAACACAACCCCATCCTTGCGTATGTACAAACCGTTTGTTAGATGCACGGTGTAATGCCTAATATGTGGTTACATTTTTTAAAACTTGTTACATCGAGTAAACTATGTTGCAAGACAAGGATAGGTGATGTAGTTACGTTAGAAGCATTGCATCCACGCACATGTTGCCTTCATTGCAACTCGAGTCTGAAGCAACAAAATTGGTTTTCTTTTGGAATATGCATTGTTGATGATCGCAAATCTAGGAGTGATTAAATACATTAGTTAGGGATATTATAACCGGGATAATTAGGAGCTCTCACACGATATCAGCCATTTTAGCCGTCCGATGGCATGTCTGAGCAATCCGTGGTCGCCCGATGCATCCTAGCTCCTGCATGGGCCGCTCCTCGGCCGGATGTCCCTAGGGCCGCTAATCTGCGCGTAAAATCAGAGGACTCCCATTCGCTTGTACTGATCGGCGTCCGATCATGCGTGAGCGGTCGTGATAGAAGCTGACCCTTCATGCCATCTCATTCCACGCAGACCCCCCTCTGTCGATCGCTTCCTAGGTCCCAAGTCCCAAACCGAATTCTCCTCTCTCGCACGAGCCGACGCTGCCACCGGCGCCGGCGCCGCCACCACCACCATTACCTCCGGCTCGCAGTCCCTTGTGGCGACATCCTTGGCTCCAGACCTCCTTTCTTACACAGCCCCCGCAAAACCACTCCAGCAATATCACTCGCCTCCGACCGGGGCTCCTGATCGTTACAGATGACGATGGCGGGGAATCGAGGCCATGAAGGTCACAAGGAGGCGGGGGGAGGGAAGATGGTGTTGGATGAGTACAGCGTCGTCTGCTGCTCTCTCGTGTTGTTGGACTGCTCGCAACATCTCCCAGCGAACTTCCCCATCACGACACCTCTACAACTGCTGCTCAACTGATCCTCTGGAACGCCTCTTCCTCAGTTGCAGCTTATGCTAGTGAGCTCCTCTGCACCGGTTCTCTCCCCTATTCAATTCCAGATGGGGAGTCCTCATGACTTCTCACATCCAGCAAAATTTCCTCTTTGGATTGAATTCTTTCAATCACTTGAGCGGACATGCAGGTTGTACCGTTGTACTACAACAATGTAGTAAACGAATCACTTGTTTGTAGGAGCTCCACACCATCTCAAGGAGGCAGCGGCATGGATATTCATTGTTTTTGCTGGTTCACAGAAACCTGTTGATAAAGTATTATTTCCATGAGGATTGTTCATCATATGTGCTACTGAAGCAACGTATCCAAGATGTACAATTTATGCTACTTGTATTTTGTAGATGATGATTGTACAGAAGCTCGTTGTCAGAATTAGTCAAATGCAAGGGTATGTGCAACAGTAAGCTTTTGATCTCTCGCCTCACATTGCAGTCTTGGAATTTGTCAATGTAATTCTAGTCAATCATGTAAACCTTTGGTTTTCATCATTTGTCATTTGAATATCCGAGGCACTTGAGTAGACGTTGTATACTAAGTATTTCATACTATGTACGTGGGTTGCAACAGCCACAGAACAATTCATTGGTAAGCTTACATATTTATGTCTTCCATAGAACAACATTATTAAGTATAATATTAGCTTATTGATGTGGAATGCGTGTTTCATTGAAGTTACCAGCGGGGTGGAGCTGCTCACCAAGCAGCGGTTAATTACCTGAACTCATGAGGTAGCTGTAGAACTGATAGTTTACCATAACTTTTCAGGTGGCTCCTACTTTTGTGTATATGCTCACATGGAGCCAAATATTATATCCCAAAATGCTACGACTTGGAAGTAAGTGATTTATATTCATGTGAGAATTGGACATTGTTTAATTTATACCGAAGTACTCTTTGTAGTGGTAGGTTGTTACAACTACTTATGATATGCTTTGGATAGAATTGTAGTTTGTTTGTTACTTTATTAGGCACTTCTTTTCTGTTCGGTTCACTTTCTATTACTTTGGATAGAGATTGCACATATGACTATTCTCTTATACTACCTACATTGTTGCAGGACATTTTGATTGTTTGTTCTTATAAAATGATACATAGTACAATCAAACATATATTCTTGTTCAAGAATTGGAATTGGAGTTACAAGTGTTGAATTTACTTTTGACTAGCTAATTCAGTTTACCTACATAAATTCCTGAAGAATTCTAATGTATGCATTATACACTATTGTTCAAGAAGAGGCTTCTTTACAACTTCTATTTATCTTCTTGAAGCTAGAATCTTGTTGTTCCTTCTTTTGTCGGGTTATATGAAATCCGTATTTATGTGTTGTTTCTTAGGTAGGTCTACTCTGTATGTTAATTTCTTCATATAATTCATGAGAATATTGTAAGCCCGATGGACAATTTCATGTATTTGCAACTACATTACCAAATATATGATATCTTATTAAAGAAAGAAAATCACTATGAGAGTTGACTGTCAAAATTCTTATTCTGGAGCAGCATTATACAAAGAAAAATGTTAGTACTTCTGTGCACCTTAAATCTAATGGGCGATTGGTCCTGTTGTTGGGCCAGGTCCCTCCACATGGAGGTGTGTTGGCAGCCCAACATCAGCCCGTGAAGTCCAACACGTTTCAACTGTTGATCGATGTTCGTATCCAACGGCTGAGGTGCTCCTTGAGAGAGGAGTATAAAAGAAAACCCTAGCGACCCTTGGTAGCTATGTGGGAGACACTCCGTGTATGAGAGTGTGAGCTGAGCAAGTTCTAGAGGGTGAGAGAATACACAAGAACACCACAACCTAGTGAGAAGAGAGGAAGAAGGAGACGTGATTTCTGTCCAGATTTCTGTGATCTGACCAGTCTGTCTTCAAGCTGGTGTTTGGAGGCTCAAAGGTGCTTTGATTTACTCCAAACTTGGTGAGCTCGTTCCTTGCTTTGAGTACTTCGATCTGGTTATCTGGTTTGAGGTCTGGGTCAGTATAGCTTCAGATTTGGAAGCGGTTTATTCAGTTTGGACTGCTGCAGTTTCAGCACAGAGCAGTTTTGGTAGACGAACTGTTTGGACAGGCAAATGGTATCTGATTGACCTGAAATTTGGTGTGTATGTTGGGTACTCGTATGTCAGCTTGTCTACCAAGTTTGGTGCTGATTGGATCTGCGATTTAAGAGCAGTTTGCTGATTGCCGAAGGGGACAGAAACTGAGATACTCTGCTTTGATGTAATCTTTCTCTCAAGTGGTTGTTGTTATTGTTGCCGGTTGGCAACATACTGAGTGTGTTGTACATCTCTAGATGTTCTAGAGAAGACTCTATACCCAGGTTTCTCATAGTGAAGCTCGCGTGGACCGGTTGGTCCACACCCGTGGTTTTTCCCTCCTCACCTTGAGCAAGTTTTTCCACGTAAATCCTTGTGTCACGTGTGCATGTGCTCGTTGTTTTATTTCCGCTGATATCTGTTGATTGAAACTATCCTCGAAGGTTCACTGCAGGCAGGAGCGGGGAGGTTGTGTGTCTCTCCTCCCCCAACACCTGTCACTTTCTTCTCCAAAATAAGTGATGCATGAAAAGATATTTTGGGAGATCCATGCATAGTATTGCTAAGTGCAGTGGTGATTTGATTATTTTTGTGGATGTGTTTCAATGTTGTTGTAAAGTACTTCATTTTGTGCCAATTTCTTCTTCACATGTTTCTTTATATAATTTATTTATGGCTCGGTTCTTGTCCAACACCTATGTATATATTTCCTTGTGTTGCATGTCGCAGTTGCGTCCTTCTCAATGTAAATATTGAAAATATGCTTATTGTCGCAGCAAGTTGTATTTGTATGTTGTTGGATCTTGCTAGATGTGAAACATAATAAGTTTATTTTTTCTTTGATCGTTAGATCCTTGAGCTAGGGAGCTCAATTTGGCATTTGCATATAAGTTACTTTGGGCTCGGAAGATCTGTAACAACATCTTGCAGCTATTATGTTTTACAAATATATCTGAAGCAATTTAGTTACTTCCTCCTTGGATCGGTAAATGAATTCCCTTTGAGATCCCAACTACTCTTACTTTGAGGACTGACTAAAAACCAAGTATTCAATTATGAAAAATATACGAGTGTTAGTTGATGCAAATTTAACTTTTGTATTCATTCTATTGTATATTGCTGACATTCGTACAATTTATTGTCAAAATAGACAGGCGTGGCAACGCGCGTCATCATGATCTAATCTTATTTTATATTGATATATTGTAGCTAGCTCGATGGAAAAGTGATTACCTGATGGTACATGAAAAGTCAGTTTTCCTTAAAACCTGACATGTTTAATCATTTGGTCCTAATAATTTTTGTTTGACGCCGACAGTCTTCCTTGTCCACGTCATGGGTCTTCACTTGTTCCTCAATAAACATGCATCGTCTTTTGTAGTTTATCTTCACCAGATTATTAACCGTCCAAAGTAACTCCTTCGGATAGCTATCCAACACGTCTCGTATGCGTTCTTGTGTCGGCTGTAGTTGTCTCGGCTGGAGGCTGTGCGACAAAGTATCCTCGTGTTTCTATCCTTCATAACATATCATGAGAGGCTATTAATAAGAGGAAAATATTGCTGGCAACCTAATTAATCTACCTAAGAATTTATATCAGGACGGACAAGACCATAGAGAAAACAATTAAGTGCAGACTTGCCCCAATGGCGACCGTACCACCTACATCAAACCAACATCATCCCAGACTGTTCCTCTGTCGACCGGCAGTGCAACAGCCAGCGCGAGCTTGACACTTGCCACAACTTCATCTGGGCACGAGGTTGTCGGTTCTGCCTACGATCTCCCTATAACTGGAGACACGGGGGCTCTGTTGTCTTAGAGGCATGCAGGATTGGGGCCTCGCTAGGGACACACAAAAGAATCGAACAGTTTTTTCTTGATTTAAGTTTGGCATTATTAGGGCTTGTTTGGATGTACCGCGATTTTTATCCTGGCAAATTAAATCCTGACCAGGAATCCACGAAAACAATTTAAATCTCTGGGATTTTATTCTCCACCTCCCTACTAGTGGATTTATTTCCCTGGAAAAAGACTGGGTTGTTCTCCTACCAAACAAGCCCTTAGGGATATTAAAACTGGAACAAAAGGGGACATCTCATGCCATCAGTAATTTCAGCCGTCGGATTGCATGTGTGGGACATTTCTAGCAATGGGATGCGCTTCTTCTCCCGCCTGGGCCGACTGTCCCTCAGGGTCGCTACTCTGGAGGTCAAATTGGTGGCATCCCGTTCGATCTCATTCCTGTGACGTGGATCACATACGTAAGGATTTATTTCTGGAGAATACAAAAGTTTATGCTTCCTAAGAATTTGATGAACAATAAACGAAGCAGGATGGCCTAGATGATAATGCCATGTAGAGGACGAAGGCTTGACGGTAACAAGAGCATGCTTGGAGGATTCTGAAGACACTGGAACTAGAGGATATAAGCCACCATGACACGGACCTCTAAATACGATGCGCTGCATTGCCTGATCCTTAATCAAGAAAAAGAAGGAGTGAATTTCCATATAACAATTGTTGTCTAGGCTAAGCTTATGAGCAGAAATAAGACTCGTGGAAGCATCAGGAACATGTAAAATATCACAAAGTTTCATAGAGCTATCAGAGGTGTGCAAAACAGAATGACCAATATGAGCAATATCCATACCTTGTCCACTAGCATTATTAACTTGATCACGGCCATTATAGGGTTTATGAACCTGAAGTTTGTTGAGTTGACCACTGACATGTGTTGTAGCCCCTATATCTAAGTACCAATTTGTATCAACTCCATAGGCACCTTTTTGCTCCTTCGGGGGCTTGTCCTCATCATCATCATCACCATAGCGCCACCAACACTCATCAGCCGGGTGACCTTCCTTCTTGCAAATCTGACAGAAGACACCATCCTGCCAAGGGGTAGCATGCCTGTCCTTGCGCCCCCCTTTGGGACGACGATCCTGACCTGGGCGTTGCTGAGGAGGCTGCTGAGGAGGACGTGAGGGGCGTTGCTGCTGCAGGTGAGGAGGCATGTACCGTGCCATGTAAGGTGGAAGTGGGTACGGCTGCTGATATGGAGACATATAGGGGGCCGGCTGCTAGTACGAAGGCATATAGGGGGCGGCGATGGGGGCATGTACGGAGCTAGCGGTGGTGGCGTGTAAGGAGCCGGCGGTGGAGGCATGTAGTGTGGTGTCGGCGCATAAGACTGATATGGTGGCATGTATGGCGCAGATGCAGGAGGCCTCGGCATACTTCCCCCATATCCAGGGTTTGGAACACGAGGAACAACATTGACGGATGACATAAACGATCCTGAAGCCTGACCAGTGGAGGAGAGCATGGCATCACGATTCTCATAAGACAGCAGCTAAGAGCACATATCATTGAGGGATGTGGAAGGCACAACTTTGAGGGAAGCAACAAAACCATTGTAGGAACCATCAAGTCCATTCATAATATAATCCTTGAGCTCATCATCATCAACAGTTTTACCAGCCGTAGCAAGCTCAGAGGCAAAACCTTTCATCTTGGTGATTGATACATTGCAAATGTATCTACAATTTTTTATGTTCCATGCTTGGTTTTATCTACTTTCTTATGTTTTGTCCACACTTTGGAGTACTTTTCATATGATTTCTTGGACTAACCTATTAAAAAGATGCCACAGTGCCAGTTGCCCGTTTTCTGCTATTTTTGGTTCCAGTAAAGTCAGAAAATCAATATTCTCAGAATTGGACGGGACAAAAGCCAAAGTTTCTATTTTACCAGAAGACTCACGGAGCCAGAATACGAGACGGAGGAGGGCCAGGGCCTGGTGTGGCGCCCCGCAAAAACCACTACTATAAAATCGCGGTGTTTTTGTGCATCGCATCATCATGACCGCATGCTCATGTCATCATGTCACCTTGCATTTGAGCATCGTCATGTCATCTTGCATTTGTTTGCATAAAACTATTTTCGAAAAGTTTGTTTTTGTTTTCTAAACTCCCCGTTATTATTTCAAATCAAAACCCGGGTCACCGGATTATTTTGTTTCGTCTACCAACGGTTTTCAAAAGCCCTGTTTTAAATAATAAATATTTCTTTTATTTTTAGGAGGCAGCCCGCCAGGCCCGAAAGCCCGGCCGGCCACCTCCAAGCCCTAAACTAAAATCTAGTCCTAATCCTACCTACCCTAATCCTACCTAGGCCCCCTCCACCTCACCCCGCCCAATAACCGCGCGACACCTCACTAACCCCTTCCTTTTTCTCTCCACCTCACCCTGCCTCACTCCCCCACACACACAACACACTCACACCACACCAGCCACCCAGCCAGCCTGCAGCTGGGCCCCTCCCGCACGCCTCCCGCCCGCGCACTCCCCCGACCACCTCGGGTCTCCCCCTGGCCCCACCACACGCCCGACCCGACACGCCTCTCCTCCCCACGTTCCTCTCCCCGTTCCCGTCGCCCTCCCTCTCTCTGGTTCCCCTTCTCGCTGCCTTGCAGGCCCGCGCCGGCCCCGAGCTCGCCCGCCGTGCCGCCGCGTCTCCCTCCGGAACCGCCTCGCCCCCGTCATCCGCATCCCCGTGTCCGCCGGCCGAGCCCGTCCCCCGCCTCCTGCGCGGCTCCTCACCGGCCCGGCCGTCGCCGCCCTCTCCCACCAAGCTCTCCACCGCACACAGCTGCGTCCTCGACCGTCTCCTCTCTGGGCGTGCGCCTCCACCTCACCGGCCCTCGCTCCTCCCTAGATCCCGCCGCCGTATCCTTCCCCACCGTGCGAACCTGTCGTTCCGCCCTGATCCCGGTCGCCTGCGCCCTGCCTCGCCGGAGCACGGTCCAGTCCGTGCCGCCGCCTCGCGGGCTCCCCTCCCCGGCTCCTTCTCACCCGCAACCTCCACCGTGGCCGGCCACCGCCACGACCAGGCCTCCTTCCCGGCTCGCTCTCTTCCTCGACAGCAAGCCGCCACAGCAACCAGTTTTGGCCGCCACTGAGTCGCCCTTGCTTGAGATCGTCCCAGGGCAATGTCGTCTCGGTGGCTCTGTGAGGCCCTCCTCTCTGTAACTCGCCACGTCCATCAAGTTTTGTGTCCTACCAGTGTTAGTGTTGAGTTTTGCTGTTGACGTCTGCTTGTTGCTCGGTTCCCGTTGGTTAAGTGGTATGCTACTAATTGAGGTGTTGCGCGTGTAACCCTAGAATTTCCGTCGCAGATCCTGGATATCTCCTGCACGGACCCGATGGACTATGCAAGACCATCGGTGCTTGAACCCAAGGAACCACGCCGAGAACCCGCGGTACCCGAAAGTCGACAACAGACCGGTACATCAAGGCCTCTTTCCCGAAGACCACCAAGCTCTCCAAACCGGTATCCGGGGACGCCGAGACCCTGAACACCAAGATCTCCATCGGTTCGATGACGTGCCATTGACGCCAGGATCTACTTCCGTTTCGCTGACCGACACCGCGACCGATGGTGGAGGTGGAGTTCGAAAACCCCGAGACCTCCTTCGACGTGGACCCTCAAGATCTTCCACCCGGAGTCCCAGACCGAACCCGAACCCGTGACCCCAGGTGAACACCAAGATCGCCGAACCCCAATGTGATTCCCTTTTCCGAGACCCCTATTCTATAATAAATAACACATGCTTGTTGCATATTAAATTGTTCATGTCGCATACATATTCTTTTGTTCAGGGTATGTAGTCGATTCACCCCATAATTATATATGGAGCGCATGTGCGGGCTATACTTGTATTATACCGCCTCCATTTAAATTTGTAGCGAACCGATGCCATGTTTTACCCTGTTAATACAACATTTAAATTGCGGGGGTTCTAAACAACTTGAATCATATAATCATTTATCGGGACCCCGGTTCCGCTTAATACTGCCTAATCACACCGCAATTGCATCATATCATAATCATGCCGGATCTTCTGCCGTAGTATTAAATATTGCATCCAGTGTTTCTTCTAGTGTTTGCTGCTTCGCGGATTAGGCCGATGAGTTGATGTGAGTATCGACAAGTTCTCCGGATATGATCCGTCCGAAGTGTTTACCAGGCGAGCATCTCTCCTCCTTCTACCTATTTTGTATTTATAGTCTTTATTTCCTCCTGTTGATCTCTTGCTATCCGTGTCGCGATGCTTTAGTGTTCCATACCAGTTATATTCCTGCAGCCAATATATAGCCTTGGACACCTCCTATTACCTATTGCTTGTTAAACAGTTGGCCCCGTGAGTCGTAGTTGCTTGCTCAGGTGTTGCTTGGCGATGTCGATGTTCCACAGTTGTGGGGAGGTTGGCAGATGTTTAATGGTGGAGCTGATCAGGATTCTAATTACAGTTTGTTAATTAATGTGGTTGGTAGATTAATGCAGAGGCACCGGTGGGTAATAGTAATTATTTGGTTCTTAACCGCTCACTAGTGTCCCCTAGGACCCGAGTTCTTGACACCTGTTCCGAGAACGAACGCGCTAACCACAGGTGGGGTGTGTGGGCACCCCCATCGGCTTACTACCTGACTTCAAAGTACTGTACCGGGGGCCACAAGTAGTTTGGGGCTTTATTACTATTATGTACTTATGCCATGTTACTGCTTTATTTAATTTGTGCGCGGAGCACCTGTACTGTTTTGGATCGCGCCACGTTTTCGCGGTATCGACAAGCCCAGTCCCCTTTTCGGGTTCCCAGTCGTTTACAGCCGTCGTCGCAAACCCTGGGTCCGCCTCGGAGCCAGCCGACTTTGTTGCGGGTAGCTTAGTGGGGTGGCCCCCCATGTACTTGCTTTGGCTCTGGGAAACGTCATGACTTAGGCCCCGCTGACATACCGATGGGTGTATGTTAATTGATCTGGCAAAAGGGTCGAAGTGCGTGTGGATACTTTGGTGCACCCCTGCAGGGTTAAATCTTTTCGAAAAGCCATGTCCGCGGTTATGGACGACTTGGAGCACAGTTTCTCAATCATAGACAACTATAACTAAAGTTTACTGTTATAATTTGACGTGTATGTGAGAAGACTAGTAAGTGGAATAACTGCCATGGAAAGATTAAATAAAACTGCCAACCGTGTGAGTTTTCCTCGGCTGGACTTCCTCGTTTGGTCTCGAGGGGGAATACCAGGATGGGTATGTTTGGTGTTAGTATCAGGTTAGATCCGAATAGGTCATCCCTCTCTAATAGCCGCCAGTATTACAGAGTCTCTATAGGTTGTTTAGTGCTGCTGCGCTGCCGCTTCAGTCCACCATACCTATGTAGGCGAGAGCCGCTGAATTCTAGCCTCGCCGTGTACTGGCCTCAGTACTGACGCTCCTCTTTTTCGTTTGCCCTTTTGGCGGCACCCCTTTTGTTTTAGCAGGTTTGAGATCGCCGTCGTTAGCAGGGTTACCCTTCCGGCTTGGCCTAGGCAGGGTTATGGACGCCATTGGTTATTCTTCAGGGCTCTTAGCCCCATTTGCATCTCGTCCGTAGTCGGACGCTCTATCGTTTTCAAGGTGATTTGGATCTTTGTATTGTATATCTGTATTCTTGACTCATTGAGTCACTGTTGTATATATAACTGTTATGTGGATCCCATCGAGGACTGTTGTGTAATGGTACTACTTCGTTTTCCACCCGCACGAAAGTGCCTGGTGGGCGTCCTTGAATCGTTTCTATGCGGGTTTGGCGGAAAGGGCTAAAACTTGCATAGGGCCGATTTGAGGGTGTTACAGAGTGGTATCAGAGCTCAATAGTTGCGATACCCCACAAGTCCAGCCTGTAGGATAACCGAGCTAACGGCCGAAGTAGAGTGTCAAACTATTTTGCAAAAATCGGTTGGATAGATCTGATTAGGTCTGCTTTTACTTCTTACCCTCTGCTGTTCTCCTCTTACCTCTGCGTGTTTTGAATCTGCTCTCTTATCTTCTCTTCGAGTCCAAGAATTCTCGTGGTTGGGTTTCTGTCGTACCTTTAGGGTTTCGCTCCCTCCTTTGGTAACGGTGCTTCTACATCCGGTCTTCGTGCTATCTGAGGAATCCTTTATCTGTGGTATCATTCTCTGCTCCTTGTTTGTGCCTTCCGGTGTCTCCGACGCGGCGACATCATCCACGCTAGATCCGATGCAGCGCCTGCATCACCTCTTTTATTCCCGAGCCTCGATTGTCGAGATCTTCAGTCCGATTCCGAGAATGGTTGCACGCTTTTCTACTGATTGTGCGGAGTAATAGTTTGGGTGCGTGATGGATTGGCCCCCATGCCGACTACCCTTTCTATTCGCTCTTGTACATTCAAGTGGGATAGACCGCACCTTTTCTCTTCCCTTATCAGAAGTTAGAGGTGGCTTTATTTGTGGATACATCTACCTTCGTCTTTTGTTTCCGGAGTGTTCTCTCGACGATCACGGACAACGACCTCTTGTTAGTGGTGTCGCGAGGATCTACACGAAGCGAGAAGATTCGGATCGCCGACCTTTTTTCCGGTACCATTAGGCGGATCTCGAAGGCGAGATCCATTGTTAGTGGTGTCGAATTGTGGCGCCCCGCAAAAACCACTACTAGAAAATCGTGGTGTTTTTGTGCATCGCATCATCATGGCCGCATGCTCATGTGATCATGCCACCTTGCATTTGAGCATCGTCATGTCATCTTGCATTTATTTGCATAAAACTATTTTTGAAAAGTCTGTTTTTGTTTTCAAAACGTCCCGTTATTATTTCAAATCAAAACCCGGTTCACCAGATTATTTTGTTTCGTCTACCAACGGTTTTCAAAAGCCCCGTTTTAAATAATAAATATTTCTTTTATTTTTAGGAGGCAGCCCGCCAGGCCCGAAAGCCCGGCCGGCCACCTCCAAGCCCTAAACTAAAATCTAGTCCTAATCCTACCTACCCTAATCCTACCCAGGCCCCCTCCACCTCACCCCGCCCAATAATCGCGCGACACCTCACCAACCCCTTCCTTTTTCTCTCCACCTCACCTAGCCTCACTCCCCCACACACACAACACACTCACACCACACCAGCCACCCAGCCAGCCTGCAGCTGGGCCCTTCCCGCACGCCTCCTGCCCGCGCACTCCCCCGACCACCTCGGGTCTCCCCCTGGCCCCACCACACGCCCGACCCGACACGCCTCTCCTCCCCACGTTCCTCTCCCCGTTCCTATCGCCCTCCCTCTCTCTGGTTCCCCTTCTCGCTGCCTTGCAGGCCCGTGCCGGCCCCGAGCTCGCCCGCCGTGCCGCCGCGTCTCCCTCCGGAACCGCCTCGCCCCCGTCATCCGCATCCTCACGTCCGTCGGCCGAGCCCGTCCCAGACCTCGCCCAGCGCGACCTCGCCAACAGCCGTGCCGCCGTGGGCTCCAACCTCACCGCCGTCGCCTCCATCTCGCTTCACCGGGACCACCCGTCACCGTCGCCGCCACCCTGCTTGTCCTCGCCGCAGATGCACGCCGGCGCCGCCCTCCCCATGTCGGCCTGCCGTCCTCCGCCGCGCCAACCCCCCCCCCCCCCCCCCCCCCCCGCCTCCTGCGCGGCTCCTCACCGGCCCGGCCGTCGCCGCCCTCTCCCACCAAGCTCTCCACCGCACACAGCTGCGTCCTCGACCGTCTCCTCTCTGGGCGTGCGCCTCGACCTCACCGGCCCTCGCTCCTCCCTAGATCCCGCCGCCGTCTCCTTCCCCACTGTGCGAACCCGTCGTTCCGCCCTGATCCCGGTCGCCTGCGCCCTGCCTCGCCGGAGCACGGTCCAGTCCGCGCCGCCGCCTCGCGGGCTCCCCTCCCCGGCTCCTTCTCGCCCGCAACCTCCACCGTGGCCGGCCACCGCCATGACCAGGCCTCCTCCCCGGCTCGCTCTCTTCCTCGACAGCAAGCCACCACAGCAACCAGTTTTGGCCGCCACTGAGTCACCCTTGCTTGAGATCGTCCCAGGGCAATGTCGTCTCGGTGGCTCTGTGAAGCCCTCCTCTCTGTAACTCGCCACGTCCATCAAGTTTTGTGTCCTACCAGTGTTAGTGTTGAGTTTTGCTGTTGACGTCTGCTTGTTGCTCGGTTCCCGTTGGTTAAGTGGTATGCTACTAATTGAGGTGTTGCGCGTGTAACCCTAGAATTTCCGTCACAGATCCTGGATATCTCCTGCACGGACCCGATGGACTATGCAAGACCACTGGTGCTTGAACCCAAGGAACCACGCCGAGAACCCGCGGTACCCGAAAGTCGACAACAGACCGGTACATCAAGGCCTCTTTCCCGAAGACCACCAAGCTCTCCAAACCGGTATCCGGGGACGCCGAGACCCTGAACACCAAGATCTCCATCGGTTCGATGACGTGCCATTGACGCCAGGATCTACTTCCGTTTCGCTGACCGACACCGCGACCGATGGTGGAGGTGGAGTTCGAAAACCCCGAGACCTCCTTCGACGTGGACCCTCAAGATCGTCCACCCGGAGTCCCAGACCGAACCCAAACCCGCGACCCCCGGTGAACACCAAGATCGCCGAACCCCAATGTGATTCCCTTTTCCGAGATCCCTATTCTATAATAAATAGCACATGCTTGTTGGATATTAAATTGTTCATGTCGCATACATATTCTTTTGTTCGGGGTATGTAGTCGGTTCACCTAATAATTAGATATGGAGCGCATGTGTGGGCTATACTTGTATTATACTGCCTCCATTTAAATTTGTAGTGAACAGATGCCATGTTTCGCCCTGTTAATACAACATTTAAATTGCGGGGGTTCTAAACAACTTGAATCATATAATCATTTATCGGGACCCCGGTTCCGCTTAATACTGCCTAATCACACCGCAATTGCATCATATCATAATCATGCCGGATATTCTGCCGTAGTATTAAATATTGCATCCGGTGTTTCTTCTAGTGTTTGCTACTTCGCGGATTAGGCCGATGAGTTGATGCGAGTATCGACAAGTTCTCCGGATATGATCCGTCGACAATGTTTACCAGGCGAGCATCTCTCCCCCTTCTACCTATTTTGTATTTATAGTCTTTATTTCCTCCTGTTGATCTATTGCTATCCGTGTCACGATGCTTTAGTGTTCCGTACCAGTTATATTCCCGCAGCCAATATATAGCCTTGGACACCTCCTATTACCTGTTGCTTGTTAAATAGTTGGCCCCGCGAGTCGTAGTTGCTTGCTCAGGTGTTGCTTCGCGATGTCGATGTTCCACAGTTGTGGGGAGGTTGGCAGATGTTTAATGGTGGAGCTGATCAGGATTCTAATTACAGTTTGTTAATTAATGTGGTTGGTAGATTAATGCAGTGGCACCGGTGGGTAATAGTAATTATTTGGTTCTTAGCCGCTCACTAGTGTCCCCTAGGACCCGAGTTCTTGACACCTGTTCCGAGATCGAGCGCGCTAACCACAGGTGGGGTGTGTGGGCACCCCCATCGGCTTACTACCTGACTTCAAAGTACTGTACCGGGGGCCACAAGTAGTTTGGGGCTTTATTACTATTCTGTACTTATGCCATGTTACTGCTTTATTTAATTTGTGCGTGGAGCACCTGTACTGTTTTGGATCGCGCCATGTTTTCGTGGAATCGACAAGCCCAGTCCCCTTTTCGGGTTCCCAGTCGTTTACAGCCGTCGTCGCAAACCCTGGGTCCTCCTCAAAGCCGGCCGACTTTGTTGCGGGTAGCTTAGTGGGGTGGCCACCCATGTACTTGCTTTGGGTCTGGGAAACGTCATGACTTAGGCCCCGCTGACATACCGATGGGTGTATGTTAATTGATCTGGCAAAAAGCGTCGAAGTGTGTGTGGATACTTTGGTGAACCCCTGCAGGGTTAAAGCTTTTCGAAAAGCCATGTCCGCGGTTATGGATGACTTGGAGCACAGTTTCTCGATCATAGACAACTATAACTAAAGTTTACTGTTATAACTTGACGTGTATGTGAGAAGACTAGTAAGTGGAATAACTGCCATGGAAAGATTAAATAAAACTGCCAACCGTGTGACTTTTACTCGGCTGGACTTCCTCGTTTGGTCTCGAGGGGGAATACCAGGATGGGTATGTTTGGTGTTAGTATCAGGTTGGATCCGAATAGGTCTTTCTTATCCCTCTCTAATAGCCGCCAGTATTAAAGAGTCTCTACAGATTGTTTAGTGCTGCTGCGCTGCCGCTTCAGTCCACCATACCTATGTAGGCGAGAGCCGCCGAATTCTAGCCTCGCCGTGTACTGGCCTCAGTACTGACGCTCCTCTTTTTCCTTTGCCAATTTGGCGGCACCCCTTTTGTTTTAGCAGGTTTGATATCGCCGTCGTTAGCAGGGTTACCCTTCCGGCTTGGCCTGGGCAGGGTTATGGACGCCATTGGTTATTCTTCAGGGCTCTTAGCCCCATTTGCATCTCGTCCGTAGTCGAACGCTCTATCGTTTTCAAGGTGATTTGGATCTTTGTATTGTATATCTGTATTCTTGACTCATTGAGTCACTGTTGTATATATAACTGTTATGTGGATCCCATCGAGGACTGTTGTGTAATGGTACTACTTCGTTTTCCACCCGCACGAAAGTGCCTGGTGGGCGTCCTTGAATCGTTTCTATGCGGGTTTGGCGGAAAGGGCTAAAACTTGCATAGGGCCGATTTGAGGGTGTTACACCTGGCGACACCCCCCTAGGCGCGGGTACCCCCAGGTCGCGCCAGGGCATGGTATGGTCCCCCTAGCCGGCCACTGACCTTGCCTCCTTCGCCTATAAGAGCCTCCCGATACCAAAACCCTAAAAGGTCAATCAGAAATCCATGAAAAGTTCCGCTGCGCCGCCTCCACCGAAGGGGAGATTCGGGGGACAGAAAGTCTCTATTCCGGCACCCTGCCGGGATGGGGAAGTGCCCCCGGAGCCATCTCCATCGACACACCGTTTTCTATTAGATCTATTACATGTTTGCTTGCTTCCATCTTTATTTCAGTTTGCCTTTAGTCTTTTCCACGCCATCAAGCTATTTTCTAGCACCGTTACCACTTATAATTATCTGTACCACTTGTATTTCACTATCTCTTCGCCGAACTAGTGTACCTATACACCTGACAAGTGTATTGGGTGTGTTGGGACACAAGAGACTTCTTGTATCTTGATTGCTGGGTTGCTTGAGAGGGAATACCTTTGACCACTTCCTCCCTGAGTTCGATAAACCATGGGTAATCCACTTTAGGGAAAACTTGCTGCTGTTCTACAAACTTCTGCACTTGGAGTCCCAACAACTGTCTACAAGAATAGAAGTGCGTAGACATCAAGTTATTTTCTGGCGCCGTTGTCGGGGAGGAAAGGTAAAAGGTATTCACACCGGAGGATTAAAGAAGCAGAACACCCCACGGCAAACGCCTATTTTCTGGCGCCGTTGCCGGGGAGGTAAGGTAAAAGGTACTCACATCCTCCGGTGTGAGTGCTCGAAGTTATTTCCTTTAGATTCTGCAATTTTGTCTTTTTGTTTCTTGTTTTCACTAGTTAGGCTTAATGTAAAACAACAACAAAATGAGAGAGCTTTATAGTATTTATCTTGAGTTAGGACATGAAGTGTTTGAAGAGAAAATTAAAAAACCTATGGAACTTTATTTGCATGCTAACAGCAATGTTGTTAGTATGAATTCTTTGAACACCATTATTGCTAATGCTATGGAAAATTCTAAGCTTGGGGAAGCTGGTTTTGATGAGTATGATATTTTTAGTCCCCCAAGCATGGAGGAGAAAATTTACATTGATGATACTATGCCTCCAATATATGATGATTACAATGATGAATATGATATTTTCAGTCCACCTACTATTGAGGAGAAAATTAATTGTGATTACAATATGCCTCCTATATTTGATGATTATGGTGATGAAAATAATAATGATAGCTATTTTTGAATTTGCTCCCACTACAATTAATAAGAATGAGTATGTTTATGTGGAGAGTAATAATCATTTTATGCATGTGGCTCATGATAAGAAGGTTTCATGTGATATTTATATTGTTAATTTTATTCATGATTCTACTGAAAGTTATTATGAGAGAGGGAAACATGGTCTTATGCATCACAACAATATTAAGTTTCCCCTCTTTATATTGAAAGTCTTGAAGTTGCACTTGTTTTGCTTTACTATGCTTATTGCTTTGTGCTTTCATGACTTGTTTTTTTACAAGATTCCTATGCATAGGAAGTGGGTTAGACTTAAATGTGTTTTGAATTTGCTTCTTGATGCTCTCTTTTACTTCAATTCATATTTCTTATGTGAGCATCTTCTCAAACTATCAAGAAAAGTACTTATTGGGAGATAACCCAGAAGTTTTAGATGAGCCTTGGAAGTTATTAACTCTGTAATAACCGCTCCTTATCCTTTTTATTTGCTTTTTGTGCCAAGAGTAACCTCTAATGAGAGAGAAGTAATGGTTGGGAAAGTTGTAATCCTGAAACAGATTTCTGTGCTTCACCGCAAAAATTCGTGTAAAATCTCCGTACGTCTGTTTGAGGCGTGAATGTTTGTGCTTCTGCCCCTGGTTGTTATCTAACTTTCGTTAGTTCCACACTTTTCGATTTGAGCAACATAAGGTTTTCGAAAAAAATCGTCTTTACCTGCTGGTCTGTTTTGACAGAGTTCTGCCATTATTTGCATTTGCTTCTTGTTGGTTCCTTTTTGAGTTCTTTTGGGGAGTTGAGCTTTTTGAGGGAAGTGCTACAGTATCTAGTGTTCTAATGGAAGTTTATTGGTGTTAGAACTGAACCTTAAGACCTATTATCTTGAGTGCACTATTGTTGCTAATAAATATTGTGTGAAGTTTTGTATGAAGAAAAAATTTCAGGTGTATGGAAGGAATGAGTAATAAGATGAAGGATGGACTAAAGCTCAAGCTTGGGGATGCCACGCGTGTCACCCCCAAGAAATATCCAAGAAGTACAACCATCAAAGTTTGGGGATGCCCAAGCCATCCCCCTCTTCATCAATAAAAATCCTAGGTTTCTTCCAAACGCTTCATTTTTATTGTTTCATGCACAGTTGTGTTGTTCTTGGAGCGTCTTATTTTTTGTTTTTGTTTTGGTTTTTCGTTTTCTTGGTTTTCTTAGTTTTCTTGAATAAATTGGTTGGACCCCCTCTTTCATACATTGGTTTTCAAATAGTTTGGTTTGGATTGGAAAAGAGTAGGAAAAGGTCGTGCTTAAGTGGTAAAAGGAGCTTGTTTTTGACCGTGGCCTATGCTTTTTCATGCCATGCTTGATATTGTTTTGACTTTATGCTTAGTATTCTTTCCTTTAGCATGACTTGTTATAGACAATTAAGATTGCTTAATGTGCCTTGCAAGGATCATGCGTTGTTTTAGCATATTAAAGCATAGTATTGTGGTATTCTCCTTTGATGCTTTATTTGGGTTGACTTGGCACATGCGCACACCATGTTATGACTATCCCAAGTCACCATAGCCTTTAAGATCCTTTAGTTTTCAACTTGTAGTATCACTTTATGCTTTGATCAATGATGTTTTGTCCCTCTGCATGATTATGGCCATTATTGCTCTCTTAGTTTGTCGCTCCCAGTCTTTTGCTAGCCTCCGCAACCAAGTATGAGTTGCACTCGTGCATACAACTCCTAAAACCAAGTTATTCCAAAGATTCCACCATACCTACCTATTAGCTTATGCTATTCCAAGTATATTCATGCTTTTGTTTACCTTCCAAATTAAACTTGTTATGAGAAAACTAGTGATTAAAGCTCTCACGAACTTGATGGCACACTTTACTTTTCTTGCCCTTAATAAACTTGAACCATTGTGTCGTCTATGTTGTATATGCTTGCACTTATTTGTTGGGAATTAGCAGAACCATGTTGTCATGGGGAACGCTTTCAACATTGCACTTGGTACTTGTACCTAGTTGATATCATGCTCTTTTGTATATGGATGTCGTTAGTGTGAAATGAAAGGGGAGGTTGTAAGTCCATGGAGTTATGTATATGTATTAGAGAAACGCCTGGGCCGCTGGTCTAATCCATGCTGACATGGTGGAAACATGCAGCGTAACCATAATGAGCTATCTATGAAGCATTCTTCTTATAAAAAAATGTCCTATATTGCGAAAAAAGAGAAAAGGAGAAAAAAAAGAGATATCTTGAAAATAGGAAAGAGAGAAAAAAGCACCATATTCCCATGGTAAATGAGAAGATTGCTGAGATGCTCGTTGTCTGCTTGCCTTATCATTTTGATATGGGGATTCTTCAGTATCATCGGGCAAGGGGTACCCCGTTGGTGGTTCTCTATGATACACATGTACTTACGATGACAAGAACTTGCCGGTTACTAAAATTGAGTAGCATGAGGAGCGGCCCTCGTATTCGAGGGACATGAGATTTCTAACTTATACTTCGTCAAGCATGTACACCATATTTTGTTCACTTTAACCTTAATCACTTCAAGATGCTTATGATAGGGGCAATGAGAGCTGAAAGCTATAAGTACCATAATTTTTGGAAGCTCTTTATGAGACTTGAATCCCTACTTCCTTCTATGAAGGCCTTTCTTCCACTATATATATTGAGTCTCCACCTTCTATCTTTATGCACTTACTTTGAGAGCATAGTAGCCATTCTTAGTTCTATGTGCATTGTCCCAAGACTTGTTGATTGATGCATAGCTTTGATATTGCTTGTTTTAAACTATTTGTATCTAGTCACTCTTATGAACTTTGAAGGTGTCCTATGCATTTATGTTTGCCACTCTATGAGGGACAAGCTGAATGCCATTATGCTATGTTTTCTTTATGTGAAACAAACAAACGTCTTGCAAAGCATTGTTATTCATGAATCTTTTGTGTGTACATTTTCATGTTGCAACATAGTTGCTATGTTTTATTGCTAGAACTTTATCTTTCATGTTATGATTGAAGTCATTTGATCCCAGCTTTGAATGTTTTACAAATACTTTGATCAAGTCTTTGATGGTGCATGTCACCTCAAAAATTATTCTTTCTTTTTATCACTTATCTACTCGAGGACGAGAAGGAGTTAAGCTTGGGGATGTTGATACATTGCAAATGTATCTATAATTTTTGATTTTCCATGCTTGGGTTTATCTACTTTCTTATGTTTTGTCCACACTTTGGAGTACTTTTCATATGATTTCTTGGACTAACCTATTAACAAGATGCCACAGTGCCAGTTGCCTGTTTTCTGCTTCTTTTGGTTTTAGGAAAGTCAGAAAATCTATATTCTCGGAATTGGACGGGACAAAAGCCAAAGTTTTTATTTTACCGGAAGACTCACGGAGCCAGAATATGAGACGGAGGAGGGCCAGGGCCTGGCCACACCCCCCAGGCGCGGGTACCCCCAGGCCACGCCAGGGCATGGTGTGGGACCCCTGGTTCGCCACCGACCTTGCCTCCTTCGCCTATAAGAGCCTCCCGATACCAAAACCCTAAAAGGTCAATCATAAATTCACGAAAAGTTCCGTTGCGCTGCCGCCACCGAAGGGGAGACTCGGGGGACAGAAAGTCTCTGTTCCGGCACCCTGCCGGGATGGGGAAGTGCCCCCGGAGCCATCTCCATCGATCTCCACCACCATCTCCATCGACGTTGCTGATTCCCATGATGAGGAGGGAGTAGTTCTCTCTCGAGGCTAAGGGTTCTACCGGTAGCTATGTGTTCATCTCTCTATCTATGCATCATCTTGTTGTGGTCATGAGCTTTGTAATCTAGTAGATCTACCTTGCTACTCAAGTTCTTTAATAGATCTCTGCTCTCCCCTTGTGTGTGAAAGTGACAGCGTGCACACCATGGTGGCACTTAGGCTAGAGATTACAAATACATGTTATGAGTTATATTTGGAGTTGGATGTCTTTATGAAATTGTGGTGTTTGTTGGACTCATCTAGTACTCAAGGTGATAGTGTGGGCTTATCTAGATGGGAAAGATGAACTTTGAGGTGTGCTGTTATAGCCCTACCATCGATTAGAGTGTCCAATCGGAGAGTAGTTAAGAGTAGTATCATAAAGAAGAATATATTTATATGAGAGTGTTCACTAGTGAAAGTATGATCCCTAGGCCTTGTTTCTAAGCATTGACACACCGTTTGCTATTAGATCTATTACATGTTTGCTTGCTTCCATCTTTATTTCAGTTTGCCTTTAGTCTTTTCCATGCCATCAAGCTATTTTCTAGCACCGTTACCACTTATAATTATCTATACCACTTGTATTTCACTATCTCTTTGCCGAACTAGTGCACCTGCACACCTGACAAGTGTATTGGGTGTGTTGGGGATACAAGAGACTTCTTGTATCTTGATTGTAGGGTTGCTTGAGAGGGAATACCTTTGACCACTTCCTCCCTGAGTTCGATAAACCTTGGGTAATCCACTTAATGGAAAACTTGCTGCTGTTCTACAAACCTCTGCACTTGGAGGCCCAACAACTGTCTACAAGAATAGAAGTGCATAGACATCAGTGATATATTGTTGAACAGTCATGTCAAGTTTCTTGGTGTTGGTAAGAACACCACGAAGGTTCGAGACACGCGACTTGGATTGAGATGCAAAGAGATCATGAATAGCATGCCAGACATTAGCTGCATGAACAATACCATAGACATGAGAGAGGATATCCTCAGAAAGAGAATTCACGATGTAGCTCACAACTTGCTGATCC
The DNA here is from genome assembly GCA_910589775.1 of Avena eriantha. Lineage (NCBI taxonomy): Eukaryota > Viridiplantae > Streptophyta > Magnoliopsida > Poales > Poaceae > Avena > Avena eriantha. The sequence goes on along the minus strand of OU342744.1, from coordinate 78,931,443 downwards.
CGGGTGATCCAAACATCATAGGCAGGGTTGGGAATCTGAATATTTTTCTTGTCAGCATCTTCCGCATCGAGAACTCAGGCAGCGTCGGATCGGACCCTTCAAGTAGGCGCAGAACACGAGCCCCACGTAGGGTGGGCAGCAGTTGGGCCTGCCATGAGAGAAAATTGTCACGATTGAGCTTGGTGGCGGGGGGCACCGATGGAAGGATCCCCAACAGTCGTCGATGTAGTAGCCATGTAGAGTCGGATCGATCTAGAAAATTCGATCGAGGATGTCGAGTTGGATGTGTGTAGAGAGAGATCTAGGGTTTAGGGTGTGGTGGGTGTTTTTGGAGAAACTAAGCGTGGGAATTGTTCTAGGAGGGAGAGATCTTGGTTCTGGTGTAGTTTTGGTCATCGGAATTGAGGGGAGAAGGCGGAGACGAGCGAAAGGGCTGCCGGCGTCGGAGGCGGCTAGACCGAGCAGGGAAGAGGTAGGCTCGATACCATGTAGAAAACGTGTTTGTCTAGGAGGAACGGTCGTACCCTTTGGGGACGCCGGTTGCGTGTTATATATCAAGGAATAGCCCCTTGTGTGGCATATTACAGAGTTGGATACGTATACGTTGGTGTCCTACACCATACATATACGTATCAGATATTACATCTCTCATAGGTTAGGCCCGCACTTCAGCCTCAAGGGAGTCCCCACGTTGCTGCTCAGGGACACCTCAAGGGCACCACCGCTGTGACGCACGAGGAGGGCGACGCCGACGTTGGGGATAAGATCGATGCCCTATTGGTGCTATTGGAGGAACATCATGGAGGAATGAGCTAGAGGTCTATTGGAGCACACCCCTCTTCCCTCTGGCCGCAACGTCTCCGCACCGCGCTGGCTTCCGTGTGATCCGTCCTCGCCTCCTCTACTCTACTTCACAGGTACGAGCTGACTCCTCTCTTTCCCATGGTGTGTCTAACTAGAACACCATTATATCAAATTCATTTGATGGTATATGGTCCTTCCTAGCACCAGCAATCATTCATGCTCAGGAAGCAAGCAACACAACTGTCAATCAGTGTGACAAGTCAGGTGGATGAACGGTACTAGCTTTGGAGCAGTTACAAAATGGAAACACATCAGAGATGTCGAATTGTGCTATTGGATGAGCATATCGACCCTGAGGACCTGAACAAACCATGTGTTTTTGATGATGCCATTGATTAGGATTGATCCGTGTAGCTCCATCTGCATATTTTGCTTAGTCTATCCCATTAACTTTGGCACCCTCACAGTACACTTGTATTATAAGCATTATGTCCCATATTATTGTAGGTACGATTGATCTACTGCGTTCTGTATAGTTTTTTCAGTGGGTGAAAATATTTGAACATGTTATTCCTGTTTACTAAAAGTTTATGTATTTGTGAACCCTTACACAGAACCTGACGGAGAAGAATAAAATGCAAAGTAGGAAAATAAATGATTCCGGTCATGTTCTTCTGATGCCACTGGTAATATTGTTGCAGCAGATGATTCAAGAGAGAAGAAAAGAAGTGAAGGTGTTGATTTTAGTACAGTATTTTAATTTCCCTTTAAAGCTCACGAAATATAAGTATTTAAAATTAGCCCAGTACAATGATTTCTCGTGGTATCATGATCTACATTCACTATTCAGAACCGGGACTAAATTGTCCCTGCCGCGGCAGCGTATTGCGCCATTTGGCCGCCGCAGCAGGAGATGGGGTTTCTACGGTTTTGTGTTTTCCTTTTCATTTTGTGTTTTATGTTCAATTATTTTTTATTCTGTCTTTTCATGTTAAACAAGTTTTAGTATACCTACACAACGCTACTATATAGTACTTGTACACGTTGATACATATATAATGGAATTTCTCTTACGAGCATACATACATACACACACACACACACATATATATATATACAATTTGGAATACGAGTCCCAACGGGGTCCAGAGTCCGTCTATTTGATTACATGTAGATCATTACATGGATGCTTTAGGGTATTTCCAAATTGTATTCTCCGCATGGGTCTATTACCTCGTCAACCAAAAATCCCGTCAATTCCTATTGAATTGCTAGTAGGCGGTCATGTGGTAGGAGCTTTCCCCGCATCACTTCCAACTAAAAAGAAGGAAATCAATATGAATATATCAATCATCATAAAAAGTATGAATGGAAGTCAACACAAATTATGATAATAAAAATAAATTGTGAATATATTGTTTACGTACTTGAAGAAATTTTACCTTTTGCTCACTACTCGAATTGTGAATGAACTTGCAAACGTAGTATCCACATATATTAGTCTCATGTGGCTGCCTCGCGCACTTTACAAGAATAGAATTCAATCAAATAATAATCAAGCATGCATGATAATTGCATTGAAACTAGAATTAAAGAGATACGCAGACCTAGCTCGTACTACTTACCAGGATCGGTTTAAAACTCAGCTGATCACTCCATTGATCGTGGATCACAATCTTGAACCGTGTCCAAACATTATCCGGCATAAAAATGAGTGAATACGTTAATAATTACTTGATATCTTAGAAATTGAACGAAAGAGACCGATAAAGTGCGATAATGATTGAAATTACTTATTGAGCATATCGATCATGTTGAGGTACTCTTCCATGTCCTTTTGTAATAAGTCCATGATTTGAACTCTTCCCAAGTCAATGAAAATTCTTAAAAGAATCTAATTGAAGCTGCGCAATGTTTACATACGTCAGTAACTCATCATTTATACTTAACATCGAGTAAGCAAAAGTTAATATGTACAAGATAGAAACACTCTCACCCGGAGTGGTAGTATTTCCTTACAGAAATGCTGGTTCTTGAGAAACCAGAGCAAGTTACGCTCTGTTTCCACGGGCTTCATCTTGAGCATAGCTTCATTAACTCGATGTGGGTCAATGAACCCAAATCCATGGATTCTCCCTTTTTTACATTCAAGAATCTTCATTCTGCATCATAGCGTACAAAAGAATATAGTGAGGATAATTACCGGCAATGAATTAAACGAGCTGAGCTTGATACTTATTAATTACATAAATAAATTAATCACTTACATACAATAGAAACTGAGGATAGATTTATCGAGATCCCTTTGATTGAATAACTAAAAGATTTCCGAAAGTTTAACATGGACCTCGTTTTTAATGAAGTAATGTTCCTCTCTAACTTTCTCTATGATCCATTCTCGCCCTTCTTCTACGGCTTTCATATACCATTCATTTTTGTTGGAAAATCTCAGAGCCTCTCATAACTGACCATAGGCTGTTCGTGGACATATTGTCGTGCTACAGGCGTGGTTGTGCAATCAACACTGCCAAGTATGTCATCAAGAGACATATCACATTGCTCGGCCACTGTAATAGCTATTTGCATATCCAAAGGTTCTCTCCCATATAGTTGATGTTCGGATAACACCTTGAGCGGGGGATGGCTTGTTTTTCTTGTTCTCTGAGCTGGGGATTGTCTTTTTTAATGCTTCCTCTACCACTTGTTCTCTCCTATTTCGAATTCACTGTCTTCATAAGATAGCGTGTATAGTTATCTGACGCATTTATCTGAGCTTGGGATGGATGCGTTAGAAATCTCCTAAAGTGATCCTTGACTTTCGGATCTATTTGGACCTTTCGCTTGGGTTGTTTCTTTGCGACATGTGCCTTTTTTGGCATCTACGGACGCCTTGGTCTCCTCACCAGTCAGGTGGTAAGCTAACTTGGGAGGATCCGGCGGTACTCTTGGGAGGGGCGACAACTGTCGCTTTCCGCGTCGGTTATCCAACGAGGTGGTAATCTTCCGGTTTTGGCCCTTAGTGGGTGGAGGCGGATAAGGCGTCGTAGATCGAGATGGACTCGCGCTGCGGTCCTTCTCAGGAGTGGTGGACTTCTACTAGGAGGATACGGTGCACTCGGAGGAGACGGTGGCCTTGTAGGTGATGGTGGCCTTGGAGGTGATGGATTTCTTCTCGGTGGAGACACACCAACACGAGCATAGCTAGGGACGTCAAGTTGCAGTGACTAAAATAACGGTTAAACTTCATCCACACCGATACGAGCATAGCCAGCTGGAATCGGATTGCAATGATAGGTCGCTCCCGTTGTGGAAGGTAAAGCAAAGCCGGCCGGCACCTTCATGAATATGTTCTTTAGTTCAACATGTAGCTCACAATTAGTCTTCTCCTTGATTGCATCCACGGGGTAGACATTCATCGTTGCATCATTAGCCTGGACCTCCGTGGAAGCTTTGCTAGGACATACTACGCATTGTCGCCAGTAAGTTCTTTGCGAAACAACCGGTTATCGCTTTACTTTGCCTCGCAAAATGCTAACATGTAGGAAACATGTAGGGAAGGGGATATTCCAAAAACGAACACTTTGGTCATGCCTCGCCGGGTAACCGTGAGATGATCACACCCAACCACCCCGATGGTCCTTCTGCTGGCCATTCTGCGGGTGGTTCTCCCGATCCTTCTGTTGGTGCTTCGCCGATAACTCCCTCGCATGGTAGTTCTTCTGCTGCTTCTACTGGACGACAACCTCGCTGCAGGTCGCCTATTCTCACCATGGGAGATCAAGGGTTCACCCTGTCTCCTCCACAGTTGTAGGGATCATATTGATGGATTTGTGATGATTATTATACATGTTTGATTTTGTGATCGTGTTTGAATGATGAAATTTATTGTGCATCTGGAAATATTGCTGCTTTGAATGATGAAACTTATTGTGAAATATTGCTATTTTTAATGTGTCAATTGAAATATTGTGAAACATTGCTGGTTTTGCTGCAAAAAAAATCTGGGTTGGACCTACGCCGAGGGCAGCCGTCGGCGTAGCATGGACCTGCGACCAAATGGTCACATGTACGCCGAGGGCAAGTCCGTCGGCATAGGGCCGGCTTGGGCGCTGCTGCGTTCGCCACGTTGCGTGGCTGTGGCGAGGGAGTGGCCGTCGGCACAGGCGTCGATCTACACCGAGGGCCTGACCATCGGCCCAAAGCCACACCTGGAGCACCCAGAGTCTGCCACGTGGCCTCGCTACGCCAAGGGCGCCGTCGGCGTAAGCCTTGCTCCGTTAGGCCGCCGTCTGACAGCTGCGATGACGGTTTTTTACGCCGACCGCTTTTAGATACGCCGACAGCCTCTGTGGTTGCACCGAGAGGGACCTTTTCCGAGGGGTCTACGCCGAGGGCCACCGTCGGCATAGGCTACGCCGATGATGCGTTTCCTGTAGTGACACACCCTAATTAGAATTAAAAACTTGTGATCAAAATACCATATGTAGCCAGCCTGCCATAAAATATTATCAATCCTACACGTCAGATACAAGCTAGAAACTATTTAGATTACTAACCATATAGAACCGGTAAATACATGAAGATATGACTAAGATGAGCAGACAACAGTATCAGGTGGTTGCATTCGATAATGAAAAGGTCAACAAGATCCGCCAGTTGGGAAGATATGTTCCATGCTTGGTTTTATATTGATACATTGCAAATGTATCTATAATTTTTGATGTTCCATGCTTGGTTTTATCCACTCTCTTGTGTTTTGTCCACACTTTGGAGTACTTTTCATATGTTCTTGGACTAACCTATTAATAAGAGCCACAGTGCCAGCTGCCTGTTTTCTGCTATTTTTGGTTCCAGGAAAGTCAGAAAATGAATATTCTCGGAATTGGACGGGATAAAAGCCAAAGTGCCTATTTTTCCGGAAGTCATTAGATGCCAGAATACGAGACGGAGAAGGGCTAGGGGCCGGCCACACCACCTGGCCGCTGGGCCAGGCCTGGCCCGCGCCAGGGGTGGTCTGGCCGACCCCAGCACCCCCTCAGCCTCTCCTTCCGCCTATAAGATGTCGTCGGGACGAAAACCCTAAGTACCCAATCAAAAATCCACGAAAGAGTCTGTAGCCGCCGTCATCTCCATCCCTAGATCGGGAGGGATCTGAAGCTCTTCCTGGCACCCTGCCGGAGAGGGGAATTCACCCTGGAGGCCTTCTTCATCACCATGCAAGCCTCCGGTGTGATGCATGAGTAGTTCATCCTTGGACTACGGATCCATGTAGTAGCTAGATGGCTGGTTCTCCTCCTTTGTGCTTTCATGTCTAGATCTTGTGAGCTCCGTTCATGATCAAGATCATCTATTTGTAATGCTACATGTTGTGTTTGCGGGGATCCGATGGATATTGAGATGCTATTTCAGATTGATTATTGATTCTATCATGTCTTTGTTATTTGTGATCTTGCATGCTTTCCGTTGTTAGTAGCTATCTTGGCCAAGTAGATGCTAGCAACTCCAAGAGTTAGTATTTATGCTCGATAGTGGGTTCATGGCTCTGGTAATAAGGGGAAGTGACAGAAATCTCTAAGGTACTAGATGTGTTGTTGCTACTAGGGAGAAAACAACAATCCTTTGTACATAGAACAATCGTATTGTTTACATTAAACGCAATTCGTAAAGCAATAATCTGTTGCTTGCAACTTAATACTAGAGAGGGTTCGGATGATAACCTGAAGGTGGATTATTAGTCATAGATGCAGTGGATGGCGGTCTATGTATAATGTTGTAATGCCCAATCAAGTTCCAAAAGAGTCAAGATGATTAGTATATGCATGTATTGTTTTCTCGATGTTTGTCAATTGCCCCGCTGTAATTTGTTCACCCAGCATGTTATCTATCTTAAGGAGAGTCACCTCTAGTGAACTATGGATCCCGGTCCTTTTCTTTACATACAATCTATAAATTGTTTACAGCTTTGTGTTTACTTTCTACAAACTATTACTTCCTTCCATTCGATACGTTTAATCCTTTGTTTTCAGCAAAACACGGTGAGATTGACAGCCTCATCGCAAGTTGGGACAGAGTTTTGTGGTTGTGTTGTGCAGGTCTCCACGTTGCTACTAGCACCGGTAGTGCGCCCTGCCAAGGCTCAGCTAGCAACACCTTTAGGGTGTTTCCTTGCTCCTACTGGTTCGATTAAACCTTGGTTTCATAACTGAGGGAAACTTGCTGTTGTGCTCATCATACCTTCCTTTTGGGGTTCCCAACGAGCTCTACATCAACACTGAGCCATCATATAGATATATATAGTTCATGTCGTATTGCCCAACCTGGTGAACCAACAAGCAACATCGGCTCAACCCCTCACACCACCGGAACGGGCTCGGTAGATAACACAAGCTAGCTCGGTTCAAAACTTATGCGTTGGCATGCTTATGAGCGCATTAAGGACTCAATGCTAGGACACCCTACCGACTTGCCATAGTGGAGGAACACTGACAGGCTTAAGCCTATGGAAGATGATGATGATCCTTTCATAAAGGATCCTAGGAATGTAAGGTCTGTAGTGAGCACCGATGGAATGAACCCGTTCGGCAACATGAGTATCAACCACAGCACATGGCCCATGAATCTATGCATTTACAACCTTCCTCCATGCTTGTGCATGAAGCGAAAGAACATCTTGCTCGCGGTACTAATCGAGGGATCAAAGCATGCTGGCAACGACATTGATGTGTACTTTGCACCTTTGGCGGAAGATTTGAAACTTCTTTGGATTCAGGGAGTAAAAATATATGATGATCTTCTAAGGCAAGACTTTACCCTAAGGTGCATGTTGTTCATTACCATCAATGATTGTCCGGCCTTAGGCAACTTGTCTGGGCAGATTGTCAAAGGGCCCAATGGGTGTGTCAAGTTCATAGACAACACAACATCTCGGTATTTGCATAAATGTAAGAAAATGGTGTGTTAGAGACCTTCTTTTGTACATCACGTATGGCCTAGATATAACCCGGATGGTGTAGTACACAACCGGTATTAACCCATAACGACTCTATACGTGATTTCCTCTCCCCCTCTTAATTACCTTCCTAATGTAATCGCATGCCTTGTATGTGCCACGGATGGGGTTGTTCCATCATGTACTTAACACGCAAACAATCCCCCGAAAGGGGTACGGTCGCTTCTCTACGTCTGATATGGTTATCAGAGCCACTCTTCCTTGACGTCCCTCTCTACCGAAAAGTAAACCAATAAAACCAAAACCGGATCAGGTCGATACCTCCTCTCTCCCAATGACCATGGTAACATCATCTTCAAGCTCTGCCGGAACGGCTCTGGCAGCGGCCCTCGGGGCTCCCCCGTCGGAGAAGTTGACTCAATCCAACTTCCTCTTCTAGAAGTCGCAGATGCTCCCAACTCTGCGGGGCATGCAGACCATGGGGTTACTTGACGACACCGACCCCGTGCCCATGTAGACACTAGAGGTTGAAGATTCGGAGAAAATAAGATGATCATCCCCAATCTAGAATATGCGGTCTTGATCTCGAGGGATCAATAAGTGTCGATTTTTCTTCTCAAATCCATCACTCAAGATGTCCATGCTGATGTTCTCGGTCTGGAGCATGCCGCTGAGATCTGGGCGGCCATCGATGCCAACTTCACAACACAAACCAAGGCCCGCATTGGTATGCTCCATACCTCTCTCACCAACACCAAAAAGCGTGATCTCACTACCACCATCTACATCAACAAGATGAAAGGATTCGTTTGGAACTTTCTTCCGCGGGGCGAGTCATCTCCGATGAGGAACTCAAGGAGTATCTTCTTGCCAGGATGCATGGTGAGTACAATGGTTTGGTTGCAACTCTGAATGCAATTCCTACAACAACTACAGCCAATGTTTGCAATCACCTTCTTACAAATGATTATCGCAATAAAATGTTGGCCGAGTCCGAGGAACCCACTTCTTTTTCCTCCTCGGTCAATGTTGCTCGTCGTCGTGGTGGTGGTGGTGCCTATTACCCTGGCTATGGTGGAGGCGGTAGCTATCACTCCGGCTATGGTGGGGGTGGTGGCTATCGCCCTCATCATGGTGACAGCTATGGTGGAAGTGGCCATCATGGAGGTGGCCACGGTGGTGATGGCCATGTCAACTACCAAGGTCGCCCTCCACGCCGCAATGAAAATGGAGGTCGTCGCCTCCAAGCCAAAGGAGGGCATGGACGTGGTTGTGGCAATCGCATACCTTCTCGTCATCAAGATGTCACGTGCCAAATTTGAAAGGAACATGGGCATCCTGCAAGTGAATGTTGGTGGCGCTATGGAGATGATGATGATGACTCCAACCATGAAGAAAAAGGTGCTAATATTGCCTCCTATGGAGTGGATAAAAATTGGTACATGGACTCGACCGCCACAAATCATGTTGCCACTGAATTAAGAAAATTGACAACACATGATTCCTACAAGGGCAATGATGAAATCCACAATGCAAGTGGTCAGGTATGGTAGTTAAGCATGTTGGTCATTCAATTATTCATACTCTAGTGCTTCAAAAAACTTACTATCCACACACATAAAATTGCCCTATACAATAATGCTTTTGTTGAGTTTCACCATTCTTTCTTCTTGATTAAGGATCAAGCCATGAAGGGAATCATATTTAAAGGGCCTATCATGGTGGCCTATATCGTCTTGTGCCCACTACCATGGAGCCTTCCAAGCACGCCTTCATCACACTCAAGCCTTCATCGTCCACTTGGCACCGTCGTCTAGGGCATCCATCATCGTTCATTGTACAACAAGTTCTTAGGAAAAATAATCTTGCTCATTCTCATGAAATAAATCCCTATGTGTGTGACCCTTGCCAACAAGCAAAAAGTCACCAACTACCCTATCCTACTTCTACTAGTGTCTCTACTGTACCGTTGGAACAAGTTTTTTCTTATGTTTGGGGTCATGCGCCTACTTCCGTAGGCAAACACTCATATTCGGTAAGCTTTATTGATGATTTCATCAAATTTACTTGGATTTATTTTCTTAAGAAAAAACTGATGGCTATCAAGTTTTTATCAATTTCCAACAATTTGTTGAGCGAAAATTTGATCATAAAATAATAACCATGCAAACGGACTAGGGAGGAGAATATGAAAAACTCAATTCGTTTTTTAAACAGGTTGGGATCACTCACCATGTCTCATGCCCACATGCTCATCAACAAAATGGTTCCGCCGAAAGAAAACATCGCCACATTGCTGAAGTTGGCCTCTCCCTGCTTGCCAATGCTTCTATGCCTCTCAAATTTTGGGATGCAGCATTTTTAACAGCAACATTTCTTATAAATATGCTTCCTAGCAAAAATTCTCAATTTTGAGACACCCACGGAAAAACTCCTTCATACAAACCCAAACTATGACCCTCTTCGAGTTTTCGGTTGTGCCTGCTGGACAAATCTCTGTCCCTACAACAAGCGCAAACTAGCTTTTAGGTCTACCTGGTGTGTTTTTCTCGGCTATAGTCCCCTCCACAAAGGTGTCAAATGTCTTGGTGTCTCTACCAAGCGTGTCTACATCTCTCGCGATGTTTTCTTTGACGAAAATATTTTTCTGTTTGCCTCCCTAGATCCCAATGCCGGCAAACGCCTTAGTCAAGAATGGTTGCTTCTTCCTTTGGAAACACCCTCATCACCATCTACTATTGAGGATATGTCTAATTATGATCACATGCATTTTGTCCCTGCCACTAGCCATACCTAGGTAATAATAATCAGTGGAGATATGCCAGCCACGACCACAACAAATTCTATTGAAGAAATCAGTCAAAACGGACAAGAAACACCGTCAAACAGTCACAATTCTGCCTCGGGAGAAAACAAAATGGACAACAGCAATCCCGGAATTGATTCAGGTAATGATATCGATGCTGATCAGGACTCTGCACGGCAATCAAGACGGAATATATCGCCATCAATTGCCCTGGGATCCCCGCCTGCAGCATCTCCCTCCTACGCCTCGTCCTCCACGTGCGCTCGTCACGCGCCTGGGTCAACTGCCCGCAATCCTGCGTCGAATAGGTCACCAGTACCCCCGCGCGAATCCCGCGCCACCATGTCGCCAGCCCTGTCTCCTGGAGCAATCAATGGGCCGGGCCCGGTGGGATCTTCTACACCTACCTCTCCTTCACCACAGCCACACCGATGCCTACCGGATCCTCTGTGCCTGCGGATTATGCTCCTCAATCTGCAGCGCCACCTTCTCCCGAACCTCGCACACGATTCCAAAAAGGTATTACCAACCCAAAAATCTACAAAGATGGTACAATTCGCTATGGCCTTTTAACATCTATAGGAGAGCCGCATAATCTCTCTGATGCATTGACCGATGATACATTGCAAATGTATCTATAATTTTTGATGTTCCATGCTTAGTTTTATCCACTTTCTTGTGTTTTGTTCCAACTTTGGAGTACTTTTATTATGATTTCTTGGACTAACCTATTAACAAGAGCCACAGTGCCAGTTGCCTGTTTTCTGTTGTTTTTGGTTCTAGAAAAGTCAAAAAATGAATATTCTCGGAATTGCACGGGACAAAAGCCAAAGGGCTTATTTTTTCGGAAGGGGTCAAGTGCCAGAATACGAGACGGAGAATGGCTGGGGGCCGGCCACACCACCTGGCCGTGCGGCCAGGCCTGGCCCGCGCCAGGGGGTGGTCTGGCCAACCCCAGCACCCCCTCGTCCTCTCCTTCCGCCTATAAGTTGCCCTCGGGACGAAAACCCTAAGTACCCGATCAAAAATCCATGAAAGAGTCTGTAGCCGCCGTCGTCTCTGTCCCTAGATCAGGGGGGTCTGAAGCTCTTCCTGGCACCCTGCCGGAGAGGGGAATTCACCCTAGAGGCCTTCTTCATCACCATGCAAGCCTCCGGTGTGATGCGTGAGTAGTTCATCCATGGACTACGGATCCATGTAGTAGCTAGATGGCTGGTTTCTCCTCCTTTGTGCTTTCATGTTTAGATCTTGTGAGCTCCGTTCATGATCAAGATCATCTATTTGTAATCCATACATGTTGTGTTTGCCGGGATCTGATGGATATTGAGATGCTATTTCAGATTGATTATTGATTCTATCATGTCTTTGTTATTTGTGATCTTGCATGCTTTTCGTTGTTAGTAGCTATCTTGGCCAAGTAGATGCTAGCAACTCCAAGAGTTAGTATTTATGCTCGATAGTGGGTTCATGCCTCTAGTAATCTGGGGAAGTGACAGGAATCTCTAAGGTACTAGATGTGCTGTTGCTACTAGGGAGAAAACAACGATCTTTTGTTCATAGAAAAATCGTATTTTTTACTTTACACGTAGTTCGTAAAGCAATAATATGTTGCTTGCAACTTAATACTAGAGGGGGTTCGGATGATAACCTGAAGGTGGATTATTAGTCATAGATGCAGTTGGATGGCGGTCTATGTATTATGTTGTAATGCCCAATCAAGTCTCAGAGGAGTCAAGATGATTAGTATATGCATGTATTGCTTTCTCGGTGTTTGTCAATTGCCCCGCTGTAATTTGTTCACCGGGCATGTTATCTATCTAAGGAGAGACACCTCTAGTGAACTATGGATCCTGGTCCTTTTACTTTACATACAATCTACAACTGTTTACTGCTTTGTGTTTACTTTCTGCAAACTTTTACTTCTTTCCATTCGATACGTTTAATCCTTTGTTTTCCGCAAAACACGCTGAGATTGACAACCTCATCGCAAGTTGGGGACAAAGTTCTGTGGTTGTGTTGTGCAGGTCTCCACGTTGCTACTAGCACCGGTAGTGCGCCCTGCCAAAGCTCAGCTAATAACACCTTTGAGGTGTTTCCTTGCTCCTACTGGTTCGATTAAACCTTGGTTTCATAACTGAGCGAAACTTGCTACTGTGCTCATCATACCTTCCTCTTGGGGTTCCCAATGAGCTCTACATCCACACCGCGCACCAAGCACTTTTCTGGGAGCCGTGCATTGAGCCACCAAGCGATTTTCTGGCGCCGTTGCCGGGGAGTCAAGGACATCTTCACAAGGGGAGTCCCTCATAACCAATCTCTTTACTTTGTTGGTTTTGTTTTGCTTAGTTTCTTTTTGCTTTGTTTGCTTGTTTTGTTCTTCAAAAAACACACACAAAATTAGTTTTACAAGTTTGCTTTCTTATTTCAAAAACACACAAAAAATAGTTCCTATCCTAAGTTGCCATTATGTCTAGCCTTGCTCCAATCACTATGTCACCCGAGGAAATGATTTTCACTTTCAAACAAGGAATTGAGGAAATTTTTAAGGAAGCTTGCTCTAGAATCTCTGATCTTCATGAAAAAACTAAGCCTAAAATGACTCAAGGCTTGTTCCTTAGCAGTTTTTACCTTGGAATTGCTCTTTTCTATAGATATGCTTTAGATGCTATTGCGGGAGGAGATTTCCTCCAATGTAATGAGTATGATGCTATTAATGCTATAAAGAAATTGATCCTTACTTACAACATGCCTAGCCAAACTGATACTTCTTTCGCGAAAATATTTGCTAGGTTGGATACTCTTGAAGCTAGAACTACTAGATTAGAAGGGTGCTATAATACGCTTAGGGATCAGCATGATTATGTTCCAATAAACTCTGAACCATCAAAGTGGTTCCCCACAGTAAAGATTGAGATAAACACTGAAACTTTTCAAGCCCGCTGATATATGATGTCTGAATTTTGTCTTATGCCCAAAGCTATTTATGAATCTCTAAATCTTTGGGGGCTCATTGAGGAAGGAAAAGAAATATCTCTTACTAATAATACTACCATATTACCTCTTGGAATAGCTGAAGGAGTGTTTACAAAGATCCTTGGGAAAATGATTTCTATTGATTATCTTGTTATTGAATGTGCAGGAAAAGAACAAATTACACTTGGAAGGTCCCTATTAGAACTCCTTGGAGCAATAATAGATGTGGGAAAGGGGACCATGCACCTTTCTTCTCCACCAAACAATCATATTTTCCCCAAGGTTAAGAATAAAAATAAGAGAGGTAAGGGCAGGAAAGTTGGTCTTAATGCTTCTTCATTTGAGAACACTTGATTCTTTCTTTGGTTCTTATGCCTAACTTAAAGGCGTTAAAGAAAAGTACTTGTTGGGAGATAACTCAAGAGTTTTAGTTGAGTCTTGGAAGTTATTACCTCTGTAATAACCTCTCCTTATCCTTTTTATTTGCTTTTTGTGCCAAGAATAACCTCTAATGAGAGTGAAGTAATGATTGGGAAAGTTGCTGTCCCGAAACAGATTTCTGTGCTTCACCATAAAAATTCCTGAGAGAGCTCTGTATGTCGGATTGAGCTGTAATTTTTTGTGCTTCTGCCCCAGGTTGTTATATAACTTCCGTTAGTTCAACACTTTTTGATTTGAGCAATAGAAGGTCTTCCAAAAAATTCGTATTTTACCTGCTGGTCTGTTTTGACAGATTTCTGCCATTTTCTGCATTTGCTTCTTGTTAGTTCCTTCTTGAGTTCCTTTGGGGAATTGAGATTTTTGAGGGAAGTTCTAGAGTAGATAGTGTTCTAATGGAAGTTTATTTGGTGTTAGAACTAAACCTTGAGACTTATTTATCTTAAGTGCACTAATGTTGCTAATGAGATTGTGTGAAGTTTTGTATGAAGGAAAATTTTCAAGCGTATGGAAGGAATGAGTAAAGAGATGAAGGATGGATTAAAGCTCAAGCTTGGGGATGCCACGCGTGTCACCCCAAGAAATATCCAAGAAGTACAGCGTCAAAGCTTGGGGATGCCCAAGGCATCTCCTTCTTCATCAATAAAAATTACAGGTTTCTTCCAAACGCTTCATTTTGATTGTTTCATGCACAGTTGTGTTTTTCTTGGAGCGTCTTCTTTTTCGTTTTTGTTTTGGTTTTTAGTTTGCTTGGTTTGCTTAGTTTTCTGAATAAGTTGGTTGGACCCCCTCTTTCACACTTTGGTTTGCAAATAGTTTGGTTTGGTTTGGAAAGGAGTAGGAAAGTTAATACTTATGTGGTAAAAAGAGCTCGTTTTTGACTGTGGCCAATGCTTTGGCATGCCATGCTTGATATTGTTTTCGCTCTATGCTTAGTATTCTTTGCTGTAGAATTACTTGTTATAAACAATTGAGATTGCTTAATGTGCCTTGGATGAATCATGTGTTGTTTTAGCATATTAAAGCATAGTATAGTAGTATTCTCCTTTGATGCTTTATTTGGGTTGACTTGGCGCATGCTCACACCATGTTATGACTATCTAAAGTCACCATAGCCTTTATGATCATTTAGTTTTCAACTTGTAGTATCACTTTATGCTTTGATCAATGATGTTTTGTCGCTCTGCATGATTATGGCCATTATTGCTCTCTTAGTTTGTTGCTCCCAGTCTTTCGCTAGCCTCCACAAAAAAGTATGAGTTCCACTCATGCATCCAACTCCCTAAACCAAGTTTTTCCAAAGAGTCCTCCATACCTACCTACTAGCTTAATCTATTCCAAGTTAATTCATTCTTTTGTTTACATGGAATAGCATATGCTAATAGGTAGGTATGTTGGACTCTTTGGAATAACTTGGTTTTGGGAGTTGGATGCATGAGTGGAACTCATACTTGGTTGTGGAGGCTGGCAAAAGACTAGAAGCGACAAACTAAGAGAGCAATAATGGTCATAATCATGCAGAGCGACAAAACATCATTGGTCAAAGCATAAAGTGATACTACAAGTTGAAAACTAAAGGATCATAAAGGCTTATTGTGACTTTGGATAGTCATAATATGGTGTGAGCATGCGCCAAGTCAACCCAAATAAAGCATCAAAGGAGAATACCACAATACTATGCTTTAATATGCTAAAACAACGCATGATTCATCCAAGGCACATTAAGCAATCTCAATTGTTTATAACAAGTCATGCTACAGCAAAGAATACTAAGCACAAAGCCAAAACAATATCAAGCATGGCATGACAAAGCATAGTCCACAGTCAAAAACAAGCTCTCTTTAACACTTAAGCATGAACTTTCCTACTCTTTTCCAACCCAAACCAAACTATTTGAAAACCAATGTATGAAAGAGGGGGTCCAACCAATTTATTCAGCAAACAAAGCAAATGAAAAACCAAAATGAAAACGAAAAATAAGACGCTCCAAGAACAACACAACTGTGCATGAAACAATAAAAATGAAGCGTTTGGAAGGAACCTGGGATATTTATTGATGAAGAGGGGGATGCCTTGGGCATCCCCAAGCTTTGACGCTTGTACTCCTTGGATATTTCTTGGGGTGACACGCGTGGCATCCCCAAGATTGAGCTTTATTCCATTCTTCATCTCATTACTCATTCCTTCCATACACCTGAAATTTTTCTTCATACAAAACTTCACACAATCTTTATTAGCAACATTAGTGCACTCAAGATAATAAGTCTTTAGGTTAAGTTCTAACACCAATAAAACTTGCATTAAAACACAAGCTACTGTAGCACTTCCCTCAATAAGCTCAATTCCCCAAAAGAACTCAAAAAGGAACCAACAAGAAGCAAATGCAGAAAATGGCAGAAATCTGTCAAAACAGACCAGCAGGTAAAGACGAATTTTTTCGAAGACCTTATGTTGCTCAAATCAAAAAGATTTTATCTAACGAAAGTTAGATAACAACCTGGGGCAGAAGCACAAAAATTCATGCCTCAAAAGGACGTACAGAGATTTTACACGGATGTTTACGGTGAAGCATAGAAATCTGTTTCGGGACAGCAACTTTCCCAATCATTACTTCTCTCTCATTAGAGGTTACTCTTGGCACAAAAAGCAAATAAAAAGGATAAGGAGCGGCTATTACTGAAGTAATAACTTCCTAGACTCATCTAAAACTTTTGGGTTATCTCCCAATAAGTACTTTTCTTTAACGTCTTTAAGTTAGGCATAAGAAGCAAGAAAAAGGATCAAGTGTTTTCGAATGAAGAAGCATTGAGAGCAATACAAGAAATATCTTCAACAAGGCAAGGTATATCATCCAAATAAGTTCTAGAGGATCCTCTCTCAATACTCTTGGGTTCACTATTTTCATCAAATGGGTTTTCAGGAATAATGCAATCAAGATTCTTTTCTATGGCTTCATGCATTGCCACTAGTTTAAAGGGTGTTGGTATCTTAATCTCCTCCCCAGTAGGTTCAGTTTTGTTCATATTTTGTTGTGTACCAACAAGATCTACACATGAGCCTAGCATATTGAAACGTTCAAAGACTTTTTTAGCTTCCTTGGCAACATCATAGAATTCCTTAAGAAAAGTTTCCAGAATAAAATCTCTTTTTCAGGGTCCTCTATTTCTTTAAGTTTAAGAAGCATTACTTGCATTGAGGGGTTAAGGTTAACAAACCTAGCTTCCAACATGTGAATTAAAGAAGCATCAGCAATTTCATAGTTTGGAGCAAGTTCTGCAAGGGATCTATCCTCAATATCCTCATGTTTACTAACATGATTAAATAATTCTTCAATATTACCTTTTCCAATTATAGAACCACTACCTATTGAAAGGTCTTGCAGGGTGAATTTAGGGATAAATATGGTGTGCTAAGGAAGGGGTAATAACTATAGAAAGACTTAATTTTTTTGTGTTTTTTAATAAAGAAAGCAAACTAGTAAAACTAATTTATTTGTGTTTTTGATAAAGAAACAAGCAAACAAAACAAAAGGAAACTAAGGAAAACAAAAATAACAAAGTAAAGAGATTTGTTATGAGGGACTCCCCTTGTGAAGATGTCCTTGACTCCCGGGCAACGGCGCCAGAAAAAGAGCTTGATGGCCTAAAATATATCGAGCTCGTTGGGGAACCACAAGAGGAAGGTATGATGAGCACAGTAGCAAGTTTTCCCTCAGTACTGATGTCTACGCACTTCTATTCTTGTAGACAGTTGTTGGGCCTCCAAGTGCATAGGTTTGTAGAATAGCAGCAAGTTTTCCCTTAAGTGGATCACCCAAGGTTTATCGAACTCAGGGAGGAAGTGGTCAAAGGTATCCCTCTCAAGCAACCCTGCAATCAAGATACAAAAAGTCTCTTGTGTCCCCAACACACCCAATACACTTGTCAGGTGTATAGGTGCACTAGTTCCGCGAAGAGATAGTGAAATCCAAGTGGTATGGATATAAGATAACGGTGCTAGAAAATACTTTGATGGCGTGGAAGAGACTAAAGGCAAATTGAAATAAAGATGGAAGCAAGCAAACATGCAACAGATCTAATAGCAAACGGTGTTCCAGTGCTTAGAAACACGGCCTAGGGATCATACTTTCACTAGTGAACACTCTCTCATACAAATATCTTCTCTTTATGATACTACTCCTAACTACTCTCCGGTTGGACACTCTAATCCATGGTAGGGCTATAACAGCACACCTCAAAGTAAGACTTTCCCATCTAGAAAACCCGACGCTGTCACCTTGAGCACTAGATGGTTCCAACAAACACCACAATTTCATAGAGACATCCAACTCCAAATATAACTCATAACAAGTATTTGTAATCTCTAGCCTAAGTGCCACCATGGTGTGCACACTGTCAACTTCACACACATGGGGAGAGCAGAGATCTATTAAAGCACTTGAGTAGCAAGGTAGATCTACTTGATTACAAAGCTCATGATCACAATATGATCATGCATAGAGAGAGAGATGAACACATAGCTACCGGTAGAACCCATAGCCTCGAGAGAGAACTACTCCCTCCTCATCATGGGAATCAGCCATGGCGACGGAGATGGTGGTGGAGATCGATGGAGATGGCTCCGGGGCCACTTCCCCATCCCGGCAGGGTGCCGGAATAGAGACTTTCTGTCCCTCGAATCTCCCCTTCGGTGGAGGCGGCGCTGCGGAACTTTTCGTGGCTGGAGGCTTGATGATTTAGTGTTTTTGCATCAGGAGGCATCTTATAGGCGAAGAGGCAAGGTCGGTGGGAGGCCAGGGGGCCCACACCACCTGGTGGCGCGGCCATGGATAGCCCACGCCACCATATGGTGTGGCCACCCTGTGGCCCCTCTCCGTCCTGTCTTCTAGCTCCGTAAGTCTTCCGGTAAAATATCGACTTTGGCTTTTGTCCGGTCCAATTCCGAGAATATTGATTTTCTGACTTTCTTGGAACCAAAAACAACAGAAAACAAGCAACTGGCACTCTGGCATCTTGTTAAAAGGTTAGTTCCAGAAAATGTGTAAAAGTACTCCAAAGTGTGGACAAAACATAAGAAAGTGCATAAAACCAAGAATGGAACATCAAAAATTATAGATACATTTGCAATGTATCAACATCCCCAAGCTTAACTCCTGCTCGTCCTCGAGTAGGTAAGTGATAAAAAGAAAGAATAATTTTTGAGGTGACATGCACGATCACAAACTTGATTAAAGTATTTGTAAAACATTGATAGGTGGGATCATAGTACTTCAACATAACATGAAAGACAAAGTCCTAGCAATAAGACAAAGAAACTATGTTGCAACATGAAATGGCACAAATAAAAGATTCATGAATAACAATGCTTTGCAAGATGTTTGTTTGTTTCGCATAAATAAAACATAGCATATTGGTATCCAGCTTGTCCCTGATAGAGTAGCAAACATAAATGCATAGGACACCTTCAAAGTTTATAAGATTGACTAGATACAAATAGTTTAAAACAAGCAATATCAAGGTGTGCATCAATCAATTAGTCTTGGGACAATGCACATAGAACTAAGAATGGCCACTATGCTCTTAAAGTAGGTGCATAAAGATAGAAGGTGGAGACTCAACATAAAAGTAAAAGAAAGGCCTTCATAGAAGGAAGTAGGGATTCAAGTTTCATAAAGAGCTTCCAAAAATTATGGTACTTAATGTCTTTCAGCTCTCATTGCCCCTATCATAAGCATCTTGAAGTGACTAAGGTTAAAGTGAACAAACTACGGTATACATGCTTCACGAAGTATAAGTTAGAAATCTCATGTCCCTTGAATACAAGGGCCGCTCCTCGTGCTACTCAAGTTTAGTCACCGGTAAGTTCTTGTCATCGTAAGTACATGTGTATCATAGAGAACCGCCAACGGGGTACCCCTTGCTCGATGATACGGAAGAATCCCCATATCAAAATGACAAGGCAAGAAGACAACGAGCATCTCAGCAATCTTCTTATTTACCATGGGAATATGGTGCTTTTTTCTCTCTTTCCTCTTCTCATAATCTTTTTTTTTCTTTTTCTCTTTTTTTCTCAATATATGACTCTTTTTTTATAAGAAGAATGCTTCATAGACAGCTCATTATGGTTACGCTGCAGGTTTCCACCATGTCAGCATGGATTAGACCAGCGGCCCAGGAGTTTCTCTAACACATATACATAACTCCATGGACTTACAAGCTCCCCTTTCATTTCACACCGACGACATCCATAGACAAAAGAGCATGATATCAACTAGGTACAAAGTACTAGTGCCATGTTGAAAGCGTTCCCCATGACAGCATGGTTCTGTTAATCCCCAACAAATAAGTGCAAGCATATACAACATAAACGACACAATGGTTCAAGTTTATTAAGTGAAAGGAAAGTAAAGTGTGCCATCAAGTTCGTGAGACCTTTAATCACTAGTTTTCTCATAACAAGTTTAATTTGGAAGGTAAACAAAACATGAATATACTTGGAATAGCATAAGATAGTAGGTAGATATGGTGGACTCTTTGGAATAACTTGGTTTAAGAGTTGGATGCATGAGTGGAACTCATACTTAGTTGTGGAGGCTAGCAAAAGACTGGGAGCGACAAACTAAGAGAGTAATAATGGCCATAATCATGCAGAGCGACAAAACATCATTGATCAAAGCATAAAGGGACACTACAAGTTGAAAACTAAAGGATCATAAAGGCTATGGTGACTTTGGATAGTCATAACATGGTGTGAGCATGCGCCAAGTCAACCCAAATAAAGCATCAAAGGAGAATACCACTATACTATGCTTTAATATGCTAAAACAACGCATGATTCATCCAAGGCACATTAAGCAATCTCAATTGTTTATAACAAGTCATGCTACAGCAAAGAATACTAAGCATGAAGCCAAAACAATATCAAACATGACAAAGCATAGGCCACAGTCAAAAACAAGCTCTCTTTACCATTTAAGCATGAACTTTCCTACTCTTTTCCAAACCAAACCAAACTATTTGAAAACCAATATATGAAAGAGGGGGTCCAACCAATTTATTCAGCAAACTAAGAAAACAAAGCAAACGAAAAACCAAAACAAAAACGAAAACGAAAAAGAAGACGCTCCAAGAATAACACAACTGTGCATGAAACAATAAAAATGAAGTGTTTGGAAGAAATCTGGGATTTTTATTGATGAAGAGGGGGATGCCTTGGGCATCCCCATGCTTTGACACTTGTACTTCTTGGATATTTCTTGGGGTGACACGCGTGGCATCCCCAAGCTTGAGTTTAGTCCATCTTTCATCTCATTACTCATTCCTTCCATGCACCTGAAATTTTTCCTTCATACAAAACTTCACACAATCTTTATTAGCAACATTAGTGCACTCAAGATAATAAGTATTTAGGTTCAGTTCTAACACCCATAAAACTTCCATTAAAACACTAGCTACTGTATCACTTCCCTTAAAAAGCTCAATTCCCCAAAAGAACTCAAAAAGGAACCAACAAGAAGAAAATGCAGAAAATGGCAGAAATCTATCAAAACAGACCAGCAGGGAAAGGCGAATTTTTTTTGGAGACCTTCTGTTGCTCAAATCAAAAAGTGTTGAACTAATGAAAGTTAGATAACAACCTGGGGCAGAGGCACAAAAATTCACGCCTCAAAAGGACGTACAGAGATTTTACACGAATGTTTACGGTGAAGCACAGAAATCTGTTTCGGGACAGCAACTTTCCCAATCATTACTTCTCTCTCATTAGAGGTTACTCTTGGCACAAAAAGCAAATAAAAATGATAAGGAGCGGTTATTACTGAAGTAATAACTTCCAAGACTCATATAAAACTTTTTGGTTATCTCCCAATAAGTACTTTTCTTTAGGGCCTTTAAGTTAGGCATGATAGTTTGAGAAGATGCTCACATAAGAAATATGAATTGAACTAAAAGAGAGCATAAAGAAGCAAATTCAAAACACATTTAAGTCTAACCCACTTCCTATGCATAGGAAGCTTGTAAAGAAACAAGTCATGAAAGCACAAAGCAACAAGCATAGGAAAGCAAAACAAGTGCAACTTCAAAATTTTCAACATAAAGAGGGGAAACTTAATATTGTTGGGACACATAAAACCATGTTTCCCTCTCTCATAATAACTTTCAGTAGCATCATGAATAAAATTAACAATTTAACAATCACATGAAACATTCTTATCATGAGCCACATGCATAGAAGAATTAATACTCCCCACATAAACATAGTCATTCTTATTGATTGTAGTGGGAGCAAATTCAACAAAAATAGCTATCATTATTATTCTCATCACCATAATCATAAAATATAGGAGGCATATTGTAATCATAATTAATTTCCTCCTCAATAGTAGATGGACTGAAAATATCATAGTCATTATTGCAATCATCATATATTGGAGGTGTAGTATCATCATAAGAAATAGAATAATTATCTTCCAAAGTGTGTTCATTTGTAAACATATCATCATTGGAAGGATCATGGATAGCACTAAAAGTACAGTAATCATTAATATCATCATTTTCAGAATTGGTACCAAAGAGATTTTCAATATCAAAAGAAGTGTGCTTTTCCCAATCATGATCACTACTATAGGTAACAGGCATAGGAACATCATCGAGTTCAGACTCATCAAGAACTATAATAGGAGCAACATGCTTAGGGGAAAATACCGTTTCCTCTCTCCTTTTACTCCTCCTCTTCTTCTTTTTCTTCTTCTCTTTAGGAGGGAGAGGTTTGAAAGGAAGCTTCTCCATATACCCTGGTTCATTGTTAGAGACAATAGAAGAAACTTTGGAGGATTCCTCCTTTTCATTAATAAGAACAAAACACATATTAGTCCTAGCATATTTTGGTAAAATCTCATCTTCTATAATATTTTGTATGTAAGTATTTGTGTGGAAATTATCAACACAATAAAGATGACAACCATGCAGGACACTATTCATATCAAAAGCACCCATATCTACCAAAGAGGTTTTTCTTGATAACTCTTCACACCCCAAAAATAATCTAAGTTCATCATGCTGATTAGGAGTGATCATGTCATCACAATACAAACTTGCAGTACTCACTGGATTAGAAGGGCTATTATTATGGCCTGAGCATTGAAAATTGAAATGATCCACTTCAAAGCAAAGTTCACAAATAAAAGGAGAGGGCACAAACTTTTTTACCAAGATCATTTAGAGCCCTATACCACGTTTCTAGTTTTTTCATTCCTGTGGGTGATACAATATTCTTCTTCAATTTGATTATTCTCACAGGGTCTATGTATTCCACAAAAATTAACATGCTTATAAGAAATAGTACTTTCAAAGGTTTGAGCATGTTTGTTGCTATCATTAATAACAATTTCATTTTCCATGCAAGTGTCTTTAAAAGGCTCATGATACATGTCCCATTTTTCTTTAGGAGCATTAATATGAGAAGCAAAGGTTCTATAACAATCAACAAGAATTTGAGGATCAAGACCATATTTAGCACTAAGCTCTTGAAAATCAGCAGTTTCAGCGAAAGACTTAATGCAATCATACTCATAGTTTATACCTGGTTTTTTACCTTTGTTGTTATCCCAATCTTCGGTATTGCTTTGAATTGTTTCAAGAAGATCCCACTTAGCTTTGACCTCCTTACTTGTGAAGGATCCCTCTAAACAAGTATCTAGATAGTCCTTGTAATGTCCTGAAAGCCTTGCATAGAAATTATTAATAACAATATTACTGGGGAGCTCATGAATGGGACATTTGAGCATTAGTGACTTCAATCTCCCCCATGCTTGGGCAATACTTTCTCCATCATGTGGATGAAAATTATAAATGTAATTCCTATCTTTATGAATTTCCCGAGGAGGATAAAATTTAGAGTAAAAGGAGATTCAAGTTCCTTCCACTCCAAATGATGAGGATGATCTAGTAGCTCATACCACTCCCTTGCTTTGCCCTTAAGTGAAACTAGATCATGTAGGCGCGCGTTGCCGCGCCCGTCAATTATGTAAGTAGATTGATATGAATGGATGGAAATATAATTGGATACTAACATGTTCCAAAGTGTTGAACCAAGTGCTGGTTGAGCCCATGAGCTACAGCTCTATCCAGATTTGCAGTTTAGTTTGAACATTTATCTTACCACTAAAAAATGTTGTCACACCTCCATATACATGCTTCAGCTGATATAGAAGAAGCGCGGTATTGGCCAGCAATAGAGAAAGATAATTTTAATCAGTTTGTAATGTAGTAGTAGGTGGTGGTTCATATTTATATGGGATTTACAAGGTTTGGACTGGCCCGGTTTTTAGGTTTAGAAGGTTGATGTTCAACTCAAACCACCATCATCACAAGGTAAGTTTAAAAGTAAACCAACTCTTATAAAAATAAGTAAATGGTTCACATAGAAATTGCACGACTGTCATCCATATACTTCTTCCATACTTGGTTAAAATCAAAAATTTATAAAACAATTGTCAAGGTTTTCCCACAAGAATGCTTCCAAGTTAACCTGACACATGTAGAATTTCTCACAAGTTGGGAATGGATATGAGCATTGTTCACCATCTTGAATAGGCTGCTCCCTCATAGTTTCCACTTCAACCTACCATGCCGAGATTTTGAAATTCTTTTGTCTATTATATGAAAAATGTAAAAACAATTGCATGAATGTGCTAAGTAACTTGTAAGCCAACCATTGTTGCGATATTCAAGTCATAGAAAATAATCGCTGTATACAAATTCAAATTCATATAGAAAATGAAGACAAGTCATATTCGTGAGTTTCCTTTAGACCGAACGGATGTATGAGGCCATTTATTGTGCATTGCATTCATGGAAGATGACTGATGAAAAGGGAAAAAGAAATAAGCAATACAATCTGAACGGAGTTCTGTAGTAATGATATCTTGAGTTTTTGTGAGTTAGTTCGTTAGAAACCAATATGATTGAAAGCTCTATGTAAAGAAATTTGAAGGCCTGCAACTCCATTTGATACGTGAAGAGGTTGTACAAAATATAACCAACATCGAAAAGTATGCCGGTTAAATAAGGTCCAAATGTCAACCAATCAACACCTCATTACCTTGCGCTTCATACAAAAATGAGAGCTCCCGGTTAGAAAGAGATATCATGATATAATAGATAGCAACATGCATAGGATGAAAATACATATATTAGAACATAAGTTATAACCTATCACCAATCCACGAGTGACCTCCTGACCTACATTAGCCTCTGTAGATGCAACAAGAAATTTGTAAACTATTTTTTCTTACACTCCCATGTGCCATTGGAATACCAAGTTGGGAACCATACTGAACACAATCATCATGTTTCATGTAAATGATAATTAGGAGACTAATATGATGTACTATTTTAATCAGTTCAACATCATAAATATATCGTAACTTGATCACATGACCTCTCATGCACTAATACCCGTAACTAACCTTGCAATATAATATTGTTCAGATAATACGAAATTAGCAATTCATCTCACCTAGCATTTTGAAGAAGCAGCAGATGGAAATCAAACTAAAACCAGTGTTAATAGAAATTGTAAATAGCAGCAGATAGTTTTTCCATGGAGTGGTCAGAGTTGAAACACTAAAACCATAACTCAAACTCTTAAATATGAACTGGAGGCTTCGGTGGCAGAGGAATACTAGGCATGCATCTCTAACAAGCAATACTCCAAAATCTGTGTGTTTTCCCAGTATACCATGTACACACCACAAATTGAGGAACATAGCGCCTGGGAGTGTGGGGCAGCGGGAGATTGATTCTAATGGACTCCAGGTGTACAATAGCTCCGAAAGGACCATAATCTTGACCTTCTGGTTTCATCTGCAGGTCAATCACTACCATTTCTCTTTCCTAGGCACAAGCGCTCGACCATCGTCGCTTGACATCGCGCCTGCACGGACATGGGAGTTGGTCTGGCAGTGGCGCGGCATGGCGTAGATCGGCGGCAGCGACGTCGTGGGGGGTTGCCGAGCCGCTGGAGGGTCACGTTGGGGCAGGTTGTGCGGCAGCCAGCGTTTTGTACGGGGCGGCGTTCATGCGGAGTCCGAAGGAAGGGGTCTCGCTCAATATCAGCTCGTTCCAGTAGGTCAATTACGTGGGCTTTGGTGCGATTTCGAGGCCCAATTAACCACGATGGTATAATTTGATGTCCAGAGCAGCGTTTCTAGGGATAGTTGGCTTAGTACGGGATCTGGAATCTGATGGGAATCCCACGGTAGGAAACATCTAGACAACCCAATCCAATGGACGAAAATGTCTAGTTTGTGAGATTGCTTCCTTTTGTCTCAGTTTTAATATCCCTAATAGGGAATAGCTTCCTCTTAACTTAGTTCATTGAAATACCTGCACACTTGAACAACTCGCATAATTCATGTATAAAGAGTAAATGATCACCAGGATGGACAGTTCCATCTCCAAAATATCAGTTATTCATAACACGTTCAACAATTTTTATATGTACTTTAAAAGGGATGCTTTCAGTATGTGGATTTAAAATATCACAAGTATCATTAGAATTACCACATATGGGAGATAAAGTATCACCAGAGAAAATTTTCTTCTTTAAAGCTGGGGAACCGAAAAGATCATTTTCATAAAAACCAACTTCCCCAATCTAAGACGTTTCCATAGCATTAGTAACAAAGGCGTTCAAAAGATTCATACTAATAACATTGCTATTATCATGCAAAGAAAGTTCCATGGGTTTTTTAATTTTATTTTCAGACAATTCATGTTCTACATTAGGAAAAAGACTAAAAAGCTCTCTAATTTTTTTGTTGTTTTCCATTAAGCCTAACTAGTGAAAACAAGAAACAAAAAGAAAAAATTGCAGAATCTAAAGGAAATAACTTTGAGCACTCACACCGAAGGATGTGAGTACCTTTTACCTTACCTCCCCGGCAACGGCGCAAGAAAATGGGCATTTGCCGTGGGAGGTTCTTCTTCTTTAATCCTCCGGTGTGAATACATTTTACCTTACCTCCCCGGCAACGGCGCCAGAAAATAGGCGTTTTCCATGGGAGGTTCTTCTTCTTTAATCCTCCGGTGTGAATACCTTTTACCTTACCTCCCCGGCAACGGTGCCAGAAAATATCTTGATGTCTACGCACTTCTATTCTTGTAGACAGTTGTTGGGCCTCCAAGTGCAGAGGTTTGTAGAACAGCAGCAAGTTTTCCCTTAAGTGGATGACCCAAGGTTTATCAAACTTAGGGAGGAAGTGGTCAAAGGTATTCCCTCTCAAGCAACCCTGCAATCAAGATACAAGAAGTCTCTTGTGTCCCCAACACACCCAATACACTTGTCAGGTGTATAGGTGCACTAGTTCGGCGAAGAGATAGTGAAATACAAGTGGTATGGATATAAGATAACGGTGCTAGAAAATACTTTGATGGCGTGGAAGAGACTAAAGGAAATTTGAAATAAAGATGGAAGCAAGCAAACATGCAACAGATCTAATAGCAAACGGTGTTCCAGTGCTTAGAAACACGGCCTAGGGATCATACTTTCACTAGTGAACACTCTCTCATACAAATATCTTCTCTTTATGATACTACTCCTAACTACTCTCCGGTTGGACACTCTAATCCATGGTAGGGCTATAACAGCACACCTCAAAGTAAGCCTTTCCCATCTAGAAAACCCGACGCTGTCACCTTGAGCACTAGATGGTTCCAACAAACACCACAATTTCATAGAGACATCCAACTCCAAATATAACTCATAACAAGTATTTGTAATCTCTAGCCTAAGTGCCACCATGGTGTGCACACTGTCAACTTCACACACATGGGGAGAGCAGAGATCTATTAAAGCACTTGAGTAGCAAGGTAGATCTACTTGATTACAAAGCTCATGATCACAATATGATCATGCATAGAGAGAGATATGAACACATAGCTACCGGTAGAACCCTTAGCCTCGAGAGAGAACTACTCCCTCCTCATCATGGGAATCAACAATGGCGATGGAGATGGTGGTGGAGATCGATGGAGATGGCTCTGGGGGCACTTCCTCGTCCCGGCAGGGTGCCGGAACAGAGACTTTTTGTCCCCCGAATCTCCCCTTTGGTGGCGGCAGCGCTGCGGAACTTTTCGTGGCTAGAGGCTTGATGATTTAGGGTTTTTGCATCGGGAGGCATCTTATAGGCGAAGAGGCAAGTTCGGTGGGCGGCCAGGAGGCCCACACCACCTGGTGGCGCGGCCAGGGCTAGCCCGCGCCACCATATGGTGTGGCCACCCTGTGGCCCCTCTCCGTCTCGTCTTCTGGATCCGTGAGTCTTCCGGTAAAATATCGACTTTGGCTTTTGTCCGGTCCAATTCCGAGAATATTGATTTTCTTACATTCCTGGAACCAAAAACAACATAAAACAGGCAACTGGCACTGTGGCATCTTGTTAAAAGGTTAGTTCTAGAAAATGTGTAAAAGTACTCCAAAGTGTGGACAAAACATAAGAAAGTAGATAAAACCAAGCATGGAACATCAAAAATTATAGATACATTTGCAATGTATCAAGTACGAAACCAAGGTTATCAATCCAGTAGGAGCAAGGAAACAACCCAAAGGTGTAGCTAGTTGAACGTTGGCAGGACGCACTACCGATGCCAGTAGCAACGTGGAGACCTGCACAACACAACCGAAGAACTTTACCCCCAACTTACGACGAGGTTGTCAATCTCACCGGTTTTGCTGAAAACAAAGGATTAAACGTATCGAATGGAAGGAAGTAATAGTTTGCAGAAAGTAAACACAAAGCAGTAAACAGTTGATTGTAGATTGAATGTAAAAGAAAGGACCAGTGTCCATAGTTCACTAGAGGTGACTCTCCTTAAGATAAATATCATACTGGGTGAACAAATTACAACGGGGCAATTGACAAACATCGAGAAAGCATACAAGCATATACTACTCATCTAGACTCCTTTGAGATTCGAGTAGGCATTACAACATTATACATAGACCGCCATCCAACTGAATCTATGACTAATAACCCACCTTCAGGTTATCATCCAAACCCCCTCCAGTATTAAGTTGCAAGCAACAGATTGTTGTATTACGAATTGCGTGTAAAGTAAACAATACGATTGTTCTATGAACAAAGGATTGTTGGTTTGTCCCTAGTAGCAACAGCACATCTAGTACCTTAGAGATTTTTGTCACTTCCTCAGATTACTAGAGGCATGAACCCACTATCGAGCATAAATACTAACTCTTGGAGTTACTAGCATCTACTTGGCCAAGATAGCTACTAACAACGGAAAGCATGCAAGATCACAAATAACAAAGACATGATAGAATCAATAATAAATCTGAAATAGCATCTCAATATCCATCGGATACCCGCAAACACAACATGCAGAATTACAAATAGACGATCTTGATCATGACCGGAGCTCACAAGATCTAAACATGATAGCACAAAGGAGGAGAACCAGCCATCTAGCTACTACATGGACCCGTAGTCCAGAGATGAACTACTCACGCATCACACCGGAAGCTTG
This sequence comes from Avena eriantha, assembly GCA_910589775.1. NCBI lineage: Eukaryota > Viridiplantae > Streptophyta > Magnoliopsida > Poales > Poaceae > Avena > Avena eriantha. The sequence goes on along the minus strand of OU342744.1, from coordinate 78,901,931 downwards.
CATGGTGATGAAGAAGGCCTCCAGGGTGAATTCTCCCCTCCGGCAGGGTGCCGGGAAGAGCTTCGGATCCCTCCCGATCTAGGGATGGATATGATGGCGGCTATAGACTCTTTTGTGGAATTTTGATCGGGTGCTTAGGGTTTCCGTATCAGAGGAAATATATAGGCGGAAGGAGAGGTCGAGGGGGTGCCTGGGCTGGCCACACCACCCCCTAGCGCGGGCCAAGCCTGGCCACGCGGCTAGGTGGTGTGGCCGCCCTCTGGCCCTTCTCCGTCTCGTATTCTGGCTCCAAGTGTCCCCCGGTAAAATAATGACTTTGGCTTTTGTCCCGTCCAATTCCAAGAATATTCATTTTCTGACTTTCCTGGAACCAAAAACAGTAGAGGCAGCTAGCACTGTGGATCTTTTTAATAGGTTAGTCTAAGAAATCATATGAAAAGTACTCCAAAGTGTGGACAAAACACAAGAAAGTAGATAAAACCAAGCATGGAACACCAAAAATTAAAGATACATTTGCAATGTATCAGATACGATGATCATGACTAAACATAGTACCCCGACAATGTAATCTGGAGGGTCTGGCAACTAAACATAGTCTCACACACATAAAGTTTGATGCATAAAAAAGGTTATATGAAATAACCAATGATGCGGTCATCTAGAATTTATCTGAGTGAGGAGTGTCAACATCACCATGGAGACATTCATCACTATCGTCAGGTGGACTGTTGTCACCTTCCTCATCATCAGTGGATGTTGCAGCATGCAAGGACTCTTTTCCATCTTCTCCACCATCATCTTCATCCTCTCCACCATCTTCTCCATCCTCTCCACCATTTTCTTCATCCTCTCCATATTTTCCATCTTTGCCATCTTTTCCATCTTCTCTAGTAGTAGTGGCAGATGAATTTCCCACCGTTCTGATGTGTAGGTGTCCCTCCACTTTACCCTTGTCAGCATCAGTAAACAACCCAAGTTGGACCTTGATTCCTATTAGCATCCTAGTGTTTGCCTCAATTCAGAGGTCATCAAGTTGACGTTGCACGCGATCTGCTCCAGCCATGTCCAAGACCTTGCTCACCTCTTTAATCATCAACATGTGCCTCTCTGTGTTTTCATTGAGGACGGACCTGATGGCTCAAAATATATTCGAGCTCGTTGGGGAACCCCAAGAGGAAGGTATGATGAGCAGAGCAGCAAGTTTTCCATCAGTTATGAAACCAAGGTTATCGAACCAGTAGGAGCAAGGAAACACCTCCAAGGTGTTGTTTCCAACTTGGAATCATGCACAACACAACCACATAACTTTGCCCCCAACTTACAGTGAGGTTGCCAATCTCACTGGTTTTGCTGAAAACAAAGGATTGAACGTATTGTGTGGAATATAGTAATTGCTTGCAGAAAGTAAACAGAAAACAGTAAATAGATTGTAGATTGATGGTAAAGAATGGACCGGGGTCCATAGTTCACTAGAGGTGATTCAACTTAAGATAGATGACATGTTGGGTGAACAAATTACAGCGGGGCAATTGACAGACACCGAGAAAGCATACATGCATATACTAATCATCTTGACTCCTTTGAGATTTGATTGGGCATTACAACATTATACATAAACCGTAATCCAACTGCATATATGACTAATAATCCACCTTTAGGTTATCATCCGAACCCCCTCCAGTATTAAGTTGCAAGTAACAGATAATTGCATTATGTATTGTGTGTAAAGTAAACAATACGATTGTTCTATGAACAAAGGATTGTTGTTTTCTCCCTAGTAGAAACATCACATCTAGTACCTTAGAGATTTCTGTCACTTCCCCAGATTCCTAGAGACATGAACCCACTATCGAGCATAAATACTCCCTCTTGGAGTTGCTAGCATCTACTTGGCCAAGATAGCTACTAACAACGGAAACCATGCAAGATCACAAACAACAAAGACATGATAAAATCAATAATCAATCTGAAATAGCATCTCAATATCCATCGGATCCACGCAAACACAACATGTAAGATTACAAATAGATGATCTTGATCATGAACGGAGCTCACAAGATCTAGACATGGTAGCACAAAGGAGAAGAACCAACCATCTAGCTACTACATGGACCCGTAGTCCAGGGATGAACTATAAACGCATCACACGGGAGGCAGTCATGATGATGATGAAGGCCTCCAGGATGATCTCTCCCCTCCGGCAGGGTGTCGGGAAGAGCTTCAGATCCCTCTCGATCTAGGGATGGAGATGGCGGCGGCTACAGCCTCTTTCGTGGAATTTTGATCGAGTACTTAGGGTTTTCGTCCTAGAGCCAATATATAGGCGAAGGGGCAAGGTCGGTGGAGTAGCAGGGGGCTGACACCACCCCCTGGCGCGGCTTGACCTGGCCCGCGCCACCAGGTGGTGTGGCCAGCCCCTGGCCCCTATCCGTCTCGTCTTCTGGCTCCGCGAGTCTTCGGGTAAAATATTGACTTTGGCTTTTGTCCGGTCCAATTCCGAGAATATTTCTTCTCCAGCTTTTCTGAAACCAAAAACAGCAGAAAACAGGCAACTAGCACTATGGCATCTTGTAAATAGGTTAGTTCCAGAAAATGTGTAAAAATACTCCAAAGTGTGGACAAAACATAAGAAAGTAGATACAAAACAAGCATAAAACATCAAAAATTATAGATACGTTTGCAACGTATCAGGACCCAGGAATTTCCAACAACCCTCATAGGCCCAGGCCAGAGAGGGATGACATGTTACCTTTCAGGGGCTTCACTTCAGCTGGTTGGTAAAAATAAGGGGGGTTGAAGAACATGGTATGTTCATCAGCGTGATCTTTCCTGGTGACATGGTCAATAAAATCCTAGATGAACAGAGCATACACGAGTGACTTTCAGCGGTTAACCATTTTATACCTTATCTCGTGATACAAGAGATCCATCACATCAATCTTGATCACAGTTGGTTTTTGCTTTGCTAAGTGCCAAAGGAGGTTCTTAAAATAACCCCTTATGTGAGGCGAGTCTCCCGACTTTGGAAACAAGGTCCAACGAAAAAGTCTTTGCAATGTATCAAACGCGGGCAGGAGGTGCTTGATATTCCCATAAATAACATCGGTTGGGCGTGGGTCATAGCACATACAAAGATCAGCGGGATTCTTTGGATCATCATCATGGAGCCGGATGAAATTGGGATTGTCCTTTTCATCCATTGTGATTCCAAGAGCTTCAGCAAAATCAACAAGTGATCATATACATCTAGATGTGTTTGTCTTCCAATTATTATTAGGATCACTATTGTCAATATATAGGGTAGCATGGAACTGCAGAATCAAGTGTTGTTGGTAGTAATGTGAGAACTCCATGATCTTCAGGCCATATGCCTCAAAAATCCTAACCATGGGGCCAAAAGTCTCATCCTTCTTACCGATGTAAGTGAAATCGATTTCTTTCTTAGGAGAAATCTTATCTTTCATTGGCGTTCGAAATATTCACTTTCATCTACATTTGATGCAACTCACTTCACACCGTCTAAGCACATGCCACATCATAGGTCATCTTCATATAATAATGGGATCCATATAATAATACAATAGTGTAGCATCAGTCATAGTTTAGCAATGGACTTTTAACTTAGGACATCAAAGACATACCACATGGTCTAGGTGATTGATGGAACTTAATTGAGAAGAAAACTTGATTTTGTTAGCATCACCTTTCTCATAAGCAACCAACAGTTTTATTGCATTAGTAACTGTTTGGGGAGGCTTGAACCCTGCAATATAGCAAAAGAGGAGATAAGGGTTATTTAATATGACCAACTAATAGTCTAACAACAATGCCTAACTTACTCTTAACATCCATTATGTACCTGAATTAAACAGGTTTAGCATTCAAATAGTGATATTGCTTACCTGAATAAGGATAATCAAATAAATTCTCCAGTTTTCACATGAACATTTACTTAGGAATGAACTTCATATCTTCCTCCCTTCCATCATAGTAATAAATCTCTGAATAACTAAGTAAGCACATTGTACTGTAAATATTACCTTGTGTTGGCTCTTTAAGGCATTACAGTTATCTGAACCATGTCTGCACTAATCTCTGAATAGGTAAGTAAGCACATTGTACTATAATATTACCTTGTTTTGGATCTATATGGCATTACACTTATCTGAACCAAGTCTTCGATGGAGCGTAGTGACATCCATGTACTTGTCAGCGGCCAAAGATGGAATGAAAACGTAAGATGAGTACACTATAAGGAATTCAATGGAAAATATCCAGATATAACCAAAATAGTACATTCACCATTCCTCGAATTTTGTAAAAAAAGAAGCGACATAACTAATTATTTTGTCAATTTTGAGCACCTCAGTTTTTAATGGAAACCAACTCGCCTACCATCCGCAATAATTCAGCTACAGAGAATACGAATGATGTATATATATCCTCTCCTTGCCTCCTTGATTGGCTCTCATCAATAATAAATACACCTATTAAAAACAAGGGAAAACATAGCGTGCTATTTAATTTGGCGTGGATTTTTTCCATAGGAATGAAAGTTATAGCGTGCTAATAGCCCTCTATTTTACAAAATAGAGTTTTGTCAAAATTAAAAAATATAACAGGTATATCATGAATATCAAGGATTTTAGCATCTAATGAATTTCCTAGAGTAATACTTGTACATGCATAATCAATTCCGGCGCTATCCCAGTTGGAGGAGAACCGTCATGGCTGAATCTAGGTACAGCGTCGGGGGCTGCATGAGGAGACGGCGGCTTGACGCGATTACTTAAGTTCAACAATCAAAATTTCCATCGTATGTTTGCTTACTCGACACATTCATCATATGCTCTCTTACTCCACATCCACCAACAAAAAAAAGAACGTCCTATACTTGAAATAGCGCTAACGCTATGATGTTTTAGCGTGATATAGAAAGCTATTTAAAAAATGGCGCCATAGTGAGCAAAACCTTGAAAAAATAGTGTGGACTCTCCAAATACGCTATACCACGCTAAACATCGTGCTATTTTTTCCATGATTAAAAACCAATCATGATGTTAGATGCTTGCACTAAATAGCTAGAGTAAGCCATGCAGAAGAGAATCATCATGCATCCATCAAAGAAAATGGTAGAAGAAGGTAAACTTCGACCAAAATAGCTACACTGAGTGGAGCAAAACCACCACTACTAGAAAACAGGGCTTTCGTCTAGAGCCCTCCGGAGCATTAGTCCCGGATGTGTTAGGAACCGAGACTAATGGCTCACATTAGTCCTGGTTCCAAGAGCTAGGACGCCGACAACCTTTAGTCCCGGTTCGATAGGTTCCTTATGTCCCGGTTGGTAATACGAACCGAGACTAAAGGGGTGGAGGCGGGTGCGAGCATGGGCAACACCCTTTAGTCCCGGCATGTGTGTCTCCAACCGGGACTAAAGATAGACCTTTAGTCCCAGTTTGAGACATCAACCGGGATTAAAAAAAATTGGCAAAAAACTTTGGCGGGTTCTGCCATGGCAGGAAAATGGGCAAAATCCTACCGCGATAGGATTTTTCAGTCCACCCCCGTCGCTTCGTCGTCCCCGTGCATAAATATGAGGCCACAGCGCTCGCTTTCGCCATCGCCTCTGCCTCTCTGCAGTCCCTCTCCACCCCACCACTTTGCCTCTCCACCGCGCCGTCGTTTCGCCTCCCCTCCCTCTCCAATCTCCACTGCGCCGTCATGGAGGTGCCCACCCTCAACCACTACGAGGCGGCGCAGTTTGCGATCTACGGCATCCTCGCGCCGCCGCGCGCGACCCTTCCCGCTGGATTTCGCATCAGCGAGGGGGTTGTGCCGGTGGCTCCGCTCCTCAACCCCCGCGGATACGAGATGGAGTACGTCATCGCGGAGCGTCGCCGCCAACTGCCCGCGTGCATTAGGGTGTTGCCCCGATACGCGGCGGGCAGCGAGTATTGGCCCCGGCTGTTCAAGAAGGAGCGGAAGGCCAAGCTTGGCAACCGTTTCGTGGACGGGCGCCTGGTGCACCCGGATCGCCGCAACCAACAAGGGAGGGAGTTGTTCTGGTCCGTCCCTGGACGGACCATCTACACCGCCATCGACGCTGCTATGCGCGCAGACGAGCTCCGTCTCCCGAACAACGCCGTAATCGTGGAGATTTCGTCCGACGACGACGAGGAAGCCGGCGGCATGGAGGACAACGGCTCGGAGGACAGCGGCAGCGGAAGTGTTGTCGACTAGAAATTTATAAAGTCGCATCTTTATTTGTATGGAAAAATTTGTGGTCGAATAATAAAATGTCTCAGTTTAGACCTTTGTCTCGATTAATTCATGAAAGATTTGTTCAAAAATAGTGATCAATTCAATTTCTACCTCGAATTAATTTCTGCCTCGAATTAATTTCTGCACCGAATTAATTTACATTAATTCCTTACCCGTAAAAAAAATTACATTAAATCCTGGACTGCTGACCGTCGCGGGGTTTTTGGTCCCGGTTTTTGGCATGAACCGGGACCAATGTCTCGCAGAGAGCCACGTGTGCGTCGCGGGGTCATTGGTCCCGGTTCATGCCACAAACCGGGACCAATGCTTACAGATGAACCGGGACCAATGCCCTGGCGGCATGAACCGGGACCGGTGCCTGGTATTGGTCCCGATTACGGAAACGAACCGGGACCAATGGAATTTGGGCGCTGGACCAAAGGTCCTCTTTCTACTAGTGCATAAGCACCATCAGCACAAGGATACAACCTCTAGTTAGTGAGCCTACAGACTTGTAAATCTGTCGAGCACCTCCTGTGCATCGAGATATTTAAGAAAATATATTCGTCATCTTCAGCGCCTTTAATATTTGATCTTATAGTCTAACTAGAAAGTAATTGAGCTCACCATATGCTAAACAGGATTTGGTTCTTCCACTAATCATTTCACCGTCAAGCATTGTTGCACCTACGGTTTTGATTGGTTAGTGGATGAAAGGATGTAGGAGGCGTTGATTCAACCGAGCTGTGTTTCTCTGCCGAGGACCTCTTCCGCGGCAGAAAATCGGCTGTCGCAGCAGGCTGCCACGGCAGCGGGTGAGCCGGACTCTGCCGCGTCACGTTTTATCTCTGTCGGGGATGCGTGGCAAGCTGCCGCGGACATCTGTGCTGCCACGGGAGCAGATATGCTGCTGGTGGACGATGACGTGACGCAATCTGTAACTGTTGGAGTGGTGCGACAGGCAGAGGTCGCCACTTGGTCTCACATGGCGAGTGCAGGGAACACGGACTCTGTGATTCATGCCCACAGCACGGATGTTCTGAAGGACTGCGCTAAGAAGGATAATCTGGAGGGTTTCACGATGAAGGAGGGGACTCCTTTTACTCCTGCTACAAGCAAAACGGGAGTCATGGCATCTTCTGGGGGCATACATACTCGTCCTTGTCTGGCGGAGATCATTGCCTATGGAGGAATACCCACTAATGCTGCAACTGAAATCCGATCAAGTGACCGGGTCAGGATTTAGCCAAATGCGGATGCAACACAGTTGGAACGTGCGATGAAGATTATGCAGCATCGTGACGGTGTTACAGGTAAAAATTTGAACCCCACCTTTTCGATTATGTATTTTTCTGATGTTGAGATTATTGAACGTGCTAATTCATTAGGGGTTTCTATGGGTAATTCATCGGTTGAGAAAAAGGCGGCAGCTAACTTAATTAAAAATAATAAATTACATAGAACTTTAACTCTGCTTGAACATGGTGGTTGTAAAAAGGATACTCATGACTTGGGGGAATCTTGTTTGGCTATATCTAGGGTATCAAACTTATGCGATGATATTTTGGAGGAGGAGGTGACGGAGCTAGATGATCTTGCCAAGAATCTAGCTCAAGAAACCATCCAGGCGCGTGGGCGCAAGAAGCGAAACTATGATCCCAGTACGGTTCGTCGAGGTACTAGAGTTAGGATAAAGAAAACTTTTTGAGATGCAAGATTTAAGGGGAATTATTTGGAATAGTGAAGGTTTTAAGAATACTGCCAAGCACCTTTTTTGTTTCGGAAACGATTAGGGAGCGAAAACTGAATTTTGTCGCTTTGCTTCGGACAGGGAGATCTAACTTTACGGTTCACACCAGGGAGGGAGTTTGCATGGTTCTGCCTACCCCCCATGGTCGCTCAGGTGGCATTCTGGTCGGTGTTAACACAGAAACTTTACAAGTCAACAAGGTTGTCTCGGGAGATTTCTGTGTTAAAATTTATTTGAAGTGCCGCAATGATGGGGTCCAATGGGTTTTGGTTCCTGTATATGGGGCGGCTCAAGATAATTTGAAGCATGAGTTTCTCGCGGAATTAGTTCGAGTGTGCGAGAAGGTTGACTTACCTTTGTTGGTAGGGGCGATTTTAATATCCTAAGGAGGAGAGAAGATAAGAATAACGATAATTTTAATGCCCGATGGCCTTCTATTTTCAATTCTATTATTGAAAGTCTAAACCTAAGGGAGATTGTTCTTTCTGGGAGACAATATACTTAGGCTAATAGACGAGATAACCCCACTTATGAAAAACTCGATCGGATACTCTCGACCATTGAATGGGAACATAAATTTTTGCTTGTGACTGTGTGTGCTCTAACGCGCTCTGGTTCGGATCACACACCACTTCTGATAGACTCGGAAGTTCAGGCTCATATGGGGAATAATCCTCTTTTCTCTTTCGAGCTTTCTTGGTTGCGACAAGAAGGTTTTTTCGATCTTGTCGCTGTGGAATGGAATTCAGTCAATTGTGGGGGTCCACCTATGGAATGTTGGCAACGTAAAATTAGACATTTGAGTAGCTTCCTTTGTGGTTGGGCTAAAAACCAAAGTAGTAAATGTAAACAAGAGAAAGATACGCTTTTATCCATCATTGATGAGCTAGATTTAAAAGCTGAAAATAAACCGTTAACGGTTGAGGAAAGAAAGACTTTGAACTTTGCAAATAAAAATGTTACCAAGCTTAGGCGCGATGAAGAGTCCAAGTGGACATAGCAAGCCAAAGTTAAACATATTCAGGAGGAAGGGAGCAATACTAAATATTTCCACCTAATTGCCAATGGCAAGCATAGGAAAAATTAAAATTTTCCAACTCGAGCAAGATGAAGGGACAATTGTGGGAGAATGTAATTTGAGGGTATACATCTCGAAATATTATAAGAAACTATTCGGGGAAACGATTCCAAATAGTTTTAGTTTTATGGAAGACATTAATAATGATATTCCCAAAGTCTCATCCGAGGAAAATGAGATTTTGATACAGCCGTTTACTGAACTCGAGGTTTATGATGCAATTTCTTCGATGAAGCATAACAAAGCTGCAGGTCCTGATGGATTCCCTACGGAATTCTATCACACTTTTTGGGCTGTGATAAAACATGATGTAATAGCTTTGTTTGCAGAGTTGCATGAAAATGATTTACCCCTATTTAAACTCAATTTTTTTGTTGTCACCTTGTTGCCCAAAAAGGAAAATGCGGTGCAAGTTCAACAATATAGGCCGATTTTCTTACTGAATGTTAGTTTTAAAATCTTTACCAAGGTTGCCACAAATCGAATATCTGTGATTGCTCACAAAATTACCAGACCCACTCAGACAGCCTTTATGCCTGGAAGGCATATTCTTGAGGGGGTAGTGGTTCTACATGAGACTATTCATGAGATTCATAGGAAGAAGTTGGATGGGGTATTATTCAAGATTGATTTTGAAAAAGCCTATGACAATGTTAAGTGGCCTTTTATGCAACAAGTTCTTCGTATGAAGGGTTTCCATCCATCATGGTTTAAGTGGATTGATAATTTTATTCGCAATGGGAGTGTGGCTGTTCGGGTCAATGATGATATTAGTCATTACTTCCAAACTAAAAAAGGGCTTCGACAAGGAGACCCGTTGTCTCCATTATTGTTTAATGTTGTGGCCCATTTGCTTGCCATTCTTATTGCTAGAGCAAAAGAGAATGGTCATGTCGCAGGTTTGATCCCTCATCTTGTCGAGGGGGGTATCTGTCCTTCAGTATGCGGACGACACTATCATATTCATGGAACATGACTTTCAAAAAGTAGTCAACATGAAACTGATTTTATGTATTTTCGAACAACTATCTGGTTTAAAGATCAATTTCCATAAAAGAAAGATTTTTTGTTTTGGCAAAGCTGCTGAACAATAGACTACCTATAGGGAAATTTTTGGGTGCGAGGTTGGCGCCTTGCCTTTTATATACCTTGGGATACCTTTACACCATTGGAAGTTTCGGAATTCTGAATGAAATTCCGTGGAAACTAGATGTGAAGGAAAGTTAAGTTGCTGGAAAGGAAAACATTTATCATACGGTGATAAACTTGTTTTAATTAATTCTGTTTTATCGAGTTTGCCAATGTTTATGCTGTCCTTCTTTTTATTACCTAAGGGTGTTAGGAAAAGGATAGATTTCTATCATTCTCGCTTTTTTTGGCAACAGGATGAACATAAGAAAAAATATAGACTTACTAGGTAGAACATTATTTGTTGCCCGAAAGACCAAGGCGGTTTGGGGATTGAGGTATTAGAGTTAAAAAATAGATGCCTGCTAAGCAAATAGCTTTATAAGTTATTGACTGAGGAAGGGATATGGCATGAGATACTTTGCAACAAATATTTGACTAACAAAACCTTGGTGCAAGTCGAAGCTAAACCAACTGATTTTCCATTCTAGAAAGGACTAATGAAAGTAAAAGGTGAGTTCTTTGCGCCTGGTACTTTCAAGATAGGAGATGGGAAAGGAACTAGATTTTGGGAGGATACTTGGTTGGGAGAGTCGCCTCTTGCACATCAATATCCATCCCTATATGGCATTGTACATAGGAATTATGTTCTGGTTAACACAGTCCTATCGCATAATCCTCTAAACATTACTTTTAGACGAAGTTTAACGGGAAACAAATGGGATACATGGCTGCACCTATGTGAGAGGTTGATGGTTGTCAGCTTGACAGATAATCAGGATAGTTTTTTATGGAAACTAACAGAGAATGGGATTTTTATGGTGAAATCAATGTATGAAAACCTCATGAATAGTCATCCGAGTTTTCCCTCGAGGTATTTGTGGAAGATAAAGATTTCCTTGAAAATTAAGATCTTTATGTGGTTTCTTAATACAAGAGTGTTATTAACAAAACATAACCTAGCTAAGCGTATGTGGAATGGATCAAAGAAATGTTGCTTTTGTGACGAGGATAAACAATAGAACATCTTTTCCTTCCATGTCCTTTTGCTAAAGTTATTTGGCGTATGATTTTTTGTACTTATAATTTACCACCTCCAACCAATATTACTAATATGTTTGGTAACTGGTTAAATGGGGTAGACAAAGCAAACAAGGACAGAATCAGAATTGGCATTTCGGCCATATGTTGGTCAATTTGGAAATGTCGAAATAACTTTATTTTTAACCATGCCGGAGTTCCATCTTTTTTGCAGGTTATTCTTATGGCGGTGCATTGGATTCAGCTCTAGGATTTCCTTCTCCCAGAGCATCAGCGGCAACCCATGGTTTCTGGGTGCACCCGTCTTGTGACGGTTACTTCGGATTTCTTTAGCCAGGCTTCGTGGCGTTTTTCTAGCAGATTGACAGATGCCTAGTTGTTTCTCGTTTATCTCGTGTGAGATTTTCTTGAGATTTTTTAGACGATTGGTGTATGTATCAATCATGTCTGTCCAGTGATCTATAGTACTCTCTGAATACTTTTGATACTTTAATAAAAAGGGATGTGTGCTACAACAGTCGTTATTACTTCCTCCGTTTCAAAATATAAGATGTTTTAGCTTTGTGAAAGGAGTCTAAATCTAGATGAACCTACACACTAAAAAGAGCCCAGGTACACTCCTTTCATAAAGCTAAAACATCTTATATTTTAAAACGGAGGGAGTACAAGCTAACGAGTTGAGGGACAGCAATTCAGTGTATTAGAAGAGAATCCATGCTACAATAAAAATGACATATACATCAACATGACATTACAATGATCTTAACGTGCACCCTTGCCGTAAGAAGCATGCATGCACTACGTATGAGCACAACGTTGACAGAAAGGACTATCTAACCGAGGGGCATGCCACATATCCTTCCAGGTGCTGCTCGATCGCCATATTTTCAATCCATTATATTGCACGGAAGCGTGTTGTTGTTTTATCGAACAGTTTGCGTTCATGTAGATGCAAAAACAGTTTATGTAGATGTAACATATCATCCGGGAGGCAGATCCTTGTAAAAGCTGAATGAAGACTAGCTTGGACGGAAGAACGCGTTGGCATTTCACTTGAAACGGACTGAGATGTATAAGAAAAGCCGGAATTGCTATTTCTCAGGCGTCTGAGAAATAGCTATTTCTCAGTCGCTTGTTCCTGCCGTAAGATTTACTTTACGATTCGTGCTGTGTGAGTTTCCGTCATGAGATCGGATCCAGATTGACAACGACGTCAGCGACTGAGAAATAGCGCCTGAGACGTAGACACTCCCTAAGAAAGCAGTGTCATGTTACAGAGCGTGCTCTGGACGCGAACTGCTGGTGCATAGCGAGAACATTGGATGGCCACATCCATGGCATCTTTCGTAATAATGCACCTAATTTTTGCACAGAGACTCGCCTCTTGTCATGTCGAACCGGAGAAGTAAACGAGCCCTTAGCGTGGTGGCTGTGGTTGGCGCGTGACGTTGGCTCCTAGAAACTGAAGAACTACATCCTAACAAAACGAACGGACTGCAACTCGTCCTGAGAGAGTTTCCTAATCTTCCGACGTCTCCCATTCCCATAAAGCATATCTCATATGTCTGGTGCTTTTCTCATCTCCCGCTGTGTTTGTTTGGCCGTCGTCTATCTGGTGTGCTGCCATGTACGAGGATGAATGAACAATATGTGTATTGCTTTCTACTACATAAGTCTGCACAGAGTCACGTACATATAGAACGTTAATATGTATTGCTTTCTACATAAGTGCCCATTGAAGAAGAGGAATGCAGGTTGGTTGAGTATCTGTTCTGTGTCCGTGTGCGGTGAATAACCAAGGGTTGCTGTAATTGTCCCTTAACGTACTTGCTCGTGAGCGTTTAGTCTTCATGAAAGGGTGCACAAAATGATTCGATGTATTCAGGTGCCCCATGTATGTCCGGTATCTACAGAAAACATGAAGGCTGATTTTCCTAAACCAGGTCCAGATGTGCCTAGTATATTGATACTTTTAGAGATTGAGTTTATTTTTTTCGTTGTCAACTTTAAACATCCTACATGTGGCGGTGATTCTTAATGATACAGTCCATGAAATGCACCGAAAAAATTGAATGGAGTGATATTTGAAATTGATTTGAAAAGGCATATGATAAGATCAAGATGGTTTTTTTCTTCAGCATCAAGACACTGAAAATGAAATGATTTTCAGAAGTGTGGCATTTTTGGATCCAAAATTTTGTCATTAGAGGTAGTGTGGCGCGACTGGCTCGGAGCTCAGACAAGCCAAGCCTAAGTTTCCCAGCCAAGCTCGACAAGCCGGTTCAGTGAAGCTCGTAAATCTGCTCCAAGGCTTCGTGCAAGAAAAATTAGCATGACCTTTGCTAAAATGTAACAAATTACAATTATGGTCAACAATTAATACGAAGGCTTAAATAGATCCATAGCATAGTCTAACAAGTCTATAAAAAACAACAGTTAGCCAATTTTACATGTACATATTGTAGAAGTGCTTTCAGGACAAGTTTGCACATGATTCTTAATTAACTAAGCTATGGATTTCTTCATACACTACGGGGGAAAATATCTTTGCCGTGTTCCCACGGCTTTGCCGTGTGCCTACTAGCCCGGAACACGGCAAAGGCAAATGTTGTCGTGTGGGTTTCAGTAAGCATATGGCAAAGTGTACGAACACGGCAAATTTCTAGAAAGGAACACAACAAAGACATATACATGGCAAAAACCCATAAAGGAACACGGCAAAGAAAACACACTCGGCAAAGTCGACAGCGGCACACGGCATAGGTGTCATCACGGCAACAAGGTGGGACCCGTGACCCCACATGTCCACTTGACCGGAGGAGCTAACGGCTGCAGACGGTGGCCTCTTTGCCGTGTGCCTTTTCCGTGTACACACGGCAATGATGGCTTTGCCCTGTGCATTCTGCAGTATACATGGCAAAGACATGTTTTTTGTTTTTTTCCCTTTTATCACATTAATCTTAGGAAAATCATAAAAAAATCTAATTCAGAAAAATACAAATAATATATCAAAATTTGCAGAAAAATAAGATCTATCTATCTATACTCAAATATTAGATATTTATGTTGAATAAGAATCTTCATGCTTGCTGTTTTGACCATAATTTTAAAACGGGCATAAAAAATCAAAAATGATCGAAACAATGTGAAACCTTCGCGCGGTGTCATATTTTGTGACATGGTTGGAAGGAAAAATATAAAACTTGGTATATTGATTATGTCTCAAAAAATCTTTACAAAATGACCTATCTCATTCGAGGTTTCTGGGCTTACGGGTCAAATGACCAATGTTATGGCTAGAATCAAGGCATAGTTTGTGATAATATGCCCATATTGTGCATGCATGTGCATTATGGGATGACGAACAATGTTGCAGGAGGAAGTTTTCCTTTTAGTCGCATCAAAAAGCCATTTTTCATTTACCAGGCGCAAAAACCGGGACTTTGTGAAGCAACCACCAAATGGCTAATTAAAATGCTACCATATCATTTTTCAAAAATACTAGACCACCATACATGGACAATGTCCCAACAGGGGGATCTCAAACCTTTCCATCCATCCTCATGTGAAAAAGACAAATTTCTGCTGAATTAGTAAGAAGTGGGTCACATATGAACTACAGGTATATGATCTGATACTCATGATTTTTTATAAAAATCATTTTTAGGTTCACAATATTCTATTGTTATCAGAGATCCAATGCAAGTTTAGCGAGGCTCGGCCCCGAGCTAAGAATCTTCATGTCCATCGTTCGACAAAGTTTGATGATAGTTTAAAACAGGCATAAGAAATTCAAAAACGACCGAAACAATGCGAAACCTTCGCGTGGTGTCATATTATATGACATAGTTGGAAGGAAAAATATGAAACTTGATATATTTATTATGTCTCAAAAAACCTTAACAAAATGACCAATATCATTAGAGGTTTCCTGGCTTTCGGGTCAAATGACCAATGTTATGGCTAGAATCAAGGCATAGTTTGTGATAATGTGTCCATATTGTGCATGCATGTGAATCATGAGATGGCGAACAATGTTGCAGGGGGAAGTTTCCCTTTTTGTCACACCAAAAAGCTATTTTCTATTTTCCGAGCGCAAAAAACGGGAGTTTTGTGAAGCAACCACCAAAGGGATAATTCAAAATGCTACCACCCTATTTTTGAAAAATACTAGACCATCTTACATGTAAAATGTCTCAATAGAGGGATCTCAAACCTTTCCGTCCACCCCTGGTGAAAAAGACAAATTTCTGCAGAATCGGTAGGAAGTGAGTTAGGTATGA
The DNA here is from genome assembly GCA_910589775.1 of Avena eriantha. NCBI lineage: Eukaryota > Viridiplantae > Streptophyta > Magnoliopsida > Poales > Poaceae > Avena > Avena eriantha. Next base: position 78,886,390 of record OU342744.1, on the reverse strand, counting down.
ACTACAGGTACATGATCTGATGCTCATGATTTGTTAAAAAAATCATTTTTAGGTTCACAATATGATATTTCATCAGAGATCCAATGCAAGTTTAGCGAGGCTCATCCCCGAGCTAAGAATCTGCATGCCCCGCCATTAAACAAAGTTTGACTGTAGTTTAAAATGGGCATAACAAATTCAAAAATGATCCAAACAATGCGATATGTCTCAAAAAACCTTCACAAAATGACCTATCGCATTCGAGGTTTTCTGGCTTTCGGATCAAATGACCAATGTTATGGCTATAATCAAGGCATAGTTTGTGATAATGTGCTTATATTGTGCATGTGCATTATGGGATGGCGAACAATATTGCAGGGGGAAGTTTTCCTTTTCATCACACTGAAAAAGCTATTTTCTATTTTCTGAGCGCAAAAACGGGTTTTTTGTGAAGCAACCACCAAATGGCTAATTCAAAATGCTACCACCCCATTTTTCAAAAATACTAGACCACTATACATTGATAATGTCTCAAAAGGGAGATCTCAAACCTTTACGTCCAACCCCTGGTGAAAAATACAATTTTCTGCCAAATTGGTAGGAAGTGGTTTAGATATGAACTACAGGTACATGATCTGATGCTCATGATTTTTTTTTTAAATCATTTTTAGGTCCACAATATGCTATTTCATTAGAGATCCAATGCAATTTTAGCGAGGCTCAGTCCCGAGCTTAGAATCTTTATTCCTGTCGTTTTGACCAAAGTTTAAAAGAGGCATAAGAAATTCAAAAAGATCAAAATAATGTGACAAAGTTCATCAATCACTTTTAGGTTCACAAGATTATATGGATGTCATATTTGGATTCCTCTCTTTTTTTGCTCGATTTAGACATTTTATTTGTCGAATTCCGATTTACGGATTTAAATATATGAATTATTGCTTATTAAATAGAAAAAGGCAAAAAAATAAAATCATTTTATTTTTTATTTGCATTCAAGATTATTATTACTTATTCATTGTTGGCTACTTACATAATTGTTTGAAATCTAAAACTGTGATGTGTGACATCATGGTCCAAGAGTTAATAGGATTGATATGAAAGTATTATCGACAAGGTATGATTTTATTCTCGGAAGCTCATTCGGAAGAAACGAAGAAGTTAAGCATGCTAGGACTAGAGTAGTGTTAGGATGGGTGATTGAAGGGGAAGTTTGATCATGAGTATAATTTGACCTAATATTAAGCATACTTAGGGTTAATAATATCCTATATGGGATTAACGAGTAAAAAATATTCAAAAAAGTTAGAAAAACAATTGAATTTTTTTTTAAAAGACAGTCTCTTTGCCGTGTACGAGACACACGGCAAAAGCAGCATTTGCCATATTGGATTTATGGACGACACACGGTAAAGAATAGACACCGTCATCTCACGGGAACCGTCATCTCACTTTACTTTGTCGTGTCTACGCATAAGACACACAGCAAAGACTTTGCCGTGTCTTTTTTAGAAAACACACGATAAAGGCCCTTTGCCGTCGCCAACTTTGTCGTGTAAATTGTCGTGTGCTTATACATGGCAAAGTATTTGACGTGATCCAGGATCCTTTGCCGTGTATTTTGCACACACGGGAAATAAGTTTTCTCCCATAGTGATACAAGAGTATAAAGTTTAACTCGGCCTATCTCCAAAAGAGAAATTATGTTTCAAAACTGAAATGGCCATGAATAACAGTGACAGCCATCCCAGTTAACTTGGCTGGCTTATGTTAGGTTGGCATATGTAGTGTGTAATGCATCTAGCTTCAATAGTGGAAGAAATATCTTAAATAACTAACAATTCACAACTGTAACAACAAATTAAAAAGGACAGTGCTCTTCGTCCATGGGATCAAAACTTCCGACTCCAGGGACCCCATGTTGGCACGTGCCCCCGTAAATGACTCCAAATTCCGCATTTGCTACATATCTTGTAGAAAAAAAGATTCGTCCGACCATCCGATATAAATAATAAGATCACCCACTAAAGGATTTCTCTCAACATGCAAAGTGTCCGCCTAAGCAAGTCTGGCACCTCATCACTAACTTATTTATCTCCAAGTGCATCCCTTCCACATCATCAAGTCTGCCATCTCACGGTCCAAAATTTGAACACCCATAACCGATGACATGCAACACACACCCGAGCCAATACGTTGTCCATGCTCGTCAATTCAAACCTGGGCATAGGCAGCCCGGCCCGGCCCGAAAAAAGCTGACAGGCCGGGCTTTGCAGGCCCGCGGTCCGGATTTGTGCTGCAGATTTGAGGTCCGGCATCCTCACAGGCCGGGCTCGAGCCAGAGGAATTGGCAAAACAGGGAAGGGCCCAGCCCGATGCCCAATGGCCTGAAGGATTTTGTGTATGGCAGGCCGGGCTCGGGCTCAAGATTCAGGCCCGACAGCCAAGCCGGGCCGGCTCAGGCCTAGGATTTGCACGGGCAGGCTTTGTCAGGCCCTGCCCGAGCCCGGCCTGGCCCGGAAAATTCCCAGATATACATCAATTACATATTGCATTTCCTGCTATTCTTTTACTACCCATGGCTGTTCGGTTTCTCTCCCCACTATATACAATGATGCATCATCTATTTCCCTCATGATCTCCTAAGCACGTCTTTCTGAATCTTCCCCTCTTTTCTCCCATTCATGGGTAACCAGCAACATCGCCAGGGAGGGACCTCCCGCGTCATACTGCACTGCAGCCTCTTAAAGGGAGCAACTTCTGTGATCTGTGTACAGCTCCTCATTTAAGATTGCGGGAGGCCACGGGAAGAAGCACCATGACCATGGAATTAGTTGAATCGGCACGGTGCTTGACGACATCGATTGGCAAATCGACGTAAAGGTACTACAAACTTATAAATGAGCATATACGAGATTGACAACAGTGAAGTTGGGATATCCTCAAGAGATTACATAGTCTCCAGTGCTGGGATAAGCAGCTTTGCAAGTTTGGTTTGAAAAGGTCATGTTTTGTGTCGGTTCGATTTGGCCATACATATCCACCCTAAAACGGAAATTCTATATTAGACGGAAACGAAAATTCTATTTCCCTTTCTGTTCCGCCGGAAAACACTGTTTCATTTTCGTTTTCGTTTCCGTCAAAAAAGTTTTATTTCTGTTTTGCAAAATTCCGTTAATTTTTCCATATTTTCATTCCATTTCTATTCTTCTAAAAAAAGTCAAAAACATTTCGCTCCACTTTCATCCCTATCCAGCGGTACTCCTGGAACCATTCGTGGCCATACTAAAAGCTCAGAGCATATCATTGGAATAATAACTAGCTATGTACGTGGCATTTGATAAAATTAATGCCCATCAAACTTTCATGAGTGCCGGATTTTCATCTCCATTCCACCTACCTCTCTCAGTTATGGCTTAGAGCATCTCCAGCCAGCGCCAGATCGCTCGCTTGGGGAGCGCTTGGGGAGCGCCGGCACGAACAGACGGATTTAGGGAGCTGCGCTCGCCAGTCATGCTCCCTAAAGTTTCTAACAAAATTCAACGAAATTTATATTTCATTCAAATTTGGAGATATTTTACATGAGTTGAATGAAATTTAGGGAAATCTAAACCTAAACCTACTCGTCGTCGCTGGGGATGTGGATGATGCCGGATGGTCCTGCCTTGCCGTCGTTCGCATCGTGCCACCGCTGCAGCACTGCAGCCCACTATCCCGCATCTTGCGCCGCCACTGCTGCGCCCTGGCTCCTCCTCACCTCTGCCGCCTGGTGCAGCTGGTTGGTCTACTCCAGGTCGGCAATGCAGTTGGCCTCATCACTGGCGGCCCTCTTTGCCGCATAAGCAGCAGCCCTCTCCGCGGGAGTGGCCAGCCACTTGCACTCCAGGGACACAGCGAACGCGGCCTCTTCCTCGTGGTTTCGGGCATCATCCCCCCTCTTCTTCTCTGTCTCGAACGAGTCAAGGATGGCCTCTTGCTCCCGCGAGGTCAACGGCAGCGGTGGCATCACGTCGTAGGAATGGGCACTGCCACCGGAGGAAGAGCTGAAGAGCTCGTCAAGGTCCATGTCGCTAGCCTCCTCCTGTGCCGCGACCTCCTCCTACTCCTCTGCACCAGCGACATCCTCCTACGCCGCGACTCCTCCCCCTCCTCTGCAGCGGCGACATCCTCATGTGTCGCAACTGCCTCTTCGCCGTCAGAGCTAGACAGCGTTGGGAACAAGATGCGAGCACCCGGCTAGAACCTGGCCCAACAGGTGGGGATGCGGCAAAGCATCTTGGCGTTGGTGAGAGGCAAGGAAATTCGAATGATTCTCGCTGATAGGGAGGCTGGGAGGATGTGGAGAAGTGTCGAGAGGATGCGACAGTCGGCAGTATTTAAAACAACGGGGAGGAGGAGCTGACAGGTTTAGCATTAATGGCTCACCGTGAAGCTTACACCAAAGCCCACACGACGGCGCAGCGCCGACGGGACATGCCACTGCGACGTCTTTACTACCAATGACCGCCGCTTTGAGCGCGGGCTAGGTCGCTACCAGCGCTGGCCATGCGGCGCGCGTGTTATGTCATGCGCGCCTACAAGGAACCCGATGGTGCGGGAATAGGGCAGACCTCCGCAGGGATTAGAGTCCAGGAGTCGTTGTCTTGCACCGTATGTGTGCGGTAACTCGGGGGGATTTACCAATAGTAGCGACCTTACCGTCATGCAAGGACCTGGAAAAGAGGTGACGTGCAAGGAGTTGCGCGACCTTGAGGTCGGACGGGTACGACTACATCATCCACGCTCCTGCATGAGCGTAACACTCTCTCGGTCTTTAAGGGTATGTTACTATTGTCTTCCTGCATTACGGCGTTACTTCTTAGATAGATCTTGGGCATTCGGGCGTTCCAACGTAGTAAAAAATTTGTTTTCTGCTGCAGAACCCCTTCAGATTCCATGATACTCCGGCCATTGCGGTTGGTCAAGGTATGGGTGAAATCTAAGAGTCCATGTCTCCTTGGTCTTCACGATAGAGAACTCGGACTCTCTAACATGCGCTCGTGATTATAGTCGACATGAATCTTGCGAGATGCAGATAGGAAGTGAGAGCATGCGAGATGAAGCAATAATGGCCTTACGCATGTGCAATCACAATCCCTTTGGGATACCATGAAGGCTCGGCCTCCGTGTTGGAAACCATCGAACGTGGTTCCTTCGGGGTCGACCACTTGGTAAATGAGCTCGTTGTTATCAAAACCTGTGGAACTTGTCTGCCTTCCGTGTCTAAAATGTCCTCCAATCGTCAACCTTGGGTGGGTACTCGTACTTGTAGTTGTGCTTGTTCTCTCCCGCAATATGCTTATCCGTTTCAAGTGAGTAGTTCAAGCAATAATCATTCAATTTGTTGAATGTGTATCGAAATATTGCAGTCATGGGAAATGCATAGACACCCTTAAGAACCTTGTTGAGGGCCTCTGCCATGTTGCTTATCATTTGACCGTACCTCCGGTCACCCTCATCATAAGCTCATGCCCACTTGCTCCGGAGTTGAATGTTCCTATTGAGAAACTCTTGGCCTTTTGAATTGAGTTCTTGTGCAGCAATCTGAGGTACAAATTTGTGAAATGTCGGTCCGTGAAAGCGAGGCAACAATTTTGAAGATCATCAGACAACTTCCTGCTATTACATGCCCTATAGAAGTCGGAACAAAAATTTCTCATGCACCATCGGTGGTGCAAGGGAGGATTCCCAGGAATGTCGATCATCACCACGTTGAGAATTCCTTGGCGATCCGAGATGACACATATTTCCCTATCAAGAGGTAATACCCTGGTTCTCAAAAGACACAAGAAACACTCCCAATTAACATTGTTCTCCACCTCAACCAAAGCAAAAGCCAAGGGAAGCAACTGATTATTTACATCATTTGCTATTGATATCAAGAGAGTGTCATGGAACTGCATGGTCAAGAAGGTGCCATCGACGGGGATGATCAGCCTACAATATTCGAAGGACCTCACACATTACTCGAATGCCCAAAAATCATGCCCAAATACTTGGACATTTCTTTTGACACGAAGCATTGTTTCGTGGCCATAAGGCTCGACCACATGAACCATGCCCGGGTTAGCATCGGCCATTGCTAACAACAACATAGGGATTCAATTGTATGCTTCTTCCCAACCACCGTACAACATTCCGAATGCGGCTTGCTTCGCCTTCCATGCCTTCACGTACTTCACCTCGTAGTTAAAGAGAGCTTTCATGACCTCCATGACCATCTTGATGCTCATTGTTGGAAGTGACGACACTTGGTTTGAAAGCATAAGGCAAGGAACTCAAAGGTGATGACTGCAAGTGCATAGATCAATTGTAGCTAGTTTCGAAGTAAAGAGATCGAACCCACAGAGAGCTATTGGTAAAGGTCTTTATGCCCCTCGCTACTATCTACCAAAGAATACTTGTAAGTTGTCTTTGATCTCAAGTAAAGGGTGTTTGAATGGTTTATGGTTGTTTGCAGAAAATTAATTAAAACAAGTAACAAGATTGTATGAAAGTGTGGTTGAACTCAATAGGGCTAAAATGTTCCCGGGGATGTAGGATACACCACTAGCATAGTACTATTATTATATGTAATCAAGATAACATAATTCTTATGTCATGATATGTGTGGAGAGAGCCCCATAATAAGATGTTCATTACAAGGCTCATAGGAAGCCACTTTGTTGAGCCAAGTTTGAGTTCACCTCTAAATAACCACTGCATGCCTGAGAGCAATCACCCATACAGGCTACCACAATTAAAGGTTTTCCCATGGATATCTTCAATTAGCTTAGGGAGTTCCTCTTAATGCCCCTTTGACCGTGTTGGTTACGAGTCGGCGCTAATCTATCACGGGGCCCTCCGGGTACGCTTCCACAACACGTCCAAAGGGTTTCTTCCTCCCTTTAGTCCCGAAGGCAAATGATACATGGTCGACTTCACATATCATCTAAAGAGATAAATCAAACACAAGTCATAATTATAGCATAGACAAGCAAGTCATATGGACACAAGAATAGATCATCTTCATTACAAGTTCATAGTGGTGCTAGGGTTTCTCCATCTCCCCAAGAACAAAGGAACTACCCACTCATGGAAACAATCAATAACATCATCATAATCAAATGGATGGATTAAAGTACGGGTGTAGATCTAATGCAAACCACAATTGGATCAGGAATTACAAAGAGATCTAATAGATGAAAGATGGGGTAATGGTGGTGATGAAGATGTAGCGGTTGATGGTGAAGGGGATGATGCATTGTCCTCCAATGATCCGCGAAGCAGCTAGGATTTTACCCTAGCCAAGTTCCTCCTTCAGATCCCTTTCGGATGTGGTATTTCGTGGTTCTGGTGGTTGTGAATGTCAGATCTATCTCTCGTCTTTGCCAGGGAAAACTATTTGATGAGGCGGTCCCGATGGCACCTGGTACGGGCAGACTTGGTCAACTCTAAAGAATGTATCGGGAGTTGGGAATTAGCCGTCTCATAGGAGTGATAGTGGGTTTTTCACGGAGTTTCTTCGTACGATTGAAAAAAAGATTGCTCTAGGTCGGAGAAAACAAGAAGAAGATTGTTCACCGGTCTGTCTCCCAGCCTCTTTAAAGCAGCTACCTACCATGATCTGGTCTTGGGACATCATTGGCACCCCCGTTTGTTGGATCTTCTAGGCACTCTAAAGCGCTTCCACGAGAGACAGATGGACTTTCAATTATAGACGGAGAAGAGCCGATCAAGAGTGATTCCTCAATAAAACAAAGCCCGCCCCAGTGGTCGTTATCGGTACTGATGCCTCCTTCTTATTTATTATTCTTCCAGGTGCGAAGATAAATTCATAAAATGGCTTTTATCACTTAGAAATATCATATAATTACACAATATGACAACTCTAATTGATAAGTTCATATATGACTCCATGATTTGGGATCCTGTTGAAACAAGAATGAAATAGCGCACGTAGGCGCAGTGAAATACAAAAATATCTACTCTATTTATGCAAAAACAAGAGGTAAAAATTCTTCAATTTTGGACAGATCAAGAGGTCAGTTGTCGGTGCTCGTGTTTCACATCTTTGCCATACACCATTTTTCCATGGCACAGGTGAGCTGACGCACAACTTGATATGTGCCAATATGGCCCTACCTTGAATGGTCTTGCACGCACAATCCAATGAGATCCAGCATCCTCGCATTTAACCATGTAACTCTTCTTCACGTCCAAGTGAAGCACCGTGAACGGACGCTGATACCTAAACGAGTAGTATTCCAACAAGGTGGCGAACCTCAGTCCTTTCGAAATCTCATTCTTCTTGTGAATAACATCCCGATAAGAAGTTGGCATCGGTCTAAGCACTACACCCGCCGTCAACCGTGTCTTCACCCGCTAGACTAAGATCACGAAACAAGGGAATCCGAGCACTGCCCAATACCTTCTCGTGCACTTCGGCCTCATCCTTCGTGAACCCCTCCTCATCAACATCTTCATCGGGACCTCATTTGAGTCTGATGCATACAGTCAAGAATATGGGATGTCATGATCCATGTTCTCTTGTGTATGATATTGCACCAAATCTCCAACAATGTTTTCATGGAGCTCAACCTCACTCTCATTGTCCCCATCCTCATCATTCTCCTCTTCCAATGCTTTGTCTTAGTTCTTTGAAATGGGGCTCAGAGATGTCCTCACTTCATGTTGTTGGGTCAAAAGAGGCTCGGTCAATTCCTCTTGGTTCAAAGGTGGAGGACTCCTAGCATCAAATGGGAGGCAACCTGTATGATACACATTTACAAATTAGCATCAACCTTATTTGTGGCAAAAAAAACTTAAGAGCCTTGTCTTGTGATTCGGCCACCACCTCCTTATATGCAACCCAACGTTGCTCTGAGCAAATACGCATTGTCTTCCAACGGTTGTGCAACCCAAATCCCACATTGTCCCTACCCTCCAAGTCAACAACATCACTCGGATCCATTCAATTCAAATCTAACCGAACTTGTTTCGACACCTCGACATAGGTAGGACTATGCTCGAACATTAAGTCAATCTCATCTGGGTCTAGCTCAATATTATCTTCCAAGAACGCGTCCTTGAGCACCTGATGAACATGGACAATTCTAGTCATCCCTAAAATAAGTATAAAAACATAACGGTAGATGAATTCAATAAGTATCCATGCCAAAATTTACACTAACATCATACTCACAAAACCAAAACCTTACCCTAACCTACCAATCTTAAGCAAAATGATGCATATACATCATAGAAGCCACCGTTGGCTAAATCAACAAGAGTCAACCATGGATTTTGGATGAGTTCATATTTCTAGGGTTTTCAAGATTTGGACATGTGCCACAAAATAAGAACATTTCGATGGGTCAAAAACAAGCGAAATAAGAGAGAGAGAGTACCTCTAGGAACATGGGGAGGTCGAAATCCACAGAAGAAACCTTCAGATTCAACGAATTTGAGTGGGGTGACTGGAGGAGAGAGGGGAGCCTCCAACCACGAGTTGTTCTTGATGCACCAAATGGATGGATGGGTTGGGCTGGGGAGGCCACATGCGGCTAAGTGGCACCTTACGTGCAGAGCCAGTAAGCACGACGATGCAGGTTGTTATGCGGCTCCAGGCCTCGTGGCGCCACACTTACATGCTGGGACCCACTCGTTCGCGCTGGTGAGGTGTGCGGCGTCGCCTACCAAGGCGCTGCATACTAGGGTGCGGCTCCGCCCCTCCTGGCGCTGCACGGACGAGGTTGGGACCATCGCTTGGTGCTGTTAGAGTACATTTGTATATTGTAGTTTCCCCATATGTTAGGGGGCTTTCTGTATATTTGCACCTGTACATGTACTATATATTCTGGCCTTTGGCCTTCTGGTAATACAACAGATTATTACCCTAACATGGTATCAGAGCCGTAAGGCCTTCTTTTTTCTCGCCGTCGCCCGCCCCGGCACCTCGCCGCCGCGCCCGGCCGCTGCCCCGTAGCCGCCGCCCCGACCGCCACCTCCTTTCCCTCGTAGCCGCCGCCGGCGGCCTGACCCCGTCACCACCGCCTCGGTCGCCGCCTCCCCGGCCGCCTCCCTGTCACCGCCGCCGCCGGCCCGACCCCGCCGCCGTCCGGTTGCCGCCCGCCGCCGCCTCCTCTCCCTCGGCCCAGTCGCCCTCCGCCGGCCGCCGCCCCGCCCCCTGTCGCCTCCGTCGGCCGCCCCGCAGTCTCGTCAGATCCGATTCGATCTGGTTAGAAGAAAAAATGTCTTCCTTCTCGGGCTATGTTGCGATTCCTCGCTGCCCGGTGATTTTTGATGGCGCGAATTATCCTGATTTCGCTGCCTTTATGCGCGTTCATATGTGCGGTCTTCGCCTTTGGGGTGTGCTTTCCGGTGAGGTCTCCTGTCCACCGCGCCCCGTTGTGCCCCTGATGCTACTTAGGCGGTCAAGGATGCAGCCCAGAGTGCTGATGATTCTGCTCGGGCTGATTATGAGCGCCAGGTCCAGGAGCATTATACTGCTACTACTACCTACCGGCTGGATCTGGCTGACTACACTCAGTGGATAGATGAGGATGCTCGTGCTGCTGCTGTTCTCACTTCCAGTGTCCTACCTCAGTATGCTGCTGAGTTCATGGGTCTTCCCACTGCTGTTGCTCAGTGGGCTTTTCTTCGTCGGCGCTATCAGCCGTCTGGAGATGCTCTTTATCTGTCTGTGGTTCGTCAGGAGCATGATCTTAAGCAGGGTGATTCTACTATTGATGATTTCTACACTCAGAGTGCTGCTATTTGGCGTCAGCTTGACTCTCTTCGTACAGCGGTGTGTAACACATGTCCCTGCTGTCTGATTGTGCGCGCGGATCTGGAGTTTCAGCGCGTCTTTTAGTTCTTGTCACGGCTCCGCAAGGAGTTTGAGCCGCGCCGTGCCCAGCTGCTTGTCCGTGGTCGTGTTCCGCTCTCTGAGGTACTGGCTGAGCTTCGTGCTGAGGAGACTCGTCTTCGTGGTGCTGGTCTTAGGTTCCTTCTGTTCTTGCTGCTCATGGTCCCCCTGTGCCGCCGGCTTCGTCGCGATCTCTCGCGCCGCCGCTACTCTCTGCTCCACCGGCCCAGGGTCAGCGTCAGTCTCAGCAGCCTCGTGGTTCTCGTCCTCCCTGTGCCCACTGTGGCAAGCCTGGCCACGATATCTCTAGTTGCTGGACGAGGGATCCACGCTTACGTCAGCAGTATCTTGCTCGTCGCCAGTCTGGTTCTTCAGGATCTTCTGCTGTTGCCTCTGGACCTCCTACTGGTGCTTCTGGACCTCCTGATGGTGCTCTATCTGATCAGGATATTATTCGTGGTCTTCGTAGTCTGCTCACTGCTACAGGCTCCTCCTCGTCGGGTACTGCTGGTTCTGTGACTAGTTCTTCTGGCACTGTGCGACCATCATCTTCTACACAGTCAGGTACGTCATCCCCGTGGTATTTGGATTCTGGAGCTTCTTTTCATATGACTTCTGCATCTTCTATTCTTTCTGCTCTTCGCTCTCTTATTTCTCATGTCCGTGTTATTACGGCTGATGGTACCTCTCTTCCTGTTTCCAGTCGAGGTACCCTCTCTACTTCCTCCTTCTCTGTTCCTAATGTTTCTCATGTTCCCAGTCTTAAGATGAACCTTTTCTCTGCTAGTCAGCTAACTGATTCTGGTTGTCGGGTCATTCTTGATGCTGATTCTTGTGCTGTTCAGGACCGTCGTACACAGGCTCTGGTTGGAGCTGGCCCTCGCAGCATTGAGTCTCCGGGGCTCTGGGAGTTAGACTGGCTTTGCGTTCCTTCCGCCGACACTTCTTTTGCCACTTCTCTTGCGGTTGCTTCTTCTGTCACTGGCTCTTTTCAGCAGTGGCATCATCGGCTGGGTCATCTTTGTGGCTCCCGTTTATCATCCTTAGTTCGTCGTGATCTTCTGGGGCTTGTCTCAGGAGATGTGTCGTCGTTACATTCGTGTCAGGGTTGTAGGTTAGGTAAACAAATTCAGCTTCCCTATCCTACTAGTGTGTCTGTATCTCAGCGACCTTTTGATTTAGTTCATTCAGATGTGTGGGGTCTAGCTCCCTTTGCTTCAAAAGGGGGCCACCGATACTATATTTTGTTTATTGATGATTTTTCACGGTACACATGGTTATTTTTTATGCGCTCTCGCAGCGAGGTGCTTGCTATTTATCAGCGCTTTGTGGCCATGGTTCATACTCAGTATTCCATGCCTATTCGTGTGTTTCGTGCTGATTCTACAGGAGAGTTTATCTCCCAGCACCTCCGTGGCATCCTTGCTGAGCTGGGTACCCTTGCTCAGTTCTCGTGTCCCGGCGCCCATGCTCAAAATGGTGTCGTCGAGCGTAAGCATTGTCATATTCTTGAGACTACCCGCGCTATGATGATTGCTTCCTCTCTTCCACCGCATTTCTGGGCTGAGGCTGTCGCTACGTCGACTTACCTCATTAATATCCAGCCTTCAGCTGCTCTTCAGGGTGGCATTCCTCTCGAGCGTCTCTCTGGCTCCTGTTCAGACTACTCGACTCTTCGTTTATTTGTTGCGTTTGCTATGTCCTTCTCCCTCCTCGTGAACGCACCAAACTAACCGCTCAGTCTGTTGAGTGTGTTTTTCTCGGCTATAGTGATGAGCATAAGGGCTATCGCTGTTGGGACCCCGTTGGTCGTCGTATGCGCATCTCTCGTGATGTCACGTTCGATGAGACGCGTCCTTTCTATCCCCGCCCCACCTCTGGTACTTACCCAACGGATGATCTCTCTTTTCTTCTTTTTCCTGATACACCTTCCGCTGTCTCTTCTCCTCCACCTCCTCCTTCTGTTGCGCCTCCTCTGTCTTCGGCGCCATCCTCTCCTCCGTCTAGTTCTCCTCGGTCTCCAGCTTCGGATCCTTCCTCCGCGCCTCCTTCGTCCTCCTCTTCTGATGAGTCATCTTCCACGGATGAGCTTCCTTCCTCACGACCTGTTCGTCAGCGTCGTGCTCCAGACCGGTACTCTCCTAGTCAGTATGGTCTCTCTGTAGTCTCCGAGCCGACTTCTTATCAGGATGCTGCGTGTCATCCTGAATGGCAACTTGCCATGGCTGAGGAGATCGCTGCGCTTGAGTGCACTGGCACCTGGGATCTTGTCTCTCCCCCTTCTGGTGTTCGTCCTATCACGTGTAAGTGGGTCTATAAAATTAAGACCCGCTCTGATGGATCTCTTGAGCGCTATAAAGCGCGTCTTGTGGCTCGTGGTTTTTAGCAGGAACATGGTCGTGACTATGATGAGACCTTTGCTCCTGTGGCCCATATGACCACTGTGCGTACTCTTCTTGCTGTTGCTTCTGTCCGACGCTGGTCTGTGTCCCAGCTTGATGTTCAGAATGCTTTTTTTAATGGCAAGTTGAGTGAGGAGGTTTATATGCAGCCTCCTCTTGGGTATCCTATTTCTGATGGGATGGTTTGTCGTCTTCGACGTTCCCTTTATGGCCTGAAACAGGCCCCTCGTGCCTGGTTTGAGCGCTTTGCCTCTGTGGTGACTGCTGCTGGTTTCTCTCCTAATTCTCATGATCCAGCGCTTTTTGTTCACACTTCTCCTCGTGGACGCACTCTTCTCCTTCTCTATGTTGATGATATGATCATTACTGGTGATGATCCTGAGTATATTGCCTTTGTCAAGGCTCGCCTTCGTGATCAGTTTCTTATGACTGATCTTGGTCCTCTTCGCTACTTTCTTGGGATTGAGGTTTCCTCCACTTCTGATGGGTTTTCTATCTCTCAGGAAAAGTATATTCAGGATCTTCTTGCTCGGGCTGCTCTTGCGGATGAGCGCACCGTTGAGACTCCTATGGAGCTTCATGTTAAGCTTCGTCCTACGGATGGTGATCCTCTTCCCGATCCCACTCGTTATCGCCATCTTGTTGGGAGTCTTGTTTATCTTGCTGTCACCTGTCCTGATATCTCTTATCCTGTTCACATTCTGAGCCAGTTTGTCTCAGCTCCTACTACTGTTCACTACGGTCATCTCCTCCGTGTCCTTCGTTATCTTCGTGGCACGATTACTCGTCGCCTTTTCTTTCCTCGTTCTAGCTCTCTCTAGCTCCAGTGCTACTCGGATGCTACGTGGGCGAATGATCCTACGGATCGTTGTTCACTTTCTGCTTACTGTGTGTTTCTTGGTGGTTCGCTTGTTGCTTGGAAGACGAAGAAACAGGTAGCGGTTTCCCGTTCGAGTGTTGAGGCTGAGTTGCGGGCTATGGCTTCGGTGACTGCTGAGGTGACCTGGTTACGGTGGTTGCTTGCAGATTTTGGGGTCTCTGTTACGACACCCACTCTGCTTTTGTCAGACAGTACAGGTGCTATCAGCATTGCACGTGATCCGGTCAAGCATGAGCTGACCAAGCATATTGGTATTGATGCTTTTTATACACGTGCTCAGGTGCAGGATCAGGTTGTTGCGCTCCATTATGTGCCTTCAGACTTGCAGTTGGCAGATTTCTTTACAAAGGCACAAACCCGCGCTCAGCATGATTTCTTACTCTCCAAACTCAGTGTTGTGGATCCACCATGAGTTTGAGGGGGGTGTTAGAGTACATTTGTATATTGTAGTTTCCCCATATGTTAGGCTTTCTGTATATTTGCACATGTATATGTACTATATATTCTGGCCTTTGGCCCTCTGGTAATACAACAGATTATTACCCTAATAGGTGCCACGTCCCCTGCTGTGCCAGCATGGCTTCTGTGCAGCGCCGCGTAGCGTGGAGTTGCAAGCAGCTGCACAGCGCTGCCACAGCGGGAGCCACAAAAAAGGGTTAGCCACGGCGAAAAAAATTCAGAGAAGGTTTATTATTTAAATTTTTAGTACAAATAGATTATTTTTGTTTAAATTTCAAGTTAGAATTTCTCCGTACACGGTTCTCTGTGTTGCAGAGTGACGATACAGTTCCAAACCACACGCTGCCGTGTCCGTTGGCATGACTCCTTGACAGTACACCAAGCTGCTACCACTGCTATTTGGAGCCCAATAATTGCCACTACTGAACAAAATCGGAACGCCCACTAGCGCTCACTGCACTGCACGCACAACACCTACTTGGCCCCGTGATCTATGGCCATTCCAGTGACAATCATTTCGGTTTTGCAGAGCATGGAGCAATGCCAAAGGCACGCCCACCCCTTGGTAGATGCAATCGTGTACTTGTCCTACATTTGTGCAACGGCTTTTTAACCAGATTTTCATGGAGATTGAAATGGCGTCTGCCGCGAACTGACCATGGGAATTAACAGAATAACATCAAGTTTGAACATTCAAAACATGGTCCGCACGCAGACATGGCTCAACACCATGCCGCAGCTCACTGAACTCTATACAAAATAAACACTCTGATGGCCACGGACCGCAAAGAAGTCTGTTATGTTCCAAAAGTCAGAAGCTTTCAGTGCAACCACAATATATATAGGTTTTCTCTTCGCCTAATACTTAGTGGGAAATCTCACCTGAGTACTACCGTTTGTAGGATTTTTGGCACGGGTGGATCCGAAAAAAGTAGAGGGGTTATTGAAGGAAGTTTCATTATGGTCTTATTTGAACTTGATCCTAAATTGTGGGTAAAGTACACAAACTCTCGAAAATAATCAATCTGATTGAGCAGCCATTTTCATGGAAAAGAACAACTTAAAGCATTTGAAGAATGGAGCCCCCGAAAGATTTTCTCTATCTTTTTTAAATAAAAATATTTACAAACCTAAGTTCGTGAGTTGCATCCTGAGGGTTCCGTAGGCTCAGACTGTGTGCTCCATGTGTTTGGTTGGGGGATGATAGGTTAGAGGACCTAGTGCGAGCCACTCGACCTTATGTTACTTATTAAAAAAATGCAAGTAGGATACAAATTGTACTCTCTACTTCTCTTTTACTTAGTGAAAATTGGTTTTACGCAAATAAATCACAAAGCTTGCAATTAGCCTTACATGTAGAGATATTGACCAACTCGTTTGGCTGCACGTTTAATGTGCAGAGTTTGAAGATTGGAGAAAGATGCGCAGCATTCAAAGGTTACACTCAACCAGCCTCTGGCATTGATGGGACTCAACTTGTATTTATTTGTCCTTCTGTCGTAATAAAGTAAACTCTGGATTATTTGATTCATGTAATAAAAACTTGTGTTCTACATGATATTTTATCGAGTGTGAGTGCTAGCTAATGATCCAGGGACTAGCATCTTAATCACTGGGATTTAGGATCTTTACCGATCGAAAGTCACTCTAGAGTGACCTTATGTTATTTGCAACTCTATAAGCGATGAAATCGGAGGTCAGTTGACGATGATTATCCTTGACAACTCTATAAGCGATGGAAGCACACCGGTTCAAGTCAATATGCAACCGAGCCCCAACCTTTCTTGTGGCAAATATCTTGAGTGACTTATCTTCAGATTCTGCCACCTTCTCCTTCTATGCACTCCAATTCAACTCGGAGTTGGTATTCATTATCTTGAATATATTGTGATGGTCGAACACAACATTATACCTTCCTACCAATTCAAATACATCACTTGGGTGCATCCATTTCATACCAATCCTCACTCTTTCAACAACCTCGTTGTAGGTAGGATTAATGACAAACACCATGACTACCTCCTCCGGGTCGCACTCGACATTGTCTTTCAAGAAAGCGGCCTTGTCCACATAATGAACATTAACGATTCTTGACATCTAAAAAACAGTGACAACAACGAAAATGCATCAAAGAGAATTATATTACCACCAACCATAGCAATCCACAAAAACAAGTCATGGCAAGTTTGTTGGAAGACCCTAACCCTAACCTAAAATCCTAACCCTACCATACAATTACTACATCTAATGACTACTAGCCATAGCACCAACCAACATTACTCAACATTAAAACAATAAACCATAGATTTCACTCCAAATGCAAGGTCTAGGGTGTGAATGTTTTGCCAAAATACCATCAAAATTGCACAGATATATTTGGACCAAATCAAGGGGATCTTGGGGAGGTTACCTCTTGGGACAAGAGGGAATCGAAATACACGAAGAAATGCAACAATTTGGAAGGATTTGAAGAGAGCAAGAGTTGAGGGCGAAACATAGAGTAGGTCGGGTTGAACAGGTATGAGTGGAGTGGGAGGTGAGCGCGCAGCCAATTTTCTTTGCCAAAGGGTATGGCGCCCCGACGAAAAGTGCCATACTAGACACCATGGCGCCCCAGGTAAAGGTGCCAAACTAGGAACCATGGCGTCGGTGAAAAGTGGCCATGTGACCGTCGTTGACCACCACGTCGGACGAGACTATGATGTTTTTTGCCAGAGCACCGTAGGTACCATGGCGCTTTTCGAGGGAGCGCCGTGCTACTGACCATGGAGCTTTCTAGCAGAGCGTCATGCAACTAGATTAGATCGTAAAATCTTTAAAAAGCAGGTTAGTTTGCGAATTCTTACCTTGTTTAGGTTAATTATATGATTTTTGCCCTGGAGAAGCCCTTGGCGATATAAGTTTTCCATTCCCACCTCTAGTTCAACTCAGAAGTTTTCCGTACACGGTTCAAATGCTTCCTCTGTCGTACAGAGTGAACGACAGTTCCCGAACACACGCTGCCGTGTCTGTCCGCGGCCATGACTCCTTGACAGTACCAAGCTGCGGAGCACCAATAATTGCCTACTGTACTGTATCACTACTGAACAACACCTACCTGGCCCCGTGAGCAATAGCCATCCCCATGACCATGATTTTGCAGAGCATGGAGCAATGCCAAAGACATGCCGACCCCTGCAATCGTCTACTTGTCCCAGATTTTCATGGAGATTGAAATGGCGTCTGCCAAATTACTAGTAGTACTCAAATTTTGAGCGAACTGAGCATGGGAATGAAGAGAATAACATAAAGTATTTGAACATTCAAAACATGGTCCGCACGCAGACATGGCTCAACACCATGCCGCAGCTCACTGACTCTATACAGAATAAACGCTCCGATGGCCATGGATTCAGAGGAGGAAGGAATCCATGGAGGAATACTACTACTCACTACCGCCGCTAGATGCGGCCGGCGGGACGCTAGTGCTGGTCGAGCGCGTTGGGGCCGGAGCAGTAGCTGCGGTAGGGGTCCCACACCCACTGCACGAGGAACCTGCGCCCACCGACGCCGTTCACGTTGTACGACGCGCCGGACCGCCCGTCGGTGAGCAGCTGCCCGGTGTACGCGCCGCCGCCGCCGGTCCCGTAGATCCCCTCGCAGAGGTCCGCGATCTCCGTCGGGAACGAAGGGTCCCCGCCGGCGTACCACGCGTTGGCCAGCGGGTTGGACGCCATCTCGGCCAGCTCGTGCGCGATGACGCTCACCATGCCGTCCACGCCCACGTCCCCGTTGGGCGGCGCCTCGGGCGTCCGCCCCGGCACGTAGGCCGGGATGGCGAACGGGTACGCGCACACCTCCGGGCACCGCCGCGCCGAGTTGCCCACCCACGCGTAAGGGAGCGTGTACCCCACCACGGACGGGAAGGTGAAGTAGTGGAAGCCGCACACCTGCCCGCAGAAGTTCTCCACGAGGACCTCCGGGGAGGTGAGCACCAGGTACACGCCGCCGGAGTCGACGGGGAGGGGCCTGGTGCGCGCGGTCACCGCGTCCCGCACCACGGACTGGATATCGAGCCGGGACAGCGCCGCGCCGCGCGACATCCGGGCGTCGCACTTCTCCTGGCCCAGCGACACCGCCGCCGACACGTTCGCCGTGGTCTGGTCCGTGTAGAGCTGGACGGTGCGCCACCAGTCGGCCACGGAGGGGGACGGGACGGAAGAGGAGGAGGAGGGCGGCGAGAGGGAGCGGAGGAAGGCGCGGATGGTGCGCTTCTGCTCGGCGGGCCACGGGCCGTACCAGATCGGGTGGACGGTGATGTCGGCGGCGAGGACGGGGCCCATGTGGTACTCCAGCTTCACGAAGTCCGACGACCCCTCGAACTTCTTGGACGCGCCGAACCCCGGGTTGATGGCCCCGCTGGCGTCGCGCGGCGGCCACGGACGCCAAGCCATGGCAAGCGGCGCCGCGATAACGAGGAGCAAGAAGAAGAGGACGCCGCGTGCCATTGCGGCGGGCCGGTGTCGCGGATCTTGAGGGGAATGTCGCGTGGTTTACTACTGGTTCTTGGCCGGCGGTTCTTTATAGATTGGAGGAAATGTAGATGCGGAGAGTGGAAGCCATGGAGAGGGCGAGAGGGAGAGTGTGGGTGAGTGGGGAGCGGACAGTGTTCTTGGTCTTGGAGCTGCAACTCTTTGGTTATGGATGTTGCTTTGGTTTTATGCGCAAGTTTACCCGAAACGTGGGTTGTTTCCACACTAATGACTAATCTACTACTACCCGCGTCCATCCCTGCCCACTTGACAACTTGAGCAGGCTTTCACTTTGTACTGGGACAGCCAAGCAAAAAAAATTATGAACTACGTAGTGTTTCTTAAAATCACGGTTTCCTATTACTCCACATGTTAGGTTTAGTTAAAGTCATATTTTAGAATTTGTACTTGGTTATTAAATATCAATATCTACATTGTCAAATATATATATATATATATAATACTTTCTTCCTCGGAAATAGATATAAGTGACTCAGATTCCTTTATATCTACACGTGTTTTTGTGTGTAGGCAAATATAAATTTAGATAAATCCGGTAACTAATTTTGGAAGGAGGTGTATGGGAGATTGTGTGACAAGACCTAGAGGTGCATCCACTAGTGGAGAAAAAAAAGGCAATCCTGATTTAGGGTCTATGTCCCCTCGCCGGCGACGTTGTCGGTCCACTGGCAGCCCTTGGGGCCTTAGAGGTCCGGCGGACCATCGTTCCTTGTGAGGGGAAGGGTTTCTATTTATATTTTTTACGAAGTTTCAGTGTCTTCTACGGGTTGTCACTGCAGTCAAAATAAAGCCTCCCCCCCCCCCCCCCCCCCCCGCGCTCTAGTGGTGCACGTAGCACCGCGGGAGGGCGCGCGGAGTTGTGTCTCTAGCGGATGTCTCCGGATCCGGTAGATTTTTTTGTTAGTTGGTGTGGTTAGAGATTTGTCTTTTCCAATATACGGTTCTCATCATTAGCTATGGTTGGTACTCTCATGGGTTGGTTATTTGTGCTTTAGCACAACGTCTTTCGATCTGTGTATTACAGCAAGCTCTACCACGAAATTTTTTGTTTGGCTCCATGGGGAGGGGGACGAAGACAACGGCTCGCTCGTGTGCTTCTAGTCATTGCTAGGTGGTGCAAAGGCTTACGTGTAATTTCTACTAATTATGTGATTATGTGTACTATCATTGACGATGCTCAGTAGACAGGTGTAATTTTTGACAAAATAATACTCCCTCCGATCTAAATTATTGTTTTTAGATATGTTTAGATTCAGTTGTATCTAGTCATGTTTTAGTGCTACATACATCCGAATTTAGACAAATCGGCGAACAATAATTTGGATCGAAGGTAGTAATTAAAATACTAATTTTGATTAAACCTAATATGCATAGTACTATCAAAGAAAGGGAGTAATAACTTGTTAAAGTTGGTGTGAAGTGAGAAGACTGAATGATGGTACTATGGATAGTGGGAAGAGGAGGCATGAATTCTTTCGTGCTTTCGACCGCACCACATCTTGCCTCTCCTCTCCGTGGAAGGATCCGGTAGAAAAGGCGCCCGCGCGCGCTCTCGAGTTCAACTTGTGCTCCCAGCTCGAGTACTGGTACAGGAGCCGTCCTTATTGCCCAGCTGTCGGCGCGGGACCCGGCTGCCAGAATCCCTTCCCGTCATCATATCTCCCGTGAATGACACTGCAGGCCCACAGCACAGCGCACCGCCGTACACGTGTCACTTATCTCCGGTCAGAGCGGTGGGCCCACACTGAGAGGGGAGATATTTTCTCGAGCTGGGCCTGGGCACGCGCGGGTCCGGCTCACGAGGCACGCTGTCCTGTCCGAACGAGCCCGCACCGGCGAGCGGCGATGACTCGGCGCCGCGTTGCCTAGCGGAGATAGAAGACGCAGCCGCTGCTCGGAAACGTCGCTGCGGTGTGGACCCGAATCCTTGTGGGCCGGCGTGTCAGCGAGGTTTGCTGCGTTGATACGCTTTTCCATTTGAGCGGGCCCGCATGTCCGGCTAAAGTGGGGAAACGAGCTACGGAAAAGGGGAAAAACTTGGACGGAGGCCGGTACGGGGTACTGCGCCGCATCGATTAGGGTGGGGCCCTCGGTCGTGTCACGCTCACGCCCTCGGCGGAGGAAAATTCTACCGCCGATCCAGATTATTACTACTATTTGTTTGTACCGTACCGTAAAACATGCATGCCTGCTCTCACATGCATCACTCCAAAGTCTACCGTACCGTACGTGTGCACTAGCATCCTGCAGAAGATGAAGCCCCGAGGGGTTCTTGATATCGGAAGAAACTTCGAAAATTATAAAGCTGCTTAGCAAAAACGAAAATTATATCGAAATCCTTGTCAACCTCTAGACCGTGTCGACGGCGCGTCGACGCTGCCGCTCCTCTGTGAGCCGGCATGACGTTGTTCGTGGCGGAGGGGAAGTCACCGAATGGGTCAAAAATAACGCATCGGTCCCGAGCACGAAAAAGAAGGAAGAACTGCCGATGAAGCTCATTGACGAGATCCCCATAAGCTAGAAGAAGTCCTCGAGGATAATACCACTCCCACAAGCTCCTCGATGTCCGTCGAGATGGGGCTAAAGCCGGGAAGACCTTATCAGAAGAGACGTCGTCGCCACCACTTGAGTGTCACCCCACCAAACATGAACCCTAAAATCAGGAAAATTGAGCCCTCTTGCTGGTGGTGAACTAGATCTACCCCATCTCCATGGCCCGAAGGCCACATAAGCGAAGATGATCGGTGGCGGCGCTAACGGGAGGCCACAAAACCCTAGCCGCAAGAGGCAGGGAGGAAGAAAGGGAGGGGAACGGTTCGTGTCTAGTCGAACTTGTATCTTGGCTAGGTTTAGATTTGGCTTTTGATTTTTAGCTTATAGGCCAAAACATATCTAAAGATGTGTTTTTTGATTTTAGTCGCGCTTGAAGATCTCACACATCTGGTTGAGCACGAACAAGGAGAGGAATGGCTCCCACTTCATGGTGCCCTTCACCCCCCTTATTGTTGGCTGTGTTGTGGGCTTTTGCTAGCCTTGACAGCCTTTTTCTTGGCCACGATCTTGGTAGCTTGCTCTGCAATCTTCTCCACCGTGGAGAGAAGATCTCCGAGTGCTGAGAATAGGTGAGCCTCAAAGTCGGGAGCTAGGGTTGGGTCTCAGCGACAAAGGTCTCCTGAGAATTCATGAGGGTTTGGCTAAACTCATCAGGGGTCATGTCCTACAGATCTCACGGTCAAACATATGAGGACCTAGACTACTTAGACATGAACATAAGCATACAAGATGTAGCCAAAATTACCTACCTAAACATGCAATAATTGGCCACAAAACACCAATATGTGACTACACCAAGCAATTCATTGGGCATACTAACATAGATCTACCGCAAACTGCAATCAGATCTAGGAGGTGCTAACAGATCGAAACTATTGCACCTGGGGTTTGATAAAACTCACCTGCATCGGAGGAGCGGAGCACGTCGTCGCTAAAGATCGGAGGACCGATCCGCCTACAAAGCCTGATTAATAATCTCATTAATTCCCAGTGCCTTCCACACTTCTCTAGCTATCTTACAGGTAAACAACAAATGCTTAATGTCTATATGAATATCATCCAGAATTGCTTTAACTGGAATCACACCATGAAGAGCTCTCCACATAAATATTTTCACTTTAACCGAAGAAGAGCCCTGGCCATCCCCTCTCCTAATTTTAGAACCAAATTGATGATCCCATTCAAGATAATAAGCTCACCGCACTGAGAAGGAGTAGCTTTTTTAAAGTGCCAAGCAATAAAATCCTCGGTTACAAGAGGGCTCAGAGGAATACTCAAAATTTTCTCAGCATCAACAGCCTGCAGATTTTCTCTAATTATCGCTTTATCCCATTGACCTGTTATCAGATCTATAAGTTCACCAACAGTTCTGAGAATACTTTGGCCCCATCTAGAAATAACCTTCCTAGTCGGACTATTAGGGATCCAATGATCCTCCCATATATTAATGCTCCTCCCAGACCCAATCCTCCAAATATAACCACGCTTAAAAATGTTGATACCTGCCACAATGCTTTACCAAGTAAAAGAAGAGCCTTCTTAGGTCCAGCTTGTAGAACTTTTCCGCCAGGATAGTATTTTGCTATAAGAACCAGGGCACATAAGGAATCAGGATTTGTGATAAGCCTCCAACTTTACTTAGCAAGCATTGCTAATTAAAAGTATGTAAATCACGGAAATCCATACCTCCTCTCTTCTTAGAAATACAAATTTTCCACCAGGCAAACCAATGAATTCTTCTTTGTTCATCAGTATCACCCCACGAAAATTCAGCCATTGCATCATTAAGCTCCTTGCACAAAGATTTCGGAATCTTAGAAACAACCACTGCATACACAGGAATTGACTGCCTTTAATAAAACTTCTTTGCCTCCCATGGATAACAGACTTTCCTTCCAACCTTTCAATCTCACCATCACTCTCTCCAAAAGATAAATAAAATATTCCGTACAATCTAATCCCACCATCACAGGAAGCCCAAGATAAGTATCCGAGATAGCTTCCGTAAAAATATTAACTCCCCACAAATATGTGCCTTTAAATCAACTCCCACATTGGGACTGAAAAATATACTGCATTTTGTCTCGCTCACCAGTTGACCTGAACTTGCACAATAAGAGTCTAGAACTTGTCTTAATGAGGTTGCATTAATCAGATTTGCATTCATAAGTATAAAGGATCATCAACAAATAATAAATGAGATACCGATGGTGCATTTTTGCACACCCTAACATCTTCAATGCCACGAACCTCCTCTTTATGAGCCAAAGCATTGGATAAACCTTCTGCACAAATTAAGAACAAATACGGCGATAAAGGATCACCTTGTCGTAGACCCCTTGATGGAACAAACTCCTCAGTTTCTTGATCATTATAGCGGACCTTGTATTTGACAGAACGTACACAAGCCATCAATAGATCAACAAAGTCTCTATGAAATCCAAGCCGAGATAACATTCGCTCCAGGAAAACGCACCCAACGTGATCATAAGCTTTATGCATATCAAGCTTAACCGCACAATATCCCTCCTTTCCTATATTTTTATTCTTGATCGTCTGCATGCTCTCCTAAGCTAGGAGGATATTATCCGTGATCAACCTTCCAGCGAGAAAAGCACTTTGAACCAGTGAAATCACCTCATCAAGAATAAGCTTCAGTCTAGATGCAATCATCTTAGATATGATTTTGTATAAGACATTGCAAAGGCTAATTGGCCTATATTGGATAATTTTCTCTGGTGATTGAACTTTAGGAATTAGCATGATGACTATATCAATCCAGCTCTCCGAAATTTCTTTATTATTAATCGCCATTAAAACTTCCGCTTCAAGGCATCACCAATGATACCCCAGCATTACTTAAAGAAAAGTGCATGGAGCCCATCAGGGCAGGTGCTTTCATATCCCCAATTGAAGACAGAGCTTTATTCACATCATCAGCTTCATATGGTCTTAACAGCGCATCATTCATAGCCTTTGTGACCCACGGATGAACCAAGTTTATCAAGATGGGTCAGGCTCATCAACCTCTGTAGCAAAAATGCCAGCAAAATAATCAAAAATATGCGGATTCAAATAAGTCGTACCTTCTTGCTAGTTACCAGCGTCGTCTTTCAAACGTTTAATTTTATCTCTCATCCGACACACAGAAGCGAACCTGTGGAAGAAACCCAGTATTCCTATCTCCAAATTTCAACCAGTACACACAGATACAGTACACACAGATACGTTGAGATCAGTGTATTTCATCCTGTTCCAATAACTTTTCAATTTCGAAAGTCAGTTCTTTTTTCCTTTTCTATATTTGCGTCCATGAGATCACTACGAGTCACCTCTTCAAGCTCCTTTTTCAACTTATTTAAATTACATCTGGAACTTCTTAGGGCCCTAAGATCCCATCTATGCAACCGATCATGCACTAAAGCCAACCTTCTCGCTAGATTATTGTTTTGAAGTTGTTGGGCCGAAAGCTCCCATGCACCCTGGACCACTTCGCCAAAACCTGCGTCCTTCAACCATCTGGCCTCAAAACATAGGATTACATGCCCCCTTCTCTCCTCATTGCCTTCCTCCCCAATAGACATTAGGATTGGTCTGTGATCCGATCGACTATAATCACAATTCTGCATAATCGCATCAGCGAATTTAAACTGCCAGGAATCATTCACAAGGCCTCTGTCCAACCTCTCTCTAATACCACTTCTATGCCAAGTAAACTTGTCCCCATGTAACGAAAATCCGATAACCCGCAGTCGGTTAACACATCTTTGAAAGCTTGCATATAATGTAGCAGTCTAGGATTTCCTCCCTCCTTTTCAAAAGGATACAAGATTTCATTCAGGTCCCCCATTAGCAGCCATGGCATATCACATACCTCCTTCCACTCTCGAATGCGATCCCAAGATTTAACCTTGTCTGTCCACTTTGGCTCCCCATAGAAGCCAGTGAATCTCCATATATTCTCCTGCCCACTTCCTATGAAAACATCAATAAATTACTTGTCTTGTATCCTAACGATAGTTCGACATCCTTCTTCCAAAGTAGCAAGAGTCCACCTTTCCTACCATCACTTCTAACCACTTCTTTATGATCAAAGCGAAGTGTTCTTCACAGACACTCCGCATGCCAATTATCCAAATGAGTCTCCATCAGAAATAGCACGTCAGGATCATATCGCTTTTGGACCTCCACAAGCGCACTGACCGTCGTGGCTTTCTCAAGACCACGACTATTCGAACTGATGATTTTCATTGCTCCCGGTCAGCCTCCGAATTGGAGGTTGCTGATATATCCGAGTTAGGCTGCTCATCAGACCTATGACACTTTGGTGGCTGTGTTTTACCCGGCGTCCCTTTATCAGTAGCTGGTGGGATACCAGTTCCACCTTGATCAAATAGAGTAACAATACCTGCCACTTTATTATGCAAGTCCTTTTCAGAACCTAGAAGCTCAGCAAAACCAATAGTTTTTGATTACATCCTCTTCCGAAGCCACTAAGAACTATCCTCCATGTCGGTATCCTCAGAATTACGTCGATCATCGAACTTTCCATCATTTGCATGCAAGTCCTCCTGGTAGGGATCGTATTGCCGGCTAGATCGACCTCTACCTCGTCCCATGAAGGGACTTCTTCCAGTACCAAACCCACGACCTAAAACCACGCCCACGGCCACGACCTCTACCACCACCCGCTAAGATAAAGTCACCCCATTTTAACTTTGATTCATTGTGTTCTCCCGTGTCACATTCTTCATGCCAATGTCCTAACAACCCACAAGTTCCACAGAAGGTAGGAAATTCTCATACTTGACCTGGTACTAGTCCTTCTTCTTATCCTTTGTCAAAGAGACAAATCGGTGGAGCTTTTTGTTCACATCAATCCGCACTTTAATCCGCACCGACATAGCATGCGGGGAGTTTTAGTTGGACTTCCTTGATTTCTCCCATTCGTCTGCACATGCCCTTGATTATCTTTTCCGCTAGGTAATTGTTAGACACTTTAAAGATTCGAGCCTAAACAGACAGATTATCCAATACTATACTTCTAGTGTTCATAAACCCATCATATTCCTCAATGATTAGCGCATAATTATTGCTTTATTCCAATCAGCAAGGCAACCAAATTGAATTGTGAAGAGATTATCCTCTAGCTTCCTCCAGGTTGCCTCTTTAGCTGGATTCCACGCCGATCTCATATCAACGAGTTAATTGCAAAAAACCACCACATATGCACGAGAAGTTCGAAAATCCACCGGTTTTTGCTAATTTTGCAAAATTCCACCAGCATTCGCTGGTTCGTTGCAATGTGCGCTGATGCTACGATTTCTTCGCAATAATACGATTCTGACGAGTGGATCCCACTGTCAGGGGTGACGTGGTGAGGCGGAGACAGCCAGGGAAGAGAAACAATAGACTAATAACTTTTGGGGATTTTTGCAAAAAAAATTACAGACCCTCTCTCTCCTACCCCTCTTCTCTATCCACTGTCCATCCCTCAAATCCACTGCCGACAACAGTCATGGGGAACTCCAGCGACGTGTGCACGTCCTGCCTCTGCAACTCCCTACTCGTGGTCGCCTCCGTGCAGAAGGAGCCGTCCTCGCTGCCACCGCGCGCCCAACCCGCACGCGTTAGAGCTCGCCGCCCCCTGCCGGAGCTCGCCTGCCACTCGCCCGTCGCGTGCCGCCGCATGCCAGACCTTGTCGTCCCTGTCAGAGCTCACCTGCCCTGCCCCTTGCTCGTCGCATGCCGCCGCGCGCCATAGCTCGCCCACCCCACCCTGTGCAGCCCAGTGCCAGAGCTCGCCGCCCTTGTTGGAGCTCGCCAGCCCAGTCCCAGTGGGGAGGGTGCCGCCGGCGGCGAGGGTGGTGGTGGTGGGAAGGGGCGGTGGCGCAGGCTAGTGGTGGTTGTTGAGGCAGCGCCCGTGAAAAAAAGACAAGAAAACAAGTACTAAAATAAATAAAATATAATTCGATTTTGTATGAGAGAGGAGCTGGCATGTTGGGTCCACGTAAAAATTGCAGAACCCCCTCCATTTTAAAATTAGTCTTAGTTTTGTCTCTCTAGCCGTCTCCGTCTCGCCACATCACCCTGACAGTGGGATCCACTAGTCAGAATCGTATTATTGTGGCAAAATCATAGCATCAGCGCACATTGCAACGAACCAGCGCAATGCTGGTGGATTTTTGCAAAATTAGTACAACCCGGTGCATTTTCGAACTTCTCGTGCATATGTGGTGGTTTTTTTGCAATTAACTCCATATCATCATAAAGTGCACTAGGGCTAAAGCCCCTTGACGTGTGCACGTTGCAGATCGCCAACCACTTCGCTTTCTCAGGTGGATCCGCAATCTCATCCTCCGAGACAAAGCCATCGTCGCTCTCCTGATGAAGATTCAATCCGCTGAGAAGCTCTTCCATGGCGTCCTTCTCTCCCATCGAAGTACTGCTTGGCACACCTCGTTCCCCCATGACCTCCCACTAGCCTGGCGGCAGGGGAGGATGCACGACGGGAAAGGGATGGCCAATCGCAGCCGGAGGACAGGAAAACCCTAGGTTTTTCGCTTAGCGTCAGATATACCTAGATCTAAACAAATCTGATTCTGGGAGTGAATACGCAAGAAAAGAAACGTATGTGCCCGGTCGGAGTTAGTCAACACGTCGACCGCCAAACCCGCCGCCAGCCAACACGTGACGCGACGGCGTGGTGGTACCGCCGACGGCCCGGCCACTCGGCCAGTCAAGGTAGCCGCACAGAAAAAAACACGAAAACGCGCGGCCTGCGAAACCGCAAGGCGGTTGAAACTTCCACACCACCGCGTGCGCCACGACCTCGCCCGTTCCTTTCCCCTTCTCTAGTCTCTCCTTGGCGTCCACGACTATTCTGGACTCCTCCAGCGCACCCAACCGCCATGACCAAACCTTCCTTTCCCTTTCCCCTTGATGCGTTTGACGTATATATATAAGCTGGGTTCGGTTCCCTCCCTTCACCTTACCCAAGCAAGCAAAGCAAAGCAAATCGATTGATTGAAGCAGCAAAGTCAGAAAGCGTCCGTAGGCAGTTGCTGCAGGAATTCAATCCGTCTCTGAGCGAATCAATCATGGACAAGGTGCTGGCCTTCTCGATCCTGAGCGCCTCGCCGGCCGACATCGCCGCCGGCGCCGACGCCAGCGGAGGCAGCTGGGCCCGGCTGTCGTGGCGAAGCAAGAAGCAGGATGATCATACCGGGGAGGCAGAGCAGCAGAAGTCGCAGGCGCAGCTTCCTGTGAGGGAAGAGGCGAGGCGGCCGCGGCTCGCCCCGGAGTTGGACGGGATCGACTGCTTCGAGACCATCGTCTGGCGCTAGCTAGGGAATCGCGAGATGCTCTCTCTTTCGTGTGTTGATTCATTCTTTGGTCGTCCGCCGGAAAGGCGTGCTCTTTCGGTCGTTGACTCTATTTTCTAAGCGAGACCTCTGAGTTTTACTAACTATATAAAAGGCAACCATATACATACTAGTTTGTAATCTAATGGAGTTGATCATGTCCACATTCATCTCAAAGAAACGAACTCAGTTGGGCTTGATTGAATTGTTCGGATCAGCCTTTTTGTTTGTTTTGCAAAGTTCAGAGAAATGTTAAGGCCCTGATGCGGTAGTGACCTTGAGACAAACAAATTCAGAAATGGTTCTTTTCCTGTTTGTTTGGCCGCCGATCGATCCAAGCCGAACTCCACTCCAAAACTCGCCAGATGTCCTTGCTGGCCGGCTAATTTGCCGTGTTCATGGTTGTGGGGATGGTATGGTCGCAACACGAATTGAGAGCTAATCGCGTCTGCGACGTGCTGGCAAAATAACAGAGCAATTTTTTCATCCCACGTGCTGAACAGCTCTGAGTTAGCTAGGACTCGAATTAATACATGGTGGGTCAGATATCAAAGACTTTCCAAAATCAGACCTACTGATAATCGTAGTATTTCCTCACTTTCTCGGTACAATATTACGATCCTCTTGGATGCTAATCAAGAATCCGCACTCAGACGACAGGAGACCTATGGTACCCAACGCAAACTAGTTCTATGTAAACTACCGACAAGACACGCACAATCATACTTCATCATCCACTAAGCATGGGCCGTCTTCAGAAATTCGGGACCCCGGTGCGAAACACAAAACAAGGGCCCTAAACTTTGTAAACTTCACATACCAATATTAATAAAAGATAATTTCACTTAATTACATAACTTAATATGTATTATTTCGTACAATATATAAGAATATATTAAACATTCAGTCTACTAAGAGGTCCACCGTATCAATAAACTGACCTCATGTCCTAGTAAAAAGCATCACCCATCCGTATGATATTTTCTATAATGAAATCTTCTGTGTATTCGACATAGTTAATCTTCTCTAGGATGCCATTTTTTAAGTGCTATTATCGCTAACCAGTCCATTCAAGTTTCTTCACAATAAATCTACTGTATCAAAAGCACCCTTTACACTGAGCCGCCGATACTAGTCCTTTTCTCTTATTACGCTTTGAAGCACCAGAGTCATAGTTTATATTTGTAGAAGACATGATTCTTCATGTTTTAATAACCATAGATAAGTAATACAGATGAATTGAACTTTACACGTGTCAAGGCAAAGTTAATAGAAAAATCATGCAAACCTTGATCGGCCTTCAAGTTCTAGGTCCGGACTAGGGACGTCGCGACTGGTGTTACCTAGTACCTAAATTGATTTGGGATGGACGCTGCAACCGGTAGCCGTCGAGTTGATCGATTGAGTTGGGACAAGTAGAATGGAACGGCGATTCGACGTACAGGCACTGTCGCCTGGCGTTCTCTGCCGAACACGGCGAACAGCGGTGGCGGCGGCAGGGCACTACAGAATAGGCTTCGACGGGAAACGGGATTTGACACAAATCGACATGCAAGGCTCGGACGTCTCAGACTTGGGCTCTCGCCGCCTCGGATCAGGAGAGATTGCAGACTTGACAAAGACATGCGGGTGACCAAACTAATGGCCCATGAAAATTTAACTGGACGTTGCACTGGAAGTGGGCCAAAACTGCAAGGGGAAAGTGGCATATGCGCTGGGGAAACGGGCCCCTCAGTTTTTGGGGGCCCAGTGCGGTCGCCCAGCTATCACTGGGCCTTGGACGGGCCTGCACTAAGAAGGGCAGTAAGCTCGACTCTAGTTCAAAGCTCTCGGTGGATAAGGAAAGGTTAAAAGATCTCAGTCTCTTCCTCCTCGTGACACCACTGACCGCTCCAAATCAAAACAATTTACCGCTAAAGGTCTCCTTCACAGCCGACCAAAATT
Source organism: Avena eriantha (assembly GCA_910589775.1). NCBI lineage: Eukaryota > Viridiplantae > Streptophyta > Magnoliopsida > Poales > Poaceae > Avena > Avena eriantha. The sequence goes on along the minus strand of OU342744.1, from coordinate 78,855,389 downwards.
TTGCCCGAAAATCGATCAATCCGTGTTGTTTCAGCCTCGGACTCGTACTTTCCTCTGAACCATTATTTTTTCTTATTGTTTGATCTACATTTTTATATTTTTAATTATTTGTATTTAATTAATCTACTATGTTTTACTTTGCTTTTAACTACAAAATATTTTATTTAAGTATAATAGTCAACCGATTTTCGTGAGCTTATGCAACATTCTATTTTCGTGAGCTTATGCAACATTCTATTTTCGTGAGCTCTGGTGTTGGCTAAGAATCTTATGCAAGAGATTCTACAAAAAGAAGCTTATGCAACATTCTAATTATTCCGTGTATTGTGCCGCCAGTGGAAAAATGCACATGTTTCCAGCAAGAACATCTCGTACAAGCTTGTGCAAGAAAGTCCAGTACGGACCACAAGGGGCGCGTTTGGTAGGGCGTTTGAGGACCAGACAAGCTCGCTGGATGCCATCAATGCGTGATTGGATCGCTGTCCGCGTTTCGCGTTGTGCCCTGCATGGGTTTTAAAGCACCTCCGAGGTAGGTCATGGGGGAACGCCCGAATTGATAGTTTTTTCAGGGCGCAGGCCATGGCGATTCGAAAAGCGGGAACATCGCGTGCGCGGGATATGAGGGTGAGTTGGCGGGAGAACACGAATTCGAGCCTTCATTTTGTGGTAAAGATGGGGATCACCTTCCCCCATTCGGTGACCTCCCGACATTTGGTCCTAGGAGAAAAACCTCCATTTGCGGCAGCGGCGGAGACGACTGAGATCTAGGGTTTCATCGGATCGGCGTTGTCTTCTTCAAGACGTGTTCTTCTCCAGCATAGGAACGACGCAGTCGTCTGAACCAGGGGCTCTTATCCTTTATTCTCCAACACTGGCTCCACTCCATTGTCTGCTACGGTGGAGGTAAGTCACACTCCTATTGTTCTTTCTGCCCCATTGTTAGTAGATAGAATGCATGGTCGATATAGCTAGTACTCATTGTAGATCGATTTGCTTAGGGAAACCAGCTGGATCTGATCCATCAAGCAACAACACCATAGTTGTGATTCAAGTCTAGATCCCGCTGCTTCACAAGGCAGCAGTTAGGTGTGCTGCCTTTCCTAGACTCACATACGACCCTATGATGCTCCGAGGTTAGGAGAGGATGACAAATCTAAAATACATTTACAACTCAACCGATGTAGAGTCTCTCCAATTGTTGCGGATGGCCAGAGCCCCTTTCTTTGAACCGGTGAAAATGATTAGGGAACAAGGACTGCTGGAAGATAATATTCACACTTTTATTGAGGAACAAGTTGCAATGTTTCTTCATGTTGTGGGTCATAACCAAAGGTTTAGAGTGCACCTTGCCGGCTGGCTAATGTGGGGTGTTCATGGTTGTAGGGATGTACCAATGTACGTCCCTGTTTTAGTTCGGGCATGGTCAAGACCAACTGGATGGTATGGTCGCATCGCAACATTGAATCGAGGTAATCGCGTCTGCGACGTGCTGGAAAAAACTGAGCAATTTTTGCATCCCACGTGATGAAGAGCTCTGAATTAGGACTCAGAATTAAGACATGGATCAGATATCAAAGACTTGACAGAATCAGACCAACAGGTAGTCATGTTTCTTCACTTTCTCGGTAGAAATTACGAGTGTCTTGGCTACTAATCAAGAATACGAACAGGAGACCTAAGGTACCTAGAGCAAAATAGTTCTCTCTAAACTACCAAGAAGACAAGCACAATCTCCCTTCATCTACTAAGAAGGGCGCCGAGCGCCACTCTTGTTCAAAGCTCTCAAATGACCATACAAGAATGGAAGCTCATTAGTACCAGTGGAATGCTCCGTGGATTTAGCCAACATGCTAGTGATAGAGAAGGGCACTAGATTCATTGACTAAAGATTGTTTATCACCCGATGCCTCTGATGCTCACATGTATGCACTTTCTTTCTCGTCATCTTCTCTGTATTCGTGGTTCCTTCTTGGTGGCATTCTAACATGTCAAATATATAAAAGCAATATGGAGATGGAATAGTGTTTTTTCAAAGAGTATATATTAATATCACGAACATACCAATTACGCTCAACCTCTGTAACAACACATTTCCCTAGCCTACTCCATGATCAACTCCGATCTCACTGGATTTCTGCTAGCGCTGGAGCTTCCGAAGGTGAACATGTCGGCAACTCTGAGCACCCGAGCCCCCAATCTCTCGTCGATCTTATTCCCCTTGAGCAATTGCTTCTCGCAGACACATTCCCAATTGTCATAGCATGGGAGGGACCACACGGAGTTACCGGAGCTTCGGGGTAGAGACTGAGAGGAGCAGCTAAAGGTTCGAGCCATTCGGGGAGGATACGATCATCGTCGAGCATGTGGTCAAGATCGTCGTGAAGAGCCGCACCTCGTCGATATCTTGACGGAGCCCGGAAATCTCCACATCAACATCGCCGTCCATACCCGAGCTAACATTGTCACCTTCATCATTATCGTTGTTTACGCACAGCCGCTGTAAGTCGTCCTCTCCCTTGTTCGTTGGTTCATTATTATATGGTATTGATTATATCATATAATTGATGGAGTAGATCTTTAGATCTTGATCGGGCAGTGTCGATTATCCCAATTAACATAAAAGGTATCGTCAAATCATGTCATGACACGCCTCCGAGATGAGCCGTGCCGAGGTTGAGCTGGAGAAAAGCTGAAACCAGAGCTGAATCCGAGAGTCTGTGCCACCGTGTCATAGGCGCTAGATCAAGATCCAATGCTCCAAATTCGTCGTGGTAAATTTAAAATCCTGAAAATGTTAGGCCTTGCAGAATTCATAATAAATATTTCACAACTCCGCTTTAGCTGAATCATTTTGCGTTAGTTTCAAAATTTTAAGATCTATCTAGTGGAGTGGAAGTACCACTTTACGAACTATTAATCTTTTTGTTTGTTTTTTCATTTTAAACCTCAATCTGGACAAGGATCCTATTAAATTAATTTCAATTAAAAATTGGTGATGTCCAATGCATGTCAAACTTGATGTATTAAGTTTTTTGGTTGAAATAAAAATATTTTGAGCATTACATCATGTTTGGATGCACGCATATGTTCATATCTTTGTGTTAATGTTTTATTTTGAGTTATTTATTTACCTTGCATACAATTTTCCAGAGCTCTGGAGGAGAATAATTGTTCAAAGTGCTTCTCTGATCAAGGCAAGTTACACCTTTGACCATATTTGTCTCAAGTTTTTTTTACTATGCGTGTTTTTTCACTTCAAATGAGTAGTATGCATGTGTAGGACGTTTTGGTAGAAATATTTTACAAAGTATGGGTGCTATTTTGTAGTATGACATGCGTAGAATTATACTTAGGAATATTTCTAATCACATTTCCTATCAATAGGAATTCCCTAAATTTTTCTAAGTGACATGCTTGTCCTATACATTTCTCAATAGGGGGTTCAAAAGAAAGAAGTTTTTTTTACTGTAAGTACACTTCGTTTTTTACCATACTTTTCTCCTCAAGTCTACCTAAAAATAAAAACTAAGCTTTCATGGGGGCGGAAAGGTTGTCCTGACATAGAGCAAAATTTTGGTGGAGGACCACCGCCCAAGCATCAAAGAAGTTTGCCATGTTTCAACCGTCAGAATCTTCTAGTGCAACCGCAAGAATATATGGTCTCTGTCTTGGCCATGTACTTAGTGGAAAACCTCACCAATGTACCGCCATTGGAAGTTTTTTTCGCACGGGCGGATCCGGAAGGTAGATGGGCAATTAAAGAAACACTTTGCCATGATCTCGTTCCACCTTAATGAAGATGAAGACTTTCAGCAAAAAGGCTTGATCACAGATTGAGGGTAAAGTGTACAAACTTTCGAGACTATTTGGAAACTAATCGATTAGCGGTGTACATGGAAAAGAATAACTTGAGCATCTGAAGCATTTCCTCTATTTTCAAAGAATTTTTTTTCAAAACCTTATGGCGTGTGTGATATCATTCATAGGTGGGATTGGGGACTTGGTGTGTAATATACAAGTGTTAGGTTGAGGATTTGTAACTACCTCGGTGAATTACGCTCTTAGTTAATGCCTGGATGAACGAAAGTGGTTAAAATAGTACGGTGGGGCCCAGGGCCACTCACGGTAGACCTTTCGGACGTCCTAACCACTTTCAGACAACGGGACAAGAACGAGCGGCGTAATCGGCAGGCGAAGGGATAAACTACATACACAAATGAGTATGTATGCAAGCCACATACAACAGTCCTCAGAGCCATTCCATCTAAAAGAAATAGAAATATTGCAACACCATACGACAAGATCCAAATGTCCTAGATAGATATAATAATTTAGGATAACTCCTCATACATCACACATCAGGGTATCAGGCGGAAGCGGAAAACAAGATCCAAGTACGGATAAGAAGCAAATTGGCATAAGATTCCCCATAAATAAACACATCCCGCCCACAGATCTCATGGATCCCCGTTCCCGGATTCTCTACACCGAACGATCGTTGCCAACATCATCTGTCTCTTCCACCCAGTATCCATCTTGCGGGTACACCTGTTCATCTGAATCAAACAATTTATCGTGTGAGACCCTAGGGGTACTCAGCAAGTCTTTATGCCGCTAAAGGGGACATAACCTGGGGTGACGCATTTGCAGCAAAAGATAATACCTAACAATTCTGTAGATACTCGCTAACCATCCGCCTAACCAATGATAGACGGATGTCCGTGAATTAAGAACAACAATTATAACAGTATAATTAACAGATCCATCCTCCTCCTCGCTTACCAATGAGGAAGCGGACGAACAACCCCCATCATCCGTTGGCAGTTTTATTAACCATTCCATGGGGATTGCACTATTTACTAGTCAAGTACTTAGTCAATTTAAAAGCGGTACTTTAGTTATACTTGTCTATGATCGAGAAACTGTGCTCCAAGTCGTCCAGAACCGCGGACACGGCTTTCAGAAAGATTTACCCTGCAGGGGTGCACGAATAGCAACACACACTCGATCAACCTCGGAAAAACCAAATCAAAACCCAACGAGGCATTCACGACAAAGTAATCACAGGATTCAGAAATATTTCAGGGGGCCACCCCAATAAGCTACCCGCAACGAAGTTGGCCGGCTCCGAGACGGACCCAGGGTTTGTGACGACGGCTGTAAGCGACTGGGAACCCGAAAATGTGACTGGGCTTGTCGATACCGCGAAAACGTGGCGCGATCCAAAATAGTACAGGTGCTCCTCGCACAATCTTAATTAAAGCAGTAACATGGCATAAGTACAGGATAGTAATAAAGCCCCAAACTAATTGTGGCCCCAAGAAATAAGAATGAATCAAGCTCTGGCTCAGGAGGTCCATAAGGCCTCCCGGATGTGGATAGTGCGAATAGTCAAGGAACAGGAATCAAGTACTCGGGGTCCTACGGGACACAAGTGAGCATGAAAAACCAAGTAGCAGATATTGCTCACCGGTGCCTCTTTCATTAGTTATCCCATTACTACTCAAGTTAAGTTGTTTAGTACTTCGTTATTCATCAGACGCTCACATACCCTACTCATGCTTTTCTACGACTCACATGGCTCAAACAACTCCTGTAGTAATGGCTCATGGGATGGAGGAACAAGCTTCGGTGGGGTTTAAAAGTAAAGGCTATGCAGTACTTGGGATTCAATTTAATGCAAACGCGACTCAATGATGCAAGAATAAGATAGAGGCAATAGGTACTGTATGTATGCAAGCATGTGGTAGTGCTTGCCTGGCAGCTCAGTTGAAGCGAGAGATGGATCTGGGTAATACTCCTGTGATTCCTGGTAATTCTCCTGCTGGGCGTCTATTCGAAGAAGAACCAAACAAACAAGGGCCAACATAAATAAAGTGCACAAGCATATGAATTAAAATGCGACAAGCAAACAAGCATGCCATGATGAATGATGCACAATTTGCATGGCATTAAAGTAGCATGGCAAGGGTGAGGTGTGGATACAAGAAATAAAGCATTTTATTATTTATTTAACCAAGTTTTATTGTCATAAGCAGTTCAGATTTGTAAGAATGACATGATGCATGCTTCAATTCAGAACAAGGACTGCATAAATAGAACGGGCTCATCGCGCTGATCGATTTAGACATATTATTTGTCAAATTTGGAGTTGTAGAAATAAAGTTATTAATTAATTAAGGAAAAGGGCATTTTAATGTAATTTTAATCATCTCGAAAATTTAAAGTTCTCAAACATTATTTTGAATGGCATATTTGAATTCCTCACATTTTCCTAATTCCAAAACATATATTACTTGTATTATTTGGATTTATATTTGAAAAGTTATTTAAATCTGAATTGAATTTGAATTTAAATCAATTTGGAAAAGGTTTAATTAAACAGACAAACAGAAAAACATTTTTACACCTCATGCGATTCAGCCACCGTCACTGACGGGTGGGCCTTGCGCTGACTGGGGCCACGTGCGCGAAAACACTTTTCCACCGCGGGCTTGGCTAGCCACTGAGGTCGACAGGCGGGGCCAGCGGCTTTGGGCCCACGCGACAGTGGGGTTGCCCCCAGAGGCTGACAGGTGGGGCTAGGGCTGGAGCGCGGGTTACGGCCTGGAAATTAGAGGGACTTTTCTGCAAGATGCTAGTGCGGCTGACTAGTGGGCCCCGAGGTACCGCGGATTGAGAGCGAAAAACAAAAAGGGGGATTTTGTAAATTACCACAGGCCCGGTACTGTTCTTCGTGTTCTTCGGTCTGACGGAAATCCGCGCGCAGCGCAGAGCGGGGGACCGAACTCGGGTCGCGGGCGTCCGCGCTGAGGGGGCTAGCCAGGGCGGCTGGCTCGGGGAGTTGTTAGGAGGGGGCTTGGGGCCTAGCTAAGGTTCTGCGCGACGCGGGGAGGTTGCAGACGGCAGCGAGCGGCGCGCACTGAGACCGTTTGACGGAAAACGCGGCGGCGCTAGAGCTGTACGGCGAAGAGGAGGTTGTCTAGGAGGTGGAGGAGCTTACCGCGGGGAGGCTACCGGTGTCAGAACGGGAAGGGGTGCAGCGGATCGTGGACGATGCTGGCGCTCTGGCGATCTAGGGTTTCGGAGAGCGGCGAGGATCTGGCGGTACTGGGGGGCTCCTCCTTCGCGTCGGCGTGTACAAGTCGAGGCAGGGGACGGTTCTCGGTCTTCCAGGCCACCTCCGCGTCGTGCACGCTGACTGGAACACGGAGACGGCGGGGTAGACGGCGGCGACTGGCGGCAGAGCTGGGCGTCGGCGAGGAAGGAGGGGAAGAAGAGGGCAGGCTCAGGGGTGGATTTGGCGATGCTGGAGAGCCGTGGGGAGGAGGGAGAAGTGAGGAGGAGAGAGAGGAGAGGGAGCCGTCGTGGGCACGGGAAGATAAAGGTGGTCTCGGCCCCTTCTCTCTTTTTCACCTCGAGCACGTGCAGGTCGGGCTGGGAGCAGGTAGGCTCGGCAGGGGGAGGCTGCAGGTGGACCAGGAACGGCGTGGTGGCTACAGGGTGGGGCTAGCACGCGGTAGAGAAGAGAGAAAGAGAAGAGGGGGTAGCTCGGGCTAGGTAGGTGGTAGCCTCGGGTTAGGGTTTTGTTTAGGTTAGATAGAGGGTTAGGGTTAGCTGAGGTGTGGGCCAGGGAGAGAGAGGGGTCAGGTGGTCCTCATGGTAGAGAGAGATAGAGAGAGAGAGAGGTGGGGTTAGAGTTAGGGTTTAAGTTAGACTAGGTTAGAGAGAAAAGAAGAAGAACTAGGTTCGAGATTTGATTAATTTTTAGCCTTGAAAACTGGTTTAAAAGATCACCCAAGAGAAAATGATGAGTGTTTTGAATTAACATGAGATGAGGTGGCAAAGAAAATCCAAGAAAGAGAAAGAAAAGGAAGTATGGGAAGAAGCCCCCATTTGATTCATGTATGGAGAAAATAAAGAAAAGAAAGATATGGATGAGAATATGGGGATGGTGGAATGGTAGGGGATGGTCCACAAAGGTAGGATCCATTAAATCAAAGGAAAAATCAATGGAGTAAAAGTGGTGAAGAAGTTTGCATGGCCCATGCAAAATAATAATGCCATGATTTATTTTGTGAAAACAACAATAATAATATGGCATTATTCTTATGCATTTCCAAGAAGTGGAGAAAAAACCAAGGAAAATAATTTAAAGGTTTTGATCCACCCCAACCCACATGAGCTAGAATAAAAATATCAAAAGAAAAAGAAATACAAGCTCATGGTTAATGGGATGGTGGAATTATAAGGTGGTGGAAGAGAAAGGTGGTGGAGTTGAAATAAAAGATATGCCCCCAACTCAACTTGGGCATTTAATCAATATATCAATAACCAAATACAATATCAAGAGGCAAATACAATTAATAATGCATGTGAGAGAAGAACCAAAAGGAAAAGAGTTTTATATAATGCTCAAATGCAAGGTGGCATGATGACATGAGCATGATATAAATATGATGCAACAATTATATATATGAAGTAGCCAATATCTTACTAGAACAAGTAGCATTACAATTGTTAGACAATTGGGATGCTACAGGATTTGACAGTTAGTGTGTAATATTCTTGTGTACCACTAGATCCTATGTTGCTTATTAAAAGATAACAAAGTAGGATAAAAATATTTCTCCATATTCTTCTTAACTTATTAAAAATTGGATTTATGCAAATAAAGCTCAAGCCTCCTATTGTTAGTCTTAGTACATAGAGATAGGTTACCTTTCCCCTTTTTGGTCTAATTTTCCCACGCATTCAAACTTTTGAACCATTTTGGGATGCACGTGTTATAAGCAGAATCCGAAGATTAAAGAAATGTGTGTTAGAATCGTGAATTTACACTCAACAAGCCCGAGGTGTTGATGGACTCGATTTATTTTAGTTTCAGTTGCTATATTTGAGCTAGCCTTGAGCTATGCAAAGATGTAATTGATTAAAATCTCTATTATTTGATTCGTGTAATAATGACATGTTTTTTCACTTGATATTTCATGGAATTTATGTACTAGTTAATGATCCGGGAAGTAGCATGTTAATCGCATATACTTATGATCTTACCCGCTCCAAGGTCAGAACATAAAAAACTATCAAATCGGAGTTAACTTTTGAAAACGACTCAAAGATGATATTTAGTATAATTTGGTAGCACGCTTATGTGTTTTAGACATATCGAAGAAAATTAGTTCATTTGTGCTTCTTGTCTCTATTGTTGCTTCTTTCATCTAGCCGAACATGGTATTCCCTGCAACAAGAGAACAATTTAAAACCAAAAAAGTTGAATATTTGATACACAACACTTCAGACAAACTCAAGTTCTGATTCGAATCAACCCTGTAAGACGAGAGGATTGCGACGTAGCTAACAAATGGCAGGAAGCAAAGAAGCCCCGACCACCCATCGAAAGAACAAGAAGTGTAGTTACAGATGGATATCTGGTGTCTCGTACCATTTGGTTTGTGTATGCATTGTCCACGTTTGTATCTAACACAATTTCCCTAATGTCTTCCAATCCTAGGGCATATATGCATCAAAGGGCTCACTTTCTTGCATGTACACCTTGGAGGGATGGGCATACGAGGCTGGAAAATGGTTCTACTTGGCACCTGCAGTTGCTTTCCAAATGATGTTCACAATATGGAGACATTGATTTAGAAGCGCTGAGCCGATTACATTTATAACATCCGGCTACCGGTAGTTGATTTCCGCATTCAGTTTATATTCAATTAGTGCTGATATACATTATTTTTCTCTTTTATTTACCAAAGAAAATTTAAGCTACCTGAGTTAAATAAGTTTAAGGTGAGGAGAGCCTCCAAATAAAATGATGCTAAGCACCGTCCTCAATATACAAGTGTATATAGCCTAGAAAAACCGCATCTAGATGAGATAAAATCACTCACATAGTTACGTAGGCAGTCTTCCCTAATAACAAACGTGTATGGTAGGGTAAAATGCTCGTCCCGTCTAGGGCCGGCCTGGTATCATTATATATGGAGTTTACATGGGTACATCTGGTATACAAGTACAACACGGATACGTGACAAACTATGTACAAATATAATGTTTATCACCTTCCTCCTCCTCCTCCTTCAAAAAAAATAATGTTTATCACCCTCCCTCAATCTTAACTTCGGAGAGGTTGAGATTGGGCCTACATGCAGTAAACAGTGGCAGTGATAGCGGCTTGGTGAAGATATTAGCTAACTAATCCTTAGAGGAGATGAACCTGATATCCAGTAGCTTCTGAGCAATCCGTTCCCGAACAAAGTGAAAATCAATCTCGATATGTTTAGTTCGAGCATGAAGCACCGGGTTGGCAGAAAGATATGTAGCTCCAATATTATCACACCATAGAATAGGCGAACTTCTCTGAATCACTCGAAGTTCACCAAGGAGGGCTTGTACCCAAATTAACTCAGCAGTAGCATTAGCAAGTGCCTTATACTCAGACTCTGTACTGGAACAAGAAATAGTAGCCTGTTTTCTAGCACTCCATGACACTAGATTTCCTCCATAAAAGATAGCAAATCCCCCCGTTGATCGACGGTCATTAGGATCACCCGCCCAGTCAGCATCAGAGAAAGCTGATAAGCGTGGCGCAGTAGAGAAGGGACGCAATAGCAATCCATGTGACAGAGTACCCTACACATAGCGGAGGATGCGTTTGACCGCCGACCAATGAGAACGCCGAGGAGCATTAAGAAACTGACACACTTTGTTGACCACAAAGGACAAATCTGGGCTTGTCATAGTGAGGTGCCGTAGACCACCAACAATACTGTGGTAGCGAGTAGAGTCCTCGGCCGAGAGGAGAGTGCCATCAGTAGCTGAAAGTATCTCAGAAGCAACCATAGGAGTAGTTACAGGAGCACACTTCTGAAGCCAAGCTTTAGTCAACAACTCAGAGGCATACTTACAGTGACTCAAAAGAAGGCCACCACGACAAGGAGTATGTACCTCAATTCCAAGGAAATAATGGAGTGGACCAAGATCCATGAGAGCAAATGAAGAGCCAAGTTGCTGAAAAAGATGATCAGTAGCTGCAGACGACGAGCTCACCACAATAATATCAACAACATAAACCAGGAGATAGAGGGTGACTTTCGGTCGTCGCAGAATAAACAAGGATGTATCAGCTGTAGAGGGTGTGAACCCAAGACTAGAAAGTACAGAACCGAGTCTGGCATGCCATGCGCGAGGAGCCTGTTTGAGACCGTAGAGAGCCTTATCAAGCTGACACAAGTGGCTAGGGTAGCTAGGATCCTCAAAGCCAGGTGGCTGTCGCATAAAGACCTCCTCCTCGAAAACCCCATGTAAGAACACATTCTGAATATCAAGTTGACGAAGATACCATCCATGAAAAAGAGCCATCGACAGTAGGAGACGAATGGTAATGGGCTTCACCACAGGACTGAAGGTGTCCTCATAGTCAAGGCCATAGCGCTGCTTGAATCCCTTTGCAACGAGACGAGCCTTGTATCTATCAATGGACCCGTCAGCTTGCCTCTTGATTTTAAACACCCATTTGCAATCAATGATGTTCACTCCCGATTGAGGTGGAACTAGGCACCATATCTGATTTTTCTGAAGAGCGGAGTACTCGATCTCCATAGCATTGCGCCAGTGCGGAGACGAGAGAGCGGCACGAAAATCATGCGGCTCGGTAGTCAGCAGGGTAGGATCAGACGACTTGGTGGTTTTCCAAGCAATAGTACCATTAGTCCGAACTTTCTCCTGGGGAATACCATGCTGGAGACACATGGTCATACGAGGAGGCGCTGGCGATGGTATCCCATCAGTAGGGGTCGACGTAGACGGCGACGGAGAGATATCCACCGCACTGGTCGATGAGGCGGATCCGGGCGAGTGGGCCGCCTCGGCAAGCGACAAGGCCGACGAGCGGGTCGTAGAGCCAGGCGCTGAGGGCGAGGTCGGCCCAGGCGAGCTCGCGATGTCGTGGGAGACGCACGTCCCGCCAGAACCTGCATGCTCATGCAGATTAACGTCGGCGTCGAGGTGAGCGCCATGATCAACGTGTGGAGTAGTTGGCGGCTCCTCGTCAAGTAATTCAAGACGTGCTCCACGTCCCAAACATGCACCATGATTAGCTAAAAGCAAGGGAGTATATGCAGCATCAAAAAATTGGTCAGGGTGTAGAGGTGTATCATGGGAGGATAGTGTGGTGGAAGGTACAACGGTGTGAGAAAAGGGAAACAGTGTCTCATCGAATACAACATCCCGGGAAATATAGACGCGATTAGTAGGAACATGCAAACACTTATAGACTTTATGAAGAGAACTATACCCAAGAAAAACACACTGTTTGGAGCGAAATTGAAGCTTACGGTTATTGTATGGGAGAAGATGAGGCCAACACGCATAGCCGAAAATTTTAAAGAAGGAGTAATCAGGTGTTTCACCTAGGAGACGCTCGAGGGGTGTTTGCCTGTCTATAACGCGACTAGGTATTCTATTGACGAGGAAGCAAGCGGTGGAGAAAGCATCACTCCAAAACCAGAAGGGAACACTGGCATGAGCTAGGAGAGTAACACTACTAGGGAAAATGCTATGCGAGGCGCATATCATATGCGCCTCTAGCGCTGCGCCTCACGTATTTTTTATGCGAGGCGCATATTATGCACCTCCTATATCCTGGATACGCGGGGCGCATATTGATATGCGCCTCATATACTCTGAATATGCGCCTCCTATATTCTGCATATGCGAGACGCATATTGATTCGAATGCGCCTCGTATATAATTTTTGAATTTCAAAAAAAATGGCGGCCAGATCTAGATCTAGATTTGGATCTGGTCGGAATTTCGTCGGAGCTCGTCGAAGGCCGTGCCCGTGACCACAGCCTACCACTGCAGGCATGTGCGGGAGGCCATGGCCATGGGGGTCGCCGGAGATGGTGGAGGAGGATGAGGCCACCGGAGGTGGTCGTTAGAGGTGGAGGAGGAGGAGGGGTGGTCGGTGTGGTTGTGGAGGCCATGGCCGGAGTGGTCGCTAGAGGAGGAGAAGGTCACCGGAGGAAGAGGAGGAGGATGTCACCGGAGGTGGAGGAGGAGGAGGAGAGTGGAGAAGGAGGAGGAGAAGGGGATAAGAAGGAGAGGTGGAGGAGAATGAGGAGAGGTGGAGGAGACGGAGAAGTAGAAGGAGGAGAGGTGGTAGGTGTTATATAGGTTGGTAGGTGGTTGTTTCGAATTTGGGGAATCTATAAAATCGAGTAGGAAATTTCGAGACGATCATTTTGATATATTAAACTTTTTTCTCCGACATCATACGCAAAAGTTAGGGTCGTTTTACCGTTTCAATACCTTTTTTGCAAAATACATTCAAATTCATGTTTTTTAATTTTGTCTACAACTATACCCTAAAATCTAACTACAACTCAAAGGAAGTATTTTTTTGAAGTTTTTATCACTTTTGTTTATTTATTACAAAACTTAAATGGGGATCGCGGGGGGGGGGGGGGGGGGGGGGGGGGGGGGGATCTGTTTACTCGAGTCGCATCCCACTCAATATGTGCCTCCTATATTCATAAAATACTTGAGGCACATCTGGTAGGTGCGCCTCGAGTGTCTAGTGCCTGCCACCCCCCGGGCCACATCACTTACTCGAGGCGCATGTCAGAGTGATGCACCTCTAGTGTTGGAAAATACTTGAGGCAGCGCGCCTCCTATATTTTGGCACCTACCACAATTGGGTCCACACAACTTACTAGAGGCGCATCTGCTCCATATGCGCCTCAAGTATTTGAACTACTCGAGGCGCATATGGAGTAGAATGCGCCTCGCATAATCTGGAGCTGCCAGATTTCGTCCGTATAGGGATTATAGGAGGCGCATCCTAATAATATACTCCTCGCCTATTTTTATACTAGAAGCACATGGCAAGGCAGCGTGCCTCGCCTATTTTATAGGAGGCGGATATGGTCTAAATACGCCTCTTATAAGGATGTCTCCTATAGCATTTTCTCTAGTAGTGTAAGACCGGTCTCGACAATATGACGGACGGTCTTTGCGTTCAGCTATACCATTTTGTTTATGTGTATGTGGGCATGAGACGTGATGTGAAATACCAATACCAGCAAATAATTTATTTAACTTTAGATACTCGCTACCCCAGTCACTTTGAACATGGATAATTTTCTTATTGAGTAAATGTTCAACATGTTGCTGAAACTAAAGAAAAATAGCACATACATCAGATTTATGTTTCAAAAGATAAAGCCATATAAAACGACTGTATTCATCGACAAATCTCACATAAAACTTATGAACACTAACTGACGTCTGGGCAGGACCCCAAACATATGAATGAATAATCCTAAAGTTACAGCTTTATTAACTAACACAGAGGGAAGTTCATGACGATGTAAAATATGTTGGACGATCGAAGAGGCTGGATGTCCTAGACGCGAGTGCCACTGATCACGGGACACCTTGACGCTGCTGAAGGCTTGCTTAACAGAAGACACATCAAAATTTTAGATACCTTGGCGACATCCCCCTCTAAGCAGAACCGCCCTGGTGCCCCGGTCCTTAACAAGAAAATACCAAGGATGGAACTGAAAGAAAACGTTATTGTCCTGTGTGAATCTCTTGACGGAAAGAGATTGCGAGTAATGGATGGTACATGATGAATATTTTTGAGATGTAGTGGTTGTGTAGGTGAAGGAATTTTAGATTGACCAATATGTGTAATGCGCATACCTGTACCATTAGCAGTTTAGACAGTGTCCTTGCCATGTTATTGCTCCTAGATGTTCAGCTTGCTAAGGTCGTTGGAGATGTGTTCCATCGCTGCAGTATCCACATACTAGTATGGATCAACTAGATACGAGGGAGTAGAGGCGCCGACGTGGTAAGCAGCGGCACCATCATTGAGAGAAGCAAGCTGAGGGTCCATATTACGACCATCGTTCCCAGTCCCTGGAATTTTTTTCTGGAACCGCTTGAAGCAGCAGGATGCAAGATGGCCAACCTTCAATCAAATTTGGCATATCGGGCGAGCTCCACCACCGCCGTCCTGTCCACCCTCGCTGGCCTGCTGACGCGCGAGAGGAGGCGGGGCGGCAGGTCCCTACGGGCGACCCCTAGGGACAGGGGCGCCCTGGCCGGTCCACTGTGTAGGCGGCATCGGTGGCGGGGGCTGGTACGTAGGCGAGCGTCCCCCGCCTTAGCGAGACGTGTAGTTGGCGGAGTGGATGTCGGCGCTGAGCTCAATGCGACGTGCCTCGACACGCTGCTCGGTATTGAGGAGATGCGCGTAGACGTCCCGTATAGGCATAGGGACGAACACCGACCGAGCAGAGACACGATCAGCGAGGGGATCATAGTCACTATCGAGACCAGCGAGAAGGAGGGCATTGAACTCCTCGGGACGGAGCAGTTGTCCGATCGACGAGAGCACATCAGTCAGGGACGTGACCACTAGCCTGGCCCTGTTGGGGTAGTCGTGCTTCTTGACTTTGGACAGCTGGGTACAGATCGCCTTGACCCGGGCCGTCGATTGCGAGGCCAAGCTAGTGTCCAACACCATATCGCGTGGCAATAGCAATAATAGCGATATTTATGTTTCTGTAAGGTATGTTCTCAATAAATGTTTACTCTCCTGGGACCTATAGCTTTGTCTTAAGCCTATTTTTCTAAGTTCGGTTGACTTTATAAAAAATGTACAATTTTTTTTGCGAAATAAAAAAATGTACAATTAATGATGACACTAATTAGTATCACTGATTATTTTGGAAGTAGAGTTTCAGAATAATAAAAATTGATGTTATATATGTTGCCATTCATTTCAACAAAGTTGGCCGAACTTAAAAATGTTTGACTTAACACAAGCCTTGAGTACACTTTTTTTTGGAAATGAGCATATATTAATATCGCGAGATACCAATTACACCCAGCCTCTGCAACAACATATTACCCTAATGGTATTACGGATGCACACATCCAACAAAAAAAGAAGAATTACAGGAAAAAAAGTCCTGCTTTAGCGATCTATGCCCTACAACAGCGACTAAACACCACCAAGGCAGCACCAGAAATCCATCCTCTCCAAAAGCGACGCCTCCAAGAAGGGAACAATGCACTAGCGCCGTCATCGCCCTGATCATCGATCATAGGTTTTCACCCTGGAGAAAGTCTGGACTGACAAAACAATGCATTCAACAAGGTCATTGCCAGGTAGACCTTGGATTTTCACTCTACAGCTTGAACTCTGGAAATCTCCTATACTGTCGCCCCCACCTTCCAATGTCGCTGCTCCAAGACCTAGAACACCAAGCCAAAACCTCATCGCAAACAAGATTCACACCACCATTACCATACACTTATTTAAGATAGAGGGAGTACATGATCTCAACTCGTAAATTATAGAACCATTAAAAACACAAGAAGATGAGACTGGTCTCAACTCGAAACCAAGACATGACTCATCTCCGAACTGTAGAATAGTGCATCATTGTGTTGGGAAGGCTCTTCCCGGCATGAGTCGCTCATAAAAATCAATATATCCTAGCGGAAATACTGCGTGATGGTGACACTTTTTATGGAAGCCTGGTTTGCGGCTACCTCCGAGTAACACCATGGTAGTCTTGAGGATGAGTACTCAGTGTTGCACCTCTTGGAACATTTGTAGTTAGGATGGGGAGTTGATCACTAGTTGTTAGACCGAGCAGAGATACACTTGCAATTGAAACCCCTATCAAGTCGATTGGATGCTTTCGGATGAGCCGCTAGGTATGATCTGCTAGACATGATCTTACAACATCTCTAGCAGATCCCGCAAACCCCGGTACCGCAAAATTGGTTTGTGGTTTACCGAGAACCACTTATGTGGCATGTAACTAGACTACCATTGTGTTAATTCCCACAGTGCAGAATCCAAAATAACTTTCAAAATTTCATTCAATAATCCTTTGTAATGGATTATACAAGTTGTTATCGAAGGTCTTTGCTACTCATCTCAAGATTATTTCACCAGATATAATTTTTGCCGACTTAATTGTTGTTTGTCCTTGGTTAGTTGATCGCGGATAATGTGTTATTTTCTTATAAAGAGATCACACACTTGATGCATACAAAAGGGGGTTGTGATGGTTTGGTGGCTATTAAACTTATCATCAGTAAAGCTTATGGTCGTGTCAAGTGGCCTTTCCCATAGATGCTAATGATCATCATGGGGTTTCATGAGCAATGGTTTGCCTGTTTATGGAGCGTGTGTCATCGGTATCATATAAGGATAAAGTGAATGGAAACTCACAGATTACTCCTCAATGAGGGATGCAACAGGGTTATCCTTTGTCATCATATTTGTTCATAATCTGTGTTGAAGGTTTCTTAGAACTCATGCATCTGTCGGAAGTAGAGTGGTCTATTGAAATTTTCAAATTTGTCTTGGTGCAATGAGGATAAACCACCTTCTCCGCTGACGATTTTCATAATCTGATGAAGGTTAATGTTTCGGCAGCTGAGAAATTGCAAAACATTAGTCTTGTATGATTTGCAGTCGGGGATAATGATAAATAAAAATAAGTGTTATGCAGTGATTTGTAAATGGACTAGAGCTGCAAGCAAGTATGTGGTTCTTCAGACACTTGGCATACTAGTTGAATCTCACAACCAACGATAGCTACAACTCATCGTCTATATTTGAGCGTCAAAGAAAAAAGAATTTGAGTGTCCAAAGGAGAAGGTGTGGAGACACATACAAGGTTAGAAAGAGAGGCTACTAGCTAAGGCGGGTAAAGAATTTATGACCAAAGTTATAGCTCAGGCTATCACGACCTATGCAATGTCATGTTTTGATCTTACAAAGGGTCTATAAGATGAGATTGGCAGCCTTATTTTCCACTAAATATCATTGGATAAGCTGGGACCTTATATCGTATGACACGATCAAAGATAGACCCGGCATAGGTTTTCGAGACATCCGTATTTAAGTTTTCGAGACATCTGTATTTTCAGTCTAGTGATTCTTGCACGACAAATGCTGGAGGTTGCTTCAATAATCACCAGGTTCGTCCTGTGCCCAGGTTCTTAAGGCAAAGTACTTTCTCAATCGTTCAGTTCTAGAAGCAATACCTCATCCCGGCATGTCATATATGTGTCACAACATATGACGTGAGCCCAATTTGTTGATAGAGGGAATGAGGGGACCTGATTAGTGTTTTGCTTGATCAATGGACATCGGGAGGGTCTACTCGTCGGCTATTAAATCATTAGGGCTTGTCCTTTGCAGAATTGGTGTCTAACCCGACCAACCCGTTGACAGAGCGGTGGGAAGAAGATTTAGTACACGATCTGTTTGGAGATGAGGATTCAAAACACATTTTGTCAATTCCACTTGGGTGCGGCATGTAAGATTATGTTGCCTGGTATTAGGATTCTAAATTAAATTTTTGGTAAAATAAGCATATAATATCAGGGCAATCTTGAGTAAATTATGGACAACGCAAATACCAGTCAGGATATGAATTTTCATATGGCAACTTGGACATAACTGCCTACCTACACGTATGAATATCAAGAGGAAACATGTTGATTTGCACACCAAATGTCCTGTATGTGGGATCTTGATGAAGACGGTGGTCATATATTCTTGAGATGCAAATTCATGATTCAAGTCTGGCATTGTGTTGATATGGAAGTAGAGGTGATAAAGTTTTTGGATTTTCGAAACCCTATGGCAATGTACGAGAAAATCTGGGCACTGTCGCATGTGAAACAGAAGCATATTCTAATTTATTGGGGTGGCCCGAAGTTCCTACGTACTTAAATTTCATTTTGTTCGAGTTTTCTTTTTGTCGCCGAGAATGTAATAAGGTGTCCCATGAATCTTTAGTTTATGGTCATAGGCGAGTGTACCGATGACTTGGTGGATCTTGTACTCGCCGTATTTCGTTTCAGATTTGGTAGCCAGCAATTGTGCTGCGCTCGATTTTAAGGGAATAACTATTCCAAGTTTTAAAAAATAGTATATACTTGAAGGGTCAACACACTGACCTCAAACGCGGGTATCAACGACCTATCACGAATCATTATAAACCATTTGTACAAGGTAGTAGTACTCCTATATTAATGGTACTAGGGAAAGAGAAATTAAGAATCCAACTGCGTTATGATAATTTAATTGAACACTATATTTACAAAAATTAAAAGAACTTTCAAGTCCTATTCGCATAAAGTCGGTACAATTCAGTTGCGTTCTAGTCATCTATACTACTTGATTCCTTTAATGTTTTTCCCCTACCCGGACAGAGTAGTCATTCCCACATTACAGAAAAAGGCTACCAAGCCCATGGCTTCATGCCGACATAGAAGGATATGTCGTCGGCCTAAGAGTTTGGCACCTCGTTGATTATTTATAACACATGTTGTACTAACTCATCTGGAATCATGTTGAACTGTAGAAGTTGTACCTAAGGGTGACGGCACATCAGCTTGAGAGAAGGCAAAGAATCCCTAGCCACCCGGAGACCGAACAATAGATCTGGTTAGAGATAGATTTCTCCTAGGTGGCACCATTTGGTTCATGTATAAACAGAAAGCGTTTATACCAAACATGTTTTTCCTAATGTCATCCAATCCCACGATGTATGCATCAAGAGCCTCACATTCTTGTACGCACACCGGGGAAGGGTGAACATACAAGAACATGGAAATGGTTGCTACATGCAGTATTGTAAGCTGGGTTAGAACCAATGAATCATATACATATATATGGTTCTGACCTGCCGGTAGTAGGTTTGTTGGTGGACATTCACTTTTATTTAACTATTACATTTTGTTTTATGGTTTTTATGGAGTCTGGTTGTCAGGTGAGAACTGAATATACCAAATAAATAATAGACACCAAATTTTTTTTAAGATAAAGATGGGGTGATTTCTGGTGACCAATTCACCGAAGTGAAACAAAACGATAGTGTAGTAATCATCCGGACCAACCATCGTCCACGTCTCTTTATGTCAGCGTGTTGCACCCCTTTCCTTCTTCCGCCTAGCATGCAAGCCGTGTTTCTCTTTTGCCTCCTCCGTAGGGCCGCCCAAGCGAAGACTTGTCCTGCACAAGGCAAGCGCGCCGCCCAGGCCCAGCCCCGTGGCACGCGAGGAACCAACTCCATAAGACATGTACCACACCATGATCTGAAAACCCAAGATCCTCCATGATTTTGAGTTCAGGAAGACACAATGCTAAGGGCAATGAGTCAATGCTAACCTGATCTAGCACCGACGGGACTTCGGCGAGCCAGATTCCTCACCATCTAGCCTAGTCTGGCGAAGTCCGTGCGACACAGAACCGAGATGCTGCAATTATTCTTGGCATATGCTGCAAATGTTTTTGTGAGAATCTGCACATATTATCCTCCCATGATGCATCTGTGTGTTAATTGTATTCGAGAATTTGTTGTGACTGATGGGGATTCGCTACGACTAGTGG
Organism: Avena eriantha; assembly: GCA_910589775.1. NCBI lineage: Eukaryota > Viridiplantae > Streptophyta > Magnoliopsida > Poales > Poaceae > Avena > Avena eriantha. Next base: position 78,834,940 of record OU342744.1, on the reverse strand, counting down.
GGATTTTGCAGCATACACTTTTTTTCATCGGTGTCTTTGAAATGTTATGTCATTTCTACAAGATTTGGACCACAGTGGGGAAAAATGCAGCAACAAGGGTGTACTGCTATTTTTTTGGTAGAGGGTTGAGGGTTGCGTAGGTCGAGCGGACGATATTTCATGTATTATAATGATCAACCGGTGGGTAAAGTGGACCAGGACCATGGAACCTCCCGGTCGTCTAGATGATGCCTAGCATACTCCTAATCAAAAATAACGTGAAGACTCTTTTCCTCGTCCATCACCACAGAAGGTGAACATCTTGCATGTGGCTTTTAGCTTTGTGCATGTGTGGTGTAATAGACCTCAATTCCCCATGGACATTTTATTCTTTTCCTCATTTTGTCGGGGACATGTGAATGCAGAGTGGTCGTTGTTGTCTTTGTTAGCGCTGCAAGGCTTCCCGCCTCACTTTCTTTAGGTTTCCGTATGAGAGGAATCGAACGGAAACATCACAAAGAAATTCCAACGTGGTTCATATCAATTGCACACATTTAACATAATCAATTTTTAATATAAATCTCGAAATTTAGATATTAAATAAATTATTTATGGAATATACACGAGAAACTTGTGAAAAAAGTTGATGTGTCAATTATCATGCACTCACATAAATTATTTCAAATTCTACTGTACGTCTGCACTAATTAACATTGTGTAACATGCATGAAGCAAATGTACGGTGTGCGGGTGCGGTGAGTTATTTAGAATTGGTAGCAAATTATATTAGGACGTAGGACAAATATGTTTCGAGGATTCTTGCACTACTTTTATAGAAGATTTTACCCATAACAAGTCACATGATGTGGATCTTGATGACTTCTTGTCTGAGCTAAAAGTGTTGCAAGTACCTTTGCCAGATGCTTTGATGTCAGCGCTTGAGATTCTTTAATTTGCTAGTCATGAATTAGCTAAGTTTGGTAGATTGAATAACCATACTGCTGTATGGTTAGGGTCTGGGCCAGATTGTATTTTGGATACCCTCCTCAGGGATTTTAGCCAATTTTTGTGCAGGTGATACAGGTAATTACGCTCCAGATCCTAAAATATGAGCACAAACCGAGTTAGCAGTAGAGAATTAAAAATCGCGCGGTACAACTGGTCAGTAGAAATCTGCAGCAGTAATACCACGAATTTTTAATTAAAACCTTCATTAATTCATTATAAAAACTATCAAAATATTCTGAAACTTTGGGGTATCAAATAGCACAACCTAAACATAATGAACCAATTATCACACAAGTTCTTGCAATGATCGATAGCTAGATCTAAACGAAATCCTATCAAAACTATATGGTGGTCATCATCTAACTATTCTTGGATCTCGCATTTCTTCGCACGAGTGCTCATCTATAAGTTTTGAACAAGATGAGATTAGAAAAGAAAGATCAAGGATTACAAGAATCTAATAAGTACAAAGTTTTGAGTTCATCCTACAAAGAGTCTTCCTTCTATGTTTTAAAACAGAGAAGTATGGGAATTGAAGTGATAAGAAGATACTAGAAAGAATTGTAAGATGAGAATAGATAGAATGAAATAGGGTTTATATTCATATGATTTTCCTATTCTAATCCTAGGTCACGATCCTACAGTCAACACACTGCTCTGATACCATTCTGTAAGACCCTCGCCTGATAAGGCTGAGTTCCTATGTATAGTGCCAATCCCTGGACCGGTTCACTGGCACACACAGTATAGATGAATACCAAAGAATATAACAGTGCATCATTATTACATCGAATGATCCAGAATCTATAATTATTACATAATGCATAGCTCAAAGGCTAGCTCAAATAGTTCAATAGCATACGGAAGCATAAACAGATAGTAGGCTCCAACTTCAATTGTGCCATAGGCGAACAACTGCTAAGTGGAGTATCGCGACCTATTTGATCACTCAAAATCGGTATAAACTACAAGGAAAATCCTACCACAATATATAGGATATAGCATAGCATAGTAGTTCCTACACAATAACTACAGAAATATACTACACATGCATAAGGGAAAATAGTAGGACAATGGTATGAACAAAATAGCATCTACTTGCCTTTGTTGTAGATGTAGTCGATTAGATAATCCTCACAATTATAATGGTTGCACTCGTCGCACTCAAAAGACTTGCAATCACAATGCTCGCAATCATAGCTTTTGCGATTATAGTAGTTACACTCCTCGCAATCTATCGTTCAAAAGCAAAAGCACAACAACATATCATTCAAACATTGCAATCATGCAACCATAACATAATACAATAAAACAGTGATGATCCAATGCATGCATGATGATTTAATATGTCATAATGGTTGTAATTAGTTATCTAAACAATACTAGATCACATGATGCATGTAGAAGTGTTTTAATGCAATATAGTATTTGTTATCCAAATTTCAATTGCCAATAAAGGGGTTTTAATATAACTGTTGTAGCTTCTATACTAGTTGCCGAATTAAATTTGTATCTTAACTGTAATGGATAGAGGGCTTTAATACGAACCAGTAGCAATTGGATTCACCCTAATCGGAGTTATAGATCTTTTTCTAGGATTTATTTAGTGTTTAATGGAGTTTAATTAATCTGAACAAATCATACTAACAACAAACAAAACTAAGTACAAATATGAAAACTTCGCAAGATTATGGACTTAGGGACATATTACTCATATTTTTCGGATCTATAGATTATTTACCTTGAATTTAATGATTTAAAAGGCCAATAATAATACTAATTAATTATTCGCAAGTAATCTATACAGCAAAACCCAGATCTAAATAAATATTATCAAACTACATGAAATTATCTTCAATTTGATATATTATATGTAATTTTTAACATAGTATAAATTTTCTATGAATTTTACAAGTTAGATCTATAATCTGCAATTTTAAATTCGAATAGAATATTTCAGGGAATATTCCGCTGACTGGACAGGTTGACCGTGCAGGCTGACTGGGACTAGACGCTGACCTGACGATGATGTGGCGGTGACGAGGCAACTGATCGGGACGATTGAATCTCGACCGTCGGGATGAGATCCGGTGGCTAGAAGAGAAGTTGACTCCAAATAGGCCCGACTTTGCCTCACAAAAGACTAGAAACAGATCTGTGTTAGAGAGACAAATCTATAGGTCAAATCGAAAAACTTTGAACATGAAAGTTGTGGAGAATGATTAGTTCTACCTTTTCACCAAACGAATGTGGATTTGAAGAAACGAGCGCGAGGAGATCTTGGAATTACGCCATCAGATCTGAAATATTGCGTTGCGAAATTCTCCGGCTGTGGTGGATGAAAAGAGGTGAGGTTTGTCGGAACTAAAAGATTTCGACGATATCTACAACTTTCGTGTTGAAGCCGAAGGTATCCGACTAAGTTTAGATGGGTTTAGAAGCGAAATACGATTCGGTAGGGTGTAGATTCGGGATTTCGAGAAGGAAAAGTGTTATATCTGTGGCTCCGAGGGATTATTTAGGCTTTTAAGATGGTGGGAGAATAGATCTTAAAGTAGAGAACAAGTAGAAACAAACGGAAGTCAATTCGGAGTTATAGATAAAAAGTTATAGGTGTTTGAATAGAGATAGGTTTAGAAATCAGATTTTCACACGATTAAAGCAATCCCTGGATCGATCCCTCCCGTGCTGCTGCTGGTTCGGTCGGCTGAGTGGGCTGGCCGGTGGCCCATTTCGTTTTTTTCCTATTTCTTTTTTTTTCTATTTTGGTATTTTTTATATCTTTTGCATACGAACTCCAAATGATATGATTCTTGTTTCTAAATTTTTCTAAAATTCATTAGATTATTATAGTATTATATTTGTAACATTTTTACTAGTTTTAAGATGGTTGCTTTATAAATGTCTATATATTCCTTATAGGAACATTTCGACAAATCAACTATTGGATTTAGATATTAGGATTTGGATTCAATTTTTGGGAACTTTGCATGGATGCAATGCAATGCTTATGAATGCTTCATGATTTTCATTTTTACAAACATTCACACATAAACTAAAACTAAAACTCAATTCACGCATTTTTGATTATATGGCTACTATGCAATATTTCTAAATAGTTTATTATGGTTTATTTTAGTCACTCAATTAAGACACACAATGCTACAAATCCCAAAACAACAAGTTCATTCATATAACATAAAGGAACATAGTTTTTAACATCCAATAAAATAGAGATGTCATGTTATCTTCTCTCTTTTCAGGCAAGTGGTGAAAAGCATCTAGAATGGTTTCATAAATCGAAGTAGAGACTTAAAGGGTCAAATAGGGAAATTAGAATATCACTCCACCATAATTGGGAAAGTCATTTTATTCCCTCTCTTTAATCATCTAAGCATGGTTGGATATTTAAAGAATCAAATGGTTGAAAAGAAAAATAAAAACAAGTTGGATAGTCATGTTAATCCAATCTCATACAAGTTTCTGAATTCAAGGAAGGAAAATCATATCAAAAAGTTTCTTTTCTTTGAGAAATTTTAACAAAGTCAAACAATTCAACCAAGTTATTTTATTTACTTTACATACCAAAATTCGGAGAAATTTTGGGATGTGACACCTATCCTATGAATCAAACAGGCCCTAACATTCCTGCACGTACACGATGTTTGGTGAAGATAATGGGCGCTACGTGTGCGTTAGCTAGCGTTCGTAGCGATGTTTGGGATAGTGAGGTTCCCAAGAACAACATATATAGCATCGGGCTACCACTGCGTAGTGGATTTGGGCAGTCAGTTTATTCAAGTACTACATTTTTTTGGCAAAATATTGTTGTCAATGAATAACTCAATTTCCCGACAATTTTTTAAGGACGTAGATACACGGTGCGCGGTTACCAGTTAGCTCTACACAGTGCCCCCTCCTGTCCGAATTAAATTATTTTCAAAAACAGAAGTTGGTCCTTGGGCCTGATAGGGACACATTCCAAAATTAGAAACCGGTCCTGAGACCAACTCTCGGTTAGTTTTTGGCGCAGGGGAGCGCGCCCCATCGCTAGGACCAGGCACAAAAATTGCCCCAAAAGAACTCTACCTGTTTTCTTCTTTACTCCAGCGTAGAAAACTCCACGGATCTAGTAGTTCTTAGAACAGAAATTACATGCAACTAGACCAACAAAGAAAAAAAATCAGCAGGATCCACTACATCTGGCGTGCTAGATTCTGAAAAAAAGGCAAGGCTTCTTCTGCATTGGAAAACATAGCTTCTATTCACAAAGCAAATGTAGATGTAAATTTTGTTGCTGGAGAAGCATGCTTCCATTCACACCAAAAACCAAATAGCATCAGAATCGCATTTACATGTAACAAACAATATTCTAGCAGGTTTCTGAGATGAAAACCAATACTTTGTACTGTAACCTCCAACCACACAGATGGTGCAAAAGGAAATAGTGTAGCTACTCCACGAATCAAAAACAGCGTGCACATTCTCCAAGTTTTTTCTCACTCAAAAAAGTGTAGGGCGGCATGACTTCTTCTTCGGCTGGTTTGAACACAAAAGCATCATCTGTAAAAGGATGACAGAAGAAATTAGGTACTCTTGGTCTTATTGAGAAACACAATTAGTAACATATATGTATATCTGCAGAATTAAACGGCATCAAAAAACTTCATGCTATTTTCTTACAAAAACTGATGTATAGTGTACTTGCTTCTGAATCATGTAAATTAGCTACTACAAAAAAAAAACTCTCTACAATCTTATTTCATTGTCGCCGGTTAAAACTTTGCCTAAATCGGCGACAATGAAATCGGATCGGAGGTTATACTTGCTTTTGTATACAAATTCCAGCAGAAATATGTTCTATGTTTTCACAGGTATGGACTTCAACTATCATACCGGTGGTTTGGATCTAAAATGTTCTAGTCCTAGAGCATGAAGATGAGCAAAAGGTGGCAAACAAGCAAGTCGCAGATTATGCAGCCCATGACGAACAAGTTACATTGGTGGAACATGTTTCTAGTCATCAAATTTAAGTGCAACTTTGTTTGCATCCATTTCCTCAACCTCTAATGGTTCGGTGCAGCAAATAATAATTTGTGCCTCACCATATAGTTAATAGCAAATTTGACATCGCTAAATAGCATTAAAGTGGTGGCATGTAACAAATTGATGAAAAGAAGATGTCTCATACTGTATATAAAATAGCGCTAAAGTGGTGGCACGTAACAAATTGATGGAAAGAAGATGCCTCGTACTGTATATAAAATAGCGCTGAAGTGCTGGCATGTAAGAAAATCGCTGGTATATTGATGAAGTTACAGCCTATAGAAGAGAAAAATACATAGTAAAAACAAAAAGTTACATCATATAATGGGGGAAATAATACAGACTAACATGCTGGCATGTAAGAAAATGTAAAGTTATAACAAAATTATATCTTATGTATACATAGGATGGACATAATACTTACTGCCCTACAAACTAACATGCTTAGCATGGCATGTAAAAAAATGTAAAATTAGTACAAAACTTACATCCTATGTACATATAGAATGGACATAATAACAGACCAGCCTACAGGCTAAAATGTTGGCATGTAATAAATTGTAAAATTACTACAAAAGTTACATCCTACGTATACATAGGACGGACATAATACAGACCGTCCCGTCCTTCAGAATAACATGTTGTAATGTAAGAAGATGTAAAATTGATACAAAAATTACATCCTATGTATACATAGGATGGACATAATACAGACTATCCTTCAGACTAACATGTTGGCATGTAAGAAAATGTAAAATTGCTACAAAAGTTACATTCTATGTATATGGGGGGAATAATATAGCACTATTCCCTGTTATAACCTACAACCTGATGAGCATTGCATGAATCACTATATGTGAGAAACTAGCAAAATAACAAACAACATGGATCAGAGCTACATGTTGTCATGAAATAAAAAGTGATGACAATTACTACATGCTATTACACAGAAGTTGCATCCTGAAACACAAAAAGGATAAGATAAACATCCAAGTCCTATACACAATAAAATACTTCCTAGTACATACATAAGGTTGAGCAAAATTCCCAATATACATCCCCAGTTCCCCACTACCAAAAAGGACAACCTAACACATGCAGATACTCAAAATGAGCATAACAATCATGGATGTACTAAGTACTAACACAAATAATTCTATCACCTCGACTTAGAGATGAAGTTTCCCTACAAGGTTCTGACAGATAGAATTTATGAATCCCCTTTCAAATTACAACCTAGAAGAAACAAAAAACAGATGAACCAGCTATGGATTTTCAAAGGTTCTAATCATTAAATCCACCACTATTAGGTGTGGGGTTCAAGATTGATAACCGAAATCATACCCAAAAACTATTGCGGCAGACTCGATACGTAGGAGTGCAGTGAGGTCATCCAAATCGCCTGCAACACAACCTGGAAACCCCTACCTGTGATGGGGATGAAAAGAAAATCAGGCTTAAGCTCATCAACCTCACGATACCACAGAAGAGAGAGAGAGAGGGGAGATTAGGAACTAAGATACTCACCGGCTCAAGTCGAGCATTGTATTGTTAAAAGCAAGCAAGGCAGCAGGCAGTCAGACCCTAGTCAAGTTTCACTAGTAGAAAATGGGCCTTTGGTTCGGGCCATTAGTCCCGGCCGTGGCTACGGCCGGGACTAATGGTCCGAACCAGACGGCCCGAGGAGGTCGAGGCACTATGTCCCGGTCCGTAAGGAACCATTAGTCCCGGTTTGAGATACAAACCGGGACAAATGGGTCTGGACCGGCGCGCGTGCTCCTGGCTGAACCTTTAGTCCCGGTTCGTATCTCAAATCGGGACTAATGGCCTGGCCCTATATATATGCACCCAGCCCTCCACTCTCTCCTGTTTTTTTCCTATGTGAGAGGTGGGTATAACTTTGTGCTAACTTTTTTTCTTCATATGCACTAGAGGTGTTCGGTGAAATGCCTATTAGAGCGATGCCACTTGAGTTCACACAAGACAAAATATGATATGAGGTGCCAGAGCGACACTTAAGGTTTCTCCTCTTTGTTTTGAAGTGTCCTAAAAGGTTAGCAACTATTTTCTTGTTTTGACTGCGCAGTACTAATTTAAGCATCGTGATTGCGTTTGATATATATGCATGGTTGTATGATGCAGATGAGCCACCCATGGATGTACGGTGACCGACGCTCTGACGCTTACAGAGAAGGCGTGCGTTCTTTTCGCCTTGTGGACGAGGCGAACAAGCGGCGGGATGGTTTTATGTGTTGTCCATGTGTTGAGTGTCGGAATGAGCAGGCTCACACTTCCTCAAGAGTCATTCAGAGCCACCTGCTTCGGTCCGGTTTCATGTCCGGCTATAATGTTTGGACCAAGCACGGAGAAAGAGGGGTTATGATGGAAGACAGCGATGAAGAAGAGAACGGTGATGACAACTACCGATCTATGTTCCCTGAATACGATGATACCGTAGTTGAAGATAATGAAAAAGAAGGGGGTGAAGAACGGGAACCAGATGAGCCCGTTGATGATTTTGGTCGAGTCATTAGTGATGCAAGGCGAGACTGCGACACAGAAAAGGAGAGGTTGCAGTTCGAGCAGATGTTACAGGACCACAACACATTGCTGTATCCAACTTGTGAAGATGGCCAGAAGAAGCAAGGTAGCACACTGGTTCTTGTTGAAGTGGAAGGCAGAGACCGGTATATGACTGACTCAGGATTTGAAAAGTTGCTGGTAATAATGAAGAAGCTGCTTCCAAGAAATAACCAATTGTCCTCCAGTATGTACAAAGCAAAGAAACTTGTCTGCCCTCTAGGATTAGACGTGCAGAAGATACATGCATGCCCTAATGACTGCATCCTCTACCGCGGTGAGAAGTACGAGAATATGGATAAATGCCCGGTATGCACTGCATTGCGGTATAAGATCAGAAAAGATGACCCTGGTGATGTTGAGGGCGAGCAACCCAGGAAGAGGGTTCCTGCCAAGGTGATGTGGTATGCTCCTATAATACCACGGTTGAAACGTTTGTTCAGAAATAAAGAGCATGCCAAGTTGTTGCGATGGCACATGGAAGACCGTAAGAAAGACGGGATGTTGAGGCACCCTGCTGATGGTCGGCAGTGGAGAAAAATCGAGAGAGACTTCCCAGACTTTGCTGGTGACGCAGGGAACTTATGGTTTGGTCTAAGTACCGATGGCATGAATCCTTTTGGGGAGCAGAACTGCAGTCACAGCACCTGGCCCGTGACTCTATGTATCTACAACCTTCCTCCTTGGTTGTGCATGAAGCGGAAGTTCATTATGATGCCAGTGCTCATCCAAGGCCCGAAGCAACCCGGCAACGACATTGATGTGTACCTAAGGCCATTAGTTGATGAACTTCTACAGTTGTGGGCCAAACCAGGTGTACGTGTGTGGGATGAGCACAAACAGCAGGAATTTGACCTACAAGCGTTGCTGTTCGTAACCATCAATGATTGGCCTGCTCTTAGCAACATTTCAGGACAAACGAACAAATGATACAATGCATGCATGCACTGTTTAGATGAGACTGAAAGTATATATCTGGATAAATGTAGAAAGAATGTGTACCCGTACAATCGTCGTTTTCTTCTGCCCAGTCATCCCTTAAAGAAGAAAGGCAAGCATTTCAATGGCAAGGCAGAAACCCGGACGAAGCCTATCCCCCATAGTGGTGCTGATGTATTTGGTATGGTCAAGGATTTGGATGTAATCTTTGGAAAGGGTCCTGGAGGACAACCTGTTCCGAAAGACCCCATTACCGGACACACACCCATGTGGAAGAAGAAATCTATATTTTGGGAGCTACCCTATTGGAAAGTGCATGAGGTCCGCTCTGCAATCGACGTGATGCACCTGACGAAGAATATTTGCGTGAATATTCTAGGCTTCCTGGGCTTGTATGGGAAGTCAAAAGATACCCCGGCAGCACGGGAGGACCAGCAACATCATAAAGGACGAGACGGCAAGCATCCAGGGCAGTTTCAAGGGCTTGCCAGCTACGCTCTTACCAAAGAAGAGAAGGAAATCTTTTTTGAAGTCCTTTTCAGTATCAAGGTCCCGTCTGGCTTCTCGTCGAATATAAAGGGAATAGTAAATATGAAAGAGAAATTTTTTCAAAACCTAAAGTCTCATGACTACCATGTGCTTATGACGCAATTACTTCCGGTTGCATTGAGGGGAATTCTACCAGAAAATGTTCGACTAGCCATTGTGAAGGTATGTGCATTCCTCAATGCAATTTCTCAGAAGGTAATCGATCGAGAAAGTCTATCAGGGTTACAGATTGATGTGGTCCAATGTCTGGTCAGCTTCGAGTTGTTGTTCCCGCCATCCTTCTTCAATATTATGACACACCTCCTAGTTCACCTAGTCGAAGAGATTATAATTCTCGTTCCTGTGTTTCTACACAATATGTTCCCCTTCGAGAGGTTCATGGGAGTCTTAAAGAAATATGTTCATAACCGTGCTAGGCCAGAAGGAAGCATCTCCAAGGGCTATGGAACAGAGGAGGTCATTGAGTTTTGTGTTGACTTTCTTCCTGACCTTAAGCCGATTGGTGTTCCTGAATCTTGGTATCAGGGGAGGATGACTGGAAAAGGCACACTAGGAAGGAAATCAATGGTATGTAGGGACGAGCATTCTTTCACTCAAGCACACTACACAGTTCTACACAATTCCACCGTGGTGGCTCCGTATATCGAGAAACACAAGAATATTCTACGCTCCGAAAACCCGGGGAAGCCTGAAACCTTGATTAAAGGGGAACACGAGAAGAATTTTGGCAATTGGTTGCAGACACATCTCATGAATAACACCACTGTTGGAGATGAGTTGTATTCATTGGCCAGGTTACCATCTTTGACTATATGTACTTTCCAAGGGTACGAGATAAATGGGAATACATTTTACATGATCGCCCAAGGTAAAAAGAGCACCAACCAAAACAGTGGTGTCCGCTTTGATGCAACAGATGACAATGGGCAGATTGACACATATTATGGGTACATAGAGGAGATATGGGAACTTGACTATGGACCTACTTTTAAGGTCCCTTTGTTTCGGTGCAAATGGGTCAAGCTGACAGGAGGCGGGGTACATGTAGACAAAAAGTACGGCATGAAAACAGTGGATCTCAACAATCTTGCGTACATGGATGAACCATTCGTCCTAGCCAACGATGTGGCTCAGGTTTTCTATGTGAAGGACATGTCTACCAAACCGAGAAAAAGGAAAGATAAGCAAAAGAGTACATAATACGATGAGCCAAAGCGCCACATAGTTCTTTCATAGAAAAGAAACATCGTGGGAGTGGATGATAAGACAGACATGTCAGAAGATTACAACAAGTTTCATGAAATTCCGCCCTTCAAAGTGAAAACTGACCCAAACATCCTGTTAAATGATGAAGATTCTCCATGGCTACGGTGCAGAAGAAAACCACAACACTAGATGTTGGTGATGTGTAATAATGTATTAAACCTTTTATTTGAGACATAAATCTATGTAATTAAACCTTTTATTTGAGACATAAATCTATGTAATGTATTAAACCTTTTATTTGAGACAGAGGTGGGAACTGGTGGAAAGCGCGGGAACGCAGTGGCGCGGGAAACTTTCATCCCGGGTGGGGGCTCAAACCGGGACAAAAGATGGGGGGGCTTATCTGGGGGAGGCTTATCTGGGAGGGCCTTATCTGGGGGGTGGCTAACCTTTAGTACCAGGTGGGGGCTCAAACCGGGACTAAAGCTGTCGGTAGGATAAGGACGTGTGGGTGGACACACTGCTCGATGAGATAAAGCATGTAGCGCACGACGCCCTGTTGGAGGAAGAAGACAAAGTAGAAGCGGCGCCGTGCCTATAAAAGGAGCATCGATACGCCATGGCAAGCAACTCAACAAGCCAACATGGATGGAGAGTTTCATCCCCATGGTTGGAGGAAAGGGTTGGGAAATCTCTCGTGGCGGAACTTCTCGAAGATGCCCTTGGTGCACACGCCCTATGGCATCTTCGGAAGTTCCGCCTCGGAAAATATTTTCCTGCTAGCCCGTGAAAGACTCCATCTCCGCCTCCCTGGGGTTAGAGGTATGGTGGAAGCCATGGGATAGAGTGGAGAGAGGCGGCATATATGAGTGTAGATGTGCTATGGCAACGACCAAGCCAACATGGATGGAGAGTTTCATCCCCATGGATGGAGGAAAGGGTTGGGAAATCTCCCGTGGCGGAATTTCTCGAAGATGCCCTTGGTGCACACGCCCTATGGCATCTTCGGAAGTTCCGCCTCGGAAAATATTTTCCTGCTAGCCCGTGAAAGACTCCATCTCCGCCTCCCTGGGGTTAGAGGTATGGTGAAAGCCATGGGATAGAGTGGAGAGAGGCGGCAGATATGAGTCTAGATGTGCTATGGCAACGACCAAGCCTAAACCCTAAACCCTAAAGGGGCTACCTCGTACGGAGAAAGCTACAGGGGTAGACAATCCGAGGCCCCCGGTTTAGGGTTTCGCCGGAGGAAGACCACCGGAGCGTCGGAATCACATGAAAATAGCAAAATGGTTAATAGTTTGACTAGTTAGAATAATTATTTTATAAAACAGAAAATGGATTTGAATCTCTGATTCAAATTCAAGCACTTTTTATGTTAAAAATAGGCAAAATATAATAGTTAATTCATTTTTAAATTGGAAATGGCAAAATGGTTATTAGTTTCACTAGTTAGAATAATTATTTTATAAAACAGAAAATAGATTTGGATTACTTATTCAAATTCAAAAACTTTTCATGTTGAAAATTTTCTCAAATTCATAAGTATGCAAAAACTGTATAATTCAAATGTTTAAAAAATCTAATAATTACAAATTGTAATATTTGAAAAAACATGCGCCAACTTAGGCCAAGCACGCGCAAATTTGGGCCTTTAGTCCTGGCCCAGAACACCATCCGAGACTAAAGGCTCGACAGGCGAAAAGGCATCCAAGGCCTTTAGTCCCGGTGCATGGCTGGAACCGGGACTAAAGACCTCCTTTAGTCCCGGTTCCAGCCACGCACCGAGACTAAAGGGTGGTGGTGGTGGGGGGGGGGGGTTACTTAATGCGCCGCTTCTTCCCCGGTCGAATCCATCGACCGAAGGAAGCACATCGCGAGGAGCTGCGTTACGCCGCCAGGCTGCCAAATCTTCTGCGCCGTCCTCGGCCGCGCCTCCCCGGCTGACCTCCCCGCGTCATGCCTCCCCTCGCCGCCACGAGCTCCTCCCCGCGTCGCGCCTCCCCGGCTGAACGCCCCGGCCACCATACCTCCCCAAGCCGCCGCGACCACCCACGCCGCCACGAGCTCCGCCATAGCCCCGGCCTCGCCCCTCCCCTCGCTGGTCGCCACCGCCACCGCTGGTATAGAAAAATATTTGTATATAGGAAATTTATTTTTATATATAGAAATATTTGTATATAGGAAATATTTTGTGTATAGGAAATATTTGTATATAGAATTTTTTTGTATATAGAAATATTTGTATATAGGAATTATTTGTATATAGGAATTTTTTTGTATATAGAAATATTTGTATATAGGAATTATTTGTATATAGGAAGTTTGTATAAAGAAAATATTTGTATATAGGAAATATTTGTATATAGAAATTTTTTGTATATAGAAATATTTGTATATAGGAATTATTTGTATGTAGGAATTATTTGTATATAGGAAATATTTGTATGTAGAATTTTTTTGTATATAGAAATATTTGTATATAGGAATTATTTGTATATAGGAAATATATTTTTATATATAGGAAATATTTGTATATAGGAAATATTTTGTATATAGGAAATATTTGTATATAGAATTTTTTTGTATATAGAAAATATTTGTAATATTTGTATATAGGAAATATTTGTATATAGAGGGTTAGGGCATCACTAGAATTTTGCTATTGTTTAGTATTATTGTAGCAAATTGCGTGTTCATATTATTGTTTAGTGTTATTTTATGCAACAATATTAAATGAAAAATGTTATTGTGTGCATTTTGTAGAAAACTATGGATCCAATCCAGAGAGACCTAGCACAAGAAGAAATTCTCGAGGATATGATCAACGACACCCCCCATGTTGATCCACCCGAATCTCCGTCGATTTATCTGAACCCCTCCGGTGAGGGAGAGGAGGTCAACCGAAATGATCAAGGAGAAGCCGACGGCTCCGGTGGTGGAGAAGCCGACGGCGAGGTATATATATGAAGTCTAGTGATCAGTAGATGCATTAACTGAGTTGTATATATATATATTGATGAATGTTTCTTCTCTTAGGCCTCCACATCGAGCAAAAAATATTCCAAACGAGGCCCGGCCAAAAAGTTGGATGCATCTACGCGTTATACAATTACGCGGGTATCACCACGGGGTGAACCGGTGGAACCCGAAAAGGCTAAAACTGTATTTCAACAACAATGCGGAGTTATGGTTAGGGATCGCATCCCGATCACCGTTCGAGAGTGGAATAAGACCAAAGGGGCGAAAGAGGGTGAGTATGTCTCTGACAGGTGCAAAGAGGGACTTTGGAATGACCTCATGACACATTTCACCCTGCCAGAATGTGAGGATGATGCCGACACAGCTGCATTGAGGAAGAAAGTCAAGCAGTGGACTCTTACGAAGATGGCCGAACTATTCAAGAACTGGAAGAAAGCATTATGGCAAAAGTATCAGAAGACGAAGAAGACTCCTAAATTTGAATGCTATCTAACGAAGCAGCAGGCTAACTGGGATGCATTTGTGAAGTACAAGGAGTCACAACCTGCTATGGAAATGTCGGAAAAAAACAAGAAAAATGTCGCGATGAAGAAATATCACCATCACCTGGGGCCAGGGGGCTACGCGGCTACCATGCCAAAGTGGGATGCTAAAGAGAATGAGCTGCTTGCTAAAGGGATCACTCCAGAACCAATACGCGAAGAATGGGATCTGAGGGCAAGGAATTGGTTCCTTGGGCATGCCAGTGAGTATGACGAAAGTACAGGGGACCTTATTTGCAGTGACGGGATTAGGATACCCCGAGATACATGGCAGAAAGTGGTGAAGGAGATTAAAGCGGGGACAACAAAGTTCTGTCCCGATAGAGAGAAAGACTTGCTGACAAAGGTCCTCGGGAATGACGAACGCGGAGGACGTGCACGAGGCCTTGGCCCTAGTTATACGTGGGAGATGGGGTTTCCCAAAGACAGAGATACTTATAGGAGCCGAGAGAGAGCAAAGAGGCGACGACAGGAGGAGGAGGGAGACAAGTTCACCGAGTTGATAGGAACACTTCGAATGCATCAGCAACAGATTGCCGAACTTCGAGGAGCAGCGCGCCTACAACATCATGTACTCAATATTACCGCCGTCCCATCTCAGCGGAAAAGCAGTGTGGCTGAATCGGAGGTCCCTTCTGACGATGCACATATGGTAGATGGCGGTCCCGGCTACCCCGTGGATGGAATCAAGGAGCAGGCATCTTGTGAGCTCCATCAGAAGGTGAAGAACCTATCCATCAAGGTGGCGGTCGGATGTGCTTTACCTTGTCCACCTGGCACACGCTGGCATGGTCGTGAGATTCCAGCTGGCTATGCTAAAGTTGGTGTGGATGAAATCGCAATGGGGTGGGACTCAATGGAGCTTGACATCCCTGGACCTGAAGGTGAGAGGACACTCGAAGAAGTACTGGGTGGTATCATTCTATGGGACAAGAACAACATCAAGCTTCCAGGCTGGACGCCAAAGCCAACACCGCCTCCGAGTGGTCGCATATCACCTTCACCTCCATCACCTCCAAGAAGCCCACCCCATGACTACGACCACCACAGCCCGAGTCCATCTTGATCTCCGCCGCAGCCTCCGATTAGTACTAAACGACGTAGGAGCCCAAAACGACAAATGTCGCCCTCCCAAGAGTACCTCATAAGAATCTTTCTATCAGACCTTACGATCGTACTGACGAGGAAACCGACATGATTGTAAAGGCCGAATGTGTTGCGCAGCTTCAAAAGAAGAAACCCGAGCCCGCCTCGATATACACCGAGAAGCAAAAAGCGTATGCACTTTCTTTTCTGAACACAAAATCGCAATATGACTTGCACCATAAGCCAGATGACTATCGACGCACACTTTAGAAGGAAGTGAAGAAGAGAAAATCCAGTAGAAGTGCAAGCGGGAGCAAATCATCAAGTCAAAGTGCAACCGGGAAAAGAAAGGACGTCCCCCAGCTCGGGGAACAGGCCAAAAAATCGACCCCACCCCTCAAGGTGGTATCCTATGACACTCCCTAGCAGGATATGGAAGAAGCTAAGAAGCCTGCGGCCGCTATGAATGTGACTGTTGAGGAATTGCTAGGTTCCCAGGACGACAAGTTACCCAAGGCTCAGGTAGTCCCTACATATGTCCTATGGAAGCCTCTGGTCAGCTTTGAGCAGTTCCAACAACTGCCAACACAAATGCGGAGTTTACATAAATGGTACTTGAAAGCCGTAAAGGAGGAGAGAATAATGATCGTGGTGAAAGTCCCACATGACTACTACTTCCGAGAAGAAGAGGTCCATGTTGAGTTTCCAGAACTCTTCCAGTTATACACTTTCGACGCCCTCGACAAAAGTCTCATGAGTTGCTATTGTCTGTAAGTTGTTGAATTCATTGTCTATATATAAGCTGTTCATTTTTTTCAGTTGTTCAGTTCATTGCATGTAATTATCCTAATTATATCCTTTTGTACTCTATTATTATGCAGAATGAAGATCATGGAATGTAAAAGAAGGTCAATCTTCAGTGTTGGGTTCATTGACCCAGATAAAATACATTGTCGGACGCTAAAGGAAAAACCCGAGGACACACAGGAAAACCTTCTAAGGTTTCTAACAGAGCAAAATTTCTGTGACCACATACTGTTTCCTTACAATTTCGTGTGAGTGTCTTACTCTATTATACACATTCTCTTTTGCTTACTCGATGTTAAGTGTAATTGATGAGTTACTGATGTATATATAAACGTGTATAGTTTCCACTGGATTCTCATGGACATTCAACTTGATAAGGGAAGAGTTGAAGTCATGGACCCATTAAAGAGACCCCTGGAACAGTTTAGTGACATGCAGGACATGCTCAAGAGGTAATTTTTGCGCTACAGCGGTCTCCTTCGTTAATTTCCTGAGATATCACGTAATAAATAACTCATTCATTTTCTTACCGGGTAGGGTTTGGAACAAGTTCAAGACTGGGGATCGTGGACACCGCCGCTTTGACCACCGCCTTGACCCGAAAAAACCCACCCGGGAATGTCTACAGTAACAAAGTCTGATCTGGCACGTCTAAGAAAGGCGTCCCTTTCATATATAGTACATTTATCAGATGAGTGAGAGAAGAATACAATAGTATACTAGCTATCAGAGGAGCTAAACTAGTACATATATGTCTTACAAACAAATGATAAATGTAATTTTCATCTAGTTGGATGGTAAAAGAATGATTAAGTCCTATTCGCTTGCTAGTTAGACTAATACTCCCTCCGTTTTAAAATATAAGATGTTTTAGTTTTGTGAAAAGAGTGTATCTTAGACCTCTTTCAGTGCGTAGGTTCACTTCAAACCTAAACGAATCTACACATCAGAAGATGTCTAGATACACTTATTTTATAAAACTAAAACACATCTTATATTTTGAAACGGAGGGGGAGTAGGTAGCAGGGCACCAGGTAGCCTCGTGGTAGGGGAATAGCGCACACAAATCAGAGCACGAATCAGCATACATGGGGCTCAAAAAAGGGGGGGTCGAGATGTGATGCGCTACTAACCTTGTCTATAGACAAAATCTGAAGAACAGAGGAACCATAGCAACGCAAAATTCCCTCCAACAGGTCGACCAAGGATGAACAGCGTAAGCGCAGATCGTACACAAATAAATGCATCACATAGGGATAGAAGCTGTGGGGCAAACTCGCCGGAAGAAAAGTTTGAGATCGACTGAAAGGCACCCGGGAGTGAGAGCGGCGCGGGAGGCTCCGCCGCTAGCCCTGAAACCTGCCGAGACCGTCTCCATAGATTACATCGCCGGGTTGCAGCAGTTGCCGCAGACCAAAAATCGCACGGTGAATGGGGTAAAAGGGATTGCGAGGAGAAGACGAGATGGAATGGGGAAATTTGGATGCCGTTTTCTCTCTCCTGTCCGCCCCCTCCCGCTTCCCATCTCACATGCCGCTTCTGTTCGACCGCAACACACGCCGCTTCTGTTCGACCGCAAGATGAAGATCGGACGACGTAATGTGGATCGGCCAGGGAGACAGTGCCCAGAAAATTATTAGATTTCTCGTTCTTTTAATGTGGATCGGCCAGGGAGGGTTGCAGCCAGACAAGTCTGCACGATCGGCTCTGCCACCAGCCGCCGCCAACAGCCTACCGCCGTTCGCCTCTCTCGTCCACTCCCTTCCCCTCCCTCCTGGGCCGCCTAGCGCATGACAACTCCGCATGCTCGTTTCCCACGCTAGCGAGCTGTCTCTTGATCTACTCCCCATGGTCGCTGCCGCCATCTTCGTAGGCGGTGGCGGCCACACCTAGCCTGTCAAAGATGGGGGTGAGGGCAGGCGAGGTCCAACGGTTTCCTACGCGCGAGGCGGCCTGTCTGTGGCGCATGTGGAACACGAGTGGTGGCGAAGGTGGTCTTCCATGGTTGTGCGTTGACCAGCGGCGGGGGCTCCTCCTTGCGGTGATTCTATTGGATCCGGCGGAAGATCGCCCCTGTTCGGCCATCTTCTTACTCGATGCTGGCCTGGCAGGTGAGGTTTCGAGCGGCAGATCAAACAGGGTCCCGGAAGGTGGCGTGAGGGTTACTATCTCAGCTTAAATAAAGGTGGCGGTCCTAGGGTTCCAATTCGTGCCAATATGATGATCTATCTAGCTGGCGTGTCATGTTCTGGAAGGCTCCGCCGGCAAACTCCACTAGGTGATCCATGCCTGAAGATTGCTGGATCGGTTGAAATTCGGTCATGCGCACACATGTTTTTCTTTGACCATTTGGTTTCAGATGGAGCGTTGTGAAGCTCTGCTAGTTGTTACCATCATGGAAGCCGAGATCTGAGGACTAGCAATGGTCATTCGAGACTTTATGGTGATAAGAAATTGGCTTGGTGATTCGTGACTTGGAACAGCGACATTATTCGTGACCACAGGTTGTATGTACACACTACAGAGTTACCTGCATAAACGAACCAATTATATCTTTTCCAGTTTGTAAGCTAATGAACTGGATGTCCACATTCATATCAACCAAACGATCAGCCTTTTTTTGTTTTCCGAAATTCAGATAAATGTTGCAGATAGTTCAGACAAAAAAAAAACTCAGATGTCGTGGCTTTGCACCCAAAAACATTTCAGATGTCGTGGCTAATGTGTCGCGTTCATGGTTGCGGGGATGCACGTGCCTGTTTTGGTTTGGCCATTGTGGCAACACCAGTTGAGCATGAGCTTATCACGTGTGTGACGCGCTGAAGAAAGCAGATCAATGTTTGCATCCCACGTGGCGAACAGCTCTCAATTATCTGCAAAATGATCGCTGTTTTTTTAAACACAATTGTAGACACTGATAACACGTACATGCACCCATCTCTACGTCTACGAACGTACACACGCACGCCCTATCCCTATGAGTACGTTCGAGAGTCTGAGCTGGTGGATCGGGTCTGAGATTGACGAAGTCACCACGGACGCCTCACTGTCGACGGGAACGTCGCCTCTCACTGAAAGAATATTCCATTTTTTATGCAACACACAGATTCAAACTCTGATATGATGTGGGTACAGCCATCCTTCTAGCCACCTAACCACAGATTGGTTTACACATGATCGTTGTTGGTCCACTTCCTCGGTACAAAATATGACCATCTTGGCTGCTAATCAATGAAGAACGGGAGATGTATGCTATAGAGAAGACAAGTACAAGCTCAGTTCATACACTGCATGGGGGTGCCAGGGGTAAGGAGACAAGGACCCAGGTCCACCCTAGCTCCGGAACCCAAGGGGGCCTGCTTTAGTTCAAAGCACTCGGTCGACAAGACATATATGACGTTATGCTTAGCTCGACGAGGAGCTATTCCTGCGAGCTGCGCCTATGGAGATAACACCTTGTTAGCCTCAGGCGTTATGGTTAGTGTCGGCGAGGAGCGGTTCCTGCGAGCTGCATCTATGGCGGGAACGCCTTAACACTGGTGGAAAAAGGGCCTCTAGTCCCGGTTCATAAGGGCCATTGGTCCCGGTATTCGAACCAGGACCAATCACTCGGGACTAATGCTGGTCCCGGTTCAGGCACGAATCGGGACCAATGGGTCTCCACGTGGGCTGGCACGCGACGAGAGGGGGGGGGATCATTGGTCCCGGTTCATGGAACAAACTGGGACCAATGGTCTCTACGTGAGAGCGCAAGAGACGAGCGGAGGTGGATCATTGGCCCCGGTTCTTGGCACGAACCGGAATCGTTGGTCTCTGTGCCGCGGCATGATTTTTTTTATCAATTTAATGGTACTATATATACAATAATAATGAAACCACGATATATATATTACACATCATGCATTATCACAAATATATTATACACCGTCTCATCCGTCTTCTTGGTCGAAACATATTATAATTACAAACGATACTCTCACACGAATTTGATTTAATTTACATCTTGTTTTTAAACTTCACCCTTCCAAATGAAGCGGGTAATAGTATTTTCCTTTCGGATCTATGACTTGTTCTAACAAGAATCCGGCAATTTCCTCTTGAATTGCTTGCATGCGTTCTTGTGATAGAAGATCGTCTCGCATCCATTCGGTCTAATATAAAGAAGGGGGTCAATATATACGAATAAAACTAAACACAATTGGTGGTAATAAAATAAAGTTGTGATTATTGTTTATCGTACTTCAATTTTTTTATGTTCCGGTCTGCGCCCTTCTCTTTGGTCGTCTAGCGAATGAACTCGCGGACATAGTATCCACATAAGTTATTCCTGGCTTCCTGCGTCAAGCACTTTAAGAGAACGGAGTTCAATCAAAATAATAATCAAGCATGATAATGATGGTATTAAAACTAGAATCAAAGAGATGCGTGGATCTAGCAAGTAGTACTTAGAGTCAATGGTTGAAATGTAAGCTCTGGCTTCCAAACACCCCTAATTTTGGCGGTGAAACCGTTTCCAAGCCTTCTGGAGGCATTTCTGTATGTCCGCCCACTTTTCTAATGGTGTGCGTTTCGAGTTCAGGACTTTTACTACTCCGGTGTCAATAGCAATGATTAACAGAATATAGTGGAAGTTGGACACACTAAGAAAATATAACACGAGCCAATTATACGCTTAACATCGAGTAAGCGAAAATAGAATATGTACAAGACAGTAACACTCAGCCAGCGTTGTAAGGAAATAGTATTTCCATTCGGTTGCTGAAATGCTTCAATGCTTGTATAGGTTTTGTTTTTAGAGTAACTTCATGAACAAAATTGCAGTCAACAAACCCAAGGTCATAGATTTGTCCTTTGTTGCATTCGAGAATCTTCATTCTGCATATATAATTAGTATAGTGATGTGTAAGATTATACAAGCAACGAATGAGCTGTAACATCATCTACTGCATTTCTAATATCGTCGATGGGTAGTAGGGGATCATCTTTGTGTTTCTGATTATATATTGCCCTCCCTTCTTTGTCCAACGTGCCCCCATGTCCGTAAAACCAGTTTCTCGCCTGTGGTGTTCATGTTGCGGGCTCTGGTCTGATCCCGGCAGCTATGTAATTGACCTCAAGTGCATCCCACTTAGGCATGCAACCGACGTAGCCAGCAGGCCCCATGTTATGATGGTATACTTTTTTAGCAGCGTTCTCCGTATTTATTCTAGACCTTTCCTTAGCTTTCTCTGATTTCTTGTACTTCACAAAATCCTCCCACTGGTGTGTTAACTTAGCATAGCTGCCTTGAGTGAAATCCGGAGTCTTCTTTACCTTGACAAAGTTATTGTACAGTTTCTTCTTCTAGTTCTTAAATGCATCGGCCATCTTGATGAGAGCAAACTTCTTGACTCTTTGCACCAGCTCCATTCTTGCACAATCTGAAGCAGTATAATCTGAAAGATAGGAGAGAGAAAGGCTAGTACACTAATTGATTACAGCTTTATACAACATAAAACGGAGAAAGCAAAGGCTCCACTGCCGGTAGAAAACAATAGAAAGAACATGTAGCGTAGCCTCGACATCGTCTAAACCAAACGTAGTGCGGTTGGAAACTAAACTACCTCTTAGGCACCAAATTTCTCTAACCTGTAGTTGCAAGAAGTCCAAGTTGACTGCCAGAGCATGGTTGTTCCTTTGAACATATCTCAGATGATCAGTTCCTACTCTCTACATATCAGTGATAATTCTTTGATTGAAATATATGTAAAAACTCACAATAGCAGTATTTAGATAGGAAGCACTCCGATCGAAGGATGTAGGCAATCTGTTATATCAACCAAGTGACTAAGTAAACATATCTATTATGTCAACCAAGTGACTAAGTAGTTTGGAAAGCAACATACCGTGCAATATAGCATGTAAATCAGAACTCTCAATGAGCATAGCTGTCACTTGCAACATGGGCTCTCCACTGTAGTTCATCAAACTGTAAATGGAAAGCCGGACATCATGTAAACATTATGAGAAAAGGAGTGAGAGCACTCTGCCAATCAGAAGAAGACAATAAAGTAATCAAGATTCACGGGGAATAACAATGATAAGAACATATCTGTCATATCGAATATATATTGCAATACAGAAAATAATAGCTGGCAAGAAGCAACAAAGCATTCCTCTCACCAGCTTCGTTCAATTCTAGTTTCCCATGGCGACCACAAGGCCGTCGAGCGATTAGCACAACACTTGGTTATCCTGGCAGAGCCCACACTGAAGAGACCGCTCCGCCTATCCTAGATCGACCTGTAGCCAACAAAGATGGAACTCATTGAGTTCTTCCACGACTTGACGCAACCTTGTCGACACTGGCCTGACATGGACCATCAAGCAGGCACTGGCACCAGCAGAACCTTCGTCCTTCGCTTCCGCTTCAGCCAGAAATTGTCAGGTGTTCTCTTGGGGCCTAAATCTGTTCTTCCTTCAGTACCAAGCTGTCCTTAATGTCAAACAGTTAACTTGAAGACTTCAGAGAAACGTCCAAGAGGGAAAAACAAAGCAACATGAAAGTTATGAAGCAGTCTTTTGCATGGAAAGTGCCAAAAAAATCTAGCCAAAAAAATTGTGGAATAAATGGATAAAATAAGATAATAGTTCACCTCAAAAGCTGAAATTTGTTCCAATATTTCTGCAAGGCTATGTTATGTCATGTACAGAAACTGCCGGATGCAAATACCTGAAACATTAATTAACACAAGAGTAAACATATAGTCATGAAGTGTATATATCTGTATCAACAATAAGCTGAGCTATACCAAGTCCTTAATGTCAACCAGTTAACTTGAAGACTTCAGAGAAACGTCCAAGAGGGAAAAACAAAGCAACATGAAAGTTATGAAGCAATCTTTTGCATGGACTGCTAGATTATAACGAAAGAGTAAAGACAGGGAAATGCCATATTATAACATAGAAGTGCCAAAAAATCTAGCCACCGAAATTGTGGAATAAATGGATAGAATAAGATAATAGTTCACCTCAAAAGCTGAAATTTGTTCCAATATTTCTCCAAGGCTATGTTATGTCATCTACAGGCCGTATGCAAATACCTGAAACAATAATTAACACAAGAGTAAACATATAGTCATGAAGTGTATATATCTGTATGAACAATAAGCTGATGTATACCAAGTCCCTAATGAATTTCATAGCTGAAATTATCTAACAATCCTGGGAAGACATGGCAAAGTTCGAGTGTAGACCTTGCATCACCACTTGTATCACCATACCAAGAAAACTATCTTAAGATGCTCTGGACATCATTTAAGACGACATCATTTAAGATATTTTGGCCTTTAATCAGTACTCAAATAGCAAATCTTTATTTCTTTTATCACCACTTGCATCACCCATACCAAGAAAACTATCTTAAGATGCTCGAGTGCTAACATTCTACCTCTGCCAACCAGATTACAATATAATAGAAACCACACCAGATTGTCCTGCCAATGTTTTCAAGATGTTACTACTGCATTACTCAGTCAGTGATCAATATGTATGAATTATGCTCACATACGTATTTCACTTTAATTAGAAGAAAATGCCTGAAATTATGGTAGCAAGAAGCGAGCATGGTGAAGAAGAGGTGGACATCAGAGCCTAGAAAATATGAAAATATGCAGTAGCAAGAAGCAAGCATGGTGAGACAGAGGTGGACATCAGGGCACAGTTCAAACCCCGTGGCGCACGAGAGGCAGTGATATCCCTCGCCGCCGTGCGCCGCGTCGTACTGATCTTTGTAGCTGCCGGTGTAGTCGGCCGAGCTCATCGTGACCGGCGTCCGTCGCGGGCTCCAGCTAGGTCGACGGCGAACACCCACACAACACAACCCCTAAAGGATAGGGAGGATGTGGTGGTGTATGCCCAGCGAAGGATGAACGTGCCGAACTCCCCACACGCGCGTATGAGGCGCAGGTCCTCCTGCAAGCTCTGGGAGAAAAAGGGCAGCGTGCCCTCCCCCGTCATGACATGGGCGCGTGTCCACGCCGAAACCAGCCATGGCACGGCTAGTCTAGGGTCTGCCGCTGGTGCCTGGGACGGAGGAGGAGACGGAGGAGCTTGTGGGTGGTCGGTAGGCGGCACGCCGGCGAGAGAGGTACATGAGGTCGCCGGCCTTGGTGGTGATGTGAGGTGGCGGCGGTGGGAGGAAAAAAAGAGAGGGAGGTGGGGGTGCGTCGATGGGTGGGGATCGTGGACACCGCCGCTTTGGACCACGCCTTGACCCGAAAAAACCCACCCGGGAATGTCTACAGTAACAAAGTCTGATCTGGCACGTCTAAGAAGGCGTCCCTTTCATATATAGTACATTTATCAGATGAGTGAGAGAAGAATACAATAGTATACTAGCTATCAGAGGAGCTAAACTAGTACATATTGTCTTACAAACAAATGATAAATGTAATTTTTTTCATCTAGTTGGATGGTAAAAGATGTATTAAGTCCTATCGCTTGCTTAGTACTTAGACTAATACTCCCTCCGTTTTAAAATATAAGATGTTTTAGTTTTTGTGAAAAGAGTGTATCTTAGACCTCTTTCAGTGCGTAGGTTCACTTCAAACCTAAACGAATCTACACATCAGAAGATGTCTAGATACACTTATTTTATAAAACTAAAACACATCTTATATTTTGAAACGGAGGGGGAGTAGGTAGCAGGGCACCAGTAGCCTCGTGGTAGGGGAATAGCGCACACAAATCAGAGCACGAATCAGCATACATGGGGCTCAAAAAAGGGGGGTCGAGATGTGATGCGCTACTAACCTTGTCTATAGACAAAATCTGAAGAACAGAGGAACCATAGCAACGCAAAATTGTGATTATTGTTTATCGTACTTCAATTTTTTTATGTTCCGGTCTGCGCCCTTCTCTTTGGTCGTCTAGCGAATGAACTCGCGGACATAGTATCCACATAAGTTATTCCTGGCTTCCTGCGTCAAGCACTTTAAGAGAACGGAGTTCAATCAAAATAATAATCAAGCATGATAATGATGGTATTAAAACTAGAATCAAAGAGATGCGTGGATCTAGCAAGTAGTACTTAGAGTCAATGGTTGAAATGTAAGCTCTGGCTTCCAAACACCCTAATTTTGGCGGTGAACCGTTTCCAAGCCTT
Organism: Avena eriantha; assembly: GCA_910589775.1. Taxonomy (NCBI): domain Eukaryota; kingdom Viridiplantae; phylum Streptophyta; class Magnoliopsida; order Poales; family Poaceae; genus Avena; species Avena eriantha. The sequence goes on along the minus strand of OU342744.1, from coordinate 78,809,074 downwards.
CTGGAGGCATTTCTGTATGTCCGCCCACTTTTCTAATGGTGTGCGTTTCGAGTTCAGGACTTTTACTACTCCGGTGTCAATAGCAATGATTAACAGAATATAGTGGAAGTTGGACACACTAAGAAAATATACACGAGCCAATTATACGCTTAACATCGAGTAAGCGAAAATAGAATATGTACAAGACAGTAACACTCAGCCAGCGTTGTAAGGAAATAGTATTTCCATTCGGTTGCTGAAATGCTTCAATGCTTGTATAGGTTTTGTTTTTAGAGTAACTTCATGAACAAAATTGCAGTCAACAAACCCAAGGTCATAGATTTGTCCTTTGTTGCATTCGAGAATCTTCATTCTGCATATATAATTAGTATAGTGATGTGTAAGATTATACAAGCAACGAATGAGCTGTAACATCATCTACTGCATTTCTAATATCGTCGATGGGTAGTAGGGGATCATCTTTGTGTTTCTGATTATATATTGCCCTCCCTTCTTTGTCCAACGTGCCCCCATGTCCGTAAAACCAGTTTCTCGCCTGTGGTGTTCATGTTGCGGGCTCTGGTCTGATCCCGGCAGCTATGTAATTGACCTCAAGTGCATCCCACTTAGGCATGCAACCGACGTAGCCAGCAGGCCCCATGTTATGATGGTATACTTTTTTAGCAGCGTTCTCCGTATTTATTCTAGACCTTTCCTTAGCTTTCTCTGATTTCTTGTACTTCACAAAATCCTCCCACTGGTGTGTTAACTTAGCATAGCTGCCTTGAGTGAAATCCGGAGTCTTCTTTACCTTGACAAAGTTATTGTACAGTTTCTTCTTCTAGTTCTTAAATGCATCGGCCATCTTGATGAGAGCAAACTTCTTGACTCTTTGCACCAGCTCCATTCTTGCACAATCTGAAGCAGTATAATCTGAAAGATAGGAGAGAGAAAGGCTAGTACACTAATTGATTACAGCTTTATACAACATAAAACGGAGAAAAGCAAAGGCTCCACTGCCGGTAGAAAACAATAGAAAGAACATGTAGCGTAGCCTCGACATCGTCTAAACCAAACGTAGTGCGGTTGGAAACTAAACTACCTCTTAGGCACCAAATTTCTCTAACCTGTAGTTGCAAGAAGTCCAAGTTGACTGCCAGAGCATGGTTGTTCCTTTGAACATATCTCAGATGATCAGTTCCTACTCTCTACATATCAGTGATAATTCTTTGATTGAAATATATGTAAAAACTCACAATAGCAGTATTTAGATAGGAAGCACTCCGATCGAAGGATGTAGGCAATCTGTTATATCAACCAAGTGACTAAGTAAACATATCTATTATGTCAACCAAGTGACTAAGTAGTTTGGAAAGCAACATACCGTGCAATATAGCATGTAAATCAGAACTCTCAATGAGCATAGCTGTCACTTGCAACATGGGCTCTCCACTGTAGTTCATCAAACTGTAAATGGAAAGCCGGACATCATGTAAACATTATGAGAAAAGGAGTGAGAGCACTCTGCCAATCAGAAGAAGACAATAAAGTAATCAAGATTCACGGGGAATAACAATGATAAGAACATATCTGTCATATCGAATATATATTTGCAATACAGAAAATAATAGCTGGCAAGAAGCAACAAAGCATTCCTCTCACCAGCTTCGTTCAATTCTAGTTTCCCATGGCGACCACAAGGCCGTCGAGCGATTAGCACAACACTTGGTTATCCTGGCAGAGCCCACACTGAAGAGACCGCTCCGCCTATCCTAGATCGACCTGTAGCCAACAAAGATGGAACTCATTGAGTTCTTCCACGACTTGACGCAACCTTGTCGACACTGGCCTGACATGGACCATCAAGCAGGCACTGGCACCAGCAGAACCTTCGTCCTTCGCTTCCGCTTCAGCCAGAAATTGTCAGGTGTTCTCTTGGGGCCTAAATCTGTTCTTCCTTCAGTACCAAGCTGTCCTTAATGTCAAACAGTTAACTTGAAGACTTCAGAGAAACGTCCAAGAGGGAAAAACAAAGCAACATGAAAGTTATGAAGCAGTCTTTTGCATGGAAAGTGCCAAAAAAATCTAGCCAAAAAAATTGTGGAATAAATGGATAAAATAAGATAATAGTTCACCTCAAAAGCTGAAATTTGTTCCAATATTTCTGCAAGGCTATGTTATGTCATGTACAGAAACTGCCGGATGCAAATACCTGAAACATTAATTAACACAAGAGTAAACATATAGTCATGAAGTGTATATATCTGTATCAACAATAAGCTGAGCTATACCAAGTCCTTAATGTCAACCAGTTAACTTGAAGACTTCAGAGAAACGTCCAAGAGGGAAAAACAAAGCAACATGAAAGTTATGAAGCAATCTTTTGCATGGACTGCTAGATTATAACGAAAGAGTAAAGACAGGGAAATGCCATATTATAACATAGAAGTGCCAAAAAATCTAGCCACCGAAATTGTGGAATAAATGGATAGAATAAGATAATAGTTCACCTCAAAAGCTGAAATTTGTTCCAATATTTCTCCAAGGCTATGTTATGTCATCTACAGGCCGTATGCAAATACCTGAAACAATAATTAACACAAGAGTAAACATATAGTCATGAAGTGTATATATCTGTATGAACAATAAGCTGATGTATACCAAGTCCCTAATGAATTTCATAGCTGAAATTATCTAACAATCCTGGGAAGACATGGCAAAGTTCGAGTGTAGACCTTGCATCACCACTTGTATCACCATACCAAGAAAACTATCTTAAGATGCTCTGGACATCATTTAAGACGACATCATTTAAGATATTTTGGCCTTTAATCAGTACTCAAATAGCAAATCTTTATTTCTTTTATCACCACTTGCATCACCCATACCAAGAAAACTATCTTAAGATGCTCGAGTGCTAACATTCTACCTCTGCCAACCAGATTACAATATAATAGAAACCACACCAGATTGTCCTGCCAATGTTTTCAAGATGTTACTACTGCATTACTCAGTCAGTGATCAATATGTATGAATTATGCTCACATACGTATTTCACTTTAATTAGAAGAAAATGCCTGAAATTATGGTAGCAAGAAGCGAGCATGGTGAAGAAGAGGTGGACATCAGAGCCTAGAAAATATGAAAATATGCAGTAGCAAGAAGCAAGCATGGTGAGACAGAGGTGGACATCAGGGCACAGTTCAAACCCCGTGGCGCACGAGAGGCAGTGATATCCCTCGCCGCCGTGCGCCGCGTCGTACTGATCTTTGTAGCTGCCGGTGTAGTCGGCCGAGCTCATCGTGACCGGCGTCCGTCGCGGGCTCCAGCTAGGTCGACGGCGAACACCCACACAACACAACCCCTAAAGGATAGGGAGGATGTGGTGGTGTATGCCCAGCGAAGGATGAACGTGCCGAACTCCCACACGCGCGTATGAGGCGCAGGTCCTCCTGCAAGCTCTGGGAGAAAAAGGGCAGCGTGCCCTCCCCCGTCATGACTGGGCGCGTGTCCACGCCGAAACCAGCCATGGCCCGGCTAGTCTAGGGTTCTGCCGCTGGTGCCTGGGACGGAGGAGGAGACGGAGGAGCTTGTGGGTGGTCGGTAGGCGGCACGCCGGCGAGAGAGGTACATGAGGTCGCCGGCCCTTGGTGGTGATGTGAGGTGGCGGCGGTGGGAGGAAAAAAGAGAGGGAGGTGGGGGTGCGTCGATGGGTGGGGATCGTGGACACCGCCGCTTTGACCACCGCCTTGACCCGAAAAAAACCCACCCGGGAATGTCTACAGTAACAAAGTCTGATCTGGCACGTCTAAGAAAGGCGTCCCTTTCATATATAGTACATTTATCAGATGAGTGAGAGAAGAATACAATAGTATACTAGCTATCAGAGGAGCTAAACTAGTACATATATGTCTTACAAACAAATGATAAATGTAATTTTCATCTAGTTGGATGGTAAAAGAATGATTAAGTCCTATTCGCTTGCTAGTTAGACTAATACTCCCTCCGTTTTAAAATATAAGATGTTTTAGTTTTGTGAAAAGAGTGTATCTTAGACCTCTTTCAGTGCGTAGGTTCACTTCAAACCTAAACGAATCTACACATCAGAAGATGTCTAGATACACTTATTTTATAAAACTAAAACACATCTTATATTTTGAAACGGAGGGGGAGTAGGTAGCAGGGCACCAGGTAGCCTCGTGGTAGGGGAATAGCGCACACAAATCAGAGCACGAATCAGCATACATGGGGCTCAAAAAAGGGGGGTCGAGATGTGATGCGCTACTAACCTTGTCTATAGACAAAATCTGAAGAACAGAGGAACCATAGCAACGCAAAATTCCCTCCAACAGGTCGACCAAGGATGAACAGCGTAAGCGCAGATCGTACACAAATAAATGCATCACATAGGGATAGAAGCTGTGGGGCAAACTCGCCGGAAGAAAAGTTTGAGATCGACTGAAAGGCACCCGGGAGTGAGAGCGGCGCGGGAGGCTCCGCCGCTAGCCCTGAAACCTGCCGAGACCGTCTCCATAGATTACATCGCCGGGTTGCAGCAGTTGCCGCAGACCAAAAATCGCACGGTGAATGGGGTAAAAGGGATTGCGAGGAGAAGACGAGATGGAATGGGGAAATTTGGATGCCGTTTTCTCTCTCCTGTCCGCCCCCTCCCGCTTCCCATCTCACATGCCGCTTCTGTTCGACCGCAACACACGCCGCTTCTGTTCGACCGCAAGATGAAGATCGGACGACGTAATGTGGATCGGCCAGGGAGACAGTGCCCAGAAAATTATTAGATTTCTCGTTCTTTTAATGTGGATCGGCCAGGGAGGGTTGCAGCCAGACAAGTCTGCACGATCGGCTCTGCCACCAGCCGCCGCCAACAGCCTACCGCCGTTCGCCTCTCTCGTCCACTCCCTTCCCCTCCCTCCTGGGCCGCCTAGCGCATGACAACTCCGCATGCTCGTTTCCCACGCTAGCGAGCTGTCTCTTGATCTACTCCCCATGGTCGCTGCCGCCATCTTCGTAGGCGGTGGCGGCCACACCTAGCCTGTCAAAGATGGGGGTGAGGGCAGGCGAGGTCCAACGGTTTCCTACGCGCGAGGCGGCCTGTCTGTGGCGCATGTGGAACACGAGTGGTGGCGAAGGTGGTCTTCCATGGTTGTGCGTTGACCAGCGGCGGGGGCTCCTCCTTGCGGTGATTCTATTGGATCCGGCGGAAGATCGCCCCTGTTCGGCCATCTTCTTACTCGATGCTGGCCTGGCAGGTGAGGTTTCGAGCGGCAGATCAAACAGGGTCCCGGAAGGTGGCGTGAGGGTTACTATCTCAGCTTAAATAAAGGTGGCGGTCCTAGGGTTCCAATTCGTGCCAATATGATGATCTATCTAGCTGGCGTGTCATGTTCTGGAAGGCTCCGCCGGCAAACTCCACTAGGTGATCCATGCCTGAAGATTGCTGGATCGGTTGAAATTCGGTCATGCGCACACATGTTTTTCTTTGACCATTTGGTTTCAGATGGAGCGTTGTGAAGCTCTGCTAGTTGTTACCATCATGGAAGCCGAGATCTGAGGACTAGCAATGGTCATTCGAGACTTTATGGTGATAAGAAATTGGCTTGGTGATTCGTGACTTGGAACAGCGACATTATTCGTGACCACAGGTTGTATGTACACACTACAGAGTTACCTGCATAAACGAACCAATTATATCTTTTCCAGTTTGTAAGCTAATGAACTGGATGTCCACATTCATATCAACCAAACGATCAGCCTTTTTTTGTTTTCCGAAATTCAGATAAATGTTGCAGATAGTTCAGACAAAAAAAAAACTCAGATGTCGTGGCTTTGCACCCAAAAACATTTCAGATGTCGTGGCTAATGTGTCGCGTTCATGGTTGCGGGGATGCACGTGCCTGTTTTGGTTTGGCCATTGTGGCAACACCAGTTGAGCATGAGCTTATCACGTGTGTGACGCGCTGAAGAAAGCAGATCAATGTTTGCATCCCACGTGGCGAACAGCTCTCAATTATCTGCAAAATGATCGCTGTTTTTTTAAACACAATTGTAGACACTGATAACACGTACATGCACCCATCTCTACGTCTACGAACGTACACACGCACGCCCTATCCCTATGAGTACGTTCGAGAGTCTGAGCTGGTGGATCGGGTCTGAGATTGACGAAGTCACCACGGACGCCTCACTGTCGACGGGAACGTCGCCTCTCACTGAAAGAATATTCCATTTTTTATGCAACACACAGATTCAAACTCTGATATGATGTGGGTACAGCCATCCTTCTAGCCACCTAACCACAGATTGGTTTACACATGATCGTTGTTGGTCCACTTCCTCGGTACAAAATATGACCATCTTGGCTGCTAATCAATGAAGAACGGGAGATGTATGCTATAGAGAAGACAAGTACAAGCTCAGTTCATACACTGCATGGGGGTGCCAGGGGTAAGGAGACAAGGACCCAGGTCCACCCTAGCTCCGGAACCCAAGGGGGCCTGCTTTAGTTCAAAGCACTCGGTCGACAAGACATATATGACGTTATGCTTAGCTCGACGAGGAGCTATTCCTGCGAGCTGCGCCTATGGAGATAACACCTTGTTAGCCTCAGGCGTTATGGTTAGTGTCGGCGAGGAGCGGTTCCTGCGAGCTGCATCTATGGCGGGAACACCTTAACACTGGTGGAAAAAGGGCCTCTAGTCCCGGTTCATAAGGGCCATTGGTCCCGGTATTCGAACCAGGACCAATCACTCGGGACTAATGCTGGTCCCGGTTCAGGCACGAATCGGGACCAATGGGTCTCCACGTGGGCTGGCACGCGACGAGAGGGGGGGGGATCATTGGTCCCGGTTCATGGAACAAACTGGGACCAATGGTCTCTACGTGAGAGCGCAAGAGACGAGCGGAGGTGGATCATTGGCCCCGGTTCTTGGCACGAACCGGAATCGTTGGTCTCTGTGCCGCGGCATGATTTTTTTTATCAATTTAATGGTACTATATATACAATAATAATGAAACCACGATATATATATTACACATCATGCATTATCACAAATATATTATACACCGTCTCATCCGTCTTCTTGGTCGAAACATATTATAATTACAAACGATACTCTCACACGAATTTGATTTAATTTACATCTTGTTTTTAAACTTCACCCTTCCAAATGAAGCGGGTAATAGTATTTTCCTTTCGGATCTATGACTTGTTCTAACAAGAATCCGGCAATTTCCTCTTGAATTGCTTGCATGCGTTCTTGTGATAGAAGATCGTCTCGCATCCATTCGGTCTAATATAAAGAAGGGGGTCAATATATACGAATAAAACTAAACACAATTGGTGGTAATAAAATAAAGTTGTGATTATTGTTTATCGTACTTCAATTTTTTTATGTTCCGGTCTGCGCCCTTCTCTTTGGTCGTCTAGCGAATGAACTCGCGGACATAGTATCCACATAAGTTATTCCTGGCTTCCTGCGTCAAGCACTTTAAGAGAACGGAGTTCAATCAAAATAATAATCAAGCATGATAATGATGGTATTAAAACTAGAATCAAAGAGATGCGTGGATCTAGCAAGTAGTACTTAGAGTCAATGGTTGAAATGTAAGCTCTGGCTTCCAAACACCCCTAATTTTGGCGGTGAACCGTTTCCAAGCCTTCTGGAGGCATTTCTGTATGTCCGCCCACTTTTCTAATGGTGTGCGTTTCGAGTTCAGGACTTTTACTACTCCGGTGTCAATAGCAATGATTAACAGAATATAGTGGAAGTTGGACACACTAAGAAAATATAACACGAGCCAATTATACGCTTAACATCGAGTAAGCGAAAATAGAATATGTACAAGACAGTAACACTCAGCCAGCGTTGTAAGGAAATAGTATTTCCATTCGGTTGCTGAAATGCTTCAATGCTTGTATAGGTTTTGTTTTTAGAGTAACTTCATGAACAAAATTGCAGTCAACAAACCCAAGGTCATAGATTTGTCCTTTGTTGCATTCGAGAATCTTCATTCTGCATATATAATTAGTATAGTGATGTGTAAGATTATACAAGCAACGAATGAGCTGTAACATCATCTACTGCATTTCTAATATCGTCGATGGGTAGTAGGGGATCATCTTTGTGTTTCTGATTATATATTGCCCTCCCTTCTTTGTCCAACGTGCCCCCATGTCCGTAAAACCAGTTTCTCGCCTGTGGTGTTCATGTTGCGGGCTCTGGTCTGATCCCGGCAGCTATGTAATTGACCTCAAGTGCATCCCACTTAGGCATGCAACCGACGTAGCCAGCAGGCCCCATGTTATGATGGTATACTTTTTTAGCAGCGTTCTCCGTATTTATTCTAGACCTTTCCTTAGCTTTCTCTGATTTCTTGTACTTCACAAAATCCTCCCACTGGTGTGTTAACTTAGCATAGCTGCCTTGAGTGAAATCCGGAGTCTTCTTTACCTTGACAAAGTTATTGTACAGTTTCTTCTTCTAGTTCTTAAATGCATCGGCCATCTTGATGAGAGCAAACTTCTTGACTCTTTGCACCAGCTCCATTCTTGCACAATCTGAAGCAGTATAATCTGAAAGATAGGAGAGAGAAAGGCTAGTACACTAATTGATTACAGCTTTATACAACATAAAACGGAGAAAGCAAAGGCTCCACTGCCGGTAGAAAACAATAGAAAGAACATGTAGCGTAGCCTCGACATCGTCTAAACCAAACGTAGTGCGGTTGGAAACTAAACTACCTCTTAGGCACCAAATTTCTCTAACCTGTAGTTGCAAGAAGTCCAAGTTGACTGCCAGAGCATGGTTGTTCCTTTGAACATATCTCAGATGATCAGTTCCTACTCTCTACATATCAGTGATAATTCTTTGATTGAAATATATGTAAAAACTCACAATAGCAGTATTTAGATAGGAAGCACTCCGATCGAAGGATGTAGGCAATCTGTTATATCAACCAAGTGACTAAGTAAACATATCTATTATGTCAACCAAGTGACTAAGTAGTTTGGAAAGCAACATACCGTGCAATATAGCATGTAAATCAGAACTCTCAATGAGCATAGCTGTCACTTGCAACATGGGCTCTCCACTGTAGTTCATCAAACTGTAAATGGAAAGCCGGACATCATGTAAACATTATGAGAAAAGGAGTGAGAGCACTCTGCCAATCAGAAGAAGACAATAAAGTAATCAAGATTCACGGGGAATAACAATGATAAGAACATATCTGTCATATCGAATATATATTTGCAATACAGAAAATAATAGCTGGCAAGAAGCAACAAAGCATTCCTCTCACCAGCTTCGTTCAATTCTAGTTTCCCATGGCGACCACAAGGCCGTCGAGCGATTAGCACAACACTTGGTTATCCTGGCAGAGCCCACACTGAAGAGACCGCTCCGCCTATCCTAGATCGACCTGTAGCCAACAAAGATGGAACTCATTGAGTTCTTCCACGACTTGACGCAACCTTGTCGACACTGGCCTGACATGGACCATCAAGCAGGCACTGGCACCAGCAGAACCTTCGTCCTTCGCTTCCGCTTCAGCCAGAAATTATCAGGTGTTCTCTTGGGGCCTAAATCTGTTCTTCCTTCAGTACCAAGCTGTCCTTAATGTCAAACAGTTAACTTGAAGACTTCAGAGAAACGTCCAAGAGGGAAAAACAAAGCAACATGAAAGTTATGAAGCAGTCTTTTGCATGGAAAGTGCCAAAAAAATCTAGCCACAAAAATTGTGGAATAAATGGATAAAATAAGATAATAGTTCACCTCAAAAGCTGAAATTTGTTCCAATATTTCTGCAAGGCTATGTTATGTCATGTACAGAAACTGCCGGATGCAAATACCTGAAACATTAATTAACACAAGAGTAAACATATAGTCATGAAGTGTATATATCTGTATCAACAATAAGCTGAGCTATACCAAGTCCTTAATGTCAACCAGTTAACTTGAAGACTTCAGAGAAACGTCCAAGAGGGAAAAACAAAGCAACATGAAAGTTATGAAGCAATCTTTTGCATGGACTGCTAGATTATAACGAAAGAGTAAAGACAGGGAAATGCCATATTATAACATAGAAGTGCCAAAAAATCTAGCCACCGAAATTGTGGAATAAATGGATAGAATAAGATAATAGTTCACCTCAAAAGCTGAAATTTGTTCCAATATTTCTCCAAGGCTATGTTATGTCATCTACAGGCCGTATGCAAATACCTGAAACAATAATTAACACAAGAGTAAACATATAGTCATGAAGTGTATATATCTGTATGAACAATAAGCTGATGTATACCAAGTCCCTAATGAATTTCATAGCTGAAATTATCTAACAATCCTGGGAAGACATGGCAAAGTTCGAGTGTAGACCTTGCATCACCACTTGTATCACCATACCAAGAAAACTATCTTAAGATGCTCTGGACATCATTTAAGACGACATCATTTAAGATATTTTGGCCTTTAATCAGTACTCAAATAGCAAATCTTTATTTCTTTTATCACCACTTGCATCACCCATACCAAGAAAACTATCTTAAGATGCTCGAGTGCTAACATTCTACCTCTGCCAACCAGATTACAATATAATAGAAACCACACCAGATTGTCCTGCCAATGTTTTCAAGATGTTACTACTGCATTACTCAGTCAGTGATCAATATGTATGAATTATGCTCACATACGTATTTCACTTTAATTAGAAGAAAATGCCTGAAATTATGGTAGCAAGAAGCGAGCATGGTGAAGAAGAGGTGGACATCAGAGCCTAGAAAATATGAAAATATGCAGTAGCAAGAAGCAAGCATGGTGAGACAGAGGTGGACATCAGGGCACAGTTCAAACCCCGTGGCGCACGAGAGGCAGTGATATCCCTCGCCGCCGTGCGCCGCGTCGTACTGATCTTTGTAGCTGCCGGTGTAGTCGGCCGAGCTCATCGTGACCGGCGTCCGTCGCGGGCTCCAGCTAGGTCGACGGCGAACACCCACACAACACAACCCCTAAAGGATAGGGAGGATGTGGTGGTGTATGCCCAGCGAAGGATGAACGTGCCGAACTCCCACACGCGCGTATGAGGCGCAGGTCCTCCTGCAAGCTCTGGGAGAAAAAGGGCAGCGTGCCCTCCCCCGTCATGACTGGGCGCGTGTCCACGCCGAAACCAGCCATGGCCCGGCTAGTCTAGGGTTCTGCCGCTGGTGCCTGGGACGGAGGAGGAGACGGAGGAGCTTGTGGGTGGTCGGTAGGCGGCACGCCGGCGAGAGAGGTACAGGAGGTCGCCGGCCCTTGGTGGTGATGTGAGGTGGCGGCGGTGGGAGGAAAAAAGAGAGGGAGGTGGGGGTGCGTCGATGGGTGGGGATCGTGGACACCGCCGCTTTGACCACCGCCTTGACCCGAAAAAACCCACCCGGGAATGTCTACAGTAACAAAGTCTGATCTGGCACGTCTAAGAAAGGCGTCCCTTTCATATATAGTACATTTATCAGATGAGTGAGAGAAGAATACAATAGTATACTAGCTATCAGAGGAGCTAAACTAGTACATATATGTCTTACAAACAAATGATAAATGTAATTTTCATCTAGTTGGATGGTAAAAGAATGATTAAGTCCTATTCGCTTGCTAGTTAGACTAATACTCCCTCCGTTTTAAAATATAAGATGTTTTAGTTTTGTGAAAAGAGTGTATCTTAGACCTCTTTCAGTGCGTAGGTTCACTTCAAACCTAAACGAATCTACACATCAGAAGATGTCTAGATACACTTATTTTATAAAACTAAAACACATCTTATATTTTGAAACGGAGGGGGAGTAGGTAGCAGGGCACCAGGTAGCCTCGTGGTAGGGGAATAGCGCACACAAATCAGAGCACGAATCAGCATACATGGGGCTCAAAAAGGGGGGTCGAGATGTGATGCGCTACTAACCTTGTCTATAGACAAAATCTGAAGAACAGAGGAACCATAGCAACGCAAAATTCCCTCCAACAGGTCGACCAAGGATGAACAGCGTAAGCGCAGATCGTACACAAATAAATGCATCACATAGGGATAGAAGCTGTGGGGCAAACTCGCCGGAAGAAAAGTTTGAGATCGACTGAAAGGCACCCGGGAGTGAGAGCGGCGCGGGAGGCTCCGCCGCTAGCCCTGAAACCTGCCGAGACCGTCTCCATAGATTACATCGCCGGGTTGCAGCAGTTGCCGCAGACCAAAAATCGCACGGTGAATGGGGTAAAAGGGATTGCGAGGAGAAGACGAGATGGAATGGGGAAATTTGGATGCCGTTTTCTCTCTCCTGTCCGCCCCCTCCCGCTTCCCATCTCACATGCCGCTTCTGTTCGACCGCAACACACGCCGCTTCTGTTCGACCGCAAGATGAAGATCGGACGACGTAATGTGGATCGGCCAGGGAGACAGTGCCCAGAAAATTATTAGATTTCTCGTTCTTTTAATGTGGATCGGCCAGGGAGGGTTGCAGCCAGACAAGTCTGCACGATCGGCTCTGCCACCAGCCGCCGCCAACAGCCTACCGCCGTTCGCCTCTCTCGTCCACTCCCTTCCCCTCCCTCCTGGGCCGCCTAGCGCATGACAACTCCGCATGCTCGTTTCCCACGCTAGCGAGCTGTCTCTTGATCTACTCCCCATGGTCGCTGCCGCCATCTTCGTAGGAGGTGGCGGCCACACCTAGCCTGTCAAAGATGGGGGTGAGGGCAGGCGAGGTCCAACGGTTTCCTACGCGCGAGGCGGCCTGTCTGTGGCGCATGTGGAACACGAGTGGTGGCGAAGGTGGTCTTCCATGGTTGTGCGTTGACCAGCGGCGGGGGCTCCTCCTTGCGGTGATTCTATTGGATCCGGCGGAAGATCGCCCCTGTTCGGCCATCTTCTTACTCGATGCTGGCCTGGCAGGTGAGGTTTCGAGCGGCAGATCAAACAGGGTCCCGGAAGGTGGCGTGAGGGCTACTATCTCAGCTTAAATAAAGGTGGCGGTCCTAGGGTTCCAATTCGTGCCAATATGATGATCTATCTAGCTGGCGTGTCATGTTCTGGAAGTCTCCGCCGGCAAACTCCACTAGGTGATCCATGCCTGAAGATTGCTGGATCGGTTGAAATTCGGTCATGCGCACACATGTTTTTCTTTGACCATTTGGTTTCAGATGGAGCGTTGTGAAGCTCTGCTAGTTGTTACCATCATGGGAGCCGAGATCTGAGGACTAGCAATGGTCATTCGAGACTTTATGGTGATAAGAAATTGGCTTGGTGATTCGTGACTTGGAACAGCGACATTATAAGTGGGGCGAGATCATAGGAGAAGATTAAAATCTTACCTTTCATTGTGAAAAATCAAGGTCTGGCCATAATTAGTTGCACCTAGATATGGTGTTGTTAAAGGCATTGTTTTCTGAGCGAGGATTTTCTCCAAGGTGAAAATCTAAGGTCTATGTTTGGGCGACGATGGCGCTTGCGCACTGTTCCCTTTTTGAAGGGGAAATTTTGTTTTTTTCCATACTAGTTTTCGCCCATTTCTCTTTTGCCACTCTAATTTTTGACATTTTTCTTTTCCCCCGTCAATTCTTGGTAATAAATCATTTTTACCCTCTATGGGGCAAAAACAGAATGAAAACGGTAAAACTTCGTTTTGCTTATGCCCATTTTTTTGTTGTCTTGTTTTTTGCTTTTGCCCGTCAATGGAGGGAAATGGGGCAAAAGCAAAATATCAGAATTTAGAGTGGCAGAAGAAAAATAGGCAAAAACTAGTGTGGCAAAAACAAAATTTTTCCTTCTTAGAGACGTCGCTTTTAGAGAAGTTGAACTTCTGGTGCTGTCTTGATGGTGTTAGTACTACTGTTAGAAGGAACAGATCACTGTAGCGGGACTTTTTTTGCGGGTAAAATGAAACTTCATTAAGCAGATGTCAAGTTCGTGTTCATGAACAATCTTAGGAACCAAGCGTAACCAAGTGACAGTGCGATGTTTTGCTCTCAAGTTTGCGAGGCAATGACTAACCCAAACCTGCGGATTTGTTTTTTGAAATCCCACCAATCTATTAATAATCATCGATAGTAGTACAAAGGGACCTAAAAATCTTTATTTTCTTAGTTGTGTGTGCATCTTTGAAACCCGGGTGTAATTGGTAATTTTGTGATATTAATAGACGTGCTTTGTCAACAAAATAATCTTTTAATGTGAAAAATATGTATGACTTACCAGTTAACCATTTTACCCAAGTTAAATTGTTAAATGAGATAAGGCCTCTAAAGGGAGGCGACGGCTGGAGACCAAAACCAATCTAGGTTTCCGTCCCCTCGCCGGCGATGTTGCTGATTCGCTCCGTCTTCGGTGGCCTTGGGGCATTGGAGATGTGACGGACCATGACCTCTCGATGTCAGGAGGGTTCCCGTTCTTTGTTTAGCTTTTTTTTCAGTGTATTCTTCAGGATGTTGATGCGGGACTACGTCTTGAAGTCAAAATAAGATCCTCCCCGATCTATCTTTGCTATGGTGGTGCATCTAGCACCGGCGAAGGGCGCGTGGAGTCGTGTGTCCGGTGGATCTATTGGAATTCGGTCGTTTTTCGTATTCGTCTGTGTGAATTCAGGTCAGCCTCTTCCGATCTACGGTTGTCATCTTCGGTGATGGTTGCTGCTCTGGTGGATTTTGGCAAAAAACAAATAAATTATTAAATGAGATAAAAGGAAGTTAGCCTGGAAAAAACCTTCGTAGGTGAGTTCGTCAACAATTCAACCACCCGCCGCCACACGGCAACGCACTGGTCCTGGAATCACCCCACGCCGCAGACAAAGGCAGCACAGAAAAGAGCACGGGAACATGCTTTCACGAGCTGGCTGGCTCCTTCCTTGTTCCTCGGATGATGTTTCGCCATATATATATGCTGGGTCCGGTTTCCTCCCTCCACCAAACCCAAGCAAGCAAGCAAAGCAATCGATTGATTGAAGCCAAGTCAGAGCGTGCAAGAAAGCGTCGGTCGGCTACACCTAGCAGAATTCAACTGTGACACGAGGTCGATCATGGACAAGGTGCTGGCCTTCTCTATCCTGAGTGCGTAGCCCGCCGACATCGCCGCCGGCGGTAGCTGGGCCCGGCTATCGTGGCGGAGCGAGAAGCAGGATGATCATACCGCGGAGGCAGAGCAGCAGCAGCTGGGCAAGGGAAAACCGCAGTAGTCGCAGGCGCAGCTTCCGGTGAGGGCAGAGCCAGTCAGCCAGTGGCGGCGCCAGGAAACGGGGTCTGGGTATTCATTGCAATTTATTTTGTCTCAATGTAATATATCTTTATTATACTACATAAAAAAGACAACGTGTTCTGTTTCCAGACAAATAGAGTGTTTCACTCATTTGTTTCGTCCGCCTCATCGCTTCCACCCTGTAAGGAGAAAAATTCAGGACCCGCATAGTGACCGCCGCTTCATATACTCCCTCTTCCTCCCCCAAACCACGCATTCATGTTCTGCATACGGTTGCGCCTCTGCTCTCATATTCATGTTATGTATCCCGTGCTAGCTAGCAATAGCGGTAATTGCAGATTGCTCTCAGGGTGAACAGAGGAAGTAGTAGAATGGGCAACAATCTGATTTGGTGTCGATGTTTGACCTTTTTTTTGCTTTTGATTCTTTTTACAACAATATAAAGATACTAATGCTGCCCGCACCACTCTTCTTCTTCATCTATATTACTCGTATGTCCTAAAAATTAAAATAAGTGGCTCGACCTTTTTAAATTTATATATGTATTTACACACTAAAACATGTCTACATATATGCAAAATTGAATCACTTATTTTTTGGTTGGGTAAAAGAAATAAAAGATTTAAAAAATTAAAAGTTTCCATCACATCCAATCTAGAGAGTAGAGATCAAATCAATTAGATCTACTGCTCTATTAAGGGCTACTCAGCTACGTATCTAGTCGTGTGAGACGAGAACCATCGGCCCATCATGCCGGCCCTGGGGGGTGGGGGGGTTATGCCGGAGGAGCTTATGTCGTCCAGTCGTATGCATCGCCATTTAGGGATGTAGACGGACGTCCCTATAGTCAACAATCCCTGTCCGTCAATTCATTTTCTGTGCCAAATCTATCACCTGTTCATTTATACACTAGTTATAATTCTTAAATACACGGCTGTCCGTCATGTCCGCCGAACAGCCGGACAGCATCCCTATCGCCATTAGACTAGGTCAGTAGGGTCTAAACTCTGAGAGCTTTTTCTTTCGGACAATTTAGGGAGACGAACGAGGCATGTTGTTTCTAACTGGACCGGGATGTAGGGCCTTTTCTCTTTCATTCAGCTATTAGAGAATTATTAAGCTTTGTGGGTCGGTGGGGCTAGACAATGGCTATAAGAGCGATTCAGAGTAGTCCTAGTGCGATAAGCGCAACTAGTGCCAGTTGGGCGGTAGTCAGGACTGGCGCTAGTGGCAGATGACACTACGTCGGTGATGACAAGGTGTGCTCCGGAAAAAAAATTAAAATTTTTCAGATGCCAACGCGCACAAAGAACTAGAACAACAAAGTCATGATTAGTATCCATCAGTTGTTCCATGCGGGACCTTTTCTACGCCTAAAACAAGTTCATGCGTCTCCTCTCTGAAGTCGGACCTTATTAAAAAGTAGTACGCTTTTTTTCATGGTGTTCAGGATCCCATGCTTTGTAGTTCACGCATGGCTTTCTCTAACGAAGCTAATGCCGAATTAAAGACCTTAAACGGAAAGACACAGGAGGTGGCGAAAAACGAAAAAAGAGAAAGAGCTTACAAACTTCTCTGAACCCGGTAGCCAGCGGAGCCCTTATTCATGGGTTAGGGACTAGCATTGAACAAAGTTGGTGACAGCCGAAGAAAAAGTGAAAGGGCAAGTAAATAATCTAAACATGCGGGTAAGCAGCAAAAAAAAATCAAAAAAAAATCAAAGTAACGCGCCTACCTGTTAGTAAAGTCAGGCCTTCCAGTGCCTATCTAACACATACATACACGCGGATGAGGGCACAGAAATAGATGGACGTCGATCCGGTACTCAAATTGCATAGACAAAAATGAAATATGTTCATACTTGATGAAACGCACATCATCCAATTTATGGTTGCTCCCTGGACAAGAGTTGAAGAGGCCGAGATGAGACCTAGGCCACCGACCACCATTACGAGACAAATCGAGACACGGTTGAAATGGTAATCGGTAAAAGTTGTGCCAAGATCCTTCACAAAAGTTTACATGTACATGTGTTAGAAGAATATTTAAATTATATGAATAAATTATTTGATGTTAATAAAAACTGGATTCCCTTTAGATACCCAGGGTTTTGGTTTTCGCCCCGGGCCCTCGAAATCATAGGACCGGCCCTGATCGCACGCGTGCGTCCCTGTTGGCGTCCCTTACATTTTTAGATGGCAGAGCTCATTTTCTGAACATTTTGATATATTATACACATTTTTCTGATTTAAAATGAATTAGTTATGATTTTTTCCAATTTTAATCCTTTTTAAAATTATTTTTAAATAAATAAACATTTTGGAATTACTAAAATTATTTTCCATCTGGCCCCATATGTCAGACCTAATTAAAAAACTAACTAAAAACCTAATTAAAAACCTAACTAAAAACCTAACTAAAAACCTAATTAAAACCTAACTAAAAGTCGAACTAAAAACCTAATTAAAGGGCCGGCCGGGGGAGTCCTACCGGCCGGCGGTGGCCATCGGCGTGCGGGGGCGGAGCTGCCTGCAAAGCGATCGACGGCGCGGGCTCGGGTGGCGCGGTCGTGGCGGCGCGGCGGGCAGGGGCGGTAGGTGCAGGGGCTCGGGCAGCACGGTCGGAGGCGGAGCCGCGTGGGCTCGGGCGGCGCGGTCGACGACGAAGAGGGCGACGACGGCTCGAAAATGCGGCAGCCTGACGGCGTCGTTTTGCTCAGCGCGTGATTTTCCTTAGGCGTTTTGCGAGTGAAGTGAATGGAGAAGAAGAAGTAGGGGAACAGTTATCTAGTACAGACATTTGGTCCCGGTTCGTACCACCAACCGGGACCAAAGGTTCAATTGTCCCGGTTGGTGGGACGAACCGGGACTAATGATCTGGGCCGGGGCGTTGTTGTGCTGCCACGTGCGCGGGCCTTTGGTCCCGGTTCATCCCAACAACCGGGGCCAAAGGATCAACGGTCCCAGTAGTTGGGACGAATCAGGACCAAAGACATGTTTATGGCAGCGCGCGCACCCAGTTTCATCGGTCCCAGTTGGTGGGACGAACCGGGATCGTTGGCCCGTTTTTCAGATTTTGCCAAATCTTTTGGTCTTCCTGCTATTTTCAAATTTGTTTTCTTCTTTAATTAATAAGATGTTTCAATTTAAGATGATTATTTATTTGGAATTTCAAAAAACTTTTAAAGGAAAAGTGCTTCAATTTAAATAACTAATCAAAAAACATTTTCTGTTTTCAAATATTTTTATTTGAACTATACAATTTTACTATTTTCAATTAAAATTGCATTACCAAATATTTATTGCACAATTTGGAATTTCAAAAAACTTTCAACAGGAAAAGTGCTTCAATTTAAATAAATAATCAAACACCATTTTCTGTTTTCAAATATTTTATTTGAATTATACAATTTTACTATTTTCAATTAAAATTGCATTAACAAATATTTATTGCATAATTTGGAATTTCAAAAAACTTTTAACGGGAAAAGTGCTTCAATTTAAATAACTAATCAAAAACCATTTTCTGTTTTCAAATATTTTTATTTGAACTATACAATTTTACTATTTTCAATTAAAATTGCATTAACAAAATATTTATTGCATAATTTGGAATTTTAAAAAACTTTTCAAGATTTGAACTACAAGTACATGATATAATGCTTGTCAATTTTTAAAAAAATCATTTATAGGTTCACAACATGCTATGTCATCAGAGGTCCGCTTCTAGTTCAGCGAGGCTCAGCCCCGGGCTAAGAAGCTTCATGCCCGCCATTTTGAATATAGTTTGAAACGGGCTTAAAGAAATTCAAAAATGATCCAAACAATGTGAAACCTTCGCGTGATGTCATATTATGTGTCATAGTTGCAAGGAAAAATATTGAACTTGAAAAATTGCAAACATCATAAAAAATCTTTCACAAAATGACCTATCATGTTCGAGGTTTCATGGCATTTAGGTCAAACCACCAATGTTATGGCTAGAATCAGGGCATAGTTTGTGATAATGTGCACATATTGTGCACACATGTTCATCTTGGGATAGCTTACGATGTTGCAGAAGGAAGTTTTCCTTTTCGACGCACGAAAAAGCCAATTTCCTTTTTTGAGGTGTCGAAATCGGGGTGTTCTGTGAAGCAACCACCAAATTAAAGTTTGGCATTGGTACCAACCCATTTTTCAAAAATACTAGACGACCTTATATGGAAAATTTCACAACCAGTGTATCTGGAACCTTTCCGTCCATCCCTCATGAAAAAGACAAATTCCTGTCGAATCGGTAGGAGGTTGCCAAGATTCGAACTACAAGTACATGATATAATGCTTGTGAATTTTAAAAAAATCATTTATATGTTCACAACATGTTATTTCATCAGAGATCCACTTCAAGTTCAGCGAGGCTTAGCTCTGGGCTAAGAAGCTTCATGCCCGTCGTTTTGAATATAGTTTGAAACGGGCATAAGAAATTCAAAAATGATCCAAACAATGTGAAAACTTCGCGTGGTGTCATATTATGTGTCACAGTTGCAAGGAAAAATACTGAACCTGAAAATTGCAAACATCATAAAAAATCCTTCAAAAAATGACCTATCATGTTTGAGGTTTCATGACATTTAGGTCAAACCACCAATGTTATGGCTAGAATCAGGGCATAGTTTGTGATAATGTGCCCATATTGTGCACACATGTGCATCTTGGGATGGCTTACGATGTTGCAGGAGGAAGTTTTCCTTTTCGATGCACGAAAAAGCCAATTTCCATTTTTGAGGTGCCGAAATCGGGGTGTTCTATGAAGCAACCACCAAATTAAAGTTTGGCATTGGTACCAACCCATTTTTACAAAAATACTAGACCACCTTATATGGACAATTTCCCAACCGGTGTATCTGGAACCTTTCCGTCCATCCCTCATGAAAAAGACAAATTCCTGCCAAATCGTTAGGAGGTTGCCAAGATTTGAACTATAAGTACATGATATAATGCTTGTGAATTTAAAAAAAATCATTTATAGGTTCACAACATGCTATTTCATCAGAGATCCACTTCAAGTTCAGCAAGGCTCAACCTCGGGCTAAGAAGCTTTAGTCCTGGCTGATGGGTGCAACCGAGACTAAAGCTGTCGGTGGGATAAGGACGCGTGAGTAACCTTTAGTCCTGGCTGGTGGGTGCAACCGAGACTAAAGCTGTCGGAAGGATAAGGACGTGTGGGTAGACGCACTCCTCGATGAGATAAAGCATGTAGCGCACGACGCCCTGTTGGAGGAACAAGACAAAGTAGAAGTGGCGCCGTGCCTATAAAAGGAGCATCGATACGCCATGGCAAGCAGCTCAACAAGCCAACATAGGTAGAGAGAGTTTCATCCCCATGGACGGAGGGTTGGGAAATCTCCCGTGGCGGAGCTTCTTCAAGATGCGTTGGTGCACATGCCCTACGGCATATTCGGAAGCTCCGCCTCGGAAAAATTTCCCTGCAAGCCCGTGAAAGACTCCATCTCCTCTAACAGTGTTGGGGAAAGGGTTGGGAAATCTCCCGTGGCGAAACTTCTCAAAATGACCTATCATGTTCGAGGTTCTCATATAAAGTTTTCATACATCACATAAAATTTCCATACATTACATAGATTTACATAGGGTTTAGGGTATGAATCCTTCGTCGTGTATGTCGATCCCTTGCCTATGATCGCTTCTTAGGCCGTAACCATGGAGCATCTTCTTTGCTTAACGGGATGCTTGGGTCAGTTTTCAGAGTGAAGGGCGGAATTTCATCAAACTTATCATAATCTGCTGACATGTCTGTCTTGTCCTCGACTCCCGCGATATTTCTTTTCCCTGAAAGAACTATGTGACGCTTGGGCTCATCGTCTGATGTATTCGTTTCCTTATTTTTTATTTTTTCGGTCTAGAGGACATGTGCTTCACATAAAAAACCTAAGCCACATCATTGGCTAGGACAAATGGTTCGTCTCTGTAACCAAGATTCTTGAGATCCACTGTTGTCATTCCGTACAACTGGTCTACCTTTACCCCTTGTCCATTCATGTTGACCCAACTGCACCGAAACAAAGGGACCTTAAAAGTAGGTCCATAGTCAAGTTCCCATATCTCCTCTATGTAACCATAGTATGTGTCCTTTTTCCCATTCTCGCATGTTGCATCAAAGCGGACACCACTGTTTTGGTTGGTGCTCTTTTTATCTTGGGCAATCGTGTAAAATGTATTCTCATTTATCTCGTACCCTTGGAAAGTCAATATAGTTGCAGATGGTAGCTGATCTCCAATAGTGGTGTCATTGATGAGATGTAATTGCAAGCAAGTGCCGAAAGTCTCCATGTAATTTTCTTTAATCCAGTAGTCATCCTTCCCAGGGAACTTGGAGCATACAACATTCATGTGTTCCTCGATATACCGAGCCACGAAGGTAGAACTTTGTAGAACTATGTAGTGTGCTTGATTAAAAGAATTTCCGTCCCTAAATATCATTGCTTTCTTCCCTAGCGTGCCTTTTCCACTCAGTCTCCCCTCATACCATGATTCAGGAACACCAATCGGCTTAAGGTCAGGAAGAAAGTCTATAATGTCTACGCACTTCTACTCTTGTAGACAGTTGTTGGGCCTCCAGTGTAGAGGTTTGTAGAACAGCAGCAAATTTTCCCTTAAGTGGATCACCCAAGGTTTATCGAACTCGGGGAGGAAGTGGTCAAAGGAATCCCTCTCAAGCAACCCTACAATCAAGATACAAGAAGTCTCTTGTGTCCCCAGCACACCCAATACACTTGTCAGGTGTATAGGTGCACTAGTTCGGCGAAGAGATAGTGAAATACAAATGGTATGGATAATTATAAGTGGTAACGGTGCTAGGAAATAGATTGATGGCATGGAAGAGACTAAAGGCAAACTGAAATAAAGAAGGAAGCAAGCAAACATGTAATAGATCTAATAGCAAACGGTGTTTCAATGCTTAGAAACAAGGCATAGGGATCATACTTTCACTAGTGAACACTCTCATATAAATATATCATCTTCATGATACTACACTGAACTACTCTCCTGTTGGACACTCTAATCGTTGGTAGGGCTATAACATCACACCTCAAAGTTCATCTTTCCCATCTAGATAACCCCACATTGTCACCTTCAGTACTAGATGAGTCCAACAAACACCACAATTTCATAAAGACATCCAACTCCAAATATAACTCATAACAAGTATTTGTAATCTCTAGCCTAAGTGCCACCATGGTGTGCACACTGTCAACTTCACACACATGGGGAGAGCAGAGATCTATTAAAGCACTTGAGTAGCAAGGTAGATCTACTAGATTACAAAGCTCATGATCACAATATGATCATGCATAGAGAGAGATGAACACATAGCTACCAGTAGAACCCTTAGCCTCGAGGAAGAACTAATCCCTTATCATCATGGGAATCAGCAACGGCGATGGAGATTGCTAGCTCGTGGTTGATGTAGAGCTCGTTGGGAACCCCAAGAGGAAGGTATGATGAGCACAGCAGCGAGTTTTCCCTCAGTTATGAGACCAAGGTTTAATCGCACCAGTAGGAGCAAGGAAACACCCCAAAGGTGTTACTAGCTGAGCTTTGGCAGGGCGCACTACCGGTGCTAGTAGCAACGTGGAGACCTGCACAACACAACCACAGAACTTTGTCCCCAACTTGCGATGAGGTTGTCAATCTCACCGTGTTTTGCGGAAAACAAAGGATTAAACGTATCGAATGGAAAGAAGTAAAAGTTTGCAGAAAGTAAACACAAAGCAGTAAAAGATTGTAGATTGTATGTAAAGTAAAAGGACCAGGATCCATAGTTCACTAGAGGTGGCTCTCCTTAGATAGATAACATGCTGGGTGAACAAATTACAACGGGGCAATTGACAAACACAGAGAAAGCAATACATGCATAAACTAATCATCTTGACTCCTCTGAGACTTGATTGGGCATTACAACATAATACATAGACCGCCATCCAACTGCATCTATGACTAATAATCCACCTCCAGGTTATCATCCGAACCCCCTCAAGTATTAAGTTGCAAGCAACAGATTATTGCTTTACGAACTGCGTGTAAAGTAAACAATACGATTGCTCTATGAACACAGGATTGTTGTTTTCTCCCTAGTAGAAACATCACATCTAGTACCTTAGAGATTTCTGTCACTTCCCCAGATTACCAGAGGCATGAACCCACTATCGAGCATAAATACTAACTCTTGGAGTTGCTAGCATCTACTTGGCCAAGATAGCTACTAACAACGGAAAGCATGCAAGATCTCAAATAACAAAGACATGATAGAATCAATAATCAATCTGAAATAGCATCTCAATATCCATCGGATCCCCGCAAACACAACATGTATGCATTACAAATAGATGATCTTGATCATGAACGGAGCTCACAAGATCTAAACATGAAAACACAAAGGAGGAGAAACCAACCATCTAGCTACTACATGGATCCGTAGTCCAAGGATGAACTACTCACGCATCACACCGGAGGCTTGCATGGTGATGAAGAAGGCCTCCAGGGTGAATTCCCCTCTCCGGCAAGGTGCCGGGAAGAGCTTCAGATCCCTCCCGATATAGGGATGGAGATGACGGCGGCTACAGACTCTTTCGTGGATTTTTGATCGGGTACTTAGGGTTTTCGTCCCGAGGGCAACTTATAGGCGGAAGGAGAGGCCGAGGGGGTGCCGGGAGCGGCCACACCACCCCTTGGCACGGGCCAGGCCTAGCCGTGTGGCCAGGTGGTGTGGTGGCTCCCTGGACCTTCTCCGTCTCGTATTCTGGCACTTGATCCCTTCCGGAAAAATAGGCACTTTGGCTTTTGTCCCGTCCAATTCCGAGAATATTCATTTTCTGACTTTCCAGGAACCAAAAACAGCAGAAAAAAGGCAGCTGGCAATGTGGCTCTTCTTAATAGGTTAGTCCAAGAAATCATAATAAAAGTACTCCAAAGTTGGAACAAAACACAAGAAAGTGGATAAAACTAAGCATGGAACATCAAAAATTATAGATACATTTGCAATGTATCAGAGATGGTGGTGGAGATCGATGGAGATGGCTCCGGGGGCACTTCCCCGTCCCGGCAGAGTGCCGGAATAGAGACTTTCTGTCCCCCGAATCTCCCTTCGGTCGTGGCGGCGCTGCGGAACTTTTCGTGGCTAGAGGCTTGATTATTTAGGGTTTATGCATCGAGAGGCTTCTTATAGGAGAAGAGGCAAGGTCGGTGGGCGGCCAGGGGGCCCACACCACCTGGCGTGGCCTGGGGGACCCGCGCCGTGGGGTGGTGTGGCCACCCTGTGTCCCCTCTCCGACTCTCCTTCTGGCTCCGTGAGTCTTCCGGGAAAATATCAACTTTGGCTTTTGTCCGGTCCAATTCCGAGAATATTGATTTTCTGACTTTCCTGGAACCAAAAACAGCAGAAAACAGGGAACTGGCACTGTGTCACTTGTTAATAGGTTAGTCTAAGAAATCATATGAAAATTACTCCAAAGTGTGGACAAAACACAAGAAAGTACATAAAACCAAGCATGGAACATCAAAAATTATAGATACATTTGCAATGTATCAACATCCCCAAACTTAACTCCTGCTCATCCTCGAGTAGGTAAGTGATAAAAAGAAAGAATAATTTTTGAGGTGACATGCACCATCATAAGATTGATCAAAGTATTTGTAAAACATTGATAACTAGGATCATAGTACTTCAATCATAACATGAAAGACAAGGTTCTAGCAATAAGACAAAGAAACTATGATGCAACATGAAAAGGCACAAACAAAAGATTCATGAATAACAATGCTTTGCAAGATGTTTGTCTGTTTCACATAAAGAAAACATAGCATAATAGTATTCAGCTTGTCCCTCATAGAGTAGCAAATATAAATGCATAGGACACCTTCAAAGTTCAGAAGAGTGACTAGATACAATAGTTTAAAACAAGCAATAACAAGTTATGCATCAATCAACTAGTCTTGGGACAATGCACATAGAACTAAGAATGGCCACTATGCTCTCAAAGTAGGTGCATAAAGATAGAAGGTGGAGACTCAATGTAATGGTGGAAGAAAGGCCTTTGTAAAAGGAAGTAGGGATTCAAGTCTCATAAAGAGCTTCCAAAAATTATGGTACTTATAGCTTTCAACTCTTATTGCCCCTATCATAAGCATCTTTAAGGTGATTAAGGTTAAAGTGACACAACTAAGAGGATATGATTGACAAGTTAGAAACCGAAATCTCATGCCCCTTACTTACGAAGACCGATCCTCATGCTACTCAACTTCAGTCACGAGTAAGCTCTTGTCATTGTAAGTATATGTGTATCATTAAGAACTGCCAACGGGGTACCCCTTGCACATGATACATGAGCTATCCCATAATCAAAATGACAAGGTAAGCAGACAATGAGCATCTGAGTGATCTTTTTATTTGCTATTTGCATAGGTTTTTATTGAGGATGCTTCATAGAGTGCTCATTATGGTGATGCTGCAAGTTTCCACCATGATTAGGCATGGCTTAGGCTAGCGTCCCAGGCGTTTATCTAACACACATACAAACTCCATGATCTTACAAGTTCCACTTTTATTTCACACCGCTGGGATCCATAAGCAAAAGAACATGATATCAACGGGGTACAAAGTACAGGTGCAATGTTGAAAGCGTTCCCCATGATACATGGTTCTGCTAATTTCAACTTATAAAGCGCAAGCATATACGCAATAAAGAAGGACCCAATGGTTCAAGTTTATTATATGCAAAAAGTAAAGTGTGCCATCAAGTTCGTGAGAGCTTTAATCACTAGTTTTCTCATAACAAGTTTAATTTGGAAGGTAAACAAAAACATGAATATACTTGGAATAGCTTAAGCTAGTAGGTAGGTATGGTGGACTCTTTAGAATAACTTGGTTTAGGGAGTTGGATGCATGAGTGGAACTCATACTTGGTTGTGGAGGCTAGCAAAAGACTGGGAGCGACAAACTAAGAGAGCAATAATGACCATAATCATGCAGAGCGACAAAACATCATTGATCAAAACATAAAGTGATACTACAAGTTGAAAACTAAAGGATCATAAAGGCTATGGTGACTTGAGATAGTCATAACATGGTGTGAGCATGCGCCAAGTCAACCCAAATAAAGCATCAAAGCAGAATACCACAATACTATGCTTTAATATGCTAAAACAACGCATGATTCATCCAAGGCACATTAAGAAATCTCAATTGTTTATAACAAGTCATGCTACAGCAAAGAATACTAAGAATAAAGCCAAAACAATATCAAGCATGGCATGACAAAGCATAGGCCACAGTCAAAAACGAGCTCTCTTTACCACTTAAGCAATGAACTTTCCTACTCTTTTCCAAACCAAACCAAACTTATTTAAAAACCAATGTATGAAAGAGGGGGTCCAACCAATTTATTAAGCAAACTAAGCAAACCAAGCAAACGAAAAACCAAAACGAAAACGAAAAAGAAGACGCTCCAAGAACAACACAATTGTGCATGAAACAATAAAAATGAAGCGTTTGGAAGAAACCTAGGATTTTTATTGGTGAAGAAGGGGATGCCTTGGGCATCCCCAAGCTTTAACGCTTGTACTTCTTGGATATTTCTTGGGGTGACACGCGTGGCATCCCCAAGCTTGAGTTTTAGTCCATCCTTCATCTTATTACACATTCCTTCCATATATCTGAATTTTTTTCTTCATACAAAACTTCACACAATCTTTATTAGCAACATTAGTGCACTCAAGATAAATAAGTCTTATGGTTCAGTTCTAACACCAAATAAACTTCCATTAGAACACTAGCTACTGTAGCACTTCCCTCAAAAGCTCAATTCCCCAAAAGAACTCAAAAAGGAACCAACAAGAAGCAAATGCAAAAAATGGCAGAAATCTATCAAAACAGACCAGCAGCTAAAGACGAATTTTTTCGAAGACCTTCTGTTGCTCAAATAAAAAAGTGTTGAACTGACGAAAGTTATATAACATCCTGGGGTAGAAGCACAAAAATTCACGCCTCAAAAATAAGTTAGGAGATTTGACACGAATTTTTTCGGTGAAGCACAAAAATCTGTTTCGGGACAGCAAGTTTCCCAATCATTACTTCTCTCTCATTAGAGGTTACTCTTGGCAGAAAAATCAAATAAAAAGGATAAGGAGCGGTTATTACAGAGGTAATAACTTCCAAGACTCATCTAATTTTTTTGGTTTATCTCTCAATAAGTACTTTTCTTTAACGCCTTTAAGTTAGGCATGATAGTTTGAGAAGATGCTCACATAGGAAATATGAATTGAAGTAAAAGAGAGCATCAAGAAGCAAATTCAAAACACATTTAAGTCTAACCCACTTGCTATGCATAGGAATCTTGTAAAGAAACAAGTCATGAAAGCACAAAGAAACAATCATAGGAAAGCAAAGCAAGTGCAACTTCAAGACTTTCAACATAAAGAGGGGAAACTTAATACTATTGAGATGCATAAAACCATGTTTCCCTCTCTCATAATAACTTTCAGTAGCATCATGAATAAACTTAACAACATAACTATCACATAAACATTCTTATCATGAGCCACATGCATAAAACAATTATTACTCTCCCTATAAGAATAGTCATTCTTATTAATCATAGTGGGAGCAAACTCACCAAAATAGCTATCATTATTATTGTCATCACCATAATCATCAAATATAGGAGGCATATTGTAATCATAATTAATTTTCTCCTCAATAATAGGTTGACTGAAAATATCAGATTCATCATTGTAATCATCATATATTGGAGGTTTGGTATCATCATAAGCAATAGAATATCTATCTTCCAAAGCTAGGGAACTAAAAAGATCATTTTCATAAGAACTAGCTTCCCCAAGCTTAGACTTTTCCATAGCATTAGCAATAATGGTGTCCAAAGAATTCATACTAACAACATTGCTATTAGCATGCATATAAAGTTCCATAGGATTTTAAATTTTCACTTCAAACACTTCATGTCCTAACTCAAGATAAATACTATAAAGCTCTCTAATTTTGTTGTTGTTTTCCATTAAGCCTAACTAGTGAAAACAAGAAACAAAAAGACAAAATTGCAGAATCTAAAGGAAATAACTTTGAGCACTCACACCGGAGGATGTGAGTACCTTTTACCTTACCTCCCCGGCAACGGTGCCAGAAAATAGCTTGATGTCTACGCACTTCTATTCTTGTAGACAGTTGTTGGGACTCCAAGTGCAGAGGTTTGTAGAACAACAGCAAGTTTTCCCTTAAGTGGATCACCCAAGGTTTATCGAACTCAGGGAGGAAATGGTTAAAGGTATCCCTCTCAAGCAACCTTGCAATCAAGATACAAGAAGTCTCTTGTGTCCCCAACACACCCAATACACTTGTCAGGTGTATAGGCGCACTAGTTCGGTGAAGAGATAGTGAAATACAAATGGTATGGATAATTATAAGTGGTAACGGTGCTAGGAAATAGATTGATGGCGTGGAAGAGACTAAAGGCAAACTGAAATAAAGAAGGAAGCAAGAAAACATGTAATAGATCTAATAGCAAACGGTGTTTCAATGCTTAGAAACAAGGCCTAGGGATGATACTTTCACTAGTGAACACTCTCATATAAATATATCATCTTCATGATACTACACTAAACTACTCTCCGGTTGGACTCTCTAATCGTTGGTAGGGCTATAACAACACACCTCAAAGTTCATCTTTCCCATCTAGATAACCCCACACTTTCACCTTGAGTACTAGATGAGTCCAACAAACACCACAATTTCATAAAGACATCCAACTCCAAATATAACTCATAACAAGTATTTGTAATCTCTAGCCTAAGTGCCACCATGGTGTGCACACTGTCAACTTCACACACATGGGGAGAGCAGAGATCTATTAAAGCACTTGAGTAGCAAGGTAGATCTACTAGATTACAAATCTCATGATCACAATATGATCATGCATAGAGAGAGATGAACACATAGCTACCGGTAGAACCCTTAGCCTCGAGGAAGAACTACTCCCTCATCATCATGGGAATCAGCAACGGCGATGGAGATGGTGGTGGAGATCAATGGAGATGGCTCCGGGGGCACTTCCCCGTCCCGACAGGGTGCCGGAACAGAGACTTTCTATCCCCCGAATCTCCCCTTCGGTGGCGGCGGTGCTGCGGAACTTTTCGTGGCTGGAGGCTTGATTATTTAGGGTTTATGCATCAGGAGGCTTCTTATAGGGGAAGAGGCAAGGTCGGTGGGCGGCCAGGGGGCCCACACCATGCCCTGGCGCGGCCTGGAGGGACCCGTGCCATGGGGTGGTGTGGCCACCCTGTGGCCCCTCTCCGACTCTCCTTCTGGCTCCGTGAGTCTTCCGGGAAAATATCAACTTTGGCTTTTGTCCGGTCCAATTCCGAGAATATTGATTTCCTGACTTTCCTGGAACCAAAAATAGCAGAAAACATGCAACTGGCACTGTGGCACTTGTTAATAGGTTAGTCCAAGAAATCATATGAAATGTACTCCGAAGTGTGGACAAAACACAAGAAAGTAGATAAAACCAAGCATGGAACATCAAAAATTATAGATACATTTGCAATGTATCAGTCTACACAAAACCCAATGACCTCCTCTGTTCCATAGACTTTGGAGATGCTTCCTTCTAGCCTAGCATGGTTACAAACATATTTCTTTAAGACTCCCATGAACCTCTCGAAGGGGAACATATTGTGCAGAAATACAGGACCGAGAATGGAAATCTCTTCGACTAGGTGAACTAAGAGATGCATCATAATATTGAAGAAGGACGGGGGGAACACCAACTCAAAACTGACAAGGCATTGAGATACCTTCTGAGATATTGCATTGAGGAATGCACATAGCTTCACAATGGCTAATCGAACATTTTCTGGTAGAAGCCCCCTCAATGCAACCGAAAGAAACCGTGTCATAATCATGTGGCAATCATGAGACTTTAAGTTCTGAATTTTTTTCTCTGCCATATTTATTATTCCCTTTATATTTGACGAGAAGCCAGCCGGGACCTTGATACTGTAAAGGACTTCAAAAAAGATTTCCTTCTCTGCTTTGGTAAGACGTAGCTGCTTAAGTATTTACGTCCTTTATCAGTATGCTTGTTGTATGGGTCTTTGATACGTTGCGGGTCCTCCCGTGCTTCTGGTGTATCTTTTGTCTTCCCATACACGCCCAGGAAGCCTAGCAGGTTCACGCAAAGATTCTTCGTCACGTGCATCACGTCGATTGAAGAACGGACCTCTAGGTCTTTCCAATACTTAAGCTCCCAAAATATAGATTTGTTTTTCCACATGGCCGTGTGTCCGGTAATGGGGTCTTTCGGAACAGATTGACCGCCAGGACCCTTTCCAAAGATTACTTCTAGGTTCTTCACCATACCAAATACATCAGCACCTTTAGGGAGCTTAGGCTTCTTCCCGTAATCTGCCTCACCGTTGAAATGCTTGCCTTTCTTTCTTACTTGATGATTGGTCGGAAGAAATTTACGACACCCCAGGTACACAACCTTCTTACATTTATCCAATATGTACCTTTAGTCTTATCTAAACAGTGCGTGCATGCATTGTATCCCTTGTTTGACTGTCCTGAAATGTTAGTAAGAGCAGGCCAATCTGATGGTTACGAACAACAATGCTCGTAGGTCAAATGGCTCTTGTTTGTGCTCATCCCACACCTTTACACCTGGTTCTGACCATAACTGCAAAAGTTCATCGACTAATGGCCTTAGGTACACATCAATGTCGTTGCCGGGTTTCTTCGGTCCTTGGATGAGCATTGGCATCATAATGAACTTCCGCTTCATGCACAACCAAGGAGGAAGGTTGTAGATACATAGAGTCACTGGCCAGGTGCTGTGACTGCAGCTCTGCTCCCCAAAAGGATTCATGCCGTATGTACTTAGACCAAACCATAAGTTCCTCGCGTCACCTGCAAAGTTCGAGTACTTTCTCTCGATGTTTCTCCACTGCGACCCATCGGCGGGGTGTCTCAGTTTCCCGTCTTTTTTACGCTCTTCTTTGTGCCATTGCAACAACCTGGCATGCTCTTTATTTCTAAACCGACGTTTCAACCGTGGTATTATAGGAGCATAGCACATAACCTTAGCAGGAACCCTCTTCCTGGGGGGCTCGTCATCGCCCTCAACATCACTAGGGTCATCTTGTCTGATCTTGTATCGACATGCAGTGCATACCGGGCATTTATCCATATTCTCGTACTTCTCACCGTGGTACAGAATGCAGTCATTAATGCATGCATGTATCTTCTCCACATCTAATCCTAGAGGACAAATAGTCTTCTTTGCTTTGTACGTTGTCTTGGGCAGCTCGTTATCCTTTGGAAGCTTCAGCTTTATTATTTTCAGTAACTTCTCAAATCCCTTGTCAGATAAGCCAGTCTCTGCCTTCCATTTCAGCAGTTCAAGTGTGGTACCGAGCTTTGTGCTGCCATCTTTGCAATTTGGGTACAACAACTTTTTGTGATCCTTTTGCATGGCCTCCAACTTAAGCTTCTCCCTTTCTGTATCACATTGTTGCTTTGCACCAGAAATGACCCGACCAAGACCATTAGCAGGCTCATCCGATGCCCATTGTTCTTCTTCATTGTCGCCTCCCTCTTCTTCATTGTCTTCCATTGCAGTATCACCGTATTCTTCAGCGGACATAGGATAACTGTCATCATCATCCTCTTCTTCATTTTCTTCCAGCCTAACCCCTCTTTCTTCGTGCATGGCCCAACAATAATATCCGGGCATGAAACCTCTCCGAAGCAGATGGCTTTGAAGGATTCTCAGGGCAGAGTGCTCCGCCACGTTCCGACAGTCGACGCATGAACAACGCATAAAATTATCCACTTTGTTTACCTTAGCCAAATCGATAAATTTATGCAGGCCTGCAATAAAATCGGAATCCCGTCGGTCGCCATACATCCATCGCATCCATGCATCGATCTGCGTCATAATAATTAACCATTACAATAACATCGTGAATAGTAAAATGACCACCCTACATCGACACATGCAATATTTTTATATCAGTTACAGATAAAGAAGATAAGGTTGCTAACCTCGGCCAAGGATACCGTGTTGTGCGAACTTAAGCGTGCCTCGGACATTTCGTCGAACACCTTGCGTGCAGTGTGAAGAAAAAAAACCTAACATCCACCTCCCACACAAAATTCCAGAAAAAATAAGTGGATGGGCTGGGCTTATATATAGCCAGGAGAGGGTTTTTGGTCCCGGTTAATGCCACGAACCGGGACCAAAGCCCCTCCCGCGCGACACATGGCAGCCTAGCAACGCGCCCCCACCCAGGTCATTGGTCCCGGTTGATGGCACGACCCAGGACCAATGACCTGGGTGGGGGGCACATTGCTGGGCCGCCATGTGTCGCGCGGGAGGGGCCTTGGTCCCAGTTCGTGGCATTAACCGGGACCAATGCCCACCGTCGCTTCGTCGTCCCCGTGTATAAATATGAGGCCACAGCGTGTCGCTTTCGCCATCGCCTCGGCCTCTCTGCAGTCGATCTCCACCCACCCCTTTCGCCATCGCCTCTCCATCGCGCCGTCGTCTCGCCTCCCCTCCCTCTCCAATCTCCACCGCGCCACCATGGAGGTGCCCATGCTCAACTTCTACGAGGTGGCTATGTTTGCGTACTACGGCATCCTCACGCCGCCGCGCGCGAAGGTGCCCGCCGGATTTCGTATCAGCGATGCGGGTGTGCTGGTGGCTCCGCTCCTCATCCCCGGCGGGTACGAGATGGAGTGCATCATCGCGGAGCGTCGCCGCCAGATGCCCGCGTGGAAGAGGGTGTTGCCCCGGTACGCGGCGGCCAGCGAGTACTGGCCCCGGCTGTTCAAGAAGGAGCAGAAGGCCAAGCTTGGCAACCGCATCATGGACGGGCGCGTGGTGCACCCGGATCTCCGCAACCGAGAAGGGCGGGAGATGTTCTGGTCCGTCCCTGGATGGACCATCTACACCGTCATCGACGCCGCTAGCCGCGCAGAGGAGCTCCGTCTCCCGAACAATGCCGAAATCATGGTCCGACGACGACGAGGAAGCTGACGGCTTGGAGGACAGCGGCAACGGAAGTGTTGTTGACTAGGAAAATTTGTAAAGTCGCACCTTTGTTTGGAAAGAACTTGTGGTCGAATTAATAAAATGTCTCAATTTAGATCTTTGTCTCGATTAATTTGTGGAAGATTTTTTCAAAAATACTGCTCAATTCAATTTCTACCTCGAATTAATTTCTGCCTCGAATTAATTTAGATTGTACCGGATTGCGGACCGTCGCGGGGTTTTTGGTCCCGGTTCGTGGCATGAATCGGGACCAATGCTCCACAGAGCTCCACGTGTGCGTCGCGGGGGCATTGGTCCCGGTTCATGCCACGAACCGGGACCAGTGCTTAGAGATGAACCGGGACCAATGCCCAGGCGGCATGAACCGGGACCGGTGCCTGGCATTGGTCCCGATTAATGAAACGAACCGGGACCAATGTAATTTGGGCGCTGGACCAAAGACCCTTTTTCTACCAGTGTGTGGGCCTCAGGTGTTACCTCTCGTGAGGTGTTGGAGAAAGGTATCCGGGGAGATGTGGGCGAGGAACCCTCGTGTAGCCTCGTGGAGCACACCCTGTGGTAGCCCCTCAGGAGAACCTACTTCCGCTCTATCAGGGTAGCATGGGCAAGTCTCTATTGAGGGCACCTTGCGGGGCCTCGGGAATTACCTCTTTGGAGGCTCTTTCAAATAGGCCTTTTGTGAGACAAAGGCGAGGGCAGCTTGTGGGCCTCGGCGAGGACCTCCCATGAGGCCTCGCGACACACGTCCCGTGACGGTTTCCCTGTAGAAGTCTTCAGCGAGATTTAGGCGAGGGCGCCTTGTGGAATTCATTGTTCCATATATATTTTCTTGATAAGCTCGGGGGATTTGGGCTATCATGTATTCTATGAAGCCCCATATGTGAGACCTATCGGACAGACACAAGCCTCCAGCCTGCCAAGAGTCAGGAGATATTCACACCTCTGGTTGTCGAGTCTGTCGAGTCTGGGGATCTTTTACATGGAGAGGACTCATACTGTTTTTTCTGCAATTAACATGCAGAGCATATATAGAATTTCACAAAGTGATCTAATGTCATTCATTTTGAAAGTAGTACAATCAGTCAAATTAACCAAAGAAAATATAGATTTTAGCATTGGATCAACTAGATAGGAAATAAAGATTGCAAATTCATAGTTAAGAACTAAACTAGGGAAAGAGAAATTAATAATACAACTGTGTTCGGAATTTTAATTTAGTGAACGCTATATTTGCAAAAAATTAAAAGAACTTTCAAGTCCTATTCGCAGAAAGTCGGTACAATTCCGTTGCGTTCTAGTCATCTATACTACTTGCTTCCTTGATGCTTTTCCCCCTAGCCAGACAGAGTAGTCCTTCCCACCTTACAGGAAACGGCTACGAAGCCGACGGCTTCATACCGTCGACATAGAAGGATATGCCGTCGGCCTAAGGGTCTTGGCCCCTCATTGAGTATTTATCACACATGTTGTACTAAGTCATCTGGAATCAAGCTGAACTGTCGCAGTTGTACCTAAGGGTCTCGACACATCAGCTTGAGAGAAGGAAAAGAAGCCCTGGCCACTCGGAGACCGAACAGTAGATCTGGTTAGAGATGGATATCTCCTAGGTGGCACCATTTGGTTCATGTATAAACAGAAAACGTTTGTACCAAACATGTTTTTCCTAATGTCTTCCAATCCTGCAGTGTATGTATCAAGAGCCTTACATTCTTGTACACACGGGGGAAGGGTGAACATACGAAAACCTAGAAATGGTTGCTACTTGCAATATGGTAAGCTGGGTTATGAAATATATACATATATATGGTAGCGGCCTACCGGTGGTAGGTTTGTTGGCCGGTGGACATTCACTTTTATTTGACTATTACATTTTCTTTTATGGTTTTTATTATGGAGTCTAGTTGTTGGAGTGAGAACTGAATATACAAAATAAATAATAGCCACCGAACATATTTTAAGATAAAGATGGGGTGGTTTCCGGTGACCACTTCACCGAAGTTAAACAAAACGATAGTGTAGATGACCATCCACCATCCATGTCTATGTCTATTTATGTGAGCGCGTTGCACCCCTTTCCTTCTTCCGCCTAGGATGCAAGCACGTGTTGCTTTTCTGCCTCCTCCGCATGGCCGCCCAAGCGAAGACTTGTCGCACACAAGGCAAGCGCGCTTCCCAGACCAAGCCCCATGGCACGCAAGGAACCAGCTCTATTAGACATGAATACCACAGCGTGATTTGGAAACCCAAGGTCCTCCATGGTTTTGAGATCAGGAAGACGCAATGCTAAGGGGATGAGTTAATGCTAACGTGATCTAGCGCGACAGGACTTCGGCGAGCCGGATTCCTCACCATCTAGCCTCCAACGAGATCGGTGCTACACCTCATGTTAGTTTTCGAAGATTTTTTAATATTGCAAACTCGTGTGCGTTCGCTATGACACACAAGCGAGGTGCTGCAATGATTCTTGGCATATGCTGCAAATGTTTTTGAGAGAAGCGGAACACACTATCCTCCCATGATGCATATGTGTGTTAATTGTATTCGAGAATTTGCTGCATACAATTTTTTTTCAACGGTGTTTTTGAAATGTCACGTCATTTCTACAAGCTTTGATCCGCAGTGGGAAAAATATTGCAACGAGGTTGTATTAGTCTTTTTTGCTAAAGGGTCGAGGGTTGCATAGGTCGAGGCAGACGATATTTCATTAAGAAATAGTAAAACTGAGCTAGCTCCGCCGGTTTGTGAAGGTCGTCTCACCTTCACCTCCGCCGGCGCCGCATTGAAGCTCGACCGTTTCTGTAATATTCCCTTGTTAATGCAGCAGTGTTACTATCTGGTTGCCTTCTCTTTCCGGCTAATTCCTCATATATATGTTGCACCCAGTTATCTTCCTTTCTCCGGCCAGGGCCATTCCGGCAGCAGGATTGCAGGAGTCTGCGCCTCAGACTCAGCCCCTCTTACTCGACCACGCTCAAATTGGCGCGCCGTCTCTCCTCCTCTGCTCCACTTGGAGAACACTGGTATCTTCGTCGGCCACTAGATGGTCGACGAACTACAGACCATCATGTCTATCTGTGGTCTGCGCTAGCCTGCTCACCTACTGCACGGAAGCCAGCACTTGGTTTGGGCCTGGAACTGTAGAATCAATTCCCCATGGCAACCACACGGTGTTTTGTGGTATATCCACCCCATCCTTCGGCCTTCTACTTGCCACAACTTTTCTGATCGCAGTAACTAATTCTGAAGTTGCACTCGATGAGGAATTGTGCGCTTGTCAAACATTCATGTTTTCCTTCAGGTATGCAGATTCAATTGGTATGTTTTTTCAAATGTGTTTATTTTTGTTCAAAGGTGCATATTATTAATAATCATAGGCACTCCATTTATGTCAAAATTTAGTACTGCTTCTGAAAAATGTTGCATGGACTCCTAGACCAATGTTTATCGTAATACAAGAAAATGACATTTGGATGTTTTGGTGTGCAGTTGTACATGTACCAAAGAGTCCTCGCTTTTGTTGGTTGACTAATTGTGAATGCGCTTCTCAAGTTTTGAAGTACAAGGCAGCACATGCTAAATATTCCATCTTCTTATATGGCATGCATACTATTATGCCCAGAAGGAAACATTGTCTGCCAAAACTAAAGGTTGGCTACCTTTTGCAGTTGATACAGATAGAATCAGAGCTAAAGATACCTTTTGCAGTTGATACAGATAGAATCAGAGCTAAAGAGCACTATTCTGAAGGCATCTTGCCATAAGATGTTAGTACTATATATGGTGCAATATGTGCACGAGCTTTGCTTTAGCTATCTTTTCCCTTTGCTTTAGCATTTTGATTATATATATTTGCCATCGGTCCTAATTAGAGAGCCAGGACCAGAACACCACCACAATGGAATATTGCCATGAAGTAAAGATGCAAATGGTTCCAGTAGAAGGATAATGTGTGGCTGCTAAAAGGCTTCATATGCGGGTGGCGAACGAGTACATGCCCAATGGAACCTTGTCAGAGATCGTCGATGGTATGTGAATTTTCACTAAAATACAACTATGCTAGCACTTTTTTACAGAACACACAAAAGACTTGCTTTTAATTATCAGTAAGATTGGATAGAGAAGTATTTTACAGGAGAAGAGAAAAACCATGACAATAGTCATGAAATCGCATGCCAAAGCCTAGGAAGAAATCTACATGATTCCTCTCTATGTCCCGCCCCTTCGAGCTTGCTTGAGCAGTAGAAGCTCTTCTCTGATTTTTCGCACAACTGGCTGTGGAAGATGAGCCTCATTGTAAAACAATCATGTTATTTCGTTCAAGCCAAATATGCCAAAGGCCAAGTGTCACCATAGTGTTAAAAGTTCTTTTTGTCAGTAAGAGGCATCAAGGCAGCAACTGTTGTCTACCATTTTTGTAGTGTAGTCTGAATTGGTCAACAAGTGTTGTAGGTTGTCCTCCCTCAAGGTGTTGAACCAAACTTTCTTGCGCATATGGCTGGAGGTTATTAGATGCTAAATGTTCTTAGGGACTTGGGACCATAATATGCATTATGGTTAGCTATATGGTTAACCTCGGGACTAAATTTCTTTGACCTTGTTGGTTACTGTAGGGTCGCTGCGACATCTGGATTTGGTCCATCGCATTTCGAATCATTCGAGGGATCGCGCAGGGCATATCTTACATCCACACCAAAGGTGCCGTCCATTTGGATCTGAAACCAGCCAATATCCTCTTGGATTCGGACATAAACCCTAAGATATGTGACTTCGAGTGGTCTAAAATACTGAATCAAAATGATGAAGAGGCCTTATGTCAAGTTATTTAAAGCTCCTGCAGAATCTATTTCGCTTGCTCTATTGTTGTCCGACCTACTGTTTTTCCGGGACATATATATGCATCCTAAAAAGAAATCAGTATATACTAATTTCATTCTTTTTTCTTGACTCATTTCAGGTTTGGATTGTAATGCATATGCTGGATTCGAGGACATAGCAGAATCTATAAAAGTATTCGTGTATGGTCCATACAAATTCTTTTTTGCACTACTGCATTCCCTTTTAGCACAGAAAATGTAGTTTCTATTGTCTACATCCTTTGTTCTCCATAAGAATATAGGAAATCACATGGCACCATTGAGAGCTTAGTTTGAAGCTTATATGGGAGTTATCTTCATTGTCAATGCGTCTTTTATATAATCGGTGGTGTCTAGCTTTATTGAGTTCATTATGACTTAACATGTCATATCTGCTTACTTTATTTATGCTCATTTTCCATTTATTTTTCCAGTTATTAATGCATTGGTTCTTCTTTAATCCAAGGTCTGAACCAGCATAGTTCAGGCTTAGAATATTTCTTATTTAGAACATCAAGGCATGTAGCACCATGTGTGATGGATGTGAAACGCTTATCTGACGGTCTTCTGGCCGCATGAGTTGCACACAAAACTATATGGAAGGAGTAGTTGTTTCTCTATCTTAATACGCAACAAGTCAGCAGTGTTAGTTCAGTTGTGCACCAGGTTTTGACATATGTGCTACCTTTTGCTGTGAAGCAAAATCAATGCTCTTACTTTATTTATCGAGCTCCTGGCATATTTTCCTTCAATTTCATGTACAAAATGTATCCATAGAAGATATAGGTTACAATTTAGCTTACCTATTTGGAGAATTTCCTAACCTTTTCTTTGAGATTTCTCATATCTTGTATCAGGGGTTGACACTGGATGAACAGTACATACAGTATAGTAATCCAAAGGCTGTTGTTTCAGGAACCGGCTCCTCTAACGTCAAGGAACAAAGTCAGAGAAAACAAAGAAGGAAAGTTAGAGAAATATAGGTTAATCACCATATTTTGTCATTACTGTAGATAATTACTGTAGCCTCAAAAAGTAAACTGGATTTTTTTACATTATAATTTTGCCCATATGTAGTTAGTCTAAATACATAACATAAACTTATATTATGCAAATTAATTTAAATTATTTTAGACTAAATAATACAATTTTAAAGAACCAAAGTCAGGCAACTGTAGCTTCTCTAACTTTATTACTCCACGTTAGAGGATCTGGCTCCGTTGTTTCAGTGCATTGTCCATGTCGTTAAATTCGAGGCATAGTTCTTCCTTTTGTTTATGGGCGCAAACATCCAATCCCTTAAGACATATATATTGCCGCTCACCAACAAGTAATATCACATTGTATGTTTCTACCATTTTAATTTCTATCTATCTGTATTTTCTCGAGATGCATCATGGATGCGCATGGTAACCGTCTTTATTTGTTTCTATCTTTCTTTTCTCAAGATGGGTGAGCATGGCAACCATTCGTAATTTATACTATCATTCTTCTCTTAAGATGGACGGACGCAGCAACGCGCGTGGCGGTGGTCTAGTGTATTATAATGATCAACCGGTGGGAGAAGTGGACGATGGAACCTCCCAGT
Source organism: Avena eriantha (assembly GCA_910589775.1). Classification (NCBI taxonomy): domain Eukaryota; kingdom Viridiplantae; phylum Streptophyta; class Magnoliopsida; order Poales; family Poaceae; genus Avena; species Avena eriantha. Next base: position 78,769,311 of record OU342744.1, on the reverse strand, counting down.
CGTCTGGATGATGCCTAGCGTACTCCTAACCAAACAATAATGTGAAGACTCGTTTCCCTGTCCATCTCCACACAGCAGACAAACATCTTGCATGTGCCTTTTGCATGTGCCTTTTAGCTTTGTGCAGGTGTGGTGTAATAGACCTCACTTCCCCATGGTCGTTTTATCCTTTTCCTCATTTTGGATGGGGACATGTGAATGCAGAGTGGACGCTGTTGTCTTTGTTAGCGCTGCAAGGCTTCACACCTCACTTTCTTTAGGTTTTCGTATGAGAGGCATGGAACGGAAAAAATTACGAAGAAATTCCAACGTGGGTCATATCTATTGCACACATTTAACATAATCAATTTTTAATATAAATCTTGAAATTTAGATATTAAATAAAATATTTATGGAATATACTCGAGAAACTTGTGAAAAAGTTGATGCGTCAATTGTCATGCACTCACATAAATTATCCAAATTCTACTGTACATCTGCACTAATTAACATTGTGTAACATGCATGAAGCAAATGTACAGTGTGGTGCGGTGAGTTATTTAGAATTGGTAGAAAATTATATTACGACATAGGACAAGTATGTTTGGAGGATTCTTGCACTACTTTTATAGAATATTTTACTCATAACAAGTCACATGATGTGGATCTTGATGACTTTTTGTCTGAGCTCAAAGTGTTGCAAGTACCTTTACACAGCCCCTGAGATTTTTTAATTTGTTACACCAAATGTCTTAGTTGCCTATCTCATCCTCTTAACTGTACATGTGACTGTAGCTTCAGCTGAAAGAAGTTTCTCTAAACTGACACTACTGAATAATTGTTTGAGATCAACTATGTTACAAGATATATAGATCGACTGGTTTGGCTACATGTTGTATTGAGAAGAATATCTTGGATACAATTGGTCTTGAGATTGTACTCAATGATTTTGCTTCTAGAAATGCCCGAAGAAGCTTTTTGTGAAGCATTGAAGCATTATTGTCGGTGAACGCATTGGAATTATTTCTTATTTGAGATAATCAAAGTAGCAGCAATACTTCTTGTCTACTTGTTATATTTCGAGACTAAGAATGTGTGGTTGGATTTTAACTGTTAATACTTTGCAAGTGAAATGGATACACATTTATCTGTATTTCTAGATATGCCTATATATACATTAGTTTAGGGCCCCATGCCTCAACTTTGCACAAGGGCCTTGTAAAACATAGAGCCGGCACAGTCGTTATGTCAGCCCGGTCATTAACTATGCTTACAGTGTACCGACATCAACTCGATTCCTAGACAAAATCCCGATGTAGCAAAGAAATCTTAATTTTCTAAAATCGTACTGTATGCCGGAGAGGTTCGATTTGCTTCACTATCCTGTCAAAATCTTATAAAATACTTAACATTTTAATGCTATCCGAACATGATATTTGGTAGTACGATACAAATGTTTCTAACACCAGTCATGTATAACAAGGAAGAAAAAGATGCTAGTACATGTGTGCTTGTTCCCTCCTTGGTTGCTTTCTTCCTATAGCCCGAAACAGTATTCCCTCCAACAAGGCAAGTATCCTTCGCTGCAGCTTGAGATTGTTTGACCCCTTCATGTATATTTGTCACAGATCACAGATGAACTCAATTTGGCATAAAAACTAACCGTGTTAGTAAAACCAAAGGATCATGATGAAGCTTATGCAGAGGAGGTAAAGAAGCATCGGCTAACAGATGACCAAAGATGTGATGCGGCTAGCTATGGATATCTGCTTGGTGTCGCCATTTGGTTCATGTGTAGATAGTACTAGGCTTCACCTAACAAAAACTTCCTAATGTTTTCCAATCCAACTGCGTAAAGAGACTAACATTCTTGCACGTACACGATGGAGGGGCGAAGATAATGGGCGCTACGTGTGCGTTAGCTAGCGTTCGTAGTGATGTTTGGGATATTGAGGTTCACAAGAACAGCATATATAGCATCAGGCTACCACTGCGTAGTGGATTTGGGCAGTCAGTTTATTCAAGTAGTACAGTTTTTTCCTTTTTTTGCGAAACATTGTTGTCAATGAATAACTCAATTTACCGGCAATTCTTTTAATGTTGATCGGCCACGGAGGGTTGCAGCCAGACAAGTATGCACGATCGGCTCCGCCACCAGCCGCCGCCAACAGCCCACCGCCGTTCGCCTCTCTCCTCCACTCCCTTCCCCTCCCTCCCGGGCCGCCTAGCGCAGGACAACACCGCATGCTCGTTTCCCACCCTAGAGAGCCGTCTCTTGATCTACTCCCCATGGTCGCTGCCGCCATCTTCGTCGGCATTGGCGGTCACACCCAGCCTGTCAAAGATGGGGGTGAGGGCAGGCGAGCTCCAACGGTTTCCTACGCGCGAGGCGGCTTGTCTGTGGCGAATCTGAACACGGGTGGTGGTGGTCTTCCATGGTTGTGCGTTGACCGGCTGCAGGGGCTCCTCCTTGCTATGATTCTATTGGATCCGGCGGAAGATCCCGCATGTTTGGCCATCTTCTTCCTCGATGCTGGCCTGGCAGGTGAGGTTTCGAGCGGAAGATCAAACAGGGTGCCGACAAGTGGCATGGGGGCTACTATCTCAGATTAAATAAAGGTGGCGGTCCTAGGGTTCGAATTCGTGCCAAGATGATTATCTATCGAAAGCATATCCCCATCAATCTGGCTAGCGTGTCATGTTATGGAAGGCTCCGCCGGCAAACTCCACTGGGTGATCCATGCCTGAAGATTGCTGGATCGGTTGGAATTCGGTCGTGCACACATATGTTTTTCTTTGACCATTTGGTTTCAGATGGAGCGTGAAGCTCTGCTGGTTGTTACCATCATGGGGCAAGCTTTCTCATTCCATGGCGAAATCAGCTAGTGAAGAATGCCATGGGAGCCGAGATCTGATGACTAGAAATGGCCATTCGAGTCTTTACGGCGATGAGGAATTGGCTTGGTCATTCGTGACTTGGAGCAGCGGCATCATAAGTGGGGCGACATCACATAAGAAGATTAAAATCTTACCTTTCATGGTGAAAATTCAACGTCTGGCCATAATTAGTTGCGCCTAGCAATGGTCTTGTTAAAGGCATTGTTTTCTGAGCGAGGACTTTCTCCAGGGTAAAAATCTAAGATCTATGGTTGGGCGACGATGGCGCTTGCGCACTATTCCCTTCTTGGAGGGGAAATTTTGTTTTTGCCATACTAGTTTTCGCCCATTTCTCTTTTGCCACTCTAAGTTTTGACATTTTCTTTTCCCCCGTCAATTCTTGGTAATAAATCATTTTTACCATCTATGGCGCAAAAGCAAAATGAAAATGGTAAAACTTCGTTTTGCTTATGCCCATTTTTTTGTTGTCTTGTTTTTTTTGCTTTTGCCCCTCAATGGAGGGAAATGCCCATATTAATAGACGTTCTTTGTCAAAAAAAAATCTTTTAATGTGAAAAATGTGTACGACTTACTAGTTAACCATTTTACCCAAGTTAAATTGTTAAATGAGATAAGGCCTCTACAGGGAGGCGGCGGCTGTAGACCAAAACCAATCTATGTTCCTGTCCCCTCGTCGGCGATGTTGCTGGTCCGCTCTGTCTCCGGTGGCCTTGGGCCCTTGGAGATATGACGGACCACGATCTCTCGCCGGCGGGAGGGTTCATGTTCTTTGTTTAGACTTTTTTTAGTGTCTTCTTCAGGATATTGAGGCGGTGGCTACGTCTTGAAGTCAGAATAAAATTCTCCCCGCTCTATCCTTGCTATGGTGGTGCATCTAGCACCGGCGGAGGGCGCGTGTTGTAGTGTGTCCGGCGGATCTCTTGGGATCCGGTCATTTTTCGTATTCGTCTGTGTGAATTCAGGTCAGTCTCTTCCGATTTACGGTTGTCATCTTTGGCGATGGTTGCTGCTCTGGTGCGCCGCTCTTTTGGGCCTTAGCACGACGACTTTCAGTTTGTCTACTACAAAAAGCTCTACTACGACAAGCTTTGTCCGGCTCCGGTGATGGAGGGGCGAGGACGGCGTCGCGTCTCCGGCTCGTGCTAGTGCTTGTAGTCGTCGCTAGGTGGTCCAATAACCAATCTATAATTTTATTACTTTTTTGGACTATTTGTACTACTGTTGATTGATTATTAATAGATCAGTGGATTTTGGAAAAAACAAAATTGTTAAATGAGATACTCCCTCCGATACAAATTAATATTCTCATGTTTGTCAAGATTCAAATGTATGTAGCACTAAAATATGACTAGATATATTTGTATCTAGACAAATAATATGGATCGGAGAAGGGAGTAAAAGAAAGTTAGCCTGGAAAAAGCCTTCGTACGTGAGTTGGTCAACAATTCAACCGCCCGCCGCCACACTGCAACGCACTGGCCCTGGAATCACCCCGCGCCGCAGACAAAGGCAGCATAGAAAAGAGCACGGGAACGTGCTGTCACGAGTCACGACCTGGCTCGTTCCTTCCTTCCTTCCTTCCTCTCTCTCGCCCTGTTTGGTCTCTCCTCCGCGTCCACGACTATTCTGGACTCCTCCAACGCACCCAACCGCCATGACCAAACCTTCCTTTTCCGCACGATGCTTTGCCATATATATGCTTGGGTCCGGTTTGCTCCATCCACCAAACCCAAGCACGCAAACAAAGCAATCGATTGATTGAAGCCAAGTCAGAGCGTGCAAGAACTACACCGCGGATTTAGCAGGATTCAACCGGTCTCCGGTCGATCATGGACAAGGTGCTGGCTTTCTCGATCCTCAGCGCATCGCCCGCCGACATCGCCCGCGGCGGCAGCAGGGCCCGGCTGTCGTGGCGGAGCGAGAAGCAGGATGATCGTACCGCGGAGGCAGAGAAGCCGCAGCAGCTGGCAAAGGGGACATCGCAGTCCCAGCAGGCGCAGCTTCCGGCGCGGCGGCCGCGGTTCGCGCCGGAGTTGGACGGGATCGACTGCTTCGAGACCATCGTCTGACTGCGCCGGAGTTGGACGGGATCGACGGGATCGACTGTTTCAGTGCATTGTCCATGTCGTTAAATTCGAGGCATAGTTCTTCCTTTTGTTTATGGGCGCAAACATCCAATCCCTTAAGACATATATATTGCCGCTCACCAACAAGTAATATCACATTGTATGTTTCTACCATTTTAATTTCTATCTATCTGTATTTTCTCGAGATGCATCATGGATGCGCATAGTAACCGTCTTTATTTGTTTCTATCTTTCTTTTCTCAAGATGGGTGAGCATGGCAACCATTCGTAATTTATACTATCATTCTTCTCTTAAGATGGACGGACGCAGCAACGCGCGTGGCGGTGGTCTAGTGTATTATAATGATCAACCGGTGGGAGAAGTGGACGATGGAACCTCCCAGTCGTCTGGATGATGCCTAGCGTACTCCTAACCAAACAATAATGTGAAGACTCGTTTCCCTGTCCATCTCCACACAGCAGACAAACATCTTGCATGTGCCTTTTGCATGTGCCTTTTAGCTTTGTGCAGGTGTGGTGTAATAGACCTCACTTCCCCATGGTCGTTTTATCCTTTTCCTCATTTTGGATGGGGACATGTGAATGCAGAGTGGACGCTGTTGTCTTTGTTAGCGCTGCAAGGCTTCACACCTCACTTTCTTTAGGTTTTCGTATGAGAGGCATGGAACGGAAAAAATTACGAAGAAATTCCAACGTGGGTCATATCTATTGCACACATTTAACATAATCAATTTTTAATATAAATCTTGAAATTTAGATATTAAATAAAATATTTATGGAATATACTCGAGAAACTTGTGAAAAAGTTGATGCGTCAATTGTCATGCACTCACATAAATTATCCAAATTCTACTGTACATCTGCACTAATTAACATTGTGTAACATGCATGAAGCAAATGTACAGTGTGGTGCGGTGAGTTATTTAGAATTGGTAGAAAATTATATTACGACATAGGACAAGTATGTTTGGAGGATTCTTGCACTACTTTTATAGAATATTTTACTCATAACAAGTCACATGATGTGGATCTTGATGACTTTTTGTCTGAGCTCAAAGTGTTGCAAGTACCTTTACACAGCCCCTGAGATTTTTTAATTTGTTACACCAAATGTCTTAGTTGCCTATCTCATCCTCTTAACTGTACATGTGACTGTAGCTTCAGCTGAAAGAAGTTTCTCTAAACTGACACTACTGAATAATTGTTTGAGATCAACTATGTTACAAGATATATAGATCGACTGGTTTGGCTACATGTTGTATTGAGAAGAATATCTTGGATACAATTGGTCTTGAGATTGTACTCAATGATTTTGCTTCTAGAAATGCCCGAAGAAGCTTTTTGTGAAGCATTGAAGCATTATTGTCGGTGAACGCATTGGAATTATTTCTTATTTGAGATAATCAAAGTAGCAGCAATACTTCTTGTCTACTTGTTATATTTCGAGACTAAGAATGTGTGGTTGGATTTTAACTGTTAATACTTTGCAAGTGAAATGGATACACATTTATCTGTATTTCTAGATATGCCTATATATACATTAGTTTAGGGCCCCATGCCTCAACTTTGCACAAGGGCCTTGTAAAACATAGAGCCGGCACAGTCGTTATGTCAGCCCGGTCATTAACTATGCTTACAGTGTACCGACATCAACTCGATTCCTAGACAAAATCCCGATGTAGCAAAGAAATCTTAATTTTCTAAAATCGTACTGTATGCCGGAGAGGTTCGATTTGCTTCACTATCCTGTCAAAATCTTATAAAATACTTAACATTTTAATGCTATCCGAACATGATATTTGGTAGTACGATACAAATGTTTCTAACACCAGTCATGTATAACAAGGAAGAAAAAGATGCTAGTACATGTGTGCTTGTTCCCTCCTTGGTTGCTTTCTTCCTATAGCCCAAAACAGTATTCCCTCCAACAAGGCAAGTATCCTTCGCTGCAGCTTGAGATTGTTTGACCCCTTCATGTATATTTGTCACAGATCACAGATGAACTCAATTTGGCATAAAAACTAACCGTGTTAGTAAAACCAAAGGATCATGATGAAGCTTATGCAGAGGAGGTAAAGAAGCATCGGCTAACAGATGACCAAAGATGTGATGCGGCTAGCTATGGATATCTGCTTGGTGTCGCCATTTGGTTCATGTGTAGATAGTACTAGGCTTCACCTAACAAAAACTTCCTAATGTTTTCCAATCCAACTGCGTAAAGAGACTAACATTCTTGCACGTACACGATGGAGGGGCGAAGATAATGGGCGCTACGTGTGCGTTAGCTAGCGTTCGTAGTGATGTTTGGGATATTGAGGTTCACAAGAACAGCATATATAGCATCGGGCTACCACTGCGTAGTGGATTTGGGCAGTCAGTTTATTCAAGTAGTACAGTTTTTTCCTTTTTTTGCGAAACATTGTTGTCAATGAATAACTCAATTTACCGGCAATTCTTTTAATGTTGATCGGCCACGGAGGGTTGCAGCCAGACAAGTATGCACGATCGGCTCCGCCACCAGCCGCCGCCAACAGCCCACCGCCGTTCGCCTCTCTCCTCCACTCCCTTCCCCTCCCTCCCGGGCCGCCTAGCGCAGGACAACACCGCATGCTCGTTTCCCACCCTAGAGAGCCGTCTCTTGATCTACTCCCCATGGTCGCTGCCGCCATCTTCGTCGGCATTGGCGGTCACACCCAGCCTGTCAAAGATGGGGGTGAGGGCAGGCGAGCTCCAACGGTTTCCTACGCGCGAGGCGGCTTGTCTGTGGCGAATCTGAACACGGGTGGTGGTGGAGGTCTTCCATGGTTGTGCGTTGACCGGCTGCAGGGGCTCCTCCTTGCTATGATTCTATTGGATCCGGCGGAAGATCCCGCATGTTTGGCCATCTTCTTCCTCGATGCTGGCCTGGCAGGTGAGGTTTCGAGCGGAAGATCAAACAGGGTGCCGACAAGTGGCATGGGGGCTACTATCTCAGATTAAATAAAGGTGGCGGTCCTAGGGTTCGAATTCGTGCCAAGATGATTATCTATCGAAAGCATGTCCCCATCAATCTGGCTAGCGTGTCATGTTATGGAAGGCTCCGCCGGCAAACTCCACTGGGTGATCCATGCCTGAAGATTGCTGGATCGGTTGGAATTCGGTCGTGCACACATATGTTTTTCTTTGACCATTTGGTTTCAGATGGAGCGTGAAGCTCTGCTGGTTGTTACCATCATGGGGCAAGCTTTCTCATTCCATGGCGAAATCAGCTAGTGAAGAATGCCATGGGAGCCGAGATCTGATGACTAGAAATGGCCATTCGAGTCTTTACGGCGATGAGGAATTGGCTTGGTCATTCGTGACTTGGAGCAGCGGCATCATAAGTGGGGCGACATCACATAAGAAGATTAAAATCTTACCTTTCATGGTGAAAATTCAACGTCTGGCCATAATTAGTTGCGCCTAGCAATGGTCTTGTTAAAGGCATTGTTTTCTGAGCGAGGACTTTCTCCAGGGTAAAAATCTAAGATCTATGGTTGGGCGACGATGGCGCTTGCGCACTATTCCCTTCTTGGAGGGGAAATTTTGTTTTTGCCATACTAGTTTTCGCCCATTTCTCTTTTGCCACTCTAAGTTTTGACATTTTCTTTTCCCCCGTCAATTCTTGGTAATAAATCATTTTTACCATCTATGGCGCAAAAGCAAAATGAAAATGGTAAAACTTCGTTTTGCTTATGCCCATTTTTTTGTTGTCTTGTTTTTTTGCTTTTGCCCCTCAATGGAGGGAAATGCCCATATTAATAGACGTTCTTTGTCAAAAAAAAATCTTTTAATGTGAAAAATGTGTACGACTTACTAGTTAACCATTTTACCCAAGTTAAATTGTTAAATGAGATAAGGCCTCTACAGGGAGGCGGCGGCTGTAGACCAAAACCAATCTAGGTTCCCGTCCCCTCGTCGGCGATGTTGCTGGTCCGCTCTGTCTCCGGTGGCCTTGGGCCCTTGGAGATATGACGGACCACGATCTCTCGCCGGCGGGAGGGTTCATGTTCTTTGTTTAGACTTTTTTTTAGTGTCTTCTTCAGGATATTGAGGCGGCGGCTACGTCTTGAAGTCAGAATAAAATTCTCCCCGCTCTATCCTTGCTATGGTGGTGCATCTAGCACCGGCGGAGGGCGCGTGTTGTAGTGTGTCCGGCGGATCCCTTGGGGTCCGGTCATTTTTCGTATTCGTCTGTGTGAATTCAGGTCAGTCTCTTCCGATTTACGGTTGTCATCTTTGGCGATGGTTGCTGCTCTGGTGCGCCGCTCTTTTGGGCCTTAGCACGACGACTTTCAGTTTGTCTACTACAAAAAGCTCTACTACGACAAGCTTTGTCCGGCTCCGGTGATGGAGGGGCGAGGACGGCGTCGCGTCTCCGGCTCGTGCTAGTGCTTGTAGTCGTCGCTAGGTGGTCTAATAACCAATCTATAATTTTATTACTTTTTTGGACTATTTGTACTACTGTTGATTGATTATTAATAGATCAGTGGATTTTGGAAAAAACAAAATTGTTAAATGAGATACTCCCTCCGATACAAATTAATATTCTCATGTTTGTCAAGATTCAAATGTATGTAGCACTAAAATATGACTAGATATATTTGTATCTAGACAAATAATATGGATCGGAGAAGGGAGTAAAAGAAAGTTAGCCTGGAAAAAGCCTTCGTACGTGAGTTGGTCAACAATTCAACCGCCCGCCGCCACACTGCAACGCACTGGCCCTGGAATCACCCCGCGCCGCAGACAAAGGCAGCATAGAAAAGAGCACGGGAACGTGCTGTCACGAGTCACGACCTGGCTCGTTCCTTCCTTCCTTCCTTCCTCTCTCTCGCCCTGTTTGGTCTCTCCTCCGCGTCCACGACTATTCTGGACTCCTCCAGCGCACCCAACCGCCATGACCAAACCTTCCTTTTCCGCACGATGCTTTGCCATATATATGCTTGGGTCCGGTTTGCTCCATCCACCAAACCCAAGCACGCAAACAAAGCAATCGATTGATTGAAGCCAAGTCAGAGCGTGCAAGAACTACACCGCGGATTTAGCAGGATTCAACCGGTCTCCGGTCGATCATGGACAAGGTGCTGGCTTTCTCGATCCTCAGCGCATCGCCCGCCGACATCGCCCGCGGCGGCAGCAGGGCCCGGCTGTCGTGGCGGAGCGAGAAGCAGGATGATCGTACCGCGGAGGCAGAGAAGCCGCAGCAGCTGGCAAAGGGGACATCGCAGTCCCAGCAGGCGCAGCTTCCGGCGCGGCGGCCGCGGTTCGCGCCGGAGTTGGACGGGATCGACTGCTTCGAGACCATCGTCTGACTGCGCCGGAGTTGGACGGGATCGACGGGATCGACTGTTTCAGTGCATTGTCCATGTCGTTAAATTCGAGGCATAGTTCTTCCTTTTGTTTATGGGCGCAAACATCCAATCCCTTAAGACATATATATTGCCGCTCACCAACAAGTAATATCACATTGTATGTTTCTACCATTTTAATTTCTATCTATCTGTATTTTCTCGAGATGCATCATGGATGCGCATAGTAACCGTCTTTATTTGTTTCTATCTTTCTTTTCTCAAGATGGGTGAGCATGGCAACCATTCGTAATTTATACTATCATTCTTCTCTTAAGATGGACGGACGCAGCAACGCGCGTGGCGGTGGTCTAGTGTATTATAATGATCAACCGGTGGGAGAAGTGGACGATGGAACCTCCCAGTCGTCTGGATGATGCCTAGCGTACTCCTAACCAAACAATAATGTGAAGACTCGTTTCCCTGTCCATCTCCACACAGCAGACAAACATCTTGCATGTGCCTTTTGCATGTGCCTTTTAGCTTTGTGCAGGTGTGGTGTAATAGACCTCACTTCCCCATGGTCGTTTTATCCTTTTCCTCATTTTGGATGGGGACATGTGAATGCAGAGTGGACGCTGTTGTCCTTGTCAGCGCTGCAAGGCTTCACACCTCACTTTCTTTAGGTTTTCGTATGAGAGGCATGGAACGGAAAAAATTACGAAGAAATTCCAACGTGGGTCATATCTATTGCACACATTTAACATAATCAATTTTTAATATAAATCTTGAAATTTAGATATTAAATAAAATATTTATGGAATATACTCGAGAAACTTGTGAAAAAGTTGATGCGTCAATTGTCATGCACTCACATAAATTATCCAAATTCTACTGTACATCTGCACTAATTAACATTGTGTAACATGCATGAAGCAAATGTACAGTGTGGTGCGGTGAGTTATTTAGAATTGGTAGCAAATTATATTACGACATAGGACAAGTATGTTTGGAGGATTCTTGCACTACTTTTATAGAATATTTTACTCATAACAAGTCACATGATGTGGATCTTGATGACTTTTTGTCTGAGCTCAAAGTGTTGCAAGTACCTTTACACAGCCCCTGAGATTTTTTAATTTGTTACACCAAATGTCTTAGTTGCCTATCTCATCCTCTTAACTGTACATGTGACTGTAGCTTCAGCTGAAAGAAGTTTCTCTAAACTGACACTACTGAATAATTGTTTGAGATCAACTATGTTACAAGATATATAGATCGAATGGTTTGGCTACATGTTGTATTGAGAAGAATATCTTGGATACAATTGGTCTTGAGATTGTACTCAATGATTTTGCTTCTAGAAATGCCCGAAGAAGCTTTTTGTGAAGCATTGAAGCATTATTGTCGGTGAACGCATTGGAATTATTTCTTATTTGAGATAATCAAAGTAGCAGCAATACTTCTTGTCTACTTGTTATATTTCGAGACTAAGAATGTGTGGTTGGATTTTAACTGTTAATACTTTGCAAGTGAAATGGATACACATTTATCTGTATTTCTAGATATGCCTATATATACATTAGTTTAGGGCCCCATGCCTCAACTTTGCACAAGGGCCTTGTAAAACATAGAGCCGGCACAGTCGTTATGTCAGCCCGGTCATTAACTATGCTTACAGTGTACCGACATCAACTCGATTCCTAGACAAAATCCCGATGTAGCAAAGAAATCTTAATTTTCTAAAATCGTACTGTATGCCGGAGAGGTTCGATTTGCTTCACTATCCTGTCAAAATCTTATAAAATACTTAACATTTTAATGCTATCCGAACATGATATTTGGTAGTACGATACAAATGTTTCTAACACCAGTCATGTATAACAAGGAAGAAAAAGATGCTAGTACATGTGTGCTTGTTCCCTCCTTGGTTGCTTTCTTCCTATAGCCCGAAACAGTATTCCCTCCAACAAGGCAAGTATCCTTCGCTGCAGCTTGAGATTGTTTGACCCCTTCATGTATATTTGTCACAGATCACAGATGAACTCAATTTGGCATAAAAACTAACCGTGTTAGTAAAACCAAAGGATCATGATGAAGCTTATGCAGAGGAGGTAAAGAAGCATCGGCTAACAGATGACCAAAGATGTGATGCGGCTAGCTATGGATATCTGCTTGGTGTCGCCATTTGGTTCATGTGTAGATGTACTCGGCTTCACCTAACAAAAACTTCCTAATGTTTTCCAATCCAACTGCGTAAAGAGACTAACATTCTTGCACGTACACGATGGAGGGGCGAAGATAATGGGCGCTACGTGTGCGTTAGCTAGCGTTCGTAGTGATGTTTGGGATATTGAGGTTCACAAGAACAGCATATATAGCATCGGGCTACCACTGCGTAGTGGATTTGGGCAGTCAGTTTATTCAAGTAGTACAGTTTTTTCCTTTTTTTGCGAAACATTGTTGTCAATGAATAACTCAATTTACCGGCAATTCTTTTAATGTTGATCGGCCACGGAGGGTTGCAGCCAGACAAGTATGCACGATCGGCTCCGCCACCAGCCGCCGCCAACAGCCCACCGCCGTTCGCCTCTCTCCTCCACTCCCTTCCCCTCCCTCCCGGGCCGCCTAGCGCAGGACAACACCGCATGCTCGTTTCCCACCCTAGAGAGCCGTCTCTTGATCTACTCCCCATGGTCGCTGCCGCCATCTTCGTCGGCAGTGGCGGTCACACCCAGCATGTCAAAGATGGGGGTGAGGGCAGGCGAGCTCCAACGGTTTCCTACGCGCGAGGCGGCTTGTCTGTGGAGAATCTGAACACGGGTGGTGGTGGAGGTCTTCCATGGTTGTGCGTTGACCGGCTGCAGGGGCTCCTCCTTGCTATGATTCTATTGGATCCGGCGGAAGATCCCGCATGTTTGGCCATCTTCTTCCTCGACGCTGGCCTGGCAGGTGAGGTTTCGAGCGGAAGATCAAACAGGGTGCCGACAAGTGGCATGGGGGCTACTATCTCAGATTAAATAAAGGTGGCGGTCCTAGGGTTCGAATTCGTGCCAAGATGATTATCTATCGAAAGCATGTCCCCATCAATCTGGCTAGCGTGTCATGTTATGGAAGGCTCCGCCGGCAAACTCCACTGGGTGATCCATGCCTGAAGATTGCTGGATCGGTTGGAATTCGGTCGTGCACACATATGTTTTTCTTTGACCATTTGGTTTCAGATGGAGCGTGAAGCTCTGCTGGTTGTTACCATCATGGGGCAAGCTTTCTCATTCCATGGCGAAATCAGCTAGTGAAGAATGCCATGGGAGCCGAGATCTGATGACTAGAAATGGCCATTCGAGTCTTTACGGCGATGAGGAATTGGCTTGGTCATTCGTGACTTGGAGCAGCGGCATCATAAGTGGGGCGACATCACATAAGAAGATTAAAATCTTACCTTTCATGGTGAAAATTCAACGTCTGGCCATAATTAGTTGCGCCTAGCAATGGTCTTGTTAAAGGCATTGGTTTCTGAGCGAGGACTTTCTCCAGGGTAAAAATCTAAGATCTATGGTTGGGCGACGATGGCGCTTGCGCACTATTCCCTTCTTGGAGGGGAAATTTTGTTTTTGCCATACTAGTTTTCGCCCATTTCTCTTTTGCCACTCTAAGTTTTGACATTTTCTTTTCCCCCATCAATTCTTGGTAATAAATCATTTTTACCATCTATGGCGCAAAAGCAAAATGAAAATGGTAAAACTTCGTTTTGCTTATGCCCATTTTTTTGTTGTCTTGTTTTTTTGCTTTTGCCCCTCAATGGAGGGAAATGCCCATATTAATAGACGTTCTTTGTCAAAAAAAAATCTTAAGCTTACTGATATGCCTCGGTTATTTTGATCAAATAAAGAATCTTCTTGTGCATACTAACCATCATATAATTTGTTTTGTTATAATTGCATCAGTCAACCTAGTGCTAGTCTGCTATATCAGGACTATGGTCTGTAGGTTATAGTGGCCAGGTTTACGAACACAAATACTTGGAACTTCTAAATATCATGATATAAGAAGCATGATTAATCTATATTTCTTGTGTTTTTGTCTAACCTGACTTAAATTGTTCTTTGCAGAGTTATATGATTATGCTACCACGGAAAGTTTTGAGTTCTCTGAAGAAAGTTTTATTGCAGATTTTGCATGAATCCAGACAACTAGGAAAGCCTAAAGGATGCTTTGGAGACCCGTCGGTGTTTACGTACAAGCAATAGATAAGATAGATTCTAGCTAGTTAGGAGTACATGAGTACTGTAAGAATATAATTTTCATGGTAAATTTTCCCCTTTTTGTACGTGTCTGCAGTTAAGTTGTAAATTACAATTTCCGTGATCAATATAACGCTTCTCCTGCAATGTGGCTACACATGTATCATGTATGATGATTCACTACATGTACGTTTTTTCTCAATGTACTACACATTAGGCGATAATTGGCCATTTAAAAATATTAAACGAGTTTCTCCTGTTAGCACATATGAAAGCGTCTCAAAGTTTGCTGGAGACGTCACGCAGTGCAGCTTCTTGGTCAGCTCCCACTACTTCTTTACCGGATTAGACATGCTTTACAGAGCGTCCCAATTTTTTCTAGGCACGTTCTCAATGCGTTTCTAGGGGCTTTGAGATGGTGCATGAGGAGACGCTCATGCGACGCTTTCCAGTAACGACTCTACAACCACCTAGAGGCGATATAAAGCGTCCTTAACACCCAGATTGAATGTCTCTACATGGCTTTTACGTGGTAGTGTAAAGAAACGAAATTTAGGAAGTTTGGTAGAGCGATTAAGCCTGATGCGATCCGAGTTTTTTTCAAGGAGATGTTCAGACAAACTTTGACCAGAGCTCAACATCGTCCTTTCCATTGTTCCATGTGCGCGGTCCGCATTCTACCGAATGTCTTCACAAACATACATGAAAGGTGCCGTGTGCGTGTGGTGAGTTATTAAGATTTACTAGCCGTGATTTCTGAGAGTAGAACACAGTAAGTTTTCGATGCTTCGAGCTTATTCTTTCGTGCAGGAGTATTATCAGTCGCCCTGGTCAATTTTGCTCGTGAGACTTGGATGTTACCGTAAACTGTACAAACAGTATGTCTTTTCGCTGATCGCTTTGCTTTGCACCTGCCTTGTGTAATTGTGTTTGCTTTGCGAAAGAGTACAACCGCATTTCTTTATGTCCGTTACATTCAGTCACTAACCATGCCTAAATATTACCCACTGCAACTCGATTACTGAGTATCGCTCTACAAAGTATTCACTCCAACAATAAAAGGAACTAGATGGACCAAGCGCGCTCTGCCACGCCATCCTTTACCAAATGGCATTTAAATTATGTGGCGAGCACTCGAGTTGCTAGAGTATATATGGTTTTGTATTCGGTTTATTGTGTCCTAGGCTTGTTTCACCAAGATCAACAATAGCCAACCCCCACAGATATAGAGCACATAAAGGAAAAACAATGTCACCGGTAGCAAAACCATAACAAAAAGGCACAAGGCAGTAGTAGCGAACCCAGCCTTACCATGAGTAGAAGAAACCAAATTCTATCGTCAGGAAAGCGGCAACACACATGCAGGTAGGCCCAAGTTCTTGCTTTGTGTCGCTATTTTCTTTCATGTCGCATGCTTGTTCAGGTAGTGCTCCTTTCTTGTTCGAATTTATTTAGGATGTTTTCTTCTTTATTTTATTTTTCTCTTTATCCTTTTTTTTACTTTTTTCTCATTTTACAATTTTTCTCTAGATCGTCTCTTAAATTTTCACGGTGTTTTACTGAATATTTTTCATTTCATTCTCCAATAAACTTTTACTTTCTTTTGTTATGTTTTTTCTTCACATTTTCTTTTGCTCATATTTTATTTTTTACTTTTCTCCTAATATTTTTACTATTCTTATTTATTTTCTGCTTTTAAAAACATAAGAATATTTTTCGTGAAACACATGAATTTTTTTACTCTTATGAACATTATAATTTTTTTTGGATCTACGGATATTTTTTAAACCAATGAACATTTTTCACACCGAGAATATTTTTCATACCATGAGATTTTTATAACCGATGAACATTTTTAACGTGTATTTTTTGAAATATTTGAACATCCTTTTCCTCACTCGTGAGAATTTTTAGGATGTTGAATATTTTTCAAACCAGTGAACTTTTGAATTTACGTGAACCTTTTTCGAACATGAGAGTGTTCTCTAACAGATGAACTTTTTTCAACCTCGTGAAAGTTTTACAAAATTACGTGAACATTTTTTCAGCCCCGTGAGATTTGTTTTAGATCGATAAATATTCCAAAAATACGGGTTTTTAATTTAATCTAAGAAAACAATTTTATTGTTAGATGTGAAGATTATTCGCACCCTCAAAATAATAAATTCCTGTAATTGTAAAAGAATTAATATATATTATTATCTAATCTGTTTTGCGAGAGAAGTAAAAAATAACAACCATAATACACCATGAAGATATTGTCTACGTATACTTGGCCTTAGCTGGACCCAATGACACGTCACATGCAAGGAGAGACTCCCAATTCAAGGGAGCTTAGAGCTCTTAGAGATTGCAGCTGCAGTATGTTGTAGTTACATCGCTTTGTGAAATTTGTGCGGACCTGTGAACTAACTCGATTTGGTCGAGCCTAATGTCCATCAAGGAATTCTAATCAACCATGTCCGTGAAACCTCGGTCACCCGGTGACCAACTAACATCTGGTACGTGTGTACTCCCTCCGTTTCAAAATATAAGATGTTTTAGCTTTGTGAAAGTAGTGTATCTAGACCTTTTTAGTGTCTAGGTTTACTCCAAACCTAGATAAACCTAGACACTAAGAGGTCTAGATACACTTTATTCACAAAGCTAAAACATCTTATATTTTAAAACGAAGGGAGTACATAGAAATTTGGACCTAAGCTAGTTTTCCTAATGTTTTCTGAGGGTGCTTGCACACTTGGAAAGGACGAAAATAGGAATCCAGAAAACGGTGCTACTTGCAAGTTACAATGGCAATATGAAAAGTCAGGTTAGAACTGGTGATATTAGGGATATTATAACTGCTACAAAAGGATACCACCTCACGGTCTAGACGTTTTCCGCTGTCCGATTGCCTTTCTGTCCGTTGAATGACCACCCCCGCGCAGTGGGTCGAATGTTCTTGGTCTGCCCCTAGGGGAAGCTACACTGGGCATCGAATTGGCCTGCTTTGGTATATTTGGCCAAGAAACAGCTAGGCCGATGTAATATGGACCGAGTTGAAAGCGAACTTGTCTTAGATCCATATACTACTATCGAGACAAAAAAGGAAGTTACAACATGAGGGATTCGACCCAATAAGAAGCGGCATGGGAGATGCACCGGAAATTCTATTTGCCGCCCGCGGGCGGCGCGGGCGGCTAGCGCCGCTCATGGCGGGAGCCCCGTTGGGCCAGCCTAGTTCGCCAGGTCCTTTTCCTTTTACGTTTCCTTTTTCTTTTTATCTGTTTTTTCTTTTTTCTATTTTCCTTTTTCTGATTCTTTTTTGTTTTTCTTTTTTGTTTCTTTTTTATGTTTTTAGAAACACCATTTTTTAAAGATGTTCATTATTTTTTGAAAAAATAGTTTGTTTTTCCGATTTTTGGTTCATGATTTTTAAAGTTGGTTCATGATTTTTTGAATTGGGTTCATGTTTTTGAATTTTTGTTCATGTTTTTAAGTTTTGGTTCATGGTTTTTGAAATTGTGGTTCATGATTTTTCTGAAATTGGTTCATGTTTTTCTAAATTGGTTTATGATTTTCGAAAATGGTTCATGAATTTTTTGAAATTGATTCATAATTTTCAAAAACAAATTCATAATTTTTGAATTGTTTTCTGAAAAATTCTTTACGATATTTAAAAAATCTTCACGAATATCCAAAAAGCATTCACAGTTCTTAAAATATAATTATAGAGACTGTTCAGAGTTTAAATAAAAATACAGAAAAAAGAAAGAATAAAAAAGAAAATCTCGCAGCCTGGGCCGGCCCACTTACCTCGCGCCCTTCAGGCGGCGCGCGCGCCTTGCACCGCCTAGAAGCGGTGTATAGCAGCTCCCGAGATGCACGGCATGACCTAGGCAATGCGATTGTAACCGATCAGGCCCTGGTCCATTCAGAAGTGATTTGAAGGGTCAGAACAACCGTTCGTTCCAGCCATAATGGTAGACTGGGAGTGGAGGCTAGCACTTGACGAGGACCCATGGTGGAGGTACGTTAGAATTTCGGCCCCCCGTCTACATATGCTCGGTGCAGTCTTATTGTCTTTCCCCCTTGTTCTCTGGCTTCCCTCGGACAACTAGGCTTCTCCATCTAAGGTTACCCCTCCATCTTCAACCTTGCGACAGGTTTTCCCTCCCTGCCTCAGCCTAAGGACTGCATTGTGCATTCATATTTTCCTTCCCCACCTCAGCCTAATGGATGCATTCAGTTCGGACTCCTTCTAATGCTGTTTACTGCTTTTAATTTGTTGCACATATTTGCACTGAAGGACTCGAGATTGGGCCTGCAATATTGCTTAAAGGAGTTGAGGTTGGTTCAGGTTTCAATGATTTTGGAATTCTTTAGCCGACGAATCCAATGGCTATGACCAGGTTTGTTCATGTCGTACGCCTCTTTAGCTGACGAATCCAATGGCTATGTCCAGGTTAGTTCATGCTGTATGCCTCATATCTTATCCAAAAATAATAATTGCACGTGTCTCTATGATTGGTTAGATTTCATGCTTATACGTTACTCCGTAGTACATCCCATGATGGTGCTGGCTACTGTTTTTTCGATATATGCAGCAGGTTGTTAAGGACAGTGAGGCAAGATGCGCAAAGGTAATCAAACTGTCATAGAAGGGGGTGAACCTGAACATCAAGTTATGGTTTTGTTGAGAAGAACATTCTTCCGTCGTCTGAAACGAGCAAAGGCCGATAATTCCCCTGCTAATTTCTTTCCTATATACACGACACGACATGCCAAAGAAAATTGTTGGTCCGGATTAGATACAGAAAGAAGTGAATGGAGACATAATTTTCTATGATTTAACTGATGATATGTGCAGTGAACACTCTTAAACTCTACCCATTTCCACTCCCTCTCTTTCCTTGAGATGCATATTTGGTGATAGGAAATAACATATATATGGCTATAATACGCTGATACAAAAACTGTCAAGTACATTATGTTGCTACCAAAAATATAAAAATGTCATGAAAAGTTCATGCACAAAGGAGCACAAAATACATCACCTTCACTTCAGATATAAGATTAACTTTTTAGTCAACTTATTGCATAAACTTGCATCGATTCCTAACGATCTACTGCCCAAATAGAAGAGTGCGGCAACATGCGCCAGATCTAGTGTCCAACACCACATCACGCGTCAAAAGCAATGATAGCCATATTTATGTTTCTATAAGGTACTTCCCAATAAATGTGTAGTCCCTTTGTCCACAAATAAGTGTATGTCTAGCTTTGTCTTAACTCAATTTTTTAAGTTTGATCAACTATATAGAAAACAGTACAATTAATTATGACACTAGTTAGTATCACTAGATTATTTCGGAAGTAGAGTTTCACCGTAAACAAGTTTGATCTTATATATGTTGCCATTCTATCAATAAAGTTGGTCAAACTTAAAAATGTTTGACTTAAGACAAGCCTTGAAGTGCACTTATTTAAGAACAGAGGGATTAATGTTTCTCAACTTGTAAACTGTAGAACCATTAAAAAACACAAGAAGTTGAGACCGGTCGCAACTCGAAACAGAGACGTGTCTCATCTCCGAACTGTAGAACAGTGCATCCTTGTGTTGGGGTGGCTTTCTCTGGCATCAGTCGCTCATAAAAATCAATATATCCTAGCAGAAATAGTGCGCGATAGTGGTAATTTTTTATGGAAGCCTGGTTTGTGGCTACTTCTGAATGACACCACATTAGTCTTGAGGTTGAGTACTCGGTGTTACACATCTTGCAAGATTCGTAGTTAGGATGGGGAGTAGATCACTACTTCATGTAAGGGGTAACATATATGTGATATGACATTTACTTGTTATATCGAGCAGAGATACACTTGCAATTGTGTCCAAAGCACTATCAAGATGATTGGATGCTTTTGGGGGCACCGCTAGCTATATGATCCGCTATACATGATCATAGAGCATTTCTAGCAGATCCCGCAAACATCAGTACTGCAAAATTGGTTTATGGTTTACCGAGAACCACTTCTATGGTATGGAACTGGACCACCATTGTCTTATTTCCCATGGTGAAGAATCCAGAATAACATTTAGAATTCCATCCAATAATCCTTTGTAATGTTCTATACAAGTTGATATTGAAGGCCTTTACTACTCGTCTCAATATTAGTTTACCAGATAAAATTTTGCCAACTTAATTGGTGTTCGTCCTAGGTCAGTTGATCGCGGATAATGTGTTATTTTCTTATGGGATCACACACTTGATTCATACAAAAGGGGGTTGTGATGGTTGTTAAACTTCACATGAGTAAAGCTTATGATCATGTTGAGTGGCCTTTCCTATAGAGGATAATGATCAACATGGGGTTTCGTGAGCAATGGTTTGCCTAGTTATGGAGCATGTGTCATCCGTATCGTACAAGGTTAAAGTGAATGGAAAACTCACAGATTACTCCTCAATAAGGCATGCAGCAGGGTTATCCTTTGTCATCATATTTGTTGATAACCTGTGTTGAAGGTTTCTTCTCGGCACTCATGCATCATGCGGAAGTAGAGAGGTCTATTGAAGTTTCCAAATTTGTCTTGGTGCAACGATGATAAACCACATTTTCAATGATTCACTTATTGTGACGAATGCTAATCAGCTAATGTTTCGGCAGCTGAGAAATTGCAAAACATCAGTCTTGTATGATTTGCAGCCGGGCTAATGATAAATAAAAATAAGTGTTATGCAATGATTTGTAAATGGACCAGAGCTATGAGGAAGTGTGTGGTCCTTCAGAAACTTGGCATACTAGTTGAATCTCACAACCAAGGATAGCTAGGACTCATTGTCCATATTTGAGCGTCAATGAAAAAATAATTTGAGTGTCTAAAGGAGAAGGTGTGGAGACACATACAAGGTTTGAGAGAGAGGCTACTATCTAAGGCGGGTAAAGAATATGATCAAAGCTATAGCCCAGGCTATCATGACCTATGCAATATAATGTTTTGATCTTACGAAGGGTCTATACGATGAGATCGGTAGCCTTATTTTCCGGTAAATGTCATTGGATAAGTTGGGATCATATATCATATGACACGATCAAAGATAGACAAGGCATAGGTTTTTGAGACATCCATATTTTCAGTCTAGCGATTCTTGCATGACAAAAGCTGGAGGTTGCTTCAATCACCAGATTCGTCATGTGCCTAGGTTCTTAAGGCAAATTACTTTCCAAATAGTTCAGTTCTAGAAGCAAAACTTCATCCTGGCCTGTCATATATACGTGGCACAACATATTTCATGGGCTCAATTTGTTGAGAGAGGGAATGACCTGGCTGGTTTCTATAGGGGGTCTGATTAATGTTTTGCTTGATCCATGGACACTAGGAGGGTCTACTCGGCGGCTTATTAAATCGTCAGGGCCTGTCCTTTCTAGAATTGGTGTCTAACCTGATCAACCCGTTGACAGAGCATTGGGAAGAAATTTTAGTACACGGTCAGTTTGGAGTTGAGGATTCAGAACACATTTTGTCAATTCCACTCGGGTGCGTCATGTAAGATTATGTTTCCTGGAATTATGATTTTCAATTAATTTTTTGGTAAAATAAGTAGATCATCTCGGAGAAATCTTAAGTAAATTATGGACAATTCAAATATCAAGCAGGATATGAATTTCCATATGGCAACTTGGACATATGAATATCAAGAGGAAACATGTTGATTTGCACACCAAATGTCGTGTATGTGGGATCTTGATGAAGATGGTGGTCATATATTATTGACATGCAAATGCATGATGCAAGTCTGGCGTTGTGTTGATATAGAAGTAGAGGGGCTAAAGTTTTCTGATTTTCATAACCCTATGGCAATGTACGAGAAAATCCGGGCACTATCGCGTGTGAAACAGATGCGTATCCTGATTTCGGGTGGCCCGAAGTTCCTGCACCCTTAATTTCATTATGTTCGAGTTTTCTTTTTGTCATCGAGAATGTAATAAGGTGTCCCATGAATCTTTAGTCTATGGTCACACGAGAGTGTACCGATCACTTGGTATATCGTCGCCGTATTTCGTTTCAGATTTAGTAGCCAGCAATTGTGTTGTGCTCGATTTTAAGGGAATAACTATTCTAAGTTTTAAAAAATAGTATATACTTGAAGGGTCAACATACTGACCTCAAACGCGGGTATATGGACCTGTCCTGGCTCATTATAAACCATTTGTGTAGGGTAGTAGTACTCCTACCTTAATGGTACTAGGGAAAGAGAAATTAAGAATCCAACCGCGTTCAATTTTTTATTTAATGAACACTATATTTACAAAAAATTAAAGGAACTTTCAAGTCCTATTCGCAGAAAGTCAGTACAATCCCGTTGCGTTCTAGTCATCTATACTACTTGCTTCCTTTAATGCTTTCCCCCCTACCCAGACATAGTAGTTCTTCCCACATTACAAGAAATGGCAACAAATCCGGTGGCTTCATGTCGTCGACATAGAAGGATATGCCGTCGGCCTAAGGGGTTTGGCCCCTCGTTGAGTATTTATCACACATATTGTACTAACTCATCTAGAATCGTGCTGAACTATAGCAATTGTACCTAAGGGTCACAGCGCATCAGCTGGAGAGAAGGAAAAGAAGCCCTAGCCACCCGGAGACCGAACAAGAGATCTGGTTAGAGATGGATTTCTCGTAGGTGGCACCATTTGGTTCGTGTATAGACATAAAGCGTTTATACCAAACATGTTTTTCCTAATGTCTCCCAATCCCGCGGTGTATGCATCAAGAGCCTCACATTCTTGTACGCACAACGGGGAAGGGTGAACATACAAGAACCTGCAAATGGTTGCTACATGCAATATGGTAAGCTGGGTTAGAACCAATGAAACGTATACATATATATGGTAGTTACCTGCCGGTAGTAGGTTTGTTGGCCTGGTGGACATTCACTTTTATTTAACTATTATATTTTCTTTTATGGTTTTTATGGAGTCTGGTTGTCAGGGTGAGAACTGAATATACCAAATAAATAATAGCCACCAAACAAAATTTAAGATAAAGATGGGGTGATTGCTGGTGACCAAATTCACCGAAGTGAAACAAAACGATAGTGTAGTAATCATCCTGACCATCCATCGCCCACGTCTCTTTATGTCAGCGCGTTGCACCCTTTCCTTCTTCTGCCTAGCATGCAAGCATGTGTTTCTCTTCTGCCCCCTCCACAGGGCCTCCCAAACGAAGACTTGTCGTGCACAAGGTAAGTGCGCCGCCCAGGCCAAGCCCCGTGGCACTCGAGGAACCAACTCCATAAGACATGTACCACAACATGATCTAGAAACCCAAGATCCTCCATGGTTTCGAGTTCGGGAAGACACAATGCTAAGGGCGATGAGTTAATGCTAACCTGATCTAGCACCGACAGGACTTCGGCAAGCCAGATTCCTCACCATCTAGCCTAGTCTGACGAAGTTGGTGCGACACACAACCGAGATGTTGCAATGATTCTTGGCATATGCTGCAAATGTTTTCGTGAGAAGCTGCATACATTATCCTCTCGTGATGCATATGTGTGTTAATTGTATTCGAGAATTTGTTGCGACTGATGGGGATTCACTACAACCAGTGGGGATTTTGCAGCATACATTTTTTTCATCGGTGTTTTTGAAATATTACGTCATTTCTACAAGATTTGGACCACAGTAACAAGGATGTACTGGTATTTTTTTTGCTAGACTAGAGGTTGAGTAGGTTGAGCGGACGATATTTCATGTGTACTCGCGGTCGTCTGGATGACGCCTAGCGTACTCCTAATCCAAAATAAGGTGAAGACTCGCTTCCTCGTCCATCTCCACAGCATGCGAACATCTTGCATGTGGCTTTTAGCTTTGTGCATGTGTGGTGTAATAGACCTCAATTCCCCATGGACATTTTATTCGTTTCCTCATTTTGGCTGGGGACATGTGAATGCAGAGTGGTCGATGTTGTCTTTGTTAGCGTCGCAAGGCTTCACGCCTCACTTTCTTAAGGTTTCCGTCTGAGAGGCATGGAACGGAAACATTACGAAGAAATTCCAACGTGCGTCATATCAATTGCACACATTTAACATAATCATTTTTTAATATAAATCTCGAAATTTAGATATTAAATAAATTATTTATGGAATATACTCGAGAAACTTGTGGAAAAAAATATGTGTCAATTGTCATGCACTCACATAAATGACCCAAACTCTACTGTACGTCTGCGCTAACATTGTGTAACATGCATGAAGCAAATGTAGGGTGTGCGGGTGCGGTGAGTTATTCAGAATTGGTAGCAAATTATATTAGGACGTAGGACAGGTATATTTTGATGATTCTTGCACTACTTTTGTAGAAGATTTTACTCATAACAAGTCACAATGTCACATGATGTTGATCTTGATGACTTTTTGTCTAAGCTAAAAGTGTTGCAAGTAACCTTGCTAGATGCTTTGATGTCGGCGTCTGAGATTTTTCAATTTGTTACACCAAATGTCTCAATTGTCTATCGCATCCTCTTAACTGTATATGTGACTGTATCTTCAGCTGCAAGAAGTTTCTCTAAACTGACACTACTGAAGAATTGTTTGAGATCAACTATGTTATAAGATAGATCGAATGGCTTGACTACATGTTGTATTGAGAAGGATATCTTGGATAAAATTAGCCATGAGATTGTACTCAACGATTTTGCTTCTAGAAATGCCCGAAGAAGCTTTTTGTGAAGCATTGAAGCATTATTGTCAGTGGACGCATTGGAATTATTTCTTATTTGAAGTAATCAAAGTAGCAGCAATACTTCTTGTCTACTTGTTATATTTTGAGACTAAGAATGTGTGGTTGGATTTTAACTGTTAATACTTTGCAAGTGAAATAGATACATATTTATCTGCATTTCTAGATATGCCTATATAAACATTAGCTTAGGGGGCTGATGTCTACGCACTTCTATTCTTGTAGACAGTTGTTGGGCCTCCAAGTGTAGAGGTTTGTAGAACAGCAGCAAGTTTTCCCGTAAGTGGATCACCAAGGTTTATCGAACTTAGGGAGGAAGTGGTCAAAGGTATTCCTTCTCAAGCAACCCTGCAATCAAAATACAAGAAGTCTCTTGTGTCCCCAACACACCCAATACACTTGTCAGGTGTATAGGTGCACTAGTTCGGCAAAGAGATAGTGAAATACAAGTGCTATAGATAATTATAAGTGGTAACGGTGATAGAAAATAGCTTGGTGGCGTGTGGTTGACGTGGGAAAAGACTAAAGGCAAACTGAAATAAAGATAGAAGCAAGCAAACATGTAATAGATCTAATAGAAAACGATGTTTCAGTGCTTAGAAACAAGGCCTAGGGATCATACTTTCACTAGTGAACACTCTCATATAAATATCTTCTCTTTATGATACTACTCTTAACTACTCTCCGGTTGGACACTCTAATCGATGGTAGGGCTATAACAGCACACCTCAAAGTTCATCTTTCTCATCTAGATAACCCCACACTGTCACCTTGAGTACTAAATGGGTCCAACAAACACCACAATTTCATAAAGACATCCAACTCCAAATATAACTCATAACAAGTATTTGTAATCTCTAGCCTAAGTGCCACCATGGTGAGCACGCTGTCACTTTCACACACATGGGGAGAGCAGAGATCTAATAAAGTACTTGAGTAGCAAGGTAGATCCATAGATTACAACCTCATGATCTCAATAAGATCATGCATAGAGAGAGATATGAACACATAGCTACCGGTAGAACCCTTAGTCTCGAGAGAGAACTACTCCCTCCTCATCTTAGGAATCAGCAATGGTGATAGAGATGGTGGTGGAGATCGATGGAGATGGCTCCGGGGGCACTTCCTCGTCCTGGCAGGGTGCCGGAACAGAGACTTTCTGTCTACCGAATCCCCCCTTCGGTGGCGGCGGCGCTGCAGAACTTTTCATGGATTTCTGATTGACGATTTAGGGTTTTTGCATCGGGAGGCATCTTATAGGCGAAGAGGCAAGGTCGATGGGCGGCCAGGGGGCCCACACCACTTGGTGGCGCGGACAGGGCTAGCCCGCGCCACCACATGGTGTGGCCGCCCTGTGGCCCCTCTCCGTCTCGTCTTTTGGCTCCGTGACTCTTCCGGTAAAATATCAACTTTGGCTTTTGTCCCGTCCAATTCCGAGAATATTCATTTTCTGACTTTCTGAAACCAAAAACAGTATAAAACATGCAACTGGCATTGTGGCATCTTGTTAATAGGTTAGTCCAATAAAGTGTATAGAAAGTACTCCAAAGTTGGAACAAAACATAAGAAAGTAGATAAAAACCAAGCATGGAACATCAAAAATTATGGATACGTTATCAACGTATCAACATCCCCAAGCTTAACTCCTGCTCGTCCTCGAGTAGGAAAGTGATAAAAAGAAAGAATAATTTTTAGGTGACATGCACCATCATAAACTGGATCAAAGTATTTGTAAAACATGAATAGCTAGGATCATAGTACTTCAACATAGCATGAAAGATAAAGTTCTAACAATAAGACATGGCAACTATATTGTAACATGAAAAGACACAAACAAAAGATTCATGAATAACAATGCTTTGCAAGACGTTTGCTTGTTTCACATAAAGAAAACATAGCATAGTGGCAATCATCTTGTCCCTCATAGAGTAGCAAATATAAATGCATAGGACACCTTCAAAGTTCATAAGAGTGACTAGATACAAATAATTTAAAACAAGCAATATCAAAGTTATGCATCAATCAACAAGTCTTGGGATAATGCACATAGAACTAAGAATGGCCACTATGCTCTCAAAGTAGGTGCATAGAGATAGAAGGTGGAGACTCAACATAAAAGTAAAAGAAAGGCCTTCATAGAAAGAAGTAGGTATTCAAGTTTCATAAAGAGCTTCCAAAAATTATGGTACTAAATAGCTTTCAGCTCTCATTGCCCCTATCATAAGCATCTTGAACTGATTAAGGTTAAAGTGAACAAACTATGGTGTATATGCTTGACGAAGTATAAGTTGGAAATCTCATGTCCCTTGAATACAAGGGCCGCTCCTCATGCTACTCAAGTTTAGTTACCGGTAAGTTCTTGTCATTGTAAGTACATGTGTATCATAGAGAGCCGCCAACGGGGTACCCCTTACCCGATGATACGGAAGAATCCCCATATAAAAATGACAAGGCAAGCAGACAACGAGCATCTCAGCAATCTTCTTATTTACCATGGGAAAATGGTGTTTTTTCTCTCTTTCCTCTTTCTCATATCTTTTTTTATTTTTCTCTTTTTTCTCAATATCTGACTCTTTTTTTATAAGAAGAATGCTTCATAGACAGCTCATTATGGTTACGCTGCAGGTTTCCACCATGACAGCATGGATTAGACCAGTGACCCAGGCATTTCTCTAACACATATACATAACTCCATGGACTTACAAGCTCCCCTTTCATTTCACACCGACGACATCCATAGACAAAAGAGCATGATATCAACTAGGTACAAAGTACAAGTGCAATGTTGAAAGCGTTCCCCATGACAGCATGGTTCTGCTAATCCCCAACATATAAGTGCAAGCATATACAACATAGACAACACAATGGTTCAAGTTTATTAAGGACAAGAATAGTAAAGTGTGCCGTCAAGTTCGTGAGAGCTTTAATCACTAGTTTTCTCATAACAAGTTTAATTTGGAAGGTAAACAAAAACATGAATATACTTGGAATAGCATAAGCTAGTAGGTAGGTTCGGTGGACTCTTTGGAATAACTTGGTTTAGGGAGTTGGATGCATGAGTGGAACTCATACTTGGTTGTGGAGGCTAGCAAAAGACTAGGAGCGACAAACTAAGAGAGCAATAATGGCCATAATCATGCAGAGCGACAAAACATCATTGATCAAAGCATAAAGTGATACTACAAGTTGAAAACTAAAGGATCATAAAGGATTATGGTGACTTGAGATAGTCATAACATGGTGTGAGCATGCGCCAAGTCAACCCAAATAAATCATCAAAGGAGAATGCCACAATACTATGCTTTTAATATGCTAAAACAACGCATGATTCATCTAAGGCACATTAAGCAGGCTCAATTGTTTATAACAAGTCATGCTAAAACAAAGAATACTAAGCATAAAGCCAAAAAAATATCGAGCATGGAATGACAAAGCATAGGCCACAGTCAAAAACAAGCTCTCTTTACCACTTAAGCATGAACTTTTCTACTCTTTTCTAATCCAAACCAAACTATTTGAAAACCAATGTATGAAAGAGGGGGTCCAACCAATTTATTCACCAAACTAATAAAACCAAGCAAACGAAAAACCAAAATGAAAAAGAAAAAGAAGACGCTCCAAAAACAACACAACTGTGCATGAAACAATAAAAATGAAGCGTTTGGAAGAAACCTGGGATTTTTGTTGATGAAGAAGGGGATGCCTTGGGCATACCCAAGCTTTGACGCTTGTACTTCTTGGATATTTCTTGGGGTGACACGCGTGGCATCCCTAAGCTTGAGCTTTAGTCCATCCTTCATCTCATTACTCATTCCTTTCATACACCTGATATTTTTCCTTCATACAAAACTTCACACAATCTTTATTAGCAACATCAGTGCATTCAAGATAATAGGTCTTTTAGGTTCAGTTCCAATACCAATAAAACTTCCATTAAAACACAAGCTACTGTAGCACTTCCCTCAAAAATCTCAATTCCCCAAAAGAACTCAAAAAGGAACCAACAAGAAGCAAATGCAAATAATGATAGAAATCTGTCAA
The DNA here is from genome assembly GCA_910589775.1 of Avena eriantha. Classification (NCBI taxonomy): domain Eukaryota; kingdom Viridiplantae; phylum Streptophyta; class Magnoliopsida; order Poales; family Poaceae; genus Avena; species Avena eriantha. The sequence goes on along the minus strand of OU342744.1, from coordinate 78,740,034 downwards.
AACAGACCAGCAGGTAAAGACGATTTTTTTCGAAGAACTTCTATTGCTCAAATAAAAAAGTGTTGCACTAACGAAAGTTATATAACAACCTGGGGAAGAAGCACAAAAATGCACGCCTCAAAAAGACTCTCACAGATTTTACACGAATTTTTACGATGAAGCACATAAATCTGATTCGGAACAGCAACTTTCCCAATCATTACTTCTCTCTCATTAGAGGTTACTCTTGGCACAAAAAGCAAAAAAAAGGATAAGGAGCGGTTATTATGTAGGGGTTCCGTGCATAAAAACAATAAATTTTACTCTACGCCCCTGAACCCCTGAAGCTGCCAGGACCTATTTATTAGTAATACAGTAACGGGAAGGGCTTTTCACGAACTTACCCTTAAAGACCGAAAAGCGTTGGCAACGCTCAGGAGAGCGTGGTTGATGTAGACGAGCCGAAGCCGACCTCAAGGTCGTGATGAAGTCCTTGCGCTCCTTCTGGCTCAAACAACTTGAGTGCCTCAAGTGCGACACCTCGCGGGGAGTTACACACATCTGGTGCCTGACGATGACTCCTGCTTCCCCGATCCAGTAGCAGTTGCGAAAGTAGAGCTCCCGGATCCGAATCCCACAGCGCGACGGTGCTCCGCGGTGAAGATGTCTCTCGCTCACGCAGTTCAGACTTGGGACCACGGTCACGAGAGAGAGAGGGGGAGAGAGAAAATATCAATTGGAGGTCCTCCCAAAAGTAGGGAGACCTTTATTGATTATTGGTTTATTTATCTGGCCAAATACCCCCACTATATATAGGGGAGAGGGTCTACCCCTCCCTCAAAGTCCTAGGGTGGGACTAATCAAGGGAGAGGGGTGGGGTGGCGCGCCGGCCAGCCCCCACCATGGGCCCCACGTGGGGAAAGGCCCACTAGGGCCGTCGGCCACCCCCTAGGCCCTTCCTAGGGGTGGGATCCCCTCTTGGGCCTTTTCCCCTCCGGGAATTGGCTCATTAAGCCTTTGACCATTTAATTGATTTTTCTCTTTATTAAATAATTATGAATAAATGATTAAATCAATATTTAACATTCATTCACATATTATTCAACCTCCGTGGTGATGGAACACCTTCCACCTCCACTCCGGACATCCTCCGGACTTACCAAAACCTTTCCGGTTTTCTCCCTTCTTTTCTTCGGCGATTCTACCGATCCTATAAATGCTCTCTAAGCATCATCAAGCCCTTACGCGTGATACCCCACGGTTCGGGAACACTCCAGACATGGTCGGGACACTCCCGCACCAATGATCAACAGAGGGACCTAGATGGCCATTGATACATTGCAAATGTATCTATAATTTTTGATGCTCCATGCTTGGTTTTATCCACTTTCTTGTGTTTTTTCCACACTTTGGAGTACTTTTCATATGATTTCTTGGACTAACCTATTAACAAGAGCCACAGTGCCAACTGCCTGTTTTCTGCTGTTTTTGGTTCCAGGAAAGTCAGAAAATGAATATTCTCAGAATTGGACGAGACAAAAGCAAAAGTGCCTATTTTTCCAGAAGACTCACGGAGCCAGAATACAAGACGGAGGAGGGCCAGGGGCTGGCCACACCCCCAGGTGCGGGCTAGGCCTGGCCGCGCCAGGGCCTGGTGTGGTGGCCCCAGGCACCCCCTCGGTCTCCCTCTTCGCCTATAAGAAGCCTTCTGACCTAAAAACTTCGGGGGGTTCGACGTTTTTCCACAAGGAGTTCCGCTCCGCCGCCACCACCAGATTCCACGAAACAGCACCAGAAACTCCGTTCTGGCACCCTGCTGGGATGGGGAATTGGAGGAGATCATCGCCATCATCATCACCATCGCTTCTCCATCGACCATCCATGTTTTCCCCATCTATGAGTGAGTAATCCCCCGCTATAGGCTATGGGGATGGTGGGGATTGGATGAGATCGTTCATGTAATGGCATTAGATTGTTAGGGCATAGTGCCTAGTATCTCTATTAGTGCTTTATGACTTTGTTGCAACTTTGTTGTGCTTAATGCTTGTCACTAGGGCCCGAGTGCCATGATTTCAGATCTGAAATTATTATTGATTCATCATGATAGTATTGTTTTGGGTTTTATCTACAAGTTGTTTACACACGTCGTTGTCCGGAACCTATGGTCCCGAAGTGATAGAAATCGGGGTAGCCGGAAGGGAAAGGCTTTGATGTGAGGATCACATGTGTTCACGGAGTGTTAATGCTTTGCTCCAGTGCTTTATTAAAAGGAGCACCTTAATTGCCAGTAGTTCCCTAGAGGCCCCGCTGTAAACGGGCTGGCAGGACAAAAGATGTTGTGCAAGTTCTCATTGCGAGCACGTATGACTATATATGGAACACATGCCTAGGATTATCTAGTACTTGGGTGCTTTATCTTATTTATCTGCAATTGCCCTATGTTCTGATTGCTATGTGAATTGTCTTGTCCATGCAACGCCCGTCCATCCATCCCTATGCCTACCGCACTCAAATCCCACTGTTTACTGTTTTTGTTACTACTGTCTTTGATTTGCTGCTACTGTTACTTTACTATTCCTACTACAAAACTGTTGCTACTGATAAACTGCTGTGAGCAAGATTGTTTCCAGGTGTAGCTGAATTGACAACTCAGTTGTTAAGGCTGATAAGTATTCTGTGGCTCCCCTTGTGTCGAATCAATAAATTGGGTTTCACTTCCCTCGAAAATACTGCGATACACCCCCTATACTTGTGGGTCATCAGCCATGTGACCCCTGTGCGTTCCACGAAGTTCTTTCGCCGTTTGAACCGAGACAGTCGTGTCTTATTCCCTTTGTCTCTCGATACTTGCATTACCCGAGATCTGATCAATGACATCACCATGTCGTGTTCAATCTCGTTACTGAACACTGCTACTTGACTCGTTCCGACAAGTGATATCCCCGTGATTAGTCACATGCTACGCAGCTATTGGATATAACTTCTCCGAGTGGGCCCTTGAGTATCTTCCCGTCACATGGACGGACAAATCCCGCTCTTGACATATATTGCCTCTACGGTTTCCTCCAAGTACCTGAACACACCTTTATAACCACCGTTTTACCATATGGTGTTTGAGGCTATCTAAGCACTCTCGGGAGACAGTGATTGATATAGCCTCACGGTCTAAGGAATAGTCTACGAGGATCCATTTCTAATCATCGTAACTTGAACTTCGTGACATGATCGAATCACGATGTTTAGGTTGGGTATTGGTTCATCATCTCATTCTCAGAATGAGATGACCTCATTTCCAACTGGCATAAATGCCACATGATCAGGAAACATGATCATGTGTTGACCAATGAACCAGTGACGAGAGTTTCACTGGGAACCCCTGGTTTGTTTGTATATCACACGTGTATTGATGTTTCCACCCAATACAGTTATAGCATGATATAAAACTTAATCATAAACTATATGAAATATGATAATAGTCCTTACTACTATTTGTCTCTAGGGCATATTTCCAACATATTACTAAAGTAATAACTTCCAAGACTCATCTAAAACTTTTGGGTTATCTCCCAATAAGTACTTTTCTTTAACGCCTTTAAGTTAGGCTTGATAGTTTGAGAAGATGCTCGCATAAGAAATATGAATTGAAGTAAAAGAGAGCATCAAGAAGCAAATTCAAAGCACATTTAAGTCTAACCCACTTCCTATGAATAGGAATCTTGTAAAGTAACAAGTCATGAAAGCACAAAGCAACAAGCATAGTAAAGCAAAACAAGTGCAACTTCAAGACTTTCAACATAAAGAGGGGAAACTTAATATTATTGAGATGCAACCATGTTTCCCTCTCTCATAATAACTTTCAGTAGCATTATGGATAAAATTAACAATACTCCCTCCGATTCATATTACTTGTCGCTCAAATGGGTGTATCTAGACATGTTTTAGTGCTAGATACGTCCAATTTAGCGACAAGTAATATGAATCGGAGGGAGTATAACAATCACATGAAACATTCTTATCATGAGCCACATGCATATAATCATTATTACTCTGTACATAAGCATAGTTATTCTTATTAATTATAGTGGGAGCAAATTCAATAAAATAGATATCATTATTATTCTCATCACCATAATCATCAAATATAGGAGGCATATTGTAATCATTAATTTTATCCTCAATAGTAGGTGGACTAAAAATATCATATTCATCATTGTAATCATCATATATTGGAGGTTTGGTATCATCAAAGTAAATTTTCTCCTCCATACTTTGGGGACTAAAAATATCATGCTCACCCAAACCAGCTTCCCCAAGCTTAGACTTTTCCATAACATTAGCAATAATGGTGTTCAAAGAATTCATACTAATAACATTGCTATTAGCATGCACATAAACTTCCATAGGTTTTTAAATTTTCTCGTCAAACACTTCATTTACTAACTCATGATAAATAATATAAAGCTCTCTAATTTTTTTGTTGTTTTCCATTAAGCCTAACTAGTGAAAATAAAATAAAAACAAAAATAAAAAATTTCAGAATCTAAAGGAAATAACTTCGAGCACTCACACCGGAGGATGTGTGTACCTTTTACCTTACCTCCCCGGCAACGGCGCCGGAGAATAGGCGTTTGCCGTGGGAGGTTCTTCTTCTTTAATCCTCCTGTGTGAATACCTTTTACCTTACCTCCCCGGCAACGGCGCCAGAAAATAGCTTGATGTCTACGCACTTCTATTCTTGTAGACAGTTGTTGGGCCACCAAGTGCAGAGGTTTGTAGAACAGTAGCAAGTTTTCCCTTAAGTGGATCACCCAAGGTTTATTGAACTCAGGGAGGAAGTGGTCAAAGGTATTCCCTCTCAAGCAACCCTGCAATCAAGATACAAGAAGTCTCTTGTGTCCCCAACACACCCAATACACTTGTCAGGTGTATAGGTGCACTAGTTCGGCGAAGAGATAGTGAAATACAAGTGCTATAGATAATTATAAGTGGTAACGGTGATAGAAAATATCTTGGTGGCATGTCGTTGACGTGGGAAAAGACTAAAGGCAAACTGAAACAAAGATAGAAGCAAGCAAACATGTGATAGATCTAACAGAAAACAGTGTTTCAGTGCTTAGATACAAGGCCTAGGGATCATACTTTCACTAGTGAACACTCTCATATAAATATTTTCTCTTTATGATACTACTCTTAACTACTCTCCGGTTGGACACTCTAATCGATGGTAGGGCTATAACAGCACACCTCAAAGTTCATCTTTCTCATCTAGATAACCCCACACTGTCACCTTGAGTACTAGATGGGTCCAACAAACACCACAATTTCATAAAGACATCCAACTCCAAATATAACTCATAACAAGTATTTGTAATCTCTAGCCTAAGTGCCACCATGGTGAGCACGCTGTCACTTTCACACACATGGGGAGAGCAGAGATCTAATAAAGCACTTGAGTTGCAAGGTAGATCTATACATTACAAGCTCATGATCTCAATTAGATCATGCATAGAGAGAGAGATGAACACATAGCTACCGGTAGAACCCTTAGCCTCGAGAGAGAACTACTCCCTCCTCATCATGGGAATCAGCAATGGTGATAGAGATGGTGGTGGAGATCGATGGATATGGCTCCGGGGGCACTTCCCCATCCCGACAGGGTGCCGGAACAGAGACTTTCTGTCCCCCGAATCTCCCCTTCGGTGGCGGTGGCGCTGCGGAAGTTTTCATGGATTTCTGATTGACGATTTAGGGTTTTTGCATCGGGAGGCATCTATATAGGCGAAGAGGCAAGGTCGGTGGGCGGCTAGGGAGCCCACACCACCTGGTGGTTGATACATTGCAAATGTATCTATAATTTTTGATGTTCCATGCTTGGTTTTCTCCACTTTCTTGTGTTTTGTTCCAACTCTGGAGTACTTTTATTATGATTTCTTGGAGTAACCTATTAACAAGAGCCACAGTGCATCCTGCCTGTTTTCTGTTGTTTTTGGTTCCAGAAAAGTTAGAAAATGAATATTCTCGGAATTGGACGGGACAAAAGCCAAAGTGCCTATTTTTTGGAAGGGATCAAGTGCCAGAATACGAGACGGAGAAGGGCTGGGGGCCAGCCACACCACCTGGCCGTGCGGCCAGGCCTGACCCGCACCAGGGGTGGTCTGGCCGACCCCAGCACCCCCCTCGGCCTCTCCTTCCGCCTATAAGTTGCCCTCGGGACAAAAACCCTAGGTACCCGATCAAAATTCCACGAAAGAGTCTGTAGCCGTCGTCGTCTCTATCCCTAGATCGCGGGGATCTGAAGCTCTTCCCAGCACCCTGCCGAAGAGGGGAATTCACCCTAGAGGCCTTCTTCATCACCATGCAAGCCTCCGGCGTGATGCGTGAGTTGTTCATCATTGGACTACGGATCCATGTAGTAGCTAGATGGCTGGTTTCTCCTCCTTTGTGCTTTCATGTTTAGATCTTGTGAGCTCCGTTCATGAGCAAGATCATCTATTTGTAATTCATACATGTTGTGTTTGTGGGGATCTGATGGATATTGAGATGCTATTTCAGATTGATTATTGATTCTATCATGTCTTTGTTATTTGAGATCTTGCATGCTTTCCGTTGTTAGTAGCTATCTTGGCCAAGTAGATGCTAGCAACTCTAAGAGTTAGTATTTATGCTCGATAGTGGGTTCATGCCTCTGGTAATCTGGGGAAGTGACAGAAATCTCTAAGGTACTAGATGTCCTGTTGCTACTAGGGAGAAAACAACGATCCTTTGTTCATAGAACAATTGTATTGTTTAATTTACACGCAGTTCGTAAAGCAATAACCCGTTGCTTGCAACTTAATACTGGAGGGGGTTCGGATGATAACCTGAAGGTGGATTATTAGTCATAGATGCAGTTGGATGGCGGTCTATGTATTATGTTGTAATGCCCAATCAAGTCTCAAAGGAGTCAAGATGATTTGTATATGCATGTATTGCTTTCTCGGTGTTTGTCAATTGCCCTGCTGTAATTTTTTCACCCAGCATGTTATCTATCTAAGGAGAGCCACCTCTAGCGAACTATGGATCCCGGTCCTTTACTTTACATACAATCTATAAACTGCTTCTGCTCTGTGTTTTCTTTCTGCAAAATTTTACTTCTTTCCATTCGATACGTTTAATCCTTTGTTTTCCGCAAAAATACGGTGAGATTGACAACCTCATCGCAAGTTGGGGACAAAGTTCTGTGGTTGTGTTGTGCAGGTCTCCACGTTGCTACTAGCACCGGTAGTGCGTCCTGCCAAAGCTCAGCTAGTAACACCTTTGAGGTGTTTCCTTGCTCCTACTGGTTCGATTAAAACTTTGTTTCATAACTGAGGGAGAATTGATGTTGTGCTCATCATACCTTCCTCTTGGGGTTCCCAACGAGCTCTACATCAACACCGCCATCAAGCATTTTTCTGGGTGCCGTGCATTGAGCCATCAGTGGCGTGGCAAGGGCTAGCCCGCGCCACCACATGGTGTGGCCTCCCTGTGGCCCCTCTCCGTCTCGTCTTCTGGCTCCGTGAGTCTTCCGGTAAAATATCAACTTTGGCTTTTGTCCCGTCCAATTCCAAGAATATTCATTTTCTGACTTTCTGAAACCAAAAACAGCATAAAACAGGCAAGAGGCACTGTGGCATCTTGTTAATAGGTTAGTCCAAGAAAGTGTATAGAAAGTACTCTAAAGTTGGAACAAAACATAAGAAAGTAGATAAAAACCAAGCATGGAACATCAAAAATTATGGATACATTAGCAACGTTTCAGGGGCCATGCCTCAACTTTGCACAAGGGCCTTGTAAAACATAGAGCCGCACTATCTTTATGTCAGGCCGTTTCAGGGGCTATGCTTACAGTGTACCGACATCAACTCGATTCCTAGACAAAATCCAGCTGCAGCAAAGAAACCTTAATTTTCTAAAATAGTACTGTATGCCAGAGAGGTTCAATTCACTTCACTGTCCAGTCAAAATCTGATAATATACTTAAAGTTTTAATATTATCCGAACATGATATTTTGTAGTACAATACAACTGTTTCTAAGAGCAACTCTAATAGGCGTGCGATATCGTGGCGCGCTAAAAATAACCACCGATTTAGCATGCGCGAGGCTCTTTTTCCTCCTCCAGCAGGAGTGCGATAATCGTGCGCGCTGCAAAAAATATCCAGCGCGCCTCAATTTTCCCCCGCACACGCGCCAACTTTGGTGCCCGGCCACTAGCGCGCACTATCTCCCTCCCTCGCCCGCAAACGCCCAACCGCCGAGTTGAAACTTCCCCCGCGCCCACAACGCGATTCCCACCTCGCCTCCGCGCGCACGTCGGTGACCTTCCGGCGATGGAGCCGTCCTCCGCCTCACCGCACTACTCGATTCGCGGCACCGCCGGCGCCGGCGTGGGAGTTTCGGCAGTGGAAAACCCTAAACCTACCTCTACCGCCGCTGCGAGCTCCAGCGAACGCCAACTCAACTTTGTACCGCCGCGCCCGACCTCGACTGGAACCGCCCTGCCTCCGCCGCTGCTCGTGCCGAAAGGAAGGGGCAACACCGGCAAGCGCCCGACCGTGACCGGCGCCCAACAACCCTCCTGCAGCAGGCGCCAGCACCAGCTCCCCGACAGCCACCACTGCCACCACCGCCGCCAGTGAGCGCTCTACAAATGAGCGCGTGCCAACTGCTCGATGAATTGACAACAAGGTAAAAAACTCGTCTTTTCGACGTGGTAGATGCATGTGTTATGGATTCTAGTGTTGGCATATTCATATGTGGTCATTCAATTACATTGTAGTGTTCACGATGAGACATTCATGGCACACATGAATGTGAATGTTGACTCATCTTTCACCGCCGAGCAAGGAAATGAAGGAAATGACGAAGAAGACAAAGAGTATGTGGTGGATGAGCATGGTGAATGTTTGATTGAGTCGCTGGTTGGTAGGACAGTCAACTACACCGCCGAGGAGGATAGGTGGCTATGTCGATCATGGTAGGATAGTCAACTACACCGTCCAAGACTTCCAAGGAGAAGAAGCACAAAATGGAAGTGACAATGACAATGGCTATGAAGATGTTGACAAATGATGTGTCAACATGTGTGTTCAAGTCAAATTTGTGTTGAACTTGGTTGTGTGAAATTATGATTTGCATTTGAACTATGTCCTAAATTTGTGTTGAACTTGGTAATGTGAAACAAGCATTTGGTGATTGTTGAGAGCCATTTGTTGTTCTATTTATTTTGGTTTGTTTGATCTTGTTGATGTGGTGTGGGCTGTGAAAAGTTGTTTTTGCCAGCGCCCGCGTGCCCGGTGAGGTGATATTTTGAGCTCTATTTTCGTGCGCCGATTTTAACGCATCTGCCGAAGGAGAAACACCGCACGCGTGCTAAAACTGGATCGCGCGCTACATAGCATTTTTAGCGTGCCGCTATATCGCGCGCGTGTTGGAATTACTCTAACACCAGTCATGTATAACAAGAAAAAGTTACTAGTACATGTGTGCTTGTTCCCTCCTTCGTTGCTTTCTTCCTATAGCCCAAAACAGTATTTGTTACAGATTACAGACAAACTCAATTTGGCATCAAAAGCAGCCGTGTTAGTATGGAAGTATCACGATGTAGCTAGGTAAAGAAGCACCGGCTAACAGATGACCAAAGATGTGATGCGGCTAGCTATGGATATCTGGTGGGTGTCACCATTTGTTTCTTGTGTAGATAGTACTAGGCTTCACCTAACAAAAATTTCCTAATGTCTCCCAATCCAATTGCGTAAAGAGAAACTAACATTCTTGCACGTACACGATGGAGGGGTGAAGATAATGGGAGTGATCTCATGGCTCTTTTTGATCAATTGAAAACAGGCGAATTGCCTCTGTTTAAATTAAATTTTGGGGTTATTACACTTCTACCCAAAAAAGAAAACGTCGTGCAAATACAACAATATAGGCCTATCTGTTTACTAAATATAGATCAAGATCCAATGCTCGAAATTCGTCGTGATAAATTCAAAATCATGAAAATGTTAGGCCTTGCAGAATTCATAATAAATATTTCACAACTCTATTTTAGCTGAATCATTTTGCGTTAGTTTCATAAATTTAAGATCTATCTAGTGGAGTGGAAGTACCAATTTACGAACTATTGATCCCATTGTTTGTTTTTTGCGTTTTAAACCTCAATCTGGACAAAGATCCTATTAAATTAATTTCAATTAAAAATTTGCGATATCCAATGCATGTCAAACTTGATGTATTAAGTTTTTGGTTGAAAGAAAAATAATTTGAGCATTACATCACGTTTGCATGCATGTATATGTTCATATCTTTGTGTTAATGTTTTTTTTTGAGTTATTTATTTACCTTGCATAAGATTTTCCAGAGCTCTGGAGGAGAATAATTGTTCATAGTGCTTCTCTGATCAAGGCAAGTTGCACCTTTGACCATATTTGTCTCAAGTGTTTCTACTATGCGTGTTTTTCACTTCAAATGAGTAGTATACATGTGTAGGACGTTTTGGTAGAATTTATTTGTAGAAATATTTTACAAAGTATAGATGCTATTTTGTAGTATTCCATGTGTAGAATTTTACTTAGGAATATTTCTACTCCCATTTCCTATCAATATGAATTCCCTAAATATTTCTTCATCTTCTTTAACTTATTAAAAGCTGGATTTGTGCAAGTAAAGCTCAAGCCTCCTATTATGTTAGTCTTAGTATGTAGACATAGGTTACCTTTTTCCATTTTTGTTCTAATTTGCCAATGCATTCAAACTTTTGAACCATTTTGGGATGCTCGTGTTATATGCAGATCCCTAAAATTGAAGAAAGGTGTGTTATGATCGCGAATTTACACTCAACAAGCCTGAGGCATTGATGGACTCGATTTATTTTAGTTTCTGTTGCTATATTTGAGCTATCCTTGAGCTATGCAAAGATGTAATCGATTAAAATATGGATTATTTGATCTGTGTAATAATGACATGTTTTTCACATGATATTTCATCGACTTTCTGTACTAGTTAATGATCTGGGAAGTAGCATGTTAATCGCATAGACTTATGGTCTTACCCACTTCAAGGTCATAACATCAAAAAATATCAAATCGTGGTTAACTTTTGAAAACCACTCGAAGATGATATTTAGCATAATTTGGTTGCACGCTTATGTGTTTTTAACATATGGAAGAAAATTAGTTCATTTGTGCTACTTGTCTCTATTGTTGCTTCTTCGTCTAGCCGAATAGGGTATTCCCTCCAACAAGGGAACAATTTGTAACCAAAATAGGTGAATATTTGATACACAACACTTCAGACAAGCTCAAGTTGTGATAAGAATCAACCTCGTAAGACGAGAGGATTCCGGCGTACCTTTTTTTTCTTTTTTTCGAAATGGTGGATGCGACCCCGGCCTTTGTATCGAAAAGATGCATACGGCGTTTATTGCTTTATTAAAGATCGATCAAAAAAGGAACAACAAAGCATATACATCACCAAACCCGAAGCTACCACACAACACTTACACACTTGACAATGGAGTAAAATCGTGTCAATGGGCCGCTCTGTGCCCGGAAAGACAACGAAGACACTCCACCAGCTAGGGACCGGGACGTAGCTAACGGATGGCAGGAAGCAAAGAAGCCCCGACCAGCCAGCGACAGAAGAAGAGGTGTAGTTATAGATGGATATCTGGTGTCTCGTACCATTGGGTTTGTGTATGCTTTGTCCGCGTTTGTATCTAACACAATTTCCCTAATGTCTTCCAATCCCAGGGCATATATGCATCAAAGGGCTCACTTTCTTGCATGTACACCTTGGAGGGATGGGCATACGAGGCTGGAAAATGGTGCTACTTGGAACCTGCAGTGGCTTTCCAATTTATGTTCACAGTATGGAGACATTGGTTTAGAAGCGCTGAGCCGATTATAACATCCGGCTACCTGTAGTAGGTTTCCACATTCAGTTAGTGCTGATATTTTCCCCTTTTATTTACCAAAGAAAATTTAACCTAACAATTTCACCTGAGTTAAATAAGTTTAAGGTGAAGAGAGTCACCAAATAAAATGATGCTAAGCGCCGTCCACACTGTACAAGTGTATATAGCCAGGAAAAACCGCAATCAAACGAGATAAAATCACTCACGTAGTTACGTAGCTGGTTTTCCCTATGTACTTTGTCGGAGTTCGGCGTGATTGTTTGGATCTGTTTCCTTGCAGAAATAAAAAGAAATTTAGGAATGTTTAGTAGAGCGGTTAAGCCTTGATGTGATCAGAGTCTTTTTCAAGGAGATGTTCAGAAAAACATTGGCTGCAGCTCAACGTCGTCCCTTCCATTTTTCCATGTGCACGGTCCATATTCTACCGAATGTCCTCACAAACATACCTGAAAGGTGCGGTATCCGTGTGGTGAGTTATTAAGATTTGGCTGTGATTTTTGAGAGTAGAACACTATAAGTTTCTGAGGCTTCGAGCTTACTCTTTCCTGCAGGAGTATTATCAGTCACCTTGGTCAGTTTTGCTCGTGAGACTTGGATGTTACCGTAAACTGTACAAACAGTATGTTTTTTGGCTGACCGCTTTGCTTTGCACCTGCCTTGAGTAATTTTGTTTGCTTTGCGAAAGAGTACACTTTCATTTTTTGTCAATAACTATGCCTAAACAGCACCGACTGCAACGAGTATTCGCTCTACAGAGTATTCACTCCAACAAGAAAAGGAATTGCCACCGCAATATGTTGTAGTTACGTCGCTTTGTGAAATTTTTGCAGGCCCGTGAACTAACTCGATTTGGTCACCAAGGAACCGTAATCAACCATGTCCGTGAAACCTCGGTCACCCGGTGACCAACTAACATTGGAAATGCTGATTGATGATAGTCTAGTCGGAGGTGTCGTTTGGGACGCCTGTACTATAGGAATTTGGACCTAAGCTAGTTTTCCTAAAATGATGCTAACGCCATCCGCGCTGTATAAGTGTATATAGCTAGGAAAAACCGCATCCAGATGAGATAAAATCAGTCACGTAGTCACCTAGCCGGTCTTCCCTACTTAACCGGTCGGAGTTGGGCGTGATGGTTTGGATCTATTTTTGTCTGGCAAATTTCCTCCCTAAAGAAACGAAATTTAGGAAGTTTGGTAGAGTTGTTAAGCCTTGATGCGATCAGAGTTTTTTTCGAGGAGATGTTCAGACAAACTTTACCGCAGCTCAACGCCGTCCCTTCCATTGTTCCATGTGTGCGGTCCACATTCTACATAATGTCTTCACAAACATACATGAAAGGTGTCGTGTGCGTGTGGTGAGTTATTAAGATTTGGCAGTGATTTCCGAGAGTAGAACACATTAAGTTTTCGAGGCTTCGAGCTTACTCTTTCCTGCAGGAGTATTATCAGTCGCCCTGGTCAGTTTTGCTCGTGAGACTTGGATGTTAGTAAACTGTACGAACAATATGTTTTTTCGCTGACCAATTTTCTTTTCACCTGCCTTGTGTAATTGTGTTTGCTTTGCGAAAGAGTACAAATTCATTTCTTTATGTCTGTTACATTCAGTCACTAACTACGCCTAAACAGTACCGGCTGCAACTCGATTACAGAATATTCGCTCTACAGGGTATTCACTGCAGCAAGAAAAGGATTTGCCGCCGCAATATGTTGTAGTTATGTTGCTTTGTGAAATTTGTGCACACCTGTTAACTAACTCGATTTGGTCCAACCTAATGGCCATCAAGGAGTTGTAATCAACCCTGTCCGTGAAACCCCGGTCACCCGGTGACCAACCAACATCAGAAATGCTGATTGATGATATTCTAGTCGGAGGTGCCGTCTGGTACGTGTGTACATAGGAATTTGGACCTAAGCTAGTTTTCCTAACTAATGTCTTCCAATCCAACGTCATCTGACACCAAGAAAAGGGTGCGACGGACCCATGTTGTGGCTTGCACACTTGGAAAGGACGAAAATAGGAGTCCAGAAAATGGTGCTACTTACAAGTTACAATAGCAATATGAAAAGTCAGGTTAGAACTGGTGATATATGTAGTACTGGGTCTCCACTAGTGTCCAACACCACATCACGCGGCAATAGCAATGATAGCAATATTTATGTTTCTGTAAGGTATGTTCTTAATACATGTTTACTCTCCTGGTCCACAAATATCGTCTAGCTTTGTCTTAACTCTATTTTATTAAGTTCAATTAACTTTATCGAAAAATGTAAAATTAATGATGAAAATAATTAGTATCACTAGATTATTCTGGAAGTAGAGTTTTACAATAAACAAATTTGATGTTATATACGTTGCCATTCTTTTTAACAAAGTGGGTCAAACTTTAAAATGTTTGACTTAAGACAAGCCTTGAAGTACACCTATTTAAGAACGCATGGAGTACATGTTTCTCGACACTTAAATTGTAGAACCATTAAAAAGACAAGAAGTTGAGACCGGTATCAACTCGGATCTGAGGTAGGTCTCATCTCCGAACTGTAGAATAGTGCATCGTTGTGTTGGGATGGCTCTCTCCGGCATGAGCCGCTCATAAAAATCAATATATCCTAGAGGAAATAGTGTGTGATGGTGATACTTTTTTAATGGAAGCCTGGTTTGCGGCTACCTATGAATAACACCACGGTAGTCTTGAGGATGAGTATCTAGTGTTACTCCTCTTGGAAGATTCGTAGTTAGGATGGGGAGTAGATCACTACTTCATGTAAGGGGTAACATATATGTGATATGATATTTACTTGTTAGACCGAGCAGAGATACACTTGACATTGTGTCCAAACCCCTATGAAGTCAATTGGATGCTTTTGGGGGCGCCGCTAGGTATGATCTGCTAGACATGATCTTAGAGCATCTCTAGAAAATCCCTCAAGTGGCACCGCAAAATTGGTTTGCGGTTTACCGAGAACCACTTTTGTTGTATGGAACTAGACTACCATTGTCTTAATTCCCACGGTGAAGAATCCAGAATAACTTTCAGAATACCATCCAATAATCCTTTGTAATGTATTATACAAGTTGATATCGAAGGTCTTTGCTACTTGTCTCAATATTATTTTACTGGATATAATTTTGCCAACATAATTCTTGTGTGTCCTAGGTCAGCTGATCCGGATAATGTGATATTTTCTTATGGGATCACACACTTGATGCATACAGTAGGGGGGTTGTGATGGTTTGGTGGTTGTTAAACTTGACATGGGTAAAGCTTATGATCGTGCCGAATGACCTTTCCTATAGAGGATAAAGATCAACATGGGGTTTTGGGAGCAATGGTTTGGCTGGTTATGGAGTGTGTGTCATCGGTATCGTACAACATTAAAGTGAAGGGAAAACTTGGTGATTTTACTCCTCAATGAGGCATGCAATAGGATTATCCTTTGTCATCATATTTGTTCATAATCTGTGTTGAAGGTTTCGCAGCACTCATGCATCAGGCGGAAGTAGAGAGGTCTATTGAAGTTTTCGAATTTGTCTTGGAGCAACAGGGATAATGCACTTTTCGCTGATGATTCGCTTACTGTGATGAAGGCTAATGTTTCGGCAGCAAATTGCAAAACATCATAGTCTTGTATGATTTGCAGTCGTGGAAAACTATAAATAAAAATAAGTCTTATGAAATGATTTGTAAATGGACTAGAGCTGAGAGGAAGTGTGTGGTTCTTTAGACACTTGGCATATTGAATCTCACAACCAATGATAGCTAGGACTCATTGTTCATATTTGAGCGTCAAATAAAAAAGGATTTGTTTCTAAATGGGAAGGTGTGGATACACATACGAGGTTGGAAAGAGAGGGTACTATCTAAGGCGGGTAAAGAATTTATGATCAAAGCTATATCTCAGGCTATCATGACCTATACAATGTCATGTTTTGATCTTACAAAGGCATTATACAATGAGATTGGCAGCCTTATTTTCCGCAAAATGTCGTTGGATAAGTTGGGATCGTATCATCGTATGACACGATCAAAGATAGACTAGGCATATGTTTTCGAGACATTCATATTTTCAGTCTAGCGCTTCTTGCACGACCAAAGTTGGAGGTTGCTTCAATCACCAAATTTGTCATGTGCCCGGGTTTTTAAGGTAAATACTTTCACAATAGTTCAGTTCTAGATGCAAAACCTCATCCTGGCATGTCATATACATGGCACAACATATTATGTCGGTTCAGTTTGTGGAGAGAGGGAATGACCTAGCTAGTTTCTATAGGGGATCTGATTAATGTTTTGCTTGATCCATGGAGCCCATGAGGGTTTACTAATTACCATTAAATCGTCAGGTCCTATCCTTTGTAGAATTGGTGTCTGACCCGATCAACCTATTGACAGAGCAGTGGAAGAAGATTTACTACACGATCTGTTTGGAGCTAAGGATTAAAAACACATTATGCCAATTCCACTCGGGTGCGGCATGTAAGATTATGTTGCCTGGCATTATGATTCTAAAGTAAATTTTCGGTAAAATAAGCATACCATGTCGGGGAAATCTTGAGTAAATTATGGACAATGCAAACACCAGGCAGGATATGAATTTTCCTATGGCATCTTGGACATAACAGCCTACCTACACTTATGAATATCAAGAGGAAACATGTTAATTTGCACATCAAATGTCCTGTATGTGGGATCTTGATGAAGATGGTGGTCATATATTCTTGAGATGCAAATTTATGATGCAAGTCTGGCATTGTGTTGATACGGAAGTAGAGGGGGCATTTTTGGATTGTCGAAACCCTATAGCGATGTACGAGAAAATCCAGGCCTTGTCCCGTGTGAAACAGAAGCGTATTCTGATTTCAGGTGGCCTGAAGTTCCTTCACCCTTAATTTCATTTTGTTGGAGTTTTCTTTTTGTCATCGAGAATGTAATAAGGTATGGTGTCCCATGAATCTGTAGTCTATGGTCATAGGCGAGTGTACCGATCACTCAGTGGATCGTGTACTCGCAATATTTCGTTTCAGATTTGGTAGCCAGCAATTGTGTTGCCGCTCGAGTTTTAAGGGAATAACTATTCCAATATTTTAAAAATAGTATATACCTGAAGGGTCAACACACCGACCCTCAAACGCGGGTATCAACGACCTGTCATGGATCATTATAAACCATTTGTGCAGGGTAGCAGTACTCATATCTTAAATGACTAGGGAAGAGAAATTAAGAATCCAACTGCGTTCCGAATTTTAATTTAATGAACACTATATTTACAAAAAAAATAGAACTTTGAGGTCCTATTTCACAGAATGTAAAGTACAATTCCGTTGTGTTCTAGTCATCTATACTACTTGCTTCCTTTAATGCTTTTTCCCCCTAGCCGGGCAGAGTAGTCCTTCCCACTTTACATGAAACGGCTACAAAACGAACAGCTTCATGCCGTCGACATAGAAGGATATGTCGTCGGCCTAAGGATTTTGGCCCCTCGTTGAGTATTTGTCACACATGTTGTACTAACTCATCTGGAATCAAGCTGAACTGTAGCAGTAGTACCAAAGGAGCACGGCGCATCAGCTTGAGAGAAGGAAAAGAAGCCCTAGCCACCCGGAGACCGAACAATAGATTTGGTTAGAGATGGATATCTCGTAGGTGGCACCATTTAGTTCATGTATAAGCAGTAAACGTTTATACCAAACATGTTTTTCCTAATGTCTTCCAATCCCGTAGTGTATGCATCAAGAGCCTCACATTCTTGTATGCACAACTGGGAATGGTGAACATACAAAAACATGGAAATGGTTGCTACATGCAATATGGTAAGCTGGGTTAGAACCAATGAAATATATACATATATATGGTAGCGGCCTACCGGTAGTAGGTTTGTTTGCCTGGTTGACATTCACTTTTATTTAACTTTTACATTTTCTTTTATGGTTTTTATGGAGTCTGGTTGTCGGGTGAGAACTGAATATACCAAATAAATAATAGCCACCAAACAAAATTTAAGATAAAGATGGGGTGATCTCTGGTGACCAATTCACCGAAGTGAAACAAAACGATAGTGTAGTAATCATCCCGACCATCCATCGTCCATGTCTCTTTATGTCAGCGCGTTCCACCCCTTTCCTTCTTCCGCCTAGCATGCAAGCACGTGTTTCTCTTCTGTCTCCTCTGCAGGGCTGCCCAAGCAGATACTTGCCACGCACAAGGCAAGCGCGCCGCCTAGGCCATGACCCGTGGCACGTGAGGAACCAAATCCATAAGACATGAATACCACAACATGATCTGGAAACCCAAGATCCTCCCTTGTTTCAAGCTCGGGAAGAAAAAATGCCAAGGGGGATGAGTTAATGCTAACGTAATCCAGTGTTGACAGGACTTTGGCGAGCCAAATTCCTCACCATCTAGCCTGATCCAACGAAGTATCGGTGCTCCAGCACATGTTAGTTTTCGAAGATTTTCAAATGTTGCAAACTTGTGTGTGTTTGCTACGACACACAACCAAGATGCTGCAATGATTCTTAGCATATGCTGCAAATCCATGATGCATATGTGTGTTAATTGTATTCGATAATTTGCTGCAGCTGATGGGGATTTGCTACGACTAGTGGGGATTTTGTGGCATACACTTTTTTTCATCAGTGTTTTTGAAATCTTACGTCATTTCTACAAGATTTGATCCACAGTAGGGAAAAAATGCAGCAACGAGGTTGTACTAGTATTGTTTTTGCTAAAGGGTCGAGGGTTGCATAGGTCGAGAAGTGGACGATATTTCATGTATTATAATGATCAACCAATGCGAGAAGTGGACGATGGAACCTCCCGGTTGAATCGAAAATAACGTGAAGACTCGTTCCCCGCCCATCCCCACAGCACAAGAACATCTTGCATGTACTTTTTAGCTTTGTGCACGTGTGGTGTAACAGACCTCACTTCCCCATGGGCATTTTATCCTTTTCCTCATTTTGGCCTTTGATATGTGAATGCAGAGTAGTCGCCGTTGTCTTTGTTAACTCTGCAAGGCTTCACGCCTCACTTTCTTTATGTTTCCGTATGAGAGGCATGGAACGGAAACATTACGAAGAAATTCCAGCGTGGGTCATATCTATTGCACACATTTAACATAATCATTTTTTTAGTATAAATCTCGAAATTTAGATATGAAATAAATTATTTATGAAATATACTCGACAAACTTGTGAAAAAAGTTGATGTGTCAATTGTCATGCACTCACATAGATGATCCAAATTGTACTGTACGTCTGCACTAACATTGTGTAACATGCATGAAGCAAATGTACGGTGCGGATGCGGTGAGTTATTCAGATTTGGTAGCAAATTATATTAGGACGTAGGACAAGTATGTTTCGAGGATTCCAGCTGCACGGGAGTAATATCGGTCAGCAAGGTCAGCTTTCCACGTGAAATTCTGAACAAGTAGCTGGTTTTTCCCCCCTACACCACTCTGCTTTTCACCTTCTCTTGTTTGCTCTGCAAAAGGTACAATCTCCTCTCGTCATGTGAGCCCGGTACTGACATCAACTCGATTACTAGACAAAACCCCGCTGCAGCAAAGAGATCTTAATTTTCTAAAATCGTACTGTATGCGGGAGAGGTTCAATTCGCTTCACTATTCTGTCAAAATCTCATAAAACACTTAACGTTTTAATGATATCCGAACATGATATTTGGTGGTGTAGTACAAATGTTTCTAACACCAGTCCTGTATAACAAGGAAGAAAAAGTTACTGGTACATGTGTGCTTGTTCCCTCCTTGGTTGCTTTCTTCCTATAGCCCAAAACAGTATTCCCTCCAACAAGGCAAGTATCCTTCACTGCAGCTTGAGATTGTTCAACCCCTTCATGTATATTTGTCACAGATCACAAATGAACTCAATTTAGCATCAAAATCAACCGTGTTAGTAAAACGAAAGGATCACAATGCAGGTTCTGCTCAGGAGATAAAGAAGCACCGGCTAACAGATGACCAAAGATGTGATGCGGCTAGCTATGGATATCTGGTGGGTGTCACCATTTGGTTCATGTGTAGATAGTACTAGGCTACACCTAACAAAAATTTCCTAATGTCTTCCAATCGAATTGCGTAAAGAGATTAACATTCTTGCACGTACACGATGGAGTGGTGAAGATAATGGGTGCTACGTGCGTTAGCGTTCGTAGCGATGTTTGGGATATTGAGGTTCGCAAGAACAACATATATAGCATCGAGCTACCACTGCGTAGTAGATTTGGGCACTCAGTTTATTCAAGTAGTACAGTTTTTTCCTTTTTTTTGCGAAATATTGTTGTCCATGAATAACTCAATTTACCGGCAATTCTTTTGATGTGGATCGGTCAGGGAGGGTTGCAGCCAGACAAGTCTGCACGATCGGCTCCGCCACTAGCCGCCGCCAACAGCCCACCATCATTCGACTCTCTCTTCCACTCCCTTCCCCTCCCTCCCAGGCCGCCTCGGGCGGGACGACTCGGCATGCTCGATTTCCACCCTAGCGAGCCGCCTCTTGATATACTCCCCACGGCCGCTGCCGCCATCTTCGTCGGTGGTGGCGGCCACACCCAGCCTGCCAAAGATAGGGGTGAGGGCGGGCGATCTCCAACAGTTTCCTACGCGTGAGGCGGCCTGTCTCCGGGGAGACGCATGTGAAACACGGGTGGTGGCGAAGGTCTTCCATGGCGATGCGTTGACCGGCTGCGGGGGCTCCTCCTCGCTGTGATTCTATCGGATCCAGCGGAAGATCGCCCTTGTTCTGCCATGTTCATCCTCGATGTTGGCCTGGCCGATGATGTTCCGAGCGGCAGATCAAACAGGGTGTCGGCAGGTGGCGTGGGGGCTACTAGCTCAGCTTAAAGAAAGGTGGCGGTCCTAGGGTTCTAATTCACGCCAAGATGATGATCTGTCGGAAAAATGTCCCCATCAATCTGGCTAGCGTGTCGTGTTCTAGAAGGCTCCACCAGCAAACTCCATTGGGTGATCCATGCCTGGAGATTGCTAGATCGATTGGAATTCGATCGTGCGCACCCATGTTTTTCTCTGACCATTTGGTTTCAGATGGAGCGTTGCGAAGCTCTCCTGGCTATTACCATCACGGGGCATGCTTTCTCATTCCATGGTGAAAACAGCTAGTGGAGAACAACATGAGAGCCGAGATCTGAGGAATAGCAATGGTGATTCGAGTTTTTATGGCGATGAGCAATTGACTTGGTGATCCGTGACTTGGAGCAGCGGCATCAAAAGTGGGGCGACATCACAGGAGAAGATTAAAATCTTACCTTTCATGGTGAAAATTCAAGGTCTGGTCTTAATTAGTTGTGCCTGTCAATGGTGTTGTTAAAGACATTGTTTTCTGAGCAAGGACTTCATCCAGGATGAAAATCTAAGATCAATGATTGAGCGGCGATGGCGCTTGCGCACTGTTCCCTTCTTGGAGGGGAAATTTTGTTTTTTCGATACTAGTTTTTGCCCATTTCTCTTTTGCCACTCTAAATTTTGACATTTTGCTTTTGCCCCGCCAATTCTTGGTAATAAATCATTTTTACCCTCTATGGGGCAAACAAAATGAAAATGGTAAAACTTGTTTTGCTTATGCCCATTTTTTATTGTCTTTTTTTTTTGCTTTTGCCCCTCATGGAGGGAAATGGGGCAAAAGCAAAACATCAGAATTTAGAGTGGCAGAAGAAAAATGGGCAAAAACTAGTGTGGCAAAAACAAAATTGTCCCTTCTTGGAGGCGTCGCCTTTGGAGGAGTTGGACTTATGGTGATATCTTGGTGGCATTAGTACTGCTGTTACAAGGAACAAATCACTATAGTCGGTCTTTTTTGTGCGAGTAAAATGGAACTTCATTAAGCAGGAAGAGATGTCAAGTTCGTGTTCCTGAACAATCTCAGGAACCGAGCGTAACCAAGCGGCAATGCAATGTTTTACTCTCGCAAAGCTTGCGAGACAATGACTAACCCTAATCTGCGGGTTTTATTTTTTTAAAATTCCACCAATCTATTAATAATCATCAGTAGTAGTACAATGAGACCCCAAAGTATTTTTTTCTTAGTTGTGTGTGCATCCGTAAAACCCGGGTGTAATTGGTAACTTTGTGATATTAATAGACGCTCTTTGTCAACAACAAAAATTCTTTTAATGTGAAAAATGTGTACGACTTACCAGTTAACCATTTTACCCAAATTAAATTGTTAAATGAGATAAAAGGAAGTTAGCCTGGAAAAAGCCTTGGTGGGTGAGTTGGTCAACAATTCAACCGCCAGCCGCCACGGCAACGCACTGGTCCTGGACAAAGCCAGCACAGAAAAGAGCACGGGAACGTGCTTTCATTAGCTGGCTCGCTCCTTCCTTGTTCCTCTCTCGCCCTGTCTCGGCTCTCCTCCGCGTCCACGAATATTCTGGACTCTTCCAGCACACCTAACCGCCATGACTAATTCTTCCTTTCCCCTTGATGCTTCGCCATATATATGCGCCACCGAACCCAAGCGAGCAAGCAAAGCAATCGATTGGTTGAAGCGAAGTCAGAGCGTGCGAAAGCGTCGGTCGGCTACACCGTGGATTTAGCAGGATTCAACCGGTCTCTGATCATGGACAAGGTGCTGGCTTTCTCGATCCTGAGCACGTAGCCCGCCGACATCGCCGGCGGCGGCAGCTGGGCCCGGCTGTCGTGGCGGAGCGATAAGCAGGATGATCATACCGCGGAGGCAGAGAAGCAGCAGCAGCTGGGAAAGGGGAAATCGCAGTCCCAGGCGCAGTTTCCGGCTCGGCGGCCGAGGTTCGCTCCGGAGTTGGACGGGATCGACTGCTTCGAGACCATCGTCTGGCGCTAGCTAGGGGATCATCCCCTGATCCGGCCGTACGTGTGATGATTCGTTCTTTTCTTGGTTCGTTCGCTGTCTTGTGATTCTAACTGTGACCAAAGGTTGAATGTACGACCTGCAGAGTTACCGCCTGCATAAACGCAACCAAATTCTTTATTTTACTACTTTTTTCAGTTTGTATGTAAGCTAATGGAACTCGTGTCCACATTCGTATCAACGAAACGAACTCAGTTCAGCGTGATTCATTTGTTCGGATCAGACTTTTTTAATTTTCCGACGATCAGAGAAATGTTGCGGAGTAGTACTACTTCACACAAACAAACTCAGGATCTAAATTAACATTCTCAGGTTTAACTAGATTAGAATGTACATAGTTCTTAAATATGACTAGATACATCTGAATCTATACAAATATGAGAACATTAATTTGGATCGAAGGGAGTACATATATGCGATCCCCAAAGTGCTTTGAACCAAAAACTCATCAGATGTCCTTGCTCGTTAGCTAATGTGTCGCCTTCATGGTTTCAGGGATGTGCGTGCCTATTTTGGTTTCGCCATGATCCCTACCCAAACCGGATGGTATGCTCGCAGCATGAATTCAGCTAGTCCCGTCTGTCACGTGCTGACCAACACTTCTGAATTACGACCCAAATTAAGGCTTGGATCTGATATCAAAGACTTAATAACTAGTATATTAGTTTGACTATATCGTTGGGCGTTTCCAGGCAAACTCGGCGCTATTTGGCAACGGGGTTCATTCTTCCCGCCCAAAAAAAAAAAAAAACAACTCAAGTTTGACACACTCTCGCTTAAACACACAGTTCGGCGATCCCAAGCCCAGGTTCGGCTGTCAAATTATTACTGAAAGGGATCACTCGTCCATCAGGATAGACTCCTCTGCCGTAGTGGCACGTGATGCCTCTGCCGAAGCTGCTACGGTAGAGCTCGACGGTGGGTTGGAAGACGTGGAGGCAGAACTCGACGAAGCAGTGGTGACAGAGAGCGTTGCCACTGAGCTCGGCGTGCCCGTGGCAGGGTGGTCCTCGTCCAGAATGGCGTTGCGGCGCGCCGTGTACCACGCCTTAACCTTGGGGCTGATCGCCGAAGTGCCCTCGCCGCTGATGGCTCAATGCACGGCGCCTAGAAAAATGCTTGATGGCGTTGTTGATGTAGAGCTCGTTGGGAACCCCAAGAGGAAGGTATGATGAGCACAACAGCAAGTTTCCCTCAGTTATAAAACCAAGGTTTAATCGAACCAGTAGGAGTAAGGAAACACCCCAAAGGTGTTACTAGCTGAGCTTTGGCAGGGCGCACTACTGGTGCTAGTAGCAACGTGGAGACATGCACAACACAACCACAGAACTTTGTTCCCAACTTGCGATGAGGTTGTCAATCTCACCGTGTTTTGCGAAAAACAAAGGATTAAACGTATCGAATGGAAAGAAGTAAAAGTTTGCAGAAAGTAAACACAAAGCAGTACACAGTTGTAGATTGTATGTAAAGTAAAAGGATCGGGATCCATAGTTCACTAGAGGTGGCTCTCCTTAAGATAGATAACATGCTGGGTGAACAAATTACAGCTGGGCAATTGACAAACACCGAGAAAGCAATACATGCATATACTAATCATCTTGACTCCTTTGAGACTTGATTGGGCATTACAACATAATACATAGACCGCCATCCAACTACATCTATAACTAATAATCCACCTTCAGATTATCATCCGAACCTCCTCCAGTCTTAAGTTGCAAACAACAGATTATTGCTTTACAATTGCGTGTAAAGTAAATAATACAATTGTTCTATGAACAAAGGATCGTTGTTTTCTCCCTAGTAGCAACAGCACATCTAGTACCTTAGAGATTTCTGTCACTTCCCCAGATTACCAGAGGCTTGAACCCACTATCGAGCATAAATACTAACTCTTGGAGTTGCTAGCATCTACTTGGCCAAGATAGCTACTACCAATGGAAAGCATGCAAGATCTCAAATAACAAAGACATGATAGAATCAATAATCAATCTAAAATAGCATCTCAATATCCATCGGATCCCCGCAAACACAACATGTATGAATTACAAATAGATGATCTTGATCATGAACGGAGCTCACAAGATCTAAACATGAAAGCACAAAGGAGGAGAGACCAGCCATCTAGCTACTACATGGATCCGTAGTCCAAGGATGAGCTACTCACGCATCACACCGGAGGCTTGCATGGTGATGAAGAAGGCCTCCAGGGTGAATTCCCCTCTCCGGCAGGGTGCCGGGAAGAGCTTCAGATCCCCCGATCTAGGGACAGAGACGAAGGCGGCTACATACTCTTTCGTGGATTTTTGATCGGGTACCTAGGGTTTTCATCCCGAGGGCAACTTATAGGCGGAAGGAGCGGCCGAGGGGGTGCTGGGGTCGGCCAGACCACCCCCTGGCGTGGGCCAGGCCTGGCCGCGCGGCCGGATGGTGTGGCCGGCCCCTGGCCCCTCTCCGTCTCGTATTCTGGCACTTGATCCCTTCCGGAAAAATAGGCACTTTGGCTTTTGTCCCGTCCAATTCCGAGAATATTCATTTTCTGACTTTCCTGGAACAAAAAACAGCAGATAACAGGCAGCTGGCACTGTGGCTCTTGTTAATAGGCTAGTCCAGGAAATCATAATAAAAGTACTCCAAAGTTGGAACAAAACACAAGAAAGTGGATAAAACTAAGCATGGAACATCAAAAATTATAGATACATTTACAATGTATCAACATCCCCAAGCTTAACTCCTGCTTGTCCTCGAGTAGGTAATGTTGGGAATATGCCCTAAAGGCAATCATGAATGATGATATTCCTGTGTATTCATAAGGTTATGGTCCATGTATGAACTGCTGATATGTATCATCGAATATGTGATTTGATTGTGGAACTACATATTCATGTTGTTCATACTAATTGTCCTTGGTCATTGAGGTTGTGCCGGACACACAACTTAGACCAATGTGAAAGTCGGCAGATGACTAGGTTCCACTTGTCATGGGCATGGAGATGCTATTCCGACTTACACGGATTCGGCTAAAGAGTTTAGCGAGTCGGACTGACCCATATTGAGATGCAACGAACAAGTCGTCATTTGCATGTCTCAATCAATGTAATCCTTAGACCTGAGGTTATTGCACAATCTGAGTTGAGGATCTCCAACTTAGGTTCTGTCAAACGTTGTTCCGTCATTGGGCAGTTATAAAGGCGGAGTTCGGGTCGACTGAGAATCAAGCTGCGTGATGTGAATAGCCAAGACGGGATTTTGCCCCTCCATCTAGAGAGATATTCTCTGGGCCCTCTCGGAAGATATGATTCGGAAAGCATGGCCATGCGCGTCTCAAATTAAGTGTTAACCGAGGCAGCCGACTAAGACTTAGTCGGATGAATCACTTATCTCGGATCGAGAAAGAGAGTCGGACTATTTAAGGGATGACGATCATTCGCCTATAGTCCGACAAGGTATATCGTGAGGCAAAAGGGACTCAGAAGAAAGTCGCATTGGAAGGTATATCGTCATGACTTATTGGTACTTGGGAGTTGGCACGTTCTGCTAGGAGCCGCTACCAACTGATCGATCATGAGTGAGACTCGGAATCGTGTCCGGGTTACCATGAGCATGTCGGGTCACACACTTAAGAGCGGGAGCAAGTTTGGGTTAGACCCAAACAGGAAACCTATTTGGGTTGGAACCAAATAGAGACATGGACTTAGTCAGCAAGTGAGACTTGCAATGGCTAATATAGTCCTTTTTAGTGAATGGGCCACAAGTGAGTGGAGCCCACTTTCACTCCCTATATAAGCTGGGGCGTAGGTGCTTAGAGCACAAGGTTAGGTCACTCCATGTGTTGGAAACCCTAGCCCCAGTCCGTCCTATCGCCGCCGTACTGGACCTAGCAGTCCATCGTCGGCGCTCCTCCTCGTACGTGTGGATACCGGCGGAGGTGCTATACGTTCAGCACTTCGACGATCGTGAAGAAAGTACGGATCGTGGATCGTGGAACCGGAACGGATCGCGAGGACTACACTGCATCAAGCGACGTGCTTCATCAATTCCGCAACTGCGCATCTAGTGGTAATCCTCGTGGCCTTCTACCTGAGCTGGATCTTGGGATCACCGCGTAGGGAAAAAGTTTTGTTTATCTCTACGTGGCCCAATAGTGGTATCAGAGCGTTAGCTTCTGGTTTTAGGCTCGAGATCGCGGTCGATCTATGAGATAGATCGATTTTGTACAAAGTTGATTGGATCAACTGTACTCGGGGGAATGGATGATCTGGTTTCCGTGATCTAACTGCTAAGGTCGTGGAACGACATACCCCTACCGGTCGGTTTCCGCCATCGGGGTAGACTGTGACACGTAAACCCGGATGCGGTGATCGAAGATCAAAGGGTTTGATCGAATCGGAGTCCGGATCGGATTTGGGTAAAATTGTTTTATCCGATGATGAAATCCATGTCCGGAATGCAGATGAGATCTGTGTTTTTCGGACCGCCGGCTTCGCCCTGTCGTAGCGCCTTAGTTGTCGTTGCGAGTTTCACAACGCCGGTAGATATCGTATCTATGCATAACTTGTTTTTGCAGGATGATGTTGTGAATGGTATGGCTTATGTCCATGTGATGTGTGTAATCCATACGTGATCTGCGTATCACGGATTTTGTCAGCCGGCTGGAGCCTAGGTGCTGTCATCTTATTGTACAACGACCTGCGTGTCGGATTCTCTGTGTAATTTGGATTACTAGCTAGTGTAGCTGTTTGGAGAATCCGGATAGCATGCAAGTCGGTGTACAAGGCGGCTACATGGTGTAAGACGGCACGTGACAAGAGTTGACACGAGTCAGTTACAGGCTTTATGGAGATGGAGATCGCCATGAAGAGAGCCATACCATTTCACATTATAATTGCTTTATTTTGTGTTATTGTTATGTCTCTGTTTTACCTCTATTAGATAGTTGGTAGACTATAATCCCTCAAAGAAGGTCTAGTCGGTTTCCCCGCTAGTGCTGCACCATCACAAGTCGGACATTTTTGGTAGTAGGCTCATAAAATTGAGGTGATATCAATTCTTTCCGACTAGGTGGGTTCGAGTCGGACTCTTACAGCGGAAGCACTTGGTAATCTAGACAGGTCTATCACAACGGTTGTGGGACTTGGGGAAAGGTCGGATGGGAGCCGGGGCATGTGATGCCACCCATCCAACAGGAGTCGTATGAGATATGATTGACAAGGAGTTGTCTACCTAGATCACTTGACGGCTAGCGGTGATGCTAAAGCTCACTAGTCGACTTGCTTATTTAGGGTCCTGAATCACTAAGTAACCATCGGAGGGGTGTTGGTTCTAGTGGGAGCATAAATATTAAAGTGTTTAATATGCTTGGTCTTTATGGATACATGTGTTAAGTGTTTTGCATATTTTCTGTTATAGATCAATGGCACCTAGCAGTCTTCCTCAGATTTCCGGTTTTGCTTTGAGAACCATCTTGGAGAAAGATAAGCTGAATGGAACTAATTTCACCAACTGGTATCGTAATCTGAGAATTGTTCTCAAACAAGAAAAAAGGGATCGTGTCCTAGACAACCAACTTCCAGCTGAGCCGTATGAGAATGCGACTGTCGCAGCCACCAATGCCTACCGTCGGATTTGTGATGAATCCACGGAGATTAGCTGTCTTATGCTTGCTCACATGGAACCGGACTTGCAGCAGCAGTTCGAAAATGTTGAGGCCTATGATATGATCGAAAGCCTCAAAAGTATGTTCCAGGCTCAGGCAAAGACTGAGAGGTATCAAGTCTCTCAGGCTTTGTTGAGCTACAAGCTTAAGGATGGCGATCCACTGAGTCCGCATGTGATCAATATGGTTGGTTACGTGCAGTCTCTGGAAAGACTTGGCTACCCCATAAGCGAAGAGTTCGCTACAGACATAATTCTGAACTCTATTCCTAGTGCATATGGTCAGTTCATATCGAACTACCACATGCATGGTATGGATAAGAAGCTCACTGAATTACACGGGATGCTCAAGCAGGCTGAGGCGGATCTCAAGAAAGGTGCCAGTCAAGTGTTGATGGTACAAAACAAGGCTAAGTTCAAGAAGAGTTCTTGGACTAAGAAGAAGAAGGCAAAGTCAGGAGGTAAGGCGGAGGACCCAGTCCAAAGCGCTTCCTCAGGGACTAAGCCATCTCCTACAGCCGGATCCACTTGCTTCTACTGCAAGTCGGATGGCCACTAGAAGAGGAATTGCAACAAGTATCTGGCTGATAAAGCCAAGAGCGAAGGTGTGACTTCCGGCTCAGGTACGCTTGTTTGCAATGTTATAGACATTTATCTTGCTGATGCACCTGGTAGTTCTTGGGTATATGATACCAGATCAGTCATTCACATCTGCAACTCGTTGCAGGGACTGGTAAGAACTAGGAGCGTTGCAAGAGGCGAGGTTGACATTAGAGTCGGAAACAAAGCGAGAGTCGTTGCGTTGGAAGTCGGCACAATGCAACTACATTTACCTTCTGGATTCATAATGGAGCTAAATAATTATTATTATGTTCCAGTGCTTAGTCGAAACATCATTTCTGCCTCATGTTTGATGAGACAGGGCTATGAGTCGAATATTAAGAATAATGGTTGTTCTTTATATTTGAATGATATGTTTCATGGCTTTGCACCCGTCCGGGATGGGTTATTTATTTTGAATCTTGAGGGTGAATCTGTCTATAACATAAATGTGAAAAGGTTAAAACCAAATGATCTGAATATGACTTACTTTTGGCATTGTCGTCTTGGTCATATAAGTTGGAAACGCATGAAGAAGCTCCATGATGATGGACTCCTAACTTCATTCGACTTAGAGTCGTTTGAGACATGCGAATCCTGCCTTCTCGGCAAGATGACCAAGACACCTTTTGCAAAGAGTTGTGGAAGGGCGTCCGACTTATTGGGACTGGTACATAGTGATGTATGTGACCCAATGAGCATGACAGCCAGAGGTGGTTATGAGTACTTCATTACCTTCACTGATGATTTGAGTAGGTATGGATATATCTACTTGATGAAACATAAGTCGGAAGCCTTTGAAAAGTTCAAGGAATTCCAGAATGAGGTACAAAATCAACTTGGTAAGAAAATAAAGTTTCTTCAGTCGGACCGAGGAGGCGAGTACATGAGCCATGAGTTTGATGACCATCTAAAGAGTTGTGGAATAGTTCCCCAGCTCACTCCTCTAGGAACGCCGCAGAGAAACGGTGTGTCGGAAAGGAGGAATCGGACCTTGTTGGACATGGTACGATCAATGATGAGTCGGACATATATGCCTTTATCATTTTGGGGTTATTGTCTAGAAACTGCAGCGTTCACGCTAAACAGAGTACCATCAAAGTCGGTAGAGAAGACACCGCATGAGATGTGGACTGGCAAGAAGCCGAGTTTGTCTTTTCTTAAGATTTGGGGTTGTGAAGCTTTTGTCAAGCGACTTCAGTCGGACAAGCTTACAACTAAGTTGGATAAGTCTATTTTCATGGGATATCCGAGGGAAACCTTGGGTTACTACTTCTACAACCGAGAAGAGGGCAAAGTGTTTGTCGCTCGAAATGGTGTCTTCCTTGAGAAAGAGTTTCTCAGTCGGGGAGTCAGTGGGAGTACGGTGCATCTCGAAGAAATTCGAGAAATACCGGCTAGCAGCGAGTCGGCAAATGCCTTAGAGGTTGAGCCGGACGTGGTACCTGAGCCGGAAACTACACCGACACCGAAGATCGGCTAGATTGCGAAGTGTTCGTGATGTGATGCTGTTGGACAGTGATGAGCCGACAACTTATTCGGAAGTGATGGTGGGTTCTGATTCCGAGTCATGGCTTAGAGCCATGAGATCCGAGTTAAAGTCCATGGATGAAAATCAAGTTTGGAACTTGGTTGATCTGCCAGACGGTGCAAGACCCGTTGAGTGCAAATGGGTCTTTAAGAAGAAAACTGATATGGATGGAAATGTTTCTATCTATAAAGCACGGCTTGTCGCGAAGGGGTTCTGGCAAGTTCAAGGACTTGACTACGATGAGACTTTCTCTCCTGTAGCGAAGCTTAAATCAGTTCAGATCATGTTAGCTATAGCAGCCTATTTCGACTATGAGATATGGCAGATGGATGTCAAAACGGCTTTCCTTAATGGAAATTTAACCGAGGACGTGTATATGATATAGCCCGAGGGTTTTGTCGATCCGGCTAATGCTGACAAAGTATGCAAGCTTTGGAAATCCATTTATGGGATGAAGCAAGCATCTCGGAGTTGGAACATTCGCTTTGATGAGGTAGTCAAATCGTTTGGCTTCATCAAGAGTGATCATGATTCTTGTTTATACAAGAAGTTTAGTGGGAGCAAAGTGAACTTTCTGATCTTATATGTGGATGACATATTACTGATTGGAAATGATGTCCAGATGTTGCAAGAGACCAAGGAATCGTTGGAAAAGAGTTTTTCGATGAAAGACTTGGGTGAGGCGACTTACATACTAGGAATCCGGATCTATAGAGATAGATCAAGGCGGCTCATTGGATTGAGTCAGAGTACATATTTGGACAAAGTGTTGAAGAAGTTCAACATGGAATCATCTAAGATGGGGTTCTTACCGATGTCCCATGGCGTAAAACTTAGCAAGACTCAGTGTCCTTCGACAACCGATGAGCGAAGTCGGATGAGTGTGATTCCGTATGCTTCTGCAATCGGATCCATCATGTACGCTATGATTTGTACTAGGTCGGATGTTTCCTATGCTCTAAGAGTTGTGAGCATATACCAAGCTAACCCTGGAGAGATCCATTGGGCAGCGGCTAAAAATATCCTCAAGTACTTGAGAAGGACTAAGGATATGTTCCTGGTTTATGGAGGTGAGGATGAACTCAGTGTAAAGGGTTACACGGATGCGAGTTATCTCACTGACTCGGATGATTCTCGTTCACAATCCGGATATGTGTTTGTGATAAAGGGAGGGGCTGTGAGCTGGAAAAGTTCCAAGCAAGAAACGGTGTCTGCGTCTACGACAGAGGCTGAGTATATTGCTGCCTCGGAGGCGGCAAAAGAAGCCGTTTGGATGAGGAATTTCCTCATGGATCTTGGTGTGGTTCAGGGCTCATCCAATCCGTTAGACGTGTATTGTGACAACAATGGTGCTATTGCACAAGCCAAGGAACCTAGACAACACCAGAAGAACAAACATATACTCATGCGGTACCACCTTATTCACCAGTTCGTGGATCAAGGTGATATCAAGTTATGCAAGGTACACACGGATGCAAACATTGCGGATCCGTTGACAAAGCCACTTCCACAGCCGAAGCATGAGGCGCACCTGAGAGCAATGGGCATCAGATGCATGGACATGTGATGTCGGAAGATTGACTCTAGTGCAAGTGGGAGACTGTTAGGAATATGCCCTAGAGGCAATCATGAATGATGATATTCCTGTGTATTCATAAGGTTATGGTCCATGTATGAACTGTTGATATGTATCATCGAATATGTGATTTGATTGTGGAACTACATATTCATGTTGTTCATACTAATTATCCTTGGTCATTGAGGTTGTGCCGGACACACAACGTAGACCAATGTGAAAGTCGGCAGATGACTAGGTTCCACTTGTCATGGGCATGGAGATGCTATTCCGACTTACACGGATTCGACTAAAGAGTTTAGCGAGTCGGACTGACCCATATTGATATGCAACGAACAAGTCGTCATTTGCATGTCTCAATCAATGTAATCCTTAGACCTGAGGTTATTGCACAATCCGAGTTCAGGATCTCCGACTTAGGTTCTGTCAAACGATGTTCCGTCCTTGGGCAGTTATAAAGGCGGAGTTCGGGTCGACTGAGAAACAAGCTGTGTGATGTGAATAGCCAAGACGGGATTTTTCCCCTCCATCTGGAGAGATATTCTCTGGGCCCTCTCGGAAGATATGATTCGGAAAGCATGGCCATGCGCATCTCGGATTAAGTGTTAACCGAGGCAGCCGACTAAGAGTTAGTCGGATGAATCACTTATCTCGGATCGAGAAAGAGAGTCAGACTATTTAAGGGATGACGATCATTCGCCTATAGTCCGACAAGGAATATCGTGAGGCAAAAGGGACTCAGACGAAAGTCGCATTGGAAGGTATGTCGTCATGACTTATTGGTATTTGGGAGTTGGCACATTCTGCTAGGAGCCGCTACCAACTGATCGATCACGAGTGAGACTCGGAATTGTGTCTGGGTTACCATGAGCCTGTCGGGTCACACACTTAAGAGCGGGAGCAAGTTTGGGTTAGACCCAAACAGGAAACCTATTTGGGTTGGACCCAAATAGAGACATGGACTTAGTCAGCAAGTGAGACTTGCAATGGCTAATATAGGCCTTTTTAGTGAATGGGCCACAAGTGAGTGGAGCCCACTTTCACTCCCTATATAAGCTGGGGTGCAGGTGCTTAGAGCACAAGGTTAGGTCACTCCATGTGTTGGAAACCCTAGCCCCAGTCCGTCCTGTCGCCGCTGTACCGGACCTAGCAGTCCATCGCCGGCGCTCCTCCTCGTACGTGTGGATACTGGCGGAGGTGCTGTATGTTCAGCACTTCGACGATTGTGAAGAAAGTACGGATCGTGGATCGTGGAACCAGAACGGATCGCGAGGACTGCACTGCATCAAGCGACGTGCATCATCAATTCCGCAACTTCGTGTCTAGTGGTAATCCTCGTGGCCTTCTACCTGAGCTGGATCTTGGGATCAACGCGCAGGGAAAAAGTTTTGTTTATCTCTACGTGGCCCAATAGGTATGTGATAAAAAAGAAATGATTTTTGAGGTGACATGCACCATCAAAGACTTGATCAAAATATTTGCAAAACATTCAAAGTTGGGATCATAGTACTTCAATCATAACATGAAAGACAAAGTTCTAGCAATAAGCAAAGAAACTATGATGCAACATGAAAAGGCACAAACAAAAGATTCATGAATAACAATGCTTTGCAAGACATTTGTTTGTTTCACATAAATAAAACATAGCATAAAAGTATTCAGCTTGTCCCTCAATAAAGTAGCAAATATAAATGCATAGGACACCTTCAAAGTTCATAAGAGTGACTAGATACAATAGTTTAAAACAAGCAATAACAAGTTATGCATCAATCAACTAGTCTTGGGACAATGCACATAGAACTAAGAATGGCCACTATGCTCTCAAAGTAGGTGCATAAAGTTAGAAGGTGGAGACTCAATATAATGGTGGAAGAAAGGCCTTTTTTTAAAAGGAAGTAGGGATTCAAGCCTCATAAAGAGCTTCCAAGAATTATGGTACTTGTAGTTTTCAGCTCTCATTGCCCCTATCATAAGCATCTTGAAGGTGATTAAGGTTAAAGTGACACAACTAAGAGGATATGCTTGACAAGTTATAAACCGAAATCTCATGCCCCTTACTTACGAAGACCGATCCTCATGCTACTCAACTTCAGTCACGAGTAAGCTCTTGTCATTGTAAGTATATGTTTATCATTAAGAACCGCCAACGGGGTACCCCTTGCACATGATTCGGGAGCTTTCCCATAATCAAATGACAAGGCAAGCAGACAATGAGCATCTCAGCGATCTTTTTATTTGCTATTTGCATAGGTTTTTATTGAGGATGCTTCATAGAGTGCTCATTATGGTGATGCTACAAGTTTCCACCATGATTAGGCATGGCTTAGGCTAGCGGCCCAGGCGTTTCTCTAACACACATACAAACTCCATGATCTTACAAGTTCCACTTTTATTTCACACCGCCGGGATCCGTAAGCAAAAGAACATAATATCAACGGGGTACAAAGTACAAGTGCAATGTTGAAAGCGTTCCCTATGAAACATGGTTATGCTAATTTCAACTTATAAATCGCAAGCATATACGCAACAAAGAAGGACCCCATGGTTCATGTTTATTAGAGGCAATAAAGTAAAGTGTGCCATCAAGTTCGTGAGAGCTTTAATCACTAGTTTTCTCATAACAAGTGAAAGGTAAACAAAAGCATAAATATACTTGGAATAGCATAAGCTAGTAGGTAGGTATGGTGGACTCTTTGGAATAACTTGGTTTAGGGAGTTGGATGCATGAGTGGAACTCATACTTTGTTGTGGAGGCTAGCAAAAGACTGGGAGCGACAAACTAAGAGAGCAATAATGGCCATAATCATGCAGAGCGACAAAACATCATTGATCAAAGCATAAAGTGATACTGCAAGTTGAAAACTAAAGGATCGTAAAGGCTATGGTGACTTGAGATAGTCATAACATGGTGGTAGCATGTGCCAAGTCAACCCAAATAAAGCATCAAAGGAGAATACCACTATACTATGCTTTAATATGCTAAAACAACGCATGATTCATCCACGGCACATTAAGAAATCTCAATTGTTTATAACAATTCATGCTACAGCAAAGAATACTAAGCATAAATCCAAAACGATATCAAGCATGGCATGACAAAGCATAGGCCACAGTCAAAAACAAGCTCTTTTTACCACATAAGCATGAACTTTCCTACTCTTTTCCAAAACCAAACCAAACTATTTGCAAACCAATGTGTGAAAGAGGGGGTCCAACCAACTTATTCAGAAAACTAAGAAAACCAAGCAAACTAAAAACCAAAACAAAAACGAAAAAGAAGACGCTCCAAGAAAAACACAACTGTGCATGAAACAATAAAAATAAAGCGTTTGGAAGAAACCTGGAATTTTTATTGATGAAGAAGGGGGATGCCTTGGGCATCCCCAAGCTTTGACGCTTGTACTTCTTGGATGTTTCTTGGGTTGACACGCGTGGCATCCCCAATCTTGAGCTTTAGTCCATCCTTCATCTCATGCTCATTCCTTCCATACACCTGAAATTTTTCCTTCATACAAAACTTCACACAATCTCATTAGCAACATTACTGCACTTTAAGATAAATAAGTCTCAAGGTTTAGTTCTAACACCAAATAAACTTCCATTAGAACACTAGCTACTGTAGCACTTCCCTCAAAAAGCTCAATTCCCCAGAGGAACTCAAGAAGGAACTAACAAGAAGCAAATGCAGAAAATGGCAGAAATCTGTCAAAACAGACCAGCAGGTAAAGATGAATTTTTTCGAAGACCTTCTATTGCTCAAATCAAAAAGTGTTGAACTAACGAAAGTTAGATAACAACCTGGGGCAGAATCACAAACAATTACAGCTCAATCCGACATACAGAGCTCTCTCAGGAAGTTTTACGGTGAAGCACAGAAATCTGTTTCGGGACAACAACTTTCCCAATCATTACTTCACACTCATTAGAGGTTACTCTTGGCACAGAAAGCAAATAAAAATGATAAGGAGAGGTTATTACAGAGGTAATAACTTCCAAGACTCAACTAAAAGTCTTGGATTA
This sequence comes from Avena eriantha, assembly GCA_910589775.1. Classification (NCBI taxonomy): domain Eukaryota; kingdom Viridiplantae; phylum Streptophyta; class Magnoliopsida; order Poales; family Poaceae; genus Avena; species Avena eriantha. The sequence continues at coordinate 78,703,870 of OU342744.1, read as the reverse complement.
TCTCCCAACAAGTACTTTTCATTAACGCCTTTAAGTTAGGCATAAGAACCAAAGAAAGAATCAAGTGTTCTCAAATGAAGAAGCACTAAGACCAAATTTCTTGCCCTTACCTCTCTTATTTTTATTCTTAAACTTTGGGAATATGTGATTGTTTGGTGGAGAAGAAAGGTGCATGGTCCCCTTTCCCACATCTATCATTGCTCCAAGGAGTTCTAATAGGGATCTTCCAAGTGTAATTTGTCCTTTTCCTGCGCATTCAATAACAAGATAATCAGTAGAATTCATTTTCCCAAGGATCTTTGTAAACACTCCTTCAGCTATTCCAATAGGAAATAAGGTAGCATTATTAGCAAGAGATATTTCTTTTCCTCCTTCAGTAAGCCCCCAAAGATTCAAAGATTCATAAATATCTCTGGGCATAAGAGAAAATTCAGACATGATATCGCAGCGGGCTTGAAAAGTTTCAGTGTTTATCTCAATCTTTACTGTAGGGAGCCATTTTGATGGTTCAGAATTTATTGGAACATGATTGTGATGCTCCCTAAGCGTATTATAGCAACTTTCTAAGCTAGTAGTGCTAGCCGCAAGAGTGTTCCACCTAGCAAATATTTTTGCGAAAGAAATATCAGTTTGGCTAGGCATAGTGTAAGTGAGGATCAATTTCTTTATAGCATTAATGGCATCATCCTCATTACATTGGAGGAAATCTCCTCCCACAATAGCATCTAAAGCATATCTATAGCAAAGAGCAATCCCAAGGTAAAAACTGCTAAGGAACAAGCCTTGAATCATTTTAGGCTCAGTCTTTTCATGTAAAACTAATTTTTGTGTGTTTTTGAAGAACAAAACAAGCAAACAAAGCAAAAAGAAACTAAGCAAAACAAAAACAACAAAGTAAAGAGATTGGTTATGAGGGACTCCCCTTGTGAAGATGTCCTTGACTCCCCGGCAACGGCGCCAGAAAAATGCTTGATGGCTCAATGCACGACGCACAGAAAAATGCTTGATGGCGGTGTCGATGTAGAGATCGTTGGGAACCCCAAGAGAAAGGTATGATGAGCACAGCAGCAAGTTTCCCTCAGTTATGAAACCAAGGTTTAATCGAACCAGTCGGAGCAAGGAAACACCCCAAAGGTGTTACTAGCTGAGCTTTGGCAGGGCGCACTACCGGTGCTAGTAGCAACGTGGAGACCTGCACAACACAGCCACAGAACTTTGTCCCCAACTTGCGATGAGGTTGTCAATCTCACCGTGTTTTGCGGAAAACAAAGGATTAAACGTATCGACTGGAAGAAGTAAAAGTTTGCAGAAAGTAAACACAAAGCAGTGAACAATTGTAGATTGTATGTAAAGAAAAATGACCGAGATCCATAGTTCACTAGAGGTGGCTCTCCTTAAGATAGATAACATGCTGGGTGAACAAATTATAGCGGGGCAATTGACAAACACCGAGAAAGCAATACATGCATATACTAATCATCTTGACTCCTCTGAGACTTGATTGGGCATTACAACATAATACATAGACCGCCATCCAACTGCATCTATGACTAATAATCCACCTTCAGGTTATCATCCGAACCCCCTCCAGTATTAAGTTGCAAGCAACAGATTATTGCTTTACGAACTGCGTGTAAAGTAAACAATACGATTGTTCTATGAACAAAGGATTGTTGTTTTCTCCCGAGTAGCAACAGCACATCTAGTACCTTAGAGATTTCTGTCACTTCCCCAGATTACCAGAGGCATGATCCCACTATCGAGCATAAATACTAACTCTTGGAGTTGCTAGCATCTACTTGGCCAAGATAGCTGCTAACAACGGAAAGCATACAAGATCTCAAATAACAAAGACATGATAGAATCAATAATCAATCTGAAATATCATCTCAGTATCCATCAGATCCCCGCAAACACAACATGTATGGATTACAAATAGATGATCTTGATCATGAACGGAGCTCACAAGATCTAAACATGAAAGCACAAAGGAGGAGAAACCAGCCATCTAGCTACTACATGGATCTGTAGTCCAAGGATGAACTACTCACGCATCACACCGGAGGCTTGCATGGTGATGAAGAAGGCCTCCATGGTGAATTCCCCTCTCCGGCAGGGTGCCGGGAAGAGCTTCAGATCCCTCCCGATCTAGGGATGGAGATGACGGCGGCTACAGACTCTTTCGTGGAATTTTGATCGGGTATTTAGGGTTTTCGTCCCGAGGGCATCTTATAGTCGGAAGGGGAGGCCGAGGGGGTGCCAGGGGCCACCACACCACCCCCTGGCATGGGCCAAGCCTAGCCGTGCAGCCAGGTGGTGTGGCCGGCCTCTGTCCCTTCTCCATCTCGTATTTTGGCACTTGATCACTTCCGAAAATATAGGCACTTTGGCTTTTGTCCCGTCCAATTTCGAGAATATTCATTTTCTGACTTTCCTGGAACCAAAAATAGCAGAAAACAGGCAGCTGGCACTGTAGCTCTTGTTAATAGGTTAGTCCAAGAAATCATAATAAAAGTACTCCAAATTTGGAACAAAACACAAGAAAGTGGATAAAACTAAGCATGGAACATCAAAAATTATAGGTACATTTACAATGTATCAGCCGCCCATGAGGAATGTCAGGTCCGTGTTCCTCTTCCTCACGACGAAGTTGGCCTTGAGCAGATTAAGCTTCTTGCCTTGGATCTGCAGCAGTTGGCTCTACCTTTCTTCGGACTTCTCCACCCTGTTGTCGGCATTGGCTTTTGCATTGGCCATGCACTTCTTGATCGATACATGATGCCGTTTAGCAGGCGGACCCATGACCTTCAATGCCTTGGCCTTCGTCTGGCCGAGCTCCAGCCTTGCTTCAGCGACAGCTACGGGTGGTGCTTCGGGGTTCTAGACGCCGTCCTTGGCCTTGGCGAGTAACATCGAGTGTCCGCCAACTTCTAACACTTCTCGATCCTGTCGAACACATGGTGGAATCTCAATTCGGTCTTGCTGTTGTCGCGGAGATTTTCATTTTGTGGGCCCAGTTGAGACGCCAAGTCATAGTGGGGTCCGAGTTACTTGTTATTGGATCAAGGTCCCATAGTTGGTGTGTCAAATACCTATAAGGTCTTCTTAGCATAAATTAAATATAATGTTTGAACAAAAAATATCACGCTAACTCCCGTCAAGTTGGGCCCCTCCTATCTGTTTTGACCGTTATGTCTCTACCATCGTGGCTTCCATGTAGACTTGTAACGTTGGCGCCCACATTCATTCCCCATTCTTCTTCACGCCACCTTCTTCTCGACCATGGCGCGGAGCTAGGATGCCAATACTTTTAGGGGTGAGATCTGGCACCAGATCAAACCTGCTTGACCTTGCTCTCCTCCTCTCGAATCGGAGCTCGCCCTCTCCATGGACGCACCCCATAGCATGGCGCCAGGATGAGAATTCTTTCCCGAAGGAGATCTGTCACCATGAAGAACCTTATCGGTCCCTATGTCCTCCTCCCTAATCAGAGCTCGTCGTCGTCGTTGTCGCACCCACACAAGCCACCACATCTTCCTCTCTGAGCCTCAAGAGTCAAGACCACATCTACTATGTTCGGCACATCGCCAACAAGGTGAAATTCCATCCACTTTTCTTCTTACGACTGAGGTAGAAGAACATGTACAAATATGTTGTTTACTAGATCTTCTTTTGAAACTACTAGCTCCGTGATGAAGAAAAAGAGAGAAACAAAATGGAATGATGATGAAGACCATGCTCTATACTTTGCATTGCATGACCAAGGGCTCGTTGACAAAGCATGTTACCAAGAGAGTAGAGTTCATCAGCCATTGCTAAAAAAGGGACAAATCCATGAGCGATTCAATGCAAATACAAGAAGAGAAGATAGATTCATGTCTCAATCATGAATAGGTGGCACATTCTAGTGATGCGTTCAAGTTCATACACAATGTATCAATCATAACAATAACACTATTGTCAATATTGCTAGCTGTTTATATAAGCTATTCATTTTATATGCTGATGACATCTTAACTTTTTCTGGATAGTAATCTTGAAACTTTAATTAATTTGAAGTGGTTGTTATCCTATTTTAAGCAAAATGGCTGGTATGCGAATTACCTTTGTCTGTTCGATGCTGCAATTCTGCTATCAGTTGCAGGAAAAGAAAAGTTGGGCACATTAGTGACCAAGCTAGAGTCGCACATAAATATAGGTCTCACTAAATATATTACACAGATAGGCGCAAATTAGTCTTATACAAATAGTCATAACTTGTTCCTACACAAATAAACAAATTAAGCTTAGTCTTACACAAATAAGCATAACTTAGTCTTGAACAAAGAAGTATCGGTGATTGCGTGCTGGCCGGATGAGAAGATTCTACAGCCGCTGTCGATGGCGGCGGTTGGTGAGTACGGATGTGTGACAACATAAGGCCACAATTTGACTCGGGCGCGGTCGACTGGGGAAATAGAGAGAGGAATATAGAGAAGGGGCGTGGGTGCAGCGAACAATTTTTGACTAGACGGTGGCAATTCCCTATAATATGTTGTTGCTCTGCCTTTTGCTGATCTGTGAAGTCACGAAAGTGGTGCTCCACGATTTGTACATGAAAAAAGGCCAGCTTCTCAGATCTAGCTCTGTCGAGTTTGGGTGGAAGGTTCTGCTCCACGGCGGATTTCCGAGAAGCCAGAAGTTGGGGAGTTGCCGAACACGGCTTAGTATGATCTGAACGAGGGAATAAATTAGTGGAAAAAAATGAATATGGCATGTGGGCCCCACTATCAGTGAAAGTAGTCCGTAATTATGGCTGGGATCGTTGTTTTTCCGGTGTACTAAACAGCTCCTTGGTTCAATTTAGATCTTGTTTTGAATAGTTCAAGATACGACAGAAATTTGGACTTCGGGGTTACAATTGCTAAACCTCTAAACGGACTTGTCCTAAAAATATGCATGCAGGCGGTAGCCGGTCTTCCCAAGAAAAACGATAGAATCCCCCGCCTCCATATTACCTCGCGTGACGTCGTATCTTCTTCTTCCGAGCAAGAGACCTTGAAGTACCGCATCGCTGCCCTGCCGCCCCCTGCGCCACCCAATTCCTCATGTCGCCGACACCGTCTCCGACGCTGTCCAGCTCCCCATCTCGCCGACGCCTCCCAGCTCCCCGTCTCGTCGACACCGCCCCGCTCCGTTCCCCATCTCGGCGCTGCCACACTCCCCCATCTCGCTGACGACCTTTGTAGAGGATAGGCTTACTGCTTCAAGGGGTGGCTACTACCGCGGTTGCGAGCACGGGCTCCTGGCGACGATGGCGTTGCGTCGCCGCTCCAGGGACCCTAGCACGTTGTCCTAGTGGCAAAAAAATCTCGGCCTCCGTCCAGCGCCATGCGCTCACGTCTTCCTATTTCTCCACTGTCCGTCTTCTTTCCCGTGCGCGCGTCTATTTTAGAAGGCCGCCATGGATGCTGCCACAATGGATTTGCTACATGCGGTTAGTCGTGGTGCTACAACTGAGTGTTGGCTGTGCACTGTGCTACATGCGGCGGCCAGCGGTGGAGCTACGAGACCTCTGGCGGTGCTATGCACAATGTCGATTTTTGCTATAATTTTTCTTGCTATAAAGGCTTTCTTGTTTTGCTACAATAGTATATATGGTTTTCTACAAGATCTCCGGCGAGATCTCCGAGGAGGTCAGATTTGCTACTATATGATATTTTATTTCCTACATACGTTTTTGGTTTTACTACAATAGCGTAAAGTTTTTGCTACACGGTCTCTGGCGAGGTCTACCGGTGAAAGTCTCTGGCGAGGTCGGATCTGCTACATTAGCACCACTTTTTTCTACAGAGTCTTCGGCGAGATCTCCGAAGAAATCTTCGGCGAGATTTCCGACAAAATCTGGGGCGAGATGGTCTATTTTGCTCTATTTTTTTTGGAGCAAACTGTTTTTTCTACGTGTAGCAAAACCAAGTGTTTGCAGAAAAAACGGGATTTACAGTCTGGTTTAGTGACATGTGTGATAACCCACAAGTATAGGGGGTGTATCGCAGTATTTTCGAGGGAAGTGAAACCCAATTTATTGATTCGACACAAGGGGAGTCAAAGAATATTTATAATCCTTAACAACCGAGTTGTCAATTCAGCTGCACCTGGATACAATCTTGCTCACAACAGTTTATCAATAGCAACAGTTTTGTAGTAGGAATAGCAAAGTAACAACAATAGTAAAGTAAAGAGTTTCACAAGGGGTGCTAGAACGGAGTTTTTGATGCTGTTTCGTAGAATTTGGTGGTGGCGGCGGAGCGGAACTCCTTCTGAAAAAACGTCGACCCCCCTGAGTTTTTAGGTTAGAAGGCAACTTATAGGCGAAGAGGGAGACCGATGGGGAGTCTGAGGCGGCCAGACCACCCCTGGCGCGGCCAAGGCTTGCCCGCGCGGCCAAGTGGTGTGGCCTGGGTCCATCCCCCCTCCGTCTCGTATTCTGGCTCTGGTAGTCTTCTGGTGAAATAGGATTTTTGGCATATTTTCCGGGATTTTTCCTGATAGTTGATTTCCTGCACAAAAAGTAGACACCAGGGTAATTCTGCTGAAAACAGCGTCAGTCCGTGTTAGTTGCATCCAAATCACACAAGTTTAGAGGAGAAACAATAGCAAAAGTGTTTGGGAAAGTAGATACGTTTTGGACGTATCAACCCCCCCAAGCTTAGCTTATTGCTTGTCCTCAAGCAATTCAGTTGAAAACTGAGTGCGATAAAAGAACTTTCACGAACACATTTGCTTCATATGATGTATATATTCTCAGCATGTGATCAACTACTTAGACAATTCATAATAAGGAGTATGCAACTAAGTTTACTTAATAGGCATTGCAAGCTATGAAGAGATTCCAACTCAAAAATAATAAGTAGCATGAAGTATAAACATAAGCAACATTACAATGCTCATAAAAAGGTATGATAGAGTGGTATCTCGCTTGTCTTTGATTTAAGACACCTCTGAATTTTAGGTGAAGACTAGAAGTAAAAAATATCAAAGATACAAGCATCAAAGTCACAACACAAATAATCAAGTTTTGAGATAAGCAGAAAGAATGACAACTATGCTCTCAAGAAGGTGCTCAAAGAATATATATGGAGACTCAACAAGTAAATGAAAAGGTTTTGAATAGTTTGAAAAGGCTTCCAAATGATGAAAGTATGGTACTTGTTAGCTTTGAGCTCTCATTGCCCCTATCATAAGCATCTTTAAATGGTTAAGGTTAAAGTGACACAACTAAGCGGATATGCTTGACAAGTTATAAATCAAAGTCCCATGCCCCTTACTTACGAAGACCGATCCTCATGCTACTCAACTTTAGTCACAAGTAAGATCTTGTCATTGTAAGTATATACGTATCATAGAGAACCGCCAATGGGGTACCCCTTGCACATGACACAGGAGCTATCTCATAATCAAAATGACAAGGCATGCAGACAATGAGCATCTCAGCGATCTTTTTATTTACTATGTGTGTAGATTTTTATTGAGGATGTTTCATAGAATGCTCATTATGGTTATGCTGCAAGTTTCCACCATGATTAGGCATGACTTAAGCTAGCGGCCCAGGCGTTTCTCTAACATACATACAAACTCCATGATCTTACAAGTTCCACTTTTATTTCACACCGCCGAGATCCATAAGCAAAAGAACATGATATCAACGAGGTACTAAGTACCAATGCAATGTTGAAAATGTTCACCATGATACATGGTTCTGCTAACTTCAACTTATAAAGCGCAAGCATATACGCAACAAATAAGGACAAAACGGTTCAGGTTTATTAAATGCAAGAAAATAAAGTGTGCCATCAAGTTTGTGAGAGCTTTACTAACTAACTTCCTCATAACAAGCAAACATTTTATTCGGAAGAAAACAAGGCATATTGAATATGCACGGAAGTAGCAAATGATGTTAATAGGTAGGTATGGGGGACACTTTGGTAATATTTGGTTTTAGGGAGTTGGAAACATGAGTAAAACATACTTAGTGAAAGTGAACGCTAGCAATAGTAAGGGAGCGACAAACGAGAGAGCAATAGCTGTCATAATCATGCTTGCAACAAAACAGGACTAATCATGGCATGAAAGTGATTCAAGATCCTCAAGGCAAAATAATTCATCGAGGCTTAACTGATTATTACAGTCATGTGCATGCGTGAGCATGTGCCAAGTCAATTCAAATAAAACATTCAGAGGAGGATACCACAGTGCCATACCAAATTATGAGTAGAGTAAATCAAGCAAACATTCATAAGACATGCTACAAACTATTAGCATGCTGGAACTAATCATATGAAAGCAAGAACTACTAAACATCCAAAGATAACATACACCTTACACGAACAGACTAAGCATGCCCACAGTGATGAGTATATGTACAAAAATGAAAAAAAATAGAGTTCGTTACCAGCCTCTTACCACGCCTCAAGTTGTCATTAATCCTCATTATTGCTCTTCACTTGTGTGGCTTGAATAATAATATGAATCCAACATCCACTGAGGACTGCTGAACCTTGTAGCAAAATCACAAAACCAAACAAGAACTGCAAATTTTTTTGTTGTTTTCGATTTTTAAAGCAAGAACCAAAAAAGGAAAAACAAGCAAAGAAAAATATTTTTGGGTTTTTCGAATAATTCAAACAAAGAAAAAAGGGAAAAACAAACCAAGGCAAAAAAGAAGAAGAAGCAAACCAAAGAGAAACAACAGAAATATTTTTGGACTTTTTGTGTGTTAGAAAGCAAAAGCAAAGAAAGAACGAAAACTAAAAAGAGAACGAAACATGAATACACAAAGTACCGACGTAACATGATAAGGAGATGAGTGCGATGTCGGCGTACCTTCCCCAAGCTTAGGCTTTTGGCCTAAGTGGTTGTCAATCCCGGTATGAGTAAGGGTTCCAAGCAGGCGGGTCCTGATAAGAGTGATCGTAGTTGGGCCCTTGGGAAGGAGAAGAAGCTCCCCAATCATAAGATGGCTGCTGATATGAAGACTCCCCCTCATTCGAGGGTTGGACCGAATCATCCGTGACCTCCCTCCTAGTATCCTGCTCCTGCTAAGAGAGCTCTCCCAAGCACGTATCAAACTCCTCCTCTGTGAGAGACCATCCTACCCTGTTATCAAGGTTAAACAAAACAGGTGCAGGCAAAAGAATAACACGTTCGGACTTACTCCTTCTCCAACCAGCCTTGAGAAAGGTTATTTCATAAGACAACTAACTCAAACTAGCCCATGAGGAAACAAATTTATGTTGTATCATGGAATTAAGATCAAGCCTTTCTATCGGAAACTGTAGGTCTAGATGATGAGGCACTAAACCATGCAATGCTAGCAAATGAGAAGCAATGAGGTCTCCACAAATTCCACCTTTCTCGCGGTTAGCGACAAGACGGAAAGCTATCAAAGCACCCAAGTTGTAAGACCTGTCTCGTTTAAGAGCAGCAAAGATAAATGCTAGATCATAAGAAGATAACTTATTGGCAGTTTTCCTAGCAAGAACACACTTGGCAATAAAGTAGGCAAAGTAGCGAATGGAGGGGAGATGAATGTTACGGATTTTCCTACTCTCCTTCGAGAAGCTTCTTCCTTGGCAAATTTCTGCGTATAAATCCATGAGTGGTTCAGGTCGCTCTTTAATCCTTCTACATGATTGATACGTCCATTTTGCATCACTATTCTATGTCATAATTAACTGTTATTCATTGATATATTTCGTATTGAGAGGCGATACGTATGTTATTTCATCTGTCTTTGCATGGTTGATGACTTTTGGAGCATGGACCGCTGCAGTCAGGATTCTGATGGAAAAGGTGCTGTTTGGAGGCAAAATTCGCGAAGATCAGAAAATCCGGGAAAATATACGGAAAATCCTATTTTTCCAAAAGACGAAGGAAGCCAGAAGGGGGCCTGGAGATGGGCCACAGGGGGCCCACACCACCCCTTGGCGCGGGCCAGCCTAGGCCGCGCCACCAGGTGGTGTGGCCGCCCTGGTCCACCCCTGGCACTCCCCTCTAGCATATATATTCCTCCCGAAACCTTAAGACTCAGGGGGCGACCACAGAAAGATTCCGCCGCGTCTGCGGGGCAGAAAACACCGAGAGAGAAAGATCTCTCCGGCAGATAGATTTCTGCCAGGGGAATTCCTTCCCGGAGAGGGGAGATCGTCGCCATCAACACCACCATCAAGGTGGGCTTCATCGGGATCATCATCATCATCACCACCACCATCATCACCATCAGCACCCTCATCACCATCTCCATATTGATGTAACAATTGTGTTGAATCTTGCATAGTTCATAGGGGAAACTTTCTCGGTGTTGATTACTCTTTCTAGTTTTTTTTGCGATAAATTACTCTTTGTAGTTGATGCTATTGAGTGAACCATTGAATTATTGTTTATGTTCAGATTGTTATACATCATTATTCCATCCCTGATCATGATCCATATGATGTCTTGTGAGTAGTTCGTTTTGTTCTTGAGGACATGGGAGAAGTCATGTTGTTAGTAGTGGAGTTGTGTTGAGAAAGATTCAATAGTTTGATATTTAAGTTGTGGTGTAATTCTTCTAGTGGTGTCATGTGAACGTCGACTACATGACACTTCACCTATATGGGCATAGGGGAATGCATTGTGTATTTGGCTACTAATCGTAGGGGTTGCCGGAGTGACAGAAACCTGAACCCCCCTTAGGAAACCATTGCACAAGGGACGTAAGGGTCTTAGAGTTTAAAGCTGTGGTTAGGTTTCTATCTTAATTACTTTCTTGTACTTACGGATGTTTGCAAGGGGTATAATCACAAGTATGAATTAGTCCTAGGAAGGTCGGTACATTAGCACAGGTTCACCCACACAACACTTAGCAAGCTAAAGAAGATTAATCAACTATACGAAGCGAAAGAACTTGACAGTCTTCCCATGTGTCCTCGAGAACATTTGGTCATATTAAGTAATACAACCGGCTTGTCCTTTGCTGCATAAGCGATTGGGCCACTTGCTGCATTTATTCCTACTGTCTTTTATTTACTCGTACTTTGTTTACTTGCTTTATCAAAAAACCCTAAAAATCCATTTGCTAAGTATTTGCAGAGAATTTGTGATGCATACCACTAGCCAGCACCTTCTGCTCCTTGTTGGGTTCGACACTCTTACTTATCGAATATACTACGATACACACCCTATACTTGTGGGTCATCAAGATTATTTTCTGGCACCGTTGCCGGGGAGTGAAGCGTTATTGGAAAGTGGAACTGGTATAGGAAACTTCTACTATGAGTATTGTTTACTTCTGTTAGTTGCTTTATTTTCATTATGGATAATTCGTTGAGTTTCTTATTTGGTAATGCTACTACCACCGCTAAGGTAGTAGATAAACCACCACCTGCTGAGAATGATGTTTTTAAAATACCTACAAGAATTATTGATCGTGTTATGGATAATTACTATGTTGGGGATGGACCTGTCCATCCCGGTGATCATTTACTCTTTATACACGAATTATGCGGGTTGTTCAAGTGTGCAGGTATTACTATAGATCAAGTTAAGAAGAAGTTATTCTCATTATCATTGAAAGGAAGAGCTGGGGAATGGTATAAGCTACTGAAGAATGGTCAAGCTCTGGAATGGGAGGAAATAATGCCTCTCTTTTATTCAAAGTTTTATCCTCCTAGTGAGATTCATAAAGATTGGAATCAAATATACAACTTTTGGCCTCTTGATGGAGAGAGTACAACTCAAGCTTGGGGGAGATTGAAGTTGCTAATGCTCAAATGTCTCATTCATGAGTTTCCCAATAATATTATTATCAACAACTTTTATGCAAGTCTCCCTCTACATGACAAGGATTTATTGGATGCTTCTTGTCCTAGATCATTCACTCGCATGGAAGAAGAAGCTAAATGGGATCTTCTGGACCGTATTCAAGACAATGCTAAAGCTTGGGAGAATGACAAAGGTAGAAAGTCAGGTATAAATTATGATTATGAATGCATTGAATCTTTTATGGGAACTGATGACTTTCAAAATATTAAAAATGCTTATGGTCTAGACTCTCAAGCTATTGCTTCTTATTTTAAGGCTTTTGCTTCCTACATTGAAGTGCCTAAAAAGAAGTGGAATAAGTATCATGAACCTTATAAAGATATTGCTAAGAGTGTTCCTGCAAGAAATACTGAAGTTTATACTGCTAATCATGTCTTACCTGAACCTTATATTGAGAAAATGCCTTTCCCAGTTAAGATAAAGGAACATTCTATGATAGCTAGTATGGTTAATGAAAGTGCAAATAAAGCTGTTGAACCTGATAAACACATGGTTGATTAACCTATAATAGCAAATGTGAAAGACTTTGTTACTAAATATGAAGAAGAGGTACACACTATCCTTTGTAAGGATACCTCTAATATTGTTTCACAAAGTAGTGTTATGAGAGCTAGTATTCCTGTGTTTTCTGTTAGAATAAGAGATCATTGCTATGATGGCCCTTGTGATAGTTATATTGTTAAGTTTATGCATGATACTGAAAGTTATTATGAGAGAGGGAAAAGTGTTCTTATGTATCTCAATAATATCAAGTTTCCTCGTTTTATGCTGAAAGTGTTTATGTTGCACTTCTTTTGCCTTCTTATGCAAGTAGCCTATGGTTTCAACAACTTGTTTGTTTACAAAATTCCCTTGCATAGGAAGTGGGTTAGACTTAAATGTGTGTGTGTGTTTCTCCTTAATGCTCTCTTTCACCTCAATTCATATTCCTGAGTGAGCATCTTCAAAATTAGCATGCCCATCTTAATGGCTATAAAGAAAGAGCTTTTTGGGAGACAACCCAATTTGTATTTGCTTCCAGTTTGTTTTTGTTTATTTGAGCCTTGGAAGTTATTACTCTGGTAATAACCGCTCATTATCCTTTTTGTTTGGTTTTTGTGTCAAGATCAACTTCTAATGAGAGAGAAGTAATATTTGGGGAAGTTGCTGTCCCGAAACAGATTTTTGTGCTGCACCGTAAAAATTCGTGAGAGATCTCTGTATGTCGGATTGAGCTGTAATTGTTTGTGCTTATGCCCCAGGTTGTTATTTAACTTTCGTTAGTTTTGCACTTTTTTATTGGAGCAACAGAAGATTTTCTAAAAAAATTATCTTTACCTGCTGGTCTGTTTTGACAGATTTTGCCACTCTTGCACTTGCTTCTTTAATCAATTTCCTTTTTGAATTATTTTTGGGTTTTCGGAAGGAGTTGCCATAGTAGCTTATGTTTTGATGGTTTTCAGTTGAAGTTGAACTCAAAAGGTTTTATCACTTCACTTATACTAATGTTGCTAATGAGAACTGTGTGAAGTTTTGTGTGAAAGAAATTTCTAGGTAGTGGAGAAAATGGTGTAATGAGATAGAGAAAGGTTTCATGACTCAAGTAATAAGTGTATAAAGAAGAATATATCAATGTTATTCAAGTGGTGACTCCGGAAGAATCTACTAGATACTAAATTCAGAGACCTGCAAAGTCCGCTTTCAAATAGGTAACAGTTCTGGTAAGAAAAGTTCCGTGAAAATACTATCCAACTATACTTTTGCACTTTTCAGTCAATAAGGAAAGCTACGAAGCGAAAGAGGGACGAAAATGGAGCCAGGGTGGCTCACACCACCCTGTGGCACGGTGATGCACTCGACTTTCAACGTAGAGCTCGTTGGGAACCCCAAGAGGAAGGTATGATGAGCAAAGCAGTAAGTTTTCCCTCAGTTATGAAACCAAGGTTTAGTCCAACCAGTAGGAGCAAGGAAACACCCAAAGGTGTTACTAGCTGAGCTTTGGCAGGGCGCACTACCGGTGCTAGTAGCAACATGGAGACCTGCACAACACAACCACAAAACTTTGTCCCCAACTTGCGATGAGGTTGTCAATCTCACCGTGTTTTGCGGAAAACAAAGGATTAAACGTATCGAATGGAAAGTAGTAAAAGTTTGCAGAAAGTAAATACAAAGAAGAAATAGTTTATAGATTGTATGTAAAGAAAAACGACCGGGATCCATAGTTCACTAGAGGTGGCTCTCCTTAAGATAGATAACATGCTGGGTGAACAAATTATAGCGGGGCAATTGACAAACACCGAGAAAGCAATACATGCATATACTAATCATCTTGACTCCTCTGAGACTTGATTGGGCATTACAACATAATACATAGACCGCCATCCAACTGCATCTATGACTAATAATCCACCTTCAGGTTATCATCCGAACCCCCTCCAGTATTAAGTTGCAAGCAACATATTATTGCTTTATGAACTGCGTGTAAAGTAAACAATACGATTGTTCTATGAACAAAGGATTGTTGTTTTCTCCCGAGTAGCAACAGCACATCTAGTACCTTAGAGATTTCTGTCACTTCCCCAGATTACCAGAGGCATGAACCCACTATCGAGCATAAATACTAACTCTTGGAGTTGCTAGCATCTACTTGGCCAAGATAGCTACTAACAACGGAAAGCATACAAGATCTCAAATAACAAAGACATGATAGAATCAATAATCAATCTGAAATATCATCTCAGTATCCATCAGATCCCCGCAAACACAACATGTATGGATTACAAATAGATGATCTTGATCATGAACGGAGCTCACAATATCTAAACATGAAAGCACAAAGGAGGAGAAACCAGCCATCTAGCTACTACATGGATCTGTAGTCCAAGGATGAACTACTCACGCATCACACCGGAGGCTTGCATGGTGATGAAGAAGGCCTCCATGGTGAATTCCCCTCTCCGGCAGGGTGCCGGGAAGAGCTTCAGATCCCTCCCGATCTAGGGATGGAGATGATGGCGGCTACAGACTCTTTCGTGGAATTTTGATTGGGTATTTAGGGTTTTCGTCCCGAGGGCATCTTATAGTCGGAAGGGGAGGCCGAGGGGGTGCCAGGGGCCACCACACCACCCCCTGGCATGGGCCAAGCCTAGCCGTGCGGCCAGGTGGTGTGGCCGGCCTCTGTACCTTCTCCATCTCGTATTCTGGCACTTGATCACTTCCGAAAAAATAGGCACTTTGGCTTTTGTCCCGTCCAATTCCGAGAATATTCATTTACTGACTTTCCTGGAACCAAAAACAGCAGAAAAGAGGCAGCTGGCACTGTGGCTCTTGTTAATAGGTTAGTCCAAGATATCATATGAAAAGCACTCCAAAGTTGGAACAAAACACAAGAAAGTGGATAAAACGAAGCATGGAACATCAAAAATTATAGATACATTTGCAATGTATCACGTGGGCCCACCCCTGGCCACGCCACCAAGTGGTGAGTCCACCCGGGCTCCGCCTTCAACTCGTTTTCTCCCAGTACCTTCCTTTTGTTCTGAAACTTCGTAATATATAATCCCCCGGATCTCCCGAGGTTCGTATATCGTGTTTTCGTTGTGTTTTCGTTTCGGTCTGTTTCTGCCAGGAACCATCTTTGAAAGCTTTGAAGCACAATGGTGTCTGCCAAGGATAAAGGAAAGGAGCGTATGGAGGAAGATCTCTAGGACCCCGGTCAAGAGAAGGAGATCAAGAGTGAAGAAGAAGAGGAGGCAAAGCACATCGGCACTACCATTGCGAGCATTGGAGTGGGGGCAAACCCTGCCAGCACTCTGTCAATTGGAGGGAAGCCTCCTCATCACCGTTCAGATCCCTAGTCACTTCCTCCACACACCAAGAATCCTTTCCATACTCTTATCCATGAGCATCAATACCAGAATATGCCCAAGGTAAAATTACCCTCCAATTGGGATTTTCCTTGTTCTAGCCATGCAGGAAAAGAAGACTTCAAAGAGGTAGAGTGGGGAAAGAATCGCAGGAGCTGGGATTCTCAACCCGACATGATCATGAGCCGCATTGAGAAAAACTCACAGCTTATTTGTAATCTCACCTTTGAGATTGAGGCCTTGGGGAAATTGATCAAAGAGCTCATCAAGAGGATACCACCACCACCAAAGGAGTAATTCGTCATCAGGTTTGGCATCCCCTTGGTTTGTTCCAAGCTTGGGGGAGTGTTGCGGTATCACATCACTATCTTCTATCTTTTTACCTTTTTAGTAGAGTAATATCATGAATAAAGAAGTTATTATGTAGGATGGTTTGCATTATGGAAGTGTCCCCTCTCTCGTTAGATATGTATCCCTTGGTGTGAGTTGCCATTATGGATTATTAATGAGAAGTTCTATCATTTACTCTTTTGCATAGCTTATATTAGTTTTCAATTCGTGGTTATATGATTGATCTTGTTGTTAGTATTGGTATCACTTTGGGATCATTGAGTTAATTTAGTTGGTTTTGGCAAACCTGGCTTGGTCAGTATCACACTATTTTTGAGATTTGAAAGAAAAGATAAAAGTACTCTAAAGAAATATAATTTCATCATCTTTCTTTCTTGATTTGCTCATAAGTATAGTATTCTCTAGTTAAGAACTTTTGTGCTTCCAAGGAAGATTGCATGTTTGTCTTTATCATTGTATGTTTGTTTGTTTCCTTCAACTCTTATACTTGCTACCCAGCCTTGCTAGCCAAAAACCCGTACTGAGAGGGAATTTTTCTCGTGCATCCACTTCCTTTAAACCCAAAACCTTTGCCATTGGTGTCCACCATACCTACTTATTAGCATTATTGCTATTCCAAGTAAATTCTTATTTTATCTACCTCCCAAATTAAACTTGTTATGTGAAAATTAGTGATTAAAGCTCTTACGAACTTGATGGCACACTTTACTTTTCTTGCACTTAATAACTTGAACCATTGGGTCCTTCTTTGTTGCGTATATGCTTGCTCTTTATGAGTTGAAGTTAGCAGAACCATGTATCATGGGGAACGCTTTCAACACTTCCATGGTATTTTGTACCTAGTTGATATCATGATTCTTTTGCCTATGGATCCCGGCGGTGTGAAATAAAAGTGGAACTTGTAAGATCATGGAGTTTATATGTGTGTTAGGGAAACGTCTGGCCCGCTAGCCTAAGCCATGCCTAATCATGGTGGAAACTTGCAACATAAGTATAGTGAGCATTATGTAAAGCATCCTCAATAAAAACCTATGCAAATAGCAAATAAAAAGATCGCTGAGATGATCATTGTCTGCTTGCCTTGTCACTTTGATTATGGGATAGCTCCTGTGTCATGTGCAAGGGATACCCCGTTGGCGGTTCTCAATGATACACGTGTATTTACAATGACAAGAGCTTACTCGTGACTAAAGTTGAGTAGCATGAGGTTCGGTACTCATAAGTAAGGGGCATGAGATTTCAACTTATAACTTGTCAAGCATATCCTCTTAGTTGTGTCTCTTTAACCTTAATCACCAAAAGATGCCTATGATAGGGGCAATGAGAGATGAAAGCTAGTAAGTATCATAATTTTTGGGAGCTCTTTATGTGACTTGCAATCCCTGCTTCCCTCTACGAAGGGCCTTTCTTTTACTTTTTAGTTGAGTCAGTAAACCTACTCCCTTCTATCTCAGCAAGTATTTTGAGTTGTTGTGTTTCATTCATTCATATGATGATTTATTCAATCATGTTTCTTATGTTCCTTATTTTGCACATTGCTCTTATCTTGATGTTTACTACTTTGAAAGCTATCTTTGAAAACAAGTTATTTGTGAACTCCAGCAAATTATCAACTATTCTTCAACCAAGAGCTAAGTTTTCCATTACCAATTATGATTTACTTTATGTATCTTTATTGTGTTTCCTTTACTCATTGCAAGTTGAGTTATGTAATAGTGAGTTGTCTTCTATTATGATCTATGTATTGATGAATGTGATGCTTCTTGTCCGTATTCTTTTATCGACTCTTCACTCCATAAACCTCAGGCCATGTTTATTGAGCTCAATTTCGCTTACATCCAAAGATAACATACACCTTACACGAACAGACTAAGCATGCCCACAGTGAGGAGTATATGTACAAAAATGATAACAAATAGAGTTCGTTACCAGCCTCTTACCATGCCTCAAGTTGTCATTAATCCTCATTATTGCTCTTCACTTGTGTGGCTTGAATAATAATATGAAACTAATATCCACTGAGGACTGCTGAACCCTGTAGCAAACTCACAAAACCAAAGAAGAACGACAAATATTTTTGTTGTTTTCGATTTTTAAAGCAAGAACCAAAAAAAGGAAAAACAAGCAAAGCAAAATCTTTTTGGGTTTTTCGAATAATTCAAACAAAGCAAAAAGGGAAAAACAAACCAAGGCAAAAAAGAAGAAGAAGCAAACCAAAGAGAAACAACAGAAATATTTTTGGTCTTTTTGTGTTTTAGAAAGCAAAAGCAAAGAAAGAACGAAAACTAAAAAGAGAACGAAACATGAATACACAAAGTACCGACGTAACATGATAAGGAGATGAGTGCGATGTCGGCGTACCTCCCCCCAAGCATAGGCTTTTGGCCTAAGTGGTTATCAATCCCGGTATGAGTAAGGGTTCCAAGTAGGCGGGTCCTGATAAGAGTGATCGTAGTTGGGCCCTTGGGAAGAAGAAGAAGAAGAAGCTCCCCAATCATAAGCTGGCTGCTGATATGAAGACTCCCCCTTATTCGAGGGTTGGACCGAATCATCCGTGACCTCCCTCCTAGTATCCTGCTCCTGCTAAGAGAGCTCTCCCAAGCACGTATCAAACTCCTCCTCTGTGAGAGACCATCCTACCCTGTTATCAAGGTTAAACAAAACAGGTGCAGGCAAAAGAATAACACGTTCGGACTTACTCCTTCTCCAACCAGCCTTGAGAAAGGTTATTTCATAAGACAACTCACTCAAACTAGCCCATGAGGAAACAAAGTTATGTTGTGTCATGGAATTAAGATCAAGCCTTTCTATCGGAAACTGTATGTCTAGATGATGAGGCACTAAACCATGCAATGCTAGCAAACGAGAAGCGGTGAGGCCTCCACAATTTCCACCTTTCTCGCGGTTAGTGACAAGACGGAAAGCTATCAAAGCACCCAAGTTGTAAGACCTATCTCGTTTAAGAGCAGCAGAGATAAATGCTAGATCATAAGAAGATAACTTATTGGCAGTTTTCCTAGCAAGAACACACTTGGCAATAAAGTAGGCAAAGTAGCGAATGGAGGGGAGCTCAATGTTACGGATTTTCCCACTCTCCTTCGAGAAGCTGCTCCCTTGGCAAATTTCTGCGTATAAATCCATGAGTGGTTCAGGTCGCTCTTTAATCCTTCTACATGATTGATACGTCCATTTTGCATCACTATTCTATGTCATAATTAACTGCTATTCATTGATATATTTCGTATTGAGAGGTGATACTTATGTTATTTCATCTGTTTTGCATGGTTGATGACTTTTGGAGCATGGACCGCTGTAGTCAGGATTCTGATGGAAAAAGGTGCTGTTTGGAGGCAAAATTCGCGAAGATCAGAAAATCCGGGAAAAATATACGGAAAATCCTATTTTTCTAGAAGACTCAGGATGCCAGAAGATGGAGTGGAGGTGGGCCACAGGGGGCCCACACCACCCCATGGCGCGGGCAGGCCTAGGCCGCGCCACCAGGTGGTGTGGCCGCCCTGGTCCACCCCTGGCACTCCCCTCTGGCATATATATTCCTCCCGAAACCCTAATACTCGGGGGGCGACCATAGAAAGATTCCGCCGCCTCTGTGGGGCGGAAAACACCGAGAGAGAAAGATCTCTCCGGCAGACAGATTTCTGCCAGGGGAATTCCTTCCTGGAGAGGGGAGATCGTCTCCATCAACACCACCATCAAGCTGGGCTTCATCGGGATCATCATCATCATCACCACCACCATCATCACCATCAGTACCCTCATCACCATCTCCATATTGCTGTAATGTTACCTGTTGAATCTTGCATAGTTCATAGGGGAAACTTTCCCGGTGTTGATTACTCTTTGTAGTTGATGCTATTGAGTGAACCATTGAATTATTGTTTATGTTCAGATTGTTATACATCATTATTCCATCTCTGATCATGATCCATATGATGTCTTGTGAGTAGTTCGCTTTGTTCTTGAGGACATGGGAGAAGTCATGTTGTTAGTAGTGGAGTTGTGTTGAGAAAGATTTAATAGTTTGATATTTAAGTTGTGATGTACTTCTTCTAGTGGTGTCATGTGAACAATGACTACATGACACTTCACCTATATGAGCCTAGGGGAATGCATTGTGTATTTGGCTACTAATCGTAGGGGTTGCCGGAGTGACAGAAACCTGAACCCCCGTTAGGAAACCATTGCACAAGGGACGTAAGGGTCTTAGAGTTTAAAGTTGCGGTTAGGTTTCTACCTTAATTACTTTCTTGTACTTATGGATGATTGCAACGGGTATAATCACAAGTATGTATTAGTCCTAGGAAGGTCGGTACATTAGCACAGGTTCACCCACACAACAATTAGCAAGCTAAAGAAGATTAATCAACTATACGAAGCGAAAGCACTTGACAGTCTTCCCATGTGTCCTCGAGAACGTTTGGTCATCTTAAGTAATACAACCGGCTTGTCCTTTGCTGCATAAAGGATTGGGCCACTTGCTGTATTTATTCCTACTGTCTTTTATTTACTCGTACTTTGTTTACTTGCTTTATCAAAACCCCCTAAAAATCCGTTTGCTAAGTATTTGCAGAGAATTCCTGATCCATACCACTAGCCAGCACCTTCTGCTCCTCGTTGGGTTCGACAATCTTACTTATCGAAAATACTGTGATACACCCCCTATACGTGTGGGTCATCAATGATCCCCACTGAGGTACATTAATAACTGCACAAAAGTCATCGAGAGAAAGGTCGACAGCAATATTATAAATTTTGTAGTGGACCATGGGGTTAGGCAAAGAGTGACTAAATTGGAAGTCCTGCACCACAGACATGGTTAGCTTCACAAATTGACAAGGTTCATCATCCAAAAAGTCCAATCCTGCATTCGAAACCAAAGTGTGGAAATCTTGGAGAATTCCTGTAGCTCTCATGAACTCAGAGCATGGATAAATGGAAGGAAAAACGTCCTCCTCCCGGTGGACCTTCGTAACCTCAGGCACCCATAGTTCATGTTGGTTTAGTTGATGCTCATTCATCTTCTATTCTGAAATTTAAACACCTATTAAACAAGTGATTGCAAAGTGAATATAATGAAGGGTAATACTCATAGGGACTTGTAAGAGGCCTAAACATGCATCAAAACTATATCTCTAAGCATCAAACAAGCTTACAAGCTCTCATAACCTGTCTCCTACAGCAGCAAAATACTTAAGATATAATCCACTAAACACAAATCTACTTGGACAAGGGGAGGAGTCACATACCAGAGAACAAGTGCTCCAAATTTCAGCAACAAAGATGGGCTGAGCAAGGATATCGAAAAAATCGAGAGCGAGCATAGCAAGAACACGATTTTGAGCAATGAACTAGAGCTTACTCGGGAGAGAGAAGAAAGTGGCAGGTGAGAGAGTTAGTGGAGGGCTAGGGTGGCCCACACCATGGCATGGCACCACCCAGGGCAGGCCGCGCCACCAGGTGGTGTGCCTGCCTGGGGGGCCCCCCTGGTACCTTCCAGGCACTCCTCTGCCCCTTTTTTCACGTAAAAATTTAATATGAATTTTCTGAAAATTTTCGAGACAATTTATTTTTGAGAAATTTTCAGGTATAGAAATTTTCAGGTATAAGTCCTTTCAATCTTCTTGGGGAAATAGATAGTATGTTCCTTGTCATTAACATTGAAAGTCACCTTTCCGTGATTACAATTAATAACAGCTCCTGCAGTATTAAGAAAAGGTCTCCCAAGAATAATAGGCATATTATCATCTTTAGGCATTTCAAGCACAGCAAAATCAGTTAATATCAAACAATTATGAGCCACTTGAACAGGTACATCCTCACATATACCAACAGGAATAGTGGTAGATTTATCAGCCATTTGCAAAGATATATCAGTTGGTATTAGGTTTTCTAGCTGAAGCCTCTTATAGAGAGAGAAAGGCATAACACCAACTCCAGCTCCCAAATCACACAAAGCAGTTCTAACATAACTGTTCTTAATAGAGCAAGGGATAGTTGGAATCCCTGGGTCTCCAAGTTTCTTTGGAACCTTACCAATAAAGGAATAATTAGCAACCAAAGTAGAGATTTCTTCATTAGGGATATTCCTTTTATTCGAGACAATATCCTTCATATATTTTGAGTAAGGAGGAAATTTAATGGCATCAGTCAAAGGAATTTGCAGGAATAAAGGTTTCATCCACTCACAAAACTTATTATAGTGTTCATCTTCCTTTGACTTGTGTTTCTTATCAGGGAAAGGCATAGGTTTTTGGACCCAAGGTTCTCTTTCACTACCATGTTTCTTAGCAACAAAATCTTCTTTAGTGTATTTAGTATTCTTAGTGTGGTTTTCAGGTTCTTCTTCAACTTTTTCTTCATTAGGACCTTCATTTTCTTCATTACCACTTTCAGTTTCAACATTAGAGATGGATATACTATTAGGATCTATGGTAGGTTCAGAGGGTTCTACAATAGTTTTATGTTTCTTTTTCCTTTTCTTACGAGTAGAGCCACTATTTTCAGCTTGTTGAGAATCCTGCTCAATTATTTTGGGATGCCCCTCAGGATATAGAGGATCCTGGGTAGCAGCTCCACTTCTAGTTCCAATTTCATAAGCATGTTTTTCTTTAGCAGCATTAACTAGCAAGTCTTCTTGCACTTTAATGAGTTGATCTATTTGAGTTTGAACCATTTGAAAGTGTTTAACAATAATTTTAACATCATTAGAGGTTCTTTCCATAATATATTTTAACTCAACAATAGCTCTAGTGTTTTCCATTAGATGATTTTGCACTCTTTTATTAAAATTATCCTGCTTAACAATAAAGATATCGAATTCTTCTAAGCATTGATCAGGAGGTTTAGAGTAGGGGATATCACCTTCATCAAAGTGTTGGAGAGAGTGTACCTCAATATAGGATGAGTAGGGGATAGGCTTACATAATTCTTCTATAGGAGGTAAATTTTTGATATCTGCAGCTTTAATTCCCTTCTCCTTAAGACATTTCTTAGCCTCCTTCATCACTTCATCATTTAATTCAATAACTCCACTCTTCTTTGATGTTGCAATAGGCACTAGTATAGTAGGTTCAGGGACGATGGCGTTGTGTCGCCGCTCCAGGGACCCTAGCGCGTTGTCCTGGCGGCAAAAAAATCTCGGCCTCCTTCCAGCGCCATGCACTCACGTCTTCCTATTTCTCCATTGTCCGTCTTCTTTCCCGTGCGCGCGTCTATTTTAGAAGGCCGCCATGGATGCTGCCACAATGGATTTGCTACATGCGGTTGGTGGCGGTGCTACAAGCGAGTGTTGGCTGTGCACTGTGCTACATGCGGCCAGCGGTGGAGCTACGAGACCTCCGGCGGTGCTATGCACAATGTCGATTTTTGCTATAATTTTTCTTGCTATAAAGGCTTTCTTGTTTTGCTACAATAGTATATATGGTTTTCTACAAGATCTCTGAGGAGGTCAGATTTGCTACAATATGATATTTTATTTCCTACATATGTTTTTGGTTTTACTACAATAGCGTAAAGTTTTTGCTACACGGTCTCCAGCGAGGTCTACCGGTGAAAGTCTCTGGCGAGGTCGGATCTGCTACATTAGCACCACTTTTTGCTACAGAGTCTTCGGCGAGATCTCCGATGAAATCTTCGGCGAGATTTCCGACGAAATCTCCGGCGAGACTGTCTTTTTTGCTCTTTTTTTTTTGAGCAAAGTGTTTTTTCTACATGTAGCAAAACCGAGTGGTTTGCAGAAAATGCGGGATTTACAGTCTGGTTTAGTGACATGTGTGATGACCCACAAGTATAGGGGGTGTATCGCAGTATTTTCGAGGGAAGTGAAACCCAATTTATTGATTCGACACAAGGGGATCCAAAGAATATTTATAAGCCTTAACAACTGAGCTGTCAATTCAGCTGCACCTGGAAACAATCTTGCTCACAATAGTTTATTAGTAGCAACCGTTTTGTATTAGGAATAGCAAAGTAACAATAGTAGTAAAGTAAAGACAGCAGTAACAATAGCAGTAACAGTAGGATTCGAGTGCGGTAGGCATATGGATGGATGGACGGGCGTTGCATGGACAAGACAATTCACATAGCAATCAGAACATAGGGCAATTGCAGATAAATAAGATAAAGCATCCAAGTACTAGATAATCCTAGGCATGTGTTCCATATATAGTCATACGTGCTCGCAATGAGAACTTGCACAACATCTTTTGTCCTGCCAGCCCGTTTGCAGTAGGGCCTCAAGGGAACTACTGGCAATTAAGGTGCTCCTTTTAATAGAGCACCGGAGCAAAGCATTAACACTCTATGAACACATGTGGTCCTCACATCAAAGCCATTCCCTCCGGTTATCCCGATTTCTGTCACTTTGGGGCCATTGGTTCCGGACAACAACGTGTGTAAACAACTTGCAGATAAGACCATAAACAATACTATCATAATGAATCAATAACATGTTCAAATCTGAAATCATGGCACTCGGGCCCTAGTGACAAGCATTAAGCATAACAAGTTGCAACAAAGTCATAAAGCACTAATAAAGATACTAGGCACCATGCCCTAACAATCTGATGCCATTACATGAACGATCTCATCCAATCCCTACCATCCCCATAGCCTACAGCGGGGGATTACTCACTCATAGATGGGGCAAACATGGATGGTCGATGGAGAAGCGACGGTGATGATAATGGCGATGATCTCCTCCAATTCCCCGTCCCGGCAGGGTGCCAGAACGGAGTTTCTGGTGGTGTTTCATGGAATCTGGTGGTGGCAGCGGAGCGGAACTCCTTCTAGAAAAACGTCGAACCCCCCTAAGTTTTTAGGTCAGAAGGCAACTTATATGCGAAGAGGGGGACCGAGGGGGAGTCTGGGGCGGCCAGACCACCCCCTGGCGCGGCCTAGGCTTGCCCGCGCGGCCAGGTGGTGTGGCCTAGGCCCAGCCCCCTCCGTCTCGTATTCTGGCTCCGGGAGTCTTCTGGTGAAATAGGATTTTTGGCATATTTTCCGGGATTTTTCCTAATACTTGATTTCCTGCACAAAAAGTAGACACCAGGGCAATTCTGCTGAAAACAGCGTCAATCCGCGTTAGTTGCATCCAAATCACACAAGTTTAGAGGATAAACCATAGCAAAAGTATTTGGGAAAGTAGATACGTTTTGGACGTATCAATGTGTCATGCTGGACCCGAAGGATCTGGGGCAATTATCTCTAGGATAAGCGTAGCACGCCCCCTTCCCTAAGAGCAAGTACAATTAGTCAGCTGACTATAAGGAATAAACTAGTACTTGTTTTGCTTAGCTGGATGAGAGGTGAGAGAAGAAGTGTTGGCTCTTATGCAAAAATCAGCTCTAGCACGTGCTCCTAGGCAATATGCGTGAGTGAGAAGTGGTCCATAATTTAATAAAGTAGGATATCCTTAGTCTAACTATTAGAGCAACTACAATAGAGCTGACTCAGTTGGCTATAAGAGTTTAAATATTATTTTTTGCTTAGTTGGGAGGAGAGATAAGAGGAGAAAGAGGATAAGTGATCTCTAATGCAAGAGCCAGCTCTAGCACATGCTCTAAGCACTTTGTGAGAGTGAAAGGTGGGTTATGTATTGATAAATTAGTATACTTTTACAGCTAACTATTGTATATATGGTGACTATGAGATAGCTATAGATGACTTGCCACTTTGCTTACATCCAGCTGCTGACTATACTTCCTCCTTCTCAAATTAGAATGCCTATTAGTTTTGATCAAAGTCACATTTCATAACCTTTGGCCAAGTTTATTGAATAAAATACCAATCTCTACAATATCATCTCAGTGCTATTAGAATCTTTATGAAATATATTTTTCTATTATATGCATTTCATGTTGCTGATGTTGATATATTTATCTATATAGTTGATCAAACGTTATGAGGTTTGAGTTTTACCAAAATTAATAGGCATCCTAAAATGGGAAAGAGGGAGTACTATTTTTTTTGCTCTTATAAATGCTAGCTATTAGTTCGGCTATAGATAACTTGGCGACGGCTTATAGCCAACCATTTGCGCTTCTATTGTTCTTGCTCTAAAGAAACGAAATGTACTACCTACCCAGTGAGAGTTGGTCAACACGTCAACCGCCACGTTACTACGACGGCGTCGTGGGACCGCGGACGGCCCGGCCTTGCAAATCAGCACGGAAAGGATAAAAATGCGCGGCCCCGCGAAACCGTGAGTCAGTTGAAACTTCCACGCCACCGCGCGCGTGCATCACGAGCTCGCTCGCTCGCTCCTTCCTGTCTTGGCTCTGCTCCGCGTCCACGAATATTCTGGACTCCTCCAGCGCACGGAACCGCCATGATGCTCCGACGTATATAAGCCGGGCGGGCTCCCTTCGCTGAAGCAAAGCAATCGATTGATTGAAGCAAATTCGCAGAGCGTGCAAGAAATCGTCGGCTACCCTAGGCAGGCAGCCGTTGGAGGAATCAATCCGTCAGTGGTAGAATCATGGACAGGGTGCTGGCGTTCTCGATCCTGAGTGCCTCGCCGGCCGATATCGCCGCCGGCGGCAGCTGGGCCCGGCTGTCGTGGTGGAGAATGAAGCAGGATGGTCATACAGCGGAGGCAGAGCAGCAGCAGCAGCAGCAGCTGCTGCTGGGAAAGGGGAAACCGGAGCAGTCGAAGGCGCAGCTTCCGCCACGAGAGGACGCTCGCCGGCCGAGGTTTGCGCCGGAGTTGGACGGGGTCGACTGCTTCGAGACCACCGTCTGGCGCTAGCTAGGGAATCGTTAGATGCTCTCGTGATGATATTCTTTCTTGGTTCGTTCGCCGGAAAGGCGTGTGTTCTTTCGTTCCTTGACTTGCAGTTTCTAACTGCGACCACAGGCTGCATGTACTTTTTCATACTTGAGAGTTACCTGTATAAATGCAACCAAATTCAGTTACTTTTTCACTTTGTAAGCTAATGGACTTCGTGTCCACATTCGTACCAACGAAACAAACTCACGTCGGCGTGATGGATTTGTTTGAGAAAGTTCAGAGAAATCTTGCAGAGAGTACTTAGCCTTGATGGTTGGTGCGATGGAGATGTTAAGACAAACAAATGGATGGGTCGTGTTCATGGCACATGTCCTCGCTCGTTCGGTAATGCGTCGTGTTCATGGTTTCAGTTTGGCCAAGGTCCCAACCGGTAACAGGATGCTACGTATGTACGACCGCAGCAAAGAATTAATCCTATCATCCGGTGCGTGACGTGCTGAAGAAAACCGAGCATTATATACCACATGGTAAACAACTCTGAAATACGGTATCACCATCCATCAGATATAGGAGACTTCGCAAAATCAGACCAACAAATAATCTTTCTCCACTTTCTCGGTAAAAAATTTAATCCCGATGGCTGCTATCAACGAATCGGTGTGGAGGAGTATGGTACCCAAAACAAAAAGGATTCTGTCTGAACTACCGACATTGCGACAAGACAAGCACAAGGTCGGTTCAGCCAAACAGACAGACGGATGTCTAGCTCTGCTTTAATTCAAAGCTATCGATCCAGAGCCGTGCTCCGGTAGTCCCCCCTGAAACTTGAAACGGCTAATTTCGTCCACCTGCCTACTAGTATTATTCTTTTCCGACTAAAGAGTACCCCTATGTCAATCTGGATAGTTGCCTACGCTCTACAAGGATACTGGATCAATAAAATCCTAGATTTTAAACAGCCCATATTTCCTACATGTTTCTCGGTACAAAAGTTGCAGATGGAGCACGTAGAATTGTGTTGCGACCATTGTCAGTGTTTCAACAAACCTTCACCGCCGATCATGCCCTGATGCACTTGTGACTGACGAAGTGTGTAGCGCTATACACCTCCATGACTCCAGCAGTACGCTGCGCTTCGCCTACAGTTGATCTTCTCAACCATGTTGTTACGAGGATATTATCGAAGGAAAATAAATTTTAAATTGTCACACTTCCAAACATTCTATGCCCATACATAACTTTCTAGAAAGAATGAACAGTTTATGTGGCTTGTGTAAAAAGACAAAAAAATGTTCGGTTGGGGCACCGAAATTTGTCTTTTGTACATAGGACATCTAAAATGTTCTTTTCACCAGCAAACTTGTGTACATACATTTAGTGTTTGGATGTACATGTAATTTTAAAAAAAAAATATTTTAATATTTAAAATATGTTTTCACACAATGAGTTTATTTGTACTCGTGAGCCGAATTAGATTTCCGGCTATCGTTGGTCAAATATACGTTACAATCAGATAAAGCGAACTGATACATGCATATTCATATGTGATCTACATACCATATGCAGTGTTTTTTTTTTCCGGGTATACCATACGCAGTGTTAATGCCTACCATTTTTCTTCCAAATTAAATAAAGACTATCATACCCCCAATTATGAAGAAGTATGTTTTAATCTCCACCGTCAACGAGTTTAGGGGTGGAGCACCGAAGCAGAAACCATCGATCCACAAGACAGGCAGGGCAGCCCCTTAGTACCAGGTGGAATGCCCCGTGAATTCTGTCGAGATGGTAGTGATAGAGAAGGTAACGCGGACTTTTGGCACATGGGTGCCACGCTACCCTATCTCTGCACCACATGTTATTGTTTCAAGGTGGGGCCAAGAAAAACTTCGGAAAAAGTTTTCTTTTAAATACTACTCAAATGCGTATAGGTATACAACAGTGTGCATTCACTCCTTGGTCCCACCTAATCAATGATACCTGGGAAAGCTTCGGCTGTGTGCACTGAGTTAAAGTGCTCAGCTAGTTATCAGAACCACGTCAAGATAAATTCAATGCAAAATTTGCACACTAATTTGTAAGATTATTCATGTGAAGTAAATTAGAGAAAAACACAGTGGTATAAGACGTCCGTAGAGTAGCTAAATCATTCTTTTGTAGTAATAACTAAGAGCACTTGATAGATGATTATGAGCATCGGTACCGGGTGACACTGAATCGCTATCATTAAGTCAATGAATCTTCTCTTGCGCAATGAAGAAAAAACATCAAATTAACTTTTGTCAAAATTCGTATTTGATTAGCTCGGGGATCAAGGGAGGCACACTCACCTATCTCTACACCACATATTATTGCTAGACGGTGGTACCAATAAATTTTATAAATAGTTTTTCTTCAAGAACAAGTCAGGTACAACCAGCGTGCAATAACTACGAGGTCCCATCTAATTAGTGAGACTAGAGCATCTCTGTATTCAGCACATTAAAGTGCACTGCAATGTAGGTAGTTGTCACTTGTCAGAGCAATGTAAAGATAAATTTAATCTAAAATGTGTACTACTAATTAGCAAGGAAAATTTGATTCCTAAGAAGAACACGCTTTGAGAATCGGGTGATGTAATTAGGGAAAATATAATGACATAAGACGCCTGTGCAATAGCCTAAACTGGTGCGATGTGCAGAACTGCTACCAGATTAGCTCGACCTATCAAGATTTAGGAGTAATGATTCTAGAAAATTATATCGCTGTAAAAAATCAAAATTACCATTATGAAATTAACTTAGTCGAAAAAAAAACCCGTAAAGATATATTTTGTGGTTACTCCCTAGTACTAGGAGTATTAGTAGTATTAAGCATTAAGTCTCCTGCTACTAAGAGTACTAGGAGTATTAAGTTTTAGTCAACCTAAGTACTACTACAAGTATTAAGCCACCTACACAAGAAATGCATGCACGCCATGGGCCCTTGTCAGATGTCAGATATGCTAGCTTTCATATATCAGCGTGCATTAATTGGTGGAGTGTTCAACTTTCTTAGACATACATGCACACAGTACACAACTATTAATGAGATGGGCTCTAGTGACCTAATAAAAGGAGAAAGAATACTCAATGGACTCAAACTCAATACAATCAATTATACACATGCATGCAGTGGATCCGGGACAAATGTGAGGTGAAGACATCGGTGAGGGTAGCACCCGGGAGCTGCTCTGCATTTCTCTAGAGAAGGGCACTAGATTCATTGAGTAAGGATCGGTTATTTCCTGATGCCTCGGATGCTCAAATGTTTGGGCTTCCTTTTTCTCCGTCATCATCTTCCCTGCTATATGTGTGGTTCTTTTTGGTGGCATTCTAACATGTGAAAAACGAACCCTCCCGTGTCGCTTCCACGAGCGACCCGGGAGGGGGGGGACCCTAGCTTCCCGCTCAGGCCACCGCCCCTTCCTCCCCTCCCCTCGCCGCCGTCGGGGCGCGCTGGCGAGCGAAGCTCGGCTGGCGTCGGCGGCGGGTCGCGCGGGATGGCCGAGCTGAGCAGGGCGGCGCGCTGTTGCGGGGCGCGGTGGCGCGGAAGCGGGCGGCGTTGGCGGAGGTCACAGCGTCTGGGCTTCGGCGCGAAGGGCTGCAAGGCGGTGTGGCGCAGGTGGCGCGTCCCGTCACGTCCCGGGCTGTGGCGGCGACGGCTTCGCGCAAATCTGGCGGGTGGGGCGGGGCTGCTCGCCATCCTCTGCTTGGGGGTGGCGACAGGGCCTGGCGGCTCGGCCCTTGGACATGGTGACGGTGCTGTGCCGGCAGGGAGCTACCCGGCTGGCCCGTTCCCCTGCAACTCTTGCTGGCCCAAATCTGGGCCCTCTTGGGCCCAATCTAGGTTTTGCGCGGGCCTAGCACGCAGTAGCTTCTCTCTGGAGGTGGTGGGGCGGGTCTGTGGCGTATAGGAGGGCGGCGACAGCTGCGGTGGCTCTGCTACAACGTGGCGGCGGAGTCTTTACGGGCCTTTCGAGGCCCGGCCGGGCCGAGTGCCTAGTGGGCCCCTGCGGCCGCGTCCGGACGGCAACCGCCATTGGTGGTGGAGGTCGAGCTCCTCTGCGCGGCCGCGCTGTTACCACCAACCTGGGTCGGCCAGCCCTATCCCATCCGCCTCGTAGGTCATTCAAAGAACCCGGCTCAGTGGGTGCGAGTCCGTGGATGCCGGGGCGGCGACCCTCGAAGGTGGTCTACAAGGCGTCCCTTCGACGGAGGTGGCTCCGAAAGGTGACTTGTGTTCTTCGGTAGGCGGTGTTCCGACAATGTTCTGGATGGCGGCAGGGCAAGGGCGCTGCTTCTTGGCGGCGGTGGTGGCCGAGACGAGCTTGGTCGGCGGCTCCGAACCCTAGGTTGGGTTTGGGCGGGCTAGCTCGCTCTCTGGTCGCTTCCATGGTTGGTTTGGGGTATGCTTCGGGACAGGGGAGCGGCGATGCCAATGCGTCTGCTGCAGCATGGCGGCAGGGGCTTCATGGGCCCGAGCTGGGCTCGGTCGGGCCTTGTTGGCCTAGTATGATCCTGCTGTTGCGTCCGGTTTGCTACCGCCCTGGCGGTGGAGGTCGCTACCGCCCACGCGGCGGTAGCGCTGCTTTCCCCTAAGTTCGGTGGGTCCCTCACGCCGGCCAACCTCGTGGTGTTTGCCATGGCGAGACTCCGATGAATACGGCAAGACCGTTTTGGCGCATGTTGGTGGTCGGCTAGTTGGTGGAGTGCCAGGATTGGTTGGGGTTTGGGTTTGGGGGGGGGGGTCAGGAGAAATCCTTGCTGGCTAGGCTGGCTCCGGCGCGGTGACATTTGCGGGTGCCGCGTTCCTTCTTGAAGGGCGCCGAATGTACCCTCCTCTCACTCCCTGGCGTGTACCGGGAGAAATCCTAGGAGTATCCGGGGCAGCAGTGTCGTCATCGTCGTCCCCCTTCTTTAAGGTGTTGCTTGGTACACGACAATTCGGCGACATAAGAGTGTGGTGGATCTTTCTCAGAGGGCGCAGCGGTCGCGCGTCTTTGTCGGTGGTCGACCCTGATGCTGTCATGCCTTTCTTTCTTTTTCTTTTCTTGTTTCTACTCTCTTGGGCTTTTGCTTGTGATGTTCGGCCCCATCAGTGTTCGGTACCTCCTTTGGGCGTTATGTAGTCTGGCCCAGCAGCGGTCTCACCGGTGTGCTTTATTTATAAAGCGGGGCGAAAGCCTGTTTCGTGACATTCTAACATGTCAAATATATAGAGGCAGTATGCAGATAAAATAGTGGAAGCCCTGCTCGTGTGAATATAAATTTCACTAGGGAAAGCATTATTCACAAATACAAGGTTGGTGGAGTATTTATTTATTTCTCCTAGTTTATTTGTGGCATCTTTTCTCATTGGTTAGATGCAGTTGCGTATGTACGTTTCATTTTCGTATCAATCCATGGACAATGCCAAACCCACTCCCCCAACACACACGATTCATTTTCATATCTATCCATGGACAATACCCTACCTTTGATAGAGGGATCCCCAACCCCGCCCCCCACAACACACACATTGAACACACCATGTGAAATTGGCATGTTGCAGCCACACTAGTACAAAACATGTCTTTACACATGGTGGAAATGACACTTCACACATGATGATTCGAATCACCACTACCTACGTGTATCTACTACGCATACCATTTTCCATATGCGATAGGAACAAGCTTTCTCCACAGTTTTATGTGACGAAGTGTGTGTGTGTGTTAGGTGGTCTATTGAAAATAATTTATTTACGGCAAACCATGTGTCTATTTAGTCGTTAACACAAACACTTATGCTTGCTTAATCGTGTGTTGAATTTAAAACCATTGCATACACAAAATTTATTTTAATCATGTAGAAATGTTTTTACCAACATAAGAATCAAAAAGTGCCTACCTAAATTTCTGAAGCATTAGACTCAAAATGTGCAGGATTTAAATCCTTGCAGCACTAAAACAAGCAAACATAAATCCTTTTACCCAAAAACATCAAAACATAACCAGCATTCGTCTACCATTTGTTCAGTTTAAACATGATTCTGCTCCGCGTCACCGTAGCGGTGAGCTCCGGGCCGCATTTTGGTAATTTAGTTGCTATGGCGGCGACAGTTGTAATTAGATCTTGCTGTGGATGAACTCGTATGAACTGAATTTCTCCCGTGAACTGTCTTTTTTTCAATATTTTTTTTTCGAAATGGGGAACGCTGCCCCGGCCTCTACATCAATAGATGCACACAGCCTTTTTATTGCATCGTTCAAATGATTTTAAAGTTCTACAATCATGAATCAGAGAGGGTTGAGACATGTATCAACCATCAAAAATAAATAGTGTACCAAAACTATCCATTTTTTAGTCTGTTAGTATGCTGCCACCCAGTAGCCTAGAAATAGAAATCCTGAGCAACCGTAAGCAAGAGGTTGCAACCAGCATCCATAGGCTCCCGCTGATCCTCCGGGAGCAGGTAGGCCCATTGTTGAATCCAGTGTGTTGCCATCCGAATAACCTGCAAAAAATTAGTACCGTTCTGTTTGTTAAAAATAATATTATTCCTGGACCTCCATATGGACCAACATAAAGCTGAAACACCAATTCGTATTCTAGCTTTAACGCTATTGTCGACCCCATTAAGCCAATTTCCAAACATATTGGTAATATTAGACGGTGGGGTAATATTATACGCAAAGAAAATTATGCGTCAAATGATACGTGCAAAGGGACACGACAAAAATAAGTGTTCAACCGACTCCATTGAATCATAGAAACAACATTTTTGGCATCCCTTCCAGTATCTCTTTGCAAGGTTATCTTTTGTCAACAAAACTCTATTCTTTAAAAACCACATAATTTTTTTTATCTTTATGGGTATTTTCAACTTCCAAAGATACTTATGTAAAAACCTGGTATGACCATTCATTTTGTCCATATACAAAGATTTAACAGTGAACAAACCATTGGTAGTCAAATTCCACACGAATTTCTCCTGCTCATCATTAAGGTGTATTCTCATTAACCTCCTACAAAGATGTAACCAACATATCCAATTGTTGCCAGTTAAACTTCTCCTAAAGCAATATTAAGAGGCATTTGACCAAGAACATCAGCCACTAAGACATTTTTCTTTTGTGCAACGTTATATAGCGAAGGGTATTGGTGAGCCAGAGAATGCTCACCTAACCAAACGTCTTCCCAAAAGCGAACACTTTCGTCATCTCCAATTTTGAAATGGCCATGTGAGAACAACAACTTCTTAACACGCATTAGCCCTTTCCAAAAGGGAGAGTCGGTTGGTTTAGCTTCGACTTGAGATAGAGTCTTGTCTTTTAAATACTTGTTTTGAAGAATTTGTTGCCACATCCCTTCCTCATTAAGTAACTTAAAAAGCCACTTGCTAAGTAAGCACTTGGTTTTTATCTCAAGCACCTCAATACATAAACCTCCTTGATCTTTTGGGCGACACACAATATTCCATTTTGATAATCTATATTTCTTATTGCTATCATCACTTTGCCAGAAGAATCTCGATCTTTTTTTCAATATGCAGTGTTCGTTCTGCACTTTGTTCAAATGCACCCGCAAACATAGTTGCAGTGCACCGCATCCACGAGTTTTGGGCTATGCGGATGCGGTGTCTTCTAGAGTTTCTCTAACTGCGACCACAACCAGCATGTACATACTTGAGAGTTACCTGTATAAATGCAACCAAATATAGTTTTTTTTCACTTTGTAAGCTAATGGACTCCGTGTCCACATTCGTACCAACAAAACAAACTCACATGCGCATGATGGAATTGTTTGAATCAGCCCTTTTGTTTTGTATAGTTCAGAGAAATCTTGTAGAGAGTACTTAGCTTTGATGGTTAGTTCAATGGAGATGTTCAGACAAACAACTGGATGCGGTGTGGCGTGTTCATGGTTGTAGTGAGAAACTCGGGCAGATGTCCTTGCTCGTTCAGTAATGCGTCGTGTTCATGGTTTCAGTTTGGCCAAGGTCCCAACCGGATACTACGTACGACCGAAGCAAAGAGTTAATCGTATCTAGTGTGTACTGTGACGCGCTGAAGAAAACCGAGCATTATATACCACAACTCTGAAATATGGTATCACCAGCCATCAGATACATGAGACTTGTAAA
The DNA here is from genome assembly GCA_910589775.1 of Avena eriantha. Lineage (NCBI taxonomy): Eukaryota > Viridiplantae > Streptophyta > Magnoliopsida > Poales > Poaceae > Avena > Avena eriantha. The sequence goes on along the minus strand of OU342744.1, from coordinate 78,668,941 downwards.
ATCAGACCAACAGATAATCTTTCTCCACTTTCTCGGTAAAAAATATAAACCCGTTGGCTGCTATCAACGAATTGGCATGGATGAGTATGGTACAGAAAACAAAAATGTTCTGTCTAAACTACCAAGAAGACAAGCACAAGGTCGGTTCATCCAAATAGACGGGTGTCTAGCTCTGCTTTAGGTCAAAGCTATCGATCCACAAGACATGCAGGGTAGCCCCTTAGTACCAGGTGGAATGCCCCGTGGATTCAGAGGAGATGGTAGTGATAGAGAAGGGCACTAGATTCACTGAGTAAGGATCGATTATTTCCTGACGCCTCGGACGCTCAAATGTTTGGGCTTCCTTTTTCTCTGTCATCTTCCCTGTATGTGTGGTTCTTCTTGGTGGCATTCTAACATGTCAAATATATTGAGGCAATATGTAGATAAAATAGTGAAATCCCTGCTCGTGTGAATATAAACTTTACTAGGGAAAGCATTATTCACAAAATAGAAGGTTGGTGGAGTATTTATTTCTTTTTCATAGTTTATTTGTGGCATCGTTTCTCATTGATTAGATGCAGTTGTGTATGTACGATTCATATTCATATCAATCCATGGACAATGCCAAACCCACTCCCCCAACACATACGATTCATTTTCATATCTATCCATGGACAATACCCTACCTTTGACAGAGGGATCCCAACCCGCCCCCCACAACAGACATTGAATACACCATGTGAAATTGGCATGTTCCAGCCACACTAGTACAAAAGGTCTTTACACATGGTGGAGATGACACTTCACACATGATGATTCGGACCATCACTACCTACGATGCATACCGTGCGCCTCTACTAGACATACCATTTTCGAACCCCGTGTGCGATTATGCACAAGGTTGGCTATAGTAAACCATATGCGGTAGGACCAAGCTTTCTCCACGGTTTTATGTGACGAAGTGTGTGTGTGTTAGGTAGTTTATTGCAAATAATTTATTTACGGCAAACCATGTGTCTATTTAGTCGTTAACACAAACACTTATGCTTGCTAAATTGTGTGTTGAATTTAAAACCATTGCATACACAAAATTTATTTTAATCGTGTAGAAATGTTTTTACCAGCATAAGAATCAAAAAGTGCCGACTTAAATCTCTGAAGCATTAGACTCAAAATGTTCCGGATTTAAATCCTTGCAGGACCAAAACAAGCAAACATAAGTCCATTTACCCAAAAACATCAAAACATAATCAACATTCTTCTACCATTTGTTCAGTTTAAAAATGATTTTGCTCTGCGTCACCCCCAGCTGTGAGCTCCGGCGCACATTTTGGTAATTTAGTTGCTGTGGCAGCGGCGGTTGTAATTAGATTTTGCTGTGGATGAACTCGTATGAACTGAATTTCTCCCGTGAACTGTCATTTTTTAAATATGCAGTTTCTATATGCAATGTTTGTTCCGCACTCTGTTCAAATGCACCCGCAAACATAGTTGCAGTGCACCGCATCCGCGAGTTTTGGGCTATGCGGATGTGGTGTCTTCTAGAGTTGCTCTAACTGTGACCACATGCAACATGTACAATACTAGAGAGTTACCTGTATAAATGCAACCAAATTCAGTTTCTTTTTCACTTTGTAAGCTAATGGACTCCGTGTCCACATTCGTACCAACAAAACAAACTCACATCGGCATGATGGATTTGTTTGAATCAGCCTTTTTGTTTTGCAAAGGTTGGAGAAATCTTGTAGAGAGTACTTAGCCTTGATGGTTGGTGCGATGGAAATGTTCAGAGAAACAACTGGATGCGCCGTGGCGTGGTCATGGTTGTAGTGAGAAACTCGGGCAGATGTCCTTGCTCGTTCAGTAATGCGTCGTGTTCATGGTTTCAATTTCGCCAAGGTCCCAACCGGATGCTACGTATGACCGCAGCAAAGAATTAATCCTATCCGGTGCGTGACGTGCTGAAGAAAACCGAGCATTAATTATATACCACATGGTAAACAACTCTGAAACATGGTATCACCATCCATCATATACAGGAGACTTCGCAAAATCAGACCAACAGATAATCTTTCTCCACTTTCTTGGTAAAAAATATAAGCCCGTTGGCTGCTATCAACGAATCGGCGTGGAGGAGTATGGTACCCAAAGCAAAATCGTTCTGTCTAAACTACCGAGAAGTCAAGCACAACGTCGGTTCATCCAATGAAAAGGGCATCAATCTCTGTTTGAGATCAAGACTCTCGGTCCATAAGACATATCTGGCAGCTCATCGGTACCAATTGGATTGCCCCGTGGATTGAGCCGAGATGATAGTGATAGAGTACGGCACTAGATTCGTTGAGTAAGGATCGTTTATTTCATGATGCCTCTGATGCTCACTAGATTCACTGAGAACGGCACTACCTTCCTTTTTCTCATCATGTTTTCTGTATGCGTGATTCCTTATCGATGACATTCTAACATGACAAATATATAGAATTAATATGCAGATGAAATAATGGATGCCCCTCTCATGGGAAGATAAACTTTGGTAGGGAAAACATTATCCACAAAATACAAGGTTGTTGGAGTATTTGTTTTATTTTTCATTGGTCAAATGTGCGTCCTTATTTACGATTTATTTTCATAGGATTTCTATCCATGTAAAACACCCTACCTTATGTAGCCAAATGCACATCCGTGCTTTTCTTCTGTTTTTCTTTAACTTGAATTTTTATGATTAGTTGTTTTTTAAATGTTACGGTTTTGAAAAATATTAAGATTTTGAATGCTAATACCTAATCCTGATGCAACTTAGCTGAACTTGTGATATACTGGGTTGCTGCTTCTTTTTTAAATGGTGATGGCCTCCCTGATGCCAAATCAAAAATGTGAGGCCCCTATAATTTGGGGTCCTATGCGGTCGCAGTTCCCACACTCTAACAGGCCTGACCCGGCTCATGAGGATACATAAGTATTATGAACAATATTTTTATCATAATTCATCATGTATTTGCGCCAATGATACCTCATGTAAATGACTTGACTTTATTTTCAAATCAATAAAGCTCCAGAATCCCCCCCCCCCCACAAAAAAAATGGTTGATTAGACTTTTTTTTACGCACAGAACAGTGGGTAAGGCCCCTACCACGTCATTTTACTGTTTTATATATCTGCTACCTTTGAAAATTAATACTATTCCTTTGATTCCAAATGGTCCAACAACCAAAAATCTTTTTCTCTTTGAAAAAATTATTAAATGATCTCTCCTTTGCTGTAGTGATGATCTTCTATTATATACAAAAATAAATATAAAAGTGTTTTTCGAGACACAAGATAGATCCACATCACCTAAATTATACTATTAACAGTCGGATCTACAACTTACGGCCATGATTTAATTAGCCGATTAACATAACAAATAAAATGGAGCCGGACTTCCAACAGGTCACGTGTCCAACACGACACGTACGATTCCCAGTTCCATCTACGCCTTGCTGCCGGTCTTGGCGCCTGACCATGGCGGTGCAGCAATAGCCGCAACAACTTGTGTCTCCATGACAACCCGCAGCGTCTATCTTAGAATAGATCTACATATGTGGGTCTCAAGATCGCCACTTCCATCTGCATCCCTCCGTTCAAAATATAAGATTATCTTAGAATAGATCTACATATGTGGGTCTCAAGATCGCCACAATTCCATCTGCATCTACTTCCTCCGTTCAAAATATAAGATGTTTTAGCTTTATGAGAAAAGTATAGCTAGACCTTTTAGTGTGTAGATTCATATAGGTTTAGAGTGAACAACCACACTAAAAGAGGTCTAGATATACTTCTTTCATAAAACTAAAAAAACATCTTATATTTTAAAACGGAGGGAGTATCTAGAATAGATCTACATATTGGGGACTCACTGAAACGAATTTAGCTCCGCTTGATTGGTTGTTTATGTTTGATTCAGCCTTTTTGTGTTGTAAAGTTCGGAGAAATGTTTCAGACTAGTTAATTAAGCCTTGATGATTGGTGCGATGGAGATGTGCAGACAAAAAAAAGTGGATGCCCCCATTGTAGAAGTCGTAGTGACCGTTCAAAAGAAATGATCTGCACACCACAGCTCGCCAAACAAACAATATTTTTTTTTGGAAAATAGTAGTATGTATTAATATCATGAGAACCAGACAAACAACTGGATGGTACATACGTATCGCAACAAATAATTAACCCTATTCGGTGTGTGACGTGCTGAAGAAAACCGAGCATTAGTTATATCCGAGGTGGCAAAGAAATCTGAAATACGGAATCACCATGCACTACGGGAAAACAAGCTAGGCGCCGACGACCAGCTCCCGTCGGCGTAGCCCACGAATGCCGTCAGCGTTTTGCCCCGCAGGCATAGACCCGGCGTAAGAAAAACCGTCGGTGTAGCACCTACGGGGCCCACATCGACGGTTAACTGCCGTTTAGTATGGTGGTAGATACGCCGACGGCTCTGCCGTCGGCCTAGGTTGATGGCCATTTGGTATGGTGGTAGCTATTGTATTCCTTTTTTTCAAAATTGTCCAGTGCCGCATAAGTACTTGCTTCTTGAATAGATACCGGTACCGGTCATGAAGGCATGGCCCTTCTCAAGTCAAGTGTAGAAGCGAAATCCGTTGAGCAAGAAGCCAGTGAAAATTTTGATTTTTTTGACTCATTAATCTCACAAGCGTCTTTTTTAAATTGCTTAACTCGTTAACCTCACACGTGTCTTTTTAACTCTAAGTACGATTAATCTCCTGTCAAATTGCACTCATGGTCAAACGTTCCGATTGGTGATCCATCCTCGGACTACTCCAGCCAAAGCACAATTAACTTCTCTACTGCTTTCGGTTGAGCTTCCAATAAGAAAATTAGACCTTACTGATAATACCATATCAATCGTATTAACCCTTGGACCATATCAGGCCGCGGAAGCTGAGCAGTAGCAGCTAGGCAAGGAGAAATCAATGTTGCTGGTCCGGCGGCCGCGGTTCGCGCCGGAGTTGGACGGGATCGACTGTTTCGAGACCATCGTCTGGCGCTAGCTAGGGAATCGCGAGATGATCTCTGTTGTGATCCAGCCGTGTGGTGTTCGCCAGAACGGCGCGTTGTCTCGTTTCTTACTGAGGCCACAAGTCATACAGAGTTGCCTGTATAAGTGTAACCAAATTATTTCATTTTTAGATTCGTAAGAAAATGGCCTTCCTGTCCACATTCATTCGTATTATAACGAAACAAACTCACAGTTCGTCATGATTGATCGTTCGGATCAGCCTCTGTTTTGCAAAGTTTAGAAAATGTTGCAGAATAGCTCTTGCCCTAAACTATGGAACGAATAACAGCATCAGACATCCAACAAATATCAAAGACTAGCGAGCTGTCTCTTACCGAGACCACAAGTTGTACAGAGTTGCCTGTAGCTTTTTGGCGGCTATGTAACAACACTAGTGTGTCCTGAAAGCAAAATTGGTTTAAAGCTCTCGTCACACTGTATGTCAAAGACAACCCGTTAATAGCGGGTGGCATACTGCGTGGATTCATCAGTGGACACGATGCTACTGATCACGAACTGTGCTACATCCTCTAAGTACTGGTTCATTTCCCGACATCTCTAATTCTCAGATGTTTGTGTTTCTCTTTTCTTCTCTGCTCAACTTCTCTCTTCGTGTGCTTTATACTTGTTTGCAGTCCAACATGTCGTAACGAGAGAGCAAAGCGTAGATAGACTAGTAGACACCCTATCCGCTCATGTGTGAATATAGACGTATATATGAAAACCTTGTTCACAAAATTCAAGGTTGGTAGTGCATTTAGATTTTTTTACATTGTTCATTTGTGATATTCCTTTCTTATTGGTCAAATATGTGTTCGTATTACTAATAAAGTTTCATATGATTTCTAAATATCCATGGACTATATAGTGCTTTGCTTTCTCGTATAAATGTTTGCCAATTTTTTTGCATAATAAACCGATCACTCTAGGGTTTCATTAGTTGTGAGACAGTAAATATTGCTCTGATACCACGTGGACACACAAAGAACAAGCTTAGGTGCAAATGTGGACGGTGTAGTTTTAGATGTAAGACATCGAATGCCCGACTTTAACATGTATAACGCCAAGAGAGCAACGACATACAAGCCTGAAGATTAAGTGATCACCTAGAGTTTGGAGTACAAACCAATAAAGAGATGCATAAAGTACAACTTAAGACAACAAATAGAAAGCATAGACAGCATAGAGCTTCCTGAGCATAGAGATCGATGATCTCCTACATGATCAAGAAAGCCATCAATCCTTTGAAGCGAAGTCAGAGAGCATGTAAGAAACTATCGGCCACACTGCAGTTGTTGCATGAATCAATCTAGCATGGCAAGGTGCTGGCCTTCTTGATCCTACCACAGCAAGGGGACACAAATTTAACGTGGAAAAACCTCTCAAACAAAGAGAGGAAAAACCACGGGTGTCAACCAGCAAAATTTTACTATAACAGAGAGTGTTTACACAACGCCGGCGATTTTCGCAGATGCAACTTAACCTAGCCGGTGGCTTACGAGAGGTATATATATAATGGTGGAAACCTAGGTCTTCAACGATCTGTACCGCGGGGGAACGGGCCTCGTTCCACAACATCAGAAGTTAGCCTTCTTAATGAATTTGGATCATACTTTAACAAAGGGAGCAGCAGACGTTGCCGACAGTCGTATAAACACCGACGGCCAAATGTCGGGGCGTCGGCGTAGTAGAAGAACACCCATGGCCAAATAACCTCGTCTGCACAAGGACACCGTTAGCATAGAGAAGGGTGCAGACTCACCAGTTATCCTATAGCGTGTACAGTGTCTCGCTAATATCATATATTAAGACTGATGCTCGCTTGGTTAAGAGCCCTCGACATGGCTCTGCCATCCATCAGAAGTTGAAAAACTTAAGAGAACCTACTAAAATAAGATACAAAAGGAAGAAAGAACAATCGAGAGATTGCCACTATCCGCGCAAGTGGTAACCATGGCATGGAATCAGTTGAGCCTGGCTTAATCCTGCACGAAAAAGTTCGGCCTAATGTCCAGCTTCATATCCGACGGCGATCTCTGCTCAAACTTCTTCTCCTCATGCTGCTTCTTGCCCCCACCGCTGAGCATGGCCTTTTGGACCCTGCGCTCGTTAGCAGCAAGGATCGCACCTGGGCTGCTGGGTTTGGTCGTCGTGGTGGAGAGGACGACCAGGCCGAACCGGCAGGCTGGCAGGTAGAGGCGTAGCAGTAGCTGGGCTTGGTGAAATCACAGTTGCTAGTGCAGAGTTCGACGAGATCCAAGGGAGTGTTTGGTTGGGCCAATGCCTGTTTCTCGCATGGCGCGGGAAGTAATAAGCCCGTTTGGAGAGCTAGGTCGCATGGAAGTGTTGCATTGTATGGTTCTTAAAGCAGGCCAAAACTTGGCCCACTGGGAACACCGATTTTGGCCGTTTCCACGGGGCTAGGCCCTAGCGAGCGTCGCGTGTCGACCGCTTGCACGCGTGGGGAAGGGCGGGAGATGGGAAGTTTTCGCCTTAACTCCTAGACCACTCCGCTCACCGCCCAGTTCCAGTTCCAGTCCTGTCACCCCGATTCCCAACCATGGCTGCTGCTCCTCCTCCCTCCCCCCGTTCGGCGGCCCCCACATCGGCGAGGTGAGTGCGCATAGCCTATGGGTGGCCGTTCAACTAGACATGGTCGCCGATGGCGGTGAGGCGGCCCTCGCGAGGGTGCTCAGGGCTCCCGCACCCATCTGCACGTGGAACTCATGCGGCATTGGCGGCGACCACGGTAGCGGCGGCAACGTCGCCTACATCCGTGAGGACGCCGCATCTGCAGCCAAGCAGGCTGGTAAAGCCCCCGCCATAGTCGGGGTTACCCTTGACTATTTTGATAGGGTTTTTCCGCCCATGATGGCGGCCCCAACCTTCATAGCCAGAGCTTCTTCTCTCGCCCCAGTGGTGCCGTCTACTGCACCATCGTCATCGATGGAGCCATCGCCTACTAGGGTAAGTTCTCGATCTACATAGCGGTTAGTGTTTGGCCCCAAATCGACAGCAGTTAGGACTTGATCTTCGGTAGTTGTAGAGAGATTTGTGGTTTATCGCATTATGTAGCAACATAGTTCATAGTGTGCACACAAATTTTGGGATTTAATTTAGCTGATTCCTCAATTTGGGTGTTGTCCTAGGGCATTGCTCGATTGGGGATTCATAGTCGAATCCTCAAATTGGTTGCTGTCCTAGGGCATTGCCCAATTTGGGGTACTAGGTAGTTGTACTCCATGTTTGTACCATGTGCATTGCCAAATTAGGCATTGTACTCCATGTTTTGATCATGCGCATTGCCAAATTGGGCAATGCTGCTAGCTGCCAAGTCGTTGCTGACCTTGTTTTGCTTCATGCCAAGGTGGTCAAGTTCGAATGCGAGACTGTCGGGAGGGGCTGGCACCCCCCACCGGGTTTTACCGATGTTCTCCCAACCAACCGCTGGGCACTGAAGCCCATGGTCATCGGCAGGGTGGAGGCGGCTTCATAGCCGCAAAGCAAGAAGGGCCAGCAGCCGAAGCTTCACCACTACCCAATCGCCGAGGTCCCTCATTGCTTCATCATCTAGCTGGACACGGCGGACCTCCACATGTTGGTGATCCCGCATGTGTTCTAGTTCGGCCTGAGGACCTAAATCAAACAACCGTTGTTGTGCGTCGTGCAGGTCACAGCCTGCCGTTGATGTGCTGAGTGGGTGTAGGTGGACTGGTTAGCTGGCTAGGTTGCCTTTAGGAAGAACTAGCCGGAGCTGGTGTACAAGTACGACCTGGAGAGCGACGATGTCGTCGAGTTCAAGCTCAAGGCCTTCGTCATCAAGATGACGATCTACAAGGCCGGCTCCTCCAGCACCAGGCAGTACACCTGCCCAGACCACGGCTAGCCGGCGACGGCCTTCATGTCGATGCTTGTGTAAGTTTGTAAGTAGTAGTATTAGTAGTTGCTGATAGACAACTTGTGATGATGAACTAAGTAGGACGATGGTTCTTTTGATCAGGGGAGAAAACCCCTCACTAGTAGAAAATGGGCCTTTGGTTCGGGCCACTAGTCCCGGCCGTGGCTAGGGCCGGGACTAATGGTCCGAACCAGACGGCCCGAGGAGGCCGAGGCACTTTGTCCCGGTCCGTAAGGAACCATTTGTCCCGGTTTGGACAAATAGGTCTAGGCCGGCGCGTGTGCTCCTGGCAGAACCTTTAGTCCCGATTTGTATCTCAAACCGGGACTAATGGCTTGGCCCTATATATATATGCACCCAGCCCTCCACTCTCTCCTGTTTTTTTCCTATGTGAGAGGTGGGTATAACTTTGTGCTAACTTTTTTTCTTCATATGCACTAGAGATCTTCGGTGAAATGCCTGTTAGAGTGATGCCACTTGAGTTCACACAAGACAAAATATGATATGAGGTGTCAGAGCGACACTTAAGGTTTCTCCTCTTTGTTTTGAAGTGTCCTAAAAGGTTAGCAGCTATTTTCTCGTTTTGACTGCGTGGTACTAATTTAAGCATCGTGATTGCGTTTAATATATATGCATGGTTGTATGATGCAGATGAGCCACCCATGGATGTACGGTGACCGACGCTCTGACACTTACAGAGAAGGCGTGCGTTCTTTTCTCCTTGTGGCCGAGACGAACAAGCGGCGGGATGGTTTTATGTGTTGTCCATGTGTTGAATGTCGGAATGAGCAGGCTCACACTTCCTCAAGAGTCATTCAGAGCCACCTCCTTCGGTCCGGTTTCATGTCCGGCTATAATGTTTAGACCAAGCACGGAGAAAGAGGGGTTATGATGGAAGACGGCGATGAAGAAGAGAACGATGGTGACAACTACCGATCTATGTTCCCTGAATACGATGATACCGCACTTGAAGATAATGAAGAAGAAGGGGGTGAAGAACGGGAACCATATGAGCCCGTTGATGATTTTGGTCGGGTCATTAGTGATGCAAGGCGAGACTGCGACACAGAAAAAGGAGAGGTTGCAGTTCGAGCAGATGTTACAGGACCACAACACATTTCTGTATCCAACTTGTGAAGATGACCAGAAGAAGCTGGATAGCACACTGGAATTGTTGAAGTGGAAGGTAGAGACCGGTATGACTGACTCGGGATTTGAAAATTTGCTGGTAATAATGAAGAAGCTGCTTCCAAGAAATAACCAATTGCCCTCCAGTACGTACAAAGCAAAGAAACTTGTCTGCCCTCTAGGATTAGATGTGCAGAAGATACATGCATGCCCTAATGACTACATCCTCTACCGTGGTGAGAAGTACAAGAATATGGATAAATGTCAGGTATGCACTGTATTGCGGTATAAGATCAGAAAAGATGACCCTGGTGATGTTGAGGGCGAGCAACCCAGGAAGAGGGTTCCTGCCAAGGTGATGTGGTATGCTCCTATAATACCACGATTGAAACGTTTGTTCAGAAATAAAGAGCATGCCAAGTTGTTGCGATGGCACATGGAAGACCGTAAGAAAGACGGGATGTTGAGGCACCCTGCTGATGGTCGGCAATGGAGAAAAATCGAGAGAGACTTCCCAGACTTTGCTGGTGACGCAAGGAACTTATGGTTTGGTCTAAGTACCGATGGCATGAATCCTTTTGGGGAGCAGAACTGCAGTCACAGCACCTAGCCCATGACTCTATGTATCTACAACCTTCCTCCTTGGTTGTGCATGAAGCGGAAGTCCATTATGATGCTAGTGCTCATCCAAGGCCCGAAGCAACCCGGCAACGACATTGATGTGTACCTAAGGCCATTAGTTGATGAACTTCTATAGTTGTGGGCCAAACCAGGTGTACGTGTGTGGGATGAGCACAAACAGCAGATTTTTGACCTACAAGCATTGCTGTTCGTAACCATCAATGATTGGCCTGCTCTTAGTAACATTTTAGGACAGACGAACAAAGGATACAATGCATGCACACATTGTTTAGATGAGACTGAATGTATATATCTGGATAAATGTAGAAATAATGTGTACCCGTACAATCGTCATTTTCTTCCGCCCAGTCATCCCTTAAAGAAGAAAGGCAAGCATTTCAATGGCAAGGCAGAAACCCGGACGAAGCCTGTCCCCCGTAGTGGTGCTGATGTATTTGGTATGGTCAAGGATTTGGATGTAATCTTTGGAAAGGGTCCTGGAGGACAACCTATTCCGAAAGACCCCATTACCGGACACGCACCCATGTGGAAGAAGAAATCTATATTTTGGGAGCTACCCTATTGGAAAGTGCATGAGGTCCGCTCTGCAATCGACGTGATGCACCTGACGAAGAATCTTTGCGTGAATATTCTAGGCTTCCTGGGCTTGTATGGGAAGTCAAAAGATACCCCGGCAGCACGGGAGGACCAGCAACATCATAAAGGACGAGACGACAAGCATCCAGGGCAGTTTCAAGGGCTTGCCAGCTACGCTCTTACCAAAGAAGAGAAGGAAATCTTTTTTGAAGTCCTTTTCAGTATCAAGGTCCCGTCTGGCTTCTCGTCGAATATAAAGGGAATAGTAAATATGAAAGAGAAAAAATTTCAAAACCTAAAGTCTCATGAATGCCATGTGCTTATGACGCAATTGCTTCTGGTTGCATTGAGGGGAATTCTACCAGAAAATGTTCGACTAGCCATTGTGAAGGTATGTGCATTCCTCAATGCAATTTCTCAGAAGGTAATCGATCGAGAAAGTCTATCAGGGTTACATATTGATGTGGTCCAATGTCTAGTCAGCTTCGAGTTGTTGTTCCCGCCATCCTTCTTCAATATTATGACGCACCTCCTAGTTCACCTAGTCGAAGAGATTAGAATTCCCGGTCCTGTGTTTCTACACAGTATGTTCCCCTTCGAGAGGTTCATGGGAGTCTTAAAGAAATATGTTCATAACCGTGCTAGGCCAGAAGGAAGCATCTCCAAGGGCTATGGAACAGAGGAGGTCATTGAGTTTTGTGTTGACTTTCTTCCTGACCTTAAGCTGGTTGGTGTTCCTGAATCTCGGTATGAGGGGAGGATGACTGGAAAAGGCACACTAGGAAGGAAATCAATGGTATGTAGGGACGGGCATTCTTTCACTCAAGCACACTACACAGTTCTACACAATTCCACCGTGGTGGCTCCGTATATCGAGAAACACAAGAATATTCTACGCTCCGAAAACCCGGGGAAGCCTGAAACCTTGATTAAAGGGGAACACGAGAAGAATTTTGGCAATTGGTTGCAGACACATCTCATGAATAACACCACTGTTGGAGATGAGTTGTACTCGTTGTCCAGGTTACCATCTTCGACTATATGTACTTTCCAAGGGTACAAGATAAATGGGAATACATTTTACACGATCGCCCAAGATAAAAAGAGCACCAACCAAAACAGTGGTGTCCGCTTTGATGCAACAGATGACAATGGGCAGATTGACACATATTATGGGTACATAGAGGAGATATGGGAACTTGACTATGGACCTACTTTTAAGGTCCCTTTGTTTCGGTGCAAATGGATCAAGCTGACAGGAGGCGGAGTACATGTAGACGAAAAGTACGGCATGACAACAGTGGATCTCAACAATCTTGCGTACATGGATGAACCATTCGTCCTAGCCAACGATGTGGCTCAGGTTTTCTATGTGAAGGACATGTCTACCAAACCGAGAAAAGGGAAAGATAAGCAAAAGAGTACAGAATATGATGAGCCAAAGCGCCACATAGTTCCTTCAGGGAAAAGAAACATCGTGGGAGTGGGTGACAAGACAGACATGTCAGAAGATTACAATAAGTTTCATGAAATTCTGCCCTTCAAAGTGAAAACTGACCCAAGCATCCTGTTAAATGATGAAGATTCTCCATGGCTACGGTGCAGAAGAAAACCACAACACTAGATGTTGGTGATGTGTAATAATGTATTAAACCTTTTATTTGAGACATAAATCTATGTAATGTATTAAACCTTTTATTTGAGACATAAATCTATGTAATGTATTAAACCTTTTATTTGAGACATAAAGGTCCCCTTTCATGTAATACATCTTGCTCAATCAAACTAGACGTTGACGACCGGGTTCTGAGCCGCGGTAGGTGATGACACAAAGAGAAGGAACCATCACAAGAGAAGGAACCCACAAACACTAAGGATACATAGCACAACTGAAAATTAAGATACATAGCACAACTGAGTAGTGGTTCATGATGGCCATCCGGCGCTCCACACCTAGAGGGACAGGAGGGACCGGCACGCCTCCGGCGCTCAACATCCAGCCGGTGGGGACGCGGTAGCCCGGTGGGCAGGTGTAGTTCGAGGCGCAAAGCGCCTCCGCCTCCCGGGTGGTTAGAGATACGATGGAAGCCATGGGAAGAGAATGATGAGTCTAGATGTGATATGTAAATGGAGGCCAAGCGTACATATATATACTGAAAAAATGGCGGGAAGACAGAGGTGGGAACCGGTGGAAAGCGCGGGAACGAAGTGGCGCGGGAAACTTTCATCCTGGGTGAGGGCTCAAACCGGGACAAAAGATGGGGGGCCTTATCTGGGGGAGGCTTATCTGGGAGGGCCTTATCTGGGGGTTGGCTAACCTTTAGTACCGGCTGGTGGGTGCAACAGGGACTAAAGGTGGTTTTTGTGTCATCTAACAAAACTGTCGGTGGGATAAGGACGCGTGGGTAACCTTTAGTACCGGGTGGGGGCTCAAACCGGGACTAAAGCTGTCGGTAGGATAAGGACGCGTGGGTGGACGCACTGCTCGATGAGATAAAGCATGTAGCGCACGACGCCCTGTCGGAGGAAGAAGACAAAGTAGAAGCGGCGCCGTGCCTATAAAAGGAGCATCGATACGCCATGGCAAGCAACTCAACAAGCCAACATGGATGGAGAGTTTCATCCCCATGGATGGAGGAAAGGGTTGGGAAATCTCTCGTGGCAGAACTTCTCGAAGATGCCCTTGGTGCACACGCCCTATGGCATCTTTGAAAGTTCCGCCTCGGAAAATATTTTCCTGCTAGCCCGTGAAAGACTCCATCTCCGCCTCCCTGGGGTTAGAGGTATGGTGGAAGCCATGGGATAGAGTGGAGAGAGGCGGCAGATATGAGTCTAGATGTGCTATGGCAACGACCAAGCCAACATGGATGGAGAGTGTCATCCCCATGGATGGAGGAAAGGGTTGGGAAATCTCCCGTGGAGGAACTTCTCAAAGATGCCCTTGGTGCACACGCCCTATGGCATCTTCGGAAGTTCCGCCTCGGAAAATATTTTCCTGCTAGCCCGTGAAAGACTCCATCTCTGCCTCCCTAGGGTTAGAGGTATGGTGGAAGCCATGGGATAGAGTGGAGAGAGGCGGTAGATATGAGTCTAAACCCTAAACCCTAAGTCAGAGGAGGGAACCCAAAACCCTAAGTCAAAGGAGGGAACCCTAAACCCTAAACCAAAAACCCTAAACCCTAAACCAAAAACCCTAATACCTAAACCCTAAACCCTAAAGGGTCTACGATCTAGAAGAGAACGGGCGGGAAGAAAACGGGCGGGAAAAAATAAGGCGGGGTAGACGATCCGGGTCCCCCGGTCTAGGGTTTCGCCGGAGGAAGACCACCGGAGCGTCGGAATCACATGAAAATGGCAAAATGGTTAATAGTTTGACTAGTTAGAATAATTATTTTATAAAACAGAAAATTGATTTGAATCACTTATTCAAAAATATGCAAAATATAATAGTTAATGCATTTTTAAATTGAAAATGGCAAAATGGTTATTAGTTTCACTAGTTAGAATAATTATTTTATAAAACAGAAAATAGATTTGGATTACTTATTCAAATTCAAGAACTTTTCATGTTGAAATTTTTCTCAAATTCATAAGTATGCAAAAACTGTAAAATTCAAATGTTTAAAAAATATGCTAATTGAATTTTTTTTAAACAGGCGCGCCCCTGGGATGAAAATTAGGAAAAAGGGACCTTTACTCCCGGTGCGTGCTACACACCGGGACTAAAGGTGTGGCGTTGGCGCGCGCCTGTTGGGCTGGGCCGAAAACCCTTTAGTCCCGGTGGGTGGCACGCACCGGGATTAAAGGGGGGGACCTTTAGTCCCGGTCCGTATAACGCACGGGGCTAAAGACCCTTTAGTCTCGGTGCGTTATACGGACCGGGACTAAAGATCCCCCACTATACATTTGGCACGCCCCTTCTTCTCCCCGCGCGCACCTTCTTCTCCCCACGCAGAGCACCCCCCCCCCCCCCACGCGCGAGGACGACCTAACGCCGTGGCAGGCTGTCCGATTCTCCGGCCGCCACCACCCCAACCGCCGCCGCCACCGTCCCCAACCGCCACTCCAGCCGCCGCCGCGCGCCCCTGCCAGAGGTACCCCGCGCCCCTCCCCTTCGCTCCCCCGTCCGGCTACGCGACGACGCGGCGGCGCCGGCACTGTAGGCAAGCAGGCCGGGCCGGCCCCTCCCCTTCGCTCCCCCCGCGCGCGCTGGTCGGCTGGCGCCTGGCTGGCGGCTTTTTTTTTAGAATTGTAATATTATTACTAGTGTAATATAGGAATTATTACTAGTGTAATATAGGAATTAGTAGTAGTGTATATTAGGAATTATTAGTAGTGTAATATAGGAATTATTATTAGTAGTGTATATTAGGAATTATTAGTAGTGTAATATAGGAATTATTATTAGTAGTTTATATTAGTAGTAGTGTATATTAGGAATTATTAGTAGTGTAATATAGGAATTATTATTAGTAGTGTATATTAGTAGTAGTGTATATTAGGAATTATTAGTAGTGTAATATAGGAATTATTATTAGTAGTGTATATTAGTAATAGTGTATATTAGTAGTGTAGTATTTGTAGTGTATATAGGAATTATTATTAGTAGTGTATATTACAGAATTGTAATATTATTAGTAGTGTATATTAGTAGTGTAGTATTAGTAGTGTATATAGGAATTATTATTAGTAGTGTAGCCGGACTTAGGGTTAGGGTGGTAGTGCTCGCGGGCCATCGGACTTAGGGTTAGGGTGGTAGTGCTCGCGGGCAGCCGGACTTAGGGTTAGGGTGGTGGTGCTCGCTGGCCACCGGACTTAGGGTTAGGGTGGTAGTGCTCGCGGGCCCCAGACTTAGGGTTAATGTGGTAGTGCTTGCGGGCCCCCAGACTTAGGGTTAAGGTGGTGGTGCTCGCGGGCAGCCGGACTTAGGGTTAGGGTGGTGGTGCTCGCGGGCAGCCGGATTTAGGGTTAGGGTGGTGGTGCTCGCGGGCCACCGGACTTAGGGTTAGGGTGGTAGTGCTCGCGGGCCCCCGGACTTAGTATTATTGTAGCAAATTGCGTGTTCATATTATTGTTTAGTATTATTTTATGCAGCAATATTGAATGAAAAATGTTATTGTGTGCATTTTGTAGAAAACTATGGATCCAATCCATAGAGACCTAGCACAGGAAGAAATTCTCGAGGATATGATCAACGACACCCCCCATGTTGATCCACCCGAATCTCCGTCGATTTATCTGAACCCCTCCGGTGAGGGAGAGGAGGTCGACCGAAATGATCAAGGAGAAGCCGACGGCTCCGGTGGTGGAGAAGCCAACGGCGAGGTATATATATGAAGTCTGGTGATCAGTAGATGCATTAACTGAGTTGTATATATATATAAATTGACGAATGTTTCTTCTCTTAGGCCTCCACATCGAGCAAAAAATATTCCAAACGAGGCCCGGCCAAAAAGTTGGACGCATCTACGCGTTATACAATTACGCGGGTATCACCACGGGGTGAACTGGTGGAACTCGAAAAGGCTAAAACTGTATTTAAACAACAATGCGGAGTTATGGTTAGGGATCGCATCGCGATCACTGTTCAAGAGTGGAATAAGACCAAAGGGGCGAAAGAGGGTGAGTATGCCGTCGATAGGTGCAAAGAGGGTCTTTGGAATGACCTCATGACACATTTCACCCTGCCAGAATGTGAGGATGATGCCGACACAGCTGCATTGAGGAAGAAAGTCAAGCAGTGGACTCTTACGAAGATGGCCGAACTATTCAAGAACTGGAAGAAAGCATTATGGCAAAAGTATCAGAAGACGAAGAAGACTCCTAAATTTGAATGTTATCTAACGAAGCAGCAGGCTAACTGGGATGCATTTGTGAAGTACAAGGAGTCACAACCTGCTATGGAAATGTCGGAAAAAAACAAGAAAAATGCCGCGATGAAGAAATATCACCATCACCTAGGGCCAGGGGGCTACGCGGCTGCCATGCCAAAGTGGGATGCTAAAGAGAATGAGCTGCTTGCTAAAGGGATCACTCCAGAACCAATACGTGAAGAACGGGATCTGAGGGCAAGGAATTGGTTCCTTGGGCATGGGAGTGAGTATGACGAAAGTACAGGGGACCTTATTTGCAGTGACGGGATTAGGATACCCCGGGATACATGGCAGAAAGTGGTGAAGGAGATTAAAGCGGGGACAACAAAGTTCCGTCCCGATAGAGAGAAAGACTTGCTGACAAAGGTCCTCGGGAATGACGAACGCGGAGGACGTGTATGAGGCCTTGGCCCTAGTTATACGTTGGAGATGGGGTTTCCCAAAGACAGAGATACTTATAGGAGCCGAGAGAGAGCAAAGCGGCGCCGACAGGAGGAGGAGGGAGACAGGTTAACCGAGTTGCTAGGAACACTTCGAATGCATCAGCAACAGATTGACGAACTTCGAGGAGCAGCGCGCCTGCAAGATCCTGTACTCGATATTACCGCCGTCCCATCTCAGTGGAAAAGCAGCGTGGCTGAATCGGAGGTCCCTTCTGACGATGCACGTATGGTAGATGGTGGTCCCGGCTACCCCGTGGATGGTATCAAGGAGCAGGCATCTTGTGAGCTCCATCAGAAGGTGAAGAACCTATCCATCAAGGTGGCGGTCGGATGTGCTTTACCTTGTCCACCTGGCGCACGCTGGCATGGCCGTGAGATTCCAGATGGCTATGCTAAAGTTGGTGTGGATGAAATCGCAATGGGGTGGGACTCAATGGAGCTTGACATCCCTGGACCTGAAGGTGAGAGGACACTCGGAGAAGTACTAGGTGGTATCATTCTATGGGACAAGAACAACATCAAGCTTCCAGGCTGGACGCCAAAGCCAACACCGCCTCCGAGTGGTCGCATGTCACCATCACCTCCAAGAAGCCCACCCCATGACTACGACCACCACAGCCCGAGTCCATCTCGATCTTCGCCGCAGCCTCCGATTAGTACTAAACGACGCAGGAGCCCAAAACGAGAAATGTCGCCCCTCCCAAGAGTACCTCATAAGAATCTTCCTATCAGACCTGACAATCGTACTGACGAGGAAACCGACATGATCGTAAAGGCCGAATGTGTTGCGCAGCTTCAAAAGAAGAAACCCGAGCCCGCCCCGGTATACACCGAGAAGCAAAAAAGTGTATGCACTTTCTTTTCTAAACACAAAATCGCAATATGACTTGCACCATAAGCCAGATGACTATCGACGAACACTTCAGAAGGAAGTGAAGAAGAGCAAATCAAGTAGAAGTGCAAGCGGGAGCAAATCATCAAGTCAAAGTGCAACCGGGAAAAGAAAGGACGTCCCCCAGCTCGAGGAACAGGCCAAAAAATCGATCCCACCCCTCAAGGTGGTATGCCATGACATTCCCCAGCAAAATATGGAAGAAGCTGCGAAGCTTGCGGCCTCTATGAATGTGACTGTTGAGGAATTGCTAGGTTCCCAGGACGACAAGTTACCCAAGGCTCAGGTAGTCCCTACATATGTCCCAGGGAAGCCTCTGGTCAGCTTTGAGCAGTTCCAACAACTGCCAACACAAATGTGTAGTTTACATAAATGGTACTTGAAAGCCGTAAAGGAGGAGAGAATAATGATCGTGGCGAAAGTCCCACATGACTACTACTTCCGAAAAGAAGAGGTCCATGTTGAGTTTCCAGAACTCTTCCAGTTATACATTTTCGACGCCCTCGACAAAAGTCTCATGAGTTGCTATTGTCTGTAAGTTGTTGAATTCATTGTCTATATATAAGCTGTTCATTTTTTTCAGTTGTTCAGTTCATTGCATGTAATTATCCTTATTATATCCTTTTGTACTCTATTATTATGCAGAATGAAGATCATGGAATATAAAAGAAGGTCAATCTTCAGTGTTGGGTTCATTGACCCAGATAAAATACATTGTCAGACGCTAAAGGATAAACCCGAGGACACACAGGAAAACCTTCTAAGGTTTCTAACGGAGCAAAATTTCTGTGACCACATATTGTTTTCTTACAATTTCGCGTGAGTGTCTTACTCTATTGTACACATTCTCTTTTGTTTACTCGATGTTAAGTGTAATTGATGAGTTACTGATGTATATATAAACGTGTACAGTTTCCACTAGATTCTCATGGACATTCAACTTGATAAGGGAAGAGTTAAAGTCATGGACACATTAAAGAGACCCCTGGAACAGTTTAGTGACATGCATGACATGCTCCAGAGGTAATTTTCGCGCTACAGCGGTCTCTTTCGTTGATTTCCTGAGATATCACGTAATAAATAACTCATTTATTTTCTTTACCGGGCAGGGTTTGGAACCAGTTCAAGAGTGCGGTTACGGGTGACTTCAGTGAGAAGCTGACGTTTAAGACGGTCTCGGTAAGTAGTACGCGCATCTCTTTACTTCTAGTTTCAATACAATTATGATGCTGGATTATTATTTTGATTGAATACTATTCTCGTAAAGTGCACGAGGCAGCCACCGAAGATGAATCTATGTGGATTCTACGTTTGCGAGTTCATTCGCACGTTTACCAGTGAGCTGAATGATTATGGAGTCAATGTAAGCAATACATTCATAACATTATTTTTATTACCGTCACTTTTTGTTATCATGATTGATATTCATATTGATCTCCTTTTCTTATATAGTTCGAGAAAATGCGGGATCAGCTCCTACCACAGCAACGCGTAGTAGCAATTGCTGAAGAACTGGCAGGATTCTTGATGAACGGGATGATAGATGACGCTGGAGAATTTAGTGTGAATAGGCGCCGATGATCCCCGACCGTGTAATTGAATAGACGGGCTCTAGTCCCGATAATTGTGATCTCCATGTGTAACTATCATGTATATATTTGTATGCTCGATCTTAAGTATCTTATGTATGCACGAACATGTACGGTATGTGGTAGCGTAGAAAACTATTTTGAAATGAAAAAAAAGATACAAATTCAATTCTCTGCCGCGGCAGAGAAAGTGCCTAAAATTCTGCCGCGGCAGAGAAACATTTGTCCCGGTTCGTAATACGAACCGGGACTAATGGGGGGCACCCAGCGCCCGCAGAGACAGCCACGTGGATGCCCATTGGTCCCGGCTGGTAAGAGGGCCGGGACTAATGGGTGGGCCTTTAGTCCCGCCCCTCCAATCCCGGTTACCAGGACCGGGACTAAAGCCCCTTATGGGCCGGGACTGGAGGCCCGTTTTCCACTAGTGCCTAGTGGTGGTTCAGGGGCATCCCATGCCCCAACTGATGGTTTGTTTCATCAGGGGTTAAGCCCCTAGTGCTTGAGGGACAGGCGATGCCCCTACTATTGGTTCTTTTGATCAGGGTGAAGTTTACAATCCCTGATTGCTATCTGCGTGTGATAGTTAAGACTGCTATGGTGTAGCTAGCAATGTTTATGTCTGCATATGGCTGTTGTGGTTATCATTTAGCTCGCAATGTGTTGTGTGTGCATATGACTATTCTTATGATCATGTGTTGTGTGTGCTGTGGTGGTGAGATCACCAAAATTTGAAATGGGTGATCATAACTCATGTGATCAAATGCAAAGCACCACACCAAAGGCCTATGAAATACACCAGCAGAGAAAAAAGACAAGAATCTAGGCAACTAAACAACTGGGCCTATTTGCAGGAAACAAAAATGCAGGAAGCCAAACAACTTGCCCGAGTTGGCCCAAGTCTAATCCCCCCCCATGCAGCACCCAGCGGGCCAAGTGACAAAAACGGAAAATCTTTGGTCGAGCAACGAAACGCGCCCCAAAAGATAGGAGTCGTGCTACGGTACTCCCCCTTGAATACTTGAAAAGGCTAATCCGTCTCAATTTTTTTGGCCACGCCTATGTCAGTTCGGATAGGTAACTAGCCTATACAAGGTTTGATTTGAAGTACAAAACTAGATCCATAAAAGCCCAAATTTTAAACACCCCATATTCCCTAGGTGTTACTTGACTGCCATTGCCGATGTTTCAACAAAACTTTCGCCGCTGATCACGCCATCCTTCCGCACTTGTGATGGACCGAGTGTGCAGTGCTACATCTCCATAACTCCAGCCATACGTTGCGCTTCGGCTAGAGTTGATCTTCCCAACCATGGTATTACGAGGATATCATCGAAGAACGTTTGATGCTGGAGGTGGTTGACAAGACAGCGGCAACATCCATTCATGGTCGCCTAATCTCTCCAAAGAATCGAAGTAGGAAGCTGTCATTGGTCAAATATACTCCCTCAGTTTTAAAATATAAAAGATTTTAGCTTTTGTGAAATGAAGGTATCTAGACATCTTTTAATGCGTAGGTTCACTCCGAACCTAAATAATAAAATATGTTTAGATACATTTGTTTTACAAAACATAAACATCATATATTATGGAACGAAGGGAGCACGATACAATCATACAAAGCGAAACAGATACACTCATATTGAGATGTGATCTACATAAGATACATAGTGTTAACGGCTACCATTTTGCTTCCAAATTAAATAAACACCATCATACCCTTAAATATGAAGGGTACGGTTTAATCTCCACGGTCAACGAATTTAGGGGTGGAGCACCGAAGCGAAAATGAAAATAAAGAGGGTCAAGCCTGTTTGCCCAGGCAAAGTACTCAAGTTGACTAATTAGCCAAAATATGAGCACTAGCTCGCTAATATCACCACGAGAAACTCCCGTGCAAGCTTATCGAGGAGGCTATTAGCATCAGGAGCTGCGTCAGATCGATCCGAGGTAGAGAGTACGTATAGTGAAGTGCACTGGATTCGCTGAGGTAGGATCGTTTCTTTCGCGATGTCTCTCATTCTCATATGTTTATTTGGGAGATGGCTATTCGGCTTACGGGTGCATTTATACCCATTATAAGAAAACATATTTTAAATATCAAAAAAAATGGAAAAAAGTCTATATATACATCCAAATATTTTATGTTCCTCCACAAATTTTTGGGATGAAAGAACACTCTACATGTGCCGTGCAATAAAGACAAAAAATATCTTGTGAATAGTCATATTCATGTGACATTTTTTGCCTTTTTATACATGACAGATAAAATGTTCCCTCAACCGAAAAACTTGTAAACGAATATAAAGTATTCGAATGTAAATGTAGACATTTGTTTCTGAATTTTTTTGACATTTTGAAATATATTTTATCACAATAGGTGTAAATGCACCCGTGAGCCAAAGGGGATTTCCGGTGTGTTGCTGCTCCCTAGTATTGAAATAAATGGAGTACACATCATGGTGTGGGTGCATAATTGGATCTATACCTATTGCCCATGAGAAATAAACAAGTATATATATATATATAAGGGAAGCATTATTGACACATGTGATGGTCGGTGAAGGATTTACTCATCTGTTAGTTGTTACTTTGTCTCATGAAATTTATTTATTGCTGCAATCGCCCAAACCAGCAATTGATATACTTGCTGACTGCGATAACTGATGATCTGGTAAAGTTTTGAAGACAATCGTAGGTGGCTCATTTCTGTGAATGGCAGTTGAAGAAGATAACGTAGGTTGCTCGGTTGTGTAATGGATTATAATATTTGATCAAATCATCCGTTGGGTTAACTAGGTCTCTCATATGACCCATGTTTCTTCCTTCAATAGAAGAAAACCGACGTTTGCATTGTGGATTTTCCTTGACATTTTCCCTTAGACATCACATAGGAGTTTCGTAACCTCAACTAGAATCTACTTAATTAATATAACTATATTGGTCATATTTATCTATACCCACTAATAAAGTATAGAGTGTTCCTCCTTGTTTCCATACTGTTTGATGTTCATCGTCATCTGGACGGACAAGTTATCGAAGTGTTGATCACAGGACATCGACAATAAGGAATGAGTAAAGAGAACATGCCGGGTAACGAGGATAACCTAGTGTTTCACCTCGGGTAATGTAAAGTATCAAAAAGTAATACAACGTGTATAGATAAG
Organism: Avena eriantha; assembly: GCA_910589775.1. Lineage (NCBI taxonomy): Eukaryota > Viridiplantae > Streptophyta > Magnoliopsida > Poales > Poaceae > Avena > Avena eriantha. Next base: position 78,645,700 of record OU342744.1, on the reverse strand, counting down.
TAATATGAAAGGTTCACACGATAAAGATCTTTGTGTTATGAGGTGGGGATCAATATGTATAGACTGAGATACCTATGTTGATCATTTTTGCGGAAAGAGTTCCATACATGTTCACTCATATCTGAACACATATGGTTACACACTTAAAGGTAACGGCATTTAGAATATGAGTGCGATTAAAGATTTGCAAATGAAGTGATTCCAAAATGAGTTCGAAAGTTTTGGGATATACCGGAGGAGTCCGGAATATCACCAAGAGGTGTTCAGAATGGTTCCACACACTAATGGAAAGTTCCGAAACAATCCGTAGGTGTCTGGGATTTTTTAGATTTTCGAAATAATTAATAAAAGGTAAAACCCTAGGTGGAAACATGGGTCGAAGGGGCCCATGGCCCCCTAGGGCATGGCACGTGCGCGGGGGGGGGGGGGGGGGGGGGGAAGGGGTCCGATTCAGATCCCAACCCATCCTAGGCCAACGGTGGGAGAGAGGGAGAGGAGGAGTTGGGTTTTCACTCCTACTCCCCTTCCCTTCGATGTTTGAGAGAGAGAGAGAGAGAGAAGCATAGTCCCACTGGGACTCTGAGTCCTACTTTTACTCTCGCTAGGGTTGCCGGGAACCTATTTAAAGAGGGGTAGGGAAAGGAAAAGACACTCAACTTTTGAAGGATCAACGCCCCAGCTCCAACACCGCCTCCTACCGCCGCCTCCCTAGCGTCACCTTGCCTGCCACCGCTGCCACTGTCCACCCTCATCGCCGTCGGCCACCGCCTCCTCTCGTTGTCCTACTTATTCTTCTCGTGTCATCGGCATCACACAGAGATCTTCATCGCCATCGCGGTAGCGCTACCGAGTTCTACCACCAGTTAGATCTAATCGAGCCGAGACTGCGAAAGCGCTGCCGGATCTTCATCGACATGTTCCTGCTTCGAACGGTGCGCTCAATCGCAATTCGGCATGGTGTTGCTAATCCCGTGGATACCGTGGAGGTGTTGCGCGTGTGGCACTATATCGTTGGAGCCGTCTGTGGGATAATGCATCTCCTGACGACTTGATAAGTCTTATTGTGGTGATCGACGCATGTCTTCATCAACCCCGTCATCGACAAAATTCGATCTTCGAGGCTATGTTCCGTTACTCTCTCCTTGCATTGGATCTTGCTTATGTGTTAGAATTTTTTTGATTTACATAGAGCGTTCCCTAGCAACCATGGCATCGGATCAGTTGAGGCTGGCTTAGTCCTGCACAAACAAGTCTGGCCTAGCGTCCAGCTTCATCTCCGGCTGTGATCTTTGCTCAAAATTCTTCTCCTCCCACTGCTTCTTGCCCCCACCACTGAGCTTGGCCTTTTTTCCCTGAGCTCGTCAGCATCAAGCATCGCCCCTGGCTGCTGGGTTTGGTTGTCGTGTCGGAGGGGACGACCAGGCTGGACCGACAAGCTGGCAGCGGGCAGAGACGCAGCAGCAGCCACATCCGCTGCTGCAGCCGAGTTCGACGAGATCCAAAAGTTTGAGGGAGAACACTGTTCTCCGAGCAAAGTACTCAAGTTGATTAATAAGGCAGAAGGCGAGCGCTAGCAGGCCATTAGCATCAGGAGCTGCGTCACATGTATGCCATGTAGAGAGAAGAGATAGTGAAGTGCACCGGATTCGCTGAGGTAGGATCGTTTCTTTCCAGATGTCTCACATTCTCACATGATTGTGCCCCCCTTTTGTTCTTCCCTCGATCATTTCATGTGTGTTGGTGCTCGCTAGTATTTAAATAAATGGAGTACACATCATAGTGTGGGCGCATAATTGGATCTATAGATATCGCCCATGGGAAATAGACATGTAGTATATATATACAAGGGAAGCATTATTGACTCATGTGATGGTCGGTGAAGGACTTACTCATTTGTTCATTGTTATTTTGTCTCATGAAATTTATTTATTGCTGGAATCGCCCAAACCAGCAACTGATGAGATTCTTGCTGACTGCAATAACTGATGATCTGGTAAAGTTTCGAAGACAACGTAAGTGGCTCGGTTGTGTGAATGGCAGTTGAAGAAGATAACCTAGGTGGCTCGGTTTTGTAATTGGATCCATAATACTGTATTTGATTTGGGTTAACCAGATCTCTCATATGACCCCGGTTTCTTCCTTGAATAGAAGAAAACCGATGTTTGCATTGTGGATTTTTCTTAATATTTTCCCTGAGACATCACATAGGAGTTTCGTAACCTCAACTAGAGTCTACTTAATTAATATAACTATAGGAGATATTAGTATGCCACCACCTAAGTAAATACTGGTTTGGCCTTCTATTTTCCTTTCGCTCTATTCTTTCTCGCTTGTCCATCGTCCTTCGCCCTTCACCCTTCGCCTGTTACTAGATGGACCCGTGTGCTTTGCGGCGTGCATTTTTTGCTACTGACGTTTTGTTTTTTGTTGCTTGTGTCTCTGAACGATTCTCCACTAATCATGGAGCAACGCTGATCCAAAAACAATGACACAAAAATAGAAAAAAATACATTTATTTATGTGATGCAGAGAGCAATACACATATAATAAGAGTGACCTCGTGAGATACAATCCCCAGTACATGCTCATTGGTGTACAAAGTCACACAAAATGAAAGTTGAAAAAACGCCTTTATGGACCGTGTATAATGTAGTATGCCAACACTCAGTTCCAATATCTTAAACTAAATCAGTTCAAATGATACTTTGGGGCTACATATTAGAGAAGTAGGGGCATAATGAAGTGAAACACCTCACTATACATGTATCTTCTCAAATTATCAACCCTGCAAAATTCGGCAAATAAAGAAATCTTCTCCATTGGCATGAAAAATTTACTCAAAATAAACCGTACCGTACAAATAATCATAATGCAGAGCTTTCTGCTCTTCTGGACAAAATGCTTGTGCCTTTCATGATTCACTTACATACTCTGTCCAGAACGGGGCCACACACAATTTATATATGTGATTATAGACCCAATCAAGTTCCCGCACACAAAAGTACCATGAAGCTTCCTTTAATCTATTATAAGCATTAATCATCTAGAGTTACCAAAAATATTAGCACATGAATCATGATCTAATTTCCTAACCATTTGTCCATAGCACTAACTAAAGCAAATTAAAAAGGAGCTAGTGATAAAAATAAGTGTGGTTCATCATAGTTCTAATTTAACCAGAAAAGGATCAAAAATATAATTCTAGAGATACATTTAAGGCACCAGTTTTCATTTAATTTAATCCTCCTTTTTATTTTATCTCATTTTATTCTAGAGACCCCAACCTCAAGAAAAACGGCAGCTCAATCTTGCAGAGCACATATAGTAGTGCAAACTGAAGTTGGCATCATCTGCACTACGTACATGCAACATCCACCCATATGCATGCCACTCAACGGAGTAACATTATCCCTAGTATCAAAAACTGATTGTATATATATCACGCAGTCTCAGTACGCAGCACTTACATGAGCAAACAACAAATGCATATTGTGAAGGCATGAGCAACCAAATTAAGTAGAAGTTACAGTTCACACAAGAAGGGATTTCAAATTATATTTGTCCGTGCAACATTTACCCAAAACTGGATCACAAGATTAAATCTCGACCTTGAGAATATATATGAGCATACCAGTTGTGTGCATCAGTACGTGCTTTCATTATTAAGTACTCCCTCCGACCCATATTAGTTGATTTGGATTTGTCTAGATTCGGATGTATCTAGACATGTTTTAGTGCTACATACATCCGAATCTAAAAAAATACAAGTCAACTAATATGGGTCGGAGGGGTAGTGATTTTTAATCAATGCCTACCATCCCAAGGATAAAATAGTGCAAATTGAATTTAGAACACATTCGTATGCATACTGTGAAGGCATGAGCAACCAAATTAAGTAGAAGTTACTTCCGCAAAAAAAAAAAAAGTAGAAGTTACAGTTCACACAAGAAGGGATTTCAAATTATATTTGTCCGCGCGACATTTACCCAGAACTGGATCACAAGATTAAATCTCGACCTTGAGAATATATATATATATGAGCATACCAGTTGTGTGCCTCAGTACGATGCTTTCATATATTAAGAAGTAGTGATTCTTAATCAATGCCTACCATCCCAAGGCTAAAACAGTGCAGATTGAATTTAGAAAACATTCTTATGCATATGAAAACATGCAAATGAGCATCAACAACACAGGAAATACTGGACCAGCAAGAACGGATGGACCAACCTGAAGAAAGGAGAAAACAAAAAAGCAAAAAGCAACAAAAAAGAGAGAGGCCCAAGCAGCCCCATCCACACCGCATGGTGCCGTTCTTGCCCCTTGTCCGCCCATGATAGTAAATGGCTCGTCATCATTGCCTTCTATCACCTGGCACGAGACACCGGCCGCACTCCTTCCACCATGACACGCATTGGACAACGTCTTGTCTTGGCAGCAACAGGAACGCCTCACCACACGCTCCAAGCATCATGTGGTATGTCCACGAGCCCAGCCCTCCTCCTCCTCCTTTTGTCGCAGTGGCTTCCGTGCAAAATATCAACAAACTATAATTTAAAATATACTGTATTAGAATTGTTGTAAAGTATATTTCCATATTATATGCATCTGGTATCAAACTTCATTTTTTAATTTTGACCAAATTCAGAATGTGAAATAAATAAAACCAGAGGGAGTAAAAATTACCAACAAGCACAAGAGCACATAACAAACGAAACAAACTTTGATCTTTAATTTCGTCGGTTGACTCGCCCTTACAAATTACAAGTATCTTACTTGCTAAGCAAGCGGAAGACAAAAGGAAACTATTGTGCGGGAGAAATATTATTTACTAAAGTTGGTGAATGGTTGAGAACTCAGGATGTTGTTCTTGTAAACAGGTGGCATCTTGGCGAACATCAAGCTCTCTTTATGTTCAAGATTCTCGTTCCACCTTTAGTCAACAATGTCACATTACTATCAGGTGGCATGTCTCAGCGATTCTGTGTATGTGTTTTAATAAAAGGGCTGTGTGCATCAACCGATGCAGAGGCCGGGGTTTTATTCCCCTTTTCGAAAAAAAACAAAAGGTCATTTGATTCGTTGAGTAAGCGTTTCCTCTCTCCTGATGTCTCTAAGTCCGACATGTTGGTACATATCCTTGTTCTTCTCTCGTATTCTTCTAAATTTACGTGCTTTCTACTTATAATAAAGTGCTACTATTGTCAAATAAAAAAGATGAGTAAGTATAAATGTGTGGAATATAGACTTATATTTATTGGAGAGGTGTTATTTACACAACTAAAGGTTGGTGGGAAGCTATTTATTTGTTCATGTTTTTTGGGAGAGTGGGGGGAGGGGGTAGGAGGGGAGGGGGTGGTATATACCTGGGCTCTGCATTTGTAGATCCACAAGAGCATATATTACAGAATTATCATTCAAAGTATTACAAGGTGAGCCGAATGTATACAAAGCGCAGCCAATGCAACAGATAATATAGGACACACATGTGCAACACAAATGCTACTGCTAGACCGCCATCCAAATTCGATGAGCATGTCCCGCGCTACCATACCCGGCTGGCTTGATCAAAATTCATGTTACACCCGTGCCTCTGCAGGGTGCCGGAAGAAACCTCGCGAATCTAGTGGATAGCTCTTTGGTTAACCTGCAAAAAGTTACGAAGTCTGACCTTGGTAAAAATATAGCATCACTACGGTAGATCGAAATAGCGCAACGAAAGGCCAAAGTCCCACCCAGATTTCAGTTTTAGTTGTGAGATAATCTTTTTCAACAAATTGTCAGAAGATTTAGCCGCTGAGATTTTTGTAATGCTTTCTCCATACCGGCGCTACATACTACTGACGATTTCAGCCATTCGTAAAGATTTGAGACTATCGTGCCGTACGTTTATTACTTAGTTTGCCAGCAGTGGAAGGGATCAACCAGATGCAGATAAATATCACATGATATTTAAAAATCGATAAACATAATTTATGCCAACCTGACCTACTATTCATCTCATAACTACCCCTCTTTGTTCTAACACAACTACCCATCTTTTCGTTTGCCTAACTAGCTATAACTAACAGCCCATGGACTAATAATATGCACATAAAGATCTATTTTAATTACTACGTGCGTGCCTAATAAACCGGACCCGGGGGAAGAATAGTATGCATTAAATAAATTGTACGTGTGTGTTCAATCAGCAAATATCTGCATATATGTACAGTACGTGTGTCTTCTTGAAACCCAAAAGATGTGACCTGAAATTCAACTTCGCTGTTCAAAGAACCTCATGGCGGAAACAGACGATATTATTGCCGCTACATAAGCAGAGCATGATCAGTGGCTCGACAAACCAACCGAATATCTCACCATTAAAGCCAGCCAACTGATATCAGGCATGGAGAAAGCTCTAGCCTTAACTCTGCTGCTACTCTTCACTCTCCTCGTCACCAAGCAGCGCTGTGTGGATGGGCAGGTCTTCTGCCGGTCCCAGATCAGCTTGGCAAACGAGGCGTGCAGCCTGAGGAACTTCCCCGGGGCGACGGTGCCCCGGCAGCTGCTCAACGAGTCCTCGACGTCCACAGCAGCAACCACGGACGGCGGCAGGGAACACGAGCTTCGTTCCGGGGACGACGACGACGACGAGGAGGAGGAGGAGGAGGAGGAGCAAGGGCGGCATCATCACCATCGGCGGGGGCGCCGCCGCAGCGCCGATAACAGCGACAGGGACCCGTATGACACTGCCTGCTGCCGCCGGCTAATGTCTATGGACAGCTCGTGCGTCTGCCTGGCCGCGGCGCGCCTCCCGTTGTTCATGACCTCGGTGCGGCACGTCATCATCCTCACGCCCGAGGACGGCTGCGACGTCTCATTCGAGTGCCCACGCTCCTCGCCGCTGGGCTGATCACCGGCCGTATCGATCCGTGCCAACATTGTCCAATTAATCATAGGCTAATTCATATATTCAGTGTACGATCGATCGAGATTAAATCGTACCTACTACTTCAATCAATGTATTTATTTGCAGTAAAAATAAATAAGAGAGACGCATATATATCATATATTGTACAGAGACGATGACTTGTATATCTATACTACTATACTACCTAATCCATCTATACTATACTACCTAATCGACCACAGCCCCGTGCATGCGCTGAGGGGATGGCCTTAATGTTCATGCCGTACATTCTACATATTTGAAGTGGTGATTTATTTGGCTAATATCACTTCCGTTTTCCTGTATTAATTCTTTCTCCTCGGTGTTCAACTTCAGCAATAACATGACAACTCAATTGGCAAATGATTTCTGTCATTACTAAAATCAACTCATAGTTTCTATCCAGATTGATAGGATCGTAGGATTTAATTCATCTCTGGTGATAAACGATGGTTACGAAATTGTTATCCAGTTTACACTCCTTCAGTATGATGGTCCCTCGGCACGTGCTCATGAAGTTCTATTTGATGTGTGTTTATTTTATATGATGTTATCTTTGCGATTCAACTCTTTATCTAATAGCATTGCAATGCTTGATGGAAGATTGTGGCCGGATCGATCCCACAACAACATTATTAGTTTATCATCTCACCCTTTATTAATCATGGACCAATCACCTGAGCTGAAATACAATGTGAGACGTCCTATTTACCATTTGATTCACATTTCACCTCTAAACTCCAAAATGCCGTTCAAAGTTACACTTGTCACCGATTTGACTTCTCTAAGCCAACTCATCGTCTTGGCGCAAATACTCAAAACATTTATCCGCCTATGTATGTACATGTGCCTATGTGACCATCGGAATAAATAATAGCGCATGAAAGTTTCAGCTAATTCTGCTATCCATATCACCCTGATTCTTTCTGGTTGTGGAATATATGTCGGGGAGGACGCGCGTCACCATCGCAGTGGTCAGCAGAGCCCCGGCCCTCTCTCCTGGGAGACGGGCCTGCAACCCGGGATTCCCTCCCATGGACGTCTCGCGCATGCCCTTTCCTGCCCCGACTCAACGGAAGGTGGATTACGCACGCAGCATGGGCCTGTTGTCAGCGGTCGTATGCAGACCACACTTTGTGAGATGTGTCTAGATCACGGCAGAGCTACGGACCTGCCGGGCATGCCAGGGCCCGTCGAGAGTCAGCGGGGCAACGAAAACCCTCGTCGTCGGTGGTTCTTGTGGACGAGACCTGATGTGGCAGCGAAAACCATCGACGACCGCGAGTTCTCACGACAAGGTCGTGCGGTGGGTCCCAGATGCGTGGGAACCACGTTGACGGGGAGAAGTGGTCGCGTCGGTGGCATGTCCTCCCGCTGCCACAAATGCGGAACTGCTTCGACGGGGAAAGGGGCTCACGTCGGAGAATGTCCTCCCACCGCACACATGAGGGAACCACGTTGACGGGGACAAAGGTACATGGCATCCACGGGAAGAAGTTACCGGTGTCTACGGATTTTGCTGTCAAACAGTCTGGTGACTAACACCCGTCTATGCGGACACGGACATGCAGACGAAGATTTTATAGAGCTGGATTGTATTACTCTCACACACTAATCACATTCGGGTAGATATACACATGAGAGGAGATCATGTGGGCACATGTAGGGCATGCCACTAACTGAGGTAGTCCAGACATTGAAGGGCAAGAAGTGAAGACCGGATCTAAAACTAACAAACATCTGAACCTGGCAAGCCTTTCGTGAACATATCTGCAAACTGTGAGGAAGTTGGCATGTCAAGAACCTTGACCACCCCAAGCACTACACGATCATGAATAAAATGAAGATCGATTTCAACGTGCTTGGTCTGCTCGTGTTGTACTGGGTTGGAGGACAGGTACACTGCGCTGACGTTGTCACAAAAGATCACTGTCGCTCGACGAGTAGAGTGGTGTATGTCCGTGAGGAGCTGCCTCAGCCAGGAGGACTCGGTAAAACAATTTTCCAACCGCTAGGTATTCTGCTTTGGCATTGCTGCAGGTTATCCTAGGCCGACGCTTTGACGATAATGAGATAAGATTGTCCCCAAGGAAAGTACAGAAGCCCAAAGTAGATTTCAATGTTTCGTGACACCCAGCCCAATCGGTGTCGGAATAAGCAAGAAGATCTGTCAAGGTGCGTCGGTACAGCTGTAAGCCAAAATGTGAGGTGCCTCTGGTGTACCGCAAAATGCGTTCGTAGCACCTAAAAAGTGGTTCTCTCTCGGACCATGCATGCACAAGATCTTTTTTGCATGACATAGTAAATATCCGCCCGGGTGAGTGTAAGCTATTGGAGAGCCCCAACAAAGCTACGATAGTGAGGGATTTGAAAAAGGGCACCCATTCGAGGCCAAAAGTTTAGAGCGAGTTTCAAGGGATGTAGAGATAGGATTTCAGTTGCTCATGTGACCACGCTCAAGGAGTTATAGGGCCTATTGTTGTTGGGAGAGGAATATTCATTGCACTACTAGGAAAATCCCTACCACCGGCTCACAAATACCCCTACCATCGGCGCATGAGCCAGCGCCGACGATCATCACGCCGTCGGTAGTAGCTTACCACCGGCGTACCACCTTGTGCACCGGGGGCAGAAAGTGTTGGGCCACGTAGAGATTAAAAAAAAAATTCCTACGCGGTGATCCCAAGATCCAGCTCAGGTAGAAGGCCACGAGGATTAACACTAGACGCGCAGTTGCGGAATTGATGAAGCATGTCGCTTGATGCAGTGCAGTCCTCGCGATCCGTTCCGGTTCCACGATCCACGATCCGTACTTTCTTCACGATCGTCGAAGTGCTGAACGTACAACACCTCCGCCGGTATCCACACGTACGAGGAGGAGCGTCGGCGATGGACTGCTAGGTCCAGTACGGCGGCGACAGGACGGATTGGGGCTAGGGTTTCCAACACATAGAGTGACCTAACCTTGTCCTCTAAGCACATGCGCCCTAGCTTATATAGAGAGTGAAAGTGGGCTCTACTCACTTGTGGCTCATTCACTAAAAGGCTTATATTAGCCACAGCAAGTCTCACTTGCTGACTAAGTCCATGTCTCTATTTGGGTCCAACCCAAATAGGTTTCATGTTTGGGTCTAACTCAAACTTGCTCCCGTTCTTAAGTGTGTGATCCGACAGGCTCATGGTAACCCGGACACGATTCCGAGTCTCACTCGTGATCGATCAGTTGGTAGCGGCTCCTAGCAGAACGTGCTAACTCCCAAGTACCAATAAGTCATGACGACATACCTTCCAATGCAACTTTCGTCTGAGTCCCTTTTGCCTCACGATATACCTTGTCAGACTATAGGCGAATGATCGTCATCCCTTAAATAGTCCGACTCTCTTTCTCGATCCGAGATAAGTGATTCATCCGACTAACTCTTAGTCGGCTGCCTCGGTTAACACTTAACCGTGACGCGCATGGCCATGCTTTCCGAATCATATCTTCCGAGAGGGCCCAGAGAATATCTCTCCAGATGGAGGGGCAAAATCCCGTCTTGGTTATTCACATCACGCAGCTTGATTCTCAGACGACCCGAACTCCGCCTTTATAACTGCCCAGTGACGGAATATCGTTTGACAGAACTTAAGTCGGAGATCCTCAACTCGGATTGTGCAATAACCTCAGGTCTAAGGATTACATTGATCCAGACATGCAAATGACGACTTATTCGTTGCATCTCAATATGGGTCAGTCCGACTCGCTAAACTCTTTAGCCGAATCCGTGTAAATCGGAATAGCATCTCCATGCCCATGACAAGTGGAACCTAGTCATCTGCCCACTTTCACATTGGTCTAAGTTGTATGTCCGGCACAATCTCAGTGACCAAGGACAATTAGTATGAACAACATGAATATGTAGTTCCACAATCAAATCACATATTCGATGATACATATCAGCAGTTCATACATGGACCATAACCTTATGAATACACAGGAATATCATCAAACATGATTGCCTCTAGGGCATATTCCCAACAGTCTCCCACTTGCACTAGAGTCAATCTTCTGACATCACATGTCTAGGCATCTAATGCCCATTGCTCTTAGGTGCGCCTCATGCTTCGGTTGTGGAAGTGGCTTTGTCAACGGATCCGCAATGTTTGCATCTGTGTGTACCTTGCATAACTTGATATCACCTTGATCCACGAACTGGCGAATAAGGTGGTACCGCATGAGTATATGTTTGTTCTTCTGGTGTTGTCTAGGTTCCTTGGCTTGTGCAATAGCACCATTGTTGTCACAATACACGTCTAATGGATTGGACGAGCCCTGAACCACACCAAGATCCATGAGGAAATTCCTCATCCAAACGGCTTCCTTTGCCGCCTCCGAGGCAGCAATATACTCAGCCTCTGTCGTAGACGCAGACACAGTTTCTTGCTTGGAACTTTTCCAGCTCACAGCCCCTCCGTTTATCACAAACACATATCCGGATTGCGAACAAGAATCATCCGAGTTAGTGAGATAACTCGCATCCGTGTAACCATTTACACTGAGTTCATCCTCACCTCCATAAACCAGGAACATATCCTTAGTCCTTCTCAAGTACTTGAGGATATTTTTAGCCGCTGCCTAGTGGATCTCTCCAGGGTCAGCCTGGTATCTGCTCACAACACTTAGAGCATAGGAAACATCCGGCCTAGTACAAATCATAGCGTACATGATGGATCCGATTGTAGAAGCATACGGAATCGCACTCATCCGACTTCGCTCATCAGTTGTCGAAGGACACTGAGTCTTGCTAAGTTTTATGCCATGGGACATCGGTAAGAATCCCTTCTTAGACGATTCCATGTTGAACTTCTTCAACACTTTATCCAAATATGTACTCTGACTTAATCCAATGAGCCGCTTTGATCTATCTCTATAGATCCGGATTCCTAGTATGTAAGTCGCCGCACCCAAGTCTTTCATCGAAAAACTCCTTTCCAATGATTCCTTGGTCTCTTGCAACATCTGGACATCATTTCCAATCAGTAATATGTCATCCACATATAAGATCAGAAAGTTTACTTTGCTCCCACTAAACTTCTTGTATAAACAAGAATCATGATCACTCTTGATGAAACCAAACGATTTGACTACCTCATCAAAGCGAATGTTCTAACTCCGAGATGCTTGCTTCAACCCATAAATGGATTTCCAAAGTTTGCATACCTTGTCAGCATTAGCCGGATCGACAAAACCCTCGGGCTGTATCATATACACGTCCTCGGTTAAATTTCCATTAAGGAAAACCGTCTTGACATCCATCTGCCATATCTCATAGTCGAAATAGGCTGCTATAGCTAACATGATCCGTACTGATTTAAGCATCGCTACAGGAGAGAAAGTCTCATCGTAGTCAGCTCCTTGAACTTGTCGGAACCCCTTCGCGACAAGACGTGATTTATAGATAGAAACATTTCCATCCATATCAGTTTTCTTCTTAAAGACCCATTTGCACTCAACGGGTCTTGCACCGTCTGGCAGATCAACCAAGTTCCAAACTTGATTTTCATCCATGGACTTTAATTCGGATCTCATGGCTCCAAGCCATGACTCGGAATCAGAACCCACCATCGCTTCCAAATAAGTTGTCGGCTCATCACTATCCAACAACATCACATCACGAACACTTCGCAATCTAGCCGATCTTCGCAGTGTCGGTGCAGTTTCTGGCTCAGGTACCACGTCCGGCTCAACCTCGAAGGCATTTTCCGACTTGCTGCTAGTCGGCATCTCTCGAATTTCTTCGAGATGCACCGTACTCCCACTGACTCCCCGACTGAGAAACTCTTTCTCAAGGAAGACACCGTTTCGAGCGACAAACACTTTGCCCTCTTCTCGGTTGTAGAAGTAGTAACCCAAGGTTTCCCTCGGATATACCACGAAAATACACTTATCCGACTTAGCTGTAAGCTTGTCCGACTGAAGTCGCTTGACAAAAGCTTCACAACCCCAAATCTTAAGAAAAGACAAACTTGGCTTCTTGCCAGTCCACATCTCATGCGGTGTCTTCTCTACCGACTTTGATGGTACTCTGTTTAGTGTGAACGCTGTAGTTTCTAGACAATAACCCCAAAATGATAAAGGCAGATCTGTCCGACTCATCATTGACCGTACCATGTCCAACAAGGTCCGATTCCTCCTTTCCGACACACCGTTTCTCTGCGGCGTTCCTGGAGGAGTGAGCTGGGGAACTATTCCACAACTCTTTAGATGGTCATCAAACGCATGGCTCATGTACTCGCCTCCTTGGTCCGACCGAAGAAACTTTATTTTCTTGCCAAGTTGATTTTGTATGTCATTCTGGAATTCCTTGAACTTTTCAAAGGCTTCCGACTTATGTTTCATCAAGTAGATATATCCATACCTACTCAAATCATCAGTGAAGGTAATGAAATAGTCATAACCACCTCTGGCTGTCGTGCTCATTGGGCCACATACATCACTATGTACCAGTCCCAATAAGTCAGACGCCCTTTCACAACTCTTTGCAAAAGGTGTCTTGGTCATCTTGTCGAGAAGGCAGGATTCGCATGTCTCGAACGACTCCAAGTCGAACGAAGTTAGGAGTCCATCATCATGGAGCTTCTTCATGCGTTTCCAACTTATATGACCAAGCCGACAATGCCAAAAGTAAGTCATATTCAGATCATTTGGTTTTAACCTTTTCACATTTATGTTATAGACAGATTCACTATCAAGATTCAAAATAAATAACCCGTCCCGGAAGGGCGCAAAGCCATGAAACATATCATTCAGATATAAAGAACAACCATTATTCTTAATATTCGACTCATAGCCCTGTCTCATCAAACATGAGGCAGAAATGATGTTTCGACTAAGCACTAGAACATAATAACAATTATTTAGCTCCATTATGAATCCAGAAGGTAAATGAAGTTGCATTGTGCCAACTTCCAACGCAGCGACTCTCGCTTTGTTTTCGACTCTAATGTCAACCTCGCCTCTTGCAACGCTCCTAGTTCTTACCAGTCCCTGCAACGAGTTGCAGATGTGAATGACTGATCTGGTATCATATACCCAAGAACTACCAGGTGCATCAGCAAGATAAATGTCTATAACATTGCAAACAAGGGTACCTGAGCCGGAAGTCACACCTCTGCTCTTGGCTTTATCAGCCAGATACTTGCTGCAATTCCTCTTCCAGTGGCCATCCGACTTGCGTTAGAAGCAAGTGGATCCGGCTGTAGGAGATGGCTTAGTCCCTGAGGAAGCGCCTTGGACTAGGTCCTCCGCCTTACCTCCTGACTTTGCCTTCTTCTTCTTAGTCCAAGAACTCTTCTTGAACTTAGCCTTGTTTTGTACCATCAACACTTGACTGGCACCTTTCTTGAGATCCACCTCAGCCTGCTTGAGCATCCCATGTAATTCAGTGAGCTTCTTATCCATACCATGCATGTGGTAGTTCGATATGAACTGGCCATACGCACTAGGAAGAGAGTTCAGAATTATGTCCGTAGCGAACTCTTCGCTAATGGGATAGCCAAGCCTTTCCAGAGACTGCACGTAACCAACCATCTTGATCACATGCGGACTCAGTGGATCGCCATCCTTAAGCTTGCAGCTCAACAAAGCCTGAGAGACTTGATACCTCTCAGTCTTTGCCTGAGCCTGGAACATACTTTTGAGGCTTTCGATCATATCGTAGGCCTCAACATTCTCGAACTGCTGCTGCAAGTCCGGTTCCATGTGAGCAAGCATAAGACAGCTAATCTTCGTGGATTCATCACAAATCCGACGGTAGGCATTGGTGGCTGCGACAGTCGCATTCTCATCCGGCTCAGCTGGAAGTGGGTTGTCTAGGACACGATCCCTTTTTTCTTGTTTGAGAACAATTCTCAGATTACGATACCGGTTGGTGAAATTAGTTCCATTCAGCTTATCTTTCTCTAAGATGGTTCTCAAAGCAAAACCGGAAATCTGAGGAAGACTGCTAGGTGCCATTGATCTACAACAGAAAATATGCAAAACACTTAAGACATGTATCCATAAAGAGCAAGCATATTACACACTTTAATATTTATGCTCCCACTAGAACCAACACCCCTCCGATGGTTACTTAGTGATTCAGGACCCTAAATAAGCAAGTCGACTAGTGAGCTTTAGCATCACCGCTAGCCGTCAAGTGATCTAGGTAGACAACTCCTTATCAATCGTATCTCATACGACTCCTGTTGGACGGGTGGCATCACATGCCCCGGCTCCCATCTGACTTTTCCCCAAGTCCCACAACCGTTATGATAGTCTAGATTACCAAGTGCTTCCACTGTAAGAGTCCGACTCGAACCCACCTAGTCGGAAAGAATTGATAGCACCTCAATTTTTATAGCCCACTACCAAAAATGTCTGACTTGTGATGGTGCAACACTGGCGGGGAAAACGACTAGACCTTCTTTGAGGGATTATATTCTACCAACTATCTAATAGAGGTAAAACAGAGACATAACAATAACACAAAATAAAAGCAATTATAATGTGAAATGGTATGGCTCTCTTCATGGCAATCTCCATCTCCATAAAGCCTGTAATCCGACTCGTGTCAACTCTTGTCACGTGCCATCTTACACCATGTAGCCGACTTGTACACCGACTTGCATGCCATCCGGATTCTCCAAACAGCTACACTAGCTAGTAATGCAAATTACACAGAGAATCCGACACAGAGGCCGTTATACAATAAGATGACAGCACCTAGGCTCCAGCCGGCTGACAGAAACCGTGATACGCAGATCACGTATGGATTACACGCATCACATGCACATAAGCCAAACCATTCACAACATCATCCTGCAAAAACAAGTTATGCATAGATACGATATCTACCGGCATTGTGAAACTCGCAACGACATCTAAGGCGCTACGACAGGGCGAAGCCGGCGGTCCGTACATGGATTTCATCATCGGATAAAACAATTTTACCCAAATCCGATCCGGACTCCGATTCGATCAAACCCTTTGATCTTCGATCACCGCATCCGGGTTTACGTGTCACAGTCTACCCACGTGGCGGAAACCGACCGGTAGAGGTATGTCATTCCATGACCTTAGCAGTTAGATCACGGAAACCAGATCATCCATTCCCCCGAGTACGTCGTTATAGGGCCTATTATTGTTGGGAGAGGAATATTCATTGCACTACTAGGAAAATCCCTACCACTGGCTCACAAATACCCTACCATCGGCGCATGAGCCAGCGCCGACGATCATCACGCCGTCGGTAGTGGCTTACCACCGGTGTACCACCTTGTGCACCGGGGGTAGAAAGTGTTGGGCCACGTAGAGATAAACAAAACTTTTTTCCTACACGGTGATCCCAAGATCCAGCTCAGGTAGAAGGCCACGAGGATTACCACTAGACGCGCAGTTGCGGAATTGATGAAGCACGTCGCTTGATGCAGTGCAGTCCTCGCGATCCATTCCGGTTCCACGATCCACGATCCGTACTTTCTTCACGATCGTCGAAGTGCTGAACGTACAACACCTCCGCCGGTATCCACACGTACGAGGAGGAGCGTCGGCGATGGACTGCTAGGTCCAGTACGGCGGCGACAGGACGGACTGGGGCTAGGGTTTCCAACACATAGAGTGACCTAACCTTGTCCTCTAAGCACATGCGCCCTAGCTTATATAGAGAGTGAAAGTGGGCTCTACTCACTTGTGGCTCATTCACTAAAAGGCCTATATTAGCCACAGCAAGTCTCACTTGCTGACTAAGTCCATGTCTCTATTTGGGTCCAACCCAAATAGGTTTCATGTTTGGGTCTAACTCAAACTTGCTCCCGTTCTTAAGTGTGTGATCCGACAGGCTCATGGTAACCCGGACACGATTCCGAGTCTCACTCGTGATCGATCAGTTGGTAGCGGCTCCTAGCAGAACGTGCTAACTCCCAAGTACCAATAAGTCATGACGACATACCTTCCAATGCAACTTTCGTCTGAGTCCCTTTTGCCTCACGATATACCTTGTCAGACTATAGGCGAATGATCGTCATCCCTTAAATAGTCCGACTCTCTTTCTCGATCCGAGATAAGTGATTCATCCGACTAACTCTTAGTCGGCTGCCTCGGTTAACACTTAACCGTGACGCGCATGGCCATGCTTTCCGAATCATATCTTCCGAGAGGGCCCAGAGAATATCTCTCCAGATGGAGGGGCAAAATCCCGTCTTGGTTATTCACATCACGCAGCTTGATTCTCAGACGACCCGAACTCCGCCTTTATAACTACCCAGTGACGGAATATCGTTTGACAGAACCTAAGTCGGAGATCCTCAACTCGGATTGTGCAATAACCTCAGGTCTAAGGATTACATTGATTCAGACATGCAAATGACGACTTATTCGTTGCATCTCAATATGGGTCAGTCCGACTCGCTAAACTCTTTAGCCCAATCCGTGTAAGTCGGAATAGCATCTCTATGCCCATGACAAGTGGAACCTAGTCATCTGCCGACTTTCACATTGGTCTAAGTTGTGTGTCCGGCACAACCTCACTGACCAGGACAATTAGTATGAACAACATGAATATGTAGTTCCACAATCAAATCACATATTCGATGATACATATCAGCAGTTCATACATGGACCATAACCTTATGAATACACAGGAATATCATCATACATGATTGCCTCTAGGGCATATTCCCAACCGAAAGAATACCAACGGAGCACACCACACTTGGTGCGCCGACTGTAAGTGATAAAGGATTCTAAAAAAATCTCCAAAATTTCAAAATATTTGAATTGTTTGACGGTTTAATTGCAGAGAGAACGTCATGGTGGCCATCAATGACGCCATCCATATCTTGACACTTTTTTTGTCAAGACGAGACGATGTTACCGCGACTTCATGACGCCATCGTCTCTGTTTCTGACATCATTTAGCACTGGTTTTTATGTCATCCCGGACATGACTAAATTCATTTCGTCATGAACTCCATTGCGCTAGGATACACGTGGGTTGTTAGCAGGATGATACGTGGCCAAACGGCATAACGACATGTGGTACTACAATAATTTCACACGTGACTTAGTAGGAGAAGATATGTGTCTTGTCATCGTGACAAATTTGTTTCTTCGAGGATGACGTGATGACGTCATCGACTTCCATGATGTTATTTTCTATCATGAAGGCTAACCAATGAAAACATGACATGTCTATGTCTATGCTTGACGGAAACATATCATCAACATGACGTTTTCGTTTTGGTCACGGATGTGTGCTAACATCACCATTAGGTTTACCATTCCAGTGACCCTACTAGTGTCATGTATGGCCCATTTCATACCACAGGCATCAAATGACAGATAATTTTATGACAAATGTTTAACATCACATAATTTCACTACAGTTTCTTGGCCAAAAATCTCACAAGTTTTCACTCTCAAGTTTTCACAGATTCACCCCCAGTTCACTTACCTACATCTTGCTGAGACAACTGAGACATCAATTGCGGAAGTAATGCATTTCCATGGTATTTTGTTTTCCGCACTTCTTGCAGGTCTTTAACACACTTCAGTATTTCTTCTTTTTCCTTTAGAAAATCCACAATGGTATTGCACAGTATCTCATTCACTACTCTCTCAGTCAGAATTTGCGCTTGGAGTAGTAGAGTCTTCGTTGGACTTGAAGGATTGATGCAGGTGTCATTCAGCAACGTATCGCTAGTGGAAGGAAGTGATTCTTTCTTAGTGACATCTTCTATAGCGGATGGTGCCATCATGGTTTCCATGATTGCCTAACAAGTTTAGGAATCAAATCAAACATCAAAAAGTAGCAAGAAAATTATAAGCATATCGTATACATTTCAGAAAAAAAAGAGGCATAGAATAATACGAAGATGACAAAGAAGTACCTGGTCTTGTTTCTTCCACACCTCTTGTAGGTTCTTAGCATACTTCAGTGTCTCTGCCTCACCAGCTGGGATCTCCTTCTTCAATGCCACAATTGTACTCTGCAATATCTCATTCGCTACTCTCTCATCCCCGAGTTGCACTTCGATAATGTTGGTTGTCTTTGAAGGATGGATGATGATGTCCTGCTACAGGGCATATTGCACATGTTTGCTGGAAGGAAGTTGTTCAACCCTTTCCTATCCCGACTAACCGGAAGGAACCTATATCTACATTATGTCTTATTTCTACTAATCTGATACCATGTTGTTGATTCTACTCTTCATGTCGGTCGCGATGTCTTCTCACAACCTAAGCAAGGGTTTAAGATGATAGATTGAGCGCGAGCATTTTCAGCAAGTTTTGTGGTGGTTTTCTGATGTTTATTTGAAAGTCATTGATCAAAGATCCAAGACTAGTGCAGGTTATCGAAAATAGCTTTTAGAAAAGATAAGTTTTAGATTTTTTAAATTCTAAAGCTACCAGTCTTCATGGGTTGTCTGAAATTTCATGCAGTTCCTTTCCGCGCTGCGATTGTAATCCTTTCCCAGGACAGGGAGTAACATGTCACATATACACTCTTGAGAGGTGCCCTACTTTGCCCACACACGTTCTTGGCCTTATTACTCATTCCATATTTTCTTAGATATGGGGTCTTGATACCAAGTTTCACCGAGTCATGTCGAGTCCCCCTTCACAACACCGATGCCCACCTAATGTAACGAATTTCGGTCAAGAGACCTACGTTCAATTATCCTCCCTTCTAATATACCTAATTGTTATCCTGAAGCATAGGATAGGGACGTCACGGGCTTCCACCCGCTGATCACCTCTCTAGTTCACAACCTGACTAGATATACGAGGACACACAAAAGGAAGAAGGTACTTCTGAATCACTTGCCTGATAACAAGATTTATGGTTAGCGCGGTACTATACGTCACAAGAATGGCTGAGTGGTGTTGTTTATTAATCCTAACTTTCCAGTTACAATGGAATCTCCAACACATGATCTTTCAACCTACATATCCATGATTCTATCACCCACCATTTATTTATTTCATTCTGAAAACGGTATCACGTTTTGAATGCAAGTAATAATAATGCTTTGAAAAAAATCACAAAGTAAGCACATGTAAGATTTCGCTTGCAACAAGATTGCAAGATTGACCTCATAAAGCTGATGCAAAAATAAACTTGTCTGGTAACTGCGAGATAATGCCGTTCAAAGGTTTCACGAGACCCTGGACCTCGGGTTATGGAATTCGCAACATCATCCGATAAAGACAACATTTCATTGGTAAATATGTGATTTTCTAATGTAATTATGAGCAATACACTTCTCATTTGGTGTGTTTCAATTTTACTGACTCGATTTCTTTGTTTTTGGTAATTTTCTCCCTTTTTAGAGTTTTATTGCAATTTCTTTGGTATTTTATTTATTGTAGCAATACACTAGGTATATTAAGTATTTCACTTTGGAATCTTCATATTTTTAAGAAAATTGGGGTTTACATAATTATTATTATTTTTCCTAATTTTTTTGGAATTTTGATGAACTTTCAAGTCTAGGAATTTAATTATTTCACTAAAAACTTCTCAAAAAATAAAATGTCAGCAAAAATCTCAAAAAATACTTTTTTATATTCCTTGCATTTTATACACACAAAATTATGTTATTTTATTTTATTGAGTTTTTATGTGTGAGATATGAGTTATTTGGGTTTAAGGGTATTGGTGAAATGACAAAAATACCCTTGAGTGTATGGCCCCACTGGTCAGACCCTAGTGTCCAAAACAACTCCTAGAATGGGTCCAGCCCAACCCGGCCCACTCACTCACGTCTCTCTCCCTCACTCGCCTCTCTAGCTCACTCGCGCTCATGTAAAGGCGATTGCTCGTCGCCACCACTTCGGCTGTCTCCGACCTCCCACGCCGCGGCGGTTCCACTAGATTACTCCCTGCCTCCGCTCTATCTTCCTATCAATCAGATTTCTCTCTCATTATCTACCGCTCGCTCGCAACCCTAACACTATCTAGGATTTCGAAGGTGCATCGTCTTTCTCAACTCCAACGCAACTCCGGTGTTCCCCACCATCAGGCGCGACGCCGGCACAAACATGTTTCACAATGAACTATAGGATCAAGATGCTCAAACAAACCCAAATAAATTCAAAAAAAATGTCTAATCATTATAACAACACAACCAAATGGTATATGAATAATACAATAAATATAGGAATTGTTCACCAACAAATAAAACAAGTTTTTCATCAACACTACAACAAATTATTTTCCAACAATACAACAAACAAGAAATAAAAGGAGTGCTCAACGTTGTACTCCAAACCATTTTCATCACTCCTCAATGAGATCTTTTTGAAGATTATCATGGGTTTCATTATCATGAATGGCATGATATGAGGCAATGAAATGTGCCACCCTATGCTCTCTCCTATGCACTTGCACGGTAATCCCCATCAAGTCATAGTGGTGGTTGCAATCTACTTTTTGGCAAGATCATCCTCTATGATCATATTATGCATGATGACACAAGCGGTCATGATATACCAAAGGCATTCTTGGTCCCAAAATCTAGTCGGTCCTCTCACAATAGCAAACTGGGCTTGAAAATTTCACATCCCAAATTCTAGATTTGGTACTGCATTCATACATGCCATTGCATCATGAACATCATGGAAAAATTTCAGTTTCAAAAGCCTTTTGCTAAAAACACCACTCTGGTGCATGTTCATCCCTATAGGAGTTTACTAGGGCTTTTGTCTTGCATCTGCTAGAATGACACTTTTTGGGCATTCCAGATGCATAGATGCGTAGAGTTCGTCAATACGAACCCGTAGGATTTTTTCTCACTCACTTCCGAGCTCTGGATCAAAAGTTATGGCCTTCTTCGTTTCAGCCAAAAATTCAGTTCAGAAAAGCAGTTCAGATACAGACAGATTCAGAGAGTCTTTTTTATTAAAAACAAAAAAACCGCGGCGGCCAGCCGAGAAGGCCCACCCGGGGCCCACTCGCGCGTGCAGCCCGTAATAGCCGCCGCCCAGCCGGCCCGCCAAGCAGCCTTCCCGCTGCCGGCCTATTTCCCCTCCTTCCCCTTTTCTCTTTTCTTTCTCTTTTTTTCTGACACGTGGACCCCACCTGTCATCTCTCTCAGCCGTGTTCGTTACAGACTCCAAACCATCTGCGGGAAAATCGCCGATTTCGGCTCGAATTCGTGCTCCCCCTCACCCGTACTCCGCGTATTTTTAATCTCCACTCCCTCATCTTCGAAACCCCCCAAAAAAATCCCACCTACCGCCACCGCCCGACGCTGGATTGCTCGCCGGAGTCATCGCCGCCACCGCGCCGCCCAGCCGCCAGAGCCCACCGCGCCGCCCAGCCGCCGGAGCCCACCGCCATCGCGCCGAACCCGACCTAGCTCCTCCGCCCCTCGCCGACCCACACCGCCGCCGCCGGAGACCGCTGCCACCGACCGTCGCAGCCTTCCCGCCGCCGCCAGGTGAGCTCCGCCGCCTTGCTTCCCCGACCGTCCGATCGCGCGAGGACGGCCAGGATCTGCCGTTGACCGACCGGTCAGCCGCTGACTGGTCAAAGCCCAGTCAGCGCTGGTCAGCTGGGACCCGCCTGTCAGCGGGGAATATTCCCCCGGATTTAACAGTTTTTATAAAAAAGACAGAAACTTTGTTTAGCTTTAAAAATTCATAGGAAAAGATCTACTTGGCCAAAAATTGCAATTAAGGTATCGTTGGATTCACAAAATTGTGTAGAATTGTATTCTGCAATAATATCCCAGGTTTACTGTATATATTTTCCTGAGATTATAAAAAGGCTTAAAGTAGTATTAAATTCGCAGAAAAAGATCTGTAAATCTTTTTGATGTAATTCCTTTTGGTCTAGGCTCTATTTGGAGCTATCTATCCAGTAGTATTTTTGTCAAACTTGAACTGCACTGTTTACAGCTTTGGTTTAATGTTTTGACTAAAGACCTATTATCTAGTCCTCTTTTATGCATAAATTGTTTTCCTCGCATTAAAAGGTTTCTCATGCATTCATTCAGTAGTAGTACTGGTTAGAGAACCTAACCAATTACTGTAGCACTAGTTAAAGTGTCATGCATGCATTGTGTTGCATTTATTTGATTCCTATGTGTGGTTTGTTTATTGGATGATTTGCTTCGTGTAGATTGTGAGGAGTGTAATCCCTGTGATCGCGTGTGGGAGATCACCGCGATTGTTCTTGCAGACCCCACCGTGCCTGGTATTGAGAACCTGAACCTCACCAAGAAGTACCTTACCTGGGAGCAAGGAGTGGAGTCGGCCATGCATGAGACACTGTCACGCCTGTGCTATCTCCACCGACACCGACTACCAGCAGGTTCACCCTTCCTTGCATTTGGAAGTCGGAATGAGCAAGGGAATGTGATGGTTACCACAGGTAATCGGAAAAACATGCCACTCCATGAGAAGCAATTAGAAGACATGGAGATCAAAGCTTGGGAGAGGGAAGAGAAGTTGATGCACCAAAAGGAGGAGCTGGATTATTTTCAGGGCACTATGCATTTGCAAGGGTATGAGATGGAAACCTTGCACACTGCTGTGAATACAATGGAGCAAGCCCTCATTGGAAGATATGCCATGATTGCAGCGCTGAACCAAACCATTGTGCAAAAGGAATCAAGTTGTGGCTGAGCAGAATCCACCACCAAATAATGGCAATGGCGATGATGGGAACGATGGTGATGATGATAGTGAAGATGATGATGCTGATGATGCGGATAATGGTGATGGAGGTAACAATGGTGGAGGAGGTAACAATGATGATGATGGAGATAGTGATGATGAAGGAAGCGATGACGATGATGGAGGAGATGCAGCGGGCGTTTTTGTTGAAGGAAGCGATGAGGAGGACCCTGAAGAGGTGGAATTCGAGGACTCAAGTGAAGAAGACTCGGGAGAGGTGTACACACCACCACCGTGGCATGCACGAGGATCGAAGCGTCAGTGCATGGACTCCAGAACCTATTGCAACATATTCATCAAATAGCTAGAGATGGTCCTCCAAAACTAGTCTTCGTTAGGGATATTCGTTAGTCTTAGACATCGATCAATGTAAACTTCTGCACTATTAGACTATTGTGTTTAGAATGCCCAGTTAAGTATCTTGAAGTTCCAGGAATTTTCGTAAGATTTATTAAATGATTTTTAAACAAGTTTGGGTAAATTTCGTGTTTTTACTGCTGCAGTTTTCTGCCGCGATTTTTAGTTCCTTACTAGTAACTCGGATTGCGCTCATATTTTAGGATCTGGATCGTAATTACCTGTAGCACCTGCACAAAAATTGACTAAAATTCCTGATGAGTTTAAGGTGCCCAAAAAAATTCGTGAACAGGACAGAACTGTTCTGCCAGATTTCTGGTTTTGCTTATTTTGCTGTTTTGCTTTGCCCAACGTTGTTACCAGCATTTCTAAAAATTATTTTGTAGCTATATACTGTTAAGGAAAACCTGGAACAATGTTTGTGCGTGTGATTGTTCATGTGGTGATTGCTTATGATTGTTGTGGTTTGAGCTTGTTGCATGGGTAGAGGGCTATTACTTATCTGTAGTTGCTTCTTTCTAATCTTACCTGTGCTGAACCGCAGATGTCTCGTCGCCGACCCGATGAGATGGCTCAGCTCATGGCCGCTCAAGCACAGCTGACCCAAGTGATGACGCGGTTCATGGCAACTCAGAACAACAACAACAACAACAACAACAACAACAACAACAACAACGGGAACAATCAGCCGCAGGGGGATGCTCTCACTAGGTTCTTGAGGCTGAGGCCAGCTAAGTTCTCCTCTACACCTGAGCCCATGGTTGCTCTCGACTGGCTTCGTTCTGTGAACAAGGATTTGGTGACCGTTGGTTGCACTGAAGCTGAAAAGGTGAGGTTTACTGCTCACTTGCTGGAAGGATCAGCTGCTTCTTGGTGGGATGCTTTCCAGATCACCCACCCGCTAGACACAGTTACCTGGGCTATGTTTGAGGAAGGATTCAGGACGAACCACGTATTTGCCAGGACCATGAGCCTAAAGAG
Source organism: Avena eriantha (assembly GCA_910589775.1). Taxonomy (NCBI): domain Eukaryota; kingdom Viridiplantae; phylum Streptophyta; class Magnoliopsida; order Poales; family Poaceae; genus Avena; species Avena eriantha. The sequence goes on along the minus strand of OU342744.1, from coordinate 78,620,729 downwards.
GAAGGAATTCCACAACCTGCGCCAAACCAACCGCACTGTGGCGGATTACATAGAGGAATTCAACAATCTCTCTCGCTATGCCCCTGAGGATGTGGACACTGATGCCAAGAGGAGGGAGAGGTTCCTGGATGGTCTCAGTGATGAGCTCTCACTTCAGCTATCTGTGGTTTATTGTCCGACATTTCAGGAGCTAATGGACAAGGCTAGAATTCTGGAAGGGAAACAACAGCTGGTGGAAAGACGTAAGAGGAAGAGCAGCCATCACTCCTCAGGATCACACCACCGTGCTCGCACCTCTTATGATGGACACTCTGGGTACTCTAAGCATGGCGGAGATGACCGTAACCACCACGGAAGTAGTGGACATCGCCACGATGGTCACAGGAGTGACAATCGCCACCGTGGAGGAAATGGTCACCACCATAATGGCCATCACCACAATGGCCACAAGAGCTACAACAGCAATTCTGGAAGGAACAATGGACACAACCGCTCTGGCGGGAGGGATCTCAGTGAAGTGGAATGCTTCAAGTGCAAGAAGATGGGGCACTATGCTGATAACTGCCCAGAGAAGAGGATTGAAGCAGGAAGCAAGCCTAATGCAAACCAGAAGGCGACGGTCAACCATGTGAACGTCGAGGAGATTCAAAATGAACCAGAGATAGTGGTTGGTAAGTTTCCAATCAATACCCACATCGCGTTTGTTCTTTTCGATATTGGTGCATCGCATACATTCATATCAAGGCATTTGTGGATAATTATAAGCTACCTACCGAGGCTCTTAGAGGATCAATTAGAGTAAGTTCCCCTGGGGGAGAGATGATAGATAGTGCAGCATGTCGAGGGTTGACACTAGAAATTGGTGCTTATGCTTTTCCTGCACACCCGGTTATACTAGAATCCCAGGGTCTAGATGTCATATTGGGCATGGATTGGATGTCGGAACATCAGGGTCAGATAGATTGTGCTCAACGAGCAATTTCACTCACCACACCAAAGGGAGTAAGGATCAGATACAAGTCGCCTGTCAGTATTGGAGTGGCCGAGTTGAATTCTCTTAAGGGGGTTAGCCTAGAGGATGTGGCCGTAGTAAAGGATTATCCCGATGTGTTTCCGGATGAGCTGCCAGGGATGCCACCTGATAGGGACGTGGAGTTTCTTATTGACTTGATGCCAGGAACAGGACCGATAGCCAAGAGGCCGTATAAGATGGATGTGGAGGAACTGAAGGAGTTAAAGAAGTAGCTTAGAGAGCAATTGGACAAGGGATTTATTCAGCCCAGTTCATCATCTTGGGGTGCGCCTATTCTATTCGTGGAGAAGAAGGACAGTAGTAAGAGATTGGTGGTTGACTACCGCTCACTTAACGAAGTGACCATCAAGAATAAATACCCATTGCCCAATATAAATGATTTGTTTGATCAGTTGGAAGGAGCAAAGGTGTTTTCCAAGATTGATTTAAGGTCGGGATATTTCCAATTGAAGATCCGTGAGGAAGACGTACCAAATACCGCTTTCACCACTAGGTATGGGTTATATGAGTATACAGTTATGTCTTTTGGACTAACAAATGCCCCAGCATATTTCATGACCATGATGAACAAGGTATTCATGGAGTACTTGGATAAGTTTGTGGTGGTGTTCATTGATGACATATTGATGTATTCCAAGGATGATGCTGAACATGAGAAACACCTGCGACTAATTATGGAAAAGCTGAGGGAGCATAAATTATATGCCAAGTTTATCAAGTGTGAATTCTGGTTGAACACTGTTGGATTTCTTGGACACATGGTGTCAGGTGAAGGAGTCGCAGTTGATCCAAGCAAGGTGGTGTCAGTTACAGAATGGGAGTCACCCAAGAATGTGGGAGATATTAGGAGTTTCTTGGGACTTGCTAGATATTACAGGAGGTTTATAGAGAACTTCTCCAAGATTGCAAAGCCAATGACTGAATTATTGAAGAAGGAGAAGAAGTTTGAATGGACCAAGGAGTGTGAAGCTAGTTTCTAGGAACTGAAGCAATGCCTAGTGACCACACCTATCATGTGTTTGCCAAATATTCAGAAGGATTTCCAAGTGTATTGTGATGCCTTTCGTCAAGGACTGGGTAGTGTACTGATGTAGGATGGAAGAGTGGTATCTTATGCCTCACGCCAACTCAAACACCACGAGAGGAATTACCCCACGCATGACTTGGAATTAGCATCAGTTGTGCATGCGCTCAAGGTATGGAGGCACTATCTGATGGGTAAGCATTGTGACGTGTTTACGGATCATAAGAGCCTGAAATACATATTCACTCAAAAGGAGCTGAATATGAGGCAGAGGAGATGGTTGGAGCTCATAAAGGATTATGACATGAGTTTGCAATATCACCTAGGAAAGGCCAATGTTGTAGCGGATGCGCTGAGTCGCAAGGTTTATGCTAATGGCCTGACAGTGGGGGATTTACCCAAGGATTTGTGTGAACAACTCAAGGACCTCAGGTTGGAAGTAGTATCCAAGGGATATTTGGCAACAATGGAAGTTAAGCCAACGCTTCTGGATGAGATTAGAGAAGCTCAAAAGAAGGATAGTGACCTAGAGGAGATAAGAGGAAACATACCCAAAGGCAAGGCTGAAGGTTTTCGCGAGGATGATCAAGGGACACTATGGTACAAGGATCGCTTATGTGTGCCCAACGATCTGGAGATTAGGAAGTTGATATTTCAGGAAGCTTGATGGCTCAATGCATGGCGCCCAGAAAAATGCTTGATGGCGGTGTTGATGTAGAGCTCATTGGGAACCCCAAGAGGAAGGTATGATAAGCACAGTAGCAAGTTTCCCTCAGTTATGAAACCAAGGTTTAATCGAACCAGTAGGAGCAAGGAAACACCTCAAAGGTGTTACTAGCTGACCTTTGGCAGGGCGCACTACCGGTGCTAGTAGCAACGTGGAGACCTGCACAACACAACCATAGAACTTTGTCCCCAACTTGCGATGAGGTTGTCAATCTCATCGTGTTTTGAGGAAAACAAAGGATTAAACGTATCGAATGGAAAGAAGTAAAAGTTTGCAGAAAGTAAACACAAAGCAGTAAAAGATTGTAGATTGAATGTAAAGACAAAGGACCGGGATCCATAGTTCACTAGAGGTGGCTCTCCTTAAGATAGATAACATGCTGGGTGAACAAATTACAGCGGGGTAATTGACAAACACCGAGAAAGCAATACATGCATATACTAATCATCTTGACTCCTCTAAGACTTGATTAGGCATTACAACATAATACATAGACCGCCATCCAACTGCATCTATGACTAATAATCCACCTTCAGGTTATCATCCGAACCCCCTCCAGTATTAAGTTGCAAGCAACAGATTATTGCTTTATGAACTGCGTGTAAAGTAAAAAATACGATTGTTCTATGAACAAAGGATTGTTGTTTTCTCCCTAGTAGCAACAGCACATCTAGTACCTTAGAGATTTCTGTCACTTCCCCAGATTACCAGAGGCATGAAACCACTATCGAGCATAAATACTAACTCTTGGAGTTGCTAGCATCTACTTGGCCTAGCTACTAACAACGGAAAGCATGCAAGATCTCAAATAACAAAGACATGATAGAATCAATAATCAATCTGAAATAGCATCTCAATATCCATCGGATCCCCGCAAACACAACATGTATGAATTACAAATAGATGATCTTGATCATGAACGGAGCTCACAAGATCTACACATGAAAGCACAAAGGAGGAGAAACCAGCCATCTAGCTACTACATGGATCCGTAGTCCAAGGATGAACTACTCACGCATCACACCGGAGGCTTGCATGGTGATGAAGAAAGCCTCCAGGGTGAATTCCCCTCCCCGGCAGGGTGCCGGGAAGAGCTTCAGATCCCTCCCGATCTAGGGATGGAAATGACGGCGGCTACAGACTCTTTCGTGGATTTTTGATCTGGTACTTAGGGCTTTCGTCCTGAGGGCATCTTATAGTCGGAAGGGGAGGCCGAGGGGGTGCCAGGGCTGGCCTCACCACCCCCTGGCGCAGGCCCTGCCTGGCCGCGCGGCCAGGTGGTGTGGCCGGCCCCTGGCCCTTCTCCGTCTCGTATGCTGGCACTTGATCACTTTCGGAAAAATAGGCACTTTGGATTTTGTCCCGTCCAATTCCGAGAATATTCATTTTCTGACTTTCCTGGAACCAAAAAAGCAGAAAACAGGCAGTTGGCACTGTGGCTCTTGTTAATAGGTTAGTCCAAGAAATCGTATGAAAAGTACTCCAAAGTTGGAACAAAACACAAGAAAGTGGATAAAACCAAGCATGGAACATCAAAAATTATAGATACATTTGCAATGTATCAAAGCTCATAACTCACCGTACTCTATACATCCAGGCAACACGAAGATGTACATGGATTTGAAGGAAAGGTTTTGGTGGGTTACCATGAAGCGAGAGATTGCAGAGTATATTTCCCTATGTGATGTCTGTAGTAGAGTGAAGGCCGAGCACCAAAAGCCAGCAGGATTACTACAGCCATTGCCAATACCTGATTGGAAGTGGGATAGAGTTGGAATGGACTTCATCACAGGATTACCCAGGACCAAGTCAGGATATGATTCTATTTGGGTAGTGGTAGATCATTTAACCAAGGTAGCTCACTTTATACCCATGAAGACCACTTATACTAGTGCTAAGTTAGCCAAGATCTACATGAACATAGTTGTGTGTTTGCATGGAGTTCCTAAGAGCATTGTGTCAGATAGAGGCACCCAATTTACTTCTCACTTTTGGCGCCAGCTACATGAGTTTTTGGGAATGAGATTGGAGTTTAGCACAGCTTTCCACCCCCAGACGGATGGTCAGACCGAGAGGGTGAATCAGATTTTGGAGGATATGTTGAGAGCCTGTGCCTTGGCTCCTGGCGCTAGTTGGGATGAAAATTTACCTTATGCTGAATTTTCCTACAACAACAGCTACCAATCCAGCATCAAGACATCACCATTTGATGTACTATATGGTAAGAGGTGCAGAACACCATTGTTATGGGATGGTGTAGGCGAACGTCAACTGTTTGGACCGGATTTGATCAAGGATGCTGAAGAGAAGGTTAGTTGGTTCGGGATAGGTTGAAGATGGCACAATTGAGACAGAAGAGCTATGCTGATTCTAAACGCAAGGAGGTGGCGTATGAGATTGGAGATCGAGCATATCTCAGAGTTTCGCCACTACGTGGAATTAAGCGATTTGGGATTAAGGGAAAGCTAGCACCTCGGTTTATAGGGCCCTACAAGATCCTAGCACGCAAAGGAGAGGTTGCGTACCAGCTGGAGATGCCAGAGGTTCTATCCGCTGTTCACGACGTGTTCCATGTGTCTCAGCTGAAGAAATGCCATTAGATGAGGTTCAACTAGAGAGTGACCTGACTTGTGAGGAGAAGCCGGTCAAGATTTTGGAGATAGCAGAGAGATTTACCCGCAGCAAGACGATCAGGTTTTGCAAGGTGCAATGGAGCCACCACACCGAAGAGGAAGCCACCTGGGAGCGAGAGGATGACCTCCGAGAGGACCACCCACACCTATTTGCTAGCCACGTCGAATCTCGAGGACGAGATTCATCTTAAGGGGGTTAGTCTTGTCACATCCCAAATTCTAGATTTGGTACTGCATTCATACATGCCATTGTATCATGAGCATTATGGAAAAATTTCAGTTTCAAAAGCCTTTTGCTAAAAACACCACTCTAGTGCATGTTCATCCCTATAGGAGTTTACTAGGCCTTTTGTCTTGCATCTGCTAGAATGACATTTTTTGGGCATTCCAGATGCATAGATGCGTAGAGTTTGTCAATACGAACTCGTAGGATTTTGTCTCACTCAATTCGGAGCTCTGGATCAAAAGTTATGGCCTTCTTCGTTTTAGCCAGAAATTCAGTTCTGAAAAGCAGTTCAGATACAAACAGATTGAGAGAGTTTTTTTTATTAAAAAAAAACCACGGCGGCCAGCCGAGAAGGCCCACCCGGGGCCCACTCGCGCGCGTGGCACGTTATAGCCGCCGCCCAGCCGGCCCGTTTCCCCTTCTTCCCCTTTTCTCTTTTCTTTCTCTTTTTTTCTGACAGGTGGACCCCACCTGTCATCTCTCTCAACCGTGTTCGTTACAGACTCCAAACCATCTGTAGGAAATCGCCGATTTCGGCTCGAATTCGTGCTCCCCTCGCCCGTACTCCACGTATTTTTAATCTCCACTCCCTCCTCTTCGAAACCCCCCAAAAAAAATCCCACCTACCGCCACCGCCCGACGCTGGATTGCTCGTCGGAGTCGTCGCCGCCACCGTGCCGCCAGCCGCCGGAGTCGCCGCCGCCCCCGCGCCACCCAGCCGCCGGAGCCCTCCGCCACCGCGCCGACTCCGCCCTAGCTCCGCCGCCCCTCGCCGACCCGCACCGCCACCGCCGGAGACCGCCGCCACCGACCGCCGCCGCCAGGTGAGCTCTGCCGCAATGCGTCCCCGGCCGTCCGATCGCGCGAGGACGGCCAGGATCTGCCGTTGACCGACCGGTTAGCCGCTGACTGGTCAAAGCCCAGTCAGCATCGGTCAGCTGGGACCCGCCCGTCAGCGGGGAATATTCCCCCGGATTTATCAGTTTTGATAAAAAAGACAGAAACTTTGTTTAGCTTTAAAAATTCATAGGAAAAGATCTACTTGGCCAAAAATTGCAAATAAGGTATCGTTGGATTAACAAAATTGTGTATAATTTTATTATGCAATAATATCTCAGGTTTACTGTATGAATTTTCCCGAGATTATAAAAAGGCTTAAAGTAGTATTAAATTCGCAGAAAAAGATCTGTAAATCTTTTTGACGTAATTCCTTTTGGTCTAGGCTCTATTTGGAGCTATCTATCCAGTAGTATTTTTGTCAAACTTGAACTGCACTATTTACAGCTTTGGTTCAATGTTTTGACTAAATACCTATTATCTAGTCCTCTTTTATGCATAAATTGTTTTCCTCGCATTAAAAGTTTTCTCATGCATTCATTCAGTAGTAGTAATGGTTAGAGAACCTAACTAATTACTGTAGCACTAGTTAAAGTGTCATGCATGCATTGTGTTGCATTTATTTGATTCCTATGTGTGGTTTGTTTATTGGATGATTTGCTTCGTGTAGATTGTGAGGAGTGTAACCCCTGTGATTGCCGAGATTATGTGACGGACTCTGACAACTACCAAGGCAAGTGGAGCTTCATAAATGTTCTATTTACTTTCTATATGCATTGTAGCTTGTTTTGTTTTTACAAGTTTATCTTTTGCTAAGCTATATCCTATTATGCCGTAGTCTATCTCGTTAGGCGAGCCGTCGTAAGTAGTTGTGCTTAGTTGTGCTTATGTAGACGAGGGTGGGATACACCATGACAAGGATTGTTTTGAAGGAACGTGTTTGGAAAGTGAAAACAACTTAATTAATGAACTATCTGGGTGGATTGGTTATTGCTTGGTTCGTGAATGTTGGGCCCGTGTCTATGGTTTATCCGAGTAGCTCACTTGTGGATGGCCACCTAGGTTTCTGAGAAATGATTAGTGTCTTGATTTGGTAGCTTACGTGTATAGCCATATGTCAGTGAGTTATGGGTAGCTGGATGGACTTAGTAGATCGTGGCGACCCGAGCTCTTCGTATGCATAGATGTAGTGAATGTGATAGGTTGGTATGGTGCGTGGATGGGCTTGCGGAGCTACTTCCCGAAATTGTCTCTTCTTGGGCTTCTCCCTATCATGACTCAATATGCGTATCGTGGTACGAGCGGGTGAACCAAGTCATATGGGTAAAGTGTGCAACCCCTGCAGGGTGTAAAACTAAGTGCTTAGCCGTGTCCCCGGTAATGGACGATTGAGTTGCTGAATTGTGGGTGCTATAACATGTTCTCGTTCATTCTAACTTGTAATTGCTAAAACTTGTGGTCGAAACTTAATTGGGTTGTTTGATGAAGATTAAATGTTTTACAAATGATTTACAAATGTGTATTTTGCTGCTGCAACTAAGCCTGAACCCCACAAGCCAGATATGCATATAGCTATTAGCCTTGTTGTTTCTCTCATTGTTCCACTTGCCAGTGCATTCCAAGTGCTGACCCTTCGGGGCTGTTACATTTCATGTTGCAGGTTACTCTTCCGGTTACTCTAAGTAGTAGTGTTGGTTGCGACCCTCCACTCAACATTTTGTTCGCATGTGGCGTCTAATGGAGACTGGAGCTACTTTATTTATGCTATCTATTTGCTACTTGTTTACTTGTGCAAGCATTATGCTTTGCAAACTTTGTAATAAATGCAATATTCTGGATCATACCGCTGTAATAATGATGCACTGTTAATTCTTTGATGTCTATCGATGCTATGTATGCCAATGAACCGATCCAGGGATTGTTGTGATACATAGAGGTGCAATCCTTGCGGGTTGTACCGTTTCAGCAAAATCCCAAAGATTCTCTCCACATCTTTCCGAGCCGCCGCTTGTGTGGTGTGGAAATCCTTTTCTTTCTTACCTTTGGTTTGTGAACCGGCTTCACAAAAGTTTGCCACCTTGGATAGATGCCATCGGCAAGATAATAGCCATAGTTGTATTTGCGGCCATTTGCTGCAAACTCCACTTGTGGACCTTCACGCAATGCAATCCTTGACATAAGAGAAGACCGTTGAAGAACATTGATGTCATTGCAGGACCTGGGCATTCCAAAAAATGCATGCCAAATCCAAATCTCATAATCTGCCATGCCTTTAAGGATGATAGTGCAATCCTTCTTGTGATCTTTGAATTGTGCATGTCATGTCATAGGACAATTCTTCTAACTCCAATGCATACAGTCAATAGAGCCAAGCATTCCAGGGAACCCCTGAGCCTTGTTCTCCTCCAAAAGCCTAGTCGTATCTTCGGCATTGGAGGCTCTCAAGTAGATGGTGTCAAACACATGCACAATTACGACGGCAAAGCGCTTGACATACTCAATGGCTTGACTCTCACTCATTATAAAGTGGTCATCAACAAGATCCGTCGGTATACCGTATGCCATCATATGCAAGACGGCGGTCACCTTTTGGTAGGTGCTATGCCCAAGTTCTTTGGCAGCATTCCTCCTTCGCTCGAAGAACCGATCAAACTTGGTCACCTCTTCGCAAATGCGTTTGAACAAACCGATGACCATCCTAAAACGCCGACGAAAATACTCCTCCGGAAAGGTGGCATTATCGTTGAAATACATCCTCATCAAACGCTCGTGCCCTTCGATCCTTTCCCTCCACAACTTGCGCCTACCAAAAACCGAGCCACCATGCTTCGGTTCTTTCGTCGCGCGCCAAGCTAATAACATCGATATGTTCTCATCTTTCTCGAGCTCTAGTTCATCGTTGGATGAATCACACAAGATCCTCTACAAAAACGAATATACACTCACTTTGTCTATCGAAACGAAAATAAAATTTGGCGGCCGGCCGCGAAACGTACCTTGCGGCGGCGAAACTCGTGCGCCAAGTAGCATACCAGCTTGAGGAGGACATGGCGGTCGTCGAGGGTAGCACGGCGCCGCGGTCGACGAGGCAGCTCCGAGTTGGCCGAGGTGCGGCGGCGGCAGTTCGCTTGGCGACGCGAAAAGAAGCGTTGTGCCGGCAGCTCACTTCGATTCCCGCCGCGACGAGCTCGGGAAGGTGCATGGAGACGCGGCGGCGGCGAATCTGTTACTACTACGCGCATAGAAGTGGCGGCGGTGACGAATCGAAGAGGCGGCGCCGACGGAATCGCGGGTAGGAGATGGAGGCATCGTGGGCGCGAGTGACTTTTCAGCGCAGTTGGGCTTCGCGTGCGTCGCCGAGTGATAGCGCGCGCTAGACGGCGCGTAGCAAATTTGATGCGCCGCGGAGCGCAAATTGCCACACGCAGATTTTTTTTGGCGTGCGCAACTATGCAGCGCCTGCTGGAGAAGCAAAAGTCACCACGCGCGCTAAATCGACGGTTATTTTTAGCGCGTGGCATTTTCCATCTTCCGTTGGAGTTGCTCTTTGTAAGCTAGCACAAATCTCACACACATGGACGATCCAGATTGAGGGGACACGTACACCCTAGTTTAGGAACTCCGCATTAATCCGTGAAGGCTACAAACAAATAATCCATGGGCACCCCAAGAAATGGGGAGCAAACCAAACAAACCTGAGGAGGTTTCGAATACGGAGGCTCGGAAGACGGAGGTGCGGTGATGCGGCCGCAGCCGGAAGCAGAGCGGCCGCGGCGCGCGCGCGGGCAGCCCGATGCCTCCGCCCCCTCCCACCAGCGGAGCGGGAATCCCCTCGTATTCGACGGCCACGCACTCGCGCACGGCACAGGCGCCTCGAGATCCTCTGCGACTGCGAGTCCCTCGCGCACGGCCACGCCACGCCGCCTCGAGCTCGGGTAATGCTCTTTTTTCTCCCCCCAGTGTAGAAAATTCGTTGAGGGAAGATGATTCCATGCACCCTATGCGTTCAAATATAGTAGGAGTATGATTTCGTTGTGCTCTGTGCTGCTGCAAAGATGGAACTGGTGATTCCACTAGTACTATTTAGTATCGATCTCAAGGTTCTGTTCAAAAAACAAATATCGATCTCCAAATGATAGCATCCTGTTTCTCCATATGATTGTTGCAGTTCAGTTATCTATCCAGGCACTTGTTGGTTTCGGTGGATTTTCTCACTCGATTAAGTATTACTTGAAATAGTCCACCAAAAGTAAAACAGGAGCACATATAGCAAACCGGGTACAGTCGTAAAAGGAGAATGCAATTTGCTGAAATATCCCCAATATTTATTCCTGTAAGAATGATATTTATACCAATTATAAATATCCTACTGCCTCATACAGGATCCTGGTTCTGATGGCGCCGTGCGGCCAAATCCAGCTAGCGGTGCAGCGGCGACCCCTCTTGCGTTCAGCAAACACCTGAAACGTGCCAATCTTGCGGTGACTGATGCTGGGTCCTTTGCAAGCTTCTCAATGGGAGTCCACAGCCGCTCTTCAAAATAGTAAGCGAATTGGCGAGTCCAAGCAACATCATATAGGGGTAGCTTTTTATGCTATATTTTGACAATATTAAGTACTAGTTCTTGCTATAGCATACCAACATCTGGTAAGTATATCTAAAGTCGAAAATAGCTTGCTCATTATACCTGCAGCTGCCGCAGCACGTGGCCAAATGGTTTGTTGAATGTCAGATGCATCTATCTGTTCACCCCACATGCATACCTCACCACCAAGAACCAACTTCTGTTGTTCCGGGTTGGAGATATTTTTCAATGGTTCATTCATGTAAAATCCTGGCCATAAAGCATCCAAGTGATCTAGGTACCACTTATCCTGGTTGCTCACAATGCATCTGAGACCAGCAGCAACGACTTTCTCTGCAACTCCCCCTCCAAGCCTATTGAATAATGATAACAAAACTACCAGTTGTTAATGTCTGATGCTCAAATACCAAGTTATGCACTATTTATCCAATACGGGTGCCGGTAATGTTATAGAAAATAAAGCACCAGGCATTTAGTAAATACCAGTTATGCACCACAGTTTTGCGGTCCAACTTGTCCCCGAAGTTGTTAAATGTTTCTTCCCTACAAGCATGACGAAGTGTTTGAGGAGCATGGCTAGTACAAATGTTTGGATATGCAAATACTAGTCATACAAGTTCCCCTACCAGTTAATAACATCGTAGCCATACGAAATTGCTATCTTTTGAGCTCTCAGCACAAAATATCTGTAGGCATCAGATTCATTCATACCATGTAGAATTAACCTGCACATCAGTAAAAAGACAGTCGAAATGGATTAGTAGCCAAACACATACTGATGACTGTAATTACCAACGGTTATAAAGCTCATATGAATCTATCACATTGTTTATTATTTATGAGTATCTAAACTACATACCATGCTTTAATGAGTGGTGTGGTAGTCCAGCAACCTGAAATTAATAGTAAAGAATGAACAGTATATTAACAGATTTAGATTGAAGCGTTACTGTGCCGAGAACTAGAGATTTCTGCAAACTTACTTGTATTGACTTCATCACCTCCCAAATGGACAAACTTGAACTTAAAAACCTTGCTAATATCTGAATGGAAAAAACAATAACATTACCATTGTGTTATTCTATGCAAGTGGATGCATGTCTTTTCAGGTCATTTTATTAATGTTGCTGAATTTAATATAAAGTGCTAGTGTCTTCCTTTTTGTGAAAAAGGTGTATTCATGTTTGATCTTTCAAAATGTTGACTGACACTTAGTATGGTTCAAGTCTTAACAGAATTTTTTTGTTCATTGTGTGTGCATTACCTGAAAGAATTCCATCAATCACTTTAAATGTAAAGTTGTTGCTGACATCAAGTGGTTGTTGACAGATAGCTGATGGCCACAATTCTGGGTATCCAACGCCCCTGAAGCAATAGAAATATACCAAATGTTCAGACACTTTCTGCATGATTATTTCTATCGCATACTTTTTTATATAATTACATTATTAAGTTTAATTCTCCTCGAAATAGGCTTTCGTCCCGCTATATTAATATAGCAACCACCCAATACAACTTTGCGAACAAGACTGGGGCGAAACAGCACAATCAAGCACAAAAGAATACAAAAAGAAAGAAGAAAACAAAGCCGACAACGGTGATTCAACGAAAACGAAAACAGAGATAACTCAGAACCGCTGCGCCCTCCGGAGAAGTACCACCACGTGCCTAGCGCTCCTAAGAGCCGCGTACCAAGCAGCACCTCCAATAAGGGAAGCGACGACAACGACGCTACTGCCTGGATAGGTCCTATGGTTTCCCTCGGTACGCTACGGGAGGTGGGGAAGAGATACATGCGATGCCCTTCAGGAAGGAAGGCGACACCCGCTAGCGTCACCGCATCAGTGTCAAGACGACAACGATTTCTCCTGACCCCTCAAAAAACCACACCCCCAGACACTTCGTATTGCTCCACCAAAGCTCGCCACCCACCAGCACACGCCACCACGGTCTTGCAGTCACCACCGTCGTCTCATCGCCCACGTTGCGAGGCCAGTAAGAATGAAAGGGAGAAACTTCAGTGAGGGTTGGCAGTACAACAACACACGGGAGGGAACTGCCTCCACCGTCGGAAGGTGGTACCCAACCATATGATAAACCGGGCCCTCCCTAGCCCGGCTGAACCCAAATGGGCGCGTGAAGCCCCGCCGCCGCACTGCAGCAATGGTGCCACCGTCATTGCCAACCTCAGCACTAGTCCCTACACCTCCACCCACCAGAGGATCCACCACACCACAGATCCCCGCCGCCTAGCAGCGGCTTTGTCGCCACCGTGTTCACCAGGGCCTACCGGACCGGTGCTGGTCTGAGGAGTCTCGCACTCTCGGTACCCCGTGTGGCCATCGGCAATGATGGGGGAGGCAGGCGCCGGGATCCAAGCCCACCTGACCTAGGTCCTAACTGCACGGGGGCAGCTGGAGTACAATGAGCAGGACGAACACGGCGCCTTAGTGTCATTCGTAGATCTCACCCCGCAGAACCACAAATGGATCTGCCGGGAGATCACCAGATCTCAACCCGCCTGGCCTAAAACTGATGCCCAAGCCACACCGTGAGCAAGGGACGGGCTCCTGGGCGCATGCTGCCGACAAATTACCGGAGTAGCGCGCGCCCGCTGCCTCGAGGACCCTAACCTCCTGATGCCACCAACCTGCAGCAGCACGCCGCCCCCAGCCGCATCCCACTGCCAAAGCCTCGTCGTGGCCGCGCCTAGCCGTGCACCGTCGAGCCGAGGACTGCCACCCATCACCGCACCGCCACCGACCGAGCCGCCCCGTAGAGACCCTCCAAGATCACGGGTAGAAGCTGACCCGCCGGCAAAGCACGAGCTTTGCCCCTGCGGCACTCGCTGGCGGTGGTAGGGGAGGAAGGAGAGAGGAGAGGTAGCGTGCAGAGGAGGCTGTCTCCGTTGCCCACGTGGGGGGCGACGAGACGCGGGCGTTTTTTTTTTCACCGGCTTCTAAGTTTAATTCTACCTTCTAGATTCAAATAATGTACAGCCAGAGCAAATGATTTCATGTCGCATCAATAAAACTTGTCCGCGGAACATATTTCCTAGACAAAGACTTTCTTATTGATAATTTATATAGAACCAGCGTCTTACCATGAGCGAGCATGGCCTGGGATGTCAATCTCGGCTAAGACATTCACACCTCGTTTTTCAGCATATCTGCAAATTATTGATAAACCATTGTAACACATCAATCTCAGGAGAAGATGGTATTATTTAAAAAGCTATTCCTTATTTTATGAGTTCCCTGTGCAATCTTAAGTGGGATATTTTGCATAGGTGATGGCATACTCATCTTTTGGTACTTACTATTCTAGGTAATAAGTAATAACTTAATGGCAACAGCTCTGCCAGTAAAAGAGAAACTCACTGTACAATGTCAAGGGCATCATTCATTGTATATTTTTCTGTGGAAGAGTATGCACCATTCCATAACTTTGGATATGAAGGTATCTCGAGAGGAAATGACTGGTGGTCCACGATGTGCCAATGAAGAACATTCTGCATGGTGAAAGGGTAAATGTATCATATGAAGCCCACCTGACCATGGTGAAAGGGTAAATGTATCATATGAAGCAGAAATAGAAGACCATATAATGAAGGAAAGAATTTGATGTTAGGATTAAAGAGCTTGTTTGAGTGTATAAAGGTGAAACATACCAACTTACTGTAGGTCATTGAATCGATTACACCTTTGATTACTGGAACAGGGAGATAATGCCTTGCAGTATCTGCAACATGTAATACACACATTAATATGGATAGCTTTCCTCAAATAGTGCATGGATTAAAAAAAACATTATATCAGTATATTAACATGAAAATCAAGGTTCTTGGATGTATTATGCATCTATGAAACATATCGAATATAGGAAATAAAACATATGCTAGCAATCCTTATGTTACTTGCGATGTTGGTTGAAAAGAAAATGAAATATAGACTGAATATTGTGCAGAAAAGACATAAATACAAGACTTTATGGTATGCTCAGTTACATTTTTTATGTGTTTGTCTAATTTTAGTTTGTCACAGTTGATTCATTTATGCTGTTTAAGCATAGCAACTTAGTAGTCAATCTATTCAAGTGATTATAACTTATAAGGGCGACTAGATGATCCGAGAAACAGCTGGAGCCAATTCAATTGGAGCTACATTGACTGTTTGTAATTAACTCGGCTGAATCCAATTTTTAAGCACAGCTGCTGCGGATTTTGAAGTCATTTACAGTTTTGCAATATGATGGCAGAATTCAGATTACGTCTTACCAATAAGAAGTCCTCGATATGGAAACCTGGGATTGTCGATGATAGTCCATGGAGCCGAATCAAGTCCAGTTACACTCAAAATAAAATCAAAGTAACACAATTGGCTGAATGTCTGCAACAATAACAGCTTAGGGATAAGGTTGTGTGGAAGTAATATTGTTTCCATAACTTTATCTAGTGGTCCTGCATTCTATCATGAATCATGCAACTTTACCTCTAAAGCATGAAGCGCTCCAAAAACTGTTTTGGCCTGCAAAATGTATTGAAGTGATATCAACTGCGTGTCACAGCTTGCAAAAAGAATGGGTATGCTAGGGTTGTCGAACCTTCTTGTTCGGACATGTTATACAAAATCGAAAATATCACTGCAAATCCTTATTTTTCTAGTATCTACAGAGTTGTATGAACGTCAAATTGTTATTCATATTCAGAAAAAAAGTCAATGCTTAAATACTAGTACTTGTATATCATTGATTCACCTGCCAGAGTTTTATGTTCTTAGAAAATCTTCAAAACGGTAGGAGCACTGCGATTCAATTAGAGAATTCTTTGCAGGGGATACATATGGTAAATGCACATGGAGGACATCTAAAAGAAGCTTCTTATGTTGAGGTAGAGCACAGATCTTTTACTGACCTCAATTTTGGCATATATGGGATTGCCAGTTTCAGGCACAGTCAGCTTATGCGATTCATCCACCCCCAACTTGAGCTGGAGAGCAAAATGCAGAGCATAAGAAGAAAAACAAGGAAGCCGTCCTGCAGTGCAGCTCATGAAACATGGTACCTCCATACCTCATCGTCCAGAGAAGTGACAACTACTGTGATACCGGCAAGCACGGGGAGGCCGTTGTAGCTTCCATGGACTGCATGGCCCATCTGGATGACCGCCACCATCCTCTCGAACGCGCCCGCCAGGATGGCCTTCCCGTCAGTGTAGTTGCTCGCCGTGGTCGACAGCTTGAGATCCTTGGCAACGTAGATTGTCTTGGCCCCGTGGCTCACCGAGGCGGGCATTGGCCACAGGTTGATGTCGGCTGCACAGACGGTGGTGGCGTAGCATGCTGTCACTGTGAGAGCCAGCACCAGCCTCAGCGCCGGTGCCATCGTGCTCTGCAGCAATCAAGCTACCTGCAGAAACAGCCGGTACCAGGTATGTCACCTTCGCCACAGAAGTAGACCCACAGATACATACATAGGCTGATGATTTATAAGCCGGAGGGAGCTAGTTGCATCTTAGATGGCATGTGGGTCTAGGTGGCGTGTACTATGGTGACTCAAGCAGTTGCTCAGTTTTAAGGCTTCCTGGGTGACCTTTCCTGATAGGCCGGGTAGGTAATGCGGTTTTACTGCCATCCCGGTTATGTATGTGTGCTGGTGTGGTCTGTTGTGGGAGATGGTAAGAAATGGCAACAAGGGAACCCCTAGATATGGAGGGTATACGCCATAATCCATATCATCGTAGGGTTAAGTTGCTCGAGAAATGCAATTAGCTTCTAGTGGCCAGCTGCAGAATCGCTTAGCCTATCAGCAAGGAATTGTTATCTGCTTAGATTAATCGATTTGATGGCCTGCAGATTCTCATCAGAAGGGATCGGTTACTTGATTTGGTGGCTCCATTACCCAAGGTATGCCCAAACGTAAACGTGATGCTCCTGACTCGTTGGTCTGCCGCCTGCATCGGGCTCGGAGTATAAGTTGCTTCGCTCAATCCTCAAGATCGAATCGTGAAACTTATATATGTATACTTTATCTTGTGTGCCTGTACTGCTTGCCCACTATTGCGGCGACCTGTGAGCTGGAACTGGTTTTCTGCTATATTTATGGGTATTCCGTATCTATATAGAAAGGTTATTATGCCAGATTTGCAGCTCCCGCTATCTGTCCACCAGTGATTAATTAAGTTAAGCGTGGTGTAGCATGCGTTTGACCTTTTGTTACATTTAGATCCTAGCACTTTCTTAAGAAGGTCAGGTGTTACTTCTTCTTTCCAGAGCTACCGTAAAATTAATGTAACACGTTTGACCAGTGAGAATAAATATCAGAGTTCGAGTTGTGTATTTATGCAAACTCGGACATTACATATTTGACCCGGACCGGGAGCAGCTCAATGGGCAAGGATGAATCTGTTATAATCATATTACATAGTAACAACTGCAATTTCAATTTAAAATCAATCCATGTCCCAGCAAAGAGAGTAAAATGGCTTGTGGAGAACCATTTCTTGCAGAGTGAATTGGTATTTTCATTTCTTGTTGATATCTAGTCTTAAAACTGGACTGCCACAGCCAGGTAATCACATGATACTGAAAATACCGAACTACTGGAGATAGCTTCAGGATGATCTATTTATTTTCTTTGTAAAAATATGTTGAATAATAAATAATGATGTGTGCATCATTTGGATGCAGAGGCTGGGTTGTCACCTCCATTTCTGAAAAACAATTGTATAGTTTATCCATGTGCTTATACTGTTTGCCCTCTGTTGCGGCGACCCGGATACACTGAGCTGGTATATTTATGGTTAGTCCGGATCTATATAGAAAGGTTATCAATGCCGGATTTGCAGCTGCCGCTATCAGCAGACCTGTGATTAAATAAGATAAGCGTTTGACCTTGTTACTTTTAGATCCAAGCACATGTCAGATGTTACTTCTTCTTTCCGGAGCTACCGTAAAAATAATTTCTACACATTTGACCAGTGAGCATAAACATCAGAGTTCGAGTAGTGTACTCCCTCCGTTTCAAAATATAAGATGTTTTTAGCTTTGTGATGTTTTAGCTTTGTGAATGGAGTGTATCTAGATCATTTTTAGTATGTAGATTCACTCCAAACCTATATGAACCTACACATTAAACGGCGTCTAGATACACTTCTTTCACAAAGCTAAAACATCTTATATTTTGAAACGGAGGGAGTATATGCAAATTCGGACATTTCATATTTGGCCTGGACCTGGAGCAGCTCAATGGGCAAGGATATATCTGTTTTAACCATATTCCATAGTTACAACCGCAATTTCATTTGGTATTTTCATTTAAAATCAACCCATGTCCCAGAAAACAGAGTAAAATGGCTTGCGTAGAACCATTTTTTTGCAGAGTAAATTGGTATTTTCACTTGTTGATATTTGAGACATTTTAACTGAACCAACTAGGAGCTCTCTTAGGCGATTAGCTTTCTCGTTTGTTCGAGTCTTCCTTTCCGCTCAATCTTGTTCGTTTGATTTGCTCTCTACCACCAAATGACCCCAAGGGCATCCCTCCCTTCAACATCTCAACAACAAATTAACAGATAACTCCACGATGCAACTATGCACCACTATCCATGCCATCAGCTAACCCGCGACATTCCTTGTGACTTTCGCTCGCCCCCTTGGCACAGTTACAACAAGTGATGTACTTCCTCTGGTTCAGTTTATTAGACACACACGTAGTTTAAGAAAATCATTGATCATCAAATTTGACCAATAAAGTATGTAATATATATCCCAATAAATATATTATTGAAAACTACTTTTCAAAATAAATCCAATGGTGTAATTTTTTGGACATATTAGGTCAAATTTGTTTACCAAAATTAATGTTCAAAGACGTGCGTGTCTCGTAAACTGAGAAACCACCTCACCATCCAGGCGCTCGATCAGCAGGCCGGACCCGTGGGCCTCCGTGTCGACTATTGGTCGATCGTTACGACTCCTGTCGGGTGCTCCTATTTTCTACCTTTAGTTGAGAAACTGGGATGCGCCACGCATCGTGGTCCCACTAATGGGCTCGCCCCACTTACTTTGTGAACCGGAGCTTCTTGGATTGATCCACTTAGATTTATCTCATTTGAACGATTTTTCAATAAGAATATTTACCTTATTTGAACATTTTTAACAAGAACATTTACTTCATTCGAAAGATTTTTCAAATAAGAATATTTACCTCACTTGAACGATTGTTGAATAAGAACATTTACCTCGTTTGAAAAAAATTCATACAAACATTTATCTTATTTTAACGATTTATCATTAAGGACATGTGCCTCATTTGAACAATTTTTCAATAAGAACATTTACCTCATTTGAACATTTTTAATAAGAATATTTATCTTATTTGAAGGATTTTTCAAATAAGAATATTTACCTCATTTGAATGATTTTTTAATAAGAACATTTAGCGCATTTGAACATTTATCTTATTTGAACGACTTTTCAATAAAACATTTATCTCATTGGAGTGATATTCCAATAAGAACATTTACCTCATTTAAATGGTTTCTCAGATAGGAACATTTTTTTATTTAAATGATTTTTAAACATAGAAATATACTTTCAAATGAGGTATGCATTTTGAACAATTTTTAATTAGAACATTTCCAAAACATAAACATTTGTGTTACATGATTTTGACCATGAACAACTTTTTTTTTGAGAAACACAATACAGTCATAGACGCTCACAACATGTACATGCACCCACCCCTATGAACGCACACATGCATAGCCTACCTTATGAGCACCTTCGAGATACTGAGCCGGCGGATGAAAATTATTTACATCATGTAAACACTTTTGTGAACCTTTTTCGGAACTCACGAATATTTATTGAATCCGTACATTTTTGAATGGTACATTTTGTGAAGCCATAATAATTTTATTAAAATAAGATTTTTTAGAAATAATAAAGACACATCAAAGACGGAAGAAATGTAAAAAGAAAGGAAAGAGAAAAAAACTAAAACGAAGAAGAAAACACAAAAAAAGAAAACAAAAAAAGTAGAAAGAAAGCTGGAATAAAAAAGAAACCGGGAAAATAGGAAAACAAAAGGTAAAAAGGAAACCTGACAAGTACAGTATATATACCCTACTCCCAAGTCTGCTCATCTTAATCGGTAAGCTAGAGTCGCACGTGAGGAAACACCAACCGAACAGTCGGGAGTAGAAAAGGCCTGGCCCATATGGCAACCCAGGCTTGGGTAGCGCCAGCTATAGAGCCCGCAGTGAGCGGCAAATAGGATCCGCCACTCCTGCCGCCGCCTTCCCTCGGCGGATAATCTACAAGTACCCCATAAAAAAAAGGCAGTGCTACGACGTCCGTCGGGAGATATCTGCCGGAATCCCGGGTCAACAGCGATGACACGTGTCCTCAAAACAGCATCTCCTCTCGCTTTTGCTATAAATGATCCCGTTTTTGTTACAAAATATTTCGTTTTTGCTACATGTACCAAAAACGGTTTGGTCAGAAATAGAAAACAGACTGGACCTCGTCGAAGATTTCGCCGGAGATCTCGTCGGCGACCGTGTAGCAAAAAAGTTATGCTAATGTAGCATATCCGACCTCGTCGGAGACTCGCCGGAGGTTTTCACTGGTAGACCACACCGGAGACCGTGTAGCAAAAATGCAAAATCGTGGTAGCAAAAAAAAATGCTAATGTAGCAAAAAGAACGACCTCGCCGGTGGCTGCCATAGCAAAACCGACTTTGCTAAGGACTTTCGTCGAGAATGTCATAGCAAATACTTTGTGCTATTGTAGAAAAACATAGAACAGAAATAGCAAAAACTTAGCAAAAATATCAAAACACATCCATTGGTCGGTAGTATTGCGACACTTCATATGTAGCAACTATAACCACTTCCAATAGCATCGTCGTCCTACCTGTGTAGCACCGTGTCGTGGCTCCACTGCAAAACACCGTTTACCACGCAGGAGCCATGGCTTCTGGGCTATGGCGACGCGGTTGCACAGTCGTGCTTGCCGGGTGGAGGTCAGCGACGACTTTCCGGCGAGCTTTAGAGGAGGGCGGTCACCTCCGGCGAGATTTAGGGGAGGGCAGTGGTGCGCTCTGGCCGGCGAGAAGGGACACCGCGGCGGCACTCCGACGAGCCAGTGGACAGGACGGCGGCACAGGGCGGCAGCAGTCCGGAGGCGCGTCTGCGCGGTGCTGTGCACGGCGCGAGGCAGCAGCCTGGAGGGGCGGCGGCGCGAGCAGGCGGCGTTCCGGCAGCGTGCGGTGATGCAGGGCAAGGCGCGCAGCGATTCGGGGGACGGAACGTGAGGTCTAGATATGAAGAGATAAGACAAAAAAGTAAAAGTGGGTCCCACCCACTTTGTTTGCCGGGAGGCGCGACCGACGACGCGCCAGCGCGGCGACCTGGGGATCAAGTCACCGGATCCCGCGGGAGTAGTATTGTTTCCCAAAAAAAATATAATCTATAGGTAAAATCGGCCAATTATCCTTAACTAGTTGAATGCCCGTGCGCTGCCATGAACCTACAAATCTTTCTTCTTGTTGTACATATAATCTTACGTGAAAATTTTGGTGGTGTGAAGCATATGCAAATTAAGACACCTTTTTCATCATTTGAACCACAATACCATCCAGCCAATGGGGCGAACATGTCGTTTGTGTTACTTAAAGCATAGGTCACGATGTTGATATAATTAAGCATTTTAAAGCGGCTCTGACATGGTTGATAGTGGCACGTGACGCGTTGGCCTCACCTTATCTCCTCATCCATTCCTCCTTCGTACACATGAAAAAAATAGATCGAGACGGGGAGCTAGAGAGGGCAATGGAGCAGAAGCAGGTGACACCGTGGCTGGCCACACAACAGAGACAATACACTATGATTGGTCCTGGCCGAAAGCGCTCGACGCGGTAGAGGCTGTACCAACATAGGCAAGGAAGGAACCTTAGGGCTGGAGGTACGGGTGAGTGGCTAGAACCAAAGGGGTGGCAGCGAAACTTAGAGGGATGTTCAGAGGTGACAGCGGACCGACAAAGACGAAGATTTTGGCAGGGACAGGTAACAAGGAGGCACGACAATGACACCCCAAGTGGCCTACACTGGCGAGAGGCGAATGGTGGTGGTGGCGCTTTTCTTCTCCCCCATCCTCTTCAGTGGAGGCGGCCGTACTCTCCTCTTCTTCTCCCCCGTTGTTCCGGCAGTAAAAGGACACTCGTGGGCTATTGTAAAATTGACCGGGCCCATGGGTGCCTGCTAGCTAACCCAGCACTGCCATGTAAAGGTGACACGCTTCTATTCACATGTTTCTATTCACACGTCCTTCGCCTTTTGTTGCTGCTTTGAGAGAAGACAACTTTTTAGCTCAAATAACTACTATTACAGTTTATAGATTAGATAAGTTTGAGAAAATAAATACCCGAGATGTCTTTAACTGAACCGGTCTAATAACGTCATGCATGGGAAATATATACAAGTCAAGTAGAGAAATGTCCTATCTGTTGAGTATACCTAAACGACTAACATCTGCACAAATCGCTGCTATTAAACGCCTCCAATTGAAGTGCCAGAAACATGCTTAAAATTTCAGACGAATGTGGTCCTTCAAATATCAAATGATGGCATTTGTGGGCAGCGTGCTAGATGAATCCTATCAGCAGCGAACACATTAATAGATCCATTGGAGACAAACATTGTATTTTCTCTCTCTATCTAAACGATACCGTTGTACTTACGGAATTCAAAGAAGGGAAGAGTTTGCAATCAGAATATGATTATTCAGCAATCTGGAAAATGGAACACACTAACCAAGTAGTTTCCAATAGAATTTTGCCAACAATTTTTTCTAGAAAATGAACTCATATAAACTGAATTTGGAAATATGCCACTCCAACTTCATCATACCTCTCAGTATGCCATTTCTTCCAATATCAGTCAATAATATAGCTCCTATACAGCTATACTCCAGTATATACATTTGTACTTAGGCCCGGCCCTGGGGCAGGTCTAGCGGGGCCGCCGCCCCGGGCCCAGGTAAATTAGGGGCCCATTTTTTATGCTATGCAGTATAGGCCCCCCTGGTACCATTAATCGGTCTTCACGTGCAAGGGCCTTTAGGCAGCAAATCAACACAGGAAATTAGGGGCCTGGGGGCATCGCGACGCGAAGAGTTCAGGAATCATGAAATCATATCGGTATATGTACTCTCTCTGTACCTGTAGGCTAGCTGCTCACGGGAAAACACGACACCCCTGACCCAAAAATTGCCGCTCATATGCGGCGGCGTTCGTTGGCTCGCTCGATCCGTGACTAGGATGAAACGCCAAGAACTAGCACCGGGAGAAGATTGGCCACCGCAACGGGGCCACAACCCAACATGTATTTTTATGATTCTTCACATAAGGTAGTCTATGAGAAATATGCCCTAATTTTTGAAGTTGGTGGTTGATCTTGGATGAAAAAATATTGATGATGATAAACATTGTGTTTTAGTTGTTACAACGGGATGATTGATAATCAATGAAGTTTACATTATTTTGGGAATTGGGATATATAATTGGGTTTCTGATCAGTGAGTTCAAAACCTTATGGTCACTAGGCACTGGTTGAGGGCCGCCAACATTCTCCCCCCCCTCCGTTCTCTCTCTTCGCTACAGTAGTCAGAGAAGCTCACCACAGAACCAGGCCGATCCTGAGCCTCTCTAGCGGCTATGGCTGGCCGAAGGTGGTGGAGGAGAGGCGTCGGAGTAGTTTAGGGTAGTGTTTTGGGCTTTGTCCCCTAGTTTTGGAGCGAGGTGCAGATCTTGATGGTCAGATCTGGACCTTAGGGTTCTTGTCGTCGCCGGTTTCTCCTCTAGTCGAAGGAGCTTGCGTCGGTGAGAGCTGCCGTCTCCCCTTGAATAAGGCCACCATCGGTCTCCCTCTGATGTGGATTTGCGTCCCTATGCTCTCTGCCCCTGGCCGGCCATGGTGGCAAGGAGGTGCGGTGTGCGGGATGCGTGCGGTGGGCGTTGCCTCTCCTGGCCGGCCGTGGCGGTGAGGAGGAGAGGAGATGCCGCTGCTTCTTCTTCATCAACACGGAGGCGGTCCGTGGGCTTTTTCGTCTCGGGCGGCTTGGTGTCAGTCGCCTGCTCCGTTGAGCCATATGGAGGCTCTCCCAGCAGGTGTCGACTTCTGGAGCTGTCCTTGGCGGAGAAGTTGTGTGGGAGCATCGCTCCGACGGCTTCCAGCGGCTTGTTCCATGGTCCCGCCAGACTAATAGACTGAAGGGCAAGCGCTCCCAGCTGCTTGCTCCGCCTCGACTAGGTTTCGGCAGTGCTCTAGCTTGCCGTAGTCGTGGACGTTCGTCGGTGTTGGGCTGGTGCTAGAAGGACTTGATCGTGTTTCCTGCGGTCTTCTGGGGGTCTTTTCTGTATATTTGCAAGGCTGTTTTGTTTTTGCTATTCATCTAAGGGTTGTTCCTGTAAAATGTACCTCCACCGATGAATTTAATGCAGCTTGTCGGGTGCTTCGTACCCATTCCCGTTCAAAAAACAAATTAGGCAATGTTTGAACTAATCTAGCAATTTTGTATCTTTGCATCCAATTACTAATTATTTTTTTACATATGGGTTTTTGATCGGTGAGTTCAAAACCTTATGGTCTGTAGGCACTGGTTGAACTAATCCAGCAATTTTTACTAATTATTTATACATATATATATGTCGCCATGTCATCTAAAAAGTTCAATGTGATAATCATAAGATACTTTTGAGTTACTATGTATGCATTATTTGATATATAAATATTGCTCATTGACCCACTTTGAGGATTTGATATTATTATTTTATATATAAATATGTTGATTTCATTATACTTATACTAAGGGCCCTCGGATTCTGGTTTCGCCTGGGGCCCTCGAAATCTCAGGGCCTGTTTGTACTCTTATTACGGGCACATAGAAAAGAACCACACCAAATTCCCATTCCCAAATATCATGCGCACGGACGAACCCAAATTGCCCTGTCCAAAGCTCACGCGTGCGGAAGGATCCAATCCCTAGTGCGGCGGAGGCAGTTAGATTTTAGCTGGAGTAGCTCGCAGGCGTGGCTGGGGACCTCGGACCTCGGAGCCCAAGCGACGCGGCGGCGGTTGGATTGCGGCAATTGGAGCAGCTTGTTGAAGCTGCTGGGGGCCTTGGCGCGGCAACAAGGCCGGAGTAGCTCGCGCGGGCCGCTGCTGAAGGCCCTCCCTCGCGCGAGGACGCAGCGGCCGGAGTAGCTCGTGGGATGCGCCTGCCGGAGTAGCTCGCGCGGCCGCTGCTGGAGGCCATCCCCCGCGCGAGGACGCATGAGCTCGTGGCTGGAACTTCTTGTCAATGGAGTTGCCGACGCCGGACTGCCGGAGTTTGGCAAATTTCTGATGGACATGAAGCGGTTCACGAGAATGCAGGGTGATTTGGTGCGGTTCCTTTTTCCCTGTCGCTTTTTTACCTATCCGTAAGAGAGTACAAATGTATATACAGGAGTATAGGAGCTGTATTATTGACTGATATTGGAAGAAATGGCATACACAGAGGTATGATGAAGTTGGAGTGGCATATTACCAAGTTTGGTTTTTTAATGGCATATCTCCAACCGGTGAAAATTGTAATGGTATAAATCCAATTAACCCATAATTTTATTCCTTTAGCTTTAAGTGAAGCATTTTCATTCCTTATGGGATTAGTATGTCGAGGAAGCTCACATTCAACATGGCAGAAGCAACATCATTCATGAATTCCTAAGAAATCAAGACCCGACTTTTCAAGACTGAAAAAATATTGCTTTGGTTATCCATAGGATGAACACTAAAAACATGAATTAGTTCTCTAAGTGGTCTAGTAAGTTGATGTAACTTTCTATAAATGTGCATGGAAATGGTAATCTTTAAATAAAATAAAACTATTTGGGTAGTGTCACCATGTAAATGCTTGAATGCTCACTCGAACGGGAATATGAGCTAATGCAAAGCTAACTTCTTTATCTAAGAGTTGAACCATAATATCTCAGCAATCTCGTGCATCTACATCCCATCTAAGAGTTGATACTGAGAGAGCTATTCCATTTCTAAGTGATCTTGCATTCTTGACTCGATTTCATTAAAAGAGCTATTCCATTTGCTTACATGATGGGCATCTTCCTATCAACCCCCTCATCCAGAAATTAAATATACACACATCAGCAGGAAAATAGTAAGCATATTCCAAGTCTACATTCAGAATTTAAGCATATTAATTACAAGGAATAGCAATGCGAAGGAACAAGTGTAAACCATAAGTTTTGTGCATCCTTCACTTCTAAAATATCTGATTAATCCATCTCAAGGTCCATAATGCACACGAGAATTTTAACTGGATTAATATATAAGGAAAGGGCATATCTCACCATGAAAAGATGGCTGCATCACGAAAACTTTGGTGTAATTATGAACAGAATACTTCATTGCAAGGATTTCGAAGTGGCAACGTGTGACACTGTAGTTCAATAAAGAATCATATGCACAATATTTCGCCCTAGAAACCAAACATAAATTCTCTCAATTTATCCAAGGTTTAGCTCTAGGAGCTAGCGGTGGTCAAAACAAACAAAAATTCTGAAACTTATACTACGTAAACTCAGTCACTAACTGCTTAATACATACTGTTGGTAATTTGAACTGTTTGATGTGTGGTAAAATTCAAACATCTCAGTTTTCATGATTAGGATACTTGAATTTCTAATCATAAACTCACATGTTATAATATGTTCCTTGCCAAGCAATTTGCTATCTAGTTTGGGTGACTCAGCAAACCTAGATGCACGCATGTCTAAAATGATCACTTTCAATATTTCAAGAGAGTAGCATAAAGTCCCGAGAGATAAAAAAAAGAAGCCTGAAATGCTTTGCTACAAATAATAAAAACTACATTACCTCATCGCATTGAACTATATCAGTTGGGTTGGACTGCAGGCCTTACACTCATGCTTGATTAGTATTAAATACAATGACTTGTAGAATGAAAGGATTTCTTTCATAACCTACAAAACTGAACAATTATACACATTGACATGGAGATAACATGGTAATGGTGTTAAGGATATTGCCTTCCCTAGGTCAATTGTCACTGATCCATTAAGATCGTCCAAGTAGAATTGGAATTGGCGCTCCTCCAACCGTGATATCACTGCCAAAAATCTATATCCTTCAAGTGCACCTAATTAAGGACCGCAAAGACTAATAAAATGTGGGGAGGAGAATTGGATTTAGAGAACGTTTTGAGAATTCTGTGAAAGAGAGGCCAGGACCCCGCTTCGTTCCCTAGGGGCGACTCGGGCGGCGAAACCCTAGCCGCCCCCAAGCCCCCTCCTCTCCACCTCCTACCCTTGCCGTTGCTAGAGGATGCCGGCAGGCAAAGCCCTCACAGGCGGACGGTGACGGCAGGGCCCAAGTTCGATGGCCGGCGTGCTGGATCTCGGAGTGGTGGCGCAATGGGAGCACATGGTGGTTCTGTGGGCTTCTGCCTGCGCTGGGAGGTCGAGAAACGACGACGCACGGCGTTCCTAACGCTGTGGAGGCAGGCCTGGCCACTGGCGGCGCTCGACGGAGGTGCGGGTGCCTAGATTTGGGCCTGCATGGGACCGTGGCACCCCCTCCGGCCATATCCCTCCCTCCTCTCACCCCTCCTGACCACCGTTGGTGGAGAGAGCTTGGCGGGCGAGCATGCGAGAAGCTTAGCCCTTTGGGAGGTGGCTGAGCCCCGGCTGATCCTTGCGGTGGAAGATGCTGGCCGACGCAGCGGCAACCACGGTCTGTCTAATTGCCACATGCTTGACGAGCTCCCGGCGCCAGTTAGCCTGGGCACTATGCTGAACTTGCCCTCCTTCGACGATGTTCCTAGGCTTCCCTCACTGTGATGTTCTGTCTCCCCCAATTACATTCTTCCCCACCACTGGTCATCAACGGTCTTCAAATGTATTTTTTGACGGGTCGGGGCAAGATCCCCGCGCGGCAATGGCCTGCACTGCCAATGGCGACGCTTGAGGGCGTCGTTACCTTCCTGGAGGCATGTGCATGACCCTGGCCATACTTCCTCCTCGAGCACCGGGGGAAACCCTAGGTCCGGCCTGCTAGATCGGGCAGCGGCGACTTCACAACACCGTCCCCTTCTTGAAGGCGCTGCCTTGCTGCAAGTGGAGTACCTGCAGCAGCTGGAGGTTTGATGCGCTCGACTTTCTCGTTGGGAACCCCAAGAGGAAGGTACGATGAGCACATCAGTAAGTTTTCTCTCAGTTATGAAACCAAGGTTTAATCGAACCAGTAGGAGCAAGGAAACACCCTAAAGGTGTTACTAGCTGAGCTTTGGCAGGGCGCACTACCGGTGCTAGTAGCAACGTGGAGACCTGCACAACACAACCACAGAATTTTGTCCCCAACTTGCGATGAGGTTGTCAATCTCACCGTGTTTTGCGGAAAACAAAGGATTAAACGTATCAAATGGCCCTTCTCCGTCTCGTATTCTGGCACTTGATCACTTCCAGAAAAATAGGCACTTTGG
This sequence comes from Avena eriantha, assembly GCA_910589775.1. NCBI lineage: Eukaryota > Viridiplantae > Streptophyta > Magnoliopsida > Poales > Poaceae > Avena > Avena eriantha. Next base: position 78,592,102 of record OU342744.1, on the reverse strand, counting down.
CTTTTGTCCCGTCCAATTCCGAGAATATTCATTTTCTGACTTTCTTGGAACCAAAAACAGCAGAAAACAGGCAGCTGACACTGTGGCTCTTGTTAATAGGTTAGTCCAAGAAATCATATGAAAAGTACTCCAAAGTTGGAACAAAACACAAGAAAGTAGATAAAACCAAGCATGGAACATCAAAAATTATAGATACATTTGCAATGTATCAACAGGGCACGGACCTCCATGGCGCAACGTACAACGGTGACGGCATCTTCCAGATGAGAGCTACACCAGTTCAAGACGGGCACTGCCTTTCACCTGCCGACTCTCTAGGCACACAAGGGTGCGAGGTATGTTGGCATGGGCAGTCATGGAGCTGCAATCGTCCCTGGAGGCGTCTAGCAACGGCGATGTCGCTGCCCGTTTGCTCCGGGTCTCGACGCCTCGCCATTCTTGGCTGGAGGCAAGGTTGTGTGCGACCTAATGTTGTCGTTCAGAAGTTGAGAGAACCTCCTCACCCTGTCGTAGTCGCTTGGTGAGGACGGTCATGTGTGTGTATGATGTCGTGAGTGTGTCCCCCTTCTATGGAGTTTGTAACAGGTGCCTTCTTCTTGTTCAATGAAAAGAAACACAAATTCTTTCTGTTTTCTCCAAAAAATAATTGATTTATAAAGATATTTTAGGGAGAAGTACTAAGTATTGGGCTTATGTTAACTGGGATCACAAGATTCAATCAGCAGTAATAAATACATAGTATAAATTAAAAGAAATACCTCGTGGCTATCACTTTCAGTCATAACAGTCTCAAACGCCAGCATGGAGAAATAATTATCACGACTGAGCCTCTTAAGCAGCACTTGATACTTGTCCCTGCAAGAGCAGCTTTATCACAAGCTTCTCCACAAATGTCTAATCTACCAGCATGGCTATATGCAGAGAATAATCGAGCAGAGCATCAAGAAATCTAAGATCTGAAAGATCATTATAATCGCCAATTCTCACTTTTCCGTAAGATAAATGGGTAAGACATTATAAGACACGGAAATAACCATTTTAGCAGGGCATGTGTTATAGTGTAGCATCAAATATAAATCTATGTGTCATCCTGGATTACATGGAAGCTCTTAGAGAGAAACAAATCCATTAAAAGTCAATCCAATCATCATGGCTGAGCTAATGAATTAGCAAACTATACCGAAGCAGAATTTCTAGAAACAAAAAAGTGTGTGTAACACATTTGTCTTAATTATGCACAATTAGCAATCCCTCATCAAAGTGAATTACAGTTAATGGCAAATTATGCAGTGAATAAATGCTCCTTTTTGAAATACGCAGGCATGGCTCGATACCAAAACTCCATAAGAAAGCCAAAATGATCACTTAAAGATGCATCCAGTCAACAATAGATCTTATCAGCTAAGAAAATATTAAGAACAAACCCAATATCCTTCTGCGCAGAACAAGCAATGCAAGTGGCATGTCAAGAAAACACCGGGCTCGCTTTACCAGCATGATGAACCCTCCCTTGAATGTGGCATAGGACGAACACTGCAGGTGGCATCGTCAGGAAAACACCGAGCTTACATAACCAACGATAGCACCAAAAACACCAGTTCCAAAGCACCAATGTTGAAACACATGCAGCAAAAGAATGGTACTGATGCACACAGAGATCACAAATAATAGAAACTTGTCAATCACCGTGTCAAAATACATCACATACATAAATCAATAGTGCAATAGAAGGCTGGAGCTAGGTAAGCATGTATAGTAGAATAATGATATTGATGCATGTAGACATCACAAAGAAAGGAAAACACCTTGCATAATTCAAAAGGAGATTTTATTCAAAAGGATTTGAATCAATTTGGGCAACCTACCTTGCGTATTGGCTCTTCCAGGGTGCTTTTGTAATTTTGTAATAAGAGATCCATACACAATTCAATGGTCCCTGCAATCTGCAGTGTTCTCATTTAGAGAGCAAGGCTCACATAAACAACCATGCCATGGGAGCTGCAGCAATACTCAAAAGGTAGTGTAGAATACTAAAGTTATTGACATTGAGCAATATTAAAAGTGCAGTTCGTAGGTACAAGATGGAAAACTACACAATGAAAACAACCCTTGTTGTGAGCAATCAAGCTCAGCCTGGGCTAGTTCTTGCGCTGGACCTCGAGGCTGCGGCTGAGTGCAGATCCGGCCGGCGGGAGCCTGTGGTAGCGCTTGGAGGGAGGTCGACTCCAGCGGTGCCGACGCATCGATTGGGACGGCGGGGCCCCAATTTTGGCGGTGATGCGGCGGCGGCGCTGCGAGATGCGCACGACCTGAAGGTCACCACTCTTCTCCGGCCTTGTCTCGAGTGGGGCGTCATGGGACAACAGAGAAGAGGGGCGCCTGGTGGTGCGCCGGGAGGTGGCCGGATGCAGTGCGGGGAGGTCGTCGCCTGGCCGCGCAGGGGGGTGGCGGATCAGAAGATCGATGGAAAGGGTGACGAGAAGTAGCGGGCAGCGGTTCCCTCCATCTCGCCCTCTCCAGGAGCAGCAGAGGCGACGGGGCCTTCGGTCCTGGCACACGCGGCCGTGGCCCTCGAACCGACTTCTCCTATCATTGTAAATTGACGCGGAAGCAGTGCTGCGTCAGTCAGCTCGAGGCGGTGACGGCGAACCGGCGGAGGTGGCTTCCTATGTGGGGCACATGTTGGAATTTTACTCGTCGCTGCTCCTCGAGGAGCCGCTCCCGTGGGTGCGGCCACCTAAAGCGACAGCGGTTTCGGCCGACGGCCAAATCGCGGGGCGGAGGGGCCAACACGCCGGGTGAGGGAGTCCACCGTCGCGATTGCACTCTCCCATTGGCCATCGACACGGCAGTTTGGGCGCGGCATGGACAGAGACGCGATGGAGGGAATGGGGATGGAGGAATCGTGCGTGCCTGGTAAAACTGCTCTCTGTCTTTTTCTCCTTTATTTCAGCCGGCTTTTTCATGCGGGATCTCTGGTTCGCGATGGTTTTTTTCGTGCGGTGAGGGGGGAAACGACGTACCACCATCACGTCGTCTTCTGCTTTAAGAAGTATAAGTAGAGACTGGCCTAAAATCTGGTAGGTAATCATAGAGCACAGCCTGCACAAGGGACGTAGCGAGTGACTGTTTCGACCAGGGTTACAGCCAAGCCAAGGGGCTGAATCAATGTGGCCTGTTACAGCAATCCGATGCAGGCCGGTTTCTACGGGTTTTCTCGAACAAGGATTCCATCCCTCCAGCTGGACCGATTGCAGGATTTAAATGAAGATTGAGGATGATTAAGGAGGCAGTAAATACTAATGGAAAACCATGTCCATTTTACCCATGCGAGCAGAACTATGAAAGACTCCACATATTTATATTCACACACTATTAAGAAAACAGATATCCATAGGTTGGACACCGAGTGGCGCATTAGCAAAGTGATGCCACAGATAATTACATATGGCGCACCTACATGAGATTCACCATGGATTAGTTAACTTATATGTGGCGCATCACTCCAGTGGTGCACCATTGATAAAGTAGCACCATCAATAAGTGCCACTTATAGATGATCTCTGATTTATCCATACCGCATGAGTGTGGGATGCGTCATTGATAAGTGACCTATCTGTAATGTATGGCCTTGTGGTGCGTCACTCGTATTATAGCTGAATCCATTTAGTGCACTTTCCCCACCTACCTCCACCCACTTCCCCCGCTCCCCTTAGCCTAAGACCAAATCTGGTTGTCTTTTTCCTCATCCCCACCTCATTTCTCCCATGATTTTACCCATTTTAGGTTCAAATTATTTTAGTTTGTAGATTTGTAAAGGAATGTCTCTCCATGTAGATCTACTAAGCCGGCGCTTTGTTTTACTCTCCATCCATCGTTTACTAGGTGAGTAGATGGAAGGACATGCAAATGCATGTTTGTGTATGCGATAAAACTTGTGGGTGCGCCATGCGTGTGGTCTATGCATGTTTGTATGCTAAGTGCTTGTTGTTGTGTGGGTGGTGTAAGTGCGTGTCGATCGCGAGATGTTGTTGCGTGTTTAATGAATATTTGTATATGTGATGAAGCTTGTGGTTTCTCCGGCGTGGTGTATGCATATTTGCCGAAATATTGATTCATTCCTATTTTGACAAAAAAATTGCACTACGTGTATGTCCTATTTTTAGAAAAGGCCATACGAAAAATTTATAGCGACCATGCATGCCTGTGTGTGCATGTTGGTTATAAAATATCTCTTGGTCTATACCGCGCGGGCGATCATGGCAATCAAGATGAACGAAAGCCTCGTGACTAGATATTTGAAAGGCGTGACAATTGACATGATTCAGAACAACCGGACCTAGATAAGATGTTCGTGATGCAAACTCAGTAGCTTGATCGACCCTTATTCCGGGAGTATTGGAGAACCACATGCTCATGTGTGGTTTCATGTCTGACTTCACTTTTTCGATCAGTGATGGAGATGATGTGGATGTGAATGGGACAACACGAAATGAGGAAGGGCAACATGACAATAATGACGAGGATGGTCGAGAAGACAAAGAGTATCCTAGACATGATCATCATGAAGGAGATCTAGGACATGATAATCATAAAGGAGATGCCGGACATGATCATTATGAAGGATATGTCGAACATGATCATTGTGAAGGAGATGCTGGGGAAGATGATGGAGAAGACGCGGACACGCAGACACTGCAAACAGCCTTGCGGGACCGTTATGTTTAAGAACTGCTCCTCAAGGAGACGAGCAATGTCAAAGCTGTCTCTAGAGAGAAAGTCAAGTTAGCGCAACTGGAGACAGATGGGAATACTCCATTGTATGAAGGATGCTAGCCCGAGGATACCTGCTTAAATATAACGCTCGAGGCTCTAGAGATGAAGGCAAAACACAAATGGACCGACGTAAGTTGCAATGATATGATTAAATTATGGCACGATCGTCTTCCCACGGGGAACACTTGTCCAACAAGTATCGAGGAGGCAAAGAAAATTGTGTGCCCTCTCGATCTACAACACGTTAAATACCATGCCTGCATCAATGATTGCATCATTTATCAGAATGAGTACGCGGAAAAAACCACATGCTAGGTGTGCAGCCATGCACGATACAAGAGAGGGAGGAAATCTTCTCAAAAAGTGGTATGGTATTTTCCTATCACTCCTCGTTTGAAGCGGTATTTTGTAAATTCTGAGAAAGCAAAGCTCATGCACATGGTTTTTCTTTTTATAGATGGTGAGGTGACGACTACATCATGAAATCAGAATAAGTTCTTCACTGCCCTATCCTCACTCTGGTGTGCGTTTAGAACTGCGGAAGGCGCGTGGAGTCGTGTATCGGACGGATCTCCTGGGATCGGTCGGTTTTGTCTTCATTTGTGTGATTTTATGTTAGATTCTTCTGATATACGGATGCGATTATTAGTGATAGTTGTTGCTCTAGTGTGCTTGTCCTTCGAGAACTTGGCACGATGATTTTCCGTCTGTCACAACAAGCTCTACTAAAAAAGGTTTGCCTAGTTTCGGTGATGTAGGGACGAGGACGGCACCATGCCTTCAAGTTGAGAAAGCCATTGTTTGTAGTTGTCACGGACTCCTTTGGCTCAAAATAGATGTCGCAAATTAGACTAAAATTGGATGTATCTAGGCATAATTTAGTATATAGATATACTCAAAATTTTAAAATATTCCGAGATCTCTGAGTGGGACGGGGTACTTTTAGACCTCATTGTATTTCTGTTAATAATTATTAATAGATCGGGTGGAATTTTCGACAATTTTTTTCCCAGGCACGTTGCCCTGTTCAGCGGGCAGCCTGACGCAGCACATAGTGGCGCGTCGTGGACGAAGTACGTAGGCTTGTCCTTGTCCGCGTGACAGCTCCAACGGCGGACGCGAGAAAGATGATTTCGCAAAGCTACGCCCGCGTCCGCGTACACTACAGGAATCGAACGCTATGCCCTCGGCGTAGCCTGCTAAACCGTCGGCGTAGGCTACGCCGATGGCAGCCCTCCGCGACGCTGCTCCTCGGCGGTGACGACACGGCCCTCGGCGTAGCTAGAAAGCTCTCAATGTAGCCTACCTCGACGGCCTAGCCGCAGCCACGGCGGAGAGCCCCAACGCCGTGACACGACGAGGTAACGGCGCGCCGCTACCTGGACACGTGCCAGCGCTGTGCCGTCCCAGTCGCGGAGCTACGCCGACGACCTCTCCCTCGGCGTACACGTGCCACGTGTTGCCCCCACAGCGCCCAGGCCCAGGCCCAGTCGTGGAGCTACGCCGACGGCCTAGCCCTCGGCGTAGCTCTGACCATTTGATCACACGCAGGGAGCTACGCCGACGGCCTGGTCCTCGGCGTAGGCCCAACTCAGATTTTTATTTTATTTTTTCTGTATAATTTCACAACAGTAATTAACTCATCCAAAACATCAATATTTAACAGCAATATATAGTAACATCATTCAAGCATGATCACATCATTCAAGCATCATCATATCTTTTAAACATCATTCATAATTCAAACATCATCATATCCTTGATGTATACAAGCCGACATTCATACTACTCTGAAGGAGACGGGTACTGTGGAGGAGACGGGGTGAACCCCTGATCTCCCCTGGTGAGAATAGGCGACGCCCGACGAGGTCGCCGTGTAGTAGAAGCAACAGAAGAACCACCAGGCGAGGGAGTTGTCGGCGAAGCACCACCAGCAGAACCACCAGGCGAAGGACCATCAGGGTGCATGGGTGTGATCATCCGATGGCTACCCGACGATGCATGACCAAAGTGCTCGTTCTCGGAATATCCTGCCCCCTACATGTTCCCTACATGTTAGCAACTTGCGAGGTAAAGTAAAGCGGTGGTTTGGCAAAGAACTTACCGGTGATGATCCGTAGTATGTCTGACGGAAACTTTCCCTCGATGGCATGAATGGCGCCGGCCCTGGCATGGGAGGTATGGGCCCTAAATTAACACTCTGTCCCGCTTGCATAGCCATAATCACCGCCTACAAGATAGTTTAGATGTTAGGCCCTAAAGCACCAAACTAGGAAAAGTGGGACTTGTATGTTTTGCAAAAGTAAAGGTTCAAACTTACATTTACGTACTGCGTATAGACCATACTCGTCACCTGATGCTGCTGAAAGGCCACCTCATATTCGTCATGAGCGGCATCGTAGGCTGCCTCGAACTTAGGCTACAAATTAAAATACAATGACTCTCGTCAACACTTAACCATGCATGAACAAAAGTCGTAAAGATGGGGAAAATAAGGAAACCTACATCATCTCTGGAGGTGGATCGACGAGGCTGGCCACGAGGCGGGATAGGTGGGCCGTCGGCGGGGTGGGTATCCTTGAGACGCGTGAAGCTCGGGGTGAGGGTAGGCTTGACCTTTTTATTAAGAATCTTGAGACGTCCATGCTCCAATCCATGCGACGACAAGAGCAACGACTCCTCATCGATCTCCGCATTAATGGGTTCATCCACATGCGGGTGACGAGCCTTCACCATCGTGTAGTTCTGCAAGTATTCCTGGGCATTGCCGAAGAACACGGGGAGCGAGGGCTGGGGCTTCGAGAGATCTGGCTTCTTGAGCCGCATCTTCTCATAGACAGCAACGTCATGAATCACCTCTCCGGGTAGTGCCTCGGCCACCTGCATTGCCAAAACAAATGTTTCAAGTAGGAAGATGACGGGAAATAAATGCAGGGCGTTCCATGTGTATACATACCATCTTCCCCTTGAAGCGGTCAAAGTTGCGGTTTTCCGCGCAGTGTGTTCCACCATCGCCTCGGTTATCCGTGTTCCGCCTCGACAAGGCTGCAAACTCTTCGTCTACTCTCAGCCACCTCGTCCTAACCAGCTCCTCCCATGTGTCTCTATGCGGCTCAGCCCATTCGGGGACAACCTGAAAATGCAATACTCAACTCCACATAATGCAATGGCAACTTAGCAGCAATGTAGAATCGCATGACATTTTACTCACCGACATGTACTCTTCTGGAGTCATCGAGTAGTCGGGATTAGGATTTTTACTGACAATATCCTCCTTCTTGACCCTCACGCCCCTTTCAGCCCAGAAGTGACTAGCGGCCGTGACCTTTTGGTTGTACCACACATGCGATGTCAACTTCACACAAGCCCCAAGCAAAGTCCTGTTCGCCTTCTCCTGTTGCTCCTCATCCACACGATAAAAGCACTTCAATCATGCATAAAAACAATTGTGAGTCATGAGTTAGCATGGTGGGGTCATCACTTATGAACGAAATTACATGTTTAAAAACTCGAGAAATATGTCTTACCCAAAACTTGGTGATCACAGCATCAACATCTGTCGGAAAGCCTGTGATAATGGTAGCCTGGTAGCCCGCCCAAGTAGTGGCTAGCCTCCTGACACCCTCGGGGGAAGTGTACCATCCTGGCCAGAACTTCCTAATCAGAGCTCCAATCATGCTATTAGGAAGGTGGGCCTTGCTCCCGACAGGAAATGTCCAATTGCTGCACAATAATCAAACATTAGTACACATGCCAAATTATTTATCACCAACAAGAAATTACATGTTTAAAATTCCAAATTAGTACACTTACCCATTGTCATCTAGAATAATAAGGGCTTTTGCCTCCTGGGTACTAGGCTCAAATCTCTCGTCAAGGACTTTCGATTCCCCACGATTCCACAATTTCTTCTGCGACACCTGCACCACCAACTCGCGTGTAGGGTCCACCTCCTCCCTAGACTCCGCCTCTGCCTCCTCTCTAGACGGCCCCTCCCCTTCCTCCGTAAGGAACAACTCAGGAGCCACGCCGCCAGAAGCGGAGGGTGGTGGGTCAAAGTCCACGCCTCCTCTCCTGCCACCTCGTCCTCCTCGACCTCGACCTCGTCCTCCTCCAGCACCGTCAAGATCGGGGTAACGCAGATTGGGAGTTGGTTGTCTCCCACTCTGTGTAGCATTATTCTTGCACTGTTGCAGCGCCTTAAGGAAAGACGACGAGCTAGCCTTGCCACTGCTCATATTGTTCAATCACCTGCATTGAGTAAGAGAAAATAATTAAGCACAAAGACATCATAAAATATAGACACTAATCGTAAAATGCATTGAAAAATAATAGAATGCATTGAGAAATAATCGAATGCATTAAGAAAACAAGCAAGCACAAAGACATAATAGAATGCATTGAAAAATAAATACTCACTATCATTCTCATTCTCGTTCTCATTCCCATTCTCATGCTCACTATCACTATCTTTTGAGTAGAAAGCTGGAGCCTCATCAAAGGGTGGAGGCTCATCATCGTTGTCGTTCTCCGCATGGAACTTCTCGAGCATATTTATGTCATGTAGATCCATCACTGACTCACCCCGAGTTTCTGCATTGTTCATTAGGTCCTCAAGATCAACAGGTTCTAACTCAAAGTGCCCGAAGTCCTCTTGATCTTGATAGAAAATTCCCTCGTATGTTACAGGGTCAATATTGTTGTAATCGTCCTCGGAGGGAATCGGTAGGTTACCATGTGGCGATACCTAGAACACGACTTCCCAGCCCTTGAGTTCCGCTTTCTGGCATGGGTAGGGAAAATAATAAACTTGGTTGGCTTGGTGAGCCACAACAAAGACGTCGGCTCCGCTATAGGTGGTTGAAGGCCTAACTTCAACTAACCCAATGGAAGGGGTACTTCTCAGTCCACCCCTTGGTTCGAACCAGTGGCACTTGAACACAACAAGATTGAGTTGTACGTTCGTATGATTGAAGGTCAGCTCATATACATTCTCTAACCTTCCATAGTAATCAAGGGTATCGGCTCCTCTGGTGAAGACCCCTGTATTTACCTTTTTGCATTCGGTCGGCCCTTCTGGTGCGTCTCTGTATCGAAGAGAAACCCATTCACATCATACTTATCATACTTCATGACGTCACGGTTAAAACCCTGGGAAACACATTTCAAATCATCTGACATCTCAACATTGGGATCAGCTCCCTACAAGTACAGTTTAAAGTTGTTGTGTTCATTATATTAGTTACGTAGAATAGTAAGGCTAAGAGGGACAGGTTAGAAATTACTTTTTCCATGAACCAGGACACAAAGTTTTTATTATTTCCGGGAACACCCTCTTTAAGTAGAATGTCCAACTCCAAGGGAGAGGGATCCGTCGTTCCCGACCACTGTTCATCCATGAATTCACTAAGGAGGAGAAAATAAGCATTAGACCGAGATCGAGACCAAGAAGTAAATTATTCACCATTTTACCTTATGAAATCGACCACTTCCTTCATGTTCATAAGCACCTAGAGAATTATGCAATCCTTCTCTTCCGTCGACAAGCGGTATTTTAGTCCTTTACCGGCCTTGCCACTGGGAAATTGGAATAGTTCGAGCTTGGGGTCATTCTTGGGCTAGTCGACATTGTAACAAGAGACCGGGTTATGCATAGTGGGAACATCATCAGGCCAGTAGGTTGTCGCGGTGTCTGCCATCTCCCGAAGGCATGTTGCCTCAGCTATGAATGCTTCAATCTTGGCTTTATTTCCAGTTATCTTCCGAATATACTTAAACTCTCTCTCAATACAAAACTGCCAACAAAATTGCACCGGGCCACCCAAGAGTACCTCGTTCGCGAGGTGCACAATGAGATGCACCATCAGAGTAAAGAAGCCTGGCGGAAAGATCATCTCCAAATTGCATAGCAACTCCGACATTTGAACACGCAGCTTCTCAATAACCAGGGGACATACCTGCTTAGCATAGAGCGTGCGGAAGAAATGGCTCAACTCCGCAAGCACTCGCCAGACTTTCTCGGGGAGATACCCTCGAACCATCACCGACATCAGTCGCTCTATCCATATATGATAGTCGTGGCTCTTGAGTCCGGTGACTTGTCCCGTCAAAAGACTGACTCCCTTACTTATATTCGAACAATAACCATCAGGGAACATCACGACGTATTTGAGCCACATGAATGCCTCGTTCTTTTGGACACTATCAAGGCAGAAGTAGGCATGCAGCTTGAACCAATTCTTTTGACGGCCGGTAGGAGGCTGCATGTGTAATCTCTTCCTATCACAGAGCTTATCAACATCGACTCTAGCCTTGACATTATCCTTTGACTTCCTAGGAATGTTCAGGACTGTGTGAAAAAGGGACTCCCTGACATTCTTTTCTGTGTGCATCACATCGATGTTATGGGGAAGTTTGAGGTCCTTGTAATACACGAGATTCGTTAAGGCTGCCACGTGAGTCCAGTTGTGCGTTACACCATATCCCGCAAATTGATGGCCAGTTCCCGACGCCACAGGCACGAGAGCACATAGCTCGGCATCAACAGCTATACCATCGAACTTTGGTACCTCTTTTACTTCATGCACAACTTTGCCCTTCTTGAAGTTCTTCCTGTCTTCTATGAACGGATGCTTTCTTTTGAGGTACTGTCGATTCGTGTCTAATGGAACATACTTGCGACCCGACTTTAGCCAAAGAAACTCAAGTCGGTGCCTGCACACTGGGCATGGCCACTTACCAGCTGTACACCATCCGCACGTTAGGGCATACCCGGGCATGTCATGCATGGTATACTGCAACCAAACTTTCATCAAGAAGTTTTCTCTTCGATGCTCGGTCATATGTCAACGTACCGTGTATCTAGGAGTGGTTAATCATCCACAACTGGTTGCATGTAGACACTCAAATTCTTCCCCGGGTACTCAGGCCCTGGAATGATCAGCGACAGAAACATGGTGTTCCATTGCATTAATACTCCGGGAGGGAGATTGAGCGGAATAACAAACACCGGCCAGCAGCTGTACGCGGCCGTCGACAAACCATATGGGTTGAAGCCATTTGTTGCTATCGCAATTCTGACATTTCAAGCCTCTTCTGCCCATCGAGGGTATTTGTCATCAAAGGTCTTCCATGCCTTACCATCAGATGGATGTCCCATCTTCTTCTGTCCGTGCTCGTTCTCTCATCTCTTCCCCTTCTTGTGCCACGTCATCTGTTTGGTAGTCTCCTCACTCAAGTAAAGCCGTTGGAATCTTTTTATGAATGGGAGATCGATGGCTCAATGCACGGCGCCCAGAAAAATGCTTGATGGCGGTGTTGATGTAGAGCTCGTTGGGAACCCCAAGAGGAAGGTATGATGAGCACAACAGCAAGTTTCCCTCGGTTATGAAACCAAGGTTTAATAGAACCAGTAGGAGCAAGGAAACACCCCAAAGGTGTTACTAGCTGAGCTTTGGCAGGGCGCACTACCGGTGCTAGTAGCAACGTGGAGACCTGCACAACACAACCACAGAACTTTGTCCCCAACTTGCGATGAGGTTGTCATCTCACCGTGTTTTGCAGAAACAAAGGATTAAACGTATCGAATGGAAAGAAGTAAAAGTTTGCAGAAAGTAAACACAAAGCAGTAAACAGTTGTAGATTGTATGTAAAGTAAAAGGACCGGGATCCATAGTTCACTAGAGGTGGCTCTCCTTAGATAGATAACATGCTGGGTGAACAAATTACAGCGGGGCAATTGACAAACACTGAGAAAGCAATACATGCATATACTAATCATCTTGACTCCTTTGAGACTTGATTGGGCATTACAACATAATACATAGACCACCATCCAACTGTATCTATGACTAATAATCCACCTTTAGGTTATCATCCGAACCCCCTCCAGTATTAAGTTGCAAGCAACAGATTATTGCTTTACGAACTGCGTGTAAAGTAAACAATACAATTGTTCTATGAACAAAGGATCGTTGTTTTCTCCCTAGTAGCAACAGCACATCTAGGACCTTAGAGATTTCTGTCACTTCCCCAGATTACCAGAGGCATGAACCCACTATCGAGCATAAATACTAACTCTTGGAGTTGCTAGCATCTACTTGGCCAAGATAGCTACTAACAACGGAAAGCATGCAAGATCTCAAATAACAAAGACATGATAGAATCAATAATCAATCTGAAATAGCATCTCAATATCCATCGGATCCCCGCAAACATAACATGTATGAATTACAAATAGATGATCTTGATCATGAACGGAGCTCACAAGATCTAAACATGAAAGCACAAAGGAGGAGAGACTAGCCATCTAGCTACTACATGGATCCGTCGTCCAAGGATGAACTACTCACGCATCACACCGGAGGCTTGCATGGTGATGAAGAAGGCCTCCAGGGTGAATTCCCCTCTCCGGCAGGGTGCCGGGAAGAGCTTCAGATCCCCCCCGATCTAGGGACAGAGACGACGGCGGCTACAGAATCTTTCGTGGATTTTTGATCGGGTGCCTAGGGTTTTCGTTCCGAAGGCAACTTATAGGCGGAAGGAGAGGCCGAGGGGGTGCTGGGGTCGGCCAGACCACCCCCTGGTGCGGGTCAAGCCTGGCTGTGCAGCCAGGTGGTGTGGCCGGCCCCTAGCCTCTCCCCGTCTCGTATTCTGGCACTTGATCCCTTCTAGAAAAATAGGCACTTTGGCTTTTGATCCCTTCTAGAAAAATATAAATGCATAGGACACCTTCAAAGTTCATAAGAGTGACTAGATACAATAGTTTCAAACAAGCAATAAGAAGTTATGCATCAATCAACTAGTCTTGGGACAATGCACATAGAACTAAGAATGGCCACTATGCTCTCAAAGTAGGTGCATAAAGTTAGAAGGTGGAGACTCAATATAATGGTGGAAGAAAGGCCTTTTGTAAAAGGAAGTAGGGATTCAACTCTCATAAAGAGCTTCCAAAAATTATGGTACTTGTAGTTTTCAGCTCTCATTGCCCCTATCATAAGCATCTTGAAGGTGATTAAGGTTAAAGTGACACAACTAAGAGGATATGCTTGACAAGTTATAAACCGAAATCTCATGCCCCTTACTTACGAAGACCGATCCTCATGCTACTCAACTTCAGTCACGAGTAAGCTCTTGTCATTGTAAGCATATGTGTATCATTAAGAACCGCCAATGGGGTACCCCTTGCACATGATACGGGAGCTTTCCCATAATAAAAATGACAAGCCAAGCAGACAATGAGCATCTCAGCGATCTTTTCATTTGCTATTTGCATAGGTTTTTATTGAGGATGCTTCATAGAGTGCTCATTATGGTGATGCTGCAAGTTTCCACCATGATTAGGCATGGCTTAGGCTAGCAGCCCGGACGTTTCTCTAGCACACATACAAACTCCGTGATCTTACAAGTTCCACTTTTATTTCACACCGCCGGGATCCGTAAGCAAAAGAACATGATATCAACGGGGTATAAAGTACAAGTGCAATGTTGAAAGCGTTCCCCATGAAACATGGTTCTGCTAATTTCAACTTATAAAGCGCAAGCATATACGCAACAAAGAAGGATCCAATGGTTCAAGTTTATTAGAGGCAATAAAGTAAAGTGTGCCATCAAGTTCGTGAGAGCTTCAATCACTAGTTTTCTCATAACAAGTGGTAGGTAAACAAAAACATGAATATACTTGGAATAGCATAAGCTAGTAGGTAGGTATGGTGGACTATTTGGAATAACTTGGTTTAGGGAGTTGGATGCATGAGTGGAACTCATACTTTGTTGTGGAGGTTAGCAAAAGACTGGGAGCGACAAACTAAGAGAGCAATAATGGCCATAATCATGCAGAGCGACAAAACATCATTGATCAAAGCATAAAGTGATACTACAAGTTGAAAACTAAAGGATCATAAAGGCTATGGTGACTTGAGATAGTCATAACATGGTGTGAGCATGTGCCAAGTCAACCCAAATAAAGCATCAAAGGAGAATACCACTATACTATGCTTTAATATGCTAAAACAACGCATGATTCATCCAAGGCACATTAAGAAATCTCAATTGTTTATAACAATTCATGCTACAGAAAAGAATGCTAAGCATAAGTCCAAAACAATATCAAGCATGGCATGACAAAGCATAGGCCACAGTCAAAAACAAGCTCTTTTTACCACATAAGCATGAACTTTCCTACTCTTTTCCAAAACCAAACCAAACTATTTGCAAACCAATGTGTGAAAGAGGGGGTCCAACCAACTTATTCAGAAAACTAAGCAAACCAAGCAAACTAAAAACGAAAACGAAAAAGAAGACGCTCCAAGAAAAACATAATTGTGCATGAAACAATAAAAATGAAGCGTTTGGAAGAAACCTGTAATTTTTATTGATGAAGAAGGGGATGCCTTGGGCATCCCCAAGCTTTGAAGCTTGTACTTCTTGGATATTTCTTGGGGTGACACGCGTGGCATCCCCAAGGTTGAGCTTTAGTCCATCCTTCATCTCATTACTCATTCCTTCCATACACCTGAAATTTTTCCTTCATACAAAACTTCACACAATCTTTATTAGCAACATTAGTGCACTTAAGATAAATAAGTCTTAAGGTTCAGTCTTAACATAAAATAAACTTTCATTAGAATACTAGCTACTGTAGCACTTCCCTCAAAAAGCTCAATTCCCCAAAAGAACTCAAGAAGGAACCAACAAGAAGCAAATGCAGAAAATGGCAGAAATCTGTCAAAACAGACTAGCAGGTAAAGAAGAATTTTTTTGAAGACTTTCGGTTGCTCAAATCAAAAAGTGTTGAACTAACGAAAGTTAGATAATAACCTGGGGCAGGAGCGTAAAAAACTACAGCTCAATCCGACGTACAGATCTCTCTCAGGAATTTTTACGATGAAGCACATAAATATGTTTCGGGACAGCAACTTTCCCAATCATTACTTCACTCTCATTAGAGGTTACTCTTGGCACAAAAAGCAAATAAAAAGGATAAGGAGAGGTTATTACAGAGGTAATAACTTCCAAGAATCAACTAAAACTCTTGGGTTATCTCCCAACAAGTACTTTTCTTTAACGCCTTTATGTTAGGCATAAAAATTTGAGAAGATGCTCTCATAGGAAATATGAATTGAAGTAAAAGAGAGCATCAAGAAGAAAATTCAAAACATATTTAAGTCTAACCCACTTCCTATGCATAGGAATCTTGTATGCAAATAAATGCACAAAGAACAAAGTGACAGGCATAGGAAGATAAAACAAAAGTAACTTCAAAACTTTCAGCACATAGAGAGGTGTTTCATTACCATAAAAACTTCTACAAACATATTTTCCTCTCTCATAATAATTTTCAGTAGCCTCATGAATAAACTCAACAATATAACTATCACATAAGGTATGCTTTTCATGATCTACAAGCACTAGAGCTTTATTATAAATATTTTCAAAAGAATCCTCAGGAACATAACATTCACCCTCCTTTGATAAGCATGGGGGACAATCAAATAATGTAAGGGATAAAGAGTTACTCTCATTAGAAGGTAGGTATGGGTACATCCATTCTTCCTCATTTTTTCCATCACTCTCCTCCTCTTTTTCATCTAATGAGCTTTCAGGTTCAGCAATTTCTTCTTCCATGGAGGTTCTAGCAGGCGGTGGTTCATCTATTACCTTAGCAGTCATAAAACTGTTCCCAAATAGGAAATTGAGTGAGCTATCCATAATGAAATAGTGATTGGAGCAGAGCTAGTCATAAAGGCAACTTAAGAAAGGAACTAATTTTATTTGTGTTTTCTGAAGAACAAAACAAGCAAACAAAGCCAAAATAAACTAAGCAAAACAAAAACAACAAAGTAAAGAGATTGGTTGTGAGGGACTCCCCTTGTGAAGATGTCCTTGACTCCCCGGCAACGGCGCTAGAAAAATGCTTGATGGCTCAATGCACGGCGCCCAGAAAAATGCTTGATGGTGGTGTTGATGTAGAGCTCGTTGGGAACCCCAAGAGGAAGGTATGATGAGCATAGCAGCAAGTTTCCCTCAGTTATGAAACCAAGGTTTAATCGAACCAGTAGGAGCAAGGAAACACCCCAAAGGTGTTACTAGCTGAGCTTTGGCAGGGCGCACTACCGGTGCTAGTAGCAACATGGAGACCTACACAACACAACCACAGAACTTTGTCCCCAACTTGCGATGAGGTTGTCAATCTCACTGTGTTTTGCGGGAAACAAAGGATTAAACGCATCGAATGGAAAAAAGTAAAAGTTTGCAGAAAGTAAACACAAAGTAGTAAACAGTTGTAGATTGTATGTAAAGTAAAAGGACCGGGATCCATAGTTCACTAGAGGTGGCTCTCCTTAGATAGATAACATGCTGGGTGAACAAATTACAGCGGGGCAGTTGACAAACACCGAGAAAGCAATACATGCATATACTAATCATCTTGACTCCTTTGAGACTTGATTGGGCATTACAACATAATACATAGACCGCCATCCAACTGCATCTATGACTAATAATCCACCTTCAGGTTATCATCCAAACCCCCTCCAGTATTAAGTTGCAAGCAACAGATTATTGCTTTACGAACTGCGTGTAAAGTAAACAATACAATTGTTCTATGAACAAAGGATTGTTGTTTTCTCCCTAGTAGCAACGGCACATCTAGTACCTTAGAGATTTCTATCACTTCCCCAGATTACCAGAGGCATGAACCCACTATCGAGCAGAAATACTAACTCTTGGAGTTGCTAGCCTCTACTTGGCCAAGATAGCTACTAACAACGGAAAGCATGCAAGATCTCAAATAACAAAAAGACATGATAGAATCAATAATCAATCTGAAATAACATCTCAATATCCATCGGATCCCCGCAAACACAACATGTATGAATTACAAATAGATGATCTTGATCATGAACGGAGCTCACAAGATCTAAACATGAAAGCACAAAGGAGGAGAGACCAGCCATCTAGCTACTACATGGATCCGTAGTCCAAGGATGAACTACTCACGCATCACACCGGAGGCTTGCATGGTGATGAAGAAGGCCTCCAGGGTGAATTCCCCTCTCCGGCAGGGTGTCGGGAAGAGCTTCAGATCCCCCCGATCTAGGGACAGAGACGGAGGCGGCTACAGACTCTTTCGTGGATTTTTGATCGGGTGCCTAGGGTTTTCGTCCCGAAGGCAACTTATAGGCGGAAGAAGAGGCCGAGGGGGTGCTGGGGTCGGCCCGACCACCCCCTGGCGCGGGCCAAGCCTGGCCGCGCGGCCAGGTGGTGTGGCCGGCCCCTAGCCCCTCTCCGTCTCGTATTCTGGCACTTGATCCCTTCCGAAAAAATAGGCACTTTGGCTTTTGTCCCGTCCAATTCCGAAAATATTCATTTTCTGACTTTCCTGAACCAAAAACAGCAGAAAACAGGCAGCTGGCACTGTGGCTCTTGTTAATAGGTTAGTCTAAGAAATCATAATAAAAGTACTCCAAAGTTGGAACAAAACACAATAAAGTGGATAAAACTAAGCATGGAACATCAAAAATTATAGATACATTTGCAATATATCAGAGATACCGAAGAATCTTAGTAGAGACATTCGACTGCCTCATCTGACCATATTTTCCCTTTACCTCGTCATACCTAGAGGCCCCACAAATGGAGCAGTACTTATCATCCACAAACTGTTTTCAAAACAAAAGGCAACCTTTTGGACAGCAATCTATCTTTTTGTAATCCATGTTGAGCTTGTTCATAAGTCTCTTCGTTTCGTGAAAGGTTTTAGGCAGACAATTCCCTTCGGGCAACATGTTACCACATGTTCTAAGGTTAGCTTCAAAGTAAGCGCGGGTGGCGGAGTGCTGGCATTTGTCGGCTAGACACTGAGAGATGGTATCGAACTGAGAAATCTTTGCACCCTCGTACAGAGGCCCCTTAGCCGCTGCCATCATATCAAGGAAGGCCTTCGCGATTGGCTCCGGTTCCTCCAGTTCTGGTGGTTCATCCCGTGGAGGTGGCGAATCCGGCTGGTCGGCATCGATGAGATCATCTAGCCAGTTTCTAATCCCATCGTGCTCATTACCATTGAGCCGCTGCAGCATAACCTCACCTCTATCACGTTCGTACCGAGAAAAGTCGACCTACGTGAAATAGTGAGGCATGTACCCAGCTTGCAGAAGGTGTCTATACATCTCATCCTTTCCGTGACGATGACGCTTATTGCAACGAGCGCAGGGACAAAGTGCCCGAACGATTGCCTTTGAACCACGCGCTAACTCATTCACTAACAAATGAGTGTTCCGTGTCCACTCTTCTGTTTTATTAGTCGAACTAATACGGCCACTGTACATCCACCCATTATCAGCCATCCTCTTCTGCTTTGTTGGGAACCAAACAACAAATATAGCATTTTGTATCAAACAGGGGATTAAATGCTTCATATTTTTACGCATGCATCAACCTACATGTCTAATAGGAAAAGAAGGTCCTAACCAGCCGCCGGATCCGTAGATTGGGTAAGTTCTCCCTGTCTCTACCCTGATCCGAGCAGAATTTCGGCAGCACCTCCCTGCTGTTCTCCCGATACACGGCTCGACAAAAAGCCGAGAGGATGTGCATCCGGAGAACAACGAGGAGGCGCCGCCGAAATACTGTCTCGGATCGAGGTAGAGCTAGGGAGAACCATACCCCACTACGAATCCGTCGACTGCCCAATAAAAGTCGTGTTATTAATATGCGAGAACACTAATGCATATTAATCCGCGTAACGCTTACGGTCGGGAAGACGCCTAGGTAATGTGACTTGACTTGGTGATCTAGACACGAAAATAAACTTAGGTACAAGAGAGGCAAACGGATTCTCACCCTGTAAGTGTGATCAAATCGTCGAAGATGATCCAGGACCCCGCCGTCGAAACACTCCCCCGATCACCCTCCGGTAACTACAAAAAACATGAACAAATAGTTAAATATGCAACATCTATTTAGTAAATTTTATCTATTTTACTAAATTTTATATATATTTCACTTTCTAATTTCATATTGATCTTTGTTTGTCACAAAGGAATATAAATGTCAATGCTTACAATGTTTAAAAAAACATTGTTTGTCATATCACAAAACTACTACTACTTTTACTCATATTTGTCACTACTTCTTCTCATATCACAAATAAAAACAACTACAAATTTTGTCATATCACAACTATTTGTCACTACTTCTATTCATATTTGTCATATCACAAATAAAAACTACTTCTACTCATCTCACAAATAAAAACAACTATTTTTTTTTAAAATCACTCACCTCCACTCCACGGGATCGGAGATGCCCGGGGAGATGGCTTCCCTCGGCTAGGGGAGGCGGCGGTGCTCAAGGCTGGGGGAGGCACCGGTGCTTGGGCCTTTGGAGGCGGCGGTCCTAGGGGTAGGGCGGCAGGGCAGGGGGAGGCGGCGGTGATCGGGGCTGGGGGAGGCGGCACGTGGTGCTTGTGCCTAGGGAGGCGGCGGTCCTTGAGCTGGGGCGACGGGGCAGGGGGGTAATGGGAAGGAGGAGGGGTGGTCGGGAGGGGGCGGCGGCGCTCTCCACGCTGTTTGGAAGGAGGCGGGGTGGCTGGGGAGGGGACGGCGGTGTTCGGGAGGAGGTAGGGTGGCATTAGCTGGGGCACGTGGTGGCGGCAGTGGAGATGGCGGCGGCGCGCAGTGGTGGAAGTGGGAAGGAGGAGGGGTGGTCGGGGAGGGGCGGCGGTGCTCTCCGTGATGTTAGGAAGGAGGCGAGGTGGCCGTGGAGGAGACGGGGTGGCCGGAGCTGGGGTATGCGGTGGTGGCAGTGGAGATGGCGGCGGTGCGTGGTGGTGGCAGTGGGGATAGCTGTGGTGTGGGTCACGGGCTGGTCGGAACGGGTTCGACCAGCCCAGTTGACAAGATCTAGGGTTCGGCTACGCCGACGGCAATGCCATCGGCGTAGCCCATTTTTTCTTTTTTTTCATATTATTCAAACTCACTGGAAAATATCGACAGAGCTACGCCGACGGCATAGCACAATTTTTTTCTTTTTTTAGCCCATTAAATTTTTTTCCAAATTGTTTGGTTATATGCTTATATTATATTACAATGTCAAACTATTATATAATTTTTGTGTGGTTATATTACGCTCTGGTGCTCGTTTCCTATGCAAACCCTAGACGTTCTCCATGTAGATCAACCCTCCTACGCACCTACCAACCTTGCACCACTCTCACGCACATATCCTAGGGGCACATGCAAGTTTTCATGTGATTCCGACGCTCCGGCGGTCTTCCTCCTGCGAAACCCTAGACCGAGGGCCCCGGATCGTCTACCCCTATAGCTTTCTTCGTATGAGGGTAGCCAGGTGAACCTCTCTACTTGTTTTGGTTTGTTTAGGACAGATGTACATGGAGAGCAAAGGTTGGGCCAAGTTTGCTACATTCTAGGCCCCGGTTGTGACGCGGTGAGAGTTTCCATGTACAGATCCAGGATTTTACTTAGTGTTAACACATGTCCGGGAGAGGTCACACTTGGGGCCTACACATGGCACCTACCAACCTTGCACCACTCTCGCATACATATCCTAGGGGCACATGCAAGTTTTCATGTGATTCCGACGCTCCGGCAGTCTTCCTCCAGCGAAACCCTAGACCGAGGGCCCCGGATCGTCTACCCCTATAGCTTTCTCCGTACGAGGGTAGCCCGATGGACCTCTCTACTTTTTTTGGTTTGTTTAGGACATATGTACATGGAGAGCAAAGGTTGGGACAAGTTTGCTACATTCTAGGCCCCGGTTGTGACGCGACGGGAGTTTCCACGTACAGATCCAGGATTTTACTTAGTGTTAACACATGTCCGGGAAGGGGGTCACACCTGGGGCCTACACATGGCACCTACCAACCTTGCACCACTCTCACACACATATCCTAGGGCAGATGCAAGTTTTCATGTGATTTCGACGTTCCGGTGGTCTTTCTCCGGCGAAACCCTAGACCGAGGGCCCAAGATCGTCTACCCCTATAGCTTTCTCCGGACGAGGGTAGCCCGGTGGACCTGTAACTACCTCCGTGAATTACGCTCTTAGTTACATGCCTGGATGAGCGAAAGTGGTTTAAAATAGTACGGTAGGGCCCGGGGCCACTCACCGTAGACCGTTCGGCCGTCCTAACCACTTTCAGAACATCGGGACAAGAACGGGCGGCGTAATCGGCAGGCGAAGGGATCAACTACATACACAAGTGAGTATGTGTGCAAGCCACATACAACAGTCCTTAGAGCCATTCCATCTATAAGAAATAGAAATATTGCAACGCCATACGGCAAGATCCAAATATCCTAGATAGATATAATAGTTTCGGATAGCTCCTCATACCTCAAACATCAGAGTATCAGGCGGAAGCGGAAAACAAGATGCCACATAAATAACCGGCATAAGATGCCACATAAATAACCACATCCCGCCCACAGATCTCACGCATCCCCGTTCCCGGAATCTCTACACCGAGTGATCGTTGCCAACATCATCCGTCTCCTCCACCCAGTATCCTTCTTGCAAATACACATGTTCATATGAATCAAACAATTTATCGTGTGAGACCCTAGGGGTACTCAGCAAGTCTTTATGCCTCTAAAGGGGACACAACCTGGGGTGACGCAATTGCAGCAAAAGATAATAACTAACAAGTCTATAGATACTCGCTAACCATCCGCTTAACCAATGATAGACGGATGTCCGTGAATTAAGAACAACAGTTATAACAGTATAATTAACAGATCCATCCTCCTCCTCGCTTACCAACGAGGAAGCGGATGAACAACCCCCATCCGTTGGCAGTTTTATTAACTATTCCATGAGTATTGCACTATTTACTAGTCAGGTACTTAGTCAAATTAAAAGCGGTACTTTAGTTATACTTGTCTATGATCAAGAAACTATGCTCCAAGTCGTCCATAATCGCGGACACAGCTTTCAGAAAGATTTACCCTGCAGGGGTGCACAAATAGCAACACACACTCGATCAACCTCGGAAAAACCAACTCAAAACCCAACGAGGCATTCACGACAAAGCAATCACAGGATTCAGAAATATTTCAGGGGGCCACCCCATTAAGCTACCGGCAACGAAGCTAGCTAACTCCGAGACGGACTCAAGGTTTGTGTGGACGGCGGTAAACGACTGGGAACCCGAAAAATGTGACTAGGCTTGTCGATACAGCGAAAACGTGTCAAGATCCAAAACAGTACAGGTGCTCCACGCACAATCTTAAATAAAGCAGTAACATGGCATAAGTACAAGATAGTAATAAAGCCCCAAACTAATTGTGGCCCCAAGAAATAAGAATGAATCAAGCTCTGGCTCAGGGGGTCCATAAGGCCTCCTAGATGTGGATAGTGCGAATAGTCAAGGAAAAGGAATCAAGTACTCGGGGTCCTACGGGACACAAGTGAGCATGAAAAACCAAATAGCATATATTGCCCACCGGTGCCTCTTTCATTAGTTATCCCCTTACTACTCAGGTTAAGTTTTTTAGGTACCTCGTTATCCATCAGACACTCACATACCCTACACATGCTTTTGTACGACTCGCATGGCTCAAACAACTCCTGTAGTAATGGCTCATGGGATGGAGGAACAAGCTTCGGTGGGGTTTAAAAGTAAAGGCTATGCAGTACTTGGGATTCAATTTAATGCAATCGCCACTCAATGATGCAAGAATAAGATAGAGGCAATAGGTACTATATGTATGCAAGCATGTGGTAGTGCTTGCCTGGTAGCTCAGTTGAAGCGAGAGATGGATCTGGGTAGAACTCCTGTGATTCCTGATAATTCTCCTGCTGGGCGTCTATTCGAAGAAGAACCAAACAAACAAGGGCCAACATAAATAAATTGCACAAGCATATGAATTGAAATGCGACAAGCAAACAAGCATGCCATGATGAATGATGCACAATTTACATGGCATGAAAGTAGCATGGCATGGTGAGGTGTGGGGTACAAGAATAAAGCATTTTATTATCTCTTTAGTCAAGTTTTATTGCCATAAACAGTTCTGATTTTTAATAATGACATGATGCATGCTTCAATTCAGAACAAGGGATGCATATATTGAACGGGCTCGTCGCGCTGATCGATTTAGACATATCATTTGTTGAATTTGGAGTTATAGAATTAAAGTTATTAATTTATTAAGAAAAGGCATTTTATTGTAACTTTAATCATCTCGAATTTTAAAGTGCTCAAATAAGATTTTGAATGGCATATTTGAAATCCTCACATTTTTCTGATTCAAAAACATATATCATATGTATTATTTGGATTTATAATTTAAAAGTTATTTGAAAACAGTTTTGAATTTGTATTTAAACATTTACTGAAATCATTTTATTTAAACAGAAAAATCGTCAGGACTTTTTACCCCCAGACAGAACTAGCCCAAGTCATTGACGGTGGGGCATGCGGTAAGGGCCAGCTTTTCTCACGCACGGGGAGTTTACCCGCAGCGACCGACAGACGGGCCCGGCCCGGTGCGGGGCCACTCGCGCACGCGGCCAGCAGGGGAGCGACATGTGGGCGAGCCGAGGACGGCGGTGAGGAAAAACAGAAGCAGAGGTACCTATTTGTAAAACAGAAAGAGGGGCTGAAAGGTGGGGCTCCCGGAACTGCGGGTTGAGGCGGGAAAAGTATAAGGGCTTTTCCGCGAAACGTCGGCGACGCCGGACTGTCTGTTGCGCACCGTCAGCAGAGAACAGGGGATCGGCCGGAGTTCTAACGATGATGGCGACTAAACGGCGGCGAATCTCGCCAAGCTGCAAAAAGAAAAGCTGCAGAGGAAACCAAGGCCTACAACTCTCATTCAGGTGGTTCGGTCTAAGGAGGGCTGTAGCGGCCGCAAATCGTCGAGGATCAGGGCTCCATGGTGGTGTCTGCTGTCGCTGCTGCTGTCTGCCAGACCGCGGCGCGCGGCGGCGCGCAGAGCGCTCGATGGAGTGCGGCGGAGCTACGGTGCAGGAAGGAGAGGAGGGACATGTCTAGGAGGTGCAGGGGCTCACCGCGGTGTCGCCGGAGTGTTCAGAACGCGCGGAGGTGGCGGAGAACTTGCGCCGGGCTCGCGGATGTCAAGCTCAGACTGCTGCGGTTCACGGTGGTGCTGGGCTGCTCCGGCGAGGTTCTGGCCCAGGATTGGTACGAGCCGAAGAAGGGGAAGCAGAGGACCTCGTCGGTGCTCCTGGCAGGCCTTGGAGAGCACCAGGACACACAGATCTCGAACGAGGCCGGAGTAGCTAGGGTTTTCCTAGGTGGTGGCCATGGTCTTCTAGGAAGGAAGGAGGGAGGAAGGTGGGGTGCCTGGGTTTCCTGGGGTGGTTGGGGTGATAAGGGAGAGAGGGGAGAGGCACATGGGATGGAGTTGCTTTAAGCAAAAGGGAGAGGGGCATCGGGTAGAGCTAGGTTTTTCTTCTCTCTCTCCTTCTTTCTTTGCTAAGCCCCAAAGGAAAGAGAGGGGGGACCAAGGGAGAGGGCAGGTCGCTGGTGGGGTCCTGCTCAAGGAGAGAGGGGTAGCTTGGGTCGAGCTAGGTTAACCTCGGCAAGGGGCTCGGGTTGGGCTTGGTTAGGTTAGGGAAGGGGTAGCTAAGCAGGTTAGGGAAGGGTAGATGATCAGGTTAGAGAGAGGATTAGGGAGAGAGGGTGCCTCGGCAAGGAGGAGTTAAGGTGGAGTAGAGTGACTAGGATTAGGATTTTTAAGAGAGAGAGAGAGAGGGGGAGAAGTGTTAAGGGATTTTAACATGACAAAAACAATATCAAGCAAGAAGGTGAAAAGAATGGAGAGGTGAGGGTTTCTGGTTCGCATGATCAAGCACATGGGTGGGGTGATGGATAAAGAGGGAAAAAGTAAAGCTTTTGTAGGTGACAACCAAACCACATACAAGCATGATGGATCAAGATGAGGATGGAAGGAAGATAAAAGTGGGGCTCCACATAAATTAAGAATCACTTGGGATAAACAAAAGACAAGATCCACTTTGAAAACAAAGACAACACACAAAGGAGAACAAGGTGGTGGAGGTTTGCATGGCCCATGCAAAAGTATTAAATGCCATGTTTTAATCTTGTAAAAACAAAGTAAATATTCATGGCATTTATACATATGCATTCCAATATATGGAAAAAATTCATGCTAAAGAAGATAGAATTGGATCCAACCTAACCCACATGAGCTAGATTAATGGCAAAAGGAAAATAAAAGCTCATGGTTAATTAGGATGGTGGAATTCTAAGGTGGTGACAAGGAAAGATGGTGGAGTGGAATAAAAGATATGCCCCAACTCAATTTGGGCATCAAGCATTTAATCAAGATTCAAATACAATATATCAAGAGCCAAAAACAGTTGCTAATGCACATGAGAGAAGAACCAAAGGAAAAAGTGTTTTATATGATGCTCAAATGCAAGGTGGCATGATGACATGAGCATGATATAATTATGATGCAACAATTATAAGTCGGTAGTAGCCATTATATTACTAGAACAAGTAGCATTACCATTGTTAGACAATTAGGATGCTATAGGACCTCTCTACTTGTTTTGGTTTTTTAGGACATGTGTACATTGATATCCAAGGTTGGGCCAACTTTTCCACATTCTAGGCCCCGGTTGTGACGCGGCGGGAGTTTCCACGTACAGATCGAGGATTTTACTAAGTGTTAACGCATGTCAGGGAAGGGGGTCACACCAGGGGCCTACACGTGGCACCTACCAACCTTGCACCACTCTCACAGACATATCCTAGGGGCACATGCAAGATTTCATGTGATTCCGACGCTCCGGCGAAACCCTAGACCGAGGGCCCCAGATCGTCTACCCCTACAGCTTTCTCCGTATGAGGGTATCCCAGTGGACCTCTCTACTTGTTTTGGTTTGTTTAGGACATATGTATATGGAGAGCCAAGGTTGGGCCAACTTTGCCACATTCTTGGCCCCGGTTGTGACACGGCGGGAGTTTCCACGTACACATCCAGGATTTTACTAAGTGTTAACGCATGTCCGGGAGGGGGTCCCACCTGGGGCCTACACATGGCACCTACCAACCTTGCACCACTCTCACACACATATCCTAGGGGCACATGCAACTTTTCATGTGATTCCGACGCTCCGGCGGTCTTCTAATTGCGAAACCCTAAACCGAGGGCCCCGGATCCTCTACCCCTATAGCTTTCTCCGTATGAGGGTAGCCCGGTGGATCTCTCTACTTGTATTGGTTTGTTTAGGACATATGTAAATGGAGAGCAAAGGTTGGGAGAAGTTTGTTACATTCTAGGCCTCGGTTGTGACGCGGCGGGAGTTTCCACATACAGATCCAGGATTTTACTTAGTGTTAACACATGTCCGGGAAGGGCGTCACACCTGGGGCCTACACATGGCATCTACCAACCTTGCACCACTCTCACACACATATCCTAGGGGCACATGCAAGTTTTCATGTGATTCCGACGCTCCGGCGGTCTTCCTCCGGCGAAACCCTAGACCGAGGGCCCCGGATCATCTACCCCTATAGCTTTCTCCATACGAGGGTAGCCCGGTGGACCTCTCTACTTGTTTTCGTTTTTTAGGACATATGTATATGGAGAGCCAAGGTTGGGCCAACTTTGCCACATTGTAGGCCCCGGTTGTGATGCGGTGGGAGTTTCCACGTACAGATCCATGATTTTACTAAGTGTTAACGCATGTCCGGGAAGGGGGTCACACCTGGGGCCTACACATGGCACCTACCAACCTTGCACCACTCTCACACACATATCCTAGGGGCACATGCAAGTTTTCATGTGATTCTGACGCTCCAGCGGTCTTCCTCCGGCGAAACCCTAGACCGAGGGCCCCGGATCGTCTACCTCTATAGCTTTCTCCGTACGAGGGTAGCCCGGTGGACCTCTCTACTTGTTTTGGTTTGTTTAGGACATATGTATATGGAGAACGAAGGTTGGGCAAACATTTCCACATTCTAGGCCCCAGTTGTGACGTGGCGGGAGTTTCCACGTACAGATTCAGGATTTTACTAAGTGTTCACGCATGTCCGAGAAGGGGGTCACACCTGGACCTACACATGGCACCTACCAACCTTTCACCACTCTCACACACATATCCTAGGTGCACATGCAAGTTTTCATTTTATTCTGACGCTCCCGCGGTCTTCCTCCAGCGAAACCCTAGACCGAGGACCCCGGATCGTCTACCCCTATAGCTTTCTCCGTACGTGGGTAGCCCGGTGGACCTCTCTACTTGTTTTGGTTTGTTTAGGACATATGTACATGGAGAGCCAAGGTTGGGCCAACTTTGCCACATTCTAGGCCCCAGTTGTGATGTGCAGGAGTTTGCATGTACAGATCCAGGATTTTACTAAGTGTTAACGCATGTCCAGGAAGGGGGTCTGTGGCGCACCGCAAAAACCACTACTAGAAAATCGCGTTGTTTTTGTGCATTGCATCATCATGACCGCATCATGCCACATTGTATTTGAGCATCGTCATGTCATTATGCATTCGTTTGTCTAAAACTATTTTCTAAAAGCCTAGTTTTGTTTTCGAAAATATTCCCCGTCTTTATCCAAATCAAAACTCCGGTCTTTTCTGGGTCTTTTATTTGTCTACAAACTACTTACAAAAGTCTATTTTAAATTAAAAAATAAAAGTTTACATTATTTTAGGAGGCAACCTACCAGGCCCGAAAGCCCGGCCGGCTACCTCCAAACCCTAAACTAAAACCTAGTCTAATCCCTAACCTACCCAAAGCTAATCTACCCAGCCCCAGCCACCTCACCCCAACCAACCACCGGTCGCCACCTCACCCTGCCAACGCCACCTCACCCCACCAGCAGCCCCACGTCACCATCTGGTCCACTCCCCATCTCCACCACGCCACCAACCTCCCCTGCCGACCCACCCCGCAAGCAGCACACGCACAGCCACGCTCCCTTGCCACCAACCACGACCGGCCCCACCCCGTGGGTCCCACGACCCACCGACGCTCCACTCCCACATCTTCCCTGCCTGTCGCCTCTCCACACGCCGCCTCTCCCTCGTTGTCGCTCCGGCCGCCGCCAGCGACCAGCTCCGCTCTCGCCCACCTATCTCCTGTGTTCCCCGCGCCTCGCGCCCCTCTCCCCGTCGTCGTCTTCCTCCGAAGCCCCAACGCCAGGGCTCCCCCCCGCATCCGTCCTTCCCCGGCCGCCGCCGCCGCCTCTCCTCCTCCCCCAGGCCACCTCATCTCCACCGCAAAGCGTCGTCCCCGGCGTCGCCCCACCTCTACCTGCGATCCCCTCCACCGTCGCGACCTCTCTGCCCCTCTCCTCGCGCGTCGCTCCTCCCGCGCGTGGCCTTGGCCGCCTCGGTCTCCGTCGTCACCGCCAGCGGTGGCCTGCACGCGGCTGCTCCGGCCAGAGCACCGCCACCTACGCCCCTCGCCTCCTCGAGGGACCCCGCTAGACACGCGGCGGCCTCGTCCTCGCCAAGCCGTGTTCGCCCGCTGACGCATCGAGGCCCCGTGTCCCTCCTCCTCTCGCCCCATCACCGGCCTGCGTCCTCTGTTCCCGGACCGGCTCGATCTCACCCGCCACCACTGGCCTACGCCCGCCCCTGCCTCTGGCCGAGCTCCGGCACCACGGCCTCCACCTGTGTCTGCCGGCCACGGCCCCCATCCGCGACCGCCTCAAGCTCCTCCGGCGTCTCTCACCATCGCTACGCACGGACGCGCCCTTCTACTACCTTGACGGTCGCCGACCTGCTCTCCTCGACCTTCCCCTGTGACAGTCTGCCACCCGAGCATGCCATCTGCAGTATTTGCGGCCCTGCCAGTTCACCGGTGCGGCCCAAGCCCGACGGTCTCAGGAACCGACGCCGACGGGCGAGCGTGCATTACCACTGCTTTTTGCACCTCTGTTTTATCTCATCACCTATCAGCTTGGGCACGTTCCATCGCGTGCGCATATCTGCAGAAATTGTTGCCCGCAGGTGTGCTGCTCTAGAAGTTTTACTTCTGCCCTTGATGTGGTGCCTTGTGGCGATGTCTTAGTGGACATGCCTTCTTCTACGGTAGCTCGGATACCATCGACAAGCTCTTCCACAGAGAATCCAATGCCCAATGTTGGGGCCGACAAGATCATCTCGTCGACAGGACCGATCCGATGTCGAACCAAGATCTCCACGGACCCGTCAAGATCTCCTTCACCGAACCTCGAGGCCTTCCACACGGAGCACCGAGAACTCCTTCCTGAACGCTAAGGTCGTCGACACGGATACGCCAAGTTCTTCCTCTCGGACCCGAAGACGCCGAGACCCGAGACCCAATGACCGCGGATGCGACAAGATCGTCCCTCGGACGTCAAGTTCTTCTACCCCGAGGACCGATCCATCGGAACGCCAAGACCTTCGTCCGAACCCGAGTTCTTCGTCACATGCGACAAGATCTACTCCAATGTCCGAGAACGCTTCCGCCGAGACCGATCCCCGAGATCGAACCCTGTCGAACCCCGAACCCCCGGAACCCAAGATCTGCCGAACCCAGATGTGTGACCCTAAGCCCTTATTTTTTATAAAATATGACATTCGTCTGTTGCATATTAAATTGTTCACACATGCATACATATTTTGTGGGTTGGGGGCATTATGCCGATCCGCCTAAATTAAATGTGGAGACTATATGAGAGCTTTTCTAGTCTTATATTGTCTTCATTTAAATTGGCATAGCGAACCGATACCATGTGTTGCCTTGTTAATACAACACTTAAATGCGGGGGTCCTAAACAACATGAACCTATTAATTAAATGTCGGGACCCCGGTTCCGCTTAATACTGCCTAATTGCACCGCATTTGCATCATATCATAAGCATGCCGGATCTTCTGCCGTGGTAATAAATATTGCATCCGGTGTTTCTTCTAGTGTTTGCTTCTTCGCGGACTAGGCCGATGAGTTAATGCGAGTCTCGACAAGTTCTCAGGTTATGATCCTTCGGCAGTGTTTTCCCAGGCGAGCATCTCTTCCCCTTCTACCTATTTTGCATTTATAGTCTTTATTCTCCTGTTGATCTATTGCTATCCATGTCGCGATGCTTTAGTTTTCCGTACCCCAGTTATATCCTGTGCAGCCTCCACATTGACTTGGACACCTCCTATTACCTGTGTTTTGTAGATAGCTGGCCTTGCTAGTCGTAGTTTCTTGCTCGGGTGCGATCTCGTGCTGTCAAGTACCACAGTGGTTGGAATGCTGGAAGATGGTTATTTGGTGGAGATGCGTATGGTGGAGATGATCATGACTTTAATTACCACTATTAAAATGCTAGATATAACTAATGCAGAGGCATCGGTGGGCAATAGATATTATTTGGTTCTTCCACGCTCACTTGTGTCCCGTAGGACCCCGAGTACTTCATACCTGTTCCTTGATTTTTCGCACTATCCACATCCGGGAGGCCTTATGGACCCCCCTGAGCCAGAGCTTGATTCATTTCTATTTCTTGGGGCCACAAAGTAGATTGGGGCTTTATTATTATCCTGTACTTATGCCATGTTACTGCTTTATTTATGATTGTGCATGGAGCACCTGTACTGTTTAGGATCGTGACACGTTTTCGCTGTATCGACAAGCCCAGTCACATTTTCGGGTTCCCAGTCGTTTACAGCCATCCACACAAACCCTAGGTCCATTCCGGGCCAACTTCATTGCGGGTAGCTTAGTGGGGTGGCCCCCTGAAATATTTCTGAATCCTATGATCGCTTTGTCGTGAATGCCTCGTTGGGTTTTGAGTTGATTTTTCCGAGGTTGATCGAGTGTGTATTGCTATTTGTGCACCCCTACAGGGTAAAACTTTCTGAAAGCCGTGTCCACGGTTATGGACGACTTGGAGCACAGTATCTCGATCATAGACAAGCATAACTAAAGTAGTGCTATAAATTTGACTTAATATGTGACTAGTAATCAGAAGCAACTATAACGGAATAGATAATAAAAATGCCAACAACTGGTGGATCTGTGGTGATCTGTGTCATACTATACCTGCCTAGTAAGTATTGCAACTCCAATGGAATGTGATAAAACTGCCAACAATTGCTGGGTTTTGGGATTCCTCGGGACAATTATATCTGACTAGTAAATGTTCCAACTACACAGGAATGTTAATTAAAACTGCCCACTACTTATGTCACCAGGATGACTCTTGCTCTATATCTGATTAGTAATTGCTGCAACTATAACGGAATGAGTAAAATTGCCAACTGTGTGAGTTTCTTGGTCCGACTTCCTCGTTTGGTCACGAGGGGGAATTACCAGGATGGGTTTGTTTGGTGTTAGTTTCAGGTTAGATCCGAATAGGTCTTTCTTACCCCTCTCTAATAGCCGCCAGTGATACCGAGTCTCTATAGGTTGTTTAGTGCCGCTGCGCAGCCGCTTCAGCCCACCATACCTATGTAGGCGAGAGCCGCCGAATTCTAGCCTCGCCGTGTACTGGCCTTAGTACTGACACTCCTCTTTTTCCTTTGCCCTTTGTCGACACCCCTTTTGTTTTAGCAGGATTGAGATCGACGTCGTTAGTAGGGTTACCCTTCCGGCTTGGCCTGGGCAGGGTTATGGACGCCATTGGTTATTCTTCAGGGCTCTTAGTCCCATTTGCATCTTGTCCGTAGTCGGACGCTCTATCGTTTTCAAGGTGATTTGGATCTTTATATTGTATATCTGTATTCTTGACTCAGGGAGTCATTGTTGTATATATATCTATTCTGTGGGTCCCATCGAGGACTGTTGTGTAATGTATTACTTCGTTTTCCACCCGCACGAAAGTGCCTGGTGGGCGTCCTTGAATCGTTTCTATGCGGGTTTGGCGAAAAGGGCTAAAACTTTCATAGGGCCGATTTGAGGGTGTTACAGGGTCACACCTGGGGCCTACACATGGAACCTACCAACCTTGCTCCACTCTCACACACATATCCTAGGGCCACATGCAAGTTTTCATGTGATTCCGACGCTCTGGCAAAACCCTAGATCGAGGGCCCTGGATCGTCTACCCCTATAGCTTTCTCCGTACGAGGATAGCCTGGTGGACCTCTCTACTTGTTTTGGTTTGTTTAGGACATATGTAAATGGAGAGCCAAGGTTGGGCCAACTTTTCCACATTCTAGGCCCCGGTTGTGACACGGCGGGAGTTTCCACATACAGATCTAGGATTTTACTAAGTGTTAACGCATGTCCGGGAAGGGGGTCACAGCTGGGCCCTACACATGGCACCTACCAACCTTGCACCACTCTCACACACATATCCTAGGGGCACATGCAAGTTTTCATGTGATTCCGACGCTCCGGCGGTCTTCCAACGGTGAAACCCTAGACCGAGGGCCCCGGATCGTCTACCCCTATAGCTTTCTCCATATGAGGGTAGCCCGGTGGACCTCTCTACTTGTTTTGGTTTGTTTAGGACATATGTACATGGAGAACAAAGGTTGGGACAAGTTTGCTACATTCTAGGCCTCGGTTGTGACGCGACGGGAGTTTCCACGTACAGATCTAGGATTTTACTTAGTGTTAACACATGTCTGGGAAGGGGGTCACACCTGGGGCCTACACATGGCACCTACCAACCTTGCACCACTCTCACACACATATCCTAGGGGCACATGCAAGTTTTCATGTGATTCTGACGCTCCGACGATCTTCCTCCGGTGAAACCCTAGACCGAGGGCCCCGGATCGTCTACCCCTATAGCTATCTCCGTGCGAGGGTAGCCCGGTGGACCTCTCTACTTGTTTTGGTTTGTTTAGGACATATGTAAATGGAGAGCAAAGTTTGGGCAAACTTTGCCATATTCTAGGCCCTGGTTGTGACGCGGCGGCTCAGCCCAAGAAAACCAAGGCCTGGCCCAAAGAAAACATAGGCTCGACCCAAGAAAACCTAGGCTCGGCCCATGTATATCTAGTGGGTTAGGTTTGTTTAGCTTAAATACCGCATCTTCTCTTATTCCACTCCGCTGCCTCCTCCTCCTGCCCAAAGCAGCCGCCGCCACCCGAAGCCACCGCCCGCTCGAAGCCGCTGCCACCCAGAGCCCCTCACCGACTTGAAGACACCGCCCGCCGTCACCGCCCACTGGTAATCTCCAAGCCCTTTTTGGTTAATTAGATGCGTTTCAGAGCAACCACACTTAGAAATTTGTTCTTTCATTCAAATGCATACTTTAGGATGCCCAACCTGCGTGCTCGTCCTTAACTCGGCGGCAACGCCGGAGGACTGCTAGGCTGCATCGGGGTTGGGGATGTCCGAGCCTGCGCTCCGCCGGGCTGGCATTGGGAGGTGCTACCTTCCGGGAACCGTAGCTTGGTGAGGAATCCGGGTCCCGTTGTCGACCCGGTGCTTCTTTGGCGGAGGTCGCATGGTCAAGGAGCGGTTTAGAGGGAGCCGGCCCCCGAGGAGGTGGTACGGAGGCGTGTCAGGGAGGATGACGAGCACGTCTGCCGCTATATGTATGTGTTGGAGGTCAGGTTCTCCAATACATGGCAGGTTCTTCAGGAATCTCACCTGAGCTATGCCCGTGTGATGGTTCCTTCTCTCTGGGTGCCCACCGCCCGCGGCTCAGTACCCGGTCATCGGCGTCCAGTTTGATTGAGTGAGATGTATCAGTGATATTATCAAATTTGTAGTAGAAAACTATGTCGAGAACTTAAATAAGATAACTAATATCTTGATTGTGGATGAAGAATATGATGATTCACAACGTCAATTCATGTGGGCGTGGACACGGCTATTCTCATGATAACAATCCCTCCAATTAAGAAAATATAGACAATGTTTAAATAATTGGTTATAATAAATAAGCACAAATGAAATGCAAAAAAATACAAGGAGCTACGCCGACGGCCACCCTCGGCGTAGGCCCAGCGGGGAAATCAGGAAAGAGGAAAGAAAACAGCCATAGCTACGCCGAGGGTAGCCATCGGCGTAGCTATGACGCCGTCACGGGCCGGCGGACGTGGGCCTTGTTACGCCGAGGGCGTTTGTACGCCGACGGCTGCCCTCGGTGTAGCTGGGCTGTAGCATCCCAATTGTCTAACAATTGTAATGCTACTTGGTCTAGTAATATAATGGCTAATTCCTACATATAATTGTTGCATCATAATTATATCATGCTCATGTCATCATGCCACCTTGCATTTGAGCATCATATAAAACCCTTTCTTTTGGTTCCTCTCTCATATGCATTATTAATTGTATTTGGCTCTTGATACATTGTATTTGGTTCTTGATAAATGCTTGGTGCCCAAATTGAGTTGGGGGCATATCTCTTATTCCACTCCACCACTTTTCTTTGTCACCACCTTATAATTCCACCATCCTAATTACCCATGAGCTAGTATTTTTCCTTTGATATTTATTCTAGCTCATGTGGGTGGGATGGATCAAATTCTATTTTCTTTAGTTTGGCTCTACTCCATATTTTGGGGATGCATCTATATAATGCCATGTTGTATTAGTATTGTTTTCACAAAATTCACACATGGCATTTATTACAAATGCATGGGCCATGCAAGCACCACCCCATTCCATTCTTTTGGATTTTACTTGGATTTTTGGGTGGTTTATCTCTTTTGAGCTCTCTCTTCTCTCTCAAACCTTTCCACCTTGTTTGGTTTATCCTTGCCATGTGCCCATCAAGCCTCTCTCACATGTCTAGTGCCATGCATGATCATGAATCTTTTAATCTTTTCACACTACCTCACTCTCACATCTCCATATCTCCATCAAACCCTACTCCTCCTCAGGTCCGTCAGGTCCGTCAGAGAACGAGAGGAAGATCCACAGTACACGTTCCCCTTTTTGCACTTACCCCCCTACGTATTCTGCCGGCTTTACCCGCGGTCCAGCCCGACCCCACCTGCCAGCCGCTGTGGTCTTTTTACAAAAAGGCACCCCGGTTTCGTAACCCTCAACCCGCGCTCCAGCACGTCCCCACCTGTCAGCCTCTGCGGGCCCAGCCTCTGACCAGTGGACCCCTAGCCGCTGGCCCCACCTGTCATTCGCAGTGGCTAGGTGAACTCGCGGTGTAAAAAGTTTTGCGCATGGATTTTCGCCCAGTCAGCAGCGGCCCACCCGTCAGCGACTTGGGTTGAGTTCGCCTGGGTGTAAAAAGTTTCCATGTTAACTGTTTTAACAAAACAAATTCAAAATTGTTTAAATTCAAATTCAAATCAGATTTTAAATAACTTTTAAATTATAAATCCAAATAATACATATGATATAAGTTTTGGAATCAGAAAAATGTGAGGAATTCAAATATGCCATTCAAAATATTATTTGAGCACTTTAAATTTTCGAGATGATTAAAATTACAATAAAATGCCCTTTTTCTTAATAAATTAATAACTTTAAATCTACAACTCCAAATCTGTCACATAATATGTCTAAATTGATCAGCGCAACGAGCCCGTTCTATCTATGCACTCTTTGTTCTGAATTGAAGCATGCATCATGTCATTATTAAAGATCAGAACTGTTTATGGTAATAAAACCTGGTTAAATAATTAATAAAATGCTTTATTCTTGTACCAC
The DNA here is from genome assembly GCA_910589775.1 of Avena eriantha. Lineage (NCBI taxonomy): Eukaryota > Viridiplantae > Streptophyta > Magnoliopsida > Poales > Poaceae > Avena > Avena eriantha. The sequence continues at coordinate 78,555,768 of OU342744.1, read as the reverse complement.
ACCTCACCCTTGTCATGCTACTTTAATGCCCTGTAAATTGAGCATCATTCATCATGGCATGCTTGTTTGCTTGTCGCATTTTAATTCATATGCTTGTGCACCTTATTTATGTTGGCCCTTGTTTGTTTGGTTCTTCTTCGAATACACGGCCATCAGGAGAATTATCAGGAATCACAGGAGTACTACCCAGATCCATCTCTCGCTTCAACTGAGCTGCTAGGCAAGCACTACCACATGCTTGCATACATATAGTACCTATTGCCTCTATCTTATTCTTGCATCATTGAGTCGCGATTGCATTAAATTGAATCCCAAGTACTGCATAACCTTTACTTTTAAACCCCACCGAAGCTTGTTCCTTCATCCCATGAGCCATTACTACAGGAGTTGTTTAAGCCATGTGACTCGTAGAAAAGCATGTGTAGGGTATGTGAGTGTCTGATGGATAACGAGGTACCTAAAAAACTTAACCTGAGTAGTAATGGGATAACTAATGAAAGAGGCACCGGTGGACAATATCTGCTATTTGGTTTTTCATGCTCACTTGTGTCCCGTAGGACCCCGAGTACTTGATTCCTGTTCCTTGACTATTCGCACTATCCACATCCGGGAGGCCTTATGGACCCCCCTGAGCCAGAGCTTGATTCATTTCTATTTCTTGGGGCCACAATTAGTTTGGGGTTTTATTTATATCTTGTACTTATGCCATGTTTACTGTTTATTTACGATTGTGCGAGGAGCACCTGTACTATTTTGGATCGTGACACGTTTTTGCTGTATCGACAAGCCCAGTCACACTTTCGGGTTCCTAGTCGTTTACCGCCGTCCACACAAACCTTGAGTCCGTCTCGGAGTCAGCTAGCTTCGTTGCGGGTAGCTTAATGGGGTGGCCCCCTGAAATATTTCTGAATCCTGTGATCGCTTTGTCGTGAATGCCTCGTTGGGTTTTGAGTTGGTTTTTCCGAGGTTGATCGAGTGTGTGTTGCTATTTGTGCACCCCTGCAGGGTAAATCTTTCTGAAAGCCGTGTCCGCGGTTATGGATGATTTGGAGCACAGTTTCTCGATCATAGACAAGTCTAACTAAAGTACTGCTTTTAAATTGACTAAGTACCTGACTAGTAATTAGTGCAATACTCATGGAATGGTTAATAAAACTACCAACGGATGGGGGTTGTTCGTCCGCTTCCTCGTTGGTAAGCGAGGAGGAGGATGGATCTGTTAATTATACTGTTATAACTATTGTTCTTAATTCACGGACATCCGTCTATCATTGGTTAGGAGGATGGTTAGCGAGTATCTTTAGACTTGTTAGTTATTATCTTTTGCTGCAATTGCGTCACCCCAGGTTGTGTCCCCTTTAGAGGCATCAAGACTTGCGGAGTACCCCTAGGGTCTCACACGATAAATTGTTTGATTCAGATGAACAGGTGTACTCGCAAGATGGATACTGGGTGGAGGAGACAGATGATGTTGGCAACGATCACTCGGTGTAGAGATTCCGGGAACGGGGATCCGTGAGATCTGTGGGCGGGATGTGTTTATTTATGTGGCATCTTATGCCGATTTGCTTCTTATCCGTACTCGGATCTTGTTTTCCGCTTCCGCCTGATACTCTGATGTTTGATGTATGAGGAGCTATCCTAAAATATTATCTCTATCTAGGATATTTGAAACTTGTCGTATGGCGTTGCAATATTTCTATTTCTTTTAGATGGAGTGGCTCTGAGAACTGTTGTATGTGGCTTGCATACATACTCACTTGTGTATGTAGTTGATCCCTTCGCCTGCCGATTACGCCGCTCGTTCTTGTCCCGATGTTCTGAAAGTGGTTAGGACGGCCGAAAGGTCTACCGGGAGTGGCCCTGGGCCCCATCGTACTATTTTAACCACTTTCGCTCATCCAGGCATGTAACTAAGAGCGTAATTCACCGAGGTAGTTACATGGGCCTACGCCGACGGCACCTATACGCCGATGGCCACCGGGCGGAGCTGGCCTGGGCTGGGTCTACGCTGACGGCCCCGACTTTTGACCGTCGGCGTAGAGTGAGGCCGTCGGCGAAGCTGTCCATTCCTGTAGTGATATGATGAAATTAAGTCTGACATTTCAACAAGATTGAGATGGCACTGTATATCCGAGGTTGACTCGAGGTAGGGGTTCCATGCGTCTAGCTCAGGGCACCTATGCATATGCTAAATGAAGGCGGCAGGTGTACCATACATTAAACCGAAATCATTATTGCTAAACCGCTACGGTACGAGAGGATCACATGGCGGCCGAGAAAACTCATCGAGTTTGCCGTTTTACCCGCTGGTCGGTTTGTCTCCGGTGGCCTTAGGATCCTTGCACGTGTGCGGATCATGGCACCTCGCCGGCGGAGGTTTTCGTTCTTTTATTCACCTAGTTTTTCGTATTTTGGAAGATGGTATGAGCTGTTGAAGTTGGAATAAGTTCTTCCCCGCCCTATTCTAACTCCGGTGGTGCATCTAGGACTGCGTAAGGCGTGTGGAGACGTGTGTCAGGTGAATTTCCTATGATCGGATAGTTTCTATGTTCATTGGTGTGATTTTATGTCAGTCTCTTCTTCTGATCTACGGATGCCATCATTAGTGATAGTTTTTGCTCTAGTGTGCTTGTCCTTTGAGGACTTGACACGATGATTTTCCGTTTGTCTACTACAACAAGCTCTACTACGACATGTTTTAGCCGGTTCCGGTGATGGAGGGGCAATGCTTGTAGGTGTCCTAGGTGGTCTGTGGACAAATTTCTAGTTTTTATTACTCTTTCCGTCTCGAAATAGATGTCGTAAATTATTCTAAATTTGAATAATTCTGGACATAATTTTCGTATATAGATACATATCCAAACTTAGATAATATTCCGGCCATGTGTTTTGAGACGGAGGGGGTACTTTTCAACCTATTTGTATTCGTGTTAACAATCTATATCTATACCTAATAATAAAGGACGGATTGTTTCTTCCGTCCAACATTTTTCTAGACCTTTTTACCCTCCCACTAAATCCCATATAACTGACTCATGCCACCATATACCGAGTCGTCCCGTGGCGCTCGAGGTAGGCCTCCTGATCGATCGCTCGCCGGCTTCGTACCTTGCATCGCTAAATCGATCGTCGGTCCGTTCGGTTCGTATCATGACCGGTCGTCCACGCGAGGAGATTAGACGCCACAATTCTCCTTCCTCCCACCCATATATATATATGCATAGCTAGGATACAAATTAGGGAAGGACGACTCCTCTCGAAATACAGCCTCCTCCTCCTCTCCTCTAGGGTTTGTGGCCGCCGGCGCAGGAAAGCCCACGGGCAGAGCACCTAGGCAAAGTTGTTCATGTGCGTGTGTGACGGCTAGCTTACGTGCGACCGGCTTGATGCATGCATGTAGGGCGCGATCTACGAGGAAGAGCTTTGACGATAGCTAGCTCCATAATAGAATCTTCGGAGCGATGACGATAACTCCAGAGAGGAAGCTAATCTGGCCACGGTGTAGAACCGCGCGCTCTGCTGGCCATCTGCGGCATCAGTGACTACATGATCGGCGGCACCGTCCTAGCCGTACTTATGGTGAAGAGATGATCCGCTGTGCAGTACTGGCCGCCCTCATGGTGGAGGACGATGAGCACGACAAGCATCTCGAACGACACAAGAGCTGCAGATCCGCAGGTCCGTCTTTGTAGTCACCCGAGCTACCTACACCAATATATGTACAACTCAAGAGTCTGTTCTTCATACGGCAACTCAGGCCCCGACAACTATATATAGGCTGATTGCAAGGGCGTTACCGGCCACGAGACAAAGACACCCCGATTTGTTCTAGGCTGCCGTTGCCCTATCGTCTTGGGCAGCCATGGTCTGCCATAACTGGCGCGAGCACCGTGTCGATGCCTCTGACATAGAGTCCGTCGTCGTGCCATGTTTGCATGAACGCGGTACTGCGTGTTGGCGATGAACTACACGGCCGAGGTGAGCCAAATAGTTAGAGATCGGACCCAACAAATTTTGAGATTCTCCACCGGGGTTACCATGTATAGCTTCCATGGGCGGTTTCCGTCCTGATCTAGATCGTTGTCCATAACAATGGCAGCTACATGGGTGGAGTCGCTGGCGTCGTGGTCTCCAGTCTGACAGCACTGCTATTCCGCCGTTGCTAGCCCACATGGACTCCATCCGCTTAAGCCCGCTCATCCGATCCGGTGCGAGGTTGTGTCGAGCATCTACATTGCTGACGAGGGAGGGTTGCACGGTCGAGGGAGGTGTTTCGGCCAAAGGGATCTGCACTGGTAAGTTCCACTTCAGAGGATTGTCGAAATTTTGTTCGGATTTACAATGAGATTTAATCACTGCCTATGTTAGGCCAAGTAAACCGAGAACTGTGCATAACAACACTATAGACATGAGAAGTTCTCAATTATATTGTCTCATTGACCCGCAGAGTGCTTGTTGCAACGGATCCCGTCCAAGGCTACCATAGCTGTCCAGCATCCTGTTTTGTTACAAAGCACATATGTATCACATAAACTTCCTTAGTAAATTGATCGCATGCATATGTTCCAAAATCCTTCAAGCACTTAGCTAGCAATACAGCAGCCGTATTTCTTTCGTACAAAAACAAACCGTAGTCTGCTCCAGATAGATTTTTTATGTCTCAGATCGAGAATACATTCATGCTCAATCTGGTTACAAGTCTTTTGTAACTCTATCTCCTAATAGTGGATCTGCCCCCCTCCGGCCATTGCTTTGAACCACCCGTCGAGGCTCTAGCGGCGCGTCGTGGACGTAGTAGCTCGGCTTGTCCGTGCGACAGCTCCAAGGACGGATCCACGTTGTGCTCGTTTCCCCTGCCACATACATTAACGGTAACGCCCGGTGCTTCTTTCATAAACAGTAGGGAAAGGCTAGGCCCAGAAAGGACAACCAACCCGTGGTTGGATAGTTAGAACGGCAGTGGTATCTTAGCCCACCAGAGTTCAAATCCAGGTTTGACGTTTGTTTTTCCCTAGTATACATAGCTACCAAAATATTTGCTAGACTGACAACGATCATTTTGGCTGAGACCCTGAAGGGCGGGATGGGTCTGATACCAATTGTAACTATCTCGGTGAATTACGCTCTTAGTTACATGCCTGGATGAGCGAAAGTGGTTAAAATAGTACGGTGGGGCCCAGGGCCACTCACGGTAGACCTTTCGGCCGTCCTAACCACTTTCGGAGCATCGGGACAACAACGAGCGGCGTAATCGGCAGGCGAAGGGATCAACTACATACAGAAGTGAGTATGTATGCAAACCACATACAACAGTCCTAAGAGCCATTCCATCTAAAAGAAATAGAAATATTGCAACGCCATACGGCAAGATTCAAATATCCTCGATATAGATAATATGTTAGGATAGCTCCTCATACATCACACATCAGAGTATCAGGCGGAAGTGGAAAACAAGATCCGAGTACGGATAAGAAGCAAATCGGCATAAGATGCCACATAAATAAACACATCCCACCCATAGATCTCACGGATCCCCGTTACCGGAATCTCTACACCGAGTGATCGTTGCCAACATCATCTGTCTCCTCCACCCAGTATCCATCTTGCGGGTACACCTGCTCATCTGAATCAAACAATTTAACCAAGTTTTATTGCCATAAAAAGTTCTGATTTTTAAATATGGCATGATGCATGCTTCAATTCCGAACAAGGAATGCATAAATAGAACGGACTCGTCGCGCTGATCGATTTAGACATATTATTTGTCAAATTTGGAGTTATAGAATTAAAGTTATTAATTTATTAAGAAAAGGGCATTTTATTGTAATTTTAATCATCTCGGAAATTTAAAGTGTTCCAACATTATTTTGAATAGCATATTTGAATTCCTCACATTTTTCTGATTCAAAAACATATATCATTTGTATTATTTAGATTTATCAATTAAAAGTTAATATTTTCTAGAATTAAAACATATTTATCAATTTCTGAAATTATTTTTATTAACAGAAAAAGATCGCAGAACTTTTGCACCCAGAGACAGCTAGCCGCAGCGGCTGACAGTGGGCCAACCGCTGACTCAGCACAGGTGACGCGGCGAGATTGGCGTGAGGAGTTTTGCCACCGCAGGGTGAGTTAGCCGGTGCGGCTGTCAGGTGGGACCGGCATCCGGCGGGGCCACCGCACGCGCGACCCAGCCAGGGCTTGCCACGCGGCCGATCCGGGGAGGCGCGGGCGTGAAACACAGGTTTCCGGGGTGCCTTTTTGTGAAGATCCCACGGCCGCTGTCGTGTGGGGTTAGAGGTTACCGGAGGGACTGCGGGTTGGCTTATTCAAAAGGCAGGGGCTAAACTGTAAAACTGCGTTGGCTGCTGCTGCTCTCTGAAGGAATCGGGCCATGCCGACGGCGGTTCCGACCATCTTCCGTCGACGGTGGCGACGACTCCGCTGGTTATTTTGCATCGCGGTAAAAACCAAAGTTGTAGAGGGGATAAAACTCTAAATCTTTCGTTAAGGAGATTTCCGCAGCGATGGATCCGGTTGTCCGAGATCTGGACGCGAAAAACGGCGCACGTGGTGTCTGCTGCTGTTGCTGTAAACTGACGAACGGCGGTGTCGGCCGGCGAACTGACAGAGAAGAACCCGGCTGGCGGCACGACTGGCGGGGAGGATTCCGGCGAAACGGCCAGCTGAAACGGGGCGACGCAAAAGCGGAAAACCTAGAGAGTTCATCATTCTGCAACTTATGTTTAGGAGGCTTCTCGAAAGGGGGACTGCAGAGCTCGGGGCTCCGGTGGGAACAGAGGCTGGCGAGGGAGTGCTGCTGGTACTGTAGGCTGCAGGCGCGCGTGGCTACCGGCACGGGAGGTGGAAGATGATGTTCGAGAGAACGAGGAGCTCACCAGGATGCTGCCCGTGGCGTCGCTGGAGCGAGAGGAGGAACGGGTCGACGGGGAAGAAGCGGTACTAGAAGCTCGGACTCCGGCGGCTGCGGCGCGCGTCTGGCAAGCTGCAGGGACTCTAACTGGCGGCGGCCCTAGTACGGCGGCGAAGAGGGAGCGGGGAAATGGAAAGGGAAGCTAGGGTTCGAAAAAGACGCGGCTCGGAGCGAGGATAAGAAGGAGGGGTGGTGACGCGGATAACGAGCGACGGCCACCTTCTCACTGCCGTCTATGCGCAGAGAGGAAGAAGGAGAAAACGGCGTGAGGCGCCGGGAGGAGAAGAACAGTAACGGAGGATGAAGGGGTATGGGCCGCGTTAGGGGAATGGGCCGGGAGAGGGCTACGTCGTTGGGCTGCTGCACTGGCACTGCTGTTGGGCTGCTGGTGAGGCTTTTCTTGTTATTTTCTTTTTATTTTAATTAATTGTTTTGTTTTTTTTGTTTTGTTGCAGATTTAAGCAAGCTCATAAAATGAACCTTTTTGGAAATTTTGCAAATCTTGATTGAAGGGGAAATGAGATGGAGAGGGGAGGGTTTTGATGGTTGAGCACAAGTTGAAGGTGAGGAAACAATACAAGAGAGAGAGGGGGAGGGAGAGGGTTTATAAAATCAAAGGAAAAAAATCCTACATGATCATGCCTCATGGGGAAAAGGTTTTGTTGGGAACATGGGGAATGGTGGAGAGAGGTAGAAAAGATCCCACATAGAAAAATCCACTAAACAAAGAGAAAAACAAAGGAGCTAAAGGTGGTGATGATGGTTGCATGGCCCATGCAAGATAATTAATTGCCATGTTTCATTCTTGTGAAAACAATAATATTAACATGGCATTATTCTTATGCATTCCAAAATATGGAGCAAAGGCCAAGCAAAAGAAAAATAGAATTGGATCCAACCCAACCCACATGAGCTAGATTAAATGCCCAAAATAAAAGGAATAGCTCATGATTAACTAGGATGGTGGAAATATGAGGTGGTGACAAAGAAAGGTGGTGAAGTGGAATAAAGGATATGCCCCCAACTCAACTTGGGCATCTAGCATTTATCAAGAACCAAAACAATGTATTAAGAACCAAATACAATTTATAATGCATATGAGAGAAGAACCAAAAGGAAAAAGGTTTAATATGATGCTCAAATGCAAGGTGGCATGATGACATGAGCATGATATAATTATGATGCAACAATTATATGTAAGAAGTAGCCATTATATTACTAGACCAAGTAGCATTACAATTGTTAGACAATTGGGATGCTACAACTCTCCCCCACTAAACAGGAATCTCACCCCGAGATTCTAGGAAGAAGAAGAAGACTCGAAGAGGGTAGGATACTTGGCACGGAGCTCATCTTCACGTTCCCAAGTGGCTTCATCAACGGAATGGTGCGACCACTGCACCTTGCAGAACTTGATGGACTTGTTGCGAGTCCTTCTTTCTGCGACTTCTAGAATTTTTATGGGGTGTTCTTGATAAGACAGATCTTCTTGGAGATTGATAAGTTCATGGTCCACGGTCCTGCCGGGATCCTTGAAGCACTTCTTGAGTTGAGAGATATGGAAAACATCATGGACCTTGAGTTTTTCAGGGAGTTCAAGAGCATAAGCAACTTCTCCTCTTCTTCCCCGAATTTTGGAAGGACCGATGTATCTAGGAGCCAGCTTTCCTTTCATACCAAAGCGGTGCGTGCCTCTCATGGGAGTGACACGAAGATAAACGAGATCACAAGGGACATACTCCATGTCCGTGTGCTTTCTGTCATAATTGCTCTTCTGGCGACCTTGAGCAATCTTTAGGTTTTCGAGAATGATGTGAACTTTCTCCTCCGCTTGAGTTACAATGTCGGGCCAAACAATATTCTTTCACCTGCGCCCGACCAACCAATTGGAGTTCTGCATTTGCGACCATAGAGGGCCTCAAATGGTGCCATCTTCAGACTTTTCTGGAAGTTGTTGTTGTAAGAAAATTCAGCATAAGGAAGACATTCTTCCCACTTCATGCCGAAATAGATAACGCAAGTACGGAGCATATCTTCCAGAATCTGATTGATCCTTTCAACTTGTCCTTGCGACTGAGGGTGGTAAGCTGTGCTGAAGTTCAATTTTGTTCCCAAAGCATTTTGGAAACTTCCCCAGAACTTGGAAGTGAAGATGCTTCCATGGTCTGAGCTGATCTCAAGAGGAACTCCATACAGAGAGACAATTCTGTTGATATAGAGCTCAGCCAACTGAATTGCAGAAATTGTTTCTTTGACGGGAAAGAAGTGAGCTACTTTGGAAAGCCTGTCGAGGACAACAAAGATTGCATTGTTGCCCTTCTGCGACCTTGGAAAACCAGTGATGAAGTCCATCTCTACTTTCTCCCATTTCCATTCCGGAGGCTTCAATGGCTGTAGAAGACCGGAAGGTTTCTGATGGATAACTTTAACTCTGCGGCAGACATCACACTCCGAGACATACTTGGCACAATATCGTTTCAACCCGGGCCACCAATATTGTGTTCTCAAGTCCATGTACATCTTAGTGCTGCCAGGGTGGATAGAAAGAATAGAATCACGCGCCTCCTTGAGAACTTGCTCTCTTAAACCCGGGTAGTTCAGAACAAACATCCGATGTTCGAAGAAAAGAGTGCCTTGGTCGTCAACGTGGAAAGACTCATACTTCGGTAGCTGAATGTTGGAGATGATCTTTTTAGTGTAAGGATCACCAAGTTGAATAGAGCAAACTTTTTCTTCCAAGAGTGGGGTTGCCAGAAGATTCAGAAGGTACCCTTGATCCACAATTTCAAGGTTGAGCTTGCAGAATTCCTTGCACAAGAGAGGTTGTTGTTCTTCCACCATGAGGTTGTTGACATACGCTTTCCGGCTGAGAGCATCGGCCATGACATTAGCTTTGCCCAGAGTGAAGTTGATGGTTAAATCGAAATCATTTATTGTTTCAATCCACATCCTCTGACGAAGGTTGAGATCAGGCTGTGTGAAGATATACTTCAGACTCTTGTGATCAGAAAAGATCTCACAACGGTTGCCAAGCAAGTAATGCCTCCATACTTTCAAAGCAAAGACAACTGCTGCGAGTTCGAGGTCATGTGTAGGATAGTTGATCTCATGCGTCTTCAACTGTCGAGAGGCATAAGCAACAACTTGTTTTTCTTGCATAAGGACCGCACCCAATCCTTGCAATGAGGCGTCACAGAATATCTGGAAAGGCTTGGATGTATCTGGAGGAACCAAGACTGGTGTGGAAGTGAGCTTCTCTTTGAGTGTTTCAAAGCTTGCTTGACATGCAGGAGTCCAAAGGTATTTCTTGCCTTTCTTGAGGAGATCGGTAAGAGGCTTCGCAATCTCCGAGAAATTTTGAACGAAGCAACAACAGTAACTGGCCAAACCAAGGAAACTTCGGACTTCTTTGACATTTATGGGTGGTAGCCAGTCCATAATTGTCTTAATAGTTTCTGGGTTGACGGCAATGCCCTTGGCAGACATGACGTGACCAAGGTATGTGACTTGAGGCAGCCAAAACTCACACTTGGAGAACTTTGCATACAGGCGGTTCTCACGAAGTTTGTTTAGGACACACCGAAGGTGTTCTTCATGTTCTTCCTTTGACTTAGAATAGACTAGAATGTCATCCAGATAGACCACAACGAACTTATCAAGATACTCCATGAAAACCGAGTTCATAAGCCTCGAGAAGGTGGCATGTGCGTTGGTGAGACCGAAAGACATGACCGTGTACTCATACAGGCCATAGCGAGTGGTGAAAGCTATTTTGGGAACATCTTCCTTGCGAATCTTGATTTGATGGTAACCACTTCTCAAATCAAGCTTAGAGAATACCACAGCTCCAGCTAGCTGATCGAAGAGATCATTAATCCGCGGAAGGGGATATTTATTCTTGATGGTTTTAGCATTGAGTGCCCGATAGTCAACACAAAGTCTATCAGTCTTGTCTCGCTTCTTCACAAAGATGGTTGGACTACCCCAAGAAGAAGTACTGTGCTGAATGAAACCCAACTTCTCTTGTTCATCCAGCTGACGTTTGAGTTCAGCCAATTCAGCAGGACCCATTTTATAAGGCCGCTTGGAGATAGGAGTGATACCAGGTTCAAGTTCAATGACAAACTCGACCTCACGATCAGGAGGCATCCCCGGTAACTCTTCAAGAAAAACATCTGGGAACTCACAGACTACCGGAACACTCTGAATACCTTCCATAGCATCATCATTCAGAGCCGCCAAAGAGTAAAGCTGAATTGCAGGAGTCAGACTTGGAGAATAGACTATATGGCCTTCAGGAATTTTCAGAGAAACCGAACGTTCAGCACAATCAATCACAGCTGCATTTGCTGTTAACCAATCCATGCCCAAGATAACATCAATATCAGAATTGCCTAGAATAATTAAGGAAGCCGGAAACAAAGAGCCACCAATCTCAATTTGATTGCCATGGCTGATATGAGCAGCCCTCATGTTTGACCCAGGAGATTGTACCACAAGACGATGCAATAAAGGAACCATAGCCAGATCTTGCTCATGCGCAAACTTGTGAGAAACAAAAGAATGCGAAGCACCAGAATCAAACAAAACTCGTGCAGGGACTGAGTTAACAGGAAGCATACCCATCACAACTCCAGGTGCATGCTCCGCTTGAGCGGCGTTGACACAGTTGGCACGAGCAACCGTAGACCCAGGCTTAGTGTTGATGTTGAGAGCCCGAGGTGGAGGTGCATGAACCATAGGAGAACTTGCCGCAGGTCTTAGAGGTGGTGGTGGAAGAGCTTTGTTGTTCATTGGACAATTCCAGTGTTGATGCCCAGTGTTTCCACAAGTATAGCAAGCACCAAGTGGACGTGGAGCAACGTAGCCAGGGACTCCGCCAGGCGCTCCAGGGTAGTTGTGGTTGTAGCCCCTAGGAGCCGCAGTGAAGGAGTTTGGTGGCCTTGCCGCGTAGCTTGACGGTCTTGGTGGAGCAGGGAGCGACGGTGGGGTGTTAGGAACCCAGACACGACGCATAGAAGGAGCTGTCATCGCAGAAAAGCTTGCTGAATCGCGGCTGTGTTTCTTTGACTCCTCAAACACTTGCCTACTTGCTTCTTCCTGCAGAGCTGTGTGTTGGAGTTCCAGAAAAGACGCCGGCCTTGCATGAGTGATTACATATTTGATGGATGCATTGAGGCCTTGCCTAAACCTCTTTTGCTTCTTCTTGTCATCAGAGATCTCATCGCCACCATACCGAGAAAGGTTCATGAAGTTTCTGATGTAGGTATTGACATTGCCAGTGCCCTGCTTGAGGTTGAGAAACACTTCCTTCATCCTTTCCATGACAATTTCTGACAGATATTGCTCTTTGAAAGCAGCACTGAATTGCTCCCAAGTAGGTTGAAAACTGTGGCATCCCGCAAAACCACTACTAGAAAATCGCGTTGTTTTTGTGCATTGCATCGCCATGACCGCTTGCTCATGTCATCGTGCCACCTTGCATTTGAGCATCGTCATGTCATCTTGCATTTGTTTGCATAAAACTATTTTCGAAAAGTCTAGTTTTGGTTTTCTAAATACTCCGTCTTTATTTCAAATCTAAACTTTGGTCTTTTCCCGGTCTTTTATTTGACTAAAAACTATTTACAAAAGTATTTTAAAATAAAAATAAAAATAAAAAAAATAAAAAAAATATTTTTAGGGGAGGCAGCCGGCCAGGCCCAGCCAGCTGGCCTACTACCCCAAACCCAAATTTAACTAACCCTAATCCCTAACCACCCCCCAACCTGACCCTCCCAACTTCCTCCACCCCGTCGCCAAAAGCAGCCGCGCGCGCAGCTCCCTCCCACTGACCCCGCCCTCCTACCCGACAACTCCCTGGCGCCTGGCCCCACCAGCGCGCTCTCCAACCCCACCTGGTCGACCCGGTCCACCCAGTGGACAGCCGCCGCCGCCCCGCGTCACCACCTGCCCCACCCCCGACCCTACCACGAGCCGCGCCCCGCTCCCCTCGCGACCCCCACCTACCGCTGGCCCTCCTCCCACCAACCGCGCCAACCACCGCCTTTTCCCCTCACCGGCCCCGCCGCCAGATCCAGCCGCCGCGCGGCCGTCCGTCGCCGGCCGTCAGCGACCAAGCGCGCCCCACGTCCCCGCCGTTTGCCGCCTTCGCGCAGGCCCCGTCTCGCCGGAGCTCCGCGGCTAAGCTCCGTCGACCCAAGCCGTGTCTCCGCCGCAGGCGCCCCGTCCTCCGCCATTCCCACACCGCGGTCTTCCTCCCCATCCCGCTAGGTCGCCGCGGTCGACCTCTCTGCCGCCGCCGAGGCCGCGCCTACACCACCTCGACCTCGCCCGTGCCCCGCTTACTCCGGCGGCGCCGCTACCACCAGCGGCTAGCACCTCCACCCCGGAGGCGCTGCTTCTTCCTCGGCCCTCCTCCCGTTCGTCGCTGCTCGTGCTACGCCGCCACCCCAGCAACCTCGGCCTCACCCCGCCGCCACCAAGCTCGACGTCGCCCGCCGCCGAGGACTCTGCTTCCCGGGGCTCTGTGTCTCGACCGTGCAGGCCCGCGTCGCCTCACTCGACTTTCACCAACCCTGCCACAATGGCGTGTGTCGCCGTCCCTGCATTCGCGACCCGAGGCTTCAGGCCATGTTTCTGTGTTGTTTGTTCCAGTTACGTCTGCAGTCCGAGGCATTCTCTCAGGTTGTGTGGTTGATGTTGGAGTTGAGATTAGGGTGGTACTGCCAATTCAAAGAAGGAGAGCCACAAAACCCATAGCTCATCGATTTACGCAGGATCTACCTCGCCAAGATCTCGTACTTGGGACACGAAGACTTCGATCGCTGAAGACCTAACCCCAGCATTGGCGTCATGCTCTCCTTCACAGACGCCAAGACCCCCTTCTCGGAGTCCAAAGGCCGATCCTCGAAGCCCGATGACCGTACTGAACCGGAGGCACTCAACGAACCACGGACAAGATCTTCTACGTGGAACATCAAGTACTCCACCGACACCCGACCCTGATCCCGGAGGATCCCTGGGCATCAAGATCTACCGGCGCCGAACCCAAGACCAACATCGTCACCCGAGTACTTCGACAAGAACGCCAAGTACGTCGACATGGAACCGACCAGTTCGCCAAGAACCGCTCCCGAACCCGATGACCGCCAAGATCGCTACACGAAACGACAAGCGCTTCGTCTCGGGTATGCCAAGTACTTCCTCGAGCACGCCAAGATCTTCACCCCGAACGCCAAGACCGACCCGATACGCGGACCCGACAAGATCGTCCCCAACCTGCCAAGTTCGCCTACCCGGACACCGTGCGACAAGATCTACTTTCGTTGTCCGAGACCGATTTCCGTCGAGCCATTTCCGCACCCTTTGAACCACGTCGAACCCTGTCGAACCCCTCGGAGCCCAAGTTCGTCGAACCCTAATGTGATTCCCTATCCGAGACCCCCATTATTTTTATAATATGACATTATCGACGGTCGCATATTAAATTGTTCATCGCTGCATCATATCATAATCATGTCAGGTCTTCTGCCATAGTATTAAATATTGCATCCGGTGTTTCTGCTAGTGTTTGCTTCTTCGCGGATTAGGCCGACGAGTGGATGCGAGTATCGACAAGTTCTCCGGATATGAACCTTCGGCAGTGTTTCCCAGGCGAGCATCTCTACCCCTTCTACCTATTTTGCATTTATAGTCTTTATTTCCTCTTGTTGATCTATTGCTATCCGTGTTGTGATGCTTTAGTGTTCCGTACCAGATATATCCCGTGCAGCCTCCATATTGCCTTGGACACCTCCCGTTACCTGTGTTTGGTAGATAGCTGGCCTTGCGAGTCGTAGTTGCTTGCTCAGGTGCGATCTCGTGTTGTCAAGTACCACAGTTGTTGGAATGCTGGCAGATGTTTATTGGTAGACATGCTTAATGGTGGAGATGATCATGACTTTAAATACAACTATTAAAATGCTAGATATAACTAATGCAGAGGCATCGGTGGGCAATAGATGTTATTTGCTTCTTCCACGCTCACTTGTGTCCCGTAGGACCCCGAGTACTTGATACCTGTTCCTTGACTATTCGCACTACCCACATCCGGGAGGCCTTATGGACCCCCCTGAGCCAGAGCTTGATTCATTTCTATTTCTTGGGGCCACAAAGTAGTTTGGGGCTTTATTACTATCCTGTACTTATGTCATGTTACTGCTTTATTTAAGATTGTGCGTGGAGCACCTGTACTGTTTTGGATCGTGCCACGTTTTCGCGGTATCGACAAGCCCAGTCACACTTTCGGGTTCCCAGTCGTTTACAGCCGTCGTCGCAAACCCTGGGTCCGTTCAGGAGCCGGCCAATTTGTTGCGGGTAGCTTAGTGGGGTGGCCCCCTGAAATATTTCTAAATCCTGTGATCGCTTTGTCGTGAATGCCTCGTGGGGTTTTGAGTTGGTTTTTCCGAGGTTGATCGAGTGTGTGTTGCTATTTGTGCACCCCTGCAGGGTGAAACTTTCTGAAAGTCGTGTCTGCGGTTATGGATGACTTGGAGCACAGTATCTCGATCATAGACAAGCATAACTAAAGTAGTGCTATAAACTTGACTTAATACATGACTAGTAATCAGATTCAACTATCACGGAATGGATATTAAGATGCCAACAACTCGTGTATCTGGGGTGGTTTTGCGACATGCTGTACCTGCTTAGTAAGTATTGCAACTCCAATGGAATGTGATAAAAGTGCCAACAATTGCTGGGTTTTGGGATTCCTCGGGACAATTATATCTGACTAGTAATGTTCCAACTACAACGGAATGGTGATTAAAACTGCCACTACTTATGCTATCAGGACAACCCACTCTATCTATATCTGACTAGTAAGTGCTTCAACTATGATCGAATGAATAAAACGGCCAACTGTGTGAGTTCCTTGGTCCGACTTCCTCGTTTGGTCTCGAGGGGGAAATACCAGGATGGGTTTGTTCGGTGTTAGCTTCGGGTTAGATCCGAATAGATCTTTCTTACCCCTCTCTAATAGCCGCCAGTGATACCGAGTCTCTATAGGTTGTTACTGCCGCCGCACTGCCGCTTCAGCACACCCTACCTATGTAGGCGAGAGCCGCCGAATTCTAGCCTCGCCGTGTACTGGCCTCAGTACTGACGCTCCTCTTTTTCCTTTGCCCTTTGTCAGCACCCCTTTTGTTTAGCAGGTTTGAGATCGTCGTCGTTAGCAGGGTTACCCTTCCGGCTTGGCCTGGGCAGGGTTATGGACGCCATTGGTTATTCTTCAGGGCTCTTAGCCCCATTTGCATCTTGACCGTATTCGGACTCCGTACTGTTTTCAAGGTGTTTTAGTTCTTTGTATTGTATATCTGTATTCTTGACTCAGGGAGTCGCTGTTATATATACATCTGTTCTGTGGGTCCCATCGAGGACTGTTGTGTAATGTTATTACTTCGTTTTCCACCCGCACGAAAGTGCCTGGTGGGCGTCCTTAAATCGTTTCTATGCGGGTTTGGCGGAAATCGCTAAAACTTGCATAGCGCCGATTTGAGGGTGTTACAGAGTGGTATCAGAGCTCAGCAGTTGCGATACCCCACAAGTCCAGCCTGTAGGATAACCTAGCTAACGGCCGAAGTAGAGTGTCCAAACTATTTTGCAAAATCGGTTGGATAGATCTGATTAGGTCTGTTTTACTCCTTACCCCTCTCCTAATCTCCTCTTACCTCTGCGTGTTTTGAATCTGCTCTCTCCCCTTTCTTCGAGTCCAGGAATTCTCGTGGTTGGGTTTCCTTCGTACCTTCAGGGTTTCGCTCCCTCCTTTGGTAACGGTGCTTCTACATCCGTTCTTCATGCTATCTGAGGAATCCTTCATCTGTTGGACTTCTCTCTGCTCCTTCTTGTGCCTTCCGGTGTTTCCTGACGCGACGACATCCTCTACGCCAGATCTGATGCAGAGTCTGCATCACCCTCTCTTGTTCCAAATCTCGTTTGTCGAGATCTTCAGTCTGATTCCGAGAATGGCTGCACGCTTTTTCCACTGAATGTGCGGAGTAATAGCTTGGGTGCGAGATGGATTGGCCCCCATGCCGACTACTCACTCTATTTTCTCGTGTACATTGGAGTGGATGAGAATGCATCGCTTCTCTCTTTCTGTCGAGGTTAGAGGTGGCTTTATTTGTTGATACCTCTGCCTTCGCCTTTGTTTCCGGGGTGTTCTCTCGACGATCACGGACAAGGACCTCTTGTTAGTGGTGTTGTGAGGATCTACACGAAGAGAGAAGATTCATATCGCCAACCTTCTTTCCGGTACCATGAGGCGGATCTTGAGGGCGAGATCCATTGTTAGTGGTGTCGAATTGTGGCATCCCGCAAAACCACTACTAGAAAATCGCGTTGTTTTTGTGCATTGCATCGCCATGACCGCTTGCTCATGTCATCATGCCACCTTGAATTTGAGCATCGTCATGTCATCTTGCATTTGTCTGCATAAAACTATTTTTGAAAAGTCTAGTTTTGGTTTTCTAAATACTCCGTCTTTATTTCAAATCTAAACTTTGGTCTTTTCCCGGTCTTTTATTTGACTAAAAATTATTTACAAAAGTATTTTAAAATAAAAATAAAAATAAAAAAATTAAAAATATATTTTTAGGGGAGGCAGCCGGCCAGGCCCAAAGGCCCAGCCAGCTGGCCTACTACCCCAAACCCTAATTGAACTAACCCTAATCCCTAACCACCCCCCCAACCTGACCCTCCCAACTTCCTCCACCCCGCCCTCCTACCCGACAACTCCCTGGCGCCTGGCCCCACCAGCGCGCTCTCCAACCCCACCTGGTCGACCCGGTCCACCCAGTGGACAGCCGCCGCCGCCCCGCGTCACCACCTGCCCCACCCCCGACCCTACCACGAGCCGCGCCCCGCTCCCCTCGCGACCCCCACATACCGCTGGCCCTCCTCCCACCAACCGCGCCAACCACCGCCTTTTCCCCTCACCGGCCCCGCCGCCAGATCCAGCCGCCGCGCGGCCGTCCGTCGCCGGCCGTCAGCGACCAAGCGCGCCCCACGTCCCCGCCGTTTGCCGCCTTCGCGCAGGCCCCGTCTCGCCGGAGCTCCGCGGCTAAGCTCCGTCGACCCAAGCCGCGTCTCCGTCGCCGGCGCCCCGTCCTCCGCTGTCCCCACACCGCGGTCTTCCTCCCCATCCCTCTAGGTCGCCGCGGTCAACCTCTCTGCCGCCGCCGAGGCCGCGCCTACACCACCTCGACCTCACCCGTTCCCCGCTTACTCCGGCGGCGCCGCTACCACCAGCGGCTAGCACCTCCACCCCGGAGGCGCTGCTTCTTCCTCGGCCCTCCTCCCGTTCGTCGCTGCTCGTGCTACGCCGCCACCCCAGCAACCTCGGCCTCACCCCGCCGCCACCAAGCTCGACGTCGCCCGCCGCCGAGGACTCTGCTTTCCGGGGCTCTGTGTCTTGACCGTGCAGGCCCGCGTCGCCTCACTCGACTTTCACCAACCCTGCCACAATGGCGTGTGTCGCCGTCCCTGCATTCGCGACCCGAGGCTTCAGGCCATGTTTCTGTGTTGTTTGTTCCAGTTACGTCTGCAGTCCGAGGCATTCTCTCAGGTTGTGTGGTTGATGTTGGAGTTGAGATTAGGGTGGTACTGCCAATCCAAAGAAGGAGAGCCACAAAACCCATAGCTCATCGATTTACGCAGGATCTACCTCGCCAAGATCTTGTACTTGGGACACGAAGACTCCGATCGCTGAAGACCTAACCCCAGCATTGGCGTCATGCTCTCCTTCACAGACGCCAAGACCCCCTTCTCGGAGTCCAAAGGCCGATCCTCGAAGCCCGATGACCGTACTGAACCGGAGGCACTCAACGAACCACGGACAAGATCTTCTACGTGGAACATCAAGTACTCCACCGACACCCGACCCCGATCCTGGAGGATCCCTGGGCATCAAGATCTACTGGCGCCGAACCCAAGACCAACATCGTCACCCGAGTACTTCGATAAGAACGCCAAATACGTCGACATGGAACCGACCAGTTCACCGAGAACCGCTCCCGAACCCGATGACCGCCAAGATCGCCACACGAAACGACAAGCGCTTCGTCTCGTGTATGCCAAGTACTTCCTCGAGCACGCCAAGATCTTGACCCCGAACGCCAAGACCGACCCGATACGCGGACCCGACAAGATCATCCCTAACCCGCCAAGTTCGCCTACCCGGACACCGTGCGACAAGATCTACTTTCGTTGTCCGAGACCGATTTCCGTCGAGCCAATTCCGCACCCGTTGAACCACGTCGAACCCTGTCGAACCCCGAACCCCTCGGAGCCCAAGTTCGCCGAACCCTAATGTGATTCCCTATCCGAGACCCCCATTATTTTTATAATATGACATTATCGACGGTCGCATATTAAATTGTTCATGGCTGCATCATATCATAATCATGTCCGATCTTCTGCCATAGTATTAAATATTGCATCCGGTGTTTCTGCTAGTGTTTGCTTCTTCGCGGATTAGGCCGACGAGTGGATGCGAGTATCGACAAGTTCTCCGGATATGAACCTTCGGCAGTGTTTCCCAGGCGAGCATCTCTACCCCTTCTACCTATTTTGCATTTATAGTCTTTATTTCCTCTTGTTGATCTATTGCTATCCGTGTTGTGATGCTTTAGTGTTCCGTACCAGATATATCCCGTGCAGCCTCTATATTGCCTTGGACACCTCCCGTTACCTGTGTTTGGTAGATAGCTGGCCTTGCGAGTCGTAGTTGCTTGCTCAGGTGCGATCTCGTGTTGTCAAGTACCACAGTTGTTGGAATGCTGGCAGATGTTTATTGGTAGACATGCTTAATGGTGGAGATGATCATGACTTTAAATACAACTATTAAAATGCTAGATATAACTAATGCAGAGGCATCGGTGGGCAATAGATGTTATTTGCTTCTTCCACGCTCACTTGTGTCCCGTAGGACCCCGAGTACTTGATACCTGTTCCTTGACTATTCGCACTACCCACATCCGGGAGGCCTTATGGACCCCCCTGAGCCAGAGCTTGATTCATTTCTATTTCTTGGGGCCACAAAGTAGTTTGGGGCTTTATTACTATCCTGTACTTATGTCATGTTACTGCTTTATTTAAGATTGTGCGTGGAGCACCTGTACTGTTTTGGATCGTGCCACGTTTTCGCGGTATCGACAAGCCCAGTCACACTTTCGGGTTCCCAGTCGTTTACAGCCGTCGTCGCAAACCCTGGGTCCGTTCAGGAGCCGGCCAATTTGTTGCGGGTAGCTTAGTGGGGTGGCCCCCTGAAATATTTCTAAATCCTGTGATCGCTTTGTCGTGAATGCCTCGTGGGGTTTTGAGTTGGTTTTTCCGAGGTTGATCGAGTGTGTGTTGCTATTTGTGCACCCCTGCAGGGTGAAACTTTCTGAAAGTCGTGTCTGCGGTTATGGATGACTTGGAGCACAGTATCTCGATCATAGACAAGCATAACTAAAGTAGTGCTATAAACTTGACTTAATACATGACTAGTAATCAGATTCAACTATCACGGAATGGATATTAAGATGCCAACAACTCGTGTATCTGGGGTGGTTTTGCGACATGCTGTACCTGCTTAGTAAGTATTGCAACTCCAATGGAATGTGATAAAAGTGCCAACAATTGCTGGGTTTTGGGATTCCTCGGGACAATTATATCTGACTAGTAATGTTCCAACTACAACGGAATGGTGATTAAAACTGCCACTACTTATGCTATCAGGACAACCCACTCTATCTATATCTGACTAGTAAGTGCTTCAACTATGATCGAATGAATAAAACGGCCAACTGTGTGAGTTCCTTGGTCCGACTTCCTCGTTTGGTCTCGAGGGGGAAATACCAGGATGGGTTTGTTCGGTGTTAGCTTCGGGTTAGATCCGAATAGATCTTTCTTACCCCTCTCTAATAGCCGCCAGTGATACCGAGTCTCTATAGGTTGTTACTGCCGCCGCACTGCCGCTTCAGCACACCCTACCTATGTAGGCGAGAGCCGCCGAATTCTAGCCTCGCCGTGTACTGGCCTCAGTACTGACGCTCCTCTTTTTCCTTTGCCCTTTGTCAGCACCCCTTTTGTTTAGCAGGTTTGAGATCGTCGTCGTTAGCAGGGTTACCCTTCCGGCTTGGCCTGGGCAGGGTTATGGACGCCATTGGTTATTCTTCAGGGCTCTTAGCCCCATTTGCATCTTGACCGTATTCGGACTCCGTACTGTTTTCAAGGTGTTTTAGTTCTTTGTATTGTATATCTGTATTCTTGACTCAGGGAGTCGCTGTTATATATACATCTGTTCTGTGGGTCCCATCGAGGACTGTTGTGTAATGTTATTACTTCGTTTTCCACCCGCACGAAAGTGCCTGGTGGGCGTCCTTAAATCGTTTCTATGCGGGTTTGGCGGAAATCGCTAAAACTTGCATAGCGCCGATTTGAGGGTGTTACAGAGTGGTATCAGAGCTCAGCAGTTGCGATACCCCACAAGTCCAGCCTGTAGGATAACCTAGCTAACGGCCGAAGTAGAGTGTCCAAACTATTTTGCAAAATCGGTTGGATAGATCTGATTAGGTCTGTTTTACTCCTTACCCCTCTCCTAATCTCCTCTTACCTCTGCGTGTTTTGAATCTGCTCTCTCCCCTTTCTTCGAGTCCAGGAATTCTCGTGGTTGGGTTTCCTTCGTACCTTCAGGGTTTCGCTCCCTCCTTTGGTAACGGTGCTTCTACATCCGTTCTTCATGCTATCTGAGGAATCCTTCATCTGTTGGACTTCTCTCTGCTCCTTCTTGTGCCTTCCGGTGTTTCCTGACGCGACGACATCCTCTACGCCAGATCTGATGCAGAGTCTGCATCACCCTCTCTTGTTCCAAATCTCGTTTGTCGAGATCTTCAGTCTGATTCCGAGAATGGCTGCACGCTTTTTCCACTGAATGTGCGGAGTAATAGCTTGGGTGCGAGATGGATTGGCCCCCATGCCGACTACTCACTCTATTTTCTCGTGTACATTGGAGTGGATGAGAATGCATCGCTTCTCTCTTTCTGTCGAGGTTAGAGGTGGCTTTATTTGTTGATACCTCTGCCTTCGCCTTTGTTTCCGGGGTGTTCTCTCGACGATCACGGACAAGGACCTCTTGTTAGTGGTGTTGTGAGGATCTACACGAAGAGAGAAGATTCATATCGCCAACCTTCTTTCCGGTACCATGAGGCGGATCTTGAGGGCGAGATCCATTGTTAGTGGTGTCGAATTGTGGCATCCCGCAAAACCACTACTAGAAAATCGCGTTGTTTTTGTGCATTGCATCGCCATGACCGCTTGCTCATGTCATCATGCCACCTTGAATTTGAGCATCGTCATGTCATCTTGCATTTGTCTGCATAAAACTATTTTTGAAAAGTCTAGTTTTGGTTTTCTAAATACTCCGTCTTTATTTCAAATCTAAACTTTGGTCTTTTCCCGGTCTTTTATTTGACTAAAAATTATTTACAAAAGTATTTTAAAATAAAAATAAAAATAAAAAAATTAAAAATATATTTTTAGGGGAGGCAGCCGGCCAGGCCCAAAGGCCCAGCCAGCTGGCCTACTACCCCAAACCCTAATTGAACTAACCCTAATCCCTAACCACCCCCCCAACCTGACCCTCCCAACTTCCTCCACCCCGCCCTCCTACCCGACAACTCCCTGGCGCCTGGCCCCACCAGCGCGCTCTCCAACCCCACCTGGTCGACCCGGTCCACCCAGTGGACAGCCGCCGCCGCCCCGCGTCACCACCTGCCCCACCCCCGACCCTACCACGAGCCGCGCCCCGCTCCCCTCGCGACCCCCACATACCGCTGGCCCTCCTCCCACCAACCGCGCCAACCACCGCCTTTTCCCCTCACCGGCCCCGCCGCCAGATCCAGCCGCCGCGCGGCCGTCCGTCGCCGGCCGTCAGCGACCAAGCGCGCCCCACGTCCCCGCCGTTTGCCGCCTTCGCGCAGGCCCCGTCTCGCCGGAGCTCCGCGGCTAAGCTCCGTCGACCCAAGCCGCGTCTCCGTCGCCGGCGCCCCGTCCTCCGCTGTCCCCACACCGCGGTCTTCCTCCCCATCCCTCTAGGTCGCCGCGGTCAACCTCTCTGCCGCCGCCGAGGCCGCGCCTACACCACCTCGACCTCACCCGTTCCCCGCTTACTCCGGCGGCGCCGCTACCACCAGCGGCTAGCACCTCCACCCCGGAGGCGCTGCTTCTTCCTCGGCCCTCCTCCCGTTCGTCGCTGCTCGTGCTACGCCGCCACCCTAGCAACCTCGGCCTCACCCCGCCGCCACCAAGCTCGACGTCGCCCGCCGCCGAGGACTCTGCTTCCCGGGGCTCTGTGTCTTGACCGTGCAGGCCCGCGTCGCCTCACTCGACTTTCACCAACCCTGCCACAATGGCGTGTGTCGCCGTCCCTGCATTCGCGACCCGAGGCTTCAGGCCATGTTTCTGTGTTGTTTGTTCCAGTTACGTCTGCAGTCCGAGGCATTCTCTCAGGTTGTGTGGTTGATGTTGGAGTTGAGATTAGGGTGGTACTGCCAATCCAAAGAAGGAGAGCCACAAAACCCATAGCTCATCGATTTACGCAGGATCTACCTCGCCAAGATCTTGTACTTGGGACACGAAGACTCCGATCGCTGAAGACCTAACCCCAGCATTGGCGTCATGCTCTCCTTCACAGACGCCAAGACCCCCTTCTCGGAGTCCAAAGGCCGATCCTCGAAGCCCGATGACCGTACTGAACCGGAGGCACTCAACGAACCACGGACAAGATCTTCTACGTGGAACATCAAGTACTCCACCGACACCCGACCCCGATCCTGGAGGATCCCTGGGCATCAAGATCTACTGGCGCCGAACCCAAGACCAACATCGTCACCCGAGTACTTCGATAAGAACGCCAAATACGTCGACATGGAACCGACCAGTTCACCGAGAACCGCTCCCGAACCCGATGACCGCCAAGATCGCCACACGAAACGACAAGCGCTTCGTCTCGTGTATGCCAAGTACTTCCTCGAGCACGCCAAGATCTTGACCCCGAACGCCAAGACCGACCCGATACACGGACCCGACAAGATCATCCCTAACCCGCCAAGTTCGCCTACCCGGACACCGTGCGACAAGATCTACTTTCGTTGTCCGAGACCGATTTCCGTCGAGCCAATTCCGCACCCGTTGAACCACGTCGAACCCTGTCGAACCCCGAACCCCTCGGAGCCCAAGTTCGCCGAACCCTAATGTGATTCCCTATCCGAGACCCCCATTATTTTTATAATATGACATTATCGACGGTCGCATATTAAATTGTTCATCGCTGCATCATATCATAATCATGTCCGATCTTCTGCCATAGTATTAAATATTGCATCCGGTGTTTCTGCTAGTGTTTGCTTCTTCGCGGATTAGGCCGACGAGTGGATGCGAGTATCGACAAGTTCTCCGGATATGAACCTTCGGCAGTGTTTCCCAGGCGAGCATCTCTACCCCTTCTACCTATTTTGCATTTATAGTCTTTATTTCCTCTTGTTGATCTATTGCTATCCGTGTTGTGATGCTTTAGTGTTCCGTACCAGATATATCCCGTGCAGCCTCTATATTGCCTTGGACACCTCCCGTTACCTGTGTTTGGTAGATAGCTGGCCTTGCGAGTCGTAGTTGCTTGCTCAGGTGCGATCTCGTGTTGTCAAGTACCACAGTTGTTGGAATACTGGCAGATGTTTATTGGTAGAGATGCTTAATGGTGGAGATGATCATGACTTTAAATACAACTATTAAAATGCTAGATATAACTAATGCAAAGGCATCGGTGGGCAATAGATGTTATTTGCTTCTTCCATGCTCACTTGTGTCCCGTAGGACCCCGAGTACTTGATACCTGTTCCTTGACTATTCGCACTACCCACATCCGGGAGGCCTTATGGACCCCCCTGAGCCAGAGCTTGATTCATTTCTATTTCTTGGGGCCACAAAGTAGTTTGGGGCTTTATTACTATCCTGTACTTATGTCATGTTACTGCTTTATTTAAGATTGTGCGTGGAGCACCTGTACTGTTTTGGATCGCGCCACGTTTTCGCGGTATCGACAAGCCCAGTCACACTTTCGGGTTCCTAGTCGTTTACAGCCGTCATCGCAAACCCTGGGTCCGTTCCGGAGCCGGCCAACTTCGTTGCGGGTAGCTTAGTGGGGTGCTCCCCTGAAATATTTCTGAATCCTGTGATCGCTTTGTCGTGAATGCCTCGTTGGGTTTTGAGGTTGTTTTTCCGAGGTTGATCGAGTGTGTGTTGCTATTTGTGCACCCCTGCAGGGTGAAACTTTCTGAAAGCCGTGTCCGCGGTTATGGATGACTTGGAGCACAGTATCTCGATCATAGACAAGCATAACTAAAGTAGTGCTATAAACTTGACTTAATACATGACTAGTAATCAGATTCAACTATCATGGAATGGATATTAAGATGCCAACAACTAGTGTATCTGGGGTGGTTTTGCGACATGCTGTACCTGCTTAGTAAGTATTGCAACTCCAATGGAATGTGATAAAAGTGCCAACAATTGCTGGGTTTTGGGATTCCTCGGGACAATTATATCTGACTAGTAATGTTCCAACTACAACGGAATGGTGATTAAAACTGCCACTACTTATGCTATCAGGACAACCCACTCTATCTATATCTGACTAGTAAGTGCTTCAACTATGATCGAATGAATAAAACGGCCAACTGTGTGAGTTCCTTGGTCCGACTTCCTCGTTTGGTCTCGAGGGGGAAATACCAGGATGGGTTTGTTTGGTGTTAGCTTCGGGTTAGATCCGAATAGATCTTTCTTACCCCTCTCTAATAGCCGCCAGTGATACCGAGTCTCTATAGGTTGTTACTGCCGCCGCACTGCCGCTTCAGCACACCCTACCTATGTAGGCGAGAGCCGCCGAATTCTAGCCTCGCCGTGTACTGGCCTCAGTACTGACGCTCCTCTTTTTCCTTTGCCCTTTGTCAGCACCCCTTTTGTTTAGCAGGTTTGAGATCGTCGTCGTTAGCAGGGTTACCCTTCCGGCTTGGCCTGGGCAGGGTTATGGACGCCATTGGTTATTCTTCAGGGCTCTTAGCCCCATTTGCATCTTGACCGTATTCGGATGTCGTACTGTTTTCAAGGTGTTTTAGTTCTTTGTATTGTATATCTGTATTCTTGACTCAGGGAGTCGCTGTTGTATATACATCTGTTCTGTGGGTCCCATCGAGGACTGTTGTGTAATGTTATTACTTCGTTTTCCACCCGCACGAAAGTGCCTGGTGGGCGTCCTTAAATCGTTTCTATGCGGGTTTGGCAGAAATCGCTAAAATTGCATAGCGCCGATTTGAGGGTGTTACAAAAACCAGAGAGGTCTGCCTTGAGGTAATTTTTCCCACCACAGAGTTGCATCTACCTTCAGAAGGTGAGTGGCACATTTGACCCATTCTTGCTCGGGAACATCCGCAGTCATCAGCAACCTTGATACTTCATGAAGCCAATCGTCCGCATCAAGTGGCTGATCAGACACTTCATATTGGCGTGGGTTGAACTTGAGAAAACTCTTGATGTCTCCTCGCTTGGGAGGTGGAGGTAGCGGAACAAACTCATTCCTCCTGACACTTTCCTCGAAGCGTTGCTGGTTCTGCTGCATAGTGCCCAAAGTATTTGCAATACTTTCCAAAGAAGCCCCCAGTTCAGGTGGTATGTCCTCCTCAGAACGGCGTGGTGGTGCCATCCTGTGATTGATATAAAACACAAGTCAGTACTATAATGGAGAATAATAATAATCCAAAATAGTACCAAATTGGAATTAAGCAAGATTAATGGATACAATTCACTGAGATGATATTAAAATATCAACAAAGTTCAAATCACCTAGAAGATATTAAGCATATCGCACACGACTGGACAAGGAGTGTGGTACACAAGCTAACAAAGAAAAAAATTCCGCAAATTTCGGCATTAAAATACCACTATATGCGCAAAACTACTTAACGAATCAAGATTAGTAACTCTACTAATTCAATATACAAAAGCGAATGATAAGAGTAGTGGTATGGTCGCGACTCCATCCCGCACTCAAATCATTACTCCGCACATGAATCAGTAAAACACATATCCCAACACCTTCTTCTTAAGATGAACCTAAAGATTAGTAACTACGGAAACGAACACCCCAAACAAGATAGCGTCGGATAACAAAGAGTAAGATAGATCGCATCGTTATACAATGAATCAGATAGGTCGCGTCGGTTTACAAAGGCCTGTCGGTATGGAATGTACCAACAGTTGATATCCAAAAGGCAGATAGCGATAACATTTGGATGCAACAGATAGACAAGGAATTCACACACACACACACAACCTATGGTATTACGGAACCCAGAACACGAGAATCCTAGTTTGAATTTTAGAAGAGGATTGAAAACGTTACACTTCCTTACCAGAAAAAGGGTGGATGGGTGGGTAAGAAGAAAAATGGAAGCAGTCCTACTCTCACGTTTGTTTTTCCCTAGTATACATAGCTACCAAAATATTTGCTAGACTGACAACGACCATTTTGGCTGAGACCCTAAAGGGCGGGATGGCTCTGATACCAATTGTAACTACCTCAGTGAATTACGCTCTTAGTTACATGCCTGGATGAGCGAAAGTGGTTAAAATAGTACAATGGGGCCCAGGGCCACTCACGGTAGACCTTTCGGCCGTCCTAACCACTTTCGGAGCATCGGGACAAGAACGAGCGGCGTAATCGGCAGGCGAAGGGATCAACTACATACACAAGTGAGTATGTATGCAAGCCACATACAACAGTCCTCAGAGCCATTCCATCTAAATGAAATAGAAATATTGCAACGCCATACGGCAAGATCCAAATATCCTCGATATAGATAATATTTTAGGATAGCTCCTCATACATCAAACATCAGAGTATCAGGCGGAAGCGGAAAACAAGATCCGAGTACGGATAAGAAGCAAATCGGCATAAGATGCCACATAAATAAACACATCCCGCCCACAGATCTCACGGATCCCCGTTCCTGGAATCTCTACACCGAGTGATCGTTGCCAACATCATCTGTCTCCTCCACCCAGTATCCATCTTGCGGGTACACCTGCTCATCTGAATCAAACAATTTATCGTGTGAGACCCTAGGGGTACTCAGCAAGTCTTTATGCCACTAAAGGGGACACAACCTGGGTGACGCAATTGCAGCAAAAGATAATTCCTAACAAGTCTATAGATACTCGCTAACCATCCGCCTAAAATGATAGACGGATGTCCGTGAATTGAGAACAACAGTTATAACAGTATAATTAACAGATCCATCCTCCTCCTCGCTTACTAACGAGGAGGCGGACGAACAACCCCCATCCGTTGGCAGTTTTATTAACCATTCCATGAGGATTGCACTATTTACTAGTCAGGTACTTAGTCAGGTTAAAGCCGCACTTTAGTTATACTTGTCTATGATCGAGAAACTGTGCTCCAAGTCGTCCATAACCGCGAACACGGCTTTCAGAAAGATTTACCCTGCAGGGGTGCACAAATAGCAACACACACTCGATCAACCTCGGAAAAACCAACTCAAAACCCAACGAGGCATTCACGACAAAGCGATCACAGGATTCAGTAATATTTCAGGGGGCCACCCCATTAAGCTACCCGCAACGAAGCTAGCTGACTCCGAGACGGACTCAAGGTTTGTGTGGATGGCGGTAAACGACTGGGAAACCGAAAATGTGACTGGGCTTGTCGATACAGCGAAAACGTGCCACGATCCAAAATAGTACAGGTGCTCCTCGCACAATCTTAAACAAAGCAGTAACATGGCATAAGTACAGGATAGTAATAAAGCCCCAAACTAATTGTGGCCCCAAGAAATAAGAATGAATCAAGCTCTGGCTCAGGGGGGTCCATAAGGCCTCCCGGATGTGGATAGTGCGAATAGTCAAGGAACAGGAATCAAGTACTCGGGGTCCTACGGGACACAAGTGAGCATGAAAAACCAAATAGTGGATATTTCTCACCGGTGCCTCTTTCATTAGTTATCCCATTACTACTCAGGTTAAGTTGTTTAGGTACCTCGTTATCCATCAGACACCCACATACCCTACACATGCTTTTCTACGACTCGCATGGCTCAAACAACTCCTGTAGTAAGGGCTCATGCGATGGTGGAACAAGCTTTGGTGGGGTTGAAAAGTAAAGGCTATGCAGTACTTGGGATTCAATTTAATGCAATCGCGACTCAATGATGCAAGAATAACATAGAGGCAATAGGTACTATATGTATGCAAGCATGTGGTAGTGCTTGCCTGGCAGCTCAGTTGAAGCGAGAGATGGATCTGGGTAGTACTCCTGTGATTCCTGGTAATTCTCCTGTTGGGCGTCTATTCGAAGAAGAACCAAACAAACAAGGCCCAACATAAATACAGTGCACAAGCATATGAATCAAAATGCGACAAGCAAACAAGCATGCCATGATGAATGATGCACAATTTACATGGCATTAAAGTAGCATGGCAAGGGTGAGGTGTGGTACAAGAATAAAGCATTTTATTAATTATTTAACCAAGTTTTATTGCCATAAAAAGTTCTGATTTTTAAATATGGCATGATGCATGCTTCAATTCCAAACAAGGAATGCATAGATAGAACGGACTCGTCGCGCTGATCGATTTAGACATATTATTTGTCAAATTTGGAGTTATAGAATTAAAGTTATTAATTTATTAAGAAAAGGGCATTTTATTGTAATTTTAATCATCTCGGAAATTTAAAGTGTTCCAACATTATTTTGAATAGCATATTTGAATTCCTCACATTTTTCTGATTCAAAAACATATATCATTTGTATTATTTAGATTTATCAATTAAAAGTTATTATTTTCTGGAATTAAAACATATTTATCAATTTCTGAAATTATTTTTATTAACAGAAAAAGATCGCAGAACTTTTGCACCCAGAGACAGCTAGCCGCAGCGGCTGACAGTGGGCCAACCGCTGACTCAGCACAGGTGACGCGGCGAGATTGGCGCGAGGACTTTTGCCACCGTAGGGTGAGTTAGCCGGTGCGGCTGTCAGGTGGGACCGGCGTCCGGCGGGGCCACCGCGCGCGCGACCCAGCCAGGGCTTGCCATGCGGCCGATCCGGGGAGGCGCGGGCATGAAACACAGGTTTTCGTGGTGCCCTTTTGTGAAGATCCCACGGCCGCTGTCGTGTGGGGTTAGAGGTTACCGGAGGGACTACGGGTTGGCTTATTCAAAAGGCGGGGGCTAAACTGTAAAACGGCATTGGCTGCTGCTGCTCTCTGAAGGAATCGGGCCGTGCCGACGGCGGTTCCGACCATCTTCCGTCGACGGTGGCGACGACTCCGCTGGTTATTTTGCATCGCGGTAAAAACCAAAGTTGTAGAGGGGATAAAACTCTAAATCTTTCGTTAAGGAGATTTCCGTAGCGATGGATCCGGTTGTCCGAGATCTGGACACGAAAAATGGCGCACGCGGTGTCTACTGCTGTTGCTGTGAACTGACGAACGGCGGTGTCGGCCGCGGAACTGACAGAGAAGAACCCGGCTGGCGGCACGACTGGCGGGGAGGATTCCGGCGAAACGGCCAGCTGAAACGGGGCGACGCAAAAGCGGAAAACCTAGAGAGTTCATCATTCTGCAACTTCTGTTTAGGAGGCTTCTCGAAAGGGGGACTGCAGAGCTCGGGGCTCCGGTGGGAACAGAGGCTGGCGAGGGAGTGCTACTGCTACTGCAGGCTGCAGGCGTGCGTGGCTACCGGCACGGGAGGTGGAAGATGATGTTCGGGAGAACGAGGAGCTCACCAGGATGCTGCCCGTGGCGTCGCTGGAGCGAGAGGAGGAACGGGTCGACGTGGAAGAAGCGGTACTGGAAGCTCGGACTCCAGCGGCTGCGGCGCGCGTCCGGCGAGCTGCATGGACTCTAACTGGCGGCGGCCCTGGTACGGCGGCGAAGAGGGAGCGGGGAAACGGAAAGGGAAGCTAGGTTCGAAAAAGACGTGGCTCGGAGTGAGGATAAGGAGGGGTGGTGACGCGGATAACGGGCAACAGCCACCTGCTCGCTGTCGTCTGCGCGCAGAGAGGAAGAAGGAGAAAACAGCGTGAGGCGCCGGGAGGAGAAGAACAATAACGGAGGATGAAGGGGTATGGGCCGCGGCTAGGGGAATGGGCCGGGAGAGGGCTGCATCGTTGGGCTGCTGCACTGGCACTGCTGCTGGGCTGCTGGTGAGGCTTTTCTTGTTATTTTCTTTTTATTTTAATTAATTGTTTTGTTTTTTTTGTTTTGTTGCAGATTTAAGCAAGCTCATAAAATGAACCTTTTTGGAAATTTTACAAATCTTGATTAAAGGGGAAAGGAGATGGAGAGGGGAGGGTTTTGATGGTTGAGCACAAGTTGAAGGTGAGGAAACAATACAAGAGAGAGAGAGGAGGAAGAGGGTTTATAAAATCAAAGGAAAAAATCCTACATGATCATGCCTGATGGGGAAAGGTTTTGTTGGGAACATGGGGAATGGTGGAGAGAGGTAGAAAAGATCCCACATAGAAAAATCCACTAAACAAAGAGAAAAACAAAGGAGCTAAAGGTGGTGATGATGGTTGCATGGCCCATGCAAAATAATTAATTGTCATGTTTCATTCTTGTGAAAACAATAATATTAACATGGCATTATTCTTATGCATTCCAAAATATGGAGCAAAGGCCAAGCAAAAGAAAAATAGAATTGGATCCAACCCCAACCCACATGAGCTAGATTAAATGCCCAAAAGAAAAGGAATAGCTCATGATTAACTAGGATGGTGGAAATATGAGGTGGTGACAAAGAAAGGTGGTAAAGTGGAATAAAGGATATGGCCCCAACTCAACTTGGGCATCTAGCATTTATCAAGAATCAAAACAATGTATTAAGAACCAAATACAATTTATAATGCATATGAGAGAAGAACCAAAAGGGAAAAGGTTTAATATGATGCTCAAATGCAAGGTGGCATGATGACATGAGCATGATATAATTATGATGCAACAATTATATGTAAGAAGTAGCCATTATATTAATAGACCAAGTAGCATTACAATTGTTAGACAATTGGGATGCTACAACTCACAGAGATAGGGTGTGCGTGCGTGTTCACATAGGATGAATGTATGTGCGCATCGTGAGCGTCTGCGTTTTGTGCCGTGTTTAAAAAAAAAATACGCCCCGCATCCGCATATACTGGTACTACTACAAAGAAAGTCTGACATTTCAACAAGATCGAGACGGCACTAGTTATATATCCGAGCCGAGGGGTTGGATGCGTGTCTAGCCCAGGGCACCTATGCTGTTGTATGACACGAGTGGCATGGCAACACGTAGATCCATCCATCACCTGCTCACGAGGTGGTGTACATCACGTAAAAGCTAAGCGCTCTTTTGAAACCATCAGTAGTGGGACGCAATACGACGGATTCTTGAACGAATTTTCTTGGACTAGTGTACCTTTCGTTTGACTTCCTACTGTATTGTTTTGGTTTTAGTCAGTGATTGCTGACATTGGAGAAATACGACCACGGGTTATTCTTCTTTTCACCTTTTCTAAGCCGATTTTATTCTGTATCCATGCGTGGATGTGCTTGACATTGTTTAATAACTAATAGCAAGATCTATTGTATGCATCAATAATCCTTAGAGAGACGAGAAAATTGCAAATAACCACCACAATTGAGAACATCGCTTCAAAAAACCACCACTTTATAATTTTTTGGCAAAAAACCACCACTATGCAGTAATCTAGTGGCAAAAAACACCGATCGTGCAGTTGACAGGCTCTAACAGTGTAGTGTTCCTGACATACCAAGCCCACACCAAAATTGCAAATAACCACCACAATTGGTCTGTCAGGAACACTGTTAGAGCCTGTCTATAGCACGATCAGTGTTTTTTGCCACTGGATTACAGTAGTGGTGGTTTTTTGTCAAAAAATTGTAAAGTGGTGGTTTTTTGATGCTATGTTCCCAATTATGGTGGTTATTTGCAGGGTTTCTTATTGAGAGCCCATGACGTGGTCCGCTTGTAAAAGGAACCCGCTGGGCCGCGAGCCTATGACGTAGTCCCCCTGCAAAAGAAACCCTGCGATGGCCCGTCGACAACATCAAGCGCATTTAATCCGTCCGCGCCTGCACGTCCCAGTGTCCAGCAAAATTAACACATCCCCACGGATGACTTACCATATGACGCTCGCGTTTCCCTACATGACCACCACTGAGCTCCCCAGGTATTGGCCCTCTGATCGGCATATTGCTCCAACAGCCCCATGCACCTTGACTTAGATTGATCGTTCTAGTTTAGAATCCAGTTGTGTCGCTTCCTACATCGCACACAGTGTTTCTCAAATCACCATAAAATCATTAAAATTGGAGAGCATAAATAGAAATCTTACAAATTAAAGACTATTGAACAGCTAGCTGTTTTGAAATTCGAAAACAGACACTTTTTGAAACCAATAAGAAGTCGACAGCTGTAAGACTCAATAATCAGTCAAAATTGATTACAAAAGTGTCTTTTCAATGGGACCCAACAGCTACATTTTTCAGCCAAACTTTCCTCAGCCCACATTGAGTTTCAACGGCTCTTTTCCCTGTGTCCTCCAGCTCCAAAAGAAGAAAATAAAGGCCCTAACAAATCGGTGCAAAAGATACGTTCTCCAGTTCCACACGCACCCACAGAAAAGATATTTTCAGTAAGCAGCTGATCGTCATCTCCCACAGAAAAAAAAAAGAAGGGAAACATAATAATATTGGGGAATGGAAGAACAAGAGAAAAGAAGGACACCAATGTTCAACAAGACAACTTACTTGCAATTGGAGATGCTCTGCAGTCAAGATAAGATCCTCAAACTTTCTGAATCCGATTGATGAAATGCGTATAGTCATATCCAAGCTGTTAGGATATTAAGGACGCCAATCTAGCAAATATGTGTATACATGGAGGGCTAGGAACCAAGGTTTTCTATCTAGGGTTGTCTAACTATCCAATCCTAGCAATGATCATTGAACCGATACCCTAGAAAATGGAAAACTAACTTGCGGTAACTAAAACTGAACAAAATACCAAATCCTGAACCAGTAGAAAATGTTACCCCTGTCACTATAACTCACTATCCACCGTGAAAAAATTTGGAAGAACAGAATATATGAGACTTAAGCAAGCAAATGTAACAAAGCATGAAACCTGACCACTGAAAAATGAAACACCAGGAGAAAAAGAATAATAAACTTTGCCTAGGCACCAAACTTTATGGTACCCTCCACCTTTTCAAGTCTCCTTCAACAGTTCTTCAACTACAAATCTATTGCGCAATAAGTATGGAGCGGGTGAGTATATGTGCTGAAGTTGTTCAAATGAAAATGATTTCAAAATGAGATAGAGAGCTCATCGTCAATAGAGGCAACTGATGCTCTGCCACTGTTGTTTTGCTCCCCTTTCTTCTCCACTAATCTCTTTCACTAAAAACAATAACTGAATCTACTAGAAAGAACATGACATAGAAAATGAGTGACTGAGAACTAAAACTGAGAAAATGCAGTAAAGCTGAGATACTGAGATAGAGAGTGAGTTTAGACAGAAGAATTGAGACAGAGAGAGTTCAAACTGAAGAACAGAGAGAGAGAGAGAGAGAGAGAGAGAGAGAGAGAGAGAGATGATGGATGGAACAAGGACGAATGCATCGCAACAGCGGAATGAAAGAATATAAAATCATGGACTCAAAAAATTTAAAATTGATGGACTGAACAACAATGAACACAAAGAAGAAGAATACGATAAGAGACTAAACTAAATAAGACAAATAATGAGATACTGGAAGAGTATACTTAACTGATAAACTGATATACGAATAAATAATTACTTATAAGCTGATATGCATTATACTGACCTAATAAGATACACTGAGAGAAGACTAAGCAAATAAAGATTGAAAGAGTTAAGATATTGAGTTGATAAGAAAAACTAAGACGGTGCTAGACTAAGCAGAGGAAGAGTCACTAAGCTAATTAAGAGTCAATGAAATACTACATCAATGAACTAATAATAGGAAATGAGATATTGAGATACTGCAATAATTAAGATTAACTAAAATACTACAAGAATGACCTAATAAGAGAAACTGAAACAGATGGACTAAATAACTCAGCTAAAATGAGCACATAAACGATGATAGAATAAGAGATTAAAAGACTGGGAAAATGAAGAGAGACTGAGCTAATAAGATGGAATACAAGATTGCTAATAATATGGACTAAATAACTCAGCTAAAATGATGGAATAACAGATTGCAAACATGAGAAAATGAATGGAAACTGAGCTAATTAAGAAAAATTGAAAAACTAAAAGAATGAACTAATAAGATAGTGTTGCACCAGAAACGGTTCTGACGGATTACACGCACACGTTATGTGCACCTCCAGCGTCGAGGGTGATGCACCACAACTCACACCGAGAGAGGCCTGCTAGAAGCGCGATACGCAAGACAGTCTAGCCGACGCTTTTGGAATCCGAAGCCCCAGTTCCTCGGAACAGGCCCTGTAGGAGGTTTTGGCAACTATGGCCCACGGATCAACATGTACGACGACGCGGAGACGAAGGGAGATTCAACTCCAACACGGAAGAACTATTAGTTGCTTGAGAGTTGATCCGTGTTGCGGATCACTATTTCCATATCTGAACCGGTAAGAAACCGATCCAGCCCATGTATGGTGGTAATTGTTATCCCTTAGTGGGTTCCCTGGAACACCTTCTTGATCTTTCCAACTCCTTCCCTTGCTCCTAGTTGACTTGCTCCTTGACTTCATCCTGATCCGGCTTCAAGGCTGAAATGCGCTCGTCAAGCCCGTATTCGAAAACATGCCTTCACCGTCTTGGTTCTTAGCCGGCCCAAAATGGGTGACAACAGATAGACTAAGAGATTGCATAAATGACCAAATAAAGAGTCCGACTAAAGAAAATATAAGAAATAAGATGAGACTGACTGACTGAGAGACTAAAGAATGAGATAAAAATGAGTAAAGAAGATAATACTAAGCATAATGTTGTACTTGAAATCAAAGCTATCAACATAAGATAACCCATTATCTGGTTCGTGATCTGGTGAACGACAAACTCTTGAATTATATGTTGAAAATATAAACAATAATCCATACGATTTAATCCGAATAATAAACTGATAAAACGTGATCATACAGACAGTAATAAAACTAATCATGCAGATTAGTAAAGTAGATGAACATATTACATCTAAATAAGACAAACCTATCACATCTACACCAATCGCTAGAACAAAGAACTCTAGCAGAATCTGAAAGAGACAGTTCAGTATTACGTACGGTAGAGCAGCAGTGGCAGCAGCCGCGGCGTTGGCAGCAGCGGTGGCAGCGTCGTCGCTCATGTTGAGGTTGTCGAAGAGGTCGGTGACGTCCGGGAAGAAGTCGCCGTCCGGGAACTCGTCGTCGGAAGACGTGGTGGATGCCAGTAGTCGCGCTTGAGCGCTCCCCAAAAACCTGATCGTCCCTCACCCGTACAGGTTCACAAGAGGCGGGGTTCCGGAGGCCTACTGTCCCGATCTGCGGTGCACACCGCAAGCCGGGATGGGGAAGACGAAGGCGGCGGCGCAATAGACTGGAAGGAGACGCGTGTGGTAAGCGATGCCGATTAGGGTAAACGCGGAGACTTATATAGAGCAGGTCAGGGAGATTGTGGGACTCAGCCCACGTCCGATAAAGACTGGAAACAGCTGACTCATTAACGCGTCCGTTAATTACTCGTAATTAATCCAAGATTAATTTTCCCAACTAGCAAAAATAAAGCTCGGCTCGGCGAGATTCCCGCAACCCGCGCGCGTCGTGACGAGGCGAGGCGAGGCGGGCGGCGTCGGAGGAGGAGTGCACGAGAGCTGCTCTTCTTCTCACACCTTAGTGAGTGGTGGAACAGCCTAGTATATAAGGAGGTGTAACTCTCACTCAACTAGCAATGTGGGACTAAACTTTGACACCACGTGCACAGCCATATGCTGCCATACACAAATGGGCCAAAGAGAATTTCAAAATTTGTCTAATGGGCCAACAGCCCAAAACTCACCAAATTCCAACATTATATACCGATAGATTAACTAAATATTCTCTTGGTTAGTTCGCTGCAAAAACTAGTGATCAATGGGTTGTAAAGGCTATCCAAAAATAAAGTTAAATGAGTGGTTGTAAAAAAATTCAAAACAATACCGAGCATTTCACATGAGACTAAACCTAATACATAAAAATAAAAAAGAGCCAATAGAGCTCACATGCCTACAAGGCTACAACTAGGTGAGTAGTTGTGAAATGCTTCAGAGCAATATGAGCTAGCATTTTTATATGTGACTACAACTCATACACAAAACCAAGATCCTGCAAACCGGCACTATTTCAATCATAATCTTGTTCTCAAGTAAAACAAAAGAGGGACCTAGTTTCAGCGGCTCAAGCAATCAAACCGCTACTGCAGCTAACAGAGACTTATACTCAATCTGGTTAAAATGTAAGTGCAACCCAGAAGACAATTATCTATATCCTAGTGCCCTGCAGCTGCAAAGAACCTGAAACAATGCAACCTTTTCAATCTTACCGGTTAGCCGGAAGCAGACTGATAGGCTCCTTATTGAGCAGGACAGGAGAGCTCACGGGCATTGCTAGTAGTACATCTTCAGGAACTTTATTGAGGAGATTAAACGCCTACAAGGCTACATGGAACTCACCGTCGATGAATGAAACTACCAATCTGAAAACCCACAACTCACAGCGCAAAAAGCAGTGAAAAAATTGCATGCATTAAACTGAACTATAATGAACAACTGCAAACTGAACTAAATTAAACACTCTAATTGCCCACTAAAAATTTGAAGTAAACACCCCCTAGCTAGTCTAACATGAGAGCACACCGTCAGCTTGACCTGAAATTCACTAAATTCGTATATAGTCAACAAGCTTCGGCACCAATTGATGCAGACGCCGGGGTGATCCCATTTCGAAAAAAAACAAGATTCGGCACCAAAAAGCTGAAACATAAACTAGGGGAATCACACAAGACATGCATTATTCCAATAGACTGACCAGATTGAGGACGAACTCCCTAATTCCAAAATCAGAGAGCTCCCGCTACATTAGCTACGCTACGTCCAGAACACGCAAGCTACCACCGCCGCGAATTCTTACATCTGGCGCCCGACAATATGATAAAGCGACACCACCCTATCCCAAAAACAAGAACACAAAGCTGAAAAAATTAAAATGAAATCAGAGAGCATGCCAGACAGAGGGAGAAGTTTGGAGGAATACCCATCTTTGCCGGCGGCGCACATGCCCTTCCATCCTCGCGAATCGCCGATTTCTTCTCCGTTGCTCGAGGAGGGGCATGAGCCGCGCCTATTTCCTTAGCCGCTAGTGTAGGCTTCCGGGTTCGCCGATCTCTCCATCGGCTGCCTCCCCAGCTGGCGAATCAGCGCATCCCCCCGGCACCAGCCAAGCTGGTTCCAGCGTCATCGTAGCGCTCGCCGCCATGGCTTTTCTCCCTCGGACAAGAATAAGAAATAAAATTAAAGAATGCTGACTCAGAAAAGGGGGCCCCATCTACTGAGCTGTGCGACATCGGGGATGAGAGAGACACTCGCCAAGATTGGCAAGTAAAATCCAACGGTCCAAAAAGTGACTGTTTCCAAATTGTAAAACAGCCAGTAGCTGTTTTATAGGAAATATACCGGCTATATCCATTAAGTATATTCGAGTTTTTTTTAGAAACTGGACTGGTGCCATGATATACATAATATGACTGGTGCCATAATGATTTTTTCACAAAAAAGGTTTGAAACTCGCGTGCGAAATGTTGTTTGCCATGGCAATATACATCTCTGTGAAAAAATGACCTATTATCATGAAAATTATTTTATTCATCGTACATAATTTTAGTCCAAAATCATGTGTGATTGCCTCCTACGTCTCACATCAATTTATACAAAAAAATAAACATGTCTGGCACATCACATGATTTTTAGTACAAAACCGTGTGCGATATTCTAGACTCCATGCGTGAGTGAGGAACCTTCTGACATTTTTTTATTTTCGTTACTAAAAGAGTATGAGTTTGCCGGAATATGATGAATGTATTACAATGAGTGATGCTAGCTTCTTGATGTGACTACAGTTGTATTTCCATGGCTAGAAGTGCAATGAGTGATGCTAATTCTAATAGCTCCTCTCCCGGTGTCTCTCATTCCCACATCATCTCTTCTCGCGTAAGCTTTTTTGTTTGTGTGTTTACCACGTATCTGTATTCAAACACATTGAATAAGAGAAATAGTAGATATCAAAGTTTGGATGAATTACTGGACCTTGCTCTCTGCTCATGTGAAGAATATATAAGGATAGTATATTCATACAAGTTAAGGTTGGTGTAGTATTTATTCATGTCTTCATTCCTTTTCTTTTCCGTGGAATTTCGCATATATCTAACGGACATGAGTATTTTAGAATGAATTTTCATCTGATTGCCCCGTGAATCATTGGACTCTTCCGTGCCCACGTGTTCTTCACTATTTAGTACTTCATCCATTAAAAATAGAAAGGATGTCGGAGATTTGTCTAGATTCACATGTATCTATACACATTTTAGCGAACAGGTACATAGGAATCTAGACAAATCTCTGTCATCCTATTTTATGAAGAGACTAGTGTGTTTGAGTCTATTGTTCTCGAATGTCTGGCCGTTTGCTCTTCACAATGAAGGTGCACTAAATCTATACAACAGTTCAACTAAAGTACTTTTTCATGTCTCCTCACAAGCGTCATACACATCAAGATATAGATGTTTCCAAGGTTTGAGTAACATTGCGCCATATCGAATGTATTGCTTTGTCAATAATGTACTAGTTCAAAATTTTGGAAAATTGATCCGAGACGGCTTGCGAGGGAAAGTGGCGCGAAATTTTGATGTGTTATTTAAACGTATAGCTCTTCAGTTGTTCACTTTGTCCTAAACCTGATAATATAGCATTCATACCCAATATCCAATGGATATGGGTAAATCAAATTTTTAATGGGCAATGGGGAAATGGGGAGGGCCAGAATGGGTGAGTTGTTTCCTGAGTATGGGTGTGGGCACAGCACGGGTGTATTCATACCCTCCAGGATTAGCTCCGACAGCGCACCAAATCCCCGAACTGATCCCCTTCTTCTCACAGGAATTTTTCATCCCCATATTTCTTGAGACCAGCTGTTACACATCCCAGTCCCAGATCTATCTCCGCCGTTCAGAAAACACCACCTCTAAGTTGCACCTCACAAACAACAGTTCTGAAAATCTTACCTTGTTCCAAGCAGATTCTTGTTCTTACTTTGTTGTTGTTACTTTCTTACATAAATTGCATCAATAGGGGCGAAATTTACACTAGAATGATGCAATACATCATCGTGATGCTCAAGTGCAGCTACCAGATTGTTCATATGGTGCAAAAGAAAACTGAACACCTGTTTGTACATCATCTATATCCGTAACAAGGATGTAAAGAAGCTCCAATAACTTCAGATAAAAGAATTGTCATGGACCAGAAAAAATAGCAGATTACGTCAGAAAAGCTAGATTCCATCTAGCAAGTTCACAAATTTGTACTAGAATCCAGCTTCCATCAAGCAGGTTTCATGAAGTTGCGCATTAGGTTAAGAAAAAGGGAAAAAATGTATATCCATGTTGTGGACTAGATAAAAAGGGGGAATTTTCATCTCCATTGTTAGTTTCATTGTGCATGATTACATCTACTTTTTGTGCTCGTGGAAAACAGCAGGATAACTCAGGATCATATTGTCAGTAGTAGAAGAGAAATCATTAAAAAAAAAGTGGAAGTATGAGAAATTTACATCCACTTGTTCGTTTGATATCATGAAAATAGGCATGATCATTTTAACACTAGTAGGATGTCCATCAAAACACTAGTATAAATTTACTTCCATTGAATCAGTACAAAAACATTCTTAGGTTTCATATTAGGAGGCAGCTAAGAAAGATCATTAGGATGATGGAGATGCAAGGATCATTTTGGGACAGAGTGACAAGATCCGCATCAAGTTTTTGTTGAAACCTCGATTACATCTAGCAAACAGGGGAACACATATGCATAAAGGATTGATCCCCATATATTCACATATATCCAGCACGGAAATGTTTTTCATATATATCAGATGAGAACTTACTCTCGTGAAGCGTTTGCATGTAACATAAGGGGGTAGTCAGATAGGTTGCGTTATGAACTATTTTGTTAACCTCAATGTTGAACCAATTACTTTTTGCCTTGCATCTCCTATTCTCCTTGAGCTATTCAAGGAAAAAAATAAAAGGCACCTGCATACAGGATGTAAGAATCTAGATTAGAGAACAAAAAAGTTACAGGTTGTGCCAAAAAAGAGAACTATCCTTGTGCATATGAGTTCATAGTTACGAATTGCTTTCAAAGAAAGAATTAAATTATATTGACAAAACAAACTGATGCAGAATCATTCTTGTAAAAAGTACATGTTCATAGTGATTGACCTATTGTTCTTAAAAATAGCATGCACATTGCTCTGCATTTTCTGTTTTAGAACCCTGGGTAACTTTGTGTTTTTTTTCCAGATAGATATCCTTGATGCCAAAGAATTTTGCATCAGTAGCAAAAAACAAGTCATTAGCACCAAATGTCAAAAACAGCCATGTGTTTCAGAACATGTAGCTCCAGCAGATAGAATAGAAGGTACGGAGATGTATTTGTTTTCATTATCATTCAAAAAGCTTCGTTTTGACATGTAGTCACAGGATACAAAATAGAAACATCAGTACAAACAGAGGACATCACAGATCTAACTTCTTTCAGTTGACTATAAATTCACTAGTAGTTCCAGTAAGTTGTACCAATATTTTCGACTCTACGCGTAAAAACGACAAAAGAGAAAGAAAAAAGTCACTTGAGGTTAACTTGGGGATGGAACATCTGAAAATTGCGAAAACAACATATGTACATATGTGCCCACTGGATTGCATCTAAAGTACGGGGCAACACATATGTACCATCCCTTCGAGGAACATAGACCTATGTAAAATAATCCAAAAAAAAGATAGCATTTTACATACATGGCACATAAACATAAAAAAGAAATAATCAACACTATATTACACCTAAAAGCACTCCCATCTAAAAATAACAAAAATAAGCAACACTATATTACACCTAAAAAGAACTCCCATCTAAGACACAGAAATAATAGAAATAATCAGGCTGTATTACACCCCAAGGGAACTACCATAAAAAAATGAAAATAATCATATCGATGTTACAACTAAGAACTCCCATCTAAAAATCAAAGAAAAATAAGGGCCACTGTGTCACATCTTAGAATATTCCATCTAAAGGATCCCCATCTAAAAAATAACAGAAATAGTCATTGCTATGTTACAACTAAGAACTCCCATCTAAAAATCATAGAAAAATAAGAGCCACTATGTTACATTGTAAAAATCTTCAATCTAAAGAGAACTCGCATTTTTTGTTTGTTTGGGAAAAGGGGAATGACCCCGGCCTCTCCATCGGTCAGCCTTCAAAAATACTCACATCTAAAAATAATAGAAAAACTTAGTGCTATGATACACCAAAAAGAACTCCCATCTAAAATCTCAAACTAAGCGGGCTATATATTACACCTAAAATGAAAACCTAGGATGGATGTAACACACATCGTCTTCCATTGCAGCTAGCTCAGCTACATTCTTCGCATTATTAAGCTGTAGAGGAAAGTTGAGCCAGAACCTAATAACTTTCTTGAACCAATTCCAACACGAAGTAATGAAGTTGAATCAGGTTCCTACATAGATTATGGGTCATGGAGAAGTGAAAAGCCACCGCAATCAACATCTGGGTATGGAAGAGATTATCCAGATAAATGTTGTCATCCAATTCAGCTAGCATCTAATCCAGGATGTAAAACTACCATATATATGGGTTCGGGCGCCGTTCTGGTGCGGGGGAATGGAGAGGTGGTGGGCGAGCGGCGAGCTCCATGGCCACCGCGTGAGAGAAATGGTCTGTCTCACCGCAGCGTACACCGCGACGACTGGCTGCGCACTGGGCCCTACGTCGCCTCGCTGGAAGTCAGCTGATTAATACTCCTAGAAGGAAATCGCGAATCCATCGCCGCCACTTTCCCCAAATCCATTCACTCCCATCGCCGCCACTTTCCCCAAAATCCATTCACCCCCATCGCCGCCGCCACTCTCTCCCAACTCCATCCCTCCCATACGTTGGTCGGGATTGGGAGACGAAGCTAGCCACACTCCGGCTCTCCAACTGCTACCAATTTGTAAGAATCGTTCGAAGATCATCATGACGGAATGGTCGGATCTTCCAATGGATTTCGTTCGCGTGGTGGCCGACCTGCTGTTGGCAACCAGCGACGTGGACGCGTACCTTGACATCAGGTCCGTCTGCCAC
Source organism: Avena eriantha (assembly GCA_910589775.1). Taxonomy (NCBI): domain Eukaryota; kingdom Viridiplantae; phylum Streptophyta; class Magnoliopsida; order Poales; family Poaceae; genus Avena; species Avena eriantha. Next base: position 78,512,235 of record OU342744.1, on the reverse strand, counting down.
AACTGGCGCGTCGCCATCCCCAAGCCAACTCCACTGGGCGCCGGCAACGATCTCCGCTTTCGCCCACGCGACTGGGTCATGCTCGACCTGGACCAGCCCAGGGATGGCGGCAACGACGACCGGCTCTTCCTCCACCTCTCCACGGGGCGCTTCCTCCGCAGGCGCATCCCGCTGTTATTCGGGTATGGCAAGTACACACTGCTTGGGGCCTCCGATGGTCTGCTCGTTCTTGCTTGTGTGAAAGCAGGGCTGCACACCGCTATGCTCGTCAACCCTTTCACTCGCGACATGCTCCCCTTCGCTGCACCGATTCCTCAGGAGAAAAGTTTGCGCATTGCAGCGGCCGCCGGCATTAACCCCAATCTTTTCTTCTCGTTTCAAGATTGGCGCATCGACATTGTTTACTGTGCTGATGCCACCAGCCAGCTCTGGCCGGTTCAGTTCCAAAGCTGGGAAGACGATTTCTTCTTTAAAAGTGTGGTGTCCTATGCCGGTGACCTTTATGTGGTCGACTTCGACGGAAAATTACTCAAGATCGTGGGCACGGCGCCGGACTATCATGATGAGCTGATTGACAAGTCCTTGGATGATGACATTCTCTATTATGATGAGCTGAGTGAGAAGTACTTGGATAATGACCCTGTCCAACTCTTTCTTGTAGTGTCCGATGGGGAACTGCTTCTTGTTAAGCTTAAGCTTATGAAGCCTAACCGCATGTGTGTTAGAGGAACCGAGAAGGAATCTATTCAAGTTTACAGGGTCAACCTTGGCCGAAAAATGCTAGAACCTGTTACAAACATTGGCAGCAGGGCGCTGTTCCTTGCTAACAGGTGTCTGTCTCTTGATGTTGACGGCAACTGGCCGAACAAGTCCCTAGTTGACGGTAACTGGCTCAACTCCCTTGACCGCAACTGCATCTACTACTCAATTGATGGTTATTCTGCTGATCACATCAACAGGTATGACCTAAGCAACAACAACGTAGAGACCATCTCCTGCATGTTTCCTGGAACAACAATCCAGATCCGTCCTTTCACCATTGCTCAGACGCTCCTCCTGGAATACTGCCTCTGCTTTTCGAACATAGGGAAACGGATTTAACGTCTGCAATGATCCTAGTGTTTTGGGTGGGTATGCTCTAATTAGTAGCTTGTTCTACTGAATACCCAGCTCTCTAAGCTTCGTTCTGTTATGCATGGTTTAGTCATGAGATGAGTGATACTGCTGTCTTGGGAATTGTTGTCTTCTTTATCAACTTACCTATATATAGCTGGATTATTGTATGAGCTTATCTGAAATGACAAATTGCTTACTATATTCCAGTGTTATTCGCAGCTGTTATGCATGCGTTTTGCGGCCACCTCTAAGATTCTTCTTACTGTTGAGTTGTGGAGTTTAGGTGAATGTATATATATATATATATATATATATATGAAAATTAAACAAGCAAATTCTTCTGTTTTATAGTATGAATGTTTCTCAAGAAATAGGTCAACTTACTATCTGACTTACAAATGGGAAAAACGATTTAATTTTTTAAGATGTAAATTCATATCATATGTTTTAAATAATTATAAACATCTGTCGAAAATTAAATAGAGTCAATAAAAAATGAACACTTGTCTTTGTCACAGATTATTATAGTACACCTATATATAGTTCATGCATCATCTACGGTCTGGAGTATAACTTTTTTACACTCTTAGACATGGGTGTATATGGTGTTTTGGGTATGTTCTAATAGCATGTTCTGCCGAATGCTACCTCTCTAAGCTTTGTTCTGTTATGTTTTATTAGTCCTGAGATGAGTGGTGCTCCTTGAAAACTGCGTCTTTATTATGGACTTACCTACCAAGTTAGAGCACTGCATGAGATTATCTGGTACGACAAATTGCTTGCATGGATCTGTAATCCAATGTTATTCGCAGTTGTTCAGCATGTGTTTTGCTGCCACCTCTAAGATTCTTATTGTCATTTGAGTTGTGGAGATGGAGATGAATCTTAATGGCTTGGAAGTTTGGAACATATATGAAAATGAATCAAGGAGAGTAGCTAGCTTAGCGCCTGCCCTGTCTAGTAGTAGCTAGTTTGAACAACAGCCCTTACTACATACACTATCTTATATTTCCTTGGTCTTAAAAAGATGCCGCGGATTTGTCTAAATATGTATGTATTATTAGACGTATTTTAGTGTATTGATACAGACAAATCTGCAACATATTTTTCGGGACAAAGGGTGTTTCACAAACGATAAAATAAATAATATATCTGAATTACTCCAGTAAGTAGGCAGTAGCTGAATTATTACTCCAGTAAGTAGGCATAGGGAGTACACAAACTATTACTCCAGTAGACAGTAGCCGAATTATTAGTTGGTATAGTTGTTCAGAATTAGTTACTGTATCTGCCTAAATGCAACTTAGGCTAGCCATCAGCTTCTCTAATCGCCAACTTTTTAATCAAGCGCTAATCGTCATCATACATGTTCTTCTTTGATCACCAAATTCTTTGATCAAGCTACAGAATGGGGGCAGAAAGCGCATGCTTGACGTTGATGGCCGTCGAGCAGTCTGAAGAATCAGTCAAACTAGGATGGAAGTCGTATCTACAGCCGCTGCCCCTTGTTGACTTGGCTGGCTGGCTGGCTGGCTGCTTTTGTGCTTGACCGATAATGCTCTTTGCTCATACACTACTTATCTCGAAGATCGTTAAATTATTTCCTTTGCTTAAGATCGAAAACAGGGGAACTTTTGTGGCTACTCCCTTCTTAAATCTTAGCAACAATTTCATACAGAGACCAAAAATCACATACAGAGACCCTAGTTTTGTTGTCTCCTGCGTTCAACGGCTATTCTTTTTTAGCTCTACTCTCAATGTGCAGACACTGAACATGCACCCAAAGCAATCCGGAAGAAGGTTCAACCTTGTTACCAGTTGTACTGTAACTGCATTGTAGTACTGCATGAATGATTTAAGTAGTAAGATTAACTTATAAATATATTAAACCATGTGCATCAGTTAAATAGTACTGATCTTGTATTGCTAGAGGGCCAAAGGCCAGAATATATAGTACAAGTATAGGTGCAAATATACAGAAAGCCCCCTAACATATGGGGAAATACAATACACACATATATACTCTAACACCCCCCCTCAAACTCATGGTGGATCCACAACACTGAGTTTGGAGAGTAAGAAATCATGCTGAGCGCGAGTTTGTGCCTTTGTAAAGAAATCTGCCAACTGCAAGTCTGAAGGCACATAATGGAGCGCAACAACCTGATCCTGCACCTGAGCACGTGTATAAAACGCATCAACACCAATATGCTTGGTCAGCTCATGCTTGACCGGATCACGTGCAATGTTGATAGCACCTGTACTGTCTGACAAAAGTGGAGTGGGCTTCGTAACAGAGACCCCAAAATCTGCAAGCAACCGCCGTAACCAGGTCACCTCAGCAGTCACCGAAGCCATAGCCCGCAACTCAGCCTCAACACTCGAACGGGAAACCGCTACCTGTTTCTTCGTCTTCCAAGCAACAAGCGAACCACCAAGAAACACAGTAAGCAGAAAGTGAATGACGATCCGTAGGATCATTCGCCCACGTAGCATCCGAGTAGCACTGGAGCTGGAGAGAGCTAGAACGAGGAAAGAAAAGGCGACGAGTAATCGTGCCACGAAGATAGCGAAGGACACGGAGGAGATGACCATAGTGGACAGTGGTAGGAGCTGAGACAAACTGGCTCAGAATATGAACAGGATAAGAGATACCAGGACGGGTGACAGCAAGGTAAACAAGACTCCCAACAAGATGGCGATAACGAGTGGGATCGGGAAGAGGATCACCATCCGTAGGACGAAGCTTAACATGAAGCTTCATAGGAGTCTCAACGGTGCGCTCATCTGCAAGAGCAGCCCGAGCAAGGAGATCCTGGATATACTTTTCCTGAGAAATAGAAAACCCATCAGAAGTGGATGAAACCTCAATCCCAAGAAAATAGCGAAGAGGACCAAGATCAGCCATAAGAAACTGATCACGAAGACGAGCCTTGACAAAGGCAATATACTCAGGATCATCACCAGTAATGATCATATCATCAACATAGAGAAGGAGAAGAGTGCGTCCACGAGGAGAAGTGTGAACAAAAAGCGCTGGATCATGAGAGCTAGGAGAAAAACCAGCAGCAGTCACCACAGAGGCAAAATGCTCAAACCAGGCACGAGGGGCCTGTTTTAGGCCATAAAGATAACGTCGAAGACGGCAAACCATCCCATCAGGAACAGAAAACCCAAGAGGAGGTTGCATGTAAACCTCCTCACTCAACTTGCCATTAAGAAAAGCATTCTGAACATCAAGCTGGGACACAGACCAGCGTCGAACAGAAGCAACAGCAAGAAGAGTACGCACAGTGGTCATATGTGCCACAGGAGCAAAGGTCTCATCATAGTCACGACCATGTTCCTGCTGAAAACCACGAGCCACAAGACGCGCTTTATAGCGCTCAAGAGATCCATCAGAGCGGGTCTTAATTTTATAGACCCACTTACATGTGATAGGACGAACACCAGAAGGAGGAGAGACAAGATCCCAGGTGCATGTGCGCTCAAGCGCAGCAATCTCCTCAGCCATGGCAAGCTGCCATTCAGGATGACACGCAGCATCCCGATAAGAAGTCGGCTCGGAAACTACAGAGAGACCATACTGACTAGGGGAGTAACGATCTGGAGCACGACGCTGACGAACAGGTCGTGAGGAAGGAAGCTCATCCGCGGAAGATGACTCATCCGAAGAGGAGGAAGAAGGAGGCGTGGAGGAAGGAGCCGAAGCTGGAGACCGAGGAGAACTAGGGGAACTAGACAGAGGAGAGGATGGCGCCGAAGAAGGAGGCGCAGCAGAAGGAGGAGGCGAAGGAGAAGAGACAGCGGAAGATGTATCAGGAAAAAAAAAAGAGATCATCCGTTGGGTAAGTACCAGAGGTGGGGCGAGGATAGAAAGGACGTGTTTCATCGAACGTGACATCACGAGAGATGCGCATACGACGACCAACTGGGTCCCAACAGCGATAGCCCTTATGCTCATCACTGTAGCCAAGAAAAACACACTCAACAGACTGAGCGGTTAGTTTGGTGCGTTCACGAGGAGGGAGGAGGACATAGCAAACGCAGCCAGATAGACGAAGAGCCGAGTAGTCTGGACCGGATCCAGAGAGACGCTCGAGAGGAATGCCACCCTGAAGAGCAGCGGAAGGCTGAATATTAATGAGGTAAGTCGACGTAGCGACAGCCTCAGACCAGAAATGCGGCGGAAGAGAGGAAGCAATCATCATAGCATGAGTAGTCTCAAGAATATGACGATGCTTACGCTCGGCGACACCATTTTGAGCATGGGCGCCGGGACACGAGAACTGAGCAAGGGTGCCCTGCTCAGCAAGGATACCATGCAGGTGCTGAGAGATATACTCTCCTGCAGAATCAGCACGAAAAACACGAATAGACGTATAATACTGGGTACGAACCATAGCCACAAAACGCTGATAAATAGCAAGCACCTCGTTGCGAGAGCGCATAAAAAATAACCAGGTGTACCGTGTAAAATCATCAATAAACAAAATATAGTATTGATGACCCCCTTTTGAAGCAAAGGGAGCCGGACCCCACACATCTGAATGAACTAAATCAAAAGGTCGCTGAGATACAGACACACTTGTAGGATAGGGAAGCTGAATCTGTTTACCTAACCTACAACCCTGACACGGATGAAGCGACGATACATCTCCTGAGACAAGCCCCAGAAGCTCACGACGAACTAAGGATGATAAACGAGAACCACAAAGATGGCCCAGCCGATGATGCCACTGCTGAAAAGAGCTAGTGACAGACGCAGCAACCGCATGAGAAGTGGCAGAAGAAGTGTCGGCAGAAGGAACGCGAAGCCAGTCTAACTCCCAGAGCCCAGGAGACTCAATGCTCCGAGGGCCAGCTCCAACCAGAGCCTGTGTACGAAGGTCCTGAACAGCACAAGAATCAGCATCAAGAATGACCCTACAACCAGAATCAGTAAGCTGACTAGCAGAGAAAAGATTCATCTTAAGACTGGGAACATGAGAAACATCTGGAACAGAGAAGGAAGAAGTAGAGAGGGTGCCTCGACTGGAAACAGGAAGAGAGGTACCATCAGCCGTAATAACACGGACAGGAGAAATAAGAGAGCGAAGAACAGAAAGAATAGAAGATGCAGAAGTCATATGAAAAGAAGCTCCAGAATCCAGATACCACGGGGATGACGTACCTGACTGTTTAGAAGATGATGGTCGCCCAGTGCCAGAAGAAGTAGTCACAGAACCAGCAGAACCCGACGAGGAGGAGCCTGTAGCAGCGAGCAGACTACGAAGACCACGAATAATGTCCTGATCAGACAGAGCACTAGCAGGAGGTCCAGAAGCACCAATAGAAGGTCCAGAGGCAACAGTAGAAGATCCTGAAGACCCAGACTGTCGACGAGCAAGATACTGCTGACGTAAGCGTGGATCCCTCGTCCAGCAACTAGAGATGTCGTGGCCAGGTTTGCCACAGTGAGCACAGGGAGGACGAGAACCACGAGGCTGCTGAGACTGACGCTGACCCTGGACCGGTGGAGTGGAGAGTAGTGGCTGCGCGAGAGACCGCGACGAAGCTGGCGGCACAGGGGGACCATGAGCAGCAAGCACAGACGGAACCTCAAGAAGACCAGCACCACGAAGACGAGTCTCCTCAGCACGAAGCTCAGCCAGTACCTCAGATAGCGGAACACGACCACGGGCAAGCAGCTGGGCACGACGCAGCTCAAACTCCTTGCGGAGCCGTGACAAGAACTCAAAGACGCGCTGAAACTCCAGATCCGCGCGCACAATCAGACAGCAGGGACAGGTGTTACACACCGCTGTACGAAGAGAGTCAAGCTGACGCCAAATAGCAGCACTCTGAGTGTAGAAATCATCAATAGTAGAATCACCCTGCTTGAGCTCATGCTCCTGGCGAACCACGGACAGGTAAAGAGCATCTCCAGATGGCTGATAGCGCTGACGGAGAAAAGCCCACTGAGCAGCAGCAGTGGGAAGACCCATGAACTCAGAAGCATACTGAGGCAGAACACTGAAAGTGAGAACAGCAGCAGCACGAGCATCCTCATCAATCCACTGAGTGTAGTCGGCCAGATCCAGCCGATAGGCCGTGGTAGCAGCAGAATGCGCCTGAACCTGGCGCTCATAGTCAGCCCGAGCAGAATCATCAGCACTCTGGGCTGCATCCTTGACCGCCTGAGTAGCATCAGGGGCAAGGGCAACGGGTGTCGGGGCACGAAGCACTGGAGGCACAACGGGGCGCGGTGGACAGGAGACCTCACCGGAAAGCACACCCCAAAGACGAAGGCCGCGCATATGAACGCGCATAAAGGCAGCGAAATCAGGATAATTCGTGCCATCAAAAATCACCGGGCAGCGAGGAATCGCAACATAACCCGATGAGGAAGACATCCTGAGATTGGACCTGAGATTTTTTTTTCACACACCGACCGAGATTGGATCTGAGAGATCTGGCGGCGGCGACTGAGAGCTCGGAGCGGCCGGCGGGGCGGGCTGGAGAGAGGCTGGCGGGGCGGGGGCGGCGGCGACCGGCGAGGCGGGCTGGAGAGAGGCTGGCGGGGCGGGGGCGGCGGCGACCGGCGACGGCGGCGGCGGCGCGGTGACCGGCGGCGGCGGCGGCAAGTAGAAAGAAAAAAAGGCCTTACGGCTCTGATACCATGTTAGGGCAATAGATCTTGTATTGCTAGAGGGCCAAAGGCCAGAATATATAGTACAAGTATAGGTGCAAATATACAGAAAGCCCCCTAACATATGAGGAAATACAATACACACATATATACTCTAACACTACAATCGAATGAACTAATAGATCATCACAGGTACATACATGCCACCGTTCTAGCTAGTTGATCCAAGTCCCCTATAAAACTCATAATCAGGAATCCCCAAAGTTCAGTGCATGACGATGGTGTCGAAGCAGTTGAGGTCGTCGAAGGCGAGCTCAAACCAGCCCGCCGATGCCCCGTCGTCGTCCCTGCTCCTCAGCTTCCGCCTTGCTAGCCACCGCCGCCTGCTTCAGTGGGCCGTCGCCAGAGACCAACTTGGTGATCGTGGGGCCATCACCGATGTGCCATAGCCATCAAGTGGCGCCTCGCAGAAGGTCAGTGCTGTCAAGAACCTCTCCATAGCCATGTTTTGCAAAAGTGGGATTTTTTATAGCAAAAGCGGAATTAGGGAAAGGCGACACGTGTCAGCAAGGGGAGGCGGGGGATTGTGGGGAAATATCCCTGGGAGACGCCGAGCACTCCCCTTGAAAGAATCGCGTGTACCTAGACGCATTTACGTAAAGTGAGACTGAGTTGACACGGTTAAGAAGAGAGCGATGCTCTGGCTGGGTCTCGTTTCTGGCCATCAACGTACGGGTAGAAGGTTTGAGAAAGTTGGGGAGCCCAATTTTCTTGCCTGTTCTCTTGACATCGGCTTGCACTTTGTCCCTGTACTCCCCGAAGGTGAAAGGCTGGTACGGCGACGGCTCAGCGCAGGTGCCGACGGGCGAGTCGTAGGACGGGCAGAGGAAGTAAGCGACGGAGAAGCGGTCCGCCTTGGTGTTGGCCACCACTTTGTGCTCCACGCTCTTGTACCTGTTGTTGCTCCACGCCTGAAACACAAATCGCCGATGTTAACGATGAGCGCGTCGGCGTGCGGCTTGACGGCAACCCAGCGGGAGTTCTTCATCAGCTGCAGGCCCCCGACCTGGTCCTGGCAGAGGACGGTAAGGAAGTCGCTGTCCGTGTGCGGCACCAGCCCCAACGAAGTGTCCGCCGCGAACGGGCACGCCGGGTACCGGTTCAGCCGCAGGAAGCACGTCGTCCCGTCGCAGCCCGCTGGGAACGTCGTCGTCGACCCCGCCGCCTGGTGCTGCTGGTGCCCCAGGTTCTCCGCCAGTGGCCCGGCCACCGTGGCCGCCACCCGCGACATCACGTCCGCAACCTCATGCATCACCCCCCTGCTCGATCGCACGGCAAAACCGTTGATTATAGGTTCATGGTTGGATCATTGATTCATTGTATACGTATGTTGAGATATACTCGCTCCGTTTTTCAATATAAGATGTTTTAGTTTTTTAAAAACAAATTTATCTATACATCTTTTATGCGTAGACTCACTTCAAACCTACACATCAAAAAACGTTCAGTTGGATTAGTGTGCCCCCGCCCATGTGTTTCGTGGCACATACCCAGCCTCACACAGGATATCGTCACTCATCGACCCAAACAAGCCGAATTAATAATGAAGTTGACAGGAGACTTTGCAAGCGAATCTAGTACTACCTGTCGCCGGCTTAATAATTGTCAAAAGTGTGCGTTCGTCCCGTTCACCAGTAAAATATATGGGCCCCCCAAAAATTGTCATTTCCTTCGTTTTTCGTTTTATAGTTATACTAGATAATAAAGAGTAGTGGATCCGCTCTATCTACTACTCATAATCGACCACGAAGCGAAAATCTACCTATCGCTAATTTACTAGTACTGCTACTCCCTCCTCCCTGGAACAAAATGACTTGTATTTGTCAAAATTCGAACGTGTTTAGACAAATTTAATATTAGATAAATGCCAACCAAGTAACTCGATCGGGGACCCAAAAACACAAGTAGTACTAGTAGTACTCGCCAACGGCTGGCTACGAGGGAACAAGGAGCACGGCGTGGGCGGATGCGCTCAGTCCAGCAAGGGCGGCGTTGCCGGCGGCACGCAACCAGCGAGGATAATGTTGCCGGCGGCGGCGCGTGACTCAATTAATGATGGCTATATGTGCCAACAGCGACGAGGACTTCTACTTGGACCAGATCGAGTCGGTACTCCTCCGCATCCCCGTACTCGCCGCCGAAGCCCCACCTTGCCCGCCTCCGGAGCACCTGCTTGTGGCTGGCCACCTCCCAGGTCGAGGATTGAGAGGAGCTGGTCCGAGGTAACCAGTTTGTTCCACTTGATCGCGAACTGAGCTCCTGAGACTAGGACAGACATCTCTAATGGGCCATTAGAGTTGTTAATGACTACTATGGTATTCCATGCAAAAATATACTATATAAAAAACTGGTGTTTTGTGTAAAACAAAACAGAGGTTGCGGTTCTATGCAACAATAGCACCATAATATGTGGTGTAAAGTGCTATTCCCTGTATAATATCAAACAATAAATATGTACTAATTTATTAATATATGACTCACCTCCTACTCTTAGAAAGGATCTAGGTGCAAGTGCTGCAAGTGGCTCTTGCATGAGCGAGTCTACTCTCCCTATTTTTTTCCTGTTTAAATAGAGTATATATAAGCTCACTATTATACTTGCTCTAGAAGAAAAAGTATTTTTGTGCAAACAATAAATATGTACTAATTTATTAATATATGGTCCACTTTCTGCTCTTGGAAAGGATCCAGGAGCAAGTGAAGCTGGATCTTGCCCGAGAGTCTACTCTTCCTATTTTTTTTCATGTTTCACTCCTCCACATATGCATAAGTACCATGTAAGTGGACTATAAGCTCGCTATTATACTTGCTCTGGAAGAAAAAGTATTTTTGTGCAAATTACGAGCTACACGTTGTGGATAATAGTAAAACCCTAATATTTCGGTGTATTGATTTGACCCTCGTAGGGGTATATATAGAGTTACAAGGGGTAGGTAGACTTGGAGTACAAGATGATCTTAGAGTCCTAGTCTATCTCATATACGTATATGTATCCATATTCTAACATCCCCCCTCAGTCGTAGCGGGAGTGAAACGTTGCGACTGGATTTGAAGTCTTGCGCTACCGTCGTCTTCACCTCCTTATCATCATCACCTGTATGCACATGATCATGGCTGGCACCTAGGAGCGGTGACTGCGTCCCCTTCTGGTGCCTCTCTTCCCTCCCACAGTCACAGCGGGAGTGGCGTGAACGCAAGCGATGACGCGGTCGCTGTTGACTGGAGTTCTTGAGTTGCTGTAGAAGTTGTTCTTGATGTCGATGTCGAGGTAGCCGATCATGATGTAGCCGTGGTCGAGGTGGGTGTGGTCGATGTCGTAGTCGTCGTATGTTGTGTGGCCGCCATTGCCGGAGGCGCAAAAAATTGCGCGTTTTGTTGTTGTTGTTGTTGTTGTTGTTGTTGTTGTTGTTGTTGTTGTTGTTGTTGTTGTTGTTGTTGTTGTTGACGGAGCTGCGGTTGTGGACGTTTTGCACCTTGTGGAGGTACCGTCGGGGCGTCTCTTGGACGCGGTCATAAGTGAGACCACCGGTTTTGCCAGGACCAGAGGAACCCTCCAAGCACACACGATTTTGCCAGAACCGTATGCGCGGTCGTAGGGGCATCACAATTGTGACGCTGGTTTGTTGATGCAGTCGTCGGTGTCGTGGACGTGGTCGATGCCGTCGTTGGGGTCGTGGACGCGGCCATGCCGTTGTCGTGCCTTGCAGTTGTACTGTCAGAGGGCGTTGTAGTTGTATGTCCATCGTGTGGACGATGTATAGCAGTGGCGGCAGTGTGTCAACGAAGATGTTGATGAAGACCACTTTGATGTAGACCTTGGCGATGATGTGTCGGTGATGAAGGAGTAGGCATGTCGGCGATGATCGTCGCTCGAAGGCGTCCCTTATGGCGATGATAGTATCGATGCCGTGTTGTCGGAGAAGTCGACAAAGTCGTGTCCCACACCGGCCTGGCGTGTGGATGATGTTGATGTCGTCTCTCCGTGGATGTGCTCGACAATAATTTAGGCTTGTAGCCTGATGTAGTCGTACGACTCTTGTCATGTAGCTTGGCTCGGTTGAAGTAGATGGATCGGTCGGAACAGTTATCCAGATCGTACAGGATGTTGGCGCTGCTTGGTGTAGATGGCTTGGTCATGCAGGTTGGTCGGTGTAGATGTGCCGACTTCTTCGTCGCGGCGAAGGCAGCCGATTCAGAAACCGGCATGTTCCCCTGCTCGTGTCCTCGTCAATAATCATGCATGCAGCGTATGCGTGCACTTTTTTTCTCTTTTTCTTTTTGCTCTTCAATCTGCATGCACGTCCTGGGTCTTAGCCTTTCATGTGGCCGTGTCGGATTGGATAGGCAGCATGGTCGTGCTGCAGCTGCGCTCCTGAACAGCAAGGGCGACACGCGTGCGTGCGCAGTCCTCCGGGGCTCAGGGCAGCTGGCCCATGAGCTGGGTCTTGTGGGTCTTCTCGATGAACTCGATGGAGATCAAATCTTGCCCCTCGTGCCGCACAATCTGGACGCAGCTTGAGAACCGCCGATGTCTTCTGTTGATTTCTCGCCGGATTTGAGGATCGAGATTAGGAAATTATTTGGCTAACTGGACAGGAAATTTATTTGGCTAATTGAATCTAGACTACGGAATTGGAACTATGAAAATTGAATCTAATCTAAGAACTGGAATTAATCTAAAGAACCAATCCGATCTTTGATCAGACCGGGTGCCGCGCCCCCGAGGAGATGATCTCCCCGAGGGCGGCACACGTTGTGGAGGTGGAGAAAAACATAGGATCGGCGCCGTGAGGCTAACCGCTATGATACCATATTGAATTGATGCACTAGCCATCTAGACCAAAGTCCAAACGTCTAGGCTATTTTAGTCCTTAGCGTGGGTTCGGTGCAGGCTGCAGAATCTTTTTTGTAAACTGCGTGAGCAGAGTCTTGAATTTGAGACTTCTTGGCTCTGATACCATATGGAAAATAGTAAAACCCTAATATTTCGGTGTATTGATTTGACCCTCGTGGGGTATATATAGGGTTATAAAGGGTAAGTAGTACAATCGTATATGTATCCATATTATAACACCTTAAACACATGCGTGGCCAATTAAGCGCCGTGGGGCCGCCCGGTCGATTATCGAACAAGGCATGCATAGCACGGCCGGTCTTACTCTTACATTACGTACCTCAGTGAGCTGAGCTTTCCGTAGTGGCAGTCCTCCGCGGAGATGGTGGCGAGCGGGACGTGGAAGGCCTCCGACCACGAGAGCTGCCGGAGCGACGTCGCCGACGGGTTGCCCCACCGGTACGAGCCGTTGAGGAGCCCGGCCTTCTCCTTGGTATCGAACGGCAGGCGGAACAGCCTCGTCTGCTCCTGCCTCATCTCCTCCAGCACCTCGCGTCCCACGCCGTGGCCGGTCACCTGGAAGAAGCCCCACTCCGACGCCGCGCTCGCCATGGCGTCCACGCACGCCTTCCTCTCCCTCGCGTCGCCGCTCCTCAGGCGCTGCAGGCCGATCATCGGCAGGTCGCGCTCCAGCACGGCCAGGCTCTCCGGCGCCTGCGACGTGGGCGCAATGCCGCCGCCGTCGACATCGACCCCGCGGAGCAGCGTGCGGTAGGTGTCCGCCAGAGGCGGGTCAGCGAAGGCTGGCATGGCCGGAGAGAGGGATGGATACGTACTAGTAGTAGTACTAGGGAAGAAGGATCGAGTAGCTTAGCTCGCGCTGTGTGATAATCGGATCGATGGACCGGTGGCGCGTCGTCGTGTCACACGCAGTGCACACTCGCTAGCTAGCCAATCTGCTACCACTAGGCCACTGGCTATAGCCAATCGCTCGCGCTTCTACGGAAGATCTCGGACGCCGAGGGGTCTATATATAGCTAGCTAGCTAGAGCTGGGGCGCGGTGCTAGCTAGGGAGCCGGTGGCTGCCCGATGAGCTCGATCGCAAGCTAATAACTTAGGGTGGATCGGGCCCTCGTGGATAGCCCCTAGCCGTTTCGCGCGCGCGAGAGTGATTTCTTTGAGCGACAAGGACCGGCCCCAAGTGTCGCCTGCTGCGTGTGGGGTTAGAGCATCTCCACTCGGGTTCCCAGGTCGATTTGTTCGTCCGGACGGTGAAATTTTGCTCAGCCGCGTTCTTAGGACATCGAATTCGTCCGGATTTAACCTAACTTTTATCCGGCGTTTCCAAGCCGAACCCGGGGCACTGGGAATCGCCTGGGAACGCCGCACGCAACGGAAAAACAGGTGGGCCAACCTTGTCGGCGACTCAAGGCCGAGTTCCCGCCTTTCTTTTTTCCCCCTCCCGCCTTTCTTCTCCACACCCCGCCACATCTCCCGCCAGTTCCCCGAGCTCCCGCCCACCATGCCGGCCAAGGGTTTCCTGAAACCCTGATCCGCCGTCGGCGTACCAAAGGAGAAGAAGCCGAGGAAGCCGATGCCGAGGCCGGACGGCTTCACGAACGCCGAATGAGTGCAGGAGTGCCGACGGGGGAAGATCAAAACAGAGAGCCGGAAGGATAGGACGGCGTGGTCGGAGATGAGGCGAGCGCATGAGGCTTCGGAGCGCGCTGCCGCACGCACGACGATGTCCCGCCCGATGCCGATGGCCGCCTCGCAGTACGCCGTGCACTGGGGGAGCCAGCCAAGCGTCGGGTTTACGGCCGGGTTCTCGCCGATATCGCCGGCCATGTTCTAGGAGAGCCAGGCGAACCCGCGGCGGAGGTTCTCGACTCCCCTGAGTTCGACGGCGGGTTCAACCCAAACATGGCCTCGAGTCCCAGGATTTTGGCAAAGAGGACGACGCCGACCAGACCCATGCCGAGGCCGAGGATGATGCCGACCAGACGCAGGTCGAAGAGGGCGCCTTGGCGGCGGCAAAGGGCACGGGCAAGAAGAAGACGAGGACGGCAGAGCCCCGCGTCAAATGGACGACGCTTGAGGAACTTTGCCTCGCCGAGGCATGGATGTCAGTGAGCATGGACCCCATCACATGCGCAAACCAAAACTCGGATAATTACTGGAAGCGTGTGAAGTCGGCGTTCGATGAGCGCAACCTCATGGACCCGAAGTTCAACAAGATCCACATAGAGCGCAGCGAGGAGGCCATGACCAATCATTGGGGACTGGTGTAGCAGGCGTGCATCAAGTGGCACAGCATTATGGAAGAGATCGGGTGCACACCAATCAGCGGAGAAAGCATGGATATCAAGGTAGTTCACCGACCTCAAGCTTGTTATGCCGACTTGATGCATGTCCTGACACATTTCGCGTTGTCTATGTAGCTCCTCCATGTGCTCAGCATGTACATGGACGACACCGACACAGAGTTAAAGTTCCACCACGTGTTCGACAAGATTCAGATCTGTCAGAAATAAAGTGGCTTTGGGGGTGTCTATCTCTCTCACATTAGTTGGTAGGCCATTTGCAATGGAGGTCCCTGAAAGGAGTATACCATAGACAACTATTTGATCAACGTTGTAGTTGAAGTTAGTAGGTAGGAACGGTTCTTGCGCGAAAGCCCTAACAGCCACGTACAACATGCAAAGATAAAGTAGAAGCGTCCAACTTTGTTTTGCAGGGGTGTTGTGATGTGATATGGTTGTAGTCAAGGTAAAGTAGTTTATTTTATGTTGCTAAGTAGTAGTAACGGTCATCATGATGGTGGACTACGACACCCGAGGCGTCGGTACCATGGTGCCCACGGCACCGGAACACTGGCACCGGACCTGGTGACGCAGGATGGAGATCACAGCGTGAAGGACCATTGTTGGAGGGATACCCCCGGGTAGGGTCACGTCGGGGTATAAATGCTATGTTAGACGAGGTATGGCAAGGTCAAAGTGTATGCTGGCCGAGTCACCTCAAGGCATGCTGACTTACGGAGTGACCCGGCTCGAATGATACCCGTCTAACCTTATCCCGACCGATATATAGAGTATGTCAGCTAGTCATTTTCACTTGTTAGTAGGTACCCTTGTGGCCGAGTTAACCAGGCGCTAGCCAGGTTATCACTTGGCTTCCAAGAGAAGGAAGGAATCTTGCTGGTTAAAAGGTGGCCTCTATCCACTGTAGCATGAGCGAAGCATGCAGAGGGAGGGACCAGCGGGGCATGGCCGACAAGGATGAGGTAGCCAATGTCGGCTGACGCCACCAGTGTCGGATGATGCCAAGCCGTAGAGAGGCTCGGGGAGGCTTATGCCCTGAGTCCGGACCAGCCAGTTAAAGTGTAAAAGAGGCATCTTACTTTCCCGAGGAGCATATTCGGAGAATATGCTTCCACGTAAGCCCTAGATTGTTGCGGTGACCCAGCATACCGCTGCATTATGTAGTACACTATAGTCGTTGACATAACACCAATAAAACACCGTTCAGTAGTATTACATCCCTCAGAGTGGTACAACAGAAACACAGCAGGTCCAAGACATGACTATAGATTACAACTCGACTCTTTTACAAAAAATCTAGAGAACAACTAGGTTTAAAGAGGAAGAAAACAACTCTTTACAAAGAAGAACCAGAAAGAATAACTCACAGAACTATCTTCAGACTAAGACTAGTATCTAAACGATTTGGCTTGCCATTGCTGCTATTGCAATGCTCTACAGAAGTAGGTTTTATGGCTAGAGTATCTACTCCTATCTAATAAGGAACTTCGTGTTCACTTCGATTGATGTATATGTCGACTTCGTTGACTTTATTGAAGAACTTGAGCTGTCGATGATGGTTTCTTGAGCATAAGTTGGTGTTGACGTCGTCTTTAATGGCTTAGAACCTAGCAAGGGTTAAGAAGGTACGATTGATTACTACTCAACAAGTTCACTAAAAAGGAGTGTAGGATGCACTATCTCTACAGCCACATGCCAAAAGGTCATAGGCAATACAGGTTTTCATAAAAAAATCTTTAAAGGTTGCTTTTATTTTGAAAACTATGTCTGACAGCCTTCACAGGTTGACCAGAACTTTCATGGAGTTCCTTTCCTGCCGCGTTCGTAGCTCCTTCCCAGAACAGGGAGTAACATGTCACCGTTATTACACTCTGCAGAGGTGCGTTACTTTACCCATGAGAGACCTTAGCATTGTTGCACATCCAAGTCATGAGCTTCTCCACACTTCCTTGGTATGGGGCCTGATACATTGCAAATGTATCTATAATTTTTGATATTCCATGCTTGGTTTTATCTACTTTTTTATGTTTTGTCCACACTTTGGAGTACTTTTCTTATGATTGCTTGGACTAACCTATTAACAAGAGCCATAGTGCCAGATGCCTGTTTTCTGCTGTTTTTGGTTCCAGGAAAGTCAGAAAATAAATATTCTCATAATTGGACGAGACAAAAGCCAAAGTCATTATTTTACCGGGGGACACCTGGAGCCAGAAGACGAGACGGAGAAGGGCCAGAGGGCGGCCACACCACCTGGCCGCGCGGCCAGGCTTGGCTCGCGCTAGGGGTTGGTGTGGCCAGCCCAGGCACCCCCTCGGCCTCTCCTTCCACCTATATATTGCCTCTGATACGGAAACCCTAAGTACCCGATCAAAATTCCACGAAAGAGTCTGTAGCCGCCGTCATCTCCATCCCTAGATCGTCAGGGATCTGAAGCTCTTCCCGACACCCTGCTGGAGAGGGGAATTCACCCTGGAGGCCTTCTTCATCATCATGCAAGCCTCCGGTATGATGCGTGAGTAGTTCATCTCTGGACTACGGGTCCATGTAGTCGCTAGATGGCTGGTTCTTCTCCTTTGTGCTTTCATAGATCTTGTGAGCTCCGTTCATGATCAAGATCATCTATTTGTAATTCTGCATGTTGTGTTTGCGGGGATCCGATGGATATTGAGATGCTATTTCAGATTGATTATTGATTCTATCATGCCTTTGTTATTGCACAAAGGATTTCTGCATTGTATTTATATTTTATTTAATAACTCTGTTATTTGCAGTCAACCAGGACCATTCCTGCTGGGGCAGGCCCTAGAGTTGATGGAGAAGGCTCAACTTCCAGGGCAACATCCTCATCTTCTATGCCAGAACAAGCTCCCAGGCCACCAAGATCCTCTTTTGTTCCTCCAAGATCAACTACTGATGCACAAGCTCCTACTGGTTTAGCTCCAAGGCAAGGGAGAGGATTCATGTCCTACTTCACAGCTGGGGCAAATGCATCTGCTGGTAGAGACTCAAGGAGTGATCCTTTAGATGGTTGAATTGCTTGGAGCAAAGTTTCTGTTATTTGCTTGGAGCAAAGTTTCTGATGTAAACTTGTTATTTGGCTGTGGCAAATTGGTGTATGTAATGTTACCTGTTGTCAGACTTGTTGAACCTCTTATTTAGCTACCAATGTCAGACTTGTTGAACCATTATTTAGCTACCCATGTCAGTCTTGTTGAACCATTATTTAGCTACCTATGTCACTATTGTTGAACCATTATTTAGCTACCTATGTCACTATTGTTCCACCAGTTCATTCAAATGCTTTTGCTGTCATTTATTTTCTTAGATGATGTGTGTAATGTCACCATAATTCTGGCAGGTGATCCAGGCCAAAACACATATAAATTTCAGACCAAAACACATCATTCAGACAATAGTTATTCACATATAAATTCTGGCAGCTCACAGATACTTAAGAATTAAAACCAAAGCTCATATCATAGTTCAACAAACAAAGCATCATTCAGACAATAATTGTACTTACTACAACTCACAAACACTTAAGAATTCAGCTACACAGAGCATCCATCACAGTTCAACAACACATCCTAATTGAACATTACTTAATGAAGATAAAATTACACATCACAAAGATCTTTTATCTGAAGGAAATATGCCTTGAGAGGCAATAATAAAGTTGTTATTATATATTCCTTATACATGATAGATGTTTATTTTACATGCTAGAAATGTATTGATTCGGAAACATCAATACATGTGTGTTTAATAAACAAAAAGGGTTCCTAGTCATGCGTCTCTTATAGACTAGCTTGTTGATTAACAGGATGATCAAGGTTTCCTGATCATGGACATTGGATGTTGTTAATAACAAGGTCACACCATTGGTGGAATGATGTGATGAACATTCATCCGAAGTATAGCATTACGATCAATTCATTATGTTTATATTGCTATAACATCATACGAAGTAATCTTTATCCTTAGACCATGAGATCATGTTAATTGCTAACACCGGAAGAGTATCTTGATAACATCAAACGTCACACCATAACAGGGTGACTATAAAGATGGGTTCAGTACTACGAAGGTGTTATGTTAAGGCTTATGGATCAAGAGTGAAATTTGTCAATCCAGATGACGGATAGATATACTCTGGGCCCTCTCGGTGATATCACATTAGGATAGCTTGCAAGCAAGTCATGTGATCACTAGAATGTTATATCACGGGAATGAGAAAAGAGTGCATGTCGGTAACGAGATCAAACTAGGTATGGAGATACCGATGATCGAATCTCGGACATGTAATATATCGAGAGACAAAGGGATTTAGTTACAAGCGTTAAAGGTTCTCACGATCGCAGGAGTCATCGTTGAATGTGTAGGAGTCAGTACGGATCTCCAGGTCCCGCTGCTGATTATTGATCGGAGAAGGGTCTCGATCATGTCTGCATTATTCGCGAACCCTAGGGTGGCACACTTAAGAGTTACCAGACACTATTTTGGAGCACATATGTTTCAGACAAAAGAATTGTAAAGCGCAGGAATTGTTTCAATAGAAACCGGAAATTGTTTCGGGTGAAATTGCAGAAGGTGGTTCTGCATGTGATATTGAAATATTGCAAGGGGCTATATGTGAATGTTTGTTAATTAAAGTAATTAACAAAATTCTGAATAAATTTAATAAAAAGAGTTTTATTAAATGAGAGAGCATTAAATTTGGAGAAATTTAATGCATTCAAAGTGGAGACTTTAAAAGGGAATGTGAAGAGGCATTTTAATGTGGAGGGGTTACCACCGCATGAATGGGGGAGGTGAGGGGTCACCCCCCATGCGCTGGCCATGGAGAGAGGGGGCACCCCCCTCCTCCTATAAAAGGCCACCCATTCCCTCCTTCATCCTTACACCTCCTTGTGAAGGATCTCTCTCCCCCTCTAGAATTATTTCCCCATGGTCTCAGATTAGCGAGATACATGTTCCCGGTGGCATTTCGTCTGGAAGGAGTTGCTGCTTCCGCTGGATCGCTGGAGCAAGGAGGTGGAGGTTGTCCGGTGGCTTGAATGTGTGTGCGAGTGTGGATGCGCTGCTGAGTTGCGGCGCTCGGACTTCCTCACGATCTTGAGATCGGCAAGTGTACGACTACATCAACCACGAGTTCCTACTAACAAAGCTCGTTGTCTACGAGGGTAAGTTCTCGTTGGATGTATGTCCACCCATTGCTTTGTACCTAGTAGATAGATCTTGGCGTGTAGTTCACACCGTAGGAAATTTTTTGGTTTCTATGCTGCGGACCCAACAGTGGTATCAGAGCCTGATCTATGCGTAGGTGCTTAGCACGGGTAGTACACATATGGTTGATATGTGGGCGATGATGATCATGTTATTGCATCTTCTATGTATTTTGGATATTGGTGGCATAGTGGGATGAAGCGGCCCGGACCAACCTTACATGTCATCGTACATGAGACCGGTTCCACGACTGACATGCAACTTGTTTTGCATAAGTGGCTGGCGGGTGTCTGTGTCTCCTACTATAGTCAATATCTGATTTACAACGAGTTGTTAATAACTTAGTTATCCTCGTTGTGGTTCATGTTCATAGGTGAGAACGGTTCTATCTCCGAAAGCCCTAAGCCACGTAAAACTTGCAATTGATAAATTAGAGGCGTCTAGTTTAGATCGTTGCTGGGCTAGTGTATTGATATGGTATTGTTGTAAGTAGATGTATGGTAGATACTCTTACAACACAGTCAACGTGTAAGTTCCATAGACCTTGGCCTTACACACAAAGGAATGATAGAGATCATACCACGATGCAAGTGATAGAGATCAAATGCATGTACCATATCATCTCACTTTACACATTAGATGTTAGCATCTTATACTGCTAGTTTGGCGCGTTTGGTAGCATTATAAGATGATCCCTCATTTAGATATCAAGATAACAATGTGTTCTTCCTTGAGTATGCACCGTTCTATGGATCGTGTTTCGAGACATCACGTGATGATCGGGTGTACTCGAATCTACGCTTTCATAGGAACGGGTGTAAGACAGTTTTACACACGCGAATACTAAGGTTCTTACTTGGCGAGCCTAGCATGTACAGACATGGCCTCGGAACACAGACCGAAAGGTTAAGCATGAGTCATATGGTTGATATGATGCCCATATAGATGCTCGCCTTTGAAGCTATATCAACTCATGTGATGATCGGACTTGATATAGTGGATTTGGTTCATGTAATCACCAAAAGGACACGAGTGATGTCGTTTTTGAGTGGGAGTTCATTAGTACTTTGGATTAGTTGAACTCAATCTATCATAAACTTAGTCTAAATAAACTTTACAAATTCTGTTGTAGATGGCACCACCTGCTTTTAATTTCAATGTGTTCATGGAGAAAGAGAAACTTGCTGCGAATGGTAGCAACTTCACCAACTAGGCTTGAATTTGAGGATTCTCCTCACTGCTGCACAAAAGCAATATGTGCTAGATGCGCCGCTAGGCCCCCCACCAGCTCCTGATGCCCCTGACGAGGAAAAGAATGTCTATATGACTCGTCAGGAGGACCACAACCTAGTTCATTGCGGCATACTGTATGGGCTAGAGCCAGAACTTCGAAAGCGTTTCGAAAATGGCAATGCCTTTGATACCATGGGAGAATTGAAAATGATTTTCGATACCCATGCTGCCATAGAGAGTTATAATGCTACAGAAAAGTTCTTTAGCTGCATGATGGAGGAAAACAGCTCCGTTAGTGAGCACGTACTCAAAATGTCTGGGTACGCCGATAATCTTGTGTCCTTGGGAATAACGATTCCCATTGACTTAGGCATACATCGTGTTCTCCAATCTCTGCCACCTAGCTACAAGAGCTTCGTGATGAACTATAATATGTAGGGCATGAAGAAGTCTCTTTCCGAGCTTCTGTCAATGTTTAAGACTGTAGAAGTGGATATTAGGAAAGAACATCAAGTGTTGATGATCAATAGGATCACCGGTCTCAAGAAGGACAAGAAAGGCACGCACAAGGGAAAGAAGGGTGGCAAGTCTATTGCCACGCCTGAAAAGAAACCCCGGGCTGGCCCTATGTCTGACACCGAGTGCTTCTATTGTAAGGGGACTGGCCATTGGAAGCGCAATTGCCCCAAGTATTTGGCGGACAAGAAGTCCAGCAAGGCAAACAAAGGTATATTTGATATACATGTTATTGATGTGTACTTGACTAGTACTCGCAGTAGCACCTGAGTATTTGATACCGGATCGGTTGCTAATATATGTAACTCGGTTCAAGGGCTACGGAACAAGCGACAACTAGCAAGGGATGAGGTCAGGATGCGGGTCGGCAATGGACCAAGAGTTGATGTGATCGCTGTCGGGACGCTACCTCTCCATTTGCCATCGGGATTAGTTATAAACCTAAATAATTGTTATTTGGTGCATGCACTGAGCATGAACATTGTATCTGGATCGTGTTTGATGCAAAGTGGTCATTCCTTAAAATCTGAAAACAATGGTTATTCGATTTATAAGAATGATATCTTTTATGGTCATGCACCTATGTTGAATGGTTTATTTCTATTGGATCTCGATAGTAATATTACGCACATTCATAATGTTAATGCTAAAAAGATTAAACTTGATGATGGTATGTCTACATATATGTGGCACTGCCGTCTAGGTCATATTGGCGTTAAACGCATGAAGAAACTCTATTCTGATGGACTTTTGGAATCACTTGATTTTGAATCATTTGATACATGTGAGCCATGCCTTATGGGTAAGATGACTAGAACGCTGTTTTCCGGTTCAATGGAACAGGCGATAGATCTATTGGAAATCATACATACCGATGTGTGTGGACCAATGAGTGTGTCGGCGCGAGGTGGATATCGTTATTTTGTTACTTTCACGGATGATTTGAGTAGATATGGGTATATCTATTTGATGAAACACAAGTCTGAAACTTTTGAAAAGTTCAAGGAATTTCAGAATGAAGTGGAAAATCATCGTAATAGAAAGATCAAATTTCTATGGTCTGACCGTGGAGGAGAGTATCTAAGTTACGAGTTTAGCACACACATGAAAGAGTGTGGAATAGTTTCACAACTCACGCCAACCGGAACACCACAACGTAATGGTGTGTCGGAACGTCGTAATCGTACCTTATTAGATATGGTACGATCTATAATGTTTCTGACTGACTTACCTCTGTCATTTTGGGGTTATGCACTGGAAACAGCTGCATTCACTTTAAATTGGGCACCATCTAAATCCGTTGAAACGACACCGTATGAATTATGGTTTGGAAACAAACCTAAGCTGTCATTTCTTAAGGTTTGGGGATGCGATGTTTATGTGAAGAAACTTCAACCAGATAAACTCGAACCCAAAGCGGAAAAATGCGTCTTCATAGGATACCCTAAGGAAACAATTGGGTATACCTTCTATCACAGATCCGAGGGCAAGGTTTTTGTTGCCAGGAATGGATCCTTTCTATAGAAGGAGTTTCTCGCGAAAGGTGTGACTAGTCGGAAGGTAGAAATCGAAGAGGTTATTGAACCTTCTCTTCATGGAACGGCGAGTGGCGTAGCACCGGAAGTTGTTTCGGAGTTGACTTCACCTGATGAAGAGAGAGCTAATGATAATGATCATGAAACTCCGAAAGAGGACACTACCGAACCTCGCAGGTCAAGCAGGACACGTGCAGCTCCTGAACTGTACGGCAATCCTGTTGTGAATTTCATGGTTGATGAAATGGATGACCCTGCGACGTATGAAGAAGCGATGATGAGCCCGGATTCCAACAAATGGCTAGAAGCCATGAAATCCGAGATGGAATCCATGTACGAGAACCAAGTTTAGAACTTGGTGGACTTACCTCACGACCGAAAGGCCGTGGAGAATAAATGGATTTTCAAAAGGAAAACTGATGATGATGGTAATGTGACCATCTATAAGGCTCGACTTGTCGCAAAGGGGTTTCGAAAAATTCAAGGAGTTGACTACGATGAGACATTCTCTCCCGTAGCGATGCTTAAGTCAGTTAGGATTATGTTAGCAATTGCTGCATATTTCGATTATGAAATATGGCAGATGGATGTCAAAACTGCGTTCCTCAATGGTAAGATTGAAGAAGAGTTTTATATGATACAACCTAAGGGTTTTGTCGATCCTAAGGATGCTAATAAGGTGTGCAAACTTCAGCGATCCATCTATGGACTGAAGCAAGCATCACGAAGTTGGAATGTCCGCTTTGATGAGATGATCAAAGAGTTTGGAATTGTCCAAACTTATGGAGAGGCTTGTATTTACAAGAAAGTGAGTGGGAGCAATGTGGCATTTCTGATATTATATGTGGATGACATATTATTGATTGGAAATGATATAGATCTTTTAAACAGTGTTAAAAGTTATCTAAACAACAAATTTTCGATGAAAGACCTTGGTGAAGCATCATATATTAGGCATTAAAATCTATAGAGATAGATCAAGGCGCCTAATTGGGCTATCGCAGAGTACATACCTTGATAAGATATTAAAGAAGTTTAATATGGACAAAAGTAAGAAGGGGTTCTTACCTATGTTGCAAGGCAAGACATTGAGTAAGACTCAAAGTCCGGCTACGGCGGAAGAAAGAGAGATGATGGATAAGATCCCCTATGCCTCGGCTATAGGCTCTATTATGTATGCCATGCTATGTACAAGACCGGATGTGGCACATGCTATTAGTTTGACTAGTAGGTACCAATCTGATCCAGGTTCGGAACACTGGATAGCGGTAAAGAACATCCTCAAGTACTTAAGAAGAACTAAGGATATGTTTCTCATATACGGAGGTGAAGAAGAGCTAGTCGCTAAGTGTTATGTCGATGCTAGCTTTGACACCGATCCGGATGACTCTAAGTCTCAATCCGGATACGTATTTCTCTTGAACGGAGCAGCAGTTAGTTGGAGGAGTTCCAAACAACCTGTGGTGGCTGGATCAACAACGGAGGCGGAATATGTTGCTGCTTCAAAAGCGGCGCAGGAAGTAGTCTAGATGGAAGAGTTCATTACGGAACTGGGTGTGGTTTCCAGTGCGTTGGACCTGATGGTGATCTATTGTGACAACAATGGAGCCATAGCCAACGCAAAGGAACCAAGGTCTCACAAGAATTCCAAACATATTAAGCGCCGGTTTCACTCCATCCGCGAGCATGTCAAGGATGGAGATATAAAGATTTGTAAAGTACACACGAACCTAAATGTAGCAGATCCGTTGACTAAAGTTCTCCCTAGGGCAAAACATGATCAACACCAGAACTCCATGGGTGTTAGATTTATCACTATGTGAACTAGATTATTGTCTCTAGTGCAAGTGGGAGACTAAAGGAAATATGCCCTAAGAGGCAATAATAAAGTTGTTATTATAAATTCCTTATACATGATAGATGTTTATTTTACATGCTAGAAATGTATTGATTCGGAAACATCAATACATGTGTGTTTAATAAACAAAAAGGGTTCCTAGTCATGCCTCTCTTATAGACTAGCTTGTT
This sequence comes from Avena eriantha, assembly GCA_910589775.1. NCBI lineage: Eukaryota > Viridiplantae > Streptophyta > Magnoliopsida > Poales > Poaceae > Avena > Avena eriantha. The sequence goes on along the minus strand of OU342744.1, from coordinate 78,486,731 downwards.
GATTAACAGGATGATCAAGGTTTCCTGATCATGGACATTGGATGTTGTTAATAACAAGGTCACACCATTGATGGAATGATGTGATGAACATTCATCCGAAGTATAGCATTACGATCAAGTCATTATGTTTATATTTCTATAACATCATACGAAGTAATCTTTTTCCTTAGACCATGAGATCATGTTAATTGCTAAGACCGGAAGAGTATCTTGATAACATCAAACGTCACACCGTAACAGGGTGACTATAAAGATGGGTTCAGTACTACGAAGGTGTTATGTTGAGGCTCATGGATCAAGAGTGGAATTTGTCAATCTAGATGATGAATAGATATACTCTGGGCCCTCTCGGTGATATCACATTAGGATAGCTTGCAAGCAAGTGATGTGATCACTAGAATGTTATATCACGGGAACGAGAAAAGAGTGCATGTCAGTAACGAGATCAAACTAGGTATGGAGATACCGATGATCGAATCTCAGACATGTAATATACCGAGAGACAAAGGGATTTAGTTACAAGCATTAAAGGTTCTCACGATCACAGGAGTCATCGTTGAATGTGTAGGAGTCAGTACGGATCTCCAGGTCCCGCTACTGATTATTGATCGGAGAAGGGTCTCGATCATGTCTGCATTATTTGCGAACCGTAGGGTGGCACACTTAAGAGTTACCGGACACCATTTTGGAGCACATATGTTTCAGACGAAACAATTGCAAAGCGCAGGAATTGTTTCAATAGAAACCGGAAATTGTTTCGGGTGAAATTGCAGAAGGTGGTTCTGCATGTGATATTGAAATATTGCAAGGGGCTATATGTGAATGTTTGTTAATTAAAGTAATTAACAAAATTCTGAATAAATTTAATAAAAAAAGTTTTATTAAATGAGAGAGCATTAAATTTGGAGAAATTTAATGCATTTAAAGTGGAGACTTTAAAAGGGAATGTGAAGAGGCATTTTAATGTGGAGGGGTTACCACCACATGAATGGGGGAGGTGAGGGGTCACCCCCCCATGCGCCGGCCATGGAGAGAGGGGGCACCCCCTCCTCCTATAAAAGGCCACCCATTCCCTCCTTCATCCTTACACCTCCTTGTGAAGGATCTCTCTCCCCCTCTAGAATTATTCCCCCATGGTCTCGGATTAGCGAGATACATGTTCCCGGTGGCATTTCGTCTGGAAGGAGTTGCTGCTTCCGTTGGATCGCTGGAGCGATGAGGTGGAGGTTGTCCGGTGGCTTGAACGTGTGTGCGAGTGCGGATGCGCTGCTGAGTTGTGGCGCTCGGACTTCCTCACGATCTTGAGATCGGCAAGTGTACGACTACATCAACCACGAGTTCCTACTCGTTAACAAAGCTCGTTGTCTACGAGGGTAAGTTCTTGTTGGATGTATGTCCACCCGTTGCTTTGTACCTAGTAGATAGATCTTGGCGTGTAGTTCACACCGTAGGAATTTTTTTTTCTATGCTGCGGACCCAACATTATCTTCTTGAACCTGCTCTTGTAAGCTTATTTTTGCTTCAACAAGTCAGAAATGATGGACTCCAACTTCCTCTTATCTTCTTTGTACTTGTCCCTGTCATTCTCTGCTTTTTTCAGCAAGCATTTGTGCATCTTACAGGTTGTTTCATCAGTGATCCTTTTCTCCTCTAATGCAGCCCTAGCATCCATCAATCCTTGTTCAGCTATAGCCTTGTGGGCTAAAGTCACCTGCTTTTCTTCCACTTGTTTAGCTAGCTCATCTTGTGAATTTCTCAGATTAGTGTGGAGCTTGTTTATTTTGTCTTGATACTCAAACTTCTGCTCCATGAAATTCAGGGCTTCAGTGGTCTTGGCTTGCTTAACTTCTCCATACATATCCCCTAGCTTTCCTACTGCTTTCATCATAGCATGAGTAGGAACTGGATCAACCCATTACAGAAAGTCACACTTCAATTCCTCCTCAAATTCAGTGACATTTCAGTTAAAAGAAGAACTAACTATGAATATGAAGCAAATGTCACAAACATTTCATCACACACCTGCCATTCACAGCTTAGAAACCTCCTACCAGTGTTGTAGCCCTCAAATCCACAAATTTAGCCGCCACAAAGCCACATTTACAGAGAATTGGCTCAGCCCCTTCGTCAACTAAACCGCACCAATCCGAATCATATATGACATTCATGCTCTAACAAGTGCAAATGGAATAGCAAATTAGACTAGGCTTGACCTAAATAACAATTTCATCACAAACCCTAGAAATCAACAATATGAGCCCGAAAATCCCCAAATCCAATGGCAAGAACTTACACTCTCGCCGTCAGAGCTCAGATCAAGAGGCGATTCTTCTCCATCAGACCATGACACCATGGCGGAAAGGGCGGCGCGTCCTGCTTCTTCACCGGCGTCGGGGAGGCGACGGTGCGACAATGGCGGGCGCGAGCAGAACAAGCATAGAGTGAGGGGAATGAGCCTCAGATGCGGCGGCGCAACGGTTAAAACCTTGCCCTAACGCGGGCGTTAACGGCCGTCTGGTCTGTCCGTCCGCCACCCCGCCACGTGTGCACTGACAATGGGCCCCACCTGCGAAAAACATGGTTAGAGGGCTAACCACGAGGAATCAGTGCCCCGCGTCACAGCTCGTCCTCTAAAATGGTCTTTATGTGTCAAAGAAACCGTAACGTGGTGGTTTCGTGTCTCCTCGTCCTTAAATGTGGTGGTTTTTTGTCATTTTCTCGAAATTGATAGCTTTGCGGCCGAAAATTGTAAAGTAATAGCCCAAGAGGGGAATTACATACTGGCGGCGGCCGGAAGTCCAATTCAGGTGGGGGATTCAGTTAGGCTATTTCTGGGCGGGATGAGGTTGGTTGGCGACGGGCCAGGGAAGCGTTGGAGCATGGCGAGCCGAGCGTTGTGTACGCTAGGATGAAAATCTAAAGAACTCCCCAAGGCGGCGTGCTAAACTCCCTTTGGTGGAGAAGCAAACGGAGGAGGGAAGGAACCACCCGACGGTCGAGCAGCAGGGGGCCTGCCGGTGGGGAAAGAGGAAGAGGTGGGAGGGTGACGGAGCACCGGTGGGCACATGGCAGGATTCACGCCAGTTGCAAGCGGACGAGGTGGATCAGAAGCCTATCAGGTTGCGCGCGCTGGGGCGGGTGGGGCTGCGCCGACGACTGGATTCGGAGGCGGGGGGAGGTAGGGGGAGGCGCCAACGGCTAGGCACGGACGTGCGGTGGGTAGGGGCGACATCGACGGCCGGGAAGGAGGCGAGGTAGAGAGGCACGATGCCGGCGTCCGGGGTAGAAGGCGAGGTAGAGAGGGCGGCGTCGACGACCAGGTTAGAGGCAGGGTGGGGAGGCGTGCGCTACAAATGGTCAACGGTCGGGTCGCGTTCGTGGTTTTAGAAATGCTTTCATCTTTTATATCAGAGAGTATGCACGCGTAGTATAAAGTATTATAAAATTATTTGGTAGTATATATACTATCTCTGAGGGAGTATATATGAGTTTTCCACATACTTTTTTTACGTACATGTATGATTATATTTTAGAAATATAGTGCAAACTATGGTTTTATTTAATTTTTTTTTATATAACTTGATTTGAAGTATCTTAAATATAATATATGAACATACTTAAATCAATAAAGTATCACAAATAATTTCGTATGTATGATAGATTTTTTTTTTGAGATCTCCACCACTTTATTCATTAGTTCACAACTTTAACATCAACACCATCAGGTGGACTGAGAAACCAAAGTTTCTTTAATTTCCCCCACCAGCTGGCCGTAGGAGCCAAGAACCGCTCCTTCCTTGATAGTGTGCACAACATTCGCACAGTCACTAGCCATACGTAATCGCTGCAGATTCAGGTCGCGCGCCAAGGCTAGACCTTCTCTGCAGGCAATTGCCTCCATGATCTCCGGTTCGCTGATGCCTTGACAAGCCAGCACCGACGCCCCCAGGAACTGTCCGTCCATGTCTCGGGCTACCGCAGCAACCGCCGCAAGATTTTCGTTATTCGATAGATGAGACGTGGGCTACCGCATCGGATCGCGAAAGATAAAATCTGACAGACCCATCCTGCACACAAAAGCCCACCCTGCCATGTTCCGCTCACGGTCCCAACCCCCAACGTGCTCCCCGCCGTCCAGGATCCCGCCACCGGCAGGCGGCTTCTCCTCACCACCGGCAAGGCTACTGCTCAGACCTTTCCCTTGTTCAATTCCCGAACCAACTGACCACTGCCTCCGTGCCCTGACCGAACCGAGCGCGGCCGCTCCACAAACTTCATGCGCCACCGCCGACAGCACCACTAGGCGCACATACTCTTATTCTTGGAAGCAGCGGCTGGTACTGCCATGTGCTCGTCTTCCTCAATGACTGGGTGGCCGTCTGGCCGAGGTACTCTCTCCATGTGGGAAGCGGCCGCCTTGGACACTGAATTTGCTGGGGGAACACCACAGCCACAAGAGGAGGTGTCTGTTTCCAATACAGCAGCTGCAGTATCGTTTTGGAAAGAAGTATACCGCCACACCCACATGCGCGAGAAGTGTAGAGTGTTTTACTGCCTTCATAATCATAGTCAAAGAACATAGCAAGAAATGATCCGCAGCATATGAGCCATATAATAGAGCATGTAGAATTGTTACAACGTTGTTGCAGGTGGAGTTGGCTAGCTTATCTGTTTGTCCTTCCAATTTGCTCGTTCTGTGTGACAGGTACATACAGAGCACTTGCGCCACATTTAGTGAGAGTTTGTGTGAGGGTTGGGACTGGCTGTCCAACAAAATTGCCAGCAAGGTGTGCATTTCTTTTCTTCATTCAGTTGATGAAGGACTATAGTGAAACATTGAGGTAGATGACAATCTTCCCTTTCTTCTTCTAAATTGTTGACTATCGGATGTAGTTGTTCCACTGCAAGAATTGAGGTTAACTTACAGTATATATATCTGCTGCACTATCATTAGCACCACAAAAAGGAGAAACAATGATTACACTTATTAGTAAGGAAAAGTAGAAGATCCAATGTGAGGGTCTCTCAAATCTTAGTAGGAGCTACAAGGCTTTACAAATTTATACACATATACATCAAGGCTAAATATTTAATAGTTAATCGCCCGGGAAGTGCTAATCAGTCAACAACTTTTGTCTACAAATTAAGATGGGTCATGACTTGTGCTATTTTCATTCTCTATCTTTTGTGCCCGTGCTCGAGAGAAAATCCGTAAAAGGAGTCCGTTTGGAGTTGGTATTGTTAGTTGACCAAATTAATGACCAACAAACTGCTCTCAGCTTGGATTGTTCAGATAAAATCATCACTTATAATGGTGCTTATCTGCTTCAAATGTACACTCCTTTGGAGCAAAAAAAAAGTGTGCTGGATGGTTGTTCTTCGTATGTATTAATTACACGGTGACAGTTGCTGATAAAGACTAACAGTTCTTTATTTTAATTTGGTGGGATCATGTCCTGGATCACTTGCGGATTTTCTAAATGGGTTTTTCCTAACTGTAGCAGAGTTTCTTCCACTATTTTTTTTTTCTGAAATGAGGAATTTAATATCTTGGAGCTTGTGAGATCAACAAGTTCAGAGGTCAAAACACAAGATATCTACTGAATCACCGTTGAGAGATCAGACTGGCAACTTTCTGTACATGTTTCTGTTTTCGTTATTGTCATAGAGTTTTGCACTCTACCAATGTATTTGTAGGGAACTCCTGCATAACCAATGCCCTGTTTATCAAAGTTTAGACATTGGTACCTTGGATGTGTTCTTTACACATGTTCTTTGGCGTGTTCAAAGATCCGATGATCTCAACCACATGAGTAATTTTGCTGTTATTTCTTGACTCTGCCTAACATTCATGCTCATATACATTGTCGACAACAAATATTTTCATGGGACTTGATTATTAGCCAGCTGATGATATTTTGGTCAACTACAGAAATAGGACTTGAACAAGGGAAAGGGATGGTACCAAAGGTGGACCTGGATCTAACTCTTCCACTCCCAGTGGGATGGGCACCTGGCCTGGTCATAACGTACGATGTGTCCTCGCCAGGATACTCCCAGTGGACAAGGAGCGCAGGCACATTAGAAGGTTTTGGAACTTAGAGTGCAGAATTTAATTTGAGTTACTGGAAGAGCGGCACCTACTTATAATGTGAAATATAACTTGCTCATGTCTCAAGGGCATAATTTTGTTTTAGTTTCAACAAGAGCAGTATGCTTAGTCCGAAGGAAGTTTAATTTCCCTACTATGTAACATAAAATTTCTGGATGATATATATATCATGTGGATCTAGCTGTGTTAGTTTTGTGACTATCTATTTCACAAAGCTTTGAACTGTGGATCGTGCGCGAGGCGCACCCTTAAATCTCTGCAGGTTTAGGCGCACCCCTAAATCTAGTTGCTACATACCACACAATGAGTACAATCCATAAATAAGTACAGAAATCTGGGGGATCATTCAATGATACAAGCAACTTAATAATAATGGGAAAGGGATGAACTACATGAGAGAGACCTTAAATATCCAATACTCTAAATATATGTATGCAGTAGACTCAGCAACACATCACGGCGGAGCGACACACCGTTTAGCTCAAGTCGACATGCTGCTCTCTCCATCTGGCAAGACGACAGTACGAGAGGTTAGTCCTTCTAGGAATTGGTAAATTTTCATCTTCTTGACAGTTGACAGCATATTTAAACTGGTGGTTCGGAACAAGCATTTTATCACGAAATACTTTTATGAGCCACCAAATTTCACTACGTAGGCCACGTAAATTTAAAGAGAGTACATTCCTACTTCTAGTTGGTCCGGCGAGAGACCTTTTCACCTGGCAAGGATGCCAACATAATCTATGGGTCCCCCTCTTAGAGTATGTAACAGGTATATGTACGTGTACGGAGTAGTACTCCGACCGTACACGTACAACCCTTGTACACGCCACATAGGGGGCTTTTTCCTATTTATATAACATGCAATCGATGGCCCGAAAGGGTATGCATCGTTCCACCAAACTTCAACATGGTATCAGAGCCATCCTCTTCCTTGCTCTAGTTGCCGCAAAACCCTAAAATCGCCGCCGGCACAGTTAGTGCTGCCGCCGCACGCTGTCGCCGCCGCATCAAGAACCACGACCACGACCTAAAACCTAAGATCCGCCTCCGCCTTAGCTTGTGCCTCCGCTGCTCCTCGCCGCCGCCGCCCACTGTCGTTGCTGCATCAATACCAAGACCCTCTGCTGCCGCACATGTGCCACCGCATCGAGATTTCTACGACCGAACCCAAGATGAAAATCGCCGTCGCCGCACCGGATTCCACGTCTCGTGCCGCCGCCACATCTAAAACCCTAGATCGCCATGTCATCATCGACATCATCCGCCACGGTTCTCGCTGCAGCGCTCGGGTCTCCGCCCTCGCAGCTGCTTACACGTGAAAATGCGCTGATCTGGAAGGCCCTTGTCATCCCGGCTCTTCGAGCTGCCCGCGTTCTTGGTCTTTTTAGGGAACGAGGAGGCACCAGAGAAGATCTTGGAGACAGGGGACATCAACAAGAAGAAGGTGACCATCGAAAACCCCGAGTATGCTGCCTAGATCTCTCGCGACCAGTAGGTGCTCCGCTGGATTCTCAACACCCTCTCTCCCGATGTGCTCACGCATGTCGTGGGGCTTGAGACCTCAGCCGAGGCATGGGTTGCCATCAATGCCCATGTGTCCTCCGTGTCCAAGACCAGGTGCAGCAGCTGCGCTCTGCCCTCAATGATACCCGCAAGGACGATCTCCCCACCGACAAGTACTTTGCTAAGATGGAAGCTATTTCTTCTGAATTGACTACTGCAGGAAAACCTCTCGACGCCGACGAGCTGATCTGGTACATCCTCAATGGCGTCGGCAGTCACTACAACACCCTCCGCACCGCCGTCAACGCCAACTCCAGCACCACTCTCGACGACCTGCTCACTCAGGTCCAGGAGTATGATCGCATGCACAAGACCGAGGAGGGCTTCACCTCATCGGCCAACGTGGCGCGCCGTGGTGGTACAACCCCGCGTGGGCCTGACCATTCGCGCCAGGATGACTGGCCTCGCCAGGAAGACCGCCCTCGTCAGTCGCGCTATGATGAGCGTTCGCGCTATGATGATCGGGGCCGTGGTGATGACCGCGGCCGACACGACTACCGCGATCCTCGTGATTATAACGACCATCGCGATGATCAGGGTTGCCGCGATGGTGGCGGCTACCAAGGGCACCGGTATGATGATGAGCGCCCTCGTCGTCACGATGATGAAGATCGGCGTGGTGGAGGTGGGCGCGGCAGGCGTGACCGCCAGCCCACTCCCTACATCAATACCACATGTCAGATATGCAACATCCACAGGCACCCCACTCGTGACTGTTGGTGGTGCTGCAGCGATGATCCCCGTGGTGATGGAGACCGCAGGTAAAAAGGTGCCAACTTCACGGGAGTAGACACCAACTGGTTCTATGACACTGGCGCCACCAACCACGTTACAAGCGAGATGAGCAAGCTCCACATGCATGATAAGTATAATGGTCAGGATCATGTTCACATCGCTCAAGGCACATGTATGCACATTATTAACATTGGTCAATCAGTTTTGCGCACCTCACATAATTATTTTAATCTTCATGATATTTTACATGTTCCAAGTGCATCTAAAAGTCTTCTATTTGTCCATCGTTTTACCCTTGATAATCATGTTTAATTTCATCCCTTCTTCTTTTTGATCAAGGACCAAGCAACACGACAAATTCTATTTAAAGGCCCCTGCCATGGAGGACTTTATTCCTTGATGCCCATCTCTACTGAGTCCTCCAAGCATGCATTCATCACAATAAAGCCGTCATCATCTACATGGCATCGTCGCTTAGGACATCTATCTTTGTTTATCATTTAACAAGTTCTTAGAAGAAATAAGATCGCTTAGACTCTACAAACTACTCCATATATATGTGATTCTTGTCAGTTAGCTAAGATTCACCAGTTGCCATACCCCATCTCCACCAGTAGATCCACTGTTCCTTTTGAGCAAGTCTTCTCTGATGTATGGGATCCTGCACCTGTTTCTGTTGGAAAACATGCCTATTGTGTAAGCTTCATTGATGACTATAACAAGTTTGTTTGGATCTATTTGCTTAAAAAACATTCTGATATTTATCAAGCCTTTCTTAATTGGCAAAATTATGTTGAGCGTAAGTTTGATAGGAAAATTGTTACTATGCAAACTGATTGGGGGGGGGGGCGAGTATGAGAAACTCAATGCTTTGTTTCAAACGGCTGGTATTGTTCATCATGTTTCATGCCCACATGCCCACCAACAAAATGGTCCTGCTGAGATGAAACAATGTCATATTGTTGAAGTTGGTTTTGTTTTGCTTGCTAATGCCTCCATGCCTCTCAAATACCGGATGAAGCTTTCCTCACAGCCACGTTTCTCATAAATTTACTTCCTAGCAAAGTAATAAATCTCAAATCTCCCACTGAACGTCTTCTACACATCTCAACCAATTATGATGCTCTTCGAACTTTTGGATGTGCTTGTAGGCCCAATCTTCGTCCATACAACACTTGGAAGCTTGCTTTTCGTTCAAAATGGTGTGTTTTCCTTGGCTATAGTCCTCTTCACAAGGGCGTTAAACGCTTAGATGTCTCCACGGGCCACATCTATATATCTCGTGATGTAGTCTTTGATGAGAATGTCTTTCCCTTCCATGAACTTCATCCAAATGCTAGTGCCCTTCTCAAAAAGGAAATCCTTCTACTTCCATCCTCCACTCCATCTGAGGTTGCACAAAATAATGATGAACATATGTCTACTATTGTGCCTGTTTGTGTTCCTTCTGGTTATGATCCGCAGGTAGATGCAGCAGCAGGCGAAAACTCTGGTGCAAATGATGCTACACAGCTCTCGGAATCATCTGATGATCTAATCTCACAAGATGACGAAACCGGCGCAGACACCGAAGAAGATTCAGGGGAACATTCCACTGCAGGCACCGATCTGGTGCAGGTCCTCCTAGGACACCACGTGGTCCTAGGGCCTCGTGCTCCGCGCCGGTCCAGGATACGATAAACCCACTTAGTTTTTTGGTCCCAGGGCCTCGTGCTCCACCTAGTTTTGAATATCCCGATGCTCCTAGTCACATCTGCAGGCTTGATAAGGCTCTTTATGGATTAAAGCAGGCTCCTCGTGCATGGTATTCAAGGTTGAGTGCAAAATTGCAAGAGTTTGGTTTTATTCCCTCCAAGGCTGACACTTCCTTGTTTTTCTATGACAAGTCTGGAGTTAACATCTTTGTTTCAATTTATATTGATGATATCATTGTAACAAGTTCCTCTAATGCTGCTATTTCTATCCTGCTCAAGGACCTCACTGCTCATTTTGCTATCAAAGATTTGGGAGATCTTCATTACTTTCCTAGTATGGAGGTCACTCGCACACATGATGTATTGCTTCTTACTCAGCAAAAATATGCTCATGACGTCCTCACTAGAGTTGGTATGCTGGAATATAAGTCGGCCCCAACTCCTGCTATCTCTACGTCCGAGCCATTATCTCTGCATGAAGGTACTCCTCTTGGTCCTGATGATAGCTCTCAGTATCGCAGTATTGTTGGTTCTCTTTAGTACCTCACCCTTACACGGCCAGATCTGTCATTCTCTCTCAATAAGGTTTGCCAATACCTTCATGCTCCCACCACAACTCATTGGACTATTGCTAAACGCATTCTTCGCTATGTTAAAGACACATCTCAGCTTGGTATTACATTCAGGAGGTCCTCATCTACACTTCTCAGTGCTTTTTCAGATGCTGATTGGACAGGTTGCCTTGAGGATCGCCGCTCCACTAGAGGTTTTGCTATTTTTATAGGTCTGAATCTGGTGCCCTGGAGTGCCAGAAAGCAAGCCACTATATCTCGTTCTAGTACAGAGGCGAAATACAAAGCTCTTGCTAATGCAACTAAAGAGTTAATATGGGTTGAAGCTGTTCTTCGTGAACTAGGTGTGACGCTCCGTGAGAAGCCTTGTTTATGGTGTGACAATCTGGGGGCCACATTCCTCTCTGCCAATCTAGTGTTTCATGCCAGGACTAAATATATTGAGATTGATTATCACTTTGTTCGTGAGTGTTGCTAGTAACAATCTTGATATCAAGTTTATCTCCACCAAGGACCAAATAGTTGGTGGCTTTACCAAACCTCTTGATGTAAAATCTTTAGATGAGTTTAAGCTTAAAACCTCTCCCGTGGTTTAGATTAAGGGGGATGTTAGAGTATGTAACAGGTACGTGTACGTGTATGGAATAGTACTCCGACCGTACACGTACAACCCTTGTACACGCCATATAGGGGGCTTTTCCCTATCTATATAACATGCAAACGATGGCCCGAAAGGGTATGCATCGTTCCACGAAACTTCAACACCCCACCTTCTTAGGCGTTTTTACAATTTCTCATGAAGATATGCATTTCGCCTACTTGTTTTTTACTTTGATACTTGTGGTTTCTAGATTTGGTTCGGCTGTGTGCATCTTAGCTATGCGGAGGCTGAGTGTAATGCTTAATTTAAGAAATAAAATGCCCTTTATCGAAAAATTTGTGACTTCTATGATAAGTTTTTGCGGGAATTAAACATCTTATACAACAACTTAATCATATTTGAAAACTATACTTCATGGTGGAATTATTATCGATCTAGAATGATTATGTAATCGAATTATAACATAAGAACTTTATGCATACTAGGGTGTACCTAAGCAAGTAATTAAGGAAGATTATTGCTGACAAACAATATTAAATCTAGTTGGTTTTCTGGTTCATTTGTGCCCCTAGTTATTATATTTAATTTATGTTTTCAAATATTTTATGTAGTTGTTTTGAGACATTCTTAGTCCATTTGACACACATTATAAATGGGTTTTTGAGGGTTAATTGGATTCATGCCACTACAACTTCCAAAACTTGGAAATATGCCATTACAAAAAATGAAGTTGGAAAAATTCCACTACAACTTTCTCATACCTCTACATATGCCATTTTCTCTAATACCGAACCATATACTGCCCTTATACTCTTATATTATATGTACCTTTACACGTGACTATTACCAAACTCGAACAATTCCCCACCCGATTCACGAAGCAGGAACCACATCCATCCCCCGCTGTCACTCACACGTATGAACCCAAGTGCGGCGGTGGCGGCAGGAAGCATGCCTAACGAGGAGGCAGCATACGGAGGCGGGTGTCCGGGTTCAACGTGGTGACGCCATGGCTAGAGGGAGCCTTCGTGGGTGGGCAAGCTGCTGATTCCCGCGGATGGAGTACTAACTAGGGCAGTGGACGGCCTGGCGTGTAGAATGTACGCCAAGAAGATGAGCAGCAGCACTGCCAAGAAGATGAGCAGTTGAGAACCAGTTAATTAATCATTGGGCTTGGTTAAGCTAATTAAATTGGATCGAGCAGCTAGTTTTGAGAGATGGAGAAGAAGTACGTTGTGGCAAAGTCATGATTGGAGACCGGCTTGAGAGGCTACATGTGACAAGGATCATCGGTGCACACTATTAATCAATGTATAATTTTGTTTTGCATCTAGATGACATGGCTAGTAGGGCCAAAATTAGTCATGAGCGTAGTATGGTCAATACGGAAATACATAGTGAAATACATGCATTTGTTGAACCGTTATCCTTCTATAAGTGATGAAAATGACACTAGTAGAAAGAGGGCCTTTGGTCCAGCGCCCAAATTTCATTGGTCCCGGTTTGTTTCCGTAATCGGGACCAATGCAAGGCACCGGTCCCGGTTCATGCCGCCAGGGCATTGGTCCCGGTTCATCTGTAAGCATTGGTCCCGGTTTGTGGCACGAACCGGGACCAATGACCTCGCGACGCACACGTGGCTCTCTGCGAGGCATTGGTCCCGGTTCATGCCACGAACCGGGACCAATGACCCCGCGACGGTCAGCAGTCCAGGATTTAATGTAAAAATTTTTTGCGGGTAAGGAATTAATGTAAATTAATTCGGCGCAGAAATTAATTCGAGGTAGAAATTGAATCGATCACTATTTTTGAACAAATCTTTCACGAATTAATCGAGACAAAGGTCTAAATTGAGACATTTTATTATTCGACCACAAATTTTTCCATACAAATAAAGATGCGACTTTATAATTTTCTAGTCGACAACACTTTCGCTGCCGCTGTCCTCCGAGCCGTTGTCCTCCGTGCCGCCGGCTTCCTCGTCGTCGTCGGATCTCCACGATTTCAGCGTTGTTCGGGAGACGGAGCTCGTCTGCGCGCATAGCGGCGTCGATGGCGGTATAGATGGTCCGTCCAGGGACGGACCAGAACAACCCCCGCCCTTCTTGGTTGAGGCGATCCGGGTGCACCAGGCGCCCGTCCACGAAACGGTTGCCAAGCTTGGCCTTCCGCTCCTTCTTGAACAGCCGGGGCCAATACTCGCTGCCCGCCGCGTACCGGGGCAACGCCCTAATACACGCGGGTAGTTGGCGGCGACGCTCCGCGATGACGTACTCCATCTCGTATCCGCAGGGGTTAAGGAGCGGAGCCACCGGCACACCCCCCTCGCTGATGCGAAATCCGGCGGGAAGGGTCGTGCGCGGCGGCGCGAGGATGCCGTAGATCGCAAACTGTGCCGCCTCGTAGTGGTTGAGCGTAGGCACCTCCATGACGGTGCAGTGGAGATTGGAGAGGGAGGGGAGGCGAAACGACGGCGCGGTGGAGAGGTAAAGTGGTGGGGTGGAGAGGGACTGCAGAGAGGCAGAGGCGGTGGAGAAAGCGAGCGCTGTGGCCTCATATTTATGCACGGGGACGACGAAGCGACGAAGGCATTGGTCCCGGTTATTGCCACGACCCGGGACCAATGCCCCTCCCGCGCGACACGTGGCGGCCCAGCAGCGCGCCCCCCACCGAAGTCATTGGTCCCCGGTCGTGCCATCAACCAGGACCAATGACCTGGGTCGGGTGCGAGCTGCTGGGCCGCCACGTGTCGCGCGGGAGGGGCTTTGGTCCCGGTTCGTGGCAATAACCGGGACCAAAAACCCTCCCTGGCTATATATAAGCCCAGCCCTTTGCCCACCAAATTTTGCTGGATTGTGTGTGAGGAGTGGGTGCTAGCTTTTTTTTCTTTGATTGCACACAAGGTGTTCGGCGAAATGTCCGAGCATGGATGCGATGGATGTATGGCGACCGACACCATTCCGATTTTATTGCAGGCCTCCATAAATTTATCGATTTGGCTAAGGCAAACAAAGTGGGTAATTTTATGCCTTGTCCCTGCGTCGACTGTCGGAACGTGGCGGAGCACTCTGCCCTGAGAATCCTTCAAAGCCATCTGCTTCAGAGAGGTTTCATGCCCGAATATTATTGTTGGGCCATGCACGGAGAAAGAGGGGTTAGGCTGGAAGAAAATGAAGAAGAGGAGGATGATGACAACTATCCTATGTCCCCTGAAAAATACGGTAATACTGCAATGGAAGACAATGAAGAAGAGGGAGGCGGCAATGAAGAAGAACAACGCGCATCAGATGAGCCCGCTGATGGTCTTGGTCGGGTCATTTCTGATGCAAAGCAACAATGTGATACAAAAAGGGAGAAGCTTAAGTTGGAGGCCATGCAAAAGGATCACAAAAAGTTGTTGTACCCAAATTGCGAAGATGGCAGCACAAAGCTCGGTACCACACTTGAACTGCTGAAATGGAAGTCAGAGACTGGCTTATCTAACAAGGGATTTGAGAAGTTACTGAAAATAATGAAGCCGAAGCTTCCAAAGGATAACGAGCTGCCCGAGACAACGTACGAAGCAAAGAAGACTATCTGCCCTCTAAGATTAGATGTGGAGAAGATACATGCATGCATTAATGACTGCATCCTATACTGCGGTGAGAAGTACGAGAATATGGATAAATTCCCGGTATGCAATGCATGTCGATACAAGATCAGACAAGATGACTCTGGTGATGTTGAGGGCGATGACGAGCCCTCCAGGAAGAGGGTTCCTGCTAAGGTTATGTGGTATGCTCCTATAATACCACGGTGTAAACGTCTGTTCAGAAATAAAGAGCATGCTAGGTTGTTGCGATGGCACAAAGAAGAGCGTAAAAAAGACGGGAAACTGAGACACCCTGCCGATGGGTCGCAGTGGAGAAACATCGAGCGAAAGTACTCGAACTTTGCAGGTGACGCGAGGAACTTATGGTTTGGTCTAAGTACAGACGGCATGAATCATTTTGGGGAGCAGAGTTGTAGTCACAGCACCTGGCCAGTGACTCTATGTATCTACAACCTTCCTCCTTGGTTGTGCATGAAGCGGAAGTTCATTATGATG
This sequence comes from Avena eriantha, assembly GCA_910589775.1. Taxonomy (NCBI): domain Eukaryota; kingdom Viridiplantae; phylum Streptophyta; class Magnoliopsida; order Poales; family Poaceae; genus Avena; species Avena eriantha. The sequence goes on along the minus strand of OU342744.1, from coordinate 78,471,364 downwards.
CCAGTGCTCATCCAAGGACCGAAGCAACCCGGCAACGACATTGATGTGTACCTAAGGCCATTAGTCGATGAACTTTTGCAGTTGTGGGCAGAACCAGGTGTAAAGGTGTGGGATGAGCACAAACAGGAGCCATTTGACCTACGAGCATTGTTGTTCGTAACCATCAATGATTGGCCCGCTCTTAGTAACATTTCAGGACAGTCAAACAAGGGATACAATGCATGCACGCACTGTTTAGATAATACTAAAGGTACATATTTGGATAAATGTAAGAAGGTTGTGTACCTGGGGTGTCGTAAATTTCTTCCAACCAATCATCAAGTAAGAAAGAAAGGCAAGAATTTCAACGGTGAGGCAGATTACCGGAAGAAGCCTAAGCTCCCTAAAGGTGCTGATGTATTTGGTATGGTCAAGGACCTAGAAGTAATCTTTGGAAAGGGTCCTGGCGGTCAATCTGTTCCGAAAGAACCCATTACCGGACACACGGCCATGTGGAAAAATAAATCTATATTTTGGGAGCTTGAGTATTGGAAAGACCTAGAGGTCTGTTCTTCAATCGACGTGATGCACGTGACGAAGAATCTTTGTGTGAACCTGCTAGGCTTCCTGGGCGTGTATGGGAAGACAAAAGATACACAAGAAGCATGGGAGGATCAGCAACGTATCAAAGACCCACACAACAAGCATACTGATAAAGGACGTAAATACTTAAGTAGCTACGCTCTTACCAAAGCAGAGAAGGAAATCTTTTTTGAAGTCCTTTACAGTATCAAGGTCCCGGCTGGCTTCTCGTCAAATATAAAGGGAATGATAAATATGGCAGAGAAAAAATTTCAGAACCTGAAGTCTCATGATTGCCACATGATTATGAGACCGCTGCTTCCGGTTGCATTGAGAGGGCTTCTACCGGAAAATGTTCGATTAGCCATTGTGAAGCTATGTGCATTCCTCAATGCAATATCTCAGAAGGTAATCGATCGATAAAGTCTGGAAAGGCTACAGAAGGATGTGGTCCAATGTCTTGTCAGCTTTGAGTTGGTGTTCCCCCCGTCCTTCTTCAATATTATGACGCATCTCTTAGTTCACCTAGTCGATGAGATTTACATTCTCGGTCCTGTATTTCTGCACAATATGTTCCCCTTCGAGAGGTTCATGGGAGTCTTAAAGAAATATGTTCGTAACCGTGCTAGGCCAGAAGGAAGCATCTCCAAGGGCTATGGAACAGAGGAGGTCATTGGGTTCTGTGTAGACTTTCTTCCTGACCTTAAGCCGATTGGTGTTCCTGAATCACAGTATGAGGGGAGACTGAGTGGAAAAGGCACGCTAGGAAAGAAAGCAATGATATTTAGGAACGGACATTCTTTGAATCAAGCACACTACATAGTTCTCCAAAGTTCTACCTTCGTCGCTCCGTATATCGAGGAACACATGAATGTTGTACGCTCCAAGTTCCCGGGGAAGGATGACTACTGGATGAAAAAAATCACATGGAGACTTTCGGCACTTGGTTGCAATTACATCTCATGAATGACACCACTATTGGAGATCAGCTCTACTTGTTGGCCGCGACACCATCTGCGACTGTATTGACTTTCCAAGGGTACGAGATAAATGGGAATACATTTTACACGATTGCCCAAGATAAAAAGAGCACCAACCAAAACAGTGGTGTCCGCTTTGATGCAACATGCGAGAATGGGAAAAAGGACACATACTATGGTTACATAGAGGAGATATGGGAACTTGACTATGGACCTACTTTTAAGGTCCCATTGTTTCGGTGCAGTTGGGTCAACATGAATGGAGAAGGGGTAAAGGTAGACCAGCTGTATGGAATGACAACAGTGGATCTCAAGAATCTTGGTTACAGAGACGAACCATTCGTCCTAGCCAATGATGTGGCTCAGGTTTTTTATGTGAAGGACATGTCCTCTAGACCGCAAAAAAGAAAAAAAATAAGGAAACGAATACATCAGACGATGAGCCCTGGCGTCACATAGTTCTTTCAGGGAAAAGAAACATCGCGTGAGTCGAGGACAAGACAGACATGTCAGCAGATTATGATAAGTTTGATGAAATTCCGCCCTTCACCGTGAAAACTGACCCAAGCATCCCGTTAAGCAAAGAAGATGCTCCATGGTTACGTCCTAAGAAGCGATCATAGGCAAGGGATCGACATACGCAACGAAGGATTCATATCCTAAACCCTAAACCCTATGTAAATCTATGTAATGTATGGAAACTTTATGTGATGTATGGAAACTTTATGTGATGTATCGAAACTTTATGTAATGGAGTCTTTCACGGGCTTGCAGGGAAATTTTTCCGAGGCGGAGCTTCCGAAGATGCCGTAGGGCGTGTGCACCAACGACATCTTCGAGAAGCTCTGCCACGGGAGATTTCCCAACCCTCCATCCATGGGGATGAAACTCTCTCTACCTATGTTGGCTTGTTGAGCTGCTTGCCATGGCGTATCGATGGTCCTTTTATAGGCACGTCGCCGCTTCTACTTTGTCTTGTTCCTCCGACAGGGCGTTGTGCGCTACATGCTTTATCTCATCGAGCAGTGCGTCCTTATCCCGCCGACAGCTTTAGTCTCGGTTGCACCCACCAGCCGGGACTAAAGGTTACCCACACGTCCTTATCCCACCGGCATCTTTAGTCTCGGTTGCACCCACCAGCCGGGACTAAAGGTTATCCACGCGTCCTTATCCCGCCGACAGCTTTAGTCTCGGTTATACCCACCAGCCGGGACTAAAGGTTACCCACGCGTCCTTATCCCACCGACAGCTTTAGTCTCGGTTGCACCCACCAGCCGGGACTAAAGTTTACCCACGCGTCCTTATCCCACCGGCATCTTTAGTCTCGGTTGCACCCACCAGCCGGGACTAAAGGTTACCCACGTGTCCTTATCCCGCCGACAGCTTTAGTCTCGGTTGCACCCACCAGCCGGGACTAAAGGTTACCCACACGTCCTTATCCCACCGACAGCTTTAGTCTCGGTTGCACCCACCGGGACTGAAGGTTACCCACGCGTCCTCATCCCACCGGCATCTTTAGTCTCGGTTGCACCCACCAGCCGGGACTAAAGGTTACCGTTTCAAACTATATTCAAAACGGCGGGCATGAAGCTTCTTAGCCCGGGGCTGAGCCTTGCTGAACTTGAAGTGGATCTCTGATGAAATAGCATGTTGTGAACCTATAAATGATTTTTTAAAAAATTCACAAGCATTATATCATGTACTTGTAGTTCAAATCTTGACAACCTCCTACCGATTCGGCAGGAATTTGTCTTTTTCATGAGGGATGGACAGAAAGGTTATAGATACACCGGTTGGGAAATTGTCCATATAAGGTGGTATAGTATTTTTGAAAAATGGTTTGGTACCAATGCCAAACTTTAATTTGGTGGTTGCTTCACAGAACACCCCGATTTCGGCACCTCAAAAATGGAAATTGGCTTTTTCGTGTGTCGAAAGGGAAAACTTCCTCCCGCAACATCGTAAGCCATCCCAAGATGCACACGTGTGCACAATATGGGCACATTATCACAAACTATGCCCTGATTCTAGCCATAACATTGGTGGTTTGACCTAAATGCCATGAAACCTCGAACATGATAGGTCATTTTGTGAAGGATTTTTTATGATGTTTGCAATTTTTCAAGTTCAATATTTTTCCTTGCAACCGTGACACATAATATGACACCACGCGAAGGTTTCACATTGTTTCGATCATTTTTGAATTTCTTATGCCCGTTTCAAACTATATTCAAAACGGCGGGCATGAAGCCTCTTAGCCCGGGGCTGAGCCTCGCTGAACTTGAAGTTGATCTCTGATGAAATAGGATGTTGTGATCCTATAAATCATTTTTTTAAAAATCACAAGCATTATATCATGTACTTGTAGTTCAAATCTTGGCAACCTCCTGCCGATTCGGCATGAATTTGTCTTTTTCATGAGGGATGGACAGAAAGGTTCCAGATACACCGGTTGGGAAATTGTCCATATAAGGTGGTATAGTATTTTTGAAAAATGGTTTGGTACCAATGCCAAACTTTAATTTGGTGGTTGCTTCATAGAACACCTCGATTTCGGCACCTCAAAAATGGAAATTGGCTTTTTCGTGTGTCGAAAGGGAAAACTTCCTCCTGCAACATCGTAAGCCATCCCAAGGTGCACAATATGGGCATATTATCACAAACTATGCCCTGATTCTAGCCATAACATTGGTGGTTTGACCTAAATGCCATGAAACCTCGAACATGATAGGTCATTTTGTGAAGGATTTTTTATGATGTTTGCAATTTTTCAAGTTCAATATTTTTCCTTGCAACTGTGACACATAATATGACACCACGCGAAGGTTTCACATTGTTTCGATCATTTTTGAATTTCTTATGCCCGTTTCAAACTATATTCAAAATGACGGGCATGAAGCTTCTTAGCCCGGGGCTGATCCTCGCTGAACTTGAAGTGGATCTCTGATGAAATAGCATGTTGTGAACCTATAAATGATTTTTTTTAAATTCACAAGCATTATATCATGTACTTGTAGTTCAAATCTTGGCAACCTCCTGCCGATTCGGCAGGAATTTGTCTTTTTCATGAGGGATGGACAGAAAGGTTCCAGATACATCGGTTGAGAAATTGTCCATATAAGGTGGTATAGTATTTTTGAAAAATGGTTTGGTACCAATGCCAAACTTTAATGTGGTGGTTGCTTCACAGAACACCCCGATTTCGGCACCTCAAAATTGGAAATTGGCTTTTTCGTGTGTCGAAAGGGAAAACTTCCTCCTGCAACATCGTAAGCCATCCCAAGATGCACATGTGTGCACAATATGGGCACATTATCACAAACTATGCCCTGATTCTAGCCATAACATTGGTGGTTTGACCTAAATGCCATGAAACCGCGAACATGATAGGTCATTTTGTGAAGGATTTTTTATGATGTTTGCAATTTTTCAAGTTCAATATTTTTCCTTGCAACTGTGGCACATAATATGACACCACACGAAGGTTTCACATTGTTTCGATCATTTTTGAATTTCTTATGCCCGTTTCAAACTATATTCAAAACGGCGGGCATGAAGCTTCTTAGCCCAGGGCTGAGCCTCGCTGAACTTGAAGTGGATCTCTGATGAAATAGCATGTTGTGAACCTATAAATGATTTTTTTTAAAATTCAAAAGCATTATATCATGTACTTGTAGTTCAAATCTTGGCAAACTATATTTTGTTAATGCAATTTTAATTGTAAATAGTACAATTGTATAGTTCAAATAAAAATATTTGAAAACAAAAAATGTTTTTGATTAGTTATTTAAATTGAAGCACTTTTCCTGTTAAAAGTTTTTTAAAATTCCAAATAAATAATCATCTTAAATTGAAACATCTTATTAATTAAAGAAGAAACAAATTTGAAAATGGCGGGAAGACCAAAGGTTTGCCAAAATCTGAAAAAACGGGTCAACGATCCCGATTCGTCCCACGAACCGGGACCGATGATCCCTGGATGCGCGCGCTGCCATTAACACGCCTTTGGTCCCAGTTGTTGGCACGAACCGGGACCGTTGATCCTTTGGTCCCGGGTGGTAGGACTAACCGGGACCAAAGGCCGTGCACGTGGCAGCACAGCAACGCTCGTGCCCCAGACCTTTGGTCCTGGTTGGTGGCACGAACCGGGACCATTGGTCCTTTGGTCTCGGTTATTCGGATGACCCGGGACCAATGGTCTGTACAGTTAACAGCCCCGGCCTTCCTCCTCCCGAACTCCCCCCAATTCACAGAGCACATCGACGCGCGGCTAAGGAAAATTTGCGGCGGAGCAAAATCACGCCGGCAGGCTGCCCAAATCCAGAGCGGCCGCTTGACGCCGCCGACGCCCGCTGCCGCCGCGCCACCACCGTCTGAGGAATCGACCGCGCACGCTGGAAATCGACGCCACGGTCACCGTCTACTCCGACTCCGGCCGTCGCGGTTGCCGCTGCTTTCGAGCTCCTCCGGCCTCGTCGAGCCGTCCATCGTCTTCGTGGTGAGCCGCTGGTCCTCCAGGACCTCTCCTTTCTCTCTCTCTTGCTCCACCACCGTCTGTCGCCGAGCGCCACTGTCCGCCGCCATCGGCCGCCGTCGCAGACGACGCTCCGATGGCCAATAAGGGGCGGCGCGACCATCGTTAGCTTCCTCGCAACGCGCTCGTTCGAACCCGACCTTCTGCGCGTTCCAGCAAGCACTCTAGTGCCGCTAACCACCATCGGCCGACGTGCCCTCCGGCGAGCCCATGTGGTGCCAAGGTGGCGCTCATGTGGCGCCCTAACGTGGGCGTCGAGTAAGCTCTGCCAGCGTGGCAGCCCGACGTGGCCCTGGCCCCACTAGTCAGTCACTGTGGGTAGGCAGTGCATCTGTGAGAAAAGGTTCCCGGCCTTAGGTAACGTCAGCCTTTACCTATGCTGACGCAATAAAAGTTTAATATTTGTTTAAATAATTTCAGAAAAGAGTTTAATCTTATAAATTCAATAACTAATTATTTCTAAGTCATAAAAATATGTATAATATATCAAAATGTTCAGAAAAATGATATCTACACAATAGACTCATAATCATGCATTGTTCAACAACTTTAATTACAAGTTTAATAAGAGATTGAAATCAACCCCTCGTAGGTGATTTCGGGGTCTCTCCTGTACTAGGATTTGGACCATTCGGATCCCACTTAAATTGCCAAGCATGCCTTAGGGTTAAATTTCAACTATGTTTAACTTGTCATATCATTATCGATGCCATGTGTTGATTGTTTAACTTGCAGATACTATGGATCCAACACATCAGGAAAACATCCTCTAAGGGATGATCTGCGAAAATGAAGATATCGATATCGATGTCGCGAGTGAGTTTCTGAACGATTCCGGTCAGGGAGATGAGTCTCTCAACCGAGGAGACAGCTCCGGTGAGGTAGAAGCCGAAGCTTGGGACAGGGGAGAAGCCGATAAGGAAGAAGGCGATGGCTCTGGCGGAACCTTAAATCTCGCAAACACCGGCGAGGTGTATATATGTATTTTTGTAATTAAAATGCTGTTGTCTATATATACATGCATATATTAACACTCTTTCTTCTTTTAGCCCTACGGATCGAGAACTTCTTCCGTAAGAACGAAACGAGGCCCAACAAAAAAGTTGGATGACACTGTGAGGTCTAGGATCGACGTGGTCGGTGTAGATGGCGAACCGCAAGCTCCCGTCGATGTCGCAAGAAAATTTGTCAAGCAATGCGGAGTTCTTGTGAGGGAGTACATCCCGATAACCGTTCAAGAATGGAATCGGCCAAGCGGCGGTGGAGTCCCGTATGTCGGCGACAACGCCAAAGATAAGCTTTTTGACAAGCTCATGACTAATTTCCTCCTGCCGGAACCAGATGTGACTCCAGATGAGGTGGAGAGATCAAGAAGGGAGCTTGTGCAAAGAGTCAAGAAGTTTGCTCTCAGCAAGATGGCCGATGCATTCAAGAACTGGAAGAAGAAACTGTACCATAACTTTGTCAAGGTAGAGAAGACTCCGAATTTCGATGAAGCCGGCTATGCTAAGTTACGACACCAGTGGGAGGATTTTGTGAACTACAAGACATCGGAGAAAGCTAAGGAAAGGTCTAGGATAAATACGGAGAACGCTGCTAAGAAACTATACCATCATAACATGGGGCCTGCTGGCTACGCCGGTTGCATGCCTAAGTGGGATGCACTTGAGGTTAATTACATAGCTGTCGGGATCAGACCAGAGCCCGCAACATGGGCACCACGGGCGAGAAACTGGTTTTACGGCCATGGGGGCACGTTGGACAAAGAAGGGAGGGCAATATATAATCAGAAACACAAAGATGATCCCCTACTGCCCATCGACGATATTAGAAATGCAGTAAATGATGTTGCAGCAGGACGGTTCGTTCCCGATAGAGAGAACGACGAGCTCACACGGGCCCTCAAAAATCCTGAACACGACGGACGAGCACGAGGCACACCAGGCTCGAAGTCGTGGAAGGTTGCCTTCCCCCCGAAAATGAAGAGATATCCCGATAAAAGCCATCAGAGGAGAAAGAAAAAGGAGGCAGCTGAGAAAGCGGTCGCTGCAGACCGGCTGCGTAATGTAGAAGAACTATTAAAGCGGCACCAGGATCAACTCGACATACTTAGCCAGCAAGGTACTAGCGGCCAATCTCAGCGGCACGTGGTAGAAGCTGCATTCGAGGGTACCGGCGCCCCATCGAATAAGAAAAGCAGCGTCGCTTCCACGCAGCTCCATGATGTTGATGATGATGTACCGACGACATCTCCTCCTAAACGCTACCCAGTGGATGATATCACGGAGACAACAGCTTGTGAGCTAAAGGTGCAGGCTAAAGATATCGGCATGGCGGTACCAATTGGGCCTAACCCAACTTGGCATTGCAGACCGGTTCCAAAAGGGTACGCTGTCGTCACGGTGGATGAGGTGAAGGAAGATTTTGAGGAGCTGAAGCTAGACCACCCTGCAGGGAAAGATATGGAGCTGACTCAACTAGGAGAAGCCAAAGGGGGTACTATTCTATGGCTAAAGGAGCCCATCATGCTTCCAAATTATGTGCCGCCAAGGACACCCACTCCTCAGAGCAGCAATCCACCTTCGCCGCCACCTCACCATTCTCCAGCGCAACCGTCGCCTTCACCGCCTCACCGCTCAGCGCAACCGTCTCCATCGCCGCCTCAGCCATCTCCACCGCCGCGTCAGCCGTTTCCGTCCCCTGAGCCTCAGAGACAAAAGCGGAAGTATACTAAGGGGGGGCAGCACCACCAGCAGCAGCAAGAGCACGTTCTGATCACCGAAACGTAAGCAATCGCCCCTCCCAAGAGTACCTCATCAGAATATGAAGAAGCTACCTTGTAAGAAGACATATGAGGAAACTGATGCGGCCGCAGCTGCCCATTATGAAAAGTGGAAGATTGACATGGCTAACAAGAAAAAGCCGATAGAGGCATTTTTCCCGGTCATCGCAGAAGATAAAGCCAAAGCAGCCGCACTTAAGATTCAGCTTCACCAACCCATAGCACTCACATCAGACTATAATCGCTCTATTACCAAGTCGGCTGAGGCAAAAGAGCGAAGAGTCGGGAAAGAAGTTGCCCAGCTTGGACAACAGAAAAATCAATCGATCGAACCGCTCAAAAGTGTACGATACCAATGAGTGGATGATCTAGGAGCGGCATGATCGGAACATTGATCCGGAGTTTGCTCGACTGTACGGAGAAAAAGCCCAATTATATGGACTGTCTATTACTGAGTACATGAGCCGTATGCATGAGTTCGAGGGGTACCAAGAAACAGCATACGTGTACCAGTACGGGGCTCCTCTCGTCAAACCCGACTTAGTCAAAGATCTACCAACAAAAATGCGAAGATTGCATAAATGGTACATCCAAGCCTGTGCTGATTCCAAAAACTGGATCTATGCTGCATATAAGCACCACCATTACGGTCATGGAGATGGCTTCATACTGATTGAATTTCCAGAATTATTTCAGTTTTACCAGCGAGACGCCCTCGACAAAGCTATCGTCAGTGCCTATTGTTTGTAAGTATTATTAATTTCTGTAATTAAGTCTTTCTAGCTCATCTCATTCGTTTTTTGTATAATCTTACTAATCACTATACTAATTATATATGCAGAATGAAGATTCAAGAATGCAACAAAGGACAAATCTTTGACCTTAGGTTTGTTGACTGTAATTTCGTTCATGAAGTTACTCTAAAAACAAATCCCAAAGGGACAGAGGATAACTTGTTCAAAGCGTTGAAGTATTTCAGCAACAGAAGGGAAATACTATTTCCTTACAACGCTGCGTGAGTGTTACTGTCTTGTACACATTCTATTTTCGATTACTCGATATTAAGCGTATAATTGACTTGTGTTATATTTTGTTAGTGTGTCAAGCTTCCACTATATTCTTTTAATCATTTCTGTTGACACCGGAGTAGTAAAAGTCCTGGACTCGAAAAGCACACCATTAGAAAAGTGGGCGGACATACAGGAATGCCTCCAGAGGGCTTGGAAACGGTTCACCGCCAAAACTAGGGGTGTTTGGAAGCCAGAGCTTACATTTCAACCATTGCCTGTAAGTACTACTTGCTAGATCCACGCATCTCTTTGATTCTAGTTTCAATACCACCATTATCATGCTTGATTATTATTTTGATTGAACTCCGTTCTTGTAAAGTGCTTGAGGCAGGAAGCCGGGAATAACTTATGTGGATACTATGTTTGCGAGTTCATTCGCCAGACGACCAAAGAGAAGGGGGCAGACCGGAACATAAAAAAAATTGAAGTACGATAAACAATAATCACAACTTTATTTTATTACCACCAATTGTGTTTAGTTTCATTCATATATATTGATCCCTTCTTTATATTAGATCGAACGGATGCGGGACGGTCTTCTATCACAAGAACGCGTGCAAGCAATTCAAGAGGAAATTGCCGGATTCTTGTTAGAACAAGTCATAGATCCGAAAGGAGAATACTATTACCCACTTCATTTGGAAGGGTGAAGTGTATACAAGAAGTGTAAATTAGATCAAATTCGTGTGAGAGTATCGTTTGTAATTATAATATGTTTCGACCAAGAAGATGGATGAGACGGTGTATATATTTGTGATCATGCATGATGTGTAATATATATATCGTGGTTTCATTATTGATGTATATATGTAGTACCATTAAATTTATAAAAAAAATCCTGCTGTGGCAGAAAAATAGCCCGAAATCCTGCCGCGGCAGAAAAATAGCCCGAAAATCCTGCCGCGGCACAGAGACCAACGATCCCGGTTCGTGCCAAGAACCGGGACCAATGATCCACCCCCGCCCGTCTCTGGTGCTGCCACGTGGGGACCCACTGGTACCGGTTTTTCCCACGAACCGAGACCAATAATCCACCCCCCTCGTAGCTCGCCCGCCCACGTGGAGACCCATTGGTCCCGGTTCGTGCGCGAACCGGGACTAGCATTAGTCCCGAGTGATTGGTCCCGGGTTCTGGAACCGGGACCAATGACCCTTATGAACCGGGACTAGAGGCCATTTTTCCACCAGTGTGGCATACGTAGAGCTATGGGAAAATTGTAATGGCATATTTCCAACTTCAGTTTTTGTAATGGCATTTTTCCAACTTGCGAAAAGTTGTAGTGGCATGAATCCAATTAACCCTTTATAAATTTACAAATAATTTATAGCTACATGTACACCACAGGATGAATATTTTTAGCCCTACCGGGTTTTGTGGACAGAAATTCATTAAGTTCATTACGCATAAGTAAGCGAAAACAAAAAATGTGTATGGCCGTCATGCCATATTTTAACTAAATTGACATGGTGTTGGTTTTCCTTAAACTCGGTATAGACATGATACAACCTTTGTAAGTACTAACAAATTGATAAATACTACTCCTTCTGTTTACTAATGTATGCATGATCCCTCTGTTTACTTTTCAAGCTTCTTAGAATGTACCGGGCGTGGACAAATCTACTGAGAAGAAAGTATATATGTATGTATGTATGCTGGGCGATGTTATACGAGGTCAATATCCAGCTCTATATGACATTATCTATCAAAAAGGTGATACAATTGCTTCCATAATGGAATTTCCACCAAATATGACGTTCATGCTAGATTTAGTCGGACCAAGCTTGAAGCATGGAATGCTCTTCTAGAGTGGTTGGCAATGGTCGAACTGACGAAAGAGAATGACCAATTTTGATGAAACCTACATAAGAACTGAATATTCTAGGTCGATCCTACTTACAAAGCACTTGTACATTCAAATGTGCCTGGTAATAACAATTGTTTTTGGAAAATACAGGTACTTCTCAAAGGTGTCATTCTTTGCATCACACATTCAATGAGGCTTACGAAGGATAACTTGGCAAAGTGAAACTCGCGTGGAAGATATAATGTTTTTCATCACGAAGAGACAATCAAATATCTTTTCTTTTAGTGCAAGTTAACTTGTTCTGTATGGTCAGTCATCCAAGTGACTTATAAATTGTACAAACATGTAGTATTGCAAACACATCTACAATTTTTTTTGGGATAGAATTCTCATTAGGGCGGGTACCTTGGATATGTAGAAATGATATGATTTTTAATGGTAAGAATTCTCCTCATTTGGAGGTCATCTACATATGTACGTATTTCCTCTGTTCGTCGTCATCTCATTAGCGTTTGGAGAATAACGACTTATTTATGGAGGTCTACACACGATTGACAAAGGTACGAGAGAATATACCCCCCATATGGGTGGTAACATAGCCTACTAATCAACCATATATTACCTTATCTAGTTTTTATAGGTATAATTCTCATTGTTATTTTCAAATATTTTTTCACATAATTTAGCTACTTTTGGGCTTCATTCACGGTTCATATATAAAAAACTTTCCAAGGTATTTCAAAATTGTTGTGAACTTTAATACTTTTTGGAAAAAATTTAGTTACTAATTTGTATGTAAATTGTATTCTAAAATGTATCTACTTATATACTTAAAGAGTTCATATGTAAACAACATTGATAATTTATTTTATTTCTACCAAATTACTACATTTAGACATTATTTTCAAAATTTTAATGGACGTTCATCTTATCACCATAAAAACATTAGGGTTGACTCCCACGTCACTCCCACGAGCGACTGAAAGCCCCTGGCACCGCCACTAGCAACCTCCTCCCATGCCCCTTCCTCATCGCCGTTGTCGGAGGGCCTCTCCGGGTGAAGCTAGGTGGCATCGGCGGCGGTGGGGTTGCCTCTCAGACACGACGTAGACGTTCCTGCCAGCGGGGACACGGTGCCCAGGAGGGGTGCGGCAGTGTGGTCCTGCAGTAGCAGCGTGGTATCGACCTAACCCTATTTGTGTGCTTTAGGCGATGTTGTCGGGTGGTTCAATTCGTTCTCCTTTCCTAGCATGAGGTTGTGGCTTCGGTTCTGGTGGAGGAGATCGGAGCGACCTAGACATGTGGGCTGCCACCTTGGTCAATAATGGTGGCAGCCCAATTTTTCTTCTCGCGCCAAGATCATCGATAGACCCTTTTTCGGTTCTCCTCAATCCGGCGGCCACCGAGTTCCATAGTTCTCCTCCAGAGATTTTCTCGTGTTGGTGTAGGACGCTCCTGGATCGCTGGTTTGGAATGGGATCTGGTCGTGTGCGTCCGAACATCATCCCATATGGCTTCAGAGGGAACAACGCGAAGCTCCGCATTTTGATGACACCATGGGACATGTCTACTTTTATATTTCTATGGTAGAGAGAGAGGCGGAGAATGTCATGGTGGTTATGAATGAAGTACTAAATTATGGTGAAGAGTGACCTTGGATACGACGAAGTCTTTGCTGGGTGCTCAACGGTGGCACTTGAGCACTTCTATGTTGATGGTGCTCCATGATTATGCTCGATTCTTTGAGAATTCGGACTTTATTGGTTGTACCTGGAAGTGTTTAAGATATTGCTTTGAGAATTCGGACTTTCTCTAGGGTTAAAATCTAAGGTCATTGATCCGACAATGAAGGTGTTTGTGCATTGTTCCCTCCTTAGAGGTATCGCTTTTGGAGAACCACTTTGCAGTCTGAGTGTTTTATTTGGTGGTGGTTTGTGAGTTGCGGCCGCAAGTGATTGATCACTATGGCATGGCATTTTTTCTTCTTCCTTTCTTTTATTTCTAGGCTGTGTGCATCCTCAATGTTTGTTCTGGACATTTTGTTGGTGCATATGATATATGTAATTGGTATCTTCGCCATATTAATATATTCCTTTTGTCAAAAAGAAATTTGTTACAAAACTCTGATTGCCAATTTCCTTTTTTCTTTCGTGCCATTGTCTAGTTAGATTTAAATATCGTTTTATGGTATTTCATTTCATCCTATTTAATTGCCCGCAGCAGCAGGTTTCATTTGATCTAAATTGCTTTTTCTTAAATTGGATATATGTTTTGAGATAATTAATTTTTTAACCAAGTTAGTAGTTTCAGAAAAACCTTGGACTGTAGTACGTCAGAGTTGAAGAGTTAAACAATTTTGTAATATTTAATTTTTCTGAAAAGTGGAAGTACCTCCCGAGCTATAGGGAGAACATTTACAGATAAATAAAAAAATGATATAAAAGATAAATTAGAAACTTGTACAAACTCAATTTTTCTTGAAGAACATGTTAATTACTCAATAAATTCTGAAGCACAAACATGTGCACATAGTATTTCAGCCTTCGTCTACAAAAAGACGACAATGTGTGCAGCAAACTAGAGTACCGGTTACGATGGAGCAATATATTCATTCTTTGTGCAACTTATAATTAACATAGTATTTTACATAATTTTATATATCTGTAAAACAACTATGCGTTTGTTTCAAGAATGGTAATGGAAAAGTAAACGTTTACACTGCTAATGTAAATGGAATGGGCAAAAATGGAATGGGCAAAAACTGATATATATTTGCTTACTACTGTAACACTTGCACGGAAGTAGCAGCTTGTTATCTGGCAAAAAATTTGGTTTCGGCGCCGGCGTGGACCAACTTGTTATCTGGCGCCCCCAGGCCAAACCCAATCCACCGGACTCTAGCGCGGTGCCAGACGAACGAGAAGGCAATGAGGGCCAGCCCTGACACTGAGATAGACGGCTCGTCTCCCGCACGACGTCGTGTCCCGTCGATGGCCACGCGGCGGCGATATTGCTTGCTTCCTGTCATGCCCTTCTCGCGTTTTCCACTGCTTTCTACCCTTTTCTCGCTATATGTACACACGCCATCCATCGCCATTTCAGATCTATAGTCACTCTCACACCATGGCCTCTCCTCGGTTCACTCTCAGCAAAGCGTAGGCGGAGGCGCTATGGCCCTTCGACTACCCCTTTCCACCAAACTACGTCTGCCATTCGGGTCTCCTTGGAGCGCATGCTCATGCCTGAGATGGACTCCACCCATGCCTGGTGGGAGAAAGAGGAGCAGGCCTACGTCTCTCACCGTGACGACTACGGCCAGGGCTGCAGCCAGCGATTGCCGACGCGCACGCGATCGCCTGGAGAACCAGACAGGCTCCCGATGCGCCATGCACCGAGCGACGATGAGGACTAGAAGACGCCTACTATAGGGCGAATATGACTAGTATATCTATCTATTATATACTAAAAGCAATATAAGGATGTCTAACAGACACACCGCGTTAATCCACATATACTAAAATTATTTCATCCATTGATCTTACTTATAAGGGTTAAGATTTATAGATAAAAAAAGTTACATAAACCATTAGTCACGTACAACTTGTCACGTATAGGTGCAAAGCACCGGGCAATTAGAGGGATGAGCCGTCTCCATATAGGCCACGTACAAGTTTTTTGTTTAGATATATACGACACGCTACATGCATTTAGTACTACCACCAGGCCAAAAAGTATATTAGGGACCTTCCGGTGCAATTTAGATATACCTTCCATCAATAAGAAAAAATGCTCCCCCCCCCCCCCCCCCCCCCTCTCCCGCCCCTTGGCGTGGATGAATCAGAGCTAAACGTGGCAATGGTTGGCGATGTGAACCATATCCAAACTGAACCCAGTTGACAAACTTACGAAAACCAATCCAAACTAAACCATTCTCGGGTTTATTCGGGACAGGTTTCAATATTGATTTGTCTTGCTCATAGACACGGTTTTTTTTTTGAGACCGTGCTTCGTAGACAAGTTAAGCATGCAGCCCCTCCAAGATGGATATCAGTAATGCGGAGAGGCAGTTTTTTTTAGGGATAGATCGTGCCCAGGAGCATATTCCTTTGACCCTTGTTGTTAGATTTATATGGACCGCGGTCCGTGTAGACAACGTATCTCGTCTAATAAATTCTGAAATCTCAAAACCTATCTATCATAGCAGCTTGGGAGATCTGTGGGACAAAAAGTTTAGTCCCACATTCCTAGTTGGGAGAGAGTTGGACCAGCTTATAAGGTGAGTTGTTTTACTTCCACTAAGTGAGTGAGAAGAGAAGAAGTCCACGCACACTCCTCCTCCTCCGCACCCGTCTCGTCCGCCCGCGCGTCGCGTTTCATGAATCGAGTTAGAAACTCGTTTTGTGGAAGACTAAATTTTTGCTTGGTGCACCAGCTGCTGGGTACGTGTCAACATTCGTGTGCATGTTTACGCGTGTCCTTGTCTTCCACCGCGTGACGACTCGGTCGACTCACCTCCCAGGCTATAGAGCGATAGACAGACATATCTAGATGGATCTAGTTCTTTTCTCAGTCTCTCTCGCTGTGTGTTCCTCTTGCTGTGCTGCTCTCTAGGCTTCCCCATCCCGGCGGCTGCGTGCACTGCTGTTCGGGAGAGCAGGCCTCCGAAACCCCGTCTGTTGAGATCCTGCCGGGAGACGGGCGATAAGGTTTTGGGGAGCGTCTCGGCGCGACTGCTCGCCTTCGTTCTTGTGTTCTTCTTGGGCAATCGACGACCTCATCAGCACCATGAGCGACATCAACAAGGACCAAGGTGTTGCTGCGGTGACGATCTTTCCGGTCAACCTGTACGTGCTATTCTTCTCTTTGTATGCACTAGTTCTTGCTAGATTTTCAGATCTACTAGATGTGGTTATTTGGCTGCATGTGTTTAGATCTGCTAGTGCTTACATAATAATGATTTTGGTAATTAATTTCATGGGGAAATTGTCTAATAATTCAACAATCCAAAAACCTTATCTATTTAGGAAATTTTCGTCATCTGCCTTTGCTGTTTCGCTGAAACCGAGCCCTTTTACGGGTGCTAAATTTAAGAGATGGCAAGAGAAAACCCTCTTGTGGCTCACTGCAATGGGCATAGAAAAAGTTGCAGATGGCACTCCCAGAGGTCCGCTTACTCTCGAGAAAGAGAGAGCGTTCAGGGAGACCACTGTACTTTTCGTGGGCTCTGTACCCAGTGTGCTTGGGGACAAGTTGGTTTATGCATATTTGCATATCTGTGATGCCAAGGTACTATGGGATACGCTGGACGCTAAGTTCGGTGTTGCCGATGCCGGAGGTGAACTGTATGCTATGGAGCAGTTCAATGACTATAAGATGGCTAAAAACCGATCTGTAGTAGAACATGCTCATGAGCTACAGATCATGGCAAAGGAACTCGAACTCCTCAAATGTGTGCTTCCGGACAAGTTTGTCGCGGGATGCATTGTCTATAAGCTTCCCCCTTCATGGAGGAACTTTGCCACTTCTCTGAAACATCAGAGGCATGAGCTCTCTATTGAGTACCTTATTGGTTCTCTGGATGTTGAAGAGAAGGCGAGGGCAAACGGCAAACACACTAGTGGAACCGAGGGGCACTCTGCTGCCAATATGGTGCAAAAAATGCCCATAAGTCTAAGGGAAATAACAAAGTCTGTCAGACTACCAAATTTAAGAAGAAGAAGGGCATAACAAGGAAAAGAAAGAACCTTGCTGGGCGAGATTGGCTATTGGGCTCATCGTTGTGCACAAAAGAAAGGCAAGAACGGTCAGACTGGACATAGTTCTAAATCTGTCAACATGGTCATTGGGAATACTGATGCAGGAACTTCAGGTTGTGGGTACGGTAATTTATTACCTACTGTTCTTTCAGTATTTCAACCCACAGAGTGGTGGGTTGATACGGGTGCCAATGTTCATATGTGTGCTGATATTTCCATGTTCACCTCTTATTAGGCTCGAGATTCCTCAGTCGTGATGGGGAATGAGTTACATGCTACTGTTCTTAGTGCTGGCACGGTAGATCTGAAGTTTACTTTAGGCAAGATCGTGCAATTGAAAAACGTGCAACATGTCCCTTCTATAAAGAAGAATCTCGTTAGTGGATCCCGTGTTCTCAAAGATGGGTTTAAGTTGGTATTTGAGTCTAACAAAGGTGTATTGTCTAAGATGGGTTTAAGTTGGAAAAGGCTATGAATGTGGAGGCATGTTCCGTTTTTCATTGGTAGACTTCTGCGATGATGTAGTGAACCATGTTTGCACTACTGATAATGAAACTAATGTTTGGCATTCACGACTTTGTCATATTAAGTTCGGTTGTATGTCGCGGCTGAAGGAGATATGCCCTAGAAGCAAATAATAAATAGGTTTTTATTGTCATATCTCAATTAGTTTATCATAGTTTCATAGTGTGCTATAACTGTGCCAAGTAGAAACATTGGTATAGGTGTGGTATGAAACAACCAAGTCCCTAATAGCCTCTATTCATACTAGTTCATTGGTCACGAAGATGATCTGGGTTTCAAGATCATGGGCATTTATGCCGACTGACAACGAGATCATATCATTGGAGAATGATGTGGTTGGACATTCCTCGAAGGATTGCAACACGATCAAGTCATATAGTTCATTGTTGCAACAGCTATACCTAGACTCCTTCTCCTTAGACCGAGAGCTCATATTACTCACTGTTTCCCTAGGGTGCTTAGACTGCATCAACCGTCATCTGGTAATACGGTGGCCATAAAGGTGTACATTGGGTATTCCGAAGGAACAGTAGATCACATGTGACTGCAAGACCGGGATTTGTTCATCCACATGACGGGTAAAGATACATATGGCCGGCTTGGTGAGATTACATCCATAAATGTTGCAACATGTGACTAGGTCACGGGGATGTAATATCAGGATAACAAGAAAACAGAACTTGTTGTGAACGAGATTGAACAAGGTATGGGATACCAATGATCAGATCTCAGACAAGTTGTATCGAGAAACAAAAGGAAGAGGATGCTACATTTAGTGGTTCAAATGACATTGTCATTAGGAATGCATATGGGTCACATGGACATCCCTGGTCCCTCTGTTGATCATTGATTTAGATCATGTCTAAAGCATTCCCGAGCCGTGAGAGGATACATTTAAGGGTACGATGAGAGCGATCATTCGTAAGACGGAATCACAGTAGAGAAAGAGAAAGCCGGAATTGTTCCGCAGAGAGATCCGAAGTTGTTCGAAAAAAGAATAAAGGACCGGAATCATTCCGGGAAAGATCCAAAGTCATTCGGAGGAAATCGAAAGGGAACCGAAAGGTGTTTCAGGTCAAGATGGATTTTGTAATATGTATTTACATATTAATTAGTGTAATTAATATTAAATATAATATTAAAATCTAATTTGAAGGGTTATTCCACTAATGGGCCAAACTTCCTAGGGAAATAGGGCCCATGAGGGAAAACCGGAGGAGGGAAGGGCCAAGGGTCAAAGGGCCAAGGCCTAGGCGCCTCAAGGGGGCCCACTCGACCAGCCTAGGGTTGTGCACAGGGTGGGCCCACCCCTGGCCGACGGCCCATGAGGCCCATGCGCGTCCTCCTCTCTCCCTTGTTTAGTCCCACATGGGAAACCCAAAGGGGAGGGCACACCCCCTCCCCCTATATAAAGGGGTGCCCATGGGTGGGATGAGACACACCAATATTTGGAGAAGTCCTTTGGTTGACTTCCTCCTTCCCTCTCTCTCTAGCCCTTGTGACCATGGCCCCAAGTTTGGGTTGTGCGATCAAGGCACACCTGTAGCACGCCATTGTGCTGCAGGGATTCCTAGCCGGATATCAACTTCCGCACTCAAAGCGGGATCGGGGAGCCAGAGGTCTCATCATGCACCGGATTGTTGGGTCCGCAGCATAGAAAACAAAAAAATTCCTATGATGAGAACTATACGCCAAGATCTATCTACTAGATATACAGAGCAACGGATGGACATACATCCATGGAGAACTTACCCTCGAAGACAACGAGTTTTGTTAACGAGTAGGAACTCGTGGTTGATGTAGTCGTACGCTTGCCGATCTCAAGATCATGTGGAAGTCCGAGCGCCGCAAATCAGCAGCGCATCCGTCCTCGCACACACGTTTAAGTCACCGGACAACCTCCACCTCCTCGCTCCAGCGAATCAGCGGAAGCAGCAAATCCTTCCAGACACAAGGCCACCGGGAACATGTATCTCGCTAATCCGAGACCATGGGGGAATATCTAGAGGGGGAGAGAGATCCTTCACGAGGAGGTGTAGTTTGTGAGAGGGGAGAGGGGGGGTTTATATAGGAGGGAGGGAGACCCCTCCCCTCCCATAGCCGACGCATGAGGGGGGGACTCCTCCCCTCCTTCATTCATGTGGTGAACCTCCACTCACATAAACATGGCCTCCACCCAAAATCCCACTCACATGTATTTAATTTCCACCAAATTAAATGCAACTCTCAATTAATAAAACTCTTTTATTTATTTTATTCAGAATTTTGTTAATTACTTTAATTAACAAACATTCACATAAAACCCCTGGCAACATTTCAATATCACATGCAGAACCACTTTCTGCAATTTCACCCGAAACAATTCCGGTTTCACCCGAAACAATTCTTGTTTCTATCGAAACATTTCCTGCGCTTTGCAAACCTTTTGTCTGGAACATATGTGCTCCTAAATGGTGTCTGGCAACCCTTAAGTGTGTCACCCTACGGTTCGCGAATAATGCAGACATGATTGAGACTCCTCTCAGATCAATAATCAGAAGCGGGACCTGGAGATCCATACTGACTCCTGCATATTCAACGACGACTTCTGTGATCGTGAGAACCTTTAACGTCAGCAATTTAATCCCTTTGTCTCATGATATAATACGTGTCCGAGATTCGATCATCGGTATCCAAATACCTAGTTTGATCTCGTTACCGACATGCACTCTTTTCTCGTTCCCGTGATATAACATTCTAGTGATCACATCACTTGCTTGCAAGCTATCTTAATGTGATATCACCGAGAGGGCCCAGAGTATATCTATCCGTCATCAGGATTGACATATTCCACTCTTGATCCATGAGCCTCAACATAACACCTTCATAGCACTGAACCCACCTTTATGGTCACCCTGTTACGGTGTGACGTTTGATGTTATCAAGATACTCTTCCGGTGTTGGCAATTAACATGATCTCATGGTCTCAGGACTAAGACTAGTTTGTATGATGTTATAGCAATATAAACATAATGACTTGATCGTAATGCTATACTTCGGATGAATGTTCATCACATCATTTCACAAATGTTGTGACCTTGTTATTAACAACATCCAATGTCCATGATCAGGAAACCTTGATCATCTTGTTAGTCAACAAGCTAGTCTATAAGAGAGGCATAACTAGGAACCCTTTTGTTTATTAAACACACATGTATTGATGTTTCCTATCAATACAATTATAGCATGCAAAATAAACATCTATCATATACAAGGAATACATAATAATAACTTTATTATTTCCTCTCAGGGCATATTTCCTTCAGTCTCCCACTTACACTGAGACAATAATCTAGTTTATATAGTGATAAATCTAACACCCATGGAGTTCTGGTGTTGATCATGTTTTGCCCTAGGGAGTACTTTAGTCAACGGATCTGCTACATTCAGGTCCGTGTGCACTTTACAAATCTTTATATCTCCATCCTTGACATGCTCGCGGATGGAGTGAAATCGGCGCTTAATATGCTTGGAATTCTTGTGAGACCTTGGTTCCTTGGAGTTGGCTATGGATCCATTATTGTCACAATAGATCACCATTGGGTCCAACGCACTAGGAACCACACCTAGTTCCGTTATGAACTCCGTCATCCAAACCGCTTACGGCGCTGCTTCTGAAGCAGCAACATATTCCGCCTCCGTCGTTGATCCAGCCACCACAGGTTGTTTGGAGCTCCTCCATCTAACTGCTGCTCCGTTCAAGAGAAATATGTATCCGGATTGAGACTTAGAGTCATCCGGATCAGTGTCAAAACTAGCATCGACATAACACTTAGCGACTAGCTCTTCTTCACCTCCGTATACAAGAAACATATCCTTAGTTCTTCTCAAGTACTTAAGGATATTCTTGACCGCTATCCAGTGTTCTGAACCTGGATCAGATTGGTACCTACTAGTCAAACTAATAGCATGTGCCACATCCGGTCTTGTACATAGCATGGCATACATTATAGAGCCTATGGCTGAGGCATAGGGGATCTTATCCATCATCTCTCTTTTTTCCGCCATAGTCAGACTTTGAGTCTTACTCAATGTCTTGCCTTGCAACATAGGTAAGTACCCCTTCTTACTTTCGTCCATATTAAACTTCTTTAATATCTTATCAAGGTATGTACTCTGCGATAGCCCAATTAGGCGTCTTGATCTATCTCTATAGATTTTAATTCCTAATATATATGAAGCTTCACCAAGGTCCTTCATCGAAAATTTGCTGTTTAGATAACTTTTAACATTGTTTAATAGATCTATATCATTTCCAATCAATAATATGTCATCCACATATAATATCAGAAATGCCACATTGCTCCCACTCACTTTGTTGTAAATACAAGCCTCTCCATAAGTTTGGACAAATCCAAACTCTTTGATCACCTCATCAAAGTTGAGATTCCAACTCCGGGATACTTGCTTCAGTCCATAGATGGATCGCTGAAGATTGCACACCTTATCAGCATCCTTAGGTTCGACAAAACCCTTAGGTTTGTATCATATACAACTCTTGTTCAATATTACCATTGAGGAACGCAGTTTTGACATCCATCTGCCATATTTCATAATCGAAATATGCAGCAATTGCTAACATAATCCTAACCGACTTAAGCATCGCTACGGGAGAGAATGTCTCATCGTAGTCAACTCCTTGAATTTGTCGAAACCCCTTTGCGGTAAGTCGAGCCTTATAGATGATTACATTACCATCAGCATCAGTTTTTCTTTTGAAAATCCATTTATTCTCAACGGCCTTTCGATCGTGAGGTAAGTCCACCAAGGTCAAAACCTGGTTTTCGTACATGGATTCCATCTCGGATTTCATGGCTTCTAGCCATTTGTTGGAATCAGGGCTCAACATCGCTTCTTCATACGTCGCAGGGTCATCTATTTCATCAATCATGAAATCCATAACAGGATTGCCGTATAGTTCAGGAGCTGCACGTGTCCTACTTGACCTGCGAGGTTTGGTAGTGTCCTCTTTCGGAGTTTCATGATCAATATCATTAGCTCTCTCTTCATTAGGTGAAGTCAACTCCGAAACAACTTCCGGTGCTGTGCTACTCGCCATTTCATGAAGAGAAGGTTCAATAACCTCTTCGAGTTCTACCTTCCGACTACTCACACCTTTCGCGAGAAACTTCTTCTCAAGAAAGGATCCATTCTTAGCAACAAAGACCTTGCCCTCGGATCTGTGATAGAAGGTATACCCAATCGTTTCCTCAGGGTATCCTATGAAGACGCATTTTTCCGCTTTGGGTTCGAGTTTATCCGGTTGAAGTTTCTTCACATAAACATCGCATCCCCAAACTTTAAGAAATGACAGCTTAGGTTTGTTTCCAAACCATAATTCATACGGTGTCTTTTCAACGGATTTAGATGGTGCCCTATTTAAAGTGAATGCAGCGGTTTCCAGTGCATAACCCCAAAATGACAGTGGCAAGTCAGTCAGAGACATCATAGATCGAACCATATCCAATAAAGTACGATTACGACGTTCTGACACACCATTACGTTGTGGTGTTCCGGCAGGCGTGAGTTGTGAAACTATTCCACAGTCTTTCATATGTGTGCTAAACTCGTAACTAAGATACTCTCCTCCACGGTCAGACCGCAGAAATTTGATCTTTCTGTTACAATGATTTTCCACTTCATTCTGAAATTCTTTGAACTTTTCAAAGGTTTCACACTTATGTTTCATCAAATAGATATACCCGTATCTACTCAAATCATCCTTGAAAGTAACAAAATAACGATATCCACCTCGCGCCGACACACTCATTGGTCCACACACATCAGTATGCATGATTTCCAATAAATCTGTCGCCCGTTCCATTGAACCGAAAAACGGCGTTCTAGTCATCTTGCCCATAAGGCATGGCTCACATGTATCAAATGATTCAAAATCAAGTGATTCCAAAAGTCCATCAGAATGGTGTTTCTTCATGCGTTTAACGCCAATATGACCTAGACGGCAGTGCCACATATATGCAGATATATCATTATCAAGTTTAATCCTTTTAGCATCAACATTATGAATATGCGTAATACTACTATCGAGATCCGACAGAAATAAACCATTCAACACAGGTGCATGACCATAAAAGATATTATTCATATAAATCGAACAACCATTGTTTTCAGACTTAAACGAATAACCACTTTGCATCAAACACGATCCGGATACAATGTTCATGCTCAGTGCAGGCACCAAATAACAATTATTCAGGTTTATAACTAATCCCGACGGCATATGGAGAGGCAGCGTATCGACGAAGATCACATCAACTCTTGATCCATTGCCGACCCGCATCATGACCTCATCCCTTGCTAGTTGTCGCTTGTTCCGCAGCCCCTGAACCGAGTTACATATATTAGCAACCGATCCCGTATCAAATACCCAGGTGCTACTGCGAGTACTAGTCAAGTACACATCAATAACATGTATATCACATATACCTTTGTTTGGCTTGCCGGCCTTCTTGTCTGCCAAATACTTGGGGCAGTTGCGCTTCCAATGGCCAGTCCTCTTGCAATAGTAGCACTCGGTGTCAGACTTAGGGCCATCTCGGGGTTTCTTTTCAGGCGCGGCAACAGATTTACCGCCCTTCTTTCCCTTCTGCTTGCCTTTCTTGTCCTTCTTGAAACCGGTGGTCTTATATGATAGGTGTTTATTTTGCATGCTATAATTGTATTGATAGGAAACATCAATACATGTGTGTTTAATAAACAAAAAGGGTTCCTAGTTATGCCTCTCTTATAGACTAGCTTGTTGATTAACAAGATGATCAAAGTTTCCTGATCATGGACATTGGATGTTGTTAATAACAAGGTCACAGCATTTGTGAAATGATGTGATGAACATTCATCCGAAGTATAGCATTACGATCAAGTCATTATGTTTATATTGCTATAACATCATACAAAGTAGTCTTTGTCCTTAGACCATGAGATCATGTTAATTGCTAACACCGGAAGAGTATCTTGATAACATCAAACGTCACACCGTAACAGGGTGACCATAAAGGTGGGTTCAGTGCTATGAAGGTGTTATGTTGAGGCTCATGGATCAAGAGTGGAATTTTTCAATCCCGATGACGGATAGATATACTCTGGGCCCTCTCGGTGATATCACATTAAGATAGCTTGCAAGCAAGTGATGTGATCACTAGAATGTTATATCACGGGAACGAGAAAAGAGTGCATGTCGGTAACGAGATCAAACTAGGTATTTGGATACCGATGATCGAATCTCGGACACGTATTATATCATGAGACAAAGGGATTAAATTGCTGACGTTAAAGGTTCTCACGATCACAGAAGTCGTCGTTGAATATGCAGGAGTCAGTATGGATCTCTAGGTCCCGCTTCTGATTATTGATCTGAGAGGAGTCTCAATCATGTCTGCATTATTCGCGAACCGTAGGGTGACACACTTAAGGGTTGCGGACACCATTTAGGAGCACATATGTTCCAGACAAAAGGTTTGCAAAGCGCGGGAAATGTTTCGATAGAAACAGGAATTGTTTCGATAGAAACCAGAATTGTTTCGGGTGAAATTGCAGAAAGTGGTTCTGCATGTGATATTGAAATGTTGCCAGGGGTTTTATGTGAATGTTTGTTAATTAAAGTAATTAACAAAATTCTGAATAAAATAAATAAAAGAGTTTTATTAATTGAGAGTTGCATTTAATTTGGTGGAAATTAAATACATGTGAGTGGGATTTTGGGTGGAGGCCATGTTTATGTGAATGGAGGTTCACCACATGAATGAAGGAGGGGAGGAGTCCCCCCTCATCCGCCGGCTATGGGAGGGGAGGGGTCTCCCTCCCTCCTATATAAATCCCCCCTCTCCCCTCTCACAAACTACACCTCCTCGTGAAGGATCTCTCTCCCCCTCTAGATATTCCCCCATGGTCTCGGATTAGCGAGATACATGTTCCCGGTGGCCTTGCGTCTAGAAGGAGTTGCTGCTTCCGCTGATTCGGTGGAGCGAGGAGGTGGAGGTTGTCCGGTGGCTTGAACGTGTGTGCGAGGACGGATGCGCTGCTGATTTGCGGCGCTCGGACTTCCACACGATCTTGAGATCGGCAAGCGTACGACTACATCAACCACGAGTTCCTACTCGTTAACAAAACTCGTTGTCTTCGAGGGTAAGTTCTCCATGGATGTATGTCCACCCGTTGCTCTGTATCTAGTAGATAGATCTTGGCGTATAGTTCTCATCATAGGAATTTTTTTGTTTTCTATGTTGCGGACCCAACACCCCCACCAACCCCCTTCGCTTGTCGACCCCCACCCGCTGTCACACACCGCACGCCAAGTGAGGTACAAGCACACATCATGCATGTAACGCGCACACAGGGACGCTCCACCTGGCCCACCACCCGTCGCCACCTCACTCCACAATCCTCTCCTTTGTCGCCCACCAACTCCAGCACCCGTCTCCTTCCCGCATCGATCCATCCACCAACCACGAGCAGCACGCCCCGAGCCCGACCTCCTCCGCAGGGCCTCACCGCCGCCCGGCCCGCGCCCGCTGCCCTCCTCCATTTCTCCTCGACCTTGCCATGGGATGGCCTCGATCCCCGCCACCTGGAGCGCCCCTTCCGCCACCTCGCTCGACCCCGCCCCGCAGCTCCGCGCCGCCAGGGCCGCCGAGCCTTCCGCCTCTCCTCGCGAGCATCGCTGGGCCTCCCTCTCGTCCTCCTCCCGCGCGTGGCTGTGCCGCAGGCGACCTCGTCGCCCCCATTGACCGAGCATCGTGGCCACCTCGATTCGGACGATCTCCCTGCTGCCCGAGCAGCCGCAGCCTCACTCAACGCTGCGTCAGAGCCGGCCCCGCGCGTCTTCCTCTTCCGGCTAACCCGCATCAACCCGGCGTCTTGCCGCAGGCCGCCCGCCGTTCGCGCCCCTGCAGGTCCATACCAGGCCGCTCGCCCCCGCCCCGTCGTCCTCTGCGACCTGCGTGTCGCCTGGACCCCCAGCACGCCTCTTCCACGTCGCCCTAGGTACCTCTACACTACCGCTGGCCGTCGATGCCAGGTCCCTGGGCTCGCGTTTCTCCATCCTAAGGCGTCTCCATGTTTTTCACTACCTCTTGCAAATTCCGACCGGTGGTGCCACTTCGAAGACAGGGACTGCAAGGCCTGCTCATAATAACGCGTGTGTTCTCCGTGAGGCCAAGTCCAATACCAATGCATGTGTTCCCGAAGTTCCTCTCGTCAAGTTCTTCGCGGCCACCACAGTCGTAATGTTGTTCGGAGAACCAAGATCTACGCGTGAAGATGTACCGAGAAGGCAGCCAAGATCTCCAGTACCACGCGACTGACCGAGACTGATGCTTCAAGTCGGACTCCGAAGAGCCACTTTGCGGTACACCGAGTTCTTCGTCTTGGACCCGAAGACCAAACCCCGTCTCCGGCTTCATGTACTCCTTCCCGGATGCGAGACCTGGATCCGAAGACCGCCAAGATTGCCACCGGAACGCCAAGTTCTTCATCCGGAACGCCAAGACCGACCCGATACGCGGACCAGACAAGATCTACTTCATGGATCCGGAGACCCTGGTACCCGACCAGGGCGAGTCCGATGAGCCACCGACGCCAAACCAAGTCCTTCTTCCCGGAACGCCAAGCTCTCCTTCCGTTGTTCGAGACCGATCCCGTCGAACCGTCCCCCCCCCCTTCGAACCCTGAGACCCAGACCCCTGGAACCCAAGATCTTCGATTTGACATGTGTGACCCCTTTTCCGAGCCCTATTTTATAAATTGGCATCTATATAAATTGTTGCATATCAATCGTCATGCGTGCATACATGTCATATGGTGGGTTGGGTTAAATAGTCGATTCACCTAAATTAAATATGGAGTCCATATGCAGGCTATTCTAGTCTTATTCCGTACTCCATTTAAATTTGTGTAGTGAACCAATGCCATGTTTTGCCTTGTTAAGACAACATTTAATTTGTGGGGTAGATAAATAACTTGAACCATATAATTAATTGTCGGGACCCCGGTTCCGCTTAATATTGCCTAATTGCATCGCATCTGCATCATATCATAATCATGCCGGATCTTCTGCCGTCGTATTAAATATTGCATCCGGTGTTTCTTCTAGTGTTTGCTTCTGCACGGATTAGGCTGATGAGTTGATGCGAGTATCGACAAATTCTCCGGATATGATCCGTCGACAGTGTTGCCCAGGCGAGCATCTCTCCCCCTTCCTACCTATTTTGCGTTTATAGTCTTTATTTCCTCCTGTTGATCTATTGCTATCTGTGTCGCGATGCTTTAGTTTCCGTGCACCATTTATACTCCTTGCAGCCTCTATATTGCCATGGACACATCCTATTGCCTGTTGTTTGATAGATAGTCGGCCCTGCAAGTCGTAGTTGCTTGCTTTTGTGTTGCTTCGCGTCGTTGTCGTACCACCGTTGATGGCAAGTTGGCACATGATAAATGGTGCAGATGCTTAATGCTGGAGATGATCATGTCTTTAATTACAACTATTAAAATGCTAGATGTAACTAATGCAGAGGCATCGGTGGGCAATAGATGTTATTTGGTTCTTCCACACTCACTTGTGTCCCGTAGGACCCTGAGTACTTGATACCTGTTCCTTGATTTTTCGCACTATCCACATCCGGGAGGCCTTATGGACCCCCCTGAGCCAGAGCTTGATTCATTTCTATTTCTTGGGGCCACAAACTAGTTTGGGGTTTTATTTACTATCCTGTACTTATGCCATGTTTACTTCTTTATTTAAGATTGTGCGTGGAGCACCTGTACTGTTTTGGATGCGGAGTGTTTTCGCGGTATCGACAAGCCCAGTCACATTTTCGGGTTCCCAGTCATTTACAGCCATTGACGCAAACCCTGGGTCCGTTCCAAAGCCAGCCAACTTCGTTGCGGGTAGCTTAGTGGGGTGGCCCCTGAAATATTTTATGAATCCTGTGATCTCTTTGTCGTGAATGCCTCATTGGGTTTTGAGTTGGTTTTTCCGAGGTTGATCGAGTGTGTGTTGCTATTTGTGCAGCCTTACAGGGTAACTTTCTGAAAGCCGTGTCCGCGGTTATGGACGACTTGGAGCACAGTATCTCGATCATAGACAAGCATAACTAAAGTAGTGCTATAAATTTGACTTAATATGTGACTAGTAATCAGATTCAAATACAATGGAATGGATATTAAAAATGCCAACAACTGCTGGATCTGGGTTGTTTTGTTATATGTGCCTAGTAAGTATTGCAACTCCAATGGAATGTGATAAAAGTGCCAACAACTGCTGGGTTTTGGGATTCCTCAGGACAATTATATCTAACTAGTAAATGTTCCAACTACCACGGAATGGTTAATTAAAACTGCCCACTACTTATGCTTCAGGATGACTCATGCTATCTATATCTGATTAGTAAGTGCTGCAACTATAACGGAATGAGTAAAACTGCCGACTGTGTGAGTTCCTTGGTTTGACTTCCTCGTTTGGTCTCGAGGGGCAATACCAGGATGGGTATGTTTGGTGTTAGTATCAGGTTGGATCCGAATAGGTCTTTCTTATCCCTCTCTAATAACCGCCAGTTAATTGAGTCTCTATAGGTTGTTTAGTGCTGCTGCGCTGCCGCTTCAGTCCACCATACCTATGTAGGCGAGGACCGCCGAATTCTAGCCTCGCTGTGTACTGGCCTCAGTACTGACGCTCCTCTTTTTCTTTTGCCCTTTGTCGGTACCCCTTTTGTTTTAGCAGGTTTGAGATCGACGTCGTTAGTAGGGTTACCCTTCCGGCTTGGTCTGGGCAGGGTTATGGACGCCATTGGTTATCCTTCAGGGCTCTTAGCCCCATTTGCATCTTGTCCGTAGTCGGACGCTCTATTGTTTAGATCTGCTACTGCTTACATAATGATGATTTCGGTAATTAATTTCATGAGGAAATTGCCTAATAATCCAACAATTGCTTGGTTCATGCTGTCATGTATGGACTATCATACCATACAACCCATAGTTAGGTGTGTATAGTCAAATGTCATGTATCTTTCCGTCGTTATATATGTCTGAATTAGACAGCATACATCGCTCTATATTTTTGCAGCATCAGCAATATATATCTATAATGTTGTGTGTAGGCGAAATAGAAAATATGCGGCGCACAATTTGAGGTTACCCAAATATTCGTGCATATAAATATGAACTGAGCTTAGCTATTTTTCTATCAAAACAAAAGGAGTTATATTTTGGAACAGAGGAAGTATATGCCAAGCTTACATTTTGAATCGAAGGTAGTATATGCCAAAGTCATGCAAAGCATGCCAGCGAACTGGAATAAACAATTGGTTTACTCCAAATTCACTAGAACCAATGGGTATACCCTTAAGTCACAAAAACATGTACACCTTTATTTAAGTTATATGTGTGTCACCTCAAAGGATTTTAATAATATATTTCTTTTTGCGTGTATAATATTACAAAATTGCGTTGGGCACTTGGGTCAACATTAGAATATATGTTAATTAGTAATTATTATTAAAATATTTTCTATGGATTTAAGTAAAAAAATTATTCGTAGATATTATGTTCCTCATTTTGCAAATCTCAGAATTGCATGTATCATACCGTTACATGGCAGGTGTGGATCCCGTTTTAGCCAAATATACCAATGAACATTTCATGTAAGGATTTGTATGTTACGTGCTCTTACTTATTTTTTCCTATAAATGAGTTGTCTGCTGACTCCATGCTTCATTAGGTTCAGCATCTTATGCAAGTTTGTATAATGCACATGCATGTTCCAAATTTGTAGCTTTACTTCCACCCATGGTTTAAACACTTCACTATAAATGTTCACTTGGTAACTTAAAAACCGCCATAAAGTGCATGAACTGATGACAAACTGCATACATATATGAATATAGTTCGCATCCATTGATGTGAATGCATTGATTTATCATTTGTGGTTTTGCTTTTAGGCTTATTCTATAGCACAATTTTCAGTTATTCTTATATCTACTAATCAAAAAGAAAATATACGCTTCCACTTTCTCATCAAAAGATTTAACATATGGTTGTCACTTTTGTGATTTTTTAATGCAATAATGATTTACATTCAATATCCTAACCTATAAATTATTGGTAAACTATGTTTATTTTTTGGGAACAACAAGTCTCGAACCAAGGGTGTCATGTGGGGATAACACTTAATTTAGAGAAGGAAGCAACTCCTATATTGCAAATTCATAGGAACAATTATCCGTATGAGATATATGGTGTGCATTGATGTATCTTTTTGATTTTTCTTTTAGGCTTATCCAATATCACAATTTTAATTTATTCTTACATCTGCTAATCCGACAAAAAATTTACGCTTCCACTTTCTCATCAAAAAGTTAAACATATGCATGTCACTTTTGTGATTTTCAATCCGATAATGCAATATTTTCTACCTTCATTTTCGTAGCATATAAATTATAGATAAACTATGTTTATTTTATTTGGAAAAACGAGTCCCGGACTGCCGAGCCAAGTGTGTCATTCAGGCATAGAACTTGATTAACTGGAGGAAGCAAGTGATATACTTACATTCATATGAGATTTTTTTTTATGATATAATTCCATTGAAAAGGAAACAGTTGAAAAAGTTACTTTGTTTCCATATAGTGATCAACAGTCATAACACTTAATTAAGAGGACAACTGCATAAACTAATGTTACAGTAGTGCCCGATCGCATCGTCATCCATATATATTGTATAGGTAATTGGTGTCAATGATTTTTGACAATCCTAGAAATATTTTCTATTTATTTATGTGGTGATACTTATTTTGGAAATTTATATAGTTTCTACTTCTTTAATAGTTTAAACATATTTGCATGCCATTGAACTCCTCGGGTTTCCTTTGTTATTTATGTGGATTAGGAGATTAACCAAAATTATTTCAGTTTCCTGAAGATGTTAATATAGGAGGTGGTTCCAAGGGGCAAAAAGTGATGTATGATTATGTCAGAACTATGTCGTCAAAGCCGACATCATCATGTTTTGGTATTTTACATGACTTGGTTGAAGAGTGGGATATAGCGACAGAGTGTTACTCTCATGGATGTCTTTTACACGATGTAATCAAATACAATCTTCCAGTATGTAATGAAATACACTTTTGTGTCTCCTATAGTTTCTAATTCTTTATGATTTAAATGTTCACATTGCAAACATTATATTTATAATTTATGTGGTTCTTTTTTTTGCGGGGTAATTTATGTGGTTCTTAACTATGCGAATAAAGAATTTACATGAAGTATTGGGTAGTAAACGATGCTTGCGCGTTTTAGGTTGGCATAGTCATGTTATGACACAACCAATATGTTAGTGGTGGGTTGAAGCCCGGTGGATAGAATGTACAAAGTAAAATAGATCAAAATAGTGCAATAAAGGATGATGCAGAATATAGCGACATGGTGTTTTTTGAAATACATAATAATGGTTTGCTCATAAACTAAAAATGTGCATATATGTATAAGCAGGTGATATTATCTTCATATCACGTATGTAGTGACTAAAGAATAATACCATTTAGAAAATACTATATTCACTACCGATATGACCATAAATATCTCTCTCCAATAGATTGAGTGCGCTTAAGATGATGCCCTCACATTTGCGCTTACAATACCATAATACACTTAACATTAACTTCATGGAAGAACATCCCTCAATATTTTGACCAGTTGGCAGAAAAGTATACCTGGAAGTCTGGAACATGTCGGTGCAAAGAGAGCCCTGGTGACATTGGTGATATCCTGGTTACAAGTTTACAAGAACCATTGAGCTTCGTTAGAACATGGATAGTTAAACTAGGTTTAATTGAATTAATAATTGAAGTCCAAATAAAGTAAACGAGAGCATATTTCCTTGTTGATAACAACCTTCTATTAGCCGGTATCTCCAATGTATTGTCGTGTTCACCTAGTTTCTTTTGTCACGTTATGGATCAGAAACCAGTAATTGCATGTCGATTGTAGGATTTCCCGGGTGATTACTAACTACTCCGATCCTTGAGACATACTCCAGATCAGCAGCTGCACCCACAAATTTGGCAGAGATCTCTCTAAGGCCTGGCATATGCTCGATGCTGATTATTGCAGTACCATGTTGATATTGTTTTATCTCGGGAGTCATGGAAAAAAGATTAAGTTTTTGGCCCATTCGGGGAATGGCATTGAATACTAGCTTGAGCTTCAGCAGATTAGGCACTGCGTCCGCCTCAAATTTCAGCCAAGCTATACCACTCGTGAACCTCAACTTGAAGTACTTGAGAACTGAGAACCCGGCCTCCCTGTCAAACATGATCATTTGACATGGCGCCGTCTGCACATACAGTGACAGAACAGTGAGGGCAGGTAATCCTCCCAGAATATTAACACAAGCCATCAGCACTCTCCTCACTGCGATTTTTACAAACCGCAGACTGCCAAGTTGCCCAATCCACCTAGGAACTTGTGTGAGTATGCAGCAGCCGTGTGGCAAGAACTCAAATCTCTCGAGAAGGGGCGGAGGAACGATCAAATTCCATAAATCGATTACTACTGAGGCGCTACGAGCCACGCTGCTGTTAACTGAGGGGCCAAGAGACAGTACTACTGTTTTGAGGTTGGGTTGTCTTCCGACTAAGGACCCCAGAACATCCATCCTACTATGCAAGTTACGGGAAGTAATGGCAATGTAAAGATTCTGGAGATGGTTGAGCTTTCCAAGGATCTGGCCACTGATAGACCAGTCCAGTAGATTTGTGTCAACAGGAAGACTGAGGTGCAACAACTGTGGGAGATATATAATATCCCATGGAATAGCAGTGCCTCTAGGTGTATCCTTAAGATCCAGTGTTTCTAAACATAGCAGCCCACTTATACGGTTTGGCAGCTTTAAGCAGCCAGCACATGCAATCTTCAAATATCTTAGATGTAACAACTCTGAAATACCAGTGAGGTCTATGACAGCTGGGTCTTGGTGGCCACGACGATGAATGGATAGTGCAAGGTTTAGGACACGGAGAATCTTGAACTCACCAATACAAGGCATGCACTCGAATAATCCAAAAAATCCAAGTGTCCGTATTCGTGACATTCTGATGCTTGATGGTATCTTGGCATATCTTGCATCACCAAAGCAGAGAGATAGACGATGGACGTTATGAGTAAGAGCCATATCGTTTCGGTTCTGGTCTGCTACCACGATGAAATTCTCATCTGAAGACTTATGTGCAATAAGATCACGTACCACGTCAAGAACTGTACATGACACCACCTCATTACTGTAGCTGTCATATATAGGTTGGATGAATCTTCTATCAACAAGTTCATCAAAATAGTTTCCCGCAATTTTCTCCATGTTTTGCCCTTCTATAGTAGCGATAAACCCCTCAGCCGCCCATTGCTTCACCAGATCACACTTGAAGACTATGGAGCCCTCTGGATACATATTAAAATACAGCAAGCATGTCTTGAGATGACGAGGAAGATTGTTGTAGCTGAGGTTCAGTACCTGTCTCGTTCTCACTGAGGTTGATTTTGATGGCAAATCGGAGCTTAACGAATCACGTATGTGTGTTAATAAACCATTGATACGGCAGGCTGGTTTGCTAAAATACTAGCTATGCTGGCAGTAGCTAGCGGCAAACCACCACATATTTCCACAATGTCACCTGAAACTTGTTTGAATTCTTCGGGACAGTCCCTTTCAGACCCGAAAGGCCTGTCAAAGAATAGAATCCTTGAGTGATCATCATCCAGTGGTTTCATCTCAAAAACATTATCTGAGCAGCAACATGCTAATGCAACATCTTCAAGCTGCGTAGTTGTTATTATTCTGCTACCTTGACTACCCTTTGGAAAAACCGTACTGATCAAATCCCATGCTGATATATCCCATAAATCATCAAGAATAATTAGATACCTGCATGCCAATAGTCCACGCATATCACATAAGTGTAGCAGTATAATAGTTAAACTGATGACAAGGGAAGTGGCTTAAACGAATATATATGGAATAAGAAGCGTCATGCAAGTTTCACATGAGATTTTGCACAGTCATGGGTAGAACTAGTACGTAATATTTGCAAGGGAGAACAAATAGTACCTTTTGCCAAGTAGATGTTCCCTGATTTTGTCAGTAATGTGAAATTCATTATAATCATCTTGCGGCTGCTGCTTCTGGATTTGTGAGAGCATGTCCTGGAAAAGCCTAATCATATCTGGCTTCTTGGACACCCGTATGAGAGCTCGGCAATGGAATTGCCACCCAGTATTTTTGTACAACACTTTGGCAAGCGTTGTTTTACCAAGACATCCAGATCCAAGAACCGATACCACCTTGAGCTGCTGATCCCCATCGTTAGACAGTGAGTTGATGAACTCACTTGTCCGGCAATCAATTACTATGCCTGAATAAGTTTTGTCACAGGATGGCAGCACGATTGGCAGCATAGGCCCAACGGGCACAAATCTACGCACTGAGGTGCTACAACCATGGAGGTCGTACCTCTCGTACAATCCAATCGTTTCCTGGATATAGATCCTGAATTCCGATATCCTTTCCACAATCTGATGGTACCACTTGGGCCTCCTTGGAACACGAATGGCATCAACACAATTGGTTCGACAGATGGATGTCTTTTTCTTGATACCATGCTCTGACACTGCAGCTGCGTACTCAATATTTTTCTGCCACTTGATCCTTTTGGAAATCTTAACATGACTCAGCTTGCGGACGGATCTGGGGCTGGCAACCTCAAGAGGCACAAGATTGTCTATATAATCTGCAATGTCGTAAGATAACTCGTCCGCTGCTTTCATCCAGCACTTGGCCACCACCGGAGGGTCCTCCAACTCGGACAGATCTTCGAAGTGTGCCCTTAATTCTTCTAGATCATCTTTGAGGAGGTGCATCCTATCTTTCAAAACATTGGGCAGCTTGCATCCTTGAGGACTTAGCAGCACGTCGAGCTTATTTACAAGCGGTCTCATGGCGCCAAGTGAACCACCGATTGGGGCCTCCATCTCTATGCCACTGCCGCCCATTGAAACATCTGAACACAAGCATAGATAAAACAATAGTTTAACTCTATTCACGTGACCTTTGCAACGACACAATATCAAAAGTGTAGTCAAGATATAAATAATGTACACATCCAATTATATCTATTACCAAACCAATTCTTATCTCTTTGGTAAGGAATAATAATAAAAGGGGTGTGTCTAATTCTCATTGAGTCAGATGATGTCATCCATCTCAGTTGCAATCCCACTTGTGATTCGAAATATTTTTGTTGCAGCCCTGGTGGCACCTAAAAAACCATAGTTGCAACTGCCACTTGCAATCAAAAAATTCTAGTTGCATCCCAACTTCCAACTCACATGCACACAAACCGTGATGCAAATCCAATGTATTAAGATTTGACTGTGTCTCTAAAAGAACTATGCTCCCTAGCTTTGAGCCTTTATGGATGATTGGGATGTCACTTATGGGACCTACCTGCTAGTGGTTAGCCCTTATATAAGTCATAATTATTTCTAGTGCTAAAAATTAAATTTGACTGCTTCTTTTACTTGGGCATAACTAATCAGTTGATTTTATAATATATAATTGTGTAAGCTTACTTGCTTTAAAATCTTCCCAGATCCAATTTCTGTAGCCTCGCAACAAGTAAATATTTGGACCACTGATTATTTTTCCGTTTAAAAATTCCTGCCAAAGAAATATTTTAATTGTTAAAGACAGACATATTGACTCTATATTTGGATTAGGAATAGTATTTTTATTGGTCAGATATGTTTTTGGCTAAATTTTACCGTATTGATAGTTTAGTTGGTAGATACCACTCGGACAATTAGTCCTTTGTGTGAATTAGAATTCTAAACAGAAACAAATTGTATTTTCTACCACGTACATTTCCAGGTCTTTGAGTGTCCATATATTGATGTGTTACTAGTTTGTTGCTAGTGGAACTGTGACCAGCGTTTTGGTTACCGGTCGGGAAATCCGGTTACCGGTCGGTAACCGGATATCCCGAGCACCCTCGGGAAACCGGTTTACCGGTTAAAAAATCCCGAAATTTTGAATTTTTTTTGAAAATTTTGAATTTTAATAAAATTTCTCTGTAAATTGTTCTACCGAGAAATTTGAATT
This sequence comes from Avena eriantha, assembly GCA_910589775.1. Lineage (NCBI taxonomy): Eukaryota > Viridiplantae > Streptophyta > Magnoliopsida > Poales > Poaceae > Avena > Avena eriantha. The sequence goes on along the minus strand of OU342744.1, from coordinate 78,434,153 downwards.
CAAAATTTAATTTTAAAATTCGTCCGGTAACTGGTCGGGATTTTTCGGTAACCGCGGTAACCGGAAATCCCGACCACCCTCGGGATTTTTTTCCAGGTCGGGAACCAAAACCTTGACTGTGACTATGATTGCTTGGGCCATGTCCAGCTAGATGGGGCCCACTCTGAAATGTTGCTGGTGGAATTGGGACTCTATGTTGCTCAGGCTATGTACTGCTAAAGGGACGCACCCGTTCGGCCTTAGGTTTTGCTTATCTCATAGCATCTTATTGTTTCCCTTGCGGGCGTGCCTGTCTGAGTGACTTTTGCGTCAGTGGCATTGTGGTTGGTCGCTTGTGGCCTTATGTGCTCTATGTAGAAGGGAGACGCAGGCCGTGGGGACCGGTACACTGTTGTTTTGATCGTCGGAGCCATCTTTTCCCTGTTCTGGGCATGACCGCTTGCGTTCTCTAGGGTTGTCTGTTCCTCACTCCAGTTTGCTTTCTCTTTTCTCTACTCTGATTTTTTTCTTTCACTCTATTATGGTGGCTCCCTCTGGCCGGTTCTTTAGTTTGTGGACCGCAAACGCTGTTGTCATAGTTGGTGTGGTGGTATGAGACGACACACGTGTATATTGTGACCAAGGCCAGGCCACGTAAAAAAAACAAGAATTAAACAAGCAAACCTGACAAAGAATTTAAATGCCAACGGTAGAGGATGGCGCCGCGAAGCGCGCTGGGTCCATCTAGTTCTATCAAACCCTAATAAAAAAGCACCGCCTTAAGACACATCATCCAAATTATGTTGGTGGTCAGATCCATAATTTATGACCAAGATTTAATAAAATACTATTAGACGCTAAATGTACCATTACATTTAAAACAACTTATCTAAACCGTGGTACAACTGGAGTGACCGGTGGGCTTGATCATGGACTAACAGGACTCGTATACCGTACCTTACGTGTTCTACCAGAGATCATCTCAGATGAGCAGTCTGCTTTTGTTCAGGCAGATTAATTACTAACAACATCATCACAACATATGAGTGTTTACATTTTATGAACAAAAGGAGGGCGGAAAGGCTAGCTCTGCTTTCAAGTTGGACATGAAGAAGGCCTATGACAAAGTTGAATGGAGCTACTTACAAGCTATTATGCTCAAGCTTGGTTTTCATAGGCTTTGGGTGGAGATGATCATGCTTTTGGTCACTTTAGTTTCGTTCTCTGTGCTTTTCAATTGAGGAAGTACCGAGAGCTTTACCCCCCTCGAGGGTTATACGTCAAGGAGATCGTATCTCCCCCTATCTTTTCATGTTGGCAGCGGAGGGCCTTTCGTTCCTTTTAAAATCAAGAAATGAGTCATCGAACTTAATTGGGATCAAAGTGGAACCATCAACTCTGGTGGTTAGTCACTTACTATTTGCAGATGACAGCCTGCTATTTTTCAGGGCGGATAGGGAGAGTCCCGAGGAGATCAACGATGTATTGGATATTTACTATCGGGCTTCGGGCCAACAGGTTAATATGGATAAATCATCGATTCATTTTGCAAAAGGTTGCAATCAAAGTATTAGAGCTGAGATTATGGACCTTCTGGAGGTACATAATGAAGCTCTAAGTGAAAAGTATCTAGGCATGCCTACGGATGTTGGTATTTCGACCAATAGATCTTTCAAATACCTTAAAGATTGAGAGTGGAAGAAGCTACAAGGCTGGTTGGAGATGTTGTTATCATCGGGAGGCAAGGAGGTTTTAATTAAAGCAATAGCTCAGGCACTCACAACGTACAGTATGTCGTGCTTCAAGCTACCGAGAGGATTGTGTGGACACATAAATGGATTACTTCGGAACTTCTGGTGGGGAAGAGGGAAAAATTGTTAGGTGGCATGGGATGGCATGACTAAACCTAAATGTTCTGGAGGGCTTGGGTTTAGGGACATCGAGCTGTTCAACCTGGCACTGCTTGCAAGGCAGGCATGGCGTGTGCTGCAAGACCCAGACAGTTTGAGTGCTAGGATTCTCAAAGCAGTATACTTTCCAACAAGAGAGTTTTTGGATGCCGAGGTTGGATCTTCTCCATCACATGTGTGAATTGCTATCAGGGAAGGAAAGGAGGTACTTAGGTAGGGGCTAATTCGGTGCATTGGTACAGGTGTTGGTACAAACATCTGGAATTCAAATTGGCTCCCACGGGACTTTTTACTACGAAGGATTTGCTTCCTTCGAGATGAGCCAACCCAGAAAGTCAGTGAGTTGATTGATGCCCACATAAGATCTTGGGATATCTCTAAGGTGCAGTGGGCTTTGGCACCGATGGGCGCTGAAACCACCCTCAATATCCAGTTACCGTCGAGGCAATAGGAGGATCGATGGGAGTGGCACTATGATAAGCGTGGGGTGTTCACAGTATGATTTGCATATAAAATGCTGGTTAATATGCATGAAAGGAGGACTATGTGGCTGGATGAAAGCGCAGGGATTTTAGACATGAAGATGGAGGAGAAAGAGTGGACGGTGTTCTGGCATGTCCAGGTTCCATCGAAGCTGAGGGTTTTTCTTTGGAGGCTTGCTAAACAAACCCTACCCTCTCGGGATCTGCTGCACCACAGGCATATGGCGTCGAACGATTCTTGTGGTTTGTGTGGTTCGCCCGATTCATGGAGTGAAACATGGCAAGAAGTGTGTGGGCGCTTCTTCCTGAAGAGGTAATGGAGGTGGTGGTTCACATCCAAGAACCAGACGCTAGGAAATGGTTAGCAGTGGTTATCAAGGTGTTATCGCATGAGAATCTCACACTCACAGTTGTAAAATTGTGGGCTATCTAGTATGTGAGGCAAAAGGCACTTCATGAAGAGGTTTTTCAGAGCCCGCTCTATACATTGTGCTTTATTAATCGATTCTTTGCATACGTAGCCCTTCAAAAGACCCCAGATCAGCCAGCAAAGGGAAGAGACATTGGCCTTTCCGTGTGGCTCCCACCACCGGCAGGGATGTCGAAGGTTAATGTGGATGCTGCTCTATTGAAGAACAGCAAACGAGCAACTGTGGCTGCTGTTGCTCGGGATGAAAGAGGAAGGTTCCAAAGGTGTCGGTTGTTGTTGTGGAAGGTGCAAACGATCCAGAGAGCCTGGAGCCAGCTGCATGCAGAGAGGGGATGGCGTTAGCATCTGATCTTTATCTGCCACATGTGAAGCTTGCAAGTGACTGTGCTAATGTGATCAAGACTATTAGATCTTAGGAATGATGAGATCATATGGCCATCTGATCCAGGATATGAGGACGACAAAAGCGCAGAGTTTGAGGTCTTCCGAGTTTTCCCATGAAAACCGAAGGTCAAATGGCAATGGACACAACCTAGCAAGAGGATCCTTGTACTCCGAGCTGAGGTGGCATGTTTGGTTTATTTCTCCACCTGATGGTATTTGTAACAATATTATGATTGAATAAAGTGAGGGGTGGGTTCTAAAGAAAGTGATCTAAAAGTAAAATTCAGCACGTTTGAGAGTTTCAGGCTGGCTTCGGTGTCCGCTAGTCCGCCGCGCTGCTAACCAGATCTGAGCACGTCGCCGCATCACCGCTCCACCCCAACCGCCGCCGCTCCACCTTGCCATGAGCGGCCATGGCACCCGATCCGCACGCAACCCACCGCAATTACCTCCACGCGCGTAGAGGAGGGAGAGGGGTGCGCCGCTCTCGCCCCACCGCCTTCGACGGCCGGGCGCCGCCACCACCGCAGGCGGTGGCAAGGGGATCCCGGCGATGGAGGTTCCTTGCGAGGAAGATCTGATCACCCCTGAAGTCGCCCGCGCGTGCGACCCGGGCTGTAGGTTTGATATCTACAAGTTGTACTGTTTGCCTTCAGTTCATGTCTAGTTTACCATTGGTGACTCCTTGCTTCCCCTGTGTTAGATTATATATTTTGTGTACCTCAAGTTAGGGCACCGACCCCCTCTCATGTACTATATAAACTCATGTACCCCTTTGTTATTGAATTAAGTGTGCTATTATCAAAACTCTACATGGTACTAGATTTTCGTTCCTAGGTCATGGGTCCTCCACCCACCCCATCACCGCTTCCGCCGCCGGGTTACTTCGAAGCCAAGGCCACCGCCTCCAAGGCCTCCATCGCCTCCTTTCAACTGTCCATCCACCAAAACCCTCCCCTCCTAACTCCTCAGATCTCCTTCACCGGTACAATTACTGATGTCTCCAATGTTATCCCCGTCGTTTTAGATCTTGCTGCCCACACATTTTCAATCTTGTTTTTCGTGAGGCCACCACCGCCTCCAATCTCTAGTCGGCCTAGTCGGCTCTACGGCAACTTTTCCAGGACAGTCTTGATGCCTGCCTCACCAGCCTCCACACCGAGTTCCGCAACACCATCCAAGGCAACTCTCCAATAGGCGTGTATTGTCAACGCCTCAAAGCGATCGTTGATGAGCTCCAGGAGCTTGGTGATCCTATTGATAATCGGCAACTAATCAACGTTCTTCTCGTAAGACTCAGTGAAAGATTTGAAAAGCAAGCCTCGTCCATCCCCATGATGTGGCCCCGCCCTACCTTCGCCGAGGTGCGATCCATGCTTCAATGGGTCGATCGTGCTCAAGCTAACAAGGATGCACGCCCTCAGGTTTTTGCCACCACTCCATGGCCACCGACCCCCACTCCGTCGGTCGCCATGCCTCCATCGCCCGCTGCTCCTCCAGGCTGGCGTCCTAGCCCTAATTACAGGGGGAAAATCCCATGTATCGCCCGCCGCCTCCGTCTCATGCTCCACCGCCACCAGCACCTCTGATCGGTGCCTCTACATCCACAGCGGCTCCCCCAGAAGCTACACCGACCTGGCGGCCTACACATGATCCGTGGGCGGGACTTGTCCATGCCTGGTCCATTCCATGGACTGCACCCTCCCTTGCCGGTGCTCCCCCGGCCTACTCCGCTGCGTGGCAGCCGGGTATGCGGCCCCACACCGACACGCCCGGCCTCCTCGAAATGCGCCCGCCCACATAGGCCTACTATGCGGCTCCAAGCCCCGCTCCTGATCTAGTACGGCACCCCGACGCCGACTCCACTCTACCATGCCGATCCAGGAGCCTACCACTCGTCGTACCACATGTATGCGGCGCCACCATCTACGCCGGAACCTACACCACCAACAGCATCACCACCCGCCAATGCTCCGAGCTGGGACCAAGCTGTGTTTCTCCAGGCCATGAATAATTTTGCTGCACAAGATAACACAGGTACTTCTTGGATATTTGATTCTGGTGCATCTAGTCATATGTCTACATCCAATAATATGTTGTCAAATTGCACACCATCATATTTTTCTTCTATTACACTTGGTGATGGTTCCTCCACCCCTATTTCATGTGGTGGTCACACCCAAATTTCATCCACCGCCAAACCACTTCTTCTTCGTGATGTCTTAGTTCCCCTAGCCCTTATCAAAAATCTAATTTATGTCCGTCGTTTCACAACTGACAAATCATGTTTCTGTCGAGTTTGATCCTTTTGGCTTGTTTGTGAGGGATTTCCAAACCAAGGCGTAGATCGCACGCTTCGATAGCTTCGTGTGACCTCTACTCCGTCCACGATGCTCTTGCGGCTTCGCCTCCATCCTCCATGATCGCCACTGTAGATCTATGGCATCAACGCTTAGGCCATCCCAATAATGCCACAATGTCATCTTTACTCAGTGATTTCTCAATTCCATGTAATAAAGATTCTCGTAGTTCCTCAATTTGTGAGTCTTGTCAACAAGGAAAACAAGTTTGTCTACCCTTTTCACACACTTTATCTGGACGTTTTCACTAAGAAATAAATCTGAAGTGCATACAATCTTTCTTAACTTTCAACGATATGTCACAACTCGCTTTTTCCTTCCCATCAGATTTATACAATGCGACAATGGCAAAGAATTTAACAATCTTGCAAATCGAAACTTTTTCTACAACACGACATTCTTCTTCGTCCCTCAAGTGTCAATCCTCACACTACACCGTTTCTCTCTCTTTTTCTTTCCCACCCTAACTACTCTGAGCTTCGTGTCTTCGGTTGTCTTTGTTTTCCCAATGTCTATGCTACATCCATCAATAAACTCTCACTAAGATCCATTCCATATGTATTCTTAGGGTATTCAGATGAACATAAAGGGTATAGATGTCTTGATCTTCTTTCTGGTCAAGTGCATATTTATCGCCACGTAACCTTGGACGAAACGGTCTTCCCCTTCTCTACCCGCTCCACCACATACACAAGTTCAACACCATCCTCCAGCCCCTCTCCTACACGCAACAAAATTCCCCTTTTCAACCCCATCGCTTCTACAACACCATCTGCCACCTCATGCGATCATGCTATCGCGGCAGCAAATCAGCCCTCTTTTTCTGCTGCGGCATAACCCCCATCTTATGTCGTGGCCACGCCATTCTCTGCCGCGGCGGCACATCCGCCCTCTTTTTCTGCCACGGCAGACCCTCCATCTCCTGCCGCGGCAGCACAAACGCCTCCTTTTCCTGCCACGGCAGACTCGCGGCAGACCACCCCCACGTTCGCTTCCTCCGCTGCGCCGAACACCTCACTTTCGCCATCATCGCTTGCTCCCCCACCTCATGATGTCCCTGTTCCTGCACCTAACAATGATCATGTGATGCGCACACGTGCAAAATCTGGTTTTCGACTCCCGGCTACAAAGCTTAACCTTCATGTCACCACTAATCTTTCCCCTATCCCCAAATCCTACAATTCTACCCTTCTCGATCCCAACTGGGCTGCTGCCATGCGTGATGAATATTGAGCCCTTCTTTCCAACAACACCTGGCAACTAGTTCCACGTCCTCCTAATGCTAATATAGTTTCTGGTAGATGGGTCTTTTGGCAAAAAATTCACTCCGATGGTAGTCTCTCTAGATATAAAGCTCGCTGGGTCTGTCGTGGTTTCTCTCAACAACATGGTGTAGTCTATGATGAAACCTTTTCTCCTGTAGTTCAACCTAGCACCATTCGTACTATTCTCAGCATCGCTATATCCTCACAATGGCCAATCCACCAACTTGATGTTAAAAACACCTTTCTTCATGGCTCTCTTAGTGAAACTGTCTACTGTCAACAACCATTAGGATTTGAAGATTCTACCTCTCCTAATCATGTATGTCTTCTCCAAAAATCTCTCTATGGCCTAAAACAAGCTCCTCGTGCATGGTTTCAAAGATTCTCTAACTTCATTCAAACAGTCGGCTTTTCTCCTTGTTGTTCTGATTATTCTCTCTTTGTGTACCACTCTAACAATCAAGTTGACTATCTCCTTCTCTACGTCGATGACATCGTTCTCACAGCTTCCTCTTCCGATTTCCTCCACCACATTATTTCTCTTCTTCAAAATGAGTTTTCTATGACTGATCTTGGTTCTCTCCATCATTTTTTGGGCATTGCGGTCACCCGTGATGATCATGGTCTCTTTCTATCTCAGCGTTAGTACTCAGTTGAACTTCTTTTCTGATCCTACTCTCTATCGTAGTATAACTGGAGCACTTCAATATCTCACTCTTACCCGTCCTGAACTTTTCTATGTTGTTCAACAAGCCTGTCTCTTCATGCATGATCCACGTGTGGGCCCCATTGATCATGGCCTCCACATTAATCCATCATCATCTACTTCACTGACAGCATATTCGGATGCCGACTGGCTGGTTCTCCAGACACTCGTCGATCCACTTCAGGATACTGTGTTTACCTTGGTAACAATATAATTTGTTGGTCTTCGAAGCGCCAGCTTACGGTCTCTCGTTCGTCTGCTGAGGCCGAGTACCGGGCTGTTGCTCATGCAGTTGCTGAAATAGTTTGGTTGCGCCAACTACTTGAGGAGCTCCATCGTCCTATTCTTCAGGCTATAGTGGTTTATTGCGATAATATTTCTGCAGTTTATATGTCAGGCAATCCGGTGCAACATCGGCGTACCAAGCACATTGAGATCGACATCCATTTTGTTCGGGAGAAAGTTGTTTTGGGCCAAGTTCGAGTTCTACATGTTCCTACAACAACACAGTTTACCGACATCTTCACCAAAGGGCTTGCAATGACACCATTCATTGATATTTGATCCAGTCTCAACGTTGTTGAACCCATCGTTGACACTGCGGGGGGATGTTAGATTATATATTTCGTGTACCTCAAGTTAGGGCACCGACCCCCTCTCATGTACTATATAAACTCATGTACCCCTTTGTTATTGAATTAAGTGTGCTATTATCAAAACTCTATACCCAGCTTATCCTTTCCATGAAGACTATTCTAGAAAAATCCTTTCCATGAAGACCTCTGAAGTCTCTTGCTTCTCCTAGCGTTGTGAGGATTTGGTTCATTGGGGGAGTCGCTCCATCTCCCTCCTTTCCACCACCACTGGCTACCATATAGTATCACCAACGAGTGGAAGGGGGAGCCATATGCTAAGGGGATACTAAGGGCTGAGTGGATGACAAGGTTGTCGACTTCCAGGTTTTGAACAAGTTGTCAGGCAAAATCTATTGGTGATGAGTGCACTTCATGTGTGATCATGTAGATGTGTTTAGAGCATACTTCTCTTATTTTGTCCATGTAGACACTTACGGTCTATTGTAGAGCCATGCAATGTTGTACTGTTATCCTTAAGGGTTAGCTCTGTTCCCATCGATTTCCCTGTTAGTTAGATCATCATCGTCTCACTAGTAGAAAAGGGCCTTTGGTTCGGGCCACTAGTCCCAGCCGTGGCTGGGGCCGGGACTAATGGCCCGCATCGGACGGCCCGAGGACGCTGAGGTCCTTTGTCCCGGCCCGTAAGGGACCATTAGTCCCGGTTTGAGATACAAACCGAGACTAATGGGTCTGGGCACGCGTGCGTGCTCCTGGCAGAACCATTAGTCCCGGTTCGTATCTCAACCCGAGACTAATGGTCTGGCCCTATATATATGCACCCAGCCCTCCACTCTCTCATATTTTTTTCCTCTGTGAGGTGGGTATAACTTTGTGCTAATTTTTTTCTTCATATGCACTAGAGGTGTTCGGTGAAATGCCTGTTAGAGCGATGTCACTTGATTTTACACAAGATAAAACATGATATGAGGTGCCAGAGCCACACTTAAGTTTTCTCATCTTTGTTTCCAGGTGTCCTAAAAGGTTAGACCGCGCGGTACTGATTTGAGCATCGTGATTGCGTTTGATATATATGCATGGTTGTATGATGCAGATGAGCCATCCATGGATGTACGGTGACCGACGCTCTGACGCTTACAGAGTAGGCGTGCGTTCTTTTTGCCTTGTGGCCGAGGCAAACAAGAGGCGGGATGGTTTTATGTGTTGTCCATGTGTTGAATGTCGAAATGAGCAGGCTCACACTTCCTCAAGAGTCATTCAGAGTCACCTGCTTCGCTCCGGTTCATGTCCGGCTATAATGTTTGGACCAAGCACGGAGAAAGAGGGGTTATGATGGAAGATGGCGATGAAGAAGAGAACGATGATGACAACTACCGATCTATGTTCCCTGAATACGATGATACCGCAATGGAAGACAATGAAGAAGAAGGGGGTGAAGAACGGGAACCAGATGAGCCCGCTGATGATCTTGGTCGGGTCATTTCTGATGCAAAGCGAGACTGCGACACAAAAAAGGAGAGGTTGCAGTTCGAGAAGATGTTACAGGACCACAACAAATTATTGTACCCAACTTGTGAAGATGGCTAGAAGAAGCTGGGTAGCACACTAGAATTGCTGAAGTGGAAGGCAGAGACCGGTGTGACTGACTCGGGATTTGAAAAGTTGTTGGTAATAATGAAGAAGCTGCTTCCAAGAAATAACGAATTGCCCTCCAGTACGTACAAAGCAAAGAAGGTTGTCTGCCCTCTAGGATTAGACGTGCAGAAGATACATGCATGCCCTAATGACTGCATCCTCTACCGCGGTGAGAAGTACGAGAATATGGATAAATGCCCGGTCTGCACTGCATTGCGATATAAGATCAGAAAAGATGACCCTGGCGATGTTGAGGGCGAGCAACCCAGGAAGAGGGTTCCTGCCAAGGTGATGTGGTATGCTCCTATAATACCACAGTTGAAACGTTTGTTCATAAACAAAGAGCATGCAAAGTTGTTGCGATGGCACATGGAAGACCGTAAGAAAGACGAGAAGTTGAGGCACCCTCCTGATGGTCGGCAGTGGAGAAAAATCGAGAGGGACTTCCCGGACTTTGCTAGTGATGCAAGAAACTTATGGTTTGGTCTAAGTACCGATGACATGAATCCTTTTGGGGAGCAGAACTGCAGTCACAGCACCTGGCCCATGACTCTATGTATCTACAACCTTCCTCCTTGGTTGTGCATGAATCGGAAGTTCATTATGATGCCAGTGCTCATCCAAGGCCCGAAGCAACCCAGCAACGACATTGATGTGTACCTAAGGCCATTAGTTGAACTTTTACGGTTGTGGGCCAAACCAGGTGTACGTGTGTGGGATGAGCACAAACAGCAGGAATTTGACCTACAAGCGTTGATGTTCGTAACCATCAATGATTGGCCTGCTCTTAATAATATTTCAGAACAGACGAACAAAGGATACAATGCATGCACACACTGTTTAGATGAGACTAAAAGTATATATCTAGATAAATGTAGGAAGAATGTGTACCCATACAATCATCGTTTTCTTTCGTCAAGTCATCACTTAAGGAAAAAAGGCAAGCATTTTAATGGCAAGGGAGAAGCCCGGACGAAGCCTGTCCCCCGTACTGGTGCTGATGTACTTGGTATGGTCAAGGATTTGGATGTAATCTTTGGAAAGGGTCCTAGAGGACAACCTGTTCCGAAAGACGCCGACGGACACGCACCCATGTGGAAGAAAAAATCTATATTTTGGGAGCTACCCTATTGGAAAATGCACGAGGTCCGCTCTGCAATCGACGTGATGCACCTGACGAAGAATCTTTGCGTGAATATTTTAGGCTTCCTGGGCTTGTATGGGAAGTCAAAAGATACCTAGATAGCACGGGAGGACCAGCAACATCATAAAGGACGAGACGACAAGCATCCAGGCAGTTTAAAGGGTTTGCCAGCTACGCTCTACCAAAGAAGAGAAGGAAATCTTTTTTAAAGTCCTTTTCAGTATCAATGTCCCGTCTGGCTTCTCGTCGAAAATAAAGGGAATAGTAAATATGAAAAAGAATAAATTTCAAAACCTAAAGTCTCATGACTGCCATGTGCTTATGACGCAATTGCTTCCGGTTGCATTGAGGGGAATTCTACCAGAAAATGTTCGACTAGCCATTGTGAAGGTCTCAGAAGGTAATCGATCAAGAAAATCTATCAAGGTTACAGATTGATGTGGTCCAATGTCTAGTCAGCTTCGAGTTGTTGTTCCCGCCATCCTTCTTCAATATTATGACGTACCTCCTAGTTCACCTAGTCGAAGAGATTAGAATTCTCGGTCCCATGTTTCTACACAATATGTTCCCCTTCGAGAGGTTCATGGGAGTCTTAAAAAAATATGTTTATAACCGCGTAGATAGATACTTCCCCTATTACTAAATATAAGATGTTTAATTTTAACTTTTAAAAATCTAATATATCTAGACAACTTATATTGTGCAAGATGTTTTACCTTTCGTGAAACGAATGTACCTAGACGTTTTTTGACGTGTAGGTTCAGAGTGAATCTACACATAAAAGACATCTAGACATATAGTTCCGCAAAAGCTAAAACATCCTATATTTTGGAACCGACAGAGTAAGACCATATCATGGATATGTACAAGATCTTTCTGGTTCCAAAAAGAAAATTAATTGTCCCCTCAGAGGCAAAGCATTCAGGAGCCACTAATCAAGATACACTTAAGAAGGATGCAGGGAAACAAACTCTCACCTTTGGTTGCATCCAACAAGACAACCTTGTGCTTCTTCTCCAGATCCGTATGGCACCAGAGACATGGCTCCGACTTGACGGCCATGCACCTTTCGCAGACAAAAACGGGGACCTGCCTGGGTGCGCCCTCGAGGAGGGGCCGCAGCTCGTCGGCCTCGTGCAGCTGCCTGATCTCGTCGGCCCCGCCCATGAGCCGGCCGCCCACAAGGAGCTGCGGGAGGGAGAAGGGGCAACCCCGAGCCGCGAGCAGTGACCTGAGCTCGTACATCAGTGCATTATCCTTGGACACGTCGCGCTCGTCCATGGCGACGCCGTAGCCGCGCAGCAGGGAGTGCAAGGCGTAGCTCTGGACGGAGGTGTGCGCTCTGTGGCGCGACGCTGACGCCGTGTAGAGAACCGCCACCAGCTGCGGGGGGCTCTGGTGCAGCTCTCTGGCCGGCCAGGAGGATGAGCCGCCGCCAATGCCAGCCATCTCTCGTCGGCGTGCTGCTCGGCGGGAGAGTATGCAGGGCTTTGGGGGGTCCATTTCGTATCTTCAAGTCCTCGTGCGCTATGCCTATGAAGTAGACGAAAAACTGCAGTTTGATTATAGTCTGGACAGCTAGTTGATGCGGTTCCAACGAGTACATAGATCAGTGTACCAAATGTATAAATTACTGGACGCGACCTTGGGATGCGGCACTGCCCGTCCTCAGTCTCCATACAAGATGCCTTCGGAGTTCACGACATGATGGTCACGTATAATTTCTTTCCTTCTCGACTGCTGTCATGTCTAAGCATCAGGAACACCACTCGTGACAGCCCACCTGCTCTCCTAACTTATGCGCCTGCTTTAAAAGCAATATACTGCTCCCTCATGTTCATACTAATAGTTTTAACTTTAATATCTAGTTAAATATTTAGACTAGATACATCGTACGAAGACAAAGTTGAGACTATTAATATGGATCGGAGGGAGTAGCAATCTCCATGTCTCCTCTCGATGCGTACCATTGACAAAAAGCTAAACTTAAAATCGTAAGTTCAAACTCCTATTTATGTGTGAGATTACTATTTGTTTTTGTACAGTTAGGGGTTTTCTCACTATTAATTGTTTAATTAGATTTTTCAAACTTCATAAGTATACCATGGTGTCTCTCTATCAACGCAGACCACTCATACCATGGCGTCGCCGTGAGCGGGTAGATGCCCGCCTAGGGAACCGGCAAGGTGTGAGCCATTAATCAAAACTAGACCATAATAGCGCGCGTTGCTGCGCCCGTCTAGTTTGACAACAAATTGATAAGAAGTAAGACATGATTTGTCACGCCTATCCATTTTCATTAATAAAAAATCAATGTCATATACATATCATAGTTGCTCCATGCAATACTCAACGCATTATAAAATGTTGGGTATAATATCCAATGGTTTCAGATTGAACAGATTGGATCTTAGCTGCTATAAAAAATGATGGAAATATTATCTGAATGCAAATTATTTGTTTGCTACAAGCTTTCATGAAACAAAAGAACAAAATATAAATCAAATTTAGCAAAACTTGTTGTGTTCCACTAAAAGTCATATCAGCATGTGCTCCAGCGAAAACTTCCGAGAAGCCATGCGTTCTCTACCTATATTCAACTTGTCTTACAATATCAAATCGATCATCAGAAACAACTAAAAATATATCCATCATCACCAACTCTATGTTCAACATATGCCCCATGGGCAAGTTTATACCTAATTTGAGATTTAAAAGTAGAGAAACATAAGTAATGTTTTCCTTATGTTACTCACAAACGTTCGGATTAGAAAACTTCAGGGTGAATCTCGAACAACAAATAACCATGCAAGAAGAATACCAATAGTGGTAATGGAAGGGAAATCTTCTAGTGCAAATGTACCATCTCTAAAAGGTAGCACAAAACTTCAACTCCTCAACTAAGACCAGATTCTAACTAAATTCATTCTAAAAAGTGATTTTTTTGTTAATGACATTGTCACCCTTTAGATATCTGTGGAAGGAAATGCATACCGTATCTACACTATAAAATAGCAGGAACAACTAAATAGTAGTATAAGCAAACAAACAATGTGTTTCCAGATATCTTTTCAAAATATGGAAATAATACTGGTAGGTGAAGGTGAAGGTGAAGTTTAAAACGTGTGACTATAAAGATTTTCATTGTGGCAGTTTGCTAACAAGAAAGCAATAGGAAAAACATAGAAGAAACACTTGTATGTTCATACACGTTTACATAAGGCTAACTATATTTATTGATATTGTGCAACTATTTGTTCTTGTCAAAATAGCATTTTCTAGGTAAATAAGCCACTGTAGTGTTTTCTAATAGTAGTTACACCACATGATAGGCAACTTGAAGGAAACGATTTACCTGAGATATTAGACTGGATCCCTATTCCAAAGTTGGTAGTTTTTCTGGTGTGAAATAATATAAGTACACAAATTGAGTTGATAATCTTGCAGCTGTTCAATCTCCTCAAGTTGACCAAAACAACAGAGGAACAAGTGAAAGCATGCTGATGCCGACCAATGTCACCTCTATTTATTTGAAGGAAATATATCTGGGGTAAATATTTTAAGGAACAAAAATGTTTGAGAAAATAGATAGAGTGGTGTGATGTCTAATTACCTGCAAAAAACAAAGATACCTCGGTACTTCTTTTCAAATGAAAAAAAAAGAGCTTGGGAATTCAGATATTCAAGAAATAACAATTATGCATCTTATTTTACCAGCGAATTATGTGTCTGCTTTGTGGGTGGGGGTGAGGTGGGAAGTCACACCAAAGAAGAAGTATTGAGCTAAGAATAGGTTACCTATCTTCCGGTGTTGTGCAAACAGATAGCTCCCGACATGCAATATATAGGCGATCACACCCGGATGCTTCCCGTCTGTAGAAAGCAAAGTTTTCACTTAGAAACTAAGTCAAAAGAAGTCCTTTGTGACCAAACATATTCCATGACGGCACAACATCGATCACAAATGGAAATATCAATCATCAGGTGAGATGAGAGAAATCATTTTAGAAAGCTAGAAGGAAAAAAAGAGTACCAGCGATCACCGATGATTGGTGGATGACTAAAGGATGCATTCCATGGTAAGGTCTGAAATGATAGCAGTGCTACCAATAGTTGGAATGCTAGCAGAAAGAAAAATAGAGAATGGACATGCATAAAATGGAAACAACAAAAATTTAAAACATTCTTACTCCACGGCTAGCATCTTTTATTCTTGCACAATATTCAACTCTTAGATAATAAGAATGCCTTGTTCTTCTTGAAGTGGAATATCATTCGGAAATTCCTTGACATGCATAGAAGTGAGAAGCACATTACCTAGTCTTCTTCGTTGATTGAACATATCTACAAAAGACGCCTGGTTTTCATAGGCATCTTTGATTCGAATAAGATATAAATCAAAACATATTGAATGCCAATAAGGTGAATAACAAGATTCCTCTAAATCATGAAAATAGGATACCTTTGCCATGCCCACCTCAAAGTAGAAACAACTAATTTGTGTAAAATCTTAGGGTTATAATGTATTTAATTGCATATTGGAATAAATGATGGAGATAAACAAACCTTTCATATGATCATTCCTCTGCTTTAACGACAAATGAGATCCTTGATGAATCGGCATCATGCACCTTCTATTAGAACTGAAATTAACACACACACACACATACACACATAGCTCCATCTTGTTTGGCGAAGGTGAAAGCGATCTAAGATGCCAGAACGGTGAAACAAGTTACACCTCTATTTAGACTGTATTAATAATAGCAATTTTAACATATTACTCATATGGGGCACTTATAAGAAACATAGAATTACTTTTCGAGCAAGGATAAAATATTGAACACTTGAAATCAAATTGAGTAGGGATCAACACATGGTATATTTTTAAAATTCAGCATTATAGATAGGCAGTAATTAAGAGTTAATACAGGCAGTGCTACCAATAGTTGGAATGCTAGCAGAAAGAAAAATAGAGACTGAACATGCATAAAATGGACACAAGAAAATTTTAAAACATTCTTACTCCACGGGCTAGCATCTTTTAGTCTTGCACAATATTCAGCTCTTAGATAATAAGAATGCCTTGTTCTTCTACGTCTGGTTTCATAAGCATCTTTTCTTCAAATAAGATATAAGCCAAAGCCTGTTGTTCTTCTACCTAAAAAAAAACATGAGTCATCATGAAAATAGGATACCTTTTCCCTGCCCACCTCAAAGCAGAAAGAAATAATTTGTGGAAATCTTAGGGCTATAAAGTATTTAATTGCACATTGGAATAAATGATGGAGACAAATAAACCTTTCATATAATCCTTCCTCTGCTTTAATGGCAATGGGAACCTTGATTAATCGGCATCATGCACCTTCTATCTCCATCATGTTTGGCCAAGGTGAAAGCGATCTAAGCTGCAGGAACAATGAAGCAAGTTACGTCTCCGTTTAGACTGTATTAATAATAGCAATTTTAACGTATAACACATATGGGGCACTTACAAGAAACATAGAATTACTTTTCGAGTATGGTTAAAATAAATATTGAACACTTGAAATCAAATTGAGTAGGGATCAACACATGGTATATTTTTTAAATTCAGCATTATAGATAGACAATAATTAAGAGTTAATACAGCGATAATATACCACACACTTAGTAGAGAGATATTGCTGATATTATATCAAGAAATGCATACACGATAGATAACTGTTGCTGCTCCTCCTCCTCGCACCTGTACAGGGAAGGAATCGATGTAGGGCAGAACCGCCGGGGCCGTCTTGGTCTCTTGGACAGAAGAGCGCCTGGGGAAGTCAGGCCAACAGGCCTGCCACCGAGCGAGTTGATGAGTCGATATGGACGCCACTGCTCGAGGTCAAGCCGTCAAGGTCGTGGGAGGAGCGGCTCCGTTCGGGATCAGAATCGGGGAGTGGGAGATTAGCAACCGAAGCCTCCGTTGTGTTCCAGCACGGCTCCCCTCACCTCCTATGTGGTAGCCAGGTGCGGGCCGATCGTCTCGGCGACGAGCACGGCGGTGGCATAGTTGGTTTCTCCATAGGCTGATATCAATGCAGGGAGAGGAGGTGGACAGACGTCTCATTCTCTCATGACTTCGGAGGCTACAATGATCCTTGACCTGTGCTTATTCCAATCAACGCTAGACGGGCTTTTTGTGGTTACAGCCAGTTTAAAGGCATTCTTAGCCCGATTAATAAGAAAACGCCTCGCTCGGCCTGCTGAGTAGCAGCCCTAAATAACGTTTGGCCGGCCTGTTTAATGTGATTCCACAACTCAACTGAATCCAGCGACGTTTGGCTATGTCAAGAAGATCTGGACCGTTCAAACATGAGATCCAACGGTTCAGAACCCAAAATCGTTGTGGACAAGCCTAGCTGGCTGAGTTATACTGTTTCTTAATTAGCCATACGATAGGCCATTTTATCCGATGACATGGTTGGCCTGCCTTTCGTCGGGCTGGTGTAATGTCAAGAAAATATTTAAACTTAGCTTTTGTCTGTTTGTTTTGTTTTGTTTTGTTTTTGCATGATCAAAATATCATCATGCATATTTTTTTGCTAAAGTTATTTTATTGAAACATGTTTTGTTGCTAAATTATTTCCCTCATTATTTTAAATTAAAAATCATATTTTTTATTTTGTTTTTCTAAAAATATTTGCAAAATGGTTTAATCTCCTTGCCTACAAGGGTAGCTCGCTGACGATACTTTTAAAAACGACGTTATGGCCAAAATCATAGCATAGTTTGTGGTAACTAGCAGGATGGCCCTTGCAAATATGAGGGTATCATCTTTAATTTATCATAAAACTAGCAAGGTGGCACTCGCAAATGCGAGGGCACCATCTTTACTACTTGTAAAGGTCTAGGAAATAAAATTAGTTTCTCGAAAATATGCACATTATATGAATGAAATAATGCCCTTTTATAGCCATATAAAATTACAATAAATTATGATCAACTCGGTAGTTTTATGAGTTGTTAGATTATGAGTTTCCAGGTTAACATTTAAATTGGTGATTTGATGTATTTAGATGTATATTAAAATTACAGATAATTGCCCATATGATGTCTTGATGATCTTTCTAGTGGCCACAGAATAAACTAAGTGAAAATAACTTATCCTCCAGCGGCCAATCAAAAGTAAGAGTTATCATTATACTTTGTGCCAAAATCAAATCTCTTCTATTTCGTCCACCAAAAAATGAACGAACATCTTCTTTTGATTTAAAATATGTGAAGTTTTCCATTTGTGTCATTAACTATGGGTGACAGTGAAGCTCATATCCTATGAAATATCCGATTGACTTCACCTTTTGACATTAAATTCCTAGATGCTTGCTCATGTCATTGTTTGACTTTGAATATCTTCTGATGAAAACAATACAAATGGATTGGTAATATCATTCACCATTAATATTTTCCGAATCACAAGTCTATGTATGAGAGTATAAAATTGCATTGTTACAGTATAAATCATGTATAGGACATTAAAATTCTCCAGGATGCAACTTTGACCGTAGTTTTATGTATGGATATTTCTATAATAAGTTACAGAAGTTTAACAATAATTTTTCTAGATAGTCATTTGTTTTGAAACCAAGGTAGCATAGCAGTTTTTTGTTTTGCTTGACTCTTTGCCTATATATCTCTATATTTGAAACATTTATTCTAATCTCTCACATGCATTTATATTTTTTGTTTAATGTATCATGACTAAGCTATAATGAATAATTAGTCTTAACATTACAAGTCGTTGATTTGAGTGAATGTCCTTTTAAATTGTAAAGGGACTATGACTCATAGAACACAAAGGTATATATTATCTATGATGTCGTAGGAAAAATATAGAAACTCATAAGCCATCTCTCTCTCTCTCTCTCTCTCTCTCTCAGTGCTACACTTACGGGTACGGATTGGCATTTACGGGATGACGTGGAGTCATAGGGTTGGCCCAGTTTTTTTCATTTTCAGGAACGGGAACTACCCACCAATCAGCATGTCAGTCCGTAGCCAGATTCCGTAAGAAAATTTCGGTAAGTGTAGGATTATTGCGCTCTCTCTCTCTCCCTCCCTCTCTCTAGCAATGCTACACTTACGGGAGGATTTTTACGGATTGGCATTTACGGGATGACGTGGAGTCATAGGGTTGGCCTAGTTTTTTTTACCTTCCATTTTTTCAGGAACGGGAACCACCCACCAATCAGCACGTCAGTCCGTAGCCGATTCCGTAAGAAAATTTCCGTAGGTGTAGGATTATTGCTCTCTCTCTCTCTCTAATTGTTCAGATACCTTATGCATGACTGTAAAGCTCATTCAATATTAAAAAATCCATCAAAGTTCACTTTTTTACATTAAATCTTAAGGTTATATAGAGCAGTAATTTCTTGATCACCATCCATTGATTCCTACACTCTTGATCTCTCAATGTCACCCTTTGAACTTTCTCCTAGTGACAATAAGATAAATAGTTGCACATATCGCTCTCACTTTCAATCTCTCCTGCATGACGATTTAAGGTATGGTTGTTTATTATTTCATGAATCGATACAGCCTTTGAACTTTCTCCTAGTAACAATAAGATAAATAGTTGCACATATCGCTCTCACTTTCAATCTCTCCTGCATGACGACTTAAGGTATGGTTGTTTTTTATTCATGAATCGATAAGTTGGACAGGTGTTAAAAAAAGGTTCATGAAAACATGACAAAATGTTTTATCAATTATCTTTTAAAATGCTTTATTTGTTTTGTGCTATGCAGTCTAATTAATAAAACTTTTCAAATTATTTTCTATATATACTCGTTGATGTATCTAAGTTGCACTATATATCCTAGCATTTACCATCTACTATTTAAAAAATATCTTGGGAATTTCACATGGCACGATTTTACACTTGATTTGAGACGTGTATGTCTTTTTTTGGAGTAACTTATATAGTTATATATGTCTTGAAACCCACGCTCAAGTTGATCATAAAGTGTATCTAGACGTCTTTTATTGGATAGATTCGGCGCAACATGAGTGAACCTATACACTAAAGCTGTCTAATACATTTGCTTCAGAAAAAAGATAAAACATTTACATTTTTAAGTGGAGGGAGTACTTGCCAACAATACCTTTATCTATTAGTATTTTATAAAATATGAATCCACTTAGATACTTTTACCCTTATACATTTTCTATTTTTCAATAAAGTTTCATTTATCGAAAAACCATTTATATCTGTGTCGTAAAATATCGCTATACCCTGTATTTAATTTACATCGCATCAGCAAGTGAATATGAATGAAAAGAATATAGCGGCTCATATTACTACATATACAACCTCATCATGGGTGAGCATGCGAGCTAGAATTCATTAGCTCCTCACAATTTTAATAGCTACACATGCTTTGTTTTTTTCCTTGTTCGATTCGGTGTGTTTTTTGCGTTAAAATCATTCGTACATGAGCAGTGAGCCGATTGAGTGCTGCAATATATTCTTGCCGAAATATAGAGCGACCCCGTCCCGTAATTCTAGTCTAGTCTCTAAATCGTCAGTAGGACAATTTGACGTGACCGAGATAGTTAGCTATTTGTGTGTGCAACTTTGTTGAAAAATCGTTTATTAAAGCAAACGATATTTATTGCCACCGTCCTATTTGTCAAAGACTCTGCTTTTTTTTTCTGGCTTGACCTATCCGTAATGAACCTAACGAACGTGTGCGCGTACACCGTAACTGCCTATATATCCTAGATAGAACCCAGCCGTTAAGTTTTAATCTGATTGTCCAGAATAATTGGGATGATGTGGATCAACCGGGTGCCTCAAAAACACCCTTATATTGCTTTTTTTTGCGAAATTTCACCGATCTATTAATGATCCCTTATATCGCTTTTAGTATATAATAGATATTTTAAAATTATTTATAATATATGTATATAGTTTTAGTATATATAAGGAGAAGGCAAAGATCTAATACAATATAAATGCTATAATAAAACAAATTATCTCTTACTGGAAAATATCTTTAAAAATTATAAGTGAATGATTATTCTCCCATTTTTAAAAAATTATATTAATAACAACATGTGCAATTTAAAGTTTATACCACGAGCTAGTAAACTTTTCTAACATACGCTGGATTACTCTGAAATGTTAATTTCCATATAGCTAGTCATTAGCAGAGAAATTCGTGTTTATGGTCCTAAAGGTAATTATGGTCATCCTTAGCCGTTCAGTATGTTATTTGCTAATACTTCTAATGGAACATCAAAACAAATTTTCTTAGTGATGCTAAATAATTTTGCTATTGTGTAGTGACCTGACAAATGCGTGGGAAGCATCTTTAGTGGTTGACATTACCGAAAAATAGAATTAGTATCACACTGAGTGATTATAAATAGTAGAGTAATTAAATGATCAAAAATGTTATCATAAATAGTATATTGTATATGCACGTTACATCTATATTCATATATACAAGTCAATTGTAAAAATAATATATTTGTGTTGCTTCTGTGTTATATTAGATCACTAAATAGAACCATAGTTTCTTAATGATATGAAAATTTCATACTATGTAGGCATCTTCATTATGTTTTGAGTTTTATATCCCATGTGAACCGGATTTGTCAAAGATACGTGTCAATAAACCTAGGAGTATGAGAATTCAAATATACTTTGTTTTATACATGTCCTAATCTATCAAACACTGCCTTCACTACAAAATATATGTTTCAAATTGGGTTTTTACATATGTTGCAATCTATTAATTCAATCCAACTTGAATAACTTGTGTGCATATCAAACGGAATTGGACTTGAAGTACATTTTTGTAGGCATGCCATCAATTAAAAATACTATACACATTGCTTTCTTCTTTTAAAAAGGATGATTGTTGGAGAGAACTCGTCTATAAAGTATACTAGATGATTGGAAGAAAAAAGGAAAAAAACCAAAGACAATATATGAAAGTCACATGGCAATGAATTCACAAAAATAAATGTCATTTGGTTCGAGCACTAGTAGAAAAGAGGCATTTGGTTCATCCCCCAAAGCCATTTATCCCGGTTCGAATAACAAATCGGGACCAATGACAGGCATCGGTTCGGTTCATGCCGCCAGGACATCGGTCCCGGTTCATCTCAGGGTATTGGTTCCGGTTCATGGCATGAACCGGGATCAATGGTCAGCGGAGCATTGGTCCCGGTTCATGCCACGAACCGGGACCAAAGGGTCCCTCTTTAGTCCCGGTTCGGGACATAAACCGGGATAAATTTATTTTTGTAAGAAAACATTATAAAACTGTAGATGGCCGCCATTTGTGCATACGATGTCGGAAAAAATCGTATAATATATCAAAATTATCGGCAAAAAATTACGATACCAATGCCAACCGCCTTTAGCCGTTTGCAATTTTTTAGATTTTTAAAATTCCAAAAGAGTCAAAATTCTGATTTTTAATTTTATTAAAAAAATAAAAAATGACATATTTGGATTCCTCACATTTTTCTGATAATAATGGACATATTATTTGTAGAATTTCGATTTATGGATTTAAAGATATGAATTATGCCATATTAAATGAATTAATGCAATAATAATAATAATAATAATAATTTATTTCTATATTTATTCAATATTATACTTAGTTAGTTTTGTATATTAAAATCATGTTTATAACTCAAATTATAAGAATGTGTCTCACAAGATGCATGTGTTAATATTATTAATAGCATACTATAGACATAAGGTTACAAGTGGTACATTGGAAGGAGGATGGAAAGGAACCAAGATATTAAGCGTGCTAGGGGTGGAGTAGTGTTAGGATGGGTGACCGACCAGAAAGTTTAACTAAAGATTAGAATTTGATCAAAAACTAAGTGCGATTAAGAGGCTTTGCGTGAGAGATTAACCAGTCCAAATATTCATAGATTCAAAAAAATTTGAAAAAAAATAAATTATTTTTTGAAAGAAAAAATAGAAAAGACCTTCGGTCCCGGTTCATGCCACGAACTGGGACCAAAGGTCCTACTGTAAGCGCACGTGATGGTGGGCCACGTGGAGACCCATTGGTCCCGGTTCGTGCCAGAACCGGGACCAGCATTAGTCCCGAGTGATTGGTCCCGGTTCAAAATCCGGGACCAATGGTCCTTATGAACCGGGACCAAAGGGGGGCTTTTCTACTAGTGGAGGAATGCAAAGGGACAAACCTCCACTAAATTGTTTCATGAAATAACATTTTGTTTCAGTAATAACCTCTCGTATCAAAGTATATAGAGTAGAAAAACTTAGAAGGCATACTCTACTAGAATCATATTTTTCCTTTGTAATGTTGTCGAACATAATTTAGAAAATAAAGAATAATTACATGATTAGATTAACCATGACCATATATCCATTAGAGGGGTATGAATTGAATATAAAAAAGAACATTAACATACCTAATTGTTAACTGGAGTCTATATGATATAGATTATAATAGTAGACATTTGGATGATGCATTGTGATATACATTGTCTTATCCGTTCTCGCAACTGTGGAATACACGACAGTATATTTGTATTTGTCTTTCAAAATAAAAATATTTAGTAGATATATTGGTCCAAATACATTATGGAACAATATGAACATATCATGCCATCTTTGCCCACACATGCTTTGTTGGCACATGCTCGACCACATAGTACTCGTGATATACCTTGCTTTATCTATTCTTGCAATATGGCGTATAGAACATTAAATTTCTTTCAACCTTTTAAGTTTAGCAGTCTGCATACATGTATTAGCCAACAAAATACAATTTAGTTCAACTACATGCAGTGAGAATTGCATGTCAAATTGATCAATTATTAAATGGCTAGATGCAAACTGGAATAGATAAGTAGGATACGAACTATACGTAAAGCAGATGTGTGCCACCCATGCTCTCCCAAATTCCACTAGTATATGCTTGATGTGCTACATACCTTGCCTTATCCATTGTCATAACTACAACACATACCTCATTATATTTATTTTGATCTGTTAAATCACAAATCTGCAGTAGACATATTAGAGCATGAAATCCATCTTTACTTCTAGAGAATTGAGAAAAATAACAATGATAGATGAAAGAATGAAGTTGCTAACCTTTTTGAACCTTGGATTGAAGGGTCCCACCAAATCTTGACAAATCTTGGACAAAAATGGGGATGAATTTGAGCTAGCTTGGAGCAAAATGGCCATGGGCCCAGGCAGGATGAAGCAATGGTATATATAGATAAACTATTACAAACCGGGACTAGAGATCAAGAACTAGTCCTAGTTTATAATACAAACGGGAACTAATGGTCACCGAGCTGCTAGCGATTTGGGTCTAGATCTTTAGTCCCAGTTGGTAATACCAAACGGGACTAGAAGTCCCAAACGAACTGGGACAAGTCACCTGCGGCCTCCTAGCCATTGGGACCGGGATGAACTGGGACTAGTGCTCACACTAGCACTAATCCCATTCCCAGACCCAACCGGGACTAGAGCCCCTGGCAGCCCCATACGAAAGGCATGTTTTCTACTAGTGTAAAAAGGAAAAAAACTGTAGTGTTCTGCCTAAGCTTAGGGTAGTACCCTACACTAACATGTTCCGTACCTACTGCCGCGGTGGAAGCAGTGCACTACCTCCCGACACAGTGCATTGCTTAGCCGGAAGGAGTGCACTATATCGATGCACTCGGCCAAAGGCCGACAGTGCAATGCAGAACAAAAATATAGTGCATGGGTAGTGCAGTGCAAGCGCACCGACCGTGCACTACGACCCAATGCAGTGCAACGCATAACATGAAGTAAGTACACGGCCAGCGCATCTCCCATGCACACTGTGACCCAAGAGAGTGCAATTCAGAACATCACAACAGTGTATGGATAGTGCACTACTAGTATACTGATCTATACACTTCAACTGAAGGCAGTGCAACACAAAATATAAAGGCAGTGCACTACATGTGCACTGCAACACAAGACAGCGTAAGGAAGAATATGAAAACAATACATGGGTAGTGCAGTGCCCCTGGTCTGCATAAAATATGGAAAAAATCTATTAACATGGGATCTGCTTGTTAAAATCTCGACACGACTAGAACAACCGTGAAAACCGATCGTGATTTAGACATTTGGTTCAAAATATATTATGTTTTCAGTAATCAAAAGAAAAAAGTGAAAATCCAAAGAACCATAGACACATGAGGCCTCTGAGGGATGCTTTTGCTAGCCAGGTAGCTGCTGGCAAGCGACGACTTGCCCAAAATTTAATGTCACGCCCCACCCCCACTCACCATGTGTCGTATAGCGGTGGATTGAAAAACTGTGGGAGACAACCAGAGCACGCCAAGTGTTAGCAGGAGAAGCGACGCGGGTCACCCTTCTAGGGAGGGCACACTTTGTTTTTGTCAAACTGATAAATCCTGGAAACAAGGAATTACAATGATCTATGTTGTTTCCTTTAGACAGTATTTCTAACATAGAGTAACCTAGCTATCAGATCTAAGAGAACTGATGTATGCAATTACTTATGGGTATCATACAAGGGCTCTTTACTCAAAGGAGCAAGAAAATAGATAAGGAAGGACGCTACTTAATATACTACTAGCATACGTTGTGGTCTCGCAGAAATTGTGTGGTGCTTGTCAGCTAAGATCGCTCTCAGGTTGCTCGAGGAAGAAGAAGGAGAACATAGAAAGATTTAAGGAGGGGCATGATATATTGTGTGTCGTGGTATTGCAGATGAGTACGCCATGGAGGGTTCCTCACAATGCGTGTTTAGAGACGTGGGGTAAGGCAGAGAGTTGGCGGGTACGAGATAATACAGTTTACTCAGGTTTAAGTCCCACAACGGTGGTGGAACTCTACTCCTGCTATAAATCACTATATTGGCAATACACGAAGTTACAGAGATCGGTTCGCTATGCGAGGTGTTGCACGTTGTACGTACCAATCTGAGAGGTTGTGCCCTAAAGGCTCCCATAGGTCCGGTTTATAAAGGCACCACAATCTAGAGTTACAAGGAAAGGACCTTGCCACACAAGGTAAAGAGTCCTACACTAATACGAACTAGTCTTTCGTGTCTTGCACTCCAAGGCTTCGAATACGTCAGTGACTCCTGTGTAGCCTTCCTTCATCCAACATGGGCCTCCCTTCTGGATCCATCTAACTGGGCCGCCCAGTAGGCCATAGGCCTTGCTATCAACTGTGAGCCACCCGGGTTATCCGGATTATGGACGTGCTATGGTGATACCCATTTAGCATAACCCCAACAGTAGCCCTCGGAGGACTTCGAGATCTTGCGTTGTCTTTCTTAGTAATATTGAATGCTCCGCTATGTGATACTGGCAATCCGTCAAGAAATATCTCAAAGGTCTCCCAAAGCCTTGCAATCCTCTCTGTCGTCGTAATGTAGGCGGAGATTCCTTGAGTTTCGTTTCTAGAAGCGGACAACTTCCGTCTTCGATGGAATCTTCAAATGTGACCTCTTCACTGCGACTGTTAGGAGGATGACGTAGGGTACAGCCTACGCTACCTCGAAACTTACAGAAGGAAAGGAATTAATCATTAGCTATTTTCATACGCGCGAAATCCAAACGGTAAAGCGGCAAAGACGGAGGACGTGGCAAAATTACCGCGCACGTTCGTCTCCACGTCGGCAACGCTCCATCCATAGGATCCCTTTGCACGAATCTTGACGCTAGGTCTATATATTTTGACCGCGGCTAGATTATTTTCTTTTACCCGCATTCTCACCTACGTCTTCGTCTTTGTCCAGCCGCGCGCCTGTTCGAGCTCCTAGTAGCGCAATGGCCTTCAGAAGCTCCGCTCCTTCAACAGCGGCGACTCCTGAGGCTACTACAGTGCCATTGTCGTGGTGGTGTCACGGCAGATGCCATGGATAAGCTAAAGGTGGGGACTAATACACGCTAGGGGAATCCAGGGAGGGATAGTGAAGTGATTCTCCACACAGAAGTTTGTATTGCTTTGCTTCCAAGATTACAAGTGCTCCTTGAGCTGTATTGGCGAGGGGAGGAAGAAGGAGCTCTCTTACTCTCACCCACAGTTCACACCTAAAACCTTAGCCAAATCAGAATAGAAGAAAACCCAACCTCCTCTACTGAAACCCTAGCCCCCCTTATATAGAGGGGGCTTGGTCTCTGCCTAGGGCATACGTGGAGGCATATTCCTAAGAATATGCCTCCTCTCAAAGTGGTAAGCTGACCGGGGTGCTTTTCCCCCGCGTCACACATGCTTTAGCTACGTGAGCCTCTGCGGCACCCGCGTCAGCCGACATGGGCGTCGTCACCTTTGTCGGCCATGACCCGGTGGTCCTGCCCTTGTCTGCTTCGCTCATGCAGTGCGTACCGGGCCTTCTTTTTGACCAACGAGATTCCTTCCTTCTCCCAGAAGCTAAACGGGACCCGGATCATAGTAGATCCGACTATACCTGTTCCTACATACAAGTTAGACAAGCACTTCCGACTTACTTCTTAAGTCGGCTGAGACAATGTTAGGCGACCCCCCTGGTCCAGGTTACTCCATGATCCAGCCTGCCTTGAGGTGACCCGGCCAGCATCCGCTTTGACCTTGCCGAACCTCGGCTAACTCGGCCTTTATACTTCGGAGTGACCCTACCCAGGGGTATCCCCCCAACATTAGTCCCCGAAGCTGGTGCGGTCTTAGCTGCCTTGGCCGCTAAGGCTACATCAGGTTCATTTATGTTCGAGCCTTGGACGCTATTTCCGAGTTAGCTCTTTATCTCGGATTATATGGATTTACGTTCCCTTCGCACATTCCAAGTTTTCACTTTCCGGACAGGTTACCACTTTGACTCGGATCTCATGGTTTTACTTTCCCTCTGCACACTCTAAGTTTTTACTTGCTGTCTGGGTTACCATGGTTCGATCCGGGCCTTGTTTCCTTCTCTCATACGCCAACCCACGTGGAGGCTAATCATTACGTTGTCTTATTTTAAGGGCCTGCACAGTAACCGCCACAGTAATTGTCAGTTATCACTGTGCGAGGGTCACGTCACGCATGCCTCCTCGTTTACCGCATCGGTGCGTCACGTCATGGGATCACCTCTGTCCTGTGGCCCTCCGTGTGGCTCCTGACTGATTGGCTGAGGCAGGTGATACACGGCCACACCATGTGGCTCATTTGCAGGGTGCGATCCCACTCACCCCTTTAGGGAGTGGTTAAATAGCGGAGGGGCGCACCCCTTAGGATTTTTTCCTCTTCCGCGTCCCTCTGCCCGTTGCTCTTCTTCTTCGTCTTCCTCGTGACCGCGCTGCCTCCAGTGCTCCTAGCAGTAGCGCTGCCGCCGCACTTTTCCCAGTGCCTCTGTGTCGCGGCCACCGCTGCGCAACTCCCTCGCCACGGGTCCTCGCCAATCCAGGGCTCTGACCCCTGCCGCCGCTAGCGCCAGCGAGGGTAGCGAGTACGAGATGACGGAGGAGGAGCTCGTCGTCGCTGAGTAAGAAATGGAGGAGGACGCCGCTGCGGCGGACCGTGGCGCGTGGGCCGGGTCTTGGGTCTGTCAAGATGACCTTGACTGGCTTTACCGGACCAGACGCATCCCCGCCGGGGTCGCCGCTCGTCTCCCCTCCGCCGAACTGGCTCCCTCACCCAATCCGGGCGAGTTCGTCGTGTTCTTGTCCCACTTCCAACGGGGGTTCGGCTTGCCGGTGAGCGACTTCTTCCGGGATTGGCTTAGCACCTACAAGCTGCAGCCGCACCACCTTCCAGCCAACGCTATCACTTCTCTCTCTGCTTTTGCTTCTACGATCGAAGGCTACACCGGACTGTGGCCCACGAAGGAGCTGTGGATCCGGTTTTTCGGCCTCCGTCGTAATGTCATCCCCAACATCCAAGTTGAGTCGGAGGACAAGCAGCTGACCCAATTCGGAGCTGCGTCCATCTCACCCCGGAGGACTTCCGTTTTCCCCCGGGTCACCGGGCTTGACTCCCGCAAAGGATGGGCCCGGACCTTCTTCTATGTCCGTAATACGGGCACTGAAGATTTGATTCGGTTGCTCCCCTATACTCCGGGTCCACCTAACCTGGAATTTTGGGAGGAGATCTCCAAGAAGCCCATGGCCTTGGCCAACCAGGTTAATAAGAGGTTCGCGGAACTGAAGAAGCTCGGATTGTGCAACGAGGATGCTATGATCATGTTCGTGCGCAACCGAATCTCTCCCCTCCAGAAGCGCACCCACAAGGTGTGCCACATGATTTTTGGCCGCGACCCCCACCGGACCTCCTCCTTCGAGCTGAGCAACACGGAGATTTATCGCCGGGTTAAGGCTCTCTTCACCACCCACAAGAATTTCTCCGCTGAGTAGACGTGGGGAATTGAGCACTTTTGTCGTGACAGGCTCCCTCCCGCGGTAAGCTTCGTGGAGCAAACCTACTTCGGATTAAATATATGTCGGTTTTCGTTGTATTTTTGACTCTGTTCTTCATTCTTTTTCTCAGCTATTCCTTTAGCAGACCCTTGAGGACGGCACGGATCTGACCCTTAAGTGGGCGCCGGACCGAGAGACCCCGGACGAGGAGGAGTCGGACCAGGAGATGTTTCTCCCTATGACCGACGCTACAAAACGACCCACCGGTAAATCCTCTTCTATTAGAGACTGGCCCGATGATGAGGATGACTCGGATGCCGAGGTGATTGAACCTGTTGAGGATGTCCCTCTTTCTTTTGCCTTTCTGGCATCAGCTAACCCCAGTGGGCATATCCACGAGGATCCTCCGCTTGCTACGGGAGAACCGGTTCTGGTGGCGCCGAAGAAGAAGTGCGGAGCCGCACCAAGTTCCTCCTCCGGACCTTCTCAGCCCGCAAAAAGGCGAAAGAAGGCTGGAGACAAAACTGCCTCCAAGCCGGCAGGCAAAGCCCTGACATGAAGGGCTCGGAAACCTAAGGAGGCCCAAACCTCGGATGCGTAAGTCATTTTTCCTTCCGTAACCCACTTTTCCTTGCGTCGTTGTAATTTATCTTCTGACATTATTCTCTTTTGCAGGGCTCCGGTGGAGGTCCCTCAGAGCGGATCTAGTATCTCTTCACCACTCCGATCTAGCCCTTCTCCCCCTCGTAACAACGAGTCACGTCCGCTGAGCCCTATTCTAGAGGGTTCCGCGGCTGCTCCGGGTTCCGCACTACCTCGTCAAGAGGAGGGCCACCTCGGAGCGGGAGAGACCGGCCCAGCCAAGGCGACGGCGTCCACAACTTCGGCATCGCCGCAACCAGTAGCCACCGAGACTACCTCGACACCAGCACCAGCCCCAGCACCAGCAACAGCTCCAGTACCAGTGACCGAACCAGCACCAGCACCCGTTCCGACACCAAGAAAATCAGCAACCGCACCAAGTCCAGCTATAAGAGCTCTAGCGCCAAGTTCTTCCGTCTCATCCGAGTCATCTCAGCCTCGGCGAGGAACTACCCCAGCAGCTCCTAAGGGGAAATCCGCTGCAGTTACTTCTTCCCAGCAAGCCAAGGGCAAAAAGGCTCCGGATGCTACCAAGTCACCATTCGTCGAGGCTGGGCAGCGAACCCTAGCATCAATGCTTCCCAAGAAAGCTCAAGCAGCGAAGGATGCCCCTGCCGAGCCAACTGATGCGCAGCAAATGGTTCTGCATACCAGCCTAGCCCTTGCCTTGTTTGAGAGGAAAGAAGCGCATGCGAAGGGCTTGGTGGCACCCCATATGCCCATCGGCGAGCGATACCCTCCGAGCCTGATTGAGTTCGTCATGAACTGGAACAAGGCAGAGTTCGTCCACAACGACGATATCCCGGAGAAGTTCGGCCCTGCTGAATTATCCGCCCAAATGAACACAGCCGCTAAGGCAATCAACCTCGCGGGGCGGATGGAGGTACGTCACTTCCCCTTTACATGTTGTAGATACCCACCATTAGTCCCCGAGCCTCCGGGGGAGTAACCTTTTTACTTGACCGGATGCTCATTAGAAAACTAGCGTAGCTCCATGAGAACTTCGAATATGCACACACCTAGAGCCGGGTTAAGTTCCACTTGGCCCGGATCTTGTACACTTCGAATAAGCACACACCTAGAACCGGGTTAAGTTCCACTTGGCCTGGATCTTGTACACTTCGAATATGCACACACCTAGAGCCAGGTTAAGTTTCGCTTGGCCCGGATCTTGTACACTTCGAATATGCACACACCTAGAGCCGAGTTAAGTTCCGCTTGGCCCGGATCTTGTACACTTCGAATATGCACACACCTAAGTTCCGCTTGGCCCGGATCTTGTACACTTCGAATATGCACACACCTAGAGCCGGGTTAAGTTCCGCTTGGCCCGGATCTTGTACACTTTGAATATGCACACACCTAGAGCCGGATTATGTTCCACTTGGCCCGGATCTTGTACACTTCGAATATGCACACACCTAGAGCCGGGTTAAGTTCCACTTGGCCTAGATCTTGTACACTTCGAATATGCACACACCTAGAGCCGGGTTAAGTTCCACTTGGCCCGGATCTTGTACACTTCGAATATGCACACACCTAGAGCCGGGTTAAGTTCCACTTGGCCCGGATCTTGTACACTTCGAATATGCACACACCTAGAGCCGGGTTAAGTTCCACTTGGCCCGGATCTTGTACACTTCGAATATGCACACACCTAGAGCCGGGTTAAGTTCCACTTGGCCTGGATCTTGTACACTTCGAATATGCACACACCTAGAGCCGGGTTAAGTTCCACTTGGCCCGGATCTTGTACACTTCGAATATGCACACACCTAGAGCCGGGTTAAGTTCTACTTGGCCCGGATCTTGTACACTTCGAATATGCACCAAGCTAATTTATGCTTCTGTACTCTTTTCAGGTGATCACCAATCGCCGGAGTGCTGAATTCCAACGCCTGCTGGATACCCACAAGATGCTACGCGCAAAGCACGTTGCACTTATCGCGGAACATGAGAAAAGGGGTAAGTTTTTTTTCTTGTCACTTCTCCATTTCTTCTTCATCTTCCTCTGCCGAACTAATCTCATCATTCGGTTTCTGCAGCTGAGGTGGAGGCTGAGAACAAGATCATGCGGAAGAACTTGGAGCAGATCAAGGGTATGTCCTTTTTGTCTGTCTTTACTGTGCTTTCCATTTCCTTTTCTCCTTGGCTCGGCAAACATTCATACCTCGGCTCTGCCGGGTCAACACACTATTTCAGCATCTCTTGAAGATAGTGTGCCCGTGCCTGATATGATGCTGCATTTTCTCGAACAAGCAGGGCAGCATCAAGCCGAGTTGAATAAAAAATATGATGAGCTTGCTCTCCTCCGGACCAAGGATAATGAGATTGCCAGGCTCAAGGCTGAGATGGAGAAGATGAAGGCCCGGCACCAAACCGAGCTCCAAAAGTTTGGACAGAACTTCACAGAAGAGCGCGAGCGCCTTACTCTCCAGATCTCCAAGGACCAGGACCTACTCAAAGAATCCGACATCCAGCTTGAGTCGGCAAACGTTGAGCTTGAGCAACTTCGCAAGAGATGCGATGACTGCATCAAGGAGTTGACCCGGATCCTTAGCCATATATCACGTAAGTTCCTTCCCTTATCCGACATACTTTGCCGGGTTACTTCATATGTCTTTTCTTCAGCTTCATCTTTTGCCTTGTTTTTCAGGCCACTTTCCAGAGGGTACTCCTATTGTGAGCGCTGCTGTTGCCAATTTCCACCGAGAGAGGGGTACTCCTGCCGCCCCTGATGGTGAGGAGGTTCCCTACGACATGGAGGACCTGTTGGTCAGCTTGTCATCTCGCGTGGAAATCATCAAGAACTACGGCAAGGATCTCCTTGATGTTTCAGTCCGAGTCTTCAACACGTTCTAGCCCGGTGAGAGCGCTCCGAAAAGAATCACACTTCTTGCTGAAAAGCTGTCGGAGATCGAGACCTAGCTCGACCTCTGGAGAGAGTCCGCTGGACGTGTTGCAGCTGATACCATCCTTCACCACATTCTTACGTGGTATGAGAAGATCGATCTCAGCCTCCTTACACGCCTGCGCACAGGATCCAGATGGACCAATGACCCGGAGTGGGTAGCTCGGCGCCAGGCTTGCGCCCATAGCCTTATCGAATATTCTCCCATTCACAAATGGACTAAGGGTCCGAGCTTCCTGAAAGTCGCTGGTGATGAAGAGGTCGAGAACTCTGAGAACGCTGAAGACGGGTCGGATGAGGACGAAGAAGGCGATGTCTCAGATATTGAAGACAGCGAAGATGATGCCGAACTTCCTCCTCCTACTGCTTCTTAAGTCAAAAAACTTGAAAATTTATCAGATCCCCGGTATGCCGGGCGGAACTATATCTCGTGTATATGTGATATTTTGCTACTAAGTTCTTATGCCGGGTTAACTTGGGCGTAGTCCCCGAGTTTCTTTTTCTTGTTCGTCCAATCTTTTTCCTCGGATCGTGTCTACCTTGATTCGGTTTTATAACTTACGAATCCGAGCTTCAAAAATTGTCTTAACAATACTAAGAAACTTTTAGACTTAGCTCAAAAATAAAGCTGCATAATAACTTGAAAATAAATACAGGGTTAGTCCGGAAAACAAACATTAGCTCGAATAAATTCTTTTCCTTAGTCGCTTTTCATGTGCTACGCAATTCCAAACTTGTTCTCTTGCTTGCCATGAAGCCAATTCTTGTTGGACAGCAGCAAGTCGAAGAGTTGGGTTTTTGGTGCTCACACATTACTAATCCGAGTTAAGTAGAACAACTTATTCCAGCTAACGCACAAGAGACAACAACAGAAATTATTAAGGCAGTCCCCGAGTTACTGCTCGAGGTGCTAACATGTCATTGATAAGCTCATTGTCGACATACATACCGACATATGAGACGACTCGGATACATACACTTCTTAGCTAAGTGTAGAAAGGACGAAGTAGTGCTACATTCCATGGTCGCTTAGATTCCTCTCCGGACCTGTCCGCCTTGTTCTTTTCCTGTGGCTTTGCATCTATAAGATAATAAGAATCATTGTGCAATGCTTTGCTCACGATGAATGGCCCTTCCCATGGGGGGGGATAATTTATGCATGCCAGTAGTACGTTGTACCAACCGGAGCACCAAATCGCCTTCCCGAAATACTCGAGGGCACACTTTCTGGCTATGGTAGCGTCGAAGATTTTGCTGATATATGGCGGATCTGGACAGTGCCAGTTCTCTCGCTTCTTCCAGCAGATCAACATCATTTTGCCGGGCTTCTTGCACTTCGGCTTTTGTGTATTGGGTGACCCTAGGCAAATCATGCTCTATGTCGGCTGGTAATACAACTTCTGCCCCATATACCAGAAAAAACGGCGTATAGCCTGTTGATGGATTCGGAGTTGTTCTTGAACTCCACAGTACTGATGGTAGTTCTTCTATCCAGCACCCCGCTAATCTTTGCAGCGGCTCAATGAGCCGGGGTTTTATCCCGGATAATACTAATCCGTTGGATCTTTCCACTTGTTCGTTCGATGCGGGGTGGGCTACCGAGGCTACGTCCAGCCGGATCCTCTTATCCCGGCAGAAACGCGCAAACGCTCCTTCCGCAAAATTTGTGCCATTATCAGTTATGATACTGTGAGGATAACCGTACCTCAAGATGACATCTTTGAGAAACGTTATGGCCGTAGCTCCATCACATTTTCTTATAGGCTTTACTTCAATCCACTTCGTAAACTTGTCCACCATGACCAAAATGTGAGTCATATTTCCCTTTGCTGGTTTGAATGGACCGACCATATCCAAGCACCATACAGCAAATGGCAAGTAATTGGTATGGTCTTGAATTCCGACATGGGCATATGTGTCTTGGTAGCGTACCTCTGACAACCATTACATTTTCTCACCAGATCTTCTGCTTGCTCTAAGGCACTTGGCCAATAGAATCCATGCCGGAAAGCTTTTGCCACCAAGGCTCGGGACGAGGCATGATGCCCACATTCCCCTTGGTGTATATCTCGGAGGATGTCAAGCCCTTCTTTCAGGTCAACACATCGCTGGAGGACATTGGTCACACTTCTTTTGTATAGTTCGGAATTGATTATCGTGTATGCCTTTGCCCTCCTCTGTGTTTGCCTGGACAACACTTCCTCAGTGGGTAACGTTCCATCTTTCAGGAATTGGAATATAGGTAGTGCCCAAGCCGGTATTGCTCGCACAGGGAACACATCCTCATCAATCTCCATTTGATCCACCGGCATGACTTCAACCGGATCACGCTGAGCAGTCCCCGGGTCTATCGAAGCAGTCCCCGGGTTTGCCGAGGCAGTCCCCGGGTTTCGCGCACCACTTCCTGTGTCGATGTCCATGGGCACAGCTCCGGATTCCGTGTCCTCCGGGACATAGATTGAGTCGGTTTCTAGGGCGGGCCTGATGGATGGTTTCCTAAGGTGCTCTAACGCTACACCCGGTGGAATTGCTTGTTGGGTTGACCCGAGCTTCGACGGCATGTCGGCAGCCTCATTTTCCACCCGGGGTACATGGTGAAATTCGCATCCCTCAAAGTAACCAGATGTCTTCTGCAGATGAAATATGTACAACGCCATGTTTGGATCCAGGGCGTCCCACACTCCGGACACTTGCTGCACCACCAAATCCGAGTCGCCAAAGCATAAGATCTGACGTATGCCAATCTCTTTTGCCACTTTGAGCCTGTGCACAAGAGCTTCGTACTCAGCGACATTGTTTGATGCCACGAAATGGATCTTCCCAGGGAGTGACGGTCCCACCGGAGGGGGTCATCGTCCCTGTCTCCGCCGTGGTGGAAACCACCAGCGATGAACAAGGACGGGCGGCGCCAGAAACTGCCGAAGAGGACAATGACTCCCACAAAGGAGTGTGGAGGGGCTCTGACCTCTCCCTTGAAGATCTGCAAGAACTCATCGCCGAGGGGTATCTCCTCGTGGCAGAGGGTTTGGTCTGGCGGCCGGCGCCGGAAGGCGAGGTGACTCCTTCTCCCCAAGCCGGAGAGAAGGTGTACCTCAAAGCCCAGCTGGTACGAGGCGTAAGCCTGCCAGTATCCGACTTCTTCCTGGACGTCCTCCAACACTTCCGGGTACTCCCCGACAACCTCTCTCCTAACAGCATCCTAGCCCTTAGCAACTTTGTAGCTCTGTGCGAAGGATATTTAGGGATCAAACCTAGATTAGATTTGTTTGTATACTTTTTTACCATCAAGAGAGAGTCTGTAGAGTCCAAGGACGAATTGCGGACTTGAGGAACCATTAGCTTTAAGATCCGTCCTAGCCGGCGCTTCCCCGACATTGTAGGGCATAAATCGTGCAAGAACTAGCAGCGCACATATTTCTATGGCCCAAACATTCCTCTGCCTGACCGTCTTGAGATATACCCCGACTTTGTCGCCGGAGCTGCTGCTGAAGCACCCACCTGGAGGACCCAAGCCTCCCTTCCGTCCGTGGATGAAGCCAACCGCGCCATAAGGCGGATTGAGTGGCTCGTGGACGGAGGTCTTATAGGCTTGGACCTATCCATGTGCTGGTTCACTAGGCGGATCCAGCCTCTGCATCACCGCGCCGAATTGATGTGCAAGTACTCCAAGAGCCGAAAGGATCCCATGCATATTTCATAGGATAACTTCTCCACTGACTCCATCAAACTCCAGCTAAAGGACATAGTCAAGGTGAAATACAGGAAGCGTGGCTTCAACATCACCTATGACATGTTCGAATGCGATAAATGCCCAGAGGTAGCTTCTATTTCCTTTGTTACTCGTTATCTATATACTCTAAGGCTTTTCCGTCTTGAAGTTATCAGTCTTAACACACCTTTATCTCCTAGATGACGACCTTGGCGGAACATCAGATGGCCTCCTAGGTCTATGATCCCAGGCTGAAGGATATCCAGGTGGTATCCGACGATGACACCCCCAAGGATCATCCAACTACGACAGTGTGTAAGCGGAAGAGGTCCACCTCTGAAGCTATTGCCGAGGCCAAGAAGAAGAAGAAATCAGAGAGTGGAGTCTCCCGACGACCCACCGCTGCCCTAGTGGCAGAGAAGAAGAAAGCCACCGACATCCCCTTGTCCAAGGCGCCTGTTGTGGTGTAAGTACCTTCATTCTCCGACTTTAAGATTTACTGCACCCATTCAATCCCTATACTTATACCGAGTATGTTTCAGGAAGAAACCTAGCGCCGGTTTGATGCGATCCTCCAAAGATGTTGGAGGGTCTAAAAACGTCCGTGAAATGCTGACCAAGGACCTGGCATCCAAGTCTTCTCCCGCTACTGCTCCCCCTACTCCTGCCGCCAAGCCAATTACGGGTCCCACTAGGCCTTCGTCCCCTATTGCACTTGAGGCCTCCGACATGGAGATAGATACCAATCCAATCTTTGGTGCCTCATATTTTTCCATGGATGTTGGTCCTAGTGGACAGGCGACGTAGGAGAGTACTTCCTCCAAAGTGGCTAAAGCTCTAGCTAAGGATGCCACTGATAAACGGAAATAGGTAGCGGAGGGAGAGGAGGCGGAAGCACCTGTAGCCACGGACGAGGCGGGAGCCTCTGAGCCATGAACTGCCATGATCACGTAGCAGGTGACCAGGGCGTCATCCATGCCTCTGGCTTCTACAACTCTTCTGGCTACAACTCCTCCGACATCATGCCTGAATGACCTCATCAAGCAGGCAAATGCTATTTATAACAATGTTCAGACTTTCCATGATTCATATGCTCACTTGGCCAACAAACTTAAAGTTATTGCCATTGTAAGTCTTTTGAACTTCATTTCTTTTACTTTGTAATGTATCCCACTGTAGCCCCCGAGCTCTTAGGCGAAAAATCAATAGTTTCGGCCTGAGTGCTCCAAAGAACTAAGTGCAGAACTTGTCCGTATAACCCGCGAGTTTCTAGTTTAGAATGACAATTCCGAGTAGACACTCTAAGAGAGAACACTATGTGATTTAAAATCTTATACTGTGGTCCCCGAGCGTGTAGTTGTAACTAGATAGTTTCGACTAGATGCTCTAGAGAAACTAAGCATGTTTCTTCTTTGAAGAATGAGAATAGATGGAGGATAGCCGCCAATGAGAGGTTTGCTGCGCTGCGAAAGGAACTGGACCTTGAACAGGGTAAAACAACCTTCCTAAAGCAACAGATAAAAAGTAGCCCGAGTCTGTTTCTTTTAACAGCTGCTTACTTTTCCTCATGGATTTAATTCTGTCGTCTTCCCATAATGCTTTGTATTTTCTATCTTACAGAAGCCATTACCAAAGCCAAGAGGATCATCAAGGAATCCAGGCATATTTAGGAGCTCGATGATGAGAACAAAATCTTGAAGAAATACCTGGCTGAAGCTGTCAAGGGCCATAAAGAGGAAATGAAGGCCATGCAAGAGTCTGCTGACGCCGAGATGCAGTGCCTGACGAACGAGATTGCACAACTCAAGGATCAGAACCAAGCTGCCAAAGAGGAGAATGAGAGAAACCTTGAGATGTTCAAGACTAATCAGAAGGAGCATGACATCAAGGTAGAGGTGTGAAGCGTGCTAGGGGTGGAGTAGTGTTAGGATGGGTGACCGACCAGAAAGTTTAACCAAAGATTGGAATTTGACC
Organism: Avena eriantha; assembly: GCA_910589775.1. NCBI lineage: Eukaryota > Viridiplantae > Streptophyta > Magnoliopsida > Poales > Poaceae > Avena > Avena eriantha. Next base: position 78,395,669 of record OU342744.1, on the reverse strand, counting down.
AAAAACTAAGTGCGATTAAGAGGCTTTGTGTGAGAGATTAACCAGTCGAAATATTCATAGATTCAAAAAAAATTGGAAAAAATAGAAAAGACCTTCGGTCCCGGTTCATGCCACGAACCGGGACCAAAGGTCCTACTGTAAGCGCACGTGATGGTGGGCCACGTGGAGACCCATTGGTCCCGGTTCGTGCCATAACCGGGACCAGCATTAGTCCCGAGGGATTGGTCCCGGTTCAAAATCTGGGACCAATGGCCCTTATGAACCGGGACCAAAGGGGGGCTTTTCTACTAGTGGAGGAATGCAAAGGGACAAACCTCCACTAAATTGTTTCATGAAATAACATTTTGTTTCAGTAATAACCTCTCGTATCAAAATATATAGAGTAGAAAAACTTAGAACGCATACTCTGCTAGAATCATATTTTTCCTTTTTAATGTTGTCGAACATAATTTAGAAAATAAAGAATAATTACATGATTAGATTAACCATGACCATATATCCATTAGAGGGGTATGAATTGAATATAAAAAAGAACATTAACATACCTAATTATTAACTGGAGTCTATATGATATAGACTATAATAGTAGACATTTGGATGATGCATTGTGATATATATTGTCTTATCCGTTCTCGCAACTGTGGAATACACGACAGTATATTTTTTTTGTCTTTCAAAATAAAAATATTTAGTAGATATATTGGTCCAAATACATTATGGAACAATATGAACATATCATGCCATCTTTGCCCACACATGCTTTGTTGGCACATGCTCGACCACATAGTACTCGTGATATACCTTGCTTTATCTATTCTTGTAATGTGGCGTATAGAACATTAAATTTCTTTCAACCTTTTAAGTTTAGCAGCCTGCATACATGTATTAGCCAACAAAATACAATTTAGTTCAACTACATGCAGTGATAATTGCATGTCAAATTGATCAATTATTAAATGGCTAGATGCAAACTGGAATAGATAAGTAGGATACGAACTATACATAAAGCAGATGTGTGCCACCCATGCTCTCCCAAATTCCACTAGCATATGATTGATGTGCTACATACCTTGACTTATCCATTGTCATAACTACAACACATACCTCATTATATTTATTTTGATCTGTTAAATGACAAATCTGCAGTAGACATATTATAGCATGAAATCCCTCTTACTTCTAGAGAATTGAGAAAAATAACAATGATAGATGAAAGAATGAAGTTGCTAATCTTTTTGAACCTTGGATTGAAGGGTGCCACCAAATCTTGACAAATCTTGGACAAAAATGGGGATGAATTTGAGCTAGCTTGGAGCAAAATGGCCATGGGCCCAGGCAGGATGAAGCAAGGGTATATATAGATAAACTATTACAAACCGGGACTAGAGATCAAGAACTAGTCCTAGTTTATAATACAAAACCGGAACTAATGGTCACCGAGCTGCTAGCGATTGGGGTCCAGATCTTTAGTCCCAGTTGGTAATACCAAACGGGACTAGAAGTCCCAAACGAACTGGGACAAGTCAATTGCGGCCTCCTAGCTGTTGGGACCGGGATGAACTGGGACTAGTGCTCACACTAGCACTAGTCCCATTCCCAGACCCAACCGGGACTAGAGCCCGTGGCAGCTCCGTACGAAAGGCATGTTTCTACTAGTGTAAAAAGGAAAAAACTGTAGTGTTCTGCCTAAACTTAGGGTAGTACCCTACACTAACATGTTCCGTACCTACTGCCGCGGTGGAAGCAGTGCACTACCTCCCAACACAGTGCATTGCTTAGCCGGAAGGAGTGCACTATATCGATGCGCTCAGCCAAAGGCCGACAGTGCAATGCAGAACAAAAATATAGTGCATGGGTAGTGCAGTGCAAGCGCACCGACCGTGCACTACGACCCAATGCAGTGCAACGCATAACATGAAGTAAGTACACGGCCAGCGCATCTCCCATGCACACTGTGAAACAAGAGAGTGCAATGCAGAACATCACATCAGTGTATGGGCAGTGCACATCTATACACTCCAACTGAAGGCAGTGCAACACAAAATATAAAGGCAGTGCACTACATGTGCACTGCAACACAAGACGGCGTAAGGAAGAATATGAAAACAATACATGGGTAGTGCAGTGTCCCTGGTCTGCATAAAATATGGCAGTGCGAAAAAATCGTCAAAAAATCTATTAACATGGGATCTACTTTTAAAAATCTCGACACGACTAGAACAACCGTGAAAACCGATCATGATTTAGACATTTGGTTCAAAATATATTATGTTTTCAGTAATACAAAGAAAAAATTGAAAATCCAAAGAACCATAAACGCATGAGGCCTCCGAGGGATGCTTTTGCTAGCCAGGTAGCTGCTGGCAAGCGACGACTTGCCCAAAATTTAAAGTCACGCCCCACCCCCACTCACCATGTGTCGTATAGCGGTGGATTGAAAAACTGTGGGAGACAACCAGAGAACGCCAAGTGTTAGCAGGACAAGCGACGCGGGTCACCCTTCTAGGGAGGGCACACTTTGTTTTTGTCAAACTGATAAATCCTAGATACAACGAATTACAATGATCTATGTTGTTTCCTTTAGACAGTATTTCTAACATAGAGTAACCTAGCTATCAGATCTAGGAGAACTGATGGTATGCAATTACTTATGGGTATCATACAAGGGCTCTTTACTCAAAGGAGCAAGAAAATAGATAAGGAAGGACGCTACTTAATATACTACTAGCATATGTTGTGGTCTCGCAGAAATTGTGTGGTGCTTGTCAGCTAAGATCGCTCTCAGGTTGCTCGAGGAAGAAGAAGGAGAACATAGAAAGATTTAAGGAGGGGCATGATATATTGTGTGTCGTGGTATTGCAGACGAGTACGCCATGAAGGGTTCCTCACAATGCGTGTTTAGAGACGTGGGGTAAGGCGGAGAGTTGGCGGGTACGAGATAACACAGTTTACTCAGGTTTAAGTCCCACAACGGTGGTGGAACTCTACCCCTGCTATAAATCACTATAATGGAAATACACCGAGTTACAGAGATCGGTTCGCTATGTGAGGTGTTGCACGTTGTACGTAGCAATATGAGAGGTTGTGCCCTAAAGGCTCCCATAGCTCCGGTTTATAAAGGCACCACAATCTAGGGTTACAGGAAAAGGACCTTGCCACACAAGGTAAAGAGTCCTACACTAATACGAACTAGTCTTTCGTGTCTTGCACTCCAAGGCTCCAAATACGTTAGTGACTCCTGTGTAGCCTTCCTTCATCCAACATGGGCCTCCCTTCTGGATCCATCTAACTGGGCCGCCCAGCAGGCCATAGGCCTTGCTACCAACTGTGGGCCACCCGGGTTATCCGGATTATGGACGTGCTATGATGATACCCATTTAGCATAACCCCAACAGTAGCCCCCGGAGGACTTTGAGATCTTGCGTTGTCTTTCTTATTAATATTGAATGCTCCGCTATGTGATACTGGCAATCCGTCAAGCAATATCTCAAAGGTCTCCCAAAGCCTTGCAATCCTCTCTGTCTTCGTAATGTAGGCGGAGATTCCTTGAGTTTCGTTTCTAGAGGCGGACAACTTGCGTCTTTGATGGAATCTTCAAATATGACCTCTTCACTGCGACAGTCAGGAGGATGACGTAGGCTACCGCCTACGTTACCTCAAAACTCACAGAAGGCAAGGAATTAATCATTAGCTATTTTCATACGCGCGAAATCCAAACGGTAAAGCGGCAAAGACGGAGGACGTGGCGAAATTACCGCGCACGTTCGTCTCCACGTCGGCAACACTCCATCCATAGGATCCCTTTGCACGAATCTTGATGCTGGGTCTATATATTTTGACCGCGGTGATACGTCCATTTTGCATCACTATTCTATGTCTTAATTCACTATTATTCATTGATATATTTCGTATTGAGAGGTGATACTTATGTTATTTCATCAATTTTTGCATGGTTGATGACTTTTGGAGCATGGACTGCTGCAGTCAGGATTCTGATGGAAAAGGTGCTGTTTGGAGGCAAAATTCGCGAAGATCAGAAAATCCAGGAAAATATACGGAAAATCCTATTTTTCCAGAAGACTCAGGATGCCAGAAGATGGAGTGGATGTGGGCCACAGGAGGCCCACACCACCCCATGGCACGGGCAAGCCTAGGCCGCGCCAGGGAGTGGTGTCGCCGCCCTGGCCCACTCTGGCCTCTCTCCTCTGGCGTATATCAACCTCCCGAAACCCTAAGACTTGGGGAGTGACCATAGAAAGATTCCGCCACCTCTGCGGGGTGGAAAACACCGAGAGAGAAAGATCTCTCCGGCAGATAGATTTCTGCCGGGGGAATTCCTTCCCAGAGAGGGGAGATCGTCGCCATCAACACCACCATCAAGCTGGACTTCATCGGGATCATCATCACCATCATCACCGCCATCATCACCATCAGCACCCTCATCACCATCTCCATATTGCTGTAACAATTGGGTTGAATCTTGCATAGTTCATAGGGGAAACTTTCCCAGTGTCGATTACTCTTTGTAGTTGATGCTATTGAGTGAACCATTCAATTATTGTTTATGTTCAGATTGTTATACATCATTATTTCATCTCTGATCATGATCCATATGATGTCTTGTGAGTGGTTCCTTTTGTTCTTGAGGACATGGGAGAAGTCTTGTTGTTAGTAGTGGAGTTGCATTGAGAAAGATTCAATAGATTGTTATTTAAGTTGTGGTGTACTTCTTCTAGTGGTGTCTTGTGAACATCGACTACATGACACTTCACCTATATGGGCCTAGGGGAATGCATTGTGTATTTGGCTACTAATCGTAGGGGTTGCCGGAGTGACAGAAACCTGAACCCCCGTTAGGAAACCATTGCACAAGGGACGTAAGGGTCTTAGAGTTTAAAGGTGTGGTTAGGTTTCTACCTTAATTACTTTCGTGTACTTACAGATGTTTGCAAGGGGGTTTAATCACAAGTATGTATTTAGTCTTGGATGGGGCAGTACATTAGCACAGGTTCACCCATACAACACTTGGCAAGCTAGAGAAGATTAATCGACTATATGAAGCGAAAGCACTTGACAGTCTTCCCATGTGTCCTCGAGAACGTTTGGTCATCTATAGAAATACAGCCGGCTTGTCCTTTGCTGCATAAAGGATTGGGCCACTTGCCGCATTCATTTTTACTGTCTTTTATTTACTCGTACTTTGTTTACTTGCTTTATCGAAAACCCCTAAAAATCCGTTTGCTAAGTATTTGCAGAGAATTCCCGATCCATACCACTAGCCAGCACCTTATGCTCCTCGTTGGGTTCGACACTCTTACTTATCGAAAATATTGCGATACACCCCCTATACTTGTGGGTCATCAAGACTATTTTCTGGCGCCGTTGCCGGGAGTGAAGCGCTATTGGAGAGTGGAACTGGTAAAGGAAACTTCTACTGTGAGTATTGTTTACTTCTGCTAGTTGCTTTATTTTCGTTATGGATAATTCGCTGAGTTTCTTATTTGGTAATGCTACTACCACTGCTAAGGTAGTACTCCCTCCATCCCAAGGCTTAAGGCATATAATTATTTTGAAAAGTCAAGCCATATAAAGTTTGACCAAACTTTTATAAAAACCTATTAAGAACTACTATATTATATAGATACCATGTGAAAATATGTTTCATGATGTATGCAAGGGTATGGATTACATAGTGTAAATATTAATATTTTTCTCTAAAAACTTGGTCAAACTTTAGTTGGTTTGACTTTTGAAAAAATTTATATGCCTTAAGCCTTGGGACGGAGGTAGTAGATAAGACACCACCTGCTGAGAAAGATGTTTTCAAAATACCTACAAGAATTATTGATCGTATTATGGATAACTACTATGTTGGGGATGGAACTGTCCATCCCGGTGATCATTTACTATTTATACACGAATTATGCGGGTTGTTCAAGTGTGCAGGTATTACTACATATCAAGTTAAGAAGAAGTTATTCTCATTATCGCTGAAAGGAAGAGCTGAGGAATGGTATAAGCTGCTGAAGAATGGTCAAGCTCTAGAATGGGAGAAAATAGTGCATCTCTTTTATTCAAAATTTTATCCTCCTAGTGAGATTCATAAAGATCGGAATCAATTATACAACTTTTGGCCTCTTGATGGAGAAAGTACAGCTCAAGCTTGGGGGAGATTGAAGTTACTGATGCTCAAATGCCCCATTCATGAGCTCCCCAACAATATTATTATCAACAACTTTTATGCAAGGCTCCCTCTACATGACAAGGATTTATTGGATGCTTCTTGTGCTGGATCATTCACTCGCATGGAAGAAGAAGTTAAATGGGACCTTCTAGATCGTATTCAAGACAATGCTGAAGCTTGGGAGAATGACAAAGGTAGAAAGTCAGGTATAAATTATGATTATGAATGCATTGAATCTTTTATGGGAATTGATGACTTTCAAAATATTAGTAATCTTTATGGTCTTGATTTGCAAGTTATTACGAATTGTTTTAGAGCTTTTGCTTCCTATATAGAAATTCCAAAAAGGGGATGGAACAAATACCATGCACCTTACAAAGATATTGCTGACTATGCTCCTATTGGAAGTGCTGAGTATTGCATTATTGATCCCATCTTACCCGAACCTTATATCGAGAAGATTCCCTTTCCCGAAAAGGTAAAGGACCATCCTATGATAACTAATGTTATCACCAAAGGTGAAAAAAGAACTATAAAACCTGATGAACAAATAAACATTGAACCTGTGGTAGCAATTGTGAAAGACCTTGTCACTAAAAGCATAGAAGACGGGCACATAGTCTTTTGTGAAGATGCTTCTAATATTGTTTCACATCCCAATAGAACTAAAAAGGCTAGTGTTCCTGTGCTTTCTGTTAGACTTGGTGATCATTGCTATTATGGTTTATGTGATATTGGTGCAAGTTCCAGTGCTATTCCTTATGAGCTTTACAGAGAAATTATGCATGAGATCAGTCATGGCTCAATGCACGGCGCCCAGAAAATTGCTTGATGGCGGTGTTGATGTAGAGCTCGTTGGGAACCCCAAGAGGAAGGTATGATGAGCACAGCAGCAAGTTTCCCTCAGTTATGAAACCAAGGTTTAATCGAACCAGTAGGAGCAAGGAAACACCTAAAAGGTGTTACTAGCTGAGCTTTGGCAGGGCGCACTACCGGTGCTAGTAGCAACGTGGAGACCTGCACAACACAACCACAGAACTTTGTCCCCAACTTGCGATGAGGTTGTCAATCTCACCGTATTTTGCGAAAAACAAAGGATTAAACGTATCGAATGGAAAGAAGTAAAAGTTTGCAGAAAGTAAACACAAAGCAGTAAACAGTTGTAGATTGTATGTAAAAGACAAGGACCAGGATCCATAGTTCACTAGAGGTGGCTCTCCTTAAGATAGATAACATGCTGGGTGAACAGATTACAGCGAGGAAATTGACAAACACCGAGAAAGCAATACATGCATATACTAATCATCTTGACTCCTTTGATACTTGATTGGGCATTACAACATAATACATAGACCACCATACAACTGCATCTATGACTAATAATCCACCTTCAGGTTATCATCCGAACCCCCTCCAGTATTAAGTTGCAAGCAAAAGATTATTGCTTTACGAACTGCGTGTAAAGTAAACAATACAATTGTTCTATGAACAAAGGATCATTGTTTTCTCCCTAGTAGCAAAAACACATCTAGTACCTTAGAGATTTCTGTCGCTTCCCCAGATTACGAGAGGCATGAACCCACTATCGAGCATAAATACTAACTCTTGGAGTTGCTAGCATCTACTTGGCCAAGATAGCTACTAACAATGGAAAGCATGCAAGATCACAAATAACAAAGACATGATAGAATCAATAATCAATCTAAAATAGCATCTCAATATCCATCGAATCCCCGCAAACACAACTTGTATGAATTACAAATAGATGATCTTGATCATGAACGGAGCTCACAAGATCTAAACATGAAAGCACAAAGGAGGAGAAACCAGCCATCTAGCTACTACATGGATCCGTAGTCCAAGGATGAACTACTCACGCATCACACCGGAGGCTTGCATGGTGATGAAGAAGGCCTCCAGGGTGAATTCCCCTCTCCGGCAGGGTGCTGGGAAGACCTTCAGATCCCCCCGATCTAGGGACAGAGATGACGGTTGCTACAGACTCTTTCGTGGATTTTTGATCGAGTACTTAGGGTATTCGTCCTGAAGGCAACTTATAGGCGGAAGGAGAGGCCGAGGGGGTGCTGGGGTCGGCAGACCACCCCCTGGCGTAGGCCATGCCTGGCCGCGCGGCCAGGTGGTGTGGCCAGCCCCCAGCCCGTCTCCGTCTCGTATTCTGGCACTTGATCCCTTCCGGAAAAATAGGCACTTTGGCTTTTGTCCCGTCCAATTCCGAGAATATTCATTTTCTGACTTTCCTGGAACCAAAAACAGCAGAAAACAGGCAGCTGGCAGTGTGGCTCTTGTTAATAGGTTAGTCCAAGAAATCATAGTAAAAGTACTCCAAAGTTGGAACAAAACACAAGAAAGTGGATAAAACCAAGCATGGAACATCAAAAATTATAGATACATTTACAATGTATCAACATCCCCAAGCTTAACTCCTGCTCGTCCTCGAGTAGGTAAGTGATAAAAAGAAAGAATTTTTGAGGTGACATGCACCATCAAAGACTTGATCAACGTATTTTCAAAACTCAAAGCTAGGATCATAGTACTCCAATCATAACATGAAAGACGAAGTTCTAGCAATAAGCAAAGAAACTATGATGCAACATGAAAAGGCACAAACAAAAGATTCATGAATAACAATGCTTTGCAAGACGTTTGTTTGTTTCACATAAAGAAAACATAGCATGCTAGTATTCAGCTTGTCCCTCAATAGAGTAGCAAATATAAATGCATAGGACACCTTCAAAGTTCATAGGAGTGACTAGATACAATAGTTTCAAACAAGCAATAACAAGTTATGCATCAATCAACTAGTCTTGGGACAATGCACATAGAGCTAAGAATGGCCACTATGCTCTCAAAGTAGTGCATAAAGATAGAAGCTGACGACTCAATATAATGGTGGAAGAAAGGCCTTTTGTAAAAGGAAGTAGAGATCCAAGTCTCATAAAGAGCTTCCAAAAATTATGGTACTTGTAGCTTTCAACTCCCATTGCCCCTATCATGAGCATCTTGAAGTGATTAAGGTTAAAGTGAACAAACTATGATGTACATGCTTGACGAAGTATAAGTTAGAAATCTCATGTCCCTTGTATACGAGGGCCGCTCCTCATGCTACTCAAGTTTAGTCACCGGTAAGTTCTTGTCATCGTAAGTACATGTGTATCATTGAGAACCGCCAACGGGGTACCCCTTGCCCGATGATACGGAAGAATCCCCATATCAAAATGACAAGGCAAGCAGACAACGAGCATCTCAGCATTCTTCTTATTTACCATGGGAATATGGTGCTTTTTTCTCTCTTTCCTCTTTTCGTAGTATCTCTTTTTTTTCTTTTCTCTTTTTTTCTCAATATAGGACTCTTTCTTTGTAAGAAGATTGCTTCATAGACAGCTCATCATGGTTACGTTGTAGGTTTCCACCATGTCAACATGGATTAGACCAGCGGCCCAGGCATTTCTCTAACACATATACATAAATCCATGGACTTACAAGCTCCCCTTTCATTTCACACCGACGACATCCATATACAAAAGAGCATGATATCAACTAGGTACAAGTACCAAGTGCAATGTTGAAAGTGTTCCCCATGAAAGCATGGTTCTGCTAATTCCCAACAAATAAGCGCAAGCATATACAACATAGACGACACAATGGTTCAAGTTTATTAAGGGCAAGTAAAGTAAAGTGTGCCATCAAGTTCGTGAGAGCTTTAATCACTAGTTTTCTCATAACAAGTGGAAGGTAAACAAAAGCATGAATATACTTGGAATAGCATAAGCTAGTAGGTAGGTATGGTGGACTCTTTGGAATAACTTGGTTTAGGGAGTTGGATGCATGAGTGGGACTCATACTTTGTTGTGGAGGCTAGCAAAAGACTGGGAGCGACAAACTAAGAGAGCAATAATGGCCATAATCATGCAGAGCGACAAAACATCATTGATCAAATAAAGTGATACTACAAGTTGAAAACTAAATGATCATGAAGGCTATGGTGACTTGAGATAGTCATAACATGGTGTGAGCATGTGCCAAGTCAACCCAAATAAAGCATCAAAGGAGAATACCACTATACTATGCTTTAATATGCTAAAACAACACATGATTCATCCAAGGCACATTAAGCAATCTCAATTGTTTATAACAAGTCATGATACAGCAAAGAATACTAAGCATAAAGCCAAAACAATATCAAGCATGGCATGACAAAGCATAGGCCATAGTCAAAAACGAGCTCTTTTTACCACATAAGCATGAACTTTCCTACTCTTTTCCAAACCAAACCAAACTATTTGCAAACCAAAGTGTGAAAGAGGGGGTCCAACCAACTTATTCAGAAAACTAAGCAAACCAAGAAAACTAAAAACCAAAACGAAAACGAAAAAGAAGACGCTCCAAGAAAAACACAACTGTGCATGAAACAATAAAAATGAAGCGTTTGGAAGAAACCTGGAATTTTTATTGATGAAGAAGGGAATGCCTTGGGAATCCCCAAGCTTTGACGCTTGTACTTCTTGGATATTTCTTGGGGTGACACGCGTGGCATCCCCAAGCTTGAGCTTTAGTCCATCCTTGATCTCATTACTCATTCCTTCCATACACCTAGAATTTTTCCTTCATACAAAACTTCACACAATCTCATTAGCAACATTAGTGCACTTAAGATAAATAAGTCTAAAGGTTCAGTTATAACACCAAATAAACTTCCATTAGAACACTAGATACTGTAGCAGTTCCCTCAAAAAGCACAATTCCCCAAAGGAACTTAAGAAGGAACTAACAAGAAGCAAATGCAGAAAATGGCAGAAATCTGTCAAAACAGACCAGCAGGCAAATACGAATTTTTTCGAAGACCTTCTGTTGCTCAAATCGAAAAGTGTTGAACTAATGAAAGTTCTATAACTACCTGGGTCAGAAGCACAAAAAATTACAGCTCAATCCTACGTACAGAGCTCTCTCAGGAATTTTTATGGTGAAGCACAGAAATCTGTTTTGGGACAGCAACTTTCCCAATCATTACTTCACTCTCATTAGAGGTTACTCTTGGCACAAAAAGCAAATAAAAAGGATAAGGAGAGGTTATTACAGAGGTAATAACTTCCAAGACTCTTTGAAATCACTACTATCAAGATCACACAACGCTTTGAAATCAAAGTCATTCACTTTCATATTAATGATGGGTTCCCAACCATCTTCTTGTTTTAAAGGAATAGAAGCTTTATGTTTCATCTTTTCTTCTTTAATCTTTATGAGAGCATCAGTAATGTGTTTTGTAAAAGCCATGTTCATAGCACTAGCATTAGGACTTTTAGCAAGCTTTTGTAGGAACTTAATAACTTCAGAGATGTTGCAACTATCAAGATCAAAATCAAATTTATCATCTAAAGTAGTAGAACTATTACTAGCCTCAACACTAGTGGTGGTAATAGTAGAAACACTAATTTTTCTAGCAATTTCATCTTCTCTTTCCCACTTAGCATGTAATTCAGCTAATAGTCTAACATTTTCATCAATTCTTACTTGTATGGCATTAGTAGCTGCAAAGGGATTCTCATTAGTTTCAGGTTTAGCAGCCATTTTATTCAAAGAAGATTGAGCTTCAGCCAAAGATGCTATATTTCTTTCAGCATTAGAGAGTTTTTCCTCAATAGTTTTATTGAAAGCAGTTTGTTTACTAATAAACTCTTTAAGCATAACTTCAAGTTCAGACGGAGCTCTCTTATTGTTGTAAGAATTTCCATAAGCATTACCATTGTTGGGAGGATATGGCTTATAATTGTTGTTACCAAAATTGTTCCTATAAGCATTATTACCATAAGCATTGTTGCCAAAATTATTATTTCTTATGAAGTTCACATCAACTTGCTCTTCTTGAGCAACCAAAGAGGCTAAAGGAACATTATTTGGATCAATATGGGCTTTCCCATTAACAAGCATAGACATAATAATATCAATCTTATCACTCAAGGAGGAGGTTTCTTCAACAGAATTTACCTTCTTACCTTGTGGAGCTCTCTCAGTATGCCATTCAGAATAATTAACCATCATATTGTCCAAAAGTTTTGTTGCAGCAGCCAAAGTGATGGTCATAAATGTACCTACAGCAGCTGAATCCAATAGGTTCCTTGAAGAATAGTTCAATCCTGCATAAAAAGTTTGGATGATCATCCAAGCAGTCAGTCCATGAGTGGGACAATTCTTAACCAAAGATTTCATTCTTTCCGAAGCTTGAGCAACATGCTCATTATCAAGTTGTTTAAACTTCATTATTTCACTTCTCATGGATATAATCTTAGCAGGAGGATAGTATTTTCCAATAAAAGCATCTTTGCACTTAGTCCAAGAATCAATACTATTCCTAGTTAAGGAATTCAACCATTCTTTAGCTTTTCCTCTCAAAGAGAAAGGAAACAATATCAGTTTAATAATATCACCATCTATATCCCTATGCTTTTGCATCTCACAAAGTTCAACAAAGTTATTTAGATGGGAAGCAGCATCTTCATTACGAATACCAGAAAATTGCTCTCTCATAACAAGATTGAGCAAAGCAGGTTTTATCTCAAAGAAAGTATTTTCAGCCACAGGTGGAGCAATAGGAGTGCTCATAAAATCATTGTTGTTGGTGCTAGTGAATGCACACAACTTGGTGTTTTCAAGAGTAGTCATTTATTTTTGGGTTTTCAAATAAGAAAGCAAACAAGTAAAACTAATTTTTTTTATTTTGAAGAACAAAACAAGCAAACAAATCAAAAAGAAAACTAAGCAAAACAAAAACAACAAAGTAAAGAGATTGGTTATGAGGGACTCCCCTTGTGAAGATGTCCTTGTGTCCCCGGCAATGGCGCCAGAAAATCGCTTGATGGCTCAATGCACGGCGCCCAAAAAATTGCTTGATGGCGGTGTTGATGTAGAGCTCGTTGGGAACCCCAAGAGGAAGGTATGATGAGCACAATAGCAAGTTTCCCTCGGTTATGAAACCAAGGTTTAATCGAACCAGTAGGAGCAAGGAAACACCTCAAAGGTGTTCCTAGCTGAGCTTTGGCAGGGCGCACTACCAGTGCTAGTAGCAACGTGGAGACTTGCACAACACAACCACAGAACTTTGTCCCCAACTTGCGATGAGATTGTCAATCTCACCGTGTTCTGCGGAAAACAAAGGATTAAACGTATCGAATGGAAAGAAGTGAAAGTTTGCAGAAAGTAAACACAAAGCAGTAAACAGTTGTAGATTGTATGTAAAAGACAAGGACCGGGATCCATAGTTCACTAGAGGTGGCTCTCCTTAAGATAGATAACATGCTGGGTGAACAGATTACAGCGAGGAAATTGACAAACACCGAGAAAGCAATACATGCATATACTAATCATCTTGACTCCTTTGAGACTTGATTGGGCATTACAACATAATACATAGACCACCATACAACTGCATCTATGAATAATAATCCACCTTCAGGTTATCATCCGAACCCCCTCCAGTATTAAGTTGCAAGCAAAAGATTATTGCTTTACGAACTGCGTGTAAAGTAAACAATACAATTGTTCTATGAACAAAGGATCATTGTTTTCTCCCTAGTAGCAAAAACACATCTAGTACCTTAGAGATTTCTGTCGCTTCCCTAGATTACCAGAGGCATGAACCCACTATCGAGCATAAATACTAACTCTTGGAGTTGCTAGCATCTACTTGGCCAAGATAGCTACTAACAACGGAAATCATGCAAGATCACAAATAACAAAGACATGATAGAATCAATAATCAATCTGAAATAGCATCTCAATATCCATCGGATCCCCGCAAACACAACATGTATGAATTACAAATAGATGATCTTGATCATGAACGGAGCTCACAAGATCTAAACATGAAAGCACAAAGGAGGAGAAACCACCCATCTAGCTACTACATGGATCCGTAGTCCAAGGATGAACTACTCACGCATCACATCGGAGGCTTGCATGGTGATGAAGAAGGCCTCCAGGGTGAATTCCCCTCTCCGGCAGGGTGCCGGGAACACCTTCAGATCCCCCCGATCTAGGGACAGAGATGACGGCGGCTACAGACTCTTTCGTGGATTTTTCATCGGGTACTTAGGGTTTTCATCTCGAAGGCAACTTATAGGCGGAAGGAGGGGCCGAGGGGGTGCTGGGGTTGGCCAGACCACCCCCTGTGCGGGCCAGGCCTAGCCGCGCGGCCAGGTGGTGTGGCCGCCCCCAGCCCTTCTCCGTCTCGTATTCTGGCACTTGATCCCTTTCGGAAAAATAGGCACTATGGCTTTTGTCCCGTCCAATTCCGAGAATATTCATTTTCTGACTTTCCTGGAACCAAAAACAGCAGAAAACAGGCAGCTGGCACTGTGGCTCTTGTTAATAGGTTAGTCCAAGAAATCATAGTAAAAGTTCTCAAAAGTTGGAACAAAACACAAGAAAGTGGATAAAACCAAGCATGGAACATCAAAAATTATAGATACATTTGCAATGTATCAATCAGCCCTTGCGAGTTGGAAGATATTGATGTGGTTATTCACCTTGCTAATAGATAGACCATCTCTCCAATTGGTATTGTGCGAGACGTGGAAGTTCTTTGCGGTAAGATTAAGTACCCCACTGATTTTTTAGTACTTGGTTCAGCTGCTAGTAAAACTTATCCTATCATTTTTGGTAGACCTTTCTTGAGTACTTGTGGGGCTATTATTGATTGCAAGAGGGAGAAAATCTTGACTAAGTTTGATGGGGAATCCTATGAGTTTAATTTTTCGAAATTTGCTAAAGAACCTTGCGAAGAGGAAACCCATAATGAGGATTTTAGGGTTGAACAACTTGCTTCTATTTCTCTTGCTCCTAACAATGCTTTGCAGCAATTTATGGAAGAACATGAAAGTGAAATCTTCATGGAAGAAAGAAATGAGATTGACATGATTCTCCGTGATCAACCTATGATGCTTAAGCACGACTTGCCTGTAGAGGACTTGGGTACCATGATGCCACCTAAAAAGGACCCGGTTTTCGATCTAAAACATCTCCCTGATGATCTTAAATATGCTTTTATTGATGACAAAAAGATATATCCTGTTATTATTAGTGCTAAACTTTCAGGGGAGGAAGAAGAGAGATTATTGGAAGTTTTGAAGAAACACCAAGGAGCTATGGGCTATACTCTGGATGATTTGAAAGGGATTTCACCTACTATATGTTAGCATTCTATCAACATAGAATCAGATGCGAAGCCAGTAGTGGAGCACCAACGATGTTTAAATCCTAAGATGAAGGAAGTGGTAAGGAATGAGGTATTGAAACTCCTTGATGCTGGTATTATTTACCCTATTGCTGATAGTGAATGGGTTAGTCCTGTTCATTGTGTTCCTAAAAAGGGAGGTATTACCGTTGTCCCTAATGATAATGATGAACTTATACCTCAAAGAATAGTGGTAGGCTATAGGATGTGCATCGATTTTAGGAAAGTCAATAAAGTCACTAAGAAAAATCACTACCCGCTTCCTTTTATTGATCAAATGTTGGAAAGGTTGTCTAAAAAGACCCATTTTTGTTTTCTTGATGGTTATTCTGGTTTCTCTCAAATTGCTGTTAAACAACAAGATCAAGAAAAAACTACTTTTACTTGCCCTTATGGAACTTATGCTTATAGACGTATGCCTTTTGGTTTATGTAATGCTCCTGCTACTTTCCAAAGGTGCATATCTGCTATCTTTCATGGCTTTTGTGAGGAAATTGTAGAAGTGTCCATGGATGACTTTTCTGTCTATGGAACTTCTTTTGATAATTGTCTACACAACCTTGATAAAGTTTGGCAGAGATGTGAAGAAACTAATCTTGTTCTTAATTGGGAGAAATGCCACTTCATGGTTAATGAAGGGATTGTTCTTGGGCATAAAGTTTCTGAAAGAGGCATAGAAGTTGATAGAGCTAAGGTTGAGGCAATTGAGAATATGCCATGCCCAAGAGGTATAAAAGGTATTCGTAGTATCCTTGGTCATGCTGGTTTATGTAGAAGGTTTATTAAAGACTTTTCCAGGATATCAAAACCCCTTACTAATCTTCTTCAAAAAGATGTGCCCTTCGTTTTTGATGATGATTGTAAGGAAGCTTTTGAAACTCTTAAGAAGGTTAACTACAGCCCCTATTGTTTAACCACCTGATTGGAGTTTACCCTTTGAAATAATGTGTGATGCTAGTGATTTTGCTGTAGGTGCTGTCCTTGGGCAACATATTGATAAAAAGCTAAACGTTATCCATTATGCTAGTAAGACTCTAGACGCTACTCAAAGGAATTATGCTACTACTGAAAAGGAATTTCTAGCTGTTGTTTTTGCATGTGATAAGTTTAGGCCCTATATTGTGGACTCAAAAGTAACCATTCATACTTCTCATGGTGCTATTAAATATCTTATGACAAAGAAGGACGCTAAGCCTAGGCTTATTAGATGGGTACTGCTTTTACAGGAGTTTGATCTACACATAGTAGATCGAAAGGGTGCTGAAAATCCTGTAGCTGATAATTTATCTCGTTTGGAAAACATCTCTTTTGATCCTATGCCTGTTAATGATAGTTTTCCAAATGAACAATTAGCCGTAGTAGGGTGAACTCGTGAGGAAGCCCTTGGTATGCTGATTATGCTAACTTTATTGTCTCCAAGTATTTGCCTCCAACTTTTACAGCTCAGCAAAGAAGAAAGTTTTTTTATGATTTGAGGCATTATTTTTGGGACGACCCACACTTCTACAAAGAAGGGGTTGATGGTATTATGCGAAGATGTGCTCCAGAGTATGAACAAAAAGAGATATTGCGTAAATGTCATGGGAGCGCCTATGGAGGACATCATGCGGGAGATAGAACTGCAGAAAAGGTATTACAATCAGGTTTCTACTGGCCTGCCATTTTTAAAGATGCAAGAAAATTTGTTTTATCTTGTGATGAATGTCAACGTGTTGGTAATATTTCGAGACGCAATGAAGTGCCTATGAACTACTCTCTAGTTATTGAACCTTTTGATTGTTGGGGATTCGACTTTATGGGTCCTTTCCCTCCTTCGAAGGGTTACACTCATATTCTTGTTGTCGTTGATTATGTTACTAAGTGGGTAGAAGCCATTCCTACGAAAAGTGCTGACAGGGAAACCTCTCTAAAAATGCTTAAGGATGTTATCTTTCCTAGGTTTGGAGTGCCTAGGTATCTCATGACTGATGGGGGTTCTCATTTCATTCATGGCGGTTTTAGGAAGACCCTCGCTAAGTATGATGTTAATCATAGAATTGCTTCAGCTTATCACCCCCAAACTAGCGGGCAAGTAGAGTTATCAAATAGAGAAATTAAATCTATCTAGCAAAAGACTGTTAACAGGTCTAGGAAAAACTGGGCTAAGAAGTTGAATGATGCTTTATGGGCTTATAGAACTGCTTATAAGAATCCTATGGGAATGTCTCCTTATAAAATGGTTTATGGGAAAGCTTGCCACTTACCCTTAGAATTAGAACACAAAGCTTACTGGGCAGTGAAAGAACTAAATAGAGATTGTAAGCTAGTTGGTGAGAAAAGACTTTTTGACTTAAGTTCTTTAGATGAATGGAGGAGTGAAGCCTATGAGAATGCTAGGCTCTTTAAAGAAAAACTTAAAAGATGGCATGACAAGCGAATACTTAAGAGAGAATTTCATGTTGGTGAGAAAGTTCTATTGTATAGGTCTCGTCTCAGATTTTTTGCAGGTAAGCTACTATCAAAATGGGAAGGACCTTTCATCATTGAAGAAGTATACCGTTCAGGAGCAATAAAAATTTCTTCTCTAAAAGATAATACTACACAAGTAGTGAATGGACAGCGACTCAAACACTATATTGCTGGAGATTCTTACAATGAAGATGTTGATGCCTTTATGGTTATAACTCCAGAGAAATTCATCGAGGACCGAATTCAGAGACCTGTAGAGTCCGTTTCCAACTAGGTAACAGTTCTGGTAAGAAAAGTTCTACGAAAATACAATCCAACTATATTTTTGCAGTTTTTAGTCAATAAGGAAAGCTACGAAGCGAAAAAGGGACGGAACCGGAGCTAGGGTGGCCCACACCACCCCATGGCGCAGGCCCACCCCTGGCCGCGCCACCAGGTGGTGAGGCCACCCAGGACTCTGTCTCCGACCCAATTTCTCCCAGTACCTACCTTTTGATATGAAACTTTGTAATGTGTAACCCCCTGGATCCCCCGAGGTTCGTATATCGTGTTTTCGTCGTGTTTTTGTTTCGATCTGTTTCTGCCAGATGGAATCCTAGATTTGGAGCCACAATGTCATCCTCTGGAACATCCAAGGGAGATTCCTTAGAAGATATCATCAACCCATACATGAGAGAATTGAAGATTCATCCCAAGGAGTTGTTGCTCGAAGGTGGGGAGGTCCGGATTAAGGAGGTTCAAGGCCCTAAAGGTGAAGGAAGTCTGGAGGACAGGATGGAAGCATTGGAGCAAGAAGTCTTTAGGTACAGGAAGATGGCGGAGCACGAAGTAGATATCATCCATAAGATTTGTTCCGAACTCATCGCCGAGCACCAAAAGGAGACAGTTGAACTCAAATATGAAGTCTTTTCACTCCGCCAAACAACCAACGAACTGCCAGCACAGTTCTATGACGTTCAAAATCAAAACTGTGAGTATGAGGCTAGATTTAAACGCATAAGTGCTGCTGCAAGTTTCAGGATGTTGGAAACCACGATGTCCTTTGTTGATGGGAAGCTTTTACCCTAGAAGACGGACGAAGATGAGAGTATACCACCACCACCAAAGGAGTAATTCGTCATCAGGTTTGGCATCCCCTTGGTTTGTTCCAAGCTTGGGGGAGTGCCGCCGTATCATATCACTATCTTCTATCTTTTTACCTTATTAGTAGAGTTATATCATGAATAGAGGGGTTATTATATAGTATGGTTTGCATTATGGAAGTGTCCCCTCTCTCGTTAGATTTGTATCCCTTGGTGTGAGTTGCCGTTATGGAATATTAATGAGAAGTTCTATCATTCACTCTTTTGCATAACTTATATTAGTTTTCAATTCGTGGTTATATGATTGATCTTGTTGTTAGTATTGGTAGCACTCTAGGATCATTGAGTTAATTTAGTTGGTTTTGGCAAACTTGGATCGGTCAGTAGCAACACCTTATTGAGAGTTGAAAATAAAAAGATAGAAGTACTCTAGAGAAAAATAATTTCATCATCTTTCTTTCTTGATTTGCTCATAAGTCTAGTATTCTCTAGTTAAGATCTTTTGTGCTTCCAAGGAAGATTACATGTTTGTCTTTATCACTTTTATGTTTGGTTGTTTCCTTCAACTCTTGTACTTGCTACCCAGCCTTGCTAGCCAAAAACCTGTACTGAGAGGGTATTCTTCTCATGCATCCACCTCCTTTAAACCAAAACCTTTGCCATTTGTGTCCACCATACCTACCTAGTAGCATTATTGCTATTCCAAGTAAATTCTTGTTTTGTCTACCTCCCAAATTAAACTTGTTATGTGAAAATTAGTGATTAAAGCTCTCACGAACTTGATGGCACACTTTACTTTCTTGCATTTAATAAACTTGAACCATTGGGTCCTTCTTTGTTGCGTATATGCTTGCGCTTTATGAGTTGAAGTTAGCAGAACCATGTATCATGGGGACCGCTTTCAACACTTCATTGGTACTTGTACCTAGTTGATATCATGTTCTTTTGCTTATGGATCCCGGCGGTGTGAAATAAAAGTGGAACTTGTAAGATCATGGAGTTTATATGTGTGTTAGAGAAACACATGGGCCGCTAGCCTAAGCCATGCCTAATTGTGATGGAATCTTGCAGCATAACTATAGTGAGCATTCTATGAAGCAACCTCAATAAAAACCTATGCAAATAGCAAATAAAAAAGATCGCTGAGATGCTCACTGTCTGCTTGCCTTGTCATTTTGATTATGGGATAGCTCATGTGTCATGTGCAAGGGGTACCCCGTTGGCGGTTCTCAATGATACGCATGTATTTACAATGAGAAGAGCTTGCTCGTGACTGAAGTTGAGTAGCATGAGGATCGGTACTCATAAGTAAGGGGCATGAGATTTCAACTTATAACTTGTCAAGCATATCCTCTTAGTTGTGTCACTTTAACCTTAATCACCTAAAGATGCCTATGATAGGGGCAATGAGAGCTGAAAGCTAGTATCATAATTTTTGGGAGCTCTTTACGAGACTTGCAATCCCTGCTTCCCTCTTTGAAGGGCCTTTCTTTTTTACTTTGTAGTTGAGTCAGTAAACATATTCCCTTCTATCTCAGCAAATATTTTGAGTTGATGTGTTTCATTCATTCATATGATGATTTATTCAATCATGTTTCTTATGTTCCTTGTTTTGCACATTGCTCTTATCTTGAAGTTTACTACTTTGAAAGCTTTCTTTGAAAACCAGCTATTTGTGAACTCCAGCAAATTATCAACTATTCTTCGACCAAGAGCTCAGTTTGCCATTACCAATTATTGATTCACTCTTTGTATCTTTATTGTGTTTCCTTTACTCATTGCAAGTTGAGTTGTGTAATAGTGAGTTGTCTTCTATTATGATCTATGTATTCATGAATGTGATGCTTCTTGTCCGTATCCTTTTATCGACTCTTCACTCCATAAACTTGAGGTCATGTTTATTGAGCTCAGTTTCGCTTGGGGACAAGCAAAGTCTAAGCTTGGGGGGAGTTGATACGTCCATTTTGCATCACTATTCTATGTCTTAATTCACTATTATTCATTGATATATTTCATATTGAGAGGTGATACTTATGTTATTTCATCTATTTTTGCATGGTTGATGACTTTTGGAGCATGGACTGCTGCAGTCAGGATTCTGATGGAAAAGGTGCTGTTTGGAGGCAAAATTCGCGAAGATCAGAAAATCTGGGAAAATATACAGAAAATCCTATTTTTCCAGAAGACTCGAGATGCCAGAAGATGGAGTGGAGGTGGGCCACAGGGGGCCCACACCACCCCATGGTGCGGGCAAGCCTAGGCCGCGCCAGGGAGTGGTGTGGCCGCCCTGGCCCACTCCAGCCTCTCCCCTCTGGCGTATATCTACCTCCCAAAACCCTAAGACTCGGGGAGCGACCACAGAAAGATTCCACCGCCTCTGCGGGGAGGAAAACACCGAGAGAGAAAGATCTCTCCGGTAGACAGATTTCTGCCGGGGGAATTCCTTCCCGGAGAGGGGAGATCGTCGCCATCAACACCACCATCAAGCTAGACTTCATCAGGATCATCATCATCATCATCACCACCATCATCACCATCAGCACCCTCATCACCATCTCCATATTGCTGTAACAATTGGGTTGAATCTTGCATAGTTCATAGGGGAAACTTTCCTAGTGTTGATTACTCTTTGTAGTTGATGCTATTGAGTGAACCATTGAATTATTGTTTATGTTCAGATTGTTATACATCATTATTTCATCTCTGATCATGATCCATATGATGTCTTGTGAGTAGTTAGTTTTGTTCTTGAGGACATGGGAGAAGTCTTGTTGTTAGTAGTGGAGTTGCGTTGAGAAAGATTCAATAGATTGTTATTTAAGTTGTGGTGTACTTCTTCTAGTGGTGTCATGTGAACATCGACTACATGACACTTCACCTATATGGGCCTAGGGGAATGCATTGTGTATTTGGCTACTAATCGTAGGGGTTGCCGGAGTGACAGAAACCTGAACCCCCGTTAGGAAACCATTGCACAAGGGACGTAAGGGTCTTAGAGTTTAAAGCTGTGGTTAGGTTTCTACCTTAATTACTTTCTTGTACTTACGGATGTTTGCAAGGGGGTTTAATCACAAGTATGTATTTAGTCTTGGATGGGGCGGTACATTAGCACAGGTTCACCCACACAACACTTAGCAAGCTAGAGAAGAATAATCGACTATATGAAGCGAAAGCACTTGACAGTCTTCACATGTGTCCTCGAGAACGTTTGGTCATCTATAGAAATACAACTGGCTTGTCCTTTGCTGCATAAAGGATTGGGCCACTTGCTGCATTCATTCTTACTGTCTTTTATTTACTCGTACTTTGTTTACTTGCTTTATCGAAAACCCCTAAAATCCATTTGCTAAGTATTTGCAGAGAATTCCTGATCCATACCACTAGCCAGCACCTTCTGCTCCTCGTTGGGTTCGACACTCTTACTTATCGAAAATACTGCGATACACCCCCTATACTTGTGGGTCATCACGCGGCTAGATTATTTTCTTTTACCCGCATTCTCACCTACGTCTTCGTCTTCGTCCAGCCACACGCCTGTTCGAGCTCCTCATGAGAAAACCCTAGCCAGAGCTTCGCCTTCTCCACCCACTCCTAGTAGCGCAATGGCCTCCAGAAGCTCCGCTCCTTCAACAGCGGCGACTCCCGAGGCTACTACAGGGCCATCCTAGGGAGTGACGGTCCCATCGGAGGGGGTCATCGTCCCTGTCTCCTTCATCAGAAACCACCAGCGATGAACAAGGACGGGTGGCGCCAATAACTGCCGAAGAGGACAATGACTCCCACAAAGGAGTGTGGAGGGGCTCCGACCTCTCCCTGAAGATATGCAAGAACTCATCGCCGAGGGGTATCTCCACGCGGCAGAGGGTTTGGTCTGGCGGCCGGCGCCGGACGGCGAGGTGACTCCTTCTCCCCAAGCCGGAGAGAAGGTGTACCTCAAAGCCCAGCTGGTACGAGGCATAAGCCTGCCAGTATCCGACTTCTTCCTGGACGTCCTCCAGCACTTCCGGGTACTCCCCGACAACCTCTCTCCTAACAGCATCCTAGCCCTTAGCAACTTTGTAGCTCTGTGCGAAGGATATCTAGGGATCAAACCTTGATTAGATCTGTTTGTATACTTTTTTACCGTCAAGAGAGAGTCTGTAGAGTCCAAGGACGAATTGCGGACTTGGGGAACCATTAGCTTTAAGATCCGTCCTAGCCGGCGCTTCCCCGACATCGTAGGGTATAAATCGTGCAAGAACTCGTAGCGCACATATTTCTATGGCCCACACATTCCTCTGCCTGACCGTCTTGAGACATATCCCGACTTTGTCGCCGGAGCCGCTACTGAAGCACCCACCTAGAGGACCCAAGCCTCCCTTCTATCCATCGATGAAGCCAACCGTGCTATAAGGAGGATTGAATGGCTCGTGGACGGAGGTCTTATAGGCTTGGACCTAGCCATGTGCTGGTTCACTAGGCGGATCCAGCCTCTGCATCACCACGCCGAGTTGATGTGCAAGTACTCCAAGAGCCGAAAGGATCCCATGCGTATTTCATAGGATAACTTCTCCACTGACTCCATCAAACTCCAGCTAAAGGACATAGTCAAGGTGAAAGACAGGAAGCGTGGCTTCAACATCACCTATGACATGTTCGAATGCGATAAATGCCCAGAGGTAGCTTCTATTTCCTTTGTTACTCGTTATCTATATACTCTAAGGCTTTTCCGTCTTGAAGTTATCAGTCTTAACACACCTTTGTCTCCCAGATGATGACCTTGGCGGAAGATCAGATGGCCTCCCAGGTCTATGATCCCAGGTTGAAGGATATCTAGGTGGTATCCGACGATGACACCCCCAAGGATCATCCAACTCCGGCAGCATGTAAGTGAAAGAGGTCCACCGCTGCCCTATTGGCAGAGAAGAAGAAAGCCACCGACATCCCCTTGTCCAAGGCGCCTGTTGTGGTGTAAGTACCTTCATTCTCCGACTTTAAGATTTACTACACCCATTCAATCCCTGTACTTATACCGAGTATGTTTCAGGAAGAAACCTGGCGCTGGTTTGATGGGATCCTCCAAAGATGTTGGAGGGTCTAAAAACATCCGTGAAATGCTGACCAAGGACCTGGCATCCAAGTCTCCTCCCGCTACCGCTCCCCCTACTCCTGCCGCCAAGCCAATTATGGGTCCCACTAGGCCTTCGTCCCCTGTTGCACCTGAGGCCTCCGACATGGAGATAGATACCAATCCAATCTTTGGTGCCTCATATTTTTCCATGGATGTTGGTCCCAGTGGACAGGCGATGTAGGAGAGTACTTCCTCCAAAGTGGCTGAAGCTCTGGCTAAGGATGCCAGTGATAAACGGAAATAGGTAGCGGAGGGAGAGGAGGCAGAAGCAGCTGTAGCCACGGACGAGGCGGGAGCCTCTGAGCCATGAACTACCTTGATCACGTAGCAGGTGACCAGGGCGTCATCCATGCCTCTGGCTTCTACAACTCCTCTAGCTCAGATTTGGAGCCACAAATGTTGCAAGGGGCTATATGTGAATGTTTGTTAATTAAAGTAATTAACAAATTTCTGAATAAATTTAATAAAAAGAGTTTTATTAAATGAGAGAGCATTAAATTTGGAGAAATTCAATGCATTTAAAGTGGAGACTTTAAAAGGGAATGTGAAGAGGCATTTTAATGTGGAGGGGTTATCACCACATGAATGGGGGAGGTGAGGGGTCACCCCCCCCCTACGCCGGCCATGGAGTGAGGGGGCACCCCCCCCCTCCTCCTATAAAAGGCAATCCATTTCCTCCTTCATCCTTACACCTCCTTGTGAAGGATCTCTCTCCCCCTCTAGAATTATTCCCCCATGGTCTCGGATTAGCGAGATACATGTTCCCGGTGGCATTTCGTCTGGAAGGAGTTGCTGCTTCCGCTGGATCGCTGGAGCGAGGAGGTGGAGGTTGTCCGGTGGCTTGAACGTGTGTTCGAGTGCGGATGCGCTGCTGAGTTGCAGCGCTCGGACTTCCTCACGATCTTGAGATCGGCAAGTGTACGACTACATCAACCACGAGTTCCTACTCGTTAACAAAGCTCGTTGTCTACGAGGGTAAGTTCTCGTTGGATGTATGTCCACCCGTTGCTTTGTACCTAGTAGATAGATCTTGGCGTGTAGTTCACACCGTAGGAAAAATTTTGTTTTGTATGTTGCGGACCCAACAGTGGTATCAGAGCTTGATCTATGCGTAGGTGCTTATCACGGGTAGTACACATATGTTGATATGTGGGCGATGATCATCATGTTATTGCATCTTCTATGTATTTTGGATATTGGTGGCATAGTGGGATGAAGCGGCCCGGACCAACCTTACATGTCATCGTACATGAGACCGGTTCCACGACTGACATGCAACTTGTTTGCATAAGTGGTTGGCGGGTGTCTGTCTCTCCTACTATATTCAATATCTGCTTTACAACGAGTTGCTAATAACTTAGTTATCCTCGTTGTGGTTCATGTTCGTAGGTGAGAACGGTTCTATCTCCGAAAGCCCTAAGCCACATAAAACTTGCAATTGATAAATTAGAGGCGTCTAGTTTAGATCGTTGCTGGGCTAGTGTATTGATATGGTATTGTTGTAAGTAGATGTATGGTGGATACTCTTACAACACACTCAACGTGTAAGTTCCATAGACCTTGGCCTTACACACAAAGGAATGATAGAGATCATACCATGATACAAGTGATAGAGATCAAATGCATGGACCATATCATCTCACTTTACACATTAGATGTTAGCATCTTATACTGCTAATTTGGCGCATTTGGTAGCATTATAAGATGATCCCTCATTTAGATATCAAGATAAAAATGTGTTCTTCCTTGAGTATGCACCGTTCTATGGATCGTGTTTCGAGATATCACGTGATGATCGGGTGTACTCGAATCTACGCTTTCATAGGAACGGGTGTAAGACAGTTTTACACACGCGAATACTAAGGTTCTTACTTGGTGAGCCTAGCATGTACAGACATGGCCTCGGAACACAGACTGAAAGGTTAAGCATGAGTCATATGGTTGATATGATTCCCATATAGATGTTCGCCTTTGAAGCTATATCAACTCACGTGATGATCGGACTTGGTGTAGTGGATTTGGTTCATGTAATCACCGAAAGGACACGAGGGATGTCGTTTTTGAGTGGGAGTTCATTAGTAATTTGGATTAGTTGAACTCAATCTATCATAAACTTAGTCTAAATAAACTTTACAAATTCTGTTGTAGATGGCACCACCTGCTTTTAATTTCAATGTGTTGATGGAGAAAGAGAAACTTGCTGCGAATGGTAGCAACTTCACCAACTGGGCTATGAATTTGAGGATTCTCCTCACTGCTGCACAAAAGCAATATGTGCTAGATGCGCCGCTAGGCCCCCCACCAGCTCCTGATGCCCCTGACGAGGAAAAGAATGTCTATGTGACTCGTCAGGAGGACCACAACTTAGTTCATTGCGGCATACTGTATGGGCTAGAGCCAGAACTTCGAAAGCGTTTCGAAAATGGTAATGCCTTTGATACCATGGGAGAATTAAAAATGATTTTCGATACCCATGCTGCCGTAGAGAGTTATAATTCTACAGAAAAGTTCTTTAGCTGCATGATGGAGGAAAACAGCTCCGTTAGTGAGCACGTACTCAAAATGTCTGGGTACGCCGATAAGCTTGTGTCCTTGGGAATAACGATTCCCATTGACTTAGGCATACATCGTGTTCTCCAATCTCTGCCACCTAGCTACAAGAGCTTCGTGATGAACTATAATATGCAGGGCTTGAAGAAGTCTCTTCCCGAGCTTCTGTCAATGCTTAAGACTGCAGAAGTGGAGATTAGGAAAGAACATCAAGTGTTGATGATCAATAGGACCACCGGTTTTAAGAAGGACAAGAAAGGCAAGCACAAGGGAAAGAAGGGTGGCAAGTCTGTTGCCACGCCTGAAAAGAAACCCCGGGCTGGCCCTAGGTCGGATACCGAGTGCTACTATTGCAAGGGGACTGGCCATTGGAAGCGCAACTGCCCCAAGTATTTGGCGGACAAGAAGTCCAGCAAGGCAAACAAAGGTATATGTGATATACATGTTATTGATGTGTACTTGACTAGTACTCGCAGTAGCACCTGGGTATTTGATACCGGATCGGTTGCTAATATATGTAACTCGGTTCAGGGGCTACGGAACAAGCGACAACTAGCAAGGGATGAGGTCAGCATGCGGGTCGGCAATGGATCAAGAGTTGATGTGATCGCCATCGGGACGCTACCTCTCCATTTGCCATCGGGATTAGTTATAAACCTAAATAATTGTTATTTGGTGCCTGCACTGAGCATGAACATTGTATCTGGATCGTGTTTGATGCAAAGTGGTCATTCCTTTAAATCTGAGAACAATGGTGGTTCGATTTATAAGAATGATATCTTTTATGGTCATGCACCTATGTTGAATGGTTTATTTCTGTTGGATCTCGATAGTAATATTACGCACATTCATAATGTTAATGCTAGAAATATTAAACTTGATGATGATATGTCTACATATATGTGGCACTGCCATCTAGGTCATATTGGTGTTAAACGCATGAAGAAACTCCATTCTGATGGACTTTTGGAATCACTTGATTTTGAATCATTTGATACATGTGAGCCATGCCTTATGGGCAAGATGACTAGAACGCCGTTTTCCGGTTCAATGGAACGGGCGACAAATCTATTGGAGATCATACATACTGATGTCTGTGGACCAATGAGTGTGTCGGCGCGAGGTGGATATCATTATTTTGTTACTTTCACGGATGATTTGAGTAGATATGGGTATATCTATTTGATGAAACACAAGTCTGAAACTTTTGAAAAGTTCAAGGAATTTCAGAATGAAGTGGAAAATCATCGTAATAGAAAGATCAAATTTCTACGGTCTGACCGTGGAGGAGAGTATCTAAGTTACAAGTTTAGCACACACATGAAAGAGTGTGGAATAGTTTCACAACTCACGCCTGCCGGAACAGCACAACGTAATGGTGGAACATCGTAATCGTACCTTATTGGATATGGTTCGATCTATCATGTCTCTGACTGACTTACCTCTGTCATTTTGGGGTTATGCACTAGAAACAGCTGCATTCACTTTAAATCAGGCACCATCTAAATCCGTTGAAACGACACCGTATGAATTATGGTTTGGAAACAAACCTGAGCTGTCATTTCTTAAGGTTTGGGGATGGGATGTTTATGTGAAGAAACTTCAACCGGATATACTCGAACCCAAAGCGGAAAAATGCGTCTTCATAGGATACCCTAAGGAAACAATTGGGTATACCTTCTATCACAGATCCGAGGCAAGGTTTTTGTTGCCAATAATGGATCCTTTCTTGAGAAGGAGTTTCTTGCGAAAGGTGTGATTAGTCGGAAGGTAGAACTCGAAGAGGTTATTGAACCTTCTCTTCATGGAATGGCGAGTGGCGCAGCACCGGAAGTTGTTTCGGAGTTGACTTCATTTGATGAAGAGAGAGCTAATGATAATGATCATGAAACTCCGAAAGAGGACACTACCGAACCACGCAGGTCAAGCAGGACACGTGCAGCTCCTGAACTGTATGGCAATCCTGTTGTGAATTTCATGGTTGATGAAATGGATGACCCTGCGACGTATGAAGAAGCGATGATGAGCCCGGATTCCAACAAATGGCTAGAAGCCATGAAATCCGAGATGGAATCCATGTACGAGAACCAAGTTTGGAACTTGGTGGACTTACCTCACGATCGAAAGGCCGTTGAGAATAAATGGATTTTCAAAAGAAAAACTGATGCTGATGGTAATGTGACCATCTATAAGGCTCGACTTGTCGCAAAGGGGTTTCGACAAATTCAAGGAGTTGACTACCATGAGACATTCTCTCCCGTAGCGATGCTTAAATCAGTTAGGATTATGTTAGCAATTGCTGCATATTTCGATTATGAAATATGGCAGATGGATGTCAAAACTGCGTTCCTCAATGGTAAGATTGAAGAAGAGTTGTATATGATACAACCTAAGGGTTTTGTAGATCCTAAGGATGCTAATAAGGTGTGCAAACTTCAGCGATCCATCTATGGACTGAAGCAAGCATCACGGAGTTGGAATCTCCGCTTTGATGAGGTGATCAAAGAGTTTGGATTTGTCCAAACTTATGGAGAGGCTTGTATTTACAAGAAAGTGAGTGTGAGAAATGTGGCATTTCTGATATTATATGTGGATGACATATTATTCATTGGAAATGATATAGATCTTTTAAACAGTGTTAAAAGTTATCTAAACAGCAAATTTTCGATGAAAGACCTTGGTGAAGCGTCATATATATTAGGCATTAAAATCTATAGAGATAGATCAAGGCGCCTAATTGGGCTATCGCAGAGTACATACCTTGATAAGATATTAAAGAAGTTTAATATGGATGAAAGTAAGAAGGGGTTCTTACCTATGTTGCAAGGCAAGACATTGAGTAAGACTCAAAGTCTGGCTATGGCGGAAGAAAGAGAGATGATGGATAAGATCCCCTATGCCTCGGCCATAGGCTCTATTATGTATGCCATGCTATGTACAAGACCGGATGTGGCACATGCTATTAGTTTGACTAGTAGGTACCAATCTGATCCAGGTTCGGAACACTGGATAGCGGTAAAGAACATCCTCAAGTACTTGAGAAGAACTAAGGATATGTTTCTTATATACGGAGGTGAAGAAGAGCTAGTCGCTAAGTGTTATGTCGATGCTAGCTTTGACACTGATCCGGATGACTCTAAGTCTCAATCCGGATACGTATTTCTCTTGAACGGAGCAGCAGTTAGTTGGAGGAGTTCCAAACAACCTGTGGTGGCTGGGTCAACAATGGAGGCGGAATATGTTGATGCTTCAGAAGCGGCACAGGAGGCAGTTTGGATGAAAGAGTTCATTACAGAACTGGGTGTGGTTCCCAGTGCGTTGGACCCGATGGTGATCTATTGTGACAACAATGGAGCCATAGCCAATGCAAAGGAACCAAGGTCTCACAAGAATTCCAAGCATATTAAGCGCCGGTTTCACTCCATCCGCGAGCATGTCAAGGATGGAGATATAAAGATTTGTAAAGTACACACGGACCTGAATGTAGCAGATCCGTTGACTAAAGTTCTCCCTAGGGAAAAACATGATCAACACCAGAACTCCATGGGTGTTAGATTTATCACTATGTGAACTAGATTATTGTCTCTAGTGCAAGTGGGAGACTGAAGGAAATATGCCCTGAGAGGCAATAATAAAGTTGTTATTATATATTCCTTATACATGATAGATGTTCATTTTACATGCTAGAAATGTATTGATTCGGAAACATCAATACATGTGTGTTTAATAAACAAAAAGGGTTCCTAGTCATGCCTCTCTTATAGACTAGCTTGTTGATTAACAGGATGATCAAGGTTTCCTGATCATGGACATTGGATGTTGTTAATAACAAGGTCACACCATTGGTGGAATGATGTGATGAACATTCATTCGAAGTATAGCATTACGATCAAGTCATTATGTTTATATTGCTATAAAATCATACGAAGTAATCTTTATCCTTAGACCATGAGATCATGTTAATTGCTGACAGCGGAAGAGTATCTTGATAACATCAAACGTCACACTGTAACAGGATGACTATAAAGATGGGTTCAGTACCATGAAGGTGCTATGTTGAGGCTCATGGATCAAGAGTGGAATTTGTCAATCCAGATGACGGATAGATATACTCTGGGCCCTCTCGGTGATATCACATTAGGATAGCTTGCAAGCAAGTGATGTGATCACTAGAATGTTATATCACGGGAACGAGAAAAGAGTGCATGTCGGTAACGAGATCAAACTAGGTATGGAGATACCGATGATCGAATCTCGGACATGTAATATATCGAGAGACAAATGGATTTAGTTACAAGCGTTAAAGGTTCTCACGATCACAGGAGTCATCGTTGAATGTGTAGGAGTCAGTACGGATCTCCAGGTCCCGCTGCTGATTATTGATCGGAGAAGGGTCTCGATCATGTCTGCATTATTCGCGAACCGTAGGGTGGCACACTTAAGAGTTACCGGACACCATTTTGGAGCACATATGTTTCATACAAAAGAATTGCAAAGCGCAGGAATTGTTTCAATAGAAACCGGAAATTGTTTCGGGTGAAATTGTAGAAGGTGGTTCTGCATGTGATATTGAAATGTTGCAAGGGGCTATATGTGAATGTTTGTTAATTAAAGTAATTAACAAAATTCTGAATAAATTTAATAAAAAGAGTTTTATTAAATGAGAGAGCATTAAATTTGGAGAAATTCAATGCATTTAAAGTGGAGACTTTAAAAGGGAATGTGAAGAGGCATTTTAATGTGGAGGGGTTACCACCACATGAATGGGGGAGGTGAGGGGTCACCCCCCCGCGCCGGCCATGGAGTGAGGGGGCACCCCCCCTCCTCCTATAAAAGGCCATCCATTTCCTCCTTCATCCTTACACCTCCTTGTGAAGGATCTCTCTCCCCCTCTAGAATTATTCCCCCATGGTCTCGGATTAGAGAGATACATGTTCTCGGTGGCATTTCGTCTAGAAGGAGTTGCTGCTTCCGCTGGATCGCTGGAGCAAGGAGGTGGAGGTTGTCCGGTGGCTTGAACGTGTGTGCGAGTGCAGATGCGCTGCTGAGTTGCGACGCTCGGACTTCCTCATGATCTTGAGATCGGCAAGTGTACGACTACATCAACCATGAGTTCCTACTTGTTAACAAAGCTCGTTGTCTACGAGGGTAAGTTCTCGTTGGATGTATGTCCACCCATTGCTTTGTACCTAGTAGATAGATCTTGGCGTGTAGTTCACACCGTAGGAATTTTTTTTGTTTTCTATGCTGCGGACCCAACACTTACGAAGACCGATCCTCATGCTACTCAACTTCAGTCATGAGTAAGCTCTTGTCATTGTAAGTACATGTGTATTATTAAGAACCGCCAACGAGGTACCCCTTGCACATGATACAGGAGCTTTCCCATAATCAAAATGACAAGGCAAGCAGACAATGAGCATCTCAGTGATCTTTTTATTTGCTATTTGCATAGGTTTTTATTGAGGATGCTTCATAGAGTGCTCATTATGGTGATCCTACAAGTTTCCACCATGATTAGACATAGCTTAGGCTAGCGGCCCAGGCGTTTCTCTAACACACATACAAACTCCATGATCTTACAAGTTCCACTTTTATTTCACACCGCCGGGATCCGTAAGCAAAAGAACATGATATCAACGGAGTACAAAGTACAAGTGCGATGTTGAAAGCGTTACCCATGAAACATGGTTCTGCTAATTTCAACTTATAAAGCGCAAGCATATACGCAACAAAGAAGGACCCAATGGTTCAAGTTTATTAGAGGCAACAAAGTAAAGTGTGCCATCAAGTTCGTGAGAGCTTTAATTACTAGTTTTCTCATAACAAGTGGAAGGTAAACAAAAGCATGAATGTACTTGGAATAGCATAAGCTAGTAGGTAGGTATGGTGGACTCTTTGGAAAAACTTGGTTTAGGGAGTTGGATGCATGAGTGGAACTCATACTTTGTTGTGGAGGCTAGCAAAAGACTGGGAGCGACAAACTAAGAGAGCAATAATGGCCATAATCATGCAGACCGACAAAACATCATTGATAAAAGCATAAAGTGATACTACAAGTTGAAAACTAAAGGATCATAAAGGCTTATGGTGACTTGGGATAGTCATAACATGGTGTGAGCATGTGCCAAGTCAACCTAAATAAAGCATCAAAGGAGAATACCACTATACTATGCTTTAATATGCTAAAACAATGCATGATTCATCCAAGGCACATTAAGCAATCTCAATTGTTTATAACAAGTCATGCTACAGCAAAGAATACTAAGCATAAATCCAAAACAATATCAAGCATGGCATGACAAAGCATAGGCCACAGTCAAAAACAAGCTCTCTTTACCACTTAAGCATGAGCTTTCCTACTCTTTTCCAAACCCAACCAAACTATTTGCAAACCAATGTATGAAAGAGGGGGTCCAACCAATTTATTCAGCAAACTAAGAAAACCACGCAAAATAAAAACCAAAAAGAAAACGAAAAATAAGACGCTCTAAGAACAACACAACTGTGCATGAAACAATAAAAATAAAGTGTTTGGAAGAAACCTGGGATTTTTATTGATGAAGAAGGGGATGCCTTGGGCATCCCCAAGCTTTGACGCTTGTAATTATTGGATATTTCTTGGGGTGACATGTGTGGCATCCCCAAGCTTGAGCTTTAGTCCATCCTTCATCTCATTACTCATCCCTTCCATACACCTGAAATTTTTCCTTCATACAAAACTTCACACAATCTTCATTAGCAACATTAGTGCACTTAAGATAAATAAGTCTTAAGGTTCAGTTATAACACCAAATAAACTCCTATTAGAACACTAGCTACTGTAGCACTTCCCTCAAAAAGCTCAATTCCCCAAAAGAACTCAAGAAGGAACCAACAAGAAGCAAATGCAGAAAATGGCAGAAATCTGTCAAAACAGACCAGCAGTTAAAGACGAATTTTTTCGAAGACCTTATATTGCTCAAATAAAAAAGTGTTGAACTAACTAAAGTTAGATAACAACCTGGGGCAGAAGAAAAAAAAATTACAGCTCAATCCGACATACAGAGCTCTCTCATGAATGTTTATGGTGAAGCACAGAAATCTGTTTCGGGACAGCAACTTTCCCAATCATTACTTCTCTCTCATTAGAGGTTACTCTTGGCACAAAAAGCAAATAAAAAGGATAAGGAGCGGTTATTACAGAGGTAATAACTTCCAAGACTCACTAAAACTTTTGGGTTATCTCCCAATAAGTACTTTTCTTTAATGCCTTTAAGTTAGGCATGAGCAAAAACTAAAGTGAATAGAATAGAAGTAAGCGAAGATAATCATGGTGAAAACATTGTTTTGTTCAATAAAAACCTTTTGTTAACAAGGTTGATCAGGTCTTGTTACCAAAACAATTTCATATGAGACAAAACTTTGTATTCCACTAATGATTATGTTAGCTCAATCTTGATAGCAATGGTCCCAATCATAATAGTTTCAAATTTTTATCTTCGTATGGGACAATATAATTCTCCAACTTGAATGCCCTCAACATGTTCAATTGAATTCTAACCATAAGTACTTTCAATCTTCTTGAGGAAATGGACAATGTGTTCATTGAAGGTCACCTTCCCTTGATTACAATTAATAACAGCTCCTGCAGTATTTAAGAAAAGGTCTGCCAAGAATAATAGACATATTCTCATCTTCAGGCATAAAAGTTTGAGAGGATGCTCTCATAAGAAATATGAGTTGAAGTAAAAGAGAGCATCAAGGAGAAAATCCAAAACACATTTAAGTCTAACCCACTTCCTATGCATAGGAATCGTGTATGCAAATAAATTCACAAAGAACAAAGAGACAAGCATAGGAAGATAAAACAAGAGTAATTTCAAAACTTTCAGCACATAGAGAGGTGTTTCAATACCATGAAAACTTCCACAACCATATTTTCCTCTCTCATAATAATTTTCAGTAGCCTCATGCAGAAACTCAACAATATAACTATCACATAAAGCATGCTCTTCATGATCTACAAGCACTAGAGCTTTATTATAAACAGCTTCAAGAGAAACCTCAGGAACATAACATTCATTCTCCTTTAGCAAGCAAGGGGGACAATCAAATAATGTAAGGGATAAAGAGTTACTCTGATTAGAAGGTAGGCATGGGTAGCTAATCCATTCTTCCTCCTTTTGTTCATCACTCTCCTCCTCTTTTTCATCTATTGGGATTTCGGGTTCATCAATTTCTTCTTCCATATGATCCTGCAAGGCATTAATCTCTTCCATTTGTGGAAAGCATCTATTAAAATATTCAAGAATATAGCAATTTTCATCCTTGTAATTATCAAAGCAAAATTTAAGCATACCATACACCTCATATTTGTAAGGTGAATCATCAATATTTTCAAGCAAACTAGCAAGTTCAAAAGCACCCTTCCAAGCAATAAATTCTTCAATTTGTTCTGCATCATAAAAGTCATAAATTCCTTTAGCATAGGAAGATATGATATCATTATCACTATACTCACATTGAAAAGGGGGGGTGTTTATACCTCTTTCTGCAACAAGACTCATCACAGCAATAAGTAACATTATAAGTAGAGCACACGTTTCTAGCAATGGTATACAATCTATCAATTTGTTCCAGTAAGTGTTTTCCTTTTTGTGACAAGCGGTGTTCCTTATAATAATATTTTTGATCTTCCGTGAACCCACCTTGGCAATAAGCTTCAGTTTCAAAGAAACCAACCATTGACATCAAGCATGATAAAGCAAGACAATAACAGACCAACGAAAATAACAACTAGAGTAGGAACTACTTTTTTTGTATTTTTGATAAAGAAACAAGCAAACAAGGAGAATGATAAACTTAGCTTGAACAGTAGTGAATCCAAGTGGACTTGATAAATAAAGCTATGCTCCCCGGCAATGGCGCTAGAAAATAGTCTTGATGACCCACAAGTATAGGGGGTGTATCGCAGTATTTTCGAGGGAAGTGAAACCCAATTTATTGATTCGACACAAGGGGAGCCAAAGAATATTTATAAGCCTTAACAACTGAGTTGTCAATTCAGCTGCACCTGGAAA
Source organism: Avena eriantha (assembly GCA_910589775.1). Taxonomy (NCBI): domain Eukaryota; kingdom Viridiplantae; phylum Streptophyta; class Magnoliopsida; order Poales; family Poaceae; genus Avena; species Avena eriantha. The sequence goes on along the minus strand of OU342744.1, from coordinate 78,359,986 downwards.
CAATCTTGCTCACAGCAGTTTATCAGTAGCAATAGTTTTGTAGTAGGAATAGTAAAGTAGCAGCAGTAGCAAAGCAAAGACAGTAGTAACAAAAGCAGTAAACAGTGGGATTCGAGTGCGGTAGGCATAGGGATGGATGGACGGGCGTTGCATGGACAAGACAATTCACATAGCAATCAGAACATAGGGCAATTGCAGATAAATAAGATAAAGCACCCAAGTACTAGACAATCCTAGGCATGTGTTCCATATATAGTCATACGTGCTCGCAATGAGAACTTGCACAACATCTTTTGTCCTGCCAGCCCGTTTGCAGCGGGGCCTCTAGGGAACTACTGGCAATTAAGGTGCTCCTTTTAATAGAGTACCGAAGCAAAGCATTAACACTCCGTGAACACATGTGATCCTCACATCAAAGCCTTTCCCTTCCGGTCATCCCGATTTCTGTCACTTCGGGGCCATAGGTTCTGGACAACAATGTGTGCATACAACTTGCAGATAAGACCAAAAACAATACTATCATAATGAATCAATAACATGTTCAGATCTGAAATCATGGCACTCGGGCCCTAGTGACAAGCATTAAGCACAATAAGTCGCAACAAAGTCATAAAGCACTAATAAGAGATACTAGGCACCATGCCCTAACAATCTGATGCCATTACATGAACGATCTCATCCAATCCCTACCATCCCCATAGCCTACAGCGGGGGATTACTCACTCATAGATGGGGGAAACATGGATGGTCGATGGAGATGATGGTGAAGATCGATGGAGATGGCTCTGGGGGCACTTCCCCGTCCCGGCAGGGTGCCGGAACAAAGACTTTCTGTCCCCCGAATCTCCCCTTCGGTGGTGGCGGCGTAGCGGAACTTTTCATGGAAAAACGTCGAACCCCCCGAAGTTTTTAGGTCAGAAGGCTTCTTATAGGCGAAGAGGGAGACCGAGGGGGTGCCTGGGGCCACCACACCATGCCCTGGCGCGGCCAAGCCCAGCCCGCGCCTGGGGGTGGTGTGGCCAGGCCTTGGCCCTCCTTCGTCTTGTATTCTAGCTCCGTGAGTCTTCTGGAAAAATAGGCACTTCGGCTTTTGTCCCGTCCAATTCCGAGATATTCATTTTCTAACTTTCCTGGAACCAAAAACAGCAGAAAACAGGCAGCTGGCACTTTGGCTCTTGTTAATAGGTTAGTCCAAGAAATCATATGAAAAGTACTCCAAAGTGTGGACAAAACACAAGAAAGTGGATAAAACCAAGCATGGACGGCCGGGGACTCGTCGGTTAGCCCAGACGGACTCGCAATCCATGCGGCAAAGTACTGTACGCAGCTCCTAGAGCTTCCTCCTCGGTTTCAGCTGCAGACCGCAAGCCAGCTGATAGACCCGGCAAGAACAGAATGCTCGACGACCCTTACACGAAAAAGCCACGAGGAAAATGAAGACGTCTGGAAGTTCCGGGTCCGCTCGCTCTCTCAAGGTCAATGACCCAAACCTGAAGTATTGTGTAGTATGCCTACTAAGCTACCCCTTTGACTCTGGATCGAAGCCGGTAAGGGCACATCATCAAATCGGCCAATGCTCACTAAGAAAAAGGAAAACTCATTGGCTTCGTGCGAAACAGCAAACTTTCAAGACTAGTGAATCTCAGATTAAAATTCAATTTGCATCTGTTTAACCAGGCAAACAACTTGTTTGTTCTTCATCTTTGCATGAGCCAAAATTCCATGACGAACGCTGGAGCCGGAGGCTAGTCGCTTCACAGGCGGCAGAAGAGCAGATAAAGGAGCTTCGACCCGGCTGTATTCTCCAGCCGACCCGAACCTCGGGGACTACACCATGTGGGTGCGCTAGCACGCCCCCACGCAGAAACCTATAAACAGACAACAACACAAAGGAGCTTTGACCCGACTGTATTCTCCAGCCAGCCTGAACCTCGAGGTCTACACCCTGTGGGTGCGCTCGCGTCCCTCCACACAGAAACAAGCATGCGACAAATGCAAAACAAATAGTGTAGATGAAAAGCACGAGCAAATACCAAAAGGGAGGCGATGCTCCCACCAGAGTTCAGTACAGCACAAAGGCAGTTGTTCACCAACACGGAATAACAAGTTTTTCACCTACAAATACTCCCGGCATCCCGGGGATCAAGATTGCTGACTGGTAGAAGGGTCGGAGGCATCCGTTGGGGCTTGGCTACTGGAGGCGACGCCGGTGGAGGCAGTTTCTGGTGTAGCCGGGGCTTCATTGCGTGCCACATCCAGACTGAAGTGGTACGGCTCCGTGCCAGCCGGGTCACTAAAGTCCCAGTCCAGCTGGATGAAGCTCCCAATCTTCACGCCACAGGAGTGGATATCAGGAACCTCGGCACAGAGCTGCTCGTAACTGGTCCCTTGGTGAAATCCACGAGAGAGACTCCGCAGATCCATGTCCGGGTACCCGGACTTCAGCAGGGCCAGCACCATCTCCATGCCACCGCGTGCCGCGCATGGTGGCCAGCGTCCATGGTGGCCAGCTGGACGCTGTCAGGCCATACATAGTCGTAGACCTCGAGAGTGGTGGAACGCAGCCGGTTAGCCTCCTCGCTGACAACCGCCACAGTGGGTCCATCTTGGGGATGCGAGCCAGCGCCTAGTCAGTCGCCTCAGGATACTGAGCTACACCCGGGAAAAGGGACAACGATCAATATCGGCCACGGAAGACAAATGACAATGATGGTCTCGCTTGAGAACACTCACTGACAACAATCTCAGTGATCTGGCAAAGCTCCCCCAGCGTCACCATCTCCTTGGCCTGGGAGGCCTTGAGAGCATCCGCCTGAGTGGCGTGGAGCTGCTCCAGGTTCTTCAGCGCCTCGGTCCGAATGTCCGCCACCTTCTTGGCTTGGCCAGCCTTGACCTCCATCTGCTGCTGATGCATAGTCAGCTGGGTGATCTGGTCCTGGCGAGCTCCGTTGGACTCCTCCAGCCGGGTGACCTCCCCCGTCAGCCTGGCCACCTCGTGGTCCCGGTCTGCCAGCAGAGCTGCCGGAGAGTACCCAATGGTCAACAAGAAGCGCGAGAAGTTGCGCAATCGGGAAGACACGCGAGAGCAAGCAATCTTACGGCCTAGATCCCGCGAGGCCTTGGCAGCATCGGCAAGAGCCCTCTGCGTAAGAAAGAGAAGTAAGAACCAAAGGAACTAGCTGCGATGCAAGGCGGTGAGAGAAATTGAAATCGGCAAAGGGACACATACCTCGACGGAGGCCCCCGGCGCCTTGGCCTGGCCAAGCCGCTGCTCCAGCGCCTCCACCAGCTGGCGGGCCTGGCCGACGGCCAGGGGCGCCGCCTCCAACAGTTGCGCCAAGGCGCGTCCAGTGGCGGCACAACCCGAGCTGGCGTCAGCTGGTGACCTAGAGGTCATCGTCGCTCCTCGTGGCCGCGGAGGGCCAACCCGCCGGCTGGGCAGGGACCTCTAGCGGTGGCACCTCCACCGGCTCCTCCACCCGGTAGGCGCCGGAGCTAGCCCCCGCTGTCAGGCCAGGAGGAGGCGCGGCCGCACCACTGTGCCCAGGAAGGAGAGCCTTGGCGAGCCGGGAGACGGCGCCAGCACGGTGCAGCGTCACGGGCGCAGCCGGCGGCGCCGCCTCCGCCGCGTCGGCATCAGCCCCAGCCGGCGCAGCAGGCGCAGCCTCGGGCGTCGCAGCCGGCGCACCACCATCCCCAGCCCCAGCAGGAGGACGGGCGGACGCGGTAGCGATGGTCGCGGAGCCGGGCAAGGCCATTGCCTCACTACAAGAAGAACAAGAGCGAAATGAGCAAGTGTAAGCCCATAAATGCAAGCAAGGAGTAAAGAAGCACGTACCCAGCGACGCTCGGCATGGCGGCCGCGGCTCTGGGACGGCGGCTCTTCTTGGCGGCACCCCCATCCGGCGCGGTGCTGGTCGAGGCGGTTCATTTCCCCTGACCCTGGGTGCGGTGGCTTTGGCTAGATCTACGTCCTCCCCATGCGCGGCTGCTCCAACACACAACCGGAATATCCAGTTTACGGCTAAAAATGCATCAGGGGCAAGGCAGGCAAAGACAAGGAAAGACTTCTCACTGGGTGGGAACTCGTAGCCCTCGTCAGCCTGGATGGGGAACCGCTACGGCTCCGTCTGTGGGTACTTCGCGGGCTTGTAGTCCGTAGAGAAGTTGGGGAGCTCACCGTCCCCCATGCCATCCTCCGTTAGCTACGCCGTAAAAAGCTACTCAACAAGGGCAGATAAGAGGCACGAAGAAAGAATCCCTCAGGAAAAATCCACCTAAAAAAGGGGAAGAATGGCCTACCTCCGGCGGAAGCCGGCCGTGGTGGTATGGCCGGCAGGAGAACTCCTAGTCCTCTGCCAGCACCTCCTTCGAGATGGTGGCAAGCCACTCGCGGAGGGCCGCGTACGGCACGTCCAGCCGGGAGACCCGGGTGGGATCCAGATGGCCATAGAGGTGGCACATCTCGTGCAACCGCTACTGCAGCGCAAGCACGCGACTCGCCATCCAGGACAGCAAGATGTCCCGGGCGGTGAGCCGCTCCTTCTCCACCAGGACCACCAGCCGGGTGGCCATCCGGTCGATGTGCCCCTAGGCGCCCAAGTTCTGGACGCTCCAGGCCTTCCGGGTGGAAGGGACATTCGAGAAGACCGGAATTTTGATCTAGTCTACCTCGGTGGCATTGTGTGATACGTTGCTAACGTATCTATAATTTTGATGTTCCATGCTTGTTTTATATCTACTTTCTTATGTTTTGTCCATACTTTGGAGTATTTTTATACACTTTCTTGGACTCACCTATTAACAAGAGCCACAGTGCCAGTTGCCTATTTTCTGCTGTTTTTGGTTCCAGGAAAGTCAGAAAATAAATATTCTCGGAATTGGACCGGACAATAGCCAAAGTCGATATTTTACCGGAAGACTCACGAAGCCAGAAGACGATACGGAGAGGGGCCATAGGGTGGCCACACCCCCCTTGGCATGGGCAACCCTAGGCCGCGCCAGGGCATGGTGTGGCCCCCTGGCCGCCCACCGACCTTGCCTCTTCGCCTATAAGATGCCTCCTGATGCAAAAACCCTAAATCGTCCGCAGCGCCGCTGCCGCCGAAGGGGAGATTCGGGGGACAGAAAGTCTCTGTTCCGGCACCCTGCCGGGATGGGGAAGTGCCCCCGGAGCCATCTCCATCGATCTCCACCACCATCTCCATCACCATTGCTGATTCCCATGATGAGGAGGGAGTAGTTCTCTCTCGAGGCTAAGGGTTCTACCAGTAGCTATGTGTTCATCTCTCTCTATGCATGATCTTATTGAGATCATGAGCTTGTAATCTATAGATCTACCTTGCTACTCAAGTGCTTTAATAGATCTTTGCTCTCCCCATGTGTGTGAAGTTGACAGTGTGCACACCATGGTGGCACTTAGGCTAGAGATTTCAAATACTTGTTATGAGTTATATTTGGAGTTGGATGTCTTTATGAAATTGTGGTGTTGGTTTGAACCATCTAGTACTCAAGGTGACAGTGTGGGGTTATCTAGATGGGAAAGATGAACTTTGAGGTGTGCTATTATAGCCCTACCAATGATTAGAGTGTCCAGCCGGAGAGTAGTTCAGAGTAGTATCATAAGGAGAAGATATTTATATGAGAGTGTTCACTAGTGAAAGTATGATCCCTAGGCCTTGTTACTAAGCATTGAAACATTGTTTGCAACTAGATATGTTACATGTTTGCTTGCTTGCATCTTTATTTCAGTTTGCCTTTATCTCTTCCACGCCATCAAGCGATTTTCTGGCACCGTTACCACCTATAATTATCCATACCACTTGTATTACACTATCTCTTCACCGAACTAGTGCACCTATACACCTGACAAGTGTATTGGGTGTGTTGGGGACAAAGAGACTACTTGAATCTTGATTGCAGGGTTGCTTGAGAGGGGATACCTTTGACCACTTCCTCCCTGAGTTCGATAAACCTTGGGTGATCCACTTAAGGGAAACTTGCTACTGTTCTACAAACCTCTGCACTTGGAGGCCCAAGAACTGTCTAAAAGAATAGAAGTGCGTAGACATCAAGCTATTTTCTGGCGCCGTTGCCGGGGAGGTAAGGTAAAAGGTACTCACATCCTGCGGTGTTAGTGCTCGAAGTTATTTCCTTTAGATTCTGCAATTTTTTCTTTTTGTTTCTTGTTTTCACTAGTTAGGCTTAATGGAAAACAACAACAAAATTAGAGAGCTTTATAGTATTTATCTTGAGTTAGGACATGAAGTGTTTGAAGAGAAAAATTAAAAACCTATGGAACTTTATTTGCATGCTAATAGCAATGTTGTTAGTACGAATTCTTTGGATACCATTATTTCTAATGCTATGGAAAAGTCTAAGCTTGGGGAAGCTAGTTGATGGCTCTGTGTATGACGCCCAGAAAAATGCTGGAGCAATGATGATGTAGAGCTCGTTGGGAACCCCAAGAGAAAGGTATGATGAGCACAGCAGCAAGTTTCCCTCAGTATGAAACCAAGGTTTAATCGAACCAGTAGGAGCAAGGAAACACGCCAAAGGTGTTACTAGCTAAGCTTTGGCAGGGCGCACTACCGGTGCTAGTAGCAACGTGAAGACCTGCACAACACAACCACAGAACTTTGTCCCCAACTTGCAATGAGGTTGTCAATCTCACCGTGTTTTGCGGAAAACAAAGGATTAAACGTATCGAATGGAAAGAAGTAAAAGTTTGCAAAAAGTAAAACCAAAGCAGTAAACAGTTTATAGATTGTATGTAAAGAAAAGGACCGGGATCCATAGTTCACTAGAGGTGGCTCTCCTTAATATAGATAACATGCTGGGTGAACAAATTAGAGCGGGGCAATTAACAAACATCGAGAAAGCAATACATGCATATACTAATCGTCTTGACTCCTTTGAGACTTGATTGGGCATTACATCATAATACATAGACCGCCATCCAACTGCATCTATGACTAATAATCCACCTTCAGGTTATCATCCGAACCCCCTCCAGTATTAAGTTGCAAGCAACAGACTATTGCTTTACGAACTGCGTGTAAAGTAAACAATACGATTGTTCTATGAACAAAGGATTCGTGTTTTCTCCCTAGTAGCAACAGCACATCTAGTACCTTAGAGATTTTTGTCACTTCCCCAGATTACCAGAGGCATGAACCCACTATCGAGCATAAATACTAACTCTTGGAGTTGCTAGCATCTACTTGGCAAAGATAGCTACTAACAACGGAAAGCATGCAAGATCACAAATAACAAATACATGATAGAATCAATAATCAATCTTAAATAGCATCTCAATATCCATCAGATCCCCGGAAACACAACATGCAGAATTACAAATAGATGATATCGATCATGAACAGAGCTCACAAGGTCTAGACATGAAAGCACAAAGGAGGAGAACCAGCCATCTAGCTACTACATGGATCCGTAGTCCAAGGATGAACTACTCACGCATCACACCGGAGGCTTGCATGGTGATGAAGAAGGCCTCCAGGGTGAATTCCCCTCTCCGGCAGGGTGCCGGGAAGAGCTTCAGATCCCTCCCTATCTAGGGATGGAGATGGCGGCGGCTACAGACTCTTTCGTGGATTTTTGATCGGGCACTAAGGGTTTTCGTCCCGAGGGCATCTTATAGGCGGAAGGGGAGGCCGAGGGGCTGCCAGGGGCCACCACACCACCCCCTGGCGCGGGCCCAGCCTGGCCACGTGGCCAGGTGGTGCCGCCGGCCTCTGGCCCCTCTCCGTCTCGTATTCTGGCATCTGATGACTTCCGGAAAAATAGGCACTTTGGCTTTTGTCCCGTCCAATTCCGAGAATATTCATTTTCTGACTTTTATGGAACCAAAAATAGCAGAAAACAGGCAGCTGGCACTGTGGCTCTTGTTAATAGGTTAGTCCAAGAAATCATATGAAAAGTACTCCAAAGTTGGAACAAAACACAAGAAAGTGGATAAAACCAAGCATGGAACATCAAAAATTATAGATACATTTGCAATGTATCACTAGTCTTTATGAAAATGATCTTTTTAGTTCCCTAACTTTGGAAGATAGCTATTCTATTGCTTATGATGATACAAAACCTCCAACATATGATGATTACAATGATGAGTATGATATTTTCAGTTCACCTACTATTGAGGAGAAAATTAATTATGATTACAATATGCCTCCTATATTTGATGACTATGGTGATGAGAATATTAATGATAGCTATTTTGTTGAATTTTCTCCCACCACAATTAATAAGAATGACTATGATTATGTGGAGAGTAATAATCATTTTATGCATGTGGCTCATGATAAGAATGTTTTATGTGATAGTTATATTGTTAATTTTATTCATGATGCTACTAAAATTTATTATGAGAGAGGGAAACATGGTTTTATGTATCTCAACAATATTAAGTTTCCCCTCTTTATGTTGAAAATTTGGAAGTTGCACTTGTTTTGCTTTCCTATGCTTGTTGCTTTGTGCTTTCATGACTTGTTTCTTTACAAGATTCCTATGCATATGAAGTGGGTTAGACCTAAATGTTCTTTGAATTTGCTTCTTGATGCTCTCTTTTACTTCAATTTATATTTCTTATGTGAGCATCTTCTCAAACTATCATGCCTAACTTAAAGTCGTTAAAAAAATTACTTATTGGGAGATAACCCAAAAGTTTAAGTTGAGTCTTGGAAGTTATTGCTTCAGTAATAACCTCTCCTTATCATTTTTGTGTGGTTTCTGTGTCAGGAGTAACCTCTAATGAGAGAGAAGTAATGCTTGGGAAAGTTGCTGTCCTGAAACTGATTTTTGTGCTTCGCTGTAAAAATTCGTGAAAAATCTTGGTAGGTCGGTTTGAGCTGTAATATTTTGTTCTTCTGCCGCAGGTTATTATCTAACTTTCGTTAGTTAAACACTTTTCGATTTGAGCAACATAATGTCTTCAAAAAAATTGGATTTTACATGCTGGTCTGTTTTAACAGATTTCTGCCATTATTTGCATTTTCCTCTTAATCTCTTTCTCTTTGAGTTCTCTTTGATCACTTGAACTTTTTAAAGGAAGTGATACAGTAGCTTGTCTTTTAATGGAAGTTTTACTTGTGTTGAAGCTGAACCAAAAGACTTATTATCTTGAATGGACTAATGTTGCTAATGAAGAGTGTGTGAAGTTTTGTATGAAGGAAATTTTCAGGTGTAGGGAAAGAATGATGTAATGAGATGAAGAATGGAAAAAAGCTCAAGCTTGGGGATGCCACTCCGTGTCACCCCAAGAAACAGTCAAGAGGTACAAGCGTCAAAGCTTGGGGATGCCCAAGGCATCCCATTCTTCCTCAATAAAAATCTCAAGTTTCTTCCAAACACTTTATTTTTATTGTTTCATGCACAAGTGTATTGTTCTTGGAGCATCTTCGTTTTCGTTCTTAGTTTTCGTTTGCTGAGTTTGCTTTGTTTTCTGCAATAAGTTGGTTGGATCCAACACTTCTTTTGGAGAGAGACATACTCTGCTTTCATTGTTTAGAACACTCTAGTTTTCATTCTTATCGTTTTGTGAGTGTTCTCTTCTGCTAGCACTGGGTTTAGCCTTAGTTTTGTTATGCTTTGAGCTTAGAAATTTTTAGTTCTTCCTTTTGGATTTCTGAGACAAGCTCATTGATCTTTGTTTATTATTATCTTTGTGAGTTCTTTCAAATAAGTTTGTTTGGATTGGAAAAGAGTAGGAAAGTTCATGCTTAAGTGGTAAAAAGGAGCTTGTTTTTTACTGTGGCTTAGACTTTATCATGTCATGCTATATGTTGCTTTGTCCTTATTCTTAGTGATTATTGATGTAGCATGACTTGTTCCAAACAATTGAGATTGCTTAATGTGCCTTGAAAGAATCATGTGTTGTTTTAGCATACAAAAGCATAATATTGTGGTATTCTCCTTTGATGCTTTTTTGGGTTGACTTGGCACATGCTCACACCATGTTATGACTATCCCAAGTCACCATAGCCTTTATGATCCTTTAGTTTTCAACTTGTAGTATCACTTTATGCTTTGATCAATGATGTTTTGTCGCTCTGCATGATTATGGCCATTGTTTCTCTCTTAGTTGGTCGCTCCCAGTCTTTTCCTAGCCTCCATAACCAAGTATGAGTTCCACTCATGCATCCAATTCCTAAAACCAAGTTATTCCAAAGAGTCCACCATACCTACCTATTAGCATTTGTTATTCCAAGTATATTCATGTTTTTATCTACCTTCCGAATTAAACTTGTTATGTGAAAACTAGTGATTAAAGCTCTCACGAACTTGATGGCACACTTTACTTTTCTTGCCCTTAATAAACTTGAACCATTGTCTCGTTTATGTTGTATAAGCTTGCACTTATTTGTTGGGGATTAGCAGAACCATGCTGTCATGGGGAACGCTTTCAACATTGCACTTGTACTTTGTACCTAGTTGATATCATGCTCTTTTGTCTATGGATGTCATCGGTGTGAAATGAAAGGGGAGCTTGTAAGTCCATGGAGTTATGTATATGTGTTAGAGAAACGCCTGGGCTGTTGGTCTAATCCATGTTGTCATGGTGGAAACCTGCAGCGTAACCATAATGAGTTGTCTATGAAGCATTCTTCTTATAAAAAAAGAGTCAGATATTGAGAAAAAAGAGAAAAAAAGAGATTATGAAAAGAGGAAAGAGAGAAAAAAACACCATATTCCCATGGTAAATAAGAAGATTGCTGAGATGCTCGTTGGCTGCTTGCCTTACAATTTTGATATGGGGATTCTTCCATATCATCGGGCAAGGGGTACCCCGTTGGCGGTTCTCTACGATACACATGTACGTACGATGACAAGAACTTACCGGTGACTAATAAAGTCTTTAAGCAGAACTTCAAGTTCAGAGGGTGCACTCCTATTATTGTTGTAAGAATTTCCATAAGCATTACTATTGTTGGGAGGATATGGCTTATAATTGTCGTTACCAAAATTGTTCCTGTAGGCATTGTTGCTAAAAAATTTATTTCTTATGAAGTTCACATCAACTTGCTCTTCTTGAGCAACCAAAGAGGCTAAAGGAACATTATTTGGATCAATATGGGCTTTCCCATTAACAAGCATAGACATAATAATATCAATTTTATCACTCAAGGAGGAGGTTTCCTCAACAGAATTTACCTTCTTACCTTGTGGAGCTCTCTCAGTATGCCATTCAAAATAGTTAACCATCATATTTTCCAGAAGTTTTGTTGCAGCACCCAAAGTAATGGTCATAAAGGTACCTCCAGCAGCAGAGTCCAATAGGTTCCTTGAAGAATAATTCAATCCTTGTGAAGATGTCCTTGACACCCCGGCAACGGCGCCAAAAAATTCTTGATGGCTCGGTGTTGATGTAGAGCTCGTTGGGGAACCCTGATGCGCTCGACTTTCGACGTAGAGCTCGTTGGGAACCCCAAGAGGAAGGTACGATGAGCACAGCAGTAAGTTTTCCCTCAATTATGAAACCAAGGTTTAATCGAACCAGTAGGAGCAAGGAAACACCCCAAAGGTGTTACTAGCGGAGCTTTAGCAGGGCGCACTACCGGTGCTAGTAGCAACATGGAGACCTGCACAACACAACCACAGAACTTTGTCCCCAACTTGCGATGAGGTTGTCAATCTCACCGTGTTTTGCGGAAAACAAAGGATTAAACGTATCGAATGGAAAGAAATAAAAGTTTGTAGAAAGTAAACACAAAGCAGTAAAAGATTGTAGATTGAATATAAAAGACAAGGACCGGGATCCATAGTTCACTAGAGGTGGCTCTCCTTAAGATAGATAACATGCTGGGTGAACAAATTACAGCGGGGCAATTGACAAACACCGAGAAAGAAATACATGCATATACTAATCATCTTGACTCCTCTAAGACTTGATTGCGCATTAAAACATAATACATAGACCGCCATCCAACTGCATCTATGACTAATAATCCACCTTCAGGTTATCATCCGAACCCCCTCCAGTATTAAGTTGCAAGCAACAGATTATTGCTTTATGAACTGCGTGTAAAGTAAACAATACGATTGTTCTATGAACAAAGGATTGTTGTTTTCTCCCTAGTAGCAACAGCACATCTAGTACCTTAGAGATTTCTATCACTTCCCCAGATTACCAGAGGTACTATCGAGCATAAATACTAACTCTTGGAGTTGCTAGCATCTACTTGGCCAAGATAGCTACTACCAACGGAAAGCATGCAAGATCTCATATAAAAAGACATGATAGAATCAATAATCAATCTGAAATAGCATCTCAATATCCATCGGATCCCCGCAAACACAACATGTATGGATTACAAATAGATGATCTTGATCATGAACGGAGCTCACAAGATCTAAACATGAAAGCATAAAGGAGGAGAAACCAACCATCTAGCTACTACATGGATCCGTAGTCCAAGGATGAACTACCTACGCATCACACCGGAGGCTTGCATGGTGATGAAGAAGGCCTCCAGGGTGAATTCCCCTCTCCGGCAGGGTGCCGGGAAGACCTTCAGATCCCTCCCGATCTAGGGATGGAGATGATGGCGGCTACAGACTCTTTCGTGGATCTTTGATTGGGTACTTAGGGTTTTCATCCCGAAGGCAACTTATATGCGGAAGGAGAGGCCGAGGGGGTGCCGGGAGGCACCACACCACCCCCTGGCGCGGGCCAGGCCTGGCAGCGCGGCCAGGTGGTTTGGCCGGCCCCTGGCCCTTCTCTGTCTCGTTTTCTGGCACTTGATCCCTTCCGGAAAAATAGGCACTTTGGCTTTTGTCCCGTCCAATTCCGAGAATATTCATTTTTTGACTTTCCTGGAACCAAAAACAGCAGAAAACAGGCAGCTGGCACTGTGGATCTTGTTAATAGGTTAGTCCAAGAAATCATAAGAAAAGTACTCCAAAGTTGGAACAAAACAAAAGAAAGTGTATAAAACCAAGCATGGAACATCAAAAATTATAGATACATTTGCAATGTATCAACATCCCCAAGCTTAACCCCTGCTCGTCCTCGGGTAGGTAAGTGATAAAAAAAATTGAGGTGACATGCACCATCAAAGACTTGACCAAAGTATTTGCAAACATTCAAAGCTGGGATCATAGTACTTCAATCATAACATGAAAGACAAAGTTCTAGCAATAGGCAAAGAAACTATGATGCAACATGAAAAGGCACAAACAAAAGATTCATGAATAACAATGCTTTGCAAGACTTTTGTTTGTTTCACATAAAGAAAACATAGCATAATAGAATTCAGCTTGTCCCTCAATAGAGTAGCAAATATAAATGCATAGGACACCTTCAAAGATCATAAGAGTGACTAGATACAATAGTTTAAAACAAGCAATAACAAGTTATGCATCAATCAACTAGTCTTGGGAAAATGCACATAGAACTAAGAATGGCCACTATGCTCTCAAAGTGGTGCATAAAGATAGAAGGTGAAGACTCAATATAATGGTGGAAGAAAGGCCTTTTGTAAAAGGAAGTATGGATTCAAGTCTCATAAAGAGCTTCCAAAAATTATGGTACTTATAGCTTTCAGCTCTCATTGCCCCTATCATAAGCATCTTTAAGGTGATTAAGGTTAAAGTGACACAACTAAGAGGATATGCTTGACAAGTTATAAACCGAAATCTCATGCCCCTTACTTACGAAGACCGATCCTCATGCTACTCAACTTCAGTCACGAGTAAGCTCTTGTCATTGTAAGTATATGTGTATCATTAAGAACCGCCAACGGGGTACCCCTTGCACATGATACGGGAGCTTTCCGATAATCAAAATGACAAGGCAAGCAGACAATGAGCATCTCAGCGATCTTTTTATTTGCTATTTGCATAGGTTTTTATTGAGGATTCTTCATAGAGTGCTCATTATGGTGATGATGCAAGTTTCCACCATGATTGGGCATGGCTTAGGCTAGCGGCCCAGGCGTTTCTCTAACACACATACAAACTCCATGATCTTACAAGTTCCACTTTTATTTCACACCACTGGGATCCGTAAGCAAAAGAACATGATATCAACAGGGTACAAAGTACAAGTGCAATGTTGAAAGCGTTCCCCGTGAAACATGGTTCTGCTAATTTCAACTTATAAAGCGCAAGCATATACGCAACAAAGAAGGACCCAATGGTTCAAGTTTATTAGAGGCAAAAAGTAAAGTGTGCCATCCAATTCGTGAGAGCTTTAATCACTAGTTTTCTCATAATAAGTGGAAGGTAAACAAAAGCATGAATATTCTTGGAATAGTATAAGCAAGTAGGTAGGTATGGTGGACTCTTTGGAATAATTTGGTTTAGGGAGTTGCATGCATGAGTGGAACTCATACTTTGTTGTAAAGGCTAGCAAAAGACTGGGAGCGACAAACTAAGAGAGCAATAATGGCCATAATCATGTAGAGCGACAAAACATCATTGATCAAAGCATAAAGTGATACTATAAGTTGAAAACTAAAGGATCATAAAGGCTATGGTGACTTGAGATAGTCATACCATGGTGTGAGCATGTGCCAAGTCAACCCAAATAAAGCATCAAAGGAGAATACCACTATACTATGCTTTAATATGCTAAAACAACGCATGATTCATCCAAGGCACATTAAGCAATCTCAATTGTTTATAACAAGTCATGATATAGCAAAAAATACTAAGCATAAAGCCAAAACAATATCAAGCATGGCATGACAAAGCATAGGCCACAGTCAAAAACGAGCTCTTTTTACCACATAAGTATGAACTTTCCTACTCTTTTCCAAACTAAACCAAACTATTTGCAAACCAAAGTATGAAACAGGGGGCCCAACTAACTTATTAATAAAACTAAGCAAACCAAGCAAACTAAAAACCAAAACAAAAATGAAAAAGAAGACGCTCCAAGAAAAACACATCTGTGCATGAAACAATAAAAATGAAGCGTTTGGAAGAAATCTGGGATTTTTATTGATGAAGAAGGGGATTCCTTGGGCATCCCAAGCTTTGACGCTTGTACTTCTTGGATATTTCTTGGGGTGACACGTGTGGCATCCCCAATCTTGAGCTTTAGTCCATCCTTCATCTCATTACTTATTGCTTCCATACACCTGAAATTTTTCCTTCATACAAAACTTCACACAATCTCATTAGCAACATTAGTGCACTTAAGATAAATAAGTCTCAAAGTTCAGTTCTAACACCAAATAAACTTCCATTAAACACTATCTACTGTAGCACTTCCCTCATAAATCTCAATTCCCCAAAGGAACTCAAGAAGGAACTAACAAGAAGCAAATACAGAAAATGGCAGAAATCGGTCAAAACAGACCAGCAGGTAAAGACGAATTTTTGCGAAGACCTTCTGTTGCTCAAATCAAAAAGTGTTGAACTAACGAAAGTTAGATAACAACCTGGGGCAGAAGCACAAACAATTACAGATCAATCCGACATACAGAGCTCCCTCAGGAATTTTTACGGTGAAGCACAAAAATCTGTTTCGGGACAGCAACTTTCCCAATCATTACTTCACTCTCATTAGAGGTTACTCTTGGCACAAAAAGCAAATAAAAAGGATAAGGAGAGGTTATTACAGAGGTAATAACATCCAAGACTCAACTAAAACTCTTGGGTTATCTCCCAACAAGTACTTTTCTTTAACGCCTTTATGTTAGGCATAAGAAGCAAAAAAAGAATCAAGTGTTCTCAAATGAAGAAGCATTAAGACCAAATTTTGTTTTCATAGGAGAAGCAAAAGGAATCTTTTCTCTCTTTTTAGGGAAGTGTTCTATACCTTTCTTGAGTGGGAGTTGATATTTAAGGGTGCCTTATTTCATATCAATGATGACACCAACAGTTCTAAGAAAAGGTCTTCCCAAAGTAATAGGACAAGAAGCATTGTATTCAACATCCAAAACATAGAAATCAACGGGGACATAGGAATCGTTAACCATAATAAGAACATCATTAAGACTCTCCATGAGTTTCTTTTTAGCATTATCATCAAGTGGGACATTCAAATATCAATCTTCAAGAGGAGGCAAATCAAGCATATCATAAATCCTTCTAGACATAATAGAATCACTACTATCAAGATCACACAAAGCTTTGAAATCAAAGGCAATCACTTTCATATTAATGATGGGTTCCCTACCATCTTCTTGTTTTATAGGAATAGAAGCTTTATGTTTCATCTTTTCTTCCTTAATCTTTATGAGAGCATCAGTAATGTGTTTTGTACAAGCCATGTTCATAGCACTAGCATTAGGACTTTTAGCAAGCTTTTGTAGGAACTTAATAACTTCAGAGATGTTGCAACCATCAAGATCAAAATCAACTTTATCATCTAAAGTAGTAGAACTATTAGTAGCCTCAACACTAGTGGTGGTGATAGTAGAAACACTAATGTTTCTAGCAACTTCATCTTCTCTTTCCCACTTAGCATGTAATTCACCTAATAGTTTAACATTTTCATCAATTCTTACTTGTATAGAATTAGTAGCTGCAAAGTGATTCTCATTAGTTTCAGGTTTAGCAGCCATTTTATTCAAAGTAGATTGAGCTTCAACCAAAGATGATATATTTCTTTCAGCATTAGAGAGTTTTTCCTCAATAGTTTTATTGAAAGCAGTTTGTTTACTAATAAACTCTTTAAGCATAACTTCAAGTTTAGAGGGAGCACTCTTATTATTGTTGTAAAAATTTCCATAAGCATTACCATTGTTGGGAGGATATGGCTTATAATTGTTGTTACCAAAATTGTTCCTATAAGCATTATTACCATAAGCATTATTGCCAAAATTGTTATTTCTTATGAAGTTCACATCAATTTGCTCTTCTTGAGCAACCAAAGAGGCTAGAGGAACATTATTTGGATCAATATGGGCTTTCCCATTAACAAGCATAGACATAATAATATCAATCTTATCACTCAAGGAGGAGGTTTCCTCAACAGAATTTACCTTCTTACCTTGTGGAGCCCTCTCAGTATGCCATTCAGAATAATTAACCATCATATTGTCCAAAAGTTTTGTTCTAGCACCCAAAGTGATGGTCATAAAGGTACCTCCAGCAGCTGAATCCAAAAGGTTCCTTGAAGAATAGTTCAATCCTGCATAAAATGTTTGGATGATCATCCAAGCAGTCAGTCCATGAGTGGGACAATTCTTTACCAAAGATTTCATTCTTTCCCAAGCTTGAGCAACATGCTCATTATCAAGTTGTTTAAACTTCATTATTTCACTTCTCATGGATATAATCTTAGCAGGAGGATAGTATTTTCCAATAAAAGCATTTTTGCACTTAGTCCAAAAATCAATACTATTCCTAGTTAAGGAATTCAACCATTCTTTAGCTTTTCCTCTCAAAGAGAAAGGAAACAATTTCAGTTTAATAATATCACCATCTATATCCCTATGCTTTTGCATCTCACAAAGTTCAACAAAGTTATTTAGATGGGAAGCAGCATCTTCATTACGAATACCAGAAAATTGCTCTCTCATAACAAGATTGAGCAAAGCAGGTTTTATCTCAAAGAAAGTATTTTCAGCCACAGGTGGAGCAATAGGTGTGCTCATAAAATCATTGTTGTTGGTGCTAGTGAAGTCACACAACTTAGTGTTTTCAAGAGTAGTCTTTTTTTTGGGTTTTCAAATAAGAAAGAAAACAAGTAAAACTAATTTTGTTGTGTTTTTGATAAAGAAACAAGCAAACAAAGCAAAAAGAAACTAAGCAAAACAAAAACAACAAAGTAAAGAGATTGGTTATGAGGGACTCCCCTTGTGAAGATGTCCTTGACTCCCCGGCAACGGCGCCAGAAAATTTTGATGCGCTCGACTTTCGACGTAGAGCTCGTTGGGAACCCTAAGAGGAAGGTACAATGAGCACAGCAGTAAGTTTCCCTCAGTTATGAAACCAAGGTTTAATCACACCAGTAGGAGCAAGGAAACACCCCAAAGGTGTTACTAGCTAAGCTTTGGCAGGGCACACTACCGGTGCTAGTAGCAACGTGGAGACCTGCACAACACAACCACAGAACTTTATCCCCAACTTGCGATGAGGTTGTCAATCTCACCGTGTTTTGCGGAAAACAAAGGATTAAACGTATCGAATGGAAAGAAGTAAAAGTTTGCAGAAAGTAAACACAAAGCAGTAAAAGATTCTAGATTGAATATAAAAGACAAGGACCGGGATCCATAGTTCACTAGAGGTGGCTCTCCTTAAGATAGATAACATGCTGGGTGAACAAATTACAGCGAGGCAATTGACAAACACAGAGAAAGCAATACATGCATATACTAATCATCTTGACTCCTTTGGAACTTGATTGGGCATTACAACATTACACATAGACCGCCATCCAACTGCATCTATGACTAATAATCCACCTTCAGGTTATCATCCGAACCCCCTCCAGTATTAAGTTGCAAGCAACAGATTATTGCTTTACGAATTGCGTGTAATGTACACAATACAATTGTTCTATGAACAAAGGATTGTTGTTTTCTCCCTAGTAGCAACAGCACATCTAGTACCTTAGAGATTTCTGTCACTTCCCCAGATTACCAGAGGCATGAACCTACTATCGAGCATAAATACTAACTCTTGGAGTTGCTAGCATCTACTTGGCCAAGATAGCTACTAACAACGGAAAGCATGCAAGATCTCAAATAACAAAGACATGATAGAATCAATAATCAATCTGAAATAGCATCTCAATATCCATCGGATCCCCGCAAACACAACATGTATGGATTACAAATAGATGATCTTGATCATGAACGGAGCTCACAAGATCTAAACATGAAAACACAAAGGAGGAGAAACCACCCATCTAGCTACTACATGGATCCGTAGTCCAAGGATGAACTACTCACGCATCACACCGGAGGCTTGCATGGTGATGAAGAAGGCCTCCAGGGTGAATTCCCCTCTCTGGCAGGGTGCCAGGAAGAGCTTTAGATCCCTACTGATCTAGGAATGGAGATGACGGCGGCTACAGACTCTTTCGTGGATTTTTGATCGGGTACTTAGGGTTTTCGTCCCGAGGGCAACTTATAGGCGGAAGGAGAGGCCGAGGGGGTGCCGAGAGCCACCACACCACCCCCTAACGCGGGCCAGGTGGTGTGGCCGGCCCCTGGCCCTTCTCCGTCTCGTATTCTGGCACTTGATCCCTTCTGGAAAAATAGGCACTTTGGCTTTTGTCCCGTCCAATTCCGAGAATATTCATTTTCTGACTTTCCTGGAACCAAAAACAGCAGAAAACAGGCAGATGGCACTGTGGATCTTGTTAATAGGTTAGTCCAAGAAATCATAAGAAAAGTACTCCAAAGTTGGAACAAAACACAAGAAAGTGGATAAAACCAAGCATGGAACATCAAAAATTATAGATACATTTGCAATGTATCAAACCCCAAGAGGAAGGTATGATGAGCACAATAGCAAGTTTCCCTCAGTTATGAAACCAAGGTTTAATCGAAACAGTAGGAGCAAGGAAACACCCCAAAGGTGTTACTAGCTGAGCTTTGGCAGGGCGCACTACCGGTGCTAGTAGCAACATGGAGACCTGCACAACACAACCACAGAACTTTGTCCCCAACTTGCGATGAGGTTGTCAATCTTACCGGTTTTGCTGAAAACAAAGGATTAAACGTATCGAATGGAAGGAAGTAAAAGTTTGCAGAAAGTAAACACAAAGCAGTAAACATTTTGTAGATTGTATGTAAAAGAAAGGACCAGGATCCATAGTTCACTAGAGGTGGCTCTCCTTAAGATAGATAACATGCTGGGTGAACAAATTACAGCGGGGCAATTGACAAACATCGAGAAAGCAATACATGCATATACTAATCATCTTGACTCCTTTGGAACTTGATTGGGCATTACAACATTACACATAGACCGCCATCCAACTGCATCTATGACTAATAATCCACCTTCAGGTTATCATCCGAACCCCCTCCAGTATTAAGTTGCAAGCAACAGATTATTGCTTTACGAATTGCGTGTAATGTACACAATACAATTGTTCTATGAACAAAGGATTGTTGTTTTCTCCCTAGTAGCAACAGCACATCTAGTACCTTAGAGATTTCTATCACTTCCCCAGATTACCAGAGGCATGAACCCACTATCAAGCATAAATACTAACTCTTGGAGTGGCTAGCATCTACTTGGCCAAGATAGCTACTAACAACGGAAAGCATGCAAGATCACAAATAACAAAGACATGATAGAATCAATAATCAATCTGAAATAGCATCTTAATATCCATCGGATCCCCGCAAACACAACATGCAGAATTACAAATAGATGATATTGATCATGAACGGAGCTCACAAGATCTAGACATGAAAGCAAAAAGGAGGAGAACCAGCCATCTAGCTACTACATGGATCCGTAGTCCAAGGATGAACTACTCACGCATCACACCGGAGGCTTGCATGGTGATGAAGAAGGCCTCCAGGGTGAATTCCCCTCTCTGGCAGGGTGCCGGGAAGAGCTTCAGATCCCTCTCGATCTAGGGATGGAGATGACGGCGGCTAGAGACTCTTTCGTGGATTTTTGATCGGGCACTTAGGGTTTTCGTCTCGAGGGCATCTTATAGGCGGAAGGGGAGGCCGAGGTGATGTCAGGGGCCACCACACCACCCCCTGGCGCAGGCCAGGCTTGGCCGCGCGGCCAGGTGGTGTGGCCGGCCCCCAGCCCTTCTCATTCTCGTATTCTGTCATTTGATGACTTCCGGAAAAATAGAAACTTTGGCTTTTGTCCCGTCCAATTCCGAGAATATTCATTTTCTGACTTTCCTAGAACCAAAAACAGCAGAAAACGGGTAGCTGGCACTATGGCTCTTGTTAGTAGGTTAGTCCAAGAAATTATATGAAAAGTACTCCAAAGTGTGGACAAAACACAAGAAAGTAGATAAAACCAAGCATGGAACATCAAACATTATAGATACATTTGCAATCTACTCGAACACTAATACCAGGATCTATACTATGTAGACATAAGTAACAAGAAGGAAAATAGTATCCATACCTTTGCAGAGAGAGGCACGCCTAACACAGGAAGGCGTATATTGATGAAGACGAGCAGCACCCCAAGTGTGGTGCCTCCAAAGTTCGTCACACGTCCGGTGTAGGGGACATTAACCGGGCTCCGATCTAGCCGAGCAGCGGAAGAAGTAGATGTCGGATTAAAGATCACATGACGGTAGTGTGAAGGTGGAGAACTCAACCACGAGGTCCTCCCAATATTATGGGGAAGTCCTCAGCAGATGAGAGAGAGAATGAGAGGAATGGGTGTACTCCAAGGGGAAGAGGGAACCCCTTTATATAGTGGGAGGGGGCGCACCACCCAGGGGCCAGGCGGTGTGGGACTAATCCCCACACCCGCCGGCCACCTTGGGGCAGCCGCTGGCCCTAGGTGGGCCCCACTGGGGTGGCCCACCAGCCCTAGGCCGGCTGGCCCCCACTCCCTAGGCGTCTTGCCCACTTGGGCCTCCCTTCGGGTGAGGCCCATTAGCAATATAGTGCCTTCAAAAATAAAATAAAATATATATTTAATATTAATTTAACATTCAAATACACATATTATATTATCTCTTCACTCCGGAACATCTTCCGGACCCCTTCCGATCTCCATCAGATGTTACCGAAACTATTCCGGTCTCTATCTCTCTATTTCTCATGCGATGCCTCATCTACCCTAAGCGTCGCTACCCTTAAGCGTGACATCCTTCCGTTCGGAAACACTCCGGACATGATAGAGATCACTCTCATATCAATGATCAACAGAGGGACCTGGATGGCCATGTGACCCCCGTGCGTTTCGTGAATACAATTGCTCGAACCGTGAGATAGTCGTTTCCCATTCCCTTTGTCATATGATACCTAATTCATCCGAGACTTGATCTTCGGTACCTCTATACCTTAGTTCGATCTTGTTACTGATGAACTTGTTTTCTCGTTCTCATGTCGTTACATTCCGTGACCTAGTCACATGCTTGCAAGCTTCATTAATGCAACATCATCGAGATGGCCACATGTATCTATCTGTTACATGGACTAGACAAATCCTGGTCTTGATATGTACTCCTCTACGCATTCCTTCGGAAAACCTGAGTGGCACCTTTTTGATCACCCTGTTACGAGATGATTCTTGATAACCGTCTAAGCTTCTTCCAGAATGGTGATTTGCATTACCTCACAGTCAAAGAATCAGGTTGCGAGGTTCTCTGTGTTTTATCATCAATGGTGAACTCTGTAACTAGATCTCATTATGATATAACGGTCGGATGTTTGTCTATCATGTTATTTAACTAATAACATGACCTCATTGTCAGTTGGCATAAATGCCCATGATCTTGAAACATAGACCATCCTCATGACCAATGAACTAGTTCACTAGAGGTAACTAGAGACACGGTTTGTTTACGTACCACACGTGTATTAACGTTTCGTATTAACACAGTTATAGAACAGTATGAAACGTATTATGAACATACAGGAGATATATCAAATAATACACTTTATTATTTGCCTCTAGGGCATAACTCCTTCAGTCTCCCACTTGCACTAGAGTATATAAAACTAGTTTACAATAGGCAGGAACCTAACACCAATGGAATCTCGGTGTTGTTCGTGCTTGTCATGTTGGAGAGCTTTAGTCAAAGGATCTGCTACATTCAATTCCGTATCTACTTTGCAAATCTTGACTTCACCTTCGTCAACAATCTGCCGGATGACGTGAAATCTAAGCTTGATGTGTTTGGCTGTGGAATGAGTTCTATGTTCCCTTGCATTTGCAATAGCTCCCGTGTTATCACAATAAATTTTCACGGGGTCTTGTGCATTGGGAAAAACTCCTAGTTCGATGACGAAATTGCTTAGCCAAACAGCTTCATTTGCTGCATCAGCTACAGCAATGTATTCAGCCTCCATTGAAGATTGTGCCACCACCGGCTGCTTCTTGCTTTTCTAGCTTACCGCCCCACCATTCACCAAGAAAACAAATCCTGTTTGAGACTTGGAGTCATCATGATCTGAATTCCAGCTCGCATCTACATAACCTGTTACGTTTAGAGCTTCATCATTTCCTCCATAGATCAGGAACATATCCTTTGTTCTTCTCAGATACTTTAGGATATTTTTTACAGTTGTCCAGTGATCCGGTCTTGGATTACTCTGATATCGGCTCGTCAAACTAAGAGCCAATCCCACATCAGGTCGGGTAATAAGCATTGCATACATGATAGATCCTATTGCTGAAGCATAGGGGATGTAAGACATCTTCTCTCTATCATCGTCCGTTACAGGACATTGAGTCATACTCAAGTTGCAATTCTTCATCATAGGTGTAAAACCCCTCTTGGTGTTTTCCATTTTGAACCTCTTCAAAAATTTATCTATGTAAGTACTCTGACTCAATGCTATTAGGTGCCTTGATCTATCTCTATAGATCTTGATTCCTAATATGTATGCAGCTTCACATAGATCCTTCATGGAAAATTGGTTGCTCAAATACGCTTTCACGCTATTCATAAGATCCACATCGTTTCCCATGAGTAATATGTCATCCACATATACTACTAAGAAAACAACCAAGCTCCCACTCGCTTTTTTGTAAACACAGAACTCTTGTTGGTTTTGGACAAATCCAAAACTCTTGATCACTTGATAAAAACGTTGGTTCCAACTCCGAAATGCTTGCTTCAATCCATAAATGGACCGTTGAAGTTTGCATACCTTTCCAGCATCCTTAGGATTGACAAAACCTTCTGGTTGCATCATATACAACTCTTCATCAATGTGACCATTGAGGAATGCGGTCTTGACATCCATCTGCCAAATTTCATCATCGAAATGTGCAGCAATTGCTATTAAAATCCTGACAACTTTAAGCATCACTACTGGAGAGTAAGTCTCGTCGTAGTCAACTCCTTGAATTTGTTGAAACCCTTTTGTGACAAGTCGAGCTTTGTGAATGGTTACATTACCATTCGCATCTGTCTTTTTCTTAAAGATCCATTTATTTTCCACGGCCTTGCGGCCCTCTGGAAGATCCACCAAGGTCCAAACTTGGTTTTCATGCATGGATCCTATTTCAGATTTCATGGCTTCTAGCCATTTCTCAGAGTCAGCACTATCCATAGCTTCTTTGTAGTTTGCAGGTTCTTCCTGATCATCTAAGATGACAGACATCACAAGGCTACTATACCAATCTGGAGTGGCACGAACCCTCGTAGACCTACGAACCTCAGGAGTCTCGATGTCATTGTTTTGATCATTATCAATGGGCTCTTCCTCCATGTTGGAGAGCGGTTTTGGAACAGCTTCCATTGCGCTACTCGGTATGCGGAGAGAAGGGTCAACAATTTCATCCAACTCAATTTTCCTTCCACTTACTCCTTTTGCAAGAAACTCTTTCTCGAGAAAGGTGCCAGTTTTTGCGCCAAACGTTTTGCCTTCGGCTTGGTTGTAGAAGGTATATCTAGTGGTTTCCCTTGGATATCCTACAAAGATACATTTTTTCGACTTGGGCTCGAGTTTGTCAAGCTGCAGTTTCTTAACATACGCCTCACATCCCCAAACTTTCAGAAAGGACAACTTTGGCTTCTGCCCATACCATATCCCATATGGGGTTGTCTCCATGGATTTGGATGGTGCTCGGTTTAAAATAAAAGCGGCGGTTTCTAATGCATATCCCCAAAAATACACAGACAAATCAGTTAAAGACATCATGGACCGTACACTATCCAATAGGGTTCGGTTACGGCGTTCCGACACACCATTGCGTTGTGGTGTTCCGGCTGGCGTAAGCTGTGGGATAATCCCACAGTCCTTCAAGTGCATGTTAAACTCATAACTCAAATACTCGCCTCCTCGATCTGATTGAAGGTGCTTGATTTTCTTGTTAAGTTGATTCTCTACCTCTTTCTAAAATTCCTTGAACTTTTCAAAGGTTTCAGACTTGTGCTTCATCAAGTAGATATATCCATATCTGCTCAAGTCGTCAGTAAAAGTGACAAAGTAACGATAACCATTGTGTGTCGAGACACTCATTGGTCCACATACATCTGTATGTATGATCCCAAGTAGGTCTACAGCTCTCTCCACTATTCCGGAGAATGGTGTCCTGGTCATCTTGCCCATGAGGCATGGATCACATGTATCAAGGGATTCGAAATCCAATGATCCAAGAAGCCCTTCTGAATGAAGCTTCTTCATGCGCTTTATGCCAATATGACCAAGACGGCAATGCCATATGTACATGGAATTATTGTCACTGTGCTTACAACGTTTAGCATCAACACTGTGGATGTGTGTATCACAATCAAGATCAATTAGGAATAAACCATCACACACAGGAGCATGAACATAGAAAATATCATTCATATAAATTGAACAACCATTTGTTCCTGATTTAAACGAATAATGGTCTTGCAACAAGCAAGAGCCACTCACAATATTCATACTTAGTGCGGGTACGTAATAGCATTTATTCAAAACCAACAATAATCCTGCGGTAGACGGAGATGCAGGGTGCCGACGGCCATCACTTCGACTCTGGAACCATTGCCGACGCGCATCATCACCTCGTCCTTCCTCAGGCGCCTCCTACTCTGCAGATCCTGCTGAGAGTTACAAATGCGAGTAATAGATCCGGTATCAAATACCCAGGTGTTACTCCTAGCGCTTGTAAGGAATACATCAATAACATGTATATCATATATACCTTTGTCTAGAATGGCTATCTTGCCAGTTCGCTTGTCTTCAAGGTACTTGGGGCAGTTGCGTTTCCAGTGCCCATCCCCTTTGCAGTAGAAGCACGAAGTGCTAGGCTTAGGGCCAGGCTTGCCAGCCTTTGAGGTGGTGGGAATAAACTTGCCATCCCTCTTAGGCTTCTTGCTCTTGCCTTTTCCCTTTTGCCCCGGTTTCTTAAAGTTGGTGGTCTTGTTGACCATCAACACCATGTGCTCCTTCTTGATTTCAACCTCAGCAATTTTGAGCATGGCGAACACCTCAGCAATGGTCTTGGTCA
Organism: Avena eriantha; assembly: GCA_910589775.1. Classification (NCBI taxonomy): domain Eukaryota; kingdom Viridiplantae; phylum Streptophyta; class Magnoliopsida; order Poales; family Poaceae; genus Avena; species Avena eriantha. The sequence continues at coordinate 78,333,955 of OU342744.1, read as the reverse complement.
TCCCTTGCATGTTGTTGTTCATCACAAAACCCTTGTAGCTAGGGGGCAGCGAATGCAGCACCCTATCTATAGCGAGTTCCTCCGGGATTTTGCAATCCAGGGCGTTTAAGCGTTTAACGTAGCCAGACATTTTGACCACGTGCTCACTAATACTGCTGTGCTCTTGCATTTAAGCAGAGAAGAAGAGCTCAGAAGCATCATACCTCTCTGCACGAGCTTGTGGAGCAAAGACGGCTTTGAGATCCTCAATGATCTCAAAAGCATTCATCTTCTCAAAACGCTTTTGAAGCTCCGGCTCCATGGCATAGAGCATTCCACTCTGGATGCGGGAGAAATCGTCCACCTTGGACTGCCAGACATTCTTTTTGTCCTGGGAGGCGGAATCTGCGGGCTTGGCCGGAAGCTCAGCCTCGATGACATAAGTCAACTTGTAGGGGACTAGGAGGATCCTAAGATTGCGGAACCATGCGGTGAAGTTGGTTCCATTAGTTTTCAACTTGTCCTTCTTGAGGAAAGTGCTACGGTTGAAGGTGGGTAGGCGAGACATCTACAAAGGAATTTGCAAATTATTTAGACTATGTTCATAATAATGAGTTCAAATTTTAATAAAGGAACTCCCACTTAAACGAACATCCCTCTACTCGTTTAGTGATCACATGATCCCTATCCCCTGCACCTCCCCCGATCATCACGACCATCAGTGCAGTATCAAAGGTGGACATTCCCTAATGTCGATCACATCAACTATGCGATTCATGCTCGACTTTTCAGTATCTTGTATTCCGAGGCCATGTCTGTACATGCTAGGAGCGCCAGTTCTAACTCGTGTGTATTCGCAGTGCAACATGGCTTACACCCACTGTATGCAAAGGTAGATATGTCTGACACCCAGGCCTGTCACCCTGGATCGCCTCATACCGAAGAACTTTCTTGGTGGTGCACACACAAGGGGAATATGATAACTGGAATACTATGAGGGATTATCTTATTATGCTACCGTCTAGTAAGTATACCAGCACAATAAGTAATACTTCTAAAGTTAAGTGTTATGACATGGTTATAGCTTTGTGATCATCATTAATAGCTTCAACGAGAGTTTCACAAACTTGGCATTGCCATGTTATAATACTTGCCCCTATGCAATAACGAAGATATACGCTTCTATATTGACTATTGCATGTTTTACGCGGCTTTAGGGCTTTCGCAGTAGAACCCCTTCCCACCTATGAACGTCGAGCCACAACATGGATTCAATGATTGTCGTTCTTCTTCCCTTTTCAGGGCCCTCTAATGTCAATGCCATATCAACTACTATAGAGAGACAGACACCCCCTAAGCCACTTTGATTTGTGGACCAGTCTCGTGAATCACCACGTGAGGTCGGTTGGGGGCCGCTTCATCAAACAGTGACGCGATATGAACAATAACACTAAAGAGGGTAGCAACTAGAGAATCAATGCCCACATATTGCTATGTGTTCTATCCATACGACATGTCTACCCATAGACCCGCTCTGATACCACTGAAGGGTTCCGTAGTAGAAAACAAAAAAATTCTATCTACTCGAACACTAATACCAGGATCTATACTATGTAGACATAAGTAACGGAGAAGGAATACAGTATCCATACCTTTGCAGAGAGAGGCACGCCTTACGCAAGAACGCGTATATTGATGAAGACGAGCAGCACCCCAAGTGTGGTGCCTCCGAAGTTCGTCACACGTCCGGTGTAGGGGACGTCAACCGGGCTCTGATCCAGCCGAGCAGCGGAAGAAGTAGATGCCGGATCGCCGATCACACGACGGTAGTGTGAAGGTGGAGAACTCAACCACGAGGTCCTCCCCAATATTACGGGGAAGTCCTCAGCAGATGAGAGAGAGAATGAGAGGAATGGGTGAACTCCAAGGGGAAGGGGGAACCCCTTTATATAGTGGGAGGGGGCGCACCACCCAGGGGCCAGGCGGTGTGGGACTAATCTCCACACCCGCCGGCCACCTTGGGGCAGCCGTCGGCCCTAGGTGGGCCCCACTGGGGCGGCCCACCAGCCCTAGGCCGGCTGGCCCCCACTCCCTAGGCGCCTTGCCCACTTGGGCCTCCCTTCGAGTGAGGCCCATTAGCAATATAGTGCCTTCAAAAATAAAATAAAATAAAATAAAATATATATTTAATATTAATTCTCCAATTAACATTCAGATACACATATTATATTATCTCTTCACTCCGGAACATCTTCTAGACCCCTTCCGATCTCCATCGGATGTTACCGAAACTATTCCGGTCTCTCTCTCTATTTCTCATACGATGCCTCATCTACCCTAAGCGTCCCTACCCTTAAGCGTGACATCCTTCGGTTCGGAAACACTCCGGACATGATAGACATCACTCTCATATCAATGATCAACAGAGGGACCTGGATGGCCATGTGACCCCTGTGCGTTTCACGAATACAATCGCTCGAACCGTGAGATAGTCGTTTCCCATTCCCTTTGTCATATGATACCTAATTCATCCGAGACTTGATCTTCGGTATCTCTATACCTTAGTTCGATCTCATTACTCATGAACTTGTTTTCTCGTTCTCATGTCGTTACATCCCGTGACCTAGTCACATGCTTGCAAGCTTCATTAATGCAACGTCACCGAGATGGCCACATGTATCTATCTGTTACATGGACTAGACAAATCCTGGTCTTGATATGTACTCCTCTACGCATTCCTTCGGAAAACCTGAGTGGCACCTTTTTGATCACCCTGTTACGAGATGATTCTTGATAACCATCTAAGCTTCTTCCAGAATGGTGATTTGCATTACCTCACAGTCAAAGGATCAGGTTGCGAGGTTCTCTGTGTTTTATCATCAATGGTGAACTTTGTAACTAGATCTCATTACGATATAACGGTCGGATGTTTGTCTATTATGTTATTTATCTAATAACATGACCTCATTGTCAGTTGGCATAAATGCCCATGATCTTGAAACATAGACCATCCTCATGACCAATGAACTAGTTCACTAGAGGTAACTAGAGACACGGTTTATTTACATACCACACGTGTATTAACGTTTCGTATTAACACAGTTATAGCACAGTATGAAACGTATTATGAACATACAGGAGATATATCAAATAATACACTTTATTATTTGCCTCTAGGGCATAACTCCTTCACTTTTTTGCTGCTACCGCTCTGGTGAGCGCAATTGTGGGAGGAGCTCTCTCACGTTCTGGTTCTTGCTATTCTTCATCTACCACGTTCCCAATGGCGACAAGAACTTGATAGGAAGTGTTAGCTTTCTCGACGCGCTCCTCCTTCTCGATCTCTTGCTCGATCTCCCTAATAACAGCGTCGTATTCCTCCGAATTAGCGTCCGAGCCTCCGCCATCCATGTTGATGTCGGAGTATAAGGCGTCAAGGACGGATTCGGAGTTAGCTTCGGTGCTATCGACGGTGGAGATTGAGGGTGATGGAGGCGGACCGTTGTTGTTGTTTCCTCATCTGGCTACGACGGCGATGTCATCCTCAGTGTCCTCATTGGAGTTTGCATATTCGTTGACAATTGATACCATCTCGCCGAGGGTGAGTAATCCGGCAGCTTGCCGCCTCCTGAGTGTATGTCGGAGGAGTGTCTCAGGCATGAGCCCTTCCACGAAGTGGTATACGAGTTCGTCGACGCGATCCCTGATACGTCCATTTTGCATCACTATTCAATATCATAATTTACTGTTATTCATTAATATATTTCATATTAAGAGATGATACTTATGTTATTTCATCTGTTTTTGCATGGTTGATGACTTTCGGAGGATGGACCGTTGAAGTCAGGATTCTGATGGAAAAGGCACGTTTGGAGGCAAAATTCGTGAAGATTAGAAAATCCCGCAAAATATATGGAAAATCCTATTTTTCAGAAGACGAAGGAAGCCAGAAGGCGGAGCGGAGATGGGCCACAGGGGGCCAACACCACCCCCTGGCGCGGGCCACCCTAGGCCGCGCCACCAGGTGGTGTGGCCACCCTGGCCCACCTCTGGCTCTGCTCTTTGGCGTATATAATCCTCCCTAAACCCTAAGACTCGGAGAGCGACCACAAAAAGATTATGTCGCCTCTACGGGGCGGAAAACTGTAGAGAGAGAAAGAGCTCTCCGGCAGGCAAAAATCTACCGGGGAAATTCCTTCCCGGAGAGGGGAGATCGTCGCCATCAACACTGTCATCAAGCTAGACTTCATCGGGATCATCATCACCATCATCTCCATCATCATCTCCACCAGCACCATCATCACCACTCCATACCGCTGTAACAATTGCGTTGAAACTTGGATAGTTCTTAGGGGAAACTTTCCCGGTGTTGATTACTTGTTGTAGTTGATGCTATTGAGTGGAACCATTGAATTATCGTTCATGTTCAGATTGTTACTTACCATTATTTCATCTCTGATCTTGATCCATATGATGTCTTGTGAGTAGTTCGTTTAGTTCTTACGGACATGGGAGAAGTCATGTTTTAGTAGTGGAATTGTGTTGAGAAAGATTCAATGATTTGATATTTAAGTTGTGGTGTTATTCTTCTAGTGGTGTCATGTGAATGTCGACTACATGATACTTCACCTTTATGGGTCTAGGGGAATGCATTGTGTATTTGGCTACTAATCGCGGGGTTGCCGGAGTGACAGAAACTTGAACCCCCATTAGAAAACCTTTGCACAAGGGAGTGTAGGATCTCAAAGTTTAAGGTTGTGGTTAGGTTTTTATCTTAATTACTTTTTTGTAGTTGAGGATGCTTGCAAGAGGTATAATCACAAGTATGTATTAGTCCTAGGAAGGTCAGTACATTAGCACAGGTTCACCCACACAACACTTATCCAACTAGAGAAGATTAATCAACTACATGAAGTGAAAGCACTTGACAGTATTCCCATGTGTCCTCGAGAACGTTTGGTCATCTTAAGTAATACAACTTGCTTGTCCTTTGCTAAAGAAAGGATTGGGCCACTTGCTGCAATTATTATTATTGTCTTTTATTTACTCGCACTTAATTTATCTGCATTATCAAAAACCCCTAAAAAATCTGCTTGCTAAGTATTTACAGAGAATTCCTGCTCCAAGCCACTCGTCAACACCTTCTGCTCCTCGTTGGCTTCGACACTTATCGAAAATACTGCGATACACCTCGTATACTTGTGGGTCATCAATCCCCCTCTAGGGTTTCCCTCTCCCTCATCCATCTGGCGAGATATTCGCGGGGAGGTTCTCCATCCCTTTGAACGCATCTGGCTAGATCGAAGATGGTGACGACACTGACAAAGTGTGACCTCCGTGTCTCAAACATTCGGGGAAGCCAGGCGGATTCGCGGGGTCCTTCCACCATTATGTCCTGCACATGGGCGGTTTGGGTAGGCCTTGAACTTTCCTGATCTGAGCCGCCATGCTCTAAAGAGAGGTACGGCCCAGATTCTTGCACGAACGTGTCCTTCTCGTAGGCAGTCCGTGCGGGGCTTGACGAGTTTCTGACTTCCTGGGAGCAAGGACCCGAGTCAGTTTCGCCGATGAAGATGTGGATGTCTCCGAAGGGGATGACAGAGCAGCGCGTAGGATCCGTCTTTGCCGGCACCCAGAACTCATCTGGAGGGACGATCAGGACGTTGTCGGAAAAGAGAATGCGTCCGATGGCTACGGTGTCTCCGATTCCTGCGAAGAACTTGGACCTCGCCCGGTGTAGAGCTCGAAGAGCCTCTTGCCCCACGGTGGACGCCAACTGTCGTGGTATTGCCGACAAGTACGCCATGGAGGGGTCCTCAAAATGCATGTTTAGAGACGTTGGGTAAGGCGGAGGGTTGGCGGGTACGAGGTAACATATTTTATACAGGTTCAAGTCCCACAACGATGGCGAAACTCTACTCCTGCTATAAATCACTATAATGGCAATACGCCGAGAGATCGGTTCGCTGTGCGAGGTATTGTACGTTGTACGTAGCAATCTGAGAGGTTGTGCCTAAAGGCTCCCATAGGTCCGGTTTATAAAGGCACCAGAACCTAGGGTTACAAGGAAAGGACCTTGTCGGAAAAGGTAAAGAGTCCTACATTAATATGAACTAGTCTTGCGTGTCTTGCACTCCAAGGCTCCGAGTACGTCGGTGACTCCTTCGTAGGCTTCCTTCATCCGGCATGGGCCTCCCTCCTGGATCCATCTAACTAGGCCGCCCAGCAGGCCATAGGCCTTGCTACCAACTGTGAGACACCCGGGTTATCCGGATTATGAACGTGCTATGGTGATACTCATTTAGCATATTCCAATATTGTGATACAAACCTGCGCATCTTTTCGGTTGCTTCTATATTCCCTTTTTTATAGATTACATTAAACATGTGTTGATCCACACGGTCCACTGATATCACGCCATCCCACAAGTGGATCATGCAACCAGTAAGCTTTATGTACTCCCTCTGTTCCAAAAAAAAATTACGATGTTTAACTTCTTTTCTAAAAATACATGTATCTAGACGTCATTTGGTTCGTAGGATTATTCATTTTCTCTGAACTTATACACTAAAAGGCGTTTAGATATACACATTTCATAAAAGGACTAAAACATATTATATTTTAAAATGGAGAGTAGTTATTACAAATGAAATAGTTAAATTACTACATGAAGAACTGATAGACTGTCGGAATTAATTGACGAAAACACGAACTAGACTCTCATGCAACTGAATGTGCTGGGTTTATGGCGACAGTGCCTCACTGACAACGGTTGGACTGCTGGCTCTTTCATCTTCGTTTTGAAAAAAAAAGCTTGGGGCGTCTGGGGTGGTTTTTTGCTGCTTCTATCCACTCATATTTTGTTTTGTCAACGATATCTTGATGGAGAGCAATCTCCTCGAGACGTCCAAGAGATTGAGTCTCCAAGATGCTTGAAAAACCTGCTTGATCTTTACATAGCAGCTCAAGGGATTTGAGGCGGGGCAGAGCCCCTTCTTGGATATCCAGCTCATTCATGGATTCCACCACGATGGATAGGCGTAGCAGACTTCGTAGTGCGCCTTTTGGAATGACCACCTTCTCCAGTCGTGCTGCAATCAGCTTGAGGCATTCCAAGCCGTACAGGCTGCTCAGGGCAGTGACAACATCTTGGCTCAGACTCAGCGGATGATGAGGGGATGAAAGGCACAACTTAGTGAGACCACCCAGCACGGTAACAAACAGAGGCAGACTGTGTATATTGCTCCCTTGCAGCTTGAGCGAGCCTAGATAGTATGAGCAATCCGTTCCCTTTTGTACCGATAAGTTCATGAAAAATTGCTGGGACAATTCGTTGTTGAAACTGATTGAGAGTGAAGGCGAACCTTTAGGATCAACGCTTCTCTCGATGAACCCCTTAATGGCATTTGAGAAATCACTCAACTTGCTCCTGGTGTTGCTGCTGCCGGCATCGGCGGTAGACTCAAACCATATTTTGACCCTTTTCAAGTTAGTCATGTGATCCATGAGCTGCGCAAATCCCATGCTCTCGTTGTCGTCCACAACAAATCCTGCCAGTGTCTCCAATTTACTGTTCTCTTTCAACCAAGCCTGTAGCTTACGCATTCTCCACCCCCCTACCCCTACACCTTGTTGGAGCTTGAACTTTGCAAAGATATGAAGTAAGCATGGAAGCATCATGACTTGTGTTGGTAGAATCTCTATCTGCGTTCTTCTTACATCCAGTGTCTCCAAGTACCGAAGCTTCTTGATCTGCTTTGGGAGCTCCTTAACCGTAACAGCGGTCCCGAGGCATAGGTACCTCACCAGCAACAGGTTTCTGCATATCAACTTAAGATGGCTATCCCCCAAGGGTTCATGGCACTCTTCGAGATCCAACACTCGCAACAGTTCATATTTTGAAAAGTCCAAGACAGATTTGTGCGCCTTGCCGAAGATTGTCACAGACCTGACAAGTGATAAATCATCCACCTCTCTAGCACTTGCGTGATGCAGAGACAGTCGACGAATGTTAATTGGCAGACGTGGTGGAGACAGCTGGTTATACAGGAAGGTAATGAAGTTGTCAGACATGGACTTGCGCGTGATGAACTCCAGCATCATACCATGAGTATGAAATGTCTTGGCCTCTGCAATGTTGCTGTCGATAGGCTGTATGATACTCCGGTCAACCAGCTTACTGAAGTTGCTGATGGCAGCGTCGAGGGCACTACACGTACTATCTCCTGGCAATAACCCTTCAGCTAACCATCTTCTTATCAGGCTTGATCTCCTGATAGGACGACCACTTGGATAGGTGCCCAAATATTGCAGCAATGTCCTAACAGCTTGGCTCTCAAGGCTGGTGTAGCTATGGACAAGCACATGCCTCATTCTTGCAAGCATCTCCTCCTTTTCCAGATGTGTACCCAGGTTGGCGCATAACCTTGCCCATACCTTGGGCGTGGAATCGCCTGAGCTTTTCAAGAAGCGAGCGGTGGTGACCAGGGCAAGGGGTAGGCCATCACATTTCTTGAGGGCTTCGGAGCCGAGTTCCTCAGCATCTGGCGGTAGATCGTTGTCATCCTGGAAAGCTTCCTTCATGAACAGCATTCTCGAGTCTTGGTTGGCAAGAGTTGTCATGGCGTAGACATGATCATGAGCAGCTGAGCTGCTGCAGGTTCTTGCTACGCACTGAATTGCCGTTGTCACTAGAAATCTGCCGCTTAATCCAACAAATGCTTCTTTTATTTGGCTCCAACATGCGGTTGTGCGCATGTCATCAACCACAATGAAGAACCTATCACATTAAAGACAGATTATTTATAGAGAGTAAATTGGACAAGGCGCGTACTATATGCTACTGAAAAGTGTATTGTACGTGTAAATTATCTGAATCGATGGATGAACTAACTACCCTACCGCTTGGTGCCAATGCACTCTTTGATGCTTGCACGGAGCTGGGTTAGACGACGATGGTGGTTCGTGGTCGTGGGTACGGGCAGGTGGCCAAGCTGCTGGAGGATCTGCTCGAGAACATCCCCGGCTGTTGCGCCTGCCTCCTTCCCGGAGACCCACGCCCGGGCTTCGTACTGGCTCTCAGTTTTGCAGTACACATGCTTGGCAAGGAGACTCTTGCCTATACCATGGAAACCAACGACGGTGATTACCTTGAGCTGCTGCTGCTGCTGGATCAGACCCAGAAGCTCGTCCCGGGACGCGTCCATACCCACGGCCACGGGCACGGCTGCGGAGTCGAAGTGGCCGTCCTCATCAGTCGTGGCCGTGCGAACCAGATCGGAGGACGACAAGGGACCCGAAAAGGACGTGCTGACGTATGTTCCTTTCAGCTTGGATGCATTCTCTGACATCCCCCTGAGCTGCTGGATGGAGGCAGCAAACTCGCTACGGGCTTTGGCTGTCTTGGCCCGGCGGACGGCGCGACGGAGGCACCCGGCGCCTTTTGCCTCGGGCATCCTCACGCGGTGCATGAAGCGGTCGATGCAGTCCTCAATGGCGTGCGCCAAGTCACGCACCACCTCGATCCAAGCCATATGCACCTCCCCGCCACCACCGCCGCCGAGCTCGCTTTGCCGGATGGTGGCGGAGATCAGCTCGAACTCGCTCTTGATGCACGCTATGTCAACCTTCAGGTTCTTCCGAAGCCCTTGATTTGCTTGTAGGAAACCGAAGAGCTTCGGCCCCAGCCAATCCACGAAAGCCGCAGCTGGCGCCACAACCTCCATCTCTATCTGATTGTGGTCACAATGGCGAGGACCAAGAACACGAACCAACAGCCATATGGCTACAGATCAAGTTAGGCTAAGCTAGCTAGACTGGATCTGGACGCAACGACTTTTTTACTACTACGTGATTTGTGCCAATCACATGCACTGCACGAGCCTGCCGACAGATTAGCACGTTCACGTGGTTGCTTCGCGAGGCGCCCTTTGTTAAACTGCACTAGTGCTAGTGTTGAAATATAATACGATGCCTCAAAGAGGATTTACCGCGTATAAGTTGGGCCCCCGGCACCATCTCTACCGCATATTAGTTGGAGATTCGTGCAAAGTTAACACAGTCGTCGCCGCAGCACTTTTTGCATTTTAGTTCTCCCACTTTTTCAGATTTAGCCAGCTATCCAGGGGAGAGCATAATACAAAAGCCCAGACCCCGACCCACACCTAACCCTAAATCGGTACCAACCACCCCGTGCGCCGCCACCCACCATGACCCAAGACGGGGTCGCCCCGTCCCGGCACGCCACCACGATCCACCTCTCCAGCCCTCCTCCTCCAGCTCCTCCAACTCCGGTGGTCGAGCTCCATGAGCGGCCGCGTCGGTGACGGCGACCACGCGCTGGTGAGGTGGGACGCATCGGTGCTGGGAGCCGGGCTGGGAAGGAGGTGGGCTGCGCGTCGGTGCTAGGATCCGGGCTGGGAAGAAGGAGGAGGGGCCGACGCGCAGGGCCCGCCCATCGACGACGAGCATGCACGGCTCCTCCAAGATGACGCGGCCGGCGACACCATGGACGGTGGCGACGAGCACACGCGACCGTCGCCCCCCACCTCGTCGCCCCGACCTCTCCTCCACCCCCACCCGAGCTCCCCCAGCGTCACCGACGAGCTCTAGCGCCACCGCCCTGATCTAGTTCGCGATTTTTGTATGAATCTTTGCTAGATCTTGATTGAATCTGAGATGGGAGTGTGAGTAAATCTTGATTCGGTTCTTGTTTTCTACTTTTTTTGGTTGAATTTCGATGGATCTTCGAAACTTTGATGTTGTAAAGAACATGTTCATGTATTTATGTTCTGAATCAGCAGTGATTCTTCAAATAGTGTGTAAAATCGGTGTGAATGTCATATGGATTTCTTCTTCTAGTGTGTGTAATCTGTGTGAATCTCCTATGGACTAAATCATGTGTATAATAATCTACTGAAACTTGTATGAATCTTTGAAGTTTTGTTGGATCTTGTATGTATGATTATTTTTCTCAATATTTGTGTGTGATTATTTGATGAATCCTATATGAAACCATATTGAATCTATGGATTTATATTTAGATTTGCACTGTATAAATATCCTGTGAAATTTACATATTTTGCATATACCTTGACATATTAATTTATGAAACATGTTCTTTAGTACTAATCCTCCATGAAACATGTATAAAAGTGTATGAACATAGAAGATTCATAGAAGAAAACTGGTTGTATACATCATTATTTGTATCCTTTCAGAAACATGTATGGAATATGTAAGTGTTTTAACTATTTATTAGATTGGCTAATTAAAACTGGCTAATTAAATAAAACAGAGAATTATCTATGAATCAAGTTTTTCCTTTGAAGACATGGACGAAAACTGTGTAGAACCTGAAAACACTAGAGTCTAAATAAGCAAAATTGCAATGGACCCAAGAAGTGAGGTGGGAGGATGGATTTGTCAAATGCTAGAACGAATCTCCAATAATTTGAGGGCTAAGATGGTGCCTGGGCCCCTCCTACGGGGGGATTGCATTTATGTACGATGCCTGGCCATTTTCATTAGTTCGGACTTTTCGTTCAGATGGCTAGTGCATCAATTCAATTGTTAGTGCTGCCACTAAGTTTTGGTTATATTCATCCTATTTTTTTCCACCTTACATCTTATAAAGCAAAACTCCACTAAGAAGTATATTTAATTTGTTTATCACATTTTTTTTGGAAAGGAGCATATATTAATATCACAAGATAACAGTTACACCCAGCCTCTACAACAACGCATTGTCCTAGCGACCATACGGATGCACATAGTAAAAAAAGAAGAATTAAAAAAATGTCCCGCTACAGTGACCCATTCGTTGAAACAACGGTACTACCCACCAAGACAGTACCAGAAGTCCAGCTTTCTCCAAAAGCGACGCCTCCAAGAAGGAAACAGTGTACAATCACCGTCATCGCCTGATCATAGATCTTAGGTTTTCACCCTAAAGAAAGTCAACGCTCTCAAAACAATACCTTTAAGGCCATTACCAGAAACAACCAATTAAGGCCAGACCCTGGGTTTTCATCGTGAAAGGTATGACTGTGAACCTCTTCTGTGCAGTCGCCCCCACTTGCATGCCACTGCTCCAAGTCACGACTCACCAAGCCAATTCCTCATCACCATCCAGACTTGGACCACCATTGTTAGTCATCAGATCTCGGTCTCTATGACATTCTCTCTCAGCCCCGTGGAACGAGAACATGCCCCATGACATTAACAACCAAGAGAGCTCCGAAGCGCTCCCTCTGAACCCAAACGGTCAGAGTAAAACATGGGTGCGCACGACTGAATTACTCCAATCCGGCAATCTCCAGGCATTATTCGCCCGTGGGAGTCTGCTGGCGAACCCTTCCGGAACTCGCCATCCCGACCAGATCAAAGAGGGCAAGCAACAAGTATATCCTCATCTTTGCACAAGAGGAATCATAGGACCGCCGCCATTATTTGCAGTAGATGAGCAGGCCCCCATGCTGCATGTCATCTCCGTGCATCACCAACAAACGAGGAGAGGGCAACAACCGCAGGAGATCGGCGTGGCTAGGACACAGCCTCACCCCCGGCGGTGTATGGCCACCAGCCCAAACGGCGGTGCGCCTCCATCCCCTCGTCGGCCGCTGGAAATCCTCAGGCCCTGGCCAAGAGGGTCGCGCCGCATCAAGCCTACAGCCAGCGCCGCACCTCCTCCATGTGAACACCGCCGCAACCCCCTCTCCTGCCCCCCATCTTTTATGGATGGGGTGCCGCCACCGCCGCTAGAGTCGGCAGCAGCGGCAACTGATGTGGTGAGGGTTGGTGGGGTTCTTAGGGGAGGACGGAGAAAAGGACCTCCGGAGCCACCTGGGGGCGGCTCTGGAGAGGTTTAGGGTATCATCAAATAATAACAGCCGACCGATTCTATTCGCCAGTCCTGCATTTATATTGTATTGTGTGCGTCCTCCCCAGGGACCCCTATAGGACGACAGTCAGGAGGACGCCTCCTCCCAGCAACAGTCCCCTGCGACCGGAGTGCCACATGCACAAGGTGTTGGAAGGGAGGACCGCTACAGGGACGCGAACATGCGGAGGGGACGACAGCCAAAGCGCTCTCCCCCGCGTGCCCTGCAGCGGATGGAACACCTGGGGCGGATGTCACCTTCCCCTACCACGAGGAGAACGAAGCTCCAGCTGCGGGAGTCCCTACTGCAGGAACCACCACTGCGGGTTCACGAGGGCGGCTAATCCCGAGCATTGCAGGGGGCGTGGGGCAGGACCGTGACCAGGACCGGGGGCGGAGAGGCGGCACTTGCCGTGTCGGTCGCCGCATCGCTCGCCAAGGCCGGAAGCAGATGCGGTAGCAAAGGCTCCTCCCAAGAACAAGAAGAAAATAAATGAGAAGAAGACCGCTGAGGCATCTATAGCCTGCATGCCACCTGATACTTGGAGCTGAACTATGTGACCGGATTGAATTAAACCTAGACAGTCAGATCGCTCCAAAGCAAGACCTATGGATGAAACGTGCCTCGTGGGTGTGGGTGAGGGCCTAAAGAGTCAGTGTACAATCCAAATTACAGTTTAGAGGAATAATAGTAGAATTGTTTTCATAAACTGTGAAGTAGTGCATTCATATATCTAGCAAGAATATGTGACATCTCCGGGCAGTTTTCTCGAACCAAAAAATCAATGAACAAAGATCAGTTAACTATAGCCTACGTGCCACCTGATACTTGGAGCTTGAACTATGCAACTCGATTGCACTAAACCTTTCTATTGAGTCATATCGATACTATTTATTTGAAAAATCATTCAACATGCTCCGTTTAATTTACTGCTAAGAAGGAGAAATCAGTCCATTTAAGATGGTGAAAATGACTCCCAGGTTCATCCTACTACTGTTAGAGAAAACCTTACCCTTTACCAAACAAATCACCCTAATGGTTGCAAGACGCAGTGTTAATGTGGCAAAGCTCTGCGCAAGTGGGACAACACAATGCTCTCTAATTACAATATGGCGGTGGGTGTTCAAAATACTAAGCGGGTAATAAAAACTAAAACCTGTTGGATGGAAGGTATATTGTCTCAAGGACATCCTCAAGTATTGTGGCAATAATTGAAATGATAATATTACCGGGAACATGAAGCATAGACAAACATAAAAGAACCATCACATATCATAATTCCTAATGAGTTTGAAGTGACAATCATCAATCAGTAATCAGATCTCTTAACAATGCAAAAATAACGAAAAAAGTGAAGTCCCGCTTACCTCATTAGAGGATGCGGCGGCCTTGTAGGCCTTGGAGGAAGCAGCGGGGTCTGTGCCGTAGCGGTGCAACGGTCCTGGATGTGGCGGCGTTTCTTGGAAGGGAAGATGGAAGCGGTGACCTAGACAGGAGATGGTGCCGTACCAAAGTGGGAGGCGCCGCAGTCCTGGAGGCTGAGACAGCGGGCCTTACCCGAGATAGCTCTGGCGACCTTAGGGGGGAGGGGTGCTGTCAGCAGGGACAGGGGACTGTCTAGGCATGGTCTTGGAAGGTAAGATGGAAGACGTGACCTAGAAGGAAATGGCGTAGTACCAAAGTGGGAACCACCGCAATCCTGGAGGCTGAGATGGCGGGCCTTACCCAAGACACCTGTGGCGACCTTAGGGGAGGGGGTGCCGTCAGCAGGGATGGGGGACCGTTTGAATCCTCCCAATACGGTTAAACCTAATATACCAATCAAGAATAAGAATACACTGGATCGATATGTACTAGAACAGGCTCTCCGATCGGATCTAGAGCCGGGAATCACGATCAGAGTTCAGATGTCAATATACATAGCCATAATGCCATATACAAGTTTGAAAACAAGCCTGCCTATTCTACCTGCATATTACCTTTTTTATTAACCACCAGTAAAATAGGAATTTCAAGGATAACTCAACATGTAATTTTTGATCCACTGAGACAATGAATTTCACCAAAGGTGCCATGCAACAAAGAAGTAATAAAAACTAAAAAGGACTTTCATCTGTACATTTAATATCAACTGGCAAATTGGAATATTGTAAATGATAATTTATAGGAGCTAGAGTAAACATTACATATCTCCAATTTGAAACACTACTATCAAGAACACACAATCTTTTTTGGAGAATACAGAGTTCTACTCTCGAGATGTTTCTAGGTCAGATAGGCTTGAAAAGTGTAGACAATAAATGAACATAAATTAGTAGGTCATCATATGATCTTGAAAAATAGTTTACACAAAAAGAATAATCGGGGTCATGGGAGCTACCTTTGTGGAAGATGAAGTCCGAAGTGCGTAGCAGCCCACATGACTGCACTCCTCCTCATCACCGCCGAACATGACGGAAACCTCCTCTGACCTACTGCAGCGCCATCGAGGCTTTCTCTTTCGACCATGCCCCGACCTCAGCCTGTGCCGCTGCCGCCGCTTTGGTCTGGGCTAGAGCACATACACTCCTCGTTCCCTCCAAAATACACACAGCACACACCATGAAGGCAAGATTTAAATGCACATCATCAACAATAGCTTGTTAATGGACAAATCAAAATGAATTTGCATCTAACCATCATCTACATGGATATTTACCAACAAATCAGGATGAGCCCACTTCAGGCTTGGGTCTTGAGCCACCACCTCCTGGGCTGCTGCAACCTTCGGTCGACGCTAATACTTTACTCCTAAAAATAAAATGAGCCATAAATGGTTATTACACTGAATTCTAATCACAAACACACATAATTTTCTCATCTACAAGCTTAACAAAAGTTATACTACTGGATGCACATCTATTTTCCTTGGGACACAATCAAGGTACCAACAGTTCAGCATTCACGGTTTAGCATGTATAATACATTATTTAACAACATAGAAACAACAAAAAATAGGCACCTTACTCATGTCGACGGCAGCAACAGATCAACCATGATTTGCATAGTGCACTCGTATGTTCCTACCATCGAGCAGCTGAAAATCAAACAATTGTCATCAGGTAGGAAAACCTTGTTAGCAAAAGGAAAAGAACCGCACTGACCGCTGCACATTATCCTGCAGCAACTTGACTTGTGCTACATCTATCTACAGATGTACGAACCACAATCTACCTCGTCACTCAACTTGTCCAATAATACAGCTGGTTCAATTTCCAAAGTGAACTTGAAGAAGCCGTACCCTTTGGATTTCCATGTCAACGATGGCATACATTGCTTTAACTGGCACAAATACAGCCACCAATCAGAAGACAATTCCTGATCAAACAGAAATCACAGATCAACCATGAAGAAGATCTAGAACAGATGGATTAGTACCTTCGACAACATCGTCTTGCTGAGAGAATGCATCCCTGAGAGCAATCTTATTGGTGTCATAGGACATATCTGCAACTCAACATTCAGTTGAACAAATAGCAGGGCATCAAAACTTATAGGAATAACATCAAACATGTGCCATGCACCAAAATCACAAACCATGACACCAATTACATGCATTCGATCTGTTGAACAATGAAGACTCTAGGGAATGTATAACTTGTTGGGAAGGAGGAGAATGACCTACAGGTGAGGGTGAAGGTCCCCGTGGACGCAGGAAGCTAGGGAGCAGAAGAGGGAGCTCATGCGAAGGCGGGTGCCGGATCATGAGAGCAGGACCGAGCACTTCTTCCCACCCTAGTAGGCCTCCTCCACCCCCTCCTCCCGTGCCACCGGTGACTATAGCATTAACAGCCACAGTCCACGATTTGTCCCTTCAAGTCGTTGCTGTAAAATTAGGATCCTACAACCACATGAACCAAAAAAAAAACTTCTGCAATTCCCGTAAAAGTCATCAGCATCAGATGTTGGTGGAGATGTCCACCAATTGAACCCTGCGAGGATGCAGCGACCCCTGCCGTGAAGACCAGGCGGCAGCCACCGGCGTGCACCCTGCATGGAGGCGGAGGCGCCCATGTTTGAGGCCAAGCAGTGGCCAATCCCTGTGACAAAGTGGTGCCGGCGACGGCCTAGGGCCCGTAGCGGCGGCGCAAGATCTAGGTTTCGGTCCAAGTAGCGTGGACTGCAGGACGGCAGCGAGAGGCCCAAGGCGCGTTCACATGCCCACACCCAGCGTCGATAGAAAAAAGAAAGGCCCACAAGCAGACAGATAAGATTGCAGGGCGCACCGAGAAGCCGTCCTGCCTCAGGCTTAAGCAATTACTAGTACTAGCTCAATAACCCTGCGATTGCTACGGAATAACCACATATACATGTGATGATTATTCTGTTTTTTTCCAAACGATTATTCTATTTTGTGAAATGTGTTTTTGCGCTAAATCAAGATGGACTTAATTTTTTATTTTTCTTCTACCTCACTATCGCAGAGCATGGTGTGCTTCCTTTCTTCTTATCTGCTATCCACGTCTTATCTGTAGTATGCACGTTGTTTTGATGTTTATAGTGACAAGGGAACCATTCTAGTGAACCCGTGCACCCGTGAATCGGTGAATTCTGAACCTTTGGATGAAACAGCAACGAATAAGTAGACTTAGTTTTTTGCATGAAGAACATTGTATTGCATAAAATCAACCTACAATACGTTTGATATATATAACTTGACGGAAACTTAATATAAACTTAGATTTTCTTCATATCTATAACTTGATGGAAACTTAATATATATAAACTCAGATTTTGCATGGGTGCATCAGGCGCACAGATTCAACCGTTTCACTGGGTACATCTGACAAGGCCTCGCCGTTCTTTCCCTACCATCTCTTCCGTCAACAACCTATCATCAACAAATGGAAACTTGCTGACTTTTGACAGATGGAAACACACACCTGATATACACAGTTTGTACACGACAGTTTAACCACACAAAAATAATGTAGCCAAACATTAGGAGATTGCACAGATGGGGGCTTACTTCACAAATGAAATCCAGAATCTTGTATAAGCTTAGCAATGCGTTTCTAATAATCCGTATCAGCTAGCATGCTACACAACATGTCAAACATAAAAAGGACCTTTGTGTCATAGGACAAAATTGTTGTACATGGCATATCAGGAGTCATTAAAACTGCTTGAGTTAAATTTGATCATAACATGTTCGGTAAAAAGCTTGATGGCAGCAACACCATAACTCCATAAGCTTAGACCGCTCCTTCCCCGTTCCTAGTTCAACTGTTCAAGAAAGGAAATTCATTAGTAAATGTAAATTGAGGCACTTACAAAGTAAGCTAGGAAATGGTTCATATCCGTGCTTGCCACTCCTATATTTTTTTACTGTTTATATTTATGTCCAGCATAGTTAGAAAAAAGAAAAGGTAGTCATGTGAATAAACTATGCATCAAGAAGATATCCTACCTTGTAAAACCTCTGACAATGTCCATTCCATGCGTAAATAACAAAAGAGCTACATCAATTTCTCTATTCAATCTTTGAGTTGATTGTGTTGCATTACAACCACCAAGCTACTTTGGCCAATTGAGAAGTCCATCTCCAGGTGATACATTAAAAGCCTTATTAGATACGACAATTGGAAGTTAACAAATGTATGCGGTGGGATGTTACCTGGTACTGACCCCACCAAAAAATTCCTTGAGAACTTCTTACTTTTTCTTTTTACTATAGGTTATATAGGATGTGAAGAAATTCTATAACAAATTTCACCTGAGCAAGGCTCTAGTATTTAGAGTGACTACCAGGGCATGAACCTACAAATATCATGTCAGGAAGTAAAAAATAAGAGCCATGAATGTAACCAAAAGCGGTAAAGTTATTACTTTCTGTGTGATGGATTGAGGATCAAGAATCTACAGCCAAAATGTAGAGCTCGGAGCAAGAAAAATAATTCGAATAATCAAGAAAAATTGTATTACACATTCAAGGCCAACCTTGGAAAGGATAGCGTCCTTCTTTCCTGCAATATCAAATGTTGTTTATCAAATACTGAACACCTCGAGGCCACATTGATGATAACGTGTAGGGTGGACTGGTAAGCATTGCTGGGTTGTTGTTCGTTATTGGCTGCCGAGCACAGACCTGTAGTTTTACCATTAGACACATTACACATCGCGGTGATAAAACGGCTAGGAGGAATTCTCTATAGGTCTGCGATGATAGCAGCCATCCTATTGGGTTTAGACTGTAATTGGTAAATCTGCTCATTGATGAAGAGCATTCACTAAGACATCTGAAGTGGAGATATCCACTACATAAGTACCTACAAAATAAGCACTATCAAATACACTTACCCATGGTAAATGACCACTGATACTACCTAATTGAAAGTAGAGACAACTTAGACAAGCATCGGCCAAATGGATAGGCAGCACCATAAATTTCAAACCACCTCGCCAACATGAATCAAGCTACCTTCTATTCTATCCAACATCATAAAAAGGATCACATATGCAAAAAGAAATATACTGGATATAAATACTGAAATAAAAGGGGGAGCAAACTGTGAGTACAAGCATACGATTTGATATCCATCAAGATAACTATGCTACTGATATTCACTCATCTTCAAAATCCATGGAATTAAATTGTAGCATTTCTCGTCTTGAAAGAAAAGTGAAAATCTTGAAAACTGAGTGAAATTAATTTAGAATAAAAATCATTTATCTTAGAAAACTAATTGTCAGGAATAAGATTCAAAAATTGGATATACATATATTGGTAATACATAGACACACATTTGGCCGCTTCATATCAGAAATCATGTTGTCTGTGTTTTAGTACTCCAGTAGAAAAGGGATACAAAACACATACATACATTATATACACATGATATAGTGGATTCAACTATTCAGCGCCTGCAAACGCATCACGATTTTCTCATGTCCACATATTGACCCAATCCATTTCCAGATACTCGATGACACTTTCACCAGCTGAAAAAATCTTAACAATATTTATCAACTCTTGGATTTGGTTGTTTATCTCACAATATAATTAAAAAATGTTGTAGAACAAATCAATCCATCACAAAACGAAGAAGGTTAACAAAACCAGATGAAGAAAGATCGTTCAAAACAAAAGGCACCTTGTCGCTACTCAAGAAGAACTTGCTGACCTTTGGCTTCCATGGTGGAGAAAAGAACTATATGTGCCCAATACCTAAAGACAAAACGGGTGGTTGCATGAGCGCCGATAGTTCGGCTGCAATCTTGCAACCTCATTTTCGTATAAAAGTTTAAGGCTATAATCTAACGGATACGTGCACATTGTCGCTATTTGGTACCATCTTTTCTTTTTTTACTTTCAAGAATCATGATGTGATATACTGAAATACTGCATCCAACAATGGAAATTATAGGATGAACCTCTCGGTGTTCTTATTGCCGTTCTGAATATTTGTACTCTGTAGCAAAGAAGCCTCGCTCTGTTGAATTACAATAACTGCAAACAAATAAGCCAAAAGATTATTGTAATCTTCGAACTCCAAGTCTCCAACTGGAACATCTAATAACGGGAGCATCTGTTGTACCTTGGGTAGGTGACCATGCAATGTAGTACGGCGCTGAAATCATGGGCCTAGCCCCTGGTCGCGAGAGGAGAATCAAATAGAGCAGGAATCTTGATGACGGTTACTTGATCCAAACATTGAATGGGCTACTGGCAAGGATTGGGAAGGTGTTGTGTGGCATCAGATCTAGCACGTTATTTGTCGCGGCTACTGCCAAAAATGAGGTCGTTGTTAAAATCAGAGAGGAATGGAGTTAGGAGGGCAGATTTATTGAAGGAGAGGAGAGATCCCCGCACAGCCCACATCGCGTGTGTTTGTAGGAAATCCCTCCTCCTCCATGCGGACGAGCACCGCGGCAGGTGGCTGCATCGCCGGAGCTGGCACCTTGCTCCTCGCCGTCGGCAAGCAGATCCCCGAAAGCGAGCTCGTGCAGGTCACGCCATCTAGATCTCGTCCATGGGGAGGTCCGCCGCCTCTACGCATAGGAGCACATGGTCGATGTAGGACGGTTTCTGGAAGGGGACGGGAGGGACCGGCGAAAACGTGCGAGGAAGGAGAGGGCAAAAGAAATAAATCAAGCCATTACGTTTTCTTGACGGTGGCATAACCCCGTAAAATGTTTCAACTTGAGGGGTATGCCCAAAACGACGTACCAACGATCACGTCATCTTCTCCTTTATATAATAGTAATAAAGAAGACTAGTTAATAGGCAGCTCACAGGAATGGGGCAGAAAAGCGCGTGCTTGCCGTTGTTGGCGGTCGAGCAGTCTGAATAATCGCGCGGTCAAACTACGATCGAACCGCGCAGGCCGGCCGTATCCACCTCCGTTGCCGCTGTTGACTTGGCTGTCTGCTTTTGTGCTTAACCCATAATGCTCTCTGGAAGACAAAGACTGAAGAAGACACATCGTTAAATTATTTATTTACTTTGCTTCTCCAGATCTGGAGCAACTCAAGATGGAAAACAGGGGGAGCTTTTGTGGCAACTCCGTGCATAGTCTTCTTCTGCACACCTTAGCAACAATTTCATGGATGCAGGAGGATTGGAATAAATATCGAATTACTAGCTCGATCTAATGCATTCTGTTCCTCCTAAGAAAGCAGGTTGGACTCTTCTCTTGCCAAGTGACGGGTCTGGCTTGTAAAAATTTGAAGTCCCATCAAAATTCTGCACACATACGTACCGAGAGACGAGACCCTAGCTAGTTTTGTTGTCTCTCAACGTACGTGCAGACACTGAACATGCACACGACACGACGATGCAAAGCAAACCGGAAGAAGATTCAACCCATGTTACGTACGGGCATCATCGTCTTCGTACCGTGTATATATGTGAATAAACATTATTCGTTTCTATTAAATCATGAGCACCAGTTAAATAATACTTATATAGTGCTAGTACTACAGAAATGAACAAATCATGACAAGTACGTACAGTACATGCCACCGTTGATCCTTGTCCCCTATATATACTACTCCCTCCGTTCAGAAATATAAGACGTTTTAGTTTTATGAGTCGAATATATCTAGACATCTTTTAGTGTATAGGTTCCTAAAGGTTTGTAGTAAACCTATACACTAAAACATGTCTAGATACATTCATTTCACAAAGCTAAAACGTCTTATATTTCTGAACGGAGGGAGTAGTATACAACTCGTAATCAGGAAACGCCGAGAGGTCAGTGCATGACGACGGTGTCGAAGCAGTTGAGGCCGTCGAAGGCGAGCTCGAACCCAGGACGCTGTTGCGCTGTTGTCGTCTTTCCATACAAGAATCCCTGCTGCTTCTCAGCTTCAGCCTTGCCAGCCATCGCCGGCTTCACTGCGCCGCCGCCGCCGCCAGAGACCAGCTTGGTGATCGTGGCTGCAGGGGCCATCACCGACGTGCCGTAGCCGTCCAGTGGCGCCTCGCAGAAGACCAGTGCCGTCAAGAACCTCTGCATGGCCATGGATGTGCTGGTCGTTGAAGCGAGAGATGGGACGGACTCTGATGCTTTTGTGTTGCTCCGTTTGTGTTTTGATTAAACAAGCTTGGGGGTGGACATTTTATAGAGGTCCCGGTTCAAACCGTGTGCGCGGGTGCGGAAGCAGAAAAGTCCACGTGCAGGAGCCGGAGTCGGAACACTGCGACCGTGTCGTCCGAGTTACGTGGAGTCAACTTTGTCTCCAAACCAGCGCACGTACGTGGAACCCACCGGAATACCGCGGTCGATCGGATCCGTGACGTCATGCACGAGGACATCTCCAGCGGGCACGACCCCAGTGGTCACGTCGCGTTCAAACCGGTCCGCGGCGGACGGCTGCAGCACGTTCTACCCGTGCGATCCAAAGGGACCGACTCGTTCGGACCGATCCATCCATGTACCAAATTTGGTCCAAGTTGCGTCGGTCCGGACAGCGCACGCATGGTCCTCTTCATCCTGGCGGCCCCTCCCGTCAGAAAACGCGGCGATTCCACGTGCTGTTGGGTGTGTCTGTCTTATCCAATGGTCAGCAACGTTTCAAGCTTCGTGCTAATCGTTTTTGAAATTTCATGCTATACCTAGTATACATTCGCACCTCTATGGAGCCGAAGGTGTACATGTGCACTTTGATTCTGTTCCATCGATCCCCACACCCTCTCTCTCCCCTTTTCTCGCCCACGTCCATGACGAAACGGCGGCGTCCGTAGGCTGAGCGTCGTCCTTCTTTGCCCCTTCGGTGGCCACATCCGCCTCCTCCATGCCAACGAGGTGGCAGTTGTTGGACAACACGCTGCAGTCTTTCTAGTAGGGGTGGGGGGCCTCCTCCTCCATACATGGAGCTTCAGCACGACCTGGATCCGGCCGCCACGTTCTTCTTCTCACCAGGTCTGGTGGTTCCACAAACAAATGAGGAGTTTGCTTCCATGGATTTTGTTTTTTTAATTTTGTTACTTTCAAGGTGGGTTTTTTTTCTCACTAATCTTCCGTCAGAGACAAATGGTTTGATTCGAGGACTTTTTTAATTCTCCAGAAAACCTTCATTTAATGCTTGACGACTATCCGGAATTAGTGAAAATAGCAAAGGATACCTTCCTTCTAATTCTTTCTCCGGAAAAAAAAATTGCCTGAATCATTATTACTTTCCCTCTGTACTCCTAAACTTGACATTAAATGGTTTCCTAGAACCTGGCTGGAACAAATGTCCCAGTAACATATGGTGAAACGAGAAGTCTTTTGATCACATACCGCGAAAAGAAGTCATCATTACTTTCTTTCATGAATAATCCATGTTTCAGATTTTTTTTTTCTGGGAAGAGATCAACCGATGACTACTAGATAGCGTACATGTGTAATATAGAAAAAATGCAGGCTAAATTTTGTACAAAGGGAAGGACCGACAGTGGACAAATGGACATAAAAGAGGGTGTTTTCTGCAATAAGGAAAAGTGCTTTGCACCATCTAGATGCACCAATGGATGGCTAGAGATAAGACGGAGACATCAAAGCATGTGTGGACTTTATTTTTCGTCCCGCCAGCGGCACACATATCACTTCTCTCTCCCTACAAAAACCCTCTCCCAAAATTTGAATGGCGGGAGCGAAAGTAGAAGCGATGGATTTTGCCGCCACCACCGCTGCTGCGCCTGCCGTCGGCCGCATCACCAAGAAGATGGCCAAGAATATGACGTCGGAGGAGCGGTGGGTCAAGTCGGAGAAGCGCGCAGGCCAGACAGAAGCCGCCAAAAATCGCGTGCTTGCTGCCCGGCTCGATGTGGAGCGGTGGAAGGAGAACGACTGCATCCTCGCCACGTAGGCCGCGGCCAACGCCGAGGAGCTGGCAAAGAAAGCCGCCAAGCATGGCGTCATCTAGGCGCTGACCATTTCTTTTGGTGGTACCGCTGTTCTACCTAGCCAGGCCTTGGCCGGCAAATCGTCGACCAGCTTGGCCACATCCACGATGAGCGACCGGCCTCCTGTTCTACCGAGGAGACGACAGGCCCGCAGACGCTGACACTGGGCGGTCACGCTAGGAACGGTGGCGCGCTCTCCCGGTTCATCGATCCCCGATCCACACCGTCAGAGACTAAACGGCAGACCATCGACCTCAACCGCACTCCCATGACCGCAGACACAACCTCGGAGGCGTCCAATAAGCGATAGCACATCTCTACCGTAGCCATGCCACCGCCACTGGACACGTTCAACAGAATGGTTGACCAGCAGCCATAGCCCACCGAGGCAGTAAGATCGCATATTTATTTTTACCATTGACGGTTGTTTGTGCAAGCGGCTTGTCATGGCCAATATGTGTTTAAGAATTTATAAACAACGATGGCTAGGACATCATGCATGACTTGATCAACGCGAGCAGGAAAATGGCGATGGCGGCAACACCTAAGACGGCCCCTCAACAAGATGACTACAACATTGGCGATAAGCCATAGTTTGGAAACAATGGCACATCCATGGGCGAGGGGTTCACGGCCGCCTGGAAGACAGCACCATTAATTTCGAAGAGACGAAGCGGTCGTCTCACTGCCAGGGTGAGGCCCGACACCTCCAACTTCCGTCTGATGCCTCCTTGTTCGGCGCCCTATAGCGCGTTTGGGGAGGCTATCGAGGCAGACAGGAGATGCTCTAATAGGTTCTATCTTTTGCGCAACACTTTCCGGACTATTCGTCCGTGCCAAATGATGAGTTTGGCATGTAATCTGTCCGTTTCAAAATATAAGATGTTTTTGCTTTGTAAAGTGAATGTATCTAGACTCTTTTAGTGTCTAGATTCAGTCCGAATTATACACTAAAAGTCATCTAAATATATTTGCTTCACAAAACTAAAACATCTTATATTTATATTTCGAAATCAGAGGGAGTAGAATTGAACTCGTGCTACAACAATCCTGCACGAATGCGGAGACGGTAGTTTTCTTGCTTCACTCCATCGAGCTGTTACTCTCTTTCTTGTCCGTTTCGGGTGCAGAGACCGCTGCTGACCGAACACTGACAGCAAACCGGATGAGGATTCAACCTTGTGTTACCGACCGCGTCTTGTTAACTGCATCCTAGTCGGACAGACTGAATGAATGATCTAGTCTAGTACAAATTTCGATACAAACCTACAAACTGACAATTTCGGTAGTACTATATCCACTTAAAATTCCATTTCTATTGAATATTATGCTCTACTAGTCCAATAGTACAAATCGAACGAACAAATGATCACAAGTAGGTAGGAGTACATGGCAACATTCTAATTGCTGCAAGAAACACAAAGCATTCTAATTGCCGCAAGTCGCCTATACTGCTCATAATCAAGAAATGGCAAAAAGCTGGTCAGTGCATGACGACGTGTCGAAGCAGTTGAGGCCATCAAACGCCACCTCGAACCCAGCGCGCCGTTGTGCCGTGGACTTGTCGTGGAAGGATCCCTGCTTCTTCTCGGCGTCCGCTCTGCTAGCCATCGCCGGCTTCGCCGCGCCGCCACCGGAGACCAGCTTGGTGGTCGCACCTGGGGCCATCATCACTGACGTGCCGTAGCCGTCCAGCGGCGCCTCGCAGAAGACGAGCGCCGTCAAGAACCTCTCCATGGCCACGGATGTGCTGCTTGCTCTGCTGCTCGTTGAAGCACGAGGTCGTAGCTGAGATCCTGGTTTGTTGCTCTGTTTTGTGATCGAACAGCCTCGGGGTCGGGGTGGTGGTTTTATAGCGGTCTGGGGTCAAAACCGGTGCGCGTACGGATTTTCCAGCGGAGAACGGACGTGTAGAAGCCGGAGTCGGAGTCGGAGCGCTGCCGTGTCCTCGGGGTTATGTGGAGTCTACTCTGTCTTGATGCCAGCGCGTGCGGACGCGGAACCCACCGGGATGCCGTGGTTGGTCTCATCCGATCCGCAGCTTTACCTGAGGTCGCAAAGTCAGACCGTCGGGTTAGTTGCTTACTATTACGGAGGCTTGTTTATTTATTTGACGACCAAACACATGTTACTTGCAGAGATGCTCGTTCTTCTACTGATTTTGTGTTCCTGAGTTCAATTATTTAATCACCCACGTTTACTGAGTATACAACATTTCAATGCTTGTGATTTTTTCAATCAGTCCATGGTTCAGGATTTTGTCTTACAAAGTGATGCAAACCCAAATAAAAAACAAGATCGTGTACTACCAAAATGAGGAGAAAAGGAAGAAAATGATGGGTACTTTAGACATTTGACTCCAACCTCTCTCTAGTCTGGATCTTGAGCTACTTTGTCTCCGAAACACCTTTTTTCAGCTCCAGTGTTTTAAGCCGGAGCGAAATTGGGTGGAGTGGAGGTCTTCCAAAAACACCACAGCAACCTCAAAGGGTGTTTGGCTTTGATGAAATTTGAAATCAGTCTAAGAAAACCAGATGTTGGTGAAAACTTGCACGATAGTACATTCATGGAAAAAATTGCCTCGCGTCACTCCACATCAGTTGTACGGGCTGACTCAGACTACCACCTCCCCCCCCCCCCCCCCCCCCCCCCATGCAGCTGGGCAAAGTCCCAAAAACCCGACGTGGAGGCACGATTTCACGCATTGGAGATGCTAGAGCGGCGAGATAGCTGTGATTCACGATGGCTTGTGTTCGAGTTAAATATAGCACCACTGCCTATGCTTGTAGGGCTCGTTCGATTTAGTCCTGTTACTCGAAATTTTGCTGAATTTTACCCGTGTACTTGTGAATAGGGTTTGATTTAGTCCAATTCGATGTTTGCCGTCGAATTTGAGCTGGTGCGGATGACACGTGGACTGAAATCTTGCAAGAACACTCCCACGCATATGAGAAAATTGCAAAAAAAGACCAGAAATATTGCAATCAGGATTGGTCCCTGAACTTGTCTGGACGGCTCGATTTAGTCTAGTACTTGTCTATTAGACTCGATTTAGCCCAAATGCATGTTTGTTGTCGAATTTGAGCTGATGCGGAGGACACGTGAACGCATGTCCCACTTACGGGAAACTAGCTAGCCTGAAAATTCGCAGAGACTCCCTCACGCATCTAGAACATACATCGCTCCCAGATATTTGCATGTACCGACTCCGTCTAATCAATAAGCCATCACTCCATGTTGTTACAGTACCCTTCAATTTAAGACTGCTCTATTTAAGAGGGAGGAAACATGAGGGAATCAATGGAGAGGGATGCGATGGTGGCGACAATCACTAGACCGGAATGTGTAACATTTGAGATGATGTCGAAGCGACACCGGCAGTCGCGGAAATGTATATTCTAGATGTGTGAGGGGGTACTTCAAGTTTCCACGCTAGCCGCTCTCCTGCAAGTGGGACCCGCGTCCACGTGTTATTCGCGTCAGCTCAAATTCAACGACAAACATATTGTTTGGACTAAATCAAGTCCAATTGACTAGTACACAAATTTAATTGTGCAAGTTACAAGTATCAGAACTAAATCGAGTCAAACAGACGAGTATAGGGACTGCTATTATATCTAGCCTCAGTTGTGGTAGTTTTTTGCAATTTCTCATATGTGGAAGGGTATTCTCACAAGATTCCAGTCCACTTGTCGTACCTGTCATCTTAAATTCGACGGCAAACATCAAATTGGACTAAATCAAACACAATTTACAAGTACACGGGCAAAATTCAGCAAATTCTGAGCAGGAGGACTAAATCGAGCCTACCCGACAAGTATAAGGACGATTACTATATTTAACTCCATGTGTATGGTTTGGGATACGTTCTTGTTGTGTGCGGCTTTTCTAAGTCGGCTACCCCAGCCGGTGGATGCTTCGCTGTAGAGGCTGGCCTAAGGCTCCTAGCAGTGTCAAAGTCCGGAAGGTGGACCAGTGCTCCTTTCATGTATAGGACGTGACGAAGGATAGTTTTCACGATCCTAGACAATCACACTTCTGAGGATCAGAAGAGTGTTTACTTACTTGTTCATGTTTCTATGGTGGAGATGCTATCGGCCCACGCGTCGCTCGCGGGAGGGGAGGCTCAGGTGGAACCCTAGAGTCGCTTCCACACACTTCCCCTGTGCCCCTGTTTCCACTATCGACGACGAAGGACACCACCAGCCAAAGGCCGCGTGGATGACAGAGGTGGCATGCTCTAATCCTCTCACGCGACTGGTGGCAGCAGGAGCCTTATCTTCCTCGCATGATAGGATGTTCGGCTAGATCTTCATGGTGGCCCTGGACGACGTTGCTCATCCGGCGAAGATGGACGTTGGGGCGATAGACCTAGACTTCTTTGACGACTTTAGCGGACGTTGTAGCTGTGAGGGCGACATGACGGCTAGTTTGGGGGCAGTGCGGCTCTGCCTCTCATCTATGTGTGGTGCGGGTGGTGACGGGCGCTGCCCACTGAGATCGTCGGCCTCCTACTGGGGGGCGGCGGGCGGCATGGGGGGCCGTCGATCTTCCTAATAAAGGAGGTGATCATAGGGTTCTTCTTGCTCCAAGACGGTGTTCTTGATGCCTACCCTCTTTGACCTAGCCGGTGACGAGTTCATGAAGGCTCACTTGGAGATCTCTGTTGGGCGACTAATGCTTGTAGATTGCTAGATCGGACGGGATTCGGTCGTGTGCACCCATAATTCTGGCCATGTGGCTTCAGGAAGGAGTGACGCTAAGCTTCGTTGCATGTTCTTATCATGTGACATGTCGGTGCTTTGATTTCCATGATGAAGGCAGTGGCGGGAAATGTCATGGTGGCTGAGGTCTAAGAATGGTGGACCGAGTCTTCAAGGCGATGAGGAATTTGCTTGGTGATTTTTGATTTGTAGTAGCAGCATCGAAAAGCTAGGGCATCAGCACAGGAGAAGTACAGGATCTAATCTTTGAGGGTAAAAATTCAAGGTCTAAGTTTAATTGAGTGTGCTTGGCAATGGTCTTGTTGATGGCATTGTTTTAAAAGCGTGGACTTTTTACATGGTAAAATCCTAAGATCTATGATCGCGCGGCGACGGCAATTGTGCATTATTTCTTTTTTGGAGACGTCGTTTTTGAAGAATTTAGACTCTTGGTGTTATCCCCAATCCTCACTACAAACCGCGTCCGACGATAGCTGGCGGGCTTGCCGGCACATGACCAACCATTTGTAAACGGTTTTAATAGAAATTTCTCAGCCTAAATCGGCAAAAGTATGACCACTGCATTTTTTCACACGCGCATACTCCCTCCATCCCAAGGCTTAAGGCATATAAGTTTTTTAAAAGTCAAGGCATATAAAGTTTGACCAAACTTTTAGAAAAAACTATCAAAAATTATTATTTTATATAGATATCATATGAAAATATGTTTTATGATGTATAAAGCGGTATGGATTGCGTAGTGTAAATATTAATATTTTTCTCTAAAAACTTGGTCAAACTTTAGTTGGTTTGACTTTTGAAAAAGTTATTCTTAAGCCTTGGGACGGAGGTAGTATACAACTTGAGAGATCAAATGAATTGTACATATATATACACGCATAGACAACTTCAGAGATCCAATCACCTGAATGTATGGGACGGTGGGTAGAATACAATAGGAACTCGGCCTGTACCTCGGTGCCCACACCCAGGCCGGCAAAGAAGAAAGTATCTTCAGGTGCGGAGCCCGAGGCTACAGAGATAACATAGGGCGCCACTGCCGTGCATCGGAAGCTGAGGGCGCCACCGCCACGTAGCTGCTCCCTCTTCATTGGCTTGGTGTGTGCTCTAGTAGGAGGCTGTTCCTGCTCGCCCTGGACGGCAGAAGCTATGGATTTGAGCCGGATCTCCGGGGTGGGGGGAATAACGGCAGACTGTTCGGTTTCTTACCCGAGATTGATGGGTGGGGGCGGGATGGGGATTGGAAGGACAGCGAGGGGCTCGGGCCATCGGCACTCCAACATTTTCCATGTCGCGGGTTCGTATCGAAGACGCGAGGGCGCGGGTCGCCTTCGCCGGAACGAGCAAGCTGGCTAGCGGCGATGGGGCCAGGGTCGCGCGCAGCGGAGCACGGTGGCGCTGCAATCCAGGATGATGTACTGGCGGCCGGAGATCGAAGCGTCGCGGCAGGGCGTGACGGCGGCGTGTGGGCGCGACGGCGGCGCGAGGACTTGGAGAGAGCGCGCACGTCGGTGGGTGGGAAGGCGGCGCACGGACTGGGGAGAGAGCGAGGTGCTCCGGTGTTCGATCCAGGGGAAAGGGTGGAGAGGCGGCGGTTGTTGTTTTTGAAATAGATAGTACTCCGTACTAGGTATTGATGAAAAATAAAAGAATATTAGGTCTAGGTAAGCGTACGCCCGAAGTAATTTGAAACAGAAGGAGTAGATAGATAGATATAGATAGCCGGAGTCTCCCCGTATGGACTAAAAATCGCGTCCGCCGGAGTTGCCGTTCGGGTACGGTTGGCCGGCCAGCCCTGGGTGGAGTCGTTGTGTTGTGCCACACGGCGATCAAACTATTTTCTACTAGGACCAAAGTAAAGGTCGCAGCGTGCGGTTCCACACCGCCGTTTCGAAGAGATGAGTTGACCTGGTCGGAATCTCATCATCTTCTTTGGCTCCACGGAATTACTGACCATGGGACACACACGCTACTCTGCCGGTGGACGACGACACATACGCACTCACATGTATCTATGCTTATCTGCAAGAACGAGTGTGTTTGCTTAGATATACTCCCAAAATAGATGCTTTACTTTTTTCTAAAAGAAAATGCATGTATCTAAACGTTCTTTAGTGTATAGATTTGGAAAAAAAAGTAAAACTATAAACAAAAGATTGTCTAGATACATGTGTTTCAGAAAAGGGATAAAATATCTTATATTTTGTAACAGATGGAGTATATGCGGAAATCCCTTTTACACCTCATGGGTGTATTTGCACTCATTGCGGGGGAAACATATCTTGAAATGTCAAAAAATTCTAAAAAAAATGTCTACTTGTACATTCGAATATTTTATGTTCGTTCACAAGTTTTCGGAATGGAAGAATATTTATATGTTTTGTATAAAAAGACAAAAATATCACATGAATATACTCCCAAAATAGATGTTTTACTTTTTTTTTCTTAATGCATCATGTATCTAAACATCCTTTAGTGTATAAATAAATTTAGAGCAAAATACTAAAAATTGTTTAGATACATATGTTTCAAAAAAGGATTAAACACCTTACATATTTTGTAACGGATGGAGTATATGCGGAAATCCCTTTTGCCTCACGGGTGTATTTGCACCCATTGTGAGAAAAAATATTTTGAAATGTCGAAAAATTCTTTAAAAAATGTCTACTTGTACATTCCAGCATTTTATGTTCGTTCACAAGTTTTCGGGATAACAGAATATTTTATGTGCTTTGTAAAAAAAAGATAAAAATGTCACGACGACTATTCACATAACATTTTTGTCTTTTTCGCACAGGGTATATAGAATGTTCTTTTATCCCGAAAACTTATGAACGAAAATAAAATGTTAGAATTTATATTTAGAATTTTTTTCGAATTTTTTGACACTGCGAAATATGTTTTCTCACAATGGATACAAAAGGCACCCGTGAGCCGAATAGCCACATCCGGAGTATATGCCTCTTCTATTGGAGAAGGACGCAGCAGAAGTAAGTCTCCCTAGCTGTCCCTGTCCCCGCACTTCCGACGATCTACACTACTCCGGCCACCACTACTGCCGAAGCCAACGACGATAGGGCAGGAGAGGTGCTCCTTAGCGGTGTTCACATGGGGCGGGAAGAAATATGGTAGGGCTAGCCATGATTTTAGGTGTAAAAGACCGACCTCTTTGATCCGGTTGTAAAAAAAAGATTTACCCCGTCAAACCAGTTCAGGCAACCAAACATTGAACATTTGTTGCTATCCTCGTGCAAAAGGTTTCCACGTAGCCTATCAAAAAACTGCAAAAGATAGCTTTTTGAATGTATGAATGTGGCACTGCTCACCGTGAACATGCTCCAGGGAGCCGAAAATCCGATACAGCCTGCCAAATACGCCCCTAAAGACTCCCCAAATGTGAGACCAAGTGTAACATATTTCTGACGCTCTACACGCGACAAGAGCACACAGCATAAATCCCCTGCCCCCGAGAGAGTATCTGATCCTCAATTACTGAAAATTTGGAAACCGAGGGTCCCTAATAAGATCAAGTTCTTTATTTGGCAAGTCATTCAGGATAGGTTCTCTACCAGGGAGCAGATCCTGATTAGACATGGTCATGCCTCTGGATGTTTTGCCACTGGTGTTCTATTATTGAATCAATTGACAATTTGTTTTTTCATTGCCCCTAGCTCAGTTTGTCCTGCTAATCCCCGCTCAGTCTTAGACATGTTATCTTTGACAAGACATGGTGTGGTGTACAATTTTGATGTTGTTTGGATTGGAGCTGCTGCTATGATGTGGTCCATCTGGAACACGCGCAACAAAACAAATTAATTTTTGAGGGTAAGTGTATCAAAAAGCATGAATATGTTGTTTTTACTCTCTTTTGCTTTATGAAAAGCTAGGCCCTGTGCCTTATGTCTAAAAAATAAACCTCTGCTCCCTCGGTCGTTAGAGGATGACTTAATAATCAAACAAACATTAGTAGTACTTCATTCAATTTCTCATCTCGAGCACAACACATTCGATCTAGCACTACAAATTAGAAGTCTCTGTGTTGCTAATAATTAAGCAACAGAGAAGCAGAACAAAAAATCCTGTTGACGGCGGCGAGGAAGGCGCTCTCACAGCTCAGAAGGAGACAATAATGGACTCGAAGCAGTTGATGCCGTCAAACTCGGGCGCGAACCGCGGCGCCCTCATCACCTCGGGCATCTTCTCCGGCCGCGAGCTCTGGTCGGCTTTCTCCTCCTGCTGCTGTTGCTGCTGCTGCTTGGTGCCGCCGCTCCGCCAGGACAGGCGCGTGGCGTAGCTGGTTCCGGCGATTTCCGCCGGCGACGAGCTCATGATCGAGAAAGCCAGGATCTTGTCCATTGTCAGAGAGAGAAAGCAAGGCTGCCTGAATAACAAATCTCTCTCTGCGGCTAACGATGATTCCTCTCCTTTTCTAGCTTCAGAGACGGAGAGCGCACACACACTTGGAGGTGCCGTGTCGGGGATGGGCTGAGTGTTTGGTCGGCGGTGCATGTGGTGGGTTCCTTCCGTAGCGGCAGAGTTCAAGACGGCACGCACGCAACAGTCGGCGAGACTGCCTGCCGGTGGCCCGGTGCACACGCTATGAGGTCACATCTCGATCGTCCAGAGTTGCCGTCGATCCATGTTTGGGTTGGCCGGCCAGCCTTGGGTGGAGTCGTTATCCCACACGGTCAAACTATTTTGAGCAACTGGACAATTTTGAATTCTACAGACCTCTTACCTTTCTTTCGGGACTACTAAAAACTACCAATTTTCTATTCTATCATAAACTATTCTCACATGATCTCTCACAAAATTGTATTCACGACCTTAATCCAGAAATTATCGTAATATTACAATACCTATAACTTCTATCATAGACCTACATTGTTCTTTACTTACTGTTATTACAAGATTTATTATTGAGTACTTGTTCTAATTACAGACTTATCATGGTCCCAACACCTTACGGCACGAGCTGACGACAGCCATGCACCACCTGTGTCCGCGTTCCCAAGGGCACCCCTCTCTTTCAAGAGTCGGAGCTATTCTCACCATGCACTTGTTAAGATTTACCAAGTTATCATGATTGAAGAGCTAATCTCACCATTATGACCCTTCTCTTTTAGCTTACTATAATGATTCTTAACAAAATTCTACTCGTCACTAATACTACTACACATTATATCCTAAACTTAGTCGTAATCTTCTTTGATATTTTAACTTACTTAAGATATCTACCTATTTAGAGCTACAATCAAATGACATTTCTCTGGAGAAAACATATAACTAACCGTTAAGAAAGATGATAAAAACATTCAGCTTAAGTGTGACATGGTTTATCCTCAAGTGGATATCCATCACAAGTCTTGGTTTAGATAAGATGGCTCCTATAGTCACTATCCAACCTACAGATCTTCCTAGAAGGGGTTTTAATCCTAAGGTCAAATCATATGCTTTGTGTAGCATCCCATCTGTCTAACATCTGTAATGCTACATGGTCTAATAATAAAATGCTACTTCCTACATATAATTGTTGCATCATAATTATATCATGCCCATGTCATCATGCCACATTGCATTTGAGCATCATATAAAACCCTTTTCTTTTGGTTCTTATCTCATATGCACTGTTAATTGTATTTGCTTCTTGATATATTGTATTTGATTCTTGATAAATGCTTGATGCCCAAGTTGAGTTGGGGGCATATCTTTTATTTAACTCCACTACCTTTTTCCTGTCACCATCCCATAATTCCACCATTCAACTATATGTGAGCTTTGCATTTTATTGGGTTTACCTCTAACTCATGTGGGTTGGGATGGATCCACTTCTAGTTACACATGCTTCCATTTATGCCTCATGTTGTTTTCACATTGTTGATATGTGGAGAACCACATGGGCACCTTTGCATGCATGTGGATAGTTTCACTTGCTCTATCTTCCATATGGTTTGTTTTGGGAATAATTGAGCATTGGTTAAATATAATTGTGGCCAAATGATCTTCTAGTGGGACATACACACTAGCATGGCCTATTATATTCATTTATGCTTAAATCCACTCTTACCATATTTTATCAAGCTTGTAGCTTATGTGGTGGTCTTTATTCAAGTATGGTTGTGCATGGGTGTAATAGGTGCCCATATATATGTAGTTGTTTTTACAACTAATGAATGTGGCAATTATTCCTCATTCATGGCCCATGCAAGACATCTCTCTTATTCTTCTATTTTGGGTTCTTTTGGAATATTTTTGGGTGGAGTTTGTTTGAATTCAATTGAACAAATGAACCAATTAAATACTTCTTTTCCACTTGTCTTCCACCTTGCCCTCTTTTAGTGTTTTCCTCTTTTTCAAGTATACATGGGATATATTTTGTTTTCACAAAATATGATCATGTGCATGAGGCATGCAAGATCTTTTTTGTTTCTTTCACCTCTCTCTCTTTTGGTCCTATCGTTTCTTCCTTGTCATAGGTTAAACCTTTGGTGTTTCTTAGCTACTCTAGAACCTAGCTCATCCATCAAGTTGTTTCTTTTTTTTCCTCTCTCTTTTCTAGCTAAACCGAGCCCTCTCTCTCTCTACACCTAACTCAAACTCCAAACCCTAGCTTCTACTCCTTCCTAGCTTCAGCTAATACCTGACCCCCCTCTCTTTTCTCACCACCACCACTACCAGGCCGAGCCTCCCTAACTAACCTGGCTCGAGCCACCCCTCCCCCATGCTGAACCCCCTCACCTAAACCCTAGTCGAGCCCTCCCCTCTCTGTTCTTCTCTCTCGCTGCCAGGAAGCCCCCACCCGAGCCACACCTGCCCGTTCCCTCTAGCCCCAGCTGCAGCCCCACCCCGGACCTTCCTAGCCTCGCTGAACCACGTGAGGAGGAGGAGGAGGAAAGGTGCACGCCACCTTTTTCCACCCTGAGCCCCATGTGCTCCCCCTCTGACCTTAGCCTTATCTAGCCCCTCTCCTATGCCTTGTAGCCTCAGGTCTCCCCAGGGCATTGCCCATCACCGCCCTTACCACCTACCGTTACCCCACCTCTCGCTTCCACCCCCCGTTCGGCCACCGTCGGCTTCGACTCGCCACAGTCGCTAGGAGGAGGCGGGAGTGGTGTTGAGGCATTGGGGAAGACCGAGGCGAGCACCGGCGTCGCCCCTGTCCGTGCTGTCGAGGAGGAGGAGGCCTAGACCGCTGTACGTCTTCGACGCCGACGCAAAACCCTAGATCGCCGGGCGTCAGCGTCGCCGCCAATCCTCTGCGCTCCTGCCCGAGCCACCACCACCAACCTCCCCGCGGTGAGCCGACGCACCCCCCTGACACCTCATCTTGCCGATCCGTTTCATGTACGCGCGGGTCAAACCGTCGAGCGCCTCCTATGCGGCGCGCTCGCCGTCGTTGTCTGTCGCCTCGCCTCCGTAGGTTACCTAGCCGCGCAGCGCTTACCCAGCAACACCCCCCTGCTAGCCCAATGGTCGCCATCGTCGCGCGCACGCGCTAGGTCGCGGGTTCGACCCCCACCGCCCTCTGTTTTCCGTCCGCGCGTGACGTCAGTTTCGTCAGAGAAAGCAGATGGAAGAAAAACAGTAGTTGCGGCCTTTTTGCGAATACCCCCTGCCTTTTGTTTTCCTCAACCCGCGCCCCCCTGGTCCCACCTGTCTGCCTCTATGTCACTTTTACAGAAAGGCACCCGGTTTTGTTGCGCCGGCACAAGCGTGCCCCTGTCCCTGCCGCGTGGCACGTCCTGGCTGGGTCGCGCGCGCTGTGGCCCCGCCAACCCCAGGCCCCGCAAGTCAGTCTCTAGGGCTGGACAACGCCACGGTGCAAAAAGCCCAGAGGAGTACCCCGCTGGCCGTCGCGCTGACTCAGCATCTCGGGTTCACCCGTCAGTGGCTATGGCTAGCTTCCTCTGCGTACAAAAAGTCTCGGCTCTTTCTCTGTTTAATAAAAATATTTTCCAGAAATTGTTTAAATGTTTTAAAATCCAGAAATCAATATCTTTTAATTGACTTATCCAAATAATACAAATGATATATGTTTTTGAATCAGAAAAATGTGAGGAATTCAAATCTGACATCCAAAATAATGTTTGACTATTTTAAATTTTCGAAATTGTTTAATTACAATAAAAGGAATTTTCTTAATTAATTAATAACTTTAATTCTATAACTCCAAATTTAACAAATAATATGTCTAAATCGATCAGCGCGACGAGCTCGTTCTGCTTATGCATTCCATGATATGAATTGAAGCATGCATCATGTCATTATTAAAAATCAGAACTGTTTATGGCAATAAAACTTGACCAAATAATTAATAAAATGATTTATTCTTGCCCCACACCTCACCCTTGCCATGCTACTTTGTTGCCATGTAAATTGTGCAGCATTCATCATGGCATGCTTGTTTGCTTGTCGCATTTTATTTATATGCTTGTGCACTTTATTTATGTTGGTCCTTGTTTGTTTGGTTCTTCTATTCAAATAGAAGCCGAGCAGGGGAAATATCAGGAATCCCAGGAGTACTACCCAGATCCATCCCTCGCTTCAACTGAGCTGCCAGGCAAGCACTACCACATGTTTGCATACATATAGTACCTATTGCCTCTATCTTATTCTTAAATCATTGAGTCGCGATTGCATTAAATTGAATCCCAAGTACTGCATAGCCTTTACTTTTAAACCCCACCGATCTTGTTCCTCCATCCCATGAGCCATTACTACAGGAGTTGTTTGAGCCATGCGAGTCGTAGAACAGCATGTGTAGGGTATGTGAGAGTCTAATGGATAACGAGGTACATAAACAACTTAACCTGAGTAGTAATGGGATAACTAATGAAAGAGGCACCGCTGAGCAATATCTGTCATTTGGTTTTTCATGCTCACTTGTGTCCCGTAGGACCCCGAGTACTTGATTCCTGTTCCTTGACTATTCGCACTATCCACATCCGGGACGCCTTATGGACCCCCCTGAGCCAGAGCTTGATTCATTTCTATTTCTTGGGGCCACAAAGTAGTTTGGGGCTTTATTACTATCCTGTACTTATGCCATGTTTTACTGCATTATTTAAGATTGTGCGTGGAGCACCTGTACTGTTTAGGATTGCGGAGTGTTTTCGCAGTATCGACAAGCCCAGTCACACTTTCGGGTTCCCAGTCGTTTACAGCCATTGGCGCAAACCTTAGGTCCATCTCGGAGCCGGCCAACTTTGTTGCGGGTAGCTTAATGGGGTGGCCCCCTGAAATATTTATGAATCCTGTGATTGCTTTGTCGTGAAAGCCTCGTTGGGTTTTGAGTTGGTTTTTCCGAGGTTGATCGAGTGTGTGTTGCTATTAGTGCACCCCTGCAGGGTAAAACTTTCTGAAAGCCGTGTCCATGGTTATGGACGACTTGGAGCACAGTTTCTCGATCATAGACAAGTATCACTAAAGTACCGCTTTTAATTTGACTAAATACCTGACTAGTAAATAGTGCAATACTCATGGAATGGTTAATAAAACTGCCAACGGATGGGTTGTTCGTCCGCTTTCTCGTTGGTAAGCGAGAAGGAGGATGGATCTGTTACTTTATACTGGTATAACTGTTGTTTCTAATTAACGGACATACGTCTATCATTGGTTAGGAGGATGGTTAGCGAGTATCTTTAGGCTTGTTAGTTATTATCTTTTGCTGCAATCGCGTCACCCCAGGTATATGTCCCCTTTAGAGGCATAAAGACTTGCTGAGTACCCCTAGGGTCTCACACGATAAATTGTTTGATTCAGATGAACAGGTGTATTCGCAAGATGGATACTGGGTGGAGGAGACAGATGATGTTGGCAACGATCACTCAGTGTACAGATTCCGGGGATGGGGATCCGCTAGATCTGTGGGCGGGATGTGCTTACTTATTGGCATCTTATGCCGATTTGCTTCTTATCCGTACTCGGATCTTGTTTCCCGCTTCCGCTTGATACTCTGATGTTTGATGTATGAGGAGCTATCCTACACTATTATCTCTATCTAGGATATTTGGATCTTGCCGTATGGCGTTGCAATATTTCTATTTCTTTTAGATGGTATGGCTCTGAGAACTGTTGTAAGGTAGCATGCATACATACTCACTTGTGTATGTATTTGATCTCTTCGCCTATTGCCTACGCCGCTCGCTCTTGTTCCGATGTTCTTGGAAGTGGTTAAGACGGCCGACGAGTCTATACGTGGGTGGCCCCTAGGCCCCGCTGTACTATTTTAACCACTTTCGGTTCATCCAGGCTTGAACTTAGAGCGTAGGGTCCGAGGTTGTTACACTCTGACACCAGCTGCGGTGACTGATGGCTCAGTGTTGATGTAGAGCTCATTGGGAACCCCAAGAGGAAGGTATGATGAGCACAGCAACAAGTTTCCCTCAGTTATGAAACCAAGGTTTAATTGAACCAGTAGGAGCAAGGAAACACCCCAAAGATGTTGTTAGCTGAACCTTGGCAGGGCGCACTACCGGTGCTAGTAGCAACGTGGAGACCTGCACAACACAACCACAGAACTTTGTCCCCAACTTGCGATGAGTTTGACAATCTCACCGTGTTTTGCTGAAAACAAAGGATTAAACGTATCGAATGGAAGGAAGTAATAGTTTGCAGAAAGTAAACACAAAGTAGTAAACAGTTTATAGATTGTATGTAAAGAAAAGGACCGGGATCCATAGTTCACTAGAGGTGGCTCTCCTTAAGATAAATAACATGTTGGGTGAACAAATTACAGCGGGGCAATTGACAAACATCGAGAAAGCATACAAGCATATACTAATCATCTTGACTCCTTTGAGACTTGATTGGGCATTACAACATTATACATAGACCGCCATCCAATTGCATCTATGACTAATAATCCACCTTCAGGTTATCATCCGAACCCCCTCCAGTATTAAGTTGCAAGCAACAGATTATTGCTTTATGAATTGCGTGTAAAGTAAACAATACGGTTGTTCTATGAACAAAGGATTGTTGTTTTCTCCCTAGTAGCAATAACACATCTAGTACCTTAGAGATTTATGTCACTTCCCCAGATTACCAGAGGCATGAACCCACTATCGAGCATAAATACTAACTCTTGGAGTTGCTAGCATCTACTTGGCCAAGATAGCTACTAACAACGGAAAGCATGCAAGATCTCAAATAACAAAGACATGATAGAATCAATAATCAATCTGAAATAGCATCTCAATATCCATCGGATCCCCGCAAACACAACATGCAAAATTACAAATAGATGATCTTGATCATGAACGGAGCTCACAAGATCTAGACATGAAAGCACAAAGGAGGAGAACCAGCCATCTAGCTACTACATGGATCCGTAGTCCAAGGATGAACTACTCACACATCACACCGGAGGCTTGCATGGTGATGAAGAAGGCCTTCAGGGTGAATTCCCCTCTCCGGCAGGGTGCCAGGAAGAGCTTCAGATCCCTCCCGATCTAGGGATGGAGATGATGGCGGCTACAGACTCTTTCGTGGATTTTTGATCGGGTCCTTAGGGTTTTCGTCCCGAGGGCATCTTATAGGCGGAAGGAGAGGCCGAGGGGGTGCCTGGGCTGGCCACACCACCCCCTGGCACGGCCAGACCTGGCCCGCGCGGCCAGGTGGTGTGGTGGCCCCCTGGATCCTCTCCGTCTCGTATTCTGGCATCTGCTGACTTCCGGAAAAATAGGCACTTTGGCTTTTGTCCCGTCCAATTCCGAGAATATT
Organism: Avena eriantha; assembly: GCA_910589775.1. Taxonomy (NCBI): domain Eukaryota; kingdom Viridiplantae; phylum Streptophyta; class Magnoliopsida; order Poales; family Poaceae; genus Avena; species Avena eriantha. Next base: position 78,293,276 of record OU342744.1, on the reverse strand, counting down.
CATTTTCTGACTTTCCTGGAACTAAAAATAGCAGAAAACAGGCAGCTGGCACTGTGGCTCTTGTTAATAGGTTAGTCCAAGAAATCATATGAAAAGTACTCCAAAGTGTGGACAAAACACAAGAAAGTAGATAAAACCAAGCATGGAACATCAAAAATTATAGATACATTTGCAATGTATCAACATCCCCAAGCTTAACTCCTGCTCGTCCTCGAGTAGGTAAGTAATAAAAAGAAAGAATAATTTTTGAGGTGACTGATGTCTATGCACTTCTATTCTTGTAGACAGTTGTTGGGCCTCCAAGTGCAGAGGTTTGTAGAACAGCAGCAAGTTTTCCCTTAAGTGGATCACCCAAGGTTTATCGAACTTAGGGAGGAAGTGGTCAAAGGTATCCCCTCTCAAACAACCTTGCAATCAAGATACAAGAAGTCTCTTGTGTCTCCAACACACCCAATACACTTGTCAGGTTATAGGTGCAATAGTTGGGCGAAGAGATAGTGAAATACAAGTGGTATGGATATTTATAAGTGGTAACGGTGATAGAAAATAGCTTGATGGCGTGTGGTTGACGTGGGAAAATACTAAAGGCAAACTGAAATAAAGATGGAAGCAAGCAAACATGTAACAGATCTAATTGCAAACGGAGTTTCAATGCTTAGAAACAAGGCCTAGGGATCATACTTTCACTAGTGAACACTCTCATATAAATATCTTCTCTTTATGATACTACTCTTAACTACTCTCCGGTTGGACACTCTAATCGATGGTAGGGCTATAACAGCACACCTCAAAGTTCATCTTTCCCATCTAGATAACCCCACACTGTCACCTTGAGTACTAGATGGTTCCAACAAACACCACAATTTCATAGAGACATCCAACTCGAAATATAACTCATAACAAGTATTTGTAATCTCTAGCCTAAGTGCCACCATGGTGTGCACGGTGTCACTTTCACACACATGGGGAGAGCAGAGATCTATTAAAGCACTTGAGTAGCAAAGTAGATCTACTTGATTACAAAGCTCATGATCACAATATGATCATGCATAGAGAGAGAGATGAACATATAGCTACCGGTAGAACCCTTAGCCTCGAGAGAGAACTACTCCCTCCTCATCATGGGAATCAACAACGGTGATGGAGATGGTGGTGGAGATCGATGGAGATGGCTCCGGGGGCACTTCCCTGTCCCGGCAGGGTGCCGAAATAGAGACTTTCTGTCCCCCCGAATCTCCCCTTCGGTGGCGGCGGCGCTGCAGAACTTTTCGTGGATTTCTGATTGACGATTTAGGGTTTTTTCCTCAGGGGAGATATATAGGCGAAAGAGGCAAGGTCGATGGCCGGCCAGGGGGCCCACACCACCTGGTGGCGCGACCAAGGCTAGCCCGCGCCACCACATGGTGTGGCCAGGCCCTGACCCTCCTCCGTCTCGTATTCTGGCTCCGTGAGTCTTCCGCTAAAATATCAACTTTGGCTTTTGTCCCGTCCAATTCCGAGAATATTCATTTTTTGACTTTTCTGGAACCAAAAACAGAAGAAAACAGGCAACTGGCACTGTGGCATCTTGTTAAAAGGTTAGTCCAAGAAAGTGTATAGAAAGTACTCCAAAGTTGGAACAAAACATAAGAAAGTAGATAAAAACCAAGCATGGAACATCAAAATATAGATACATTTGCAATGTATCAACATCCCCAAGCTTAACTCCTGCTCGTCCTCGAGTAGGTAAGTGATAAAAAGAAAGAATAATTTTTGAGGTGACATGCACCATCATAAACTTGATCAAAGTATTTGTAAAACATTGATAGCTGGGATCATAGTACTTCAACATAACATGAAAGATAAAGTTCTAGCAATAAGACATAGCAACTATGTTGCAACATGAAAGGCACAAATAAAAGATTCATGAATAACAATGCTTTGCAAGACGTTTGTTTGTTTCCCATAAAGAAAACATAGCATAATTGTATTCAGCTTGTCCCTCATAGAGTAGCAAATATAAATGCATATGACACCTTCAAAGTTTATAAGAGTGACTAGATACAAATAGTTTAAAAGAGTCTAGATACCTAGATTCTGTTCATGGATTAACGAAAATGTGCAAGAGCTCTATTTGCCTCTGCCATTCTATGAGTCGCTTCCTTTTTGCGTATGGCACCCCCACTCCCTTTGGCAGCATCTACTAATTCGGAACTTAATTTGAAAGCCATATTTCGACCCGGACGCTTTTGGGATGCTTCTAATAACCAACGAATGGCAAGTGCTCTTCCTTGTTTAGATCCTATTTCAATCGGAACTTTCCGCGTCGATCCTTTTTTATTACGTCTTGTTTTTACTCCTATATTGGGAGTTACTCTACGTATTGCTTGACGTAAAACCAATAGTGGATTTGTTTCTGTATTTTGTTGAATATTTTTCACGGCTCGATAGAGAATTTGATAAGCCAATGATTTTTTCCGTCTTTCATAATACGGTTAACCACCATGTTAACTAATCTATTACGAAAAATTGGATCGGATTTTGCAGTTCTTTTTTCTGCAGTACCTCGACGTGACATGAGCGTGAAAGAGGTTCAAGAATCCGTTTTCTTTTTATAAGGGCTAAAATCACTTATTTTTTTGGCTTTTTGACCCCATGTTGTAGGGTGGATCTCGAAAGATAGGAAAGATCTCCCTCCAAGCCGTACATACGACTTTCATCGAATACGGCTTTCCACAGAATTCTATAGGGATCTATGAGATCGAGTATGGAATTCTGTTTACTCACTTTACAAGCAATATCAACTTATGCATCAATCAACTAGTCTTGGGACAATGCACATAGAACTAAGAATGGCCACTATGCTCTCAAAGTAAGTGCATAAAGGTAGAAGGTGGAGACTCAATATAATGGTAGGAGAAAGGCCTTCATAGAAGGAAGTAGGGATTCAAGTCTCATAAAGAGCTTCCAAAAATTATGGTACTTATAGGTTTCAGCTCTCATTGCCCCTATCATAAGCATCTTGAGGTGATTAAGGTTAAAGTGAACAAACTATGGTGTACATTCTTGATTGAGTATAAGTTAGAAATCTCATGTCCCTTGAATACAAGAGTCGCTCCTCATGCTACTCAAGTTTAGTCACCGGTAAGTTCTTGTCATTGTAAGTACATGTGTATCATAGAGAACATCCAACGGGGTACCCCTTGCCCGATGATACGGAAGAATCCCCATATCAAAATGACAAGGCAAGCAGACAACGAGCATCTCAGCAATCTTCTTATTTACCATGGGAATATGGTGCTTTTTTCTCTCTTTCCTCTTTTCATAATCTCTTTTTTCTCTTTTCTCTTTTTTCTCAATATAGGACTCTTTTTTTATAAGAAGAATGCTTCATAGACAGCTCATTATGGTTACGCTGCAGGTTTCCACCATGTCAGCATGGATTAGACCAGCGGCCCAGGCGTTTCTCTAACACGTATACATAACTCCATGGACTTACAAGCTCCCCTTTCATTTCACACTGACGACATCCATATACAAAAGAGCATGATATCAACTAGGTACAAGTACCAAGTGCAATGTTGAAAGCGTTCCCCATGACAACATGGTTCTGATAATTCCCAACAAATAAGTGCAAGCATATACAACATAGACGACACAATAGTTCAAGTTTATTAAGGGCAAGAAAAGTAAAGTGTGCCATCAAGTTCGTGATAGCTTTAATCACTAGTTTTCTCATAATAAGTTTAATTTGGAAGATAAACAAAAGCATGAATATACTTGGAATAGCATAAGCTAATAGGTAGGTATGGTGGACTCTTTGGAATAACTTGGTTTAGAGAGTTGGATGCATGAGTGGAACTCATACTTGGTTGTGGAGGCTAGCAAAAGACTGGGAGCGACAAACTAAGAGAGCAATAATGGCCATAATCATGCAGAGCGACAAAACATCATTGATCAAAGCATAAAGTGATACTACAAGTTGAAAAATAAAGGATCATAAAGGCTATGGTGACTTGGGATAGTCATAACATGGTGTGAGCATGTGCCAAGTCAACCCAAATAAAGCATCAAAGGAGAATACCACTATACTATGCCTGAATATGCTAAAACAACGCATGATTCATCCAAGGCACATTAAGAAATCTCAATTGTTTATAACAAGTCATGATACATCATGAATACTAAGCATAAAGCTAAAACAATATCAAGCATGGCATGACAAAGCATAGGCCACAGTCAAAAACGAGCTCTCTTTACCACATAAGCATGAACTTTCCTACTCTTTCCAATCCAAACCAAACTATTTGCAAACCAATGTATGAAAGAGGGGGTCCAACCAATTTATTCAGAAAACTAAGCAAACCAAGCAAACGAAAAACCAAAACAAAAACGAAAAAGAAGACGCTCCAAGAACAACACAACTGTGCATGAAACAATAAAAATGAAGCGTTTGGAAGAAACCTGAAATTTTTATTGATGAAGAGGGGGATGCCTTGGGCATCCCCAAGCTTTGACGCTTGTACTTCTTGGATATTTCTTGGGTTGACACGCGTGGCATCCCCAAGCTTGAGCTTTAGTCCATCCTTTATCTCATTACTCATTCCTTCCATACACCTGAATTTTTTTCCTTCATACAAAACTTCACACAATCTTTATTAGCAACATTAGTGCACTCAAGATAAATAAGTCTTAAGGTTCAGTTATAACACCAAATAAACTTCCATTAGAACACTAGCTACTGTAGTACTTCCCTCAAAAATCTCAATTCCCCAAAAGAACTCAAAAAGGAACCAACAAGAAGCAAATGCAGAAAATGGCAGAAATCTGTCAAAACAGACCAACAGGTAAAGACGAATTTTTTCGAAGATCTTCTTTTGCTCAAATCAAAAAGTGTTGAACTAGCGAAAGTTAGATAACAACCTGGGGAAGAATCACCAAACTTCACGCCTCAAAAAGGTGTTCCGAGATTTTACACGAATTTTTACGGTGCAGCACAGAAATCTGTTTCGGGACAGCAACTTTCCCAATCATTACTTCTCTCTCATTAGAGGTTACTCTTGGCACAAAAAGCAAATAAAAAGGATATGGAGCGGTTATTATAGAGGTAATAACTTCCAAGACTCGAGAAAACTATTGGGTTATCTTCCAAGAAGTACTTTTCTTTAACGCCTTTAAGTTAGGCATGATAGTTTGGGAAGATGCTCACATAAGAAACATGAATTGAAGTAAAAGAGAGCATCAAGAAGCAAATTCAAAGCACATTTAAGTCTAACCCACTTCCTATGAAAAGGAATCTTGTAAAGAAACAAGTCATGAAAGCACAAAGCAACAAGCATAGGAAAGCAAAACAAGTGCAACTTTAAGACTTTCAACATAAAGAGGGGAAACTTAATATTGTTGAGACACATAAAACCATGTTTCCCTCTCTCATAATAACTTTCAGTAGCATAATGAATAAAATTAACAATATAACTATCACAAGAAACATTCTTATCATGAGCCACATGCATAAAACAATTATTACTCTCCCCATAAGAATAGTCATTCTTATTAATCATAGTGGGAGCAAATATAACAAAATAGCTATCATTATTATTCTCATCACCATAATCATCAAATATAGGAGGCATACTGTAATCATAATTAATTTTCTCCTCAATAGTAGGTGGACTGAAAATATCATATTCATCATTGTAATCATCATATATTGGAGGTTTGGTATCATCATAAGCAATAGAATAGCTATCTTCCAAAGCTGGGGAACTAAAAAGATCATTTTCATAAAAACTAGCTTCCCTGAGCTTTGACTTTTCCATAGCATTAGCAATAATGGTGTCCAAAGAATTCATACTAACAACATTGCTATTAGCGTGCAAATAAAGTTCCATAGGTTTTTTAATTTTCTCTTCAAACACTTCATGTCCTAACTCAAGATAAATACTATAAAGCTCTCTAATTTTGTTGTTGTTTTCCATTAAGCCTAACTAGTGAAAACAAGAAACAAAAGACAAAAATGCAGAATCTAACGGAAATAACTTCGAGCACTCACACCGGAGGAAGTGAGTACCTTTTACCTTACCTCCCCGGCAACGGCGCCAGAAAATAGGCGTTTGCCGTGGGAGGTTCTTCTTTTTTAATCCTCCGGTGTGAATACCTTTTACCTTACCTCCCCGGCAACGGCGCCAGAAACTAGCTTGATGTCTATGCACTTCTATTCTTGTAGACAGTTGTTGGGCCTCCAAATGTAGAGGTTTGTAGAACAACAGCAAGTTTTCCCTTAAGTGGATCACCCAAGGTTTATCGAACTTAGGGAGGAAGTGGTCAAAGGTATCCCCTCTCAAACAACCCTGCAATCAAGATACAAGAAGTCTCTTGTGTCTCCAACACACCCAATACACTTGTCAGGTTATAGGTGCAATAGTTGGGCGAAGAGATAGTGAAATACAAGTGGTATGGATATTTATAAGTGGTAACGGTGATAGAAAATAGCTTGATGGCATGTGGTTGACGTGGGAAAATACTAAAGGCAAACTGAAATAAAGATGGAAGCAAGCAAACATGTAACAGATCTAATTGCAAACGGAGTTTCAATGCTTAGAAACAAGGCCTAGGGATCATACTTTCACTAGTGAACACTCTCATATAAATATCTTCTCTTTATGATACTACTCTTAACTACTCTCCGGTTGGACACTCTAATCGATGGTAGGGCTATAACAGCACACCTCAAAGTTCATATTTCCCATCTAGATAACCCCACACTGTCACCTTGAGTACTAGATGGTTCCAACAAACACCACAATTTCATAGAGACATCCAACTCGAAATATAACTCATAACAAGTATTTGTAATCTCTAGCCTAAGTGCCACCATGGTGTGCACGGTGTCACTTTCACACACATGGGGAGAGCAGAGATCTATTAAAGCACTTGAGTAGCAAAGTAGATCTACTTGATTACAAAGCTCATGATCACAATATGATCATGCATAGAGAGAGAGATGAACATATAGCTACCGGTAGAACCCTTAGTCTCGAGAGAGAACTACTCCCTCCTCATCATGGGAATCAACAACGGTGATGGAGATGGTGGTGGAGATCGATGGAGATGGCTCCGGGGGCACTTCCCCGTCCCGGCAGGGTGCCGAAATAGAGACTTTCTGTCCCCCCGAATCTCCCCTTCGGTGGCGGCGGCGCTGCAGAACTTTTCGTGGATTTCTGATTGACGATTTAGGGTTTTTTCCTCGAGGGAGATATATAGGCGAAAGAGGCAAGGTCGATGGCCAGCCAGGGGGCCCACACCACCTGGTGGCGCGACCAAGGCTAGCCCGCGCCACCACATGGTGTGGCCAGGCCCTGACCCTCCTCCGTCTCGTATTCTGGCTCCGTGAGTCTTCCGCTAAAATATCAACTTTGGCTTTTGTCCCGTCCAATTCCGAGAATATTCATTTTTTGACTTTTCTGGAACCAAAAACAGAAGAAAACAGGCAACTGGCACTGTGGCATCTTGTTAAAAGGTTAGTCCAAGAAAGTGTATAGAAAGTACTCCAAAGTTGGAACAAAACATAAGAAAGTAGATAAAAACCAAGCATGGAACATCAAAATATAGATACATTTGCAATGTATCAACATCCCCAAGCTTAACTCCTGCTCGTCCTCGAGTAGGTAAGTGATAAAAAGAAAGAATAAATTTTGAGGTGACATGCACCGTCATGAACTTGATCAAAGTATTTGTAAAACATTGATAGCTGGGATCATAGTACTTCAACATAACATGAAAGATAAAGTTCTAGCAATAAGATAATGCACATAGAACTAAGAATGGCCACTATACTCTCAAAGTAGGTGCATAAAGGTAGAAGGTGGAGACTCAATATAATGGTGGAAGAAAGGCCTTCATAGAAGGAAATAGGGATTCAAGTCACATAAAGAGCTTCCAAAAATTATGGTACTTATAGCTTTCAGCTCTCATTGCCCCTATCATAAGCATCTTGAAGGTGATTAAGGTTAAAGTGACACAACTAAGAGGATATGCTTGACAAGTTATAAACCGAAATCTCATGCCCCTTACTTACGAAGACCGATCCTCATGCTACTCAACTTTAGTCACAAGTAAGCTCTTGTCATTGTAAGTACATGATACAGGAGCTATCCCATAATCAAAATGACAAGGCAAGCAGACAATGAGCATCTCGGAGATCTTTTTATTTGCTATTTGCATAGGTTTTTATTGAGGATGCTTCATAGAGTGCTCATTATGGTGATGCTGCAAGTTTCCACCATGATTAGGCATGGCTTAGGCTAGCGGCCCAGGCGTTTGTCCAACACACATACAAACTCCATGATCTTACAAGTTCCACTTTTATTTCACACCGCCGGGATCCGTAAGCAAAAGAACATGATATCAACGGGGTACAAAGTACAAGTGCAATGTTGAAAGCGTTCCCCATGATACATGGTTCTGCTAATTTCAACTTATAAAGCGCAAGCATATACGCAACAAAGAAGGACCCAATGGTTCAAGTTTATTAGATGCAAAAAAGTAAAGTGTGCCATCAAGTTCGTGAGAGCTTTAATCACTAGTTTTGTCATAACAAGTTTAATTTGGAATGTAAACAAAAGCATGAATATACTTGGAATAGCATAAGCTAGTAGGTAGGTATGGTGGACTCTTTGGAATAACTTGGTTTAGGAAGTTGGATGCATGAGTAGAACTCATACTTGGTTGTGGAGGCTAGCAAAAGACTGGGAGCAACAAACTAAGAGAGCAATAATGGCCATAATCATGCAGAGCGACAAAACATCATTGATCAAAGCATAAAGTGATACTACAAGTTGAAAACTAAAGGATCATAAAGGCTATGGTGACTTGAGATAGTCATAACATGGTGTGAGCATGCGCCAAGTCAACCCAAAGAAAGCATCAAAGGAGAATACCACTATACTATGCTTTAATATGCTAAAACAACGCATGATTCATCCAAGGCACATTAAGCAATCTCAATTGTTTATAACAAGTCATGCTACAGCAAAGAATAGTAAGCATAAAGCCAAAACAATATCAAGCATGGCATGACAAAGCATAGGCCACAGTAAAAAACAAGCTCTTTTTACCACAAAAGCATGAACTTTCCTACTCTTTTCCAAACCAAACCAAACTATTTGCAAACCAATGTATAAAAGAGGGGGTACAACCAATTTATTCAGAAAACTAAGCAAACAAAAGCAAACGAAAACCAAAACGAAAATGAAAAAGAAGACGCTCCAAGAAAAACATAACTGTGCATGAAACAATAAAAATGAAGCTTTTGGAAGAAACCTGGGATTTTTATTGATGAAGAAGGGGATGCCTTGGGCACCCCCAAGATTTGACACTTGTACTTCTCGGATATTTTTTGGGGTGACACGCGTGGTATCCCAAGTTTGAGCTTTAGTCCATCCTTCATCTCATTACTCATTTCTTCCATACACCTGGAAATTTTCCTTCATACAAAACTTCACACAATCTTTATTAGCAACATTAGTGCACTCAAGATAAATAAGTCTTAAGGTTCAGTTATAACACCAAATAAACTTCCATTAGAACACTAGCTACTGTAGTACTTCCCTCAAAAAGCTCAATTCCCTAAAAGAACTCAAGAAGGAACCAACAAGAAGCAAATGCAGAAAATGGCAGAAATCTGTCAAAACAGATCAGCAGGTAAAGATGAATTTTTTCGAAGATGTTCTGTTGCTCAAATCAAAAATTGTTGAACTAACTAAAGTTAGATAACAACCTAGGGCAGAAGCACAAAAATTCACGCGTCAAAAATACGTTCAGAGATTTTACACAAATGTTTACGGTGAAGCACAGAAATCTGTTTCTAGACAGCAGCTTTCCCAATCATTACTTCTCTCTCATTAGAGGTTACTCATGGCACAAAAAGCAAAGAAAAAGGATAAGGAGAGGTTATTACAGAGGTAATAACTTCGAAGACTCATCTAAAACTTTTGGGTTATCTCCCAATAAGTACTTTTTTTAATGCCTTTAAGTTAGGCATAAGAAGCAAGAAAAAGAATCAAGTGTTATCAAATGAAGAAGCATTAAAACCAAATTTCTTGCCCCTACCTCTCTTATTTTTATTCTTAACCTTGGGGAAAATATGATTGTTTGGTGGAGAAGAAAGGTGCATGGTCCCCTTTCCCACATCTAGTATTGCTCCAAGGAGTTCTAATAGGGACCTTCCAAGTGTAATTTGTCCTTTTCCTGCACATTCAATGACAAGATAATAAGTAGAAATCATTTTCCCAAGGATATTTGTAAACACTCCTTCAGCTATTCTAGTAGGTAATATGGTAGCATTATTAGCAAGAGATATTTCTTTTCCTCCTTCAGTAAGACCCCAAAGATTCAAAGATTCATAAATATCTTTGGGCATAAGACAAAATTCAGACATGATATCACAGCGGGCTTGAAAAGTTTTAGTATTTATATCAATCTTTACTATGGGGAGCCACTTTGATGGTTCCGAATTTATTGGAACATAATTATGATGATCCCTAAGCGTATTACAGCAATCATTTAAGTTAGTAGTGCTAGTCTCAAGAGTGTTCAATCTAGCAAATATTCTTGCGAAAAAATATAAGTTTGGCTAGGCAAGTTGTAAGTAAGGATCAATTTCTTTATAGCATTTATAGCATCATCCTCATTATATTGGAGGAAATCTCCTCCCACAACAGCATCTAAAGCATATCTATAGCAAAGAGCAATTCCAAGGTAAAAACTGCTAAGGAACAAACTTTGAGTCATTTTACGCTCAGTTTTTCCATATAGATCAGAGATTCTAGACCAAGCTTCCTTAAAACTTTCCTCAATTCCTTGTTTAAAAGTGAAAATCATTTCCTCGGGTGACATAGTGATTGGAGCAAGGCTAGACATAGTGGCAAATTAAGATAGGAACTAATTTTTTTGTGTGTTTTCAATAAAGAAAGCAAACTTGTAAAACTATTTTTGTGTGTGTTTTTGATAAAGAAACAAGCAAACGAAACAAAAAGAAACTAAGAAAAACAAAAATAACAAAGTAAAGAGATTGGTTATGAGGTACTCCCCTTGTGAAGATGTCCTTTACTCCCTGACAACAGCGCCAGAAAAATGCTGGTGCGGTGTTGACGTGGGAGTTTCTTCTTCTTCGTTCCCCAGCAACGGCGCCAGAAAAATGCTTGATGGCTCAGTGTTGATGTAGAGCTCGTTGGGAACCCCAAGAGGAAGGTATGATGAGCACAGCAACAAGTTTCCCTCAGTTATGAAACCAAGGTTTAATTGAACCAGTAGGAGCAAGGAAACACCCCAAAGATGTTGTTAGCTGAACCTTGGCAGGGCGCACTACCGGTGCTAGTAGCAACGTGGAGACCTGCACAACACAACCACAGAACTTTGTCCCCAACTTGCGATGAGTTTGACAATCTCACTGTGTTTTGCTAAAAACAAAGGTTTAAACGTATCGAATGGAAGGAAGTAATAGTTTGCAGAAAGTAAACACAAAGTAGTAAACAGTTTATAGATTGTATGTAAAGAAAAGGACCGGGATCCATAGTTCACTAGAGGTGGCTCTCCTTAAGATAGATAATATGTTGGGTGAACAAATTATAGTGGGGCAATTGACAAACATCGAGAAAGCATACAAGCATGTACTAATCATCTTGACTCCTTTGAGACTTGATTGGGCATTACAACATTATACATAGACCGCCATCCAATTGCATCTATGACTAATAATCCACCTTCAGGTTATCATCCGAACCCCCTCCAGTATTAAGTTGCAAGCAACAGATTATTGCTTTACGAATTGCGTGTAAAGTAAACAATACGGTTGTTCTATGAACAAAGGATTGTTGTTTTCTCCCTAGTAGCAACAACACATCTAGTACCTTAGAGATTTATGTCACTTCCCCAGATTACCAGAGGCATGAACCCACTATCGAGCATAAATACTAACTCTTGGAGTTGCTAGCATCTACTTGGCCAAGATAGCTACTAACAACGGAAAGCATGCAAGATCTCAAATAACAAAGACATGATAGAATCAATAATCAATCTGAAATAGCATCTCAATATCCATCGGATCCCCGCAAACACAACATGCAAAATTACAAATAGATGATCTTGATCATGAACGGAGCTCACAAGATCTAGACATGAAAGCACAAAGGAGGAGAACCAGCCATCTAGCTACTACATGGATCCGTAGTCCAAGGATGAACTACTCACACATCACACCGGAGGCTTGCATGGTGATGAAGAAGGGCTTCAGGGTGAATTCCCCTCTCCGGCAGGGTGCCGGGAAGAGCTTCAGATCCCTCCCGATCTAGGGATGGAGATGATGGCGGCTACAGACTCTTTCGTGGATTTTTGATCGGGTCCTTAGGGTTTTCGTCCCGAGGGCATCTTATAGGCGGAAGGAGAGGCCGAGGGGGTGCCTGGGCTGGCCACACCACCCCCTGGCACGGCCAGGCCTGGCCCGCGCGGCCAGGTGGTGTGGTGGCCCCCTGGCTCCTCCCCGTCTCGTATTCTGGCATCTGATTACTTCCGGAAAAATAGGCACTTTGGATTTTGTCCCGTCCAATTTCGAGAATATTTATTTTGTGACTTTCCTGGAACCAAAAACAGCAGAAAACAGGCAGCTGGCACTATGGCTCTTGTTAATAGGTTAGTCCAAGAAATCATATGAAAAGTACTCCAAAGTTTGGACAAAACACAAGAAAGTAGATAAAACCAAGCATGGAACATCAAAAATTATAGATACATTTGCAATGTATCAGTGACCCAGCATACCTCTGCATGATGTAGTACACTATAGTCGTTGACATAACACCAATAAAACACCGTTCACTGGTATTACATCCCTCAGAGTGGTACAACAGAAACATAACAGGTCCAATACATGACTATAGATTACAACTCGACTCTTTACATAAGATCTAGAGAACACTCTAGGTTAAAGAGAGAGAAAGAAACTTCTTACAAGAAGAACTAGAAATAATAATTCAGAACTATCTGGCTAAAAAAACTAACATCTAAACTATCTGGCTTGCAATTGCTACTAATGTAATGCTCTACAGAAGTAGGTTTTATGGATAGAGTATCTACTCCTATCTAATCAGAACTTCGTCTTCGCTTCGGTTGATGAATATATTGATTTCATTAATTTTATTGAAGAACTTGAGTTGTCGATGATGGTTTCTTGAGCATAAGTTGGTGTTGACGTCGTCTTCAACGGCGAACCTAGCAAGGGTTAAGAAGGTACGGTTGAGTACGAGCGTACTCAGCAAGTTCACTAAAAAGGAGTGTATGATGCACTTTTTATTCTGAAAACTATGTCCGACGGCCTTCACAGGTTGACCAGAACTTTCATGGAGTTCCTTTTCTGCCGTGTTCGTAGCTCCTTCCCGGAACATGGAGTAACATGTCATAGTTCTTACACTCTGCAGAGGTGCGCTACTTTACCCATGAGAGACCTTAGCCTTGTTGCACATCCAAGTTGCAGGCTCGTCCACACTTCCTTAGTATGGGGCCCAGTCTAAGATCCAAGCCAATCACTGCCGTTCTCCGTGACCCCACATGAATACACGACCTACCCAAGAAGATATACCTCTGTTAACCCCCATATAGGCAAATATAACCCTGGCAACCCCTTGGAGACTCCAGTGAGCAGATCATGTCCCTAGCAACCCCCATATAGGCAGATATACCTCCGATAGCCCCTCACGGAAAGTCTAGACACCAATATCGCGGGGAACTAGGAGTCCCACCCATCTATTGAGTCCCCGCAAGGAAGCTACAGCCTCACGATAAGGGCATCCGTCCATGCGAAAGGAAGAAGATCCAGCTGACTTCTCTGTCCCATTCCAAATCTCATGGTTAACGCGTAATATACAACGCTAGAATCACTGGCAGCATTGGTTGTTAAGTCCTAGATATTATGTTCCTTTACCACTGGAACTGTATCAATAGATTATTACCATTTGGTAAATAATCCATAATCATATTATTATGAAAATAGTGTTTTCTGACCCTTTTGAAATGCAGGTGATGACAACATTTGAGTTACAAGCATTTGATAGAAAATAATCAAAGGACATGAGCAAGTGTGAACTTGACTTTTTTGATTGTAAGATTATGCAATCACGGTCTTCGAGATACTAGAAGATCCAAAATCTGGAAATAGCATCATTGGTCCGGTAAGGACTAATGTTTAAAGAAGCAAGATGCAATTATGCATAAGTAATGTAATGTAGTTTGATAAACGTGAATCCTTGGAATAATCGTATCTGATCTAGGGGTTGAAAGCTTGTGGTGATATCTTTAGAATGTGTTCCACTTTTATACCAGTTTCACACTTGTGCTTCTTGTTAAGGTTTGTGAGAGTATGTGAGACAATATGTAAATATAACAAGTAGCATACAATACTAAAGCACTCAAATGGGGCATAGTATCCAAAATATTTCTTAAGCAAGATTATTAATCAAATAGAGCCTTTATAGAAATGCTGAAGGATTATTTTAATGTTTCTTAAAAGAATAACCTTTTAGGAAAAGGTTACTTTACAAGGTAAAAGCATCTAACTGTTTAACATGCAAAGTATATAAGTGGAGTATAATAACATTCTAAGATTTAGGTGAATTGCTATCTGGTAATTATGATGGGACTTATTATGTTAAGTTGTTAAGAGTTAAAGGACTTATTATAAGATTGTTGTTTGAAGTGGCAAGATGAATAACTTTTGAAGAAAAGAATTCTTTTACAGGATTAAATAATTCTTATGGTTAATAGAATGTGATTGATGTTGTTTGCGTTTGCCCGAATTATTTGAGTTTGAGATGCCTTATGATTTGATTGAAACAGACAAAAGTTAACTATAAAACATAATTAAACTTTATACATTGTGCTTATAACTTTGTGGACCAAAGTTAACTTTAAAACATGAATAGACCTAGGGTGTGATGTTTTAAAGTATTAATAACTTTTAGGGTTTTCTATTTTCGTGCCCTCGGGTCCTTAGTTGTACTCAGTTTTCCCCAGCTCCTTAGTTTTTCCTCAGTTTTCCCCAAGTCCTTGTCTGAAACCACAGAAGGAGCTCGGACGGAAGGAATCCGTTAAGTTGACCGTTCCGTGCTGACGAGTGGGGTCGTGTCGTTTGTGGGGCCGCGTCGTGTGGGGCTGGTAGGAAGGGACCGCGTGGGATAGGACGAGACCGTGTTTGTGTGGCCGTAGCGTGTGGGGCCGTAGCGTGTGGAGCCGTGTGGGTCCGACACGTGGGCACGAGTGGTTTTTGTCTCTTTCGCCCAGATTAGCAGTTTTCAATGTACCTTTTTCCTCTCTCTCGCTCGATCTCATTCATATTTGATAGCCCAAATTGGTAGCAAATCTATAGCAGCTTCTCCTTCTGTTTTTTAACGCCATTCATTTCTTTATGCCTTCGTTTTTACCCAATCAGGTAGGAAATCTAGGGCACAAATCCAGATAAAATATAGGATAAGCTGCATACAGCAGCCAACATAGCATAGATATATTCACGACAGATCCAACAGTAGTACCGATAGATACAACATAAGCTACATTTTACATGAATTTAAGCTGCTCTACAGATGGAGCAGTCACATACAGAGAGTGCAGTAGGCACGTTCAACGCCTCCAGGTAGCGCCTATGACTCGCTTGGAGGTTGCGCAGGTGAATCCCAAGTGCTTTGTGTTTGGCCATGAACGCATGCACGTTCACGGTCGTTCCAACTCTAGCGCCGCATCTGCCAATGGATTCAGCATGGTTCACCAGGCAGTTGAAGTCGGTGGCGCGGAGCTTCCTGTTGTAGAAGGGGCACTTGTAAATGCCTTGAGCAAAGGAGCCATCGTAATGGCCGGACTGCAGCCTCCTGAGGATGTGACGAGTCTTGGTGTGGAAGGACTCGTCATCGCTGTCGACGTCGCTGCTCTGCACCTGTCACGTAGCACCAAAGATCGTGCAAAAAACACGGAGTCAATTGCAACGATGATGGAACAGAGAGTGAACAAAGATCATGCATGATAATATGGGCTCGAAAAAAGAGGTAGCCTCAGTTACATTGGACACACTTATATCCAGGATTTGAGTCAGTAAACCAAAGATCATGCACAACAAATTTGTACACACCAATTGTTTACTGACCAAACCCTGAATCAATTTGTGCCCAAATATTCATCATCATCGGCACAAATCTTAAACAAAAGCAAATCACAAACACTAATAACGCAAGATCTAACACAAAAGGATTGAACTAGGAACAGACGAACCCTAATAACGCAAGATCTAACACAAATGGATTGAACTAGGAACAGACGAACCCTAATAACGCGAGATCTAACACAAAAGGATTGAAATGGGATAAGAACAAGGGAGCAAAGGGTTACCTCCGGCTCATCGTCGACGATGCTGGTGTCGTAGGGGTTCTCCGGCGCGACGTACGACACTGGTTCGTACGGGTTCCAAGCGACGGGGGCCTGGACAGGGGCCTAGACGGTGGCGGCGGCCGATGCGCCGGCGGCTGATGCGCCGGCTGCTACGTTGGAAGCAGCAACAGGGGCCTGGACGGGGGCCGCGGCCGATGCGCCGACAATGGGCATCTCATTCTTCTCCATCGCCGGCGGTTTTCTTCGGGTTTTTTTCTTGGGCTCTTCGGTTGTGGAGAAGATGATGGGACAGGAGAGGCGGTTGTAGTGAGAACGTGCGTCGAGGGAGAGAAAAAGGGCTCTATAAAGACGAAGGTGGCATGTACCACAACACGCGTCCGCTATGCATGGCTACAGCGTGCACCGCGACACGAGTCTAACCCTGGGACATTTGGTGTACTCAGTTATAACCTCGGGCCTTATACAGAAATTTTATCTGTACTCAGTTTTCCCCTCGAGTACTTAGACTGGCAAGTGCAATATACTCAGTTTTACCCTCAAGTAGCTAGTCAACAGAGAGTCAACAAATGAGATTAACATAGCTAATTGAGTCATTTCATGCGCAAAAAAATCCAAAAAAATAAAAACATAGTGGCACCTACTCATGGAGTCTTCCTACGCAACCTGCCACCTAGAAAACCTTAACAAACATATATAAATCAAGTTTTACCACAAATTGCCATTTCTCAGAATCACTAGTGTAGCTATGAAGATGCATGGTTTTCCACTCAAACCCCTTTGCAAAACATCTTCCCCAAAAACATAGTTTGTCTAAATGATGCCATAATTGTCACACTCATGTATATTTGAATTGCAAATAATTTGATGTAGCCCAATATGAATTATATTGTACAAAACACGCATTTTTCATTTTGTAATTCTTTTGTTTGAATCCCTTAGTCTATTTACTATTTATGTGCCCTTGGATTCTTAGTACTACTAGGTTTTGCCCTCAAGTTCTGTCACAAATGTTCTCAGAAGCCCAAACTTATCCTGATTGGTTGAGCCGTTGTCACACGGATCGACTCCACGAACCGTTGATCAACTGATCTAACGGGAAGTATACCCCTCTCCGTCTCTTTGTGGCCACCCCTCTCTCTGTCTCTGTCGGTGGAGAGTGCCACCCCTCTATTTATGTGCAATAACGAGTTTGCCACATAATATAGTTTGCGGATTTCGGTGAATGCATTATTTGTCACCCTCTAACAATTATCAACTATCTTTAGCTTTCCTTTTCTTTTAGGGAATATAATTTGGGATATAGTTTTGGTAATTTGAAACGGCCCAAAAGTGGTATAATTTTGATATAAACATGAGGCATACATATTTGCGGATTTCGGTGAATGCATTATTGTCACCCCTCTAACAATTATCAACTATCTTTAGCTTTCCTTTTCTTTTAGGGAATATAGTTTTGGTAATTTGAAACGGCCCAAAAGTGGTATAATTTTGGTATAAACATGAGGCATACATATTTGCGGATTTCGGTGAATGCATTATTGTCACCCCTCTAACAATTATCAACTATCTTTAGCTTTCCTTTTCTTTTAGGGAATATAGTTGGGAATATAGTTTTGGTAATTTTGGTAGAAACATGAGACATACATATTTGGCATATTTGGGGGATTTCGGTGAATGGATTATTTGTCACCCCTCTAACAATTATCAACTTTCTTTAGCATTCTAATATAGTTGGTAATTTCGGTGAATGCACACACTAACTATGAAAACAACTACAAGTACATGTAACTGAATAATGGATTTGTAACAAGGTATCCCTTGTAACAACTTCTAGCGCCTGGTGAGCAATGATAAGAATCTGAGAAATTCGAGGGAATAACAAGAAAATCGAGAGAAATTCGAGGGAATAACAAGAAAATCGAGAGAAATTCGAGGGAATAACAAGAAAATCGAGAGAAAACAGAGAAATTGAAGCGAGATCTAACCTTATCCCCCTCTCTATATGGCATGCTCTCGCATGCAAGGAACTCACGTCCACGGTTGCCGTTGTCGTCCGTCTTACAGATCGACCACTTCAGAGGCTCCTGGCGTGGGCAGTCAGCGCATCTTGTCAAAGGCACGGGTTGTGGCGCCCCGCAAAAACCACTACTAGAAAATCGCGGTGTTTTTGTGCATTGCATCATCATGACCGTATGCTCATGTCATCATGCCACATTGCATTTGAGCATCGTCATGTCATCATACATTTGTTTGTCTAAAACTATTTTCGAAAAGACTGTTTTTGTTTTCAAAACGCCCCGTCTTTATTTTTAAATCAAAACCCGGGTCTCCGGAATATTTTATTTTTTCTACCAACGGTTTGCGAAAGCCTCGTTTTTAATAAATAAAATATTTAAATTATTTTGGGAGGTAGCCAGCCAGGCCCGAAAGCCCAGCCGGCCACCTCCAGATAAAAATCCTACCTACCCCAGAAAACACCCAAACCTTTTCTACCAAATACCCTACCCCTATTTTCCTACCCAGCCCCCTCCACCTCACCTGCACCAATCGGTGCTCGCCACCTCACCTAGTCAGCCACCACACCGCTGCCACCTCACCCCAACTCTCTCAACTTCCCTCACACACCTGCACCCATCGCGCGCGCGCTCGCTTGCAACAACAGCAGCAGTGCTGCACGCCACCAGACCCCCTCCCTGGCCCACCGACCTGTTCCTCCCTAGCCCCACCAACCCGCCGCCACCTCCCTGCTGCTGTGCGCATGCTTGTGCTAGCCACGTAGCGACCGAGCCGCTCGACCCAGCCCCGTCCCTGCCATGCTCGCGCTCACCCGCGTGGCACGCACAAAAACGGCCCGACACGGCGCGCTTCCCCGCGCGCGAGGCACCCCACCAGACGCGTACGCCGCGTCTGCCTCCACCTACCACGCAGCCCCGGCCCCACCCTACCGCGTGAACCGCGCGTCACCTGCCCCACGCGGCCTCGATCCCCGTCGACGCACGCGTTCGCCCCCAAGCTCCTCGATCCCCGCCGCCGGGCCACCTTCCCTCCCATCTCCGGCGCCTCCACCTCTGCCCTCTCCTTCCTCCTCTGGCCTCCCCACGAGCGCGCGCCCCGCTTCCCCAGGCTCTCTGCCGCCGGCGAGCCGCCTCCCCGCGTCCTCCGCCACAGGGCTCCGCCGCCCCTCTGCCCTACCTCCTCCTTCGCCGCGGGCCCCTCTCCACCATGGCTGCCGTCGTCGGCCTCCGTCCCCTCCCCGTCACCTGCAGGGGATCGGGCTCCCTTCTCCTCCATCTGCACCCCGCCGTTCCGCCGCCTGACCTGGCTCTAGCCGCGGGTCGCCGTTCCCTATTCGCCGCCGCCCTGGCCTTCTACTCGCGGACAACCCCGCCCGCGCTCGTCGTCGGAGCCTCAAGCTCGCCTGCACCCTGGGCTCCTACGCCGGTGCTCTGCCCCGCCCCGCATCGCCTCCATCTCTCGAGCCGCCGCCGGCCGACTTCCGCAGTGACACGGTGCCGCTGCCCCGAGGTCGGGGTCCTCTGCAAGCTCCCCGTTGGTCCCTGTGTCGGTTGCCTTAGATGATGTGTCCGTGGTGTTGCTGTAAGGCAAAGCTCCGATACATCGTGCTTCAGTGTGTTTGCTGCGAGCGTCAAGGACTTCTCCGTGAAACCGTGTCGTCATCGAGGTCGACAGACCAACCCCAAGCGCCGCACCGACCCGAGACTTCCGTGGCGACAAGAACGACTAGTCAAGCACGATTTTGATGATGACGCTACAAGAGGCGACCCACCTCGGAAAGATCTACCCCGACGAACAAGTGGCATTGGCCCTTCATCACGGACGTCAAGATCTACTTCCAAACGCGTTGACCGATGATTGAGATGGCACACCAAGGACTTCATCCCGGTACGACAAGTACTTCGTCATGGATACGATTGAAGCAACCCTGAACCCCGGTGCGGCAAGTACTCCTTCCCGGACGCCAAGGTCGTCGACACGGATACGCCAAGTACTTCCTCGAGGACGCCTAGTTCTTCACCCCGAACGCCAAGACCGACCGTTACGTAGACCCGACAAGATCGTCCCCAACCCGCCAAGTTCGCCTACCCGGACACCGTGCGACAAGATCTACTTCCCGGTACGCGGACCCGACAAGACCTTCGCGATGACAAGATCGCCACCGACCCGGGCGAATCCGATGCGCCCCCGACGCCAAACCAAGTCCTTCTTCCCGGATGAGACAAGATCTACTTCCGTTGATCTGTACCCCAGATCCGATCCCTGTCGAACCCCAAACCCCTCGGAGCCCAAGTTCGCCGAACCCTAAATGTGATTCCCTATCTGAGACCCCCATTATTTTTATAATATGACATTATCGACTGTCGCATATTAAATTGTTCATCTCGCATGCATATCATAAACATGGCGATTCTTCTGTCGTAGTATTAAATATTGCATCCGGTGTCTCTTCTAGTGTTTGCTTCTTCGCGGACTAGACCGATGAGTGGATGCGAGTATCGACAAGTTCTTCGGGTATGAACCTTCGGCAGTGTTTTCCCAGGCGAGCATCTCTCCCCCTTTCTACCTTTTTTGCTTTTATAGTCTTTATTTCCTCATGCTGATCTATTGCTATCCGGGTCGCGATGCTTTAGTTTCCGTGCCCAGTTATATCCCGTGCAGCCCCTATATTTCCTTGGACACATCCTATTACCCGTGTTTGGTAGATAGCTGGCCTTGCGAGTCGTAGTTGCTTGCTCATGTGCGATCTCGTGTTGTCAAGTACCACAGTTG
Organism: Avena eriantha; assembly: GCA_910589775.1. NCBI lineage: Eukaryota > Viridiplantae > Streptophyta > Magnoliopsida > Poales > Poaceae > Avena > Avena eriantha. The sequence goes on along the minus strand of OU342744.1, from coordinate 78,272,087 downwards.
TTGAAATGCTGGCAGATGTTTAATGGTGGAGATGCTTATTGGTGGAGATGATCATGACTTTAATTACAACCATTAAAATGCTAGATATAACTAATGCAGAGGCATCGGTGGGCAATAGTTGTTATTTGGTTCTTCGACGCTCACTTGTGTCCTGTAGGACCCCGAGTACTTGATACCTGTTCCTTGACTATTCGCACTATCCACATCCGGGAGGCCTTATGGACCCCCCTGAGCCAGAGCTTGATTCATTTCTATTTCTTGGGGCCACAAAGTAGTTTGGGGCTTTATTACTATCCTGTACCTATGCCATGTTACCGCTTTATTTAAGATTGTGCGTGGAGCACTTGTACTGTTTTGGATCGCGCCACGTTTTCGCGGTATCGACAAGCCCAGTCACATTTTTGGGTTCCCAGTCGTTTACAGCCATCGTCGCAAACCCTGGGTCCGTTCCGGAGCCGGCCAACTTCGTTGCGGGTAGCTTAGTGGGGTGCCCCCTGAAATATTTATGAGTCCCGTGATCGCTTTGTCGTGAATGCCTCGTTGGGTTTTGAGTTGGTTTTTCCGAGGTTGGTCGAGTGTGTGTTGCTATTTGTGCACCCCTGCAGGGTAAAACTTTCTGAAAGCCGTGTCCGTGGTTATGGACGACTTGGAGCACAGTATCTCGATCATAGACAAGCATAACTAAAGTAGTGCTATAAATTTGACTTAATATGTGACTAGTAATCAACTCAAGTATAACGGAATGGATATTAAAAATGCCAACAGCTGGTGGATCTGGATTATTGTGTGACATACTATACCTGCCTAGTAAGTATTGCAACTCCAATGGAATGTGATAAAAGTGCCAACAATTGCTGGGTTTTGGGATTCCTCAGGACAATTATATCTGACTAGTAAATGTTCCAACTACCACGGATTGATTAATTAAAATTGCCCACTACTTATGCTATCAGGATGACTCATGCTATACATCTGACTAGTAAATGCTGCAACTATAATGGAATGAGTAAAACTTCCAACTGTGTGAGTTCCTCGGTTTGACTTCCTCGTTTGGTCTCGAGGGGGGGAATGCCAGGATGGGTTTGTTTGGGGTTAGCTTCAGGTTGGATCCGAATAGGTCCTTCTTATCCCTCTCGGATAACCGCCAGTTGTATCGAGTCTCTTTAGGTTGTTTAGTGCCGCTGCGCTGCCGCATCAGCCCACCATACCTATGTAGGCGAGAGCCGCTGAATTCTAGCCTCGCCGTGTACTGGCCTCAGTACTGACGCTCCTCTTTTTCCTTTGCCCTTTGTCGGCACCCCTTTTGTTTTAGCAGGATTGATATCGCCGTCGTTAGCAGGGTTACCCTTCCGGCTTGGCCTGGGCAGGGTTATGGACGCCATTGGTTATTCTTCAGGGCTCTTAGCCCCATTTGCATCTTGTCCGTAGTCGGACGCTCTATCGTTTTCAAGGTGATCTGGATCTTTGTATGGTATATCTGTATTCTTGACTCAGGGAGTCACTGTTGTATATATATCTGTTCTGTGGGTCCCATCGAGGACTGTTGTGTAATCTTATTACTTCATTTTCCACCCGCACGAAAGTGCCTGGTGGGCGTCCTTGAATCGTTTCTATGCGGGTTTGGCGGAAAGCGCTAAAACTTGCATAGGGCCGATTAGAGGGTGTTACACAGGTCCATACTGCGGTCATGAAGAACGGGAGGTCAAAGAGAAACTAGACAGCACCCGCCTGCCGGAGAAGGGCTGCCGCTGGCGGAGAAGAAGAACAATGGGGCGCGGGGAAAGAAAGGGGAAGCAATGGAACGGGCATGGGCGCGGGGAAAGAAAGGGGAAGCAATGGCACGGGCACGGGCGCGGGGCTGGCTCGGGCTCCCATTTTGCAACGGTCACCTGGGTAAGCTGTGGGTCCGGCGCGCTAACGTGGACAAGTTGTGGGTCCCACGATGATCTGGATAAGTGGAGACGTGTCCACTGCGGGGCACCAACAGTGGCCCCACTTGCCAGCACCAACCAACATCAACTAAACGGGAATCCTCCGTCCCAGCTCCTTCTACGGGTTTCAGACAAGGGATTGGGGGAAAACTGAGAAAAACTAAGGAGCTGGGGAAAACTGAGTACAACTAAGGACCCGAGGGCACGAAAATAGAAAACCCTAACTTTTAAGCTTTGTAATAAGCATGTTTAAGACTATGAGATCATTCACTTTCAGTTTAAGTGAGTGACTAGTCTAAATATAATTTGTTATTATGAATATAATTTATGTTTTAAGGAAAATAAATTTAGATGATCTTTCATAATCTATTAAATTTTGAAATCATGAATAGTTAAGAGATAAATAACATTCATTTTTATTATAAGTGAAGGATGATTAAAATTTATTCAAATTGTTGGTTTATCTTGGAGTTATCGTTTTAAAGAGTTTTCTCAATGTTAATAGTTTATTTTTAAGTATTATTATAGACTTAAGTTATGGTTTTGGAAGTAGTATTTAAATGTACAATATTTAGGGTTTTATATAAATTTGTGATTGTTTATTATTTAAGAATGTTTTTAAAGAATTTACCAACTAGATAATAAATAAGGATTTATTTCTTAATAACCTTAAAATGTGTTGGAATGATATAATTAGTATTTTTTTAGTAAAACATACTTACTTAAGATCTTAGAAGTGAATTTTATTTAATTTTAGGTGTTATCCTTATTTTTATAAAATTGCACAAAGGATTATATCTTTAAATATTTGCTTCAAGTTTTATTTGTAAACAAATTAAGTTAGTATTTTTTATAAAATAGTAGATTTATTTTCATATGCAAAAATGATTTTTATTCATTTTTAGGACATTTCCTTAATTTATGAAATATCACTTAGACTTTAGTGTTGTTAACATTTATTTGCATTTTATTTAGCTTAAATAAGTAGAGTTATATTTTTCCTAGGTAGATATTATTTTTGTGATCATTTCAATATGTCATATGTATTTTTACGAGTTTTATTTTTCTTCTAGGGCTAAATTAAGTTTAGGGGTATTTTGGTAATTTCCATACTTTTATTTTCCTTTGTTAATTTATTCTTGGATCAGCCCAACCCGGCCCATCTGGCCTACCTAGCCCAATTGGCTTGGTTCAACCCTGACCCTTAGGGTCAAGCAAGCCCATCCGGCCCCTCTCTCTCCCGAGCACCCCTCTCCTCTTATCCTTGACGCCTCCTTGGCGACGCCATGGCGATGTTGCCGTTGCCCAGCCAATTCCAACTGCACGGCTCGTTGCGGTCGCCGCTACTGGTCGTAGCCACTCCACCACTCCTCGCTGCTTCTTCCTATCCAGCTTGATTCGATTAATATACCCTCACGCTCTTGACCTCGACCCACAAACCCTAATTTCCCCTTCTGCTCAAACACCGGCGGGATGGCGGGGCTCGACCGCAACCCCGGTGACTCCCACGGTGGTGTGGGCATTTGGTGTTGGCGGTGTGGTCTGGTGGTGTGGCTTGGTGCAGGTTGCAGCACCGCCGTCGCTCCCTGTGCCACCATGCCACCGAGCCCTTTATTCTCTATCGCCAGTCTGCTTCCTCTACTCACGCTTACGCGAGGACTCCGGGTACATTCTTACTTCTCCTCTTTCTTACTCTCTGTCCCTTCTATCTGCTATGTCCCTGGCTGAGGTTGTGAACCCTATCTAGGTTTGCTCTCATTTCAGAATTCTCCCTTACTTGTTACTATCAGAGAAGGTATTGTTCATAAGAATAGTACAAACTGGCTTGTAACTTATTCATATGAATAATCGTCTCGCCAAAAGACACACATGCATGGATTACAAATTTATATTCAAGTCCACTAATCCAAATGATAACTTTGAGGAAAGTGGTGATGTTGGCCATTAATTGTTTTGCTTGCCGTCATCAAGCCACATTGTCTCAAATCCAGCAATTCTCAAGCAGATCATCCTGTTTTCACAAAATGGGAAAAGTATCAAATACTTTGCGAACTGCAACGAGTTTTGCAAGAATCACATTTATAATTTGTATATCTTACATATACCTTTTCACCCATGACCTCCATTTGCAATCAAGCCCTTCTAAGAGTTCTCAACTCTTAATGCAAGATCGCTAAGTGTTTTTGCAAACAATCCGGAGTCATCGGATTATCTCCTAATGGTTATTGTGTCAAGAAGAGAAGATCACCTTTTTCGAGGATATCCCTCAGGCGTGGGTATTAATCTATGAAGTTGGACCCTTTTGCTAAGTTCCAAATCAAGCAATATATTCCCATGGTCGCAAAGGACCTCAATGGGATAGGCTAAGATCTACTAAGATATTTGCAAATAGACATCTAGACTAAGTTTATAATAAGAGATCAATTTATAATTGGTCTCCACTAAAACGGTCATCTCCTGGACGATTTTAGTGATCGCATGATCCCTATCCTCTGCACCTCCCCCGTGTTACACAACCATCAGTGCATTATCAAAGGTAGACATTCACTAATGCCAATCACATCTTCCATGTGACTCATGCTCGATCTTTCGATCTCTTGTGTTCCGAGGCCATGCTTCTGTGGCATGCTAGGCTTGCCAAATCTAACTTGTGTGTATTCGTTGTGCAACATGGCTTATACCCACTGTATGCGAACGTAGATATGTCTGACACCCAGTCCTGTAACCCTGGATCGCCTCATACCGAAGAACTTTCTTGGTGGTGCACACACAAGGGGAACACGGAACATTGGAATTCAATAGGGATTATCTTATTTGCTACCGTTGAGTATCTAAATACTAGCACACAATAAGATGTAAAAACTAGTATCAACATCATATGTATAATGTGATATAATATGGTATTTTTTGCGCCTTGATCTCCATCGAGTGCTCCGGCATGATCTCCATCTTGCCCTTGGTTTGACGCCAAGTCCACGACGCCTCCACCAGGTCGTTCATCGGAACAATGACTATCACTATACTACTTAGTAACAGAAAAGTAAACTACTTTACCTTTGTAACGACCAATGCCATATCATAATCACATGCCCCCCTGCAAAATAAAGTTAGACGCCTCTACTTTATCTATTGCAAGTTTTATGTGGTTGTTAGGGCTTTCGCACTAGAACCGTTTTTAAACTACAAACTTTCCAACCAGAACATGGATCCGACAGTTGTCTCTACTACACCCCTTTCGGGGCCCTCCATTGTAAATGCTATATCAACCATTGAATGAGAGACAGACACCCGCTAGCCACTTATACGGTACAAGCCGTATGTTGAGCGTGGAACCAGTCTTGCGTACGAATACGCGTAAGGTCGGTCCGGGCCGCTTCATCAAACAATACCGCGATATAAACAAGTACACGTTAGAGGGTAACAACTAAGGGATCAATGCCCGCACAAAACTTGTGCGTACTAGCCATACAACACTCCTACGCATAGATCGGCTCTGATACCACTGTTGGGGATCGGTGCGGAAAACAAAAAATTTCCTACAATGTAACCCTAGAAATTGCCTAGGATCTATCTATGTAGTAATATGGTAACGGCCGGAGCGTAGAGAATACATACCCTTGTAGACCGTACACAGTTAACGTTCCGCGGGGAACATGGTTGAAGTAGTCGTACTCGTAGTCGACCTCAAGGTCGCGAAGCTCCTCGCAGGTCACCCTTGCTCCTTCGTCATCTTCATCGTGCAATAGCTCCGGCTCACGACATTCAAGCGCCCCAAGTGTTGCACCTCGTGTCTTCATACACATCCGGTGCACGATGAGACCTCTGGCTCCCCAATCCCGCCGGGAGTGCGGAAGTTGATATCCGGGTAGGAATCCCTGCAGCGCAACGACATACTGTATGTGTGCCTCGATCGCACAACCCAGACTTGGGGCCATGGTCACAAGGTATACAGAGAGGGAGGAGGAGAAAGTCAACCAAAGGACTTCTACAATTGTTGGTGTGTTCAATCCACCCATGGGCACCCCTTTATATAGGCGGAGGGGGTGTGCCCTCCCCATTAGGTTAGCCATGTGGGACTCATAGTTAAAGGAAAAATACAGATATTTTCGTCCTAGCCGAATGGGCCAAAAGAACTCAGCCCAATAGACAAATAGAAAATAAACATCAAAAAGAAAAAGGGGCAGCCAGCCTGGGCTCAGCCGACCGGGTGGGCCGACCTGCCCCCCGCGGCCCAGCGAGCTGGCAGCAGCCAACGCTGCAGCGGCCGGGTGGGCCGGTGCCCTCCCGCGGCCTAGCACCCCGCCCCCGACGCCATCTCCCCGTGCGCCCACGTGGGCCGGGTCGAGCAGGCCCAGGTGGCGGCTGGCAGTTGTGGCTCGCCCCCGCGCGGCGCCCTTTATCTGCTGCCTGTGAGCGAGCGTGGCCCAGCTATTTGCCGCCCAGTGCGGCGGCTGTTATCCGCCGCCCACTTTGGGCTGGCTGTTTTTTTTTCCTTTTATTTTTCTACAGCTTTTATTCTAGGCCTTTTCCCTCCGGAATTTGGCCTAATATAAAAGTTGACTTTATAAATCTTAACTTAAATATTATTTAGAATATATTAATTCATAATTAACATATAATAAATATATATTTAAATTCCCATTTATCCGAAAACACTTTTCCGGTCTTTTCCTTTATTCTTTCTCCGAACAACTTTGGATCTCTCCGTGGAACGATTCCAGCTTTCTCTCTTTCTCTACTGTGATTCCATCTTACGAATGATCGCTCTCATCGTACCCTTAAGTGTATCCTCTCACGGCTCGGGAATGCTTTAGACATGATCTAAATCAATGATTAACAGAGGGACGAGGGATGTCCATGTGACCCCTATGCATTCCTGATGACAATGTCGTTGGAACCATCTAAATGTAGCATCCTCTTCCTTTTGTTTCTCGATACAATTTGTCCGAGATCCGATCATTGGTATCCCATACCTTGTTCAATCTCGTTCACAACAAGTTCTGTTTTCTTGTTACCGTGATATTACATCCCCGTGACCTAGTTACATGTTGCAACATTTATGGATGTAATCTCACCAAGCCGGCCGTATGTATCTTTACCCGTCATTTGGGTGAACAAATCCCAGTCTTGTAGTCACATGTCATCTACTATTCCTTCGGAATACCCAACGTACACCTTTATGTCCACCGTATTACCAGATGACGGTTGATGCAATCTAAGAAGCCTAGGGAAAGAGTGAGTAATATGAGCTCACGGTCTAAAGAGAAGGAGTCTAGGTATAGCTGTTGCAACAATGAACTATATGACTTGATCGTGTTGCAATCCTTCGAGGAATGTCCAACCACATCATTCTCCAATGATATGATCTCGTTGTTAGTCGGCATAAATGCTCATGATCTTGAAACCCAGATCATCTTCGTGACCAACGAACTAGTATAAATAGAGGCTACTAGGGACTTGGTTGTTTCATACCACACCTGTACCAATGTTTCTACTTGGCACAGTTTTAGCACAATATGAAACTATTATAAACTAATTTGAGATATGACAATAAAAACCTATTTATTATTTGCCTCTAGGGCATATCTCCTTCAAGCATAACATGCCATATCCACTTCCACCACACTCCACACCAACACTAGTTCATCTCAAACAGACACTATTTCCACCACATCCACATCATTAGGAACAACACCAGATATCACCAATAGAGATCGCCACCATGATCACTTAAAGAAGCCAGGAAACAAGTCAAGATAGAAGTTGGAGGAGGAGGCAAGGAGCAAGCTAATCTCTACAACTGATTAAGATCAGTAGTATAACCACAAGTACTGGTAGGAGCTTATCAAGGAATATCACAAGCAGAAGCAAGCAAGCACTAGAGCTGATCAAGATCACCAATAGGAAGCTAACAACATCACAATATTAGGTTGAGCACACCAAAGTGTCTTTTCTTATCAGTTCTAGCATAAGCATACATAGTAGCCATCCAACCAGGAAAAAATAGGGAAAATGATCCCTTAGTTAGCATAGAGGTGCTATACTAGTTCATCACTGAGCTTTAAGACATAAATCTACATCTGTTATTTATAAAATTTAGGCCTCAGCTTTCACGTCTCAGGCATGGGACTAAATCACAACTAGAAGCAGCATACTAACATATCATGTTGTCTGGCTATTGTTGTGCACACTGTAGGAAATGGAGGCCCCACATCAGCAGCTCAGTACAACAAATGCCACTAGGGCCAACACTTACATGAGCCAAGCATATAAAAAAGCGCCAAGCAGCCACTTGGCACTAAAATGACCAAGCAAACTCACATAGTCCTCAATTGTGCATCCACTTGGATGTGCATTCCCCACTTGCTTCAAACTCCCACTCCAACGGCTACAACACAACTTGGTCATATCATACTAGCCATGGAGAGATCTCATTGTGTGGCTTGATATTGGGGAAATGATCCGATGAAATTGGTCCTTAATTATTTGCTAATACTTCTTTCCGGTTTGATCATTTCCTGTCACTACATCTATTGACACCATCTCCATGCCTTCACCAACGCAATATCTTCAACTTCGGTGTAATTGGTGGTTCTCTTTGATTTACCATTTGCAACTAAAGCATCGAACATTTCCTCACCCACCTCTTGCAACTCGTCGACATCGAACTCTTATTGAAAACCGTTGAGTGGTTCACTCCCTATGCCCACCTACTTTTCCTCCAAAATATTCACATGTGAAGTAGGAACCGAGTGCAAATCGAAGCTACAAAGTTGAAATACATAAAACATGACCATTCCCATCTAATTTGAGACACAATACCAGAGGAAGGGGTACAATTCATATCTTAATGAGGAGGATTGGCTGTAATCATGCGTCTGTGGCATCAGTGGAGTAGGCTTCGGTGTCTGGGCCAATGGAGGACCGGAATCCGTTGGTGGGGTATGGGTATGAGTGCGGTTGCGAGCCGCCGATGGTGTCGACTTCTCAGCGCTCTTCTTTTTGTCGAGCCCGTGGCCAGGCCAAAGGGGGAAGGTCAGAGGAGGTGGCCGCAAGCGAGTCAGCTCCATTCACGACGCGCTTTCCCTAACACTTATGTTTTGGCGTGGTGGCCTTCGCAGCGGTAGGTGCGACGACGTAACTGGTGGTGGGAGACACACCGATGACATGCGACACCGATTGGGGTTGTGCGAGTCGGGGAACGACAGCCGAAGGGAGCTGAGGGTCCATGGCGATGACATCGCAATAGGGAAAACGACAGATGATGCAGGAGCAAGGAGATCGACCAGGTGAGCAATAGGGTGGCTGAAATGTCCCTCCCGCCAAGTGCTACGCGAGGATATGGGAAACCAGATATGTAGCCCTTGGTACCGCGTATATGTGGATTTTGAAGTGGGAAATGCGGTTTACCTGAAAAATATTTATAAATCGGTCAAATTTTGGGTATCTGCTCGCACTTTTTTGGGTTCCAAACTAGAGTCGTGCTGGCTCGGCAAGCCGTACAAGCCCGAGCCGTGAGCCCAATTCCTAGGAAATGATCTGTGCTAAGCCGAGGCTTGCTCGGCGCGACATTTCAGAGAGCCACGAGCCGGCCCGGCTCGATTCCATTCCAGATTCCACCGTCGGACGCTCGTGTGTGACCACAAATCTTTCCACCCCTCCCCCAAATTTCAAAACCCCCTCCCTTTCTGCTCCGGAGTTTTCGGGGGAAAGTTTGAAACCCCAAGGCGCTGAGGGCGCGGCTACCGGGCGACGCGACGCCGGCGAGGGGCGGCGAAGGTGAGGTTCTCTCTCTCTCGACCAGCCTACCAGATCCACATGAACCCCTCCATTCCTCCTCTCGATCGCTCCCGCGCCGTTTCTATTTCCCGGTGTCTGATGGCCTCGTCTCCTCTTCGTCCTTGGGTCAGCTTGGCTTGGACGGCGCGGCGTGGGGAGGAGTTCCTTGCGGACCACTCGCCACGGTTCGTTGTAGATTCACCGGAGGCCTCCCCGCAGTAGGGACGAACTGACACCGGGTTCTTAAAACTAGGTACCGACTCCCGATTCCCCCCCTTGGATTGGCTCGGTTCGTACAATTTGGTTGGTTCCCCAGCGCGAGGTTTTAGGGTTGAGGGGTTGGAATTGGATCCTCGCCCCTGCATTTGTTAACCGATATGTTATAATTTCAACTCGATTTTGCACGCTTGCTGTGGCAAACATTTGTCCAGGACATCTGAATCCGCTGGGTTGTGCTGGGTTTGCATCGGTTGCTATCAGATCCATGCTTCCTCCATGGATCTCTTTGTTGTAATGCCTTTTTGTTTTGAACATGGTTGCAGCTGTTACGTTCACTAACCTGATACATGTGTTTAGAAGGGGCTGCTCGTAGTATTTCTCCAAGTAGGCTGATTCGACCTGCTAGGTATTCTATCAGTGCCTGCAGTCTGTACTGCATTTTCCCACCTAAAATCAGGTTATGGTCTTTGGTATTCTGTAATTTCAGTCACCTTAGAAATTAAGAGTTGGCATATAAGTTACACTTGGCAAGAATTTTATTGCAGTTCTGTGTTACTCTTCATTTCTAAATTCTCTCCCAGGCATGGCTCATAGCCTGACATTCTGTATTTCCTTAGATGGCTTTGTTAAATGATACACCTCCTACTTTTATTTGGTCATATATTTAAGGATCAATATTTCACTAGTACTCCTTGATGCAAAGACCTTTACCTTTTCCCCTGAATCCACCCCTCCCCTTCCTTTGCTCATATGCGGCCATTTTTTTCGTACAGCAATGTTTCTAGGTGATGCATGTTTGCAAGTATTCTATTTAGATATCTGTGAAGCTTATTTGATCTTAAAAGATGCTTTTACATTGGTGGAACTTTCTCTAATACACGCTTATTCTCTTGTCTATCAGCTTCAGTTCAAGTTAATTTGGTATATTATCATTACAGAAGCTGTAGCAATGGAAGTCGAGCGGCCGAACACCCAGAAAGTAAGTAACAATTCCTGTGCTTAATTGTAGGATGTGCTTCCTGTTTCAGGTTCAGCTGTTCTTTCATACTAGTATTTAACAACTCATGCACTATCATGTGTCTAGGCTACATCAAGTGATTACTGGAGTTTGGCCAGCAACCAGTATCCATCTGGTAAATTTCCTAAGGTCTCAATTGGCATCTCAATTTCAAGGGCAGGTTCTGTATCAAGAGGCAGAGATGCTGCTACTGCCCCTGCATTCGAGAGGAACTTGTCTCAGGCAACTGATGGAAGATCTAGACCCCCTAAAGGTTGTAATGCTTCACTCCGGGTCTCACAAGAAGCTGCAAACCATGGTGGATCTGCTACAGAGGCACCTGAAGCCGTCCCTGTTAAGCTTTCTCCATCACAACCTGATGATCATGCACGTGAGCAGACAGGAACCTTTTCCTTTGGAACAAGAAAAGAACAAGGGGGCCAGCTTGACCAACTAGGAAAGACACCCTTTGTGAGCTCACAAGGAAAGCGTCCAGTGGAATCTGCAGAAAAAACCAAGCCCAACAGCGAAGTGCTCAGGATGAAGCTGTGGGAAGTCCTTGGTGGTACTCTGCAAACCAAGCAGGATGTTGCTTCACCAAACCCTGAAGACATTGAGACACCTGACCAACCTAAAAGACAAACCGCCAATGACCCATCTTCAGGGAACAAGAAGGTTTCCATGTCACCTCTTCCTGATAATATCAAGACACCTGATCTGCTCAACTGCCAAACAGCTAGCTATACAAAGAATAAACCATCCTCTGATCCAATTGAGTCAGATTCTGATACTCCACAAGTACAAACAAGGCCTGTTACTCGCACCCTGGGACGCAAGAAAGCACCAGCAGCCTCCAAGCAGCAGGATAAGAGCCAGAGTGCAAAGAAACCACTGTCTACTTCACGTTCTGCACCCAACCAGAAAACACTGGACAATGTGTTTGTTTTCAATGAGAAACGCACACCCAAAACAGTGGGGAACTCTGCCTGCTTGAGAAATCTTAGAAGCTCGAATAGGAAGGCTAAAGTAGAGGTTAAGAAGATCCATTGTTCTGACAGGATATCTAACAAGACCACACAAGATGATGATAGGGAGGGGCAGCTACCTACTAGAGATGCACCATCAGAAAATAAGGGAGAGAAAACCGCCTCCTTTTCTTCGTTGTCCCGAACTGGAAAAACTGCCGAGAGCCGTTCTAGAAGCCCTACAAGGGAGAAACCGTTGAAGGGAATGGCTAAAGTTGGGCTAAGGAAGATGCAATTTTCAGAAAAGTTGCTAGCCACGACACTGAAGGAGGGTGATGACAAGGTCTCTTCTCATAATACTTTATCAAAGAGCAAGGGAAATTATTCTTCATCACTGCACCGGAAGGAGAATGCTAATTCCAACAAATCTTCAGACAGAAGCCCTCAGGCACAAACAGCAGCTGGAAATAATTTTAACTTGCCACTGTCTGGTGCTGCTAGTCCATCACCTGAGCCAAAAACGTACCCATGGGATCATGAGGCAAGTCCCCAGATAAATGGTAAACTTGGAGAAAAGTTTGTCAGTCCACCACCTGAACCAAAAACTTACCCATGGGATCATGAGGCAAGTCCCCAGATAAATGGTAAACTTGGAGAAAAGTTTGTCAGTCCACCACCTGAACCAAAAACTTACCCATGGGATCATGAGGCAAGTCCCCAGATAAATGGTAAGCTTGGAGAGAAGTTTGCCAGTCCATTGGCAGACAGATTCAGAGACATGCGAGATGACTGTGCAAGTCCTACTTTTGCAAATAATGTAAATGGCTACCACCAAGGAAGTAAAATGCTAGATGATGACACATACAGCCCCAAATATCCAAGAAGTGTGAACAGGTCAAGATCAGGTTCCTATGCTTTGGATCCAGGGTCTGAGCCATCGGTAGGCTTCAAATCTCTAAAGCATTTCCCAGCCTTAGGAAATTTACTTTACTTATACTCTGTAACAGATTATTAACAGAATAACTCTATCTGTTTGTCACTCATTAGTGAATTATTTATTTACAGGATGAAATGGATAAAACTGGTGAGTTACCTAGCAGTGAATCTCCTAATTCCCCAGAAGAAAGATATAACAAAAAGCAACGATTTACTTCACCCATTGTACCAACTGAGAATGAAGGGGCTCAAATTTCTATTCCAAGCTTTCAGAAAGGTCTGAATACCAACATTGCAATATTCCATGCACTTCATACTTTATACAGACAAAACAATAGATTTCTAGAGTATATTTGTTCCTTTTGGATTTAGTGCTACATTTATAGAACCAAAGGTGACTGTTACTTTTCAAAGTGCTACTCCTGTTCCACACTAGGACAATACTCGTTTAGAACACATTCTTCTCCATGTATGCATATATAAATTGAATGATTTCTCTATGTATCCATTACCAGTTAAGTATTGGTAGACCTGCCATCCTTTCCTTGTAAAAAAGAAGGTTAAACATTAGCAGTCAGAGCTTCCAATAGTGCTACTGTTGCATCAGCTGTATTTGAATTAACTTTCATAGCATCATTATCAGAGCCTCTAGTAGTCCTACTGTGGCTTTAGGGTTAAGGCTCTCCAAACACATTATAGTGTCTTGCTGGTATGCTAGCAACTACACCCATTACTTATTATATGTATGAATTGCCTGCTCATGAAAGTCATTCAGATACAGAGAAAACATGTGGCATGTTTTTTCATGTGCATGCATGCTACTTCAAATGTGTTTCATCAGTACTGTTTGCTAATTGCTTGAGTTAGTTATCTGAACACTTTTTTCTAGTAAACAAGTGACATGATTGAAGCTCTTCCCATTACATTTCATTTAAGATGTGTAAATTACAGTATGTCATATATCCAAAATTTTGCGTTGCGTTACTGATTTCATTGGTTCTTCGTCTGCAGGATATAAATCCCGCAAATGGCTTTCAGGCATCGACAGCCCTAGTAAATCTTGTCATGATAATCTGGATATGAAGTCACATCTAAAAGAGGGTAAAAGAGGCAAAAGGCGCTTACCTTCGCCTATTCCTTTTGCCACTTCTGGTAAAGTCGGTTACCTTATTGCGTTGATTTAAAGGTTGCAGTTCATCACTAATGTGTCCTTACTAATTTATTCAGGAACACAAGAAATTACAATGTCAGACAAAGAACCAGTACAATGTCCAGATGACTATGTAACCAGGTTCGTCTTAGGTTTTATTAATAAATACATAGCTGATATTCCTTGTTGGCCCAATTTAATTTCTCGATTGCAACCAGGGATTTTGATCAGTTACTGGTGGTGCTGGGAAGGTTCCAAACCAAGATCAAGTTTGAGACAAGCAATAAAAGTAATGAGATACTGGCATCTACTGGAGAGATAATAAGCCAGCACCTCCAGGGGGTTGAGGTGCAGATGCAGGATGATTTGTAAGATCTTTGCCATTCTTACTAAGAAACTACTAGTATTGTAGTACATCTTTCCACTTATGCACACCGAATTGCATATAGGCTTGTTACAGAAGTATCACATATACTAGAGGTGCAACTTTATTTGATGCATGCCATTTAACCGTGCTTTCAGGGATAAGCTGGTAAATGCAGGAAAATCTAAAAGAAAGCGACTGGAATCAACATTTGAAGGTACGACTTATGTTATTATTTAAAGCAGACATTAATTTTGGGTATGTTACTGTGAATCGTGCTTTTATGACAATGGGACCCATTAGTCAGAATCCATTCAGAAAGCAGTTGATCTGTACAGATGGGATGTACAAGAGTTTTGATCCATGGTGCCACTCATACTTGACCTATTTGGATTATTCAGCTCAAGCAATTCGCAGAATCTTATGCTTCAACATAGAATTGGAAAATGTTTGGAATCTAGAGAAATTAGGTTTAAGTAGTACAGATAACCACATAAATTAGTTATGATCTGATTCCAGCATGTTTATGCAGGTCCTACAAATCGTAATAAGATTTAAAAGAACATAATAAGCTGAATGTCGGATGCATATGAAAGGCCCAACAAATCTAAGGTTAAATAGGTTGAACAATGTCTGATCTTAAAATTACTGCTTTGGAATCTCTTTCACCATCTTAACACTGAAGCATAAATCAGTTCCATGAAATATTGAGAACCAGGCGCTGGCCTGGTGGCTGATACTCCGGGTGTGGAGACCAGCCCACCCGGGTTCGAGTCCCAGCATTGGCAGACTTTCGAGTCGCCGCTGAGGCATGCATAAACCGGGTGTCTCACCTACCTAACAACGTATAACCAAGGGAGGGATCATTCCCCCGTTGGCAACGTTTTCTTTTAGTTTGAGGAAATCCAATGTACGAGGGAGTACCATTTTTGAAATCTGCCTGCAGTTATCCAGTATGTCTCGATTCTTTCTTATTCATTATCCGTCACTCTTTGGAATCTTTACTGTATATGCATATATAGGGGCCTGGGGCCTGTTTGGTTCGTACACTAACCATGCCACATTGCAACACAGTTAGGCATGTTTGACCAAGTTAGTCACCTATTGGTTCGAAGCCACACTCGTGGGAAGATTCCTTTGTGAATCCTTATGCTTTACCTTGTTTTCCTGCATGTCTGACGCTGTTTCTCTTGAATCATGTCAGCTACTCAAATGATATAATATTATCTGGCCCTCACTGTCTTCTGATTTCAGAGCAACAAGAACAGTTAAGGGTTCTTCATGAGAAGTTCAAGGAGGAGGTAAATCAGCAGTTGCTTGGTTGCAAGAACTCTCTTGAGGATTTTGAAGCCTATCACGCAGAACTTAAGGGAGTGGCTGAGAAGCAAAGTAAGTTCAACTTCAAACCTTACACTTGAGCAATGCAAAGAAACATTTACTTGCTGGACTATTTATTGCAAATGGATATTGCACCTTCCAAAAACTGTGCAACCATGTTAATCTTTGTAAACACGGAACCATGAACTATCACCTCAGAGCACTCTGCCTATAGATTGAGAACTCTATGTAACATAACTGATCCAGGCATTTCAATTACTCCCTCCGTCCAAAAAAGGATGTTGGAGATTTGTCTAGATTAGACAAATTAGACAAATCTCCAACATCCTTTTTTGGAAGGAGGGAGTATATGATTCCAAAATTATTTCCAGCATGAAGCTTGTTTCTTAATACTCCCTCCCGATCACAGATAAGTGACATTTTGGACACTGACATGGTCTTTATGTTGTAATTTTTGACCACTAATTTGTAATGTAATATATATGTACAGAAACCAAGAAAATTATAAGTTTCTAGAAATACCTTTTGAGACAAATATGCTTTTTCAAATTTTCTATCCGAATAATTCAATTGATACATGTAGTCAAAGTTTCGAACTTTTGACTGAAGGCATGCCGAAAACATCACTTATTTGTGAAATGAAGGGCGTAATATGGTTAAATCGCATGTGTTTAGTCTACTGCCAATCTGCATTGTGACATGATCATAAGAAACATCCATCAGTGAGGTAATTATTGTTCTAACCCATTTTTATCACTGTTAAGAGGCGAATTGAATAATTCATCATACAACCACGTCAAGAAATCTACTTAAGTGCTCCATCTTTGGCCACCTAAATTAGCACTGAATGATGGTGTTCTTTTATGTTGCATCTAACAGAAGCGTCACACAAAAGGCTCCTTCAGCATGCTGAGAAAACAGTCGGTTCCCAGCTCAAAGAAGCTGAAATCAAAATTGCGGAGGTTCAGAAGGTTAGACAAACACCCAACCCTAAACCCCAGGTTTTCCCGTATCAATCAGATGCTCAGCTTATGATGAAAACAAATGTTTTGCAGAGAGCCCGGAAGAAGATGAATGGCCTAAAGTACGTGCTCAAGGAGCTGATCATGGAAACTGCAGATTGATCAGGTCCACCTGCTGCACACAAGTACATAGCTAAGGCGAAACGAGTAGAGGGCGCCACATCACAGACAGGTCTATGGCTCCATTTCACAAAGGGTATAGGAGGATGGTGCCAGAATGCATATAGGGTTCCCTTTCTTACAGTTACGAGTTGAACTCTGTCAAGGTAGTTGTCGTAGCATATACGTCAGTGGTTCACTAACTTACCGTCCACCATATATAGTGTCTTAAGCACGAAGCATTCCTCATTTATCTGTCACATGCTGTCGTTGTTCTTTCCACACTCGCTGAGTTGTCTGCTACGGTGTTCTTGAGTACTGTAATGATCCAGTGTGAAATTGCAAATGCTTAGGTTGGATTTGTTGTCATGTGAACATCATAGCTGAAAAGTCAAATGGACTCGTTTGGTGACATATTTGATTCTTTTTGCCATTTTTTTGCGCATGAGTACACTATTGTCTGGTTTTGATAATGTTCTCCATTATTTCAGATTTATGTATGTCTGTAGCACAAATGGTTATGCTGCAGTACATGCAAAATGGTAACTAACCATGTCCTTTGTAGGAAACAGAACTGCAATGGGGCACAATACAGATCTACAACTTTATATTTCATGTCACTAATCTACAGAAAAGTGATCACTTTTGGCGAGATGCTTATTGTAGCCATCCTGCGAGGTCAGGACATATGTCCTATGATGGAGGGGAAAACAAATACTATGATAGTGATCATGCTATACACCACCTGTATTTTTCCCATTAGACTGTATAAACATTGCTGTCAAGATCATGTAAGTTTGGATCGGCAAGCCTTTTGCGTTTTGATAAATTCTGGTATCGGCAGGTACATATTATGCGTGTCGCATATTCTGGCTTTGATGCTGCTGGACCCTGCAAAGGCACCATGAACCTGCAAGGTTCCATCAGGGACTAATGTTGAGAAAAGAGAAACCACAGTTGCTTGATCTGAGACTGGCATGCAGATAAGAGAAACAGTGTTTTGCAGCATTTTGGCCAAGCAGTCATGCACCGTGCCATAGGACGGCATCAGATGCATTGGCACGCATGGCACGGAGCTTGTATGTAGGGTCGATACGCTTCACGTCAGAGTGGACACCTATTTCTGTGAAATGAGACTTTATCTCTAGCATGGCATTGTTTAAGTTAAATATTGTCATTCACAACACATACGTCACCGAGAAGAACATCCAGTGACATGGACAAACCTTCTGCTGAAGGTGCACACCGATATGACCAGTACCATGTTCACTAGCATCGGTTGCATTTGACTTTTGCAAATATTCCTGGAAACATATTGCAATATCTGTTATACACAGGGGCAGAGCTCCCAGTAGGGCCTGCCCTACCTTAGTTTTTGGGAAAACAAGCTTTAGATGCATATGTTTTTTCTGAACAATTTGAGTGCTCATACATTGAAAACGGACTTCGTATGAGAAAGTTATGCTTTTTTCAGTAAGCACTGAACTGATTCTGAAATGAAATAATGACTAGGTGTAGTATAGTTTTAAACCAACTATTTCTCTTTGCAATAAGCTAATTCTTAATCTAATAAAACCCGACTCTAAACAATGTTCTAGATGAGTTATCTACGGAGGATTTGAGAGTATTGTAGTCACCTTATGGCATGTGGCTGAAACCAACTCTAATTTTGTGATTGTTTTACGTTTTATGGTTCAACTTTGGCTTTGTATATACTATTGGTCTAAAATTCTAATTGTATTAGTTTATAAATATCTTTGGTTAAGGATGTGAGGACATGCTTGCTCAATCGGAGAAATAATTATTTAGAGCCCCTCTTGAAAGATGTGAATTCACACAGAAAATAAAATCACAATTCTAAGTATGGATGAATCGGAAACAAAATGAGTGAAAAATATTAAAAGGGAGAAGACACCAGGTCTAATTATTTTCAGAGTGTTGACACCTTCTATTTTTCTATAGACTCTGTTACAATCGATTTTGACCATCACTTTGATGAGTTATCGTTAAAGTTGCTTTAGAATTTCTTGTTTTGACTCAAGTGACTCATTTTATAGGTTCAATGTGAATAAAAGTCCTTGGTTTACAGAGATTTATCATGGGGATTTATCTTATTATGAGCATTAGCCTATATAAGCTTACCTTGAGATATATGTTATTCATATGCAGAGAATTAAAGACTTCAGAGGTTGCTTCATATTTGAATGACACATCATGTTTCATACGGTTTATCATCTTGTTGAGTTGACATTACTTTTACTGGTGATGATGAAAACAGTTGAAAGGGTTTTCTCGTTGGCAAAGATCATGAAGACCGAGTAGCGAACAAGACTTCCATGATTGTTTCTTCATGACTTGATGATATGCAACATCAAGCAAGGGATAAAAGTTTTCATCGGTAAAATCACATAAGATTTTGACAAAAAAAATGGTATTCCCTCTTTCCTAAAATATAAAGCGTCGATTAGTGAAAAATAATAATCAAATCTTACCAACTTTGACCAAATATTTAGAAAAAAAAAATCTACATCTATAATATTAAATAGACACATTAGTAAAATATACTTTACGGTAAATCTATTGATATTTATTCACTATTGTAAATGTTTATATTTTTATAAATAAATTTGATCAAACTTAAAAAACGTTGACTTATGACTAATCCTTAGGCGCCTATGACGGAGGGAGTAGAACTTTTGCCACTCCCTATGACTTATATACGTCATTAAAGCTTCACAATTGGTATGTTTTTTGGTTTTACTTATCCTCAAATATGTTACTATTTCTATTGCATTAAGTGATTGTGTCATTTACATTTTTTTTGTAGTCCCTGTTGACCATCTACCGTTTCCAGGAGATGCGACATGTCGTGGTATTAGTGGCATCGAACCGATGACGAGAGCGCGACAGCGCAACTGGTTGCTGGGTCAAAGTTGGGCGGTGATGGCGACGAGGACTCGTGGGGTGGGAGAAAAGAGAGAGCGAGGCGGGTGAGGTTAGTGGTGGGGTTTAATTTGGTCGATGCCAAGGGGGCCTGGCACGGCCTATCCAACGTGGTGTGAGTTGCTGGTGCCCCTGTCCACCTCCAATGTGCTGGGGACGGCATGGCAGTGTCGGACAAATTTTTGGACCGCCCAAGTTGCTAGCATGGCTTGGGGCAACCGGTGTGGGCTGTTCTCGGCAGCAACCCCCAAACCCACTGTTGGCGGGCGCTGGCTGATATGCTCTTAGTCGATAGAATATACCGTGCATATGAAAAAAAGATAGAATATATCTTGAGTCACCGGGATGGATGTGCTTTTGCTTACTATTGTTGCTCCCTCCAGCCATTTTTAGTTGCCAAAGGCGGGCCAAAAGTCCAGCTTAAACAACTCTAAGAAAATATTCATACTATTATTTGATAAAATATACTATCGGCATCATTGTCTGATTTTATAAATTAACAAAGCCCGAATGGGCAGGCAGCCAAAAAAAAAAAGGAAAAAGAAAAACTCCAGTGTCGACGGAAAAGTCAAATAGAAAAATCTCAGGACACAGCGGGCCGCGCTGAGATGGAAACTATGGACTCGAAGCAGTTGATGCCGTCGAACTCCGGAGCGAACCTGACCGGCCTGCCCTCCCACTGCTTCCTCTCCGGCCGCGAGCTGTTCTCTACTATTTGCTCCTCCTGCTTCTTCTCCGGCTGCTGCTTCCGCCAGGACAGGCGCGTGGCGTAGCCGGTCCCGGCCGGCGACGAGCTCATGATGGAGAAAGCCAGGATCCTGTCCATGGTCACGAGCAGCAACGCGCGTAGAGCCTCAATCCGTTGGCGTCGGCGGTGGCTGTCGGGTGTTTTGCTTTGGTGCTTTCTAAAACTCTGCCGCAGCTCGTGCTGGGTGTATATAGTCGGCGACGGGGATGCCTACTCCGACCTGCGCACGGCGAGGGGCGAAGCGAGCAGACACGGTTGGTTGGTTGTTTACGGAGTCGGAGAGGTGGCGTGGTGCGACCGATTCGGAGACGACACGGTCACGGAGACGGAAGTGCCGCGCCGCCGGGTCAGTCGTCAAGATCGCTCCACTCCAACCAAAAGATCGACGGGGCAAGGGGGTTCCGTCTTTCGGTGGCACGCAATAGTCGCTGAGACTGCCCTGCAGGTGCCCGTAAAATGAAATTAACGATCAAAGTTCCTTATCGACGTAGACCTGGCCGGCGCCCCAATCTGGCTTGGCTCCACGGAATTGCCGACAAGGGCACACGCTAGCTAGCCGCTAGGGGCACCTACTCTGCCGGTGGACGACTAAGGGCACTCACAATAGTCTTATCTCAACAATGCCACGTGGGATGATTGCTGAGTTGGAAGAGAGAGGGACAAGAAAAAAAAGAGCTCTGTCTTATCTTAACCAATATGTCTCACCAGGTATTTAGGGATATCTGTCACTGAAGATAAGACTAAAAAATGATCTATTGTACATAATGTTTTATCGTCATATCAAAATTACGTGTCATGATTATGATAAGACTGTCTTATCAACCATTGTACATGTCCTAGTAACACGTAGGCGCTCACCCCATAGGCGTGCCGTGCTTATCTGCATGAACGAGTGTTTGTTTGTTTAGATATGCATCTCCCTTGGACGGCACGGAGCAACACGAGTCGGCATTCTAGGGCAAAAGGACATGCAAAAGCTGGCCCTAAGAGCATCTCCGCTCGTGTTCCTAGGAAGGCGTTTCCAGGATCTTTTTTTTGTCCGGGCGGTGAATTTTCGCCCAGCCGCGTTCCTAGGACGCCGGTTTCGTCCGAATTTGGCCCAAAATACATCCGGTGTTTCTAGGCCGATCCCACGACCCCGAGAACGGCCTGGAAACGCCGGATGGAGTGAAAACGAGGGTGGGCCAGTCCTGTCAGCGAGACATCCCATTTCCCACCACCAGTCGCCTCTCCTGTGGCGAAGGATTCCCCCCAGCTGCCTTGTCGCCATGCTTGCGCCGACGAAGCTCCACCGGTTCAAGCCGAATTCGCGGATGTAGATAGGTCCGCCGCCACCGCCACAACTTCCCCCTGCAGCCTAGGCCACCTTTCGCCGCCCTAGCTCAGCCACGCTTCGAGCTCCCACCACCTCGCCCGCCAAGTGTTCGACGATTAACCCGTTCGGCCATGGACTCTGACAACGAGGAGCTGTTCGCTGTGTTGCTGAACACCGTAGCCACCGAAGATGTAGAGCACGTGCAAATCCTCGCCTCTCTTGCACGGCTATACATGCAGACTGCAACACCGAAGAGTGGAGGCTCGGCGAAGGGTCGCCGGAAGTGCAAAGCAAGGCAGAGGGCGGAGGGCTACTACATGTTGTACACCGACGAGACGCTCCACGAAGAGGCCGTGTTTTGGTGCCGTTTTAGGATGAGCCGAAAGCTCTTCCTCGAGATCGTGCATGCTGTCCGGGAATTCGACCCCTATTTCGTGTGCAAGAAAGACTGCACCGACATGGTTGGGTTTTCCTCACTACAGAAGTGCATAGTGGCGATGAGGTTGCTTGCATACGGAGCGCCAGGTGACAGTGCTGATGACTATCTTCACATGGCTGAGTCCACCTCCATCGATTGCTTGTACCGGTTCTGCAGGGCGGTGATTGCAGTGTTTAGGCCACACTACTTGAGAACACCCACTACTGAAGATACTGCTCGGATCCTCGCAGTCAATGAAAGAAGAGGATTCCCTGAGATGCTTGGAAGAATAGATTGCATGCATTGGCACTGGAAGAACTGTCCATTTGCATGGTAGGAGATGTATAAAGGCCACAAAGGAGGTTGCATTGTGATACTTGAGGTAGTTGCAACACATGATCTTTGGATCTAGCACTCCTTCTTTGGCATGGCAGGATCGAATACCGACATCAACGTTCTCAACACCTCAAATGTCTTTGCCAAGCTTGTTAAGGGTCATGCTCCCCCCGTGGACTTTGAGATCAATGGGCACCACTACAACAAGGGCTACTACTTGCAGATGGCATCTATCCAAGATGGCCAACATTTGTCAAGACTATCTCAAACCCTATACTCCCCAAGCATGCTCAGTATGCCAAGGAACAGGAAGCTTGCAGGAAGGACGTGGAGAAGGCATTTGGTGTGCTCCAACAGAGGTTTGCAGTTGTCCGGTTCCCTGCAATGACCTGGTCGAAAAATCAGATGTGGGAAGTGATGAACTGTTGTGTGACCTTGCACAACATGATCATTGAGGATGAGTGATGACCCACAAGTATAGGGGGTGTATCGCAGTATTTTCGATAAGTAAGAGTGTCGAACCCAACGAGGAGCAGAAGATGTTGGCTAGTGGTATGGATCAGGAATTCTCTGCAAATACTTAGCAAACAGATTTTTAGGGGTTTTCGATAAAGCAAGTAAATAAAGTATGAGTAAATAAAAGACAGTAGGAATAAATGTAGCAAGTGGCCCAATCCTTTATGCAGCAAAGGACAAGCCGGTTGTATTTCTATAGATGACCAAACGTTCTCGAGGACACATGGGAAGACTGTCAAGTGCTTTCGCTTCATATAGTCGATTAATCTTCTTTAGCTTGCTAAGTGTTGTGTGGGTGAACCTGTGCTAATGTACCGCCCATCCAAGACTAATACATACTTGTGATTAAACCCCTTGCAAACATCCGTAAGTACAAGAAAGTAATTAAGGTAGAAACCTAACCACAACTTTAAACTTTAAGACCCTTACGTCCCTTGTGCAATGGTTTCCTAACGGGGGTTCAGGTTTCTGTCACTCCGGCAACCCCTATGATTAGTAGCCAAATACACAATGCATTCCCCTAGGCCCATATAGGTGAAGTGTCATGTAGTCGACGTTCACATGACACCACTAGAAGAAGTACACCACAACTTAAATAACAATCTACTGAATCTTTCTCAACGCAACTCCACTACTAACAACAAGACTTCTCCCATGTCCTCAAGAACAAAACGAACTACTCACAAGACATCATATGGATCATGATCAGAGATGGAATAATGATGTATAACAATCTGAACATAAACAATAATTCAATGGTTCACTCAATAGCATCAACTACAAAGAGTAATCAACACCGGGAAAGTTTCCCCTATGAACTATGCAAGATTCAACTCAATTGTTACAGCAATATGGAGATGGTGATGAGGGTGCTGATGGTGGTGATGATGCTGATGATGATCCCGATGAAGTCCAGCTTGATGGTGGTGTTGATGGTGACGATCTCCCCTCTCCGAGAAGGAATTCCCCCGACAGAAATCTGTCTGCCGGAGAGATCTTTCTCTCTCTGTGTTTTCTGCCCTGCAGAGGCGGCGGAATCTTTCTATGGTCGCTCCCCGAGTCTTAGGGTTTCGTGGGGATGATATACGCCAGAGGAGAGAGGCTAGAGTGGGCCAGGGCGGCCACACCACTCCCAGGCGCGGCCTAGGCCTGCCCGCGCCATGGGGTGGTGTGGCCCCCCTATGGCCCACCTCCACTCCATCTTCTGGCATCCTGAGTCTTCTGGAAAAATAGAATTTTCCGTATATTTTCCTGGATTTTCTGATCTTCGCGAATTTTGCCTCCAAACAACACCTTTTCCATCAGAATCCTGACTGCAGCGGTCCATGCTCCAAAAGTCATCAACCATGCAAAAACAGATGAAATAACATAAGTATCACCTCTCAATAGGAAATATATCAATGAATAATAGTGAATTAAGACATAGAATAGTGATGCAAAATGGACGTATCAACTCCCCCAAGCTTAGACTTCGCTTGTCCCCAAGCGAAACCGAGCTCAATAAACATGACCTGAGGTTTATGGAGTGAAGAGTCGATAAAATAATACGGACAAGAAGCATCACATTCATCAATACATAGATCATAATAGAAGACAACTCACTATTATATAAGTCAACTTGCAATGAGTAAAGGAAACACAATAAAGATACATAAAGTGAATCATAATTGGTAATGGCAAACTTAGCTCTTGGTCGAAGAATAGTTGATAATTTGCTGGAGTTCACAAATAGCTGGTTTTTTCAAAGAAAGCTTTCAAAGTAGTAAACATCAAGATAAGAGCAACGTGCAAAGCAAGGAACATAAGAAACATGATTGAATAAATCATCATATGAATGAATGAAACACATCAACTCAAAATACTTGCTGAGATAGAAGGGAATAGGTTTACTGACTCAACTACAAAGCAAAAGAAAGGCCCTTCAAAGAGGGAAGCAGGGATTGCAAGTCTCATAAAGAGCTCCCAAAAATTATGATACTTACTAGCTTTCAGCTCTCATTGCCCTACCATAGGTATCTTTAAGTGATTAAGGTTAAAGTGAGGTCCAATCTGAGTTATATGCTTGACAGACTATAAACTGAAAATCCCAAGTCCCTTGAGTACGAGGGCCGCTCCTCATGCTACTCAACTTTAGTTACCCGTAAGTTCTTGTCATCGTAAGTATGTGTGTATCATTGAGAACCGCCAACGGGGTACCCCTTGCCCGATGATACGGAAGAATCCCCATATCAAAATGACAAGGCAAGCAGACAATGAGTATCTCAGCAATCTTCTTATTTACCATGAGAAAATGGTGCTTTTTTCTCTCTTTCCTCTTTTCATAGTATCTTTTTTTTCTTTTATTTTTCTCAATAGCTATCTCTCTCTTTTTATATAAGAAGAATGCTTCATAGATATCATTATGGTTACGCAACATGTTTCCACCATGTCAGCATGGATTAGACCAGCGGCCCAGGCGTTTCTCTAACACACATACATAACTCCATGGACTTACAAGCTCCCCTTTTATTTCACACCGACGACATCCGCAAACAAAAGAGCAAGGTATCAACTGGGTATATATTTACAAGTGTTGAAAGCGTTCCCCGTGACAGCACGGTTCTGCTAATCCCCGGCCTATAATTTGCAAGCATATAACTTTCATGGAGAGTTCACAATGGTTCATGTTTATTAGATGCAAGAAGGTAAAGTGTGCCATCAAGTTCGTGAGAGCTTTAATCACTAATTTTCACATAACAAGTTTAATTTGGGAGGTAGATAAAACAAGAATTTACTTGGAATAGCAATAATGCTACTAGGTAGGTATGGTGGACACAAATGGCAAAGGTTTTGGTTTAAAGGAGTGGATGCACGAGAATAATTCCCTCTCAGTACAGGTTTTTGGCTAGCAAGGCTGGGTAGCAAGTACAAGAGTTGAAGGAAACAAACAAACATACAAATGAAAAAAACAAACATGCAATCTTCCTTGGAAGCACAAAAGATCTTAACTATAGAATACTAGACTTATGAGAAAATCAAGAAAGAAAGATGATGAAATTATTTTTCTCTAGAGTACTTCTATCTTTTTCTTTTCAACTCTCAAAACGGTGTTGCTACTGACCGAGCCAGGTTTGCCAAAACCAACTAAATTAACTCAATGATCCCAAAGTGATACCAATACTAACAACAAGATCAATCATATAACCACGAATTGAAAACTAATATAAGCTATGCAAAAGAGTGAATGAAAGAACTTCTCATTAATAATCCATAACGGAGACTCACACCAAGGGATACATATCTAACAAGAGAGGGGACACTTCCATAATGCAAACCATACTACAAAATAACTCCTCTATTCATGATATGACTCTACTAATAAGGTGAAAAGATAGAAGATAGTGATATGATACCGCGACACTCCCCCAAGCTTGGAACAAACCAAGGGGATGCCAAACCTGATGACGAATTACTCCTTTGGCGGTGGTGGTATCTTCTCATCTTCGTCTGTCTTTCAGGGTAAAGGCTTCCCATCAACAAAGGACATCGTGGTTTCCAACATCCTGAAACTTGCAGCAGCACTTATGCGTTTAAATCTAGCCTCATACTCACAGTTTTGATTTTGAACGTCATAGAACTGTGCTTGCAGTTCGTTGGTTGTTTGGCAGAGTGAGAGGACTTCGTCTTTGAGTTCAGCAGTCTCCTTTTGGTGCTCGGTGATGAGTTTGGAGCAAATCTTATGGATGATATCCGCTTCGCGCTCCGCCATCTTCCTGTACCTAAAGACTTCTTGCTCCAGTGCTTCCATCCTGTCCTCCAGACTTCCTTCACCTTTAGGGCCTTGAACCTCTTTAATCCAGACCTCCCCACCTTCGAGCAACAACTCCTTGGGACGAATCTTCAATTCTCTCATGTATGGGTTGACAATATCTTCTAAGGAATCTCCCTTGGATGATCCATAGGAAGACATTGTGGCTCCAAATCTGGGATTCTACCTGGCAGAAACAGGTCGAAACAAAAACACGACGAAAACACGATATACGAACCTCGGGAGATCCGGGGGGTTATATATTACGAAGTTTCACATCAAAAGGAAGGTACTGGGAGAAAACGAGTCGGAGGCGGAATCCTGGGTGGCCTCACCACCTGGTGGAGCGGCCAGGGGTGGGCCCGTGCCATGGGGTGGTGTGGGCCACCCCGGCTCCGGTTCCGTCCCTTTTTTGCTCCGAAACTTTCCTTAATGACTGAAAACTGCAAAAATATAGTTGTATTGTATTTTCGTGGAACTTTTCTTACCAGAACTGTTACCTAGATGAAAATAGACTCTGCAGGTCTCTGAATTTGGTCCTCAATGAATTTCTCTAGAGTTATAACTTGAAAGGCATCAACATCTTCATTGTAAGAAGCTCCAGCAATATAGTGTTTGAGTCGCTGTCCATTCACTACTTGTGTAGTATTATCTTTTAGAGAAGAAATTTTTATTGCTCCTGAACGGTATACTTCTTCAATGATGAAAGGTCCTTCCCATTTTGATAGTAGCTTACCTGCAAAAAATCTGAGACGAGACCTATACAATAGAACTTTCTCACCAACATGAAATTCTCTCTTAAGTATTCGCTTGTCATGCCATCTTTTAACTTTTTCCTTAAAGAGCCTAGCATTCTCATAGGCTTCACTCCTCCATTCATCTAAAGAACTTAAGTCAAATAATCTTTTCTCACCAGCAATCTTACAATCTCTAGTTAGTTCTTTCACTGCCCAGTAAGTGTGTTCTAATTCTAAGGGTAGGTGGCAAGCTTTCCCATAAACCATTTTATAAGGAGACATTCCCATAGGATTTTTGTAAGCAGTTCTATAAGCCCATAAAGCATCATTCAACTTCTTAGCCCAGTTTTTTCTAGACCTATTAACAGTCTTTTGCAAGGTAGATTTAATTTCTCTATTTGATAACTCTACTTGCCCGCTAGTTTGGGGGTGATAAGCTGAAGCTATTCTATGATTAACATCATATTTAGCAAGGGTCTTCCTAAAACCACCATGAATGAAATGAGAACCCCCATCAGTCATGAGATACCTAGGCACCCCAAACCTAGGAAAGATAACATCCTTAAGCATTTTTAGAGAAGTCTCCCCGTCAGCACTCTTTGTAGGAATGGCTTCTACCCACTTAGTAACATAATCAAAGACAACAAGAATATGAGTGTAACCTTTCGAAGGAGGGAAAGGACCCATCAAGTCGAATCCCCAACAATCAAAAGGTTCAATAACTAGAGAGTAGTTCATAGGCATTTCATTGCGTCTAGAAATATTACCAACACGCTGACATTCATCACAAGATAAAACAAATTTTCTTGCATCTTTAAAAAGGGTAGGCTAGTAGAAACCTGATTGTAGTACCTTTTGTGCAGTTCTATCTCCTGCATGATGTCCTCCATAGGCACTACCATGACATTTACGCAATATCTCATTTTGTTCATATTCTGGAACACATCTTCACATAATACCATCCACTCCTTCTTTGTATAAGTGTGGGTCATCCCAAAAATAATGCCTCAAATCATAGAAGAACTTTCTTCTTTGGTGAGCTGTAAAAGTTGGAGGCAAATACTTGGAGACAATAAAGTTAGCATAATCAGCATACCAAGGGCTCCCTCGCGAGCTCACCTCTACAGCAGCTAACTGTTCATTTGGGAAACTATCATTAACAGGCATAGGTTCAAAAGAGATGTTTTCCAAACGAGATAAATTATCAGCTATAGGGTTTTCAGCACCCTTCCTATCTACTATATGTAGATCAAACTCTTGTAAAAGAAGTACCCATCTAATAAGCCTAGGCTTAGCGTCCTTCTTCGTTATAAGATATTTACTAGCAGCATGATCAGTATGAATGGTTACTTTTGAGTCCACTATAGGGCCTAAACTTATCACAGGCAAAAACAACAGCTAGAAATTCCTTTTCAGTAGTGGCATAATTCCTTTGAGCAGCGTCTAAAGTCTTACTAGCATAATGGATCGTTTAACTTTTTATCAATACGTTGCCCAAGGACAGCCCCTACAGCAAAAGCACTAGCATCACACATTATTTCAAAGGGTAAACTCCAATCAGGTGGTTGTACAATAGGGGCTGTAGTTAAAGCCTTCTTAATAGTTTCAAAAGCTTCCCTACAATCATCATCAAAAACAAAAGGTACATCTTTTTGAAGAAGATTAGTGAGAGGTTTTGATATCCTAGAGAAGTCTTTAATAAACCTCCTATAGAAACCAGCATGACCAAGGATACTACGAATACCTTTGATGTCTCTTGGACATGGCATCTTCTCAATTGCCTCAACCTTAGCTCTATCAACTTCTATGCCTCTTTCAGAAACTTTATGTCCAAGAACAATCCCTTCATTAACCATGAAGTGGCATTTCTCCCAATTAAGAACAAGATTAGTTTCTTCACATCTCTGCAAAACTTTATCAAGGTTGTGCAGACAATTATCAAAAGAAGTTCCATAGACAGAAAAGTCATCCATGAACACTTCTACAATTTCCTCACAAAAACCATGAAAGATAGCAGACATGCACATTTGGAAAGTAGGAGGAACATTAGATAAACCAAAAGGCATACGTCTATAAGCATAAGTTCCATAAGGGCAAGTAAAAGTAGTTTTTTCTTGATCTTGTTGTTTAACAACAATTTGAGAGAAACTAGAATAACCATCAAGAAAACAAAAATGGGTCTTTTTAGACAACCTTTCCAACATTTGATCAATAAAAGGAAGCGGGTAGTGATCTTTCTTAGTAACTTTATTGATTTTCCTAAAATCGATGCACATCCTATAGCCTACCACTATTCTTTGAGGAATAAGCTCATCATTATCATTAGGGACAACGGTAATACCTCCCTTTTTAGGTACACAATGAACATGACTAACCCATTCACTATCAGCAATAGGGTAAATAATACCAGAATCAAGGAGTTTCAATACCTCATTCCTTACCACTTCCTTCATCCTAGGATTTAAACGTCGTTGGTGCTCCACTACCGGCTTCGCATCTGGTTCTATGTTGATAGAGTGCTGACATATTGTTGGGTCCGCAGCATAGAAAACAAAAATTTCCCTACGATGAGAACTATACGCCAAGATCTATCCACTAGATACAGAGCAACGGGTGGACATACATCCATGGAGAACTTACCCTCGAAGACAACGAGTTTTGTTAACGAGTAGGAACTTGTGGTTGATGTAGTCGTACGCTTGCCGATCTCAAGATCGTGTGGAAGTCCGAGCGCCGCAAATCAGCATCGCATCCGTCCTCGCACACACGTTCAAGCCACCAGACAACCTCCACCTCCTCGCTCCAGCGAATCAGCGGAAGCAGCAACTCCTTCCAGACGCAAGGCCACCGGGAACATGTATCTCGCTAATCCGAGACCATGGGGGAATATCTAGAGGGGGAGAGAGATCCTTCATGAGGAGGTGTGAGGATGAAGGAGGGAATGGGCGGCCTTTTATAGGAGGAGGGGGGGGGGTGCCCCCTCTCTCCATGACCGGCGCATGGGGGGGTGACCCCTAACCTCCCCCATTCATGTGGTGGTAACCCCTCCACATTAAAATGCCCCTTAACATTCTCTTTTAAAGTCTCCACTTTAAATGCATTAAATTTCTCCAAATTTAATGCTCTCTCATTTAATAAAACTCTTTTATTATTTTATTCAGAATTTTGTTAATTACTTTAATTAACAAACATTCACATAAAACCCGTTGCAACATTTCAATATTTCATGCAGAACCACTTTCTGCAATTTCACCCGAAACAATTCCGGTTTCTATCGAAACAATTCCTGTTTCTATCGAAACATTTCCTGCGCTTTGCAAACCTTTTGTCTGGAACATATGTGCTCCTAAATGGTGTCTGGCAACCCTTAAGTGTGTCACCCTACGGTTCGCGAATAATGCAGACATGATTGAGACTCCTCTCAGATCAATAATCAGAAGCGGGACCTGGAGATCCATACTGACTCCTGCACATTCAACGATGACTTCTGTGATCGTGAGAACCTTTAACGTCAGCAATTTAATCCCTTTGTCTCATGATATAATACATGTCCGAGATTCGATCATCGGTATCCAAATACCTAGTTTGATCTCGTTACCGACATGCACTCTTTTCTTGTTCCCGTGATATAACATTCTAGTGATCACATCACTTGCTTGCAAGCTATCTTAATGTGATATCACCGAGAGGGCCCAGAGTATATCTATCCGTCATCTGGATTGACAAATCCCACTCTTGATCCATGAGCCTCAACATAACACCTTCGTAGTACTGAACCCATCTTTATAGTCACCCTGTTACGGTGTGACGTTTGATGTTATCAAGATACTCTTCTGATGTTAGCAATTAACATGATCTCATGGTCTAAGGACTAAGACTACTTTGTATGATGTTATAGCAATATAAACATAATGACTTGATCGTAATGCTATACTTCGGATGAATGTTCATCACATCATTTCACAAATGATGTGACCTTGTTATTAACAACATCCAATGTCCATGATCAGGAAACTTTGATCATCTTGTTAATCAACAAGCTAGTCTATAAGAGAGGCATAACTAGCAACCCTTTTTGTTTATTAAACACACATGTATTGATGTTTCCTATCAATACAATTATAGCATGCAAAATAAACATCTATCATATACAAGGAATATATAATAACAACTTTATTATTGCCTCTCAGGGCATACTTCCTTCACATATAGTAGGTGAAATCCCTTTTAAATCATCCAGAGTATAGCCCATAGCTCCTCGATGTTTCCTAAAAAATTCCAATAACCTTTCTTCTTCCTTCCCTGAAAGTTTAGCACTAACAATAAGAAGATATATCTTTTTATAATCAATATAAGCATATTTAAGATCATCAGGGAGAGGTTTTAGATCGAAAACATGATCCTTTTTAGGTGGCATCGTGGTACCCAAGTCTTCTATAGGCAAGTCGTGCTTAAGCATCATAGGTTGATCATAGAGAATCCTGTCAATCTCATTCCTTTCTTCCATGAAGATTTCACTTTCATGATCTTCCATAAACTGCTGCAAAGCATTGTTAGGAGCAAGAGAAATAGAAGCAAGTTGTTCAACCCTAAAATCCTCATTATGGGTTTCCTCTTCGCAAGGTTCGTTAGCAAATTTCAAAAAATTAAACTCATAAGATTCCCCATCAAACTTAGTCAAGATTTTCTCCCTCTTGCAATCAATAATAGCTCCACAAGTACTCAAGAAAGGTCTACCAAAAATGATAGGGTGGGTTTTACTAGCAGCCGAACCAAGTACTAGAAAATCAGTAGGGTACTTAATCTTACCACAAAGAACTTCCACGTCTCGTACAATACCAATTGGAGAGATGGTCT
This sequence comes from Avena eriantha, assembly GCA_910589775.1. Lineage (NCBI taxonomy): Eukaryota > Viridiplantae > Streptophyta > Magnoliopsida > Poales > Poaceae > Avena > Avena eriantha. The sequence continues at coordinate 78,239,630 of OU342744.1, read as the reverse complement.
CTCTATTAGCAAGGTGAATAACCACATCAATCTCTTCCAACCTGCAAGGACTGATTTCATGCATAATTTCTCTGTAAAGCTCATAAGGAATAGCACTAGAACTTGCACCAATGTCACATAAACCATAATAGCAATGATCACCAATTCTAACAGAAAGCACAGGAACACTAGCCTTTTTAGTTCTATTGGGATGTGAAACAATATTAGAAGCATCCTCACAAAAGACCATGTGCCCATCTTCTACGCTTTTAATGACAAGGTCTTTCACAATTGCTACCACAGGTTCAATGTTTATTTGTTCATCAGGTTTTACAGTTCTTTTTTCACTTTTGGTGATTACATTAGTTATCATAAGATGGTCCTTTACCTTTTCGGGGAAGGGAATCTTCTCGATATAAGGTTCGGGTAAGATGGGATCAATAATGCAATACTCAACACTTCCAATAGGAGCATAGTCAACAATATCTTTGTAAGGCGCATGGTATTTGTTCCATCCTTTTTTTGGAATTTTGATATAGGAAGCAAAAGCTCTAAAGCAATTTGTAATAACTTGCAAATCAAGACCATAAATATTACTAATATTTTGAAAGTCATCAGTTCCCATAAAAGATTCAATGCATTCATAATCATAATTTATACCTGACTTTCTACCTTTGTCATTCTCCCAAGCTTCAGCATTATCTTGAATACGGTCTAGAAGGTCCCATTTAACTTCTTCTTCCATGCGAGTGAATGATCCAGCACAAGAAGCATCCAATAAATCTTTGTCATGTAGAGGGAGCCTTGCATAAAAGTTGTTGATAATAATATTGTTGGGGAGCTCATGAATGGGACATTTGAGCATTAGTAACTTCAATCTCCCCAAGCTTGAGCTGTACTCTCTCCATCAAGAGGCCAAAAGTTGTATATTTGATTCCGATCTTTATGAATCTCACTAGGAGGATAAAACTTTGAATAAAAGAGAGGCACTATTTCCTCCCATTCCAGAGCTTGACCATTCTTCAACAGCTTAGACCATTCTTCAGCTCTTCCTTTCAGTGATAATGAGAATAGCTTCTTCTTAACTTGATATGTAGTAATACCTGCACACTTGAACAACCCGTATAATTCGTGTATAAAGAGTAAATGATCACCGGGATGGAAAGTTCCATCCTCAACATAGTAGTTATCCAGAACACAATCAATAATTCTTGTAGGTATTTTGAAAACCTCATTCTCAGCAGGTGGTGACTTATCTACTACCTTAGCAGTGGTAGTAGCATTACCAAATAAGAAACTCAGCGAATTATCCATAACGAAAATAAAGCAACTAGCAGAAGTAAACAATACTCACAGTAGAAGTTTCCTTTACCAGTTCCACTCTTCAATAGCGGTTCACTCCCCGGCAATGGCGCCAGAAAATAGTCTTGATGACCCACAAGTATAGGGGGTGTATCGCAGTATTTTTGATAAGTAAGAGTGTCAAACCCAACGAGGAGCAGAAGGTGCTAGCTAGTGGTATGGATCAGGAATTCTCTGCAAATACTTAGCAAATAGATTTTTAGGGGTTTTCGATAAAGCAAGTAAACAAAGTACGAGTAAATAAAAGGCAGTAGGAATAAATGCAGCAAGTGGCCCAATCCTTTATGCAACAAAGGACAAGTCGGTTGTATTTCTATAGATGACCAAACATTCTCGAGGACACATGGGAAGACTGTCAAGTGCTTTTGCTTCATATAGTCGATTAATCTTCTTTAGCTTGCTAAGTATTGTGTGGGTGAACCTGTGCTAATGTACCGCCCCATCCAAGACTAATACATACTTGTGATTAAACCCCTTGCAAACATCCGTAAGTACAAGAAAGTAATTAAGGTAGAAACCTAACCACAGCTTTAAACTCTAAGACCCTTAAGTCCCTTGTGCAATAGTTTCCTAACGGGGGTTCAGGTTTCTGTCACTCCGGCAACCCCTACGGTTAGTAGACAAATACACAATGCATTCCCCTAGGCCCATATAGGTGAAGTGTCATGTAGTCGACGTTCACATGACACCACTAGAAGAAGTACACCACAACTTAAATAACAATCCGTTGAATCTTTCTCAATGCAACTCCACTACTAACAACAAGACTTCTCCCATGTCCTCAAGAACAAAACGAACTACTCAGAAGACATCATATGGATCATGATCAGAGATGGAATAATGATGTATAACAATCTGAACATAAACAATAATTCAATGGTTCACTCAATAGCATCAACTACAAAGAGTAATCAACACCGGGAAAGTTTCCCCTATGAACTATGCAAGATTCAACACAATTGTTACAGCAATATGGAGATGGTGATGAGGGTGCTGATGGTGATGATGGTGGTGATGATGATGACGGTGATCCCGATGAAGTCTAGCTTGATGGTGGTGTTGATGGCGACGATCTCCCCTCTCCGGGAAGGAATTCCCTCGGCAGAAATCTGTCTGGCGGAGAGATCTTTCTCTCTCTGTGTTTTCCGCCCCGCAGAGGCGGCGGAATCTTTCTGTGGTTGCTCCCTGAGTCTTAGGGTTTCGTGGGGATGATATACGCCAAAGGAGAGAGGCTGGAGTGGGCCAGGGCGGCCACACTACTCCCAGGCGCGGCCTAGGCCTCCCCGCGCCATGGGGTGGTGTGGGCCCCCTGTGGCCCACCTCCACTCCATCTTCTGGCATCCTGAGTCTTCTAGAAAAATAGAATTTTCCGTATATTTTCCTGGATTTTCCGATCTTCGCGAATTATGCCTCCAAACAACACCTTTTCCATCAGAATCCTGACTGCAGCGGTCCATGCTCCAAAAGTCATCAACCATGCAAAAACATATGAAATAACATAAGTATCACCTCTCAATAGGAAATATACAATGAATAATAGTGAATTAAGACATAGAATAGTGATGCAAAATGGACGTATCAATGAGAGAAAGGACCCAGTGAGTTTGGTCGAGCAGAACGAGCCATAATATAGACAGGGACCTCTTGCACAACCTGATCACTAGGTGCCACCAACCTGGCTTACCTTCATCGCCATGCGTCAGGAGATCCAAGACCCGGTAGTGCATCAACAGCTGCAGGATGATCTGGTTGAGCACCTATGGATACGCATGGGCAACACATACATGCCTAGCTTGAACTGGCTGAACTAGGCCGAAATATGTTGTATTTTCATTGTTCGCCGAACTATATTTAATTTTAGGCCGAACGGTCATTAATTTTGTGCAGAACTATGCCGAACATTGCTCTATATTTGTATTATGCCAAAATATGCCGAAAACTGGATGAATTTGAGCCAAATTTGAGAAAAAACATGCCGACCTGGAAACTCGGCCTAGGAACGGGGGTGGGAAACTAGGCATTCTCAGGCCAAAAACTGGCTTCGTCCGGCGCTAAATAGCGCCGAATTTCAGCCTTGGAACGCCCAATGAGTGGAGATGCTCTAATGCAGACAATTTTTCAAATCGATGCTGCTCACACGCTAACAAATAATACTATTTGAGCATAGGGGGCACAAAAGGGCTCCAATCAAACATGGTTTCACTTCTTGTTACAAAACAGAGCGCCAACTTTACAAAATATTGCATATATATGGGGCCTACATACTAAACTTCGACCTACGGGTTAGAGATGACAATGATGTCGTTCTCACCGGCAGCGCGTGTGATTCCTGTTCTTCATCAGCGTGTACCTCCGGAGCCTGATGCCCTGGCATCGTTGGTGAAGGGGGAGCCTCGTTCCCAGACTCTCCAGACAACCTCGATCCTTGTGAAGGCGACCATCCAGATCTCACTAATCTTGTCAAACCCGCCGACGGGAAACTGCAGACAGCGTACTATGTTGCTAGCCACCTTACCCTTCTTCTTGACGCGCTTCCAGTGTGTGGAGTCGGGAACCAGTGGCAGGTATTGTGTTTATGCCCAATCGACGAGGAAGTCGGCCAGTGCTTGAGAGTTGATCGTAGTTCGTGGCTCGCATTGGATATTGTGGGTGGCAAGCTCGATTGCCCACTTCGCCACCGGGCCTATGGCATCTCTATTGCCGATGATCTCCGAAAGTAGTACTAATGCCACCTCCCGGATGTAGTGATCTCGGAAGTAGTGCTTCAGTTTCTTGGCGGCAATGTATACGCCATACACCAGCTTCTGGTAGTGGGGGTAGTTCCGCTTCGAGAGTACCCCACTCAGGTAATACACTAGGCACAAGGCCGGTTGTGCCTTTTCTTCTTCCGGCCTCTCAACCACGAGCACGACGATGATGACCCGGTTGGTAGCTGTGATGTAAATTAGCATCAGCTCCTTTGCGGCGGAGGCCGCCAGTATTGGTGGGGAGGAGAGCATGTGCTTGAGGTCGCGGAAGGCCTCGTCCGCTTGCGCCGTCCAGACAAACTTGTCTGTTTTCTTCACGAGCTGGTACAGTGGGAGTGCTTTCTCGCCCAGCCGGCTGACGAACCGACTGAGGGAAGCCAAGCATCCCGTGAACTTCTAGATGTCACACAGATTTTGCGGCAGCTACATGCGCTTGATCGTGCCTATCTTCTCCGGGTTGGCCTCGATTCCTCGTTCAGAGACAAGAAAACCGAGGAGTTGGCCGGCTGGGACGCCAAACACGCATTTTTCCGGGTTTAGCTTCGTCTGGAACCGATAGAGGTTGGCGAATGTCTCCTTCAGAGCCTCGAGGAGTGTTCATCGTTCTTTCATCTTGACCACCACATCATCAACATAGGCATGTATGTTTCTGCCAATCTGCGATTGCAGGCATTTCTGCATACATCGCTCGTACATTGCCCCTGCATTTTTAGTCCAAATGGCATGGTGATATAACAGTAAGCCCCATAGAGGGTGATGAATGCTGTCTTTATTTGATCAGTGGGGTTTAACCTGATGTGGTGGTAACCTGAATAGGCATCCAAAAATGACAATAGTTCACAGCCGACCATGGAGTCGATCACTTGATCTATCCTTGGCAGGGCGAACGGATCTTTGGGGCAGGTTTTGTTGAGGCTCGTGTCGGTGTAGGTGAAGTTGTGGATGAATCCTTCCTCGAAGTCGACCCAAGCGTTGATGCTGTTGTCGGGGAGGCTGTTTAGCTAGGTCCCGGCCGAGTCGAGGAGCATGAGAGGGACGTAGCACACCGCCATCCGTCGATTGCCGGTTGCTATGCCCACCGTGGTGACGTAATCCACTAGCCAATCATCTGGCTTGACCGTGCCGTCATACTTTGGGGTGTCCCTTAGGAGCGAAAATCCCTTTAGAAACGGCTCGTTCCGGATGCACGGTCCGAAACATCTTGGACCGGCTCCTCCTCCAATGCGCTTGATTGTATCAGGAGGTCGATACGTTCGCACGCCTCCAGCTCGCGTGGGCCGAGTCGCCCCATCAAGCGGGACTTGGGTGGCGCGAGGCTTCTTTCAACTCCGTTAGCCGGATGGTGATGTTGCCCTTATCTGGCTTCGTCAGCCGGAGAACGGTTTCTGCTGGTGACCGCCGTGGCGTCATGTGGATGATGCCCGCAGCCAGCTAATCCACCGTGTGGGCGGCTGTTCTGTCTAGCCCCGTTTGGTGCGGAGGCCTGATGTGCTTGCCTACTACCTCACTGGGCCGTCAGATCCGCTGTCTGGCGTGGGGTGTGGCTCTTGCTGTTTCCCGCCAGAATAGGACCTGCCTCGGCCTTGCTTGTTGGCCGTGGCCACGAGGAGCTAGACAAGCGCCTGTTGGCGGCGTAGCTCTTAGCCCTCGAGGTGGCTTAGCTCAACAACAGCCACCTTCACTGCCCTCATGTTCTTGGCGAGAGTGCTGTAAACCGGCTGAACTGTGGGAGTACGTGGGTCAGCAGCACGGTCTAGCTCCGAACCAAGGTCTCGGCCTCGGTGCTGAATCGGCCGGTTAGCACTGGGCAGATGGGTGAAGCCGTGGGCGGTGTTTTATTCGCGCATGGTTGCATTTAGCCGGCACTAGGCGACAACGACCTTGTTGTCTTCCTCCAGAAGGTTTTGGCGGGTAGCCTCCAGTGCAGCCGCAGCCATTGCCGGATCCACCTCGGGGATGATGGGGTTGCAGAGGTGCTGGATGGAGGTGGCTAGCGGATCTTGGTCTTGCTTGCATGTGGTGGAGCCATTGCCTCCTACATGGCGCTCGAGAGGCGGACGACGTCCTTCGCCCGAGCCTGCCATCATGACATCGACGCTGCCGCTGGCGGCGCGCAGAGCGGCGAAGCCGGGCGGCGCGCCAGAGACGGTGACGACTCCACGAGGTAAAGCCTCGGCGACGGTGAAGACATAGACGCGGTGGTCACCGAAGTGCAGGATAGATCCGCCGCTGGGGAACTCCCAGCGAAGCACGATGCGTTGTCGATGACGCAGTCGAAGGAGCCGAGAGTGAGGACAAGGACAAATGCGATGCGCTCACCGGCGACGAGCGAAAGTCCCATGCGAAAGATGACCCCAGCCAAAGTGCTGTGCCCCACGGTGTGAGCCAACTGTCGTGGTGTGGAACACGGCAGTGCCATTGGGAATGGCTCGAGAGGGGACAAGCATGATGCTATCGGTGGCTATCACAACGGGTTGGGTGCAAATACTGCAAACATAGAGATGTACCCAGGTTTGGGGCCCTCTTGGAGAGGTAACACCCCTACTCGTGCAAGGATCTACTATATCAGGGGCAAACGCCCAGTACAAGTGCTCCTGGAGCTGTTTCCTTAGCAACTACTCGAGAGCTAGAGGAAGAAGATGAACTGGTTGTCTATCAGAATCTACCTAGAACCCTAGCTCAACCCTCCCTTATATACTGGCTGGGAGAAGTAAGTTACAATGTGGGTTCTAGGGTTTACTGTTTGGGCTTTGGGTTTACAAAGCGGGCCGGCTGGCAGGGTCCAGCCGGTGGGCCAGGACCCAGTCAGCCCTTCAGTACAGGGGAGACAGTGCTACAGTGTCCCAGCGTCGGTGCTTTGGGCGTCACTCGGTGATTTAATCGTCACTGGTGCTTTAACGCTCTCCTCAACTTCCAGCTTTGGCGTAGTTGTCTTCTTGCGCCGGCAGGGCGGCGCGCCAGCCTATTTGGTGATGAAAGGAGCCAGATGCACGCTCAACAAGGAGCGTCACCCCCTCCATAGCCTTGCCACCGAATCCTTGGTGGCCAGGTGGAAACGGCCACCCAACCGGTTCTTCTGGCCATCCGGCTAGACATGCCAGCCGGGGAGTCATTGAGGGCGGACCGGTTGGAGCGGTCCACCCGGTTGCAGTTCTCTGTTCTGCGGCCATCCGGCTAGGTACTTCTGGAGCCGGCTAGTTAGGCATGGCCTAGCCTACCCGAGGGTCATCCCGACAGGAGTAAATGCCACGAAGCAACTATCCATCATCACATGTGTAGCATCTAACAAACTCTATCTCATCTAAAAGAATATCACGTAACAAACTCTGTCTCTATCTTTGTGCACAACCGCCCAATCTTATAGGGACACATCGTTGAGAATCTCTACAAAATAAATCTATCAGCTTAATAAACTCGCGCAACAACCTCTATCTCTATTTCAAACGGAAAAGCTTACGTAGCTAACTCTATTTTCGTTTGAGAAAAAAAACACTTTAAGGGATTAAGCCTAGAGACTTCACGTGTAGCCCTTTCCTATCTTTCCCATAGAGGCAATGCTTGCCTAGAGACTACAACGGAGTAACAGGCAGGTGGCCATCTGGTAATCATTTATGTAAAAGATGAATAAAGCTCTTTGCTTCTGGCTGTTTTGCCCATGTAGCTAATGAAGCAGACCGGCTGCTTGTAGCAGACATGGCGTGCAGGCTGAGGTGTTCGTGGAAATGGAGAGGGCAAGGAAGATTGAGCCACATAAAGGAATAGCCATAGAACAAATGAAACTCTTCGATGCATGACTACGAATATTTATTTAACATGTACAGATCTAGCTACATTCCTTCTCTTCAGTTGCTAAACCTTACGACCCTGTTGATGAGGTTGTTTTGCAACAAGGTGTAGCAAGAACGGTGGAAAGCTCACAGAGATGAGGACAAAGGGGTCAGTAGCATGATCTCTCCACAAAGCTTATATAAAATTTCAAATTTTCCTTACGTGTAAGATTGTGTTGAGCGGCACCCTCCCATGTCGCTCCCGCGAGCGACCGGGGGAAAAAAAACCCTACCTCGCCGCGGGCCGCCGCCACCCTCTCCCCTCCCCTCGCCGCCGCCGGGGCGCGCTGGCGGGCGAAGCTCGGCCGACGTCGACGGCGACGGGGCTGTTTCTCCCTCCCCAAGGCGACGGGCTACGCGGGTGGGCCGGGCTGCGCGGGAGCGGCGCGCTGGTGCAGGGCGCGCTCGCGTGGAGGCGGGCGGCAGTGGCGGAGGTCGCAGCGGCGCTACTTGGCGCGGAGGGCTGCGGCGTGGTGATTCCGGCGGCGCGTTCCGGCTCGCCTCTGGCGGCGGCGCTGTGGTGGCCTCTCTCGGCCTGACACATCCGGAGTTCGGTGGCGGCGGTGTCTTCGGGCGGCGCGACGCCGCACTCCGGTGACGCGGTGGGGGGCCGGGGCTCGGCTCCATGGGCAGTGGTGGCGTCGCGGGGCGCCGGCAGGGTGGGGCTTCGCGGGCGTGCACCTCGGCTTGCCCAGATCTAGGCCCTCTTGGGCCCTATCTGGGCCTGGGGCAGGCCCCTCCCGACCCTGACACCTTCTGGAGGAGGGGATGTGGTGTGGGGCGTGTCGGATGGCGACTGCGGCTGGGCTGCGCTGTAGCAGCGTGGCGGCGGAGACTTTACAGGCCCTTTTTTGGGCCCGACCGGGCCCGTGACCTGGTGTGTCTCTGCTGCCGCGTCCAGACGGCAACCGCCATTGGTGGTGGAGGTTGATCTCCTCCGCGCAGCTTTTCCGCGGCCGCCATCCTACATCAACCAGACCTACCCCACCTTGCAGGTCACGCGACGAACCTGGCTTGGTGGGTGCGAGTCCGGCTCGGTGGACGCCGGGGCGGCGGCCTCGGAAGGTGGACGTCTACGACTTCTCTCCGGCGGAGGAGGCTCCGGGAGGTGATGTGAGATCCCTAGTCCGGTGGTGGTCCGACAGGTTCGGGGGAGCTCGGTGGCGATGGTGCTGCTTCTTGGCGGTCGAGATTTGCCATGGTGGTGGATCCCCTGGTGGTTGGAGGAGTAGGGCATGAGACGGCGGATGGCGTGTTCGATGACACCCTTGCTGCAGTGCGGTGGTGGGACTTCACGAGCCTCAGCGGGCTCGGCCGGGCCAAAGGGCCTGGTGTGTCTTGCTACTACATCCGGTCGGCTACCACCTGCTGGTGGTGGAGGTAGTTCCCTCCCGCGTGCTGTTGACAGGCCGACCCTCGTCGAAGTCTCCACTCTCTCGGCCTACCGGCTTTGCTCCGTGGCTCTCGGTGTGACGGCGGTGGCGACTTCAAGACCGGGATGGCGCGTGCTCGTGGGTGACGTGTTTGGTGGAGCTTTTCAAAGTGCTCGGGAGGGTGGTTCTGGGGGGTCGGGAGAAATCCTTGTCCGTTGACACTAGCACGGTGACGCCCGAGGGTGTCACCTTCCTTCTTGAAGGGTGTTGGAGGCCTCCCCCCCACCTCCCCGCTGCGTACCGGGGGAAACCCTAGGTCTCGGCCAGACAGTAGTGTCGTCGTCGTCACTCCCCTTCTTGGAGGTGCTGTTTTGATACGCAGGCGCTTTGGACTGCGGGTTATGTGGTGGTACTTCTTTGGAGGGCGCACCGGTTGCGAGCTGGTTCCGTTCTCGGCACACCACCGTTATCGGCTTTTTTCTTCTTTTATTTCTTCTTGCTTTTCGTGTTGGGCTTGGGGTCTCCCCAGCGCCTTGTATCCTGTGGTGTCTGTTACTTTGGGCGATGTGCTGTCTGGCCCAGCAGCGGTCTCACCTGTGTGCTTTATTTATAAAGGTGGGCGTAAAGCCTGTTTCGAGGAAGATTGTGTTGAGCACCTCAGCAAACAAGCTTGCAACGTCAAAGAAACATGCAACGACCTATGCGGCCATGCCTCGCTGATACTGGAAGAGCTGGACCCGATGGTCGTGGTTACGTTGAGGTGCTAATAAATGGAAACCTTATCCCTTCTTTCTAATGCTGCAAGAACATACACTGACACATAAAGATCAAGTTATGTCTGAATACAGATATGGCAGCTCGAGAAACTACTTCGTGAATGCATACTCGGACCGCGACCACCCAAACGTACACGAAGATTAACGTTGCCGCCCAGGCCTTGCTCATGCTGCTATCATCGCCCAACTTCACTGCCATGATAGCGTCAATCAACCGCGACATGAGCATCTCGTGCCACCAGCGAGGAACAATGTTTGCCGAGAAACCGTTCGACCAGGAAGATGGAGAACAGATTTAGGAAAGCAAGTTTTGGTAGAGAACACGTCTGAGTAGGTAGGAAAACGAGTTGTGGTAGAGAACAGAATAGTACGAGCAAATTAATGAAAACAATATTTAGAGAAATCAGAAGGAGTAGAAAACCCTATTGATTTCCTTTATGGGAGTAACTATATCGGACGATACTTCTGTTGTTCCACGGGTAGTTTAGATTTTTTTTGGATTTTTATTATGGTTATCAGACGAGAAACACTCTATCAAATTAGTTTGATTTGCACTTATAAGAGGAAAATGTACATGTAGGTTTTAGATTTTATCACCGCTTCCTCTTGTGGTTACAGTAGCATAATTGTTTCATGTTGTTGTTGGAGTAGTTCAGATTTTCCAAATATTACTCCATGTCAAGGGCTACCAGTTTAATTGGGCCTTGTCCTTGTCACATCGGTTTCATCACCAGTCGAAAGTGTCCTCAATGTATAGAACCATAGTGAGGTAGGGATAGACATGGGCTAACATGGCCGAATGAGTCCTCAACATATGGACCGCTGGCGAGGTAGGGCTCGACATGCGCTCACGTGTCGCTCTCAAGGGTTGGCTCGATGTTGAGGATGTGGTCGATGTGGGCGAACATAGGTCAAAGTGGGGATGCTATATTTCATGACCGTGTCCGGAAAGGGGGAGAGTGAACCAGCAATGAGGAAATGAAGTAGCAAGAGATCTTATTTAGACAGAGTTGAGAGATACATGTATATAGTTGTAGTCGGGAGACATAGAGCAACCAGAGAGAGAGGGGTTTGCATGCATGAGATAACTAAGGAGTGGCACGCGGTACGTGGAACATGATCTACATATATGGGTCTGAGTGGCTCTGCAACGAAGGAAGGAAAGCTGAGTGTTCAGTTGAGGGAAAGAGTGTGAAGGATGTTGTAGAGATGGTCTCTTTAATCACTCGTATGAATTGTGATAGCAACAAGACTAAGCCAAACACATGAGAAGAGGGTAAGAACAAGATGATTTACTATACATATTTAAACTCCGTTGTGAAGTACGGTCATTCAACTAGTCTATGTAATAGAAAATATTGTCAAAACGGAACTTCATGACTTATCCAGATGCCCGAGCATTGATCGAGATACAATTCAAGCCGTATAGACATCGCATGAACAAAATATGCTCTCCTTTTTAATAAACATCTAAGATCAATATACTGTCTGCTTTATATTTGAATCTTTCTTTTTTGACAACTAAAATATAGATATCGCAAGTTTGTTAAAATTTAGATGAGTACTATATTGGCTTGGCGTCTGTGGTCGGTCTATCAGCTGTCACATAGAAGCACTGCATTTTTTTTTTGCGAAATTCCACCGATCTATTAATAATCATCAACAACAGTACAAAGAGTCCTAAAAGTAATAAAAATTACAAATAGGCAATGAACCACCTAGCGACGACTACAAACACTGGCACTCCAAAAACTACATAGAAGCACTGCAAAAATTTGAAGGAGACGTTCTTCTTTTTTCTTTTGAGAAACAGATATGGTTTTAGTTAAGAACAATACTACATTCCACATATACATGATCATCATTTCATTTCAAGATGAAACGATTTTTATATACTACTCCCTCCGTCTCAAAATATACTATGTCCGAAGTTTGTCTAAATTTAGATGTATCTAGATAGACTATTTAGTATAAATATATCTAAATTTTAAAAAGTTTGCGATATCTATTTTAGAACGGAGGAAGTACATTATTACATAAACAAACTAGTACTGCTACGTAATACTACAGTATTACTAGTCGGATAGACAAGGTCCGTACATTTTTTATAGTACGTAATAATCTAGGAATGCGAGTGTGCATTACTGAGCAGCGAGTCCATGGTGTTGACGAGCGAGCGGTGCACCTGCTCACACTCGTCCTCCGCCGCGACGACCCAGTCCTCGAGACTCTGCAGGCGTTGCATGGCTTCCGCGGGAGATGCAGCCGTCGGGGAGGTCATAGCTCGCAGAGCAGAGGATGTTGTGGCGGCGGCGAGGCCGGCGAAGATGGAGGCGGATCCGGCCGCGGCAGCGCTGGTGGCTTCCGCGACGGCATTGGCCAGCGCGGCCTCGCCGGAGTGGGACGTGGTCGGCGCGGCTGAGTTAGAACGTTGTGAGAGCGCGCGCAAGGTGGAGGCGAGGCGGGAGAGACCGCGGTCGGAGCGGCTGCGCAGGAGGTTGCCGAGCCGGGCGGCGTCCTGATGGCGGACCGCGGCCTGGGCCTCCACGAGGAGCTGCTTGAGGGAGACGAGCAGCTCGCAGTAGCAGTTGTGTGCGTCGGCGAGGAGGATGAGATCGCTAAGTAGCTGCTTACTCCAGGACGACGAGGCCATCATCCGCCGCTCCGGGTCCTGCAGGAGCTGCGGCGGCTCTGGGTGTGGGTGGTGGAGCTTGACCAGGTCGGTGAGGCCGGAGAGGAGGTTGCCGAGGTGGTCCTTCCCTGCGCTGATCCACGTCGTGCAAGAGGATGCCTGCGCCAGCACCGGCTCCTGGGTCCACCCGCGGAGGGCGTTGACGGAGTCGTTCAGGCCGGCGGCGACGTGCCGGAATCGTTCGGGGAGGCTAGCAGAGCGGGTGTAAGAGACCTCCTGGTGGCGCATGCCGCGGATGGTGAGAGCGGCCAGCCATTGCCGGAAACCCACTGCCATTTCAAGCTCGATCTATAGACTAGATCCACCCAGTTGGCTCGCTCGGACTTGCTTTTGCCGTGGTGTGAGCGAGCGAGGTGGCTTTTATACCGACGCAGCTCCACAGCAAACGTTCAGAAACCACGTGCCCCTCCACTAGATGTCGGTGTCGACTACCACGTGATGTCGTTGCATCACTGAGCATAATTTTCACAATTAATTCTAATATATTGATCATGACTACAGCTGCTATGAAACTCTAATATACTAAATATATTAATTAACATGAACAATAACAGTCAAAGTATGTCAACATACCGGATCACAATATACGTACTGATCAGTTACCGATCAAGTCGCCGTTGGTGCTGAGGTTGTGTCGAAGAAGACAACGTAGCAGACGCCGTGCACGCGGATGCTCTTGACACCCAGGAAGACACGACGTGATGACGAATTTGAGCAATCACGCGCTGAGCGCTTCCCAAAAACTTTATACGCCCTCTCCCGTACAGGATCGTAAAGACGAGTGATTTCGGAGACCCGCTCTCCCGTCCGGCGGTGCACGCCGGTGCGTGGGAGGAAGTAGACTACGATGACAGCGCAAGCAAAGAGAAGGAAAACCTATATTGGTTTTCGATTTGTTCGTGGCGGAACCCACAAAGGTGCTTATATAAAGCATCTCGAGAAACCGTACAGGGCACAACATGGGCCGAGGCCACGTCGCGGACGAGTTCGGGTCTATTACAGTAGCCACGATTTCGGAGCGACCCAAACCGACTACTGTTGTTTATCAAAACCACACCAGTTTTCCCGAGGAGCAAAAATATAAACTCGGCTCGAGGCTCATTTCGAAAACCCCGCGCACGCCGTGTTGAGCGGGCGAGCGTGTGTAGCACTTCTCTTCTCACCCACTTACAAAAGGGTGAGACACATCGCCTTATAAGGTGGTGTAACTCTACTTCAACTTTATATGTGGGACTAAAATTTTAGCTCCCACTCCTTTTGCCACACGCACATGTGAGCTGCCACCAACTTGAATCAAATCATACGGGCTTCCACATGTGCGACTTTGAGATTTCGGGATAATCAGAAATCTACATGGGTTTAGCTCATGCGTGGCACAACTGATTAAAAGTAGAAATGATGCGTACCAAAAGAAAAGAAAATTATGGTGACATAGCATAACCAACCGTCACGTTTTGCGAATGTCACCCTACCTTTGCTCATGCTCAGTCATCCATTCGAGCGGCTGTGCATTAGCCACGGAGCCGTCTCAATCTCAATCTCAATCTGCAGGTAAGGAAAAAGCATCCGGCCAATTAATGGTCTACACAAATGTTTGCTACTTATATCCAAAAAAAATGGCACGTACTCCCTCTGTGCAGACATAGACATTTTAGGTTCGTGAAACGAATGTGTCTAAATGTTTTTTATGTATAGTTTCACTTAAAATCTATACATAAAAATTGTCTAGATATATTAATTTTATAAAGCTAAAACGTCCTTTTTTTTGTTTTTGAAATGAACATCTTATATATCTATACCAAGGGAGTACGTCTATAGTTTTCCGTGATGAAAACAGCACGCCTTGAAAACGTGCCTCGACTATTACTCCTACCTGTCATTATTGCCACCGAATAAGCACGCCAGCTGCACCAAATCCAGTTTTGAATTGCGATATAACCACAAAAAGGCAAAATATGATCGGGCAGGAAGACAACGACATGTAACCTACCACATCACTCACACCACAAACAATTCTCATAAAGATGAATATTCGTTGCACAATGAGAATAGCTTTGATATCACAGTAGGCACCATTATAGGAAACCAACCTCAGGTTGAGTGGTTATTAATACTTACTCCAATCTAAATTAGTGGACTCACATTTGTCTAACACTAGTAGAAACCAAGACTTTTGTTTGGAGCTGTCTAGGGCTTTTGAACCGGTGTGCCACCAACCCAAACTAAAGGTTCTATTTGCACCGGTTCGTATGGGCTGGACCACGCGCAGAACCGCATTTGCACCGGTTTGTAAGGAGGCTTTAGCACCGGTCCGGTGTAAAAGGTTCCACGCTAGACGCGTGGCAGGCGCGAAACCTTTGCTGGCGCGAGAATTTGACAATTTTCGAAACCGAAATTTCTTTCTCCAACATGGCATCCTACTTCGCTTCTCTTGTCCCTACACCTCCCCTCAAAATGGAAGGCGAAACGCTCTCTTCGTACCCTCAATGGCACTTCTCGTACACTTCTCATACACTCATCCATGCCGCCGAAATTCTGGGCCGAAGGTCTGCGCACTACAACCTATTTTCTTAACATTCATCCCTCCACCGCTAATCCCAACTCTACACCGTATTTCTCTCTTTTTCTTAGTCACCAAAACTACCCCAAGCTGCGTGTTTTCGGCTGCCTCTGTTTTCCTAACATATACGCCACCTCTCGAAATAAATAAGCCCCCGATCCATTCCCTGTATTTTCCTCAGCTACTCCTACGAGCACAAGGGGTATCACTGCCTAGATCTCACCTCCGGTCGCATACATATATCTCGTCATGTTACCTTTGTCGAAAAAGTTTTTCCGTTTGCCTCTTGATCACCTACCCCTGACTCCACCACGACTTCCCCAACTCCTTCCTCCTCTCGCACCCTACATCCACTCCTCTATACTCCTGTTACCACCTCAACCGCTTTAGCCCAAAGACAAGTCGCGGCAGACCTCACGACGCAGCCTGCCGCGGCAGAAGAACCTCCCCAAACTCCTGCCACGACAGAGAATCAAGCCCCAAACACTATCGCAGCAGCCCACTCTGCCACGCCTGACTCCTCCGTGCCCGATCCATCCGCTGCGCCGGGCACCGCTTCCACACACCTTCCCCCACACGCCGTTCCCACCGATGCTCCAACCAATGACGACGCCATGCATATCCGCGCCAAATCAGGTTTTCGTCTTCTAGCCAAACAACGTCTCAGCCTTCTCGCTACCTCTCCCGTCTCTCCAATTCCAAAAACCTATAAGGCCGCACTTCTTAATCCTCAATGGGCTGCTGCCATGACAGATGAGTTCCAAGCTCTCCTTGAAAACCACACCTGGCAACTCGTTCCTCGTCCACGTGGTGTCAATGTTGTCTCTGGCAAGTGGGTCTTTCGCCAAAAAATTCATTAAGATGGATCACGTTACAAAGCAAGGTGGGTTTATCGCGGCTATTCTCAGCAACATGGCATAGATTACGATGAAACTTTCTCCCCAATTGTTAAACCCAGTACTATTCGCATGGTTCTTAGCATTGCTATTTCTTCCTTTTGGCCTATTCATCAACTAGATGTCAAAAACGCCTTCCTTCATGGTAGCCTAAACGAAATAGCGTATTGTTAGCAACCTCTAGGTTTCGAAGATCCCTCTTTACCTAATCATGTTTGTCTTCTGCAAAAATCTTTCTGTGGGCTCAAATAAGCCCCTATGCATGGTTTCAACGTTTCTCCAATTTTATCCAAACCGTTGGTTTCGTTCCTTCTTTATCCGATTCCTCCTTATTTGTCTTTCACCTAAATTCTCAAACTTCTTATTTACTTCTCTATGTTTATGATATTGTTCTCACAGCTTGTTCCCAACAATTTCTTGATCATATTATCTCTTTACTGAACAATGAGTTCTTCATGACAGATCTTGGTCATCTTCATCATTTTTTGGGTATTTTTGTCACACATGACTCCAGTGGATTGTTTCTTTCCCAACGCCAATATATTTTTGAGATTATTTCTTGGGTAGGCATGCAAGACTGCCAGCCCTCTCGAACACCCGTTGATACTGCCTCTGAACTCTCCTCTGATGGTGAGCCTTTTTCGGATACTACCCTATGTCGCAGCGTTACATGTGCTCTTCAGTATCTCACTCTCACACGTCCTGGACTCTCTTATGTTGTCTGATGACCCACAAGTATAGGGGTGTATCGCAGTATTTTCGATAAGTAAGAGTGTCGAACCCAACGAGGAGCAGAAGGTGCTGGCTAGTGGTATGGATCATGAATTCTCTGCAAATACTTAACAAACGGATTTTAGGGTTTTTTGATAAAGCAAGTAAACAAAGTACGAGTAAATAAAAGACAGTAGGAATAAATGCAGCAAGTGGCCCAATCCTTTATGCAGCAAAGGACAAGCCGGTTGTATTTCTATAGATGACCAAACGTTCTCGAGGACACATGGGAAGACTGTCAAGTGCTTTCGCTTCATATAGTCGATTAATCTTCTCTAGCTTGCTAAGTGTTGTGTGGGTGAACCTGTGCTAATGTACCGTCCCATCCAAGACTTAATACATACTTGTGATTAAACCCCCTTGCAAACATTCATAAGTACAAGAAAGTAATTAAGGTAGAAACCTAACCACAGCTTTAAACTTTAAGACCCTTACGTCCCTTGTGCAATGGTTTCCTAACGGGGGTTCAGGTTTCTGTCACTCCGGCAACCCCTACGATTAGTAGCCAAATACACAATGCATTCCCCTAGGCCCATATAGGTGAAGTGTCATGTAGTCGACGTTCACATGACACCACTAGAAGAAGTACACCACAACTTAAATAACAATCTATTGAATCTTTCTCAACGCAACTCCACTACTAACAACAAGACTTCTGCCATGTCCTCAAGAACAAAACGAACTACTCACAAGACATCATATGGATCATGATCAGAGATGGAATAATGATATATAACAATCTGAACATTAACAATAATTCAATGGTTCACTCAATAGCATCAATTGCAAAGAGTAATCAACACCGGGAAAGTTTCCCCTATGAACTATAGCAAGATTCAACGCAATTGTTACAACAATATGGAGATGGTGATGAGGGTGCTGATGGTGATGATTGTGGTGGTGATGATGATGATGATCCCGATGAAGTCCAGCTTGATGGTGGTGTTGATGGCGACGATCTCCCCTCTCCGGAAAGGAAGGCCCCGGCAGAAATCTGTCTGCCGGAGAGATCTTTCTCTCTCGGTGTTTTCCGCCCAGCAGAGGCGGCGGAATCTTTCTCTGGTCGCTCTCCGAGTCTTAGGGTTTCGGGAGGAAGATATACGCCAGAGGGGAGAGGCTAAAGTGGGCCAGGGTGGCCACACCACTCCCTGGCGCGGCCTAGGCCTGCCCGCGCCATGGGGTGGTGTGGGCCCCCTGTGGCCCACCTCCACTCCATCTTCTGGCATCTTGAGTCTTCTGGAAAAATAGAATTTTCCGTATATTTCCCGGATTTTCTGATCTTCGCGAATTTTTCCTCCAAACACACCTTTTCCATCAGAATCCTGACTGCAGCGGTCCATGCTCCAAAAGTCATCAACCATGCAAAAACAGATGAAATAACATAAGTATCACCTCTCAATACGAAATGTATCAATGAAAAATAGTGAATTAAGACATAGAATAGTGATGCAAAATAGACGTATCATTGTCCAACAAGCCTGTCTTTACATGCATGATCCTTGTGTTCCACATCACAACCATGTCGAACATATTCTTCGATATCTAAAAGGCACTCTAGACCATGATCTCCACATAAATTCTTCATCTCCCACTTCTTTGATAGCGTATTCCGATGCCGACTGGGCATGTTGTCCAGATACCCGTAGATCCACGTCCGGATACTGTGTTTTTCTAGGTAACAATTTGGTTTCATGGTCTTCAAAAACGACAAGTTATAGTCTCTAGGTCTTCTGCAGAGGTTGAGTATCGGGCGGTTGCACAAACAGTTAATGAAACGTTTTGGCTTCACCAATTGCTCTCGGAGTTGCATCGCCCCATTCATCAGGCTACCATCATTTACTGTGGCAATATTTCATCTATTTACATGTCTAGCAATCCAATGCAGCATTGTCGGACCAAGCACATCGAAATTGACATTCACTTTGTTCGAGAGAAGGTCGCTTTGGGCCAAATTCGTGTTCTTCATGTTCCAACGACTGCACAGTTCGCCGATATCTTTACGAAAGCTCTTGGTACCACGCCATTTAATGATATTCGGTTCAGTCTCAACATTGTTGAACCCCTAGTTGAGACTACGGGGATGTTAGATTATACTCCCTCCATTTTAAAATACTATAAGATGTTTTAGTTTTGTAAAATGAGTGTATCTAGACATCTTTTAGTGTGTAGATTCATGTAGGATTGGAGTGAAACTACAAACTAAAAGGGGTCTAGATACACTCCTTTCACAAAGCTAAAACATCTTATATTTTGAAACGGAGGGAGTATCTCTATTCTTGCAATATAATTTGATGGCAGCTAGTGTTTAGGCTGAGTCGGCTGTGACTCAGGCCTATATATACCCCCTGTAATCTCCAAAAGTAATATATGTGAGTTTCATTAAATTTCTACAGAGACAAGTTCACTATTGAGAGGAAACTCCCTAAACAACGGTCCGAATGCATTTTCAAATCTCTGATTTATTTTTTTTTGCAGCTCTGCCAATTAATCTCTTTTCTTGAGTAAGGACGAGGCGGCCATTGAAGTTCTCCCGGACCTGCTGCACAAGCTACATCAACATAGTACAAGAACTTCTCTGGAAGCTTCGACTACGCCTGCTACACCTTGATTCCTGCCTTGTAGTGTTGGCCTTTAGTTGCTACCCCTCCATTCGGAAATATAAGACATTCTAGCTTTGTAAAAGGAATGTATCTAGACATCTTTTAGTGTATAGGTTCACTGAAATTCTACAAACCTATACACTAAAAGATGTCTAGATACATTCAATTCACAAAGCTAAAACGTCTATATTTCTGAACGGATGGAGTACTTATCTTATTCGTGTGTCAAACTTCTGCTCCTGGAAAGTGCTGAGTGCCTAAGGGCGTGGTTTGTTAAGCTGCTGTATCTGTGGTTGGACCTCTGAGTGGTTGTAGGACTCGTTGGCTTTACTAATTTAAATAAGTCGGGTGACCGTTGTCGCCCTGTTATCTAAAAAGAAAATGTGTGGCGACCATGCATAACCAACGTCACATTTTGTGGATGTCACCACCCGTCTACGGGTGGTGATCGAAACAGCACGCCTTGAAAACGTGCCTTCACCGGTACCTGTCATTGCCACCGAATAAGCACGCCAGCTGCCCCAAATCCAGTTTTGAATTGCGATATAACCACAAGATGGGAAAATATGATCGGGCAGGAAGACAACGACATGTAACCGACCACATCAGTCACACCACAAGCAATTGCATAAAGATGGATATTCGTTGCACAATGATAATAGCTTTGATGTCAGAGTAGGCACCATTATAGGAAACCAACCTAAAGTTGAGTGGTTATTAATACTACTCCCTCCGTCTTGAAAAGGGTGCCATAAATTTGTCTAAATTTGAATTTATCTAGATACATAACATCCTTTTTTAGGACGGAGAGAGTAGACAACTTGACGCGGGCGACATGCTGTGCGCGCTTGTTTATCACCCGATGAGCTGTTAACCGTTTGACTGATTGTTTTGTAGCAACTAGCGAGCAGTGGCGGACCTAGGATTTTACCGATGGGTATGCCTCGTAAAACTTTTAAAGGCAATTTTGATAAAATATATTTAATAATTAAATAAATAACTCTACAATTTGAATTGTAAAACAATATAGAAGCAATAAACAATATCTATTGGAAAATTAACTTAGAGTTGCACAAATACCACACAAATAGTTCAAACACAACTAATACCCTGAAATATGCATAAGGGAAACTTACAATGCTATTTGATTGACTTGTCTGGCCTATGCTTCCTTAAGAACATGAAAGTCTCTACTGGATTAAGAATATCTTGCTCCCTTCTTTGTAAACACTGAGATAATTCCACCGCTTTGCTGCGTGTTTCTAAAAATGGGATGCAATGTCTTCACCTCTATTCTTCATAACTAAAAAACTAAATAAGAAAACAACATAAGTATGAAAATTGACTATTTATGACACGTGTAACGAAACTCATATGGGGTGATAAAATTATATAGTTCATAATCAAGAGCATATAGTATCTTTGCATAAATAAATAATACAGTCAATCATCAATATATATTACCAATTTATTTTTATTGAATTATTTAATCCCAACATGATGTATAGGTGAATCTATATCATAAACAAGATCAGCTACCGATAATCAACTCCCTGCATATGTGGCTTGAAGGTGTCTACTATCCTGGTTTCGTAGGCTCGCAGCGATGGTGAAATAGAAAACACGAAGCCACCAACTGATGTTCAACCTCGCGGTGTTGCGGCCACAGGCGTGCCGGCGTACAAAAACCTCACAGCATGCCATCGCTCGGCGTCCATATCGACAAACGACAATCCCAATCGAATGGGTTGTCTCCTCCCGAGTCCTGACATGCCTGTTAGAGGCCTGTGACGGAGTGGCGGTGTAGTCAAAAGCACGGCGATCAGCGAGGCGGCGTAGTCCACCGCTCCTTGCAGCGACGCACGACGACACTAGATTGGATCGGTAGAGGAAAAGTGTGATCGAACAAGACGTAACCAATCAGTTTTCCATTCTGCTTTTTCCCTACTAGGCCGCATGCACGTCTCTCAGCTAGCTGATTAGTTCTAGTAAGGTGGTCCTAGCAAATGCGAGTAGTCTTGTTTCTCTTTAATTATTTACGGTATGATATATTCGGTATGATATATTCGTACTGTATCATAGTGTGTTAAGATATGATATGGATATATAACAACCCAATATACTATGCGAATAAAATATGAAAATTACATCTTTAATCATCTTTGTTTTCTACACAAATGATTGTTGTGTTATTTAAAATATATCACTAAGATGATAGATCTCTTTTGTATATGGTAGTATTTCCACATAGAATTAATCTTGTTGTCTACAATCCCACAATGTTCATTCAATGTTAATGAATAAGTTATATTGAGAAATAGGGTGGTTAGAGAATGTACAATGGCAGAAAATTAAGAAATGCCTTCCCTTAGCCCTCCACATCATCTAGAGAAGCGAAAATGTTTAAGTTGTACACTACATTATCTCATGTTGTCACCTTTAGTTGTTAGTGGAAATTAATTAAAATTTTGTGAGAAATTCATTTGCTAAGGGAAGACATTTTTTTGAACATTATAAGGGAAGACATATAGTACAATGGAGAAAATAGTTTTTTCTTATTTTTAAGAGATTATCCCTTAGATAAGAGAAGACAACCTTTTTTCTTATTTCTCTCTCCTCCAACTAAGCAAATATGCAATATGATAGCTCTAAGAGAAGGCTGATATAACCCCATTGTGCATGCCCGTATTCATTTCAAATTGGGTGCAATCTACAGACGCCTTTAAGAATATAATTCTATTGATCAAACAGTCTACCTTGGTTACATCTTCTATCAACCAATATGTTTCGGTGACATGTCTTTTGTGATAATATTGTTGTTCTCCCATGTGCACATTCCTAATTATCTATCACACCAAGCTCTCTCATTTGAAAATAATAGTACCAATAAGGTTATGGATCCCGTCTCAATTGCAAATTCGTGTCATGTCTACCGTCCGACATAAAACTCATAAAATTATAGAGATAAATCTTGCACGTGGCATTATATCTTGCGTGTCAAGATATCATTCTGATTACTTCTTATGATTTTGATGGTCTATTTGTATGATTTCATTTAGGTATAGTTATGTAAATTTATCAATTAATATCTAATAATTAAGAGGGTCCATCTGATTAGTTTTCTGATATTTCTTTTACGGTAATTTTGGCGCATAGCTCTTTTTTCCCTTTTATTATGATGATTTAATATCAGGGAACATTTAAAATTAGGACGACCTATGGTTTTTTAGAGGGCTTATCTATTATTGTTAGCTATAAGGACGTTGCATTATATTGACATACATACAAGCTTTGATGTTTTGTGTACAATAATTTTTTATCAACTGTTGACCATATGTACCAGATTATTAATCCATGCAAGACATAAAATAAGATGCTAGTGGCTCTTTTAGTTTGATTAATATTGAAATCCGGAAATATTTTTTTCTTATATGAGTGAACGGTTCCAAGTTTTATTTCTGACTAGAGTCTTGAATGAAAAGTTATAGCTAGTTTTTTCAGAACTTATGTATCTACTTTTATGTACTGCACAACAATACTGATGTATTTTAATTTCTTATATAGTCATGTACCGCAGTTTATCGCCTAAGATGTATTCTAATATTTCAAATAGAAACCATGTTGTTTGTACAAGTCCCATCTAGTTTATTTCATCTCTATCACGTCCAAATAATTCAATTTGAAGTGGGCTATGTTTTTCATGTCGTGCGTGATCGGTCATGGAAATTCCATATTTGATTCGTGTCCGTTAAAATAAAATAAAAAATTATGTCAATGTTTTTTTCTAGATTAAAAGCTAAACGTATGTCTTGTCAACCGGAATCAGGCGGTTGAGACAATTCGTTGAGGGCTCATTTGGAAGTCATCATTTCATTTCATTTGGCATAAATGAAACGAAATCACATTGCCGTTATCATTGCATTTGTCCAATTTAAAATTCCAATCTAAGAATCATGTTTGGCAGCCGCATGGAATTATGAAATGAAATGATTTCTCGACCAATAACTTGGTTAGGAACAATAATTGACTTAACATATCATACTCATTTGATGGAATTTTGAATTGAAATGGTGGTATCAATTCCGCGACAACCAAACACGTTTTATATGGAATCTCGATTGAATTTCAAGTGCCCACTCTCTAAAATTCCAAATAAAAAATATGGATCCAATCCCGGGACAACCAAACACGTCTTATATGGAATCTCAATTGAATTTTAAGTGCCCACTCTCTAAAATTTCCAAATAAAAAATACGGATCCAATCTCAGGACAACCAAACAAGTCTATTATGGAATTGTCAAATGAATTCTACATTTTTGGCCCCAAATGATGGGAGCCAAACGAGCCCTGAGATAATTCTGGCTACATAGCTAGCTAGATAGATGGAATTTATCGATGACTATGGTTTGGATATGGACCTGGAGAGAGGCTCCATGAGTTAAAATATATGTTACAGAATCAAAATATACTAGCTAGGATCGGCATGGCGGCCGTGTTTTTGCGAAGGTTGTATATCGTGGCACGATGTTGGGCGGCGATAGATGAGTAAACGTGTTACTATCATTTTCTCAAGTAGACGGTCCATGTTTGATTGTTTTCACCAGCTGTACAATCACGTAATGTGTTGTCGATGCGAGAGAGTCAAAGTTTGTGAGTTATATACCCATGCCGTCCTTTTTTTCAAGGCTATTGTGTGAGCTGAACTCTAAGAGTTCCGTTAGAGTGTGTTCTTATGTGCGTAGAGCCAAGGAATCAATAGTTTGTTCGTTTCTTCTCGGCAAGATTGTTTAGTTTTGGGCTCTAGGCGCCAACTTCCCAACTGTTGTGGCCGCATCAGTTTCTGCGTGATCCTTTTGGTCTTTATGAAGTGCTTTACAGTACTAATGGGTTCCCTATCTTTGCCTTGTTTTCTGATCCAAGGGACACCTATGATGTTGATGGCAAGGATTTGTGGATCTAGTTACTACGTTGTGTGAAAGTCAATCTCGCTTTGTTGTAAGGCTACAAGTTTTTGTGTGCCTAGTGTATCCAGTATAATGCATGCCGAGCATGTGGAATAAAATGTACCTGGAGTAGATGAGCGTGTGTGTACATGTGCTTTCGTAGTATGATGTTTATGTGTTTAATGCGGACATTTGCATGATATATCGATGTTGGATCTAATGAAAAGTTTTATGCGCCGTATAAGTTATTTGAGTTTGCTCAGTCTATATGACTAATTTATGGGAACTCGTGTGGTTTCTGAATAGAATCTAGCAGGAGAAAATATTGGGACAAACAAGTTATGCAAATTATTTGCTAGTCACGAAATGCATGCAATGACATGATTACATAGGATAAGGGGATATGTAGCTCCCTTAGACCTTGCTCGTTTAATCCCAACCCGGCTAGGATATGCTTCCAATGCATGTGGGTAGATCGGGATCGGAATCCACATCTATGCGGACATATGGTTACACCCGGCGGGGTTTGGACCCCGTATAATCCCCTTCCTAAACCCCAACAATCCACCGGGCTAAAAACAATTAACCTCTCATTGGTGAAAAAAATACAGAATCAGTATCAGACGAAAAAATAAAGAAAATGGTCACTTATCTCTTGCAACCCCAGTCTCTTGTTAAAAAATTAGGGAGTAGTTGTGTCTGTACATCGCAGGACGCCTATGATGGGTGCTTGTGACTTTGTGAATGTGACGGGCCCAGCCAAACAGCAACCTCCACACTCCAGCTCGCTCTCTTTCTCTCTTGATGACCCCCCTTGACCGACTGATCGGCCTCCTCCCTCCACCCTGCCCAAATTCGGAGAGAAGGCAGCCACAACCTCTGGCGAAGCCCGTGATTCTACTAGACCCAGGTCTTCAATTTCAATCCCCGGAGGAGATCAGACGACCATGGACTTCTAACTCCTCGGCGCCGCCGTTGATCCCTAAAGGATTCTGCGCAGCCTCTCTCGGCGAGCCCACCAAACCAGCTCCTCATGATCCCTTAACATTTAAATCAGAATGCCTATATTAAGGTAAATTGCATATAAACAAAATACATAAAAAACAAAGGAATCAAGAGAGACCCATCATGTTTATGTCATGCAGATCTAGCACATCTAACTGAACAGTTTAGTTGACTTAAAGCCATAGATTGCAATACTAAAACAATATGTCCACCCCTTGTCATGGGCTCCGAAATCTTAGCTACATATCCGCGACGCATGGATTTGAGCACAACCTGAACCTATGAAACCCCATAACCTCAGCTACATATTAGTCATTACTCCGTATATGTTGTTCTGTCAGCCTAAAATACATGGAGATTGTCCATACCTCTTTTAAACTTTGTTGGACAAAACACTCTTAAATTACAGTGTATCTTAATGTTCACCTAACTTTCCCTAACCAAGTATATTCCCAAGGAGGTGTATGCTAATAGAATGCAATTAAAAAGAGAGAGTTGCCATTTTCCTGTAAAAAAAACCCAAATACGAACTTCCTTGTAGTTCTAGGTATCTAGAAAGTAACCGTCCAAGCAAATCCTAAACTAATTTGCTAGCATTTGATTAAAAACCAGTCTTAATAAAGAACATTTGGAGGCATACTTGAATACACCAACTCTGCTATTATTCTTATTATTGGATTATCCCACCCCATGTACTAATTTGGAGATCAACTTTTGAAATAATGATTCCATCTCCAGAATGATAAATAGACTTAACTTGATGAACTTATAAGAAGACAGCTCATCCCATAAGCACTGAATGTCTGCAAAAAGAAGAACATAAATCTCAGCCTAAGAAGATAAGAAAATAATATCCAAATCAAAGAACCAAAATAAGGGCATATGATAATAAATAGTCCACTATCGTGAATAAAAGTAGGTTCTCCTACACTTTCCTATACTCCTATGCGCTGATATTAAGGGTAACTTAAACAACTGAATGAAAAGTAAGTCAACAAAGTTTCGGCATGCAAAGAAGTTATTTCAAATTATAAAAACCAGAACTCATATGTGATACTAAAGCCTACCAAGATCTGATTGTGATCTGGCATTTTCAAACTTTGCAGAACCATGTCGTAAAAAGTAGACTTGCTCGGTACAAATGTGCCCGTTGTCATTTAAGAGCAAACCGAAATTTTGAATATGAAAAAGTAATCTCAAATATCATAGTGGATAACTCTTCTTCTCCTCTTTCTAGAATTTGCAAGGCAAGAAAAATTAAAATATATTAATCGAGGTAGAGATATCTCAAATATCATAGTCGATAAGACCAGCCACACCGTGGTACCGGTTCATTGAAAAGCATGGCAGGGTTAGGAATCGCTCTAGCTTTGCTGCAGTGTTGAAAGCGCTTTTGATCAGAGTCATGTATGGTCCCTCTGCCATGCAAATATTATTTGTCTATTCTTTCCTCCCTTGAACTTAGGAATTTTTTCTTTCATCTCTCTCTTACATGTGGGGCTACAATGCATGCACCTGGCACATTGATTTCCTTGAACCGCATCAACAATTTGGTTCGCTTTCTTTCCTGGCACACTTTGGAATCGCTTTTCCACCATGCTACACTGTATGGAACCGGTTCATACAAACCTTAGAATCGCTTTTTTACCACAGTGTGGCTGGTCTAACTCTTCTCCTCTTTGCAGAATTTGCAAGGCAAGGATTTTTTTTACATGTATTATTAGAAACTTCTTATTTTGCAAACCAACATGTGGTTGGGTGGCTAGGAGGGTGTTGTACTCCCAGCCTACCAGAGTTCAAATACCAGATTTGACACTGTGTGTTGCATAAAAAACAGAATATTTTTTCAGTTGGAGGCGACGTTTCCGCTGACAGCGAGACATCCGTGGTGACTTCATCAATCTCAAGACCCGATCCGCCGGCTTAGTCTTTCAAAGGTGCTCATAGAAGTAGGATGTGCGTGTGTGCGTGCATAGGAGTGAGTGCATGTATGTGTCATGAGCGTCTACGATTGTACAAAAGAACTTATTTTTAGAAAAGATCAAAAAAGCAATCAGACTATTTTAGAAAGGTTGAAAAACCAACCTCAATATCTCGTAAGGGTATCAGATTTATCACACCCTCCCATGTTCCCTTTTATGCCTTAAGATTGGTGTGGATTTTTATACACAACACCCTCAACTAAATCCCTTTCATATTTCCCTAAAAAAGGCCCCTTTCACATCAAAAGGGCCTTTTTTCTTTTGCAGAACATATCTTTCACTTTTTAAATCTAGTTATTTATTTCATTTTGCAACTACTAAACATAATTTTACAAAATAAATTAGTACATAATCTTATACATGCTAAAGATATTTGTACATTTGCAATCAATATATGTGCTACACCGAATTGTATTTTACATATGTTATTAAAGCCTCTTCCTTAAATTATTTATTTACTGAAGTCCACTAAGATTATAGCAGCTATAAAATGACCTTGTTAATGTCATCTATTTTTCTTTCAGTAGTCCATGTGTCATCTAGTAAATGAGCAAAAAAAGTAAAAACATAATGAATGCAGGGTTAATCTAATAGGCACCCAGTTGTATAAGAAATGGAATATACTCCATTTGATCCAAATGCGATAAATAATTTGAATCAGAGTGAGTACTTCGTATTCTAAAGAAGGGGCTTGATACGTTGCTAACGTATCTATAATTTTTGATGCTCCGTGCTTGGTTTATATACTTTCTTGGACTAACCTATTAACAAGATGCAACAGTGCCAGCTGCCTGCTTTCTGCTATTTTTGGTTCCAGGAAAGTCAGAAAATGAATATTCTCGGAATTGGACGGACAAAAGCCAAAGTCAATATTTCACCGAGGGGGACACGGAGCTAGAAGACGAGACGGAGAGGAGCCAGAGGCCGGCCACACCACCTGGCCACGCGCCAGGGGGTGGTGTGGCCGCCTAGGGCACCCTCTCGGCCTCCCCTTTCGACTATATATTGCCTCCGGTACAGAAACCCTACGTACCCGACCAAAATTCCACGAAAGAGTTTGTATCCGCCGTCATCTCCATCCCTAGATCGGGAGGGATCTGAAGCTCTTCCCGGCACCCTGCCGGAGGGGAGGATTCACCCTAGACGCCTTCTTCATCACCATGCAAGCCTCCGGTGTGATGCGTGAGTAGTTCATCCTTGGACTACGGGTCCATGTAGTAGCTAGATGGTTGGTTCTTCTCCTTTGCGCTATCATGTTTAGATCTTGTGAGCTCCGTTCATGATCAAGATCGTCTATTTGTATGATGGAAATATGCCCTGAGAGGCAATAATAAAGTTGTTATTATGTATTCCTTGTATATGATAGATGTTTATTTTGCATGCTATAATTGTATTGATAGGAAACATCAATACATGTGTGTTTAATAAACAAAAAGGGTTCCTAGTTATGTCTCTCTTATAGACTAGCTTGTTGATTAACAAGATGATCAAGGTTTCCTGATCATGGACATTGGATGTTGTTAATAACAAGGTCACATCATTTGTGAAATGATGTGATGAACATTCATCCGAAGTATAGCATTATGATCAAGTCATTACGTTTACATTGCTATAACATCATACGAAGTAATCTTTATCCTTAGACCATGAGATCATGTTAATTGCTAACACCGGAAGAGTATCTTGATAACATCAAATGTCACACCATAACAGGGTGACTATAAATGTGGCTTCAGTGCTACGAAGGTGTTATGTTGAGGCTCATGGATCAAGAGTGGAATTTGTCAATCCCGATGACGGATAGATATACTCTGCGCCCTCTCGGTGATATCACATTAAGATAACTTGCAAGCAAGTGATGTGATCACTAGAATGTTATATCATGGGAACGAGAAAAGAGTGCATGTCGGTAACGAGATCAAACTAGGTATTTGGATACCGATGATCGAATCTTGGAAATGTATTATATCATGAGACAAAGGGATTAAGTTACTAGCATTAAAGGTTCTCATGATCACAGAAGTCATCGTTGAATGTGCAGGAGTCAGTATGGATCTCAAGGTCCCGCTTCTGATTATTGATCTGAGAGGAGTCTCAATCATGTCTGCATTATTTGCGAACCGTAGGGTGACACACTTAAGGGTTGCCGGACACCATTTTGGAGCACATATGTTTCATACGAAAGGATTGCAAAGCGCAGGAATTGTTTCGATAGAAACCGGAATTGTTTCGGGTGAAATTGCAGAAAGTGGTCCTGCATGTGATATTGAAATGTTGTAAGGGGTTTTATGTGAATGTTTGTTAATTAAAGTAATTAACAAAATTCTGAATAAATTTAATAAAAGAGTTTATTAAATGAGAGAGCATTAAACTTAGAGAATTTTAATGCATTTAAAGTGGAGACTTTAAAAGAGAATGTGAAGGGACATTTTAATGTGGAGGAGTTACCACCACATGAATGGGGGAGGTGAGGGGTCACCCCCCATGGGGCGCCGGCCATGGGGAGGGGTACCCACCTCCTCCTATAAAAGGCCACACCTCTCACCCTTCTTCCTCACACCTCATCGTGAAGGATCTCTCTCCCCCTCTAGAATTATTTCCCCATGGTCTCAGATTAGCGAGATACATGTTCCCGGTGGCCTTGCCTCTGGAAGGAGTTGCTGCTTCCGCTGATTCGCTGGAGCGAGGAGGTGGAGGTTGTCCGATGGCTTGAACGTGTGTGCGAGGACAGATGCTTTGCTGATTTGCGACGCTCGGACTTCCACACGATCTTGAGATCAGCAAGTGTACGACTACATCAACCACGAGTTCCTACTCGTTAACAAAACTCGTTGTCTTCGAGGGTAAGTTCTCCATGGATGTATGTCCACCCGTTGCTCTGTATCTAGTAGATAGATCCTGGCATATAGTTCTCATCTAGGAATTTTTTTGTTTTCTATGCTGCGGACCCAACAGTGGTATCAGAGCCTGCACTATGCGTAGGTGCTTTGCACGGGTAGTACACATATGTTTATATGTGGGCGATGATGATCATGTTATTGCATCTTCTATGTATTTTGAATATTGGTGGCATGGTAGGATGAAGCGGCCCGAACCAACCTTACATGTCATCGTACATGAGACCGGTTCCACGACTGACATGCAACTAGTTTTGCATAAGTGGCTGGCGGGTGTCTGTCTCTCCTACTGTAGTCAATATCTGATTTACAACGAGTTGCTAATAACTTGGTTATCCTTGTTGTGGTTCATGTTCGTAGGTAAGACCGGTTCTATCTCCGAAAGCCCTAAGCCACGTAAAACTTGCAATTGATAAATTAGAGGCGTCTAGTTTAGATCGTTGTTGGGCTAGTGTCTTGATATGGTATTGTTGTAAGTTACAACACACTTAACGTGTAAGTTCCATAGACCTTGGCCTTACACACAAAGGAATGATAGAGATCATACCACGATGCAAATGATAGAGATCAAATGCATGGACCATACCATCTCACTTTACACATTAGATGTTAGCATCTTATACTGCTAGTTTGGCGCTTTTGGTAGCATTATAAGATGATCCCTCATTTAGATATCAAGATAAAATGTGTTCTTCCTTCAGTATGCACCGTTCTATGGATCGTGTTTCGAGACATCACGTGATGATCGGATCTACTCGACTCCGTGCTTTCATACAACGGGTGTAAGACAGTTTTACACACACGGAATACTAAGGTTCTTACTTGACGAGCTTGGCATGTACAGACATGGCCTCAGAACACTGACCGAAAGGTTAAGCATGAGTCATATAGTTGATATGATGCCCATATTGATGCTCGCCTTTGAGGCTACACCGACTCACGTGATGATCGGACTTGGTGTAGTGGATTTGGTTCATGTAATCACCAAAAAGACACGAGGGATGTTGTTTTTGAGTGGGAGTTCATTAGTAATTTGGATTAGTTGAACTCAATCTATCATAAACTTAGTCTAAATAAACTTTACAAATTCTCTTGTAGATGGCACCACCTACTTTTAATTTCAATGTGTTCATGGAGAAAGAGAAGCTTGCTGCGAATGGTAGCAACTTCACCAACTGGGCTATGAATTTGAGGATTCTCCTCACTGCTGCACAAAAGCAATATGTGCTAGAGGCGCCGCTAGGCCCCCCACCAGCTCCTGATGCCCCTGACAAGGAAAAGAATGTCTATATAACTCGTCAAGAGGACCACAACTTAGTTCATTGCGGCATATTGTATGGGCTAGAGCCAAAACTTCGAAAGCGTTTCGAAAATGGCAATGCCTTTGATACCATGGGAGAATTGAAAATGATTTTCGATACCCATGCTGTCGTAGAGAGTTATAATGCTTCTGAAAAGTTCTTTAGCTGCATGATGGAAGAGAACAGCTCCATTAGTAAGCACGTACTCAAAATGTCTGGGTACGCCGATAAGCTTGTGTCCTTGGGAATAACGATTCCCATTGACTTAGGCATACATCATGTTCTCCAATCTCTACCACCTAGCTACAAGAGCTTCGTGATGAACTATAATATGCAAGGCATGAAGAAGTCTCTTCCCGAGCTTATGTCAATGCTTAAGACTGCAGAAGTGGAGATTAGGAAAGAACATCAAGTGTTGATGATCAATAAGACCACCGGTTTCAAGAAGGACAAGAAAGGCAAGCAGAACGGAAAGAAGGGTGGCAAATCTGTTGCCGCACCTGAAAAGAAACCCCGAGATGGCCCTAAGTCTGATACCGAGTGCTACTATTGCAAGGGGACTGGCCATTGGAAGTGCAATTGCCCCAAGTATTTGGAGGACAAGAAGGCCGGCAAGGCAAACAAAGGTATATTTGATATACATGGTATTGATGTGTACTTGACTAGTATTCACAGTAGCACCTAGGTATTTGTTACGGGATCGGTTGCTAATATATGTAACTTGATTCAGGGGCTGCGGAACAAGCGACAACTAGCAAGGGATGAGGTCACGATGCGGGTCGGCAATGGATCAAGAGTTGATGTGATCGCTGTCGAAACGCTGCCTCTCCACATGCCATCGGGATAAGTGATAAATCTAAATGATTGTTATTTTGTGTCTGCACTGAGCATGAACATTGTATACGGATCGTGTTTGATGCGAAGTGGTTATTCCTTTAAATCTGAAAACAATGGTTGTTCGATTTATATGGATAATATCTTTTATGGTCATTCACCTGTGTTGAATGGTTAATTTATATTGGATCTCGATAGTAGTAATATGCATATTCATTGTGTTGATGCTAAAAGGGTTAAACTTGATGATGATATATCTACATATATGTGGCATTGCCGTCTAGGTCATATTGGCATTAAACACATGAAGACACTCCATTCTGATGGACTTTTGGAATCACTTGATTTTGAATCATTTGATACATGTGAGCCATGCCTTATGGGCAAGATGACTAGAACGCTGTTTTCCGGTTCGATGGAACGGGCGACAGATTTATTGGAAATCATACATACTGATGTGTGTGGACCAATGAGTGTGTCGACGCGAGGTGGATATCGTTATTTTGTTACTTTCACAGATGATTTGAGTAGATATGGGTATATCTATTTGATGAAACATAAATCTGAAACTTTTGAAAAGTTCAAGGAATTTCAGAATGAAGTGGAAAATCGTCGTAACAAAAAGATCAAATTTCTGCGGTCCGACCATGGAGGAGAGTATCTTAGTTACGAGTTTAGCACAGATATGAAAAATTATGGAATAGTTTCACAACTCACGTCTGCCGGAACATCACAACGTAATGGTGTGTCGGAACGTCATAATCGTACTTTATTGGATATGGTTCGATCTATGATGTCTCTGACTGACTTGCCACTGTCATTTTGGGGTTATGCACTGGAAACCGCTGCATTCACTTTAAATCGGGCACCATCTAAATCCGTTGAAACGACACCGTATGAATTATGGTTTGGAGACAAACCTAAGTTGTCATTTCTTAAAGTTTGGGGATGCGATGTTTATGTGAAGAAACTTCAGCCAGATAAACTCGAACCCAAAGCGGAAAAATGCGTCTTCATAGGATACCCTAAGGAAACGATTGGGTATACCTTCTATCACAGATCCGAGGGCAAAGTTTTTGTTGCCAAGAATGGATCCTTTCTTGAGAAGGAGTTTCTCGCGAAAGCTGTGAGTAGTCAGAAGGTATAACTCGAAGAGGTTATTGAACCTTCTCTTCATGAAATGGCGAGTAGCGCAGCATCGGAAGTTGTTTCGGAGTTGACTTCACCTAATGAAGAGAGAGCTAATGATATTGATCATGAAACTCCGAAAGAGGACACTACCAAACCTCGCAGGTCAAGCAAGACACATGCAACTCCTGAACTGTACGGCAATCCTGTTATGAATTTCATGATTGACGAAATAGATGACCCTGCGATGTATGAAGAAGCGATGATGAGCCTGGATTTCAACAAATGGCTAGAAGCCATGAAATCCGAGATGGAATCCATGTACGAAAACCAGGTTTGGACCTTGGTGGACTTACCTCACGATCGAAAGGCCGTTGAGAATAAATGGATTTTCAAAAGAAAAACTGATGCTGATGGTAATGTGACCATCTATAAGTCTCGACTTGTTGCAAAGGGGTTTCGACAAATTCAAGGAGTTGACTACGATGAGACATTCTCTCCCGTAGCGATGCTTAAGTCGGTTAGGATTATGTTAGCAATTGCTGCATATTTTGATTATGAAATATGGCAGATGGATGTCAAAACTGCGTTCCTCAATGGTAATATTGAAGAAGAGTTGTATATGATACAACCTAAGGGTATTGTCGATCCTAAGGATGCTAATAAGGTATGCAAACTTCAGTGATCCATCTATGGACTGAAGCAAGCATCCCGGAGTTGGAATCTCCGCTTTGATGAGGTGATCAAAGAGTTTGGATTTGTCCAAACTTATGGAGAGGCTTGTATTTACAAGAAAGTGAGTGGGAGCAATGTGGCATTTCTGATATTATATGTGGATGACATATTATTGATTGGAAATGATATAGATCTTTTAGACAGTGTTAAAAGTTATCTAAATAGCAAATTTTCAATGAAAGACCTTGCTGAAGCTTCATATATATTAGGCATTAAAATCTATAGAGATAGATCAAGACGCCTAATTGGGCTATCACAGAGTACATACCTTGATAAGATATTAAAGAAGTTTAATATGGATGGAAGTAAGAAGGGGTTCTTACCTATGTTGCAAGGCAAGACATTGAGTAAGACTCAAAGTCTGGCTACGGCGGAAGAAAGAGAGATAATGGATAAGAGCCCCTATGCCTCAGCCATAGGTTCTATAATGTACGCCATGCTATGTACAAGACCGGATGTGGCACATGCTATTAGTTTGACTAGTAGGTACCAATCTGATCCAGGTTCGGAACACTAGATAGCGGTCAAGAATATCCTTAAGTACTTGAGAAGAACTAAGGATATGTTTCTTGTATACGGAGGTGAAGAAGAGCTAGTCGCTAAGTGTTATGTCGATGCTAGCATTGACACCGATCCGGATGACTCTAAGTCTCAATCCGGATATGTATTTCTCTTGAACGGAGTAGCAGTTAGTTGGAGGAGTTCCAAACAACCTGTGGTGGCTGGATCAACGACGGAGGCAGAATATGTTGCTGCTTCAGAAGCGGCGCAGGAAGCGGTTTGGGTGAAGGATTTCATAACGGAACTAGGTGTGGTTCCTAGTGCATTGTACTCAATGGTAATCTATTGTGACAACAATGGATCCATAGCCAACGCCAAGGAACCAAGGTCTCACAAGAATTCCAAGCATATTAAGCGCCGGTTTCACTCCATCTGCGAGCATGTCAAGGATGGAGATATAAAGATTTGTAAAGTGCACACGGACCTGAATGTAGCAGATCCGTTGACTAAAGTTCTTCCTAGGGCAAAACATGATCAACACCAGAACTCCATGGGTGTTAGATTTATCACTATGTAAACTAGATTATTGTCTCTAGTGCAAGTGAAAGACTGAAGGAAATATGCCATGAGAGGCAATACTAAAGTTGTTATTATGTATTCCTTGTATATGATAGATGTTTATTTTGCATGCTATAGTTGTATTGATAGGAAACGTCAATACATGTGTGTTTAATAAACAAAAAGGGTTCCTAGTTATGCCTCTCTTATAGACTAGCTTGTTGATTAATAAGATGATCAAGGTTTCCTGATCATGGACATTGGATGTTGTTAATAACAAGGTCACATCATTTGTGACATGATGTGATGAACATTCATCTGAAGTATAGCATTACGATCAAGTCATTATGTTTACATTGCTATAACATCATACGAAGTAATCTTTATCCTTAGACCATGAGATCATGTTAATTTCTAACACCGGAAGAGTATCTTGATAACATCAAACGTCACACCATAACAGGGTGACTATAAAGGTGGGTTCAGTGCTAAGAAGGTGTTATGTTGTTGCTCATGGATCAAGAGTGGAATTTGTCAATCCTGATGACCGATAGATATACTCTGGGCCCTCTCGGTGATATCACATTAAGATAGCTTGCAAGCAAGTGATGTGATCACTAGAATGTTATATCACGGGAACGAGAAAAGAGTGCATGTCGGTAATGAGATCAAACTAGGTATTTGGATACCGATGATCGAATCTTGGACATGTATTATATCATGAGACAAAGGGATTAAGTTACTAGCGTTAAAGGTTCTCACGATCACAGAAGTCATCGTTGAATGTGCAGGAGTCAGTATGGATCTCAAGGTCCCGCTTCTGATTATTGATCTGAGAGGAGTATCAATCATGTCTGCATTATTTGCGAACCATAGGGTGACACACTTAAGGGTCGCTGGACACCATTTTAGAGCACATATGTTTCAGACGAAAGGATTGCAAAGCGCAGGAATTGTTTCGATAGAAACCGGAAATGTTTCGGGTGAAATTGTAGAAAGTGGTTCTGCATGTGATATTGAAATGTTGCAAGGGGTTTTATGTGAATGTTTGTTAATTAAAGTATTTAACAAAATTCTGAATAAATTTAATAAAAGAGTTTTATTAAATGTGAGAGCATTATACTTAGAGAATTTTAATGCATTTAAAGTGGAGACTTTAAAAGAAAATGTGAAGGGGCATTTTAATGTGGAGGAGTTACCACCACATGAATGGGGGAGGTGAGGGGTCACGCCCCATGGGGCGGCGGCCATGGGGAGGGGTACCCCCTCCTCCTATAAAAGGCCACACCTCTCACCCTTCTTCCTCACACCTCCTCGTGAAGGATCTCTCTCCCCCCTAGAATTATTCCCCCATGGTCTCGGATTAGCGAGATACATGTTCCCGGTGGCCTTGTGTCTGGAAGGAGTTGCTGCTTTCGCTGATTCATTGGAGCGAGTAGGTGGAGGTTGTCTGGTGGCTTAAACGTGTGTGTGAGGACGGATGCGCTGCTGATTTGCGGCGCTCGGACTTCCACACGATCTTGAGATCGAGAAGTGTACGGCTACATCAACCACGAGTTCCTACTCGTTAACAAAACTCGTTGTCTTTGAGGGTAAGTTCTCCATGGATGTATGCCTATTTCTCTGTATCTAGTAGATAGATCTTGGCGTATAGTTCTCATCGTAGGAATTTTTTGTATTCTATGCTGCGGACCCAACATTGTAATCATACATGTTGTGTTTGCAGGTATCCGATGGATATTGAGATGCTATTTCACATTGATTATTGATTATATCATGTCTTTGTTATTTGTGATCTTGCATGCTCTCCGTTGTTAGTAGATATCTTGGCCGAGTAGATGCTAGCAACTCCAAGAGGGAATATTTATGCTCGATAGTGGGTTCATGCCTCTAGTAATCTGGGGAAGTGACAGAAATCTCTAAGTTACTAGATGTGCTGTTGCTACTAGGGAGAAAACAACAATCCTTTTTTCATAGAACAATCGTATTGTTTACTTTACATGCGATGCTTAATGCAATTATCTGTTGCTTGCAACTTAATACTGGAGGGGGTTCGGATGATAACCCAAAGGTGGATTATTAGTCATAGATGCAGTTGTATTACAGTCTATGTATAATGTTGTTCACCCAATATGTTATCTATCTTAAGG
Source organism: Avena eriantha (assembly GCA_910589775.1). Taxonomy (NCBI): domain Eukaryota; kingdom Viridiplantae; phylum Streptophyta; class Magnoliopsida; order Poales; family Poaceae; genus Avena; species Avena eriantha. The sequence goes on along the minus strand of OU342744.1, from coordinate 78,202,012 downwards.
AGAATCACCACTAGTGAACTATGGACCCCGGTCCTTTCTTTTACCATCAATCTACAACTGTTTACTATTTTCTGTTTACTTTCTACAAGCTATTACTTTTTTCCACACAATACGTTTAATCCTTTGTTTTCAGCAAAACCAGTGAGATTGACAGCCTCACTATAAGTTGGGGACAAAGTTCTATGGTTGTGTTCTGCAGGATTCCAAGTTGGAAACAACACCTTGGAGGTGTTTCCTTGCTCTTACTGGTTCGATAACCTTGGTTTCATAACTGAGGAAAAACTTGCTGCTATGCTCATCATACCTTCCTCTTGGGGTTCTCCAATGAGCTTGATATTTTGGGCCATCAAGCTAACTTATTGGCGATGTTGCTGGGGAGTGAAGAAGAAGCTCCCACATCAACCACGCGCCAGCAAGTATTTTTCTGGCCCCGTTGCTGGGGAGTCAAGGACATCTTCACAAGGGGAGTCCCTCACAACCAATCTCTTTACTTTGTTATTTTTGTTTTGCTTAGTTTATTTCTGCTTTGTTTGCTTGTTTCTTTATCAAAAATACAAAAAATGAGTTCCTACTATAGTTGTTATTTTCGTTGGTCTGTTATTGTCTTGCTTTATCATGCTTTCTATCAATGGTTGGTTTCTTTGAAACTGAATCTTATTGGCAAGGTGGGTTCACGGAAGAACAAAAATATTATTATAAGGAACACCGCTTGTCACAAAAAGGGAAACACCTATGGGAACAAATTAATAAATTGTATTACATTGCTAGTAATCTGTGCTCTACTTATAATGTTACTTATTGCTTTGATAAATCTTGTTGCTGTAAGAGGTATAAACACCTCTTTTTTCAATGTGAGTATAATGATGTTGTTACCATATCTTGTTATGTTAAGGGAAATTATGACTTTTATGATGTGGAGCAAATTGAAGAATTTATTTCTTGGAAGGGTGCATTCGAACTTGATTATTTGCTTGAAAATGCTGATGATGCACCTTATAAATATCAGGTTTATGATATACTTAAATTTTGCTTTGATAATTACAAGGAAGAAAATGGCTATATTCTTAAATATCTTAATAGATACTCTCCACCAACAGAAGAGACTAATGCCTTGCAGGAGCCTATGGAAGAAGAAATTGCTCAACTTGAAAGCTCATTAGATGAAAAAGAGGAGGAGAGTGATGAACAAAATGAGGAAGAATGGATCTACCCATGCCTACCTTCTAATGAGAGTAACTCTTTACCCCTTACATTATTTGATTGCCCCACATGCTTACCAAAGGAGGATGAATGTTATGTTCCTGTGGATTCTTTTGAAAATGTTTATAATAAATATTTAGATGATGGTCCTATATTGGTTGATAATATTAATTTTACTACTATTGAAAATGAGATTGATCAGTCATCTTGTTATAAAATTGTTAAAAGTGGGTATGAAGGTTTTAATCCCACTATTTTTGAGCTTGATAAAAATTATGAGTTTGTAGATCATGAAAAGCATGCTTTATGCGATAGTTATATTGTTGAGTTTATTCATGAGGCTACGAAAATTATTATGAGAGAGAAAAATATGGTTATAAAAGTTTTCATGGTACTAAAACACCTCTCTATGTGCTGAAAGTTTCGAAGTTACTCTCGTTTTATCTTCCTATGCCTGTCACTTTGTTCTTTGTGAATTTATTTGCGTATAAGATTCCTATGCATAGGAAGTGGGTTATACTTAAATGTGTTTTGAATTTGCTTCTTGATGCTCTCTTTTACTTCAATTCATATTTCTTATGTGAGCATCATCAAAATTATCATGCCTAGCTCAAAGGCGTTAAAGAAAAGCACTTATTGAGAGATAACCCAGAAGTTTTAGATGAGTCTCAGAAGTTATTACCTCTGTAATAACCTCTCCTTATCTTTTTTATTTGCTTTTTGTGCCAAGAGTAATCTCTAATGAGAGAGAAGTAATGCTTGGGAAAGTTGCTGTCCCGAAAAAGATTTTTGTGCTTCGCTGTAAAAATTTGTGTAAAATCTTTGTACGTCGGTTTGAGCTGTAAATTGTTGTGCTTCTGCCCTAGGTTGTTATCTAACTTTCGTTAGTTAAATACTTTTCTATTTGAGCAACAGAAGGTCTTCGAAAAAATTGGTTTTTACCTGCTGGTCTGTTTTGACAGATTTCTGCCATTATTTGCATTTGCTTCTTGTTGATTCCTTTTTGGGATATTTTTGGGGAATTGAGATTTTTGAGGGAAGTGCTACAGTAGCTTGTGTTTTATAGGAAGTTTTATTGGTGTTCGAACTGAACCCAAAGACTTATTATCTTGAGTGCACTAATGTTGCTAATAAAGATTGTGTGAAGTTTTGTATGAAGGAAAAATTTCAGGTGTATGGAAAGAATGATGTAATGAGATGAAGAATGGACTAAAGCTCAAGCTTGGGGATGCCACTGATGGCCCAAAATATATCGAGCTCGTTGGGGAACCCCAAGAGGAAGGTATGATGAGCACAGCTGCAAGTTTTCCCTCAGTACGAAACCAAGGTTATCAATCCGGTAGGAGCAAGGAAACACCCCAAAGGTGTAGCTAGCTGAACGTTGGCAGGGCGCACTACCAGTGCCAGCAGCAACCTGGAGACCTGCACAACATAACCACGGAACTCTATCCCCAACTTGCAATGAGGTTGTCAATCTCACTGGTTTTGCTGAAAACAAAGGATTAAATGTATCGAATGGAAGGAAGTAATAGTTTGTAGAAAGTAAACACAAAGCAGTAAACAGTTTGATTGTAGATTGAATGTAAAAGAAAGGACCGGGGTCCATAGTTCACTAGAGGTGGCTCTCCTTAAGATAGATAACATGCTGGGTGATTCCTCTTCCTAAATAGAACCCCCCACCTTCACCTCTCATTTGAAGGGACCGAGCAAGGGAACAAATTACAGCGGGGCAATTGACAAAAATCGAGAAAGCATACAAGCAAATTATCTTGACTCCTCTGAGATTCGATTGGGCATTACAACATTATACATAGACCGCCATCCAACTGCATCTATGACTAATAATCCACCTTCAAGTTATCATCTGAACGCCCTCCAGTATTAAGTTGCAAGCAACAGATTATTGCATTACGAATTGCATGTAAAGTAAACAATACGATTGTTCTATGAACAAAGGATTGTTGTTTTCTCCCTAGTAGCAACAGCACATCTAGTACCTTAGAGATTTCTGTCACTTCCCCAGATTACCAAAGGCATGAACCCACTATCGAGCATAAATACTAACTCTTGGAGTTGCTAGCATCTAGTTGGCCAAGATAGCTACTAACAACAGAAAGCATGCAAGATCACAAATAACAAAGACATGATAGAATCAATAATCAATCTGAAATAGCATCTCAATATCCATCGGATCCCCGCAAACACAACATGCAGAATTACAAATAGATGATCTTGATCATGAACGGAGCTCACAAGATCTAGACATGAAAGCACAAATGAGGAGAACCAGACATCTAGCTACTAAATGGACCCGTAGTCCAGAGATGAACTACTCACGCATCACACTAGAGGCTTGCATGATGATGAAGAAGGCCTCCAGGGTGAATTCCTCTCTCCAGTAGGGTGCCGGGAAGAGCTTCAGATCCCTCCCGATCTAGGGATGGAGACGACGGCGGCTACAGACTCTTTCGTGAAATTTTTGATCGGGTACTTAGGGTTTCTGTATCGGAGGCATCTTATAGGCGTAAGGAGAGGCCGAGGGGGTGCTTGGGCTGGCCACACCACCCCCTGGCGCGGGCCAAGCCTGGCCGTGCAGCCAGGTGGTGTGGCTGCCCTCTGGCCCTTCTCTGTCTCGTATTCTGGCTCCAAGTATCCCCCGGTAAAATAATAATTTTGGGTTTTGTCCCGTCCAATTCCGAGAAAATTCATTTTCTGACTTTCCTGGAACCACAAACAGCAGAAAACAGGCAGCTGGCACTGTGGCTCTTGTTAATAGGTTAGTGCAAGAAATCATATGAAAAGTACTCCAAAGGGTGGACAAAACACAAGAAAGTAGATACAACCAAGCATGGACCATCAAAAATTATAGATACATTTGCAATGTATCAACATCCCCAAGCTTAACTCCTGCTCGTCCTCGAGTAGGTAAGTGATAAAAAGAAAGAATAATTTTTGAGGTGACATGCATGATGACCCACAAGTATAGGGGGTGTATCGCATTATTTTCGATAAGTAAGAGTGTCGAACCCAACGAGGAGCAGAAGGTGCTGGCTAGTGGTATGGATCAGGAATTCTCTGCAAATACTTAGCAAACGGATTTTTAAGGGTTTTCGATAAAGCAAGTAAACAAAGTATGAGTAAATAAAAGACAGTAGAAATAAATGCAACAAGTGGCCCAATCCTTTATGCAGCAAAGGACAAGTCGGTTGTATTACTTAAGATGACCAAACGTTCTCGAGGACACATGGGAAGACTGTCAAGGGCTTTCGCTTCATATAGCTGATTAATCTTCTTTAGCTTGCTAAGTGTTGTGTGGGTGAACCTGTGCTAATGTACCGCCCATCCAAGACTAAATACATACTTATGATTAAACCCCTTGCAAACATCTATAAGTACAAGAAAGTAATTAAGGTAGAAACCTAACCACAGTTTTAAACTCTAAGATCCTTACGTCCCTTGTGCAATGGTTTCCTAACGGGGGTTCAGGTTTCTGTCACTCCGGCAACCCCTACGATTAGTAGCCAAATACACAATGCATTCCCCTAGGCCCATATAGGTGAAGTGTCATGTAGTCGACATTCACATGACACCACTAGAAGAAGTACACCACAACTTAAAATAACAATCTATTGAATCTTTCTCAACGCAACTCCACTACTAACAACAAGACTTCTCCCATGTCCTCAAGAACAAAACGAACTACTCACAAGACATCATATGGATCATGATCACAGATGGAATAATGATGTATAACAATCTGAACATAAACAATAATTCAATGGTTCACTCAATAGCATCAACTACAAAGAGTAATCAACACCGAGAAAGTTTCCCCTATGAACTATGCAAGATTCAACGCAATTGTTACAACAATATGGAGATGGTGATGAGGGTGCTGATGGTGATGATGGTGGTGATGATGATCCCGATGAAGTCCAGCTTGATGATGGTGTTGATGGCGACGATCTTCCCTCTCCGGGAAGGAATTCCCCCAGCAGAAATCTGTCTGCCAGAGAGATCTTTCTCTCTCGGTGTTTTTCCGCCCCGCAGAGGCGGCGGAATCTTTCTGTGGTCGCTCCCTGATACATTGCAAATGTATCTGTAATTTTTGATGTTCCATGCTTGGTTTTATCCACTTTCTTGTGTTTTGTTCCAACTTTGGAGTACTTTTCATATGATTTCTCGGACTAACCTATTAACAAGAGCCACAGTGCCAGCTGCCTGTTTTCTGCTGTTTTTGGTTCTAGGAAAGTCAGAAAATGAATATTCTCGGAATTGGACGGGACAAAAGCCAAAGTGCCTATTTTTTCGGAAGGGATCAAGTGCCAGCATACGAGACGGAGAAGGGCCAGGGAGCCACCACACCACCTGGCCGTGCGGCCAGGCCTGGACCGCGACAGGGGGTGGTGTGGCTGCTCCCGACACCCCCTCGGCCTCCCTTTCCGACTATAAGTTACCCTCGAGACGAAAACCCTAAGTAGCCGATCAAAAATCCACGAAAGAGTCTGTAGCCGCCATCATCTCCATCCCTAGATCGGGAGGGATCTGAAGCTCTTCCCGGAACCCTGCCGGAGAGGGGAATTCACCCTGGAGGCCTTCTTCCGTTGGGCCACGTAGAGATAAACAAAACTTTTTACCTACGCGGTGATCCCAAGATCCAGCTCAGGTAGAAGGCCACGAGGATTACCACTAGACGCGCAGTTGCGGAATTGATGACGCACGTCGCTTGATGCAGTGCAGTCCTCGCGATCCGTTCCGGTTCCACGATCCACGATCTGTACTTTCTTCATGATCATCGAAGTGCTGAACGTACAACACCTCCGCCGGTATCCACACGTACAAGGAGGAGCGTCGGTGATGGACTGCTAGGTCCGGTACGGCGGCGACATGACGGACTGGGGCTAGGGTTTCCAACATATGGAGTGACCTAACCATTTTTTCTAAGCACCTGCGCCCCAGCTTATATAGGGAGTGAAAGTGGGCTCCACTCACTTGTGGCCCATTCACTAAAAAGGCCTATATTAGCCACTACAAGTCTCACTTGCTGACTAAGTCCATGTCTCTATTTGGGTCCAACCCAAATAGGTTTCCTGTTTGGGTCTAACCCAAACTTGCTCCCGCTCTTAAGTGTGTGACCCGACAGGCTCATGGTAACCCAAACACAATTCCGAGTCTCACTCGTGATCGATCAGTTGGTAGCGGCTCCTAGCAGAACGTGCAACTCCCAAGTACCAATAAGTCATGACGACATACCTTCCAATGCGACTTTCGTCTGAGTCCCTTTTGCCTCAGGATATACCTTGTCGGACTATAGGCGAATGATCGTCATCCCTTAAATAGTCTGACTCTCTTTCTCGATCCGAGATAAGTGATTCATCCGACTAACTCTTAGTCGGCTGCCTCGGTTAACACTTAACCATGACGCGCATGGCCATGCTTTCCGAATCATATCTTCCGAGAGGGCCCAGAGAATATCTCTCTAGATGGAGGGGCAAAATCCCGTCTTGGTTATTCAATGAGCCGCTTTGATCTATCTCTATAGATCCGGATTCCTAGTATGGAAGGCGCCTCACCCAAGTCTTTCATCGAAAAACTCCTTTCCAATGATTCCTTGGTCTCTTGCAACATCTAGACATCATTTCCAATCAATAATATGTCATCCACATACAAGAACAGAAAGTTTACTTTGCTCCCACTAAACTTCTTGTATAAACAAGAATCATGATCACTCTTCATGAAGCCAAACGATTTGACTACCTCATCAAAGCGAATGTTCCAACTCCGAGATGCTTGCTTCAATCCATAAATGGATTTCCGAAGTTTGCATACCTTGTAAGCATTAGCCGGATCGACAAAACCCTCGGGTTGTATCATATACACGTCCTCGGTTAAATTTCCATTAAGGAAAGCCGTTTTGACATCCACCTGCCATATCTCATAGTCGAAATAGGCTGCTATAGCTAACATGATCCGAACTGATTTAAGCATCGCTACAGGAGAGAAAGTCTCATCGTAGTCAACTCCTTGAACTTGTCGGAACCCCTTCGCGATAAGCCGTGCTTTATAGATAGAAACATTTCCATCCATATCAGTTTTCTTCTTAAAGACCCATTTGCACTCAACGGGTCTTGCACCGTCTAGCAGATCAACCAAGTTCCAAACTTGATTTCCATCCATGGACTTTAACTCGGATCTCATGGCTCCAAGCCATGACTCGGAATCAGAACCCACCATCGCTTCCAAATAAGTTGCCGGCTCATCACTGTCTAACAGCAATACATCACGGACACTTCGCAATCTGGCCGACCTTCGCAGTGTCGGTGCAATTTCCGGCTCAGGTACCATGTCCGGCTCAACCTCTAAGGCTTTTGCCGACTCGCTGCTAGCCGGTATCTCTCGAATTTCTTCGAGATGCACCGTACTCCCACTGACTCCCCGACTGAGAAACTCTTTCTCAAGGAAGATACCGTTTCGAGCGACAAACAATTTGCCCTCTTCTCGGTTGTAGAAGTAGTAACCGAAGGTTTCCCTCGGATACCCCACAAAAATACACTTATCCGACTTAGGTGTAAGCTTGTCCGACTGAAGTCGCTTGACAAAAGCTTCACAACCCCAAATCTTAAGAAAAGACAAACTCGGCTTCTTGCTAGTCCACATCTCATGTGGTGTCTTCTCTACTGACTTTGATGGTACTCTGTTTAGTGTGAACGCTGCAGTTTCTAGACAATAACCCCAAAATGATAAAGGCAGATCTGTCCGACTCATCATTGACCGTACCATGTCCAACAAGGTCCGATTCCTCCTTTCCGACACACCGTTTCTCTGCGGCGTTCCTGGAGGAGTGTGCTGGGGAACTATTCCACAATTCTTTAGATGGTCATCAAACTCATGGCTCATGTACTCGCCTCCTCGGTCCGACCGAAGAAACTTTATTTTCTTGCCAAGTTGATTTTGTACCTCATTCTGGAATTCCTTGAACTTTTCAAAGGCTTCCGACTTATGTTTCATCAAGTAGATATATCCATACCTACTCAAAACATCAGTGAAGGTAATGAAGTACTCATAACCACCTCTGGTTGTCGTGCTCATCGGGCCACATACATCACTATGTACTAGTCCCAATAAGTCGGACGCCCTTTCACAACTCTTGGCAAAAAGGTGTCTTGGTCATCTTACCGAGAAGGCAGGATTCGCATGTCTCGAACGACTCCAAGTCGAACGAAGTTAGGAGTCCATCATCATGGAGCTTCTTCATGCGTTTCCAACTTATATGACCAAGCCGACAATGCCAAAAGTAAGTCATATTCAGATCATTTGGTTTTAACCTTTTCACATTTATGTTATAGACAGATTCACTATCAAGATTCAAAATAAATAACCCGTCCCGGACGGGCGCAAAGCCATGAAACATATCATTCAAATATAAAGAACAACCATTATTCTTAATATTCGACTCATAGCCCTGTCTCATCAAGCACGAGGCAGAAATGATGTTTCGACTAAGCACTGGAACATAATAACAATTATTTAGCTCCATTATGAATCCAGAAGGTAAATGAAGTTGCATTGTGCCGACTTCCAACGCAGCGACTCTCGCTTTCTTTCCGAGTCTAATGTCAACCTCGCCTCTTGCAACGCTCCTAGTTCTTACCAGTCCCTGCAACGAGTTGCAGATGTGAATGACTGATCCGGTATCATATACCCAAGAACTACCAGGTGCATCAGCAAGATAAATGTCTATAACATTGCAAACAAGCGTACCTGAACCGGAAGTCACACCTCCGCTCTTGGCTTTATCAGCCAGATACTTGCTGCAATTCCTCTTCCGGTGGCCATCCGACTTGCAGTAGAAGCAAGTGGATCCGGCTGCAGGAGATGGCTTAGTCCCTGAGGAAGCGCTTTGGACTGAGTCCTCCGCCTTACCTCCTGACTTGGCCTTCTTCTTCTTAGTCCAAGAACTCTTCTTGAACTTAGCCTTGTTTTGTACCATCAACACTTGACTGGTACCTTTCTTGAGATCCGCCTCAGCCTGCTTGAGCATCCCATGTAATTCAGTGAGCTTCTTATCCATACCATGCATGTGGTAGTTCGATATGAACTGGCCATACGCACTAGGAAGAGAGTTTAGAATTATGTCCGTAGCGAACTCTTCGCTAATGGGGTAGCCAAGCCTTTCTAGAGACTGCACGTAACCAACCATCTTGATCACATGCGGACTTAGTGGATCGCCATCCTTAAGCTTGCAGCTCAACAAAGCCTGAGAGACTTGATACCTCTCAGTATTTGCCTGAGCCTGGAACATACTTTTGAGGCTTTCGATCATATGGTAGGCCTCAACATTCTCGAACTGCTGCTGCAAGTCCGGTTCCATGTGAGCAAGCATAAGACAGCTAATCTCCGTGGATTCATCACAAACCCGACGGTAGGCATTGGTGGCTGTGACAGTCGCATTATCATCCGGCTCAGCTGGAAGTGGGTCGTCTAGGACACGATCCCTTTTTTCTTGTTTGAGAACAATTCTCAGATTACGATACCAGTTGGTGAAATTAGTTCCATTCAGCTTATCTTTCTCTAAGATGGTTCTCAAAGCAAAACCGGAAATCTGAGGAAGACTGCTAGGTGCCATTGATCTACAATAGAAAATATGCAAAACACTTAAGACATGTATCCATAAAAGAGCAAGCATATTAAACACTTTAATATTTATGCTCCCACTAGAACCAACACCCCTCCGATGGTTACTTAGTGATTCAGGACCCTAAATAAGCAAGTCGACTAGTGAGCTTTTGCATCACCGCTAGCCGTCAAGTGATCTAGGTAGACAACTCCTTGTCAATCGTATCTCATACGACTCCTGTTGGATGGGTGGCATCACATGCCCCGGCTCCCATCCAACTTTTCCCCAAGTCCCACAACCGTTGTGATAGACCTGTCTAGATTACCAAGTGCTTCCGCTATAAGAGTCTGACTCGAACCCACCTAGTCGGAAAGAATTGATAGCACCTCAACTTTATGAGCCCACTACCAAAAATGTCCGACTTGTGATGGTGTAGCACTGGTGGGGAAACCGACTAGACCTTCTTTGAGGGATTATTTTCTACCAACTATCTAATAGAGGTAAAACAGAGACATAACAATAACACATAATAAAGCAATTATAATGTGAAATGGTATGGCTCTCTTCATGGCGATCTCCATCTCCATAAAGCATGTAATCTGACTCATGTCAACTCTTGTCACGTGCCATCTTACACCATGTAGCCGACTTGTACACCGACTTGCATGCCATCCGGATTCTCCAAATAGCTACACTAGCTAGTAATGCAAATTACATAGAGAATCCGACACGCAGGCCGTTATACAATAAGATGACAGCACCTAGGCTCCATCCGGCTGACAAAAAAACCGTGATACCAGATCACGTATGAATTACACACATCACATGTACATAAGCCATACCATTCACAACATCATCCTGCAAAAACAAGTTATGCATAGATACGATATCTACCGGCGTTGTGAAACTCGCAATGACATCTAAGGCGCTACGACAGGGCGAAGCCGGCAGTCCCGGACATGGATTTTTCCAAAAAACGCAGATCTTTCCGAAAAACGCAGATCTCATCTGCATTCCGGACATGGATTTCATCGTCGTATAAAACAATTTTACCCAAATCCGGACTCCGATTCGATCAAACCCTTTGATCTTCGATCACCGCATCCGGGTTTACGTGTCACAGTCTACCCCGAGTACTCCGACCGACCGGTAGGGGTATGTCGTTCCACGACCTTAGCAGTTAGATCACGGAAACTAGATCATCCATTCCCCCGAGTATTGTTGATCCAAGCAACTTTGTACAAAACCGATCTATCTCATAGATCGACCACCAAAACTGCAATTAGATCCAATCTAACGCCAACCGCATATCACATATGCGCGATCTCGAGCCTAAAACCAGAAGCTAACGCTCTGATACCACTGTTGGGCCATTTAGAGATAAACAAAACTTTTTCCCTACGCGGTGATCCCAAGATCCATCTTAGGTAGAAGGCCACGAGGATTACCACTAGACGCACAGTTGCGGAATTGATGAAGCACGTCGCTTGATGCAGTGCAGTCCTCGCGATCCGTTCCGGTTCCATGATCCACGATCCGTACTTTCTTCACGATCGTCGAAGTGCTGAACGTATAGCACCTCTGCCGGTATCCACACGTACGAGGAGGTGTTGGAGATATGCCCAAGAGGCAATAATAAAGTGGTTATTATTATATCTTTATGTTTATGATAAATGTTTACATCCCATGCTATAATTGTATTATTAGGAAACACTAATACTTGTGTGTTTTGTAAACATAAAAGAGTCCCTAGTAAGCCTCTTGTTAAACTAGCTTGTTGATTGATTGATGATCATGGTTTCCTGATCATGGACATAAGGATGTGATTAATAACAAGGTTATATCATTAGGAGAATGATGTAATGGACACACACCCATAGTAAGCGTAGCATAAGATCAAGTCATTAAGTTCGTATTGCTGTAAGCTTTTAAATGCATAGTAACCTAATCCTTTGACCATGAGGTTGTGTTAATCACCATCACCGGATGGGTACTTTGATGACATCAAACACCGCTTCGTAACTGGGTGGTCATAAAGGTGTCATTGGGTATTCTGAAAGTATGTGTTGAAGCGCATGGACCAAGATTGGGATTTGTCCATCCATATGACGGATAGATATGCTCTGGGCCCTCTCGGTGGAATGTCATCTAGTTAGCTTGCAAGCATGTGACTAGGTCAAAAGGGATGACATATCACGGAACGAGTAAAGAGTACTTATCAGTAACGAGGTAGAACTAGGTATGGAGATACCGACGATCAAACCTCGGATAAGTATAGTATAGCGAGACAAAGGGAATTGGTTTAGTATGTAAATGGTTCAATCGATCACGAAGTCATCATTGAGTATGTGGGAGCCATTATGGATCTCTAGGTCCCGCTGATGGTTATTGATAGGAGATGTGTCTCTATCATGTCTACATATTCACGAACCGTAGGGTGACACACTTAAGGTTCGAAGTTGTTTTAAGTAGATATGGAATGTGCGTTGGAGACTGAATGTTGTTCGGAGTCTTGGAATGAATCAGGGACATCACGAGGAGATCCAGAATGGTCCGGAGAATAAGATTCATATATTGGGGATCATTTTCTAAGTTAGGAAATGTTCCGGAGTATTTGTATGGAGATTCTAGAAGGTTTCGGAATGTTCTAGAAGGTTCTAGAGTATTTCTTGGAGTTTGCTTGAAAACCAAGAAAGGATCAAAGGAGTCCTGGTGGGGCAAGACACGGATTCGTGGGGGAGGAGGACTCCTCCCCCCTTCCCACCACCGGCCATAGGAGGGGAGTCCTACAAGGACTCCCCCTCCCCAGGCGCGCCCTCCCCCCTTAAATAAAAGGGCAGGGGCGCCCCCTCCTAGCTCTCTCTAACAACTCCCAATCTCTGCCGCCTCTCTCCTCCACCTTTCTTCTGTAGAGGCATAGGCGCAGCCCTGCAGAATTCTCTACTCCACCACCACCACCACGCCGTCGTGCTGCTGGGATTCCGTGGAGAAGATCTACTACCTCCGCTGCTCGCTAGAACGGGGAGAGGAAGGTCTGCTTCGACTCCGCACGTGTGACCGACTGCGGAAGCGCTGCCGAAACGCGGCGCCGGAAGGATCGTCAACTTGACCGACTGCGGGAGCGCTGCCGGAACGCGACGCCGGAAGGATCGTCCACACGATCTTGAGATCGGCAAGTGATCGACTACATCAACCACGAGATCTAATCTCGTTAACGCTTTTGGATCTATGAGGGTTATTTCCTATCTATCTCGTTGCTCATGTCTAATAGATTAGATCTTGGCTTTTATCTAGATTAGATCTGGGTTTCGTTCGTTCTTGCGGTAGAAATTTTTTGTTTTCCATGCTACGAACCCATCAGGAGGAGCGCCGGCGATGGACTGCTAGGTCATGTACGGCGGCGACAGGACGGACTGGGGCTAGGGCTTCCAACATATGGAGTGACCTAACCTTTTTTTCTAAGCACCTGTGCCCCAGCTTATATAGGGAGTGAAAGTGGGCTCCACTCACTTGTGGCCCATTCACTAAAAATGCCTATATTAGCCACTACAAGTCTCACTTGCTGACTAAGTCCATGTCTCTATTTGGGTCCAACCCAAATAGGTTTCCTGTTTGGGTCTAACCCAAACTTGCTCCCGCTCTTAAGTGTGTGACCCGACAGGCTCATGGTAACCCGGACACGATTCCGAGTCTCACTCGTGATCGATCAGTTGGTAGCGGCTCCTAGCAGAACGTGCCAACTCCCAAGTACCAATAAGTCATGACGACATACCTTCCAATGCGACTTTCATCTGAGTCCCTTTTGCCTCACGATATACCTTGTCGGACTATAGACGAATGATCGTCATCCCTTAAATAGTACGACTCTCTTTCTCGATCCGAGATAAGTGATTCATCCGACTAACTCTTAGTCGGCTGCCTCGGTTAAGACTTAACCGTGACGCGCATGGCCATGCTTTCTGAATCATATCTTCCGAGAGGGCCCAGAGAATATCTCTCCAGATGGAGGGGCAAAATCCCGTCTTGGTTATTCACATCATGCAACTTGATTCTCAGATGACCCGAACTCCGCCTTTATAACTGCCCCGTGATGGAACAGCGTTTGACAGAACCTAAGTCGGAGATCCTCAACTCGGATTGTGCAATAACCTCAGGTCTAAGGATTACATTGATTGAGACATGCAAATGACGACTTGTTTGTTGCATCTCAATATGGGTCAGTCCGACTCGCTAAACTCTTTAGCCGAATCCGTGTAAGTCGGAATAGCATCTCCATGCCCATGACAAGTGGAACCTAGTCATCTGCCGACTTTCACATTGGTCTAAGTTGTGTGTCCGGCACAACCTCAATGACCAAGGACAATTAGTATGAACAACATGAATATGTAATTCCACAATCAAATCACATATTCAATGATACATATTAGTAGTTCATACATAGACCATAACCTTATGAATACATAGGAATATCATCATACATGATTTAGGGCATATTCCCAACATCTTCATCACCATGCAAGCCTCCGGTGTGATGCGTGAGTAGTTCATCCTTGGACTATTGATCCATGTAGTAGCTAGATGGCTGGTTTCTCCTCCTTTGTGCTTTCATGTTTAGATCTTGTGAGCTCCGTTCATGATCAAGATCATCTTTTTGTAATTCATACATGTTGTGTTTGCGGGGATCCGATGGATATTGAGATGCTATTTCAGATTGATTATTGATTCTATCATGTCTTTGTTATTTGTGATCTTGCATGCTTTCCGTTGTTAGTAGCTATCTTGGCCAAGTAGATGCTAGCAACTCCAAGAGTTAGTATTTATGCTCGATAGTGGGTTCATGCCTCTGGTAATCTGGGGAAGTGACAGAAATCTCTAAGGTACTAGATGTGCTATTGCTACTAGGGAGAAAACAACAATCCTTTGTTCATAGAACAATCGTATTGTTTACTTTATACGCAGTTCGTAAAGCAATAATCTGTTGCTTGCAACTTAATACTGGAGGGGGTTTGGATGATAACCTGAAGGTGGATTATTAGTCATAGATGCAGTTGGATGGCGGTATATGTATTATGTTGTAATGCCCAATCAAGTCTCAGAGGAGTCAAGATGATTAGTATATGCATGTATTGCTTTCTCGGTGTTTGTCAATTGCCCCGCTGTAGTTTGTTCACCCAGCATGTTATCTATCTAAGGAGAGCCACCTCTAGTGAACTATGGATCCCCGTCCTTTTACTTTACATACAATCTACAATCTTTTATTGCTTTGTGTTTACTTTCTACAAACTTTTACTTCTTTCCATTCGATACGTTTAATCCTTTGTTTTCCGCAAAACACGGTGAGATTGACAACCTCATACGTTTAATCTTCGCGAATCTTGCCTCCAAACAGCACATTTTCCATCAGAATCCTGACTACAGCGGTCCACGCTCCAAAAGTCATCAACCCCCCAAAAATAGATGAAATAACATAAGTATCACCTCTCAATACGAAATATATCAATGAATAATAGTGAATTAAGACATAGAATAGTGATGCAAAATGGACGTATCAACTCCCCCAAGCATAGACTTCGCTTGTCCCCAAGCGAAACTGAGCTCAATAAACATGGCCTCAGGTTTATGGAGTGAAGAGTCGATAAAAGAATACAGACAAGAAGCATCACATTCATCAAATACATACATCATAATAGAAGACAATTCACTATTATATAACTCAACTTGCAATGAGTAAAGGAAGCATAATAAGGATACATAAAGTGAATCATAATTGGTAATGGCAAACTTAGCTCTTGGTCGAAGAATAGTTGATAATTTGCTGGAGTTCACAAATAGCTGGTTTTCAAAGAAAGCTTTCAAAGTAGTAAACTTTCAAGATAAGAGCAATGTGCAAAACAAGGGAATACATCAACTCAAAATATGAATGAATGAAACACATCAACTCAAAATACTTGCTGAGATAGAAGGGAATAGGTTTACTGACTCAACTGCAAAGTAAAAGAAAGGCCCTTCGTAGAGGGAAGCAGGGATTGCAAGTCTCATAAAGAGCTCCCAAAAATTATGATACTTACTAGCTTTCAGCTCTCATTGCCCCTATCATAGGCATCTTTTGGTGATTAAGGTTAAAGTGACACAACTAAGAGGATATGCTTGACAAGTTATAAATTGAAATCTCAAGCCCCTTACTTATGAGTACCGATCCTCATGTTACTCAACTTCAGTCACGAGCAAGCTCTTGTCATTGTAAATACATGTGTATCATTGAGAACCGCCAACGGGGTACCCCTTGCACATGACACATGAGCTATCCCATAATCAAAATGACAAGGCAAGCAGACAGTGAGCATCTCAGCGATCTTTTTATTTGCTATTTGCATAGGTTTTTATTGAGGATGCTTCATAGAATTCTCACTATAGTTATGCTGCAAGTTTCCACCATGATTAGGCATGGCTTAGGCTAGCGTCCCAGGCGTTTCTCTAACACACATATAAACTCCATGATCTTACAAGTTCCACTTTTATTTCACACCGCCGGGATCCATAAGCAAAAGAACATGATATCAACTAGGTACAAAGTACCAAATGAAGTGTTGAAAGCGGTCCCCATGATACATGGTTCGGCTAACTTCAACTCATAAAGCACAAGCATATACGCAACAAAGAAGGACCCAATGGTTCAAGTTTATTAAATGCAAGAAAGTAAAGTGTGCCATCAAGTTCGTGAGAGCTTTAATCACTAATTTTCACATAAAAAGTTTAATTTGGGAGGTAGATAAAACAAGAATTTACTTGGAATAGCAATAATCCTACTAGGTAGGTATGGTGGACACAAATGGCATGGGTTTTGGTTTAAAGGAGATGGATGCACGAGAAGAATACCCTCTCAGTACAGGTTTTTGGCTAGCAAGGCTGGGTAGCAAGTACAAGAGTTGAGGGAAACAACCAAACATACAAATGATAAAGACAAACATGCAATCTTCCTTGGAAGCACAAAAGATCTTAACTAGATAATACTAGACTTATGAGAAAATCAAGAAAGAAAGATGATGAAATAATTTTTCTCTAGAGTACTGCTATGTTTTTCTTTTCAACTCTCAAAAAGGTGTTGCTACTGACCGAGCCAGGTTTGCCAAAACCAACTAAATTAACTCAATGATCCCACAGTGATACCAATACTAACAACAAGATCTATCATATAACCACGAATTGAAAACTAATATAAGCTATGCAAAAGAGTGAAAGAAAGAACTTCTCATTAATATTCCATAACGGAGACTCACACCAAGGGATACAAATCTAACGAGAGAGGGGACACTTCCATAATGCAAACCATACTACATAATAAATCCTCTATGCATGATATGACTCTACTAATAAGGTAAAAAGATAGAAGATAGTGATATGATACCGTGGCACTCCCCCAAGCGTGGAACAAACCAAGGGGATGCCAAACCTGATGACGAATTACTCCTTCGGTGGTGGTGGTATCCTCTCATCTTCGTCCGTCTTCCAGGGTAAAGGCTTCCCATCAACAAAGGACATCGTGGTTTCCAACATCCTAAAACTTGCAGCAGCACTTATGCGTTTAAATCTAGCCTCATACTCACAGTTTTGATTTTGAACGTCATAAAACTGTGCTTGCAGTTCGTTGGTTGTTTGGCGGAGTGAAAGGACTTCGTCTTTGAGTTCAGCAGTCTCCTTTTGGTGCTCGGCGATGAGTTCGGAACAAATCTTGTGGATGATGTCCACTTTGCGCTCCGCCATCTTCCTGTACCTAAAGACTTCTCACTCCACTGCTTCCATCCTATCCTCCATACTTCCTTCACCTTTAGGGCCTTGAACCTCCTTAATCTGGATCCCCACCTTCGAGCAACAACTCCTTGGGATGAATCTTCAATTCTCTCATGTATGGGTTGATGATATCCTCTAAAGAATTTCCCTTGGATGATCCATAGGAAGACATTGGGGCTCCAAATATGGGATTCTACCTGGCAGAAACAGATCGAAACAAAAACATGACAAAAACATGATATACGGACCTCGAGGGATCTGGGGGTTTATATATTACGAAGTTTCATATCAAAAGGAAGGTACTAGGAGAAAACGAGTCGGAGGCGGAGTCCTGGGATGCCTCACCACCTGGTGGCACGGCCAGGGGTGGGCCCGCGCCATGGGGTGGTGTGAGCCACCCCGGCTCCAGTTCCGTCCCTTTTTCGCTTCGTAGCTTTCCATATTGGCTAAAACTGCAAAAATATAGTTGTATTGTATTTTCGCGGAACTTTTCTTACCAGAACTGTTACCTAGTTGGAAACGGACTCTGCAGGTCTCTGAATTTGGTATCTAGTAGATCCTTCCGGAGTCACCACTTGAATCATCAATATCATCTTCATACACTTAATACTTGAGTCATAAAACCTTTCTCTTCCTTATTACACCATTATCTCCACTTCCTGGAAATTTCTTTCACACAAAACTTCACACAATTCTTATTAGCAACATTAGTATAAGTGAAGTGATAAAACCTTTTGAGTCCAACTTCAACTCAAAACCATCAAAACATAAGCTACTGTAGCAACTCCTTCCGAAAACCCAAAAAGAATTCAAAAAGGAAATCGATAAAGAAGCAAATGCAAGAGTGGCAAAATCTGTCAAAACAGACCAGCAGGTAAAGATCATTTTTTTCGAAAATCTTATGTTGCTCAGATCAAAAAGTGCAAAACTAGCGAAAGTTAAATAACAACCTGGGTTAGAAGCAAAAAAAATTACAGCTCAATCCGACATATAGAGATCTCTCACGAATTTTTACGGTGAAACACAAAAATCTGTTTCGGGACAGCAACTTCCCCAAATATTACTTCTCTCTCATTAGAGGTTGATCATGACACAAAAACCAAAGAAAATGGATAAGGAGCGATTATTACCAAAGTAATAACTTCCAAGACTCAAAGAAACAAAACAAACTAAAAGCAAAAACAAATTGGGTTGTCTCCCATAAAGCTCTTTGTTTATAGCCATTAAGATGGGCATGATAATTTTGAAGAAGCTCTCATAGGGATATGAATTGAAGTGAAAGAGAGCATTAAGAAGAAAAAACACACACACATTTAAGTCTAACCCACTTCCTATGCAAGGGGATTTTGTAAACAAACAAGTTATTGAAACCAAAGACAACTTGCATAAGAAAGCAAAAGAAGTGCAACATAAAAACTTTCAGCATAAAACGAGGAAACTTGATATTATTGAGATACATAAGAACACTTTTCCCTCTCTCATAGTAACTTTCAGTATCATGCATAAACTTAAAAATATAGCTATCGCAAGGACCATCATAGCAATGATCACTTATTCTAACAGAAAACACAGGAATACTAGCTCTCATAACACTACTTTGTGAAACAATATTAGAGGTATCCTTACAAAGAATCGGGTGTCCCTCTTTTTCATATATAGTAACAAAGTCCTTCACATTTGCTACTATAGGTTCATCAACCATTTATTTATCAGGTTCAACAGCTTTGTTCATACTTTCATTAACCATACTAGCTATCATAGAATGTTCCTTTACCTTAACTGGGAAAGGCATTTTCTCAATATAAGGTTCAAGTAAAACATGATTAGCAGTATAAACTTCAGTATTTCTTGCAAAAACACTCTTAGCAATATCTTTATAAGGTTCATGATACTTATTCCACTTCTTTTTAGGCACTTCAATGTAGGAAGCAGAGGCCTTAAAATAAGAAGGAATAGCTTGAGAGTCTAGACCGTAATCATTTTTAATATTTTGAAAGTCATCAGTTCCCATAAAGGATTCAATGCATTCATAATCATAATTTATACCTGACTTTCTACCTTTTTCATTCTCCCAAGCTTCAGCATTGTCTTGAATACGATCTAGAAGGTCCCATTTAGCTTCTTCTTCCATGTGAGTGAATGATCCAGCACAAGAAGCATCCAATAAATCCTTGTCATGTAGAGGGAGCCTTGCATAAAAGTTGTTGATAATAATATTGTTGGGGAGCTCATGAATGGGACATTTGAGCATTAGTAACTTCCATATCCCCCAAGCTTGAGCTGTACTCTCTCCATCAAGAGGCCAAAAGTTTTATATTTGATTCTGATCTTTATGAATCTCACTAGGAGGATAAAACTTTGAATAAAAGAGAGGCACTATTTCCTCCCATTCCAGAGCTTGACCATTCTTCAGCAGCTTATACCATTCCTCAGCTCTTCCTTTCAGTGAGAATGAGAATAACTTCTTCTTAACTTGATCTGTAGTAATACCTGCACACTTGAACAACCCGCATAATTCGTGTATAAAGAGTAAATGATCACCGGGATGGACAGTTCCATCCCCAACATAGTAGTTATCCATAACACGATCAATAATTCTTGTAGGTATTTTGAAAACATCTTTCTCAGCAGGTGGTGGCTTATCTACTACCTTAGCAGTGGTAGTAGCATTACCAAATAAGAAACTCAGCGAATTATCCATAATGAAAATAAAGCAACTAGCAGAAGTAAACAATACTCATAGTAGAAGTTTCCTTTACCAGTTCCACTCTCAAATAGCGCTTCACTCCCTGGCAACGGCGCCAGAAAATAGTCTTGATGACCCACAAGTATAGGGGGTGATAAGCTGAAGCAATTCTATGATTAATATCATCTTTAGCGAGGGTCTTCCTAAAACCGCCATGAATGAAATGAGAACCCCCATCAGTCATGAGATACCTAGGCACTCCAAACCTAGGAAAGATAACGTCCTTAAGCATTTTTAGTGAGGTTTCCCTGTCAGCACTTTTCGTAGGAATGGCTTCTACCCACTTAGTAACATAATCAACGGCGACAAGAATATGAGTGTAACCCTTCGAAGGAGGGAAAGGACCCATAAAGTCGAATCCCCAACAATCAAAACGTTCAATAACTAGAGAGTAGTTCATAGGCATTTCATTGCGTCTAGAAATATTACCAACACGCTGACATTCATCACAAGATAAAACAAATTTTCTTGCATCCTTAAAAAGGGTAGGCCAGTAGAAACCTGATTGTAATACCTTTTGTGCGGTTCTATCTCCCGCATGATGTCCTCCATAGGCGCTACCATGACATTTACGCAATATCTCTTTTTGCTCATATTCTGGAACACCTCTTCGCATAATACCATCAACTCCTTCTTTGTATAAGTGTGGGTCATCCCAAAAATAGTGCCTCAAATCATAAAAGAACTTTCTTCTTTGCTGAGCTGTAAAAGTTGGAGGCAAATATTTGGAGACAATAAAGTTAGCATAATCAGCATACCAAGGGCTTCCTCGAGAGCTCACCCCTACTGCGGCTAACAGTTCATTTGGGAAACTATCATTAACAGGCATAGGATCAAAAGAGATGTTTTCCAAACGAGATAAATTATCAGCTACAGGATTTTCACCACCCTTCCTATCCACTATGTGTAGATCAAACTCTTGTAAAAGCAGCACCCATCTAATAAGCCTAAGCTTAGCGTCCTTCTTTGTCATAAGATATCTAATAGCAGCATGATCAGTATGAATGGTTACTTTTGAGTCCACAATATAGGGCCTAAACTTATCACAGGCAAAAACAACAGCTAGAAATTCCTTTTCAGTAGTGGCATAATTCCTTTGAGCAGCGTCTAGAGTCTTACTAGCATAATGGATAACGTTTAACTTTTTATCAATTCGTTGCCCAAGGACAGCCCCTACAGTAAAATCACTAGCATCACACATTATTTCAAAGGGTAAACTCCAATCAGATTGTTGAACAATAGGGGCTGTAGTTAAAGCCTTCTTAAGAGTTTCAAAAGCTTCCCTACAATCATCATCAAAAACAAAAGGTACATCTTTTTGAAGAAGATTAGTGAGAGGTTTTGATATCCTAGAGAAGTCTTTAATAAACCTCCTATAGAAACCCGCATGACCAAGGATACTACGAATACCTTTGACGTCTCTTGGACATGGCATCTTCTTAATTGCCTCAACCTTAGCTCTGTCGACCTCTATGCCTCTTTCAGAAACTTTATGCCCAAGAACAATCCCTTCATTAACCATGAAGTGGCATTTCTCCCAATTAAGAACAAGATTAGTTTCTTCACATCTCTGCAAAACTTTATCAAGGTTGTGCAGACAATTATCAAAAGAAGTTTCATAGACAGAAAAGTCATCCATGAACACTTCTACAATCTCTTCACAAAAACCATGAAAGATAGCAGACATGCACCTTTGGGAAGTAGTAGGAGCATTACATAAACCAAAAGGCATACGTCTATAAGCGTAAGTTCCATAAGGGCAAGTAAAAGTAGTTTTTTCTTGATCTTGTTGTTTAACAGCAATTTGAGAGAAACCAGAATAACCATCAAGAAAACAAAAATGGGTCTTTTTAGACAACCTTTCCAACATTTGATCAATAAAAGGAAGCGGGCAGTGGTCTTTCTTAGTAACTTTACTGACTTTCCTAATATCGATGCACATCCTATAGCTTACCACTATTCTTTGAGGAATAATTTCATCATTATCATTAGGGACAACGGTAATGCCTCCCTTTTTAGGAACACAATGAACAGGGCTAACCCATTCACTATCAGCAATAGGGTAAATAATACCAGCATCAAGGAGTTTCAATACCTCATTCCTTACCACTTCCTTCATCTTAGGATTTAAACGTTGTTGGTGCTCCACTACTGGCTTCGCATCTGGTTCTATGTTGATAGAATGCTGACATATAGTAGGTGAAATCCCTTTCAAATCATCTAGAGTATAACCCATAGCTCCTCGGTGTTTCCTCAAAACTTCCAATAATCTTTCTTCTTCCTCCCCTGAAAGTTTAGCGCTAATAATAATAGGATATATCTTTTTATCATCAATAAAAGCATATTTAAGATCATCAGGGAGAGGTTTTAGATCGAAAACCGGATCCTTTTTAGGTGGCATCGTGGTACCCAAGTCTTCCATAGGAAAGTCGTGCTTAAGCATCTTAGGTTGATCACGGAGGATCCTGTCAATCTCATTCCTTTCTTCCATGAAGATTTCACTTTCATGATCTTCCATAAACTGCTGCAAAGCATTGTTAGGAGCAAGAGAAATAGAAGCAAGTTTTTCAACCCTAAAATCCTCATTACTGGTTTCCTCTTCGCAAGGTTCTTTAGCAAATTTCAAAAAATTAAACTCATAGGATTCCCCATCAAACTTAGTCAAGATTTTCTCCCTCTGGCAATCAATAATAGCTCCACAAGTACTCAAGAAAGGTCTACCGAAAATGATAGGATAGGTTTTACTAGCAGCCAAACCAAGTACTAGAAAATCAGCAGGGTACTTAATCTTACCACAAAGAACTTCCACGTCTCGTACAATACCAATTGGAGAGATGGCCTCTCTATTAGCAAGGTGAATAACCACATCAATCTCTTCCAACTTGCAAGGACTGATTTCATGCATAATTTCTCTGTAAAGCTCATAAGGAATAACACTAGAACTTGCACCAATATCACACAAACCATAATAGCAATGATCACCAATTCTAACAGAAAGCACAGGAACACTAGCCTTTTTAGTTCTATTGGGATGTGAAACAATATTAGAAGCATCCTCACAAAAGACTATGTGCCCATCTTCTACGCTTTTAGTGACAAGGTCTTTCACAATTTCTACCACAGGTTCAATGTTTATTTGTTCATCAGGTTTTACAGTTCTTTTTTCACTTTTGGTGATTACATTAGTTATCATAGGATGGTCCTTTACCTTTTTGGGGAAGGGAATCTTCTCGATATAAGGTTCGGGTAAGATGGGATCAATAATGCAATACTCAGCACTTCCAATAGGAGCATAGTCAACAATATCTTTATAAGGTGCATGGTATTTGTTCCATCCCCTTTTTGGAATTTCGATATAGGAAGCAAAAGCTCTAAAGCAATTCGCAATAACTTGCAAGTCAAGACCATAAATATTACTAATATTTTGAAAGTCATCAGTTCCCATAAAAGATTCAATGCATTCATAATCATAATTTATACCTGACTTTCTACCTTTGTCATTCTCCCAAGCTTCAGCATTGTCTTGAATACGATCTAGAAGGTCCCATTTAGCTTATTCTTCCATGCGAGTGAATGATCCAGCACAAGAAGCATCCAATAAATCCTTGTCATGTAGAGGGAGCCTTGCATAAAAGTTGTTGATAATAATATTGTTGGGGAGCTCATGAATGGGACATTTGAGCATTAGTAACTTCAATCTCCCCCAAGCTTGAGCTGTACTCTCTCCATCAAGAGGCCAAAAGTTGTATATTTGATTCTGATCTTTATGAATCTCACTAGGAGGATAAAACTTTGAATAAAAGAGAGGCACTATTTCCTCCCATTCTAGAGCTTGACCATTCTTCAGCAGCTTATACCATTCCTCAGCTCTTCCTTTCAGTGATAATGAGAATAACTTCTTCTTAACTTGATCTGTAGTAATACCTTCACACTTGAACAACCCGCATAATTCGTGTATAAAGAGTAAATGATCACCGGGATGGACAGTTCCATCCCCAACATAGTAGTTATCCATAACACGATCAATAATTCTTGTAGGTATTTTGAAAACATCTTTCTCGACAGGTGGTGGCTTATCTACTACCTTAGCAGTGGTAGTAGCATTACCAAATAAGAAACTCAGCGAATTATCCATAACGAAAATAAAGCAACTAGCAGAAGTAAACAATACTCACAGTAGAAGTTTCCATTACCAGTTCCACTCTCCAATAACGCTTCACTCCCCGGCAACGGCGCCAGAAAATAGTCTTGATGACCCACAAGTATAGGGGGTGTATCGCAGTATTTTCGATAAGTAAGAGTGTCGAACCCAACAAGGAGTAGAAGGTGCTGGCTAGTGGTATGGATCAGGAATTCTCTGCAAATACTTAGCAAACGGATTTTTAGGGGTTTTCGATAAAGCAAGTAAACAAAGTATGAGTAAATAAAAGACAGTAGAAATAAATGCAGCAAGTGACCCAATCCTTTATGCAGCAAAGGACAAGCCGGTTGTATGACCAAACGTTCTCGAGGACACATGGGAAGACTGTCAAGTGCTTTCGCTTCATATAGTTGATTAATCTTCTTTAGCTCGCTAAGTGTTGTGTGGGTGAACCTGTGCTAATGTACCGCCCCATCCAAGGCTAAATACATACTTGTGATTATACCCCATTGCAAACATCCGTAAGTACAAGAAAGTAATTAAGGTAGAAACCTAACCACAGCTTTAAACTCTAAGACCCTTACGTCCCTTGTGCAATGGTTTCTTAAAGGGGGTTCAGGTTTCTGTCACTCCGGCAACCCCTACGATTAGTAGCCAAATACACAATGCATTCCCCTAGGCCCATATAGGTGAAGTGTCATGTAGTCGACGTTCACATGACACCACTAGAAGAAGTACACCACAACTTAAATAACAATCTATTGAATCTTTCTCAACGCAACTCCACTACTAACAACAAGACTTCTCCCATGTCCTCAAGAACAAAACGAACTACTCACAAGACATCATATGGATCATGATCACAGATGGAATAATGATGTATAACAATCTGAACATAAACAATAATTCAATGGTTCACTCAATAGCATCAACTACAAAGAGTAATCAACACCGGGAAAGTTTCCCCTATGAACTATGCAAGATTCAACGCAATTGTTATAGCAATATGGAGATGGCGATGAGGATGTTGATGGTGATGATTGTGGTGATGATGGTGATGATGGTCCCGATGAAGTCCAGCTTGATGATGGTGTTGATGGCGACGATCTTCCCTCTCCGGGAAGGAATTCCCCCGGCAGAAATCTGTCTGCCGGAGAGATCTTTCTCTCTTGGTGTTTTTCCGCCCTGCAGAGGCGGCGGAATCTTTCTGTGGTCGCTCCCCGAGTCTTAGGGTTTCGTGAGGATGATATACGACAGAGGAGAGAGGCTGGAGTGGGCTAGGGCAGCCACACCACTCCCAGGCGCGGCCTAGGCCTGCCCGCGCCATGGGGTGGTGTGGGCCCCCTGTGGCCCACCTCCACTCCATCTTCTGGCATCCTAAGTCTTCTGGAAAAATAGAAATTTCTGTATATTTTCCCGGATTTTCTGATCTTCGCGAATTTTGCCTCCAAACAGCACCTTTTCCATCAGAATCCTGACTGCAGCGGTCCATGCTCCAAAAGTCATCAACCATGCAAAAATAGCTGAAATAACATAAGTATCACCTCTCAATACGAAATATTTCAATGAATAATAGTGAATTAAGACATAGAATAGTGATGCAAAATGGACGTACCAATGCACCATCATAAACTTGATCAAAGTATTTGTAAAACATTCAAAGCTGGGATGATAGTACTTCAATCATAACATGAAAGATAAAGTTCTAGCAATAAGACAAAGAAACTATGTTACAACATGAAAATGCACAAACAAAAGATTCATGAATAACAATGCTTTGTAAGAAGTTTGTTTGTTTCACATAAAGAAACATAGCATAGTAGCATTCAGCTTGTCCCTCATAGATTAGCAAATATAAATGCATAGGACACCTTCAAAGTTCATAAGAGTGACTAGATACAAATAGTTTAAAACAAGCAATATCAAGTTATGCATCAATCAACAAGTCTTGGGACAATGCACATAGAACTAAGAATGGCCACTATGCTCTCAAAGTAGGTGCATAAAGATAGAAGGTGGATACTCAATATATAAGCATAAGAAAGGCCTTCATAGATTCAAGTTTCATAAAGAGCTTCCAAAAATTATGGTACTTGTTAGCTTTCAGCTCTCATTGCCCCTATCATAAGCATCTTTAAGGTGATTAAGGTTAAAGTGACACAACTAAGAGGATATGCTTGACAAGTTATAAGCCGAAATCTCATGCCCCTTACTTACGAAGACCGAACCTCATGCTACTCAACTTTAGTCACGAGTAAGCTCTTGTCATTGTAAGTACATGTGTATCATAAAGAACCGCCAACGGGGTACCCCTTGCACATGATACAGGAGCTATCCCATAATCAAAATGACAAGGCAAGCAGACAATAAGCATCTCAGCGATCTTTTTATTTTCTATTTGCATAGGTTTTTATTGAGGATGCTTCATAGAGTGCTCATTATGGTGATGCTGCAAGTTTCCACCATGATTAGGCATGGCTTAGGCTAGCGCCCCAGGTGTTTCTCTAACACACATACAAACTCCATGATCTTACAAGTTCCACTTTTATTTCACACCACCGGGATCCATAAGCAAAAGAACATGATATCAACGGGGTACAAAGTACAAGTGCAATGTTGAAAGCGTTCCCCATGATACATGGTTCTGCTAATTTCAACTTATAAAGCGCAAGCATATACGCAACAAAGAAGGACCCGATGGTTCAAGTTTATTAAATGAAAAAAAGTAAAGTGTGCCATCAACTTTGTGAGAGCTTTAATCACTAGATTTCTCATAACAAGTTTAATTTGGAAGGTAGACAAAAACAAGAATATACTTGGAATAGCATAATCTAATAGGTAGGTATGGTGGACTCTTTGGAATAACATGGTTTAAGGAGTTTGATGCATGAGTGGAACTCATACTTGGTTGTGGAGGCTAGCAAAAGACTGGGAGCGACAAACTAAGAGAACAATAATGGCCATTCATGCAGAGCGACAAAACATCATTAATCAAAGCATAAAGTGATACTACAAGTTGAAAACTAAAGGATCATAAAGGCTTATGGTGACATGGTATAGTCATAACATGGTGTGAGCATGTGCCAAGTCAACCCAAATAAAGCATCAAAGGAGAATACCACAATACTATGCTTTAATATGCTAAAACAACGCATGATTCATCCAAGGCACATTAAGCAATCTCAATTGTTTATAACAAGTCATGCTACATCAAAGAATACTAAGCATAAAGCCAAAACAATACCAATTATGGCATGACAAAGCATAGGCCACAGTCAAAAACAAACTCTCTTTGCCACTTAAGCATGAACTTTCCTACTCTTTTCCAATCCAAACCAAACTATTTGAAAACCAATGTATGAAAGAGGGGGTCAAACCAATTTATTCAGCAAACAAAGCAAACAAAGCAAACGAAAACAAAAATGAAAACAAAAAAGAAGACGCTCCAAGAACAACACAAATGTGCATAAAACAATAAAAATGAAGCGTTTGGAAGGAACCTTGGATTTTTATTAATGAAGAAGGGGATGCCTTGGGCATCCCCAAGCTTTGACGCTTGTACTTATTGGATATTTCTTGGGGGACACGTGTGGCATCCCCAAGCTTGAGCTTTAATCCATCCTTCATCTCATTACTCATTCCTTCCATACACCTAAATGTTTTTCTTCATACAAAACTTCACACAATCTTTATTAGCAACATTAGTGCACTCAAGATAATAAGTCTTTAGGTTCAGTTACAACACCAATAAAACTTCAATTAAACACTAGATACTGTAGCACTTCCCTCAAAAAGCTCAATTCCTCAAAAGAACTCAAAAAGGAACCAACAAGAAACAAATGCAGAAAATGGCAGAAATCTGTCAAAACAGACCAGCAGGTAAAGACGAATTTTTCCGAAGACCTTATGTTGCTCAAATCAAAAAGTGTTGAACTAACGAAAGTTAGATAACAACCTGGGGCATAAGCACAAAAATTCACGCCTCAAAAGGACGTACGATATTTTACACGAATTTTTATGGTAAAGCACAGAAATCTGTTTCAGGACAGCAACTTTCCCAATCATCTAAAACTTTTGGGTTATCTCCCAATAAGTACTTTTCTTTAACGCCTTTAAGTTAGGCATAAGAAGCAAGAAAAAGAATCAAGTGTTCTCAAATTAAGAAGCATTAAAACCAAATTTCTTGCCCTTACCTCTCTTACGTTTATTCTTAACCTTGGGGAAAATATGATTGTTTGGTGGAGAAGCAAGATGCATGGTCCCCTTTTCCACATCTATTATTGCTCCAAGGAGTTCTAATAGGGACATTCCAAGTGTAATTTGTCCTTTTCCTGCATATTCAATAACAAGATAATCAGTAGAAATCATTTTCCCAAGTATCTTTGTAAACACTCCTTCAGCTATTCCAATAGGTAATATTGTAGTATTATTATCAAGATATATTTCTTTTCCTCCTTCAGAAAGCCCCCAAAGATTCAAAGATTCATAAATATATTTGGGCATAAGACAAAATTTAGACATGATATCACAGCGAGCTTGAAAAGTTTCATTATTTATACCAATCTTTACTGTGGGGAGCCACTTTGATTGTTCAGAATTTATTGGAACATAATTATGATGCTCTCTAAGCATGTTATAACAATCCTTTAAACTAGTAGTGCGGGTCTCAAGTGTGTTCAATCTAGCAAATATGTTTGTGAAAGACATATCAGTTTTGCTAGGCAAGTTGTAAGTAAAGACCAATTTCTTTATAGCATTAACAACATCATCCTCATTGCATTGGAGGAAATGTCCTCCCACAACAGCATCTAAAGCATATCTATAGCAAAGAGCAATTCCAAGGTAAAAACTGCTAAGGAACAAGCTTTGAGTCATTTTAGGCTCAGTTTTTTCATGTAGATCAGAGATTCTAGACCAAGATTCCTTGAAGCTTTCCTCAATTCCTTGTTTAAAAGTGAAAATCATTTACTCATGTGACATAGTGATTGGGGCAAGGCTAGACATAATGACAACTTAAGATAGGAACTAATTTTTTTGTGTTTTCAATAAAGAAAGAAAACTAGTAAAACTAATTTTTGTGTGTTTTTATAAAGAAACAAGCAAACAAAACAAAAGTAAACTAAGCAAAACAAAAATAACAAAGTAAAAAGATTGGTTATGAGGGACTCCCCTTGTGAAGATGTCCTTGACTCCCCGGCAACGGCGCCAGAAAAAGACTTTGATGGCGCGTGGTTGACGTGGGAGCTTCCTGTTCTTCAATCCCCGGCAACGGCGCTAGAAAAGAGCTTGATGGCCCAAAATATATCGAGCTCGTTAGGGAACCCCAAGAGGAAGGTATGATGAGCACAACAACAAGTTTTCCCTCAGTACGAAACCAAGGTTATCAATCTAGTAGGAGCAAGGAAACACCCCAAAGGTATAGCTAGCTGAACGTTGGCAGGGCGCACTACTGGTGCGAGCAGCAATGTGGAGACCTGCACAACACAACCATAGAACTCTGTCCCCAACTTGCGATGAGGTTGTCAATCTCACCGGTTTTCCTGAAAACAAAGGACTAAACGTATCGAATGGAAGGAAGTAATAGTTTTTAGAAAGTAAACACAAAGAAGTAAACAGTTTGATTGTAGATTGAATGTAAAAGAAAGGACCGGGGTCCATAGTTCACTAGAGGTGGCTCTCCTTAAGATAGATAACATGGTGGGTGAACAAATTACAGCAGGGCAATTGACAAACATCGAGAAAGCATACAAGCATATACTAATCACCTTGACTCCTTTGAGATTCGATTGGGCATTACAACATTATACATAGACCGCCATCCAACTGCATCTATGACTAATAATCCACCTTCAGGTTTTCATCCGAACCCCCTCCAGTATTAAGTTACAAGCAACAGATTATTGCATTACGAATTGCATGTAAAGTAAACAATACGATTGTTCTATGAACAAAGGGTTGTTGTTTTCTCCCTAGTAGCAACAACACATCTAGTACCTTAGAGATTTCTGTCACTTCCCCTAATTACCAGAGGAATGAACCCACTATCGAGCATAAATACTAACTCTTGGAGTTGCTAGCATCTACTTGGCCAAGATAGCTACTAACAACGGAAAGCATGCAAGATCACAAATAACAAAGACATGATAGAATCAATAATCAATCTGAAATACCGTCTCAATATCCATCGGATCCCCGCAAACACAACATGCAGAGTTACAAATAGATGATCTTGATCATGAACGGAGCTCACAAGATCTAGACATGAAAGCACAAAGGAGGAGAACCAGCCATCTAGCTACTACATGGACCCGTAGTCCAGAGATGAACTACTCACGCATCACACCGGAGGCTTGCATGATGATGAAGAAGGCCTCTAGGGTGAATTCCCCTCTCCGGCAGGGTGCCGGGAAGAGCTTCAGATCCCTCCCGATCTAGGGATGGAGACGACAGTGGCTACAGACTCTTTCGTGGAATTTTTGATCGGGTACTTAGGGTTTCTGTATTGGAGGCATCTTATAGGTGGAAGGAGAGGCCGAGGGGGTGCCTAGGCTGGCCACACCACCCCCTGGCGCGAGCCAAGCCTGGCCGCGCAACCAGGTGGTGTGGCCGCCCTCTGGCCCTTCTCCGTCTCGTATTCTGGCTCCAAGTGTCCCCCGGTAAAATAATAACTTTGGCTTTTGTCCCGTCCAATTCCGAGAATATTCATTTTTTGACTTCCTGGAACCAAAAATAGTAGAAAATAGGCAGCTGACACTGTGGCTCTTGTTAATAGGTTAGTCCAAGAAATCATATGAAAAGTACTCCAAAGGGTGGACAAAACACAAGAAAGTAGATAAAACCAAGCATGGAACATCAAAAATTATAGATACATTTGCAATGTATCAGCCACCCGTGTCACCCCAAGAAATATCCAAGAAGTACAAGCGTCAAAGCTTGTCGATGCCCAAGGCATCCCCTTCTTCATCAATAAAAATCTCAGGTTTCTTCCAAACACTTCATTTTTATTGTTTCATGCACAATTGTGTTGTTCCTGGAGCGTCTTCATTTTTTTTTCTTTTTCGTTTGCTTGGTTTGCTTAGTTTTCTTGAATAAATTGGTTGGACCCCCTCATTCATACATTAGTTTTCAAATAAGTTTGGTTTGGATTTGAAAAGAGTAGGAAAAGTTCATCCTTAAGTGGTAGAAGGAGCTTGTTTTTTACTGTGACTTGGACTTTGTCATGTCATGCTTGGTATTGTTTTGGCTTTATGCTTAGTGATTATTGTTGTATCATGACACGTTATAAACAATTGAGATTGCTTAATGTGCCTTGAAAGAATCATGCATTGTTTTAGCATATTAAAGCATAGTATTGTGGTATTCTCCTTTTATGCTTTCTTTGGGTTGACTTGGCGCATGCTCACACCATGCTTTGACTATCCCAAGTCACCATAGCCTCGATGATCCTTTATTTTTCGATTTATAATATCACATTATGCTTTAATTCATGATGTTTTGTCACTTTGCATGATTATGACCATTATTGCTCTCTTAGTTGGTCGCTCCCAGTCTTTTGCTAGCCCCCATAACCAAGTATGAGTTCCACTCATTTACTGATGACCCACAATTATAGGGGGTGTATCCAAGTATTTTCGATAAGTAAGAGTGTCGAACCCAGCGAGGAGTAGAAGGTGCTGGCTAGTGGTATGGATCAGAAATTCTCTGCAAATACTTAGTAAACGGATTTTTAGGGGTTTTTGATAAAGCAAGTAAACAAAGTGCGAGTAAATAAAAGACAGTAAGAATGAATGCAACAAGTGGCCCAATCCTTTATGCAACAAAGGACAAGCCGGTTGTATTTCTATAGATGACCAAACGTTCTCGAGGACACATGGGAAGACTGTCAAGTGCTTTCGCTTCATATAGCTGATTAATCTTCTTTAGCTTGCTAAGTGTTGTGTCGGTGAACATGTGCTAATGTACCGCCCCATCCAAGACTAAATACATACTTGTGATTATACCCCATTGCAAACATCCGTAAGTACAAGAAAGTAATTAAGGTAGAAACCTAACCACAGCTTTAAACTCTAAGACCCTTACGTCCCTTGTGCAATGGTTTCTTAAAGGGGGTTCAGGTTTCTGTCACTCCGGCAACCCCTACGATTAGTAGCCAAATACACAATGCATTCCCCTAGGCCCATATAGGTGAAGTGTCATGTAGTCGACGTTCACATGACACCACTAGAAGAAGTACACCACAACTTAAATAACAATCTATTGAATCTTTCTCAACACAACTCCACTACTAACAACAAGACTTCTCCCATGTCCTCAAGAACAAAACGAACTACTCACAAGACATCATATGGATCATGATCAGAGATGAAATAATGATGTATAACAATCTGAACATAAACAATAATTCAATGGTTCACTCAATAGCATCAACTACAAAGAGTAATCAACACCGGGAAAGTTTCCCCTATGAACTATAGCAAGATTCAACCAATTGTTACAGCAATATGGAGATGGTGATGAGGGTGCTGATGGTGATGATGGTGGTGATGATGATGATGATGATCCCGATGAAGTCTAGCTTGATGGTGGTGTTGATGGTGACGATCTTCCCTCTTCGGGAAGGAATTCCCCTGGCAGAAATCGGTCTGCCGGAGAGATCTTTCTCTCTCGGTGTTTTCTGCCCCGCAGAGGCAGCGGAATCTTTCTGTGGTCGCTCCCCGAGTCTTAGGGTTTCGGGAGGTTGATATACGCCAGAGGGGAGAGGCTGGAGTGGGCCAGGGCGTCCACACCACTCCCTGGCGCGGCCTAGGCCTGCCCCCGCCATGGGGTGGTGTGGGTCCCCTGTGGCCCACCTCCACTCCATCTTCTGGCATCCTGAGTCTTCTGGAAAAATAGGATTTTCCGTATATTTTCTCGGATTTTCTAATCTTCGCAAATTTTGCCTCCAAATAACACCTTTTCCATCAGAATCCTGACTGCAGAGGTCCATGCTCCAAAAGTCATCAACCATGAAAAAATAGATGAAATAACATAAGTATCACCTCTCAATACGAAATATATCAATGAATAATAGTGAATTAAGACATAGAATAGTGATGCAAAATGGACGTATCAACTCCCCCCAATCTTAGACTTCGCTTGTCCCCAAGCGAAACTGAGCTCAATAAACATGACCTCAGGTTTATGGAGTGAAGAGTCGAAAAAAATATACGGACAAGAAGCATCACATTCATCAAATACATAGATCATAATAGAAGATAACTCACTATTATATTACTCAACTTGTAATGAGTAAAGGAAACACAATAAAGATACATAAAGTGAGTCATAATTGGTAATGGCAAACTTAGCTCTTGGTCGAAGAATAGTTGATAATTTGCCGGAGTTCACAAATAGCTGGTTTTCAAAGAAAGCTTTCAAAGTAGTAAAGTTCAGGATAAGAGCAATGTGCAAAACAAGGAACAGAAGAGACATGATTGAATAAATCATCATATGAATGAATGAAACACATCAACTCAAAATACTTGCTGAGATAGAGGGGAGTAGGTTTACTGACTCAACTACAAAGTAAAAGAAAGGCCCTTCAAAGAGGGAAGCAGGGATTGCAAGTCTCATAAAGAGCTCCCAAAAATTATGATACTTACTAGCTTTCAGCTCTCATTGCCCCTATCATAGGCATCTTTAGGTGATTAAGGTGAAAGTGAGGTCCAATCTGAGTTATATGCTTGACAGACTATAAACTGAAGATCCCAAGTCCCTTGAGTACGAGGGCCGCTCCTCATGCTACTCAACTTTAGTTACCGGTAAGTTCTTGTCATCGTAAGTATGTGCGTATCATTGAGAACCGCGAACGGGGTACCCCTTGCCCGATAATACGAAAGAATCCCCATATCAAAATGATAAGGCAAGCAGACATTGAGTATCTCAGCAATCTTCTTATTTACCATGGGAAAATGGTGCTTTTTTTCTCTCTTTCCTCTTTTCATAGTGTCTTTTTTTCTCAATAGATATCTCTCTCTCTTTTTTATAAGAAGAATGCTTCATAGATATCATTATGGTTACGCTGCAGGTTTCCACCATGTCAGCATGGATTAGACCAGCGGCCCAGGCATTTCTCTAACACACAAACATAACTTCATGGACTTACAAGCTCCCCTTTTATTTCACACTGACGACATCCGCAAACAAAAGAGCAAGGTATCAACTGGGTATATATTTACAAGTGTTGAAAGCGTTCCCCGTGACAACACGGTTCTGCTAATCCCCAGCCTATAATTTGCAAGCATATAACTTTCATGGAGAGTTCACAATGGTTCAGGTTTATTAAGTGCGGAAAATAAAGTGTGCCATCAAGTTCGTGAGAGCTTTAATCACTAATTTTCTCATAACAAGTTTAATTTGGGAGGTAAAGAAAACAAGAATTTACTTGGGATAGCAATAATGCTACTAGGTAAGTATTGTCGACACAAATGGCAAAGGTTTTGGTTTAAAGGAGGTGGATGCACGAGAAGAATACCCTCTCAATACAGGTTTTTGGCTAGCAAGGCTGGTTAGCAAGTACAAGAGTTGAAGGAAACAACCAAACATACAAATGATAAAGTCAAACAGGCAATCTTCCTTAGAAGCATAAAAGAACTTAACTAGAGAATACTAAACTTATGAGCAAATCAAGAAAGAAAGATGATGGAATTATTTTTCTCTAGAGTACTTCTATCTTTTCCTTTTCAACTCTCAAAAAGGTGTTGCTACTGACCGAGCCAGGTTTTCCAAAACCAACTAAATTAACTCAATGATCCCACAGTGATACCAATACTAACAACAAGAGCAATCATATAACCACGAATTGAAAACTAACATAAGCTATGCAAAAGAGTGAATGATAGAACTTCTCATTAATAGTCTATAACGACAACTCACACCAAGGGATACAAATCTAACGAGAGAGGGGACACTTCCATAATGCAAACCATACTACAAAATAACTCCTCTATTCATGATATGACTCTACTAATAAGGTAAAAAGATAGAAGATAGTGATATGATACCGCGACACTCCCCCAAGCTTGGAACAAACCAAGGGGATGCCAAACCTGATGACGAATTACTCCTTCGATGGTGGTGGTAATATTTTCTTAGTTGACGTGAGGTAATCTTCCAGCATCTTGCGAATCCTATTACTCTCCCATTGAAGCATGTCCACCTTCCTCTGCAAGTCTCGGTACTTACCGCAGAACTCCTTAGTGACTCGTAGGGCTTCCGTTGATGCAGGGCAAGTAACAAAAGGTACCAACCCCTGCTTGGGGTCTTGGAGGTCTTCCTCCATGGGCTCCTTCCCTTTATCCTTGGCAGACACCATTGTGCTTCTAACCTTCAAAGAGTATGTCCTGGCAGAAACAGATCAAAACAAAAACACGACGAAAACACGATATACGGACCTCGGGGATCCGGGGGGGTTATATATTACGAAGTTTCATATCAAAAGGAAGGTACTAGGAGAAAACGAGTCGGAGGCGGAGTCCTGGGTGGCCTCACCACCTGGTGGCGCGGCCAGGGGTGGGCCCGCGCCATGGGGTGGTGTGGGCCACCCTAGATCCGGTTCCATCTCTTTTTCGCTTCGAAACTTTCCTTATTGACTGAAAACTGCAAAAATATAGTTGGATTGTATTTCCGTGGAACTTTTCTTACCAGAACTGTTACCTAGATGGAAATGGACTCTATAGGTCTCCGAATTTGGTCCTTAATGAATTTCTCTGGAGTTATAACTTGAAAGGCATCAACATCTTCATTGTAAGAATCTCCAGCAATATAGTGTTTGAGTCGATGTCCATTCACTACTTGTGTAGTATTATCGTTTAGAGAAGAAATTTTTATTGCTCCTGAACGGTATACTTCTTCAATGATGAAAGGTCCTTCCCATTTTGATAGTAGCTTACCTGCAAAAAATCTGAGACGAGACCTATACAATAGAACTTTCTCACCAACATGAAATTCTCTCTTAAGTATTCGCTTGTCATGCCATCTTTTAACTTTTTCCTTAAAGAGCCTAGCATTCTCATAGGCTTCACTCCTCCATTCATGTAAAGAAATTAAGTCAAAAAGTCTTTTCTCACCAGCTAGCTTACAATCTCTATTTAGTTCTTTCACTGCCCAGTAAGCTTTGTGTTCTAATTCTAAGGGTAAGTGAGCTTTCCCATAAACCATTTTATAAGGAGACATTCCCATAGGATTCTTATAAGCAGTCCTATAAGCCCATAAAGCATCATTCAACTTTTTAGCCCAGTTTTTTCTAGACCTATTAACAATCTTTTGCAAGATAGATTTAATTTCTCTATTTGATAACTCTACTTGCCCGCTAGTTTGGGGATGATAAGCTGAAGCAATTCTATGATTAACATCATACTTAGCGAGGGTCTTCCTAAAACTGCCATGAATGAAATGAGAACCCCCATCAGTCATGACATACCTAGGCACTCCAAACCTAGGAAAGATAACATCCTGAAGCATTTTTAGAGAGGTTTCCCCGTCAGCACTCTTCGTAGGAATGGCTTCTACCCACTTAGTAACATAATCAACGGCAACAAGAATATGAGTGTAACCCTTCGAAGGAGGGAAAGGTCCCATAAAGTCGAATCCCCAACAATCAAAAGGTTCAATGACTAGAGAGTAGTTCATAGGCATTTCATTGCGTCTAGAAATATTACCAACACGCTGACATTCATCACAAGATAAAACAAATTTTCTTGCATCCTTAAAAAGGGTAGGCCAGTAGAAACCTGATTGTAATACCTTTTGTGCGGTTCTATCTCCCGCATGATGTCCTCCATAGGCGCTACCATGACATTTACGCAATATCTCTTTTTGCTCATATTCTGGAACACATCTTCGCATAATACCATCAACTCCTTCTTTGTATAAGTGTGGGTCATCCCAAAAATAATACCTCGAATCGTAGAAGAACTTCCTTCTTTGCTGAGCTGTAAAACTTGGAGGCAAATACTTGGAGACGATAAAGTAAGCATAATCAGCATACCAAGGGCTTCCTCAAGAGTTCACCCCTACTGCGGCTAACTGTTCATTTGGGAAACTATCATTAACAGGCATAGGATCAAAAGAGATGTTTCCCAAACAAGATAAATTATCAGCTACAGGATTTTCACCACCCTTCCTATCCACTATGTGTAGATCAAACTCTTGTAAAAGCAGTACCCATCTAATAAGCCTAGGCTTAGCGTCCTTCTTTGTCATAAGATATTTAATAGCAGCATGATCAGTATGAATGGTTACTTTTGAGTCCACAATATAGGGCTTAAACTTATCACATGCAAAAACAACAGCTAGGAATTCCTTTTCAGTAGTGGCATAATTCCTTTGAGCAGCGTCTAAAGTCTTACTAGCATAATGGATAACGTTTAACTTTTTATCAATACGTTGCCCAAGGACAGCCCCTACAGCAAAATCACTAGCATCACACATTATTTCAAAGGGTAAACTCCAATCAGTGGCTGAACAATAGGGGTTGTAGTTAAAGCCTTCTTAAGAGTTTCAAAAGCTTCCCTACAATCATCATCAAAAACGAAGGGTACATATTTTTGAAGAAGATTAGTGAGAGGTTTTGATACCCTAGAGAAGTCTTTAATAAACCTCCTAGAGAAACCATCATGACCAAGGATACTACGAATACCTTTGATGTCTCTTGGACATGGCATCTTCTCAATTGCCTCAACCTTAGCTCTATCAACTTCTATGCCTCTTTCAGAAACTTTATGCCCGAGAACAATCCCTTCATTAACCATGAAGTGTCATTTCTCCCAAGTGAGAAAAAGATTAGTTTCTTCACATCTCTGCAAAACTTTATCAAGGTTGTGCAGACAATTATCAAAAGAAGTTCCATAGACAGAAAAGTCATCCATGACCACTTCTACAATCTCTTCACAAAAGCCATGAAAGATAGCAGACATGCACCTTTGGAAAAGTACCAAGAGCATTACATAAACCAAAAGGCATACGTCTATAAGCATAAGTTCCATAAGGACAAGTGAAAGTTGTTTTTTCCTAATCTTGTTGTTTAACAGCAATTTGAGAGAAACCAGAATAACCATCAAGAAAACAAAAATGGGTCTTTTTAGACAACCTTTCCAACATTTGATCAATAAAAGGAAGCGGGTAGTGATCTTTCTTAGTAACTTTATTGACTTTCCTAAAATCGATGCACATCCTATAGCCTACCACTATTCTTTGAGGAATAAGCTCATCATTATCATTAGGGACAACGGTAATACCCCCTTTTTAGGAACACAATGAACAGGACTAACCCATTCACTATCAGCAATAGGGTAAATAATACCAGCATCAAGGAGTTTCAATACCTCATTCCTTACCACTTCCTTCAAAATTTCTCTGTAAAGCTCATAAGGAATAGCGCTAGAACTTGCACCAATATCACATAAACCATAATAGCAATGATCACCAATTCTAACAGAAAGCATAAGAACACTAGCCTTTTTAGTTCTATTGGGATGTGAAACAATATTAGAAGCATCCTCACAAAAGACTATGTGCCCATCTTCTACGCTTTTAGTAACGAGGTCTTTCACAATTGCTACCACAGGTTCAATGTTTATTTGTTCATCAGGTTTTATAGTTCTTTTTTCACTTTTGGTGATTACTTTAGTTATCATAGAATGGTCCTTTACCTTTTCGGGGAAAGAGATGTTTTCCAAACGAGATAAATTATCAGCTACAGGATTTTCACCACCCTTCCTATCCACTATGTGTAGATCAAACTCTTGTAAAAGCAGCACCCATCTAATAAGCCTAAGCTTAGCGTCCTTCTTTGTCATAAGATATCTAATAGCAGCATGATCAGTATGAATGGTTACTTTTGAGTCCACAATATAGGGCCTAAACTTATCACAGGCAAAAACAACAGCTAGAAATTCCTTTTCAGTAGTGGCATAATTCCTTTGAGCAGCGTCTAGAGTCTTACTAGCATAATGGATAACGTTTAACTTTTTATCAATTCGTTGCCCAAGGACAGCCCCTACAGTAAAATCACTAGCATCACACATTATTTCAAAGGGTAAACTCCAATCAGATTGTTGAACAATAGGGGCTGTAGTTAAAGCCTTCTTAAGAGTTTCAAAAGCTTCCCTACAATCATCATCAAAAACAAAAGGTACATCTTTTTGAAGAAGATTAGTGAGAGGTTTTGATATCCTAGAGAAGTCTTTAATAAACCTCCTATAGAAACCCGCATGACCAAGGATACTACGAATACCTTTGACGTCTCTTGGACATGGCATCTTCTTAATTGCCTCAACCTTAGCTCTGTCGACCTCTATGCCTCTTTCAGAAACTTTATGCCCAAGAACAATCCCTTCATTAACCATGAAGTGGCATTTCTCCCAATTAAGAACAAGATTAGTTTCTTCACATCTCTGCAAAACTTTATCAAGGTTGTGCAGACAATTATCAAAAGAAGTTTCATAGACAGAAAAGTCATCCATGAACACTTCTACAATCTCTTCACAAAAACCATGAAAGATAGCAGACATGCACCTTTGGGAAGTAGTAGGAGCATTACATAAACCAAAAGGCATACGTCTATAAGCGTAAGTTCCATAAGGGCAAGTAAAAGTAGTTTTTTCTTGATCTTGTTGTTTAACAGCAATTTGAGAGAAACCAGAATAACCATCAAGAAAACAAAAATGGGTCTTTTTAGACAACCTTTCCAACATTTGATCAATAAAAGGAAGCGGGCAGTGGTCTTTCTTAGTAACTTTACTGACTTTCCTAATATCGATGCACATCCTATAGCTTACCACTATTCTTTGAGGAATAATTTCATCATTATCATTAGGGACAACGGTAATGCCTCCCTTTTTAG
The DNA here is from genome assembly GCA_910589775.1 of Avena eriantha. Taxonomy (NCBI): domain Eukaryota; kingdom Viridiplantae; phylum Streptophyta; class Magnoliopsida; order Poales; family Poaceae; genus Avena; species Avena eriantha. Next base: position 78,161,637 of record OU342744.1, on the reverse strand, counting down.
GAACACAATGAACAGGGCTAACCCATTCACTATCAGCAATAGGGTAAATAATACCAGCATCAAGGAGTTTCAATACCTCATTCCTTACCACTTCCTTCATCTTAGGATTTAAACGTTGTTGGTGCTCCACTACTGGCTTCGCATCTGGTTCTATGTTGATAGAATGCTGACATATAGTAGGTGAAATCCCTTTCAAATCATCTAGAGTATAACCCATAGCTCCTCGGTGTTTCCTCAAAACTTCCAATAATCTTTCTTCTTCCTCCCCTGAAAGTTTAGCGCTAATAATAATAGGATATATCTTTTTATCATCAATAAAAGCATATTTAAGATCATCAGGGAGAGGTTTTAGATCGAAAACCGGATCCTTTTTAGGTGGCATCGTGGTACCCAAGTCTTCCATAGGAAAGTCGTGCTTAAGCATCTTAGGTTGATCACGGAGGATCCTGTCAATCTCATTCCTTTCTTCCATGAAGATTTCACTTTCATGATCTTCCATAAACTGCTGCAAAGCATTGTTAGGAGCAAGAGAAATAGAAGCAAGTTTTTCAACCCTAAAATCCTCATTACTGGTTTCCTCTTCGCAAGGTTCTTTAGCAAATTTCAAAAAATTAAACTCATAGGATTCCCCATCAAACTTAGTCAAGATTTTCTCCCTCTGGCAATCAATAATAGCTCCACAAGTACTCAAGAAAGGTCTACCGAAAATGATAGGATAGGTTTTACTAGCAGCCAAACCAAGTACTAGAAAATCAGCAGGGTACTTAATCTTACCACAAAGAACTTCCACGTCTCGTACAATACCAATTGGAGAGATGGCCTCTCTATTAGCAAGGTGAATAACCACATCAATCTCTTCCAACTTGCAAGGACTGATTTCATGCATAATTTCTCTGTAAAGCTCATAAGGAATAACACTAGAACTTGCACCAATATCACACAAACCATAATAGCAATGATCACCAATTCTAACAGAAAGCACAGGAACACTAGCCTTTTTAGTTCTATTGGGATGTGAAACAATATTAGAAGCATCCTCACAAAAGACTATGTGCCCATCTTCTACGCTTTTAGTGACAAGGTCTTTCACAATTTCTACCACAGGTTCAATGTTTATTTGTTCATCAGGTTTTACAGTTCTTTTTTCACTTTTGGTGATTACATTAGTTATCATAGGATGGTCCTTTACCTTTTTGGGGAAGGGAATCTTCTCGATATAAGGTTCGGGTAAGATGGGATCAATAATGCAATACTCAGCACTTCCAATAGGAGCATAGTCAACAATATCTTTATAAGGTGCATGGTATTTGTTCCATCCCCTTTTTGGAATTTCGATATAGGAAGCAAAAGCTCTAAAGCAATTCGCAATAACTTGCAAGTCAAGACCATAAATATTACTAATATTTTGAAAGTCATCAGTTCCCATAAAAGATTCAATGCATTCATAATCATAATTTATACCTGACTTTCTACCTTTGTCATTCTCCCAAGCTTCAGCATTGTCTTGAATACGATCTAGAAGGTCCCATTTAGCTTATTCTTCCATGCGAGTGAATGATCCAGCACAAGAAGCATCCAATAAATCCTTGTCATGTAGAGGGAGCCTTGCATAAAAGTTGTTGATAATAATATTGTTGGGGAGCTCATGAATGGGACATTTGAGCATTAGTAACTTCAATCTCCCCCAAGCTTGAGCTGTACTCTCTCCATCAAGAGGCCAAAAGTTGTATATTTGATTCTGATCTTTATGAATCTCACTAGGAGGATAAAACTTTGAATAAAAGAGAGGCACTATTTCCTCCCATTCTAGAGCTTGACCATTCTTCAGCAGCTTATACCATTCCTCAGCTCTTCCTTTCAGTGATAATGAGAATAACTTCTTCTTAACTTGATCTGTAGTAATACCTTCACACTTGAACAACCCGCATAATTCGTGTATAAAGAGTAAATGATCACCGGGATGGACAGTTCCATCCCCAACATAGTAGTTATCCATAACACGATCAATAATTCTTGTAGGTATTTTGAAAACATCTTTCTCGACAAGTGGTGGCTTATCTACTACCTTAGCAGTGGAAGTAGCATTACCAAATAAGAAACTCAGCGAATTATCCATAACGAAAATAAAGCAACTAGCAGAAGTAAACAATACTCACAGTAGAAGTTTCCATTACCAGTTCCACTCTCCAATAACGCTTCACTCCCCGGCAACGGCGCCAGAAAATAGTCTTGATGACCCACAAGTATAGGGGGTGTATCGCAGTATTTTCGATAAGTAAGAGTGTCGAACCCAACAAGGAGTAGAAGGTGCTGGCTAGTGGTATGGATCAGGAATTCTCTGCAAATACTTAGCAAACGGATTTTTAGGGGTTTTCGATAAAGCAAGTAAACAAAGTATGAGTAAATAAAAGACAGTAGAAATAAATGCAGCAAGTGACCCAATCCTTTATGCAGCAAAGGACAAGCCGGTTGTATGACCAAACGTTCTCGAGGACACATGGGAAGACTGTCAAGTGCTTTCGCTTCATATAGTTGATTAATCTTCTTTAGCTCGCTAAGTGTTGTGTGGGTGAACCTGTGCTAATGTACCGCCCCATCCAAGGCTAAATACATACTTGTGATTATACCCCATTGCAAACATCCGTAAGTACAAGAAAGTAATTAAGGTAGAAACCTAACCACAGCTTTAAACTCTAAGACCCTTACGTCCCTTGTGCAATGGTTTCTTAAAGGGGGTTCAGGTTTCTGTCACTCCGGCAACCCCTACGATTAGTAGCCAAATACACAATGCATTCCCCTAGGCCCATATAGGTGAAGTGTCATGTAGTCGACGTTCACATGACACCACTAGAAGAAGTACACCACAACTTAAATAACAATCTATTGAATCTTTCTCAACGCAACTCCACTACTAACAACAAGACTTCTCCCATGTCCTCAAGAACAAAACGAACTACTCACAAGACATCATATGGATCATGATCAGAGATGAAATAATGATGTATAACAATCTGAACATAAACAATAGTTCAATGGTTCACTCAATAGCATCAACTACAAAGAGTAATCAACACCGGGAAAGTTTGCCCTATGAACTATAGCAAGATTCAACCAATTGTTACAGCAATATGGAGATGGTGATGAGGGTGCTGATGGTCATGATGGTGGTGATGATGATGATGATCCCGATGAAGTCCAGCTTGATGGTGGTGTTGATGGCGACGATCTTCCCTCTCCGGGAAGGAATTCCCCCGGCAGAAATCTGTCTGCCGGAGAGATCTTTCTCTCGGTGTTTTCCGCCCCGCAGAGGCGGCGGAATCTTTCTGTGGTCGCTCCCCGAGTCTTAGGGTTTCGGGAGGTTGATATACGCCAGAGGGGAGAGGCTGGAGTAGGCCAGGGCGGCCACACCACTCCCTGGCGCGGCCTAGGCCTGCCCCCGCCATGGGGTGGTGTGGGCCCCCTGTGGCCCACCTCCACTCCATCTTCTGGCATCCCGAGTCTTCTGGAAAAATAGGATTTTCCGTATATTTTCCCGGATTTTCTGATCTTCGCGAATTTTGCCTCCAAACAACACCTTTTCCATCAGAATCCTGACTGTAGCGGTCCATGCTCCAAAAGTCATCAACCATGCAAAAATAGATGAAATAACATAAGTATCACCTCTCAATACGAAATATATCAATGAATAATAGTGAATTAAGACCTAGAATAGTGATGCAAAATGGACGTATCATGCATCCAACTCCAAATAAAACTAAGTTATTCCAAAGAGTTCACCGTACCTACCTATTAGCATTTGCTATTCCAAGTATATTCATGTTTTTATCTACCTTCCAAATTAAACTTGTTATGTGAAAATTAGTTATTAAAGCTCTCACGAACTTGATGGCAGATAGTTTGAGAGGTAGATCTAGTGCTAGACTATTCCACCCGTTGTTCTTTCTGGATTTTCAATTGACAGGAGCTTACCTAGCAAACCTCATTGTGCCACGGAGGTTCCACAGATATTCTGTATGGATCTGAATATGAATAATATAGAAAGACCGAGGACTTACGACGTTTCTATTGTACTACTCTGTTGGGTGTCATATTTGTGGAGCAATGTTCCGTGAGTGTTATGCCAACGACTTACACACTTGAACATGCAACGGTGTGCTGGGCCACCGCATTTCTCTCTGAATATAGCATGTACACTAGTTATGAGATGGTGCTCTTTGATTATACCATGGACACACATTTATTTTAAATCAAATCATATTGCATGATGAGATGGTGCTCAGAAGGATGGGACCACATCCAAAATAGCTTATTGACACCACTGGTTTGCATATTATTGATGCAGTTCTTCAGGAACATAGCTCATCCAATACATTCATGTCGAGCATTGGTGTCGCATTAGATAGCTCAAGGAAGACTATTCTTCATCCACACGCATCCGAGAGTTAGAAGACAGTCTTGAAAATGAGAAACAACAATTTGTATAGGAAAGTGAAAGGTATCAGCAAGACATGGAGGAAATGATGCTATCCTAAGAACAAAAATGTAAAGATATGAGAAAGAAGTAGGAAGAGAAGCTTGCAACTCTCAAGAAGGACCATGAGGATAAGACTTTGGAATTTGAAAAGAGGCACAGAAAAATGGATGCCCTTCTTAGTTTCTTCATAAGAAACTAGGGCAAAGTACCAACAACACCCCCATTCTGATGGTGCCCTAGTTTTCATGAATAATTGCTTAGATGCTTATTTTTGGTCTTGCCTTAATCATTCTAATGTTTGTCATGAAGATTTGTATGTTAGACTTAGAAAGATTGTGTGTTACTGAATGATATTATCTGTCTGCAATTTCAAATATTGGTTCCAATTCTATTTATATTCAATTTCTCATGTATATTTGATTTTTTGCATTGATGTCCTCTACCAACCTAACATAATTTTAGAAGGCGTCACCATCTTCAGGACCCACATGCCAGCATCATGTAGGCCTCACATGTCAGCTCTGCATGGACCCACCTAACAGGGGCCACATCATCATACATGGACCCACTGGACAGCGGCCACGTCATCAGACATGAACCACTTGGCAGCATCCATGTTATCATACATGAACCCACCGGACATCTGCCACGTCATCTTCATGGACCCACTTGGAAGCATCCATGTCATCATGCATGGACCCACCTGATAGCAGCCACGTCATCATGCATGGACCCACCTGATAGCAGCCATATCGTCATGCATGGACCCACATGATAGTAGCCATGTCATCGTGCATGTACCCACCTGACAGCAGCGTCATCGGCCTGACATCGGTCATGTCATCACGCTTGGACCCACCTGACAACGTCCATGTCATCACGCTTGGACCCACCTGACAACAACCCTTTCATCACACTTGGACCCACGTGACAACATCCACGTCATCACGGTTGGACCCACCTGACAGTAGCCACGTCATCTACCCTGGACCCACCTGACAATAGCCACATCATCTACCCTGGACCCACCTTTGACCGGGCCTACGGACATCAGTGACAAATTATGGTATATACAATGACAAATCCTACTATCATTGCAATTTTGCTTCGGTGTTCCCCCTCCTTTTCAAACTTTGACAACAAACACTCAATATCGATTCGTTTCAAAAACCGTATGAACCCACTCGAAGTCCGTATGGTCCTCTTAGACGTATACTCACCATATACACGTATACTCACGTGCCCGCGGGAGACGGCAATCGGGAGGTATATAGTTGCAACAATAAAATTCAAAACGTGGCAAGCAAAGACGTAGATAACGATAACGGGAGGTGGGATCAATCAGTGAGAATGTGGAGTATACCCAGCTCGACTGAGTCTAGTACGGGGTGAGCATGTTCGAGCAATCCCAACGCACCACTAGATCGGCTTTTGACTGTGTACTTCTGTCGTAAACTTGCGTGACTCTCGTGTAAGTGTATATATACACGCCCTCAATACAAGTGAGCGTTCCACTGTCTTTCTCAACGTCCTCGGCTCGTCACATCACATTGGTTGCGTACGGGTCCAGGTGCAGGCCAACCGCCGATACCAGCGGCGGCCCACGCCTCGCCGTGAACCATATCTTCACCGTCCGGCCGGTGACGGGGACTGCCAGCCGGTGCAGCCGCTTGTGCCCCACCGTCATGCCGCTCGCCACAGCCACGCCGTCTACGTACACCTCGTGGCGCTCCACGCGCTGGCCCAGCGCCACGTGCTCCTGTATTCTGACCACGTTGAACGGCCGCACCGGCGCGCCGGCCGTCGAGTTCGCCGCTGGCAGCCGCAGCTCGATCCAGTACCTGTTCCTGCGCCCGTCGTCGGCCGTCGGCGCCCAGTAAGTCTCGTGAGACCCGTCGAGCACGTTGCCCGCCGCGAAGCCGCCGCCGCGCTTGCTGCTGGCCGTCGCCGTGCTACCCTCGGCGAGGTCCGTGCCGAAGATGCCCGTGATGGCCGTGCGGAACTCGCGGAGCCTGGCGATATCGGCATCCTCCACCAGGCCGGTGGCGTTAGGCGGCACGTTGAGCAGCAGCACGCAGTTCCGGCCGACCGAGGTGTAGTATATCTCCAGCAGCTGGCTCAGCGGCTTAGCCGTCTCGTTCCTGTGCCAGAACCAGCCCGGCCGGATTGTCACGTCGCACTCCGGCGGCACCCAGTCCGTCCCCATCGGGTCGCCGTTGTTCAAATACCTGACAAGCAGAGAATCCATTCTTCATCATAATGCTAATTTCTGCGAAGGCTCGATGGATTGGCACACTTAACCTCCAATTTTGGAACATTTTACCCTGACTGAGATTCCTAGAAAAGCAAAATCATTGAGTTTTTTTTTAAAGAAAATTTTGAAATTTGAAAATTTCATACACGTAGATTGTGACGTGGAATACATACATGTAACTTGTTGTCCACAGTGGATGCATATTTCTTTTTTTGTCAGAGTCAACTTCTAAAATGTAACCTAATACTATATTAAAAGGAATATAAATACTCCCTCGTATTTAAATTAATAGACTCTTATTTTTCTAGATTCAAATATATAGACCTAGATATATCCAAACTTAGACAAATATGAGTCTATTAGTTTGGATCAGCGGGTATCTACAATACCAAACATACATAATATAAAAAGTGTATTTTATGCTGGTTCTAGTTAACAATACTGATTTGAGATTAATAAAGGTGGCAATCCCAAGATCTCTCGAGCGATGATGATGTTCCTGCTTGTTGCATGTATTTAGTGATCTGGCCGGAGTGCCGATTTCCAGAGTGTCCTGTTGCCGAACTCCAAATGGACGATATGCCTGTTGTCGGATCGGATGGGTTTCGATCATGTGCAACCATGTTTTTTTTCTGGTCGTTTGGTTTCAGGGGGACGATGCGAAACTCTGCAGACTGTTGCCATCGTGAGACATGTCTTTGGGTTCCATGGTGAAGTCAGTCGTAGAGAATGGCATGAAAGCCGAGATCTGAGGACAGGTAATGGTGGTTCGAGTCCCGATGATGATGATGTTTCGGCTAGCTGATTCGTGACTTGCAGCAACGACATCGGCAAGTGGAGCTGACAAGATAGGAGGAATTAAGGGTGTAAACTTGCAGGGTGAAAGCTCAAGGTCTGGCATTAATTGGTTGTGCCTGCAATGACCTTGTTAGAGGCATTGTTTTATGGGCACGGACTTTATCAGGGTGAAAACCTATGATCGACGAGCAGGACGATGACGACGCTTGTGCATTTTTTCCTTCTTAGAAGCGTCACATTTGGAGAAGTTAAATTTCTAGTGTTGTCTTGGTGGTGTTTGGTCCGCTGCAACAAGGAGTAGATCACTGTAGCAGGACTTTTTACGTTTCTGTAATTCTTTTTTATTATTATGTGCATCCGTATTGCCATTAGTGCACTACGTTGTTGTAGAGACAGGGTGAAATTGGTATCTTCAAGTTATTAATATATATATACTCTTAATAAAAAAGAATCACAAGTTATTTACGTGCATACCCTTCTAGGCCGGTCTGGCCAATTGTTATCATGGAGCTGTTGATAGTGGACCAACATGTGTTTCCGACGAACCCGTCCTCGTTGCCCACCCATCGGACATCGGGGCCAGCGTCGGAGAAGATGACGATGAAGCTCTGCCATTGCCTCGCGGTCTGAAACCACTCGTCAAAGTGGTACGTCATGTTGATCGCGTTCTCCTCCTTGTGACCGTCGAACCAGATCTCCGACATGCTCCCATACCTGCTGCGTACCCCCAATTCACAATGAAGCTAACGAAGGTGCATGCACGCGTCCTAGCTATATAGATTGATAGGTACTGACCCGGCGAGGAGCTCGTGGAGCTGTGCCAGGTAGTACTCGTTGTAGGCGACCTCGCGGCCGTACCGCTCGTCGTGGCGGTCCCAGGGCGAGAGGTACAGGCCGGCGTCGACGCCCCGTGCGCGCGCCGCGTCGGCGAACTCGCGTACCACGTCCCCAGCGCCGCCGCGCCACGGGCTGGCGCGCACGGAGTGGGCCGTGTAGGCGGACGGCCAGAGGCAGAATCCGTCGTGGTGCTTTGCGACGAGGATGGCGAGCGACGCGCCGGCCGCGGCCGCCGCGTCCATCCACTGGCTGGCGTTGAGCGCGGCCGGGGCGAACAGCGACGGGTCCTCGCCGCCCGTGCCCAGCTCGGAGTCCGTGAACGTGTTCATCCCGAAGTGGAAGAAGATGATTACCTCTCGGCGCTGCCACGCGAGCTGCGCCGCCGACGGGATGGGCAGCACCGGCAGCGGCGGGGGCACGCAGGTAGCCGTGCCCGGCAAGCCGGCGGTGACCAGAGCTAGACACAGCTGCAACGACGCGAGCGCAAGCCCCATTGTTGCTATGTTCGCTGCTCACGCTGCAGTCCGTTGTTAAGCTCAGCCGATATATATATATACTGCACTGGCAGCGCCAGACGACGGACGAAATCTCGGAATCAATCCCGTTGCTCGATCAGCAGCTGGACGAAATTAGAATCAATCCCGTTGCTCCATCGGTCCATAGTCGTACTCGTACGTACGTACGCACCGCTTTCATTTGCTGGTGGCGTACCCTACGTCCGTTCGTTTTCTGCGAGTACTACGTTGTACCCATTCCCTGTGCAGATCTCAATCGTCTTCTTTTGCTGAATGTACGCCAACACACATGCACATGCCCTATTACAGAGTCAACAATAGCATTAACAAATGAAGAGGACACAACACTGAGATAGGCTGTAGGTACGAAGAAAAGCCTGCAGGCTCATCAGAGGTACTACCTCCGTTCCCATGGCATAAGGCATATAATTTTTTTCAAAAGTCAAACCAACTAAAGTTTGACCAAGTTTTTAGAGAAAAATATTACTATTTACACTATGTAATCCATACCTTTTCATATATCATGAAACATATTTTTACATGGTATCTCTACTATTTAAAAAGGAGGAATTTCCTCTGTTTCCTCCAGTCGCTGGTTTCGTCCAATATTTTTTTAGACCATTTTGCCTTTCCACCAAATCTTCACTGCTTATAAATTATAATAATCTCTACTATCTAAAAAGTATTTTGTGGTTCCGTTTTCTGCCCACTCTGTCGTCCCCCTTCATCCAACGTACCGTTTCGCATACCAACCCGCACCAACCTCCCATCGTTTTCGCCAGGGCCCCACTCACGAAACCTTGGCGGCGCTAGGGTTTGCCGCCGCCGCCCCTTCCCTTCGTTCTCCATCGACACAGCCGCGAGACGGCTCCTCCTCCCTCAAATTCTGGACCCTACGCATTATCTGCTCTTTCCTCGCTTCTCTGTTCACAGGGTGCTCGCCAAGGCTGCCGACGCCCGCGAATGCTTCGTCAGGCTCAGCGTCAGCACCACCATCAGGTTGAGGACGGAAGAAGAGGGCAGAGCCGCCATCGATTCCCTCGCTGCGTGGAAGGGAAGGAACTTTTGACTTGGGCGCTTGTCAAGACTGTCGGCCGCGGCCATCGCTGGTGAACTAAATCCGTCCGTCTAAGTTCCTTCAAATAGTGCTCAGATCCAATTTGAAAAATCGGTGTTTATGTTACAGAGAGAGGCGGATGATTCACTTCAAGATCTTTTATGCAGAAAGTGCAGCCTGTCCATAATCCTTTTGCGAGACAGACTGGTAGCAGCGTAGTGCTGTGTCATGCATCCATTCACTTCTATGTGGAATGAAGCTGAGCGAGAAGGCTAAGGTATGCATGTGTTTACTAGGCAGGAGTTTTTTTTAATGATGCATGGTCATCCGTAGATTGTTCCTGAAGATAATCCTCATCTAAATGTTGTTGTGGTGCATATGCAAATTCTCATGGGCTTATAGTTTCCTTTAATTGGACATGTGTAATGGAGTAGCTCTTGTATGTCATGTTTGTTTATTTGAAACTGATATGCACAACAGAGGGAGTAGCACTGTTTGTGAAGTAATCAGTTTAGTGTGTCAGGATATCTCAATGAGGGAATTACTTAATTTTTGAAGGGTACTGTATAGTATGATATACTTACATATGTTTATCGAGTAGTATTATTCAAGCTTGTGCTAACCCTGAACTATTTCTTAATATTTGGAATGTAATTGGCAAAACAACTTAAGAACATGGGATGATGTGATCAAGTTGTTCTAATCCCCAAAAGCAATTTACGTGATAATGACAGAACACTGATGGGATGAAGGAAGAACTAAGTGGAGTGCCGGAGTCTATGTCTTCCTGCAGTGTGGTCGTGTGGAAAGAGAAATGCGACAAGGAGCCAAGGAGGGAGATAAATAAAGTGGGTGCATGGTGCTGACTGGAGTGGCAAGAAAGAAGTGGGTATTCATTACAGGCAGTCATAGTGGTTGAAGACTAGATTAAGGCAAGACGAGTAGGAGCACACTAGCAACTGCCGCTCTTCTTCCAGGCAGCCAGTGACTTGGGTGCCAGAACCGCCGTTTCTCCCTTCAATTGGGGCCTCGGAAGGCGTTATCGATGTTCCTCCGTTTGTTGAGGAAGCACATGCTCGGACCTCGGGGATTCCCAGGGAAGGCACGGTGGTGGAGGTTGCACGCCCTGTGTAGCAAAAGGACACTCAGGTTTGTCGACCCTCACATTTCTCTCTTTCTTCTGCTCCCTTTCCTTTTAGGTACCCTCCACCTCTATATAATTCTATTTATTCCATTTTTACTGACCTGCGTGCATAGGTTGAACCATGGAAGGGAATCACAGTTGTATTCCAAAACAACATACATCTGTGATTAACATTAACATTGATGGATTATTTATTGCTATTGAGAGAAAAATTATCATCCCTTTTTTCCATTCATGGTGTCAGCAGTCAATTATTGTGCTCTTCCATCCGTACATGGATGTGCGTAATTCATTATTGAGTTATCATCTCATAGGTTTGATAATCTATTAATTGTATCATTGAAAAGCATTAACACACAAGTTGCTAGCAAATGGTTTTGTTGCATCGAATTGAGAAGTGTTGCTTTGCTAATTCCACTCTAATTTAGATCCTAAATTGTTTTTCTTTACAATCCTGGTCGATTTTTAATTAATCAGCACGGTCTTCTCGAAGCATTCTGTTGTTACGGTTTGTTATTTCTGTAGATTTATTTCTTGGTTTTCTGTAATTAGGAGGAACTGCTATAGGCAAAGAGAGAGGTGCCCCCTTGAGTTTCTTCATTAGCCGTCGATACGCATGTAAAATTCTTTGTTCTTCTTGCTCCCAACCTTGTTTAACCTCTCTATTCTCTTGCTCCTTTCTACTCCTCCTCACCGACTCTTCAGTCTGTTAGCTTGCAACAACTATTTGATCGACACTAGGTCTGTGATTGCTAGCCCTAACAACTTATTCTTTTATGGAATGCTAACTTAATGAACATTTCTTTCAGCTAACCGAGTGTTTTTCATTACCTTTCATGTTAAGCTTATTTGTTGTTTGCCCATGGGGAAGAGATTGATTCTATCATTGGTGGGGGGGGGGGGGGGGGGAGGATTATTACCGTGGGAGAACAACTACAGTATATTTGTGAAATACCTATTTAATAAACATTACCACATAATATGTAGAAATCAATTGGCAATCAAAAAATCTTAGAGGTTATCTTCAATTCTCTGGTCCATTAGTTGAACAAGCATTTTATGATTTCCCTCTTTTTGCCAATTATGGTACTCTGACTGAAAAAACTTACATAGGTTATTTTTCTTTCCTGTGGTATTAGTCAGACAAAAAACATAGAGGTCACTTTGTTTCTCTGTGGCATTTTCTTAGAAAAACAGTTTTGTTTTCCCTTGTTTGATCCTGTTCATGAGGTCATAATTTGATCTTACGTACTATCCCTGTGTTTGATCCCATAATATACTATATAATATGTATATCGAATTTTCCTGTTTTTCTAGAAATAAAAATATGAACTATTCCACTGAAACTTTGGTGTTACGGGGTTCAACTACCTCTTGTTTACATTCTATAACTTGATGTGGAACATCTAATCTACGGAGTATATCTCTGAAATTTTTTATGAGTTAATAAGGTCTAGCTGTTTGTTATTGGTGTTGCTTTTTAATTGACAAAGTTGTGCAAGGAACAAGACTTATGGGACTACTTTCACTTTATCGATAGATGTCGACATGATCAAGCGAGCCTTATTTTCTACACCATAATACTGTTATTGTACGCTCCTATATACTTTTGCATCCACTTGATATTTTCTAGATGTTGAAATTTATTTGTGTTGTCCAGTTTACCTCTATGTATGATCCATTTTTGATGTATGCAACAACAAAGGAAATTTCATGTGAAACATTACATTCATATACATACAGGTCTAGGAAAAAGTTAGATGTCAAGTCTAGGACAATTTTTAGATGTCCATGGATAAGGGGAGCCTTATTTTCTACACCATAGTACTCTTATAGTACTCACCTGTATACTTTTGCGTTCACTTGATATTTTCCTAAGGTTCACATTTATTTGTTTTGTCCAGTTTACCTCTATGTATGATACCCATGTATGTAATAACAAAGGAAATTTCATGTGACAGGTTACAGTCATATATATACGGGCCTAGGACAATTTGAGACAATGTTTTTTTTAATGAGAGAGATTCATCCAGTTTGGTTTATTTGCTTCAGCCTGTCATACATAAAACAAGATGGCTAGCTAATCTATCTTAATTACCATGAACTATACAGAAGTGAAGATATCTAGAAGGAAAAACAAAGGCATGTAGTGCTTTCCGGTTCCCATTTAGAAAGCTAGGTGTGACATCTATGGCAAGATCTTGAGCTTTGAGAGCAACATACACAACCCACCAGCAACAACTACAATAAGTCATAGCATATATTTTCCACGGTACATCAGCCCAAAAATAATCCCTAAGCTTGACTTGTTGAGGCATGTGTAGTTATTATTTAATTATCAATAGCAAGTGTACCTATGCATTATTCTAAGGACGCCATTGTTCTGCCATATGAAAAGATCTCATTGAGAGAATTAAAAATTGGGTTTTGTGCAGTTTTTTCAGAACTTTGAAACCGATCACGGAGAGCTAGGCCTATTTAGGTAGCTTCTTCTAGAAAGTGCAAATATGGAACTATTGGTTCATGCTTCCATTAGTTTTAGTTGATGCATCCTATAGTTTGTATATTCAGACTTAACTCGCTTCATGACAAGGCTTAATTAAGATTCTTCATGTTGTCTATTGATTCAAGCTTCCATTAGTTTTAGTTGATGCATCCTATCGTTTGAATATTCAGACTTCACTCACTTCATGACAAGGCTTAATTAAGCTTCTTCATATTGTCGCTGCCGAGACAAAGACCACTTATATTTCACAATCTTCTATAATAGGGTGTGAGAGGGAAATGGAATTACCTCCTGTTATTCCTTGCAACTTTCCTAGCCGATGCTATTTTTCATGTTATAATATCAGTTGGAACTTTACATATATAGTTTTGTGTTTATTCATCTACTATGCATTCATATTTTTTCCTCGTTGTGTCCTTCATTTCAGAAAAAGGAACCATCGTTTTTACCATTCAAGGTGTATGTGTGAAGTATATATACATTGGTGGTTAACCTTTAGAATATGTTGCCTCGTTGCAAAGCATGGGTAATTAACAGTTTCTCCAAAGATATCTTCCCTCGTATTTAAGTTCAGGGAAAGGAGGGTCTCAATGGAGAGGGAGTTTGGTGGCAAGGACAATATTTGGGATGAGAGATCATAGGAGCGCAAACACAACAAAGAAGTGAGCTTTGCATTAGCTCATAGTTACAATCTAGCAGATTTTTATCATTTACATACAATCGTTCAATTGATCAGTGGACAACAATTAAGTTATATATGTTGTTATTTGACTAGGAAAATAGTGACTAATTCGATTTCTATTTCCATACCAATTTCATAGGGATCAAGAACAAAGGAAATGACCCTCAGGACAGTGGCACACTCAGCCACTGGAGCGATGAGAAGGGCTAGGAGGAGGGCTATGCTGTTGACACTCCTAACAATGCCCCCTACTCAGCAGTGCCTCCGCCATGCGAGCCGACAGACAAAGTTGGCACATCTCCGGCAGATAAACACGGTAGTTCCATCGGTGCTCTTATGCTAAATCTGTTTGAGGGTGAGGTGCTATTAGTATTTTATCCGGCACCTCCCCATAACTATAGTATGCAGGGCTAGGCACCCCTTCTCATCCTCTGCTCGTCACCCATAGACCCAGTTCAAACACCGCTTGGCCGCTCGAGCAATCGCAGGATGTTTGGCTGTCTCCACCTGGTGTTGTACATCACGTTGACAAGAATGTCTCCCGGTCGTAGATAATGTAGCGCAGCATCTGTATAACTGGTCTTCTCTACAAGTGTGCATGGTAAAAGTAAGCACTGATGGTGCCTTGCAGTTCCATGTAGTGTAATATTTATGGCGGTGCTATTATCAAGATGAAGGCATGGAGCTCCTTTTATTTTGTTATTTTCATGTTTGTTTTAAAACAATTTTGCAAATTATGTTTAGACAGGGGTTCAATTTGAGATGAAAGAGGGGAATTCCTACGAAAACGTGGCACAAGAATGGAAACATGATGAAGTCGAAGGTGCAAGAAACTAATTATAACAAATTATTCTCATTTATTGGAAAACATGTGAAGTGCAGCAACCGGATTATTCTTATTTTCAATGTAATAGCATTGTTTCCCGTGGCAGCGCACGGGCATTTTACTAGTCTATATAATATAATAGTTCTTGATATTTTTTCTAAAAGTTTGGTCAAACTTTACATGGATTGACTTTTCAAAAAAATTATATGCCTTAACTTGGGATGGAGGGAGTACTAGGTAGTATCGTGCACGCGGCCTTACAAAAAAGAAAAAAGCTCACGTTGCAAACCAATAGATGAAAAGAGATGTGTTAATGGTAGTATCAGCATCATAACATCGTCTAACTAACTAATTTAACAGAAAGTAAGTCTTGTACATAAAATTTTATGGAGATTTTATAGTAAATACGTCTTGCAAACCAATATGATATAACTATGATAATACTAGTAGATGATACACATGAGTAATATAATAGAGTGGTATCATATACATGATACTAATAGGTATTCCCACTACGACTAGCCTTATTATGGCTCCGTCTTCACCGAGACACACGCCGGACGATAATCGGCACGCAGGCTCCACATCATCACATGAAAAAGCCCATTGACATTGTACATTGGCCATGTCAGGCGATGAGCTAGTCGCCATTATCTCGTGCATTGACACTGACTGTGGCGGGTGGGTAAACATGGATGGGTTATGGGAGCTGTACTGTGACATCACCCTATGTGTCAACAACACCCATGAGTCATCACTTCGGCGCCTTGCATTTGTATCCCCCTCGCCGATGTGCTAGGATCTTCCGCAGGCAGTTACTAGGGTTACTGACAGATCCAAGAAGCCTTCAAGAACCTTCCAATCCATGTTATGTCGTCCACATTTATCAGGACTATAGATTGTAGGTGCTACTCGTTATCATAACCATTTATTTTCTACTGTGTGAATATTTTCTTCTTGCTACCAAGTACCAACTCTCATGGATCAAGTAAGACTAATGTAGCAAGGCCTAGGCTATGTGCTTTTGTTTTAGATAACATGCTAAGAGTCTGGTGAAAAATACATCAGGTTTCATTCTGGTTGGGTTTACGTATAGATCAAATGGGTTTGGTTTTGGTTCGGGTGCCAACTTCTCCCCTGGGTTCGGTAGAGGTATTGTTTAGATATCAAACCATTCTCAGGTTTAAACATGCCCTCCAATCTTAATCTTCAGTCCCAGTTGATAAAAAGCAACACTAGGTTCCTCGCCATTATATCGTGAGTCACCGTGCTTCCGTGTCGTCGCTTGGTTGTTCGACTGCTACCAGGACGATGACCAGCTAATACGTCAACATAGCTGATGTGGGTAATTGTAATCCTTTGTGTATGAAGTGAATAGAGGGGACAATGGAATACCCATATAGTTTCCACCTTGTTCATGAAAGCAGGTTCTCCATTCGATAAGAGCAAAATTTAAAATATTTCAGAACATGTCCACCCTGAAGCATGTGTACAATATCTATGCCGTTTGTCATATTGATCTAGAGTAAAACAAGGTATCAATTTGGATGAAAGAAATTTTGTAGTTGGTGGAAGCATTATTCTGACGTTGTTGAAACTAGTATCCCTTACATAATACACACATTTATGATAAGATGAAGCACACTTGATTCGCCTTGAAGGAAATTTTTCGCAACAAAATGTTGCTTCCTTTCATGAGCGCCACCATTTTTCTCACGTGATTTTCTTTGCACTTGATACCAGGATGTTCTTCTTCGTTCTTTTAACACAACTAAGCAATGCTTCGGTAGTATTACTCCGTTCATGCTTCAACAATTATCAAGATGTGTTTCCAACGGCTCACTACCCCGTGAAGGCATCGGTATTACATCTGACATGCTTTAAACATAAACACAATATGCTTCCTAGAACGCACATGTGTGTTTCTTAGAGGAAACAATTTCTCGTTTTCGTGGAAGCAAATACTTGTTCTCTTAGTTTCTTGCAAATCATTGGGAAGCAAAACGTATTAACGTTGGACGTCAAAGAATTATTATATGGAAACATGGCGTGAAAACAGGAGTAGATTCGTAAGTAAGTTGAGAATAATTAGTGATTTACATGATTCTTTCCTAAAAATTGTATGCAAGCCGTAATTACCTCGAGATGCATGATTTCTGGAAGCATTTATAAGGAAGCGGTTAGTATGAATCTTTTAATTGACGAACATCATGCTTGATCCACGCGGGGATAGCTAGCTAAATATCTGACGGCCAGACTGCTTGCAATCCTACGGCCACACACTGGTCCAATTGGAATCCAACTATTGGACGCCAATTCCTAGTGGTGCCCGATTAAATACTCTGCCAACCTTTATTTGAGTGAATAAGGTTTTCTAGCTACATATATACCGGTCCACTTTTAGCTATCTATCTTGCTCAACCTATGTTTGTTTGTTACGAGCAAATCTTCTATTTCACATGCTAGTACATCAGATATGTTATGACCTGAGATGTACTAGGAACATGAGGGAATTGGAAACATCAGGTGTGAAGTTACCATTGCTCGACAAACCGAAGGGCCTTTCGTGTGTCCTCTGTCTGTACATAATACGTCAGACATGCCTCCTGGTAGTTGTGCATATGCATAGCCTGTTTCTAGGGCGATAGTGTCGTGAACATGACTTATGAAGCTACCCAGATCATGTAGACACACATCAGTTTTTGTAGGGTTGCAAATGCAAGCCCCACTTAGGCCCGCAAAACGTGAAGGTTAGTTCCCACTTAGGCCCGCAAAACGGGAAGGTTAGTTCAAATTGTACTACATGCACTGATTAGAACCGGTCTATAAATTGTACTAGGTGTGTGTGAGTTGAGCGTGAATTAGTTGCCCGCAAACGCCCCGCTTGCAACCCTAGTTTTTGGCGCGGTAAGAGCCATTCCTTGGTGCCGATTCAACCTGCCTTGTTGAACTTCTGATAAAGCCTGGTATTGAGTATGAGGGGAGAAGCTAGTTTTGATTGTGCAAAAGCGTTTCTATACCGCACAATATTCTGTAAACAACACGATCAAGGGTAAAAATTTGGGAACATGGTTCCTTACGCAAATTAGAAAAAAAAAGGCACGGAGGCTCCGCCGGTTTGAAGGCCAATTGCCACAAGAGCCTCGTAGCCCCAATCCGTTGCGAACAAATTAAGACAAAGTACTCCAATTCTTTCGGCAACTAGAACAACTTTCCCACTGCGATAGTTGGGGATCTCTCTATCCATCTATTGCCTTTGTAGAATCGACTTCCAACATTTGGAGGACAAAATAGCAGGCAAGTTTGCCTCGGGATATTGGCACAATATTAATATGGTCGGGCATCATGTGTCCATTCGTGCCCACCTAACATCTCAAGCAATCTACCACATAACCTCCCTCGATCTTACAGCGGAAGTTACTGAAAAATAATCTCGCTCTTGTGGGCATTTTTTGTTAGCGGGATGTGATAAAGTGACCGGGGGAAATGCAGAAGTCAATTGGGAGATGTGGCGTGCCAAGCCACCAAGCTTGGGGGGTTAGGTATCCTAAATATTAAAGTGTTCGACTCTGTCTTACGACAAAGATGGTTATGGCTAGAATGGGTTGATGACTAAGCCTTGGGTTGATCTTGGGAATTCATGCTAGGGCAAAGATAGAGAACTTCGCGTTGGCCATCCTTGCCACGGATGGAAATGGAGAAAATCTGGAGTTTTTGACTTTTCCTTGGATTGATGGGATTCGGCGAAAGGACATATCCCCCAAGCTCTTTTAAGGGGTAAAGGAGAAAAACATTACGGTAAAAAAGGCACTTAAGAAGAACTTTTGGATTAACCAGCTAGTCATCCAACATGGGCTCGACATTGATCAAATTCAACAAATCGTCACTCTTTGGGAATTGATTTCCAATGTCAACCTTTCACAAGAGACTACTGACACTATCTAATGGAAGTTTACAAGTGATGGAAACTACTCCACCAAGTCGGCATACAATATGCAATTTGAGAGAATTTTTCCACCTCCCTCAACGCCTCGGTGTGGAGGTATCGGGAACCTCCAAAATACAAATTCTTTGCATGGTTGGTGATGCAAAATAGGATATTGATGGCGGATAGACTTCAAAACAGGGGTTGGCAATATTATGGGAATTTCCCACTTTGCAACCAAGTCCATGAGTCGATGGCTCACCTTCTCTACGAGTGTCACTTCACCATAAGAATTTGGAAGGAGATATTGGCTTGGTGTGGTTGCCATGACACTCTTCTGGTCCTATGACAAATGAAGCAAATGTCAACGAATGGGGGACACATATACCATGTGATGTGATCGATGTTGGCAAACCAAGGAAATCTACGGGTTGCCTCAACATGCTTATTTCCTGGGAAGTATGGAGATAACGCAATCCTAGGGTTTTTAGGCATCATTTCTCGCCGGACATCATTGTAATCGTTAGGATAAAAGAGAAAACGAGAGCATGATGTGTGACCAGGACCAAGCTTTTGAGCAATGTAATTTCGAGAGAGTAGGCTTTCTTACCATGCCTAGGATTTGTCCTATGCTAAACTTGTCTTAAAACTTTTGCTCTATTAACAAAAATGGAAAATATTTTCCTTGTTTCAAAAAAAGAAACCTCCACTTATCAATTTTACTAGCGTGAAAAATAATTGTGCAGCAACATGAAGCATACTAAGGCAGACTCGTTTAGAGGGGTACCCGGCCCATGCAGAATTGATTAGTAATTTTCTACTATATTTTTCTTCTTCAAATCTAGTAAGTTTTGATTTTTAACTAATTTATGTGGTTATAACTTTTCGAAAGGAGGTAGTGTAGCTCTATTACGGTAGTCGTTGTCTGACTCACCCAGCCCTGCAGCAGCCTGTTGATGTGCCACTGCCATAGATCCCACTCCTTGCAAACCCCGCTCGATAGAGCCCATTCTGCCCATTCATAGACCTTATAGCCCATCCCGTCTTCACCAATCAGCACGTCGGCGTCACTTTGAAACGTGCATCAAGAGTTACAAATTATGGCATGATTTCCATCCTTGAGTTCCCACACCCGACGACGAGCACCACCTTCCCAAGTTTTCCCTCAGCGGATATATTGTCCTAGAGTGCATGGTCTCGTCGGGGAACATTTCCAGACCGGGCATCTAAGGCATCACCTTCTTGTCAAAATCCCCCATCGCCACCACGAGGAACGTCGTCGTGTGCCCCTCCGCATTGCTGGTTCCGAGGTCGACGGCCTAATCCTGCCACAACACGTCCACGAAGAGCATGGACTTCACGGCGGAGGCATGTGCACACATCGAAGCATTCGACGTAGGCGTCGTCCAGGTAGCGACCAAAGTGGCCGCGGGGAGGTAGGCAGGGACGTCGTCGGCATGTGGCGCGTGGAAGAGGGCGCTTATTTTCTTTGGTAGGTGGATGGGTCGTAGGCGCGCTTCGGCAACAGCGATCCCACACAGTTGTCCCAATCCATCAACCATTTACATACAACCACATCAAGTGAGGTTGCTTAATTACAATCTTACACATGGACATTGAACACGTGAATCTGATAAAAGGGCGGTCATATCGTACAAAGGTACGTGTGGGTGTGCCTCCGCGTGGCACTCATCAAAGTTGTCAGCAAAATTATTTGTCATGGGCCCGGCAAATTTTGCCACGTGGCAGAAAAAATGAAAGCTGTCATCCACTGTTCGCTGCAAAATTCAACGGTCCATAATGTGTTCCTTCTGGGAGACTAAAATTCACAAGTTATCAATAAAATTTCACTAAAAAAATACTCCACCAACCATTATTTTGGCGAATAATGTTTTCTAGCTACATATACCCATCCATACTCCACATTCTCTATTGTTCAACCTATCTTTGTTCCTTACCAGTACCACCACGTCTTCTATTTGACATATGTTAGCCGTCGAGATAAGGGGCAATCTGAGATGTACCCATAATACATGGGAATTGGAGACATCGGGAGAGAAGCAGCCATTCCTTAACTAATCCATTAGCCTACAACATATTCAGCGTCTGTACATATTCACCGGGTATTACTCCTAATACATAGATGATAGGCATATGTTATTTCAAGGTGATATGGCTACGAAGGAGGATATCAGGCTTCGGCTCATCAAGAGCAAATCCTTAGTTGCGCTCGTTGAACCTCCCTCTCATCCAGTAGCGTTTCAGGATTGGTGCAGTGACAGCGGCTCGGTTCTCTGAGGGAACATGTTAATGATTCTGCCGATGATGCTGGTGCTTCAGTTATGCCTTTGAAGTTTATATCTAATCCTTAGGTGTGACTTTGTTCCAAATCCTAAACAAACATAATAACATGCCTTAGCGCCCTCTTGACGTGTCAGAGCCGCTGGGATCCTCCGCAAGTAGGTCTCTGCTTCACGGTCCAAGAGATTATTTGATGGGTGTTCTTACATGAGTAATTTGTTCTAAATGTTCCGCCTGCAAGTCAGCAGCCGCGGGTCTAGAGACGCGGATGCCCCTGCCGTCTGTGTGTTCAAAATGTTCCACCTATTGATTTCAATAGTTGCAGGCTGTATTTTACTTTTTATTAAAAGCAATCATGCGGGCACCATTGAGCTTGAAAATGCTCAAACGATAACCGAGAGTGATATACAAGGTTGAATAGGATATCCATAGCAAAAATCTGAAGGAAAAAACTCAAATAGATCCTCCAACGAACCAAAAGCCACAAGATGAAGAGTGAAGTGGCCAATTTGCATTGTTGAACGAGCGCCACGGCCTCCTCCACGAACAGAACCCATGGCTTGTCGCTTTGGGCCTTTCTTCTTATCCCCAACCCGAGCTGCTAGAATCCTCTGCAAGAACTTACTAGGGTCACTACCAGGAAATCTTCAAGAACCTTTCGGTGCATGTTGGGTCGTCCAGATTTATTAGAAATGTAGTTTTTAGCGCTACTCACTGTCATAACTATTGTGTTTTCGTCTTTCTATATTGTGTATGTATTTTCTTCTTGTTGCCAACTCTTCGTGGATTACGGTAAAATAAGGTACTAGTAGCTAAGACCACAATGAGATTATACCTTACTTGCAATTAATACATTTTTTTCAAGAAATGTTAAATCCAAATGGCGCAGATCCACAAATGGTACAAGCCCTAAGGTAACCCCTATATGTGTTCCGAGCTATTTACTTATTAGTGCTATTCTAGGTATAAGAACAAGGCTAATGCTCGGCTATCTGGTGTGTAGGGCTCCTACACATCATCACGCCTAAGTACACAATCACTAACGTAGCTCTACTTATAGACATACAGCCCATGAATAAAATAAATACTCCACCAACCTTTATTTGAGCTAATAAGGTTTCCTAGTTATATAAACTTCTGCACTTTTAGCTACCTGTGTGTTTGACTTAGGTCTATCTGTTATCACCCAATCTCCTATTTGGCATGCTTGTACATTATATATGTGGCAATATGAGATTGACTGGGAACACGAGGGAAATTGGAGACATCGGGAGAGAAGCTACCATTGCTTGACAATTCCAGGAGACTTAGATGTTGTTTTGATCTCTACATATTCCACCAGACCTGCCATGACTAGCTATCAGCTTCACTCACAAAGTTACTCAGTTCATGAGGGGGCACATTATTCTAGGGTGCATTAAGAGCCATCCCTCATTTGCTCTCATTGGATCTTGCTCACTTGTAGTGCTTCACAGTTAATGTAGTGAAGCCATGCATTTCCTGCAGCAGCACATGCTCACGATTTTCCTAGCGATATTGTGCCTTCGACTCCCTGCAGGCTTGTGCACAAGCACTTTCAGGCGTAATTGGCTTTGATACCGATTCACACTTTGAACACAATATCTGCAAACAATGTGATTAAGGTCTAAATTTAGTGATGTGGGCGCCTTACATAAATCAGTACCATGCTACGGAGTAATAGATATTTCTAATCATCAGTTCTATACGTGTCAGTTATCTCCAAATTTGCCGTGTTTTTTGTGAAGAAAAATAATTTTGTGCCTTCATTAAGCGTTGATCTGAAGATACCTGTCCAACTACCATAGTGTCATAAGATCGTTAATTCTCTGCGACCCAATGACTAAGGAAAACCCCAAGGGCTCGACCCATTTCTTACCCAAAGTGGGTCTGCTTGTGTTCATTTGGGGAGGGAGGGGGCAGACTTGCCTTTTTAACACTTTCAAATTAAAAGTAAGTATACAAATAAGCCAAATCTGTACACAAACTAGAAGACACTGGTGCGGTATTAAAGCTAAATACTACTAGAAACTAATACCTAATTTAAAACACAAAACTAGAACATTTTAGTAACTAAATAAACTAGACCCTAATAGGGTTTCTACTACTACTCCTGGTTCGATGACCCGATGATGAAGACCGGCTGCTCGATCTTGACTGCCGTGAATGTCCACGACAGTGCTGGCGCCGGTGCCCACTGTTCCCACATGACGGTGCTGGTAGGTGTTAGTTGTGCCTGCATCTAGGATGCGAGGAGCATTGCATCTAGGTCGAGTTGCCCACGAACATTCGATGAACAATACCACACACATTCCATGAGCTGCTCCAAGTCACATTTTTTTCTTTCTTTTCAAAGGACCGTAAGATGTGTAAGAATGAGCTGCAATTCAGGTTTCGTGCAGTGAATTAGTAAGATGCATTTTTTCATGCACACATTATGTGAATGCTTGATTGGAGTGTGGTACTGCATGGTGCTCTCTACTATTTGATTGCATGAATCATGACCGGCATATTCTGGATGTTGCATGTAAAAGGATATAATCGGGCTCATTAGAGTGGATCTTGATGGAGGTGGCGTAAGTGGAGGGACTAGGGGTAGGAAGAGTGGTGGTGGCAATGGTTTTACCTTTGTCATCGGCTTGCTGGGAGAGGTTGGCCTCGTGCTTGTCAAGATCTTTGGCGTGGGCACGGAATTCCTTCTCCTTCTCCTCGATCTCTTCAGGAGTCGCGATGGGCGGCTACAGTTGAGTCTAAGGTCAGGGTTTTGGGGAGAGAGGAGAGAGGAGGTCGAGGAACAGAATATAATCGAGCTGCAATTGTGCATGCCTGGAGTATGACAATGATCAATATTGTGTTACAAGAAGGTCAAGTCGGTTACCTAAAACCGTATGTAACTAATGGTACAGATTGAGCAAAACTTCTAGAGTTATCTAACGGTGCATTGGTGCATTTGTGCACACAGCTAGATGGCTGAGAGCATGTGCAATGGAAGGTGTTTAGAGGAGTGCTTACAAAAATAAACCAACCAATTTACTAAGCGTTGGTGCTTATTTCTATAGAAGAGATGCCTAGTTAGGCATCTACCTAGTATAAATAAGCACCGATGCTGAAGGACTAACCGATTTATTTTTCTAAGCTCCGACATAAGCACCTTGCATTGTACAAGCTCTGATGAACCACACGATCTAGGACCAGATGCACGTCTTTGAAAGAGGCTCAGGCATATGAGACTGTACTTCTGATTCAGTGCTCCTCCATGTCTAAATTTTAAACACAATAACGGTTCACATCGCTCCTTACCCTTTTTAACTAAGGGCACGATGGTTCTTAATGAATTATTAAGAAATAATTAATTCCTATATATATAGCATGTATAAACCCGTGTACAGTGGCAGAGCTTCGGCCCGGCAAGACCGGGCAACTGCCCGCTCGTGTAGTTACAGAAGGTACAAAGTAGTTAATCAAAAGTTTTAATGGGCAATGAACCAATCGGCCAAGACGCTTTGTAGTTTGTCCAGGATACCTAGTTGGGCTAGCTCCGCCATGCCCGTACATATCCATATATCCATATACGTATGTAACTCTGTATATCGTGATGTGCCCGTCGCTCATGATTCATGGTGTCTGCGTCCTCGTTGGCGGCGAGCAATGGAACGCCCTCGGCACTGTCGGAGGCGAGCAGTAATTGCCTTATAAAAATATCGAGCACATTGTCGCTAGAGGTATCGATAAACGCGAACTCGATTCTATAATTGTGCACGCTATGGTTTATAATTGAACTAGCGATGACTGATGAATTCGGTGCAAGGTGGAAGGGGAGCGACGAGTGAAGAGGAAATTGCGCCACTGCCTTTGCCTTCACATGCGTCTCTCAGGGCGCTTATGTAAAGAACGGTGGGTAGTTAGATTAATCCCCATATAGAAATAAGTGGATACATACATGGATAATACGGGTTTAAGTTTGAATGTAGACCTTCAATATAATTAACAGTAAATTAATTAATAATAAAAGCCAGATTACCTTTTTTAAGTTTGGAGTAGGGAGGAGCACCGGCCTCATGAGACCGATCGATGTATATCTAGGATATATAATAATTTCTGTGCTTGACAGCATGGACCCGTCGGTTTATACGATGATCATCTGTAAGCGCTTTCTGAATAATTACCTCCATTGTCTTTCCAAAGTAAAGTCATAAGTGCTTTATAGTGCCTCGCACCGAAGAGCTGACCAAGTGGAGTGGAGTGAGAGGAGAGATATATTTTGTGGAAATTTTAAAACTAACATTAAGTAAACAGGTTAGGATACACTGTTGTATTCTTTCTGCATCATTAACCTTAAGTAATAAAATTATTTTATCGAAATTCAGACCAAACAAGTCAAGCTATCCAGCACGAAGGTAGGTATAATAATGTGAAGTTAATTGGCCCAAATATGTTCTTTAAAATAATTACCCCAAATATTAGTGGCCCAAGAACAGCACTGCTGGCTCATTGAACTCGGCCCACTTGAGATGCGTGCTGCGGGGACTTCGACTCTCCCGTCTCTCTCCCCCAACAACCCAACGCCCCACGCAAACCTCCTCCGTCCTTCCCCTCCGCGGCGAATCCCCCCGATGCTTCCCCTCGTCGGGGCATGAGCTTCCTCCGCGCGCTCGCGGATTCCCTCTCGTCGCTTATCTTCCAGCCTCCAGAAGAGCCGCCCATGGCCGCTGCAGCGCCGTCCCCCGCGGCCGTGGTCGGGGAGCGCGTGGCGGTGAAGCTCAAGGGCTACTTCGAGCTGGCCAAGGAGGAGATCGACAAGGCCGTGCGCGCCGAGGAGTGGGGCCTCCCCGACGACGCCGACGCGCACTACCGCAACGCCCTCCGCGTCATGCTCGAGGCCAAGGCCGCCCGCGTCCCGGACGCCGTCTCCTCCAGGTGGGCGCCTTCCCTTTGGCTCCTTCCCTCCGGTGCGGGCGACTAGACTATGATTTGCGGTGGTTGCTGATCGGTGTGTATCTCTGTGGGATTGCAGTGAGAAGGGGCAGGTGAGGATGTACCAGGAGAAGATCGCAAAGTGGCAGACGCAGGTCGAGGAACGGCTCAGGGTGCTCGGCCAGAGGAGTGGTAAGCCTCTCCACCCCTTCTCTTTTATTCTCGTCAATTTTACTGCCTTGCTCTGCGCAAGCTCGTGATGCGACGTGCGCTTCTCACTCTGGGAACATTAGAAAACACCAAAATATTTGAGCCATACCTGTATCTGTTCTCTAAATCACTTGATAGTGGGAATTTATGAGTTAGTATATCTGTATGGTTCCATTAGTGAATTGTGCTTTCATATTATTAACTTTCGGTAGTTCGAATTGTTATGCATAAGCTCATAAACTTGGTCAGCGACGTCCACTTCCGAGTCTGGAAACTCATGAAGAAGCCAAAGTACTTGCAGGCCTTACCTGTAGTTTGATGTGGTAGTCACTTGATTGTGTGAATGTGCGTGTTAGTACCTGTGTGGTTCCCCAAGTTAGTTCACGCTTTCTGTTTAGCAGTTTCAAGTTTCAGTAGTTCGATTGTTCTAACTGGTTCTAGGTGCATTTTCCTACTGCTTCAATTGTGAACCATAATTCATTGCGAGTTAACTTTGCTTCATTCTGTATGGCATTGCAGGAGCGTCTGCGGCAGTCCCGAAGAAGGTATAAGGTTCTTGAAGTTGTACATGTCCTGATAGTTTTCTACTTGGTTTTCTTGTTGTGGGCTTGTGGCTTGCCTCAAACATCAATACTGCATTCTTAGTTTTTAGCAAACCGATCAAGCAGGCATGCATTATAGGTAGAATGATTGTGGCATGTTATTTTCTTCCTTCTTGATCAACAATATAATACTGATGTGCTGATTTGGTACCACTGCAGTGCTAGTTTATCGATCCAAGTTGGCTGAATGGATATGCTGTTCTTGTGAGTTCTTATGATTTTCAATAATCACTCCTAAAACATAAATCATAGAACATCAACATTAAATTAGGAGTGCTAGTCTCTACTTGTTAGCAGCATGCATTGAAAAACTAAAAGTTGCTTTAAGAAAATGAAAGCTAGCTAGGTGCCTAGCTTACATTGTTATATGTTTTTTTTTTAGTAGTTTGCAGCGAATATATTGGTCAAAGAGGTCTGTCTGGATTACCCTGTGCATTATTTCCGCAGGTTACCAACTATCATGTAAATAAGCCTGAGAAACTAGCATCAACTAGCTCACGTAGGTCAGCTCTGCAGTCAAGCCCTTCCCTTAACAGAGGTGGACAAGCATCTTCTCATCAGAATAATAGCATTGGTTCCAAGCCAGTGCAAAGAGCTGGTGGAAAGGATGATGACAAGCTTGTTGAAATGATAAATACGACAATTGTGGATAGAAGTCCTTCTGTTAAATGGGATGATGTTGGTATGCAACCATTGATTTTCTTTGTTGCTCTGGCTCAAGCCTGGTATTCGTCATGATCTCATTATTTTCTGGCTTGATCTATAGCTGGTCTTGACAAGGCAAAACAAGCACTCATGGAAATGGTTATCTTACCTACTAAGCGAAGGGATCTGTTCACTGGTCTTCGAAGGCCTGCCAAAGGTAAACCTGTTAGCCCTGAAGGATTTCCTTCTCTAATTTATGAAAAACTGTTTTTCTCTAGCTATCAATTATGTAAAATTTAAAATTCAAAACTTTCATTTAGGGCTGCTTCTATTCGGTCCTCCCGGGAATGGGAAAACAATGCTTGCCAAAGCTGTTGCATCAGAATCTGAAGCAACATTTTTCAATGTTTCAGCTTCTTCATTGACGTCAAAGTGGGTATGTGGTTATCCCTCTATATGTTACTCTGTTGGATACTCTGATCTTATTTATTTCACTGTCTGAAACAACCTGTTTTCATTGGCAAAAACAGGTAGGGGAGGCTGAAAAGCTTGTTCGGACACTTTTCATGGTTGCTGTCGATAGGCAACCATCTGTTATCTTCATGGATGAGGTCCTGGTTACAAACCTTATTTTTTTCAAAATGTGCAATACAATCTGTGTAATCTTGTATTATTAGTGGCACTCATCAGTATTATTTCGACCATGCTATTACTAGTTCATTGGAATACTGAAGCTAGTTGCTTGTCATATTTTCAGAATAGTTTACTTTTAGAATTTTTTATCCATTTGAACCATGCACTAAACTTTGAATGAAATACAACAATGCGCTGAACATTTTACTCTGCATAAGCTTATGCACAGCGTTTGTGTTTTCACTCATCTTTCTAAAAGTTCAGATGAGCACATATGGTACCTCAGTTGATGGAGGATCATAAGATGCATTTTTCTTTAACTGATTTTGTTAAATGTATAATGTTTCTTTCTTATTTTAGTTGTAAAAGTGGGATCTGAGACGTTATGTTGTTTTGTGTTGACTGCATTTTATATGCAGATTGATAGCGTCATGTCAACAAGGTTAGCTAGTGAGAATGATGCAAGCAGGCGACTGAAATCTGAATTCCTTATCCAGTTTGATGGGGTGACATCAAACCCAGATGATTTAGTAATTGTTATAGGTTAGCATATCTTTCTTTTCTGGTTGCTTAATCCTTGTTAGCTTTTGCATTATGCTCGTTTCTAAAAACATTCATTTTGTAACTGTTACTACTTAGTTAGAATCAATAATCATATGCTAGTACTGAATTCCTGTACTGTATAGGAACAGTAGTTTGTGGACATGCAATGCTGTTTAGCTTTTCTCTGCTGCTGCTGTCTTGTTATTCAGTGTCCAGTATTTTGATCCGGTCTATTGTGTATTTCCCTTTGGAAAAATCATGTTTGAGTGTTGCAAGAGTAAATGACCCTCAGACCCAATGTATTTCCCTTTGGAAAAATCATGTTTTACTTCAGCAGCATTAGCGTAGACTTAGAATTGTGTTTGTTGTGATCTGTAGATCAGATATTTCTGAAACAAGTTCTCTATAGGCACTCCAGTTCATGATCTTGAGTGCTACATAATTTCATTGTTCATGGATGAATACATGTTTTTTATATAAGTATATCTGGAAAACCATTGCAAAGAACAATTTACCTGCAATATTTTTTCTTTTACTAAGTTTTGTATATATACTTTTATTATGTGTACTGTCTGTTAATAAAAATCCCTTTGTTAGGAGCTACGAATAAACCACAAGAGTTGGATGATGCAGTTCTGCGAAGACTGGTAAGATTGATCCTACATATATATTTAGGATATTGTTTTTTTCTTTTATGGTGCCTTTCATAACAAGAGTACATGATGCTTGGTGGCTGGTACCACCGTACCAGTTCCCGACACATTTTGCCTCAAGGTATTGTAGTGACTAGAGAATGGTCAGGAACCGGACAGAAAAAAGCATGACAGTTTTCACTAGTTATCATAACCTCAAAATAGTGACCTGTTATGGTTGGCTAGTCATGTTGAGTAAGTAACTGTGTTTATGGAGAATATCAAAGACTGTACTGTCATTTTTGAAACATTAGGGGATTTGTTTTCTGTACTGAATGTCTACCACTTCATAAATATTGACCTAATTTCTAGTACCACTATTTTGAAACAGTTTTGTTCCTTCTTTGTGAATGTTATTCTATTCAAACCATATAAACAGGTAAAAAGAATATATGTGCCACTACCTGATCCAAATGTAAGGAGATCACTTCTGAAAAACCAGCTCAAAGGACAAGCATTCAAATTATCCAGTAAGTGACTACTTTCCTTATTATGTTTTATCACCGTGGGACACATGGTCTATTCATTTACTTTGTTGCAGTGCTACTCTTGGTGCCTTGTTTTCTGCAAGTACCCCGTTTTCATCACAGAAGTTCAGTAAAGAATAAATTAGGCACCTTGGGAGTGTGTGCTATGCGATGCAAATGAACGTCCATGCAGAACACTTCATAAAACGTGTGATGGCCATCCCATGGTTTGCTATCCTGAAAAAGCTGGGATTCACATGCACTTCATAAAAAATGAACCATGACACTTGTGTTATTTTCTGTCCGATATACTCCCTCCGTCTCAAAATAGATGTGCAAAGTTGTCTAAACTTTGATGTATCTAGACACTATTTGGTATTGGATACATCCAAATTTAGACAAATTTGCGAGATATATTTTGAGACTGAGGGAGTACATATGGTTGCGTAGCAAATAGTGATCTGATAGTTGCACTGAAAAGATGAGCTCGCAGGAACCTGGAAGTTCGATTTTTCTTTGTTGTAAGTATGTAGCTTGCTCCCGCAACATTTGAGCCTGATTTCCCCCCTTGCAGATCATGATCTGGAGAGGCTTGCCGTGGAAACTGAAGGTTAGTTTTACTTTCTGTAATATGCTCCTTTTTAAACGATGGCCTTTGTGGTCCTTGATGATGAAGTACATATGTCCATAGGATATTCTGGGAGCGACCTGAGAGCCTTGTGCGAGGAAGCTGCAATGATGCCAATCCGAGAGCTTGGTCCGCAGAATATCCTTACAATAAAAGCAAATCAGGTGCTTGTTCTCTGCAGTTTCTGAACTTTGGATACTGAACCGACAACTTTGGTGGTGGTAGTATATTCACGTGAAGTAGTTCATGGTCCTGGAAGTATCGTTAACTTTCTGTTTGCCACATTGTAGCTGCGACCGTTGAGGTACGATGATTTCAGGAGCGCGATGACCGTGATTAGGCCGAGCTTGCAGAAGAGCAAATGGGACGAGCTGGAGAAATGGAACGAAGAGTTTGGTTCAAGCTGACAACAACAACACTCCCCTATTCATCTCAGACGGACTTTGTTTGGTGTGTACATACATATATAATTTCCTCTCCATGATCATGCAGACATCCAAAACATGTGATCACAATGTAATGCTGTACAAGGAAAACCGAGTTGGGGTGAAGCAAAACTGTAGACCAACTCGTGTGGTGTATTATTCAAGAACTTCAGCATCTCTGATAGCAACTTCCGGTTTGCACTATTTTAGGCTATATGTATGCGAACACCTGCAGGCGTGTAGATAGTGAACTAGTACAGCTTGCCGGTATACAGTAGAACCGACCAGTTCTCAACCTCGTAGAGAGCAAATGATCGAAGCAACATATACATACACGGATATATGATTGGAGCCGGCCGGATCGGATTGCGACGGGCTAATCATTTCGTCGGACTCCGACGTACCAGACGTCCCCGTCGCCGTACCGGGCTTGACGTTTACTCCAACCGACGGCGGCGACACGGGGCGCATGTGCCGGCACCCAGAGGCCAGAGCTGGATCTGGACCGGAGGCAGGCAGGCAGCGCCGGTGGTCCACCGCTGCACGTCCTGGTCACGAGCGTGCATTTCTTTAGGGAAATCATTAGTACATAAACAGAACAGAGGACACGTGGTGCACCAACCAACGGTTTATCTTATATCTACACATGTTTGATGATGAAGTGCGCGCTGATGGTTTTGTCAGTTGCATTTTCCTGTTGCAGGGTCAGGATGGACGGCCAGGATCTGTCACACTCACACCCACGCGATCATGAGCGCAACGAAGACACATCAAGCACAAACCAGCGATGATCCTGGTTTAGGTGCGGGTTATTCACCGTAAAATCTATGTATCTAGACCTTATGAATGGTCATACTAGATTCTTACAGAAATATTTATGGAATTCGAAAATTTCTCTCAAGGTCAAAAATTTTAAAATTTTTATGTGGTTCCTTATGTAGTTGGTTGAATGGGATGGATAAACATGATAAAGCTATAATGCTTATGGTGTATCGGCTTTATGTTGGTCAATATGGACTAGTCACAATAACATTATCTTTAACAAAGAAATGGGTACCACCTTTTTGCAGGTTATTCGTCTGGCTGCGCACTGGATTCACCTATGGTCGTACCTTTTCCCGAAGGATTAGCGGGAGCATGTGTTATTGGATGCAACCTGCTGCTCACGGCGCCTAGGACTTCTTTTTCCAGGCTACTGGGTGGCAGCGTACTAGTAGACTTGCAAATGGATAGCTTCTTATTGCTTTTCATTTTTTTCGTGGTGGATACTTGTCTCAATCGATCCGTGATTGTAATAATTTGCAATACTAAAACTCTGTGATAAAAAGGCTATGTGCATCGCTTGATGCAGAGGCCGGGGCCAAGCTCCCCATTTCGAAAAAGGTGAGTGGTTGCTCTCTCCTATCCTACCCTACTTGCTGGCAATCTCATCACCTCATCAGATTGCAAAAGACCACACCCCTCTTTCTCGGTAGAATGGACAAAAATAACCCAGATTCGAAAGTATTTCACAAAATGAATTCTGGGCAAAAGTATTTCACGCCACTAACCCTTTTGGGTAGCGCCGCACAGCAAGGCGTTATACTCTACTATATAGCGCCTTTCATCAAGGTGATATGCCCCTGCCAGCGTGGCACCTGCCTGGCCCGCCCTGGCCCCACCCCGGGCCTGTAACGCCTAGGAGCTATGCCTCCGTGTGTAGCGCCTTTCTGTTAGGCGCTACACATTGAGACATAGCTCCAGGCGCGCGTCCTCCCTCCCCACCCTGACCCGTTCCTTTCCCAGCCACTAGGAAGAACAGCAAGCGGCGCCCCCAGTTCCTCTCCCCCTCTCAAATCCACCCCTAAAAAACCATCAGATTGGAAGGATTTCGCTGTGGATTAGCTCCCCAACCTCTCCCTCAAGGTATTCTTCTCCGATCCCCTCCTTTTCATCCAAAAAATCTTGCACATTTTAGTCTTTTTTGTTTGGAACCCTAGGTCTAGATGACTTCATATTTAGCCCGATTTGTTCATGTTTTTTGGTTACTTGTTACTTGTATGTTAGTATATTTGTTGGGGAATGCCAGTGTGTTGTTGGTTTGCTTTGTATATGATGGTTGTATATGGATTTGTATAAATATATGAATAATATGCTCCCATATCCTTTGTAATTTCTTGTAGAAATTGAAACAATGGCCACATAGGATGAACCACTCACATATTTATTAATTTTTGAAAATATATATGTAGGATGGTGTGGCTACTTGATGATTATTATGATACAAAGCACCAGGGATACTTGATGGAGGAGAAGCATATGGTAATAAAACCATAGTTGGACTTGTTTGTTTAAATTTTTCTATTGATTCAATTGTGTTTGACCCATAAAGAAGCATAATCTTTCGACTTGTATGTATGCAGAAGCTTCGTCCCCTCAAAATTCGGTCTCATGGCGCATCCTCGAGTGAGATACCGTATGACGACCGGTACACTCCATACATCCAGCAGCTAGGCCACCTCCCTTTCATCACGCTTGTGATCCGGTCGACACCAAACCTCGACGTGGCTGCCGTCACCGTACTTGTCGACTGATGGAGGCCGGAGACTCACACTTTCCACCTCCGGACTGGCGAGATCACCCCCACTCTTCATGATGTTTCCATGATCTTTGGACTTTCTATCGTGGGGAACCCTTTGTGTATGAACACAGATTCTGACGGGTGGCGCCATGGGATGCATCTACTTATTGGTATGACTCCTGTAGAACTTGAATACAAGAGTAAAGATAGAGTCCTAGTAGGCGTGACATACGCGTGGATTGTGAAGAACTTTGCACATTGCCCAGAGCCAGCCGAGGTTGAGGTGATTGAGATACATGTTCCTTTGTACACCTGGTATGTCCTCTCTAGGACCCTATTTGCTGAAAACGGAGGTAGGACCGCTCAGTGGAAATGGCTGAAGGCTCTAACACACTTTGATAGCAATATTAGCTAGGGTTCGGCGGCTCTTGCCTACTTGTACCAGCAGGTAATCACTTGTTCAAACTTAGTTCATTTGTACATTTTCACTCTACACATATCATATTCTAACCTTTTTCGTTTACTTGCAGTTGGATGGTGCTTATTGTAGGTCAAGCGACAACACCGAAATAGGTGGTACTATGGTTCTCCTCTCAGTACGGAGCCGGGATAGATCCCAGTAGGGCGTCCGAAATAGGTGGGCTACCTTCCTTGGCTGGGGTTTGGGAGACACCCTCTACGCCTCCCCACTTGGGCCTACAAGTGGGACGTCGTGTCTGAGATGACTAGCGATGTTGAAGCCATGTACATGAATTACACGGACGAATTCGATGCGCTTACGCCCGAGCAGGTAAATGATTGTCTTTACATCACTTCCCATAATGTTTTACCCACGAGTCAAAATCTACAAAAAAACATGTCTTGTGATATGTTGTAGGTGGAGTGGGAGCCTTATGGTGGCGGGGACATTTTTGGTATTGCAGATGGTTTTGATCTTAACCTGAAGTGTTTGGAGGAAAAGTGTCTTTGGCTCATTTGCTGCCCATTAATTTGCAATTGAGCGGTTGAGAACCATCTGTCACACCGTGTAATGAGGCAGTTCGGGTTGTTTCATGCTCACCCTCCCGTGTGGAAGGACACCAACAAGGAGCTTCATAGGTTAGTTAGCATGAGAATCTTTTCCTCAATTGCATCATCGTATTATATTTGGTTGTAGTAACAAAGTTCTTTGTTGTTATGTAGGTTGGACAGGAAGAAGTAGAGAAAGATCAAGAAGTGAGATCACCATCATAGGAAGTATGTCACGGAGTTCTTGATTTGTGTGGAGAAGGCTCAGCAAACCGAATAGAATAGTGGAAGAGCCCATTGCCCAATTGCATTCAACAACTACCTTCGGTGGTTTCATAAAAATACTCGTGTCTCCATTTGCCTCCCGTCTTACAAGGAGGAAATATTGGAAGAACCTTGCGTGTTCGATGAGCTTACCTACAACAAATACAACAAGCTTGTTAGGGAGGGGAACAGAATACCGATATCTTCCTCGCTCAACTTTGCGGTAAAGTTTTCCTTGCCCTTCCATTACTTTACTTGCCCTTCCATTTCTTTATTTCCTAACATGTTTGTGCTCTTTACTCCGTAGAGAAAGGAGATAAAGAAACATGCCAACGAAACCGAGGCGATTCTCCACGATGCCCCGACGGAAAAAAGGGAGAAGGCATACTTCAAAACTTCGTCAAGGTACGGATGAAAATGAAATGAGTACTTATAGGGCATATTGTGCTACATGCTTTGACTTCTCATCCACTTTCTTACAGCGCTCAACCCAAAAGAAGCGTCGGTTATCTAACCTGTTAGGTTGCCGTGATCCCGCGTACACAACATCGTCACATTCTAGGTCCAAGTCGACTTCTGACCCAGCGGCTAATCTTGAGGATGACGAAGAGGATGAGACCACCTCGGCGGCTCATACGGAGGATGAGGTACGGGACAACCTTACATTTCTTACATGCATTAAGTGCTTTTGGTTTGTTTGCCGTGCATTTCCTTAGCCATACATTCAAACATCTAGATGCCTCGTATGGAGAATGAGACGGAGGAGGAGTACCGGATTCGTTCCGCTTACATGCTGAAGCCAAGGAAAGAGTTCCATCGCTGGTCACTAGACAACTTCCGTAACAAAGTTAAGGCAAATGTTGTCGAAGACGAGCAGCCACGGAGGTCAAGAGCTAGTAGGAGGATGAGAGATCTAGACTATGATGATGATGACTCCGAAGAAGAAGCGGAGGTGACAAAGAAGATACCTCCGAGGAGGGGTCGAGGCGCAAGGACGCGTGGACGGAAGTAGTTCTATGCACTATGTGGGGTGCACTATGTGTTGATGTTGTATTGCACTGTTTTCGCACTATGATCTATGTATTGCACTACGTGGTGATGTTGTATTGCATTATGTGTTGGCACTATGGTCTATGTATTGCATTATGTGTATTGGTGTTATGAATATCTATGTGTATTGGTGATGTGAATGTATAGGTATCAATGAACTGAATTCAGTTCTGAAGTGTAGCACCTTTCTGATAGGCGCTATTCTATGTGTAGCACCTATTAGACAGGCACTATGCTATGGGATTTTTCTGGCTCCCAACCATACAGAGAGCAAATCGAGCAGCGCCAGGTGAAAATTCGTCTAAGTCGATGTGTAGCGCCCAAAGGCGGGAGGGAGGGAGTATAATTTTTTGCAAAAGTCAATGTAAAGTTTGACCAAGTTTTTTAAAAAATATTAATATTTACAATATGAAATATATACTCTTGGATACATCATGAAACATATTTTCACTTGGTATCTATATAATATCATAGTTCTTGATAGTTTTTTCAAAAAGTTTGGTTAAACTTTCCGTAGCTTGACTTTTCAAAAAGATGGAGGGAGTATCATATAGTATGCGAAAACTGCTAGTGGCTCCCGAGCTCACTAGAGGTCTTTTTTTTTAAAATAAAGGTATTTTTAGGACTCCAAAAAATATTAAAAAAATCAAGAACAAAGATTTATACATTCCAAAGATACACAAGATTTTTCAGACAAAACTATGTTTTAATTTGCGAAATATAAAAAAGATAAATCTCTGACAGTTTTTTATACTATACACAACTGGGATTTTTTTCTATAGCCCAAAACAAAATGAGTTTATTACCTAAACTTATCACGATCATTCAGCCCACAAATATGCATTCCCAAAATAATTTTTTATTTTTTTAACACAAATTGTACGAATTTCGAATTTTTCAAATACCGAGCTCACTTGAGCTCGGGAGCCACAAATCCTCTCTCGTAGCATATGGGTCAATTAATGTGCGTGTGTGTGTATTATCACTATCCTAGGGTGTATCATGTGGGACACAAACAGTTCAAGCGTAGATTTTACTCTCTCTCCTTTTTGTTCGCAATATTTTCATGGCTATTGAAATAAAATTATTATGGAGTGACTATGCCTCTTGGACTTGGAATAACATGCCGTAATTAACAAACCATAGCACAAGTTATATTTTCCATACAATCATAATCGACTCGGTTAGAACCTTCTATTTCTCTCATATTCTTTCGGCCTTTTCTCTTTATGCTCATCAAAACTACGTACCAAACCCTTTCTTATCTCTCCCCAATATTGCTACCTTCCTTCACTCACATGGCCTGTGCCAGCAATAAAATGTGCACCGAATGCCACCGGTACCCGGCCACTACATAATCTTCAATGTACTTCCCTCTCGCTTTCCTTGGCTCCTATTTTTGCAAACCCAACCATCAACACCTGAAATATGGTACTCCTTCTGTCTCAAAATATATGTCGCAGATTTATCATTTAGATGAATCTAGACAATATTTAGATATAGATACATCTAAATTTAAATAAAATTTTGACATCTATTTTAAGCCGGAGGCACTAGTACCTTAATTAACGGTAGTAGCAGTGGCGAAGCTAGGATTTTCGCATTGGGTATGCGGAATTATAGATTTTTTATGCAATACAAGAATATAAGATATCGGAAGTCTACATACATCACTAGAATAAGAAGTTACTCAAAGTTATCACATTTTCTATAGTTATTTATTGTTTCAAGAACAAAGACAAAAATAGAATTTAACTTTTCATTTTCACACCTAAAATCAGCCTTTTAATTAAAAGATCAGGTTTTTCCGTTTATCTTTATTGTTGATCTCAAGCTTGTAAAAATATCCGTGACCCCTTCTTGATGCATAAGCAGAACGCCCGCTAGATACCGTCAAAAGAGGATCGAGGAAGCGCTCGTTCTAGGCACTTGTACTGTTAAGTCTTTTTGCGGAAAAAAACCCTGGAGATTGCAAGTAGGATACAACCCAAAACTAGAGATAGGCCCAAGTAGAGAGCACGGACGTGCGAGGGATCGGATTGTCTGTCTGTTTCGTTTTTTACTACGTTCTACGAGTAAAAAGACTACCAATACATACATACATACATACATGTGTATTTGAGCTTATAAGCTGATTTTATTTTGCAAAAAATATTGTGTATTCTTTGCATACCCATGAATAAGTCTAGCTGCGCCCATGGGTAGTAGTATACTTCTATGCTGCATATACTCTACATAGGTTATGACTTTCTATATGCTGCAGCAGTGTGCAGCCCTCTTTTCTAAACATATCAAAATCGATGGAATAATTGCTATGCTGCACACATGGGTGGTGACTTTCTATTATAAGCTGCAGCCTTCTTTTGTTTGCCTAGACATGGAGTAGGTGTGCAGGGCTAGATCGATGTAGATGGGTAGGCCGGGTGGTGCATGGGAGGGGGGAGATGCGTGTGGTCCATGGTGTGGCTCCTTCATTCTCTTTGTTGTTGTGGAGATGCTTGTTGGTTATGGTTATGGAGTAGGATCCTCCCAATTTGCAATGTTAACTTGTGGCACGTGTTTGTTTGTTTCTGAAATTAATGTAGGTCTATCCACTGTCTCTGCAACAAACTTATGTACCACCAAGGTTTTGGCTACGTGACTACGTTCATAGTACTCTACTCTACGTACATGAAGGGTGTGATCCCTCTTTTGTTATCTAGTGTAACTAATAATTATAGCAAGATAGTAAATTGAACAAGAATGACGGTTTCTTCCTTGAGATTACTTTGGAGTACATGGCGGATTTTGCTCATCTCTATCTCATTACAAAACTCTCTCACACCCATCTCTATCTCACTACAAAATTGAACAAGAACTCTCTCACACCCATCTCTATCTCACTACAAAACTCTCTCTACATATACAACTCACTCGCTCATCTATTTCTTTTTTACAGTTACTCCTTACAAATTAACCTTACAAAATGTATATTTTTTCTATTGAAGTATCTCTATACACAAAACATTTCCGTCCACCACGGCGGCAAGCTCCACCACTCTGCTGATCCTCCCCTTCGCCATCGTTGGTTGACGCCATCGTCAAAAGCCATGGGGTCATGGTAGTGGGGGCCCTTATGTGCTCGCTGTCCTTGACTCGCTAGGGCGACTTGTTGGTGTCGCGACAAACTTTGTTGTACGGGGACATGGTGGCATGCACTTTGGTTTGACGGCGGCAACAAGTACATAACCAAAAAAAGTTTCATTTTCTTAATTTGTTTAACTAGTAACTCAGACTTTGTCACATTATATGTATTTGGTGCATGTGATGAAATGTGCAATGATATACTATTGAAATGTGCTCATGTGTTTGATGAATACGTTGTGCGGCATGCACAGAGAATGCTGCCGGTGATGCGGCAGCTGGCGAAGTTCCTGGGTGTCAGTCGACCGAGGCACATAGGTTTGTAAGGAAAAACAGTGTGAAAGCGCCTAATTCACACACAGTTTCAACATATAAGCTCCCCTATTGCACATGGTTAAATCATGAACAGAGTGTGGCCACCCGTCGCACACGGTTACGAAACCCCTATGCCATTGTTCCACCCATCACTTACCTAATGTTATGCGGCGATGTTTCGAGAAACATGGTTGTGGTGTGTGATTTGAAGCATGTGTGTGACATCCCAATTTGCGCAAGTATGTCGAACCTAACTCCTAACCTTTATCACTATCACGCATATGGCTCGTCTCCAACATTGTTTGTCCTGACATTATTATTTTTAGAGAAAAGGGTTTCCCACGATTTCATTAAGCAAACCAAGTTTCTACAAGGTTCAATACCAAAAGCCCAGCAACATCTGCTTAGTTAGGTTACAAGGCCAAACAGCAAGACCAAAGAATGAAAGAAAACTGAAAGGGCAGAAGAAACCTAGAGAAATGAAGAAACCGCCCCTCACACTCCCCTACTTTAAATCTTCCTCTACTAGTTGCAAGATATCGATCTACCCCAGATAAGGATGCAAACGGTAACCTTTAGGGTACCCTCTACCTTTCTGAGTACAAAAAAATGAACTAAACTTTTACAAATCTTAACTTTTAAAGAAAACTACTTTATTTGTTCATACTACACCAAAATAGAGGGTACCCTAAAGGTTCAAAACTTGCATTTCTGGTCCCTAGAGAGTAGATGGAAAGTTTTGCTACTTAGCTGCCACTGGTCCCCTACCAGTACCTGCACACACACTGTAGAACGATAGAGAGGGAGAGAGATTGGCGGAATATGATGGATATATTATTGAGCCTCATGAGCGAGTATATATAGGCGTACATGAGATCATCTTAGAGTACAAGACAAGTTAGGCTAGAGTCCTAACTATCCTACCCTACCTCAATTACCGAGTACACGTATACTCTACCATCTCCTTTGGCCAGCAACAAAGCTTTTCATGGCATTGTATAGGGATTAATTAATCGACGAAGACAAGATATGTTTGTTTGAGGAGAGAGAGTTGTTTTTTGGAATGTTCATATTTGTTTGGTTGTGTGTGTTTGTAGGATTCTGATTTTACAATTGCTCACTAGTTTACTACCCTGTCTATGTCTCTCTCTGTCGACAAAGAGCTCCTTGTCTCTAGCTCTTGGATTTCCCCCATTTCTTTTACTCTGTTTACTGCTTCTTTTTGTACAGACTTTTTATATTAGAAAATACAAAAATATAAGCACTAGAGAAAGAAACCTGCTGTACAGCTTTAGTGTGTCTCTCGGTCATCTTTTTTGTTATACTTTACTAGGCTTTGTTTGAAATGCAGGCTAGCCGTGGCAGCGGTGGCGCCAAGGCTGCAAAGCATCATATGAGCAATAGCCTGAGCCGGCCTGCTTAAAATGACCTGCGCATGTGTATCTGCGTGCCGCCGCCTTGGAGTGCTCAAACTAGGCTACATCACAAACATCCGATCGAGGAGAAGTGGGGGAATATAATTTTGCCACATAAGTTTTCGCACCTGATGTCAAGGGGTTGGCACGGTTGCAAAACACACAAAACACAAGCTATTACTACTACTAAATCTACGTGAGCTGCATATGACGAACCTCCTGCTCAGCTCATGTATGTCAAGTTGTAAACCGTAAATGAAGCCATATGGATTGAGGAAATTGTTTTCATTGTTGGGACAATCACAAGGCCAACATCGAGCTAGTAAGGGCAGGCACGCAGAAAGGAGATTGATCAATGTAAAGGCTAGACGCTCTGGACAGGACAGCCGGAGGTCGGTCTAAGGGATTGCCGATCAAGACTGTAGAAAATCTAGCAACACCGAGTCCGCTGTCATCGTTGACACATGCTCCGCACGGTTCCGCTCACCAGAGTGGATCAATCGGCCCTTTGGCTTGCATGGACCATGTTGAAACGGTCAAATTGCTCGCATAGGTCGGCTTTCTGACCATAAAATAATTCCCGGTGCCTTTCAATTCTACACGACTCGTTCATAGTATACAACATGATCTCTACTCTCTCAACATATGTATGATCTATATTCATGGGCAATAAAGGAATTGGAACTAAGAGTCTTGGGAGGAACCCGTGGGTTTATATGGGGCGACTGTTTATATGTTGGTCATTACCGAAGTGAAGGCATTTTATTGCATTTATTGGCTTGGGTTTGTGCATGATTCATCAAGTGGAGCACATGTGGTACCCTCTTGCATTACTTTTTAAATTTGTTATATTCACTACCGAAAAATGTGAGGTTACCGAGTATCCGGCGATATGGAAAAGTGTCATTTCCACTCGGCATATAAGCCGTTTGCCGAGTGTGCGTGGAAAGACGCTCGGCAAAGTAATGATACTATGTTGAGCGTAACACTTGGCAAACAAAAAATACTCGGCCAATCATGGCTTTTGCCGAGTGTTTCCTACAAGATACTCGGAGAATAAGTCTTTGTCGAGTCTTTTTTACGAAATACTTGCAAATAATTAAAAAGCAAACAAAATGCATGTGTTTTTTTTATGGTTTTTTGAGGGAGCTAAAAATAAATATAAATATCTAAATATGATGTTTTCGTGAATGTATAACTCATTTGTCAGAGTGACCATTTTCAAACCAAAGGGTTGAATCTTGCAAAATATCACATGTCCATGCATGTAATGACTACTTGATTACACAAAAATGTTTTTTGGAAATTAATGTAGAAAAGTATCACACACCTATATTACCTTTTAAAAATGGGGAAAGTATCTAGAAAACTTAGAACTTCATAAATTTTAGGAATCATACATATAATTTGGTCTATTTTGAGAGAAAACTGGAGTGACGGCATTTTGCACCATATTTTTGGTCGCAGATTTCCCCAGAACCCCATTATTAGCACTTAGAAAATAGAAAATGATTTTATTATACATCAAATGTATACTCTCTTTGGCAACATTTTTTGTCATGCCAATATGCAGTTTTGTACCAAGTACTGGCACATTATCAGGGACCATGCCATATAAATAGCCATGAACACGATCATTTAGCTTTAAAAACATGAATGTTCATTGATGATAGTACGCTTTGTCAAGTTTATTTTTATAAAATTGGTCAAACTACATATTTACCATTTTCCCCTTACAACTATTACACATAAAAGTGCCCATTGCGATTTTTTACATTTTTGGTTTCTTTTTGAATTTCTTATGTAGTTCTCAATTGGTCTCGCCTTTGCCCTTCGCGCTAGTGGCGCAACGTGTCATCTAGTATTATAACAAACGATGTCATGTATTTGGTCATGAACATGGTCCTTGGGATTGGAACCCATGGAAGTTCATAGAAGATAAAAAGTTTTGTGAAGGTTTTTAACAAACTTTGTCAAAATTAATGATTATCAAAACTATGGCCGTCCATCTTCTCTGTCTCTTGTTCCTCCGTCCAGTCCCGACCGGCAGGCCAACGCCAACACTAGCACTCGCTACCCCATCCGTGTTGGGTAGTGGACACCGCCAAGGCCAGCGCCAACACTTGCACTCGCTACCCCGTCCGTGTTGCTACAACTAACAACTTTCAGAAAATCCATAGTCCTCAGCGCTCACAACAGCTTTTCCATAGTTCACAATTCACAACAACTTTTTTAGAATCCATAACTCAACCAAGCACATCCTAATTATGTAATTGCCTCGCTCTTGGAAATAATTATTTGAAATAAATGGAAAATATTGACATCCATGGTAATGGGGGATGTGATAGACACCAAAAACATCCCCAAGTCCTTTCGCATTAGCTTAATAGGTGATTTATCTTAATTGGGTAAAAAATATGGATATGATGACCCCACTTGCCTCGACTGTAAGAGGGCGAAGAGATCAAATTGCTTGCATAAATACACTTATTAGTAGTATAATAATTCTTAGTGTCTTAATCTATTATTAAAAAATCCTTGTTTTAGAAAGTTCTTCAAATTTTGGCGCAGTTATACAACCTAAATAACTTAACCTATTATTAAAACAAAGAAAGCTGCATGTGAACCTCGTGATCACCTTGTATCGATCTGAGAGCCTGCTGCTCGAGACAGAAGAGAATATAGTGGACAAGCAAAGCAACACAGAGTCCTTGTCATCAGCTTTGCACTTTTATGCTCAATAAGGTGGGTTAGTTCCCATTTTCCTTCCTGGAGAACTGGTTGAAGCAACAAAATAACTCCTGGTGCCTTTCAACCCTACATTCATACATAAACTTATATGCTCTCTATTATCTCATCATACATATGATCACTATTCATCGGACCTAGAGGGATTAGAACGAAGACTCTTGAGAGGAACCTATGTTTATATCTTGGGCA
Source organism: Avena eriantha (assembly GCA_910589775.1). Classification (NCBI taxonomy): domain Eukaryota; kingdom Viridiplantae; phylum Streptophyta; class Magnoliopsida; order Poales; family Poaceae; genus Avena; species Avena eriantha. Next base: position 78,117,866 of record OU342744.1, on the reverse strand, counting down.
TTATTGAAGTGTAGGCCTTTTGTTTCATTTATTACTTGGGTGACTGCGTGATTCATCAAGTCGAGAACATGTGGTACTCTCTTGTTTTTTTATTTGTTATACTGACATTTAATGTTTAACTATGTCCCTATTGTGCCATAGGCTCAAATGCTATTTAATACAATTCCGCGTGTCTCAGACATGCATATTTACATCTAGTCCATTGTATCAATTATGTTGTGATGAATTGGTGGGTGGTGTATGGACACTATGCTGTAGAACTCATGTCATCCCATCACCGATGACAACATTGTTTCCTCCTTATGGAAGAGGCATCTTCTCCTTCCTATACATACCATTCGATGACGGCTAGATAGGAGAATAGTAGTACATGTTGATTATGGTTTAATTGCCTAGTTTTTCAACTAAGAGTAACATGTGAATCCACTATTTAGTGTTTGTCCATGCATTCTCCACTTTCCTAAGATTGGAGAAAATACTTCAACCATGTCCTCTTATTTTCAAGGCCTTTCCTCCTATTTAGCCGACTAAGAAACTTGCCAGGCCTGGAAGAGAGAGAAAATGGTACGTTAGAAGCGGATAGCAAGTAGGAAGCATCAAAATACGAAAGAGTGAAAGGAACCAAAAAGTGATTTCTTGTATTGTTTATCCTTCTGTTGTTGATGTAACATAACCTACAGAAACTAACAAACTAATCATTGGTTAACTTCCTTTTCAGCTCATGTATGTGCGTTTGTCATTATTATGGTCATCTCTATAGGGGTGTTGTTTCCAATGTTGTCACAACTACAACACCCACATTTTTTTTCGAAACGAACTACAACACCCACATAATGCCACTACCAAGTAACCTGGCCGGGGATACACATCATAGTAATTTTTTAATCTAAATAACTTACTAAAACAACATATATTTAAAAAACGGAGGTAGTAGATAGTAAGAGAAACAAAAAAATGATTAAAAGTTATTTGAACTCATCAAATAGCGAGCAAGCTATATAGCATATCTGGTAATTAAGAAAAAAGATACTCCTATTTAAGCCTGTTTCCCTTCTCCGAAAGCTGAAGATTCAGCACTTCTCGGCTAGCTTCACGAAAACAAAACCACTCTTACAATCATTTCATTCCAAATGCGGGGTAGATATTCAATTTTTGGAGGAAACGTGGTTGGGGATTTAAAGGCATCCACTATGAGAGGTCTGAACCCAACTCTTTCGTCCCTTCTTCTCAACTGAATTTGCATATACATCATCCCGAAAAAGGGGACACAAAAGTTTGCACTTACAGAGGCACACAGCAATCTCTGACGATGTGTGTGTGCGTTGCAGAATCGCAGAGGCGGCCGTCGATGGATCATGCAGTAAATGTGAACCACGCACGCCGCGTGCATGCAGCAGGTCCGATTTAAAGGGCAGGCCATTATCATACGTATGCAATGTTGCAGGCGACGTACGCGCGTACGCAGATATGTGTATTGCATGCTCATGTGCGTCCATGGAGTACTAGCTAGAAAGCAGTAGATGCTCGGCCAGAGCAGCATATGTTTGTGTAACGCGTTAGTGGCCTTAAACTGGTATTCCACCTACATGTATCGATGGTAATTTATTATTTATAGGCTTAATCCTGAACAAATGTGAGCGATTTGAGAGCATCTGCCGTGTAGAGCTGCCGCTATGTGTCGCTGCTGGTGGGCCTACGCCGCTCTGTGTCAGTGGTCGACCTCCCTCACTACCATCGTTGCATGTGGGTTTGGGTCTTCTCTGCGTCTCCGACTCCAATTTTTCTCCACCGTCTCTTGCTCTCGTGGAGCTCGGAGAGAGTTAGGGTTCCGCCGCCGCTGTCCCAGCCCCCGCCGCTCCTCCAGCCGTTCAACTCGCCGCCGCCGCCGCCGCCGCTCATCCCGCTGCCCGTCTCCTCCCTCGCGGGAAGGTGACGATGGCGACCACGCTCAAGGACCCGTGTCCCTGCCCCCATTGTCCTTCTCCGTGTCGGTACGCCCCAGCACCGCATCCTCCTCCAACGCCGTCACATTGGTTGACGAGTAGGAGTTAAGCCCGCGCTCCAGCGCCACTTCCTCCTCAAGCTCCGTCGCGGAGGTCGGCGAGGAGGGGATTGGCCGATGTGCCATCGAGCCCTCCAATGCGACGACGACAACGCCTTAGCCCCACTGGTCTCCCTTCTAGCACCATATGTTTTAGATGGATGGGATCTGATATGAATTGATTGTTGATTGGTGCTTTAAGGTTTGAAATAGTTGGGTATCTGATGGACTGCTACAGGGTCTCACACGGTATGGCCCCTGATGCATATTGAAGCAAGGTGTGTGTCTATCCCCTCCCTCACTCTATCTCTCCTTCCCGATTCTTTACTATGATGGTTTTGTATTCAGAGTAAGGTGTAGACACATTTATTTGTTCTCACATTACCTATGAGATAAATTTTTGCTCTAAATATATCTTGAGAGTAGGAGGTGCCCTCTAGATATAGGCTAGAGAGAAGACCCCATTGTCAATCCAGATACTATAACCGGCTAAAACTCCTCTAAAATGTAAGCCTGGCTACGTTTTCCTACAACTGAGTCACACTTCATGATAAATCATAATTCTTTTGGCTAAATCAGAAAGTCCAAAATAACCAGGTTCCACTGGTTGGATAATCAAATTAACCAATGTGCTGAATTAGAAATACACTGATTGTTTTTATTGCGAAGGGCAACAATATAACCAGTTTTGATGACACTAATCTAAGTTTATTATGTGATTCTAGAAATGTCGGCCTATTAATTTCTCTAGCTAATTCATGCATTTCAGTCTGATGATGAACACGACACATATCCGAGGAGGTTGCCTTTGCAGATGATGAAGAATAAAGGCACATACCTTTGCAACTTGATTGTTAGATTGATGTATGTTTTCCTAGCTAAATAATGATGTAGTGTAGGCCATATGCATATGCATTATTGTATGTTTATCTGTGGCGCAAACCCAAAGCAAGGGGTTGGTGGTGTTAGTAGCCAACAACTGCATTAATCTCTAGACTAGGGCTGCACCTTGTCCAATCATGCATCAAAGCTTTAGACAAGATCAATGCTATTTTTCTTTATTTGTTTGGTGGGTACTCTGATGCATCTTCATGCATTTGAAGTATTTCTTAGTTCAACTGTTTTTTTGGTTTGTTTAATTTTGGTTTTACCGTTAATCCATGTTTATTTCTAGCATGTAATGTAGTCTTATGTTTATCTTTCATCTCATATTTATGTGGTTATGCCACGTTGCTCCATCGGAGATCGCCATGCTCAATGGCCCGGATGCGACTGGCTCAGTTGCAACCATCTACTTCAGAATTTCTGACCATTTTCGGTAATGTTCACCAATTTGGGTGCTATTGGGTTTGTGTATATCCATGAGTATTTCTATTCTCTTTCATTTTAGAGAGAACTTTTTATTTAGTTTGTATTTTTTTTCTTAAAGGCTGAAATAGAAACCAAGCTAACCCAGTAGTAAAGGTGGAAAAATCTACATTAGGTGGTTTTGAATCTGTAAACTTATCCAAAGCTTGGTAATTAGGTAACTGTGCAATATATAAAACATCGTTTGATAGTAATCTCTATTTCTAATTCTCTGTAATGGGTTCCAAATAGATTTCAGCTAAGTATTGCATAGTGGTACATGTTGATAAGAAGCAAGGACTAACAAGAAAGAAAGCTAATAAGCCAGGATAGTAATCTGTTCTTTTAAGCACTTATGTCCGTTACACGGTGGAATAGTTTTAATGGTAGTTTTAGTTTCCCACACTTAATATTTTGCATAGTTTAATTATTGCTTTATTTTGCTTCCTCCACTTATGGTACATTGGCCAAATTTATGGAGGACGCAAACACTATTTTTGAACAATAGCAATGCTTAATATTGCTTCTGGTATAGGGTAATCCGGAAACGCTCACGATTTCCTTAGTTAACCATATGACCCTTCATTTCTTCAAGGCAAATATACCTTGGTTCGCTTTTACCCCTCTTGCACATTAATACTTTGCAAACAAAAGTTCCGTGATAATGCCTTCCACGGTATGGATCTAATCTATGTGGTTCAATCAGACAATATGTTGCCGTTATGTGCGACAAAACATCATGCAGAATCTATGTGGCTCCCATGTGGTGTTAATAATTCTTACTGACTATTATTTTGGTGCAGCTAATTGTGGTTGTGTTTCTAAATCTTTCCAATTTACCTTTTCAGGTCGTCCGCGTCATATTTGCGCTACTAGGTCTGCCGCCAGATTCGCAAGCAATTGATGAGAAACTGTCGGGATTGTGAGTGTCTTAAAACTATTTGAGCAATATGTACGGGTATGTTTCTGTCAGCTGGCCTAAAATTTTCACGTGTGACCCTGAAGTGCTCAATCAACTGTGTCTCTCATCGTTGTTGTATTTGATGACTGTAGCCTGTCAGCTGACCTAATACTCACCACAACCAATGTAGGCATGCGGTCAGAAGCCATGGAGCAGCAGTTTGAGTACAAGCGACGATGGTTGTTATCCGTGGATTCGTTGTATGGCGAGGCGGCGGCCCTGATTCAGGCGCCCCTAGATTCCAACGAGGCCTCGATGTTCCTGAAGACCTGATCGGTGACCTGCAGTAACGGATGGTCACTAAGCTCTTTTAGAGCACCGACGAGGTATGCGTCTTCCTGGTTTCCGGTGCTATCTGCTTTGAATCTGTGTAATTCACTATCGAGCTTGCACGTGGTTGTTTGTGGGGGTCAGGGGTAAATCTTCGTTGTATAGGTTGAGGCTCAATAGAGAGTAGCTTATGATCTATGAATATATAACTGTGCGTTTGGTGCAACGGAACTTGAGGTTGAATAATTCAACCTTAATATATGACTTGCTAATTTGCTATGGGTTGTAGTAATTCAAAAATTTCCCAAGTAAGATCTGGTTTATGATAGTTTCAGATGTGAACATTAGTAACAAGACAAGGTTTTTTACTTTCCTCCGCCTGGTCGATTTGGGGTTGGATCATCCATTTACTAGCGAGCATTTCAGGACGTTTAGGTGAGTGCAGCGTCTCCGATCCTGGTGTAGTGTGTTGTTCACGTACTTATTGGGGCTTTGGTGGTGATCGTATGGGCGGGAGATGTGTCCGGCGCCTTGCTGCCGAGTGGCACCATCGTTGTTCGGAGTTGATCCTGGGGTTGAGAGGTGCAGTTTGTTCTTTTCAGCCTTTTCTACATTCTGTGTTTTCCTTAGGTTTTTTGTGCCTTTTCTATATTCTGTTTCTTCTAATCCTGTGGTTTTTTTCTTTCTGTTTCCCTTATTCATTTTCTAATTTTTTTGTTTGTTTGTGATGCATATTTGTTGTGCAGTTTGTTAGGCGAGGCTGCTAGCTTTGTTCTGTTTTCTGCTGCTAGCGGGGTTTCCTTCTCTTCTTTTTGTAAGGTGGGTTATTTATAATGTTTGACTGATGGGTTGCCTTTAGTGTGTTGATTACTACGTGGATGGCCTGGTTAATCTTTTATGTGTTTTTTGGTCCTGCATATGCATTTTGTTTCCACTATCTGGGTAACGTGATTTTACTGTAAAGTTAGAAGATTTGTTTACTAGCTGATTTCTTAATGATAAAGTTCGTGAAGTGATTGACTAGCTGTTTGTTAGGTCATGTATGTGAAGTTTGTTTCTCCTATATGTGTAACATGATTTACTTTAAAGATGGTTTCTTAACAAATATAAAAATATTGAATCACTTGCCCCTTCTATATATACAGTTGACTTGACATGCAGAATAATTGTTATCTGATTGCAACTCTTCTGTAAAATGTACGAACTTCAGCTGAAAAGTAAAGTATGAGCCTCCATGTATCAGGCTTGGACCATCCTGTTGTGTTTTCTGTCAGTAGCAGCCGGAATACTGCAAGTGCAAACATGGTTGATCAGAGAATATAATTGCATGTTTGGTCTACTTCTTTTACGACGACATGTATTAGACGTGGCCACGACGCAACGGTGGTCTAAGTAGTTACAACTTATTATAGAACCGTGTTGATTGTGGTCAAATTGATGCTGGGATAGAGAAGAAAAGAAGCATTCATCACTAGCAAGAATTTTCACCACATCTACATGGAAAAAAGAGGATCCAAAGAGGCATTTTTAGAGTGAATGACTGATTGTTCATCAGGTATAGTGCCTGAAAGCTCTACACCGACGACCTAGAGGCAGGTGTGGTCGCATTTTCTAGCTGCTCCATGACTTGCCAACGACACACTGATCATTGTCGCAGTTCTGTCTATTAGCTTAGGCCTAGATTTCTGAGTATCTATCTCGGACTTTTCTTTGGTGTGTGCAAGGTAGGTAGTTTGGGGATCAAGGGAGAGGCGAAGATGTTATGGAGGGTCGCCACCTCCTTCGTCCTCACCAACGGCGCTACACAGTCACTGTTATCCTCGCCTAGCGACCTTGATGCGGTAGAAAGATGGATTCTTTGAAAAAGGATCCAAGAACTTTAGAATGATTTAGTGGTGTGTAGAGTTCCTATAGGAACTGAGTACTTAAGAGTGGTTTGGTTGGTTTTTGGTGCCAAAATTTCTATGACGTTTGTGCAAAATATGAGACAGGACGATGGGTCTTTTCCTCTAAAAATCTTCAGTTACATAACAATCAAATCAAAGTTACCAATTAGCTAATGGTGCAATTGTTGCAATCATAATAGTTTTGATATTATTTCCCCATACTGATGTATATGTCCATATAGATGTTAATTTCCTTCTCGCTGCTGTAGGTGATTGTTTGTCAACATATATGGAAGCTCATATCTTCATCATGCTATAGTTGGAGATGTATACAAGTTGTAGGTTCAGAAAGAACAAGGAACAACTACTGTAAGTTTCACATAAGTTATGCAATCAATTTGGGTTTGAAATAAAAAAAGTTTTTGTCCATTTGATTTGTGTAGTACTATTATCATATGGATACCCATCTGATATCAGTTTCATGCCTCTCTATGCTGCTATGAAACAATACCCCTAAGAAAAAATAGTGTGTTGGGTGGTCTGGACGTTGTTCCACTAAGAAGAGTAAAAAATTATAGTATGCTCAAGAATAATGTGTCTCTCAGAACAATTTTACTTGACTTCCATGGTTTTATTAGCCTGCTACTAGGGAGCAATTATAGTAAGCTCAAGAATAATGTTGCTTGCATATTTTTGGAGAGATAAATCTGAATTGCTATGGTTTTATTAGCCTGCTACTAGGGAGTAAAGTTTACCTTGAAAACATTTCCCCGTTAAATGCCTTGCAGGTTTTCAGAAAATCTTAAACAACTTCAAGGCAATGGAACTTTCAGTTCGAAGAATAACTAGATGAATAAAGGAAGGGAAATAGTAGAAAATTTAGTGTCAACTAATGCCTTGTGTTACATTCAAATGTGGAGTCTGAACCTGCTCCCAACTGAGGCATGGACAAACCATTGTCACTGGTCCAGAAGCATATGCGGATGTATAGGATAGCTAAACATGTGAGTTGTGCTTCAGATCCAACCAAAATTTGAAATATTTGCAGCACTTGCATAGTGCAAACTATTATAATTTTGTGTTGATTTCCTATACTTCATATAGTTTCTTATAGCAATGGGACCTAAGGTGTTTCCATCTTGCAATGTAGATCAGTGGACATTTACCTATGCTGCTAGAGGTTTAGTTGACGAGCTTCTGTTCAGAAACGTCCGATGTATGTCAGTGAGTTGGTTACTCTTTAGAGGATTCCCTATCATAACATTAATTGATTTGTTTTTTCTTTTGACTTATGAATTAAGATTTAAAATGATGAACTGGTTAGAGAATGTCGCTTCCAAATTATTGACCTTATTTATATTGTAACATATTATCTTAGTAATAACATTCAATGTTTATCATATGCCATTATCTATAAAATCGTCCTAACAGAGGAGACATGTCCACTTTTTTTTCTATTTTTGTGTAGTTATTTCTTTTTGTACATGGATTCTGAATCCACCTGTTCATATATGTATCACTGTAGACTATGAATATCTGATGGTTCCTAGAATTATGTTTGGTGCCAAATTTCTTATGGTGTTCTTTCTAGCTGTAGCATGGTGTCTAATTGCACATTTTTTGGTGCAATCTAATTACATGTACTTTTGTTATCGAGAAGATAATAGCTTTGAGACTGTACTACTGTAGCTCTACACACATAACTAAGGCATAGTTCCTGGTACTTAACATGTTCATTAGATAGTCAAAAAACATTGACGGTTGAGATCCGACATATTATGTAGTTCTAATTTTATTTATTAGAAATATTAATTTAATCATTGATGCAATAAATCATACTGTTGGTACCTATAATGTGCATGCTATTGTTTTAATGGAAACAATTATGAGTTATGCTAAAACTATATTATGCAGGTACTGAAAAATTGTGCTCAGGTAATTTAACTGTTCATCTTCTTCTACTCTGTTTCTGCTACTGATGTGCACCTAACCTATCTATGTGAGACCCAATCTTCAATTCCAAAGTGATCTCCACCTCCTGAGATTAATATGGACACTGATATCCTTTCACAATCATATGGGATTGGGGATTCTTATCCGATACAATATTTCGGTGCTTGTTTACGACAACATGTTCTTTCTTTGAGCGGTTTCATCTCCTGAATTGGTTGAAACTAAAGATGCTAGACTTGCTACATATTTCTTTGCACTGGAACCGGGCTTTGGCAATGTTATCCTTTTGTCAGTTTGCCTTTCACTCATTTCAAAAAAGAATGACCCTGCCTATTAGGGAAAAAACTTCAACTGGTGTTGTGGTTTGTGATATTAAGCCAGCTTCTAGATTTACTCTGTATTTGCTCATGTTAGTAGACATTGTAATATGGTGGACCATGTCCTAACCAGATCAACTGAGCATGTGCTGGGTGTTGTTTTGGATCTTATTCGGGACAATATTTGTAATGAACTTCCTGTCTTAAATTAATGGAACGCTGCCCAACACCTAAAAATAATGATCTATGTGTTTAGCATTTTATACTGTGAAGTGCAATTGGTATAATGTTGAATTATAGACTAATTGATGTAGTATTATAAAATTTTTGTGTATCTTTGTAAGTGGTGATGATCCCAAATCAGTATTGAGATGGCAAAATATTTTTTTGAAAGATTGGTATTAAGTAGTTCATGTTTCTGTTTGACTTAGCTTGTGTGTATCATGGATAACACGATGTAGTTTATTGCAACGAAACATGTTAGCCGCCGATGGTTATAGATGTGGGATGTTACAAATTAGGAGGAGTTTTTTCCTCAACAGAATGTAAACACACATGGAGAATATAAGTGCAGCATGAACACAGCCACAAACGTTGCCAGTCATGTTGTGTCAGGACGCCCTCCAGGCGGCGAGGCGAAGCTCGCCTTTTCAGCTAGTACTGTATATTTCCGAATTTTACCGGCATGCCACGTACTCCGTGCTGGGTAGATCAGGTATGCCATACCAGAGTAGAAAACAAAGCATACGTGTGCTATGCAAACAAAGCATATCTGGGGAGAAAATAGATCGAGGTGCACGCAAAGCAGCCCCTTCGCGAGAAAACTCGTTCTAAGAGGCTTCGGGGGAAATTTGCTCCTATGCTCCCGCGGTCTAGCTGTAAAATAATTCCTGGTGCCTTTCATGCCTAATAAGTAATAACTCATCCATATACAACTTGATCGATGTGCTTCGCGACACAGGTATATTTATGATAGCTATGTATCAGCATAAGGTCGGGATTAAGAGCCTTGGGAGAGCCTATGTTTATATATTGGGCATTGTTGAAGTGAAGGGTGTTTCTCTATATTAGTTGACTTGTATGGTTGCGGGCTTTCTATTTTGAGCACATGTGGTATCCTCTCTCCTGCCTTGATTTTCCACATTATCATTTTATGTCATAGAATCATATCTTTGATGTGTCATTACTCGTGTGATTTTAGTAGTTCGCACAAATCTCAACAATATATATATGTTGCATTCAGCGCGCACATGATTATTAGTCGCTCTGTACTCTAGTTTCGGCAAAAAGAACTACTCCCTCCGTCCAGAAATAATTGACTTAGGTTTGTCTATGTTTCAAATGTATCTTGACATGTTTTAGTGTGCAGATACATTCGAATCTAGACAAATCCAAGTCAGTTATTTCTACAGAGGGAGTATTTTGTTTGTTTGAGATAAGATTTTGCCAATAATCATTTCACTAAATAATGTAATTAGTGTACACAATATTCATGCCATGGGAATATAATCAAATGTATTATAGCTCGTGATTGTGAATTTTTTTGACAAAATATATATCACCTAATTAAGCTATGTACATATGAACTCTAAATGCTAATCATAAACTTCGTTAATCAAAATACACCATATGTATATCGAACCGGAGCAAGAACTTAATTTACTTGTACTTATAAGTCGTACTTGCTTTGTTGGTATGCACTCTTACTACCAAAGACAACCTACTATGGTTGATTAGCCATATAGCTCATGCATGCACATACCTATCTCAATCGTGCCTAATCTCCCCATCTATGTCTAACCTCGTTCATGTTGCATATAGATAGGGCATACACAATTCCTTATTGCCTTGCTTGTAAACTTTGCGCAACATCAAAAATAAAAGGTACCCAAACCCATGTGATTAGATGATCGCATTTTATGTTAGAACCATTACTTTACATCATTTCATATTTAGGTTGTCAATTTGTTGGCGGATAGACATATAAGATGAAGTTATGTACGATCTGGTGCTAACCCCTCATCTTGCTAGAAAAGAGAGAGAGGTCAGATGGGATGTAAAAGGGTGAGGCCTAGCGGGAAGCATCACAGGAGCAACGACCCATAACAAATAGAAAGAAGTGATTTGGCGATGTGTTTCCACTTTGTTGTTGATGTAAGGAGAAGCTAAGAACTTAAAATTCTATTCATGAATCTCATGCTCGGGTCAAGGTTGTCATCTTGAATTACAACCATCCCTATTTGGAAACCGTTTTCTTAATCTCACCATCGAGGACCTTAATAGAGGGTAGAGGAGTTTTAAACCATCACATAAATTATTCGCCCTCGACATGAGGCACAATAACATCAATGTGATTAAAAAGATGTTCCATATGGTGTAGGATGACATACACATCCAAAAAATGATCATAAACCCTGGGCACCAATTTGATACCTGTTCAATATGAACTTGCTGAATGCTCTAGATAAAATGCCCACTTAAGTCATCTGGAAGAGGTCGAAGGGATGAAAATAAAAACATAGATGGGCCTTGTAACCGATATGTAATTCCCGATGTCTTTCAAGCCTACAAAACCGACTCATATACAACATGCACAATATGTGCTCTATGAACATATGTGACCTCTATTCATCATTATTGGATGTATTAAAAGTAAGAGTCTTGGAAGGGCATGCTTTTATATGACGGGCATGCTTGAGATGGGTTGCTTCACTGCATTTTATCGACTCGTTTGGATTTGTGCTTCTTCAATTCTAGCACATGTGGTTTTCTCTCCTTTGTATATTGTTAAATTTTCACTTTATATTACAACCATACATTTGTTGTGTCATAGGCTCATGTACTTTTGATATGCTTTCACACACCTGTAATGCATATTTCATCTCATGGACAAACAATTAATAGTTGAGACTCAATGTGTATCTATAGATTGCAAGAGGTCTATTGTATATTTATTAATGTTGTTCTGTGTTGGTGGGAGGTGTCTATAGTAGGAGCTTATGGTGTATAACAAATATTGACCCGCATCGGATGACACTTCTTTCACCTTCTGACGACCGGGCCTCTGTCTCCCTACATTTCCCAACCAACCATATATAGGAGGAGAAGATAAGAATAGTATCATTAACACGATAGTTTGAAATGTGGAGATTTTTGGCTCCAACCTCCAGTGATCCTGTTATTATAAAAAATTTGAAAATCATATTTACGATTTTCAGAAATTTTTGGAAAAACATTGGGACATGTGCGAGCTGTTGATTGACTGGACGTGTGATCTTGCATAGAGAAGGAGCTTGCACGGCTACCGCTCTAGGACACGATCTAAAACAATGTACTGTATAAAAACTAGTGGAATTTCACCTCACACTCACTCAAATCAGATCATGCGCTGGGATCAATTAATCTGGTCCCACCATTTGATGCAGTGAAGAATTAACTGCTCAGTGTCCAGAGTTGGCAGGGAGTTAAAACCTGAAACCTTCCATGGATCCATAGAAATTAACCGCCATCAGATCCATCTACCCAGCGAGCACATGGAATTTTTTGCTGCTACTGCTGCGGGCTGCCGTTGGTCCCCTGCCACTACCTCCCACATGTATCTCTCCACTTTGCACTTTCGGAGATCCATGCAGTAAAAGGAAGATAATATAACATATTCGAGGAGCAAGGAAGAAGATTTAGAACTTGCGCAAGATCAAGCGATGGAAGCAGAACTGCAGGGGGCTTGAAGATTCGGAATTCTGAGTCCCAATGTTCCGGTGCAATGCTAAGAGCATCTCTAACAGAGCCCGTATAAACGCGAACTAAAAACCCGGAGTTCAGTTCACCGAACTCGTGTTTACGGGTCGGAAAATTGCTGGCACAGAACAGAGCCCGTAAAGGCAGGGTTTATCACAGAATTTGCATATGAACAAATAGTTCATAGTTCACCATCTCCTCTCACCGCCGGCATCAAATCCAGGTTGGACCGCCGTGACCATCATCGCCACCACCTCCATGAGTCACCGAACCACCACCACTTGCCTCTTCACGAGCTAGTCTTTGTCTCTCCATGATCTCCGTCGAGGCCTCCTTCCACCACTCCATTTGTTGCTCATTCATATTCTTTGTGTTCATCATTGATGTCTACGCACGCTTCTATTCTTGTAGACAGTGTTGGGCCTCCAAGTGCAGAGGTTTGTAGAACAGCAGCAAGTTTCTTTTAAGTGGATTACCCAAGGTTTATCGAACTCGGGGAGGAAGTGGTCAAAGGTATCCCTTTTAAGCAACCCTGCAATCACGATACAAGAAGTCTCTTGTGTCCCTAACACACCCAATACACTTGTCAAGTGTATAGGTGCACTAGTTCGACAAAGAGATAGTGAAATACAAGTAATATGGATGATTATAAGTGGTAATTGCAATCTGAAATAAGAGTGGCAGCAAGCAAACATGTAACATGACTGATTGTAAAATAGTGTTTCAATACTTATAAACAAGGCCTAGGGATCATACTTTCACTAGTGGACACTCACATATAAATATCTTCTCTTCATTATGCTACACTGAACTACTCTTCGGTTGGACGATGTAGGGCTATAACAACACACCTTAAAGTTCGCATTCCCCATCTAGATAACCCCTCACTATCACCTTGAGCGCTAGATGATTCCAACAAACACCACAATCTCATAGAGACATCCAACTCAAATTATACTCATGATAAGTATTTATGTAACCTTAGCCTAAGTGCCACACGGTGTGCACACTATCAGCTTCACACACGTGGGGATAAGCAGAGATTAATTAAAGCACTTGAGTAGCAGAATAGATCTACTTATTCAACTAGACTACAAAGCTCATGATCTAAATAAGATCACGCATAGAGAGAGATGAACACATAGCTACAGGTAGAGCCCTTAGCCTCGAGAGAGAGCTACTCCCTCCTTATCATGGGAGTCAACAAGGACGATGGAGATGGCGGTGGAGTCGATGGAGATGGCTCTGGGGGAACTTCCCTGTCCCGACAGGGTACCGGAACAGAGACTTCAATCCCCCGAATCTCCTCTTCAGTGGCGGCGGCGCTGCGAAACTTCTCGTGAAATTCTGATCCTCTATCTAGGGTTTTCATCTGGGGGGAATATATAGGCAAAGGGGCAAGGTCGATGGAGGCCCGAGGGCCTCACACCACCTGGTGGCGCGTCTGGGGGTACCTGCGCCACCATAGGGTGTGGCCGCCTTGATACCCTCCTCCATCTCTGCTTTGGACTCCGTCTTGTGTCGGAAAAAATAGGAACTTTGGCTTTTGTTTTGTCCCATTCCGAGAATATTTCCTTACTAGCTTTTTTGAAACCAAAAACAGCAGAAAACAGGCAACTGGCACTGCGGCACCTTGTCAATAGGTTAGTTCCAGAAAATGTATAAAAATGCCTCAAAGTGTAGACAAAACATAAGATAGTTGATACAAAACAAGCATGGAGCATGAAATATTATAGATACGTTTACGACGTATCAAGCATCCCCAAGCTTAACTCATGCTCTTCCTCGAGGAGGTAAGTGATTAAAAGAATAATTTTTGAGGTGACATGCACCATCACAATCTTGATCAAGGTATTTGTAAAGCATTGATAGCTGGGATCAAAGTACTCTAAACATAAGCATGAAAGATATAGTTCTAACAATAAGACATAGCAACTATGTTGTAACATGAAAAGGTACAAACAAAAGATCATGAATAACAATGCATTGAAAGACGTTTGTTTGTTTCACATATAGAAAAAATAATAAGAGTGGTATTCAGCTTGTCCCTCATGGTATAGCAAAACATAAATGCATAGGACACCTTCAAAGTTCATATGGGTGACTACATACAAATAATATAAGAACAAGCAATATCAAAGTTATGAATCAATCAACAAGTTTTGGGACAATGCACATTAAACTAAGAATGACCACTATGCTCTCTCAGTTGGTGCATAAAGATAGAAGATGGAGACTCAACATAAAAGTAAAAAAAGGCCCTTCACAGAGGGAAGCAGGGATTTCAAGTTTCATAAAGAGCTTCCAAAAATTATGGTGCTTATTAGCTTTCAGCTCTCATTGCCCCTATTATAAGTATCTTGAGGTGATTAAGGTTAAAGTGACACAAATATGAGGATATGCTTGACAAGTTATAAGTTGAAAATCTCATGCCTCTTGCTTACGAGTACCGAAACTCATGCTACTCAACTTTAGTTATAAGTAAGTTCTTGTCATTGTAAGTACATGTATATCATGGAGAACCGCCAACGGGATACCCCTTGCCCCATAACACAGGAGCTTTCCCATATCAAAATGACAAGGCAACAGACAATGAACATCTTAGCTATCTTTTTATTTGCTATTTGCATATGTTTTTATTGAGGATGCTTCACAGAATGCTCACTATGGTTATGCTGCAAGTTTCCACCATGATTAGGCATGGCTTAGGATAGCCGCCCAGGCGTTTCTCTAACACACATACAAACTCCATGATCTTACAATCTCCCCTTTTATTTCACACCGTCAGGATCCATAAACAAAAGAACATGATATCAACTGAATAATAAGTGCAATGTTGAAAGCGTTCCCCATGGTATTATGGTTCTGCTAATTCACAACTTATAAAGTGCAAGCATATAAGCAACATAGATGGACACAATGGTTCAAGTTTATTAAGTGCAAGAAAATAAAGTGTGCCATCAAGTTTGTGAGATCTTTAATCACTAATTTTCACATAACAAAAGTTTAATTTGGAAGGTAGATAAAAACATGAATATACTTGGAATGGTGTAACACACCATGCATAGGAATTTATAGTGGACTCTTTGGAATAACTTGGTTTTCTTGGAGAATGGATGCGTGAGTGGAACTCTCAGTACAAGTGGAGGTTAGCAAAAGACTGGGAGCGACCAACTAAGAGAGCAATAATGGCCATATTCATGCAAAGCGACAAAACATTATTAATTAAAGCATAAAGTGATATTACAAGTCAAAAACTAAATGATCATAGAGGCTAATATATAAGGTGACTGGTTCATAGTTTTAACATGGTGTAAGCATGTGCGAAGTCAACCCAAATAAAGCATCAAAGGAGAATACCACAATATTATGCTTTGTATGCTAAAACAATGCATGATTCTTTCAAGGCACATTAGGCAATCTCAATTGTTTGGAACAAGTCATGCTACAACAATAATCACTAAGCATATGGTCAAAGCAACATCTAGCATGACATGATAAAGTCTAAGTCATAGTCAAAACAAGCTTCCTTTTGTACCACTATAAGCATGAAACTTCCTACTCTTTTCCAACACCAATCGACTTATTTGAAACAACTCTCAAAGATAATAATCAATAAAGACCAGACAGCATGTCCCACCCATCTACAAAGAAGAACTAAAAAGTTCAAAGCCAAAAGAATAAGAAAACTAAAGCTAAATGCAGTGCTAGCAAAGGAGAACACTCACAGAACAATAAGAGTGAAAACTAGAGTGTTCTAGGCATTGAATAACGGGATGTGTCTCTCTCCAAAAAAAGTGTGTTGGGATCCAACCAACTTATTGCAGCAAAGAAAGCAAAAGAAAACTAAAAACAAAGACACTCCAAGAACAACACATAGTGCATAAGGTAATAAAAATAAAGTGTCTTGAAAGAAGACCTGAGATTATTGATGAAGAAGGGGATGCCTTGGACATCCTTAAGCTTTCACGCTTGTATTTCTTGAATATTTCTTGGGGTGACACGGGTAGCATCCCCAAGCTTGAGCTTTTGTCCATACTTCATCTCATCAGATCATTCTCTCCCTACACTTGAAAACTTTCTTCATACAAAACTTCACACAATCTTCATTCGCAACATTAGTGTATTCAAAATAATAATCCTTTGGGTTCAGTTTTAACTCAAGTAAATCATCCATTAAAACATAAGCTATTGTAGCAATCTAAATATATAATTGGTGAGGGTACTAGGACTCACCATAAAAATCAAGCATTTTCGGCCATCCGATCGTGCTAGCCATCAGATCCTAAGCGTTTGTTTTCTGACTACTATTCATGTGGCCCACCTGTAAATGACTATAAAGGGTAAAAAATCTGGTGCACATATGTTCGATTGCTGATACACGATTTTGTTTTCTGACTACTATTCATGTGGCCCACCTTTAATGACTATAAAGGGTAGAAAATCTGGTGCAAATATGTTCGGTTGCTCATTAGTTAAAGCCCCACATAGTTTCGTTTTTTGACTACTATTCATGAGGCCCACCTATAAATTACTATAAGGGGTAGAGTCTAAAGATATAATTGGTGAAGGTACCAGGACTCACCACAAAAATCAAGCATTTTCGGCCATCCGACTGTGCTAGCCATCAGATCTTGAGCGTTTATTTTCTGACTACTATTCATGTGGCCCACCTATAAATGACTATAAAGGGTAAGAAATCTGGTGCACATATGTTCGATTGCCTATAAACGATTTCGTTTTCTGGCTACTATTCATGTGGCCCACCTTTAATGACTATAGAGGATAGAAAATCTGGTGCAAATATATTCGGTTGCCCATTGGTTAAAGCCCCACGCAGTTTCGTTTTCTGACTACTATTCATGTGGCCCACCTATAAATGACTATAAAGGGTAGAAAATCTGGTGCAAATATGTTCGGTTGCCCATTGATACGTCCAAAACGTATCTACTTTCCCGAACACTTTTGCTATTGTTTCTCCTCTATACTTGTGTGATTTGGATGCAACTAATGCGAACTGACGCCGTTTTCAGCAGAATTGCCTTGGTGTCTACTTTTTGTGCAAAAAATCAACTATCAGGAAAAATCTCGGAAAATATGCCAAAAATCCTATTTCACCCAAAGACTCCAGGATCCAGAATACGAGACGGTGAAGAGCCCTGGGGTGGCCACACCACCTGGTGGAGCGGGCCAGGCCAGGCCGCGCCAGGGGGTGGTGTGGGCCCCCCAGGCACCCCGTTGGCCTCTCTCTTCGCCTATAAGGAGCCTTCTGACCTAAAAACTTCGAGGGTTCGACGTTTTTCCAGAAGGAGTTCCGCTCCGCCGCCACCACCAGATTCCACGAAACAGCACCAGAAACTCCATTCTGGCACCCTGCCGGGACGGGGAATTGGAGGAGATCATCGCCATCATCATCACCATCGCTTCTCCATCGACCATCCATGTTTCCCCCATCTATGAGTGAGTAATCCCCCGCTGTAGGCTATGGGGGTGGTAGGGATTGGATGAGATTGTTCATGTAATGGCATCAGATTGTTAGGGCTTGGTGCCTAGTATCTTTTATTAGTGCTTTATGACTTTGTTGCGACTTGTTGTGCTTAATGCTTGTCAATAGGGCCCGAGTGCCATGATTTCAGATCTGAACTTATTATTGATTCATTATGATAGTATTGTTTCTGGTCCTATCTACAAGTTGTATACACACGTCGTTGTCTAGAACCTATGGCCCCGAAGTGACAGAAATCGGGATAACCGGAAGGGAAAGGCTTTGATGTGAGGATCACATGTGTTCACGGAGTGTTAATGCTTTGCTCCGGTGCTCTATTAAAAGGAGCACCTTAATTACCAGTAGTTCCCTAGAGGCCTCGCTGCAAACGGGTTGGCAGGACAAAAGATGTTGTGCAAGTTCTCATTGCGAGCACGTATGACTATATATGGAACACATGCCTAGGATTGTCTAGTACTTGGGTGCTTTATCTTATTTACCTGCAATTGCCTTATGTTCTGATTGCTATGTGAATTGTCTTGTCCATGCAACGCCCGTCCATCCATCCCTATGCCTACCGCACTCGAATCCCACTGTTTACTGCTTTTGTTACTACTGTCTTTGTTTTACTACTGCTGTTACTTTACTATTCCTACTACAAAACTGTTGCTACTGATAAATTGCTGTGAGCAAGATTATTTCCAGGTGTAGCCGAATTGACAACTCAGTTGTTAAGACTAATAAGTATTCTTTGGCTCCCCTTGTGTCGAATCAATAAATTGGGTTTCACTTCCCTCGAAAATATTGCGATACACCCCCTATACTTGTGGGTCATCAAGACTATTTTCTCGCGCCGTTGCCAGGGAGCATAGCTTTATTTATCAAGTCCACTTGGATTCTCTATTGTTTGCTGCTATCCATCCATCATGGGTAAGTCTCGTGATGGCAAGGTTCCTATTTTACCATCCACTACAAGAAGAGGTACGGTTCTGAACACCTCTACCGCTCTTGATTCACCGTCTGTTTTGAGTAAGTTCCTTACACCACCACATACACATGCTACACACAATGCTACTACTGTTGAATCTGAAACTTCTGATACTTATGATGTTGCTTCTACTGTGCTTGATAAGAGTGGTTCATTAGGTCCTTTCCTAGATGCTACGATTGCTAGAACTATAGCTGGAAACACCGAAACTCCTAATGAAAACACTGCCACACCTGTTAGCTCACTTGAGTCTAGTAAGAGTTATGATGCTGAAGAAGATTATGTTGAGATGACTGATGAGTTTATTGAAGAATGTAGGAACACCCATGATAGGAGCGCTGCTAAGAGTCTCCTTGAGAGGCGTACTATTAGACCCAAATTATCTCTTGATGCTAAGTTTGCTGCTTCTCCCATAAATATTATAGATGAAGATTATGATTTCTCTCTCGATCTATCTTACATAGCTATTGTCGAGAAAGAACCTTTTTATGGGACTAAGAATGAAAGTGCGGTAGCACATATGAATGAACTTTCTACCATGAGTGGCTTGTTTTCTAATGATATTAAAATGCGTACTTATTTTTTTGCTAAGATTTTCCCTTTTTCACTGAAAGGAGAAGCTAAAACTTAGTTTAGTAATTTACCTGCTGGATCTATTGATAGACCTGAGTGCTTGATTAGTACTTTCCTGCAGAAATATTTTCCTCCTAGTGCTAGACATGCTGTTTTGCAGGAACTTTTTGAATTTAAACAGGGAGAGAAAGAGGTATTGCCCGAATCTTGGGCAAGTTTTTGTGCTTTGATTCATGCACAGGCTGGAAGTCCATTACCTAAGAATGAACTACTTGATATATTTTATAATGGACTAACCGAAGAATCTAGGACATACCTAGATAGTTGTGCTGATTGTGTTTTCAGGAATAGGACTCCTAAGGAAGCTGAGGAATTAATGGCTAAAATAAGCAAAAATTATGAAGATTGGACTCCTCCTAAACAAGCTATACCTGAAGTAATTGTACCTGAACCATCTATTCCCGTGCCTATTCCAACATCAAAGAAGAGGGGAGTTATTGAATTAAATGATGAAGTGATGAAGGAAGCTAAGAAATGTCTTAAGGAGAAGGGAATTAAAGCTGCAGATGTTAATAATTTACCTCCTATAGAAGAATTATGTAAGCCTATTCCCTACTCATCCACTATTGAGGTACACTCTCTCCAACACTTTGATGAAGGTGATATCCCTTACTTGAAACCTCCTGATCAATGCTTAGAAGAATTTGATAACTTTATTGTTAAGCAAGATAACTTTAATAAAAGGGTGCAAAATCATCTAATGGAAAACACTAGAGCTATTGTTGAGTTGAAAGATATTGTGGAAAGAACCTCTAATGATGTTAAAATGATTGTTAAACACTTTCAAATGGTTTAAACTCAAATAGATCAACTCGTTAAAGTGCAAAACGACTTGCTAGTTAATGCTGCTAAAGAAAAACGTGCTTATGAAATTAGAACTAGAAGTGGTGCTGCTACCCAGGATCCTCTATATCCTGAGGGGCATCCCAAAAGAATTGAGCAGGATTCTCAACAAGCTGAAAATAGTGGTTCTACTCGTAAGAAAAGGAAAAAAGAAACATAAAACTGTTGTAGAACCCTCTGAACCTGCTATAGATCCTAATAGTATATCTATCTCTGATGCTGAAACTGAAAGTGGTAATGAGGAAAATGAAGTGCCTAATGAAGAAAAAGTTGAAGAAGAACCTGAAAGCCACACTAAGACTACTAAATACACCAAAGAAGATTTTATTGCTAAGAAACATGGTAGTGAAAGAGAACCTTGGGTCCAAAAACCTATGCCTTTCCCTGATAAGAAACACAAGTCAAAGGAGGATGAACATTATAATAAGTTTTGTGAGTGGATGAAGCCTTTATTCTTGCAAATTCCTTTGACTGATGCTATTAAATTGCCTCCTTACTCAAAGTATATGAAGGACATTGTCTCGAATAAAAGGAAGATCCCTAATGAAGAAATTTCTACTTTGCTTGCTAATTATTCCTTCAATGGTAAGGTTCCTAAGAAACTTGGAGACCTAGGGATTCCAACTATCCCTTGCACTATTAAGAATAGTTATGTTAGAACTGCTTTGTGTGATTTGGGAGCTGGAGTTAGTGTTATGCCTTTCTCTCTCTATAAGAGGCTTCAACTAGAAAAATTGATACCAACTGATATATCTTTTCAAATGGCTGATAAGTCTACCACTATTCCTGTGGGTATATGTGAGGATGTACCTGTTCAGGTGGCTCACAATTGCTTGATATTAACTGATTTTGTTGTGGTTGAAATGCCTGAAGATGATAATATGTCTATTATTCTTGGGAGACCTTTTCTTAATACTGCAGGAGCTGTTATTAATTGTAATCAAGGAAAGGTGACCTTCAACGTTAATGACAAGGAACATACTGTCTATTTCCCCAAGAAGATTGAAAGGACTTATGGTTTAAATTCAATTGAACATGTTGAAGGCATTCAAGTTGGAGAAATATATTGTCCCATACCAAAAGAAAAATTTGAAACTATTATGATTGGGACAATTGCTATCAAGGTTAAGGTAACATAATCATTAGTGGAGTACAAAGTTTTGTCTCATATGCAATTATTTTGGTAGCAAGACTTGATAAACCTTGCTAACAAAAGGATTCCATTGAACAAAACAATGTTTTCATTATGATTATTCTCGTTTATTTCTATCCTTTGCATTTTAGTTTTTGCTTTCGCTTAGTTTTGTTGTTGTTGTTAGTTGCTTGCATGTTAGAACTTCTGTAGTTCTAGCCTTGTTTTGTCCTTGCATCATGCTTCCAAAAGGAAAAAAAATCTACCTGTCAGAAAAATCATTCTTCTATTTCTGAAAAGTGCCAAAAAATAAAGTGTCTCGAAAAATTCCAGAAAATTCATATTGATTTTTTACATGAAAAAAGGGGTAGAGGAGTACCTGGTAGGTACCAGGGGGGCCCACCAGGCAAGCACACCATGTGGTGGCACGGCCAGCCCTGGGTGGCGCCATGCCCTGGTGTGGGCCACCCTTGGCCCCCCACTACCTCTCTCTCCTGCCACTTTCTTCTCTCTCCCGAGTAAGCTCCGGTTCATAGCTCAAAATCGCGTTCTCTCTGTGCTTGCCCTCGATTTCTTCGATCTCTTTGCTCAACCCATCTTTTTGGCTGAAATTTGGAGCAATTGTTCCTTGGTATGTGACTCCTCCCCTTATCCAAGTAGATTTGTGTTTAGTGGATTGTATGTTGAGTACTTTGCTGCTGTAGGTGACTGGTTTTGAGAGCTTGTAAGCTTGTTTGATGCTTAGAGATATAGTTTTGATGCATGTTTAGGCCTCTTGCAAGTCCCTGTGAGTGGAATCCTTCATTATATTTACTTTGCAATCACTTGTTTAATAGGTGTTTAAATTTCAGAATACCAAGCATGAACAACCACACTTTTGGAGAGATATTTGAGAGTGATGCACCCAGGAGGTCGAGGCCCTCAAGAACAGCCTCTCAAGCTAGGCCATCATACAATGAAGACCTCATTGCAACACGCATTGGCAGTGAAAGGGATGATGGGGATGCTCACCCATCCTCTTTTCCTTGTTTTACTTTCTTGCAAGCTGCAGGTATTCTTGATGATTTCTTGCTACTGATTGAGAGGGTTGGCTTGACCTCTTATATGCAAGATGAGAGTGCACAATATGCTATGCTCACCAAAACTTTTGTTGAGAGTTTCTCATTTACTAACACATCCTATCATTCTACTGTCTCTTTTAAAATCTATGATATGCCCTTCACCATGCCTTTGGAGAGATTTTGCAGTATTGTAGGTGTGCGTATGACAGGGACCATGAATAAAATTCAAGGGCGGCCCGCTGATTTGTTGGAGCTTTACCGAGGGGTGACCAATGATGATGACCGCATGGCGCAGCGCGGAAAGATAAGAAATATCCAACTCCCTGCTCTTAGATACTTTGCATACTATCTTGCCACTAGTGTATTGGGTAGGGAGAACACTAGTAATATCTCCAACTATCACTTAGCTTTCCTTGCCGATGCGCTCAACAATGATACTCGGTACAATCTTGGCTCTCTTATTGCTCGCCGCCTAGCTGCTAGGGGGCCTATCTATGGGGGCATCATTGCCTCGCGTATAGTCGATGCTTTAGATCTTTCAGTGGCTCCCAATGATGTTATGCTAGCACCACAGAGGCTCGACCTTGTTGCCATGAAAACTCATCACTTTATCACTGCTACCTCTGATTTGAACAATCTAGTATATAGGATGCTTTTCACTAACGGGGATGAAAGGGAGATCCTTTTGCCACAACCTGCTTTGTTCAGTGTTGACAGGAGACCGTGGTCGCACTCCAAGGAGGAGGTGGACGAGCAGCTTCGCTTGTTGGGTTTCCACGAGCAGCACCAGGAGGATGTGCCCTCCTATGATTACTCCGCACATTACGGAGGGGCGTACTCGGGATCGCACCAGGACGAGGGTACCTCCTCGTCGTACCCCGGTGACACTTCATCTTGGCCAGCCTGGGGCTGATACCCACTTAGGCCAAAAGCCTAAGCTTGGGAGGAGGTACGCCGACACCATGCTCATCTCCATATCATGTTGCGTGGGTAATTTGTATATTCATGTTTTCGTTCTCTTTTTAGTTTTCGTTCTTCTTTGCTTTTGCTTTCTTAAAACACAAAAAGACCAAAAATATTTCTATTGTTTCTCTTTGGTTTGCTTCTTCTTTTGCCTTGTTTTTCTTTTCCCTTTTTGCTTTGTTTGAACTATTTGAAAAACCCAAAAAGATTTTGCTTTGCTTGTTTTTCTCTTTTGGTTCTTGTTTAAAAATCGAAAACACCAAAAATATTTGTCGTTCTTCTTTGGTTTTTGCGAGTTGGCTACAGGGTTCGGCCGTTCTCAGTGGATTATTGGTTTCATATTATTATTCAAGCCACACAAGTGAAGAGCAATAATGAGGATTAATGACAACTTGAGGCGTGGTAAGAGGCTGGCAACGAACTCTACTTGCCTTCATTTTTGTACATATACTCATCATTGTGAGCTTGCTTAGTCCGTTCATGTAGAGTGTATGTTTTCTTTGGATGCTTAGTAGTTCTTGCTTTCTTATGATTAGCTCTAGCTCGCTAATAGTTTGTAGCATGTCTTATGAATGTTTGTTTGCGTTACTCTATTCATAAATTGGTATGACACTGTGGTATCCTCCTATGAATGTTTCATTTGATTGACTTGGCACATGCTCATGCATGCACATGACTGTGATAATCAGTTAAGCCTTGATGAATTATTTTGCCTTGAGGATCTTGAATCATTTTCATGCCATGAGTATTCTTGTTTTGTTGCAAGCATGATAATGACAACTATCGCTCTCTCGTTTGTCGCTCCCTTACTATTGCTAGCCTTCATTTTCCACTGAGTGTTTTACTCATGTTTCCAACTCCCTAAACCAAATATTTCGAAAGTGTCCACCATACCTACCCATTAGCATCATTTGCTACCTCCGTATTCAATATGCCTTGTTTTCTTCCGAATAAAATGTTTGCTTGTTATAAGAAAGTTAGTTAGTAAAGCTCTCACGAACTTGATGACACACTTTATTTTCTTGCACTTAATAAACCTGAACCATTGCGTCCTTCTTTGTTGTGCATATGCTTGCGCTTTATGAGTTGAAGTTAGCAGAACCATGTATCATGGGGACCGCTTTCAACACTACATAGGTATTTTGTACCTAGTTGATATCATGTTATTTTGCTTATGGATCCCGACGGTGTGAAATAAAAGTGGAACTTGTAAGATCATGGAGTTTGTATGTGTGTTAGAGAAACGCCTGGGCCGCTAGCCTAAGCCATGCCTAATCATGGTGGAAACTTGCAGCATAACCATAATGAGCATTCTATGAAGCATCCTCAATAAAAATCTATGCACATAGTAAATAAAAAGATCGCTGAGATGCTCATTGTCTGCCTGGCTTGTCATTTTGATCATGGGATAGCTCCCGTGTCATGTGCAAGGGGTACCCTGTTGGCGGTTCTCTATGATACGTATATACTTACAATGACAAGAGCTTACTTGTGACTGAAGTTGAGTAGCATGAGGATCGGTCTTCGTAAGTAAGGGGCATGAGACTTCAATTTATAACTTGTCAAGCATATCCTCTTAGTTGTGTCACTTTCACCTTAACCACACTAAAGATGCTTATGATAGGGGCAATGAGAGCTCAAAGCTAATGAGTACCATACTTTCAGCATTTGGAAGCCTTTCTAATTATTCAAAACATTTTCTTCTACTTGTTGAGTCTCCACTTATTCTTTGAGCACCTTCTTGAGAGCATAGTTGTCATTCTTTGTGTTTGTTCCATTACTTGATTATTTGTGTTATGACTTTGATGCTTGTACCCTTGATATCTTTACTTCTAGTCATCACTTGAACTTCAGAGGTGCCTTGACATAATCAAAGGCAAGCGAGATACCACTCTATCATACCTTTCTATGAGCATTGTAATGTTGCTTATGTTCGTGCTTCATGCTACTTATTATTCTTGAGTTGGAATCTCTTCATAGCTTGCAATGACTATTAAGTAGACTCAGTTGCATACTCTTTATTATGAGTTGTCTAAGTAGTTGGTCACATTGCTGAGAATAATTACATCATATGAAGCAAATGTGTTCGTGAAAGTTCTTTTATCGCACTCAGTTTTCAATTGAATTGCTTGAGGACAAGCAATAAGCTAAGCTTGGGGGGAGTTGATACGTCCAAAACGTATCTACTTTCCCGAACACTTTTGCTATTGTTTCTCCGCTATATTTGTGTGGTTTGGATGCAACTAATGCGAACTGACGCCGTTTTCAGCAGAATTGCCTTGGTGTCTACTTTTTGTGCAGAAAATCAACTATCAGGAAAAATCCCGAAAAATATGCCAAAATCCTATTTCACCCGAAGACTCCAGGCGCCAGAATACGAGACGGAGAAGAGCCCTAGGGTGGCCACACCACCTGGTGGCGCGGGTCAGGCCAGGCCGCTCAGGGGGTGGTCTGGGCCCGCCAGGCACCCCCTCGGCCTCTCTCTTCGCCTATTGATGACCCACAAGTATAGGGGGTGTATCGCAGTATTTTCGATAAGTAAGTGTGTCGAACCCAACGAGGAGCAGAAGGTGCTGGCTAGTGGTATGGATCAGGAATTCTCTACAAATACTTAGCAAATGGATTTTTAGGGGTTTCGATTAAGCAAGTAAACAAAGCACAAGTAAATAAAAGACAGTAAGAATGAATGCAGCAAGTGGCCCAATCCTTTATGCAGCAAAGGACAAGCCGGTTGTATTTCTATAGATGACCAAACGTTATCGAGGACATATGGGAAGACTGTCAAGTGCTTTCGCTTCGTATAGTCGATTAATCTTCTCTAGCTTACTAAGTCTTGTGTGGGTGAACCTGTGCTAATGTACTGTCCCATCCAAGACTTAATACATACTTGTGATTAAACCCCCTTGCAAACATCCGTAAGTACAAGAAACTAATTAAGGTAGAAACCTAACCACAGCTTTAAACTCTAAGACCCTTACGTCCCTTGTGCAATGGATTCCTAACGGGGGTTCAGGTTTCTGTCACTCCGGCAACCCCTACGATTAGTAGCCAAATACACAATGCATTCCCCTAGGCCCATATAGGTGAAGTGTCATGTAGTCGACGTTCACATGACACCACTAGAAGAAGTACACCACAACTTAAATAACAGTCTATTGAATCTTTCTCAACGCAACTCCACTACTAACAACAAGACTTCTCCCATGTCCTCAAGAACAAAACGAAATACTCACAAGACATCATATGCATCATGATCAGAGATGGAATAATGATGTATAACTATCTGAACATAAACAATAATTCAACGGTTCACTCAATAGCATCAACTACAAAGAGTAATCAACACCGGGAAAGCTTCCCCTATGAACTAATGCAAGATTCAACCAATTATTACAGCAATATGGAGATGGTGATGAGGGTGCTGATGGTGATGATGGTGGTGATGATGATGATGATGATCCTGATGAAGTCTAGCTTGATGGTGGTGTTGATGGCGATGATCTCCCCTCTCCGGGAAGGAATTCCCCCGGCAGAAATCTGTCCGCCAGAGAGATCTTTCTCTCTCGGTGTTTTCCGCCCCGCAGAGGCGGCAGAATCTTTCTGTGGTCGCTCCCCGAGTCTTAGGGTTTCGGGAGGAAGATATACGCCAGAGGGGAGAGGCTGGAGTGGGCCAGGGTGGCCACACCACTCCCTGGCGCGGCCTAGGCCTGCCCGCGCCCTAGGGTGGTGTGGGCCCCCTGTGGCCCAACTCCACTCCATCTTCTGGCATCTTGAGTCTTCTGGAAAAATAGAATTTTTCATATATTCTCCTGGATTTTCTGATCTTCGCAAATTTTGCCTCCAAACAGCACCTTTTCCATCAGAATCCTGACTGCAGCGGTCCATGCTCCAAAAGTCATCAACCATGCAAAAACAAATGAAATAACATAAGTATCACCTCTCAATACGAAATATATCAATGAATAATAGTGAATTCAGACATGGAATAGTGATGCAAAATGGACGTATGAACTCCCCCCAAGCTTAGACGTCGCTTCTCCCCAAGCGAAACTGAGCTCAATAAACATGACCTCATGTTTATGGAATGAAGAGTCGATAAAAGAATACGGACAAGAAGCATCACATTTATCTAATACATAGATCATAATAGAAGACAACTCACTATTATACAACTCAACTTGCAATGAGTAAAGGAAACACAATAAAGATACATAAAGTGAATCATAATTGGTAATGGCAAACTTAGCACTTGGTCGAAAATAGTTGATAATTTGCTGGAGTTCACAAATAGGTTGTTTTCAAAGAAAGATTTCAAAGTAGTAAACTTCAAGAAAAGAGCAATGTGCAAAACAAGGAATATAAGAAACATGAATGCATAAATCATCATATGAATGAATGAAACACATCAACTCAAAATACTTGCTGAGATAGAAGGGAATAGGTTTACTGACTCAACTACAAAGTAAAAGAAAGGCCCTTCGCAGAGGGAAGCAGGGATTACAAGTCTCATAAAGAGCTCCCAAAAATTATGATACTTACTAGCTTTCAGCTCTCATTGCCCCTATCATAGGCATCTTTTGGTGATTAAGGTTAAAGTGACACAACTAAGAGGATATGCTTGACAACTTATAAGTTGAAATCTCATGCCCCTTACTTATGAGTACCGATCCTCATGCTACTCAACTTCAGTCACGAGCAAGCTCTTGTCATTCTAAATACATGCATATCATCGAGAACCGCCAACGGGGTACCCCTTGCACATGACATGGGAGCTATCCCATAATCAAAATGACAAGGCAAGCAGACAGTGAGCATCTCAGCGATCTTTTTATTTGCTATTTGCATAGGTTTTTATTGAGGATGCTTCATAGAATGCTCACTATAGTTATGCTGCAAGTTTCCATGATTAGGCATGGCTTAGGCTAGCGGCCCAGGCGTTTCTCTAACACACATATAAACTCCATGATCTTACAAGTTCCACTTTTATTTCACACCGCCGGGATCCATAAGCAAAAGAACATGATATCAACTAGGTACAAGTACCAATGAAGCGCATGGTTCTGCTAACTTCAACTCATAAAGCGCAAGCATATACGCAACAAAGAAGGACCCAATGGCTCAACTTTATTAAATGCAAGAAATTAAAGTGTGCCATCAAGTTCGTGAGAGCTTTAATCACTAATTTTCACATAATAAGTTTAATTTGGGAGGTAGATAAAACAAGAATTTACTTGGAATAGCAATAATGCTACTAGGTAGGTATGGTGGACACAGATGGCAAATGTTTTTGTTTAAAGGAGATGGATGCACGAGAAGAATACCCTCTCAGTACAGGTTTTTGGCTAGCAAGACTGGGTAGCAAGTACAAGAGTTGAAGGAAACAAACAAACATACAAGTGATAAAAAACAAACATGCAATCTTCCTTGGAAGCACCAAAGATCTTAACTAGAGAATACTAGACTTATGAGCAAATCAAGAAAGAAAGATGATGAAATTATTTTTCTCTAGAGTACTTCTATCTTTTTTCTTTTCAACTCAAAAAGGTGTTTCTACTGACCGAGCCAGGTTTGCCAAAACCAACTAAATTAACTCAATGATCCCAAAGTGATACCAATACTAACAACAAGATCAATCATATAACCACGAATTGAAAACTAACATAAGCTATGCAAAAGAGTGGATGATAGAACTTCTCATTAATATTCCATAACAGAAACTCACACCAAGGGATACAAATCTAACGAGAGAGGGGACACTTCCATAATGCAAACCATACTACAAAATAACTCCTCTATTCATGATATGACTCTACTAATAAGATAAAAAGATAGAAGATAGTGATATGATACCGCGGCACTCCCCCAAGCTTGGAACAAACCAAGGGGATGCCAAACCTGATGACGAATTACTCCTTCGGTGGTGGTGGTATCCTTTTGATGAGCTCCTTGATAGTTTCCCAAAGTCCTCAATCTCGAAGGTGAGATTACGAATCAGCTGTGAGTTTTGCTCAATGCGGCTCATGATCATGTCGTGTTGAGAATCCCAGCTCTTGCTATTCTTCTTCCATTCTTCCCACTTGGAGTCTTATTTTCCTGCATGGTTATGAGCAAAGGTATGGAGGGTACTCTTGATGTTCAGAGAAGGTGTCCTTGGTGCCAAACAGTGACGAGGAGCTTTCCCCCCATTCTGCATCCGTGCAGTCCTTCTGATCCTGGCAGGGTTCGCCACCACTCCAATGCTTGCAATGGTAGTGTCGGTGTGCTTTGCCTCCTCTTCACCTTCACTCTTGATCTCCTTCTCCTTCCCGGGGTCTTGGAGGTCTTCCTCCATAGGTTCCTTCCCTTTATCCTTGGCGGACACCATTGTGCTTCTAAACCTTCAAAGAGTATGTCCTGGCAGAAACAGATCGAAACAAAAACACGACGAAAACACGATATATGAACCTCGGGGGATCCAGGGGGTTATATATTACGAAGTTTCATATCAAAAGGAAGGTATTAGGAGAAAACGAGTCGGAGGCGGAGTCTAGGGTGGACTCACCACCTGGTGGCGCGGCCAGGGGTGGGCCCGCGCCATGGGGTGGTGTGGGAAACCCTGGCTCCGGTTCCGTCCCTTTTTCGCTTCATAGCTTTCCTTATTGACTGAAAACTTCAAAAAATAGTTGGATTGTATTTTCGCGGAACATTTTTCTTACCGGAACTGTTACCTATTTGAGCACGGACTCTGCAGGTCTCTGAATTTGGTATTTAGTGGATCCTTCTGGAGCCATCACTTGAATCATCAGTATCTTCATCTTCATATACTTATTACTTGAGTCATAAAACCCTTCTCTTCCTTATTACACCATTATCTCCACTTCCTGAAAATTTCTTTCACACAAAACTTTACACAGTTCTCATTAGCAACATTAGTATAAGTGAAGTGATAAAACCTTTTGAGTCCAACTTAGATTGAAAACCATCAAAACATAAGCTACTGTAGAAACTCCTTTCGAAAACCCAAAAAGAATTCAAAAAGGAAATCGAATAAAGAAGCAAATGCAAGATTGGCAAAATCTGTCAAAACAGACCAGCAGGTAAAGATCAATTTTTTCGAAATTCTTCTGTTGCTCAAATCAAAAACTGCAAAACTAATGAAAGTTAAATAACAACCTGGGGCAAAGCACAAAAAATTACAGCTCAATCCGACATACAGAGATCTCTCACGAATTTTTACGGTGAAGCACAAAAATCTGTTTCGGGATAGCAACTTCCCCAAATCTTACTTCTCTCTCATTAGAGGTTGATCTTGACACAAAAACCAAACAAAACGGATAAAGAGCGGTTATTACCGAAGTAATAACTTCCAAGACTCAAAGAAACAAAAACAAACTGAAAGCAAAAACAAATTGGGTTGTCTCCCACAAAGCTCTTTCTTTATAGCCATTAAGATGGGCATGATAATTTTGAAGAAGCTCTCATAGGGATATGATTGAAGTGAAAGAGAGCAATAAGAAGCAAACATACACACACATTTAAGCCTAACCCACTTCCTATGCAAGGGGATTTTGTAAACAAACAAGTTATTGAAACCAAAGGCAACTTGCATAAGAAGGCAAAAGAAGTGCAACATAAAAACTTTCAGCATAAAACGGGGAAACTTGATATTATTGAGATGCACAAGAACACTTTTACCACTCTCATAATAGCTTTCAGTATCATGCATAAACTTAACAATATAGCTATCACAAGGACTATGATAGCAATGATCACTTATTCTAACAGAAAACACCGGAATACTAGCTCTCATAACACTACTTTGTGAAACAATATTAGAGGTATCCTTACAAAGGATAGTGTGTCCCTCTTTTTCATATTTAGCAACAAAGTCTTTCACACTTGCTACCATAGGTTCGTCAACCATTTGTTTATCAGGTTCAACAGCCTTATTCATACTTTCATTAACCATACTAGCCATCATAGAATGTTCCTTTACCTTAACTAGGAAAGGCATTTTCTCAATATAAGGTTCAGGTAAGACATGATTAGTAGTATAAACTTCAGTACTTCTAGCAGGAACACTCTTAGCAATATCTTTATAAGGTTCATGATACTTATTCCACTTCTTTTTAGGCACTTCAATATAAGAAGCAAAGGCCTTAAAATAAGAAGCAATAGCTTGAGAGTCTAAACCATAAGCATTTTTAATATTTTGAAAGTCATCAGTTCCCATAAAAGATTCAATGCATTCATAATCATAATTTATACCTGACTTTCTACCTTTGTCGTTCTCCCAAGCTTCAGCATTGTCTTGAATACGATCTAGAAGGTCCCATTTAGCTTCTTCTTCCATGCGAGTGAATGATCCAGCACAAGAAGCATCCAATAAATCTTTATCATGTAGAGGGAGCCTTGCATAAAAGTTATTGATAATAATATTGTTGGGGAGCTCATGAATGGGACATTTGAGCATTAGTAACTTCAATCTCCCCCAAGCTTGAGCTGTACTCTCTCCATCAAGAGGCCAAAAGTTGTATATTTGATTCTGATCTTTATGAATTTCACTAGGAGGATAAAACTTTGAATAAAAGAGAGGAACTATTTCCTCCCATTCCAGAGCTTGACCATTCTTCAGCATCTTATACCATTCCTCAGCTCTTCCTTTCAGTGATAATGAGAAAAACTTCTTCTTAACTTGATCTGTAGTAATACCTGCACACTTGAACAACCCGCATAATTCGTGTATAAAGAGTAAATGATCACCGGGATGGACACTTCCATCCCCAACATAGTAGTTATCCATAACACGATCAATAATTCTTGTAGGTATTTTGAAAACATCTTTCTCAGCAGGTGGTGGTGTAGCATCCCAATTGTCTAACAGTTGTAATGCTACTTGGTCTAGTAATATAATGGCTACTTCCTACATATAATTGTTGCATCATAATTATATCATGCATCATAATTATATCACCTTGCATTTGAGCATCATATAAAACCCTCTTTCTTTGGTTCTTCTCTCATATGCATTATTAATTGTAGTTGGTTATTGATATATTGTTTAATGCCCAAGTTGAGTTGGGGGCATATCTTTTATTCACCTCCATCACCTTTCTTTTCACCACCTTATAATTCCACCATCCTCTTAACCATGACCTTGTATTTCTTTTTCTTTTGATATTTATTCTAGGTCATGTGGGTTGGGGTTTATCTAATTCTATAATTTCTTTTGCTTGGCCTTTATTCCACTTCTTGGGAATGCCTAAGAATAATGCCATATTATTAATATTGTTTTCACAAGAATAAAACATGGCATTATTCATTTTGCATGGGCCATGCAACTACCACCACCATGTGTTTCCCTTTTGGTTATGATTTGATTTTTATGTGGACCATCTTTTTGAGCTCTCTTTTTCTCTAAACCCCTTACACCTTGATCTTGTATCTTGGCCATGTGCATCAACCCTTCCTCCTCTTTTTCTCTCACAAGTGCATGCACTCATGCATGGACATGTGGGACCTTTTCCCTCACCACTTTGTCCCCCATCCCTACTCCATGTTGTGACCACACTTGGTGGCTTGATTTTATACATGAACCCTAACCCCTACCCTCTCTCTCTAATCTCTCACTCTAGCCATATCTCCAAACCCTAACATCTAACAAAAATCCTAAACCCTTTCTATTTTTACTCTAACCCTAGTTCTACTTTAAACCGTAACCCCTACCACACCTCTCTCATCTCTTCCTCTCTCTACCTTGTTGGACCCACCTAGCCACCCTCTCTCCCTGGTCCCACACCTCAGCTAACCACCTACCGCAACCCTAACAAAACCCTAACCCGAGACCACACCTACCTAACCCGAGCCTCCCCTCTCCTCTCTCTTTCTCTCTCTACCGAGCTAGCCCCACCCCGAGCTCCTCTCTGCTGTCCCACCTGCCAGGCCTACCTGCCCCTGCCCTGCTCACGCCGAGCCAGCTGAAGCACGTGAGAGGAGGTGGAGAAAGGTGATCGAAGTCACCTTTATCTACCCCGAGCCCCACACGGAACCCTCCTTCCTCTCCCTAGCTTTATCCTCCGCCCCACGCCTCCTCTACATCGCCAGATCCATCCCCAGGCCCCTGCCTCTCCTTTTCTTCTTCTTCTCCGACGCCATCGTCTCTCGCCGGTCGCCGCCAGTACCGCCGTCTACCCCTCGTTCCTGCCGGCGTGCGCGACGTGGACGTGGTCGAGGAGATCAAGGGCGGTCCCCTACTTCGCCTCGTACGCGCCAGCGAGGAGGAGAAGGTCCCCAGTAGCCGCAGCACACCGACATCGCCGAAACCCTAATCGCGTCGGCCGCCAGCCTCCTCGTCGCCCTGCTGCGCCTCGTCCCGATCCGCCACCACCGACAACCTCGCGGTGAGCCACCGGACCCCCCTGACACCCTCTCGTCCAGCGTCGCCTCCTGGTCGTGCCAATCCCTTCGACGAGCACCCTCTGTGCACCTGCGTCGCGCGCGCGTCCGCTCGTCGCCGCGTCGCAGAGACACACCTAGCCGCGCCTGCGGTTCCTAACACCAACCCCTCCCTAGCCCAGCGGTAGCCGCCGCCGCTCGCGCGCGTGAGGTCGCCAGTTCGAGCCCCCGCCTCGCCGCGCCGCGCACCGCGCGCGTCAGACCGACCCGTCTGAGAACGAGAGGAGAAGATCCACAGTGTTCCTCCCCGTTTTGCAGATAGCCCCCTCTGTTTATTCTCGCTCAACCCACGGTACTCGCGAGCCCCACCAGTCAGCCTCCCTGTCCACTTTACAAAAATGCCCCCGCAATTTTGAACACCCAACCCGCGCTCCAGAACGGCCCCACCTGACAGTCTCTGCGCGTTCGTTCGCTGTCACGTGGGCCCGTAGCCACCGGACCCACCTGTCACCCTCAGTGGCTAGGTAGCGCCGCGGTGAGAAAACTTTTCATGTGCGCGTGTGCTCAGTCCGTTTGGTCCCACTCGTCAGCGACTGGGGCTAGCTCGGGCTGGGTAACAAAAGTTTTTCCGTTTATCTGTTTAGTAAAACAAATTCAAATTGTTTAAATTCAAATTCAAATCAGATTTTAAAATAACTTTTAAATTATAAGTCCAAATAATACATATAATATATGTTTTGGAATCAGAAAAATGTGTGGAATTCAAATATGCTATTCAAAATAATGTTTGAGCATTTTAAATTTTCGAGATGATTAAAATTACAATAAAATGCCCTTTTCCTTAATAAATTAATAACTTTAATTCTACAACTCCAAATTTGACAAATAATATGTCTAAATCGATCAGCGCGACGAGCCCGTTCTATCTATGCAGTCCTTGTTCTGAATTGAAGCATGCATCATGACATTATTACAAATCAGAACTGTTTATGACAATAAAACTTGGCTAAATAATTAATAAAATGCTTTATTCTTGCACCACACCTCACCCTTGCCATGCTACTTTAATGCCATGTAAATTGTGCATCATTCATCCTGGCATGCTTGTTTGCTTGTCGCATTTTAATTCATATGCTTGTGCACTTTATTTATGTTGGTCCTTGTTTGTTTGGTTCTTCTTCGAATAGACGCCCAGCAGGAGAATTACCAGGAATCACAGGAGTACTACCCAGATCCATCTCTCGCTTCAACTGAGCTGCCAGGCAAGCACTACCACATGCTTGCATACATATAGTACCTATTGCCTGTATCTTATTCTTGCATCATTGAGTCGCGATTGCATTAAATTGAATCCCAAGTACTGCATAGCCTTTACTTTTAAACCCCACCGAAGCTTGTTCCTCCATCCCATGAGCCATTACTACAGGAGTTGTTTGAGCCATGCGAGTCGTAGAAAAGCATGTGTAGGGTATGTGAGTGTCTGATGAATAATGAGGTACCTAAACAACATAACCTGTGTAGTAATGGGATAACTAATGAAACAGGCACCGGTGAGCAATATCTGCTATTTGGTTCTTCATGCTCACTTGTGTCCCGTAGGACCCCGAGTACTTGATTCCTGTTCCTTGTTTATTCGCACTATCCACATCCGGGAGGCCTTATGGACCCCTCTGAGCCAGAGCTTGATTCATTCTTATTTCTTGGGGCCACAATTAGTTTGGGGTTTTATTATTATCCTGTACTTCTGCCATGTTACTGCTTTATTTAAGATTGTGTGTGGAGCACCTGTACTGTTTTGGATCATGACACGTTTTCGCGGTATCGACAAGCCCAGTCACATTTTCGGGTTCCCAGTCGTTTACCGCCGTCCACACAAACCTTGAGTCCGTCTCGGAGTCAGCTAGCTTCGTCGCGGGTAGCTTAATGGGGTGGCCCCCTGAAATATTACTGAATCCTGTGATCGCTTTGTCGTGAATGGCTTGTTGGGTTTTGAGTTGGTTTTTCCGAGGTTGATCGAGTGTGTGTTGCTATTCGTGCACCCCTGCAGGGTAAATCTTTCTGAAAGCCGTGTCCGCGGTTATGGACGACTTGGAGCATAGTTTCTCGATCATAGACAAGTATAACTAAAGTACCGCTTTTAAATTGACTAAGTACTTGACTAGTAAATAGTGCAATATTCATGGAATGGTTAATAAAACTGCCAACGGATGATGGGGGTTGTTCGTCCGCTTCCTCGTTGGTAAGCGAGGAGGAGGATGGATCTGTTAATTATACTGTTATAACTGTTGTTCTTAATTCACGGACATCCGTCTATCATTGGTTAGGCGGATGGTTAGCGAGTATCTCTAGAATTGGTAGATATTATCTTTTGCTGCAATTGCGTCACCCCAGGTTGTGTCCCCTTTAGTGGCATAAAGACTTGCTGAGTACCCCTAGGGTCTCACACGATAAATTGTTTGATTCAGATGAACAGGTGTATTCGCAAGATGGATACTGGGTGGAGGAGACAGATGATGTTGGCAACGATCATTCGGTGTAGAGATTCCGGGAACGGGGATCCGTGAGATCTGTGGGCGGGATGTGTTTATTGATGTGGCATCTTATGCCGATTTGCTTCTTATCCGTACTCGGATCTTGTTTTCCGCTTCCGCCTAATACTCTGATGTTTGTTGTATGAGGAGCTATCCTAAACTATTATCTCTATCTAGGATATTTGAACCTTGCCGTATGGCGTTGCAATATTTCTATTTCTTTTAGATGGAATGGCTCTAAGGACTGTTGTATGTGGCTTGCATACATACTCATTTGTGTATGTAGTTGATCCCTTCGCCTGCCGATTACGCCACTCGTTCTTGTCCCGATGATCTAAAAGTGGTTAGGACGGCCGAAAGGTCTACCGTGAGTGGCCCTGGGCCCCACCGTACTATTTTAACCACTTTCATTCATCCAGGCATGTAACTAAAAGCGTAATTCACCGAGGTAGTTACAGGTGGCTTAGCTACTACCTTAGCAGTGGTAGTAGCATTACCAAATAAGAATCTCATCGAACTATCCATAACTGAAATAAAGCAACTAGCAGAAGTAAACAATACTCCCAGTAGAAGTTTCCTTTACCACTTCCACTCTCCAATAGCGCTTCACTCCCCGGCAACGGCGCCAGAAAATAGTCTTGATGACCCACAAGTATAGGGGGTGTATCGCAGTATTTTCGATAAGTAAGAGTGTCGAACCCAACGAGGAGCATAAGGTGCTGGCTAGTGGTATGGATCAGTAATTCTCTGCAAATACTTAGCAAATGGATTTTTAGGGGTTTTCGATTAAGCAAGTAAACAAAGCACGAGTAAATAAAAGACAGTAAGAATGAATGCAACAAGTGACCCAATCCTTTATGCAGCAAAGGACAAGCCGGTTGTATTTCTATAGATGACCAAACGTTCTCGAGGACACATGGAAAGACTGTCAAGTGCTTTCGCTTCGTATAGTCGATTAATCTTCTCTAGCTTGCTAAGTGTTGTGTGGGTGAACCTGTGCTAATGTACCGTCCCATCCAAGACTTAATACATACTTGTGATTAAACCCCCTTGCAAACATCTGTAAGTACAAGAAAGTAATTAAGGTAGAAACCTAACCACAAATTTAAACTCCAAGACCCTTACGTCCCTTGTGCAATGGTTTCCTAACGGGGGTTCACGTTTCTGTCACTCCGGCAACCCCTACGATTAGTAGCCAAATACACAATGCATTCCCCTAGGTCCATATAGCTGAAGTGTCATGTAGTCGACGTTCACATGACACCACTAGAAGAAGTACACCACAACTTAAATAACAATCTATTGAATCTTTCTCAACGCAACTCCACTACTAACAACAAGACTTCTCCCATGTCCTCAAGAACAAACCGAACTACTCACAAGGCATCATATGGATCATGATCAGAGATGGAATAATGATGTATAACAATCTGAACATAAACAATAATTCAACGGTTCACTCAATAGCATCAACTACAAAGAGTAATCAACACCGAGAAAGTTTCCCCTATGAACTAATGCAAGATTCAACCAATTATTACAGCAATATGGAGATGGTGATGAGGGTGCTGATGGTGATGATGGTGGTGATGATGATGATGATCCCGATGAAGTGCAGCTTGATGGTGGTGTTGATGGCGACTATCTCCCCTCTCTGGGAAGGAATTCCCCCGGGAGAAATCTATCTGCCGGAGAGATCTTTCTCTCTTGGTGTTTTCCGCCCCGTAGAGACAGCGGAATCTTTCTGTGGTCGCTCCCCGAGTCTTAGGGTTTCGGGAGGAAGATATACGCCAGAGGGGAGAGGCTGGAGTGGGCCAGGGTGGCCACACCACTCCCTGGCGTGGCCTAGGCCTGCCCGCGCCATGGGGTGGTGTGGGCCCCCTGTGGCCCAACTCCACTCCATCTTCTGGTATCTTGAGTCTTTTGGAAAAATAGAATTTTTCGTATATTTTCCTGGATTTTCCGATCTTCACGAATTTTGCCTCCAAACAGCACCTTTTCCATCAGAATCCTGACTGCAGCGGTCCATGCTCCAAAAGTCATCAACCATGCAAAAACAGATGAAATAACATAAGTATCACGTCTCAATACGAAATATATCAACGAATAATAGTGAATTAAGACATAGAATAGTGATGCAAAATGGACGTATCACCTATAAGGAGCCTTCTGACCTATAAACTTCAGGGGTTCGACGTTTTTCCAGAAGGAGTTCCGCTCCGCCGCCACCACCAGATTCCACGAAACAGCACCAGAAACTCCGTTCTGGCACCCTGCCGGGACGGGGAATTGGAGGAGATCATCGCCATCATCATCACAATTGCTTCTCCATCGACCGTCCATGTTTCCCCCATCTATGAGTGAGTAATCCCCCGCTGTAGGCTATGGGGATGGTAGGGATTGGATGAGATCGTTCATGTAATGGCATCAGATTGTTAGGGCTTGGTGCCTAGTATCTTTTATTAGTGCTTTGTGACTTTGTTGCGACTTGTTGTGCTTAATGCTTGTCACTAGGGCCCGAGTGCCATGATTTCAGATCTGAACTTATTATTGATTCATTATGATAGTATTGTTCCTGGTCCTATCTACAAGTTGTATACACACGTCGTTGTCCGGAACCTATGGCCCTGAAGTGACAGAAATCGGGATAACCGGAAGGGAAAGGCTTTGATGTGAGGATCACATGTGTTCACGGAGTGTTAATGCTTTGCTCCGGTGCTCTATTAAAAGGAGCACCTTAATTGCCAGTAGTTCCCTAGAGGCCCCGCTGCAAACGGGCTGGCAGGACAAAAGATGTTGTACAAGTTCTTATTGCGAGCACGTATGACTATATATGGAACACATGCCTAGGATTGTCTAGTACTTGGATGCTTTATCTTATTTATCTGTAATTGCCCTATGTTCTGATTGCTATGTGAATTGTCTTGTCCATGCAACACCCGTCCATCCATCCCTATTCCTACCGCACTCGAATCCCATTGTTTACTGCTTTTGTTACTACTGTCTTTATTTTGCTACTGCTGTTACTTTACTATTCCTACTACAAAACTGTTGCTACTGATAAACTGCTGTGAGCAAGATTGTTTCCAGGTGCAGCTGAATTGACAACTTAGTTATTAAGACTGATAAGTATTCTTTGGCTCCCCTTGTGTCGAATCAATAAATTGGGTTTCACTTCCCTCGAAAATACTGCGATACACCCCTATACTTGTGGGTCATCACCCATTGGTAAAATTTTCACACGGTTGGAAAATATCCCGATTCGCACCGTCCCAACGCTCGCGCTGCCGGCACCCTAGTCCTCTCCTACATGAGGTCTAGCTCGCCCTGCCTCCCGGTTGTACCCCTCCCCTCCCCTCCCCCTCGTTCCACTCCTCCTCTCTCTCCATCATGGTCGGCTCAGCCACTGTCTCCTCCATCATGCCTCCCTCACCGGCAGGAGAAGTAGGTCGTTCTCACAGTAGCAGCTGCCTCACTGACCGAGCAAAAGTAGCGGCCATGGGTGCGTGGTTGACATGTGAGAAGAAGAGGCGGTGTGTGGTACCAGACGCAATGGGCCGGTGACTGATGTAGTAGAGAGTAAGAGGCCGCACATCGTGTTGCCCTCCTGGAGGAGCGGCTGATGGAGCTCCACCCGACCTGTGCATCCCGTTGCGCTTCTTCTCTCTCAAAGGAACACATGTGCCTTCTCAAGGCCGAGGTAAATGTGGAGGACCCCTGGGAATTAAAGCTCATCTTTATTTATGCATATTCTTTTTTATTTGTGCTTACAAGGTGCTTGAAAAAAATCCTACCTAATATTACTATATATTGTTTAAGGAGAAGCGAATGGCCTCCCTATTTTCTTTCTTTTTGGTCATATGATTCTTATTCTTGATTTGCACTAGACCACCCGACTACTATTTTGTCTAAAAAAGGGTCCAGGTAAATGTTGCTACTATCTTGATTTATGATGTATTTCTTATACTATCACAGAATGTGTCGGCCAATGTGTCTGATCCACCCTCTGGAGCCGGTCGTCCACCCAAGAAGACGATGCCTATGAAGAAGGAAAATTAATACAATTCTCTCGTTTCCTTTGAAGGTGCTTTCCTGGTCTATCACATAGTTATTTACTTTATTATTCACTATGTCCTTCTATAGGCTGTGTGTTCATTTTGGTTCTATGTTGATGTGTGCATACTCACCTCCTCTTGGAAAATTTCATATTTACCTTCCTCTCT
The DNA here is from genome assembly GCA_910589775.1 of Avena eriantha. Lineage (NCBI taxonomy): Eukaryota > Viridiplantae > Streptophyta > Magnoliopsida > Poales > Poaceae > Avena > Avena eriantha. Next base: position 78,077,120 of record OU342744.1, on the reverse strand, counting down.
TTCATGTGTGAACCATGGATCTCATCTAAAAATCATTCAGCGCATGCTCAACACAATGCTGGATGACCTGCATCGTCTGAACCAAACATAAACATGGTTGTCACCAGGAACCTTAGCGTTATTAGTCTCAGCACTCTAACAAAGTTTTTGACCCATATATTTCACTAGCCGAGAACTATGTAGCAATCCAAGAAGCCTTTGATGAATGTCTCCTAGGAAATTTACAAGAAAACTTAACAAGAGCTCAAGTTCCATCGTATATGATGTATCGGGTCCTACGTGATCTGTCTCATAGAGAGTCAACCTCGATAGGAAGTTTAATTTAATTTTGATTGAAGTCTACAAAGAAAATTGTATGTATACCTTGTGTATGTAGGTGTATATGATTTGTATAGAACAAGATGATCATTATTATAATCTATATCCTTTGCATCTGCATAGCAGACAAGTACTCATAATAGTGTTTATAAGCCGATTTTCGGAAAGGCGGGGATATTTCTAATTTTGTAAAAGAAAACTGTAATTCATAATCATATTATCGATTTCCAACTATTTTGTATTAGTGTTATACACAAAATAAATCGATACAAGAGCCACGGGATCGTGCTCCAAGGCGCACCCCTAGATCTAGTTTCTTTTAAAAGCTCAAGTGATCCAAGAGAACTAAAAAAGAAACCGAATAAGAGGCAAATGTAAATAATGACAGAAATCTGTCAGAACAGACCAGCAGGTAAAGACCGATTTTTTCTAAAATCTTCTATTGCTCAAATCGAAAAGTTCAAAACTAACGAAAGTTGGGTAATACCCTGGGGCATAAGCACAAAACATTACAGCTCAATCCAACGTACTGACATTTTTCACGATTTTTTACAGTGACGCATAGAAATCTGTTTCGGGACAGCAACTTCCCCATATCTGACTTCCCTCTCATTAGAGGTTATTCTTGGCACAAAAACCAAACAAAAAGTATAAGGAGAGGTTATTACAGAGGCAATAACTTCCAAGACTCAACAAAACAAAAATAAACTGAAAGTAAAATTATAATGGGTTGTCTCCTAAAAGCTCTTTCTTTATAGCCATTAAGATAGGCATAAAAGTTTCGATGATGCTCACATAAGAAATATGAATTGAAGTAAAAGAAAGCATCAAGAAGCAAATATGGAACAAATTTAAGTCTAATCCACTTCCTATGAAAAATAATCTTATAAAGAAACAAGTCATGAAAGCACAAAGCAACAAACATAGGAAAGCAAAACAAGTGCAACTTCAATAAATTTAACATAAAGAGAGGAAACTTAATATTGTTGAGATACATAAAACCATGTTTCCCGCTCTCATAATAAGTTTCAGTAGCATCATGAATAAAATTAACAATATAAATATCACATAAAACATTCTTATCATGAGCCACAAGCATAAAATAATTAGTACTCTCCCATAAGCATAGTCATTCTTATTAATTGTAGTGGGAGTAAATTCAACAAAATAGCTATCATTATTATTCTTATCACCATAATCATCAAATATATGAGGCATATTCTAATCATAATTAATTTTCTCCTCAATAGTAGGTGGACTTAAAATATCATATTCATTATTGTAATCATCATATATTGGAGGCATAGTATTATCAAAGTAAATTTTCTTCTCCGTGCTTGGGGGACTAAAAATATCATTTTAATAAAAACTAGCTTCCCCAAGCTTATACTTTTCCATAGCATTAGCAATAATGGTGTTCAAAGAATTCATAGTAATAACATTTCTATTAGCACGCAAATAAATTTCCATAGGTTTTTTAATTTTCTCTTCAAATACTTCATGTCCTAACTCAAGATAAATAAGCTCTCTAATTTTGTTGTTGTTTTCCATTAAGCCTAAGTAGTGAAAATAAAAACAAGAAACAAAAAGATATAATTGTAGAATCTAAAGGAAATAACTTCGAGCACTCACACACCAATAACAGTACTAGAAGATAGCTTAGTAGCCAGAGGATGTGAGTACCTTTTACCTTACCTCCCTAGAAACGGTGCCAGAAAATAGCTTGAATATCTACACACACTTGTATTCTTGTATACGGTGTTGGGCCTCCAAGTGCAGAGGTTTGTAGAATAGCAAAAAGTTTCCCTTAAGTGGATCACCTAAGGTTTATCGAACTCAGGGAGGAAGTGGTTAAAGGTATCCCTTTTAAGCAACCCTGCAATCACGATACAAGAAGTCTTTTGTGTCCCCAACACACCCAATACACTTGTCAAGTGTATAGGTGCACTAGTTCGGCGAAGACATAGTGAAATACAAGTAATATGGATGATTATAAGTGCTAATTGCAATCTAAAATAAGAGTGGCAGCAAGCAAACATATAACATGACTGATTGCAAACGGTGTTTCAATGCTTAGAAACAAGGCCTAGGTATCATACTTTCACTAGTGGACCCTCTCATATAAATAACTTATCTTCATTATGCTACCCTGAACTACTCTCTGGTTGGACGATGTAGGGCTATAACAGCACACCTTAAAGTTCGCATTCCCCATCTAGATAACCCCTCACTGTCACCTTGAGCGCTAGATGGTTCCAACAAACACCACAATCTCATAGAGACATCCAACTCAAATTATACTCATGATAAGTATTTATGTAACCTTAGCCTAAGTGCCACACGGTATGCACACTGTCAACTTCACATACGTGGGGATAAGTAGAGATTAATTAAAGCACTTGAGTAGCAGAATAGATCTACTTATTCCACTAGATTACAAAGCTCATGATCTAAATAAGATCACGCATAGAGAGAGATGAACACATAGCTACAGGTAGAGCCCTTAGCCTCGAGAGAGAACTACTCCCTCCTCATCATGGGAGTCAGCAACGGTGATGGAGATGGCGGTGGAGTTGATGGAGATAGCTCCGGGGGCACTTCCCTGTCCCGGCAGGGTGCCGGAACAGAGACTTCTGACCCTCGAATCTCCTCTTCGGTGGTGACAGCGCTACGGAACTTTTCATGGAATTGTGATCCTCTATCTAGGTTTTTCATCTCGGGGGAAATATATAGGCGAAAGGGTAAGGTCGGTGGAGGCCCGAGGGTCCCACACCACTTGGTGGCACGCCTGGGGGTACCCGCGCCACCATAGGGTGTGGCCGCCTCAGTGCCCTCCTCCGTCTCTGCTTTGGACTCCGTCTTGTGTCGGGAAAAATTGGAACTTCGGCTTTTGTTTCGTCCAATTCCGAGAATATTTCCTTACTAGCTTTTCTGAAACCAAAAACAGGAGAAAACAGGCAACTGATACTGCGGCATCTTTTCAATAGGTTAGCTCCAGAAAAATGTATAAAAGTGCCTCAAAGTGTAGACAAAATATAAGATAGTTGATACAAAACAAGCATGGAGCATCAAAAATTATAGATACGTTTACGACGTATCAATCATCATGATCTCCCTCTCTCCGGCAAAACAATCACCTGTTTCTTCTTCTCGATGATGACAAGCTTCGTCTCCAAAGTCTTGGCCGCTATCACCTCCTTGGGCCTCATCATTTGCTCAAACTCGTCCCTCAATAATGTCGCCTCCCCCTCGAGCTTGAGCCTCTCTTTGGCCTTCTTGTTTTCCTCCGACTTGTCATTGTTCCGGCCCGCTTTCTCGTCCTCGGTATCATCGAGTGCAACCATTGCAGCTTTCTTGGGTGCTACTTCTGCATCCCTCATTTGCCACTTGGGGAGGTGTTGAAGCACATCAAAGCAATGACGCATGGTGAAGCTCTTGCCCTTGTTGTCGGCCATGTCTCTGTACCTCGCATCGGCAATGTGGTCCTATATTTGGAAAACCAAATACAAATCATCAATATGTGGTCACCAAACGAAACTAAAATTGTACAAACATAATATGCGAGAAAATTCACTCACATATTCGTCCACAGTTGCGCCGCTAGGAGGATTCGACACCACTTGATCCACTGCTACCGCCCACCGGCTGCATGCCGGTTTGATCGCGTCCCAAACGTCCTTGGAGGGATCAGTACGTACGATCGACATGATGGCGAACGCGCGGCATCAGTTTATGGAATTTGTCCTTGATGCGTTGCTAGTACCGCTTCCCGATTTGATCTGTACCGGAGACTACGTCCATCCCCACGGCAGCCCAAGCTCGGCACAAGGTCGCGTCTTCTATTTCCGTGTAGTTGTTCGCCCGTCTCTTCGTCCTCTTTCCATCGGCCTCGACCTCGACCACACCCTCGTCCCCTTCATATTCTTCCCCTTCATCTGCGTCGTCCTCATCTCCGCCCATCCCAGCGTCGAACGGAGCGAGTGGGGTAATGTTTACCTCGTCCAACATCTCCATGTACGAGGTGTTGTCGTTCCTAACAGTACGCAGCCTCAATATCTACTCGTAATGAAAACCGAGGAAGAGTTCTAATTTGTACCTTGTTGACCCATCGTCGAGCACGTCCTGGGTGACGTTCGTGGTGGCTTCCGGTGGCGGCGGCGGCATTGGCAGGGATGGGAACGGAGGCGGGGTGCCACGGCCCGTCATCGCCTTCAATTTTGTCCTCTTCGGCGCCGAATTCTTCGGTCTGGCGCGGGATGCCTTCAGCTTCGATGGGACCGTCGGAACATCAGCGCTGGCCGCCGCGGCACCGGCTTGCGGGACCACATGCGTTCTCGCACGCCTCTGTTTGACCACGCTCGTCGACGGGACCATGGTAGCGATGTCGGCGGGGGTTGCGACGGTCGCTGTGGTGGTTGGTGTAATGGCGGAAGCTCCGGCGACCACATGAGAGGGTGGCGGGGCATGCACGCTATCAACGGCGGCTGGCTGGGTCGATTCGAGACTCATGGTGGCGAGATCGGAGGACGGCGGTGCAGAGGACGGAGAGGGCGCGCAGATCGGCGGCGGCGGCGGCGGTTGGGAGGAGGTGAAACTTCCCTCACGCTCAAACTAGGGATTGTGTTTGGGCTGTGTTCGGTTCGCTCCTTCGGCCCCTACAAATACAGGCCGAATAGGGGCTTCGGTCTCGGCCCGAAATTTTTATTTCAGTTTCGTCTACTATACGGTATCTGATCTGCGCCGATTTACGAACCGAACCCTTAAAATTGCGGTTATTTTTCGGTTTTGGCCTGTTTACGGGCTCTCCTAGAGATGCTCTAACCATTCCGAAGAAAATAATTATTGTTCGGGTGCAATGCTGCAAAATCTCACGCCCTTTTGACATGTCCAGAAGTAGGTCCGCAGGCATCGTCCCATCTGCAGCGGGCTGTAGCATGTCCCAGCCAGCTTGTGAATTGTGATCGTTAAAATAGGTATATATATGGCGTGTTATTTACCGTCATATACATGTATTTGTAACATGTATATGTTATGATATATAATGAGAACCTGAGATGAGGCATCGACCCACCAAACCCTAAATTGCTTTAGATGATGTGGCTTAACGTGGTGGCTCTATTAGACATCCTTATATTGCTTTTCTATACAACTAGCATGGTTGTGAGGGAATGATTTTTGATACATTCAAAGTGAACTGAGATTAATTTACATTTGAGTGAATAATCACATTAAGCTATAGGAATTAATATGGTCCGGAGGCCACCGTAAATTTATTTAGCCGCACTTGATGATCTACTTTTTTGAAAATACAATAAAAATAGCCTACACTAAATTAATAGTCATATATTTTACTTTGGAAGCATTAAAGGTTTATCCCATTTTACCATATTATGAATTTATTACATAATTTATAGGACACCGATTTATACAATATGGTAGATTAATGTAGATAATATTAATTATTTTTTATAAGAATAAGAAATACATGTGAAGAGGCGCAGCCATGTGGCTAGAGGGCTTAATCTAAAAAAAATAGATAATCCGAGATAAAACTATCTTTGTCGGATTTTCAAAATTCTCTATCCTAAATCAAAATCTGTTGTATATATAGTCAATCGATGTTAAACTGCTGGTTCCCCTATGTTAAGGTGTATTAGTATTGGTCTAGGAGTCTATATTAGTATTGGTCTAGGAGTCCGTATTTGTCTAGATTTATCTTCTTATACCTCAAATCAGATGTACTATATATTGTGGCCTTTGGTCCCCAGATAATACAAGTTGCACAAGTTGCTTATTCCTAATATGGTATCAGAGCGTGTCGCTCCTTGGCCTACGTTTTAGCCACCGCTTCCGCCGCGCCGCCCCCGGCGAGATCGATCTCCATGATCTCTGTCAGGGGCATCGCATCTCGTAGCTAGTAGCCGTAAGCCTTTTTTTTCTCCCTCGCTGTCGTCCGCCGCCTCTCTCCGGCCGCCCGGCCGCCTGTCCGTCCAGTCACGTGCGTGCTTGCCTTCCGGCTCGCAGAAACGGTCGCGTGCGTGCTTGGTTTCTTCCGTTGATCAGTTCCAGATCGTGCTTGGTTTCCTGCTGATTGGTTCCCAAATCAAGATTGATTTTGCCTTCCGGCTCGGTGTTTCCTGCTGCTTGGTTCTCAGATTGAGATTGATCCACAGTTGATCGGTTGTTGAAAAAAAAAGGAAAAGGAAAATGTCTGCTCCGTCGTTTCTCGGTGGTGATTCTTCCGTTGCTCCCGTCTTGTACCTGGTCTGTCCCTCGTTCCTTGGTGCATGTTCGCCGCCTTCGTCTCCGTCGCCTTATTACTCTTCGCCGACTCTGCCTATGTCGGCTTGCCGCTCTTCATCGACTTTTGCGGCCTTTTCACGCGGTTATGGCCGTCTTTCATCGACTCTGTCTACGTCGGCTCACCGCTCTTCATCGAACTTCGTGGCCTCTTCACGTGGGTATGGCCGCCCTTTACCGACTCCGTCTACGTCGGCTCGCCGCTCTTCGTCGACTTTTGTGGCCCCTTCATGGGGTTATGACCGCCTTTAGCCGACTTTGTCTTTGTCGGCGCACCGCTCTACGTCGACACTCGCGGTTTCTTCACGCGGCTATGACCGCCTTTCGTCCACTTTGTCTTTGTTGGCACGCCTCTCTACTTCGACTCTCGCGGCTTCTTCATGCGGTTATGACCGCCTTTCGCCGACTTTGTCTTTGTTGGCACGCCGCTCTACTTCGACTTCTGCGTCTTCTATTCTTTCTGCTCTTCGCTCTCTTATTTCTCTTGTCCGTGTTATCACGGCTGATGATACCTCTCTTCCTGTTTCCAGTCGAGGCACCCTCTCTACTTCCTCTTTCTCTTTTTCCTGATACATCTCTCGCTGTCTCTACTCCTCCACCTTCTCCTTCTGATGCGTCTCCTTTGTTTTTGGCGCCATCCTCTCCTCCGTCTAGTTCCTCTAGTTCTTCTCTCCGGCCGCCGCCGCTCTCTCTTCCTCACTCTTCGGTGCTATTCTTCTGACCGCCTCTTGGTCTGTGTCGATCTCTTCTTCGATCGACTGTGGCTTGACTCTATAGGTTTTGAAGACTATTCATGCTATGGCGACACTTTGAAGACGCGGATTTTGGATTATCATTTTTTGTTTTGTTTTGTTTTCACTTCTTCAAATGCAATGCTATTGCATACGCTTTGCATTTGAGGGGGGGTGTTAAGGTGTATTAGTATTGGTCTAGGAGTCTGTATTAGTATTGGTCTAGGAGTCCGTATTTGTCTAGATTTATCTTCTTGTACCTCAAATCAGATGTACTATATATTGTGGCCTTTGGTCCCCAGATAATACAAGTTGCACAAGTTGCTTATTCCTAATACCCTAATCTTGAAGGAATCAAGACCGAACATATGGCAATTTAGATATCCAATTTGTTGGGTTTGTATCTTCTTCTTACGACATACCTGCAGTGGTTGAGATGGTCTTCAACAAAATATGGTTCCTCTAACCCATGAGTGTCCCAAGTTGGTAGTCATGGTTTTTCATATGGGACCGGAGGTTTTTTTACGAACGATATAATGGTTTTGTTTTCCTGGTTGTGTTAGTCCGGACTTCAACGGACGTATTAGTCGAGGACTCAACTTGCTGTTTCCTTTCTAATGACCATGTTTGACACAAACCCAAACAGGCCTTTTGAACATATGTCGTGTGTCAAAAAGGCTACGTGAAAGATAACGACTTCAAACATATCTTTTGTATCAAAACGTTACATGATAAATAACCTTTTACTAAATCCTACCCATAAACTTTAGATCTAACCGTCAAGGTAATTTGGATAATGTGGATTAATGTAGCGCCTCTATTACTACCTCTTATATTGCTTTTGTATATAGTATATAATAGATAGATAGATTTGATGACACTTCGGGATGAAACTGAGTAATGATTGAAAACCCGGATGGAGGAGACTTTGTGGACCGATGGCTGCAGGCTTCAGCATCTACCCCCGAGCGATGCGCAAGAGGACAACCTCGTTGACCATGCTAACGGCTTGGTGGATAAGCAGTGCAACACGGTCGTTTTCGACAATGCGTCACCTACCTTGAGCAGCCTTCTCGGCACGATTTGATTAGAGGCTCGTTCCTGGGCCGCCGTTGGAGTGCTTGGCCTTCGGGCCTTGATCCCCGTGGACTTGTAGTCTAGTGGGTTGAGTCGTTGCGGTGTTAGCTCTTGCGCTTGTGTATACTTTGTACAAAACTCTCTTTTTCTATCAATAAATTCGTGAAAAGTTGTGGCGGTGTCCCATGTGATTGACACATTAGGGTCATACACTTAACAAAAATGACTTCATATCATAGGCCGCACATCAAAGGCATCTTCTTGAAGGTTATGATAGTTTCATCTGCTAGATGGCTCGGCTAGCTGATATCTGTCGCGATTGCCAAATGTGTGCGAACAATGTGTAAACAACTGGTACTAATTTCTTCATGCATGGATTGAACAAGATGCAAGGATAGGGTGTACGGAAGATCAATGAAGAAGAGATTTGTTGGTCATGGATAGGGGTGTAGGGTTTATACCCTAGGGCTTGTTGCGACACAAAACAAAACTATGTGCCATGTCGTGTTCACGAAATTGAATAAAACTTTGTTTTTTCACGAAATTGAATAATGCTTGAAAACTTGACTTAGATGTGGCGGATGTCCCATGTAGTTGCAACATTGAGGTGAGCACTTTACAATTATGTCTTGCATCAGAGGGTTGGAGGCGATGGAACCTCCAATAGATTTTCAAAGTTATAGAAGAGATGGATCAGGGAAGGGAAATTCATGTTAGCGTAGTGGACCAGGATTATAGCATATGTCAGCTTAGTCAACGGTGAGCGGATGTGGGTACGTAGTGGGAGGAAGAGAAAATGCATCTGCTTATTACTCGGGTGCTGGTGGAACACGATAGGCAAGATACCGAGCACATTTGTAAATATCATGTTTGTCGCAATGCATGGGCATTAACCTAGTAATTGTAGATGTAATGTTATTCCTTCCATAAGAATAATTGGACGGTTGAAATTGGTAGGAAATAAAGGTTTGGTACTTGCTCTCAGATTACGTTTTTTGTAACTACTCCTTTGCATAACAATTCAAGGGAAATGCCTTTATTGAACCCAACTTATTTTAATAATCTACGGTACTTATTCATTTCGGATCACACAAAAATATGGACAAACTCATAGTGTGTAATTTGATCACCACATCCATGATAGAAATGTAGAACATATTATAAACACCACAAGTAATAAAACGAAGAACGAAAAAACCACGAAGTGGGATAGAAGATTTAACGTGAAAAACATTTTCAACGCTAGAGTAAAAACCACGGACGCCAGCCAACAAAACTTCACTATATTGTGAGTATTTACACAACACCGGGGATTGTCAGATGTGATTTATACCAACCGGCGACTCACAAGAGGTATATATAATGGTGGAAACTTAGGTCATCAACGATCCCTTGCTACCGGCGATGGGTCTCGCTTCGCTCCGTCGTTAGCCTTCTTATTGAATTTGCATCATAATATAACACCAGATTTGTATAAATCTTTGTCTCTGTGTGCTACCATCCTGATCTCCGAGCGTGACCCCCCGAATATAAATCTACCGTTCTAAAATATCTCGATACAAAGGGAAGTAGAAGTAGTATCGCCAGTCACTATGCTATACAAGATGTACACCATAAGGTCCTCGCACCAACACCTTCCACAAACTTAGCACACCATAAGAACCACGTAATCTTGTGTACACTGTGATCCTATACGATGAGTAATCATTTTTCCCAATTAGATGAAACTTGTATGGTTGAGAAACTGAGATGTGTTTGCAATAATACCAATAGTACCTGAGCCTATGATGCAACAATTATACGGTTCAAATAGTTAGAAGACAAGAAAATACCACATGTGCTTGAATTGAAGAAGCATGAAGCCATGTGACTCGATAAATGCAGCGAAACACCCCACACCAATCATGCCGGTATATAAAAACTTGTCCCTTCCTAGAATCTGACTATACCTGTATTGATAAATATATATGTACATATATTAGATGGTATAGACTGTGCATGATGAATATGTATGTGTTTTGTGGGCTTGCAAGGCACCGGAATTGCATTTCGGAAAGATGTCCCTTGCATGCATGCATTTTTTCTCTTCGTCGTCTTATGCACGAGAAAAATGTGAATAGTATCTAGATTAGTGACGCACATGATATGAACCTGGATCAAACTGATGTCAAGGGACCCGGATATGCTTTTGGTGTCCATGGCACCCTACACCATTGGGAGAACCACATTCTTACATTGATGCTACTGATGCATGTGTTGAGGCTGTAGCATTTAGATACATAGTTCTACTCATGTATTCCTGAGTAAAACCGCTCTCTTGCATAGGATTATGTACATTTGTGTTGTAACTCTGGCTCCTATTTAATCTGGATAACGATATAATAGAATAGTTTTCCAGTCACAATTATTTTTTTGACAAAGAGCATATCACTAGTAGAAAAAGAGTCTTTCGTCAACCCGTTAGTCCCGGTTGTGGTTGGACCCGGGACTAAAACTCACATTAGTCCCGGTTCCAACGAAACAACCTTTAGTCCTGAGTCAAACGGGACCTTTTCTCCCGGTTGGTGTCTCCATGTATCTTTTGTCCCGGAATTGCGACAGGCTGCGACCGGTGCCGACCCCTTTAGTCCCGATTCGTATCACCAACCGGGACTAAAGAAAATGGGAAAAAAATCAAATGGCCATAACTTTTGCATACTATATAAAAAAAATACGTACAGCCTATCAAAACATGCAGAAAAAAATTTCCTCTTCGATTTCAATAGCCTTATGCCGTTTTGGATTCTTTTAGATTCTTAAAATTTGAAAAGAAAAAAAAGTTATTTCAAAAATTAATTTTTTTTAATTATTTTTTATGTCATATTTGAATTCCTCATATTTTTCTGATAATAATGGATATATTATTTGTGAAATTTCGATTTACAGATTTGAAGATATTATTTATGTCATATTAAATGAATAAATGGCAAAAAATGAATAAAATATTAATTTCGAATTTTTCATTGGAATAAAATATTATTATTACTTATTTATTATTGTTTACTTAAATAGTTATTCGTAATTTCGAAAAATAAAGACGGTTGACATATTGATATGACCTAATAGGATTGATATACTAGTCTTAACAACAAGGTATAAGAGTTCTTCACGTGAGGTGGGAGAGTTGGAATGGGAAAGTTAAGCGTGCTGGGGATGGAGTAGTGCTAGGATGGGTGACCGACCGGAAAGTTTGACTATAAGTGTAATTTGATCTAAGATTAATTATAGTTAGTGTGAAAAATGAGAGATGTGAGAGATTAGTGAGTTAGATAATTCAACTGTTCAAAAAAAAATATTTTTTTAAAAAAAAACCCTTTAGTCCCGGTTCATATTACAAACCAGGACTAAAGGTCGAGCGTCCCGTGAGGGCCTTTTGTCCTGGTTTGTAGCGAGTTAGATAATTCAAATGTTCAAGAAAAATTTAAAAAAAATTCAAAAAAAAAACCCCTTTAGTCCCGGTTCATATTACAAACCAGGACTAAAGGTCGAGCGTCCCGTGAGGGCCTTTTGTCCTGGTTTGTGGCCGAACCAGGACTAAAGGGGAGGCCTTTAGTCCCGCCTTTCTAGTCCCGGTTCCAAAACCGGGACTAAAGCCCCTTACGGGCCGGGACTAAAGGTCCGTTCTCCACTAGTGTATATTAGTATCATGAAGAAAGCAATTACACCTAGGTTCTGTAACAACACATTGCTCTAGCTGTCTTACGGATGCACATAGCCCAAAAAAGAAGTTAAGAATTACAATAAAAGAAAAGTCCCGCTACGGCGATCTATTTCTTGTAGCGGCAGTACTAACAAAACCAAGACAGTAGCAAAAGTCCAGCTCCTCCAAAAGCGATGTCTCCAAGAAGGAAACCGTGCACAAGCTCCATCGTCATCCAATCATAGTTCTTAGGTTTTCACCCTAGAGGAAGCTCACAAAAAACATTGCCCTCAAAAAGGCTATTATCAGGCACATCCAATTAAGGCCAGACCTTGGATTTTCATCTTCAAAGGTATATTTTGAACTTCTCATGTGTTGTTACCCCAACTTATGATGCCCCTGCTCCAAGTCATGAATCACCAAGCCAATTCCCAGTCACCACAAAGAATCGAGTCACGATTGCTAGTTCTCGGATCTCGGCTTTCATGTGATTCTCCACCAGCTGACTTCACCCAGAAATGAGAAAGCATAACCCATCATGGTAACAGCCAGTAGAGCTTCGCAGTGCTCACTCTGAATCCAAACAGTGAGAAAAAATATGGGTGTGCACGACCCATTCTTAGGACATCTCCAATGGGTTGACCCATTTCGTACACGAGATATGTCTGAATCTGTTCGTTTGGATCTACCAGCGGATACGAAAACATGCATTTTGGCCTCTGTCCGTTTGGGTCAGGGTGCCCCCAAAGGCCCATTTTTCCGCACGGAATAGAAAACACTAAAAAACCAAAATAAAATGAAAACTTAGATATATTACATGATAGTTATCATTTACATACTAGAAAATTAAAATTAAAACATAACTAAAAATAAACCCTAGCTACGGCTAGGTATCTGGCGGCCAGCACAGCGGCCGGCACGGCGGTGGTGGCAAAGTCGTCGCGGCGCCTAGTCATCAGGCTCGTTAGAGAGGTTGATGAACACCGGCGGCAACCATGGCCCTAGAAAATAGTACGGCGGTGTTGGCGGCTGCTTGTGCTCTAGTGCTGGCGGCGTCATGGGCACGAGTGGGGCGCGCGGTGGTCACGATTATTAGAGATGTACCCTCGCTTTTATTCGACATACGATCGAAGCAACATATGTACATGGACATATGATTGGATCATGGATGCCGATGGGGCCACTGGCTAATCATTCCGGAGGAATCCGACGTACCAGACGGTCACCGTCGGTGCTGCCGGGCTCGACGTTTACACCAAATTGACGGCGGCAGCCGGGATGCATGTGCCGGCGCACAGAGCTTTCTTGATCTGGATCGGAGGCAGGCAGGCGCGCGGGCAGCGCCGGTGTGGTCCACCGCCGCACGTCCCGATCATGAGCGTAGGAGACGCCGCGCGTACGATCGAACCAACGGTTTCTCCAATGCAGAAGGAAGAGCTAGCCCTGGGTCCGGCCGGAGTCCTGTGCATGCCGGCAGCTAGCTGGCTAGCTGTTGTTTCGTGGTGGTTTTTCGGCGCTTGGGTCAAGGCCCTGCATCATCTCGCGAACCGAACAAATCAGGCACCTACACAGATCAGATTACTAGACGGAAAGGATTAATGAAGCCATTTTTTTATTAGGATCCTAGCTAGTTTAGCGGAGCGGTTGCTGTAACTCTCAAACTCTCTCTCTCCCCCTCCCTCCAAACATGATCTGCTGGTGGGCCATGAAATACATGAGAATGTTCTTCCTCCAACCACTAGCTCGGCCCTCTCTAACATGTTCTGTCTGATTCCCCCGAAAAATAATTTCTCTGCCTGAGTAATATGCAGCTCTAGTTCAGCCACGGTCATTAGAGCAACTTCAACTGAGGCCGATAAAATTTGGCACCGTAAAATGCGTATGTAGCACATGCGATCCGGATTTCACACGCCGCGCGAATCTCCTCCGGCGGCAGAGGCGCTAAACGTACGCGCTAAATTTATAGCCAAAACCTCTCCAACAATAGCGCTAAATTAGAGCGCACAAACACCTTTTCTCTGGATATGTCTACCAAACAAGATCAAATACATCTGGAAAAAAAAAGGTAAAATCAGTTCAGCTAGCTTGCTACATGCGCCGTGGTGTGCTAGCTGAATCGATGTCTGCTAGCTGCGCCGTGGTGTGCTAGCTGAAAAGAGAAAATCCACGCATCCGTGGTGTGCTAGCTAGCTACATGCGCGGTGGTGTGCAAGCTAGCTCTCTGTCTTGGCCGCCGCTCGCGCGTGTCAGGAGGAACGGAGCAGTGGGCGCGGCCAGTGGCCAGCGGTAGATATTCAGTACAGGATAGCCTAATTTGGCGCACGCTGGACGCGGGTTATTTTAGAACCTACGTCGGAGTTGCTCTTACGTTTTCAGTTTCATAAGTTTGAATAGGAGAAAGAACACCCGAAGCACACCTCTCTGGTTATTGGAAAACGGTATCACCGGATTGGATTACTATAATGATAAACAGGGCCTCCTTTATTTTGTACTTTGTTGCAACTACTCCCTCCGTTTGGAAATATAAGGCATTTTAGTTTTGTGAAATGAATGTGTATAGATATTTTTTAATGTATCATTCCGGACCTCTACGAACCTATACACTAAAAGACGTCTAGATACATTTGATTCAAAAACTAAAACGGCTTATATTTCTGAACAGAGGGAGTAGCAACCAATGTGTCCCTGGTACTTTGCTCTAGATAACCGCAGCCGCTACATACAATACAAGTATACAGCATACACACATGTGTATACCATCAATATGATGGCATTGCAAAACTGTCTCGGCAGGGAGAAGCAGACAAGCCCTGGCGGACCGGTCTGGCAAAAAAAAAAAACATGTTCTCACGACTGGGCGCCCCCGCGCCGGCGTTTGGTCGTGCCGCCGACCGTTCCTACTCCGGAAACTCCCCCACCTCCTCTCCACCGCCGTCATCGGCGTTTGTCGGCGGGCAAGGCTCGGGAGGTGGCGGCGGCCTCCTGCACATCCCCTTCTGGAGGCGGCATCGCGTGGGATGGCTTAGCTCGGGGTGGTGCTCCCTGGCTCCGGTGGCGGTCCGGCGTGGTTCTGTGCTGCTGCTTGGATGGCTGGCGTCGCGGCGGAGCCGCCAGTTGGTGGCGGATGGTGGCTGGTCCAAGCTGGCCACCGGCCGGTGATGCCATGCAAGCCTAGATCTATGCTCTTTGGGCCCGATCTGGGTCAGTACGGACCGGGCTTGCCGGCGCTGCCTCCGGCTAGACTACGAATGGTTTATGACATGGGTGGTGACGACGACACTGCCCCCGCTGCAGCACGGCGGCGGGAGCTTCACGGGCCTGTCTGGGTCCGGTCGGTCTCTCTGGTGTTGAGCAAAAGGGTAGCGGCAGCGGTGGTCTACGTGTGGCAATGTGATGGCGGGAACTTTACGAGCCCTTCTAGGGCCCGGCCAGGCCTGCCCGGCATGGTGTGTCCATGCGGTCGCGTCCGGTCCGCACTCCTATAGGCAGTGCATGACATCCTCCAAATGGCCCTGTTGCTACCGCCTTCCGGCTCCAATGGCATGGTCTGCTCTTGTCGATGTGTTCAGTCGGCTACCGTCTATCGCGGTGGAGGTTGTTCCCTCCCGAGTGGTTGACGTACTGCTGCCCCTTATCTTTGACTGTCTCTTCTTAGGCCGATCGGCCTCGCAACGTTTTTCATGGTGAGATGACGTTGGTGACTTCAAGATCATGGTGGTGTATGTTGGTGGGTGGCATGATTTGCAGAGCGCTGCGGATTGTACGAATATGTGATTTTTGGGGGGTCGGGAGAAATCCCTGTCGTCTTCGCACCGACGCGGTGACTCTTGCGAGTGTCGTCGTTCCTTACTGAAGGGTGTCGGGTGTACCTCTTTCCCACTTGTCGTAACGTACCGGGGGAAACCATGGTACCTGTCCGGGCAGTAGCATCGTCGCTGCTTTCCTTCATGGAGGTGTTGCTTGGTACGCGGCGATTCGGAGTGCTTGTATCGTGGTGGGAATTCTCCGGAGGGCGCAGCGGTGGCAAGTCATCTACGGTTTCATTAATCCACCGATGTCGTCTTTGTTTTCTCTTATTTTCTTCTCTCTTTTGTCGTTTAGGCTTGAATATGCTATTTTGCCCCAACAGTGTTCTCAAAACTATACCATGTGGTTTCTATATTAATATAGCGGCCCGAAAGCTTGATTCGAGCAAAAGCTGTCTCCACTCAGATGCTAACCATAACCCCATCCACAGGTAGGTAGATGACAGGATAAGAGCAAGGGCAATAGTGGAGTCAGCTGCCGGCTATAAGGCATGTACATGTCATCTATAGTCAATCTAATAGCCAACATATACAATAGGTAGAGATAAAAATATACTACTTTATTAGTACGTGGCCTAGGAGCACGTGCTGCAGCTGGCTCTTAACTAAGAGCAAGTATAATAGATCCTAGTCAGCTGGCTATAGTATACTCCACCTTAGCAAAATCCTATGTGGAGGAGAGATAATAGAAGAGAGAGAATAAAGCGGGCTATACTTTTACAGCCCGGCTGCACACACAAAACAAGGACAAAGAGCATGTATGCAGCCGGTGTGAGGGCTTTTAGCTAACTCTTATTCTTAACTACCAATTATCTGCCTCGTTTAACTTCATGCATTTAATGCTATAGTCAATTTAATAGCAACATACAGCCAATCTATTATATGAGTGGGCTTTTAGGTGACATGGCATTGTCCTGTAGCCGGCAGCTGGCTATTGTTAGCCGTGCTCTAAGAGCCCACTCATTTTTTCTCCCCTCTTCTCTCCTTCCAACTAAACATAAATATACTATTTTAATTCTTATAGTCTGCTGACTGAATCTTATTGTACTTGCTCTACTTTAAAGTTCTGGCTTTGGAGCATCCACTCCATCTAGTGCTGATCTATCATGTGGCGGCCCCGTAAATGGTAGCACCAGTTTTATCTTTGATTATTCTCAGAAAAAAAAAGCTTTACCTCTGATTGTTCACTTGGGCCTCGGGGCCCGCATGGCAGTCACTTTCTGCACCAAGCTAGAAGAAACTTCACGTCCTGCTTGTGCTGGCTAGCTAAAGCTAGAACAACTAGTATAGTGGTGCACAAACAAACATACGGAAAAGCCATCTCGTGTCAAGATGAGATGAAGCATGTCATTCCACGATGGATCAAGAAATGGCACCAAAGGAAATGCCTCATTTTTCGGGGGCACCAGAGGATGGATGGATAGGGATGGGCTGCCAAGTGGACTCGCATCCAATCACTCATTTCGCCCTTTCCTTGTACTCCTACCAATTGAAGTGACTCTTAAAACAAGTTTTCATCGGACACCCTTCATGGAACATGTCATGCGAGTGAGTGAGTGCCACCTCACACTCCTCTAGTAGTGCATCACATGATCTTAAAATGAGATCACTAGACCACATGCTACCGCTGGCAGAGTAGGAGTAGGGACATAGCACTGTCACAGGAGGAGTTATCTCTGGAGGAAGGGAGTAGTATCGTTGTCATCGGATATATCTCCACTCGTAACCCCCAATTTAACCCCGGCGTTAGACCATATGCAGGGTCGTCGGCGCAAAAACCGGCTATAGGGAGGAGCCGGTCTCCAGCCGTGACCCCCAAATCGGCCTCAAATTAGAAATTTGAAATTCGAGCAAGAAAAATAATATGGCGGGTAGAACGGCCAATCGCCGATCGCATAGCCGACAATAAATAGTCTGGGCATTACAAAACAAATTCTCGACAATCACATCGTCGCAAATTCGCTGCAAATCATCATAGTCTAGCGATCAAAAGAAGCCGCGCCGGCATCACAGAGCATAGCGGCGCATCAGACGGCGGCGTCGACATCGACGGCCGGCGGGGGAGTGCCTGTCGCCGGTGCGCTCGCAGGTGCTGGGGTAGTGGATGCCGCAGGTACTGTGCTGGGGTAGTGGATGCCGCAGGTACTTGGGTAGTGGATGCCGGTGGACCTCGGACCTCGTACAGGATCGTGGTGCGCTGGGCCTCCCACCACGCCCGCACGTCGGCGTCCATGTCCCTGGTGTCGACCATGAGGATCGACAGGTCCTCCCTCCTCTTCTTCGCGGCCACATTGACCCTGATCAGCTCAAGCTTGGTGTCCTGCCTCTCGATGACCGACCTCCACCTGACCACGGCAACCTGCTCCATCTTGGCGGCCTGCTCCGCCCTCTAGGCAGCGTATGAGGCGGCATCCGCCATGCAAGCCATGATCGAGCTGTGCAGTTTCTCGATGGCCGGCGCGGCATCCCTCGCCACCTTGGCCTTCTTCTGCCCGATCGGATGGCCTCCCGAGGAAAGAGCTGGCAGCGCGTCGGGGTCGTACATGCCCTTGGCAAGCGCCGTGCGTGTCTCGGTCCACTTGTCGCACATCTCGATCCTGGCGAACACATGGACGAACTTGAACTCAACTTCGTCGTTGTCCTTGTGGTAGGCGGTGATCATGGTGCGCATCTAAAAAAGCAATGCAATGCAGCGAACAAACGACCGTGATCAATGGTCGGCGACCCAACACAAGGCTACGATGGACAGTGGACACGGTGGGTTCACTTACTTGGTCCTCGAAGTTGGTGCCGCTGACATGGACACGGCACACCTCCTCCACGATGCCATGCCACTTGTTGTAAGCATGATGTATCATGTGCCAGCGGTGCGACATGCCAGTGTCATTGCGGTCGTGGTACAAGTCCTTGAAGTAGGGGTCCAAGAGCCGCCGCTCGTCGTACGCCGCCTTGACGTGAAGCCAGTAGGCCTCGGAGCTCTGGTTCGTGCCGGTGAAGGGGTCTATGATGACCGATTTCCAAGCCTCGGCGAGGCACTCATCCTCCCGTGAGCTCCACTTCGGGCCGCGGTCGCCGTTCTTCTTCTTCTTGACCACGGGCACCACCTCAGGCACCGGCGCGGGCGCCTCCTCCTCGTCGTCCTCGACAAGCACGTAGGCATCGTTCTCCCAGGGTTCTTGGCTGTCATCGCAGCCGTCGTAGGCCTCCGCCTCCCCCTGCGTGTAGAACGGTGGCAACCCCCCACCGTTGATCATGTCGATCATGATGGCGTCGGTGCCCAGCGTCATGATGACCCACAAGTATAAGGGGTGTATCGCAGTATTTTCGAGGGAAGTGAAACCCAATTTATGGATTCGACACAAGGGGAGCCAAAGGATATTTATAAGCCTTAACAACTGAGTTGTCAATTCAGATGCACCTGGAAACAATCTTGCTCACAGCAGTTTATCAGTAGCAACAGTTTTATAGTAGGAATAGCAAAGTAACAGTAGTAGTAAAGCAAACACAGTAGTAACAAAAGCAGTAAACAGTGGGATTCGAGTGCGGTAGGCATAGGGATGGATGGACGGGTGTTGCATGGACAAGAAAATTCACATAGCAATCAGAACATAGGGCAATTGCAGATAAATAAGATAAAGCATCCAAGTACTAGACAATCCTAGGCATGTGTTCCATATATAGTCATACGTGCTCGCAATGAGAACTTGCACAACATCTTTTGTCCTGCCAGCCCGTTTGCAGCGGGGCCTCTAGGGAACTACTGGCAATTAAGGTGCTCCTTTTAATAGAGCACCGGAGCAAAGCATTAACACTCCATGAACACATGTGATCCTCACATCAAAGTCTTTCCCTTCCGGCTACCCCGATTTCTGTCACTTCGGGACCATAGGTTCCGGACAACGACGTGTGTACACAACTTGTAGATAAGACCAGAAACAATACTATCATAATGAATCAATAATAAGTTCAGATCTGAAACCATGGCACTCGGGCCCTAGTGACAAGCATTAAGCACAACAAAGTTGCAAAAAAGTCATAAAGCACTAATAAGAGATACTAGGCACTATGCCCTAACAATCTGATGCTATTACATGAACGATCTCATCCAATTCCTACCATCCCCATAGCCTACAGCGGGGGATTACTCACCCATAGATGGGGGAACATGGATAGTCGATGAAGATGATGGTGGAGATCGATGGAGATGGCTCCGGGGGCACTTTCCCATCCCGGCAGGGTGCCGGAACAGAGACTTTCTGTCCCCCGAATCTCCCCGTCGGTGGTGGTGGCGCAGCGGAACTTTTCGTGGAAAAACGTCGAACCCCCCGAAGTTTTTAGGTCAGAAGGCTTCTTATAGGCGAGGAGGGAGACCGAGGGGGTGCCTGGGGCCACCACACCAGGCCCTGGCGTGGCCAGGCCTAGCCCGCACCTAGGGGGTGTGGCCAGCCCCTGGCCCTCCTCCGTCTCGTATTCTGGACCGTGAGTCTTCTGAAAAAATAGGCACTTTGGCTTTTGTCCCGTCCAATTCCGAGAATATTCATTTTCTGACTTTCCTGGAACGAAAAACGGCAGAAAACAGGCAGCTGACACTGTGGCTCTTGTTAATAGGTTAGTCCAAGAAATCATATGAAAAGTACTCCAAAGTGTGGACAAAACACAAGAAAGTGGATAAAACTAAGCATGGAGCATCAAAAATTATAGATACATTTGCAATGTATCAACATCCCCAAGCTTAACTCCTGCTCGTCCTCGAGTAGGTAAGTGATAAAAAGAATAATTTTTGAGGTGACATGCACCATCAAAGACTTGATCAAAGTATTTGTAAAACATTCAAAGCTAGGATCATAGTACTTCAATCATAACATGAAATACAAAGTTCTAGCAATAAGACAAAGAAACTATGATGCAAAATGAAAAGGCACAAACAAAGGATTCATGAATAACAATGATTTGCAAGACGTTTGTTTGTTTCACATAAAGAAAACATAGCATAGTAGCATTCAGCTTGTCCATCATGGAGTAGCAAATATAAATGCATAGGACACCTTCGAAGTTTACAAGAGTGACTAGATACAAATAGTTTAAAACAAGTAATATCAAGGTATGCATCAATCAATAAGTCTTGGGACAATGCACATGGAACTAAGAATGGCCACTATGCTCTCAAGAAAGTGCTCATAGAATGTGTGGAGACTCAATAAGGAAATGAAAAGGTTTTGAATAGTTTGAAAGGCTTCCAAATGCTGAAAGTAAGGTACTCATTAGATTTGAGCTCTCATTGCCCCTATCATAAGCATCTTTAATGTGGTTAAGGTGAAAGTGAGGTCCAATCTGAGTTATATGCTTGACAGACTATAAACTGAAAATCCCAAGTCCCTTGAGTATGAGGGCCGCTCCTCATGCTACTCAACTTTAATTACCGATAAGTTCTTGTCATCGTAAGTATGTGCGTATCATCGAGAACCGCTAACGGGGTACCCCTTGCCTGATGATACAGAAGAATCCCCATATCAAAATGACAAGGCAAGCAGACAATGAGTATCTCAGCAATCTTCTTATTTACCATGGGAAAATGGTGCTTTTTTCTCTCTTTCATCTTTTCATAAAAATCTTTTTTTTCTTTTTCTCAATAGCTATAACTCTTTTTTATAAGAAGAATGCTTCATAGATATCATTATGGTTACGCTGCAGGTTTCCACCATGTCAACATGGATTAGACCAGCGGCCCAAGCGTTTCTCTAACACACATACATAACTTCATGGACTTACAAGCTCCCTTTTTATTTCACACCGACGACATCCGCAAACAAAAGAACAAGGTATCAACTGGGTATATATTTACAAGTGTTGAAAGTGTTCCCCGTGATAGCACGGTTCTGCTAATCCCCAGCCTATAATTTGCAAGCATATAACTTTCATGGAGAGTTCACAATGGTTCAGGTTTATTAAGTGTAGGAAATAAATTATGCCATCAAGTTCGTGAGAGCTTTACTAACTAACTTTCTCATAACAAGCAAATATTTTATTCGGAAGAAAACAAGGCATATTGAGTATGCGCGGAAGTAGAAAATGATGCTAACAGGTAGGTATGGTGGACACTTTGGCAATATTTGGTTTAGGGAGTTGGAAACATGAGTAAAATACTCACTGAAAGTGAAGGCTAGCAATAGTAAGGGAGCGACAAACGAGAGAGCAATAATGGCCATAATCATGCAGAGCGACAAAACGTCATTAATCAAAGCATAAAGTGATACTACAAGTCGAAAATAAAGGCTTATGGTGACTTGGGATAGTCATAACATGGTGTGAGCATGTGTCAAGTCAACCCAAATAAAGCATTAAAGGAGAATACCACTAAATGCTAAAACAACGCATGATTCATCCAAGGCACATTAAGCAATCTCAATTGTTTATAACAAGTCATGCTACAGCAAACAATGCTAAGCATAAAGCCAAAACAATATCAAGCATGGCATGAAAAAGCATAAGCCACAGTCAAAAACAAGCTCTCTTTACCACTCAAGCATGAGCTTTCCTACTCTTTTCCAATCCAAACTAGACTATTTGAACACCAATGCATGAGAGAGGGGGCCCAACCAATTTATTCAGAAAACTAAGCAAACAAAAGCAAATTAAAACCAAAACAAAAACAAAAAAGAAGACGCTCCAAGAACAACACAACTGTGCATGAAACAATAAAAATAAAGTGGTTGGAAGAAACCTGAGATTTTTATTGATGAAGAAGGGGATGCCTTGGGCATCCCCAAGCATTGACGCTTGTACTTCTTGGATATTTCTTGGGGTGACACGCGTGGCATCTCCAAGCTTGAGCTTTAGTCCATCCTTCATCTCATTACTCATTCCTTTCATACACCTGAAATTTTTCCTTCATACAAAACTTCACACAATCTCATTAGCAACATTAGTGCACTTAAGATAAATAAGTCTCAAGGTTCAGTTCTAACACGAAATAAACTTCCATTAGAACACTAGCTACTGTAGCACTTCCCCCAAAAAGCTCAATTCCCCAAAAAAAACTCAAGAAGGAACTAACAAGAAGTAAATGCAGAAAATGGCAGAAATCTGTCAAAACAGACCAGCAGGTAAAGACGAATTTTTTCGAAGTCCTTCTATTGCTCAAATCAAAAAGTGTTGAACTAACGAAAGTTATATAACAACCTGGGGCAGAAGCACAAAACATTACATCTCAATCCGACATACAGAGCTCTCTCAGAAACTTTTACGGTGAAACACAGAAATCTGTTTCGGGACAGCAACTTTCCCAATCATTACTTCTCTCTCATTAGGGGTTACTCTTGGCACAAAAAGCAAGTAAAAAGGATAAGGAGAGGTTATTACAGAGGTAATAACTTCCTAGACTCAACTAAAACTCTTGGGTTATCTACCAACAAGTACTTTTCTTTAATGCCTTTAAGTTAGGCATAAGCAAAAACTGGAATGGATAAAATAGAAGTAAGCGGAGATAATCATGGTAAAAACATTATTTTATTCAATGAAATCCTTTTGTTAACAAGGTTGATCAGGTCTTTTTACCAAAACAATTTCATATGAGACAAAAATTTGTATTCCACTAATGATTATGTTACCTCAACCTTGATAGCAATGGTCCCAATCATAATAGTTTTAAATTTTTCTCTTCGTATGGGACAATATATTTCTCCAACTTGAATGCCCTCAACATGTTCAATTTAATTCAAACCATAAGTTCTTTCAATCTTCTTGTGTTCATTGAAGGTCACCTTCCCTTGATTATAATTAATAACAGCTCCTGCAGTATTTAAGAAAAGGTCTCCCAAGAATAATAGACATAATATCATCTTCAGGCATAAAAGTTTGAGAGGATGCTCTCATAAGGAATACGAGTTGAAGTAAAAGAGAGCATCAAGAAGCAAATTCAAAAAACATTTAAGTCTAACCCACTTCCTATGCATAGGAATCGTGTAAGCAAATAACAAAGTGACAGGCATAGGAAGATAGAACAAGAGTAACTCCAAAACTTTTAGCACATAGAGAGGTGTTTCAATACCATGAAAACTTCTACAAACATATTTTCCTCTCTTATAATAATTTTCAGTAGCCTCATGAAGAAACTCAACAATATATCTATCACATAAAGCATGCTCTTCATGATCTACAAGCACTAGAGCTTTATTATAAACATTTTCAAGAGAAACCTCAGGAACATAACATTCATTCTCCTTTAGTAAGCAAGGGGGACAATCAAATAATGTAAGGGATAAAGAGTTACTCTCATTAGAAGGTAGGCATGGGTAGCTAATCCATTCTTCCTCCTTTTGTTCATCACTCTCCTGCTCTTTTTCATCTAATGAGATTTCAGGTTCATCAATTTCTTCTTCCATAGGATCCTACAAGGCATTAGTCTCTTCCATTTGGGGAGAGCATCTATTAAAATATTCAAGGATATAGCCATTTTCATCCTTGTAATTATCAAAGGAAAATTTAAGTATATCATACACCTCATATTGGAAGGTGAATCATCAATATTTTCAAGCAAACTAGCAAGTTCAAAAGCACCCTTCCAAGCAATAAATTCTTCAATTTGTTCCGCATCATAAAAGTCATAAATTCCTTTAGCATAGGAAGATATGGTATCATTATCACTATACTCACATTGAAAAGGGAGGTGTTTATACCTCTTTCTGCAACAAGACTCATCGCAACAATAAGTAACATTATAAGTAGACCACACGTTCCTAGCAATGGTATACAATCTATAAATTTGTTCCCATAAGTGTTTCCCTTTTTGTGACAAGCGGTGTTCCTTATAATAATATTTTTGATCTTCCGTGAACCCACCTTGCCAATAAGCTTTAGTTTCAAAGAAACCAACCATTGACAACAAGCATGATAAAGCAAGACAATAACAGACCAACGAAAACAACAACTAGAGTAGGAACTAATTTTTTTTGGATTTTTGATAAAGAAACAAGCAAACAAGGAGAAAGATAAACTTAGCTTGAACAATAGAGAATCCAAGTGAACTTGATAAATAAAGCTATGCTCCCGGCAACGGCGCCAGAAAATAGTCTTGATGACCCACAAGTATAGGGGGTGTATCGCAGTATTTTCGAGGGAAGTGAAACCCAATTTATTGATTCGACACAAGGGGAGCCAAAGAATATTTATAAGCCTTAACAACTGAGTTGTCAATTCAGCTGCACCTGGAAACAATCTTGCTCACAGCAGTTTATCAGTAGCAACAGTTTTATAGTAGGAATAGCAAAGTAATAGCAGTAGTAAAGCAAACACAGTAGTAACAAAAGCAGTAAACAGTGGGATTCGAGTGCGGTAGGCATAGGGATGGATGGACGGGCGTTGCATGGACAAGACAATTCACATAGCAATCAGAACATAGGGCAATTGCAGATAAATAAGATAAAGCATCCAAGTACTAGACAATCCTAGGCATGTGTTCCATATATAGTCATACGTGCTCGCAATGAGAACTTGCACAACATCTTTTTTCCTGCCAGCCCGTTTGCAGCGGGGCCTCTAGGGAACTACTGGCAATTAAGGTGCTCATTTTAATAGAGCACCGGAGCAAAGCATTAACACTCAATGAACACATGTGATCCTCACATCAAAGTCTTTCCCTTCCGGCTACCCCGATTTCTGTCACTTCGGGACCATAGGTTCCGGACAACGACGTGTGTACACAACTTGTAGATAAGACCAGAAACAATACTATCATAATGAATCAATAATAAGTCCAGATCTGAAATCATGGCACTCGGGCCCTAGTGACAAGCATTAAGCACAACAAAGTTGCAACAAAGTCATAAAGCACTAATAAGAGATACTAGGCACTATGCCCTAACAATCTGATGCTATTACATGAACGATCTCATCCAATCCCTACCATCCCCATAGCCTACAGCGGGGGATTACTCACACATAGATGAGGGAAACATGGATAGTCGATGAAGATGATGGTGGAGATCGATGGAGATGGCTCCGGGGGCACTTCCCCGTCCCGGCAGGGTGCCGGAACAGAGACTTTCTGTCCCCCGAATCTCCCCGTCGGTGGTGGCGGCGCAGCGGAACTTTTCGTGGAAAAACGTCGAACCCCCCAAAGTTTTTAGGTCAGAAGGCTTCTTATAGGCGAAGAGGGAGACCGAGGGGGTGCATGGGGCCACCACACCAGGCCCTGGCGCGGCCAGGCCTAGCCCGCGCCTGGGGGGTGTGGCCAGCCCATGGCCCTCCTCCGTCTCGTATTCTGGCTACGTGAGTCTTCTGGAAAAATAGGCACTTTGGCTTTTGTCCCGTCCAATTCCGAGAATATTCATTTTCTGACTTTCCTGGAACCAAAAACAGCAGAAAACAGGCAGCTGGCACTGTGGATCTTGTTGATAGGTTAGTCCAAGAAATAATATGAAAATTACTCCAAAGTGTGGACAAAACACAAGAAAGTGGATAAAACTAAGCATGGAGCATCAAAAATTATAGATACATTTGCAATGTATCACGTCATTTCATCGAGCACCCCATGGTTGTCGCCGCTGCTAACAGCGGTGGTGGGCATACCACCGTGGAAGAGGGGGCGGCGGAGAGCAGGAGAGGCAGCCAGATTGGGTGTACCTTGGCTGAAGTCATTGGGGTTGAAGCTGGCGTTGAGGTCGACGGCGCTAAAGGCATTGGGGTTGAAGCTGCCGCCCGCGTCGAGTGGCCCGTACGGCGAGAAGCGAGATAGCTTGGGTGTACCCTGGCTGTCCTGGGGCATCGGGCCAGCCTGGGTTGTTGCCGAAGACGGCGACGGTGACGGTGACGAGCGTGCCATGAGCGCCTTCGCGGCCAGAGCCTCTGAGGCCCGCTTCTTCCTCGTCCTGAGCTCTCTCTGCTAGCGGCTAGCGTTCTCGACATGCCGGCGTTGCAGGTCGAACGCGCACTCCGCGTTCGTCATCCCCTCCGGTCGCTCCTTCTCCGGCTTGCCCCTCTTCTTCACCGGCGGCGCTGCTGCCATCGCGCGTGAAGAGGCGTACTTCTTCGGTGGCATGGCGGCGCGATCTGGTCTGTGTTGGGGAAATGGTGGGAGTGGGAGGCGAGGCGGGAGGGGAGGTGGGACGTAGGGGCTAATTTTGGAGGGAACCAGCGCTAATTTTGGTGGGAAAAGGGAATAATTTCAGCTAGGTCGCCGACAAGGCTGGCTCGCCGAACTTATCCTCGCCCTCCGGCGCCCCCGCTAGCCTCCCTTGGAATTGGGTTTCGACCGGGCCCGCCGGGTAAATCGAGCGCACGCGCCGGCGCCAAATCAAAATTGGGGGCGGCTGGGGCCGAAAATTAGCGTCGGCGGCCCTCAAAGGCCTTTGGGGGGGGGGCTTTGAGGGCCACGAGTGAAGATGCTCTTATGGACACAAACATTCGAAATGTAGATTTTACTCTCTTTTTCGCGCTTTTTTAATAATACATTTTTAATGATTTTGAGATGTATTACACAATTTTGACAATTTACAAAACTAATGCTTTGTCGGCTTCAGCGTGGCCGAATGGTTAAAGCAGCACGGCATAGTTCATACAGCCCCAGCTCCAACCTCCACCGAATCACCACCATTGCCACCACCATTCCTAAAAAAAACCACCAAATCGAGTCCCGAGCTAACCCATCAGTAGATCGGGCTTCCCCTACCTTTCTAGTGGTTTTAGACTGAAGATTTAGTGGTTAATCTGGGCTAAATCGGGCAAATTTGCTGCAGCAAAATGAGAGCTCACATCGGCTGGAGAGAGGAAGCAGCAACGCACGGGGGAAGAAGGAGATGTGCGGGGACGGCTCGAGTGGGGTGGTCCTGGTGGCCTCCTTTCGGCCAGGTCGTCGCAGAATGGGTAATCGTCCAGGGCATCGCCGAATGGGCCACTTGCCAGCGCGGGCCCCGCGACCCCCCGATGGCACCTGCATTCGGTCACCTCCTGGCCGAGTGGATCTGACTCCGCCAAGCCCACGCCGATTATTCTACTCGGCCAGGCCGAAGCCGACAAAGCCCTAGATTTGTAAATTTCTAAATTCGTGCAACACTTCTCAAAATCATTAAAAACGTATTATTTTAAAAATCGCCTTTTTCGCATTATCTCCACAGGTATTTATTAAAACAAAACCACAATCCTCATGCAATGACTTTGCCTCTTGGTGTAGCAGTCCGTAATTAGCACACGATAGTACAAATTCTTTTTTCACGCAAACACACCTGGCTCAGTTTTTAATTTCTCCATCTCCCATTTTTTTTATCTCTTTCTGCTCACCGGAACTACCAAGCCATTTCTTACCTCTACCCAATTATCGATTGGTGTCATCATCATGCATGTATGCATTGCTAGCTCTGCCTTCACTCACATGTGCCAGCAATAATTTTTTTCTTTCGAATTCAAGCCAGCAATAATATGTCCACTGATCCAGTAATGGGGCACCAGTACCAGACCACTAGCTACTCTCTTGTTCCCTTTTGGCCACCACTTTTTTGCAAATCTGCTATGCTGCATGCAGAGGTTATGACTTTCCATAGGATGCAGCCTTCTTTTCTGAGGAAAACAAAATGAAAATAATAATTGCTATGCTGCATACATGGGTGGTGACTTTCCGTATGCTGCAGCCTTTGTTTCTCTGGCTAGACATGGGGTAGGAGTGCACTGTGTGCAGGGCTAGCTAGATCGATGGAGATGGGCTGGCAGGGATGGTGCATTGGGAGGGGAGGGGGAGATGCGTGTGGTCCATGATGTGGCTCATTCATTCTCTTTGGTGCTGTGGCCTGTGGAGATGCTTCTTTCTTGGTCATGGATAATGGCACGGATAAAATTAAACAAGAATGACGGTTTCTTCCTTGGTCTTATTTCTGGAGTACATGGCCAGTTTCGCATTATTTCCTATGAAAATGAGGTGTTTTATGGTACCCTTAAATAAATAAGAACCGCCTATTTTTGATGATCCAAAGGCCCAATATCAGTTCATACTAGTGCTAAAAACATGACTAGTATAATGATACTACTGATCAAAACATGGGCAAAGTGGGTACTATCAGAAAAATCCCCAACGTATTTTTACACGGCCCAACGGAGCCCATCGGTGTTGTCAGTCGAAAAAAATCGCCGCCCATGCCCTCATGGCCGATGCATTACTTTTCTTCCGGTGGTCCTTGTCAACGGCAGTGTGTCCCCGAGCAGTGGCGAAGCTAGAGTGTAGTCATTTGGGTTCAGTTCTTTTGTTCATGGTGTAATCATTCACTAATAGGAAGTGATTGATACTAGATTAATGAAGGATTTAGAAATTTAATTGGGTTCATCTGAACCGAATCGTTGTACAGCAGCTCCGCCATTGTCCCCGAGAAATTCAATCGTCCGCATGGCTGCCCACCTCGGTAGGAGTCACTATTGTCCGGGAAGCCTGTGTTGCTGCTAGACGAACTTTAGTCGCCGTCGATGCATCTTGAGCTAAAGCCTGCTGGTGGCGTTCATGGAAGTTGGACAGAGAATATTGATTCGTGTGTATCAAATCCGTAATTCTAAATGTGTGCAACCGCATGATAGCATGTAGTAATAGTTTTGAATGGAAATTAATAACGAGATTGCTGCCCTGGGATGGAGTCCATCCGGCACAACAAGAAATTTCAGGCGAGCAGCAGAGCTATTATCTTGTTATGTTTTTAAGCGATGTGATATGCTCTATGAGATTGCTCAACAGGTTGCGGCACATTTATTTTCTCTGTTCTCTGTAGTATGAGGAGAAAAACAGAACATCGCTGGAGGAGCGGCCGATGAGAACTGCATGGCGGTGGCAATGGTGAGGGCAAAGAACTCGTACCAGGGTGGGGGACGAAGGGACGAGCTGTCGATCGATTGTTACTGGGCTTATGGGCCTCATCCATAGCTAACGATTAAGATAACGATTGACCTAAAGAATGTCTAAACTGCCCAAAGAATCGAATGTCTAAACTGCCCAAAGAATCGACTAGATTTATACTACTCCATACTTTGGCAGTAGTAAAAGGTACCATAAAAAAAACCATGAAAATTGAAGTGTTCCATGTAAAAGTTATAGTTTCTACTCCTACTTTGATCATGGATCTGGATCTTCTTGAGTACATTTCAACCGAGCCCTCACGAATGAACATAGTACTTTGATCATGGATCTGGATTTTCCTCAAGCCCGTGAACATTTTGGTCTATGCCGGACACGTGTCGTGTACACATCCACACGTATTGACAACTCTCTCGCACTCATCTACCTCTCTACAAAACTCTCTCTGTATATAGCTCACTTGCTCAGGCTTAAGAAATGAACTTCTTTTATGCATGCTAGCTATATGCATCAATGCATGTGCCATCACGTCTGGCTCATTAGGGTCGGATAGGCGGGGAGTAAAGACGAGAAATATACCCATCACGTAGGCTCTCAAGTGGGATCTCACCAAAGTTTCACGTTTAGTTTATTTTCTAAAATCTAATTTAAATATTGAACTAGTACTTATTTAACAAATAAACTAAAAGTAAGATTTAGACGGAATCCCACTCAATACCTTACTATCACGGATTCTACGAATGAGTTCAACCAATTCCCCCATCCATCCACATGCATGCATGGTCTCTACCTATACGCACATACCGTGCATAATATAAATAGCACCACATATAGGCACATATTCGACATGTACGTACGGATTCTACAGCTCCCTTTTTACAGCATTCATCTATCCATATGAGACAGGTGATCTTGCACAGATAAGGAGGCTGCACGCGGCTACCTCTGCACGACACATTTGTACTCATTGCTGTTGAAAATATATTCAATAATCCGTATGATTTAATTCGAATAATAAAATGATAAAACATGATCATACAGACAGTACCAAAACTAATCATGCAAATCAACAAAGTAGATGAACAGATTACATCTAAATAAGATAAACCTATCACATCTACACCAAACGCTAAAATAAAGAACTCTAGCAGAATCTGAAATAGAAAGTTTAATATTACGTACGGTAGAGCAGCGACAGCAGCAGCCGCGGCGGTAGCAGCAGCGTCGTCGCTCATGTTGAGGTTGTCGAAGAGGCCGGTGACGTCCGAAAAGAAGTCGCCGTCCGAGAACTCGTCGTCGGAAGACGTGGTGGATGCCAGTAGTCGCGCGAATGCGCTCCCCAAAAACCTGATCGCCCTTCACCCGTACAGGTTCACAAGAAGGTGGGGTTCCGGAGGCCTACTGTCCCGATCTACGGTGCACGCCGCAAGCCGGGATGGGAAGATGAAGGCGGCGGCGCAATAGACTGAAAGGAGACGCGTATGTAGGTCGTGCCGATTAGGTTAAGTGCAGATGCTTATATAGTGCAGTTCCGATTCACCAACAGTTGGAGCTGCAAATTGTACTGCGCTCACACTCAGAGTCATACTCACAATCACGGCATGCATCACTATATATATCATGGTTCTTGGAAAACAGTATCAACGGATTGAATTACTATACTGATCAACAAACTCTCCTTTCTTTTGTCCTTTGTAGCAACTAGCAACCAATGTGTTCCTGCTATTTTCCTCTAGACAACTACAGCCACTCCCTACAAGTATACAACTCGGAGCATCTCCACTCAGGCGCCCTAAAGGCCCCTCAAAAAGCTATAGAGGTGTTGGCTGCAAAATTGGCACCCAATCACCCCCCCTCCCCCAATTTGGTTTTGGCGCTGGTGCAGCCTAACAAGCTATCCGACGTCCGTAGGCCAAACCCAACCAGAGGGGGGGGGGGCTAGCAGGTGCGCTGGATGGGCGTATTTTGGCGTGAAGGAGGGTAGGGAGAACGCACGTAGATGGTTCGCTCGTCGTGGGCCATCCTTGCAAGCGGCTACAGCTTCGCCGATACATCTTTCTCCTCGCCTGCCTCGCCGTGATTATTGGCCTGAGCTCCGCCGCAGCCTTTACAGCGATAGGCGGCCGTTGGAAGCATGGACATGTCCCATCGTTGGGACACGCGGCGGGGTTAATGCGCCTCCACCGCTTGGCTCCCCTTCCCTCTTTCGCTATTAAAACAGCCTCGTCGGCGCCGTCCCTTCACACAACTCTAGCCTCTCCCGCCCACAATCTTACCGTCGAACTCCTATCCGAATCCCCGCCGCCGATAGAGCATTTTCCAGACGATAGGTCCGCCGTCAACGGCTTCGGGCGGTGGTGCCTACTCGTCCATGAGGCGCAAGCGCTCTGGGACGGCCAGTACCCGTCCCTCTGAACTTTCGAATTCTGAGGGGATCGGTGTTGTGTTAGTGATCGGCCGGTGCCTCCGATGTTGGTTGGCGCAGCCCGATCCACAGCCGTCTTCGAGCACTTATGGATCGTCCTCACGCCGAAGGAGAGGGACGACTCCAGTGTCATCCATATGATGCCATTGCATCTATGCTATGCCTAGAGCCCTAGACATGGCCTGATGTTTCACACGCACAAAAAAGAACACTAGATGGTAATACATCTAATCTTCAAATGGTGTCCACTGCGGGTCAGTTTGATTCAAAGGATTTATCTAGAAATTTTGTAGGATTAAATCATATATAGGAAATTTTCCTATGACAATTGTTTGATTTGTAGGACTAATTCCTATAGGATTTTTTTCCTGAGAATTCTTTTGTACTAGTTGTGGCATCCCGCAAAAACCACTACTAGAAAATCGTTGTGCTTTTGTGCATTACATCATCATGACCGCATACTCATGTCATCATGCCACATTGCATTTGAGCATCGTCATCATCATGCATGTGTTTGTACAAAACTATTTTTGAAAAGCCTGGTTTTGTTTTCTAAACGCCCCGTCTTTATTTCAAATTAAAACCCCGGTCTGTCCGGAATCTTTTGTTTCATCTACAAACGGTTTTCAAATGCCCTGTATTAAACAAATAAAATATTTGTATTATTTTAGGGGGCAGCCGAACCGGGCCAAACCGACCCAGCCGGCCACCCCAGTAAATAAAAAAAACCCAAACCCAACCCAGCCTCTGCCCCAGCCGCAACACACGCATGCAGTTGGCCCCACGTGGCCACCGACCAGCCCCACACCTGCCCAAACTTCCACCCATCGCCACATCACTCCGGCCACTCCCAGGCCGCCACCTCACTCCGCCTGGCCCCACCTCCTTCTCTTTTCCCGCCAGCCACACGCCACCTCACCCCTTCTCTCCCTTTTCCCCTCACCCCACCTACCACCGACCCAACCCTAGCTCCACCCCGCCAACCCCACCCACACGCCTGCTCCCACCTGGCCACACTCCCACGCGGCGGACACGCACCGCACGTGGCTCCTCCCGTCACCCGCCCCCACCCCTGTCCCACCTCTCCTGGCCCACCAGCCACCAACCCGTCTCCATCCCCGCGCCTTCCTCTCTCCTCCCTCCCGCATTGCGTGCCGCGCCGTCTCTTCCACCTCGTCGTCGCCGGACCCGGACCCCGCGGTCCGTGCTGCCTCCTCGACCGCCCTGTCGCCTTCTGCCTCCCCGACCACGCGGCGCAATGGCCTCCCTCTCCTCGTGCGGCCGCCCGAGCTCCCGCACCCTACCTACACCGCGGTCGCCTCCCACCTTCCCGAGCTCGCATGTCCCCGCGACCCTGGCCTCGCCAGCCTCCACTCCGCCACGCCCCTTCGGCTACCCCTGGCACAAGCTCCGCCGCGAGCCCCCTCCATCCCAGTGGGGATAGCTGCCGCCGCCTGGTCCCCATCGGCCCCGCTTCCCGGCCGTCGCCGCCACCAGGCCAGTCGCCTGTGCCTCCGCCTTCGTCGAGCCGCGGTTGTGTCCCTGCACCAGCCAACCCTTGTGCCGCCTCTCTGGTCTTTGGTCGTGTCGCCAGTGCACGCCGCCGTTGTGGCCGTCTCTGCCCGAGCCTCTCCTCCCCGTGCACCCTCCGCCACCGTCGCCAGCAAGCCCGGCCCTAGAGCGTGCTTCCCGGCCCACGCTCAAGCTCGCCAGGGTCTCTCGTCATATCGCCTCAGACCTGAGCGCCCCGGCCCCCACTCGTTGTCATGCTCCCGTTGAAGCCAGAGATGAATGCAACTCCCGGGCACAGGGACGCCCCCTTGCACGTCTTCGCCCCACGGCGCGCACGCCCTTGGCTATCCGGTGCTTCTTCACAGTGGCAACATCTTCCGAAGGGATGTTGTCACGTACTATTGTGTGCCCGGGAAGCCCAACCAGCAACGAGATCGTCATGGCCCGAACAGATGAACCACCGACGCCCATTCAAGGTCGTCACCGACAATCGAAGCCGCGGAACCGACAAGTTCGCCTACCCGGACACCGTGCGACAAGATCTTCTCGGACCCAATGACCGCCAAGATCGCCACTGGAACGCCAAGTTCTTCATCCCGAACGCCAAGATCGACCCGATACGCGAACCCGACAAGATCTTCGCGACGATAAGATCTACTTCACGGGCACCGAGCGTCAAGATCGCCTTCACGGAAAACCGCAAGACCTCCTTCCCGGGATTCGAAGACCGAACCCTCGGCACGCCAAGATCTTCTCCTCGGAACGCCATGATCTCCTTCACAGATCCGAAGACCCTGAACCCTAGAGTCCAAACCTCGCTTCCCGTCGAACCCTGTCGAACCCCGAACCCTCGAAACACCAAGATCGCCGATACCCCAATGTGTGAACCTTTTCCCGAGCCCCCATTTTATAAATGCTATATATAAAACTGTGGCATAATAAATTGTTCATACATGCATACATGTCTGTGGTTTGGGGGCATTATGTCGATTCACCTCATAATTAAATATGGAGTCTATATGTGGGATATCTTTGTCTTATTCCAGACTCCATTTAAATTGGTTTAGCGAACTGATGTCATGTTTTGCCTTGTTAATTCAACATTTAAATTGCGGGGTAGCTAAACAACTTGAACCTTCTAATTATTGTCGGGACCCCGGTTCCGCTTAATACTGCCTAATTGCACCGCATCTGCATCATATCATAATCATGCCGAATCTTCTGCCGTAGTATTAAATATTGCATCCGGTGTTTCTTTTAATGTTTGTTTCTTCGCGGACTAGGCCGATGAGTGGATGTGAGTATCGACAAGTTCTCCGGATATGAACCTCCGGCAGTGTTTCCCAGGCGAGCATCTCTCCCCCTTCTACCTATTTTGCATTTATAGTCTTTACTTCCTTCTTGTTGATCTACTGCTATCTGTGTCGCGATGCTTTAGTGTTCCGTACCAGATATATTCCGTGTAGCCTTTATATTGCCTTGGACACATCCTATTGCCCGTTGCTTGATAGATAGTCGGCCTTGCGAGTCGTAGTTGCTTGCTCAGGTGCTGCTTCGTGTCGTTGTCGTTCCACCGTTGATGGAAGGTTGGCACATGCTTAATGGTGGAGATGCTTAATGGTGGAGTTGATCATGTCTTTAAATACAACTAATAAATTGCTGTGATCACTAATGAAAGTGGCACCGGTGGGCAATATATGCTATTTGGTTTTTCATGTCCACTTGTGTCCCGTAGGCCCCGAGTACTTGATACCTGTTCCTTGACTATTCGCACTATCTACATACGGGAGACTCTATGAATCCCCCTTAGCCAGAGCTTGATTTATTTCTTATTTCTTGGGGCCACAAGTAGTTTGGGGATTTATTACTATCATGTACTTATGCCATACTTTACTGCTTTATTTACGATTGTGCGTGGAGCACCTGTACTGTTTTGGATCGTGGAATGTTTTCGCGGTATCGACAAGCCCAGTCACACTTTTGGGTTCCCAGTCGTTTACAGCCATTGACACAAACCCTGGGTCCGTCTCGGAGCCGGCCAACTTCGTTGCGGGTAGCTTAGTGGGGTGGCCCCCTGAAATATTTTATGAATCCTGTGATTGCTTTTTCGTGAAAGCCTCGTTGGGTTTTGATTTGGTTTTTCCGAGGTTGATCGTGTGTGTGTTGCTATTTGTGCACCCCTGCAGGGTAAATCTTTCTGAAAGCCGTGTCCATGATTATGGACGACTTGGAGCACAGTATCTCGATCATAGACAAGCATAACTAAAGTAGTGCTATAAACTTGACTTAATATATGACTAGTAATCAGATTCAACTATCATGGAATGGATATTAAAATGCCAACTACCGGTGGATCTGGGGTTGTTTTGTGACATGATGTACCTGCCTAGTAAGTATTGCAACTCCAATGGAATGTGATAAAAGTGCCAACAATTGCTGGGTTTTGGGATTCCACAGGACAATTATATCTGACTAGTAAATGTTCCAACTATAACGGAATGGTGATTAAAACTGCCCACTACTTATGATTCAGGATGACTCATGCTATCTAAATCTGACTAGTAAGTGCTTCAACTATAATGGAATGAATAAAACTGCCAACTGTGTGAGTTCCTTGGTTTGACTTCCTCGTTTGGTCTCGAGGGGAATACCGGGATGGGTATGTTTGGTGTTAATATCAGGTGGTTCCGAATAGGTCTTTCTTACCCCTCTCTAATAGCAGCAGATGTATTGAGTCTCTATAGGTTGTTTAGTGCATGCTTCGCTGCCGCTTCAGTCCACCATACCTATGTAGGCGAGAGCCGCCGAATTCTAGCCTCGCCGTGTACTGGCCTCAGTACTGACGCTCCTCTTTTTCCTTTGCCCTTTGTCGGCACCCCTTTTGTTTTAGCAGGTTTGAGATCGACGTCGTTAGCAGGGTTACCCTTCTGGCTTGGCCTGGGCAGGGTTATGGACGCCATTGGTTATTCTTCAGGGCTCTTAGCCCCATTTGCCTCTTGTCTGTAGTCGGACGCTCTATCGTTTTCAAGGTGATTTGAATCTTTGTATAGTATATATGTATTCTTGACTCATGGAGTCGTTGTTGTATATATATGTCCTGTGGGTTCCATCGTGGACTAATGTGTAATGGTATTACTTCGTTTTCCACCCGCACGAAAGTGCCTGGTGGGCGTCCTTGAATCGTTTCTATGCGGGTTTGGCGGGAAGCGCTGAAACTTGCATAGGGCCGATTCGAGGGTGTTACAGAATGGTATCAGAGCTCAGCAGTTACGATACCCACTGGTCCAGCCTGTAGGATAACCTAGCTAACGGCCAAAGTAGGGTGCCAAAACTATTTTGAAAAGTCGATTGGATTGATCTGATTAGGTCTGCTTTTACTCCTTATCCCTCTGCTGTTCTCCTCTTACCTCTGCGTGTTTTGAATCTGCTCTCTTATCTTTTCTTCGAGTCCAGGAATTCTTGTGGTTGGGTTTCCGTCGTACCTTCAGGGTTTCGCTTCCTCCTTTGGTAACGGTGTTTCTACATCCGGTCTTCATGTTATCTGAGGAACCCTTCATCTGTTGGACTTCTATTTGTTCCTTGTTTGTGCCTTCCGGTGTTTTTCCACGCGGCGTCATCATCTACGCCAGATCTAATGAAGAGACTGCATCATTCCTTTGTTCTCCGAATATCATTTGTGAAGATCTTTAGTCTAAATTCCGAGAGTTGGTTGCACGATTCTTTTGTTCATGTACAGAGTAATGCTTTGAGTGCGGGATGGAGTAGCTACCATACCACTACTCTTATCATTCGCTTTTGTACGTTGAATCGGTGGATCAAGCAATTTTACTCCGTCCACGGATGCTAGAGGTGGCTTTATTTGTGGATACCTTTACCTTCGTCCTTTGTTTCCCGGAGTGTTCTCTCGATGATCACGGACAACGACCTCTTGTTAGTGGTGTCGCGAGCATCTACACGAAGCGAGAAGATTCAGATTGTCGACCTTCTTCCCGGTACCATGAGGCGGATCTCGAGGGCGAGATCCCTTGTTAGTGGTGTCGAATTGTGGCATCCCGCAAAAACCACTACTAGAAAATCGCTGTGTTATTGTGCATTGCATCATCATGACCGCATGCTCATGTCATCATGCCACATTGCATTTGAGCATCATCATCATCATGCATGTGTTTCTACAAAACTATTTTCGAAAAGCCTGGTTTTGTTTTCTAAATGCCCCGTCTTTATTTCAAATTAAAACCCCGGGCTGCCCGGAATCTTTTGTTTCGTCTACAAACGGATTTCAAACGCCCCGTTTTAAAAAAATAAAATATTTGTATTATTTTAGGGGGTAGCCGAACCGGGCCAAACCGACCCAGCTGGCCACCCTAGTAAATAAAAAAACCCAAACCCAACCCAGCCTCTGCCCCAGCCGCAACACACGCATGCAGCTGGCCCCACCTGGCCACTGACCAGCCCCACACCTGCCCAAACTTCCACCCATCGCCACATCACTCCGGCCACTCCTAGGCCGCCACCTCACTCCGCCTGGCACCACCTCCTTCTCTTTTCCCGCCAGCCACACGCCACCTCACCCCTTCTCTCCCTTTTCCCCTCACCCCACGTACCACCGACCCAACCCAACTCCACCCCGCCAACGCCACCCACACGCCTGCTCCCACCTGGCCCTACTCCCACGCGGCGGACACGCCCGGCACGTGGCTCCTCCCGTCACTCGGCCCCACCCCTGTCGCACCCCTCCTAGCCCACCAGCCACCAACTCGTCTCCATCCCCGCGCCTTCCTCTCTCCTCCCTCCCGCATCGCGCGTTGCGCCGTCTCTTCCACCTTGCCGCCGCCGAACCCGGACCCCGCGGTCCGTGCTGCATCCTCGACCACCTTACCGCCTTCCGCCTCCCCGACCGCGTGGCGCCATGGCCTCCCTCTCCTCGCGCGTCCGCCCGAGCTCCCACACCCTACCTACACCGCGGTCGCCTCCCACCTTCCCGAGCTCGCCTGTCCCAGCGCCCCTGGCCTCGCCAGCCTCCACTCCGCCGCGCGCCTTCGGCCACCCCTGGCCCAAGATCCGCCGCGAGCCCCCTCCATCCTAGTAGGGACAGCCGCCGCCGCTTGGTCCCTGTCGGCCCCGCTTCCTGTGCCTCCGCCTTCGTCGAGCCGTGGTTGTGTCCCTGCACCAGCCTGCCCCTGTGCCGCCTCTCTGGTCTTCGGTCGCGTCGATAGTGCACGCCGCCGTCGTGGCCGTCTCTGCCCGAGCCTCTTCTCCCTGTGCACCCTCCGCCACCGTCGCCAGCAAGCCCGGCCCTAGAGCGTGCTGCCCGGCCCACGCTCAAGCTCGCTAGGGTCTCTCGTCATATTGCCTTAGACCCGAGCGCCCCGGCCCCCACTCGTTGTCATGTTCCCGTTGAAGCCAGAGATGAATGCAACTCCCGGGCACAGGGACGCCCCCTTGCACGTCTTCGCCCCGCGGCGCGCACGCCCTTGGCTATCCGGTGCTTCTTCATAGCGGCAAGATCTTTCGAAGGGATGTTGTCAAGTTCTACCGTGTGCCCAGGAAGCCCAACCAGCAACGAGATCGGCATGGCCCGAACAGATGAACCACGACGCCCATTCAAGGTCGTCACCGACAATCGAAGCCGCGGAACCGACAAGCTCGCCTACCCGGACACCGTGCGACAAGATCTTCTCGGACCCGATGACCGCGAAGATCACCACCGGAACGCCAAGTTCTTCATCCCGAACGCCAAGACCGACCCTATACGCGGACCCGACAAGATCTTCGCGACGACAAGATCTACTTCACGGGAACCGAGCGTCAAGATCGCCTTCACGGAAAACCGCAAGACCTCCTTCCCGGGATTCGAAGACCGAACCCTCGGCACGCCAAGATCTTCTCCTCGGAACGCCATGATCTCCTTCACAAATCCGAAGATCCTGAACCCCAGAGTCCGAACCTCGCTTCCCGTCGAACCCTGTCGAACCCCGAACCCTCGAAACCCCAAGATCGCCGATACCCCAATGTGTGAACCTTTCCCGAGCCCCTATTTTATAAATGCTATATATAAAACTGTCGCATAATAAATTGTTCATACATGCATACCTATCTTTGGTTTGGGGGCATTATGCCGATTCACCTCATAATTAAATATGGAGTCTATATGCGGGATATCTTTGTCTTATTCCGAACTCCATTTAAATTGGTTTAGCGAACCGATGCCATGTTTTTCCTTGTTAATTCAACATTTAAATTGCGGGGTAGCTAAACAACTTGAACCTTCTAATTATTGCCGGGACCCCGGTTCCGCTTAATACTACCTAATTGCACCGCATCTGCATC
Source organism: Avena eriantha (assembly GCA_910589775.1). NCBI lineage: Eukaryota > Viridiplantae > Streptophyta > Magnoliopsida > Poales > Poaceae > Avena > Avena eriantha. The sequence continues at coordinate 78,037,120 of OU342744.1, read as the reverse complement.
ATATCATAATCATGCCGGATCTTCTGCCGTAGTATTAAATATTGCATCCGGTGTTTCTTTTAGTGTTTGCTTCTTCGCGGACTAGGCCGATGAGTGGATGGGAATATCGACAAGTTCTCCGGATATGAACCTCCGGCAGTGTTTCCCAGGCAAACATCTCTCCCCCTTCTACCTATTTTGCATTTATAGTCTTTACTTCCTTCATGTTGATCTACTGCTTTCCGTGTCGCGATGCTTTAGTGTTCCGTGCCAGATATATTCTGTGCAGCCTTTATATTGCCTTGGACACATCCTATTGCATGTTGCTTGATAGATAGTCGGCCTTGCGAGTCGTAGTTGCTTGCTCAGGTGCTGCTTCGTGTCGTTGTCGTTCCACCGTTGATGGAAGGTTGGCACATGCTAAATGGTGGAGTTGATCATGTCTTTAAATACAACTAATAAATTGCTGTGCTCACTAATGAAAGTGGCACCGGTGGGCAATATATGCTATTTGGTTTTTCATGTCCACTTGTGTCCCGTAGGCCCCGAGTACTTGATACCTGTTCCTTGACTATTCGCACTATCCACATACGGGAGACTCTATGAATCCCCCTTAGCCAGAGCTTGATTCATTTCTTATTTCTTGGGGCCACAAGTAGTTTGGGGATTTATTACTATCATGTACTTATGCCATACTTTACTGCTTTATTTACGATTGTGCGTGGAGCACCTGTACTATTTTGGATCGTGGAATGTTTTCGCGGTATCGACAAGCCCAGTCACACTTTCGGGTTCCCAGTCGTTTACAGCCATTGACACAAAGCCTGGGTCCGTCTCGGAGCTGGCCAACTTCGTTGCGGGTAGCTTAGTGGGGTGGCCCCTGAAATATTTTATGAATCCTGTGATTGCTTTGTCGTGAAAGCCTCGTTGGGTTTTGATTTGGTTTTTCCGAGGTTGATCGTGTGTGTGTTGCTATTTGTGCACCCCTGTAGGGTAAATCTTTCTGAAAGCCGTGTCCGCGATTATGGACGACTTGGAGCACAGTATCTTGATCATAGACAAGCATAACTAAAGTAGTGCTATGAACTTGACTTAATATATGACTTGTAATCAGATTCAACTATCATGGAATGGATATTAAAATGCCAACTACTGGTGGATCTGGGGTTGTTTTGTGACATGATGTACCTGTCTAGTAAGTATTGCAACTCCAATGGAATGTGATAAAAGTGCCAACAATTGCTAGGTTTGGGATTCCTTAGGACAATTATATCTGACTAGTAAATGTTCCAATTATAACAAAATGGTGATTAAAACTGCCCACTACTTATGATTCAGGATGACTCATGCTATCTAAATCTGACTAGTAAGTGCTTCAACTATAATGGAATGAATAAAACTGCCAACTGTGTGAGTTCCTCGGTTTGACTTCCTCGTTTGGTCTCGAGGGGGAATACCAGGATGGGTATGTTTGGTGTTAATATCAGGTGGTTCCGAATAGGTCTTTCTTACCCCTCTCTAATAGCCGACAGATGTATCGAGTCTCTATAGGTTGTTTAGTGCATGCTTCGTTGCCGCTTCAGTCTACCATACCTATGTAGGCGAGAGCCGCCGAATTCTAGCCTCGCCGTGTACTGGCCTCAGTACTGACGCTTCTCTTTTTCCTTTGCCCTTTGTCGGTGCCCCTTTTGTTTTAGCAGGTTTGAGATCGACGTCGTTAGCAGGGTTACCCTTCTGGCTTGGCCTGGGCAGGGTTATGGACGCCATTGGTTATTCTTCAGGGCTCTTAGCCCCAATTGCCTCTTGTCCGTAGTCGGACGCTCTATCGTTTTCAAGGTGATTTGAATCTTTATATAGTATATATGTATTCTTGACTCATGGAGTCGTTGTTGTATATATATGTTCTGTGGGTTCCATCGTGAACTAATGTGTAATGGTATTATTTCGTTTTCCACCCGCACGAAAGTGCCTGGTGGTTTCTATGCGGGTTTGGCGGGAAGCGCTGAAACTTGCATAGGGCCGATTCGAGGGTGTTACACTAGTTTTCATAGGAAATCAAACATCCACCTGTAACTCTTTTTTAGATTCCTATGGTGGAATCAAACACACTTTGATGTATATGAATTCTTATAGGATTGGAGTGGACAAGACATTGCAATTCTACATTTCTTCTATTCCTATGATTTTTCTATCCTACAAATCAAACAGGCTATGCCATGTTATACATAACCAAAGGTAGGTAAGCAGGTGACAGAATAGGGGAATCATGTGCCACCCCCCTAAAAGGTAGCACCAGCTTGACCTTTCACTGTTTAGCATGGCCCCGCATGGCAGTCACCTTCTGCGCCAACCTAGAAGAAACTTCACGTCCTACTTGTGCCAGCTAGGTAATGCTAGTGGTTCTAGGAGTGTAGTAGTGCACACAAACATACACAAAGCCATCTCATGTCAAGATCAGATGAAGCATGTCATTGCACGATGGATCAAGAAATGGCACCAGGAGAAATGCCTCATTTTCGTGGGCACCGAAGGATGGATGGATGGGGATGGGGATGGGGATGGGGATGGGCTGCCAAGTGGACTCACATCCAATCACTCATTTCGGCCTACCTTGTACAGCAAATTTTAAAAGAAGTGAATTTTAGAAAAAGTTCCCAGCTGCACTCTTCCTGGAACATGTCATGCGAGTGAGTGAGTGCCCCCTCAGGCTCCCCTAATAGTGCATCACATGAACCTAAAATGACATCACTGCCCCCTCAATTAATTCATGAGCAGTGTATTGACGTTCTCATTGGATATTTTTTTAGAGGGATTGGATGTTTCTTATGGGAGACAAACATTCGAAGTGTAGATTTTGCTATCTCTCTTTTTTCGCAATGTCTTCACAGTTAATACAAAAAAAATACAATGCTCGTGCGAAGGCAATGCCTCTTGGAGTAACAGTCCTTAATTAGCACGTGATAGTAGAAGTTCTTTTTTCACATAAACACACTTGGCTCGGTTATTAATTATCCATCTACCATATTTTTATTCTCTTTCACCTTTTTGATAAAGAAAATATATTAGTATCAAAATGACATTAATTATACTCAGCCTCTGCCTCAAGGATACACACAACCGAGAAAGAAAGAAATAAATAAAAAAGAAAAGAAAACGACCAAAGACCAAAGACCCCGCCAAAACAATCAGGGACTCGCAACAACATGAACAAACTACCACCAATAACGACAGTTAGACTCCGCGAAAGGTTCTCCAAAGCGACGGCTCCATGAAGGTAACAATGTACACGTGTCGTCGTCACCGAGTCTAACCATAAAGTCAGAATCAGGGTTTTCTCCTAAACTAAACTACCAAACACATTCTTACATTTGCCCGATTATCGCTGGGAGCCATCATCATGCATGTATGTATTGCTAGTTCTGCCTTCACTCACATGGCATGTGCCAGCAATAATATTTTCTTTAGAAATTTAAGCCATCAATAATATGTCAACTGATCCAGTAATAGCCTAATAGGGCACCGTACCAGACAACTAGCTCTTCTTCAATCTACTCTCTTGTTCCCCTTGTGGACCCCCCTTTTTGCAAATCTTCTATGCTGCATGCACAGGTTATGACTTTCCATAGGATGCAGCCTTCTTTTCTGAAGAAATCAAAATCTATCTACTACGCTGTGGTGCGTTCGTCACAGGGAAATTTCCGTCTGCCATAAAAAGACGGTTTTGCCCCTACTGATCGGAGAAAATTACCCACGTTACCACCGCTAAGTGAAAACTAGACGGTTCTGCTGGCTGGCGAAGAAATAACAGCACTGCCACCGCAAGTCAAAAGCGGTCGTCCAAGCGAGGGTTCCACAACAGTGGCGACAGTAAGCCGCGCGCGTAGACATGCAGTTGTCAAGGTCAGGATGCGAGTGGCTGCCGCCGACTAGAGGCGAGCAGATGTACGGGCCGGTGGAGCTTGGAGGCGAGCTCGAGCGCATGTGGCGGTGGGGCTCTGACGGGAGGAAGGAGAGGGGGATCGAGGAGATCGAGCGCTCACCGGACCCATCCATCCGCCACCATGTGGATCTCCGGCCACCGGCGACCTCCACCTTCTTCGTCCGGTGGAAAGGGACCATGAATACCCCAAAACTCCTCGCCCGAGATCTCCAGGCCCTCTCACGGCGGAGTCCCCGTCCAAGGTTCTCCCATGATTGAGGTTCAGATGAGACTGACGACACGGGTAGCTCTAGAGGCCAAATTGGATTCAGAGTGGCAGGGGACCGGTATCACGGCGATGCATTTACCCTGCTTGTGTTGTTGGGGATTTTCTTCCTGACAAAAAATGATCTTCGGTCGATGCATGATGTCTCGAATCCATTGCTTGGCCGCAGGATACCAAGAGCTCTTCCCCGCGAGCTCGTCGGCCCGGATGAGCGGGCATCGGTTGCCTCCACCAACTCGACCATGAGGGATTCATCCAGAAGCTGCCGGAAGGCGACCGCGACGGTGTCGGACGCATCAGGGTCGATCATCAATGGCCTGCCTGCTGGTTGTCGCCGCGATCTCCACACAGTTCGCGGCAGGTGCATGCTCCTTCTGCCCTGCTATATAGGCATCTGAGATTTGTGAGTGCAACGTGGGGATCTGGTTGAGGGGGTTCAGTACCAATTCTCCCCCTAGTTGATGTGATGTTGAGGAGAAAGCCACTATTGATGGATGTCGTTGTTGATGACATGTATGGAGAACTCTGCACTGCAACAAATGGAAACGCCAAAATATCAACAACTGAATTTATCATTTCCTGTTTTCCCACCACCGAGACCAGTCCAAGCTGCCAACGCCTTCAGGTGAATATCAGATAGCATGTCAATCAAAAGCTTTACATGTTCCTTTTTATACCAAAATTTACTCGAAGTACAAAATGAATGAGCCTAAACAGATTTACTCCGTGTCAGTTTTGAAGGATTACAATATCATGCTTCACTTCGAGGCTTGGAGCTCGCAACGAAGAGGGCATACATATAATGTTTTTTCACTTTGACGAGAATCCACCTGCTGCTAATTTAATTAAAAGCCTTGAATGTACAAGATCTTGGTTGATAATGCAACGTGGTCTTAACATTTCTTCTTAACAACCCACCATGGTTATGCAACAACTAGATTTTCTAATAGTAGTTTTTTCTATGTTCAAATTGTTTCATTTCAATTATTGCAGTATCAGACCGTACACAGGAAAGAACGGAAAGAAGATGTAGGAGTTGTTAGGCCTAGATGCCAAGGTAATTGTTTATTTTATCAAGCCTACTGCTACTCTGTCCAAATGATTATAAGAAGACAATGAATTAAACATTTTGTTTATCAAGCCGACTGCTACTCTGTATGAATGATTATAATCAGAAGACGATGAATTAAACACTGCCAATTAATGCACTTAGGCTGATCATCCCTTCCGCCACCAGGAGGCTCGCCAGTCTTTGCAAATTCTCACTGCCGCAAGAGGAGGTGTAGGCACAGCGTCGGGAAATAAAGTCGTCCAGACATTATCTGGAACACATATATAATGTTGTTTGATGTGTTGGAGGTGTCGCGGATCAGCGGACAACAATGCAAACCAAATATCCATCCATGTGTGCGTCCTTGCCATGTCCGATATTGGTTCTGCTAAGACTGTCTGCTTGATGATCTAGGTGTCCTCCTACTGCCAAGTTATTCCTAAGCTTTTCTAATGGAAAAATCAAAGTAAGGGAGCTGGCTCTACCGAGAATATCTGATTCAATTTCCGGTTTCTCTACCATTTGTGTAATATGACATTAATTAATACCTTGCAGGTTAGGAAATTTTGTTTTATCATCCAATGATTTTCTTGCTTCACAGCTTTGATTTGAGATAAATTAATGTGATGTACTGCTCCTGCCTATTGCGCGTGTAGCTCCGGTTTGATGGTCCAGTAATTGGTCTCTCATCTAATTCAAACATATGGTGGCGTATTAGCATTGCTATTTTTGCATCTTCCTCATAAACTTTCTTATTTATGTAGACTATTATAGTTTAGTTTATTGTGCCATGTTGGTAGAGGCAATGAAGTCTGTCGTTGACCAGATGGTATAAAGTATAAACAATAAATAATTTTGTAACTTTAGTTGGCTTGCAACAATTCATATGACTACTAACTATATGCCATCTCATCTTAAAATTTCTATTTTGAGATACTTCTTTTACAGATTAGAGTGACTATCATTTCAATACAAGAAGTTTTTCATGATACAATAGATTTGAAAATGCATTTTTTCCCTCATATAAACATTTAATAAGGCATCTATGTATTATGTGCTCATATTTCGTCATGTTGATCAGCCAATGGAAGCGGTAACTCGTCTTGCTTTCCTGGGTACAGATAAATAGGACAAAACGGACAAGGTTTCTTCTATATAATCAAGATTGTGCACAAGGTATTCGCAAAAATAAAGATTGTGCATAACCTCTGTCCTTACATACAGTTGTTTGTTTGTACCTGATTCCAGAATGTTCAAATTGGGGCTTTAGAATGTAATTGACATGGTATTATAATCCCAGTATTTTCAATTTTTGTGTGCCCCCCTAACGCATCCCGTTGCTCCGTCCGATCTGTTCAACTTCGCCGAGGGTGCTCTGGTGGCTGCTGCAGTTGGAGAGAGGTCTCCGAGGTTCGTGCTCGGGAGGTCGTGGAGGTGGGGGAGTTCCGCGGCGACAGTTTCGAGGGACAGGGCGTCTTTGTTCGGGGCCTGACGGCACCACCTACCACGGAGCCTGGCGCCAAGAGCTACGCCAAGGCCGAGTACTACGAGGGCCAGTGGCGCCACAACATACAGGATGGCAATGGCCGGTACGTCTGGATCGGCATCTGGAAGTCTGAGGGCAAAATGGGGGACATCACCTGCGACATCGCGGAGGAGGCCGCGCCCATACTCGAGGCGTCCATGCTCTATCGGGAAGATTTTCTAAATTGCTTATGTATCACTTAAATACATCTACAACCATACTATGAGCCTCTTCATTCATCCTTTGTCTTCCATGGATTCGCTAGGTTGACCTGACATTTTCACGGATACACTAGGTTAATGTGACATGTATTGTGTTTACAACACTTATAAGGAGTTATATGTCGCAGGATAGTGCATAAGGTGTGTGTGCAGTGCACATTGTCAACTACAATATTGTTTGCACAATGCATTTGTATCTGATTTTCTGCTCCGTGACAACGCACGAGCATTTAGCTAGTAAAAATAATAATTGCTATGCCGCATACGTACATGGGTGGTGACTTTCCAAATGCTGATGCCTTCTTTTCTTTGACTAGAGACACGGAGAGGTGTGCACTGTGTGCAGGGCTAGCTAGATGGATGGAGATGGGCAGGGTGGTGCGTGGGAGGGGAGGGGGAGATGCGTGTGGACCATGGTGTGGCTCATTCATTCTCTTTGTTGCTGTGAGATGCTTCTTGGTTATGGATAATGGCATGGCATGGATAAGATCCTCGCAAGCAGCAAGGTTTATTTGCGCCACGTGTATGCAGAGTGGAGTATTATCTCTTCTCTTATCCAAAAAACAATCGTTAAACCAAAAAAGAGTGAAAAAAAAATTGAGTAAGAATGACGGTTTCGAGTGAGTCGTGTTTTGGAGTCTGGAAACTTTGGAAAAATCTAAAATTGTATTAGGCGCTTCAGAAAACTATGGTTTGGAGTACGTGGATACAAATTCATATTATCTACAGAACTACATATTTTTGGGGTACAAATTAAGACAAAATCATGGATGTAGCAAAGAAAAAAAACTGTTTTTTATCCTCACATTTGTCTTTTCTTCTGTAGATCACAAAATATATTTGGATGTAACTTGTCGCGTACTTACTAGGTGTGTAGATGTACTCATATCGATTTTCCCAGATTTATTGAGATTCGAAAATGTGGTTTTCAATAAAAATATAAAAAGGCTCCATGGAGCTCAGGGACTAATAGTATTTTCCGTGATGTTTTCTTCTTTTAGCATAGTTCAGTAGATGTCAAATTTTCACATTCTTGTGAACATTGGGCATGTAAAAAAACTACATTTCAAATGAACCCTCTCTTTCTATCTCTTTCTCATCTATCTATCCCTCCACGGAACTCTATATAGCTCACTCGCCCAGCCTCGGGACTTTTCGGATGCACTATAGCTATATGAGGCTGCCATCATATCTTGCTCACTAGGTTTGGCTAGGGAGAGTAAAGGAGAGCAATGTACCCATCACGGATTTTATGATGGGTTCAATCCATCCATCCATCCATATGCATGGTCTCTACATATACGCACATACCGTTCATAATATAAAATTATAAATAAGACCACATTGCTCCAGAAGCATACAGTGTGGACTGACCTGTAGCTCCCTTTTTACATTCATCCAACTATCCACATAGAAATCGAAAAAAAAAATGCATGTACAGTTCGTACGTGTAGACTGTAGAGTTGGAAAGAACGGAAACGGAAATTCTACGAGGTGTTTGATTGATGGGACACGTGATCTTGCACAGATAAGGAGCCTGCACGGCTACCGCTGCAGCCTGCAGGACACATTTCTACTCATTGCGCCCCAAATTTGCAGCACTGAGTTTCAGAACGAGCACAGTGATGTGGAAAAAAACAAGTGAGGATTTACCGCACCCTCCCCCTCCCTGTAGATTTATTCAGAAGACAGATAGCTAAACCAAAAGATTTGATCATGCGTTGGGATCAATTAACCTGGTCCCCCATCTGATGCAGTGAAGAATTAACTGTTCGCAGTTCAGAGTTCACAGGGAGTTAAAACCAGAAACCTTCCACAGAAATTAACCGCCATCAGAACGATCAGAGCATCCCATCTGCGGCCCACATTTACACAGTTCACGTTCGAATAATCCGTGGACAGCGCGACAAAAAAAAGAGCTTCCAACAGGGATACAACCGGTTCGCAGGCTCCGGACTTGCGCTTCTGTTGCCCAATTCTAGGGCACGTTTGCGCTCGCGCATGTCCGCGCCAACATCCCGCGTGTCCTCCATCCGTCTGTCCTGGCCCACATGGCAGCGATCAACCCCTGCATTCTGCGCTGCAAATCAATGTCGGCCGCTGAACCTCTGCGCCGACCGCCTGCCTCTTCATTGCTGGCCCAGCCGCTCCTCCTCGTTGACCGCGCCCGGATACGGGAGCAAGTTTCCGTGCCCTCTACAGATTTCCCGCCCTTTCCGCTTACATTCGGCGCTGGCTATATGAAGTCGAGTTTCTTCTCACCTCACCATTGCCACCTATTTCCCGCCACGCCCCCCACCATCATGTACACCGGCCGCCGAAGGCTCCACGTTTGGGAGACACGCACCTTGTACGAGGCGAACTATCCGTGCCTCTGGACTGCGTCTGCCTCAGCGGGTGGACGCTGAGCAGAGGCGGCATCCCGATTCCACCGGTACCGCGCGGTAAGGTGCTTCATGCGGCCATCCAACACGAGTGGGCGGAGAGTCTCACGGCGGCGTAACTAGCAGATCCAGACTAGGATCCCGATAATCTAACCGCCTGAGTCGAGTTCTTCCGCAAGCGTCGGGAGAGGAAGCTCGCCTGGTACTACGACGGTTGTACCCTGTCAGTGGACAACGACAATGAAGGGCGTAGTGTAACACCCTCAAATCGGCCCTATGCAAGTTTTAGCCCTTTCCGCCAAAACCCGCATAGAAACGATTCAAGGACGCCCACCAGGCACTTTCGTGCGGGTGGAAAACGAAGTAATACCATTACACATTAGTCCACGATGAAACCCACAGACCATAATCTAACCGCCTGAGTCGAGTTCTTCCGCAAGCGTCGGGAGCGGAAGCTCGCCTGGTACTATGACGGTTGTACCCCGCCAGCAGACAATGACAATGAAGCGCGTAGGTTTTGGTGGAGCGTGCCGAGCCGCACGCTGGCCTCCGTCATGAACCACATCGTCGTGGGGGACTACCCGCGCCTCCTATCTCCTCCTCCTCCACCTCTTCCTCTTAGCATGACACCTATCGTCGACCTCACACGGGACGATGATGGGGAGTCCCAAGATGGCGATGAGTCCTAGGGGGACGAAGAGTAGACACCGGCATAGTCTATTTGCAGTTATATTTTAGTTTCCGTCAATGTAAAACTATTTTGTATAATTATTCAATATGGTAAAAAATTGCTCCCCTCTGTTGGACGTGTCCGTGGACAGGAGAGGACAACGCGTCCTCGACGCGTCGCAAACGTATCAAACGGACACATTATGTATCCACAATGTGGGCCGTCGCTGGGATGCTCTCATGTGCCCCAGGGCACATAGGAATTCTTTTGCTACTGCGATATAAGTTGCCATTGGTCCCCTACCACTGCCGCATGCATTGTCACCTCTTCACTCTTGCCTCTTTCGCGGAACCATGCAGCCAAATGCAGATGGTGTGATCTCCATGCAGATGGTGTGAATCTTTGAAGGCGAAGAAGAAGAAAAAAGATACTAGGAGAAGAACAGTTCATGGAAGAGTAGAGAGTTCACAAAATGGGATCGCAAGATTCAAAATTTGCGTTCCAGATTCCACAGCAATGTTAACATTCAGAGAAAATAGTACGTACTGCTGTAACTGTACCACCTCGATGTTGCAATCTCTCATCGTCTCAACGGACCACAGCTAGCGGCGTTCGCTGCTTGTACAGTGTGGGCCTTTGACTTGTCCAGAAGTAGGCACGCAGGCGTCGTGCCATGTGCCGCACGGCTGCAGCGTGAGGGCACGCATGTGAGCGGTACCCTGTTTTAGCTTGCGACCTGCGTTCAGCTGCCTGCCATTGCCATTTGCTAGCTAGCAAAGCTTCCCGTGGCTGTCTGCTACGGCCCAGCGGTTACAGACGTGCACCGCTTTTGGCATGCAAGAAAACCTTGCGTCGCACTGCGGGATTCACTCATGATAACTGGTGTTTTGGCAACTAAACTTATTATGAAAAATTCATAGAAAACAAAATTTAAAATGTCAAAAAAAATTTGAAAAAAAATGCATGTACGTCTGAACATTCTATGTTGATACACAAGTTTTTTAGAAAAAATGAACATTTTATATGGCTTGTGTAAAAAGAACAAAAAATATATCCGTTGCAGCATCAAAATTTGTATTTTTTACGTGTGGCACATTTTTTTCCCTTTTACCGAAAACTTGTGTACGGACATATAATGGCTAGATGTACATGGATATATTTTGTTTCCAATTTTTTTTACATTTTGAAATGTGCTGGATTCATTTTCACCCTGTGAGTAGAATTGGATTTCAGTTCACGATACTCCTTTTTTTTTTAATGCATCTCTTGGAATATTCATATTGATTGGTTCTGGTGTGTACACCTGCCAGCCTTTGTGTGTTTATAGGAGTGTTATTTACCTTTGGTCTTTAATTTGGCGGTCATCTCTCCCTCTCTCCCTCCCTCTCTCCCCCTCTCTTTGCCTTAGGCCAATGCCAACGGTCCACGCAAACGAACCGTGCGGGTCTGATCATGTTCTTCCAGAATGAGGCCACGACTAACGCTCACATACAAATCGCGATGCAGTCCCGGACTTGTACATTTCGGCGCAAACCTGGCCCAAAATTGAGCTAGGTTTGCGGGAGGGGGGACAGATAGCACGTGCGTCCGAGCCTGTCCTGCTCTGGGTCCGTGCGTCCGGGCTTGTCCTGCTCTGGGTCCGTGCGTCATCCACAAAAAGACCGCTAATAACTTGTTTTCATTGAAAATAAGAATAATTAAAGGTACATTTGGGACTCTCCTACACTGGTCTACTCTGTATCGTCCCCATCCTGGCCGGAGGCCGCCCTTGACCATCGGGCTGCCATGGTTGCTTCCTTCGCCTTTGTTGCCTGCCTCCTGCGGTGGCACGCTAGGGTCTCTGCCACCCTCGTCCTCGTCCTCCCATTGGACCACGGTGGCCATCGTCACGCGAAAGGCTCCCGCCTCGACCTGCCTATGGGCGAAAGTACTAAGGGCGGTCTCCCTGCTCTGACACCGGCATGACAAGAGGCGGTCCAAGCCAGCGGCCTCCATCATCGCCTGCGCGTCCTGCCGATGTCGCCCCTCCTCCGTGGAGGCCTCAGCGGTGACCCGGGCGGTCTTCTCGGCCTCCATCGACTCCTTCGCTTCCCGCTCGCCGCGCTCGTCGATGGTTGATTCCGCCTCCCTCGCCACGACCACGGACTCCAGCTGCAGCCGCTGCCGGGTTGCCGACCGACGGTCTACCTCGCCGCCAAGTCTTGTGATTCTCTAGGACGTAGTGGGCTGCGTCAGCGCTATCGACTTCTTCGTGGACGTCGCCCTCCAACTCTCCCATGTCCTCCTTCTCGTTAGCCAGCCACTGCTGCACCATGTCCTCCTCCTTGTCCTCCCCCAAGATTCATTGGCACCCGAGGGAAGGGGGAGGGGAAGGGGGTACACGGCAAGGGTGAACTTGCTGAACTCGTTCCAGGTCACAGGGAGGCGGCTGTTCGACATGGCGAGGGGTTTGGTGCTCTCCCGTCCTGGATGCCGGTCCTTTTTATAATCGTGGGCGGTGCTCGGTGGGAACGACGATCCTCGGCAGGAACAGAGGGAGGGAAGGGAGAGGTGGACGGGAAATGCCACGGCATGGCGGGAAAACCCGTGGATAGCAGGCGCGAACGGAAGTCCTGGCAGGATAATTGCGCGGGGTCGCATGCCGCCATTATCACTGATTGCCATCAACTTGAGTTTGATGACTCCCCGCGGACAAGGGGGCTCTGCAAATGGGGTTGCCCGTTGGGGGCATAGCCCACCACAAACAGCTCAGCCCGGACGGCCTGTCCGCCACCCCCGCAAACGGACCGATTCGGTGTCCGAATGCTAAGGGCCCTTAGGAGTTGGCCTTAGTGTACTAGGCATTGTTTCCTGTGGAGGCTATAGGCTAGCTATAGCAGTGGTGGAGAAGGCCGCAAAGCAACAGCATAAACCTCAGCCGGTTTAGTACTGACCTGTCCATGTTCATCCGCATACTGCCTTGTTTCCATAGCCTCGAGGCTACAACCCATTGGAGTGCTTAAAGGAGGTTAATCACAAGGGGGCGTGGACCATCCTTCGCTCCAATCACCAGAAATGGTATAGTCCTTTGAGCACATTTATAAAAGAACAAAACTTAAAAAGTTTTAGCACATCGATTCAACGGTTTGGCGCGTTTGAAAACCAAACTAAGAGCATGACTAACAACACCCTCAAATCGGCAACCCTTAAATCGCTAGTATAGGTGCCTGTACTCGCGATTTAGGGTTTCAAACTCGTCAGCGGAGAACAGTTCCTATAAATCCGACTCTTAAATCGCGATTTGAACTGAAATTTAAATTAACGAGGAAAGATCGTGCGCACGCATCATCCAGTATATACATATTGCAAAATTACATCTAAAAAAATAGTGTCGGGAGAGCTCGCGGAGGACGCCGCCGGGTGTGCGACGGCCTCCCTCCTCCTCCTCCCCCAGCACGGCCGTTGCCGAGTCCGCAACTCCCGCTCCTGCTCGCCATCTCTCTCGCGCGCGGAAATGGGAGGAATTGCTCGTCAGAGTACGCGCGGAAATGCGGCGACGGCTAGGGTTTGCGGCGGAGGGACACGGGTTCCGACCCATCTCCGCCCACCCGGCCAGTAGAAATAGGGGCTGCAACGGGCCTTTCACAGGCCCTTGTGAATTCCGTTTACGGGCCGGGCCATTTATAGGCGCTGTTAGCTCGACGGCCCGGCCACAAGCCCGTGTAACCGCCGGAATTTTAAGGGCGCCGACGTCTTAAGGGTGTTGTTAGACTTTCTCTAAGAAAGCTGCATGCGAACCTCATGCTCAGCTAGACCTGAATTTTCAGGGTATGCCCCTCCACACCCCCTCTCAACCGAAGTGCTTTTGTGAAGAACTCATTATTGAGCACGCCCAAACCCCCAAGGTTTTAGGGCCTACACAATGTGTCCCAATTCACCTTGCATTGGCTCCCAAAGGCCTTGTCGGTGGCTGCCCAAAGAAAGGCAAGCTTGATCTTCTTTATGTTATGCAAGGTACCGGGAGGGACAAATAGCGGAGTCAAGTGGTAAATGGATTCACAAGAAAGGGCTCGCTTTACAATAGGAAGTGCGCCCAGCGAGCTACTTAGTCCAAGCGCAAATAAGAAAGTTAGGTCAATGTAAGACCATGGTGTTCTATTAAACAACCCGACATCGGTCTAAGAGCATGACCCTCGAGATGGTTATAGATTTTGGTGGATGATCGCAGCAATTGTGTGTCCCTTGGCATCAGATATTCAGACTGATACAATTTTGTACCGATTCAGATCAGTATGTTGGATCATTTGTTGTTTTTCCTTGGCTACACCATGTTGAAATGATCGGATTTCTCTAGCAGATCGACTTCCTACCTGTAAAATAATTCCCGGCGCCTTTCAAACCTACACAACTTGTTCATATACAAATGATCTCTACTCTTTCAACATACACATGATCTCTCTATTCATCGACACTAGAGGTATTGGAGCTAAGAGTGTTGGTAGGGCCCTACGTTTATATGTTGGGCATAGTTAAAGTGAAGCTGTTTGGTTGTATTTATTGGCTTTTGTACCTGCATGCTCTTCATTCAAGCACATATTGTAAACTCTTCTATTGTTTTGTTTACCTTTTAGATTGGTATTTTATGGTGAACTTCTCACATGCAACTGATATTGTTGAATGCTTCTCAAACATGCATAATGTATTTAGTTCATTGAATTGATTATATTGTGACGACTTGATATAAAGTCTCCTAGCCCAGCTTCGACCATCACCCTCAATGTCGTCGTCGCACCGTCCTCTTCCACTGGCGCCATGCAGATCCATGTCCCGCCTCCTGCTTCGACCTATGTCGTCCAACTCCTAGCTTCAACCCACTGCATACGCTGGTAAGTCCCTCTACCTTAGGGACAATGATTTACTATGTAGTTGGGATTGACATATTAAATAGATTTCTAGGGCACGACATGAGGATCGCTAAAATAATTAGACAACTTTAATTTGTATATTAGGTCAAGGGATTCAGCTCTCACAAATTATGAGCTTAATGGTCAATCAAGAATGGCTAGGAACAATAAAATCCTCACTATTATGGGATTCCCGAATCGATTCCTCATCCTCACTACTACGAGATTCCCGAATCGTTTCCTCATCTGATTTTGCTTCATTTCATTTATCAGCATGCTCGGGAGGAGGCACTGGAACCACCCTCAACAACTCGAGTGTGTGAGTCTTTTTCTCTCACCTTCTCTTCCACATCAAGAGTCCCAATGAGATCCGATGCGGAAAACTCTTATCTCGTATTTTAGAGAAGTAGAAAAAAATCCTCCACGAGGGAGGTAGATTGGAAATGATCCCTCCGGCCATAATCTGGTCCGTTAACACACATGTGAAGTGCTCAAGTTCCTTGGCAAATGACTGTATCTCACGAGCTTGCTCGATCACAGAGCACTCACCAGTCATCTTGTAGTCATAGAATTGTTCGATGACATACAACTCAGCGTCAGCACTAGAGACCCCAAATTTGGCCTCAACCGCATCCCACGTAGCCTTGCCAGCATCAAGTGATGAATAAGGATAAGTGATGTTCACGCCAAGAACATTCAACAGAGACGCCTTAAAGAGGTTATCCGTTTTCTCAAACTCTGCCTCTTGAACAGGAGTAAGCTCATCCTCAGGTTGGCCAAGAGTGGCGCTATAACATCTCATGGTCTGAAACCAGAGAACAACTCTCACACACTACCTCTTATAGTGCATACCCTCAAAGATCGGTGGCGTCATAGCAGCAATAAAGCTACTTTGAGTAAACTGCTTATAATAAAGTGTTTGGATTATTATAAAATATGAGCAATTTACCATATGATTTAATCCATAAAAACAATATATAAGTGTAAAAATAACACGATCTAAAGAATATGAATGAATAATGCATATGGTGTAGAAGAGAACCGGGACTAATGCTCTGGAGCATTAGTTTCGAATTTGTTTGGAACCCGGGACTAATGCTCATATTAGTCCCGGTTCCAGCGGCTAGGACGCCTAGTTCGAACAGGCCATTTAATCCCGGTTGGAGACACCAACCAAGACTAAAGGGGTGGAGGCAAGTGCGGGCACAGGAAACACTCTTTAGTCTCGGTTGGTGTCAACCGGGACGAAAGATAGACCTTTAGTCCCGGTTTGAAATATAAACCGGGACTAACAAAACCGGGCAAAAAAATTGGTGGGTTCTGCCACGTCAGTAAAATGGACAAAAATCCTACCGCGACAGGAGATTTCTGTCTACACCGCCCTTCCGACAGGATATCGCATTTTCTAGTTTCAAAAGCATGCCAAAAAATTATAAATTTTTTCAAAAATAAAATCTTTCAAACTATAGTTATATTAAGTGATTTAGTTGTTACGAAAATTAACAAACATGAATTTCGACATATTTTGCGAAAAAATGTCAAAAAAACTTCAAATGGTTATAACTTTTGCGTACGATGTTGGAAAAAATGTACAACCTATCAAAACGTGCAGAAACAAATTTCTAATTTGAATTCAACGACCTTTGGATTCTTTTAGATTTTAAAAATTCGAAAAGAAAAAAAAGTTATTTAAACATTAATTTTTTTTGGCAATTTTTTTATGCCGTATTTGGATTTATCACATTTTTCTGATAATAATGGATATATTATTTGTCAAATTTCGATTTAAAGGTATTATTTATGTCATATTAAATGAATAAATGGCAAAAAATAATAAAATATTATTTTAATTAGATTTTTATTTTCATTGGAATATTAGTTATTTATTGTTGTTTACTTAAATAGTTGTTTGTAATTTCAAAAAATAAAGACGTGTGACGTATTGATATGAGTTAATAGGATTGGTATGGTAGTCTTGACAACAAGGTACAATGTCCTTCGCGCAAGGACATCCTCGGGGTGCAGTAGTGATATGATAGGTGACTGACCGGAAAGTTTGACCATAAGTGCAATCTGACCTAAGATTGAGTATACTTAGTGTTAAAAATATTCCAAGTGAGAGATTGACGAGTCAAACAATTCAAAAGTTCAAGAAAAATTCGAAATGCCCATTTTCCACTAGTGCATGGTATATAGACTAGGATATCATCTGGATTGAACAAGATGCAAGGTCAGGGTGTAGAGAAGATCAATGAAGAATAGATTTGCTGGTCATGAGGTAGGGGTGTGGGATTTATACCCTAGCATTTGTTGGAACACAAAACAAAACTACGTGCCATGTCATGTTCACGAAATTGAATAAAACTTTGTGCTTTTCACAAAATTGAGTAGTGCTTGAATTCTGACTTAGTTCTGGCGGATGTCCCGTGTAATTGCAACATTAAGGTGATGCACTTTACAATTATGACTTGGTGTCGGAGGGTTGGAGGCGATGGAGCCTCCAAGAGATACACAAAGTTGTAGAAGATAAAGATCAGGGAAGGGAAATAGTGGACCAGGATTATTATAGCATATGTCGGGGCTTAGTCGTACATCTATCCCCTAACCAAGTGAGATAGGCTCAACTTCTTTCCGTAAGAAATAGTTGGACGGTTGAAATTGGTAGGAGATAAAAGGTTTCATTTCATACGTGCTCTAAGTTTACTATATTTTTGTAACAACTCCTTTGCATACCAATTCAAGGGAAATGCTTTTATGGAGCCCAACTTATTTGAAGAATCCTCTGATTCTTATTCGTTTCGGATCACGCAAAATATAGACGAACTCATGGTGTATGGTTCGATCACTTCGTGTCCCAGATAGCAATGAAGAACACTCTTTCAGTCTCCGTTCGATGTTAGTCTATGCAAAGGCTTCCAGCCATGCAAATTCATCTACCTGTAGCTTGCTGGCTGCTGGCAGAGTTCAGAGTGTTTAAACGGCCAATTGTTAAAGCCGTACTAGTACAGCTACACTGCGCACATGCTAATACAAAGGAGTTGCGATGTAAAAGGAAATTGGGACAGGAAGAGAGAGCATACGATCGAAGCAACGTATTGATATATATGATTGGGTCATGGATGGCGACCGGCTATAATCATTTCGTAGGAATCCGACGTACCAGCCGTGGCCGTACCAGGCTCGACGTTTACACCAACCGACGGCGGCACAACGGACACATGTGCCGGCGCGTAGAGGTGGATGGATCTCGATCGGAGGCAGGCAGGCGGCAGCGCCGGTACGGTGGTCCACTGCCGCACGTCCCGATCTCGAATGCATATATTGCCGGCAGCTAGCTGTTCTTTCGTGGTGTTTTTTTGGCGCTTGGGTCAAGGCCCTGCATGTCATGTCGCGCAACAAAAAATCAGGCACGCAGTTCAGATTAGAAAGGATTATTAATGAAGCCATGTCTTGACTAGGATCCTAAAGTAGCTAGTTTAGGGGAGCGGTTGCTCTCTCCATATCCTATTCTACGTGTTTGGATGTTCTTCCTGGATCCAGCCCCTCGGCCCTCCCCAGGAGCATCTCTAGCAGACATCGCATCTCCCTCCGAACCGCAAAATAACCGCCGTTTGCGGTACGAGACGTACGGAAAAATTAGATTTTCTAGATGTTGTATATCGTACCGCATCCGAATTTTCCTTACGCCTCCTCGCATATCGACCTCCACATCCCGTATATTTTCGGTTTCGCATGTGCCTTTTGCTGCTCCCCGCAAACGCTCGCCATTGGAGGCGCGCTGAAGATTCACGACTCCCGTCTGGGGATCTTCCTCCTCCGCGTTCCCCACTACCGCTCGATCTATGTCGGAATTGGTGCGTAGCCTCCCTCTCTGCCCGCCAATCTACCGCTTGTGCGCTAGATCTGCTATGCCGCGCGTCCGCCGCCGCCGTCCGAGACGGTAAACCCTCTTTCTCCTATATCGTTTCGGCTACAAATTCGTAATTTCTTAGATTTAGGATCCATGCAGCAGCAATTTTGTAGATGAGTTCGTGGTGGAATGAGTCCTAGTATTCTGTGACGAATTCTTCCATTCTGTTTTTGATGGAGGGCTCATCGTCCGACGGGTCCGACTAGGAAGACAACGTCCTCGACGATGATGACGCGGAATACCTCCTCTTGCTAGCTACCGTCGACGAACTGGAGGCGGGGGAGAATATCCGAAAGAGGAGGAGGGGATCAACTGTCGGCCGATTGTGCATCCCACGCAACCACGTTCTAGGGCACGAGATACTCATGCGGGATTATTTTGTCGAGGTACCCATCTACCCCACTCGTCTGTTTCGCCGCTGGTACCGGATGAGACGGCCCCTATTCGAGAAGATTGTGAAAGCTTGCGAGGCCAACTGCATGTACTTGACGCAACGTAGGAATTTTGCTGGGTTGCTTGGTTTCAGTTCATACCAGAAGATCGCTGTCGCAATGAGGGTGATCGCCTATGGAGTATCGGCTGACTACACTGACAAATATCTTCGTATTGGCGAAGATACGACCATGACATGCGTGCGTAAATACGCGAAGACATTGATCAAGGTCTTTGGTACAAAGTACCTGCGAGCACAAAACAAGGAGGACACGAAGAGGCTGATGACAGAGAATAAGAAAAGAGGTTGGCCAGGATGCTCGGAAGCCTCGATTACATGCATTGGAGGTGGAAGAACTGCCCAAAATCATGGCACGGGTAGTACATTGGCCATCACCGAGATGCAACAATCGTTCTCGAAGCAATGGCCTTGCAGGACTTGTGGATATGGCATTGCTTCTTTGGTCTACCGGGTTCTCTGAATGACATCAACGTTTTGCAGAGATCTCATATGTTTTCGAAGCTAGAAAATGGAGAACAGTCGGCCTGCAGCTACAAGATCATTGGCCGTGAGTACACTATGAGGTATTATCTCATAGATGGAATTTATCCACAAAGCGCAACATTTGTGAAACCAATAAGTAAACCCCAAAACTCTCAGGAAGCTCATTTTTTCACTTCTCAAGAAGCAGCTCGCAAAGACATTGAAAGAGCTTTTGGTGTGCTCCAAGCTAGGTTTGCAATTCTCTGAGGGGCTGCTCGTTACTGGCAACAGAAACACCTGAACAACATCATAGCAAAAGAAACACATGAACAACATCATGACATCATGTATCATTCTTTACAACACGATTGTTGAGGATGAGAGGGACAAGAAGTTGCCCTTGGAATATGACAATGTTGGTTGCCGTGCCAAGTCTAGAAGAAACCCTGACAAGATAGAAGCATTTCTTGAAACCTACCGATAGATTGAAAACAGAACCCGGCATTGCAATCTTCGTCAAGATCTTATTGGCCACCGATGGTCCTTGCTTAGGAGGAGTTTCAATTGAGTTTTTTGTTTACATTTGTATTCTATACAAAACTCTCATTCATTTGTGCTCTCGAATTCTTTATTTTTGAAATGTTGTTGTAAACTATGGAATATTGTTGATTTTTAATTCTATACCATTGATCAATTTGATGATTTAAATCTGCTTGCATTGCTTAATTTCATCTGAGGTGAATGCACGGTTCTGTTTGCGGGGCCTAAAAACGGCGGTGCGGAATGGTGCGGAATAGATACTGCATATGTGTACCGCACTTGCGGTACGCATATGCGGTATCTGTTTCGCGCCGCCCTTTTTTGGCGGTACGCATATGCGGTATTTGTTCTGTGCCGCCTTTTTCGGCCAAAAAAGGTTTGCGGTATACCGCATCCGGGTTTTGCAGTACCGCGGAATGCGGTATCTGCTAGAGATGCTCTAACATGCTCTGCCTGATTGAGGCCTCTGATCCTGTACTACCCCATTCTCCTAAACTCGTACAAACTCGTATAATGTCAAACACAAGGACAACTCAGATCGCTTGATACCCCTTCGTGATGGATATATACACGTATATGTAACCCTGTACAAAACCTAGTATAACTCAACCAAATAATATGTAGCCGTACATGTACTAGTACGAGCTCTACACGAAGGGAAAAAATATATGGATGTACGCCGATGATCGCCGGTGACGGTCGTGTCCACACGCGGTGGTAATGGTGGTGGCCGAGTCCGGCGAGCCGGTGACTCAGCTTGGCTGGCGCACGCCTCGGCTTGGTATTGTAGGTGTGTGTCGGTAGCTTGGCACGGCAGCATCGGCGAGGCGCGACAGAGCTTGGTGGCTGTGGTTGGACAGCCCGACAGCTCGCCGGACTGTCGGGTGAATCGCCCAGCGGCTCGCCGGACTGTCCGGCAACTTGTCCGGCGGGAGCAGCGTGGGTGACCTTGGCGTCGGCGGTCATGACAATGCCAGCGGGGGTGGCGGTCAGGATGCGGGACGGTGGTGGTCAGACCGGATCCTGTGCATACGAAAATGTCGTATATCTATAGATCCCGATCTGTATGCCTCCATAAGGATAATACTCAGTTTGCATACAGGTTTTAATATATACGTGGACATACGAGTTTAGAGGATGGGAGGGTAGTACTGGATCAAATCCTCGATTAATGCATGCAGTTCCGGTTCAGCAACACTTGGAGCTGCAAATTGTGCTACTGCACTCACAATCACGCCATCACGTCACTATACATATTAGGGTTCTTGGAAAACAGTATCACCGGGTTGGTTACTGTACTGATTAACAAGATCTCATTTCTTTTATCCTTTGTTGCAACTAGTAACCAATGTGTTCGTGGTACTTTGCTGTAGGTAACCGCAGCCGCTACCTACAAGTATAGAACACATACATATCCGAAAATAAGTGAACTGAATTTGTCTAGATTCACATGTATCTAAACACATTGTATTATATAGATATATGAAAATTTAAACAAATTCAAGTCACTTATTTTAATACGGAGGGAGTACCATCAAGCCCTGCATAAGTTGTCTATGCTATGCCTAGGCATGAGGTGTGATTCGGTGTCCTCCCCTAAAACTTAAGTTTGCATGGGCCAGGTTTATTTTGCTGGTCGAAATCTATATCCATGCTATATATACTTCCGTATAGGTGTACACGGTCGAGCTAGGTACAGTCCACATTTTTACCGGATAATACCTGCCACCTACCGTTATCGTGATTACGTCTTTGCATGTCATGTTTTGAAATTTTGTTGATCATGCTATATACCTCCCGATTTCCGGCTCCCGCAGGGACGTGAGTATACGTGTATGGTGAGTATATGTCTAAGAGAATCACACGGGCTTTAGATGGGTTCATACGGTCTTCGAAATGAATCGGAATCGAGTTTTTGTTATCCCGAGTTTTTGTTGTCCAAATTTGAAACAGAGCGGATGACACTGAAGCAAAAGTGCCTAGGCATACCCTCCCTCGTGTATAAAAAAAAACACAGGTAGGTAGGCGACAGGATTGGGGAGCTTTGGAGTGGTGACTTTCCAAGTTTCCACCATCCACTCCAACCAGCGCTGATCTATCATGTGCCACCCCGCTAAATGGTAGCACCAGCTTTTACCTTCGATTATTCACTCTGGGCCCGCATGGCAGTCACTTTCTGCACCAAGCTAGAAGTAACCTCACGTCCTACTTGTGCCAGCGAGTTAAAGCTATCTCATGTCGAGATGAGATGAAGCATGTCATTCCACGACGGATTAAGAAATGGCACCAACGAAATGCCTCATTTTTGGGGACACCGCCGAAGGATGGATCGCCAAGGGGACTCACATCCCGTCACTCCACATTTCCTTGTACCATGTGAAGTGAATTTTAAAAGAGATTTTCATGTGGCACCCTTCATGGAACATGTCATGTCATGCGAGTATGTGCCCCCTCACACCCCCTAGCAGTAGGGACTCACATGAAACTAAAATGAGGCTACTAGACCACAGGCTACTGCTGGTAGAGCAAGAGTAGGGACGGAGCATTGTCACTGTAGTTATCGTATGGTCAATTAATTATGACTACTTTTTTAGTATGATTGTCGTAGGATGTATCTGTAGTATGGAAAACAAACATTATCTTAAGTGTAGATTTTACCCTCTCTTTTTTCGCCTACTCATGCACACGTTAGTAGAGGTTTTTTTTCTCACACGAACACACTTGGCTCAGTTATTAATTTCTCCATCACAGTTCAAAAAAAAGTTCTCCATCTCCCATATTTTTTAATCTCTTTCTGCTCACCAAAACTACCAAATCCTTTCTTACCTCAACCCAATTATCGCTGGGGTGCATGGATGCATTGCTAGCCATCATCATGCATGGAAGCATTGCTAGCTCTACCTTCACTCACATGGCATGTGCCAGCAATAATGTTTTCTTTCGAAATCTAAGCCAGCAATAATATGTGCACTGATCCAGTAATGGGGCACCAGTACCAGACCACTAGCTCTTCTTCAATCTACCCTCTTGCTGCATCCATTGGTTATGACTTTGGATATGATGCAACCTTCTTTGCTGAAGAAATCAAAATATCAAAATATTAATTGCTATGCTGCATACATGGGTGGTGACTTTCCGTATGCTGCAGCCTTGGTTTCTCTGGCTAGACATGGAGTAGGAGTGCACTGTGTGCAGGGCTAGCTAGACATGGAGTAGGAGTAGCTAGATGGATGGAGATGGGCATGGGAGGGGAGGGGGAGATGTGTGTGGTCCATGGCGTGGCGCATTCATTCTCTTTGTTGCTGTGGACATGCTTCTTAGTCATGGATATAAAATTAAACAAGAATGATGGTTTCTTCCTTGGGCTTATTTCTGGAGTACATGGCCAGTTTCATTCGCATTTCCTATGAAAATAGAAGTGTTCCTCCATGTAAAACTTTTTACATTTTGCTCGTGCATGAACATTTTGGTCTGTGTTGGACGTGTACACATCCATACATATTGAGAACTCTCTCATATGCATCTATCTCTCTATAAAATTCTCTATATATAGCTCACTCGCTCAGGCTCTGGAAATAAACTTGTTGGATGCATGCTAGTTATATGCGTGTGCCATCATGTCTAGTAGCACATTAGGATCGGATAGGCGGCCGGGGAGTAAAGGCGAGCAATGTACCCATCACGGATTCTATGATGGGTTCAGTCAATCCATCCATCCATCCATCCTCATGCATGGTCTCTA
The DNA here is from genome assembly GCA_910589775.1 of Avena eriantha. Lineage (NCBI taxonomy): Eukaryota > Viridiplantae > Streptophyta > Magnoliopsida > Poales > Poaceae > Avena > Avena eriantha. The sequence continues at coordinate 78,013,094 of OU342744.1, read as the reverse complement.
CATATACGCACATACTGATACTGTACATAACACAAATACCAAGCCTACATTGTGGACGTACTGGGCTGCAGCTCCCTTTTTACATTCATCCATCTATCCACATAGAAATCGAAAAAAGAAACATAATCCTCATTGGATTCAGACCTATGCAGTTTGATTGATGGGACATGTGATCTTGCACAGATAAGGAGCCTGCACGGCTACCGCTGCAGGACACATCTGTACTCATTGCGCCCCAAACTTGCAGCACTGAGTTTCAGAGCGTGCACAGCACTGAGTTTGATGCGTTATTCAGAAGACAGATATAGTAGCTAAACCTAAAAAAGATTTGATCATGCGTTGGGATCAATTAATCCGGTCCTACCATTTTATCTAGTGAGGAATTTAAGTGTTCACAATTCAGAGTTTGCAGAGAGTGAAAACTTGAAACCATCCTTGAAAGTTTCTTTGGCTCCGTGAGCTCCAACACTCCCCTCGTTTAAAAAATAAATGTATCATATTTACATGTTATTAAAATAATTATGGAGTTAGTCAATGCTGTGTCCCACAAACTTGCAAAATCTCAACGGGAAATTCTTTGTATTTTTGGTACATAAAAATGAAAAAACGGATAAATTATGGCGATTTGAAATATGCATACTTAGGTCCACACTTATGTCATTTTTGTCTATATCAGAATGCGAAGTTTTTGAAACTGATGTTTTGGCGGTTTGTAGGATACATCACTGGCTACATCTTTGCTTTTTTTATTTTGTTTTGAATCATAAATATGATTTCCAAAATTCTTGTAAATAACAGGATCATTGGACCTCAGGGCGGCGGACTGCTGCGGGGTAGCGGCGACCGAGCCCCTATGTCGAAGACCTGGGCCCTTTGGGCCCATCTAGGTCGGGCGGCGGGCCTGCTCTACATGCAACACGTTCTGTAGATGGCGGCGGTGGTATAGCTCTGGCAAGGTGAAGCAACAACGGCGGCCAACCTGTTGCAACGCGACGGTGGGCTTTATGGTCCCGAACTGCGCCCGGTCTGACCCTCTTAGAGCCGGTGTGCCTCCGTGGAGGATTTATGGGCCCTCTATGCCCGGTCAGACCCAACCTAAGATAGGTTTGTCATGCGGCCGAATCCGGTCGACTATCGTCTTCGGCGGTGGAGGCAGTTCCCTCCCGCATGGTTGTGGTATTGCTGGCCCTGATTCAAGCTACTGGTCGCCTTTGTCGTGCATTTCTAGTGACAGTAGCTCCGGTGAGACGACGATGGCGGCTTCGTGATCGCAGTGGCGCATGTTCGTGTGTCACCCCCCCTAATGGTAGCGCCAGCTTTACTGTCGATTGTTCACCTTGGGCCCACCTGGCAGTCACTTTCTGCACCAAGCTAGAAGAAACTACACGTCCTACTTGTGCCAGCTAGATAAAGCTAGTGGTGCTAGGAGTGTAGTAGTGCACAAACAAACATACACGAAGCCATCTCATGTCAAGATGGGATGAAGCATGTCATTCCACGACGGATCAAGAAATGGCACCAAAGGAAATGCCTCATTTTTTGGGGGCACCCAAGGATGGATGGGTGGGGATGGGCTGCCAAGTAGACTCACATCCCATCAATCATTTCGCCATTTCATTGAACCAATTGAAGTGGAAATAAGTTTTCATCTTGGCACCCTTCATGCGAGTGAGTGAGTGAGCGGGTGCCCCTCACACTCCCCTAGTAGTGCATCACATGATCCTAAAATGAGATCACTAGTACACCACAGGCTACTGCTGGTAGGGTAGGAGTAGCGACAGAGCACTGTGACTGGAGGTATCATATGTCAATTAATTATGACCAGTGTATTATCATTGTCATAGGATGTATCTTATGGGACACAAACATTTGAAGTGTAGATTTTACCCTTTTTTTGCAATGTCTACACGGTTAAAACAAAAATACAATGCTCATCCAAAGGCTATGCCTCTTGGAGTAGTAGTCTCTAATTAGCACACGGTGTTATTTTTTTGATAAAGTAAACATGTTAATACCATGGACATACCAATTACATATGCACACAGCCCAACAACAAAAAGAAGAAGAAGAAGAAATAAAAAAATCCGCTACAGTGATCAAAACCTTGTAACTGCACCACAAAACCTTACCAAGACAACACCCCGCAGTCCAAATTCTCGGAAAGCGATGCCTCCAAGAAGGAAAACCGTGCACAAGCGTCATCGCCACCCGATCATAGATCTTAGCTTTTCACCCTAGAGAAAGTCGTTGCTCTCAAAACAATGTCCCCAACAAGGCTGCTGCCAGGCAGAACCAATATAGATAAGACTCTGTACTCCTCCTGTGTTGTCACCCCTGCTTGTCGATGCCGTTGCTAGAAGTCAAGAGTCACCAAGCAAAGTCATCATCGTCTTGAAGACTCGGCCCACCATACTAGATCTCAGACCTCAGCCGCCATGACATTCTCCGCCACTATTTTCATCATGAAAATTGAAGCACCGACCGGTACCATGATGACAACAGAGAAAGAAGCTTAGCGACACACCCTCCTGAAGTATAATGGCCAGAAATAGGGTACGCAGGACCAAATCTCATCTAGTCCAGCAATCTACAAGCATGAAGTGCCCAATGTAGATATCTGGTGGAGCCTTACGAAACTCGTCACCGTCCAGATCAATGAGGCCAGGCATCAAGAGAACATCAGATTGATGTGAGAAGAACCCTAGGATCGCCTCCTTTATTAGGCAAATCGGTATGCCCCAACACCGTCGCCCACTGTCTTCCAACAACAGGCTGGAGATCTCAACGGGCACCACCCCACCACCCACACCATGTAGAGATGAGTGGCTGATACGCACCGAGCCCCCCGAACCAGCCACAGTGTCACCCTCGTGGCCACGACAACCAGCAAGGTCACCCATGAAGTCGGCTCGTGCCACCGCCCCGGTGTCTATCTCCACAGGAAGAGTCGTATCGTCCAGTGCCGCCGCGAGACATCGGCCAGATATCCCCCCACACGAGGAGGATGGGGCCCCTGTCGCTTACCAACCACGCTAGGGGATGAGAGCCCGCCACTACCGTCAGCTACATGGCCTTTGACCGGCGGCATCCTTGGGCAGCGGCGGGGTGATCGTGGGCAGGGGAAGTGGCAGCTGCGGCTAGGGTTCTGCCTGAGCTCCCCCCCCCCAAACAAACACAGTAGGCTCGGTTATTAATTTCTCAATCTCCCACGTTTTTTTATCTCTTTCTGCTCACCAAAACTACCAAACTGTACGTCTACCCAATTATCGGTGGGATGCCGTCATCATGCATGTATGTATGCATTCCTAGCTCTGCCTTCAGTCACATGGCATTTTTTTTGGAAAGGAGCATATATTAATATCAAAAGATACCAATTACACCCAGCCTCTGCAACAACGCATCGCCCTAGCGGCCATACAGGTGCACACAGCTAAAAAAGAGAGAGAAATTACAAAAAAGAAAAGTCCCGCTACAGTGACTCATTCATTGAACCAGTAGTACAACCACGACCAAGACAGCACCAGAAGTCCAGCTTCTCCAAAAGCGACGCCTCCAAGAAGGAAACAGTGCACAAACACCGTCATCGCCCGATTATAGATCTTAGGTTTTCACCCTGAAGAAAGTTCACGCTTTCAAAACAATACCTTCATCAAGGCCATTGCCAGGCACAACCAATTAAGGCCAGACCCTGGGTTTTCACCCTGAAAGGTAGGACTGTGAACCTCTCATGTGCAGCCGCCCCCGCTCGCATGCCACTGCTCCAAGTCATGAGTCACCAAGCCAATTCCTCATCACCACCTAGACTCAAACCACCATAGTCAGTCCTCAGATCTCGGTCTCCATGACATTCTCCGTCAACACCATAGAACGAGAACATGCCCCATGATATTAACAGCCAACAGAGCTTCGAAACGCACCCTCTGAACCCAAACGGCCAGAAAAAACATGGGTACGTCTGACCGGATACCTTGATCCAGCAATCTCCAGGCATGATGCGCCCATGGGAGTTCGTAGACGTAGCCTTCCGGAACTCGACACTCCGACCAGATCAATGAAGACACGCATCAAGTAGATCTTCATCTTGATGTGAGAAGAATCCGAGGACAACCTCCTTTATTCAAACCGAGCCGGTAGCCCCCTCGCCACCCGCCGGAAACCAGCAAGATTTGCTGCACCAACCGTACCAGCAGCCCTGCGGCTAGGCCGGTAAAGAGAGAGATGACAACAGAGCAGGTCGACCCCTCCCAGATCCAGCCCTACCAGTAGCGAAGAGGACCGGGGAGGTAGCATCGGAGCCCCAAATCTGAAAATCTAGGGTTTCCAACACTAGCCAGCTTGGTCCTGAACTTACACCGCTGGTCATAGCGCCGCCGGGAGAGATCTCCACCACCTCCCCAACCAGGGGCGCCACCCTGGCCGCTAGCCGTCGACGAACCGACCGCATCTGCCCTAGCAGCCATGACGGTCACCTCCGGCCTCCACCCACCCCAACCACCTTCGGCGGCCGGGCCCGCCGCCACCGCGGCAAGGCCGGCGGCAGCGGCGGCGAGAGGAGTGGCGGCGGCGGAGGACTTTGGGTAGAAGCGGCGGCGCCCCCGGTGTCGCCCTAGGGTGCGACACCGGGGGCATTGTTCTTTAGATATTTAAGCAAGCAATAATATGTGCACTAATCCAGTAATGGGGGCACCACACCAGTACGAGACCACTAGCTCCTCTTCAATCTACTCTCTTGTTTCCCTTTTGGCCACCCTTTCTTGCAAATCTGCACCTATATGCTGCATGCTGCGTAGGATATGACTTTCCATATGATGCAGCCTTCTTTTGTGAAGAAATCAAAATCAAACTCAAAATAATAATTGCTATGTTGCATACATGGGTGGTGACTTTCTACATGCGGCAGCCTTCTTTTCTTTCCGTTGGCTAGACATGGAGTAGGTATGCATTGTGTGCAGGGCTAGCTAGATGGATGGAGATGGGCTAGGTGGTGCATGTATGCGTGTGGTCCATTGTGTGGCTCATTCATTCCATTCTCTTTGTTGCTGCGGAGATGCTTCTTCGTTAGAGCAAGTACAATAAGTTCCAGTCAGCTGGCTATAAGGATTAAAATACTATTTTTTTGTCTAGTTGGAAGAGAGAAAAGAGGAGAGAGAAGAAGAGTGGGCTCTTATGCAAGAGCCAGCTCTAGCACGTGCTCCTAGGCACTTTGAGAAAGGGAAGGTGGGCCATGTAGTGCTAAAGTACTATATTTTTGTAGCTTATTATTGTACATGCTAGCTCTAAGTTGGATATAGATGACATGACACTTGGCTTATAGCCAGCAGCTGGTTATACTATTGTCCTTGCTCTTACGGATAATGGCATGGCAGTGTTAAGATCGTGACAAGTTGCATGGTTAACTTGTGCCACGTGTTTGTTTCTCTGAAATGAAGGTATATGTCGACTATTTCTGCATCGAACTGCTGCACAACCCAAGTTTTTTGGCAACCCTGCTCTACGTACTCCCTCTGTTCCAATTTAGTTTGTGCCTAACTTTTTTCCCGTTTTTCCAATTTACTCTGCGCGATGCGAACTGCTTCCGAAACTGCCCCTCCGCTTCTGTCCTGACGTTTCGCCTCCGAGCAGTTCCTCTCGTGTGAGTACTAGTCAATGGCTCCCGTGTCCCTTTTCCATCCAACCTGGCCACCGCTCCCCCCTTCCTCGCCTCCCCAAAATCTCCAATCGCTTGAGACAGTGAGAGGCATGGACAGGGGCAAGATCCCTCCATGGATGTGGGAAGAGAGCCAGCAGCCCCAAGGGGAGTGGACCGAGGACGCGCTGGAGTGTGCGGCCAGCCAAGACGAAGAGGAGCACCGCAGCCACGGGATGCATCGGCGTGTGGCCAGCCATGGCGAGGAGGAGCGCGAGGAGGAACGCGAGGAGGAGCGCGAGGGTCGCGCGTTGGCAGATCAGTCTAATTCCAGCCTCGGCGACAAGGAACGCGACGGCTGCGACATGCATCAGCGCGCGGCGGAGGCGACGAGTGGTGCATGGCGCAAGCGCGACATGGGCGTCGGCAAGCAAGTGGACCACGACGGCAAGCCTTCCACGAGCGTCGACAAGCATTCCACGAGCGTCCGTAAGCAACTGGACCACGAGAACGAGCTGCTCGACCAGGACGACAAGCATATCGCCGGCGCCCGCAAGCTGCTCGATTACAACCCCAACCTAGCCGCGGGCAACGGCAAGAACGAAGACGGCAAGCTGCTCGAAGGTGTTATGCAGGATAATGACTTATCTGATCCTCGGTTCGTCGGTGGCCGGTATCTACGCCGCTCGTGCGCCCGGGCGCAAGGAGGTTCCAAGTGCGGCGAGTGGCACGAATTTGTCTGCCCCTCGTGCAGCCAGTCGCTCAGTGGCTTTGCGTGTTCTTTGTGTGGGCATGGAGGCGCTCGGGTGTGTAGGACCTGTGGCAAACGTCCCAGCTCCATATACGCTGGAAGCGGTGCCAATGACGGTGGGCGTCGCGGCCTGGACAACGATGGCCACAATATGTTGGACATGGACACTGATAGCGGCACCGAGACCTTCGATGGCAATGAATTGTTGGCGAGCACGAACGACGACGAGGCCGACAACCTTGAGGCATATGATTCTTTCGTGCCTGACTCAATGCCTGAAAGCTTCAAACAGGTAGCGATGTTCTACCTCAAGTTTATGATGTTGTGACAAGAGGATGTTCTAATGTGTGCTTTTGTTGATCAGGACATCTACAGCGGCAGCGAGACAATTGATGAGAATGTCGACGCATCTCATATGTTTGTGCCAGACTCGATGCCCGAGGAAGACTCGATGACCCAAGGCACAAAACAGGTTGTTAGAGATGTGATGAAGTTCTTAGTACCCGGTTACTCACCATCTAAATTATCTGAAATTAGGAAGTGATTAGATGAGTTGAGCCGTTGAAAAGTCTATGGTGTCTTTTGAACAAAGTATGATCTGCATGATCTGATTTCGCACTTAAGAACTGCATGATCTGATTACAACATGACTACACGCTTACATTTCGCACTTAAGAACTGCATGATCTGATTACAATAGCATACCCAAAATAGCAACATGACTACAGGCTTACATTATGCACTGAAGACCTGCATGATCTGATTACAATGAGCATAAACAAAATAGCAACATGACTACAGCTTACATTATGCACTTAAGAACTGCCTAGCTGCATCAACAATTAGCCGATCACACACCAACTTCACAGGGAGGAGACCAAGACGTTGAAGGGCTAGCTTTCTCATGTGGGGCACCTTGTAGTGTTGACCTCCTTTTTCTTTCAAAACCTCACGCAAGCAAGATTGGAGTGTGAGGAAAATTCTATTGCTCCTCTCAGCCGGGTACTGATAGTATGCCTGATACACCTTGTAAACAATGTCATCAAGAGAATCTGGAAACAACTTGTGAAACAGGGATTGGAGGGCAGCAAAGAACCCAAGATCTAGGATGTTGAGATCTGGTGAGTTCGGTGGTTGGCATACCAAACGGATGTCAAACCTATCAGCACTCGCCGCGGCACAAAATGCAGGATCATTCACTGCAATGTGTGTCCTGGCATTATCTTGTTGTATGAATATTGTTCGGCCTCTTTCAGCCCCAGGCCATTTCACCTTGATTGCAGGAAGAACCTTGTTTATCATGAACTGTCTACTCACTTCCTTAGTCACTGAATGCACAACCTTTGTCACTAGTGTGCCCGCAAGACGGTTCAGACTATCTCTTTTAGCCATCTCTTGAAATGTGAAAGGCCATATGCCAATTCTACCATCAAATGTCATGGTACCATCCACAGCATAACGAGGCCTCGCTACTGCTGCAAGGAACATAACCTTCTCTATGAAGTTCTTGTTCTGTGTAGTTCGTTCCGGATCCGCCTCATCGGGCATCAAGTAAAACTTCTGGTTCTTCCTAGTGCGATAAAACCACTTCTCATCTATGTGTACCACGTTGTACATTCCATTGAATGTTGGCTCTTCCGGCAGGCTCTCTTGCTCAAACTGTGAAAGGCACCACTGAACCCTACGCCTCTTGTTCTCATCTGTAAGGGTTGACTTGATAGCATTGGTGTGACGCCTGATCTTCCCCTCTTTCAACCGCCTCCAGACTGTCGTCGTCGACATGTTCAATGCACCAGCTAGGTCTCTAAGTGTTGTTCTCTTCCCCTTGTCAATTTGTTTTGCTGCTTCAGAATCAAAAGCTATCCGTTTGCGTCCACAATTTTTCGGCTTCCTGCTCAACACACCTTGTATCCCTCCAAGCTTTTTGCACTTGAGCCATATGTCCTGTACAGTTCTTTGTGGAACACCTGATAACCTGGACACTTCTTTGGTAACTCCACGGCTTAGTTTCCCTGGAGTAGTCCTCTCAAGAATCATGCAATAGATGGCTCGCTTAGCTTCTTCTAACCATTCTCTTGCCTGAATGTCACCGCCATTTGTACCTACAAATTTTATTGAAATAAACATGGATTGGGTGATTGCGTTTCAAAAGCATACAAACAAAAGAGCACAGTACGTGGAATCAAAGACTTACCCCCGTTGGGATCCTGAGCTGGCTCGCCATGTCCAGCATCTGCACCATCACCGACGTTCTCCTCAAGCGACGCGGACAAGTTCAAGTTGAACCCAGCGGCACCACGCCCGGCGAGTGCCAGTCGCCCACGCCCGCGGCCAGTAGGATTCGGTGCTGCGCGTCCGCGACCATGTCCAACGCCAGCGTACTGGTCCACGTTCCAGACGACTGTCCCTGCTCGTGCATGGCCACGGCCGGCAAGACCCAATCGCCCTCGCCCTCGGCCACGTCCACCAACGCCACGGCCAGTAACCCCACGTCCACCAACGCCGCTGCCATGCGCACGGACGCCACGGCCAGCGATGCCACGGCCAGCACCTTGTACATAGCCGGTGAGACCCAGCCTGCTGCGCCCTGGTGCCACATACCGGTTGTTGCCACTGCCGTCGGCGCCGTTGCTGCCGCTGCCGCCGGCGCCGTTGCTTCCGCCCGCGTCTGGGCCATTGTTGCCGCTGCCGCTGGCGCCGTTGCTTCCACTCCCACCGGCGCCGTTGCTTCCGCCCGCGTCTGCGCCATTGTTGCCGTTGTCGCTGGCGCCGTTGCTTCCGCCTGCGTCTGCGCCATTCTTGCCGCTGTCGCTGGCGCCGTTGCTTCCGCCCCCACCGGCGCCGCTGCTTCCGCCCGCGTCTGCGCCATTGTTGCCGCTCCCACCGGCGCCGCTGCTTCCGCTCCCGCTGGAGCCACTGCTTCCGCCCGCGTCGGCACCGTTGTTGCCGGCGCCGCTGCTTCCGCTCCCGCCGGCAAAGACATTACTCTCACGCTCATGCTCCACATCTTCTTCATCGTCGACTTTGTTCGAACACATAATCGTAGTGTAGTTCTGTGGCATCTCCACCGAGCTCCTCGTCAATGTCATCCCAGTTGAAAGCCGCGTCGATATTGAGAGGAATAGACATTGGCATGGAGTTTGGCTGCTCTGTTTGATCACCGGTGCAGGATCGGTTTAGGTTTAGGCATGCTCTGTTTGTAGCAACTAATGGCGCTTACATTTTTCAAATTTGTATTCAAATTTCTGCGCTGGGCTGGCTACAGATTAACGCGGGAGCTGAAAAGAATCGGCGCGCGTTTTGGCAAAGGAGACGAGGAGGCGAACTAGTGGGGGCAGAAGTACTACTTGCGCGCATGCACTTTTTAGGGTCAGAAACGTCCACCATCTGTGAAATTGAGCTCTCCCGCTGTGAGCGTTGGTATCTGAGCTTTTCCTAATACGCAGACTAAATTGGAACAGAGGGAGTACATGCAGAGCGTGATAGTACTACTACTAAACAATAATTAAAGCACGATGAAATTGATGGTTTCTTCCTTGGTCTTATTCCTGGAGTACATGGCCAACTTCGCATTTCCCATGAAAATTGAAGTGTTCCATGGAGTACACGAGCTACTTGTGCAACCCAGGTTTTCTGGAGTACTTCTGCCACGTGTTTGTTTCTCTTTGTGTGCAGCGCTCATTAGGGTCGGATAGGCGTGGAGTAAGGGCATCTCAACCGGGTCGACCCAACCCGTCCGGTCGTGTCCGAACCCATCGCGCGACGTGCGCGGCGCCGCAACGACACGACCCATCCGACCCGACGCATCCGGCTCGACCCACCTATGCACCTAATTTGCGTGACCACTGGGTCGGTCCGGACAGCGCAAACACTGCGCGGGAGTCCGGCTGTCGGCCGCTCGGGGCCCATGTGTAAGCGAAACATTAATAAGCAAAGTGACTTTCCATTAGATTAAGTCCTGCCGATTACAAAAGGCCGTTTGAATAAACTAAAACTACTACTACTGCTGATGGAGGAGGCCGTCCCTACGGATACTGGCTGTCGTTGCTGCAGCCACAGTTACCGCAGCCGCCGCTGCCGCCGGAACCGTCGATCGCCGCTATAGCCGACCAGATGGCCTTCTGCTGGAGGCGGTCGTGGTAACGCTCCCTCGCCCAGCTACGATCCTCCTTCATGCCGGTCGCCTTCGCGCGGTCCCCTGCCGCCCGGTTGGCCAGGGCCTTCTCCATCTCGGCCGCCCAGTGGTCCCTAGCCTCATGGTCCTCCACCTCCACCTCCACCTCCGCCGCCGCGGCCGCCCTCGCTGCCAAAGGGGCCACCAGAGCTCCGTTGGGACCGAGGCCGAGGGCCTGCGTGATCTGCAGGAGGGCGGTGATCGGCTCCTCCCCCTTCTCCTTCCCCATCCCCTCCTCCGCCACCACCTGATCCACCTCCTTCCCCTCATCCTCCTCATCCTCCATCTCGATCTCGTCCCCGTCGACGAGACCCCACGTGGTCGCCACCTCGGCGGCAGCAGCCACTCGCAGCTGCTCCCCCGCCATTTCGGCGGCATGCTCCGCCGTTGCCACCGCACTACGCGAGGCGGTGGCCTGGGGAAGCTCACGGATGGCCGCCTTAGCGGCCTCCTTGGCCACTGCCTCCAGCGTGACCATGGCAGCCTCATGGAGGATCTCGCGAAGGGCCCGTGTTGCAGCCTCCTTGTCCACCGCCTCCTTGGCGGCGATGTGGTGAAACTCACACACCGCCCATTGGGCCGCCACTAGTGAGGCCGCCTCCCCCACCTCCTCCAGCGCCGCCTCGGCCACACGGCCTTCCTCCTCGAAGGCCACCACCTCCGCCTCGACCATGCGCTGTGACAGAACGCGGCCTGGAGGTCGACAACGTCGGTGTCCTGGTAGCGGGTGCGGCACAGCTCCCTAATCTTGCTCCAGTTGGCGATCTTGCGGCGGGGCATGGTTGCGGTAGGAGCTTTTTTTTCCGGCGGTGGTTGGTCTGGCTGGGCTTGTTGTCTCAGCCGCGCCGCGCGGCCGTCTTTTATAGACTACGGCGAAGGCGGGAAGCGGCCGGGGAGGCGCGCGCGGGGAGGGCGAGCGCGGGAAACGGAAAGCTACAATGGCAGAAAACGCCGGTCGCGCAGGAAGCCGCCGGCTGATGACGCGTCGCCATTAATGTCCATCGCCGGAGTGTCAAGCAGTGTGACAGTGGGGGAGACGGACAGATGGGTCGGGCCGCTGGGCACGGCTGTCCGGACAAGCCGGACCGCGACCCTAAAATGACTATTCGACCCAAACGGACAGAAATAGACTGTTTTAGTCACGGTGGAGATGCCCTAAAGGAGAGAGCAATGTACCCATCACGGATTCTATGATGGGTTTTCAATCAATTTCCCAATCCATCCTCATGCATGCATGCATGGTCTCTACATATACGCACATACTGTACATAATATAAATAACAGTATAACACCACATTGCTCCCGCAGCATACATTGTGTACTCACTTCGCTGCAGCTTCCTTTTTTACATTCATCCATCTATATATCCACATAGAAATCGAAAAACCACATAATCACCATTGGATTTACATGGTTCCGTATGCATGTACAGTTCCGAGATCGTAGAGTCAGAAAGAACGGAGACGGGAAATTGTATACGAGCTGTTGATTGATGGGACACGTGATCTTGCACGGATAAGGAGCCTGCACGGCTACCGCTGCAGGACACGTTTGTACTCATTGCGCCGCATAAGAGTTCCAGAGCGTGCCAACCGATCTAAACAAAAGAAATACTCCTTCCGATCCAAATTAATATTCTCAGATTTGCCTAGATTCAGATGCACAACATGACTAGATGTAAGTGAAATTTCATCTCAGCATCCCCTCATTGATGCGTTATCCAGCAGACAGATACTAGATAAACCCAAAAAAAAAAAGATCTGTCCATGCGTTGGGGGATCAATTCACCTGGTCCCACCATTTGACGCAGTGAGGAATTTAAGTGTTCGCAGTTCAGAGTTTGCGGGGGAGTGAAAACCTGAAACCTTCCACAGAAATTAACCGCCATCAGGAAGATCATGTGCCCACTGCCCAGGGAACAGACGGAAATTTGTGCTACTGCGATAGTTGCCATTGGTCCCCTACCACTACCACTACCGCCCTCGCATCTACTATCTATTCACTTTTGCTCTTCCGCAGAACCATGCAGCAAAATGCAGATGGTGTTGATCTCCATGTATTAGGTTGGGTTCTTGGAAGGCGGAGAAGAAGAAGGAGGAGAAAAAAATAGGAGGAATACAGTTCCGGGAGCAGAAGAGAGCTCGAAAAAAGTGGATCAAAGATTCAAATATTTGAATTCCAGATTCCACAGCAATGTAAACATTGAAGAGAACACAAAAACTGTTCCACTGCAATGTTGCAACCTCTCATCGATCGTCTCAACGGACCACAGCGGTGCTAGCTGCGTGTACAGTGTTGGCTTTTGACTTGTCCAGAAGTAGGCACACGCAGGCATCGTCCCCATGTGCCGCCGGGCATAAGCTGTAGGCTGTAGCCTGAGGGCGCGCATGTGAGCCTTGCGCTGTTTTGGCATGCAAGAAAGCCGTGCGTCGCATAGGTGTACCCGGTCAGCTAGGTATACTTTATGTTCCAACCGGCTAATCCCACCTCCTCTTATTACGTCTTTCTATGTCATGTTTTAAAATTTTGTTGCTGAGACTATATACCTCTCGATTTCTGTCTCCCGCAGGCATGTGAGTATACATGTACGGTGAATACACGTCTAAGCGACCATATGGGTTTCAGATGGGTTCGTACGGTCTCCGAAACGAATCGGTATCAAGTTTTTTTGGGTCTAAGTTTGAAGCCAAGGGGGGACACCGAAGCAAAAGTGATTCATCATACTCCTATTTCTTAGATGCATCTTGGAAGAGAGGGGGAGGGGTTTTTGCTATGTTCATATTTGTTTTGTTGTGGTATGTGCACCTTCCTCCCTGCCTTTGTGTGAGCCTGCCCTTGTGTGTGTTTATAGGAGCACGATTTACATGTGGCGATTAGAGCATCTCCACTGGTACCCCCAATCAGTGATCGGTAAAGGCGTCGGTAGTTGCTTTGGGGGCGCCCCAAACTGCCGGCGGTTTGGGGCAGCCATCCACCACACCGGCGGCCCGCAACGATGTCGCAACAAACAGTCGTGCTCCGAACACAATTTGACAAAAGGAAATTTCATTCAAATTTAGGGTAATTTACATGCTTTGAATGAAATTATCCTAATTCAAACTAAATAAACTTAACAAACTACTACTAGCGGCGGCGGTGTGCCTGTCAGTGGAGGAGGATTCCCCTATGCCAGTGCCAACTCACGCAGGGCATCAAACGTGCCCGCCCAGAAACGTTCCTCCTCGCGGCGTGCCTGTTCCTTGGACTGTGTGATGTGCGAGGCGCAGAGCCTTGTCTTCGTCGACGTCAGGGGGAATGATGGGCACCTCATGTCCGCCATGTAGGCGAGGAGGCTGATAGATGTTAGATTCGACACATTTTTGATTGCTTTTATTGATGGTTTTCTCTCGGATTTGATCGTTTTCTAGCTTTACCTAACGCTAATACTTCGGTAGCGAAGAAAACCTGATTTTTAATGTGTGTTTCAGATTCTAAATGTCAATAGAAGGTTTTAACTAGAGAAACACAATATTCTGAAGAAAACAAGCAAGTCTCTCTTTGGAAGCACTCGAGGGGAGCATACAGAAGCTTTAACGAGCAACTATACGGCGGGAATATTTTTCCGATCGTATAGTTCCCGCCGTATAGCTGTCGCCGCCTCTATCTTGTCAAAAGGGACAACTTCTGTGAAGGGACCAAAAGCGAAAACACAACGCAGCAACCGACATACCATCTAGAAGGGAGAAAGAAGAGACCCGGAGAAGAAGGGGAAGACTTTCTTCATCTCGCTCCACGATCTTCGACCTCCTAGACAATACACCCCCCATAGCCACTACTTGTACTAGAGAGAGAGGGATCTTCACCTTGCAAGACTAGGGTTTGAGATTGTTTCTTCCCATCTTGAATTGTGCTATAGGACCATTAGGACCACCAGAATATGAAGATGAGAAAGGGCGAAAGGAAAAAAGCCTTGCTCGAAGCAAGCCAAGAAGATGATACATTGGTGGATCCTCAAGATGAAACTGAAACACAATATCAAACCAAGGAGGACCAAAATGATGCACAAGATGACCATTATGACTCTGATGCAGATACGGTTGATCCAAGAAAAATAGATAAGCAAGGAAGATGAAGTTGTTGTAGTAGAAAAGAAGAAAAGCAATAAGCAACAACAAAAGAAAGCAACAAAAGAGCCTGACCCCCCACACAAAAGGTAAAAGACAAGAATAAGTTAGGTGAGAAAAAGCTTCCTTATCCAGATCGAAAAAAGAAAGCATCAGATCAGGTAATTTATAATTCATTTACAAAGGCACTTAGTGACCTTTGTCTGGAGATTTTGTTTGTGGATGCAATCAAAGTTCCTACCTATTATAAATTTCTCTATGATATTCTTAGTAGAAATAAATAACTGAAATTGTTGCCATGGTAACTAGTTATCCTGGTAATGGGAAAGCGCGGAGTCGAGTATGCCCGATCATTACGTGATTTCTCGAAACACGATCCATAGAACGATGCATACTTAAGGAAGAATACATTTTTATCTTGATATCTAAATGGGAGATCATCTTATAATGCTAGTAAAACGCCAAGCAATATAAGATGCAAACATCATATGCATAAAGTGAAATGATATGGTTCTTGCACTTGATCACTATCATGTGCATCGTGGTATGATCTTTATCATTCCTTTGTGTGTAAGGCCAAGGTCTATGGAACTTACACGTTAGGTGTGTTGTAATAGTATCAATTATACATCAACTTACAACATTACCATATCTTGACACTAGCCAGCAATAATCTAAACTATACGCCTCTAATTTATCCATTGCAAGTTTTACGTGGCTTAGGGCTTTCGAAGATAGAACCGGTCTTACCTACAAACATGGAACCACAACGATGATAATCAAATTATTAGCAACTCGTTGTAAATCAGATATTGACTATAGTAGGAGAGACAGACACCCGCTAGCCACTTATGCAAAACTAGCGTGGAACAGGTCTCATGTGCGAGGACATGTAAAGTTAGTCTGGGCCGCTTCATCCCACTATGCCACCAATATCCAAAATACATAGAAGATGCAATAAAATGATCATCAACGCCCACATACTCATATGTGTTCTACCCATGCAAAGCATCTACGCATAGATCCGGCTCTGATACCGCCGTTGGGTTCGCAGCATAGAAAACAAAAAAAAATCTAAGATGGGAACTATTATACGCCAAGATCTATCTACTAGATACAAGCAACGGGTGGATATACATCCATAGAGAACATACCCTTGAAGATCGACAAAGCATTGTTAAAAAAACTGATATCATGGTTGATGTAGTCGTACACTTGCTGATCTCAAGATCGTTATAAAGTCTAGCGAATCCAGCAGGTCCAGCACCAGCAAGACCAGCAAGTCCAACACCACCAAGTCCAGCACCACAAAGCAGCAGTACATTCGTGATCGCACACATATCCGGTACCCCGACAACCTCCGTGTCCCCGCTCCAGCGATGCAGCGGAAGTAGCAACTCCTTTCCAGATAAAGCCACCAGGAACATGTATCTCGCTAATCCGAGACCATGGGGAATAATTTCTAGAGGGGAGAGACATCCTTCACGAGGAGGTGTGTTGTGAGAGGAGGAGAGGGGGGCCTTTTATAGGGAGAGGGAGGGAAGCCCCCTCCCATGGCCGGCGGCCATGGAGGTGCCCCCACCTCTTCCTTCATTCATGTGGGTGGATGCTCCACTCACATAAACATGCCTCCACTCCCACTCCCACTCATATGCCTTAATTTTCCACTAAAATTAATGCAACTCTCATTAAATAAAACTATTTTATTTATTTTATTCAGAATTTTGTTAATTACTTTAATTAACAAACATTCATGTTAAACCCCCTCCAACATTTCAATATCACATGCAGAACCAGTTTCTGCAATTTCACCCGAAACAATTCCGGTTTCCATCGAAATGATTACAGCGCTTTCTTAAATCTTTATCTGAAACATATTTGCTCCAAATGGTATCGGTATCTGTTAAGTGTGTCACCCTATGGTTCGCGAATAATGCATGCATGATCGAGACCCTTCTCCGATCAATAATCAGCAGCGGGACCTAGAGATCCATACTGACTCCCACACATTCAATGATGACTCTAGTGATCGTGTGAACCTTTAACATCGTAACTAAATCCGTTTGTCTCGCGATATATTATATGTATGAGATTCGATCATCGGTATCTCAATACCTAGTTTGCTGTCGTTACCGACATGCACTCTTTTCTCGTTCCCGTGATATAACATTCTAGTGATCACATCACTTGATTACAAGCTATTTAATTGTGATATCACCGAGAGGGCCCTGAGTATATATATCCATCATCGGGATGGACAAATCCTACTCTTGATCCATGAGCCTCAACATAACACTTTCAGAGTACCCAAACCCACCTTTATAGTCACCCTGTTACGGTGTGATGTTTGATGTTATCAAAGTACTATTCCGGTGTTAGCAATTAACATGATCTCATGGTCTAAGGACTAGGATTACTTCGTATGATGTTATAGCAATATAAACACAATGACTTTGATCGTATTTCTATACTTCGGATGAGTGTTCATCACATCATTCACCAATGTTGTGACCTTGTTATTAACAACATCCAATGTCCATGATCAGGAAACCTTGATCATCTTGTTAATAAATGAGCTAGTTTATGACAGAGGCATAACTAGGAACCCTTTATTTGTTTATTAAACACACATGTATTACAAATATAGAATGCAAAATAAACATTTATCATAAACAAGGAATAAGATAATAACCACTTTATTATTGCCTCTCGGACATGTTCTCTTCAAGGGACTCCTAGATATTTAAAAGGAAACTTGCCCAATCTACAGGGGTTTATGCAAAAGCCTGTGCAACATCATCTTCCAGATTGATGGGAATAAGTTCACATTTATGGAAGTTGATGCGCATACTAGACTTTTGCTCAAAGAAAGATAATAACCATTTCAAATTCCTAGCAGATCAAAGATTATCATCGAGAAAAAGTAAGGTGTCATTAGCACATTGCATGCTAATGGTCCATGTTTTATTAAAGCTTTTCATCAGGCCAAAAATCTGACCATGATCCGCAGATTTCATCAACACCTTAGTAAATACATCTGCCATATAGTTAAACAAATGAGGAGAGATAGGGTCTCGTCGTCTAACACCACGGCTAGAGACAAAAAAATCACTATCAATATAATTTATCCTAACACCAACTGGCCCAAAATCAAGCAAATATTTGATGATCCTAATCCACTTAGGGCTAAAGCCCCTCCCACTCAACATTTTCAAAAGAAAATCCCTATTTACCCTATTTACCAAATTGTTTCTTTTGAACTACATCATGAATAATTCCATGTGTAGCAACAATACTTTCCAAAATGTACCTGCCTTTTATGAAGGCAGTTTGATGAGGTGAAATAAGAGATTCACTCACCACACCCAACCTATTTGTGGCACATTTGGAGAACACTTTGAAACTACAATTTGTTAGAGCTATGGTCCTAAATTTATGTATAGTTACAGCATTAGCTTCCTTTTGAATTAAAGTTAACATGGAGAAATTCAACCTATATACATGTAAGACACCCTTATTCTAATCATTCACTAAAGCAATCAAGTCATGTTTAACCAATTCCCGAAAATGTTGATAGAACAAAAAGGATAGACCATCAGGTCCAGGAGCTGCTTCAGCATAAGAGCCAAATACAACATCCTTAACCTCCTGGTCAGAAAAATCAGCATCAAGGAAATTATTTTCCTCCTCAGTAACTTTATCACATACATCACAGAAATCATCACCCAACTCAATATTAGGTTTAGCTTCATACCTAAACAACTCCATATAATAAGAAACTTCAATATCGAGCATACATTTTGTATATTCCACTATACCACTGGGACCCTTCAAAGAGTCAATTTGCTTCTTTCTCCTTCTCTAATTAGCTACAAAATGGAAATAAGCAGTATTACAATCACATTCTAAAATATTCCTCTCCCTAGACCTTTTTCTAGCCTTAAATTCCTCCTTCTTCCATATCGTTGTTCGTTTAGATGAAATACTTTTCATTCCTCACCTTAGAGACATGGGAAAGAGTTTGAGATCCAGATAGAGTATATAGCATGTCATACTCAGCTACCAACTTTAGCTTCATCTTATTTTGGTTGGATTCGATATTGACATTCCATCCTTTTAAACCTCTTCTAATATTTCTAGTTTTAAACTGCCACCTATCAATGGATTTCTTGCATAAACAAGGTGCAAACCAGATTTTGGCAACAAGTTGATCAAAACCATCTACTTGTAGCCGCCACTTCTCAAATCTAAATTGCTTGACCTTTGGGATGGATAAAGCTCCAGTATCAACAATTAAAGGAGCATGGTCACTACCTACTCTAGGTTTGAATTTAACATTACTAGTCGGGAATGAAGCATCCTAGCAAGTAGAAACAAACACTCTATCAAGTAAGGCCATAATCAAATTATCTTGATTATTAGCCCAAGTAAACTTTCTTCCTAAATTTTTAATTTCCATCAAACTGTATTTATTTATCTAGTCATTTAGTGCTGGTTAATATTACTAGTATTTTTCTCACAACTCTCCCTAATGAGGTTGAAATCACCACCAACTAAGGTAGACCCATTCCAAGCTGAGTACAAATGATGAAGTTCATTTATGAGCTCAATATTGTTTTCCTCATAAGAGGAACCATACACAGATGTAAATCTCCACATAACCGCATCTTTTTTACTTTTAAGCAAAGTAGAAACAGTGTAACGTAGTTCATTTCTGCGACAATCTCAAAAACAACATAGTTCAACCACTAAGCTACTCAGGTCAGGCGCAAAGAAGAAATTGGTATCAATGTAGGCCCTTGGCGTTCTAGAATTGACGGACTGTCATCGATTTAACAACGTAAACCTTGAGATGGTATAGGTTTTGGTGGACGATCGAAGCAATTCTATGTCCCCTAGTATCAGATTGATACAATCTTCTAGCCATTCAGATCAGAATTGTAGATCAACTACTCTTTTGCCTTGTGTGGAGGAGGTTAAAATGATCAAATTGCTCCTATAGACTAACTGCCTACCCTTAGAATAATTCCTGACACCTTTCAACCCTACAAAAATCATTTATATACAAATGATCTCTACGTTCTCAAGATACACATGATCTCTATTCATCGGCACTAGATGGATTAATTGGAGCCAATAGTCTTGGTAGGGATCTAGGTTTATATGTCTGGCTTTGGTACATTGAAGATGTTTGGTTGTATTTATTGTCTTTTGTGTTTGCATGCCTCTTAACTCAAGCACAGGTAGTAAACACTTCTATTGTTTTGTTTACTTTTCACATTGTCATTTTATGGTGAACCACTCAGGTGCAACTGATATTGTTGCATGATTCTCAGCCATGCATAATGTATTCAGTCTATTGTATTGATAATTACATGGTGGAGACTTGATATAAAGTCTCCGAGCTCTGGTGTCACCGAAATTTAGGGCGACTCGGCCTGCTCCCCTAGCCTGGCTGCCGCTACCTCCACCTCGACAGGTTCTCCCCTTCACAGCTGTCGGTTGATATCGTCATTAAAATCCATGTGATGAAGGTAGCGGCTAGCCTTAAATGCTTGACGTGGCCACCTACAATAGGTTGTGCATGTGGCGGCGTTGTCGATCAATATATGTACTTGGTGTATGTGATCAAATGCGCAATCATATATTGATATGTGCTCATATGTATGATAAATTGAGCAATGATATATGGATTGCATACAAAGTGTAGTTAGTGTTGCGGTTGATGGAAAAGTTCTCATCTCCTAGTCGACCTAGAATATATCACACACGGTTTGTAAGCAAAAATAGTGTGGAATATGCCTAATTCGCACACCATTTTACAACATAAACTCGAATCCTCGTCGCACACGATGAAATCCTGAAAGTCGTGTGTGATTGACCAGCCATCGCACATGGTTAGGAAACCATGTGTGATTGTTCTACCCCATCACTTACCTTCTATGGTGAGTGCAATGAGATATTTCAAGTGTGTGTGATAGCTTGACCCGCGCAAGTGTGTGAAGCATCAAATCCCGACCATTTTGCCACTTCTTCGCATATGCCTCGTCTCCACTTTTTTCTTTTTGTTATTACCTCATCCATCACCAAAGCCATCATTGGGATAGAAATAAGAGACGGGACGAATAATACATCTTGTCAAGAAAATTCCAAGAACCAGCTAAACTGAAAAACTACAAGCTAAATTGGATATTGCTATCCCACTCTTGAGAAATTGTTTCCCTTAACTATTATTCACAAAATAGGCAGAGCAATATCTAACCATTGCCACATTGTCTTTGATACCATGGAAGGCAAGGGATTTTTTAGAGAGAATTCAGATTTGGAAAGAGGTGGCTCAGAGATTATACCTTCATTTTGAGGGTATTAAAAAATCTGGACTTAGTCTATAAAAGCAAAAACCAGTGTAGATCTGGTGCCAATCAATGAAGAGAGTGATGGATGATCTTAAGGGTTGGGAGATAATTTGAGAGGATATTATATCAAAAAATAAAAAGACTTATCCCATGAGCTCTATGATGTGGAAAACCTAGAAGAAATCTCATTTTTTCAGTTGTTTGATGCCAATTTATGAAAATGAGGAATCCTTTTGGCAGCTGAGGGCCGGTTAGGTTTGGTTGTTAAATGGAGACAATAACTCCAAGTTCTTTCATAGGGTAGCTAAAGGAAGAAAAAGAAAGAAACCCATTTTTCATTGCAAGATGGTCAAGAAACTATTCAGGGTACAACAATCTTCTTGTACATGCTATAGATTCCTACAAAAAATGGATAGGAGCAATCAGCCTTTATCGGGCTTAGAGAGATGATGTATATACAGATGCGGAGAAGTTAACTGATTTGGACATGCAAGAGTTGGACAGCGAGTGTTCACAGAAGAAATCTATGATTTTGCAAATGGAAAAGAACAAAGCTACAGGTCCTAATGGAATTCTTATAGAGTTCTATCAGGTCAGTTGTGATGCCATGAAAGGTGATATGATGAACATGTTCAGAGACTTCCATATTCATAAGTTTCATCTAAGCAGGATAAACTATGGCATCATTACGTTGATACCTGAGGTGAAGAGGCAAATATAATCCATAGGTTCAGACCAATTTTCTTGCTACTTGTCCTTTTTAAATTTTCACCAAAGCAAATACTATGAGACCTATCATGCAACAATTGATTCACTCGTGCCAATTTTATTTTATTGGAAGTAGGTATACTCATGATGGTGTGATGCTACTTCATGACATTCTTAGAGAATCCAAAGTCATGAAATTGCAAGGTGTTGTTCTCAAAATCGATTATAAGAAAGCTTATGATAAAATAAGATGAGTTTTCCTCTTTGATTGTTGCAGGCAAAAAGGTTTTAGTGGAAAATGCATGAAATGGATTAGAAATGTTGTTACACAAGGCACAGTGAGTGTCAGAGCCAATGACATAGTGGGGCTCTACTTTTGCATCCACAAAGGTGTTAGGCTGGGAGACCCTTTTGCTCCATCTATGTTCAGTCTGGCACTCGATACTTCGTCCAAAATGGTTATTACTATCCCAAATAATGGCCGCTTCTCATGTTTGGTGGATCATATGATTCCTGGTGGCATAGTAATATTACAATATGTTGATGTTACCATCGTTTTATCAATGATGGTGTGGAAGGAGCCAGAAATCTCAAACTACTGCTTATATCTTTAAATCAATGTCAGGTTTATAAATCAATATTGAGAAGAGTGAAACTATGATGATCCCGTAGGATGATGTGAACCTACAAATTTATGTTAATTTGTTAAACTATCAAGTTGGTAAATGACCAATCAAATATTTAGGCATGCCTTTCTATTCAAGAAGAATCGCAGTAGCAGAAATGAGTTTCTTGGGTGAGGAGTTGAAGTAGAAAATGGGGGATGGATGGTAGGTGCTATGTCTAATGGAGGCATAGTAACTAAGATAGATGCTTGCCTTTCTAGTGTCCTGGATATATACCAAATGTCCATTAGGATTCTCCGAAAAACTAACATTGTTCAAATATAAAAACCAACCAGATCCTTCATCTGGGCTGGTAGTGCATAAAAAGGAGATACTACCATTTAGTGAAATGGAATGGTGTGCAAACATAGGTGTAAAGGTGGCGTGGGTTGGTGGAAGCTTGAGAAAGGAAAGGCTCTTGGCAAGATTTCATGAGACTGAAGTATCTAGGGAATGTAGGAATATATAACCCGAAGCATAAGATTTTGCTCTATGGTCTCATATGCTCCATGTAAAGGATATGTATCTCTATGGTAGGAAAATACAAGTTGGTAATGACGAAGGGACATATTTTTGGGGTGATGCCCGGTGTGGCCAGATTCCTTTAAAAAATATCTTTCCAGATCTGTACGGTTGTTGCAATGAATAGTCCTTAACTATAGTTCCTCCTGCTAGGAGTAGATGGTATGCGCAACGAAATCCATCCAAAAGAAATCCAACGGAAAAAGTATGTTTTCAACCTATACCTTTAGTGAAAAAGATCTTGTAACATATATAGGATTAGCTATAATTATAACCACCTTTATCACAACTGGGATACTGGTCTTACTTTTAGGAAATGTCTGGAGGTTGATCTGCAGATCCATATGAGAAAATTGCAGGATGTGTTAGCCCTGATGGCTCTGAACTCAAAACAAGATAAGCTAGTTTGGAAATGGACAATAGATGGTATTTTTAGTGTTAAGTCTATGTACAAAAATCTCTGTAGCAATGGGGTTGACAGGTCTTTAAAACATCCATGAAAAGCCAAAATCCCTTTCAAAATCAAAGTGTCGTTGTGGATAGTCTAACATAATGCCATAGCCACAAAAGACAACATAGTGAAAAGAAATTGGGTGGGAAATATGAAATGCTAGTTTGTGCCAAGGAGGAGAGTATCCTTCATATATTTTTTTAATTGTGATGCATCACGTTATGTTTTGAGTAGTGTGGGTCAGGCGACTGGGGCTCCCACAAGTCCTAGATCTTTCTCCAAATTCTTTTGGTGGTTTCCACAATTCACCAACGCAAGTCGTACGGTGTTGCCTCCATATGTTAGGAAATTTGGAAGATTCGAAACAAAGCTTGTTTTGTTGGTAAATTTATTAAGTCTCATGTTGAGTTAACTAGCTATTATGTTGTACTGATGAATTATTAGGTAGGTATTCATAATTCTACAGATCAAGATGTTTAGTCGATTGAAGCTGATAATGCACTCCTTAATTTGCTTGTTGGTGCGGAAGGTGCTTCTGCTTCCCCAGCAGATCTTCTCCTACGGGCTCTGCGGCCTGAAGACACTGATGATGATGATGGACACGAAACCAGAAAGCTGGGCAGTTTCGAGTTGCTATTGGTCGCTCTGTTATGTTGAATTTGCTGGTTATGTACTTCGGAGGGTTGGGCTACTGTCTTGTTTGAAGTTGCGCGTTCGTCTGTTATGTGTGGTGGCCCTTGGTGCTCTCAAGCGTTCCAGTTTGAGCTGGTGCTTTTGTATATATAATTAGTACTTAGTAGTCTTATTTGTCTTGAGTGTTAGCTAAGAGAGCGGCACTCTATAGCGAACTCTTTTTATTTCTATTTGCACTTGGATGCTGCCCTACCCTTATTTTGTTATCTCTGTGGTAATGAAATTCGATCCACGGGATCACTTGTAAATAAGATGAACCATCGACACACGTCTCACTTATAAAAACAATGAGCTGCATGTCACTTTTGGTGCTCCCAACGTGCATAACTCGGACCGATTATCAAGTAGGAGTATGAAACCACTTGCTCCATCTCAGACCCAGTCCCTTCTAGGTGCTGCTAAGGATCTGATTATTGTAGTGGGGCTTTTCTTTTTTATAATTCTTTTTTCTTTTTTTCGGGTTGTGTGCATCTATACTGCTATTAGATATGCGTTGTTCAAGAGGCTGGTGTAATTGGTATTCGTGTGATATTAATATATGCTCATTTTCAAAACAAAACAAGGTAGGCACTAACCAATAAGCCCAACAAATTCCGTTCCTTCCGGTTGAATTTTCATCTGCATCGTCGCAAAAAAGGCACCTAGAATCTCTGACCATCCTGTAGAGCAATACAGACACAATTCCTATGTGTGTGTGTGTGCGCACGATGCAGAGTTGCGGAGGCCTTCGTCGACCGATCATGTAGTGAGAGCAGTAGATGCTAGGACTTTCAATTAGTATTTCGATCCTACTAAAGTATATTTCTGCGATCAGGTATAACATGAATGCACACAGAAAATAATGGAACTCTGGATGGGAGATCGATAGATTAATCAATCAAAGCTTAATATCACGAGTGTTTTACTTTTACCAAAGCATTTAGCGTTCAGGACAGAGTAGCGCCTCTCGTGCTCCACACTCCAGCTAGGCAGGCTCATCCGCGGTGCACGCGCGAGTTGCACGCCCTTTGGTGAGGAAAGTATATTTTGCGAGGGCCAAAAAGTTTGGAAACAGATGTACTACACGTTGAATCTCTGATGCCACATCCACTCGACGTGCTTCCAGATTTTCGCGCACACAGACTAGGATCTTGAAAGCAGCTGATCCGAATTCACGTCATCTCTACTGGCATACCATTTTGATTGCAACCAAGGTCTCAAAATTTTGATACATGCTTGCACGATGCCCTTGGATCTCCTGTCGAAGACACTGAAGGGACCAAATTGCTCGCCTATGCCCACATTCTAGCCGTAAGATAATTCCTGGTGTCTTTCAAGCCTACTAAGGCCGACTTCTTTTCAGCTTCTGCAGCCGATTCTAGGGCCAGAATCCCAGAAGCCCAAAAGAAGGTTCCAGCGTTTCGCCCGATTATTTCCACCGCAAATCTCACTTCCTTCGTAAAACTAGAATCGAGTCTGGAGCAGCTTCTGGGGAGATTCCCGCGATTCTCAGCCTAGAACCGAACAGGTCCTCGTACCCAGAAAAACATTTGGCCGTAATTACAGAGAAGTGCCACCGCAGAGGCGCTGAGGAATTGGAGGAAAAAAAAAGATCGCTAGGGTTCTCTCCGCCTCGGGCGCCGCCGGCAACGCCCTCCGCCACTGAGCCTGCCCGGAGCTCAGTCACCCTCCGCCGCCGCTGAGCCTGCCCGGAGCTCAGTCCTCCAGCCGCCGCCGCCCAGCCCGCCTCCTCGTCCATCTGCGTGCGACTCCCGCCGCTGAGCCTGTCACCGCTGAGCCCGAGGTCCGCCGCCGCTGGCCACCGCCTACGGGATGACCCTGCAGCCCCGTCTCCCCAACCGCCGCCTGCAGCCCCGTCTCCGAACATCGTCATGTCCTCCTCCCAGCCGCATCTTGCCCCTGTTTTGCTTGTTGATTTCACTGATTGTTAGAATGAATTTCTATTGCTAGTATACAAGAATGATTTCAGTGACTGCTAGTAAGAATGATTTCAGTGATTGCTATTGTTCTCCTTTAATTGTTAAACATGAAAAATGATTAGCAGTAGGTCCAGATTTCAAACTTATATTGATCTCCTTACATTGCAAAACATGGTATCATCTCATTTGTATGTTTTATAATCTTCTATATTCATTTATATCTCATTTATCCTAAAAACTAGTATATAAATGAAATTTAGGGGCGTTACAGACATTTCACCACTCAACCTATCAAACAAGCCAAACGCCTAGAAGCTAAAAAGAATAGAGGGCATCAGATTCTGTCAGCTTCTCCCCACCACAGCTTCTCTCTACAATCTTCCAAAATCCAGCTTCTCTAGAATCATAAGCTGAAAAGAAGTCGGCCTAACTCATCCATATACCACTTGATCGATCTACTTAATTTCGGAACACACATATGTATATGATCGCTCTATTTCATGGAAAAGGATTGGGTACACTAAGAGGCTTGGGAGAGCCTATGTTTATACATTGGGGATTGTTGAAGTGAAAGGTGGTTCACTACACTTGTTGACTTGTGTGGCTGCAGGGCTTTTCATTTCACGCATATGTGGTATATATCTTCTATTCTGTCTTGGTTTGCCATATACGTATTTTAGGATTAATTACGTGATTTTAACATGTTTTCACACATCTCATATGTCGCATCGAGTGCGCACATGGTTGCTAGTCGCTTTGTACCAAGTTTATTTTGTTGTCTAAGACAAAGATTTCACCAGCAATCATTTCATTAAACATGTAACTATGTAAACAATATTGATGTCATTAAGAATCATAATCAAATGTATTAAATCATGGTTGTGATTATATATCACATAACTAAACTACATATGATTTTTTTTTGAATATTTACATATGAAATATAATTGTGAACCATACTCTTTTCTTAATTAAAATACACCGCACATAACCCAAATGAAGGAAGCATTATTTGTATTTATTAAATGTATTTTTTCTGCACCGAATCAAACATTCACACTACAAGGACAACCTACTATGGTTTATTAGCCACAAAACTTAGGTGTAGATAGCTACTCTAGTTCGGGCGTGCATAATCTCTCTCTTGCCTATCTCACCTCCGTCAAGCCACATACAGACAAAGCATACATGATCCCTCCTCCCCCTTCTGTGTATCCTCCATGCAACCTCCAAGGTTCCAATACCTGGACTCACATACTTGCATCTTACGTTAGAACCATATCTACATCCTTTCGATATGATTTCACATGTCTCAACCATGTATATTTCATCTAATGAACAATATAATCACTAGAACGGACTCCTAGTGTACCCAAGCCCGCAACTAGTTAATTTCCTTATGTTGGTAATGTTGTGCTAAATTGGTGGGAGGTGTCGGTGTTAGAACCTTGTGATGTACATCTCATATGACCTCGGAATCAGCAAGAATACCTCCTGTGCCCCTGATCATACCACCATATCTCTGCATTTCCCCACATAACACCCTAGGAGGAAAATGGATGAAGACTACAATCTATTTGTGCTCCCTACATGTATAACATGCGAATACCAACCACTTGCTTCACCTTGGATTATGTTTAATCAACCGTATGTATGCACATCTCCGATGAGTAAACATGTATCTAAATTGCAACTTATAGTAATTTTCATGTAATGCACATACATAAGTGCTATGGTTGATCTAGGTCATCGATTTGTTGGGTAACGTCCTTATCCCATGGGTTAAAGTGAATAACACTGGGATCCAGTCCTATTTCCCTTTGCTTGTCTTGCTGAAGTCTCACGAGAGAAAGAAGGCCACAACACAAGAAAATCTGATTTGTCGTAGTATTTTCTACTGTATTGTAGATCTAGAGTTAATCTAAGAACTACGAGAACTGCTCACGGATCTTATGATCAACTCATGCATGTGAACTCAAACTGTCATTGTCTTTATACTCGTCTATTATTCTCAGTGTTGCCATAGTTAGAAGAAAAATGTACGTAATCTCATGCGAGAGCAGCTTAACTCGGGAATACATGAGAGTAGAACCACATATCACCCTCAACACAAGTATTAGTAGCATTGATGGAAGAATGTGATACTCCCAGTGGTGTAGGATGCCATGTACACCGAACGCATTTCATTCCGAGTTCCTTCGTGTAAGCTGGTACATGGTTCTTATCATGTGGATCGCTAATCTAGATCTTATTCCCATTTATCTCATGCAGAAGATGACAAAGAGATAAAAATGCATGCATGGAAGCGGGCTCTAGCTGAAAAGTAATTCCTGGTGCCTTTCAAGCGTAGAAAACACATTCATATTCATCACGCACGGTCTAGATCATCTGATTGTATGTACATATCTATTTGTCAATACTAGAAGAGCTGAAGTAAGAGTCTTGAAAGCGGCATGTGTTTATATATCGGGCTGTCAAATGAGTCTTGAAGGGCGGAGCTAGCGTATACGCATTGCTGTCAAATGAGGCCAACCATTTCCTACCAATCCTTCTCTAGAAATCCAAAAAAAAATCCTGAGCAATGTGTAATGGCACCAACATATTTGGAAGAATGACACCATGCGCGACATCAATGTGTAATTCCGTTCTTCAACGTGCATCGTACCTCGAAAAAAGAAACATTATTCCTATGTGTGTGTGCATGAGGCAGAGCCAGAGCCGTCGATCTCGAGGGATCACGCGGTAGGTGTGAACCATGCACCCTGCAGCCGGCAGCAGCGACTTGAAGGCAGGTCAGGGCAATGCAGTGGCTGGCTTGCGTAGGTATTCTAATCACACACATGTGCAGAGTTGCAGGCAATGTACGTATGTAGATACATGTAGAGTAGAGAGGAGTAGATGCTACTAGTACGTACATGTATGACGCAGAGGAGGCCAGAGGGGCGCTCTGTGTGTATAGGCCATGCTTGTGTAACAAGGAGTTAATGGCCTTGAATTGATGTATTTCGTGGGTACCTGCCGATCGTACCTGTATATTTCTGCAATGCTGCTTGCTTGTCACGTCCCTGTGGTATAGGATCAGGGAGCATGCATGCATGCCCGCGGCAGAGTTCGAAATTTTGGAGGCACGCGTGTAGAGCGAGTTCAAGAAGAGTTGCTCTACGCTCTTGCTAGATCATAATTGCATCCTAAGAGCATCTCTAACAGAAGCCATAAAACACAGCGCGCTAAAACTCGGTTGCAGCGCAGTTTTTATGTTTACAGCGTGCGCGATTTTGCAGCGTTCATGCGCGGTAAAACTGCGCTCCACCGGACGCTAGAAATTATAGCGCGCGTGCAGCACTGCACACACAGATCACACACCCATCTCCAAAATAGAAGATCAAAACACACACAAATAAGTCAACCGAAAATATTACAATTCATGGCATAGTTAAAATTCATCACAAAACACAATCAAGTTTAACACAACCATGATTAATCATCAACTCCATCAAGCATCAACACTTTTCATGTCAATGCCATCTTCATTGCTTGGTCTCGGGTTGTTTTCTTCTCCATTTGAGACTTGGACGGTGTTGACATTACCCGTAGAATCTCCATATGCATCGCTCAGCGGCGGACCTACAGGATATGCCGGGTACCTGTGGCCGGGCTACTCTACCGTATATTAGTTGCAAAAAAAGATAGAGTTGATCGATTCGTTGCATAACTTCCTAGTAGGAAACCACGGAAAGAGACCTGATCGGTTACGTTTTGTATTACTCCTCCACCGATCGGAAGGAAACGAGAACTGGTCAGCTGAAAACTAGCACTTTTCGTTTACCGGTCCAATTCTAATCCTACATCCTGCGTTGCTGCCTAGAGCGACAGCGCCCTTGCCGATATCCGTGCTTTTGCCCTACGCCGCCACTCCGCCACGGACCTCGCACAGCCAGGTCAGAATTTGGAAGGAGCCACCAGATCGGATTGTTGTCTATGACCTGTCGACCTGGATGCCGGGCACCGATAGCCCAGCAGGCCGTGAGTATCCCGGAGGCCGGAAGCTGCTCGCCGGCGAGGTAGAACATCAGTCTGTGGCTTCGTGTTTTCTACTTCGCCGGCCGTCACGAGCCGGGTAATGGTTGGTAGCTTATAAATTCACGTATACATCATTATGGGATTAAATAGTACGATAAAAATAAATTACCAACATATATAGATGATTGTCCGTATTATTTATTTATGTAAATATACAATATTTTCTTATTAAATAATTTTAATACTTATATTGTCTTCTTGTTTAATTATTCTTCTATAAAGAAGAGAGACGGAGACATTGCATCTTTTTTCAAAAACAAGCACCAAAGATGGATACTGTTGTTTCAAAAGCTTCTCGGGATAAAATTGTGGCGGAAGAGGAAACTCAAGAGCAAGAGAGTATAATTAAAAAAGCTGTGAATGATATGCCACCATCACCGCTACAAATAGTATTGTAAGTTTCTTTATGCATATTTTGGACTATTAGTTGTGTTTGAAGTATTTATGAGGTAATTTGTGCAACTTTTCTAAATTAATCTTTCAATAGATATTATTTGTTGTTTCTTTACCATTTTACAATAAATTATATAGTTATTTATTTAATTAGTAATATGTTTTATCAAAATTGCTACTCCCTCCGTCCTAAAATAAGTGACTTGGGTTTTTCTAGATTCGCATGTATCTAGACTTGTTTTAGTGTAAGATACGTCCGAATCTAGATAAATGTAAGTCACTTATTTTGGAACAGAAGGAGTATTTAATTTTTATGGGACATACCATAAGTAAAATCCTAGGTCTGCCACTGGCATCACTCGATGGAGCAACCATGGAGGCCATGAATCCACCCGTTGGTGCTCCCATGCCTCCATAGGCACTCATCATCGGTGGTGCTCTCATGGCTCCAATGCCTCCAAAGCCCCACATGTCATTGTAGCCTGCAAAGCCTCTCGAAGGTGCTCCCATGCCGCTCATGACACTCATGTCTCCCATGCCTCCAAAACCACCATAGGAAGCCATGTCACCCATGCCGCCCATGCCTCCAAAGCCTCCAAAGCCGCTCATCGGTGGTACAAAGGTAGTGGCCATCATTCTTTTCTTTGACAACACTTCATCATGACAAAGGTTGACCTACTCCATTTGCCTCTCATCCAACTTGGATGTGTCCATGAAAAAGAGTTGTTTCTCCTGCTCCACGAGTCGAGGATATTCCTCCATGGCAATCTTCTTCTCCTCCAATGCTAACCTCCTTTCCTCGGCGATAGCCCTCCTATCCTCGGCCGCCGACACCTTGACCTTCTACATCCTCCTTTCCTCGGTGTACTCCTAGCGTGCACTCGTCATAGCCTCCATAGCTTTCTTAATGTCATCATCTCTGGACTTCCTCCCTTTCATATCTTTTGCTTGGTTAACTCCCATTGGTCTTTTGTGCCTTTCCACCGAGTTAGGTGTAGGGCTTCTCTTGACACCATCACTTGACACTTCATCACCATCATCATCATCACCCACAAGGTGTGGATCCATGGTGGCTCTCATGGGCACCTCCATATCTCGGTTCCTCCACTTCTCTTCTTTCTCAAGCACCGACTAGCAATGTGCTAAAGTAAACGACCTTCCTTTCGCCACCCGGCCTTTCTTGGTCTTCTTGTCGTTACCTCTAAATAGATTTTGGGCCATGGTGAGCTACATACAAAAAGAAGAGAACAAATTAGCCACAAAGCAATCACATATTTGACATATGGAACATCAACAAGAACCCCCACCCATTTTTTGGCAATCAGCATTGATGACCGACCAACGAGAATAGAGAGACCTCTCGTTGCGCTCAATGCCACTAGCATTCTCACCATCAAAGAACTCCTTGATGCGTACCCAATAAAGCCTTGTTTACTTCTCTCATATTCGCTAGTGTATTTGCGGGGATCGGAGGGGATTATTGCAATTCCCCTAAAATCTCCGTAGTCCGTTTACTACGCCGGGTTTGGCCGGGATAATCCCGGAATATCCCCACATTTCCTTCATGTTTTGTTCTAGATTGAAAACTCTCCTCTAATGTAGAGTATTTTTGGGGAAGTGTATTGCAGGGGATTGGAGAGTATTGGGTGAACACTAAATTCCCGCATATCCCCGAAACTCTAGTGGATAAAAATATGAGAGAAGTAAACTAGGCCGAAGTCTCTCTTGATTGATCGACGCCAACCGTTGGATCCATGCCAATATTGCACAGTGTCTTGCATAGTAGTTGGTCTTCTTCCATTGTGTTGTTCTCCACTCTACCCTTTGGTGCATCCATTAAACCTTCATTGTCGTCGTCTAACTCCTCTTGTTCTTGAGGTTGAGGTTGAGGTGCACCATATTGAGACCAATATTCTTGTGAATGAGATGAACTAACATTCATATGTGCCACGAAGTCTCGTCATCGATACTACATATGTACGGACACAATCACACGTCAACTATTCATCTACATGGAAACAAAAAAGAAAATGGTCCATTGCATACCTTTGAGTCATTTGGTCGAACATTTGGCACACGTCCGGCGGCACGAAAGCTTGGGGAGGCGGTGGCTTAGGCGGTGGTCCCCGGAATTGCGGCGGTTGTGGCTAGAATTGGGGCGCATGTGCCTGGTGCGCGGCAACACTCTTGCACGCCCTGCCCGCGCCCGTCTTGACACCAGAAACCTTCCCCACCTTCATAGTGCCGCCGCTGGAGGCCACCGCAGCTGCCGACCATTTGAGAGGCTTTGGGGACGGACGCCCACGGCGGGACGGCGCCCTGCACGATCGATGGTCGCAGAGCATTGAAGAGGCCGCGGGCGGCGCTAGGATTCGCGGCAACTCTGGTGGCGCTAGGGTTTGTGGCAACTCCAGGGGCGGCGACACCGGTGGTGGAGTAGGGAAGGGTCAACGGAGAGGCGCCGCCGCCGTCCATGGCTAGATAATCGTCGGTGGGAGCGCGAGAGCGGAGGCAGGCGGGCACGTGGCGGAAATTTTAGCACGGTCATTGGCGTTCACGCGTTTGCTATGTCTTTTGCCGTGCGCTGCAACGCAAGCGCCAAATATGCTACACATGATTGTTCAAAATGCCGCGCGCTCTAAAAGATTTGCAGCGCGCGAATGTACATCATCTGTTGGAGCGTCTAAAACATGTCGGCGCGCGGTACATTGGCGTTTTTTTGGGCGCGGCGCTATTTTAGTGCTTATGTTGGAATGCTCTGAAGCATAAACATCTTCAAACCCGAAGCACATAAACCCAAGGTTGAAGATTAAAAATCTTGTCATTCCTGATTTTCCAGGGACTTCAAAGTGTGGCAGCACAAACAAATAAAACATCATGTTTTTGTTTGCAACCTAGAATCTGGCAACAGAGAAATAATCAAAGCCAATTTTGCATACCAAATAAATCAGAGATTATTTGCCATATTTGTTTAGCTACAATACACTGAAAAAATAGGTGATGACTAGAGTCATCTCAGTGCAGAAAATGCACTCTTCTAGGTTTGTTTAATTGCCTTTTTTAGATTGTGTCCAAAGATGAGCCTATCTCGAGCTAGGAACCATATGAAAATATGCACTCTAGGAGGAATATGCAATTGCTAAACAACAAGTATAAAAATTGGCACAACACCTACAAAGTTAATAATGGAATAGAGGGATGAGGTGGAGTACTCTCTTTTGCTCTCATCTTCTGAAAGGAGAGTCTTTGTGAGAATTCAGAGAGATATAGGAAGCTACACCCTCTAAATCATACCACTGTTGCATAAGTTTTTAATTAAAATTTCTTCGAAAGGTCGGTTTAAGTTGAGACTTATCCAAGATTTGATTAACTACGTGGCCCTATTCATGGCAAAGAATATATAAATTTTAAAAATGGACAAAAAGAGGAGATGTACCAAACCAGGTATCCTCCCAAAATCTCACTTTTTCTCCATTCTCTAACTTCCCTCTATAGTTAAACCTTATACTTTTGAGAAACCACATCACCCCTTCCCAAAACAGAGAGGTACACACATCCCTGCTGCAGAATAGATTGGGATTTCGTGTGTTATACTTAGCATCTACCATGGTTTTTCAAAGTTTCCCATCATCCTTAACAGGGCCGTACCCGAAAAAACAGAGGCCCCGTGCAAAACAAAGTTTTGGGCTCTCAATATAACCACTGGAAAATAGAAAATTATGGTTTTAGAATTTATATATATGTTGATGGCAGCATAATTTTTTGGAAAAAAATGCATATTACAAAAAGCAATCAAATAATTCAGAAGTACTACTTCCTCCGTTTCAAATTAGTTATCTCAAGTTTATCTTGTTGGAGATATGCCCAAGAGACAATAATAAAGTGGTTATTATTATATCTTTATGTTTATGATAAATATTTACATCCCATGCTATAATTGTATTATTAGGAAACACTAATACATGTGTGTTTTGTAAACATAAGAGAGTCCCTAGTAAGCCTCTTGTTGAACTAGCTTGTTGATTAATTGATGATCATGGTTTCCTGATCATGGACATTAGGATGTGATTAATAACAAGGTTATATCATTAGGAGAATGATGTGATGGACACACACCCATAGTAAGCGTAGCATAAGATCAAGTCATTAAGTTCGTATTGCTGTAAGCTTTCAAATACATAGTAACCTAATCCTTCGACCATGAGGTTATGTTAATCACCATCACCGGATGGATACTTTGATGACATCAAACACCGCTTCGTAACTGGGTGGTCATAAAGGTGTCATTGGGTATTCTGAAAGTATGTGTTGGAGCGCATGGACCAAGATTGGGATTTGTCCATCCATATGACGGATAGATATGCTCTGGGCCCTCTCGGTGGAATGTCATCTAGTTAGCTTGCAAGCATGTGACTGGGTCACAAGGGATGACATATCACGGAACGAGTAAAGAGTACTTATCAGTAACGAGGTAGAACTAGGTATGGAGATGCTGACGATCAAACCTCGGATAAGTATAGTATCGCGTGACAAAAGGAATTGGTTTCGTATGTAAATGGTTCAATCGATCACGAAGTCATCGTTGAGTATGTGGGAGCCATTATGGATCTCCAGGTCCCGCTGATGGTTATTGATAGGAGATGTATCTCTGTCATGTCTACATATTCACGAACCGTAGGGTGACACACTTAAGGTTCGAAGTTGTTTTAAGTAGATATGGAATGTGCGTTGGAGACCGAATGTTGTTCGGAGTCTCGGAATGGATCCGGGACATCACGAGGAGATCCGGAATGGTCCGGAGAATAAGATTCATATATTGGGGATCATTTTTCTGAGTTAGGAAATGTTCCGGAGTATTTGTATAAGGGTTCTAAAAGGTTTCGGAATGTTCCGGAATGTTCTGAAAGGTTTCTTGGAGTTTGCTTGAAAACCAAGGAAGGGATCAAGGAGTCCTGGTGGGTCAAGACTAGGAGTCGTGGGGGAGGAGGACTCCTCCCCCCACTCCCCAATCCGCCGGCCTAGAGGAAGGGGAGTCCTACAAGGACTCCCCCTCCCATGGCGCCTCACCCCCCTTAAATAGAAGGGCAGGGGCGCCCCCTCCTAGTTCTCATAACGTCCAATCTCTGCCGCCTCTCTCCTCCACCATCTTCTGCACAGGCATAGGCGAAGCCCTGCAGAATTCTCTACTCCACCACCACCACCACGCCGTCGTGCTGCTGGGATTCCGTGGAGAAGATCTACTACCTCCGCTGCTCGCTGGAACGGGGAGAGGAAGGTCTGCTTCGACTCCACACGTGTGACCGACTGCGGAAGCGCTGCCGAATCGCGGCGCCGGAAGGATCGTCTACTTGACCAAGGGCGGAAGCGCTGCTGGAACGCGACGCCGGAAGGATCGTCTACTTGACCGAGGGCGGAAGCGCTACTGGATCGCGACGCTGGAAGGATCGTCCACACGATCTTGAGATCGGCAAGTGATCGACTACATCAACCACGAGATCTAATCTCGTTAACGCTTTCGGATCTACGAGGGTTAGTTCCCATCTATCTCATTGCTCATGTCTAATAGATTAGATCTTGGCTTTTATCTAGATTAGATCTAGGTTTTGTTCGTTCTTGCGGTAGAATTTTTTTGTTTTCCATGCTACGAACCCATCAGTGGTATCAGAGCCGTATCTATGCGTAGATCTGTTGCACGAGTAGAACACAATGGTTTTGTGGGCGTTGATGCTTTTGTTGTCGGTGTCTTAGCGTGTACTTTGCATCTTGCGGCATGGTGGGATGAAGCGGCTCGGGCTAACATTACATGTCATCGCACATGAGACTTGCTCCACGCTTGACGTGCAACTTGCTTTGCACAAGTGGCTTTGCGGGTGTCTGTCTCTCCCACCATAGTTAAGATTCAATTTACAATGAGCATCTGACAACACTTGAATCAACGTTGTGGTTCATGTTCGTAGGTAAGATCCGTTCTTATTCGAAAGCCCCAAGCCACGTAAAACATGCAAAGAAAATTAGAGGCGTCTAACTCGTTTTTGCAGGGGTTTTGTGATGTGATATGGCCATTATGTGATTGTGATTATATTTGATGTATCCAATGATCCTTATTGTAATATGGCAACCGGCAGGAGCCTAATGGTTGTCTTTAAATTTTGTTTAAGACCTGCGTGTCTATTCATCATGTAATAGCTTTATTCCAAGTAGTTGTAATATTTGTTGGTGGTGATGGACAACCATGAAGCGGCTCCACGGACCTTGACGCCACGCCGGTGATGATGGAGATCATGTCCATGCTTTGGAGATGGAGATCAAAGGCACAAGAAGAAAGGCCATATCATATCACATATTATGAATTGCCTGTGATGTTAATCCTTTATGCATCTTGTATTGCTTAGATCGCGACGGTAGCATTATAAGATGATCCCTCTCACTAAATATCAAGTAATAAAGTGTTCGTCCTTAGTTGGCACCGTTGCTAAGACTCATCATTTCGAAGCATCTCGTGATGATCGGGTGTGATAGACTCTACGTGTGCATACAACGGGTGCAAGCCAGATTTGCACATGCAGAAACTAAGGTTAACCTTGACGAGCCTAGCATGTACAGACATGGTCTCGGAACACAGAATACCGAAAGGTAAAGCATGAGTCATATGGATGATATGATGAACATGTTGATTGTTCGCCTTTAAAGCTACATCATCTCACATGATGATCGGACTTGGTGTAGTGGATTTGGTTCGTGTAATCACTAAAACAACTCGAGGGATGTTGTTTTGAGTGGGAGTTCATTTGTAATTTGGATTAGTCGAACTCAATTTATCATAAACACAATCAAAGTGAATTTGTATAGTTTGTTGTAGTCATTGGCATCCGTTCACCACCTTACGCTTAGTTATAGTTGAGATAGTGGAACTATAGAAATTCTGGATATTTGCTTTACGAACTGGTATCGTATTGTTTTGAGTGTCAATTTAAAGTTCAAAAGTCCTATTGCAAACTTTCAGCAAACTCCGTTTACTCTGTGAAGTTTAATGAATAGTATTAAATCAAGAGTAACAATTCCAGTGTTAGTATCTAATGTATCATGTTTGCCTCCATGATTCTTGATACTCAAAAGATTGTTTTTAATATCAAGTTTATCTAAGAGCTGAAAGCAATGTTTCAGAAACCATCATATGTGAAAGGTATTGCGATATCTAAAACAATATGTTGGTTACAACATGATAGAGTACACGTCCTCATATTTGATGAGAATTTGTGAAGGTTGGAGACGCTAGTCGTCCTAATCCTCCAAAAGGTTTTGAAAAAGAAACATTATACTCGCAATTCACCTTTATAAGCTATAAGCAGCTTGATCATGAAAGTTGTCATAATAAGGATGAATAGAAGCTGTAAGTAAAATTTTTACTACACTAAAAGATTACTAAAGAATGGATTTTTGAAAGAACACCAAACATTTGATGATGGTGATCCACCTCAAAGTGCAAGTCCAAAGGTATTAGTAGTTGACTATATACGCTTTGTACCATGTGTCATGTTGATGACACCACTATTGATGTTGATAGATTCTTTTAAAAGAAAAGGAATTGCTGAAAGAGAATATATAAAATATTTGGCAGAAAATAAAAGGTTGGAGATGTCCAACTTAGGCATATAGAAGTTATACATGTTATGGTTGTATTCCTTGCAAGTTAAACAATGTGGTTCTCCGGTATTGGATACCGAATTGGTTGGTATGAAATGTCATACAGGACAACACAATTCATGAACTGCAATGGCCTAAGTAACTAGCAAGAGAATATGTGATGATGTTCATCGAAAACAAACAAACGGTTGTTGTGTTGCTCGTTAACATCAAAGCTTGCCTTCAAGATTTGTTTCAATAATTGTTATTTTGATCAGGTATTATGACGACAAAAGGTTGTTCAAATAATTACCGTATTTCATAACAGATGGATGATATACAAGTCTGGTTGGAGAAATAACGACCATAGAACTAATGCTAAAATGTCGCAAGACAAATGATTGAAAGATCACTTGCAAAGTGACATCGCCGTTTAAATTATATTGAAAGGGATACATGAAGAAACTCCATGTTGATGGATTTTTGGAGTCTTTGATTTGTATCAAATGACGCTTGTGATACTTTCCTGGAGATAATTAAAAAACTCCGTTCGTAGGCCAAAACAGGAACGGACGACCAACTGATTGGAATTTGTACATATTGATGTATATAGTCCATTATGTGTAGTCGTGGGCGATGGATTTCAACTTCATATGCTTTCTCCGAAGATTTGAGTGAGTATATGTATATACTTACTCAATAAGGAAGAAGTATGAAACATTTGAAAAATGTTCAAAGACTTTCAAGATGAAGTGGAAAATCATTGTAACAAGAAAATAAAAGAGTTTATGATTGGATCATAAAGAAAGATGTTTGAGTTACAAATTTAGCAAAACACCTAAGATTTGAGGAATCGTTCCATGGATTTGCATTTCCCAAAACACCATAGGAGTATGGAGTGTTCGAGATATGTAATGAAACCTTGTTTTACATGGTAAGATCAAAGGTATCATTTATAAAACTACCATTATATTTTAAAAATTAAAGCTTTAGTGACTACCGCTTTTACACTGAAAAGAGCTCCATCGTGATCCGTTGAAATGACACCATATAAGTCATGGTTTGGGATAAAACCCGAATTGTCTTTAATTAAATTTTGGTATGTTATGCATAAGTAAAATGTTTACAACCAAAGTCGGATAAGCACGTCTTTGTAGGTTATCCCAAAGAATTTGTTGGGAATTTCTTCATAACACCGAGGACAAAAGAGTTTGTTACTTGGAACGTCAAGTTTCTTGAGAAGGAATTTTTCGTGAAAAGTTAAGTGGGAGGACAATAGAACTTTGATAAGGTTGTTGAACCTTAGCTATATGTGCTAAGTAGCGCAGCGCCGGAAAGTGTCCCGGTGGCGGCCACAATGCTCATGGCTCTCGTGATTACAAAAGGTGTGATCTCGGAGATTAGAGTTCCTATAGAACCGTGTGGGTCGGTAAGAATCAAATAGTAAGATTTGATAAGCAAGTCGTTATTGTTCTGACAATGATGAACCGACTACATGCAAAGAAGCGATGATGGGCCCTGACTCCATAAAATGACTAGAAGTCATGGAATCCGTGATAGCATCCATACACGAGAAATCAAGTTTCTGAACTTTGAAGACCCTCCGGAAAGGCGTGAAGCCTATCGGTCGTGTTTGGATCTATAAAGAAATAGACATGGATGTTTCAAATCTATGAAATAGTCGACATGTCGGAAAGAGTTTACGACAATGTTCAAGGAATTGACTATGATAAGATTTGATCTTTCATAGCGATATTTAGTCTGGACGGATTAATGTAGCAACCACTACATATATTTTGGTATATGGTAGTTGAACAAACAAAACAAGTTCTTCTAATAAAATGGTTACCTAGAACGTGTAAATGACACGATTCAAAGGGTTTTGTTAATTCAAAGGATGCTAAAAGAGTATGCAAAACTTCAATGGTTGAAGTAAGCATAGCGGAGTTGGAATCTCAATATAACCACTGGAAAATAGAAAATTATGGTTTTAGAATTTATATATATGTTGATGGCAGCATAATTTTTTGGAAAAAAATGCATATTACAAAAAGCAATCAAATAATTCAGAAGTACTACTTCCTCCGTTTCAAATTAGTTATCTCAAGTTTATCTTGTTGGAGATATGCCCAAGATACAATAATAAAGTGGTTATTATTATATCTTTATGTTTATGATAAATGTTTACATCCCATGCTATAATTGTATTATTAGGAAACACTAATACATGTGTGTTTTGTAAACATAAGAGAGTCCCTAGTAAGCCTCTTGTTGAACTAGCTTGTTGATTAATTGATGATCATGGTTTCCTGATCATGGACATTAGGATGTGATTAATAACAAGGTTATATCATTAGGAGAATGATGTGATGGACACACACCCATAGTAAGCGTAGCATAAGATCAAGTCATTAAGTTCGTATTGCTGTAAGCTTTCAAATACATAGTAACCTAATCCTTCGACCATGAGGTTATGTTAATCACCATCACCGGATGGATACTTTGATGACATCAAACACCGCTTCGTAACTGGGTGGTCATAAAGGTGTCATTGGGTATTCTGAAAGTATGTGTTGGAGCGCATGGACCAAGATTGGGATTTGTCCATCCATATGACGGA
Organism: Avena eriantha; assembly: GCA_910589775.1. Lineage (NCBI taxonomy): Eukaryota > Viridiplantae > Streptophyta > Magnoliopsida > Poales > Poaceae > Avena > Avena eriantha. Next base: position 77,972,410 of record OU342744.1, on the reverse strand, counting down.
TAGATATGCTCTGGGCCCTCTCGGTGGAATGTCATCTAGTTAGCTTGCAAGCATGTGACTGGGTCACAAGGGATGACATATCACGGAACGAGTAAAGAGTACTTATCAGTAACGAGGTAGAACTAGGTATGGAGATGCTGACGATCAAACCTCGGATAAGTATAGTATCGCGTGACAAAAGGAATTGGTTTCGTATGTAAATGGTTCAATCGATCACGAAGTCATCGTTGAGTATGTGGGAGCCATTATGGATCTCTAGGTCCCGCTGATGGTTATTGATAGGAGATGTGTCTCTGTCATGTCTACATATTCACGAACCGTAGGGTGACACACTTAAGGTTCGAAGTTGTTTTAAGTAGATATGGAATGTGCGTTGGAGACCGAATGTTGTTCGGAGTCTCGGAATGGATCCGGGACATCACGAGGAGATCCGGAATGGTCCGGAGAATAAGATTCATATATTGGGGATCATTTTTCTGAGTTAGGAAATGTTTCGGAGTATTTGTATGAGGGTTCTAGAAGGTTTCAGAATGTTCCGGAATGTTCTGGAAGGTTTCTTGGAGTTTGCTTGAAAACCAATAAAGGGATCAAGGAGTCCTGGTAGGTCAAGACTAGGAGTCGTGGGGGAGGAGGACTCCTCCCCCACTCCCCAATCCGCCGGCCTAGAGGAAGGGGAGTCCTACAAGGACTCCCCCTCCCATGGCGCCTCACCCCCCTTAAATAGAAGGGCAGGGGCGCCCCCTCCTAGTTCTCATAACGTCCAATCTCTGCCGCCTCTCTCCTCCACCATCTTCTGCACAGGCATAGGCGAAGCCCTGCAGAATTCTCTACTCCACCACCACCACCACGCCGTCGTGCTGCTGGGATTCCGTGGAGAAGATCTACTACCTCCGCTGCTCGCTGGAACGGGGAGAGGAAGGTCTGCTTCGACTCCGCACGTGTCACTGACTGCGGAAGCGCTGCCGAATCGCGGCGCCGGAAGGATCGTCTACTTGACCAAGGGCGGAAGCGCTGCTGGAACATGACGCCGGAAGGATCGTCTACTTGACCGAGGGCGGAAGCGCTACTGGATCGCGACACCGGAAGGATCGTCCACACGATCTTGATATCGGCAAGTGATCGACTACATCAACCACGAGATCTAATCTCGTTAACGCTTTCGGATCTACGAGGGTTAGTTCCCATCTATCTCGTTGCTCATGTCTAATAGATTAGATCTTGGCTTTTATCTAGATTAGATCTAGGTTTTGTTCGTTCTTGCGGTAGAATTTTTTTGTTTTCCATGCTACGAACCCATCATATCTAAGCTCATATATAAACTAAAATACGTTTAAATACGCTAGATAAAATTGGGACAACTAATTTAGAACAGAGAGAATATTTTCTTCGGCAGAAACTTGCTACCCTACCATCATCCATTGAGACAAAATATTCAATTAGTTCTTCATAAGGAATCTTATCCGAAATGTTATTTTCAATTGCTATCATAGTCAATTCACCAAATTTTCATTGCGCCATTGTAATTTTTATGATGAAAACACCCAAAAAATATGGTGGATTGAGGGTGCAGCCTGTAACTGACCTTGCACCTATTTATCATAAAAACGGATGGGGAAATTCTGATGAAATTAATCCACATACAAGCTATGATTGGAAGAACTGCCTACCTACTGGACATATAGGAAGAGAAAAAGAAAAGAGCTGAGAGACATAACAGGGTGGCGTGCGTGAGTTGGGGGCCTCCGCGGTTACTTCGGCACATTCCCGAATGGTGGAATTGGTCAATTCATTGATTAGGCCCAACCAAATATATCATTAGCAGTACGGTGTAATATAGCTTAACGTAAAAATATTGGGGGCCCTCCTAATTTGGAGGCCCTGTGCTATTGAACCTTCTGCACTTGCGTCCGGTACGGGCCTGATCCTTAATGTATCTCTGAACCCAATAACCAAGAAGGCAAAGGTTTACATTAGCTAAATTAGGAATGCCAGAACCTCCAATTTCCTTTTTCTTTCGATTAGCTTCTAGTTTGCTAGGTTTAGCTTCCTATGACCCTCAAAAGAATTCCAAATAGGTTTTTCCATTTGAGTGTGTACGTGGTCCCATGCCCATTTTGGGAATTCAGTGAATGAAAGTAAATAAATTGAAATATTGTGTAGGCAAGATTTAAACAAAGCAATTCTAGAAGCATAGGATAAGAGTTCTCTTCTCTAGAAATTCTTTTAAGGATTTTATCTACTCCCTCTGATTCAAATTAATTGACTCGGATTTATCTAGATGTAGATGTATCTAGGTATATTTTAGTGCTAGATACATCCATATCCAAATGAACCTGTGTCCATTAATCCGGATAGGAGGAAGCATTGAAGTTGGATATCCTCTCTCCTAAATTTTTCATAGGGGAGAGAATACCCAATATTATATTAGGAATTCGCCCACGCACTAGTGAAAAAAGGGCCTCCAGTCCCGGCCCGTAAGGGGCTTTAGTCCCGGTCCTGGTAACCGAGACTGGAGGGGCGGGACTAAAGCCCCCCCCCCCCCCACTAGTCCCGGACCGCTTACCATCCGAGACCAATGGGTATCCACGTGGCCGTCTCTGCGGGCGCTGGGTGCCCCCCATTAGTCCCGGTTCGTATTACAAACCGGGACAAATGGTTCTCTGCCGCGGCAGAAGTTTATGCACTTTCTTTGCCACGGCAGAGAATTCAATTTGTATCTTTTTTTCTCTTTTTCATTTCAAAATAGTTTTCTACGCTACCACATACCATACATGTTCGTGCATACATAAGATAACTTCTCTTAAGATCGAGCATACAAATATATACATGATCATGATAGTTACATGGAGATCACAATTCGACGATCTAATTACACAGTCGAGGATCATCGGTAGCGCCTATTCACGCTAAATTCCCCGGCGTCATCTATCATCTCGGTCATCAAGAATCCTGCCAGTTCTTCAGCAATTCCTAATACTCTGGTAGGAGCTGATACCGCATTCTCTCGAACTATATAAGAAAAGGAGATCAATATGAATATCAATCATGATAACAAAAAGTGACGGTAATAAAATAATGTTGTGAATGTATTGCTTACGTCGACTCTATTATCATTGTGCTCAGTGGTAAACGTGCGAATAAACTCGCAAACGTAGTATCCACATAGATTCGTCCCCTGTGGCTGCCTCGCGCACTTTACAAGAATAGAATTCAATCAAAATTATAATCTAGCATCATAATTGTCTTGAAACTAGAAGTAAATAGATGCACAAACATATTACGTATTACTTACCGAGACTGGAGTAAACGTCAGCTCCTTACTAAAGGAACCCGTAACCCTACACTTGAACATGCTCCAAACCCTGCCCGGCAAAGAAAATGAATGAATGAGTTATTTATTACGTGATATCTTAGGAAATCAAATAAAGAGACCGATGTATCACGGAAATTACCTCTGGAGCATGTCCTGCATGTCCCTAAACTGTTCCAGGGGTCTCTTCAATGGGTCCATGACTTCAACTCTTCCCTTATCAAGTTGAATGTCCATGAGAATCCAGTGGAAACTGCACACGTTTATATATACATCAGTAACTCATCAATTACATTTAACATCGAGTAAGAAAAAGTGAATGTGTACAACATAGTAAGACCCTCACCGGAAATTGTAAGGAAACAGTATGTGGTCACAGAAATCTTGCTATGTTAGAAACCTTAGAAGGTTTTCTTGCGTCTCCTCGGGTTTATCCTTTAGCGTCTTACAATGTATTTTATCTGGGTCAATGAACCCAACACTAAAGAGTGACCTTATTTTACATTCCATGATCTTCATTCTGCATAATAACAGAGTACAAAAGGATATAATGAGGATAATTATATGCAATGAACTAAACAACTAAAAAAATGAACAACTTATATATAGACAATGAATTCAACAACTTACAGACAATAGCAACTCATGAGACTTTTGTCGACGGCGTTGAAACTGTATAGTTGGAAGAGTTCTGGAAACTCAACATGAACCTCGTCGGCTCGGAAGTAGTAGTCATGTGGGACTTTCGCCACGATCATTATTCTGTCCTCCTTTACGGCTTTCATGTACCATTTATGTAAACTCCGCATGTGTGTTGGTAGTTGTTGGAACTGCTCAAATGGGACCAAATGCTTCCCTGGGACATATTTAGGGACTACTTGAGCCTTGGGTAACTTGTCGTCCTGGGCACCTAGCAATTCCTCAACAGTCACATTCATAGCGGCCGCAAGTTTCTTAGCTTCTTCCATATCCTGCTGGGGAGTGTCATAGGATAACACCTGGAGGGGTGGGATCGATTTTTTGGCCTGTTTCCCGAGCTAGGGGACGTCCATTCTTTTCCCGGTTGCACTTTGACCTGATGATTTGCTCCCGCTTGCACTTCTACTTGATTTGCTCTTCTTTGCTTCCTTCCGAAGTGTGCGTACATAGTCAGCTGGCTTATGGTGCAACTCATACTGCGATTTTGTGTTCAGAAAAGAATGTGCATACGCTTTTTGCTTCTCGGTGTATACCGGGGCGGGCTCGGGTTTCTTTTTTTGGAAATGCGCATCACAATGGGCCTTTGTGATTGCTGCATTTTCCTCGTCAGTACGATCGTAAGGTCTGATGGGAAGATTCTTATGAGGTACTCTTGGGAGGGGCAACATTTGTCGTTTTGGGCTGCTGCGTCGTTTAGTACTAATCGGAGGCTGCGGCGGAGATCGAGATGGACTCGGGTTGTGCTGGTCGTAGTCATGGGATGGGCTTCTTGGAGGTGATGGAGGTGAAGGTGACATGCGACAACTCGGAGGCGGTGTTGGCTTTGGCGTCGAGCCTGGAAGCTTGATGTTGTTCTTGTCCCATAGAATGATACCACCCAGTACTTCTCCGAGTGTCCTCTCACCTTCAGGTCTAGGGATGTCAAGCTCCATTGAGTCCCACCCCATTGCGATTTCATCCACAACAACTTTAGCATAGCCAGCTGGAATCTCACGGCCATGCCAGCGTGCGCCAGGTGGACAAGGTAAAGCACATCCGACCGCCACCTTGATGGATAGGTTCTTCACCTTCTGATGGAGCTCACAAGATGCCTGCTCCTTGATTCCATCCACGGGGTAGCCGGGACCGCCATCTACCATACGTGCATCGTCAGAAGGGACCTCGGATTCAGCCATGCTGCTTCTCCGCTGAGATGGGACGGCGGTAATATCGAGTACAGGATCTTGCAGGCGCGCTGCTCCTCGAAGTTCGTTAATCTGTTGCTAATGCATTCGAAGTGTTCCTAGCAACTCGGTGAACCTGTCTCCCTCCTCCTCCTGCCATCGCCTCTTTGCTCTCTCTCGGCTCCTATAAGCATCTCTGTCTTTGGGAAACCCCATCTCCCACGTATAACTAGGGCCAAGGCCTCGTACACGTCCTCCGCGTTCGTCATTCCCAAGGACTTTTGTCAGCAAGTCTTTCTCTCTATCGGGACGGAACTTTGTTGTCCCCGCTTTAATCTCCTTCACCACTTTTTGCCATGTATCCCGGGGTATCCTAATCCCATCACTGCAAATAAGGTCCCCTGTACTTTTGTCATACTCACTCCCATGCCCAAGGAACCAATTCCTTGCCCTTAGATCCCATTCTTCGCGTATTGGTTCTGGAGTGATCCCTTTAGCAAGCAACTCATTCTCTTTAGCATCCCACTTTGGCATGGCAGTCGCGTAGCCCCTGGCCCCAGGTGATGGTGATATTTCTTCATCGCGGCATTTTTCTTGTTTTGTTCCAACATTTCCTTAGCAGGTTTTGAATCCTTGTACTTAACAAATGCATCCCAGTTAGCCTGCTGCTTCGATAGATAACCTTCGAATTTAGGAGGAGTCTTCTGATACTTTTACCATAATGCTTTCTTCCAGTTCTTGAATAGTTCGGCCATCTTCGTAAGTGTCCACTGCTTGACTTTCTTCCTCAATGCACCTGTGTCGGCTTCATCCTCACATTCTGGCAGGGTGAAATGTGCCATAAGGTCATTCCAAAGACCCTCTTTGTACCTGTCGGTGACATACTCACCCTCTTCCGCCCCTTTGGGCTTATTCCACTCTCGAACGGTGACCGGGATGCGATCCCTAACCATAACTCCGCATTGTTGTACAAATACACTTTTAGCCTTTTCAGGTTCCAACGGTTCACCCCGTGTTGATACCAGCGTAATTGTATAACGCGTAGATGCGTCCAACTTTTTGGCCGGGCCTCGTTTGGAATATTTTTTTCTCGATGTGGAGGCCTAAGAGAAGAAACATTCGTCAATTTATATATATACAACTCAGTTAGTGCATCTACCGACCACCAGACTTCATATGTATACCTCGCCGGACTTCGTTAAGGGTCCACCAAAGCCGTCGACTTCTCCACCACCGGAGCCGTCGGCTTCTCCTTGATCATTTCGGTCGACCTCCTCTCCCTCACCGGAGGGGTTCAGATAAATCGACGGAGATTCAGGTGGATCAACATGGGGGGTGTCGTTGATCATATCCTCGAAAATTTCTTCCTGTGCTAGGTCTCTCTGGATTGGATCCATAGTTTTCTACAAAATGCACACAATAACATTTTTCATTCAATATTGCTGCATAAAATAATACTAAACAATAATATGAACACGCAATTTGCTACAATAATACTAAACAATAGCAAAATTCTAGTGATGCCCTAACCCTAACCCTAAGTCCGGGCGGCCCACGAGTACCACTACCCTAACCCTATCTCCGGGGGCCCGCGAGCACCACCACCCTAACCCTAAGTCCGGGGGCCCGCGAGCACCACCACCCTAACCCTAAGTCCGGGGGGGCTGCGAGCACCACCACCCTAACCCTAAGTCCGGGGGCCCGCGAGCACCACCACCCTAACCACCCTAACACCGGTCTCCCGCGAGCACCGTACCACCATAACCCTAACTCCGGCGACGTAATATATACTCTCCACAAACATATACTATATACTATACTATAGACTATACTATATACAATACTATACACATAAAAAATACACATAAATACTATATACTATACTATACACATATACTATATACTATACTATACACATTAAAAAATACACATAAATACCATATACTATACTATACAATATACTACTATACACATATACTATATAATATACACATAAAAAATACACATAAATACTATATACTATCAAGGCAGAGGCGGCGGCGGCTGGAGAAGCGGCGGCGTGGCGGGATACCTAGCCGGCGGGGACGCCTGAGGCGGCGGCGGCGGCTGGAGAAGCGGCGGCTCGGCGGTTGGAGAAGCGGCGGCGCTGCGGGATACCTAGTCGGCGGGGACGCCCGAGGCGGCGGCGGCTGGAGAAGCGGCGGCGCGGCGGCGTTCATCGGTGAGGCAGAGGCGGCGCGGCCGGAGAAAAAACCGAGCAGCCTGGAGGCGCTCGGTGTGTTCCTCGCGTGATTGCTCTCGGTCGATGGATTCGACCGGGGGAAGAAGGGGGCGGTTATATACCCCCGACCCTTTAGTCCCGGTTCGTGGCTGCAACCGGGACTAAAGGGGGGTCTTTGGTCCCGGTGCGTGCCACGGGCCGGGACCAAAGGGTTTTCGGCCACGCGCGCCAAACGGCACCCCTTTAGTCCCGGTGCGTAGCACGCACTGGTACTAAAGGTCCTTTTGAATATTCCCTCGTTTTTACAAAATTTATTAAATGATCAGAAAATATGTGTAACCTCTAATAATTATAGAAAGAGATCTACATGTCCAAAAATAGCAAATGATATACCATTGGATTCACAATTGTGTGTAGAATATTAATCTGCAACTCTATCCGACTATTACTGTAAGTATTTGTCGTGATTATTTAAATAGGATTAATACCCTTTTTGGAGTAATAAATTCATAGAAAATAATTACAAGTTTATGAATTGCAAATAATATGACTACGGAATCACAAGAAAGAATAGAACCTGTTTGTGAATTAAAATTGCAAGTTTACTGTAAGAATATCCTACGGCGAACATTAGGGTTTCGGGTTTCGGCACACATATGTATCTCAACATGGAAATCAATGTCATATTTGTTCCCCTTTAGTCCCGGTTTCGGGTTTTGACCGCATTTTTTATTATTTTATTACAAAAAATAAGGCCCTTTAGTCCCGGTTGATAAAAAATTCGCGCGAAACCGGTACTAAAGGTCTGTTTCTTCCCGCCTTATTTTTCTGCCCGTTTGCTTCCCGCCTTTTCCACCGCTTCCCTCCTCTGACTTCCCGCCATTTCTCACTATATATATGTAGGTTTGGTCGTTGCCATAGCACATCTAGACTCATATCTGCCGCCTCTCTCCACTCTCTCTCATGGCTTCCACCATACCTCTAACCCCCGGGGAGGTGGAGGCGCTTTGCGCCTCGAACTACCCCTGCCCACCGGGCTACCGGGTCCCCACCGGCTGGATGCTGAGCGCCAGAGGCGTGCCGGTCCCTCCTATCCCTCTAGGTGTGGAGCGCCGGATGGCCATCACGAACCACTACTACCTCGAGCTCACGCCAGAGCAGCGGAGGAATCCCAACTGGCATCCCTACTATTTCCCGACTTGGGAAGCCTTCTTCATCAATCGGCGTGAGAGGGCGCTCGCCAGGCATGAGGAGGACGGCCCACCTCCTTCGAACTTCAACGAGGCCGGTCGTCGGCTGTAGTGGTGCGGCCGGACTCTCCAGAGTGTCATGGCCTACAACATGACCGGCAATAACCCCCGCATGTGGTACCCTTAAATCCAGCCCACGCGTGCCCAACCTTCAAGATTCGACTACGGCGACCCCAACTACGACAGCGATGACGGCACCGGCGACTACGATGACTACAGTGGCGCGTATTACAGGGCTAGGCAGGAGCATGACTGAATCACTCCAACATTAGGCATGTTTCTTAATTTTCAGTTGTGCTATGTATCTTAATTTTCAGTTGTGCTATGTATCCTTAGTGTTTGTGGGTTTCTTCTCTTGTGATGATTCCTTATCTTTGGGTGATCACCTCCCGCGGCTCAGAACTCGGTCATCAACGTCTAGTTTGATTGAGCAAGATGTATTACATGAAAGGGGACCTTTATGTCTCAAATAAAAGGTTTAATACATTACATAGATTTATGTCTCAAATAAAAGGTTTAATACATTATTACACATCACCAACATCTAGTGTTGTGGTTTTCTTCTGCACCGTAGCCATGGAGAATCTTCATCATTTAACAGGATGCTTGGGTCAGTTTTCACTTTGAAGGGCGAAATTTCGTGAAACTTATTGTAATCTTCTAACATGTCTGTCTTGTCATCCACTCTCACGATGTTTCTTTTCCCTGAAAGAACTATGTGACGCTTTGGCTCATCGTATTCTGTATTCTTTTGCTTATCTTTCCCTTTTCTCGGTTTGGTAGACATGTCCTTCACATAGAAAACCTGAGCCACATCGTTGGCTAGGATGAATGGTTCATCCATGTACGCAAGTTTGTTGAGATCCACTGTTGTCATGCCGTACTTTTGGTCTACATGTACCCCGCCTCCTGTCAGCTTGACCCATTTGCACCGAAACAAAGGGACCTTAAAAGTAGGTCCATAGTCAAGTTCCCATATCTCCTCTATGTACCCATAATATGTGTCCTTCTGCCCATTGTCATCTGTTGCATCAAAGCGGACACCACTATTTTGGATGGTGCTCTTTTTATCTTGGGCGATCGTGTAAAATGTATTCCCATTTATCTCGTACCCTTGGAAAGTACATATAGTCGAAGATGGTAATCTGGCCAACGAGTACAACTCATCTCCAACTGTGGTGTTATTCATGAGATGTGTCTGCAACCAACTGCCAAAATTCTTCTCGTGTTCCCCTTTAATCAAGGTTTCAAGCTTCCCCGGGTTTTCGGAGCGTAGAATATTCTTGTGTTTCTCGATATACGGAGCCACCACGGTGGAATTGTGTAGAACTGTGTAGTGTGCTTGAGTGAAAGAATGCCCGTCCCTACATACCATTGATTTCCTTCCTAGTGTGCCTTTTCCAGTCATCCTCCCCTCATACCGAGATTCAGGAACACCAATCGGCTTAAGGTCAGGAAGAAAGTCAACACAAAACTCAATGACCTCCTCTGTTCCATAGCCCTTGAAGATGCTTCCTTCTGGCCTAGCACGGTTATGAACATATTTATTTAAGACTCCCATGAACCTCTCGAAGGGGAACATATTGTGTAGAAACACAGGACCGAGAATTCTAATCTCTTCGACTAGGTGAACTAGGAGGTGCGTCATAATATTGAAGAAGGATGGCGGGAACAACAACTCGAAGTTGACCAGACATTGGACCACATCAATCTATAACCCTGATAGACTTTCTCGATCGATTACCTTCTGAGAAATTGCATTGAGGAATGCACATACCTTCACAATGGCTAGTCGAACATTTTCTGGTAGAATTCCCCTCAATGCAACCGGAAGCAATTGCGTCATTAGCACGTGGCAGTCATGAGACTTTAGGTTTTGAAATTTTTTCTCTTTCATATTTACTATTCCCTTTATATTCGACGAGAAGCCATACGGAACCTTGATACTGAAAAGGACTTCAAAAAAGATTTCGTTTTCTTCTTTGGTAAGAGCATAGCTGGCAAGCCCTTGAAACTGCCTTGGATGCTTGTCATCTCATCCTTTATGATGTTGCTGGTCCTCCCGTGCTGCCGGGGTATCTTTTGACTTCCCATACAAGCCCAGGAAGCCTAGAATATTCACGCAAAGATTTTTCGTCAGGTGCATCACGTCGATTGCAGAGCGGACCTCATGCACTTTCCAATAGGGTAGCTCCCAAAATATAGATTTCTTCTTCCACATGGGTGCGTGTCCGTCGGCGTCTTTCGGAACAGGTTGTCCTCCAAGACCCTTTCCAAAGATTACATCCAAATCCTTGACCATACCAAATACATCAGCACCACTGCGGGGGACATGCTTCGTCCGGGTTTCTGCCTTGCCATTGAAATGCTTGCCTTTCTTCTTTAAGGGATGACTAGGCGGAAGAAAACGACGATTGTATGGGTACACATTCTTTCTACATTTATCCAGATATATACTTTCAGTCTCATCTAAACAGTGCGTGCATGCATTGTATCCTTTGTTCGTCTGCCCTGAAATGTTACTAAGAGCAGGCCAATCATTGATGGTTACGAACAACAACGCTTGTAGGTCAAATTTCTGTTGTTTGTGCTCATCCCACGCATGTAAACCTGGTTTGGCCCACAGCTGTAGAAGTTCATCAACTAATGGCCTTAGGTACACATCAATGTCGTTGTCAGGTTGCTTCGGGCCTTGGATGAGCACTGACATCATAATGAACTTCCGCTTCATGCACAACCAAGGAGGAAGGTTGTAGATACATAGAGTCACGGGCTAGGTGCTGTGACTGCAATTCTGCTCCCCAAAAGGATTCATGCCATCGGTACTTAGACCAAACCATAAGTTCCTTGCGTCACCAGCAAAGTCCGGGAAGTCTCTCTCGATTTTTCTCCACTGCTGACCATCAGCAGGGTGCCTCAACATCCCGTCTTTCTTACGATCTTCCATGTGCCATCGCAACAACTTGGCATGCTCTTTATTTCTGAACAAATGTTTCAACCGTGGTATTATAGGAGCATACCATATCACCTTGGCAGGAACCCTCTTCCTGGGTGGCTCACCCTCAACATCACCAGGGTCATCTTTTCTGATCTTATACTGCAATGTAGTGCATACCGGGCATTTATCCATATTCTCGTACTTCTCACCGCGGTAGAGGATGCAGTCATTAGGGCATGCATGTATCTTCTACACGTCTAATCCTAGAGGGCAGACAAGTTTCTTTGCTTCGTACGTACTAGAGGGCAATTGGTTATTTTTGGAAGCAGCTTCTTCATTATTACCAGCAACTTTTCAAATCCCGAGTCAGTCATACCGGTCTCTGCCTTCCACTTCAACAATTCCAGTGTGCTACCCAGCTTCTTCTGGCCATCTTCACAAGTTGGGTACAGCAATTTGTTGTGGTCCTGTAACATCTGCTCGAACTGCAACCTCTCCTTTTTTGTGTCGCAGTCTCGCCTTGCATCACTAATGACCCGACCAAAATCATCAACGGGCTCATCTGGTTCCCGTTCTTCACCCCCTTCTTCTTCATTATCTTCAACTGCGGTATCATCATATTCATGGAACATAGATCGGTAGTTGTCATCACCGTTCTCTTCTTCATCGCCGTCTTCCATCATAACCCCTCTTTCTCCGTGCTTGGTCCAAACATTATAGCCAGACATGAAACCGGACCGAAGCAGGAGGCTCTGAATGACTCTTGAGGAAGTGTGAGCCTGCTCATTCCGACATTCAACACATGGACAACACATAAAACCATCTCGCCGCTTGTTCGCCTCGGCCACAAGGCGAAAAGAACGCACGCCTTCTCTGTAAGCGTCAGAGCGTCGGTCACCGTACATCTATGGGTGGTTCATCTGCATCATACAACCATGTATATATATCAAACGCAATCACGATGCTTAAATTAGTACCGCGTGGTCAAAACGAGAAAATAGTTGCTAACCTTTTAGGACACTTCAAAACAAAGAGGAGAAACCTTAAGTGTCGCTCTGGCACCTCATATCATGTTTTGTCTTGTGTGAACTCAAGTGGCATCGTCTAACAGGCATTTTACCGAACACCTCTAGTGCATATGAAGAAAAAAAGTTAGCACAAAGTTATACACACCTCACATAGGAAAAAAACAGGAGAGAGTGGAGGGTTGGGTGCATATGTATAGGGCCAGACCATTAGTCCCGGTTTGAGACATAAACCGGGACTAATGGTTCTGCCAGGACCCCGCGGGCGTGCCCAGACCCAGTAGTCCCGGTTTGTGTCTCAAATCGGGACTAGTGGCCTCTTATGGACCGGGACACAGAATTCGACGACCTCGGGCCGTCCGATTCGGACCATTAGTCCCGGCCCCAGCCACGGCCGGGACTAGTGGCCCGAACCAAAGGCCCTTTTTCTACTAGTGACGCCACATCCCAGAATTTAACAAATATGAGGATTTCATTCTCTTCTAGAGCTAAATCGGTTAATTCACTTTTTATGTAGCTTATTCTTATTCCAGAGACTTGTTCAAAACAGACTACCACCCATTTTAAATTTGGTGCTAGTTCCATGTTCTTTCCTTTTTTAGATCAAACGTTGCGATTTAGATTAAGCCGTTGGTGAATCTAGTACAAGACGGTTCACACACCAGCCTGGTACGACCCTAAACCACACCTTACACAATTTATTTTCGCGACCATATTTTTCCACTCGATGAGGAGCTTCATTCGCTGCCGATCGCTCCACCACGCGTACCACGGATTCTTCAAAACCTTGAAAGAGCACTTTTATTTCAGAAACCAATGGACCGTATGGAGATATATCCTGGCCCTCCTTATTAAGTTTCGTTGCCACCTCGGTATCTGTTTCCAAGACTAGACGGTGAACCTACACTTATCTCTCTACCTGTAGATCCCTCTTACATGCCAACATCTCACTCCTTCAGCATCAGCTAGGTGAGGAAAAAGGGCTAGCCCCATCAAAGAAGCTACCATGGAAGTCATGAAAAACTAAGCGTCCCCCACCTTTACATCACTAATACAGATCGTCTCTTCGCACACGGTGGAAATCACCCTCACACACGGTGAATCAAACTGTCGTTACGCGTGGGTGAGCGATGAGCCTCTACTATGCTGACGATTCCGGAAACTGTGTGCGAAATCGCAGATAGTGCCGTTGGTCCAACCATGTGCGAAAGCGCAAACGGATATTCCTTTTTAATCATCGGCATTATAAAAATGATTGCAAACGATTTAAAGAATTCCATCGTATGTACGTGTTCATCTCAATTCGCAAACGTGTTTCAGAACCGGCGGCATGGTTAGTCCAGACATCGCAAACAATTTTACTACGCTAGTGCAGAACCTAGATGCTAGCAGTAAATTTATATAAATAATGTTCCAAACCTCAACTTTATTTAATTGCACATTGGATACATCATTTGTTTATAAACATTTGCAACATAACTTCATTTGGTAGTCATACATAGAAGAATGATACAGAAAAGGAAGAAAACCTACATCTTGGTTACATGTTTGTCTTCATGCCGCAACTACAATGCTCCTATATTTTATCACGCTATTCTAAGAAGCCTATTCTAAGAAGCGTAGATGCCATCATGCAGGATGACCATTCTTGCAGCTATGGAGGTCATCGCAGAAGGATAAGGAAGGTGAGTGATAGCCTACAAGAGCACAGGTTCGTCAGAGCACGTTTCGTGGAAGTATTAGTTCTAGTTTTTATATCGATCCTAATAAGAAGCCTAGGAAAATGTTTATCTGCGGCGTCTCTGTCGCACTCAAGGTGTCACTTGTCTTGAGTGAATTGGCTGCAAATGTTGAGGTGGAAATGGATGGTGGAAGAAATTAGTTTAAGTATTGAACGGTACTTAAATTAAATAACATAAAGGTAAATAACACTGAGGTTGTTCGAGGTTTCCTGCTGATGAAAAGTTAGGCCCGGAGAGAAACAGTTCATGGTGATAGTGAATGTGCCAGGTGAATAAAGTGGGATAAGTGATTATGATACTTCTTATTCATATGTGAGTAGGAAAACAATTCATATACCAATCAAGAGTCCTCTTTGTAGATTCTTCTTGATTCCAATGATCCTTCTATTTGTTACCAAAGCTAGCACATCAAGAAAGGTATTTCGACCAAATCAAAGCTTTAAACTTGATGGTTCCTTGTTGTCCTCGAGTTGTACTAGCTCCTCTTTGATATCGGCTATGTCACTTGGGGGTCGCCGATTCGCTAGTAAACAAGTTCATATCTATAAGATCTCAGGATCATGTTACCCAGACACTTAAATTGGATAACAAGTATTAGGCAAACATAGATACTAATTCTCACAATATAATAATCACAACAATAATCATAAATTGATGGAAATAAAGGAGGCACATCACATCTCACCAATTCCCTACATCCACCCCCCCCCCCCCCGCCTATAGATATTTACTCACACATAAGAGGAGAATATATCAAGGATATAATCATATTGCAAATGGAAATCATCTCAACTTTACCGTAGCAAACCACAATATTGTTGATGATCAAATAAAATACAAAACAAAGAAGGAATAGAGGTTCAATCCATAATCTTACAAGTATGAATCTCTCTCTCAGTACAAGTGGGGAATTATAGTGGAGCTGATGATCAAGACGCTCGATATCTTTGAAGGATTAGATGAAGTTATTCCCCTTCTTCAGATCTGATCTCCTCTCTTCTAGGATGGTTTGTGGTGGATGTGTTCATATTCTGCACCCTTCTCCTTCATGAAACTTGCTTGTATTAATATAACAGAGGCGATGTAGGGTCGTACGGGAAGACCATACGAGCGGCCTCCGGCCGTACTCCTGGTCATTAAAGGCTCTCTAGGTCTCGAATGGAAATACCTTCAATTGGTGATTTTCTCATTTAGGTGTGATTAGCCCATAAATGCTCCAGGATCTTTTGAAAAGTGTCTATTATCAAAAAGTCATCATAAACAAACAAGGTTTCACTAACTTGCGATATTAGCATTAGTTAAAGATCAAAATCAACGAAATTCGGTGAAAACCAATGGAAAATCCTTGAGAAAAGGTGTCAATATTTGGAGCTATCAACTTCCCTAAGCTTAGGTGTTACTCACCCTCGAGTGACAAAGCTATAAAGAATAATAGCGAGAAATGAATTTAATCATAGAAACTCACAAGTCCAAGGTGGTATCATATTCCATCGTCCCAAATCTTGCGAACTTGAACATGAGCATAATAAATTTGAACAATTTCATTTAATTTCACTTCCTTTACCTTTGTAACTTGCTAGCTAATAAATCTTAAACTCTAAAGAGATTGTCAAAATTTTGGCTAACCTTGCGAATCAATTATTTCAGCGCCTCTCCTTTTACGAGAGTAAAAAAATTTAAGCAAGAATGCTTTAGTCAAATTAAGGGTGCACTAGTAGTTGTCAAAATAAGGATAAACTTAGAGCTTTTTATTAACACCCACTTCGAAATTCGTGGTATTTCAATAACTTTAATCTTTTAAGTGGTGAGGTGATGCCAAGACTTTCATAATGATCAAATAATTTCAGCACAAATTTTGATAGTAGTTCACTTTTGCTATGATACTTCAAATCATGGAACTGAAATTTTGCACACCGCAGCAATGCTATAGATGTCTCACCAACTCATAGCCAAAATCTGAGATGAACTCGAGATTGTTCATAGGTCCTAGGAGTTGTTAGTTCCATAAAGTTTTGGTACTCTTTATAATTCACTTCAACTTTTCAACTTAGCAAGACAAGTTTGGCATCTCCATCAACCACCGCAAAATTTCCATTCCATCAAACAAATCTTTTTCAAAAAGTGTTATCAAGTCAAATCGTTAAGATGTGGGGTTGAGTGCTGCTAAGATTAAGCCCTTAAGACAAAAACATGGCACCAAAGTTGTCAAGAAGACACTTTCTCGTGTTCTTATAATTATTGGGATTAAATCCAATGCAGTTGTTTTTCAAACTAAGAGTAATTATCATAAGTCGAAACAAAAGTAGTGGCATTAGCCTTGAGAATAAGTTTTAAAAGATGGCAAGCTAAGCGTGGAGCGAGACTCAAGTGCAACCAAGCAAACATAATATGTTCATGAATAAACTTATAGAAAGAGGGAAAATAAGGGTGTGGTACCTTCTCCCGCTTGCTCATTTTACACTCAAATCAACTCATCACGTTCTTCTCCATAGCTAAGTCACTTGAAGTGAATAACCCACGAAAAATAAAAAACAAGAGACCTGTCGTGGTATTGCCGATGAGTACGCCATGGAGGGGTCCTTACAGAGCATGTTTAGAGAGGTGGGGGAAGGCGGTTAGTTGACGGGTACGAGCTAACACATCTTACCTAGGTTCAAGTCCCGTTATGGTAACGGAACTCTACTCCTGCTATAAATCACTATAATGGCAATACGCCGAGTTACAGGGATCGGTTTGCTGTGCGAGGTGTTGTGTATCATGCCCTAAAGGATCCCACGGGTCCGGCTTATAAAAACACCAGAACCTAAGGTTACAGGGAAAGGACCTTGTCGGACATGTTACATAGTTCTACACTAACACTAACTAGTCTTCGTGTCTTGTACTCCAAGGCTATGAGTAGGTCGTGACTGCAATGTAGTCTTCCTTTATCCGGCATGGGCCTCCCTTCTGGATCCGTCTAATTGGGCCGCCCAGTAGGCCATGGGCCGTGCTACTAACTGTGGGCTACACGGGTTATCCGGATTAGAGATATGCAATGGTGATACCTATTTAGCATATACCCAACAAGACCTTCACACAAAACAAGATAAAAGATATTCTATTTTTTTGTTTTTTATCAATGCAAACTGAAAATAAACATACAAGTGAAGAAAGATAAACAAATGAAAAGAAGAAAACAAAATATGTATACAAAAGGTGGGGAGGAGTTCAACCTCCCCAAGCTTAGACTCTTGGTCTAACTTGAATCAATTACCGTCGCCGTCATTGGGCAGCGGCTGCTGATGCGGCTGATACGGGTAATAGTTCGGAAACTCGGACATGAAATGGGTGATGTCCTGGGTGAGAGTGAGAACATTGGCATTCACATCATGTAGTGTGTTATCCACATTGCTAACACGAGTCACCATCTCATCAAACTCACCTCTTGGGACATAGTTGTATCCTGGCTGAGGTGGTGGCATTTTGCTGCTGCTGGTATAGGGGAAAGTGTTGTTGCTGCTGGTGTTACTGACCATAGTCATCCCAACTCATCGTGTTCCAGCTTTACTCCTCCTCAGGTTGGTGCTGCTCTTGGCCACCTCCCGCATTCTCCCAAGCACGATTTCCTCCTGGGGCACCATAGGCCGGAGGGGCTTCAGAGGAGTTTGGAATTTTTCGGAGAGCTTAAGAATAAATATTCATAATTAAAATTAATTGTCCTGGTGGGGACACCATGGGCCGGAGGGGCCGCATGGGCCCCACCAGGCCGCACGCACGAGGAAGGGGGAACCTTGGATGAGTCGGCCAGGGCCTCCCCATGGTGGCGGGTGGAGAAGGGCCGGTGGGGGGGGGGAGGAGTCCCTCTGGGACTCGTACTCCCTCCCTAGTCGAGTTGGAGGAGGTAGGAGGATTCCTACTTGGACTATGAGTCCTACTTCTACTCTCTCTATGTATGAGTGGAGAAAGGGAAAGGGGAGTCCTACTAGGACTCGGAATCCTACTTCTACTCTCTCCTCTCTCGGAGGGAGACTAGCCTCTCATACATACGGGGGTAGGGCCAGAGTCGCAACACACAAGTTATTGGAGAGCCACGCCCCAACCCTGCCCACACCGCAGCCTTCCACCGGCCACCGCCGCTAGTCGTCGCCACCTTGGCGTCTTGGAGCTTGTCTTCCACCCCTCCTCCTTGTTAACATCGTCTTGGAGCATCTTCTTCACGTCGGGGTGTTGCTCTTCTTCTACCTCCGTCTAGAGCCAATCTAGATGGGTGACGAAGTGCTACCATATTGTCATCGACACATTCCCGCTTCGTCTAAGAGCTTGATCTCACTTTGACGCGGTGTCGTTCTTGTTGGACGTGTGGATACCGGTAGAGGTGCGACATGTGGAGCACTTGATCGTGGAGTCGTCCGTGGGATAATACATCTCCTCCCGACTCGCTAAGGCTTATTACGGGGATCGATGCACGACCAATCTCATCATCAACCAACTTCTGCTAGTTCGATCTTCGAGGGTATGATATGTACCTTATCCCTCGCATTTGATCTTGGTTGTGCTAGAATTTTTTGTTTTGTGTAGCATGTTCCCCAACAGTGACATCAGAGCGGTCTATGCGTAGACACATGTACGGATAAAGGAATTGTCGAATTCTACTATTATTGATCTTGTTCTTGCTACCCAATTGTTGCAATTTTGATCTTGGCGGCACTGCATGATTAGCGGCCCGAGTCAACTTCATGATCTTTGGATCAATACCGGTTTGTGAAGTGTACTTCGGGTGCACGAAACAACTTTGTCGGGTGTTGATTTTTCTGCAATAGTCGAGAAAGATATTTTCCACATTGGGCTTTTGTGGATTTGCTAAAATCCACACGAGGGTTACGCATATAGACGATGTTTGGTAAAGCTATTTTACTATTTATAATGCAATAGGGACACACCCGGATAAGTTAAAAGGCAAACAATTGAATCATGATGCTTACTTACCACATATGTAATGAATGGATCTCTACGTAACCATAGAGCCCCGTAATATAGAAAATCATGTTAGACGCGTCTAACTTGTTTTTGCAGGGAAGTGATGTGGTATAGCCGAAGTTTGGAATGTGATGTATGTGATGTATTATGTTGTAATCTCGTTGGGCATGTGTGGCTAGAGCCGCAATGATTGTCATATTATTATTGTAATATGTCAGAGTTGTTTTTTACTTTATTAGCTAATAGTAGCAATAGTTGTAAAAGCAAGGACATGGCGATGATGATCAAGCAACGATAAACCTCGACGCTATGCCCAAGGCGCGTGCAGGAGTACATGGCACCGGAAGACATTGATGATGGAGATCGTTGACATGAAGTGATATACCATATCACTATATGAATTTCATGTGATGTTAATCCTTTTATACACTTTATTTGTTGTGTGGTAGTCGTGATAAATAGGATGATATCTCACTAAAATTATCAAGATAAGTGGTCTCCCTTGGTTAGGCTCCACATAACACGGGCTTCGAACTGGTGTGGGTCATGTAACATGGGCGCACCTAGCGACGTTCGTAATGTGGGTGTGACACCGCTGGTATACTAGGTTTACTTGACATGCTATCTAGAACGTCTAGAGTATGGAACACAAGAATCAAAAGATTAACAAGATTAATATGGTGATATGATTAGTAAGAGTACCTACCGATTTTGTTCCCCGACATGTGATGTAATATTGGTGTCGGGAAAGTAAGATGTGGATCTTGAACCACTAAGTATCAATCATGAGAGATATTGATTTTAGTGGGAGCTACACTATAAATTAAAGTTGTCAATTTGTGAAGTTCACTAATTATGGAACAATGACTAAATGAATTTGTACTTGTTTGTAGATCAATGGCATGCAACAATTTCACTTTAGCTGGTATCATATAGAAAGAGAAACTACATAAATTTGGAACAAACTTTGTGGAGTGGTACTGCAATGTGAGGATAGTTCTAAAAGGTGCTAAGAAAGACTGTGTCTTGGAAGCAACTCTTGGTGATGCTCCAGCTGATAACGCTACTAATGAAGCGCTCAATGTATTTTAGTCACGTAGTGATGACTATATCCCTATCCAATGTGCCTTGCTTGCATCCATGGAACCAAATCTTCAAAAGAGGTTTGAAGACTGGGTTCATATGAAACAATTTATGAATTGAGGGGCATATTTGAGAAGCAAGCCCGGGTTGAAATATATGAGATATCTCAAGCTCAACTGGATTGCAAGATGGTAGAAGGAGGATCGGTTAGTGCTCATATAATGAAGTTACGCGGGTATGTTCAAAGGTTGGAAGCACTGGGTGTTCCCTTTCCTACATAATTGGGAACCAACATAATCCTGAAATCACTCCAACCCAGTTTTGCTAGGTTTGTCATGAGCTTCAATATGCATGGGATGAATATGACATTGGCCAAACTGTCCGCGATGTTGAAGGTGGCGGAAAAGGAGATACAGAAGAATACTAATCATGTGATGATGGTGAAGAAAAATACTCACTTCAAGAAGAAAAGTCTGGGGGAAACAGCAAGAAGAGGACCGACGCACGTCGCGCCCCTAACAAGGACAAGGCGTAGAAGCATGGTCCAGCCTACATGCTAAGTGTATCTTCTGTAAGGAGAAGGGTCACTGGAAGAGGAACTTCCCAAAGTACTTAGCAGAGAAAAAGAAGACTGGATCATCCAGCTCAAGTATATCGGATATCCATGTTATTGATGTTTACTTGCAAGATCCTAAGAGTAACTCTTGGGTATTTGATACCAGATTGGTTGCTAACATTTGCAATACGATACAGGAGCTACGAAATCCTAGGAAGCTTGGCAAGAACGAGGTGACGATGCGCTCCGGGAATGGAGCAAGCGTTGTGGTGATTGCCGTCGGCACAAAGCCTCTACATCTACCATTAGGATTGATATTAGAACTTAGTAATTATTTATTTCTACCTGCATTATGTAAGAATATTATATCAGGATACTGTATGTTACAAGATGGTTATTCATTTAAATCAGAGAACAATGGTTGTTATATTTATATGAATAATGTCTTCTATGCACATTTTCCCGTGAAGAATGGGATGTTTATTATCAACCTTGATTGTGATACACACATCCATAACACCAAGGCTAAATATCGAAAGACCAATGATTTGAATGCCACATACTTGTGGCACTACAGATTGGGTCACATTGGACATAAATGCATGAAGAAACTCCATAGTGATGGGCTTTTGAGTTTATTAGAATTTAAATCTTTTGATACATGTGAAGCATGTTTAATGGGTAAGATGGCCAAATCATCGTTCAATGGATATGTTGAACGAGCGAGTGACTGATTAGAAATTATACATATTGATGTACGCGGTCCAATGAGTATACCCGCACATGGTGGATTCCTCTACTTAATAGCCTTCACTAATGACTTGAGTCGTTATGGTTATATTTATCTTATGAAGCATAAGTATGAAACATTTGAAAAGTTCAAGGAATTTTAGAATGAAGTAGAGAATCAATGTGGCAAGAAAATAAAGTTTCTACGATCAGACCGTGGAGGTGAATATTTGAGTCACGAGTTTAGCGAACATCTTAGAGCTCGTGGAATCGTTTCACAGCTTACGCCTCCTAGAACACCGCAATGTATGGAGTGTTGGAGCGTCGTAATCGAATTTTGTTGGACATGGTGTCGTGGTATTGCCGACGAGTACGCCATGGAGGGGTCCTCACAGTGCGTGTTTAGAGATGTGGGGTAAGACAGAGAGTTGGCGGGTACGAGGTAACACACCTTACCCAGGTTCAAGTCCCACAACGGTGGCGGAACTCTACTCCTGCTATAAATCACTATAATGGCAATACGTCGAGTTACAGATAGGTTCGTTGTGCGAGGTGTTGCACGTTGTACGTAGCAATCTAATAGATTGTGCCCTAAAGGCTCCCACAGGTCCGGTTTATAAAGGCACCAAAACCTAGGGTTACAGGGAAAGGTCCTTGCCGGACAAGGTAAAGAGTCATACACTAATACGAACTAGTCTTTCGTGTCTTGCACTCTAAGGCTCCGAGTACATCGGTGACTCCTGCGTAGCATTCCTTTATTCGGCTGGGCCTCCCTTCTGGATCCGTCTAACTGGACCGCCCAGCAGGGCATAGGCCTTGCTACCAACTACGGACCACTCGGGTTAGCCGGATTAGAGACATGCTATGATGATACCCATTTAGCATATCCCCAACACATGGTGAGATCTATGATGCCTTTAACTGATCGCCTTTTGTCATTTTGGGGATATGCTTTAGAGACTGTTTCTTTTTCACTCAATAGAGTGCCATCAAAGTCCGTTGAAACGACACCATATGGAATGTGATTTGGCAAGAAATCCAACTTGTTGTTTCTTAAAATTTAGGGATGCGAGACTTATGTAAAACGTTTGCAGCCAAACAAGCTCGAACCCAAGTCAGACAAATGAGTATTTGTAGGGTATCCCAAAGAAACGGCCGGATATACCTTTTACCACAAAACTGAAGGCAAGATATTTATCGCGCGAGTAGGAGTGTTTCTTGAGAAGGAATTTCTCGCTAAAGGTTTAAATGGGAGGACAATTGAGCTTAATGAGGTTATTAAACCAGCGCAAGATGGGAAGAGTAGCACGACACCGGAAACTGTTCCGGAAATGCCTATGATGCCATGAGATGCTACCGCACCTACCATCAGGTGCGACGTATGGAGCACTTGATCGTTGGAGGCGTCCGTGGGATAATATATCTCCTCGCGACTCGCTAAGCCTTGTTGCGGGGATCGATGCATGACCAACCTTGTCATCGAGAAACTTCCGCTAGTTCGATCTTCGTGGTTATGATCCGTTACCTTCTCCGTCGCATTGGATTTTGGTTATGCGCTAGATTTTTTATTTTGTGTAGCGCGTTCCCCAACATGGCGGATCTCTACTTATTCGTTTTGATTTTGTGTTCATTGGGGTGGTATCAGGTCAGTCTTTTTCGATCTATGTTTGTCATCATTAGCGATGGTTGTTGCTCTACTGTGCTGGTCTTTTAGGGTCTTAGCACGACGAATCCCCGGCTACCTACTACGACGAGGCTTACTAAGGTTCTCGTGGTGGAGAGACGAGGCCAGCCACACGTCTTCGGCTCGGACTAGTTTATGTAGTCTGAAAGATTGCGGAAGTGCTGATTGTATGGATATTGCAAGAGGTGGTTAAATCGTGAGCCCTTAGGCTGTTTATAAAGTACTAGAAGACTCGGTGGGAAAGAAGTAGAATTGGATTACAATATTGATCAACCACATAGTCGTCGCTAGGTTATTGTGGAGCTAGTTCTAATTTTTAGTACCTTTAACTCTCTTTCTGCTGAATGATCATTATTAATAATAGATTGGTAAAATTTTCGTAAAAATAAAAAACACAAACATGTCGTTCCAAGACAAACCTACCGTGCGTGGTCGATCGATCTGAATCTGATTGATTGGCCACACGACATTCATGCACCTACGTAGTAGTAGATCAATCATGCCTAATCCCTCTGGTAATCCGCCTCATGCACCACGACAGACAGCGCGTACATTGCACGGCCGGTTCGTCGCCGGTTGGAGTCTGGTCTTGCAGGTGGTGACCACCCGCGCCGTCACGACCGCGGCATGATCCCCTCCCGTCCCTGTACACTCTACAATAAAAGGCTCCCGGGCCCACCTGCAGCCCGCCGCCGCCACCGCCGTGCGGCCACACCGGCGGGCGGCGGCCCCCGAGTTCCCCTCTCCGCGCCGCGATCCCCGCCGGCGTCGCCTTTTCGCGCGCGAACCGGGCTTCCTTAAACCTCTCTTAACCAAGCCAGTACAATCTCTAAACCCGTCGGCTGCTACTGACTGTCGTGCGGGTCCAGGGTCCCGATAATCGTACTGTACCCACTTGCATCCCGACCCGGGACCCACATGTCATGGACACGGTAAAAGCGGTGGCCGCAACGTGCCAATCCGTTCGAAAAGAAATGGAGATCCACGAGGGACCCCACGTACACGTTGCCCGCTGGCCCCCATACACTGACGTGGTGGGCCCCGCCGCGCCAGCCTTAACCCCTCTCCCTCTCTCCGGCTTCTCTCTCCTGGCACCACCACCACCACCACCACCACCTCCCTCCTCTGCTTCCCCTGCAGCGCTGCGCAGCGCAGCGGCTGCCCCCCGAAAGCAACCACAGTCACGTCGCTATCGCCTACCGCCACCACCACACCCACGACTAGTACATTGCGAGCCCCCCTCCCCTCCCTTCCTCCCCCCATCTACTACTGCGCCTGCCTGCCTGCCTGCCTGCCCATCGGAAGATGAGAAGAGGAGGGGGTGGAGCGGCTGCGTCGTAGCTTCTTCCTCCCTTGTCCGGGTTGGCCGTTCTTGATTCCGCAGCGAGCGCCGAGGCAGCGGAGGGGATTCCCAAGCCGCTGCGTCTCCGCTCTCGAATGGCGGCCAGAGCGCCGTCATGGTGGTGGTGGGCGGCGGCGGCGATGCTGGTTCTTGGGGCCGCGGCCTCGGCGGCAGAAGGAGGAGACGGGCAGGCGCTGATGGCGGTCAAGGCCGGCTTCGGCAACGCCGCCAACGCGCTCGCCGACTGGGACGGCGGCCCCGACCACTGCGCCTGGCGGGGAGTCACCTGCGACAACGCCTCCTTCGCCGTCCAAGCCCTGTGCGTTCTTCTTCTCCTCCTCCGCCTCCTCCTTGTTTCCTGCGTTTGTTTTCTTGCGCCGACATTGCGGCGCGATGACAAGACTTTCCCTTACTTTTCGCCCCTCTCCATGTCCCGTCCATGTTTATCTCCAAAGGCATACCGATCGACCAGCACTGTACAGTCTCACTTCTTGGTTCCTCCTTGCTGTGAATCTTGGCTCTTCAAAACATGTTGCTTGCCCAATAAATGTGCTTTCTTGGGGGATTATCTGTCTTTCTTTCATACTACTACTGCTCTGTTTGTTCTGCGAAATGGATTTCTGATGACTGTTTCAAAATAAAATAAAAAACAGGAACCTGTCAAATCTCAACCTGGGAGGAGAGATCTCGCCGGCGATAGGGGAGCTCAACAGCCTACAGTTCGTGTAAGTTTTAGTACCAGTACAGCCGCAGTACTATTCCTTGCATCCGCTGCTTAAGATTTTGTGCATTTGACTAGACCTCAAATCTTTCTCCTCTTCCGTCTTTAAAATATCATTCTGATTTGACCCCTCATGCCAGGATGTGACACGCCTATTTTACTACTAGGAGTATTTTAGTACTTCAAGCCTAACCCTCCCCTGGATTTGCTTGCCTGCCGATTAGTTTATCATCTCCGCCCTACTAATGATTTGCTTTGCTCTGTGTGCAGGGATCTCAAGGGGAACAAGCTCACAGGCCAAA
The DNA here is from genome assembly GCA_910589775.1 of Avena eriantha. NCBI lineage: Eukaryota > Viridiplantae > Streptophyta > Magnoliopsida > Poales > Poaceae > Avena > Avena eriantha. Next base: position 77,946,689 of record OU342744.1, on the reverse strand, counting down.
TCCCGGACGAGATTGGGGATTGCGTCTCCTTAAAATATCTGTACTACTTCACCTAATCTCGGTCTTCTTTTATTGTTCCACTCCTCCAACCTTTTTGCTGTAGATGCATGGTTCTTTGTTATATATTATTATAATTGACCTATGCCTCTTCTTGTGTCATGCAGGGATTTGTCCTTCAACTTGCTCTATGGAGATATCCCCTTCTCCATCTCCAAGCTCAAGCAACTTGAGGATTTGTAAGCAACTAGAGGATTCTTTGTTTCTCTTGCCCTGCCTTTTAGCAGATTTTTCTCTGAGATATGAACACTTTTCCGCCCATGTTTGGATATTTTTGGGGCTATACCCAGGAATGAGAGGCTGCTTGCATTTACCTGTTTTTAGGATGTTTGGGGGCTACACAAAAACATGTTATGAAACTAGTTTGAGTTTTGGTTCTATACTCTCTCATTTATGGATTGCTGCCAAGTTTTTATGGTTTACAATGCTTGAGTTAATGATGTTTCTTTTCTCTCGCTATTCTGGCTGCAGGATTTTGAAGAACAACCAGCTCACGGGACCCATCCCTTCCACATTGTCCCAGATTCCAAATCTCAAAACCTTGTGAGTTTCCTAGTAACTTTCTTTCTCCGTGACTCTACTTATTTTTGGGATTCTTGCACGAACTTGGCTGTCTGCTTTCACCTGTCCTTGTGTGTTACTGTATGCGTACTACAGGAAAATGTTTCTTTGGTGCCATTTTCTATTCTAGTCTATTCTACCTCATGTAGTCTTTTTGTAATGAAATCTGCAATTGTTTCTTGGAATAGGGATCTGGCGCAGAACCTGCTCACCGGCGACATCCCGAGGCTCATCTACTGGAATGAAGTTCTGCAATACCTGTAAGAAGTTACCCTACAGTACACCATGCAATTTGTCCTACTAATTCACTTGGTAGCAAAAGTAGATACTAACAAAAAATTTCCCTCTTCATCTTCAGAGGCTTGAGGGGTAATTCACTGACTGGAACCTTGTCACCTGACATGTGCCAGCTGACTGGCCTGTGGTACTTGTAAGTTCTATGCTTACTTGGAGATGCTGCTTTATATCATGCAAACTGATCTTATTGACACTGATTTTTTGCTTCCAAATATGCAGTGATGTAAGGGGCAACAATCTCACAGGAACAATTCCAGAGAATATAGGGAACTGCACTAGCTTTGAGATTCTGTATGTTGCTTGCTAAGGATTTATTGGTACAAGATTGGTGCTCATTTGTTAAGTTTTTTCAATCTGGACTTCATTTATTGAATGCAGGGACATTTCATATAACCAAATCTCTGGAGAAATACCTTACAACATAGGTTTCCTTCAAGTAGCCACAATGTAAGCATTCCTGATCTCAGACAAATCTTTATACTTTAGCTTATTTGTTATCTTGCAATATACTGTTCTCTTTATATTCAGACTTATGCTTAATGTTTTGATTGTTACTTCGTAGGTCACTTCAAGGGAATAGACTGACTGGGAAAATTCCAGAAGTGATTGGCCTCATGCAAGCTCTTGCTGTTCTGTGAGTAAACCACAACACTTAACTCCCGATACGTGTTAGCTCATGCAATATTAGATAATGACTTTTTCTGTCCATTTCTTGTTTCTTAGTGATCTGAGTGAAAATGAACTGGTAGGGCCCATTCCTCCGATACTGGGCAACCTATCCTACACTGGCAAACTGTTAGTACCATCAGTAAGACCTGTTCGTTCACTGAAACAATATTCTTTTCTTCTGTTAACATGTTCTGGCACCTTTTTATCTTTAGGTATTTACATGGCAATAAACTTACTGGAGAGGTACCACCAGAACTTGGGAACATGACTAAACTTAGTTACCTGTAAGTGATTATTCTCTGATGTAAGGTGGATAATATTGTACTTCAGTTGGTTTGAAACACTATACTGAAGCTCTGATTGTTCCATACAGGCAACTGAATGACAATGAATTAATGGGTACAATTCCAGCTGAGCTTGGGAAACTGGAAGAGCTATTTGAGTTGTAAGGATGGTTCTTCTTTACTGATTAATGTTTCTTCTGATCTACGTAATTCTTGACAAATTGTAATGTTTTTCTAGAAATCTTGCCAACAACAATCTTGAGGGTCCTATTCCTACGAACATCAGTTCATGCACTGCTCTAAACAAATTGTAAGTTAGCAAGCATCTATCTTTGTACTTAACATAACAGTGTTACACCTCATGCTAAATCGTGTTTGTATCATCTTCAGCAATGTTTACGGCAATAAACTGAACGGTTCTATCCCTGCTGGTTTCCAGAATTTGGAGAGTTTGACTTACTTGTGAGTACTTGCACTTTTAGCGTTTTGCTTGCATTTTTTTTACTTACTCCATATTGCGTCTTACTCTTGTTTCGAATATTATAATTGCAGGAATTTATCCTTGAACAATTTTAAAGGCCAGATCCCCTCTGAACTTGGTCATATCATCAACTTGGACACACTGTAAGGAGACCCTTGCATCTACATTTAGTTACCTCTACTGCCATGATTCTCTGATATAGTTGCCACACTGCATTAACTTATTTGGACGACTTCAATCTTATTCCTTTATTTTGGTTTAGGGATCTTTCCTACAATGGATTCTCTGGACCAGTTCCTGCTACTATTGGTGATCTTGAGCATCTTCTTGAATTGTATGTTCCATACCAGCTTCTTGAAATTCATATTCCATCGCATATGATGCTTATTTCCTAATGTTCTGAAGTGCGAACGTAGGAATTTGAGCAAAAACCATCTTAGTGGTTCTGTGCCTGCTGAGTTCGGAAACTTGAGAAGCGTCCAAATAATGTAAGTCAACACTCTTGTCATTTTTGTATTTACGTTCTGTTCATGATAATCTCGAATGATGATTCATCTGACCTAATTTTGAAATTGATAGTGATATATCCAACAATGCCATGTCTGGTTATCTCCCTGAAGAACTAGGCCAACTTCAGAACCTTGACAGTTTGTAAGTTCTCTTTCGTCATGCTATTATCATGAACTTTGTAGTCCAAAATCACCCAAGTAATTACCTAGCTATGATTTTTTCATATGTAGGATTCTTAATAACAATAGCTTGGTTGGGGAGATCCCTGCTCAGTTGGCTAACTGTTTCAGCTTAAATATCTTGTAAGTTCTGTGACAAGCTCTGCCATGTAGCATTTGCGATTTGTTAGCCAGAGCATTAGTTTATAGATGATATCATTTTTCAGGAACTTGTCATACAACAACCTTTCTGGACATGTCCCATTGGCCAGGAACTTCTCAAAATTTCCGATGGAAAGGTATTGAGTCCCTGTTTCTGCCTTTGATGCCCTTCTGTTACTATCTTAGAAATGCTGATAGTAACCAATACCTAAATGCAGCTTCTTGGGCAATCCGTTGCTGCACGTTCGCTGCAAAGACTCCAGCTGCGGCAACTCTCATGGACCAAGAGGTAACAAGTCAAGTCAATAAGCTAATAGTTAGCTTTTCAGTCCATTTGCTATTAAACTCATGTTTACATTTCATCTTCCAGTGAATATTTCTCGGACAGGGATTGTTTGTATCATTTTAGGCTTCATCATATTACTCTGCATTATGCTACTGGCAATATATAAAACAAATCGACCACAGCCACTTGTCGAAGCTTCTGAGAAACCAGTGCAAGGTTTGTGTACATCTTAGCTAGTGAATGGTAGTCTATGCCAGGGCAAATATGTCATCCATCTCAACTTTTCTTTATCATCTTCAGGACCTCCAAAGATTGTTCTCCTCCAAATGGACATGGCTATCCATACCTACGAAGATATTATGAGGCTGACAGAGAATTTGAGTGAGAAATACATCATTGGGTATGGCGCTTCAAGCACTGTGTATAAATGTGTGCTCAAGAGTGGCAAGGCCGTTGCTGTCAAGCGGCTCTACAGTCAGTATAACCATGGTGCCCGTGAGTTTGAGACAGAGCTAGAGACCGTTGGCAGTATCCGGCACAGGAATCTTGTGAGCCTTCATGGCTTCTCGCTCTCTCCGCATGGAAACCTACTCTTCTACGACTACATGGAAAATGGTTCCCTGTGGGATCTTCTCCACGGTTAGACATTCGATTGACCCTGTTTCCTTTCATGAATTTCTATAGGTCTCACCAGTATTATCTTTCTCATGATCTATCGTCTATTCTTCAGGTCCATCAAAGAAAGTGAAACTCGATTGGGAGACACGACTGAGGATCGCAGTCGGCGCCGCACAAGGGCTGGCCTATCTTCACCATGACTGCAACCCCCGCATAGTCCACAGGGATGTCAAGTCCTCCAACATCCTCCTCGATGAGCACTTCGAAGCGCATCTCTCGGATTTCGGCATCGCCAAAACTGTCCCAGCTGCCAAGTCGCACGCATCCACTTACGTGCTAGGAACCATCGGCTACATCGATCCAGAGTACGCCCGGACATCGAGGCTGAACGAGAAATCCGACGTCTACAGCTTCGGCATCGTCCTTCTGGAGCTGCTCACGGGGATGAAGGCTGTCGACAACGATTCCAACTTGCATCAGTTGGTAAGTCACCCACACACACTGGACTCCTCGGAGCAGATTATTGCCAGTCCTTTTATTGCATTGTGAACTTTTGCATGATCTGCTGCATTGGTGGTTTTTTGATGGATGACCATATGTGTATTATGTGCAGATACTGTCGAGAGCTGATGACAACACCGTGATGGAGGCGGTGGACTCGGAGGTGTCGGTGACGTGCACGGACATGGGGCTCGTCCGGAAGGCCTTCCAGCTGGCCCTGCTGTGCACCAAGAGGCACCCCATCGACCGGCCGACCATGCACGAGGTCGCGCGGGTGCTGCTCTCGCTGATGCCGGCCCCGGCCGTGAAGCCCTCCTACACAACGGCGGCGGCCTCGAAGACGGTCGACTACACCCGCTACCTGGCTACGACGACGCCCGACATGGACCACGGCGGGGCGGACATGGGCGGCAACAGCTCCTCCGACGAGCAGTGGTTCGTGCGGTTCGGCGAGGTCATCTCCAAGCACACCATGTGATGACCCACCCTCGGAGAAATTTTCTCCTCATCCACAAGGTAGAGAGAGAGAGCTGGAAGTGAGAAGCTAAGAGAAGCATAGTAGCACAGTGCAGGAAAAATAGGCGTAGGATCTCTGAGGTAGATGGGTGGACGGGTTGCCATTGTTCTTCACCTCCTGTTTTTTGTTCTTCTTCCTGGTGTTGGTGTTGGTGTTAGAAGTGGAACATAATCATCAAGATGTAGGATCCGCTGCGTGGAGTTAGTTCCCGGGGAAATATTCAGGGTTTGGGTCTGAATCGGGTCCAGAGATGGTCAGGGATGTCTCGTGATCGCCTTCAAAGCCCTCCAAAATCTGTGATGATGATGAGTAGGGAACCAGAGGGGGGATAGATAGGTGTTCTTGGATGCTGGGGGGGCGCATTGAATTGGACCATGCGGCGCATCATGCCCTTGCTGCTGCACCCACCCACCGCAGCCACAGGAGGGGATTGTGCAATGTAAATGCTGCTGCCCTGTTCTTTTTTCTCGACGGTATTTATGAGTTTGCTCCGCTGCCTCCCTCGTCTCCACTGTGACTAGGGTACGACGGTGGTTGGTTTCTCTGAATCTCTGGTCTGTGTGTGCTGGTGATGTGTATTTATGCCTGTGTTCCTGTCCTGCTTGTCCGTCAGATGCTATCATGGAGTAGCTGGCAGCACGCTCTCGCAGCAGGGCCCATCATGCAGCATATCTCCTCTACATGTTCCGGCGAACTTTCGCCTTCAATTGGTGGGAGGTGTAAAATTTCGGTATTTTCCTGTCTTGCAAGCTGAAGAAGATGCTTGCTGTTTGCTGTAAAACGGGAGTAAAATCTGCATTGCTGGTGCAGAAAATTGAACAGGTTTCCAGCAGATAGAGTGGACTGTGCGCTCCTGTGGCCGTGTCAAACGCGTTCTCGATCGCGCCCTCCCTCCCTCCCTCCCTCCCTCGAGGCCCCCCGATCGTCAGCTAGTCAATGGCAGTTCTGGACTGCAGCTGCGATCACACGTCCTCTCGCACTGCTGACGGCGACATGCCATGCAGACCGGCCGCAGTGGATCTCAAGACCGAAACAGCCTCTGATCACACAGCAAGCAACAGTGGTCGAAACGCCGCGTGCCGCTCCCATGCAGCTCATAGCTGCTGCGCGCCGGCGTCTCCTTCTACCCCTCCAAACACACGCACTGTGACGTGCAGTCTCACTGGTCACTCCCACGACCAAGGACGCGTGCCCGTGGGCGGCTCTCGAGTCTCGGCCGTCCCGTCCGATCGGTCAGAGCACCTGATGGATCCGCCAACATGCATGCTGGTGCGGCCGCAATCCGGACGGGGCCACGGGAAGCTCCTGTGCCGACCGGCGACCGCTTTATTCCTTGGCCTCGTGACGACTGACGGCTGATGTGAGGTTACATGGTTCCTCTCGTCTCGTCTCACCCCTGATCTGCTTCCCCCACGGGCCACGGGCCCTGGCCAGCCGGCCGCCTCCCACCGAGCTTGACCGCTCGCTGCCCTGAGCAAAGTACTGTACCGCGCCGGCACTGCTCGATTGGGCAGGCAGATTCGAGGAACCTGCAGGGATTCCTGCTGCTGCCCTGCCGGTTAAGCAGCAACAAAGGATACTACAGTACGATCTACAGTCAAAAAGAAAAACGAAGGCAACACAATCTGCCTTCGTCTCCGTTGTGCAAAATATGCGATACGGCCGAAAATCGGTAGACAGCGCCAGAGCGAAGACATTTCCCAGACCATAGATATATAGACAGATAAAAGAAGGGACGGGAGACACAGATAGATAGATAGGAAGCGAACGACTCTTAGCACCACCGCATCCCCACAACGAGGCCAGGCGAGCCGCTCTCCCCGCACCTCAACACACCAAGAAGGGGGCAGAGCTACGGCTGGGATTTTACTCTAGCTGTACAAAAAGGGATCTCCGGCACCACGGCCACGAGCAGCTACGGAATTATGTTAAGCTAGCCGGCGGCAACGACGACCACGCAACGGGCAGGCCGAGACAGGGAAAATCGTCTGGTCTCTGGGTGGGATCAACCAAACTATCTCATGCAGGGTCGATCGCCGGGTGCCTTAATGTCAGATAATGTATCGCTTCATCTTGTTACGTAGATGAAGGTGAAGGAGACGAGCCCACCCCCCTGGGAGTCCTACTGTCCAAAACAGACGACTAGCCTACAAAAGTTGGAGAAGGGCACTGTCAACAAACTATATTTAAACTCCATGTTTTCGATCATATTTGCTGAGAGAATAATACAATGCAGCATCACAATAATCATGAGATGCGGTTCCGAGGAAAAATACACACGGGTAACTCACAGGAAAAAACATATTTACCTTTTGTGCAGCTACGGGAATAAAATCTGAATCAGCCCTTGTCAAACATAGTATAATGTTTTTTTGACTAAGTCGGTCTGAAAAGGTAAAAAAAATAAACTGTTGGCATGCAATTCCGTAAAAAACAAACTGGGAAGCGACATCTTACGAGGCAGATAGAAACATCACTTACCAGAACTAGCAACGAATGGCGCCAATCATGTTCTCTTTGCAATCCTTGCAATAGAAGGTGATGTTTCAGCACTTTGGGTTAAGATGGAAGGGGCAATATACAGAAACAAAACAGAAGAGGAAACAGGTGGCTAACCTTGGTGGTGATGTAATTTGGACGTTCAACTGCCTGGCGGACCATGGCGTGGCGGGCTTCAGCAGTCAAAGAAAGCTACCAAGATAATTTCCGTAGATGTCAGATTGGAGTAATTCTAAGGCAAATCTATTTTTTTTCTATCAGTACAAACCTTGTTAAAGAGCTCAGATAATGGAGCCTGCTTGCTCTTCCGGCTTGTTGACAAGTTGAATTCCTAGGATTATTAACCAGAAAGTTTTGATATGTTGATAAATAGATGACTAGAGAAAAAAAAAACAGAGAAAAGAATATCGCGACAAAGCTACCTTAAACACTGTAGGATTTCTTTTGGCATTTTGAAGTAGGCCACTATCTCCTTTGTTTGCCAATATCTGTATAAATGGGGAAAATACGACAATCATTAGCTGCGTCTGTTGCCTGAACAAACTATAAACTGCCGCAGCATCCTACAGTTATTATGTAGTTTGTCCTTATAAGACCTCTGTTTCAAATGTATCTGTCAGATCGAAAAGCAACTAATACCACCAACATGGGATTATCACCAAAATATCAGTCCAATAGTCAAAAGGACAGATACCTTTTTATCCATATAAACATAGAAGAACTGTTCAGGACAGATACCTTTTTATCCATATAAACATAGAAGAACTGTTCAGGACAGATACCTTTTTATCCACTCGCTGAGCTTTAAATTTAAACGTGGCATCTCTGGAATCTTCTGGCTTTTTATCGATGCTGTTAGCAGACAAGAAAGAAATGGTGAGCATTACCTCCATTCCAATGTTTCAGTGTTTTCCTAAATTACATCAGGTAACCTTATCTATAGCTAGATCAAGACAACTCGTGCCTCAACAAACACTAGTATAACAAAAGAAATTATCACAAGACCTCATCGTAAGCAATATATTTGAGTTCAGGTAACTGGAACCTAAGCAGAAAGTAAGAAGCAAGCTCACTTTTGAAGATTAATTGCACGGTTAGGTGCACACGCCGTCATATTTGGTGGAACATTGGTATGTTGTACATTTGCATGCTGATGAGCCTGAAAAGGTTGCACGACCTGCTTGAAGAAAAGTGTTGAATGTTGACTGGCACCGACATATACCAATATAAAAGAAATAAAGAAATATGCCATTGTGTAAATTTAGCATCCTTCCACGTAAATGTGGAAGTGCATGTTCTAGTACATTACGCTGGTTCAAATGCCAAGGGGAAGTAAGATTAAACTGACAACCCTGCATTAAATTATTGGTTCACCTAATTTACATATCCTTCCAATTTATCTGTTTCTTGGGGTAAGAAAACATGACCGAAACCACTCCTGAAGTGTTAGACTACCAGCCCACAAGAGAAATGTTACTGGAAAGTATATCTCCAGTTTCCCACTAAAAATATTTTTTAATGTCATGACTTTGTTCATCAATATAAAAAAATGCGTCTAATTATCCCAATGGTTGCGAAATTTTCTCAAGAAAAATGAGGGCCCCTAAAACGCTGAAATGTCATATTACTTTTAGTATTTTGTAGCCTTTGCTACTCTTTGTGCGAGTGGCTGACTGTTATTCTTCACAAATATGTCACTGATTTCAATAACCATGTGCCAATGATATTAATGACTATTTACACAGCATAAAAAAATCAATAGTTTGAGAACCCACCCTTCTAGTTGATGCTGCTTGCGTCGTAGAAGCAGGTTGTAAATCCCGTTTATTTAACTGCTTTGAATTAGTTGGCCTGAAATTTCCAGTTAAAGCCTTAAAGATGTGAAAATTATCATAGCAGAAGTTTTATGTTTAAACATCAAAATAGAATAGCAAGTAAAATGACTTTACACTGCTCTTAGAACCCTTGACCTCTCTGCTCTTAACTTAGTTGCCAACTCAGGTTCTCTCGGTACTGTAATCTTCAATTTAGGTACACCAGTGGCATGATCAGAGCTACTGTTCATAACATTCTGCAGCATCCATCATAAAGCGACATCAATCAAAATTTATGGACGGTATCATTTATACCATACAGAAATAAGTGCAATTGTAAGCATGACAGCGATATCATTACAATATATGGGAAAGTGCAAAACCATTAGGCTATGACTAGTTGCACATCATGCATTATTATATTTCCACAAGAACAACTAAGTATGCTAGTGAAAAACACACCATAAAGTTGCTTGACAGAAATGGAAACATATTACACCTACTCCCTCCGTTCCATATTAACCGTCGCAGATTTGTCTATATATGCATGTATCTAGACGCGTTTTGGTGTATAGATGCATGCAAATCTAGACAAACCTGTGACAGTTAATATGGAAAAGAGGTAGTAAAAATTATCGAGTGTTTACAGGATAAATGAACGGAACAAGCACGAAGCATCTTTTATACATCAACATAATTGGATTATTGCATGCTTTGAGGGTACCTTTACCTTTTCATGGGCCTTGTGAATTAACTCATGTTGACTTGTCGGAACAACCTGCATCAGTATTAAAAATATTGCTTCAGTAAATGAAACAACCTGATTATGCAGCAAAAGTAATGCAAATTAGCATATGCTGTTATCAAGAACATCTAGAGATAAAAAGCAACAGTTCAACTATGAAGAACAGAGACATAATATCTACACATAAGTCCCTAGGCATAAACTAGATAACTATATTTCCTGCTATAGAGTTTAACAGCAATAATACTGGAAAATGCCATTTACCAATAACATATGTATCAAGGGATTTTCAGTTCAAGTCATGGATTATTTTAGAATTTTCAGTTCAAGAATTGTTTTTGAAATTTCCTCGGATTGTTGGTAGTTCCAGTAAGAAATGAAACAATAGTTTATCCTGGATTCAGTTTAAGTGTTATGGACTCAGCAGGGAACTTAAATGTCACTTTCTGTCAAGCCTAAATACTATGTGATGTGCAGATGCAATAGAGAAACAAAACTGTACTGGCAACCAAGAACGAATAATCTCACAAGCTACCAAGAGTCTTTTCCATGTGCCAATACTGAAGCTGCCAAGACAGACAAAATGAAAACCACTAGCAAAGGTTTTTGTCAAATTGAAGCAACAGGTCAAGAAATGTGATACTGACACTTGGTTGAAAAAAACATTGGATTTTTTTTGGTGCCTGTTACTTTACTCGTGCTAAGTGTAAATGAAAGAGCTGCACTTGCCATGGCCAAAATCGAATAAACATTCCAAATTAGTTCAGACGAAATATGATCATGTAGTCTCAAAAGTATGAAAGAATAGAAAATGGGCTCAAAACTAAACCCAAAAATTCCCGAGAAAACATAGCAAATTCATGTTCCCAAAATAAAAGCAGTAATGTACCTTGTTGAGATGACCTTTTTCTAATTTCTGCCTTTTACCAGCTTGGTTAGTGCAATCACTTGAGCTCGTGGTACTTCTCTCGCTTCTCACTCCAAGTCCAACCGACTTTTTACTTCTGAAAACAAAGGGAATTAAAAAGTTCTCACGGTGTCCACAATGAAGCAAACATCATATAACTACTTTATACTCCCTCCGTCCCAAAATAAGTGACTTGTGTTTGTCTAGATTCATATGTATCTAGACTTGTTTTAGTTTGAGATACATCCGAATCTATACAAATGAAAGTCACTTATTTTGGGACGGAGGGAGTATTTCTTAAAAATCAGTTTAGAATAAAGGTTAAGAAAAGTAGAGGTGAGATGGTTAAGAAAAAATGGCAACAAAGAAAACAGTAAGCTTGGAGCCTAAGTAATGCCGCTTATTACTGCAGCACTGCTTGAACACACAAGCTGACATAACTGTAATGACCAGTGTTAACGACAACCTTTCAAGAATGGATGGTTTATTTAATCAAGAATACAGGTGAATAAAAAACATGAGAAGCACAGACATATAGAAATTGCAAGTGTAGCAGGATAATTTTGAAGCTATAAAAACACAGCAGATGGATAATAAAGGATAAACCATAAAAATAACTTCTTTTGTCAGCCCGCAAAAAATCAGAATATCAATTAGCACAAGGCATTGCATTACATACGGCATGGTATTCTTCACTTCAAGTTGCCTGTTTTGCCTGGCTAATTGACTGGCTGTAGGCTTCATCAGTGTGGACCCCTTGGATAAATTCCCCTTCACAATACTTCGAGCGGCAGGTTTTCTTTCATTTTTTGATATTCCATAGCATGGTGTCCGTCCTATTTTGCATAAAGTATACAAAGTAAATTACTTCGCATTAAAAAAATGGGAAAAGACACAGCCATGTCAGGCTAAATTACAGAATGATAAACAACATACTGGATGAGCTTATTGGACATGCAGTGCTCACTATTAACAGCAATGCATGTAACTATAGCGAAAAGACTAGAAGGCGAACACTCCGTCTTCATAAACATGATGTACGGGGGTGACAACTGAATGATCGAGAAAATCAGTAGTTACAATCATTTAGCTGACTAGTACCTTCGTTTGGTACAAGTGACTGGTATATACTTTGGTCAGCTGCACCGGAACATCCTTGCAATGATTTAGAGCAATGCACAACGTCCATATCTGCAACTGCAATACTTCTTAGGTTTGGCAGCCCAAGATCTTCAGCCAACATCATAGCAATTAAAGCTATTAAAACAGAAGAGAAAATGTTAGTGATATTGACTAGGCAATTAAACGCAGTGCCAAATTAAAAGTAAAATACTTTGAGTCTTGAAAAGCCAAATAAACTAATACTAGTAAAGCACATAATATTTACGCGAAGATCAAATAATGTCACCTAGTGCACATGACCCATTTTTTGTCATTTAGTGAAGTCTCCCTACCAAGCACTATCAATAGTTTTATCCTTCTGCTCGTTTTTTTGGTATTAAAACTATATAAATAACCAAAAAATATCTGCTGCGAATTCACACACAGCTTAGAACTTTGAACACAATCAACAGTTTATTCAAGTTATGGCCATCATATAGCAACCCATGAAGATATTTTAGCTCCGACACCATTCTTTATGCACCACATAAATCTGAGCAATCCACAGATACAGGGAAAGCATATTACAAAAATATATGTGCCATCTTATCCAATTTTTATATACTATATTCATGGTTAAATTTTCCAGGTGTTTGCACCATAGCACACATACACTCGGCGCAAGTTACTGAAGTTAAATGTAGTTACATGTTGCAAATGCCCCTACATGTGGATATATATAGACTATACATAACTCACAATTCCCATTAGGCCTGGAACTGCAGACAAACAAATGAGCTTCAGGCAACTAACTTCTCAAGCATATGAACTTTTCTTGTGAGGTTATAAACATGAGCACATCTACCTGCACACTAACGCTTCCCGTTTACAATATTTCACTTCGTAAGGCTTTCAATGAGGAGAGCACACTTCTTCTTTTTTCAGGACAATAATAAGAGGTTACTATAGTTGTGGCAGGTATGTTTGGCCATGACGAACCTACATATCTACACTAATTGCACAGCTAGAAACATGGGAACCACTGCTCGCAGCCAATATCCATCAGAAGTACTACTAGTAACAATACTTATCCAGAATGTCGCCATGATGCACAAAGCATTGACAAAAGCACTAGGTTCCTAGAGTTTCAGAATGCCATAAAGCATGCTGGCCTGAAAATGTCGTCTTATTCGCATCATAATTGGCTCCCGTACCCCCTCCAGTGCTCTGAAATTGACAGTAAATGCCTGCGCATCCTGTCCCTAGAACCACCACCAGTAGTTCCTCGAAATGGTGATGCAAGGTAGAATGGGGAATACGCTAGTACTACTCCAGAATTAGAGTAATTAATTAAAACCCGACGAAATAGTCCACTTTCCTAATCCACCAAATCCCCCCACCCACCGTCTAGCATAATACGCCCACGAGAAAATGGTGAAGGACCAATTAGCACATTGCAGGCGCGGAGTGATCGATCGAGGCACGCTACTGTTCCCTCTCGACCGGAGCCCCTTTCTGGAATCAATCGTCCCTCCCTGCCTCCCTCTCTCACACGGGGAAAACGGAATAGGAAATTAGTACTCGTAGTCGGCGGGTAGGGATGGATGGGTGGAAGCGAATGGGTACGTACGAGAGGGCGGGTAGCTTGGGGCAGTGGCGAACCACATCTCCGCGGCGGCGGCCTCCACCGGCGTCTCCTCCCGGGCGAGGTCGAACCACCTGGGCGCGTCGTACTCGTAGTCGAGGTCGACCTCGAACCACCTGACCTCCATCACCACCAGACCCTGCTCGGCCTCCTCGTACCCCGCGTCGTCGCCCTCGCCGTCGCCGTCGACGGAGGCGGAGGAGGCGTCGCGCATCTCCTCGTCGTCGCTTTCCATGGCGCGCGGTGCGGTCGGGGCGAACGGGGCCTGGCCCGCGAGGATGGGGTCTTGGGCCGGAGGGTGGATCAGGCGGCCTAGCCGTTGGGCGGCGGGGTGTATAAAGCTGGCCGGAGAAGAGGAGGAGGAGGAGGAGGAGGAGGAAGGGGGAGGCTGGGGAAATTTGAAATGCGGGGTCCGACCGGTGTGAGCAGGGGCCTGACCTCGGCCTCTGCCGGATTTGACCCCCGCGAACTGTTCTCAGGAACACCCCGGTTATTTCCGCATTTCGCTTCATGAAAATTAACACTTGCTGGTAACACCGCATCGTGCTCCACCTGAGGTCCTGCAGGAAGTAGGAAGCATTTAGCAGTTTTATTAGGGACCCGTTCGCAAAGATACGTGCAGTCTTTGGAACCTTTGGGGCGCGGGGCCCACGTGACCGCAGCCCGCGACCGGCTGCCGTGGCCGGGCCGCACGCGCACGGAGTCGTCGCCTCGTTGCGCCGCGAAGAAGAAAACAAAAGCCAACCAAAGCTTGCTCCAGCTCGAGCTCTGGACGCGACAGCTGGACAAGTAACGTTGCACCGTGCACGAAGGTGGCGGGGCAGAACCGTACTTTCCGGTGGCGCGTCCGTCCTCCAGCCTCCAGGCCTCGCCTGGGGAACCGCGCGCGGAAGGAGGGCATCCGATGCGAAGCAGCAGTGGAGCAGCGCTTGTCGGGTTCCGCTTCCATTCCGCTCGACTCTCCTCGTATCGTATCCCAGTGTGGGCGACTCCGCACCGAGATACGCGCTCCTCTCGTGCCCAAATAAAATTATGGGTAAACGTTTTGGGAGATCATTGGTCGCAAACTTGATCACGTTTGTGACCAGCAAAACGTTTGGGAGATCATTCCGTCACGGCGGACGTTAAGAGCAGTTTGTTTTTTTAAAGTACTCCTTCGGTTCCAAAATATAAGATGTGTTTGCTCTGTGAAAGGAGTGCATCTAGACCATTTTAGTGTCTAAGTTCACTCGAAAGCTAAATGAACCCGCGCGATAGCTACAAAATCATCGACGCCCCCTCTCTCCCGTCACTGTAGCGAGAGAGGCGATTTCTGAAAACCGTCTGTCAACCCACCTCACTTGCCGGCGATCTGCGATTTCCTCCGCCTCCGGCGGCCGCTTCGGCGGCGGGAGGCTGGGGAAATCGTAGGTCCCGGCTTATACATAGTGTAGGGCTTGGTAGGTCCCCGTCCGGCGACGCCATGGAGGTGGAGGTGGCGTCGGTGCAGGTTTTGCTGTCGGCCTGCTTCCCCTCTCGCGGCGGCGCTCCGTGGAGTTCCTCCGTGAAGCCGCCGACTTCCCTAAGCCCGCCGATCTACGGATCTGGCGCGCTTGTAGTGCTCCGGCCGGATCAATAGTGGCAGAAGATCCGAAGTTTGAAGACCTCCCCACCTGAATATATTATCTCAACAAAAGAACAACAGTTTTCACGAGCGTCGTGACAAGAGGTAGTCACGCCACAAGCCGGCGTGACTTTTTTGGGACAAGTCCTTACAACGATGAGACCATAGAGTGATGTTGTCCACAATTTTTGAAATAGTTACATAAGATGATTGATCGACATCTCTGAACACCATGCTGTTTCTAGCGTCCCAAATTTTCCACAGAATGACGAGAGCGATAGACGGCCAGACAGAGGAGTGAAGCCCCGCGGGAACGGGAGAGGTTCACAAGTCAGAGAAATCCTGAAAAGCCGGTTGAACATTGATTTTATTCCATACCTCCTGAGCGTGTGGACAAATGAAGAAGAGGTGGTCTCGAGCCATCCAACAATAATGGCACTGCTTCCCTGGACATAGTTGCTCACGAGCCATCCCATGAAAACGAGGCGCGCAAGCGCCGCGTCCGAGACAAGCGAGTCAAGGACAAGGTTGCGGAGGTGAGGCGGAGCACACATCTAGCAGCCAAGGAGAAGGCCGAGTTCGTCCCCATGAAGGACCGTGCGGTGCGTATCAAGGCGTTGCGCTTAGACACCTCTCATGCCTCAGCTACTCTAGCCAGGGCAATCGATGAGTCGCGCATTCTCTTGGACCCTACTGCACACGTCGCCTCCGCCCTCTCCCTCGCTGATGTAGCGCGTGCTTGCGGCGCAGACGAGTCGGAGGCTGCTGCGGTGGCCGACGCCGGCCAGGACGACCCCCAGGTGCTGGAAGGTGAACTATGAGGCCCACCTTGCCGTATTTTGCGGTACCGTCGTCCAGCTCGCTGGCCTTCCTCCGCGGTGGTGCCGCTGCGTCTCCCCGGGGGGCAGTACAGGAGGATACTGTCCACCGGTCTGGTGTTTCGGGCCTGCTCCTAACTATCGTCAATCTTCCAGCCAGGTTATCTGAGTCCAGGGTTGCTATCTTTGATTCAGTCCCCTTCTGCACGTTTAGTTTGTTTATCCAGCCAGTAAGGGCTCCAATGGGTATTTGCTTTCTTAGTCTGGTTCGTAACTCGTACTATAATGTACTCGGTGACCTCAAGCTTAATTATGGTTAATATTTCCTTCACTTTTTGTAACTGGAATATTCGAGGTCTTGGCCAAAATCCCAAATATGCTGATGTCTTGTCCGAGCTTATCTCCCTAAACCCCTCAGCGTGCTTCATCCAAGAAACTAAACTCGATCAAATCGATATCTTCAAAGCACGTTCCTTCCTTCCCAGATCCCTTACCAGTTTGACTTTAAGCCCTCTATTGGATCAGCTGGGGGAATCCTCAACGCATTCTCCACTTCTAACTTCACTACACTCTCGTCGTCATCCTCCGAGTTCACTCTCTCCTCTACTGTATCCTGTCTCGCTCACCCATCTCCCCTTCTTGTCACCAATGTGTACGCTCCCACAGATCATGATCTCAAGGAGACATTCCTGCAAGACCTAGCCTCCATCGCCCCAAATCCGTCGACCCCTTGGATTATTTTAGGCGACTTTAATCTGCTCCGTTACCCCTCAGATAAAAACAATAATCTTTTTAGAGACGCTGAAGCTTCCATGTTTAACGAATACATTGACCAGCTTTCTCTCATTGAGCTGCCTCTTCTTGATCGACAATTTACCTGGACTAATAACCAGGCCTCTCCGACCCTTGAAAGAATCGACCGTGTTTTCATTAATTTAGCTTGGGACTCGGTCTTCCCCAACACGTTTGTCTCATCCATCACGAGATTTATTTCAGATCACGTCCCTCTCATCGTCTCCATCTCCACTTCCGTTCCTCGCCCCGCCATCTTTAGGTTTGAAAAAGCGTGGGCCTCCCATCCGGCCTGCCGGACGTTGGTGGCAACTTCTTGGAACTCGGCCCGCCAGCTCTCTAACGGTGCGAATTCCATCGTTGCCGCCATCAAGAAAACTCGCTCCGCTCTTAAATCTTGGCGCAAATCTCTGCTCCCTTTACAAACTCAAGAGACGGACTGCAAAATTGTTATTGCCATTCTTGACCACATTGAGAAAATAAGGGACCTCTCTCCACACGAGATTGTTCTTAGGAAAACTACTATTAATATCCTCCAATGTACTATTAGGGCCAAAGTTGCTTCTTGGAAGCAAAGAAGCAAAATTAAGGCTGCCATTGAGGTGGATGAAAATACAAAATATTTCCATGCATGTGCCTCTAACCGTCTGCGTCGTAATAAAATATCGGTCCTCTTTTCTAATAACATAGAATTCTTCTCGCATGAACAAAAGATGACCATCTTCACTGACTTCTACACCAACCTTCTTGGAACTACTCCGCCTACCTCCTGGAATTTCTCTCTCCAAACAATCTATCCCAACTCTATCCCTCAACTCCGCCATCTCGACGCACCTTTCTCCGACCAAGAAATCTTTGATGCCTTCCACGACATGAATCTCTCTGCTAGCCTAAGTCTTGATGGCTTTGGCCCTGGGTTCTACCGAAAATGTTGGAACACGGTTAAAACGTCTATTCAGTGCCTCTTTGATGACTTCTATAATCATCGCACTGACACTGCTAGCATCAATCGGGCCTACATTGTTCTTCTCCCCAAGACTGAGGCGGCTCGCACAGCCGATGCCTTCCGCCCAATATCCCTGCAAAACTGCCCTATCAAAGGGATTGCTAAAGTGCTCACTAATAGACTAAAACCCCTCATGCCGCTCCTAGTTAGCCAAGACCAATCAGGCTTCATCTCGGGCCGGTGTATCTCTGATAATTTTGTGTATGCTGCTGATCTTCTAAACTGCTGTCACAAGTCAAAAGCCCCCACCATCGTCATCAAGCTAGACTTCAAAAAAGCTTTCGACTCCATCAAGTGGGACTCCCTCCTTGCCATCCTCGAACATAGGGGTTTTCCTCCCAGGTTCTATCGATGGATTAGGGACATCCTAACCTCTGGTAAAACCGCCATTCTCCTCAATGGCATCCCTGGACCGTGGATTAACTGCAAAAACGGTTTGCGCCAAGGCGAACCGCTATCCCCATTCCTCTTCAACACGGTTGCTGATGTGCTGCAGAAGCTCATCCTGCATGCTTGCGATGATGGCATCCTCGCCCACCCCATCACCTCTAGTCTACCCTGCCCCGTTCTTCAATACGCTGACGACACCCTCATTCTCGCTAAGGCAACGCCTGCTGCTGCCGCACATCTTCGCTCCATTCTCGATGACTTCGCGACCGCTACCGGCTTAGGGATCAACTTTCATAAAACCACATTCATTCCTCTGCACGTCTTCGATTCAAATGCGGACTCCATGGCTACTGCCCTAGGCACCTCTATTTCCTACTTCCCCCAAGTCTACCTCGGTCTACCCCTGTCCCACCAAAAACTACCCCCCTCTGCTTTTGTTCTAGCCCTAGGAAGGACCGATCTCCATCTTGCTCTCGTCATTCTGTGGAAAATTTGGGACGCTAGAAACAGCATGGTGTTCAGAGATGTCGATCGATCATCTTATGTAACTATTTCAAAAATTGTGGACGACATCACTATATGGTCTCATCGTTGTAAGGACTCGTCCCAAAAAAGTCACGCCGGCTTGTGGCATGACTACCTCTTGTCACGACCCTCGTGAAAACTGTTGTTCTTCTGTTGAGATAATATATTCAGGTGGGGACTCTCTCCCCCCGGTGACTGTTTCAAAAAAAAGTTGAAGACGGTGTTGACCTCCAGCGCGACGACGACGGCGTCCCAGCGAGTAGGATCTACAGATCCGGCGATCGGCG
Organism: Avena eriantha; assembly: GCA_910589775.1. NCBI lineage: Eukaryota > Viridiplantae > Streptophyta > Magnoliopsida > Poales > Poaceae > Avena > Avena eriantha. The sequence goes on along the minus strand of OU342744.1, from coordinate 77,927,456 downwards.
ACTTCCTGCCTGCCACTGAGCTGGCTCCTTTCCAAGGCTTGAGGCGGAGCAGCAGCAGCGGCGCGCCACCGACGGCTCCAGGTCGTCGCCTTAGTCGGGACCTAGAAGAAGGACCTTTCTGTAATTTGTGTGTACTTCCGGATCTTTCTGTAAGAGTGTTGGAGTAATACTATCTTCAATTTCTGCAAAAAAAAGAAAGCTAAATGAACCTACACAAGAGAGTCTAGATACACTTCTTTTACAAAGATAAAACATCTTATATTTTGGAACGGAGGGAGTAGTATTTTACACCCTAAATTCTAGGTCAGGTATTTTATCAAACAAACTCGCAACCTTCGGCTGGACACCACCCTCTATCTTGCATTGGACCCGTGCTCTGTCTTTGCGGCGATTTTTTTTAAAATAATAATCCCTCCTACCCATATTAGTTGACTTGGATTTACCTAGATTCAGATGTATCTAGTACTAAAACATGTCTAGATACATCCGAATCTAGAAAATTCGAGTCAATTAATATGGGTCGGAGGGAGTACATTTTTTAAACAATTTTAAAAGTATTGTACGAATTTTAAAATTTACAAAATCTAGCACATAGTCGGCTTCGACCGTTTCAGTCGGCCTAAACCTCATCGAATTGGCCGTCGGCTAACAACCAGCATGTAATCACAGGCCACCGATATATTTTTATTCACCATTTCATCAGTTCATCGTCTTTCTCTCTCCCCTTGGTTTCACCATGAGTGTGCCTTGTTTGAACCCTAACTACATGCCGCGGAAGATGAAAAATGCAAGGTTGCCACCAGGAGTGAGAGCGGAGAGGTGTTGGTGCGACCATCTTGCCAAGGTGAAGGAGAGCGAGGATTTCTCTAACAAGATAGGCATGAAAAAATTTATATGTCCCAACTATGACCAGAGTCCACCCCGTCAAGCTAGCTCATCGCACGAGAGGCCTTCAGTATGTTCTGAAAGGATGATGAATATGCCTTTTAACGTCATTTTTTTCTTTTATTCATACCATTAATGTGGTTGCAGTATCCTCCGCCTCTCTTCAAGTGGTACCATTGGATTGACACGGAGCAGCCTGCCTAGGCCCTGGAGGAGATTGCGGACTAGAGCCGACGTGCATGGGCTAGCTTTCGCGTTGAGGAATGTGCTGAAAGGATTATCGCGTAAGAGAAGAAGGATCGAGAGAGAGAACTGGAAGAATTAAGAGCGGAACAAGCTCAAAACCGTGAGCTGTACAGGAAGAGGAGGGAGGAAGAGGAGTATATGGAAGAGGTGCGCAAGGAGATCCATGCGGCCGAAAGACGGAGATTAAGGGAAAGGGCTATTGAGGCGCAGGCAGCAGAAGAACGTGAGGACAAGACCGAAAAGTACCCGCACTAGAAGTTTATAAATATGTTTTATATCATGCTATAACTGTATTGATAGGAAACGTCAATACACGTGTGATATGCAAACAATCAGGAGTTCTCAGTAAATCTCTAGTCACTGGTTCATTGGTCAACAGATGATTAAGATTTTCTGATCATGTGGTATTTATGTCAGTTGATAATGGAGTCACTTTATTGGGAGAATGAGATGATGAGCATACCCAATCTAAGTATAGTAACACGATCATGTCACAAAGTTCAAATTGAGATAATTAGAAAATGTGATGTCTTGTGTAGAAATTACTACAGAATAAGCGTGAAGTATAGAGACACTTAAGTACAATTGGGTTTATGAAAAATTATACGACCTAGGCATTGCATGGTGAGAGCCTTGTCATGAAACATGTTGAACACGAGCCTTTATCAGATAATGCAGAATTAGAGGAACCTGATCAAATGCATAATATGTTGGTTGATCTTATTGGTGATATTCCACCGGCATCTGATGGCTAGCCAAATCCCTCTGCCCAAGCTTTCTATAAAATGGTTGATAGTGCTAATGAATTAGTCCTTGATAAGACAAGTCACTCAAACATATATGCCATTGCTCGCTTGATAGCTATCAAAGCACAATACAACATGCCAATTGCAAACTATGATGATATATTAAAGCTTATACATGAACTTTTGCCTCCGGATTTCAACTTGACCAAGGACTTCTACCAATAAAAGATGTTAGAGGTTCTGGGTATGCCGTATGTCAAAAATGATGTCTATTACAATAATCGCATGCTTTATTGGAAAGATGATGCACATAAATATAAGTGTGACTTTTGTAACACCTCTCATTATTAGGAAGGGGAAATAATATCCCTCATAAAGTATTGCGGCACCTTCCCCTAAAAGATAGGCTACAAAGGTTATATGCACATGAGGATACATCAAAGTTAATGCGTTTCCATAGGCGTTCCACAACTGGTAAGATGGTTCATCCATGTGATGGGGAATCTTGGCAGCAATTTGACAAAGATTTCAAAGATTTTGCAGCAGACCCTAGAAATGTCCGTCTTTGTGTAGCCACTGATGCTTTCACGCCATTCAATTTGGGTACAACTCCTTACTCATGTTGGCCAGTGTTTGTGAGTCCACTAAATCTCCCCCGCACAATGCTAAAGCTAGAATACATATTCCTTAGCCTTGTTATTCCTGGCCCTGAACATCCATGAAAGAAACTTAATATTTTGATACAGCCTTTAGTTGATGACCTATTGAAGTTTCGGTGAAGGGTTCACAGCATAGAAAACAAAAAAATTCCTACGATGTGAACTATACGCCAAGATCTATCTACTAGATACAAGCAAGATATACATCCATGGAGAACTTACCCTCGAAGACAACAAAGTTTTGTTAACGAGTAGGAACTCGTGGATTATGTAGTCGTTCGCTTGCCGATCTTAAGATCGTGTGGAAGTCCTAGCGCCACAAACCAGCAACACATTCGTACTCGCACACAAGTTTAGGCCACCGAACAACCCCCGCCTCCTCGCTCCAGCGATGCAGCGGAAGCAACAACTCCTTCCAGATGAAATGTCATCGGGAAAACGTATCTCGCTAATCCGAGACCATGGGGAATAATTCTAGAGGGGGAGAGATCCTTCACGAGGAGGTGTCAGGAAGAAGGGTGAGCGGGGTGGCCTTTTATAGGAGGAGGGGGTACCCCTCCCAATGGTCGACACCCCATGGGGGTGACCCTTCACCTCCCTCATTCATGTGGTGGTAACCCCCTCCACATTAAAATGCCCCTTCACATTCTCTTTTAAAGTCTCCACATTAGAAATTTAATGCTCTCTCATTTAATAAAACTCTTTATTAATTTTATTCAGAATTTTGTTAATTACTTTAATTAACAAACACTCACATAAAACCCCCTACAACATTTCAATATTACATGCAGAACCAATTTTAGCAATTTTACCCGAAACAGTTTCGATGTCTATTGAAATAATTCCAGCGCTTTGCAATTCAATCGTCTGAAATATATTTGCTCCAAATGGTATTGGTGTCCCTTAAGTGTGTCACCCTACAGTTCGTGAATAATGCAGACATGATCGAGAACCCTCTCGGATCAATAATCAGAAGCGGAACTTGGAGATCCATACTGACTCCTACGCATTCTACGATAACTTCTGTGATCGTGAGAACCTTTAACACTAGTAACTAAATCCCTTTGTCTCGCGATATATTACATGTACGATATTCGATCATTGGTATCTCCATACCTAGATTGATTTCGTTACCGACATGTACTCTTTTCTTGTTACCGTGATATAACATTCTAGTTATGTCATCACTTGCTTGCAAGCTAACCAATGTGATATCACCAAGAGGGCCCAGACAATATCTTTCCGTCATCGGGATGGACAAATCCCACTCTTGATCTATGAGCCTCTACATAGTACTTTCGTAGTACTGAACCCACCTTTATAATCACCCTTTTGCGGTGTGACGTTTGATGTTATCAAGATACTCTTCCAGTGTTAGTGATTAACATGATCTCATGGTCTAAGGACTAGGATTACTTTGTTAGATGTTATAGCAATATAAACACAATGACTTTGATCATAATGCTATACTTCAGATGAATGTTCATCACATCATTCCACTAATGTTGTGACCTCGTTATTAACAACATCCAATGTCCATGATCAGGAAACCTTGATCATCTTGTTAATCAACGAGCTAGTTTATAAGAGAGGCATAACTAGGAACTTTCCTTTTGTTTATTAAACACACATGTATTAACATTTCCAAATTAATACAATTATAGCATGCAAAATAAACATATATCATATACTTTGAATATGTATAATAACAACTTTCTTATTGCCTATCAGAGCATATTCCCTCTAGTCTCCCACTTGCACTAGAGACAATAATCTAGTTACATGGTGATAAATCTAACACCCATGGAGTTCTGGTGTTGATCATGTTTTGCTCTAGGGAGAGTTTTAGTCAAAGGATCTGCTACATTGAAATCCGTATGTACTTTACAAATCTTTATATCTCCATCCTTGACATGCTCACGGATGGAGTGAAACTGGCGCTTAATATGCTTGGAATTCTTGTGAGACCTTGGTTCCTTTGTGTTGGCTATGGCTCCATTGTTGTCACAATAGATCACCGTTGGATCCAACACACCAGGAACCACACCCAGTTCGGTAATGAACTCCTTCATCCAAACTGCTTCCTGTGCTGCTTCTGAAGCAGCAACATATTCCGCCTCCGTTGTTGACCTTGTTACCACGGGTTGTTTGGGGCTCTGATACGTTGCTAACGTATCTATAATTTTTGATGTTCCATGCTTGTTTTACATCTACTTTCTTATGTTTTGTCCACACTTTGGAGTACTTTTACACATTTTCTGGAACTAACCTATTAACAAGATGCCATAGTACCAGTTGCCTTTTTTCTTCACTTTTTGGTTCCAGAAAAGCCAGAAAATGAATATTCTCGGAATTGGACTGGACAAAAGCCAAAGTCAATATTTTACCGGAAGACTCACGGAGCCAAAAGACGAGACGGAGAGGGGCCAAGGCTAGGCCAGGCCGCGCCAGGGGGTGGTGTGGGCCCCTCCAGCCTCCACCGACCTTGCCCTTTCTGTTGGGTTCCGTAGCAGAAAACATAAAAAATCTATCTACTCAAACACTAATACCAGGATCTATACTATGTAGACATAAGTAACGGAGAAGGGATTCGATATTCATACCTTTGAAGACCGAGGCACGCCTTACGCAGGAAGGCGTATATTAATGAAGACGAGCAGCACCCCAAGTGTGGTGCCTCTGAAGTTTGTCACACGCCTGGTGTAGGAGACGTCAACCGGACTCCGATCCAGCTGAGCAGTGGAAGAAGTAGATGTCGGATCGTAGATCACACGACGGTAGTGTGAAGGTGGATAACTCACCCACGAGGTCCTCCCCAATATTACGGAGAAGTCCTCAGTGGATGAGAGGGAGAATGAGAGGGAATGGGGTGATTCCAAAGGGGGAGGGAGACCCCTATATATAGTGGGAGGAGGGCACACCACCCAGGGACCAGGCGGTGTGGGACTAAACCCCACACCCACCGGCCACCTAGGGGCAGCCGCCGGCCCTAGGTGGGCCCCATTGGGGCGGCCCACCAAGCCTAGGCCGGCTGGCCCCCACTCCCTAGGCGCCTTGCCCTATTGGGCCTCCCTTCGGGTGAGGCCCATTAGCATTAAGGAGCCTTTTAAAATAAAATAATATATATTTAATATTAATTCTCCAATTAACATTCAAATACACATATTATATTATTTCTTCACTCCAAAACACCTTCTGGACCCCTTCCGATCTCCATCGGATGTTACCCGGAACTATTCTGGTTTCTCTCTCTCTATTTCTCTTACGATACCTCATCTACCCTAAGCGCCCCTACCCTTAAGCGTGACATCCTTCGGTTCGGAAACACTCCGGACATGATTGTGACCACTCTCACATCAATGATCAACAGAGGGGCCTGGATGGCCATGTGACCCCCGTGCGTTTCACGAATACAATCGCTCAAACCGTGAGATAGTCGTTCCCCGTTCCCTTTGTCATTCAATACCTAATTCATCTGAGACTTGATATTTGGTATCTCCATACCTTAGTTCGATCTCGTTACCGATGAACTTGTTTTCTCGTTCTCATGTCGTTGCATTCCGTGACCTAGTCACATGCTTGCAAGCTTTGTCAATGTAACGTCACCGAGATGGCCACATGTATCTGTCTGTTACATGGACTAGACAAATCTTGGTCCTTATATGTATTCCTCTACGCATCCCTTTAGAAAACCTGAGTGGCACCTTTTTGATGACCCTGTTACGAGATGATTCTTGATAACCATCTAAGCTTCTTACGGAATGGTGATTTGCATTACCTCACAGTCAAAGGATCGGGTTGCGAGGTTCTCTATGTTTTATCATCAATGGTGAACTTTGTAACTAGATCTCATTAAGATAACGGTCGGATGTTTTTCTATCATGTTATTCAACTAATAACATGACCTCATTGTCAGTTGGCATAAATGCCCATGATCTTGAAACATAGACCATCCTCATGACCAATGAACTAGTTCACTAGAGGCAACTAGAGACACGGTTTGTTTACATACCACATGTGTATTAACGTTTCGTATTAACACAGTTATGGCACAGTATGAAACGTATTATGAACATATAGGAGATATATCAAATAATGCACTTTATTATTTGCCTCTAGGGCATAACTCCTTCAGTCTCCCACTTGCACTAGAGTATAAACAAAACTAGTTTACAATAGGCAGGAACCTAACACCAATGGAATCTCGGTGTTGTTCGTGCTTTTCCAGATGGAGAGCTTTAGTCAAAGGATCTGCCACATTCAGTTCCGTATCTACTTTGCAAATCTTGACTTCACCTTCGTCAACATTCTGCCGGATGACGTGAAATCTAAGCTTGATGTGTTTGGCTGTGGAATGAGTTCTTGGTTCCCTTGCGTTTGCAATAGCACCCGTGTTATTATAATAGATCGTCACGGGGTCTTGCACAGTGGGAAAAACTCCCAGTTCGATGACGAAATTCCTTAGCCAAACAACTTCATTTGCTGCATCAGCCACAACAATATATTCAGACTCCATTGAAGATTGTGCCACCACCGGCTGCTTCTTGCTCTTCTAGCTTACCGCCCCACCATTCACCAAGAAAACAAATCATGTTTGATACTTCGAGTCATCATGATCTGAATTCCAGCTTGCATCTATGTAACCCATTACGTTTAGAGCTTCATCATTTCCTCCATAGATTAGGAACATATCCTTTGTTTTTCTTAGATACTTTAGGATATTCTTCACAGTTGACCAGTGATCCGGTCCTGGATTACTTTGGTATCGGCTCGTCAAACTAAGAGCCAATGCCACATCAGGTCGTGTACTCAACATTGCATACATGATAGATCCTATGGCTGAAGCATAGCGGATGTAAGACATCTTCTCTCTATCATTGTCCGTTACAGGACATTGAGTCATACTCATTTTGCAATTCTTCATCATAGGTGTAAAACCCCTTTTGGTGTTTTCCATTTTGAACCTCTTCAAAATCTTTTCTATGTAAGTACTCTGACTCAATGCTATTAGGTGTCTTGATCTATCTCTATAGATCTTGATCCCTAATATATATGCAGCTTCACCTAGATCCTTCATGGAAAATTGGTTGCTCAAATATGCTTTCACGCTTTTCATAAGATCCACATCGTTTCCCATGAGTAATATGTCATCCACATATACTACTAAGGAAACAATTGATCTCCCACTCGCTTTCTTGTAAACACAGAACTCTTGTTGGTTTTGGACAAATCCAAAACTCTTGACCACTTGATCAAAACATTGGTTCCAGCTCCGAGATGCTTGCTTCAATCCATAAATGGACCGTTGAAGCTTGCATACCTTTCCAGCATCCTTAGGATTGACAAAACCTTCCGGTTGCATCATATAATTCATCAATGTGACCATTGTGCGGTCTTAACATCCATCTGCCATATTTCATAGTTGAAATGTGTAGCAATTGCTATTAAAATCCTAACAGCCTTAAGCATTACTACGGGAGAGTAAGTCTCGTCATAGTCAACTCCTTGAATTTGTCGAAAACCTTTTGCGACAAGTCGAGCTTTGTGAACGGCGACATTACCATTCGCATCTGTCTTTTTCTTAAAGATCCATTTATTTTCCACGGCCTTGCGGCCTTCTAGAAGATCCACCAAGGTCCAAACTTGGTTCTCATGCATGGATCCTATTTCGGATTTCATGGCTTCTAGCCATTTCTCGGAGTCAGAACTATCCATAGCTTCTTTGTAGTTTGCAGGTTCTTCATATTCATCTAGGATGACAGACATTACAAGGCTACTGTACCAATCAGGAGTGGCACGAACCCTTGTAGACCTGCGAACCTCAGGAGTCTCGATGTCATTGTTTTGATCATCATCAATGGGCTCTTCCTCCATGTTGGAGAGCGGTTTTGGAACAGCTTCCGTTGCGCTGCTCGGAATTTGGAGAGAAGGGTCAAAAAATTCATCTAACTCAATTTTCCTTCCACTCACTCCTTTTGCAAGAAACTCTTTTTCGAGAAAGGTGCCGGATTTTGCGACAAGCGTCTTGCCTTCGGCTTGATTGTAGAAGGTATACCCAATGGTTTCCCTTGGATATCCTACACAGATACATTTTTCTGATTTGGGTTCGAGTTTGTTAGGCTGCAGTTTCTTAACGTAAGCCTCACAACCCCAAACTTTCAGAAATGACAACGATGGCTTCTTGCCATGCCATATCACATATGGGGTCGTCTCCACGGATTTGGATGGTGCTCGGTTTAAAATAAAAGCGGCGGTTTCTAACGTGTATCCCCAAAAAGACACAGAAAAATCAGTTAAAGACATCATGGACCGTACACTATCTAATAGGGTTCGGTTACGACGTTCCGACACACCATTACACTGTGGTGTTCCGGCTGGCGTAAGCTGTGGGACAATCCCACAGTCCTTTAAGTGCATGTTAAACTCACAACTCAAATACTCGCCTCCTCGATCTGATCGAAGGTGCTTGATTTTCTTGTTAAGTTGATTCTCTACCTCTTTCTGAAATTCCTTGAACTTTTCAAAGGTTTCAGACTTATGCTTCATTAAGTAGATATATCCATATCTGCTTAACTCGTCAGTAAAGGTAACAAAGTAACAATAACCATTGCGTGTTAAGACACTCATTGGTCCACATACATCCGTACGTATGATCCAAAGTAGGTCTGCAGCTCTCTCTAGTGTGCCAGAGAATGGTGTCCTAGTCAACTTGCCCATGAGGCATGGCTCACATGTATCAAGGGATTCAAAATACAATGATCCAAGAAGCCCTTCTGAATGAAGCTTCTTCATGCGCTTTACGCCAATGTGACCAAGAAGACAATGCCACAAGAACCTGGAATTATCATCACTATGCTTACAACGTTTAGCATCAACACTATGGATGTGTGTATCACAATCAAGATCAAGTAAGAATAAACCATCACACACAAGAGCATGAACATAGAAAACATCATTCACATAAATTGAACAACCATTTGTTCCTGATTTAAATGAATAACGGTCTTGCAACAAGCAAGACCCACTCACAATATTCATACTCAATGCGGGTACATAGTAGCATTTATTCAAAACCAATAATAATCCTAACGGCAGATGGAGATGCAGGGTGCCGACGGCCATTACTTCGACTCTCAAGCCATTGCCGACGTGCATTGTCACCTCGTCTTTCCTCAGGCGTATCCTACTCTACAGATCCTGCTGAGAGTTACAAATGTGAACAACAGATCCGATATCAAATACCCAGGTGTTACTCCTGGCGCTTGTAAGGAATACATCAATAACATGTATATCATATATACCTTTGTACTGAACGGCTATCTTGCCGTCTTGCTTGTCTTCAAGGTACTTGGGGAAGTTGCATTTCCAGTGCCCATCCCCTTTGCAGTAGAAGCACGAAGTGCCGAGCTTGGGGCCAGGCTTGGCAGTCTTTGAGGTGCTGGGAACAAACCTGCCATCCCTCTTGGACTTCTTACCCTTGCCTTTCCCCTTTTGCCCCGATTTCTTAAAGTTGGTGGTCTTGTTGACCATCAACATCGTGTGCTCCTTCTTGATTTCAACCTCGGCAGTTTTGAGCATGGCGAACACCTCAGTAAGGGTCTTAGTAATCCTTTGCATGTTGTAGTTCATCACAAAGCTCTTATAGCTAGGGGCAGCGAGTGCAGCACCCTATCAATCACGAGCTCCTCCGGGATTTTGCAATCTAGGGCGTTTAAGCGCTTAACGTAGCCAGACATTTTGACCATGTGCTCACTAATACTGCTGTGCTCTTCCAGTTTAGCAGAGAAGAAGAGCTCGGAAGCATCATACCTCTCTGCACGAGCCTGTGGAGCAAAGACGGCCTTGAGATCCTCAATGATCTCAAAGGCATTCATCTTCTCAAAACGCTTTTGAAGCTCCAGCTCCATGGCATAGAGCATTCCACTCTAGATGAGGGACAAAAATTGTCCGCCTTGGACTGCCAGACATTCTTTTCTTCTTGGGAGGCGGAATCTACAGGCTTAGCCGGAAGCTCAGCCTCGATGACATAAGTCAACTTGTAGGGGACTAGGAGGATCCTAAGATTGCGGAACCATGCGGTGGAGTTGGTTCCATCAGTTTTCAGCTTGTCCTTCTCGAGGAAAGTGCTAAGGTTGAAGGTGGGTGGGCGAGACATCTACAAAGGATTTGCAAAGTGTTTAGACTATGTTCATAATAATGAGTTCAAGTTTTGATTAAAAGAACTCACACTTAAACGAACATCCCTCTACTCATTTAGTGATCACATGATCCTAATCCCCTGCACCTCCCCCGATCGTCACGGCCATTAGTGTAGTATCAAAGGTGGACATTCCCTAATGTCGATCACATCAACCACGTGATTCATGCTCGACCTTTCGGTCTCTTGTATTCTGAGGCCACGTTTCTCTAACATGCTAGGCTCGCCAGTCATAACTTGTATGTATTCATAGTACAACATGGCTTACACCCACTGTATGCGAACGTAGATATGTCTGACCCCTACTCACCGCAGGGCGCCTCATACCGAACAACTTTCTTGGTGGTGCACACACAAGGGGAATACGATAACTGGAATACTGTGAGGGATTATCTTATCATGCTACCGTCGAATATAAGTATATATCAGCATAATAAGTAATACTTTGAACGTAAAGTGTTACGACATGGCTATAGCTTTATGGTCATCATCAAGAGCTTCAATGAGAGTTTCACAAACTTGTCATTTCCATGTTGTAACACTTTCCCCTATGCAATAATAAAGATAGACGCTTCTATATTATCTATTGCATGTTTTACGTGGCTTTAGGGCTTTCATAGTAGAACCCCTTCCCACCTACGAACGTTGAGCCACAACATGGATTCAATGATTGCTGTTCTTCTTCCTTTTTCAGGGCCCTCCAGTGTTAATGCCATATCAACTACTGCAGAGAGACAGACACCCCCGTAAGCCACTTTGATTTATGGACCAGTCTCGTGAATCACCACGTGAGGTCGGTTGGGGGCCGCTTCATCAAACAGTGCCATGATATGAATAATAACATTAAAGAGGGTAGCAACTAGAGAATCAATGCCCACATATTTCTATGTGTTCTATCCGTACGACATGTCTACCCATAGACCCGCTCTGATACCACTGTTGGGTTCCGTAGCAGAAAACAAAAAAATTATATCTACTCGAACACTAATACCAGGATCTATACTATGTAGACATAAGTAACGGAGAAGGGATTCGATATTCATACCTTTGAAGACTAGATATTCATATATTGATGAATACGAGCAGCACCCCAAGTGTGGTGCCTCCGAAGTTCGTCACACGTCCGGTGTAGGAGACACCAATCGGACTCCGATCTAGCTGAGCAGCGGAAGAAGTAGATGTCGAATCGTAGATCACACGAAGGTAGTGTCAAGGTGGAGAACTCACCCACGAGGTCCTCCCCAATATTATAGATAAGTCCTCAATGGATGAGAGAGAGAATGCGAGGGAATGGGGTGATTCCAAAGGGGGAGGGGAGACCCCTATATATAGTGGGAGGGGGCACACCACCCAGGGGCCAGGCGGTGTGGGACTAAACCCCACACCCGTCGGCCACCTAGGGGCAGCCGCCGGCCCTAGGTGGGCCCCATTGGGGCAGCCCACCAAGCCCAGGTCGGCGGGCCCCCACTCCCTAGGCGCCTTGCCCTATTGGGCCTCCCTTTGAGTAAGGCCCATTAACATTAAGGAGCCTTTAAAAATAAAATAAAATAAAATATATATTTAATATTAATTCTCCAATTAACATTCAAATACACATATTATATTATTTCTTCACTCCGGAACACCTTCCGGACCCCTTCCGATCTCCATCAGATGTTACCCGGAACTATTTTGGTTTCTCTCTCTCTGTATTTCTCTTACGATACCTCATCTACCCTAAGCGTCCCTACCCTTAAGTGTGACATCCTTTGGTTCAGAAACACTCAGGACATGATTGAGACCACTCTCACATCAATGATCAACAGAGGGACCTGGATGGCCATGTGACCACCGTGCGTTTCACGAATACAATCGCTCGAACCGCGAGATAGTCGTTCCCCGTTCCCTTTGTCATTTGATACCTAATTCATCCGAGACTTGATCTTTGGTATCTCCATACCTTAGTCCGATCTCGTTACCGATGAACTTGTTTTCTCGTTCTCATGTCGTTGCATTCCGTGACCTAGTCACATGCTTGCAAGCTTTATCAATGCAACGTCACCGAGATGGCCACATGTATCTATCCGTTACATGGACTAGACAAATCCTGGTCTTGATATGTACTCCTCTACGCATCCCTTCGGAAAACTTGAGTGGCACCTTTTTGATCACCCTGTTATGAGATGATTCTTGATAACCATATAAGCTTCTTCCGGAATGGTGATTTGCATTACCTCACAGTCAAAGAATCAGGTTGCGGGGTTCTCTGTGTTTTATCATCAATGGTGAACTTTGTAACTAGATCTCATTAAGATATAACGGTCGGATGTTTGTCTGCCATGTTATTCAACTAATAACATGACCTCATTGTCAGTTGGCATAAATGCCCATGATCTTGAAACACAGACAAGTGAACTAGTTCACTAGAGGCAACTAGAGACACGATTTGTTTACATACCACGCATGTATTAACGTTTCGTATTAACACAATTATAGCACAATATGAAACGTATTATGAACATATAGGAGATATATCAAATAATGCACTTTATTATTTTCCTCTAGGGCATAACTCCTTCACTTTCGCCTATAAGAAGCCGCTGATTCAGAAACCCTAAATAATCGAGCCTCTAGCGACGAAAACCTCCAAAGCGCTGCCGCCACCAAAGGGGAGATTCGGGGGAAAGAAAGTATCTATTCTGGCATCCTGCCGGGACGGAGAAGTGCACCCGGAGCCATCTCCATCGATCTCCACCACCATCTCCATTGCCATTGCTGATTCCCATAATGATGAGGGAGTAGTTCTTCCTCGAGGCTAAGGGTTCTACCAGTAGCTATGTGTTCATCTCTCTCTCTATGCATGATCATATTGTGATCATGAGCTTTGTAATCAAGTAGATCTACCTTGCTACTCAAGTGCTTTATAAGATATCTGCTCTCCCCATGTGTGTGAAAGTGACAGCGTGCACACCATGGTGGCACTTAGGCTAGAGATTACAAATACTTGTTATGAGTTATATTTGGAGTTAGATGTTTCTATGAAATTGTGGTGTTTGTTGGAACCATCTAGTGCTCAAGGTGACAGTGTGGGGTTATCTAGATGGGGAAAGCGAACTTTGAGGTGTGATGTTATAGCCCTACCATGGATTAGAGTGTCCAACTAGAGAGTAGTTCAGAGTAGTATCATAAAGAGAAGATATTTATATGAGAGTGTTCAGTAGTGAAAGTATGACCCCTAGGCCTAGTTTATAAGCATTGAAACATTGTTTGCAACTAGATCTGTTACATGTTTGCTTGCTTCCCTCTTTATTTCAGATTGCCTTTAGTCTCTTCCTACCCATCAACCACACAGCATCAAAGCTATTTTCTGGAACCGTTACCACTTATAATTATCCATACCACTTGTATTTCACTATCTCTTTGCCAAACTAGTGCACCTATACACCTGATAAGTGTATTGGGTGTGTTGGGGACACAAGAGACTTCTTGTATCTTGATTGCAGGGTTGCTTGAAAGGGATACCTTTGACCACTTCCTCCCTGAGTTCGATAAACCTTGGGTGATCCACTTAAGGGAAAACTTGTTGTTGTTCTACAAACCTCCGCACTTGGAGGCCAAACAACTATCTACAAGAATATAAGTGCGTATACATCAAGCTATTTATGGTGTCATTGCCGGGGACGTAAGGTAAAAGGTACTCACATCTACTAAGCCATCTTCTAATACGGTTACTGGTGTGTGACCGCTCGAAGTTATTTTTTTAGATTCTACAATTATATCTTTTTGTTTCTTGTTTTTATTTTCACTAGTTAGGCTTAGTGGAAAACAAAAATAAAATTAGAGAGCTTTATAGTATTTATCTTGAGTTAGGACATGAAGTGTTTGAAGAGAAAATTAAAAAACCTATGGAACTTTATTTGCATGCTAATAGCAATGTTATTAGTACGAATTCTTTGAACACCATTATTGATAATGCTATGGAAAACTCTAAGCTTGGGGAAGCTGGTTTTGATGAGCATGATATTTTTAGTCCCCCAAGCACGGAGGAGAAAATTTACTTTGATGATACTATACCTCCAATATATGATGATTACAATGATGAATATGCTATTTTTAGTCCACCTTCTATTTAGTAGAAAATTTATTATGATTACAATATGCCTCCTATATTTGATGACTATGGTGATGAGAATAATAATGATAGCTATTTTGTTTAATTTGCTCCCACTATGATTAATAAGAATGACTATGCTTATATGGAGACTAATAATTATTTTATGCATGTGGCTCATGATAAGAATGTTTTATGTGATAGTTATATTGTTAAGTTTATTCATGATGCTACTGAAAGTTATTATGAGAGAGGAAAACATGGTTTTATGTATCTCAACAATATTAAGTTTCCCCTCTTTACGTTGAAATTTTTGAAGTTGCACTTGTTTTGTTTTCCTATGCTTGTTGCTTTGTGCTTTCATGACTTGTTTCTTTACAAGATTATTTTTCATAGAAAGTGGGTTAGACTTAAATTTGTTATGTATTTGCTTCTTGATCCTCTCTTTTACTTCAATTCATATTTTTTATGTGAGCATCTTCTCAAACTATCATTCCTAACTTAAAGGCGTTAAAGAAAAGTACTTATTGGGAGATAACCCAAAAGTTTTAGTTGAGTCTTGGAAGTTATTGCCTCTGTAATAACCTCTCCTTATCATTTTTGTGTGGTTTTTGTGCCAAGAGTAACCTATAATGAGAGAGAAGTAATGCTTGAGAAAGTTGTTATCCCGAAACAGATTTTTGTGCTTCGCTATAAAAATTCGTGAAACATATCTGTACGTCGGTTTGAACTGTAATTTTTTGTGATTCTGCCCCAGGTTTAATCCAACTTTTGTTAGTTCAACACTTCTCGATTTGAGCAACATAAGATCTTCGAAAAAATCGGTTTTCACCTGCTAGTCTGTTTTGACAGATTTCTGCCATTATTTGCATTTGCCTCTTTATCGATTTCTTTTTGGGTTATTTTTGGTGAATTGAGATTTTTGAGGGAATTGCTACAGTATCTTGTGTTTTTAGTGAAAGTTTTGCTGTTTTAAAACTAAACCCCAAAGGTTTATTATCTTTTAAATGCACTAATGTTACTAATGAAGATTGTGTGAAGTTTTGTATGAAGGAAATTTTCAGGTGTAGGGAAAAAATGATGTAAGGAGATGAAGAATGGACAAAAGTCAATCTTGGGGATGCCACCCCATGTCACCCCAAGAAATATTCAAGAGGTACAAGCGTTAAAACTTGGGGATGCCCAAGGCATCCCCTTCTTCATCAATAAAAATCTCAGATCTTTCTAGACACTTCATTTTTATTGTTTTATGCACAGTTGTGTTGTTCTTGGAGTGTCTTTGTTTTCGTTATTAGTTTTTTAGTTTTATTTTGCTTTCTTTGCTGCAATAAGTTGGTTGGATCCCAACACACTTCTTTTGGAGAGAGACACACCACGTTATTCACTGTTTAGAACACTCTAGTTTTCATTCTTATTGTTTTGTGAGTGTTCTCTTTTGCTAGCACTGGGTTTAGCCTTAGTTTTCTTGTACTTTCAGCTTAGAACTTTTCAGTTCTTCCTTTTGGATTTGTGAGACAAGTTCATTGATCTTTATTTATTATTAGCTTTGTTAGTTCTTTCAAATAAGTTGATTTGGATTGGAAAAGAGTAGGAAAAGTTCATGCTTAAGTGGTAAAAAGGAGTTTGTTTTTGACTATGGCCTAGGCTTTGTCATGTCATGCTTAATATTGCTTTGACTTTATGCTTAGTAATTATTGCTGTAGCAGGACATGTTATAAACAATTGAGATTGCTTAATGTGCCTTGAAAGAATCATGCGTTGTTTTAGCATATTAAAGCATAGCATTGTGGTATTCTCCTTTGATGCTTTATTTGGGTTGACTTGGCGCATGCTCACACCATGTTAAGACTATCCCAAGTCACCATAGCCTCTATGATCATTTAGTTTTTGACTTGTAATATCACTTTATGCTTTAATTAATGATGTTTTGCCGCTTTGCATGATTATGTCCATTATTGCTCTCTTACTTGGTCGCTCCCAGTCTTTTGCTAGCCTCCATAACCAAGTATGAGTTCCACTCATGCATCCAACTCCAAATAAAACCAAGTTATTCCAAAGATTACACCATACCTACCTATTAGCATTTGTTATTCCAAGTATATTCATGTTTTTATCTACCTTCTGAATTAAACTTGTTATGTGAAAATTAGTGATTAAAGCTCTCACAAACTTGATGGGACACTTCACTTTTCTTGCCCTTAATAAACTTGAACCATTGTGTCATCTATGTTGTATATACTTGCACTTATACGTTGGGGATTAGCAGAACCATGCTGTCATGGGGAATGCTTTCAACATTGCACTTGTACATTATACCTAGTTGATAACATGCTCTTTTGTTTATGGATGTCATCGGTGTGAAATGAAAGGGGAGCTTGTAAGTCCATGTGTGTTAGAGAAACGCCCGGGCGGCTGGTCTAATCCATGCATAATCATGGTGGAAACCTACAACGTAACAATAATGAGCAATCTATGAAGCATTCTTCTTATAAAAAAAGAGATAGAGATTGAGAAAAAAAAAGATGAGAAAAGAGGAAAGAGAGAAAAAAGCACCATTTTCCCATGGTAAATAAGAAGATTGGTGAGATGCTCGTTGTCTGCTTGCCTTGCCATTTTGATATAGTGATTCTTCCGTATCATCGGGCAAGGGGTACCCTGTTGGTGGTTCTCTATGATACACATGTACTTACTATGACAAGAACTTACCGGTAACTAAACTTGAGTAGCATGAGGAGCGACCCTCGTATTCAAGGGACATGAGATTTCCAACTTATACTTTGTCAAGCATATACTCCATAGTTTGTTCACTTTAACCTTAATCACTTCAAGATACTTATGATAGGGTCAATGAGAGCTAAAAGCTAACAAGTACCATAATTTTTGGAAGCTCTTTATGAGACTTGAATCCCTGCTTCCTTCTATGAAGGCCTTTCTTTTACTTTCATGTTGAGTCTCCATCTTCTATCTTTATGCACCTATTAAGAGAGCATAGTGGCCATTCTTAGTTTAATGTGCATTGTCCAAAGACTTGTTGATTGATTCATAACTTTGATATTGCTTGCTCTTAAAACTATTTGTATCTAGTCACCCTTATGAACTTTGAAGGTGTCCTATGCATTTATGTTTTGCTACTCCATGAGGGACAAGCAAAATGCCACTATGCTATGTTTTCTATATGTGAAACAAACAAACGTCTTTCAATGCATTGTTATTCATGATCTTTGTTTGTATCCTTTCATGTTGCATGCATAGTCACTATGTCTTATTGTTAGAACTTCATCTTTCATGCTCATGTTTAGAGTTCTATGATCTGTCAACACCCGGATTTTTAATCCCAGATGCCCGTTGTGCCATACCTCGCATTCTAGGATTACCATTTTTGCGAGACATAACGGATTGGATATCACAGTACATCATGCATTACAAACCATACATAAGGTTTTACACAAATAAGGATCTCATGATCTAGTCTTAATACAACAAGCAGCAGAAATAAAAGATAAGCGTAGCGGTGGGGTCCATCTTCAGGGGCACAAGCAATGCTGACGAAGGCAGATAGTCCTAGTTATCATAGCCGTCCTGCTGGCCATCATCTTGATAGTCTCCTTCATAGTCTGGCCATGAGAATAGCCAGGGACAAAAGCCATGAGTACTCTTTAAGTACTCGCAAACTACCACTAACAAGTAGTATAGTTCTAAGTTAAAGTGCTAAGTCTAAGTTTAACTATAAAGTTAAGTTTGAAACCTAAGCTGAGTTCTGAAGCAAAGAAAGATAAAATAAAGTTCTAGAATCACTTAAGTTGGAAAGCTATTGTCATAAAAACAACTCTGTTGTGGTCAAGTCAAGGTTCATCATTCATTTCATAAGTCATTTTGGAAAAACATCTGACCACGAAACAGTATGGCCATTCCAACTGTCCATAATCGCGGACGCGGCTATTCGAATAGATTGACACTCTGCAGAGGTGGTACACTTTCACCACAAGATTCGATACATCTATCAGGGATAACCCTGAATCATCATACTTAGTATGCAGATAATCAAACATAACCTCCCCTTTACACACCCTAGTATAAGCACCTCTCCTATGAGCATGGCCTCCCAACCATGACCATCTGTCATCTTGGGCACTCCATAGGTGGACAACATTGAGAGGTAGCCTTAGCTCAAACCACTCCCATGAGGGAACTAATACTAATGCATATAAACTTCCGGCTAAGCCTTACCCAATTCAGGTATTGTGGTTGTACAATAAATTTGGAATGGTATCACATCTGAATCCAACCATCAGTTTTATAAAAGGGTTAAGGCTCATGCCTCAACATTTTCATCATCATAAACCATTTGTGTTTCTCAACACATGTCAAAACATCTCAATAGAATGACTCATCATTCTAAGGTTTTCATAATTCCTTTTCACCAAGTGTTCCCATCTAAAATGATTCAAGTTTTGATCTAGCTTTAATCTACTAAGTTAAGAGTGTTCACTAAAGTGGACAAGATGGTTTCAATCTCATGCCATAGAATGACATCTAAAGGTTTCTACATAGGTCAAGTTTTATACTCTTTATGCTACCTTTAAAACAAGTAAAGGACTTTGTGTAAAGTAAAGGAAGTAAAGCTTGAAAATAAGACTTGGGGGTAAATACTAGTCAAGTAGTGTAATCAAAGCATGCCTAAAGCATCTTTGCTAAACCATCTAGTTTAATCCTAGCTTGCTAAGCATTATACTTGCAAGTGTTAGCTTGCATTGTTAATGGTGGCTTGCCTTGTGCAGTGCAGTGGTTGAAGATTTCTTCTTCTTCTTCTTGGTAGAACTCCTCCTCGTAGACTTGGTCGGTACTATCGTCTATAAATACATACGGAGTACACAATCACCAAACAATACTTACCTAGTCTATTTAGCATTCTGAAACACACATTTGATGATCTATTATCATCACAAGCATCACAAGTTTTATTTACTAGTTTCATCCTTTTTATTTTAGAAAAGTAATTTCTACTCATTGAAAAATTAACTAAGATTTAATATTCACCACTTCAAATATGGGATCATGTGGACACATGTCATCACCACATATTCTAACATGTGGGAATGCGATTTAAGGGTTGGATCATAATTACTTTGGTTTAAGTTCATTATTTAATGATTTAAAGTGACTAGAAATGCCTATATAGCATTATGTTGGTACTAGTCCAAATTCACTGCATGTAAACCTTAATATTATTACATATTCAGATAGATATGATGAAATGTGATTTTTTAGAGTTGGAATCAACTCAAAATCTATCTTGGTTGATTTTATAAAAATGTTGCAAGGTGCAAAAGCTTCTGTTTTATTATTTTTACTAGGAGAGATCTATAATTCTAATTGAATTAAATCCAACGGGCTTGGATAGATCATTTCAATACCTTTCAGGAAAAATTGGTTTCATGCAATTTGGATTTGTAAATCTCCCTGAATTGATTTTCAAACTCAGAGACATAACTAAGTTTAAACTTAATCAGAAAATCCTAATTCAAACTAACTAGGTCGCGCGGGAAACACTAACGGGCCGACCCAGTGTCACTCCGCAGCGCGGGGCTCAGCTGATAGGGGGGTCCACCAGTCAGCGGCTCATAACGCGCGAAGCGGTACGGGGCGATGTGGGACGTTGGATTAGAGTGGGGATCAACGGTTGTGGATCGTCGTCAACGACAGACCTGTCACCGGCGAGCTCTAACCCTAACGGCTCGGTGGGGGTGCATAGGGGTCGTGCCAGGGCTCCAGCGACAATGGCGAGGCGGGAAAACGGACTGGTGGTCGACGGCGAGCTCAGGGACGGTCGAGGTAGCTCCGGGGGTGGTCGCAATCAGCGGCGTCCTTCTCCTCCAGAGGCGGCCTGCTCCGGTGCGATTCCGGCGAACTGTAGATCCTCTTGCTCCGGCTAGGGGTGTGGGATGATCAGAGAGGTGACGAGAGTGGAGTGGTGTGCTGCAAATGGCTGGGGGTGCCCTCCTTTTATAGGCTCGACGGCGAGACCGAGAGAGGTGGGCAAGCGACGGTGGCGACATGGCTACGGGCGGCTAGCGGCATGGCTGCGGGTGGCGATCGACGTGCGGTCTCCTGGCGGTGCTCTAGGAAGTGAATGCGGGCTTAGGGACGGTGGTATGCGGTCGGGGGCAGCTGGCGCTCTGAGCGGCCGAGGCGGCGGCTTGGACGGCGAGCGGTGGCTGTGAGGCATTGGACGGCGAATGGGGGTGTCTGGCGTGCTCCCTGGGTCGTGGCGACGCGGTGGTCATGGGCTGTGGTCGAGCGGCGGCTTGTGCACGTGTGCCGGGTGCGACGCTTTGGCGCGTGCTCGGCATGGTGCAATGGCACTAGGCGCGGGGATTGCTCGGTGGTCCACAGCTTGGCCTGGCTCAAGGAGGGTACAGTGGGCGGCGGTGAGGTGCTGGCTAGCTGCTAGACATGGCGAGAGAGGGGGAGGTGGTCGGCTGCAGTGGGGCAAGGTGTGGCCGGCGAGTTGGTGCTCGGCATGGCCTTGCATTGCCACTAGGGTGGTAGGAGAGGGGGTTTAAAAGGTGTGGTTAGATCATTTGGGGACAGAGGGAGGGTTTTGAGGAAATTTGAGTGCAAAACCCTGTTGCAAATAGTGAGCTAGGTTAAGAGTTTAACCCTGCCTGCCAAGTGTTTGATGAAATGGCCGCAAGAAATAAACTTTGGGATTTTGGGTTCAAATTTTTTGAGTGATCTTCACTAGTACTAGGTAGTCTCTGGTTGCAAGGGTTTTGAAAATGGAGTTCATTTGGATGGTTTTTTGAAATAGGGGTGATCTAGGCATATGCATTGAATTCAATTTTAAACTGTCATTTAAAATAAGCATTTGAATGTTTTTAGCAGATCACAAGGTGGGCCTTGGTACCTCATTATGTGTACTAGCAAGGGGTGCAAAGATCCAGAATTTTTTCTGTTGGGAAATGAGTGCTAGGAACACTCAAAGTAGTGTAGTGGATTAAAATGACCATTCACTTCATTTATTCATTTTGAGTTGCTTTTCTCTGGGAAAAGTTTGGGAATGATTTAGATGATGTTTAATTTACCATAGAAACATTTTACAACCAATGGATCAATCAATGGTGACCATTCACAAAGATTTCAAAATAAGGCCTTTCTTATATGCATGCTTAAATACTTTAAATAGAAAAAGTTTTTGTTAACCCCAATTTTGATGATTTGGATCTTAATAATCTTGGATTAAAGTTTTGGGATTTTACAAAACTGCCCCCCTTAAACAAAATCTCGTCCCGAGATTTACAAAAAAAACTAGGAACTAAAGAGATCTGGGAACTCTGTCCTAATGTAATCTTCGCGCTCCCAAGTGGCTTCCTCCTCTGTATGATTGCTCCACTGAATCTTGAGAAACTTTATACTCCTGGTCCTAGTGGTCCTATAAGCTTCTTCTAAGATACGGATGGGCACTTCCCAATAGGTTAGGTCATTGTTGATCTCCACAGCTTTGTGATCGATGTTCTTGAAAACTTCAGTCTTCTCGGGCACTTCCAAGCATTTGCGAAGTAACGAGATATGGAACACATTGTGGATGGATGACATCTCTTCAGGTAGTTCCAGTTGATACGATACTTCTCCTCGACGGTTCAGAATCTTGAATGGCCCAATATATTTGGGGGCTAACTTTCCTTTCAGACTAAAGCGTTGGGTTCCAATGGTGAAACCTTGAGATATACAAAATCTCCAACATTGAAAGTCAGGTCCCTCCTTCTCTTGTCAGCATAACTCTTCTGTCTCGATTGGGCGGTCTTGAGGTGCTCACGGACTTCGTGAACCTTCTCTTCAGCTTCTCAGAGAATGTCGGGTCCAAAGATCTGACTCTCTCCTACTTGCGACCAATTCAAAGGGGTACGACGCTTTCTTCCATATAGGAATTCAAATGGTGTCATCTGCAAGCTAGCTTGATAACTGTTGTTATATGAGAATTCTGCAAAAGGCAGGCAGTCTTCCCATTTTGATCCGTATTCTAACACACAAGCTCTAAGCATATCCTCTAAGATCTGGTTGACTCTCTCAGTCTGTCCATCAGTTTGCGGGTGATAAGCGGTGCTGAAGTACAACTTGGTTCCCAATCCTTCCAGGACTTTCTACCAAAATCTTGAGGTAAACTGGGTTCCTCGATCTGATAATATGGTCTTGGGGGTTCCATGTAGACTAACAATCCTAGCAATATACAGCTCTGCTAGCTTCGCACTCTGGTAGGTAGTCTTGACAAGTATAAAGTGGGCTACCTTGGACAATCTATCAACTATGACCCAGATAGAGTCATTTCCCCTACTTTAAGTAGGCAAACGGGTGATAAAGTCCATTCCGACGGAATCCCATTTCCATTCCGGAATCTGCAATGGTTGCAACAGTCCTGCGGGTCTCTGATGCTCTCCTTTGACTCTTTGACAGATATCACACTTGGCGATGTAGCTTCCGATTTCTCTCTTCATCTTATGCCACCAAAATTGCTCTTTCAAATCCTGATACATCTTTGTTCCTTCGGGGTGGATAGAATAAAGAGTATCATGAGCTTCCTTTATGATAACTTGCTTCAGCTCCAAATCTGCTGGCACACAGATACGTCCCTTGTACCACAGTACTCCTTCTTCGTATTAAGTGAATCCAGGTACCTTTCCTGTACCAATACGACGTTTGATTTCGTCGATACTCTCATTCCCCTTCTGGGCTTCCTTGATTTGGCTAATCAAAGTGGGTTGAAGTTCAATGCTAGCTAAGAATCCTTTGCTAACTAATTCAGTTCTGAATTGCTCCAACTCTTCATACAAACTTGGTTGTTTCTCCTTGATCATGGTGGTTAGCCTACACGGTAATCTGCTAAGAGCATCCGCTACCACATTGGCTTTGCCGAGGTGATAGTGAATGTCAAGGTCATAATCCTTGATTAACTCTTTCCATCTCCTTTGTCTCATATTCAGCTCCTTCTGAGTGAAAATATACTTCAAGCTCTTGTGATCTGAGTAAATCTCACAGCGATTACCCATCAAATAATGACGCCATGTCTTCAATGCTAGAACCACAGCTGCTAGCTCAAGATCATGGGTAGGATAGTTCTGCTCATGCTGCTTCAGTTGTCGAGACAGATACGCGATGACTTTGCCTTCTTGCATCAATACACATCCGAGACCAATCTTGGATGCATCACAGTATACATCAAACGGCTTCTTGATGTCTGGCATGATCAATATTGGGGCTGATATCAATCTCTTTTTCAGCTCCTGGAAACTGGCTTCACATTTGGCTGTCCATTCAAACTTCTTGTCCTTCTTCAACAATTGGGTCATGGGTCGGGCTATGCTCGAGAATCCTTCTACGAACTTGCGGTAATATCACGCTAATCCGAGAAATGCACGGGCTTGAGTTTGAGTGGTTGGGGCTTCCCATTCTTCGACATCTTTGATTTTGGCAAGATCAACAGAGACTCCTCGGTAGACACAATATGTCCTAGGAATCCTACTTCTTTCAGCCAAAACTCACACTTGGTGAACTTGGCATATAACTGATGCTCTCTCAGGGTTTCTAGGATGATTCTCAGATGTTGCTCATGCTCTTCTTCTGACTTGGAGTAGATAAGGATGTCGTCGATAAACACAACTACAAACTTACCTAGGAAATTCATAAAGATCTTATTCATGAGATTCATGAAATAAGCAAGGGCATTGGTTAATCCAAAAGACATAACCGTATACTCATATAAACCATAGCGAGTAGTAAAGGCGGTCTTCAGAATATCCGTTGCACGAATCTTAAGTTGGTGATAACCAGTCCTAAGATCAATCTTTGAGAATACCTGGGCTCCAGTCAACTGATCTAATAGATCCTCTATCTTTGGCAAAGGGTACTTGTTCTTGATGGTGACATCATTCAACTTTCTGTAATCTGTGCACAGACGGTTGCCTCCATCTTTCTTGTCGATGAATAACACTGGTGATCTCCATGGCGAAGCGCTTGGTTGAATCAAGCCTTTCTCTAACATGGCATCCAATTGCTTCTTCAGTTCCACTAACTCTGAGGGGTTCATGCTATAGGGTCTCTGGGCTATGGGTCCGGTTTTGGGGATTAGTTTGATAATGAACTCAATATCCCTATACGGGGGCATACTTGGCAATTCATCCGGGAATACGTCGGGGTATTCACAGACTACTCTGACCTGGTCAATGGTGGGCAGGGCTACACTCTTTTTGCACTTGAATTGACAAGGTAAGGTTTCAGAGATATGTTCTACTGTGACTCTAGAACTACTGGTCATGGTGATGGCTTTCTTAGCACAGTCTATCAGTCCTTTATGCCTTCACATCTAGTCCATACCTAGTACTACTTCCAATCCTTTGGTTCCAAGTACAATTAGGTTGGCATAAAAATCTATCCCATGTATTCTGATAGGCATAGCTTTGCAAATTTTTCTAGCTTTGGTTCTTGAACCGGGGATTTGAACTATCATGACATGCTTCAGGTTGGTTGGGTTAATCTTACTAGTGCATGCAAATTCTTCGGTGACAAATGAATGCGAGGCTCCAGAATCAAACAATACTCTTGCTAAAACTGAGTTGACCGAAAACATACCGAGCACTACATCTGGCGCTTCCTGAGCTTCTTCCGCGTTCATGTGGAAGAGACG
Organism: Avena eriantha; assembly: GCA_910589775.1. Lineage (NCBI taxonomy): Eukaryota > Viridiplantae > Streptophyta > Magnoliopsida > Poales > Poaceae > Avena > Avena eriantha. Next base: position 77,901,955 of record OU342744.1, on the reverse strand, counting down.
ACTGTTGCGGTTGTGCGGGTTCCCTGGAGAAAATCTTCTCCCTGGTTGAACACGACGCTGCTGCTGAGCTGCGACATTCACATTGGCATTGGCGGCAGTCTTCTTGGGACACTCATTGGAATAGTGACCCTTCACTCCACACTCGAAACAAGTGATCTGGGACTTGTCCTTGACTGCGACAGGCACAACATTGCTGCCAGTTCTAGGTGTAGTGTTGTTGTTGTTGCTCTTGGGAGGTGCACGGTTGAAATTGTTGGCATTGCTGGAGTTGTGATTGTTTCCTCCGGACTTCACATTGCCTCCGCTACGGTTGGGGTAGCTTGGGCGAGACATTGGGGGTCGATTGTTCCTTGGTGCATATCCTGGGGAGGGGTTGGGACGGTACTTCTAGTGACTGCTGGATCCAGACTGTTGCATCATACGGCGCTTGCGGTTGTCGTTTGCCTGATTAATCTTCCCTTCCATCTGAATGGCAGAGTCGACTAGCTCTTCGAGATCCTAGAAACAGATGTTGACGAGGACAGTCTGCATCTCGTCATGCAGTCCGTTCAAGAATCTCTCCTTCTTCTTGGCCTCCGTGTTGATCTCATCAGGTGCATATCTGGCAAGTGACAGGAATTTTTCACGGTACTCCACCACAGTCATTCTTCCTTGCTTCAATTCGCAGAACTCATCCCTCATTCTGTTGACTAGACCCTGCGGCACGTGGGTGCGGCTGAACTTGACTTTGAAAGCTTCCCATGTCATCACTTGACCATGGTTCATCAGGCGGATACTATTCCACCAAGCTCTAGCATCTCCTGCCAGATAGTGAGTGGCGAAGAGAACTTTCTCATTTTCATCAACTCTTGCAACTTCTAAGTTGTTTTCCATTGTCTGCAACCAGTCATCAGCATCTAATGGGTTTTCTGACGTGCTAAAGATTGGGGGATTGGTATTCTGGAAGTTCTTCAGCTTGGATCCTTGATGATCCTGATTTCCATGCCCTTGGTTGTTGAGAGCCATCTGGGCGATCTGCTGCAATGTTGCTAAGTTGGCTTGGCGTTCTGCCCAGCTTGCTTCACGGTCTGCGATGAGATTCTGCAAGATCTGCAGCATTGGGTCTTGCGACGAGCTGCTTCCTCCTTGGTTTCCACGAGTCATCTAAATATTGAGGTAGATATAGGGGTAAGAGGGAAATTCTAAGGTTCATGGTTTTGGTTTCAATCTAAAACTTTGAGTTAGACTCAGGTTTTTCAACTAACTTCATTTCATTCATGCAAACAAGCACACGATACAACACACACCACAACAAACAAAGGAAAACAGATGGTTTGAAGAACCATTCTGCAAACTATGATACATTGGGACCGATACATCTCATGCTACAACAGTGCTCTAGTGCATCTACTCATCGTCGATGAAGTCGGAGTCATCATCGTCAGTGTAGAAGTCCACAGCATCTTCCTCCAGAAAGTCATCATCATTGCTGAGGTAGGAATCCATGTCTCCCTGCATGTCTTCACCCTCCTCTTCTTCCTCCTTTGCTGCAAGCTGAGCTTCCTACTCCTTGACGGTCTTCTCGAGGTCGGCCACCTTCTTGCGAAGATGGGCGATGGTGCGATCCTTCTTTGCACGCTGGCGGTGAAGAGACTGGCGATCCTAGACGAGCAGTGCGAAAGTCTGCGCCTTCTGGTCAGCAATGGCACGGTTCTGGTTGGCTAACTCTCTAGCATTGTCCAGCTCCTTCTGACGGTCATACAACAGGAAGTCGAGGTTCTCCACTTGGCGCTTCAGTGCTGGATGACTTGGCATCTCCATCGGCATTCCCATGAAGTCACGTCTTGCATAGTGGGAAAACGGGTTCCTTGGATTTGGTTAACGCTGAGGGCACATAGACGTGCGAGAGCTTCATGCATTGTTCTGGCTAATCCATCTAGCCAGTTGTTCTCTCTCACGGAGAACTGAATTCTCCCGGAAGTTGGTGCTTCGATGCTTCCTCTAAGGTCCGTGGTGACTAGCCACTATAAGTCTCCTCCTGGGGGTCCTGGAAGTTGAGCTCCAAGAAACTCCGGATGTGGGCGTCCCAGTAACTCTGACACTGAATCCAGATCCCTCTCGAATATAGCTGACCTCCATTTCCCAACTTGTAGAACTTGCTAAACTGAGACTCCATCTATAAGAATTTAGGATGAGGAAGTTAGTGAAGTGATCAAGTGTGTCAAATTTTAAGAAGTAATGTAAGAATTTTGAGGCATATGAATTTTTGAGAAAGAATGAGTTCACAAGGATAAGAGGGGAGATAGTTCTTCGTAAATACTCACTTTGGTTTTGAAACTAAGTTTTTGTTCGGACGTCCATTCTAACTAGGGTCTCCTATGGTCAGGATGGCTCTGATACCAACTTGCCAACACCCGGATTTTTAATCCTAGATGCCCGTTATGCCATACCTCGCAATCCCAGGATTACCATTTTTGCGAGACATAACGGATTAGATATCACAGTACATCATCCATTACAAACCATACATAAGGTCTTACACAAATAAGGATCTCATGATCCAGTCTTAATACAACAAGCAACGGAAATAAAAGATAAGCGTAGCGGTGGGGTCCATCTTCAAGGGCACATGCAATGCTAACGAAGGCATATAGTCCTAGTTATCATAGTCGTCCTGCTGTCCATCATCTTGATAGTCTCCTTCATAGTCTAGCCATGAGAATAGCCAGGGACAAAAGCCATGAGTACTCTTTAAGTACTCGCAAACTACCACTAACAAGTAGTATAGTTCTAAGTTAAAGTGCTAAGTCTAAGTTTAACTATAAAGTTAAGTTTGAAACCTAAGCTGAGTTCTAAAGCAAAGAAAGATAAAATAAAGTTCTAGAATCACTTAAGTTGGAAAGCTATTGTCATAAACACAACTCTGTTGTGGTCAAGTCAAGGTTCATCATTCATTTTATAAGTCATTTTGGAAAAACATCTGACAACGAAATAGTATGGCCATTCCAACTGTCCATAACTGCGGACGCGGCTATTCGAATAGATTGACACTCTGTAGAGGTGGTACACTTTCACCACAAGATTCGATACATCTGTCAGGGATAACCCTGAATCATCATACTTAGTATGCAGATAATCAAACATAACCTCCCCTTTACACACTCTAGTATAAGCACCTCTCCTATGAGCATGGCCTCCCAACCATGACCATCTATCATCTTGGGCACTGCATAGGTGGACAACATTGAGAGGTAGCCTCAGCTCAAACCTCTCCCGCGAGGGAACTAATACTAATGCATATAAACTTCCGGCTAAGCCTTACCCAATTCAGGTATTATGGTTGTACGGTAAATTTGGAATGGTATCGCATCCGAATCCAACCATCAATTTTATAAAAGGGTTAAGGCTCATGCCTCAACATTTTCATCATCATAAACCATTTGTGTTTCTCAACACATGTCAAAACATTTCAATAGAATGACTCATCATTCTAAGGTTTTCATAATTCCTTTTCACCAAGTGTTCCCATCTAAAGTGATTCAAGTTTTGATCTAGCTTTAATCTACTAAGTTAAGAGTGTTCACTAAAGTGGACAAGATGGTTTCAATCTCATGCCATAGAATGACATCTAAAGGTTTCTACATAGGTCAAGTTTTATACTCTTTATGCTACCTTTAAAACAAGTAAAGGACTTTGTGTAAAGTAAAGGAAGTAAAGCTTGAAAATAAGACTTGGGGGTAAATACTAGTCAAGTAGTGTAATCAAAGCATGCCTAAAGAATCTTTGCTAAACCATCTAGTTTAATCTTAGCTTGCTAAGCATTATACTTCCAAGTGTTAGCTTGCATTGTTAATGGTGGCTTGCCTTGTGCAGTGCAGTGGTTGAAGTTTTCTTCTTCTTGGTAGAACTCCTCCTCCTCGTAGACTTGGTTGGTACTATCGTCTATAAATACATACGGAGTACACGATCACCAAACAATACTTAACTAGTCTAATTAGCATTCTAAAACACACATCTGATGATCCATTATCATCACAAGCATCACAAGTTTTATTTACTAGTTTCATCCTTTTTATTTTAGAAAAGTAATTTCTACTCATTGAAAAATTAACTAAGATTTAATATTCACCACTTCAAATATGGGATCATGTGGACACATGTCATCACCACATATTATAACATGTGGGAATGTGATTTAAGGGTTGGATCATAATTACTTTGGTTTAAGTTCATTATTTAATGATTTAAAGTGACTAGAAATGCCTATATAGCATTATTTTGGTACTAGTCCAAAGTCACAGCATGTAAACCTTAATATTATTACATATTTAGATAGATATGATGAAATGTGATTTTTGAGAGTTGGAATCAACTCAAAATCTATCTTGGTTTATTTTATAAAAATGTTGCAAGGTGCAAAAGCTTCTGTTTTATTATTTTTACTAGGAGAGATCTCTAACTCTAATTTAATTAAATCCAACGGGCTTGGATAGATCATTTCAATACCTTTCATGCAAAATTGGTTTCATGCAATTTGGATTTGTAAATTTCTCTGAATTGATTTTCAAACTCAGAGATAGAACTAAGTTTAAACTAAATTGGAAAATCCTAATTCAAACTAACTAGGTCACGCGGGAAACACTAACGGGCCGACCCAGTGTCACTCTGCAGCGCGGGGCTCAGCTGGTAGGGGGTCCACCAGTCAGCGGCTCATAACGCACGAAGCGGTACGGGGCCATGTGGGACGTTGGATTAGAGTGGGGATCAACGGCTGTGGATCCTCGTCGACAACGGACCTATCGCCGGCGAGCTCTAACCCTAATGGCTCGGTGGGGGTGCATAAGGGTCATACCAGGGCTCCAGCGACGACGACGAGGTAGGCAAACGGATTGGTGGTCGACGGCGAGCTCAGGGACGGTCGAGGTAGCTCCGGGGGTGGTCACAATCAGCGGCGCCCTTCTCCCCCAGAGGCGGCCTGCTCCGGTGCGATTCCGGCGAACTGTAGATCCTCTTGCTCCGGCTAGGGGTGTGGGATGATCAGAGAGGTGACGAGAGTGGAGTGGTGTGCTGCAAATGGCTGGGGGTGCCCTCCTTTTATAGGCTCGACGGCGAGACCGAGAGAGGTGGGCAAGCGACGGTGGCGACATGGCTACGGGCAGCTAGCGGCATGGCTGCGGGTGGCGATCGACGTGCGGTCTCCTGGCAGTGTTCTAGGAAGTGAATGCGGGCTTAGGGACGGTGGTATGCGCTCGGGGGCAGCTGGCGCTCTGAGCGGCCGAGGCGGCGGCTTCGACGGCGAGCGGTGGCTGTGAGGCATTGGACGGCGAATGGGGGTGTCTGGCGTGCTCCCTGGGTCGTGGCGACGCGGTGGTCATGGGCTGTGGTCGAGCGGCGGCTTGTGCACGGGTGCTCGGCATGGTGCAATGGCACTGGGCGCGGGGATTGCTCGGTGTTCCACGGCTTGGACTGGCTCGGGGAGGGGACAGTGGGTGGCGGTGAAGTGTTGGCTAGCTGCTAGACATGGCGGGAGAGGGGGAGATGGTCGGCTGTAGTGGGGCAAGGTGTGGCCGGCGAGTTGGTGCTCGACATGGCCTTGCATTGCCACTAGGGTGGTAGGAGAGGGGGTTTAAAAGCTGTGGTTAGATCATTTGGGGACAGAGGGAGGGTTTTGAGGTAATTTGGGTGCGAAACCCTGTTGCAAATAGTGAGCTAGGTTTAGAGTTTAACCCTGTCTGCCAAGTGTTTGATGAAATGGCCGCAAGAAATAAACTTTGGAATTTTGGGTTCAAATTTTTTGAGTGATCTTCACTTGTACTAGGTAGTCTCTGGTTGCAAGGGTTTTGAAAATGGAGTTCATTTGGATGGTTTTTTGAAATAGGGGTGATCTAGGCATATGCATTGAATTCAATTTTAAACTGTCATTTAAAATAAGCATTTGAATGTTTTTAGCAGATCACAAGGTGGGCCTTGGTACCTCATTATGTGTACTAGCAAGGGGTGCAAAGATCCAGAATTTTTTCTGTTGGGAAATGAGTGCTAGGAACACTCAAAGTAGTGTAGTGGATTAAAAGGACCATTCACTTCATTTATTCATTTTGAGTTGTTTTTCTCTGGGAAAAGTTTGGGAATGATTTAGATGATGTTTAATTTACCATAGAAACATTTTACAACCAATGGATCAAGCAATGGTGACCATTCACAAAGATTTCAAAATAAGGCCTTTCTTATATGCATGCTTAAATACTTTAAATAGAAAAAGTTTTTGTTAACCCCAATTTTGATCATTTGGATCTTAATAACCTTGGATTAAAGTTTTGGGATGTTACATGATCCCAGATATCAATGTTATAAATGCCTTAATCAAGACTGTGATCGTGCATGTCACCTCAAAAATTGTTCTTTCTTTTTATCACTTACCTACTCGAGGACGAGCATGAGTTAAGCTTGGGGATGTTGATACGTTGCTAAAGTATCTATAATTTTTGATGTTCCATGCTTGTTTTACATCTACTTTGTTATGTTTTGTCCATACTTTGGAGTACTTTTACACATTTTCTGGAACTAACCTATTAACAAGATGCCATAGTGCCAGTTGCTTGTTTTCTTCTGTTTTTGGTTCCAGAAAAGCCAGAAAATGAATATTCTCGGAATTGGACCAGACAAAAGCCAAAGTCGGTATTTTACCAATAGACTCACGGACCCAGAAGACGAGACAAAGATGGGCCAGGGACTGGCCACACCACCTGGTGGCGCGGGCCAGGCCAGGCCACGCTAGGGGCTGGTGTGGGCCCCTCGGCCTGTTGGGTCCACAGCATAGAAAACAAAAAATTTCCTACGGTGTGAACTACACACCAGAATCTATCTACTAGGTACAAAGCAACGGGTGGACATACGTCCAACAAGAACTTACCCTCGAAGACAACGAGTTTTGTTAACGAGTAGGAACTCGTGGTTGATGTAGTCGTACACTTGCCGATCTCAAGATCGTGAGGAAGTTCGAGCGCCGCAACTCAGCAGCGCATCCACACTCGCACACACGTTCAAGCCACCGGACAACCTCCACCTCCTTGCTCCAGCGATCTAGCGGAAGCAGCAACTCCTTCCAGACGAAATGCCACCGGGAACATGTGTCTCGCTAATCCGAGACCATGGGGGAATAATTCTAGAGGGGGAGAGAGATCCTTCACAATGAGGTGTAAGGATGAAGGAGGGAATGGGTGGCCTTTTATAGGAGGAGGGGGTGCCCCCTCTCTCCATGGCCGGCGCATGGGGGGTGACCCCTCACCTCCCCCATTCATGTGGTGGTAACCCCTCCACATTAAAATGCCTCTTCAGATTCCCTTTTAAAAATCTCCACTTTAAATGCATTAAAATTCTCCAAGTTTAATGCTCTCTCATTTAATAAAACTCTTTTTATTAAATTTATTCAGAATTTTGTTGATTACTTTAATTAACAAACATTCACATATAGCCCCTTGCAATATTTCAATATCACATGCAGAACCACTTTCTGCAATTTCACCCGAAACAATTTCTGGTTTCTATTGAAACAATTCCCGCGCTTTGCAATTCTTTCGTCTGAAACATATGTGCTCCAAAATGGTGTCCGATAACTCTTAAGTGTGCCACCCTACAGTTCGCGAATAATGCAGACATGATCGAGACCCTTCTCCGATCAATAATTAGCAGCGGGACCTGGACATCCGTACTGACTCCTACACATTCAACGATGACTTCTGTGATCGTGAGAACCTTTAACGCTTGTAACTAAATCCCTTTGTCTCTCGATATATTACATGTCCGAGATTCGATCATCGGTATCTCCATACCTAGTTTGATCTCGTTACCGACATGCACTCTTTTCTTGTTCCCGTGATATAACATTCTAGTGATCACATCACTTGCTTGCAAACTATCTCAATGTGATATCAACGAGAGGGCCCAGAGTATATCTATCCGTCATCGAGATTGACAAATTCCACTCTTGATCCATGAGCCTCAACATAATACCTTCGTAGTACTGAACCCATCTTTATAGTCACCCTGTTACGGTGTGACGTTTGATGTTATCAAGATACTCTTCCGGTGTTAGCAATTAACATGATCTCATGGTCTAAGGATAAATATTACTTCGTATGATGTTATAGCAATATAAACATAATGACTTGATCGTAATGCTATACTTCGGATGAATGTTCATCACATCATTTCACAATAGTGATAAATCTAACACCCATGGAGTTCTAGTGTTGATCATGTTTTGCCCTAGGGAGAACTTTAGTCAACGGATCTGCTACATTTAGGTCCGTGTGTACTTTACAAATATGTATATCTCTATCCTTGACATGCTCGCGGATGGAGTGAAACCGGCGCTTAATATGCTTGGAATTCTTGTGAGACCTCGGTTCCTTTGCGTTGGCTATGGCTCCATTGTTGTCACAATAGATCACCATTGGGTCCAACACACTGGGAACCACACCTAGTTCCGTAATGAACTCTTTCATCCAAACCGCTTCCTGTGCCACTTGTGAAGCAGCAACATATTCCGCCTCCGTCGTTGATCTAGCCACCACAGGTTGTTTGGAACTCCTCCAACTAACTGCTGCTCCGTTCAAGAGAAATACGTATCCGGATTGAGACTTAGAGTCATCCGGATCGGTGTCAAAGCTAGCATCGACATAACACTTAGCGACTCGCTCTTCTTCACCTCCGTATATAAGAAACATATCCCTAGTTCTTCTCAAGTACTTGAGGATGTTCTTTACCGCTATCCAGTGTTCCGAACCTGGATCAGATTGGTACCTACTAGTCAAACTAATAGCATGTGCCACATCCGGTCTTGTACATAGCATGGCATACATAATACATCCTATGGCCGACGCATAGGGGATCTTATCCATCATCTCTCTGTCTTCCGCCGTAGCCGGACTTTGAGTCTTACTCAATGTCTTGCCTTGCAACATAGGTAAGAACCCATTCTTACTTTCGTCCATATTAAACTTATTTAATATCTTATCAAGGTATGGACTCTGCGATAGCCCAATTAGGCGCCTTGATCTATCTCTATAGATTTTAATGCCTAATATATATGACGCTTCACCAAGGTCTTTCATCGAAAATTTGTTGTTTAGATAACTTTTAACACTGTTTAAAAGATCTATATCATTTCCAATCAATAATATGTCATCCACATATAATATCAGAAATGCCACATTGCTCCCACTCACTTTCTTGTAAATACAAGCCTCTCCATAAGTTTGGACAAATCCAAACTCTTTGATCACCTCATCAAAGCGGAAATTCCAACTTCGGGATGCTTGCTTCAGTCCATAGATGGATCGCTGAAGTTTGCATACCTTATTAGCATCCTTAGGATCGACAAAACCCTTAGGTTGTATCATATACAACTCTTCTTCAATATTACCATTGAGGAACGCAGTTTTGACATCCATCTGCCATATTTCAGAATCGAAATATGCAGCAATTGCTAACATAATCCTAACCGACTTAAGCATCGCTACGGGAGAGCATGTCTCATCGTAGTCAACTCCTTGAATTTGTCGAAACCCCTTTGCGACAAGTTGAGCCTTATAGATGGTCACATTACCATCAGCATCAGTTTTTCTTTTGAAAATCCATTTATTCTCAACGGCCTTTTGATCGTGAGGTAAGTCCACCAAGTTCCAAACTTGGTTCTCGTACATGGATTCCATCTCGGATTTCATGGCTTCTAGCCATTTGTTGGAATCTGGGCTCATCATCGCTTCTTCATACGTCGTAGGGTCATCCATTTCATCAACCATGAAATTCACAACAGGATTGCCGTACAGTTTAGGAGCTACACGTGTCCTGCTTGACCTGCGAGGTTCGGTAGTGTCCTCTTTCGGAGTTTCATGATCATTATCAGTAGCTCTCTCTTCATCAAGTGAAGTCAACTCCAAAACAACTTCCGGTGCTGCGCCACTCGCCATTCCATGAAGAGAAGGTTCAATAACCTCTTCGAGTTCTACCTTCCGACTACTCACACCTTTCGCGAGAAACTCCTTCTCAAGAAAGGATCCATTCTTGGCAACAAAAACCTTGCCCTCGGATCTGTGATAGAAGGTATACCCAATCGTTTCCTTAGGGTATCCTATGAAGACGCATTTTTCTGCTTTGGGTTTGAGTTTATCTGGTTGAAGTTTCTTCACATAAACATCGCATCCCCAAACTTTAAGAAATGACAACTTAGGTTTGTTTCCAAACCATAATTCATACGATGTCATTTCAACAGATTTAGATGGTGCCCGATTTAAAGTGAATGCAGCTGTTTCCAGTGCATAACCCCAAAATGACAGTGGCAAGTCAGTCAGAGACAGCATAGATCGAACCATATCCAATAAGGTACGATTATGACGTTCCGACACACCATTACGCTGTGGTGTTCTGGCAGGCGTGAGTTGTGAAACTATTCCACACTCTTTCATGTGTGTGCTAAACTCGTAACTTAGATACTCTCCTCCACGGTCAGACCGTAGAAATTTGATCTTTCTATTACGATGATTTTCCACTTCATTCTGAAATTCCTTGAACTTTTCAAAAGTTTTAGACTTGTGTTTCATCAAATAGATATACCGATATCTACTCAAATCATCCGTGAAAGTAACAAAATAACGATATCCACCTTGCGCCGACACACTCATTAGTCCACACACATCAGTATGTATGATTTTCAATAGATATGTCGCCCGTTCCATTGAACCGGAAAACGGCGTTCTAGTCATCTTACCCATAAGGCATGGCTCACATGTATCAAATGATTCAAAATCAAGTGATTCCAAAAGTCCATCAGAATGGAGTTTCTTCATGCGTTTAACGCCAATATGACCTAGACGGCAGTGCCACATATATGCAGATATATCATTATCAAGTTTAATCCTTTTAGCATTAACATTATGAATGTGCGTAATATTACTATCGAGATCTATCAGAAATAAATCAATTCAACATAGGTGCATGACCATAAAAGATATCATTCTTATAAATCGAACAACCATTGTTTTCAGATTTAAATGAATGACCACTTTGCATCAAACACGATCCGGATACAATGTTCATGCTCAGTGCAGGCACCAAATAACAATTATTTAGGTTTATGACTAATCCCGACGGCAAATGGAGAGGTAGCGTCCCGACGGCGATCACATCAACTTTTGATCCATTTCCGACCCGCATCCTGACCTCATCCCTTGCTAGTTATCGCTTGTTCCATAGCCCCTGAACCGAGTTACATATATTAGCAACCGATCCCGTATCAAATACCCAGGTGCTACTGCGAATACTAGTCAAGTACACATCAATAACATGTATATCACATATACCTTTGTTTGCCTTGCCGGACTTCTTGTCCGCCAAATACTTGGGGCAGTTGCGCTTCCAATGGCCAGTCCCTTACCATAGTAGCACTCAGTGTCAGACTTAGGGCCAGCTCGGGGTTTCTTTTCAAGCGTGGCAACAGACTTGCCACCCTTCTTTCCCTTGTGCTGCCTTTCTTGTCTTTCTTGAAACCGGTGGTCCTATTGATCATCAACACTTGATGTTCTTTCCTAATCTCCACTTATGCGATCTTAAGCATTGGCAGAAGCTCAGGAAGAGACTTCTTCATGCCCTGCATATTATAGTTCATCACGAAGCTCTTGTAGCTAGGTGGCAGATATTGGAGAACACGATGTATGCCTAAGTCAATGGGAACCGTTATTCCCAAGGACACAAGCTTATCGGTGTACCCAGACATTTTGAGTACATCCTCACTAACGGAGTTGTTCTCCTCCATCATGCAGCTAAAGAACTTTTCAGTAGCATTATAACTCTCTACGACAGCATGGGTATCGAAAATCACTTTCAATTCTCCCATGGTATCAAAGGCATTGCCATTTTCAAAACGCTTTCGAATTTCTGGCTCTAGCCCATACAGTATGCCGCAATGAACTAAGTTGTGGTCCTCCTGACGAGTCACATAGACATTCTTTTCCTCGTCAGGGGCATCAGGAGCTGGTGGGGGGCCTAACGACGCATCTAGCACATATTGCTTTTGTGCAACAGTGAGGAGAATCCTCAAATTCATAGCCTAGTTGGTGAAGTTGCTACCATTTGCAGCAAGTTTCTCTTTCTCCATGAACACATTGAAATTAAAAGCAGGTGGTGCCATCTACACCAGAATTTGTAAAGTTTATTTAGACTAAGTTTATGATAGATTGAGTTCAACTAATCCAAATTACTAATGAACTCCCACTCAAAAACGACATCCCTCGTGTCCTTTTGGTGATTACATGAACCAAATCCACTACACCAAGTCCGATCATCACGTGAGTTGATGTAGCTTCAAAGGCGTTTCGAGGCCATGTATGTACATGCTAGGCTCGCCAAGTAAGAACCTTAGTATTTGCGTGTGTAAAACTGTCTTACACCTGTTCCTATGAAAGCGTAGATTCGAGTACACCCGATCATCACGTGATGTCTTGAAACACGATCCATAGAACGGTGCATACTTAAGGAAGAACACATTTTTATCTTGATATCTAAATGAGGGATCATCTTACAATGCTACCAAAAGCGCCAAACTAGCAGTATAAGATGCTAACATCTAATGTGTAAAGTGAGATGATATGGTCCATGCATTTGATCTCTATCACTTGCATCGTGGTATGATCTCTATCATTCCTTTGTGTGTAAGGCCAAGGTCTATGGAACTTACACGTTGAGTGTGTTGTAAGAGTATCTATCATACATCTACTTACAACAATACCATATCAATACACTAGCCCAGAAACGATCTAAACTAGATGCCTCTAATTTATCAATTGCAAGTTTTACGTGGCTTAGGGCTTTCGGAGATAGAACCGTTCTCACCTACGAACATGAACCACAACGAGGATAACTAAGTTATTAGCAACTCGTTGTAAATCAGATATTGACTATAGTAGGAGAGATAGACACCCGCCAGCCACTTATGCAAAACAAGTTGCATGTCAGTCGTGGAACCGGTCTCATGTACGATGACATGTAAGGTTGGTCCGGGCTGCTTCATCCCACTATGCCACCAATATCCAAAATACATAGAAGATGCAATAACATGATCATCATCGCCCACATATAAACATATGTGTTCTACCCGTGCAAAGCACCTACGCATAGATCTGGCTCTGATACCATTGTTGGGTCCGCAGCATAGAAAACAAAAAATTTCCTACGGTGTGAACTACACGCCAGAATCTATCTACTAGGTACAAAGCAACGGGTGGACATACATCCAACGAGAACTTACCCTCGAAGACAACGAGTTTTGTTAACGAGTAGGAACTCGTGGTTGATGTAGTCGTACACTTGCCGATCTCAAGATCGTGAGGAAGTCCGAGCACCGCAACTCAGCAGCGCATCCGCACTCGCACACATGTTCAAGCCACCGGACAACCTCCACCTCTTCGCTCCAGCGATCCAGCGGAAGCAGCAACTCCTTCCAGACAAAATGCCACCGGGAACATGTATCTCGCTAATCCGAGACCATGGGGGAATAATTCTAGAGGGGGAGAGAGATCCGTCACAAGGAGGTGTAAGGATGAAGGAGGGAATGGGTGGCCTTTTATAGGAGGAGGGGGGTGCCCCCTCTCTCCATGGCCGGCGCATGGGGGGTGACCCCTCACCTCCCCCATTCATGTGGTGGTAACCCCTCCACATTAAAATGCCTCTCCACATTCCCTTTTAAAGTCTCCACTTTAAATGCATTAAAATTCTCCAAGTTTAATGCTCTCTCATTTAATAAAAATCTTTTTATTAAATTTATTTGGAATTTTGTTAATTACTTTAATTAACAAACATTCACATATAGCCCCTTGCAATATTTCAATATCACATGCAGAACCACTTTCTGCAATTTCACCCGAAACAATTTCCGGTTTCTATTCAAACAATTCCTGCGCTTTGCAATTCTTTCGTCTGAAACATATGTGCTCCAAAATGGTGTCCAGTAACTCTTAAGTGTGCCACCCTACGGTTCGTGAATAATGCAGACATGATCGAGACCCTTCTCCGATCAATAATTAGCAGCGGGACCTGGAGATTCGTACTGACTCCTACACATTCAATGATGACTTTTGTGATCGTGAGAACCTTTAACGCTTGTAACTAAATCCCTTTGTCTCTCAATATATTACATGTCCGAGATTCGATCATCGGTATCTCCATACCTAGTTTGATATCGTTACCGACATGCACTCTTTTCTCGTTCCTGTGATATAACATTCTAGTGATCACATCACTTGCTTGCAAGTTATCTCTATGTGATATCACCGAGAGGGCCCAGGTATATCTATCCGTCATCGGGATTGACAAATTCCACTCTTGATCCATGAGCCTCAACATAACACCTTCGTAGTACTGAACCCATCTTTATAGTCACCCTGTTACGGTGTGATGTTTGATGTTATCAAGATACTCTTCCTGTGTTACCAATTAACATGATCTCATGGTCTAAGGATAAAGATTACTTCGTATGATGTTATAGAAATATAAACATAATGACTTGATCGTAATGCTATACTTCGGATGAATGTTCATCACATCATTCCACCAATGGTGTGACCTTGTTATTAACAACATCCAATGTCCATGATCAGGAAACCTTGATCATCTTGTTAATCAACAAGCTAGTCTATAAGAGAGGCATAACTAGGAACCCTTTTTGTTTATTAAACACACATGTATTGATGTTTCCGATCAATACAATTCTAGCATGTAAAATAAACATCTATCATATATAAGGAATACATAATAACAACTTTATTATTGCCTTTCAGGGCATATTTCCTTCACGGCCTCCATCGACCTTGCCCTTTCGCCTATAAGAAGCCTCCGATGCAGGAACCCTAAATAATCGAGCCTCCAGCCATGAAAACCTCCACACCGCCGCTGCCACCGAAGGGGAGATTCAGGGGACAGAAAGTCTCTGTTCTGGCACCCTGCCGGGACAAGGAAGTGCCCCCGGAGCCATCTCCATCGATCTCCACCACCATCTCCATCGTCGTTGCTGATTCCCATGATTATGAGGGAGTAGTTCTTCCTCGAGGCTAAGGGTTCTACCGGTAGCTATGTGTTCATCTCTCTCTATGCATGATCATATTGTGATCATGAGCTTTGTAATCAAGTAGATCTACCTTGCTACTCAAGTGCTTTAATTGATCTCTGCTCTCCCCATGTGTGTGAACGTGACAGCGTGCACACCATGGTGGCACTTAGGCTAGAGATTACAAATACTTGTTATGATTTATATTTGGAGTTGGATGTTTCTATGAAATCGTGGTGTTTGTTGGAACCATCTAGTGCTCAAGGTGACAGTGTGGGTTATCTAGATGGGGAAGCGAACTTTGAGGTGTGTTGTTATAGCCCTACCATGGATTAGAGTGTCCAACCGGAGAATACTTCAAAGTAGTATCATAAAGAGAATATATTTATATGAGAGTGTTCACTAGTGAAAGTATGAGCCCTAGGCCTTGTTTCTAAGCATTGAAACACCGTTTGCAACTAGATCTGTTACATGTTTGCTTGCTTCCATCTTTATTTCATATTGCCTTTAGTCTCTTCCCACCCATCAACCACACGCCATCAAAGCTATTTTCTGGCACTGTTACCACTTATAATTATCCATACCACTTGTATTTCACTATCTCTTCGCCGAACTATTGCACCTATACACCTAACAAGTGTATTGGGTGTGTTGGGGACACAAGAGACTTGTTGTATCTTGATTGCAGGGTTGCTTGAGAGGGATACCTTTGACCACTTCCTCCCTAGGTTTGATAAACCTTGGGTGATCCACTTAAGGGAAAACTTGCTGCTGTTCTACAAACCTCTGCACTTGGAGGCCCAACAACTATCTACAAGAATAGAAGTGCGTAGACATCAAGCTCCTCTAACTAATTGATGCTCCGTTCATGAGAAATACATATCCGGATTGAGACTTAGAGTCATCTGGATCAGTGTCAAAGCTAGCGTCGACATAACAATTAGCGACCAACTCTTCTTCACCTCCATATACAAGAAGCATTTCCTTAGTTCTTCTCAAGTACTTAAGGATATTCTTGACCGCTATCCAGTGTTCCAAACCTGGATCAGATTGGTACCTACTAGTCAAACTAATAGCATGTGCCACTTCCGGTCTTGTACATAGCATGACGTACATTATAGAGCCTATGGCTTAAGCATAGGGGATCTTATCCATTATATCTCTTTCTTCTACCGTAGCCGGTCTTTGAGTCTTACTCAATGTCTTGCCTTGCAACATAGGTAAGAACCCCTTCTTACTTTCCTCCATTTTAAACTTCTTTAAAATCTTATTGATATGTTGCAAATGTATCTATAATTTTTGATGTTCCATGCTTGTTTTATATCTACTTTCTTATGTTTTGTCCACACTTTGGAGTATTTTTACACATTTTCTGGAACTAACCTATTATCAAGATGCCACAGTGCCAGTTGCCTGTTTTCTGCTGTTTTTGGTTCTAGAAAAGCTAGAAAATGAATATACTCGGAATTGGAGGGGACAAAAGCCAAAGTCAATATTTCACCGAGGGGAACACGGAGCCAGAAGACAAGACGGAGAAGGGCCTCGAGAGGGCCACACCCCTAGCTGCGTGGCCAGGCCTGGCCCGCGCCTGGGGGTGCAGCCGCCTCGGGCACCCCCTCGACCTCCCCCTTCGCCTATATATTCCCTTCGATACAGAAACCCTAAGTACCCGATCAAATTTCCATGAAAGAGTCTGTAGCCGCCGTCATCTCCATCCCTAGATCGGGAGGGATCTGAAGCTCTTCCCGGCACCCTATCGGAAGGGAGAATTCACCCTGGAGGCCTTCTTCATCACCATGACTGCCTCCGGTGTGATCCGTGAGTAGTTCATCCTTGGACTACGGGTCCATGTAGTAGCTAGATGGTTGGTTCTTCTCCTTTGTGCTATCATGTTTAGATCTTGTGAGCTCCGTTCATGATCAAGATCATCTATTTGTAATCCTACATGTTGTGTTTGCGGGGATCCGATGGATATTGAGATGTTATTTCAGATTGATTATTGATTCTATCATGTCTTTGTTATTTGTAATCTTGCATGATTTTCGTTGTTAGTAGCTAACTTGGCCAAGTGCTGGCGCGTGGTTGACGTGGGAGCTTCTTCTTCTTCACTCCCCGGCAACGACGCTAGTAAGTTAGCTTGATGGCCCAAAATATCGAGCTCGTTGGGGAACCCCAAGAGGAGGGTATGATGAGCACAACAAGAAGTTTTCCCTCAGTTATAAAACCAAGGTTATCGAACCAGTAGGACCAAGGAAACACCTCCAAGGTGTTGTTTCCAACTTGGAATCCTGCACAACACAATCACAGAACTTTGTCCCCAACTTATAGTGAGGTTGTCAATCTCACCGGTTTTGCTGAAAACAAAGGATTAAACGTATTGTGTGGAAAAAAGTAATAGCTTGCAGAAAGTAAATAGAAAACAGTAAACAATTGTAGATTGATGGTAAAATAAAGGACCGGGGTCCATAGTTCAGTAGTGGCGATTTGCCTTAAGATAGATGACATGTTGGGTGAACAAATTATAGCGGGGTAATTGACAAACATTGAGAGAGCATACATGCATATACTAATCATCTTGACTCCTTTGAGATTCGATTGGGCATTACAACATTATACATAAACCATAATCCAACTGCATCTATGGCTAATAATCCACCTGCAGGTTATCATCCGAACCCCTTCTAGTATTAAGTTGCAAGCAACAAATAATTGCATTAAGCATTGCATCTAAAGTAAACAATACAATTGTTCTATGAACAAAGGATTGTTGTTTTCTCCCAAGTAGCAACATCACATCTAGTACCTTAGAGATTTCTGTCACTTCCCCAGATTACTAGAGGCATGAACCCACTATCGAGCATAAATACTCCCTCTTGGAGTTGCTAGCATCTACCCGGCCAAGATAGCTACTAACAACGGAGAGCATGCAAGATCACAAATAACAAAGAATTGATAGAATCAATAATCAATCTGAAATAGCATCTCAATATCCATCGGATCCCCGAAAACACAACATGTAGGATTACAAATAGATGATCTTGATCATGAACGGAGCTCACAAGATCTAAACATGATAGCACAAAGGAGAAGAACCAACCATCTAGCTACTACATGGACCCGTAGTCCAAGGATGAACTACTCACGCATCACACTAGAGGCTTGCATGGTGATGAAGAAGGCCTCCAGGGTGAATTCTCCCCTCCGGCAGGGTGCCGGGAAGATCTTCATATCCCTCCCGATCTAGGGATGGAGATGACGACGGCTACAGACTCTTTCGTGGAATTTTGATCGGGTACTTAGGTTTCTGTATCGGAGGCAATATATAGGTGAAAGGGGAGGCCGAAGGGGTGCCCTAGGCGGCCACACCACCCCCTGGCGCGGGCCAGGCTTGGTCGCGTGGCCAGGTGGTGTGGCCGGCCTATGGACCCTCTCCATCTTGTCTTTTGGCTCCGTGTCCCCCTCGGGGAAATATTGCCTTTGGCTTTTGTCCCGTCCAATTCCGATAATAGTCATTTTCTGACTTTCATGGAACCAAAAACAGCAGAAAACAGGTAGCTGGCAGTGTAGCATCTTCTTAATAGGTTAGTCCAAGAAAGTGTATAAAAATACTCCAAAGTTGGGACAAAACATAAGAAAGTAGATATAAACCAAGCATGGAAGATCAAAAATTATAGATACGTTAGCAACGTATCAACATCCCCAAGATTAACTCCTGCTCATCCTCGAGTAGGTAAGTGACAAAAAGAAAGAATAATTTTTGAGGTGACATGCACCATCATAGACTTGATCAAAGTATTTGTAAAACATTGACAGCTAGGATCATAGTACTTTAACATAGCATAAAAGATATAGTTCTAACAATAAGACATAGCAACTATGTTGTAACATGAAAAGGCACAAACAAAAGATTCATGAATAACAATGCTTTGAAAGAAGTTTGTTTGTCTCACATAAAGAAAGCATAATGAGAATGGTATTCAGCTTGTCCCTCATAGTGTACCAAAACATGGTTGCATAGGACACCTTCAAAGTTCATAAGGGTGACTAGATACAAATAGTTTAAGAACAAGCGATATCAAAGGTTTGCATCAATCAACAAGTTTTGGGACAATGCACATTAAACTAAGAATGGCCACTATGCTCTCTCAATAGGTGCATAAAGATAGAAGATGGAGACTCAACATAAAAGTAAAAGAAAGGCATTCATAGAAGGAAGCACGGATTCAAGTCTCATAAAGAGCTTCCAAAAATTATGGTACTTAATAGCTTTCAGCTCTCATTGCCCCTATCATAAGCATCTTTAGGTGATTAAGGTTAAAGTGACACAACTAATAGGATATGCTTGACAAGTTATAAGTTGAAATCTCATGCCCCTTGCTTACGGGTACCGAACCTCATGCTACTCAACTTCAGTCACAAGTAAGCTCTTGTCATTGTAAGTACATATGTATCATAGAGAACTGCCAACGGGGTACCCCTTTCCCCATGACACATGAGCTATCCCATATCAAAATAACAAGGCAAGCAGACAATAAGCATCTCATCGATCTTTTTATTTGCTATTTGCATAGGTTTTTATTGAGGATGCTTCATAGAGTGCTCATTATGGTTATGCTGCAAGTTTCCACCATGATTAGGCATGACTTAGGCTAGTGGCCCAGGTGTTTATCTAACACACATACAAACTCCATGATCTTACAAGTTCCACTTTATTTCACACCGTCGGGATCCATAAGCAAAAGAATCATGATATCAACGGAATAATAAGTGCAATGTTGAAAGCGTTCCCCATGATACATGGTTCTGCTAACTTCAACTTATAAAGCCCAAGCATATACGCAACAAATATGGACACAATGGTTCAAGTTTATTAAGTGCGAGAAAAGTAAAGTGTGCCATCAAATTCGTGAGAGCTTTAATCACTAGTTTTCACATAACAAGTTTAATTCGAAAGGTAGATAAAACATGAATATACTTGGAATAGCAAATGCTAATAGGTAGGTATGGTGGACTCTTTGGAATAATTTGGTTTTATTTGGAGTTGGATGCATGAGTGGAACTCATACTTGGTTATGGAGGCTAGCAAAAGACTGGGAGCGACCAACTAAGAGAGCAATAATGGCCATAATCATGCAAAGCGACAAAACATCATTAATTAAAGCATAAAATGATATTACAAGTCAAAAACTAAAGGATCATCATGGCTATGGTGACTTGGATAGTCATAACATGGTGTGAGCATGCGCCAAATCAACCCAAATAAAGCATCAAAGGAGAATACCACAATACTATGCTTTAATATGCTAAAACAACACATGATTCTTTCAAGGCACATTAAGCAATCTCAATTGTTTATAACATGTCATGCCACAGCAAATATCACTAAGCATAAAGCCAAAAAAATATCAAGCATGACATGACAAAGCATAGGCCACATTCGAAAACAAGCTCCTTTTACCGCTTAAGCATGAGCTTTTCCTAGTCTTTTCCAATCCAAACCAAACTTATTTGAAAACTAATGTATGAATGAGGGGGTCCAACCAATTTATTCAAGCAAACCAAGCAAACTAACAAACGAAGCGAATGAATACCAAAAATTAAAACAAAAACGAAGACGCTCCAAGAACAACACGACTATGCATGAAACAATAAAAATGAAGTGTTTGGAAGAAACCTGAGATTTTTATTGATGAAGAAGGGGATGCCTTGGGTATCCCCAAGCTTTGACGCTTGTACTTCTTGGATATTTCTTGGGGTGACATGCTCGGCATCCCCAAGCTTGAGCTTTAGTCCATTCTTCGTCTCATTACATCATTCTTTCCATACACCTGAAATTTTTCCTTCATACACAACTTCACACAATCTTTATTAGCAACATTAGTGCACTCAAGATAATAAGTCTTTGGGTTCAGTTCCAACACCAATAAAACTTCCATTAAAACACAAGCTACTGTAGCACTTCCCTCAAAAAATTCAATTCCCCAAAAAGGAATCAACAAGAAGCAAATGCAAATAATGGTAGAAATCTGTCAAAATAGACCAGCAGGTAAAAACCAATTTTTTCGAAGACCTTCTGTTGCTCATATCGAAAAGTGTTGAACTAACGAAAGTTAGATAACAACCTAGGGCAGAAGCAAAAAAAGTCACAACTCAAACCGACGTGCAGAGATTTTACACAATTTTTTATAGCGAAGCACAAAAATTTGTTTCGGGACAACAACTTTCCCAAGCATTACTTCTCTCTCATTAGAGGTTACTCTTGGAACAAAATGCAAATAAAAAGGATAAGGAGCGGTTATTACAGAGGTAATAACTTCCAAGACTCATCTAAAACTTTTGGGTTATCTCCCAATAAGTACTTTTCTTTAACGCCTTTAAGTTAGGCATGCTAATTTCGATAATGCTCACATAAGAAATATGAATTGAAGTAAAAGAGAGCATCAAGAAGAAAATTCAAAAAACATTTAAGTCTAACCCACTTCCTATTCATAGGAATCTTATACACAAATAAATTCACAAAGAACAAAGTGACAGGCATAGGAAGATAAAACGAGAGTAACTTCAAAACTTTCAGCACATAGAGAGGTGTTTCGGTACCATGAAAAATTTTACAACCATATTTTCCTCTCTCATAATAATTTTCAGTAGCCTCATGAATAAACTCAACAATATAACTATCACATAAAGTATGCTTTTCATGATCTACAAACACATAATTTTTATCAAGCTCAAAAATAGTGGGATTAAAACCTTCATGCCCACTTTTAACAATTTTATTAACAAGATGACTATATCGTTTTCAAGGTGATTTAGATCTTTGTATTGTATATCTGTAATCTTGACTCATGGAGTCGATATTGTATATATATCTGTTCTTTGGGTCCCATCGAGGACTGTTGTGTAATGGTGTTACTTCGTTTTCCACCCGCACGAAAGTGCCTGGTGGGCGTCCTTGAATCGTTTCTATACGGGTTTGGCGGAAAGGGCTAAAACTTGCATAGGGACGATTCGAGGGTGTTACATATGACTAATAATCCACCTTCCGGTTATCATACGAACCCCCTCCAGTATTAAGTTGCAAGCAACAGATTATTGCTTTACGAACTGCGTGTAAAGTAAACAATACAATTGTTCTATGAACAAAGGATCGTTGTTTTCTCCCTAGTAGCAACAGCACATCTAGTACCTTAGAGATTTCTGTCACTTCCCCAGATTACCAGAGGCATGAACCCACTATCGAGCATAAATACTAACTCTTGGAGTTGCTAGCATCTACTTGGCCAAAATAGCTACTAACAACGGAAAGCATGCAAGATCTCAAATAACAAAGACATGATAGAATAAATAATCAATCTGAAATAGCATCTCATTATCCATCGAATCCCCGCAAACACAACATGTAGGAATTACAAATAGATGATCTTGATCATGAACGGAGCTCACAAGATCTAAACATGAAAGCACAAAGGAGGAGAAACCAGCCATCTAGCTACTACATGGATCCGTAGTCCAAGGATGAACTACTCACGCATCACACCGGAGGCTTGCATGGTGATGAAGAAGGCCTCCAGGGTGAATTCCCCTCTCTGGCACGGTGCCGGGAAGAGCTTCAGATCCCCCCGATCTAGGGACAAAGACGACAGCGGCTACAAACTCTTTCGTGGATTTTTGATCTTGTACTTAGGGTTTTTGTTCCGAGGGCAACTTATAGGCGGAAGGAGAGGCCGAGGGGATGCTGGGGGCGGCCAGACCACCCCCTGGCGCGGGCCAGGCCTGGCCGCGCGGCCAGGTGGTGTGGCCGGCCCCCAGCCCTTCTCCGTCTCGCATTCTGGCACTTGATCCCTTCCGGAAAAATAGGCACTTTGGCTTTTGTCCCATCCAATTCTGAGAATATTCATTTTCTAACTTTTCTGGAACCAAAAACAACAGAAAACAGGTAGCTGGCACTGTGGCTCTTGTTAATAGGTTAGTCCAAGAAATCATAATAAAAGTACTCCAAAGTTGGAACAAAACACAAGAAAGTGGATAAAACCAAGCATGGAACATCAAAAATTATAGATATGGACACAATGGCCAAGATAGCTACTAACAACGGAGAGCATGCAAGATCACAAATAACAAAGACATGATAGAATCAATAATCAATCTGAAATAGCATCTCAATATCCATCGGATCCCCGCAAACACAACATGTAGGATTACAAATAGATGATCTTGATCATGAACGGAGCTCACAAGATCTAAACATGATAGCACAAAAGAGAAGAACCAACCATCTACCTACTACATGGACCCATAGTCCAAAGATGAACTACTCACGCATCACACCAGAGGCTTGCATGGTGATGAAGAAGGCCTCCAGGGCGGATTCTCCCCTCCGGCAGGGTGCCGGGAAGAGCTTCAGATCCCTCCCGATCTAGCGATGGAGATGACGGCGGCTACAGACTCTTTCGTGGAATTTTGATCGGGTACTTAGGGTTTCTGCATCAGAGGCAATATATAGGCGAAAGGGGAGGCCGAGGGGGTGCCCTAGGCGGCTACACCACCCCCTGGCGAGGACCAGGCCTAGTCACGTGGCCAGGTGGTGTGGCCGGCCTCTGGTCCCTCTCCATCTCGTCTTCTGGCTCTATGTCCCCCTCTGTGAAATATTGACTTTGGCTTTTGTCCCGTCTAATTCTGAGAATATTCATTTTCTGACTTTCCCGGAACCAAAAACAGCAGAAAATAGGCAGCTGGCACTATACCATCTTGTTAATAGGTTAGTCCAAGAAATTGTATAAAAATATTCCAAAGTTTGGACAATACATAAGAAAGTAGATATAAACCAAGCATGGAACATCAAAAATTATAGATACGTTAGCAACGTATCACCAAGTAGATGCTAGCAACTCCAAGAGGGAGTATTTATGCTCGATAGCGGGTTCATGCCTCTAGGAATCTGGGGAAGTCACAGAAATCTCTAAGGTACTAGATGTGTTGTTGCTACTAGGGAGAACACAACAATCATTTGTTCATAGAACAATCTTATTGTTTACTTTAGACACTTTTCTTAATGCAATTATCTGTTGCTTGCAACTTAATACTGGAGGGGATTCGGATGATAACCTGAAGGTGGATTATTAGTCATAGATGCAGTTGGATTATGGTCTATGTATAATGTTGTAATGCCCAATCAAATCTCATAGGAGTCAAGATGATTAATATATGCATGTATGCTTTCTCGATGTTTGATACATTGCAAATGTATCTATAATTTTTGATGTTCCATGCTTGGTTTTATCTACTTTCTTATGTTTTGTCCACACTTTGGAGTACTTTTCATATGATTTATTGGACTAACCTATTAACAAGATGCCACAGTGCCAGTTGCCTGTTTTCTGCTGTTTTTAGTTCCAGGAAAGTCAGAAAATGAATATTCTTGGAATTTCCGACAAAAGCCAAAGTTCCTATTTCACCGGAAGACTCACGGAGCCAGAATACGAGACGGAGGAGGGCCAGGGCCTGGCCACACCCCCCTTGGCGTGGGCAACCCTAGGCCGCGCCAGGGCATGGTGTGGGCCCCCTGGCCGGACATCGACCTTGCCTCCTTCGCCTATATATTCCTCCCGAGGAAAAAACCCTAAATAATCCAGCCTCTAGCCACGAAAAGTTCCGCAGTGCCGCCGCCACCGAAGGGGAGATTCGGGGGATAGAAAGTCTCTGTTCCGGCATCCTGCTGAGACGGGGAAGTGCCCTCAGATCCATCTATCGATTTCCACCACCATCTCCATCACCTTTGCTGATTCCCATATCGAGGAGAGAGTTTCGCTCTCGAGGCTAAGGGTTCTACCGGTAGCTATGTGTTCATCTCTCTCTCTATGCATGATCTTATTGAGATCATGATCTTGTAATCTATAGATCTACCTTGCTACTCAAGTGCTTTAATAGATATCTGCTCTCCCCATGTGTGTGAAAGTGACAGCGTGCACACCATGGTGGCACTTAGGCTAGAGATTACAAATACTTGTTATAAGTTATATTTGGAGTTGGATGTCTTTATGAAATTATGGTGTTTGTTGGAACCATCTAGTACTCAAGGTGACAATGTGGGGTTATCTAGATGGGAAAGGCTTACTTTGAGGTGTGCTGTTATAGCCCTACCATCGATTGGAGTGTCCAACCAGAGAGTAGTTCAGCGTAGTATCATAAAGAAGAATATATTTATATGAGAGTGTTCACTAGTGAAAGTATGATCCCTAGGCCTTGTTTGTTAGCATTGAAACACCATTTGCAATTAGATCTATTACATGTTTGCTTGCTTTCATCTTTATTTTAGTTTGCCTTTAGTCTTTTCCACGCCGTCAAGCTATCTTCTATCACTGTTACCACTTATAATTATCTATACCACTTGTATTTCACTATCTCTTCGCCGAACTAGTGCACCTATACACCTGACAAGTGTATTGGGTGTGTTGGGGACACAAGAGACTTCTTGTATCTTGATTGCAGGATTGCTTGACAGGGAATACCTTTGACCACTTCCTCCCTGAGTTCGATAAACCTTGGGTGATCCACTTAAGGGAAAACTTGCTGATGTTCTACAAACCTCTGCACTTGGAGGTCCAACAACTGTCTGCAAGAATAGAAGTGCGTAGACATCAAGCTATTTTTCTGGCGCCGTTGCCGGGGAGGTAAGGTAAAAGGTATTCACACCGGAGGATTAAAGAAGAAGAACCTCCCACGGCAAACGCCTATTTTCTGGCGCCGTTGCCGGGGAGGTAAGGTAAAAGGTACTCACATCCTTCGGTGTGAGTGCTCAAAGTTATTTTCTTTAGATTCTGCAATTTTGTCTTTTCGTTTCTTGTTTTCACTAGTTAGGCTTAATGGAAAACAACAACAAAATTTAGAGAGCTTTATAGTATTTATCTTGAGTTAGGACATGAGGTGTTTGAACAGAAAATTAAAAAACCTATAGAAATTTATTTGCATGCTAATAGCAATGTTATTAGTATGAATTCTTTGAACACCATTATTGCTAATGCTATGGAAAAGTCTAAGCTTGGGGAAGCTGGTTTTGATGAGCATGATTTTTTTAGTCCCCCAAGCACGGAGGAGAAAATTTACTTTGATGATACTATGCCTCCAATATATGATGATTACAATGATGAATATGATATTTCCCGTCCACCTACTATTGAGGAGAAAATTAATTATGATTACAATAGGCCTCCTATATTTGATGATTATGGTGATGAGAATAATAATGATAGCTATTTTGTTGAATTTGCTCCCACCACAATTAATAAGAATGACTATGCTTATGTGGAGAGTAATAATTAGTATATGCATGTGGCTCATGATAAGAATGTTTTATGTGATAGTTATATTGTTAATTTTATTCATGATGCTACTAAAAGTTATTATGAGAGAGGGAAACATGGTTTTATGTATCTCAACAATATTAAGTTTACCCTCTTTATGTTGAAATTTTTGAAGTTGCACTTGTTTTGCTTTCCTATGCTTGTTGCTTTGTGATTTCATGACTTGTTTCTTTACAAGATTATTTTTCATAGAAAGTGGGTTAGACTTAAATTTGTTCTGTATTTGCTTCTTGATCCTCTCTTTTACTTCAATTCATATTTTTTAAGTTATTACTTCAGTAATAACCGCTCCTTATCCTTTTTAGTTGCTTTTTGTGCCAAGAGTAACCTCTAACAAGAGAGAAGTAATGCTTGGAAAAGTTGTTGTCCCGAAACAGATTTTTGTGCTTCACCGTAAAACTTCGTGTAAAATCTCGGTACATCCTTTTGAGGCGTGAATTTTTGTGCTTCTACCCCAGGTTGTTATCTAACTTTTGTGAATTTAATACTTTTTGATTTGAGTAACAGAAGGTCTTCGAAAAAAATCGTCTTTACCTGCTGGTCTGTTTTGATAGATTTCTTCCATTATTTGCATTTGTTCTTGTTGGTTCCTTTTTGAGTTCTTTTGGGGAATTGAGTTTTTTTAGGGAAGTGCTACAGTAGCTAGTGCTTTAATGGAAGTTTTATTGGTGTTGTAACTGAAACAAAAGACCTATTATCTTGAGTGCACTAATGTCGCTAATAAAGATTGTGTGAAGTTTTGTATGAAGGAAACATTTCAAGTGTATGGAGGGAATGAGTAATGAGATGAAGGATGGACTAAAGCTCAAGCTTGGGGATGCCACGCGTGTCACCCCAAGAAATATCCAAGAAGTACAAGCGTCAAAGCTTGGGGATGCCCAAGACATCCCCTTCTTCATCAATAAAAATCTCAGGTTTCTTCCAAACACTTCATTTTTATTGTTTCATGCACAGTTGTGTTGTTCTTGGAGCGTCTTCTTTTTCGTTTTCGTTTTATTTTTTTGTTTGCTTAGTTTTCTGAATAAATTGGCTGGACCCCCTCTTTCATACATTGGTTTTCAAATAGTTTGGTTTGGTTTGGAAAAGAGTAGGAAAGGCTCATGCGTAAGTGGTAAAGAGAGATTGTTTTTGACTATGGCCTATGCTTTGTCATGCCATGCTTGATATTGTTTTGGCTTTATGCTTAGTATTCTTTGCTATAGAACGACTTGTTATAAACAATTGAGATTGCTTAACGTGCCTTGGATGAATCATGCATTGTTTTAGCATATTAAAGCAGAGTATAGTGGTATTCTCCTTTGATGCTTTATTTGGGTTGACTTGGCGCATGCTCACACCATGTTATGACTATCTCAAGTCACCATAAGCCTTTATGACCCTTTAGTTTTCAACTTGTAGTATCACGTTATGCTTTGATCAATGATGTTTTGTCGCTCTGCATTATTATGGCCATTATTGCTCTCTTAGTTTGTCGCTCCCAGTCTTTTGCTAGCCTCCACAACCAAGTATGAGTTCCACTCATGCATCCAACTCCGAAAACCAAGTTATTCCAAAGAGTCCACCATACCTACCTATTATCTTATGCTATTCCAAGTATATTCATATTTTTATCTACCTTCCGAATTAAACTTGTTATGAGAAAACTAGTGATTAAAGCTCTCACGAACTTGATGGCACACTTTACTTTTCTTTCCCTAAATAAACTTGAACCATTGTGTCGTCTATGTTTTATATGCTTGCACTTATTTGTTGGGAATTAGCAGAACCATGTTGTCATGGGGAACGCTTTCAACATTGCACTGATACTTTGTACCTAGTTGATATCATGCTCTTTTGTATATGGATGTCGTCGGTGTGAAATGAAAGGGGAGCTTGTAAGTCCATGGAGTTATGTATATGTGTTAGAGAAACGCCTGGGCTGCTGGTCTAATCCATGCTGACATGGTGGAAACTTGCAGCGTAACCATAATGAGCTGTCTATGAAGCATTCTTCTTATAAAAAAGAGAGTCCTATATTGAGAAAAAAAAGAGAAAAAGAAAAAAAGAGAGATTATGAAAAGAGTAAAGAGAGAAAAAAGCACCATGTTCCCATGGTAAATAAGAAGATTGTTGAGATGTTCGTTGTCTGCTTGCCTTGTCATTTTGATATGAGGATTCTTCCGTATCATCGGGCAAGGGGTACCCCGTTGGCGGTTCTTTATGATACACATGTACTTACGATGACAAGAACTTACCGGTGACTAAACTTGAGTAGCATGAGGAGCGGCCCTCGTATTCAAGGGACATGAGATTTCCAACTTATACTTCATCAAGCATATACACCATAGTTTGTTCACTTTAACCTTAATCACTTCAAGATGCTTATGATAGGGGCAATGAGAGCTGAAAGCTATAAGTACCATAATTTTTGGAAGCTCTTTATGAGACTTGAATCCCTACTTCCTTCTATGAAGGCCTTTCTTCCACCATTATATTGAGTCTCCATCTTCTACCTTTATGCACCTACTTTGAGAGCATAGTGGCCATTCTTAGTTCTACGTGCATTGTCCCAAGACTAGTTGATTGATGCATAACTTTTTTTGCGGGGGATTGATGCATAACTTGATATTGCTTGTTTTAAACTACTTGTATCTAGTCACTCTTATGAACTTTGAAGGTGTCCTATGCATTTATGTTTGCTACTCTATGAGGGACAAGCTGAATACTATTATGCTATGTTTTCTTTATGTGAAACAAACAAACGTCTTGCAATGCATTGTTATTCATGTCTTTTGTTTGTGCCTTTTCATGTTGCAACATAGTTGCTTTGCCTTATTGTTAGAACTTTGTCTTTCGTGTTATGATTGAAGTACTATGATCCCAGCTAGCAATGTTTTACAAATACTTTGATCAAGATATGATGGTGCATGTCACCTCAAAAATTATTCTTTCTTTTTATCACTTACCTACTCGAGGACGAGTAGGAGTTAAGCTTGGGGATGTTGATACATTGCAAATGTATCTATAATTTTTGATGTTCCATGCTTGGTTTTATCTACTTTCTTATGTTTTGTCCACATTTTGGAGTACTTTTCATATGATTTATTGGACTAACCTATTAACAAGATGCCATAGTGCCAGTTGCCTGTTTTTTGCTGTTTTTGGTTCCAGGAAATTCAGAAAATAAATATTCTCGGAATTGGACGGGAGAAAAGCCAAAGTTCCTATTTCACCGGAAGACTCACGGAGCCAGAATACGAGATGGAGGAGGGCTAGGGCCTGGCCACACACCCCCTTGGCGCGAGCAACACTAGGCCGCGCCAGGGCATGGTGTGGGCCCCCTGGCCGGCCACCGACCTTGCCTCCTTTGCCTATATATTCCTCCCGAGGCAAAAACCCTAAATAATCCAGCCTCCAGCCACGAAAAGTTCCACAGTGCCGCCGCCACCAAAGGGGAGATTCGGGGGACAGAAAGTCTCTGCTCCGGCACCCTGCCAGGACAGGGAAGTGCCCCCAGAGCCATCTCTATCGATCTCCACCACCATCTCCATCACCTTTGCGGATTCCCATGATAAGGAGAGAGTATTTCTCTCTCGAGGCTAAGGGTTCTACCGGTAGCTATGTGTTCATCTCTCTCTCTATGCATGATCTTATTGAGATCATGAGCTTGTAATCTATAGATCTACCTTGCTACTCAAGTGCTTTAATAGATCTCTGCTCTCCCCATGTGTGTGAAAGTGACAGGATGCACACCATGGTGGCACTTAGGCTAGAGATTACAATTACTTGTTATAAGTTATATTTGGAGTTGGATGTCTTTATGAAATTGTGGTGTTTGTTGGAACCATCTAGTACTCAAGGTGACAGTGTGGGGTTATCTAGATGGGAAAGGCTTACTTTGAGGTGTGCTGTTATAACCCTACCATCGATTAGAGTGTCCAACCGGAGAGTAGTTCAGCGTAGTATCATAAAGAAGAATATATTTATATGAGAGTGTTCACTAGTGAAAGTATGATCCCCAGGCCTTGTTTCTTAGCATTGAACACCGTTTGAAATTAGATCTGTTACATGTTTGCTTGCTTCCATCTTTATTTCAGTTTGCCTTTAGTCTTTTCCACGCCTTCAAGCTATCTTCTATCACTGATACCACTTATAATTATCTATACCACTTTTATTTCACTATCGCTTCGCCGAACTACTGCACCTATACACCTGACAAGTGTATTGGGTGTGTTGGGGACACAAGAGACTTCTTGTATCTTGATTGCAGGATTGCTTGAGAGGGAATATCTTTGACCACTTCCTCCCTGAGTTCGATAAACCTTGGGTGATCCACTTAAGGGAAAACTTGCTGCTATTCTACAAACCTCTGCACTTGGAGGCCCAACAACTGCCTACAAGAATATAAGTGCGTAGACATCAATGTTTGTCAATTGCCCCGTTGTAATTTGTTCACCCAACATGTCATCTATCTCAAGGAGAATCACCACTAGTGAACTATAGACCCCGGTCCATTCTTTTAACATCAATCTACAAAGCTATTTACTATTTTCTGTTTACTTTCTGCAAGCTATTACTTTAATTCTTTGTTTTCAGCAAAACCAGTGAGATTGACAACCTCACTGTAAGTTGGGGCAAAGTTCTGTGGTTGTGTTGTGCAGGATTCCAAGTTGGAAACAACACCTTGGAGGTGTTTCCTTGCTCCTACTGGTTCGATAACCTTGGTTTCATAACTGAGGGAAAATTGCTGTTGTGCTCATCATACCTTCCTCTTGGGGTTCCCCAACGATCTCGAATATATTTTGGGACATCACTTATCAAGGTATGTACTCTGCGATAGCCCTATTAGGCGTCTCGATCTATCTCTATAAATCTTTATGCCTAATATATATGAAGCTTCACCAAGGTCCTTCATAGAAAATTTGCTATTTAGATAACTTTTAATACTATTTAAAAGATCTATGTCATTTCCAATCAATAATATGTCATCCACATATAATATCAGAAATGCCACATTGCTCCCACTCACTTTCTTGTAAATACAAGCCTCTCCATAAGTTTGGACAAATCCAAACTCTTTTATCACCTCATCAAAGCAGAGATTCCAACTCCGTGATGCTTGCTTCAGTCCATAGATGGATCGCTGAAGCTTGCACACCTTGTTAGCATCCTTAGGATCGACAAAACCCTTTGGTTGTATCATATACAACTCTTCTTCAATGTTACCATTGAGGAACACAGTTTTGACATCCATCTGCTATATTTCATAATCGAAATATGCAGCAATTGCTAACATAATCCTAACCGACTTTAGCATAGCTATGGGAAAGAATGTCTCATCGTAGTCAACTCCTTGAATTTGTCGAAACCCTTTTGTGACAAGTCGAGCTTTATAGACGGTTACATTACCATCAGCATCGGTTTTTCTTTTGAAAATCCATTTATTCTCAACGGCCTTTCGGTCGTGAGGTAAGTTCACCAAGGTCCAAACCTGGTTTTCGTACATGGATTCCATCTCGGATTTCATGGCTTCTAGCCATTTGTTGGAATCCGGGCTCATCCTCGCTTCTTCATACGTCGCAGGGTCTTCCATTTCATCAACCATGAAATTCACAACAGGATTCCCGTACAGCCCAGGAGCTGCACATGTCCTACTTGACCTGCGAGGTTCGGTAGTGTCCTCTTTCGGAGTTTCATGATCATTATCATTAGTTCCTTCTTCATTTGGTGAAGTCAACTTTGAAACAACTTTCGGTGCTGCGTCACTCGCCATTTCATGAAGAGAAGGTTCAATAACCTCTTCGAGTTCTACCTTTCGACTACTCACACCTTTCGCGAGAAACTCTTTCTCTAGAAAGGATCCATTCTTGGCAACAAAAAGCTTGCCCTCGGATCTATGATAGAAGGAATACCCTACTGTTTCTTTAGGGTATCCTATGAAGACGCATTTTTCTGCTTTGGGTTCTAGTTTATCAGGCTGAAGTTTCTTCACATAAACATCGCATCCCCAAACTTTAAGAAATGACAGCTTAGGTTTGTTTCCAAACCATAATTCATACGGTGTCGTTTCAACGGATTTAGACGGTGCCCGATTTAAAGTGAATGTAGTGGTTTCCAGTGCATAACCCCAAAATGACAGTGACAAGTTAGCCAGAGACATCATAGATCGAACCATATCCAATAGAGTACAATTACGATGTTCCGACACACTATTACGTTGTGGTGTTCCGGAAGGCGTAAGTTGTGAAACTATTCCACACTCTTTCATGTGTGTGTTAAACTCGTAACTTAGATACTCACCTCCATGGTCGGACCGCAGAAATTTGATCTTTCTATTACAATGATTTTCCACTTCTTTCTGAAATTCTTTGAACTTTTCAAAGGTTTTAGATTTATGTTTCATCAAATAGATATACCCATAGCTACTCAAATCATCTGTGAAAGTAACAAAATAACGATATCCACCTCGCACCGACACACTCATTGGACCGCATATAGCAGTATGTATGATTTCCAATAAATTTGTCGCCCGTTCCATTGAACCGGAAAACGACATTTTAGTCATCTTGCCCATAAGGCATGGCTCACATGTATCAAATGATTAAAAATCAAGTGATTCCAAAAGTCCATTACTTTAGAGTTTCTTCATGCGTTTAACGCCAATATGGCCTAGACGGCAATGCCACATATATGCAGATATATCATCATTAAGTTTAATCCTTTTAGCATCAACATTATGGATGTGCGTATGAGTACTATTGAGATTCAACAGAAATAAACCATTCATCACGGGTGCATGACCATAAAAGATACTATCCATATAAATCGAACAACCATTGTTTTTGGATTTAAATGAATAACCACATCACATCAAACAAGATCCAGATATAATGTTCATGCTCAGTGCAGGCACCAAATAACAATTATTTAAGTTTATAACTAATCCCGATGGTAGGTGGAGAGGTAGCGTTCCGACGGTGATCACATCAACTCTTGATCCATTGCCGACACGCATCTTGACCTCGCCCCTTGCTAGCGGTCGCTTGTTCCGCAGCCCCTGATTTGCGTTACATATGTTAGCAACCGATCCGATATCAAATACTAAGGTGCTACTGCGAGTACTACTCAAGTACACATCAATAACATGTATATCATATATACCTTTGTTTTTCTGCTTGCCTTCTTGTCTGCCAAATACTTGGGGCAGTTGCACTTCCAATGGCCAGTCCCCTTATAATAGTAGCACTCGGTATCATACTTAGGGCCAGCCCGGGATTTCTTTTCAAGTGCAGCAATAGATTTGCCGCCCTTCTTTCCCTTCTGTTTACCCTTCTTGTCTTTCTTGAAACCGGTGGTTCTATTGACCATCAATACTTGATGTTCTTTCCTAATCTCCACTTCTGCAGTCTTAAGTATTGACAGAAGCTCGAAGAGATTCTTCTTCATGCCCTGCATGTTATAGTTCATCACGAAGCTCTTATAGCTAGGTGGCAGAGATTGGAAAACACGATGTATGCCTAAGTCAATGGGAATCGTTATTCCCAAGGACACAAGCTTATCATTGTACCTAGATATTTTGAGTACGTGCTCACTTACGGAGTTGTTCTCTTCCATCATGCAGCTAAAGAACTTTTCTGAAGCATTATAACTCTGTACGACAGCATGGGTATCGAAAATCATTTTCAATTCACCCATGGTATCAAAGGCATTGCCATTTTCGAAACGCTTTCAAAGATCTGGCTCTAGCCCATATAGTATGCCGCAATGAACTAAGTTTTGGTCCTCCTGACAAGTTATATAGACATTCTTTTCCTTGTCAGGGGCATCAGGAGCTGGTGGGGGGCCTAACGGCTCTTCTAGCACATATTGCTTTTGTGCAGCAGAGAGGAGAATCCTCAAATTCATGGCTTAGTTGGTGAAGTTGCTACCATTCGCAGCAAGTTTCTCTTTCTCCATGAACACATTGAAATTAAAAGTAGGTGGTGCCATCTACAACAGAATTTGTAAAGTTTATTTAAACTATGTTTATGATAGATTGAGTTCAACTAAACTCCCACTCAAAACAACATCCCTCGTATCTTTTTGGTGATTACGTGAACCAAATTCACTACACCAAGTCTGATCATCACGTGAGTCGGTGTAGCTTCAAAGGCGAGCATCTATATGAGCATCATATCAACTATATGACTCATGCTTAACCTTTCGGTCCGTGTTCCGAGGCCATGTTTGTACATTCTAGGCTCGCCAAGTAAGAACCTTAGTACTCGCGTGTGTAAAACCGTCTTACACCCGAAATATGATCGTGGATTCAAGTACACCCGATCATCACGTGATGTCTTGAAGCGGCGAAACATAAACAATGCATACTTAAGGAAGAACACATTTTTATCTTGATATCTAAATGAGGGATCATCTTATAATGCTACTAAAACGCCAAACAAGAAATATAAGATGCAAACATCATATGTCTAAAGTGGGATGATATG
The DNA here is from genome assembly GCA_910589775.1 of Avena eriantha. NCBI lineage: Eukaryota > Viridiplantae > Streptophyta > Magnoliopsida > Poales > Poaceae > Avena > Avena eriantha. The sequence goes on along the minus strand of OU342744.1, from coordinate 77,867,054 downwards.
GTCCATGCATTTGATCATCATCATATGCATCGTGGTATGATCTCTATCATTCCTTTGTATGTAAAGCCAAGGTCTATGGAACTTACACGTTAAGTTTGTTGTAGGGGTATCAACTATACATCAACTTACAACATTACCATATCATGGCACAAACCCAACAACGATCTAAACTAGACGCCTCTAATTTATCAATTGCAAGTTTTTACGTGGCTTAGGGATTTCGAAGATAGAACCGTTCTTACCTACGAACATGGAACCACAACGATGATAACCAAATTATTAACAACTCGTTGTAAATCAGATATTGACTATAGTAGGAGAGACAGACACCCGCCAGCCACTTATGCAAAACTAGTTGCATGTCAGTCGTGGAACCGGTCTCATGTGCGATGACATGTAAGGTTGGTCTGGGCCTAAGGTTGGTCTGGGCCGCTTCATCCCACTATGCCACCAATATCCAAAGTACATATAAGAAGCAATAACATGATCATCACCGCCCACATACTCTTATGTGTTCTACCCGTGCAAAGCACCTAAGCATAGATCTGGCTCTAATACCACTGAAGGGTTCGCAGCATAGAAAACAAAAAATTCCTACGATGTGAACTATACGCCAAGATCTATCTACTAGATACAAGCAACGGGTGAATATATATCCATGGAGAACTTACCCTTGAAGACAACAAAGTTTTGTTAACGAGTAGGAACTCGTGGATGATATAGTCATTCACTTGCCGATATCAAGATCGTGTGGAAGTCCTAGCACCGCAAACCAGCAGTGCATCCGCACTCGCACACACGTTCAAGACACCGAACAACCTCCGCCTCCTTGCTCCAGCGATGCAGCAGAAGCAACAACTCCTTCCAGACGAAATGAAACCGGGAACATGTATCTCGCTAATCCGAGACCATGGGGAATAATTCTAGGGGGGAGAGAGATCCTTCACGAGGAGGTGTCAAGAAGAAGGGTGAGAGGGGTGGCCTTTTATAGGAGGAGGGGTACCCCTCCCCATGGCCGGCGCCACATGGGGGTGACCCCTCACATCCCCCATTCATGTGGTGGTAATCCCCTCCACATTAAAATGCCCCTTCACATTCTCTTTTAAAGTCTCCACTTTAAATGCATTAAATTTCTCTAAATTTAATGGTCTCTCATTTAATAAAACTCTTTTATTAATTTTATTCAGAATTTTGTTAATTACTTTAATTAACAAACATTCACATAAAAACCCCTGCAAGATTTTAATATTACATGCAGAACCAATTTCAGCAATTTCACCCGAAACAGTTTCGGTGTCTATTGAAATAATTCCAGCGCTTTGCAATTAATTCGTCTGAAACATATTTGCTCCAAATGCTGTTGGTGTCCCTTAAGTGTGTCATCCTATGGTTCGTGAATAATGCAGACATGATCGAGACCCCTCTCAGATCAATAATCAGAAGCAGGACCTGGAGATCCATACTGACTCCTACACATTTTGCGATGACTTCTGTGATCGTGAGAACCTTTGATGCTAGTAACTAAATACCTTTGTCTCACGATATATTACATGTCCAAGATTCGACCATCGGTATCTCCATACCTAGTTTGATCTTACTCTTTTCTCGTTCCCGTGATACAACATTCTAGTGATTTCATTACTTGCTTGCAAGCTAACCAATGTGATATCACTGAGAGGGCCCAGAGAATATCTTTCCGTCATCGGGATGGACAAATCCCACTCTTGATCCATGAGCCTCTACATAACACTTTCGTAGTATTGAAGCCACCTTTATAATCACCCTTTTACGGTGTGACGTTTGATGTTATCAAGGTACTCTTTCAGTGTTAGTGATTAACATGATCGCATGGTCTAAGGACTAGGATTACTTCGTTAGATGTTATAGCAATATAAACACAATGACTTTGATCGTAATGCTATACTTCGGATGAATGTTCATCACATCATTCTACTAATGTTGTGACCTCGTTATTAACAACATCCAATGTCCATGATTAGGAAACCTTGATCATCTTGTTAATCAACGAGCTAGTTTATAAGAGAGGCATAACTAGGAACTTTCCTTTTGTTTATTAAACACACGTGTATTAATGTTTCCAAATTAATACAATTATAGCATGCAAAATAAAGATCTATCATATACTTGGAATATGTATAATAACAACTTTATTATTGCCTCTGAGGGCATATTTCCTTCAGTGGGTGGGGGTAAATACGTGGGATGCTTCAACCATGCAAAGTTTTCCATCAACCTATTTATGATCGGTTCATGACTTCCCTGCTTATGACAATTTTTCTAGATGGATCACACATGGAATTTTTGCTTGTCCAGTATGTGATTGTGATACCAAAGCATTTACACTCGCTAGTGGCCGCAAGCCTTGTTGGTTTGATTATCATAGGCACTTTCTCCCTCGAGACCATCAATTTAGGACCCAGCCTAATGCATTTAGAAAAGACACAAGAATCCTTGAAGAGGCACCAAGGCAATTAATGGGAGAGGAAGTGGAAGCCCAGATTGACAAGTTTGTAAATGATACTAGAAGTTATGGCAGTATGCATCCTTGGACCCACAAAAGTTGCTTTTGGCAACTTCCCTATTTCAGAACATTGAAGCTTCAACATAACATAGATGTGATGCACAATGAGAACAATGTAGGTGAAGCTATATGGAATACATGCTTTGACATATCCGATAAGACCAAAGACAATGTAAAGGCAAGGACCGATTTAGCTAAAATCTGTGACCGCCCTAGGATGCATTTGGAGCCAATGAACAATGGGAAGTGGGACAAACCAAGGGCACCGTTCTGCATTGACAAGAAATACAAGATCATTATTCTTGAATGGTTTGCCCAACTGCTGTTTCCGGATGGGTATGCAGCTAATATTAGGAGAGGAGTTAGGTTAGCTGAAAGGAAGATTTTTGGCCTCAAAAGTCACGATTGGCATATCTTCATGGAGCGCTTGCTTCTAGTTGCATTTCGTGGCTTTCTTCGTGAGAACATATGGGTTTGTTTGGCTGAGCTAAGATTTTTCTATCGGCAGTTGTGTGCCAAAGAGGTTAGCAAGGTTGTTGTAGATTGTATGGAAAAATATTGTAGTACTTCTTTGCAAATTAGAGAAGATATTCCCTCCTGTCTTCTTTAATCCCATGCAACATCTTATGATACATCTCCCTCAAGAGGCCTGGCTTGGAGGCCCTGTCCAATTTTGTTGGATGTACACATTTGAGAGGTAAATTATTAAAGTACCCTTAATAACTTAAATTGCATTTTGGCTTTCCTTTTATCTAGTTTTGTGAGTCTAAATCAGTGGCTTTGTCCATGTAGGGAAATTAAATCATCTAAAGCAAACAGTTGGCAATAAGGCTAGGGTTGAAGGTTCAATTGTTGAATCTCACCTTGTTAAGGAGGCTACAAACTTTTTGACACTCTATTTAAACCACAAGTCCACTCAGTTAGAAATAAGATTCCCCGTTATGATGATGGTGCGACTACATTTCAACGATCACGTGGCATTGGTATATTTCAATACCCTGGTCGATGCATGTGCCCTAGGAGATCACGTGATCTTGAAATAAAAGACTAAAAGATTGCTTCCTTATACATTTTGACCAACATTTCAGAAATGGATGTTTTTTTAGTAAGTGTTGAATATATTTATCCAAACTTGATATCATTCAGATCTATCTCAGTTTTTTTAGGACTAACTAAGTTATTATGTCCATGTAGAAAATTTGACAAACAACATTGGAAGAGCCGAATTAGAGCAAGTGATGAGCAAATTCGAGATTTAAGGCTAAACAGCTGGAGATCAGGATTTTTTTTTGATTGGTTAAAAAATGAAGTAACTATCCTTTAATTTTTTTACTTTTCTAAGAAACATCATTATAACAATTTGAATTAATGTAGATCTAATAATAAATAATTATGTTTGTAGTGTATGAAGTCAGCTACCATTCCTAGTGCCTTGCGCCATATGTCCTATGGGTTTTCTACTAAAGTTGCGCGTTATGGATGCAACGGTACCTGGCCTGACGATACAACGTCAAGTTATATTAAGCTGACGGTAAGAGTCATTTCCCTGAGCGCTTTTGGCAGTGAGGTTTCTGGCGCTTTTTGGTAGTGTACCTGTTTCGATCGTCAGAAGATTATTTGGTTATTTTCCTCTTTTGTTGCCCGGGTAACCAAATCCGAGTATAAAGGAGTAGCGCTTACATGTCTTTGCCACTGCGGGGAAACAGTAATGCAACGGCGTAGGAAGTGTACAAGCACATGAGTCTCTCGTACATCATTCATGGACTAACTTGGCTCCTCACCCACGCGGCCTAACACTGCCTGATACTGTTACCTTCGGCCGGCAGCTAATAAGTACTACTCTATCCGTTTTAAAATATAGGATGTTTTAGATTTGTGAAAGGAGGGTATGTAGATCTCTTTTAGTGTAGGTTCACTCTAAATTTAGATGAACCTACATATAAAAGAGGTCTAAATACACTTTAGCCACAAAGTTAAAATATCTTATATTTTGAAACGGAGGGAGTATATAGGTTCGCTGTACTGTACGCGGTATTTATTGGACGCACCGATCGATCGTGCTGGAGATCGATCAATGGGTACGCGCTGACACGGGCGAACGGCGAGGTAACTACGCTGCGGCCTGCGGCGCGCCAGTCCGATGACGATCAGTACGTGGCGTGCCTGGCGCCGTGCTGCCTTCTAGTATCGTTAATCAATCAATGGGGCAGGATACGCCGTACGCGCACGCCGACGGACGGACGGACGGACGACCGCAGTGCAGCGCATGTGCCGACGATCGAAGTTCGACCGAAGCTCTGCTAAAAGCAGTGACTGGTTCTTCGTCATGAGCTAGCGGAGTACTACTGCGTCCTTCTGGTTCCGCGACGCTCGACGGGCAGAAATTCTCGGCCTGTTTTTGAGTCTCAAAGGACGCGGGTGTTCCGTTGGATGTTTTGGACACACATGCGCCATGGCATGAGCATGATTGTAAGGGAGGCGGTCGGTAGTGTCCGGCACTTCGAACAGGAGGCCTAGACTGTCCGATGGGCTGCAATCGGTAGGGATGTGCTAGACGTGATGGTAAAGTGGCTGTTGAAGACAAGGAGGCGACGGCTTCGGATCAGATCGGCCACCAGATATGGGGACAATCGAAGAGATTGGAGCAGTAGAGTATCGAGAAGATGCGCTCGGTGTCATACAAGGCAGCGACACGGCACTGCAGACGGGTTGGGCAGGCTACAACACCACTTGTGCATGGATGATGCGCGAGGTGGTGACCGCTGCGGCAGGGCCGACGTATGAAGCACGCGTAGCAGGGCAGCGACAGATCGCTGGCGAGAGTCAAGAAACCAGAGACGAGCTTTCCATCGGAAATGTCGGCGAGCTTTTTTTCCAAGGTTCTCATAGTATTGAGGAAAGAATGTTACAGCAGCGCTGCGTACGCGAGACGGCTGCTCGGGCGTGTGGCAGTCACGTATAACAATCTTAAGAAATTGCTCATTAGTGTTAATGCATGTTGACTACTTTTGTTTGTCTTGTACGGACTAGAATTTAAAAGGGATTGCATGTGTCATGTGTGAATCTAAGATAAGAACAAGTATAATAACCCTAGTCAGCAGCAGGCTATAGTATTTGCCATATCATTAAAAGTCCTAATTGAATGAGAGAAAAAGGAGAACAGACAGAAGAGTTGGCTCTTACTATTCTGTAGCTCGGCTATAGCACAAGAATTAAGAAAAAGAGACTTGCATATAGCTTAGAGCCAATAGCATACATACATTAAATAATTAAATATTAGTTAAAGTCTCTTTAAAAACCAACTAATAGCTCAGCTATTATATGAGTGGCCTATACGATGACTCTTAGATGACATGGCATGTCTTTATAGCCAGTTGTTGGCTATATTTAACTTTGCTCTCAGAGCAAGGTTAATAGTACAGCCTGATGTCGGCTCTACATCCATGTCATGTCATCTATAGCTAAGACATAAGCCAATCCATACAATAGACTAGCTATTAGGTTGACTATTAGAGCAAAGGCAATAAGGTAGTTGGCTACTGACTACATGCTCATGCCAGCTCAACTAGAGCTGTCACAAAAGATCATCCATACAATAGTCTTAGACTTACTCTAGTTAAATATTTATTATTTGCATGTTCCAAGATGGGCCAGCGACACAAAAAGCATGAATGCGCTGCTCTAGCGCTATCAGCAGGCTGCAAGCAGGCGATAGTTAGCTCGATTTGTGTATACCCGGGCGTTTGGTATATCGCCGGCTCCGTTCTCTTTCTTGCTTTCTCTCATCTCCACCTAAGAATTTGCCGACTTGGACTAGTTTATGGCCTACTGATTAAGTCTTATTATACTTGCTCTTAGATGAACTTTAATAAAGATTTATTTATTTAAAGCACACATGCTATTGGGCCTAGGCTATATGTAAAACTTTTTTCTCTCGGTCGCTATGCTTGAGTCGGCTACACATTAAGCACTCGTTTCTCTCTCTCTTCCACCTAGACTTTTGAATGACATGGCGCCTCCTATAGCCTGCTAACTAGGCTTATTACAGGCTTATTGTAATTGCTCAAATGCGTAGAGTCGTGGTTGCACTGGGCAAGAGTTTGGATAGTGTGCGGCCTGAACTTGAGACGTACTCGGTATTTGTGACGGATAAGGAAAAGTAGGTCGGGTGACCCAGCGGAAATAAAAGGATGAGCGATGGAAGGAGGTAACGCATGAAAAAATTGATCTGCGAGTTCAGGAATAGGTGGAGCAAGGAGCTACACGATACAGCAGGGTTCTACAGCAAATTTCTAAAGGGCGGTGTCGACAGGTGCAGGTTTAAGTTTTCTTGGCATATCGTGGCAAATTTCTATCAGCGGGAAATTCAATCAACGATACAACAACAGTTCATCAGAAAGGCGTTGACGATTAAGGCAAACCAAGGCATCAAAGTTTAGTGGAAGTTACTCGTCGCTAGACAGTTATGTCATAGCACCAACGAGTACTAGGTTTGATGTGCAAAAGTTTGATGGAACTGAAAACTTTGCGTTATGGCAGACATTGGTGAAGGATTTATTGGCACAACATGGATGCTTGAAGGAGTTGCGAGATGCCAAGCCATCAAAGATGGACGATAATGACTGGGAGGAGTTGCAGATGCAAGCCGGAACCATACGGTTGTGTCTGTCAGACCAGGTCATGTATCACGTGATGGATAAGAGTGTGCCGAAGAAGATTTAGGAGAAGCTAGAGAGTCGTTTTATGTCCAAGACTGTGACGACCAATATTTGAAGCAGAAGTTCTATGAACTAAAGATGCGAGAGGGATTGGATCTTGTGGAGCACATGCATACCTTTAATCAGGTTGTCACAGATCTAGCACGTATTGTGGTGCGGATTCCATATGAGGATTGGGCGATTCTTCTTCTATATTTGTTGCCACAGTCCTATGATCATCTAGTCACTACATTGACATATGTCAAGGAGACCGTCGAGCTTGTTGGTGATCAAGGTTGGAAAGGACAAGAGGCAAGGAAGAACATGAAAAAAAGGTGCAGTGCTACAAGTGCAAGCAGTGGGTGAAATGGATCGTATGGGCACCTAGAGGGGGGTGAATAGGCGCTACTCCAAATTTTAATACTTTTTCAATTTTAGGCTTAGCACAAAGAGTAAATTCTCTAGATAAACTATTAGGTGGAATTTCCCTATATGCAAACCTATCTACTAGCGAGTAAAGAGCGAGTGGAAGAGGAACGGGTAAACCGAAGTGAAGCACACGGAGAGACAGGATTTGTTTGACCGCAGTTCCTTCCTTGTTAAGGGAAGTATGTCTGCGTTGGAGGGGTGGGCGGTACTAAGACCACCACGCCACAATAGGCCTCACCCTGTTCTCCGATGGATCCTGCCACCAAAGGCCTGATCCACCTTTCCACTATAGGGACCCTTCGAGGCGGGTACCGGCGCCTTTACACAACTAGCGGGGCAACAACTCCACAATCAACTTGGAGGCTCCCGAAATGACAACAAGCTGCCACAAGAACAAAGTTATCAAATACAACGAACAAGATCTAGGTATTGAAAAGAATACTAGATCAGGGATTTCTCCAAGTGAATGGAGAGGAGTTGATGCGCTTGATTCGTGATGATGATGATGATGATCCTCTCCTCCTTCAATTTCCCCAACGATCAAAGCCTTCGGGTGGTTGAAGTGGGAGATCGAGAATGGGAGCTCTTGCACAGTGTCTGGTCAATTTCGAATGAATCAAGAGTTCTGAACGATGGGGAAGAAGGGGTATTTATACCCCCTTCCGAAACCAGCCGTTGGACACTTTGGGGGCCGGATTATCCGGCCCAAGTGAGGGCCGGATTATCCGGCCTGGGGAAAACTCCGCCCTAGACTCAGAATATCCGGCAGATAATCCGCCCCCTATCAGAGCGTCGCGCCGAGCTTGCCCTTGATCAACTTCTGGGGGCTGGATTATCCGGTCCTATGTGAAGGCCGGATTATCCGGCCTGGGGAAGAAAGACCGCCCCAGTTCAGATTTTCTGGGAGAAAATCCGACTGGATACCGAGCAACGCGCCTTGGCTCCCTTTGCTCAAAAACTGGGGGCCGGATTATCCGGCCCATGCGACAACCAGATTATCCGGTCTGGGGAGGAAAAACCGCCCCAGTTCAGATTTTCCGGGAGAAAATCCGACCGGATACCGAGCGACGCGCCTTGGTTCCCTTTGAGCAATGAGGTAGGCCGGATTATCTGGCCCTTAGTGGGGCGGATAATCCGGCCCCCCTCAAAGCTTCCTGCACACTTAGCACACATGAATAATCTCCACAGTATTGTTATCTAACACGCAAAACATAGGAAAATATGAAATGTTCTTTTAATCTCCCCCTTTTTGGTGTTAGATGACAATACCAGGATTTGCAGGAGAAAGGCACAAGACAAACAACAATAACCATGGTGAAAGATCGTGTGGGCCCCCATGTGTGGTTTTGGTAATTAATGACAATCTTTATGGACTAATGTGTGTATTAAGTTGTACTTGTAGGAATTGTCCATTGGCATCGCTTGGAGTATGTGTTGGCTCCAAGGTGGAAGATAAGAAGAAGAAGACGCGTTGTGGAAGCTCAATATGTGCCATCCCTAAAAGATCTCATGTTTGGTGCTTGCCATCCTCGGTGTTTATGGATCGATGAAGACAAGGCCAAAGGATGCTCAAGGCAAAGGTATTCTTGATAGGTTTTCCCTTTTACCAGTCTCGTGTTGACCGGGTTTAGGATTTCCCTTGAGCATCCTTTGGCCTTGAGCACCGGCCGGCCTAGCTTCTCCCTAGCGCCCTGCGAGCCCCGCGTTGCTTCCTGCCGCCGCTGCTCCTTTGGGTTGCGCTCCCGGCCCTGCTCACTGCTGCCACGCCTCGCCAGCTACTCGCGCGCGCGCGCCCCTGATCCCCTCCCGCTGCTGCGCGCCTCGTTCTCCCTGTCCCGCTCGCTGGCCTACCGCCGGGCCGGCCTGCCGTCGTGGCCCAGCTCGCCATTGCTCCCTGATACATTGCAAATGTATCTATAATTTTTGATGTTCCATGCTTGGTTTTATCCACTTTCTTGTGTTTTGTTCCAACTTTGGAGTACATTTCATATGATTTCTTGGACTAACCTATTAACAAGAGCCACAGTGCCAGCTACCTGTTTTCTCTTGTTTTTGGTTCCTGGAAAGTCAGAAAATGAATATTCTCGGAATTAGACGGGACAAAAGCCAAAGTGCCTATTTTTTCCGGAAGTGATCAAGTGCCAGAATATGAGACAGAGAAGGGCCTGGGGCCGGCCACACCACCTGGTCGCGCGACCAGGCTGGGCCAGCGGTGGCTCCTGGCACCCCCTCCGCCTCTCCTTCCGCCTATATATTACCCTCGGGACAAAACTCTAAGTACCCGATCAAAAATCCATGAAAGAGTCTGTAGCCACCGTCATCTCCATTCCTAGATCGGGAGGGATTTGAAGCTCTTCCCGGCACCCTGCCGGAGAGGGGAATTCACCCTGGAGGCCTTCTTCATCACCATGCAAGCCTCCGGTGTGATGTGTGAGTAGTTCATCCTTGGACTACAGATCCATGTAGTAGCTAGATGGCTGGTTCTCCTCCTTTGTGCTTTCATGTTTAGATCTTGTGAGCTCCGTTCATGATCAAGATCATCTATTTGTAATTCTTCATGTTGTGTTTGCGGGGATCCGATGGATATTGAGATGCTATTTCAGATTGATTATTGATTCTATTATGTCTTTGTTATTTGAGATCTTGCATGCTTTCCGTTGTTAGTAGCTATCTTGGCCAAGTAGATGCTAGCAACTCCAAGAGTTAGTATTTATGCTCGATAGTGGGTTCATGCCTCTGGTAATCTGGGGAAGTGACAGAAATCTCTAAGGTACTAGATGTGTTGTTGCTACTAGGGAGAAAACAACAATCCTTTGTTCATAGAACAATCGTATTGTTTACTTTACATGCAGTTCGTAAAGCAATAATCTGTTGCTTGCAACTTAATACTGGAGGGGGTTCGGATGATAACCTGAAGGTGGATTATTAGTCATAGATGCAGTTGGATGGCGGTCTATGTATTATGTTGTAATGCCCAATCAAGTCTCAGAGGAGTCAAGATGATTAGTATATGCATGTATTGCATTCTCGGTGTTTGTCAATTGCCCCGCTGTAATTTGTTCACCCAGCATGTTATCTATCTAAGGAGAGCCACCTCTAGTGAACTATGGATCCCGGTCCTTTTTCTTTACATACAATCTACAATCTTTTACTGCTTTGTGTTTACTTTCTGCAAACTTTTACTTTTTTCCATTCGATACGTTTAATCCTTTGTTTTCCGCAAAACACGGTGAGATTGACAACCTCATCGCAAGTTGGGGACAAAGTTTTGTGGTTGTGTTGTGCAGGTCTCCACGTTGCTACTAGCACCGGTAGTGTGCCCTGCCAAAGCTCAGCTAGTAACACCTTTGGGGTGTTTCCTTGCTCCTACTGGTTCGATTAAACCTTGGTTTCATAACTGAGGAAAAACTTACTATTGTGCTCATCATACCTTCCTCTTGGGGTTCCCAACGAGCTCTACGTCGAAAGTCGAGCACATCACTCCCTGCCAGCTCGCCATCGATCCTATCGGCCTCGCGCGTGCGGGCTGCTCTAGCTTGTTCGCTCAGCCACCCGATCCCCCGCGCGTAGTGCCTAGCCTCGCTCCGCTGCCACCTCACTCGATCGTGCGCGCGCTGTCCTGCGTTGACCTGCTCGCTTGGCTGCTGTTGGTTGGGCCAGTTCTGGTAGTACCGGGTGACTGCGGTACTATCGGCTGGCCCAGGTAATTCTACAACAGGCAGGAATCAAGCCCCCATATAAATAGCCCCTTCTCCTTTTTACAAGCACTTCTTCCTCCATTTTCTTGCTCAAGCTTTGGCTTTTATTTGAGACATCTTTTGGCTTGATTTCTTCCTTCCCCTCCATTGATTCTTGCAAATATTTGAGGGGTAGATAGAGGGGATATAGATCCACACTTTGACCGATCAAAATCCACTCTTTGTGAGGGAATCTTTGGATCTAGATCTTTGGGGCTTTTTGTGATCCCCTTTTGTGTTCTTCCTCCCTTATTCCCCCAAATGCTTTAGTAGCCTTGTTGGAATTTGAGAGTGAAGTTGTGGAGCATCCTTGTGGTGTTCTTGCCTTTTGCATTTGGTGCATCGGTGTGTGTTCTCTCCGGAGGATTTGGTTGGTGATATTCATTATTGCTAGTCCCTCTTGGGTTCTTGGAACCCTAGACGGTTGTGTGGCCTTTGTGGCGTGTGCTTGGGGTCTTCAATTAAGTTGTGAAGCTCCCCCAAGATTGAGGCCTTGGTGGTGATTATTGGGAGCCTCCAATTAAGTTGTGGAGATAGCCCCAATCTTGTACGGGTTCGGTGACCACCCTTAAGTGTACCATAGTGGAACGAGTGCTTGCCCGCGTGGTGGGTGCTCGGGAGAATAGGGTGAGGCCTTGGTGGCGTTGGTGGTCTTAGTACCGCTCACACCTCCAACGAGACGTACTCCCTTGTTGGGAGGAACTCGGTAAAACATCGCTGTCCCCGCGTGCCTCGGTTATCTCTATACCCGAGCTATTTACTTATGCAATTTACATTGTGATAGCCTTCGTGCTTGAAGTAATCTATATTGCTATCATAGTGTTGCTTGTCTTGCTTAGCATAAGTTGTTGGTGCACATAGGTGAACCTTAGTATATCTAGGCTTTGTGCTTAACAAAAGAAAACGCTAGTTTTATTCCGCCTTTGTTAAGCCCATCTCGTAGAAGTTTTAAATCGCCTATTCACCCCCCCTCTAGGCGACATCCGTGATCTTTAAATTGGTATCAAAGCGAGGTCTCTCGCTTTTAGGCTTCACCGCCTTGAGAGTAACGATGTCGTCTAGTGGAGTAGTGCACGATTCCTATTATATATTCGATGGCACAAATTATGTTGTTTCGAAATCTCACATGCTAGTTTATTTTCGGGGCATTCACCCATCCATTGAGGGAATTCTATATATGGGTTCCTCTTCTCCTATGGATTCCCACAATAAATCTTTAGAGGAGAAGATGAACTCTTATATAGATGCTCTAGCTACTAAAATGCTCTTACTTGTTGTGAGCAATGTAGTTATTTCTTCAATCATACCTTATCGGAGTGCTCATGATATTTGGACAAAGCTTCAAGATAAATATGGCGTGTACAACATTATTGAGGATGATTGTGTTCCCTCCACCTCCGACCGTGATGAGTTATCACCTTCTACCCACTTCACCTACATGTGATTTTTCACAAGGTAATGATATGGTGAGTGGTGATAGATATTGCAATTTGGATAGTGTGCATACTATTTGTAATCCTTCATCTCTATCTAGTTGCAATGATCTATCTTTGGACTCAAACACTTGTAGCACTCAAAAGTCCTCATATGCTAGTGTTGGTAGTCCTTGCATATCATGTAGAAATGGCTTGAATAATTCACATGATGATATGCTTGCTTTGTATTGTTGCCATGATACAAATGCATCTATTTCCTCTAGTGCTTGTGTTGCTAACCATGTAGAGGAAATTGAATATTATATGGATCAAGGCAAAGTTTTGGATGGAGCTTCAAGTTTAATCTCACCTTCACCTTCTTCCGGTTCTCACATATGTCGTATGGCTAAGGGAACTAAGGTAACCTCTTTGGATCCCATGGCATCCTATAATGATGATGATGATGTTGTGGATGATGATAGTGAGGAAGAAGAGGATGATATTGCCTCTTTAGATGAAAAGGGTGAGGTTGTTTATCGTGCTCTAGTTAAGAATAATATTGCTTGCTCTAAATTTGTTGAAATCTTAACTTTTGCTATGGAGAGCACGAAAATCATTAAGCAATTGCAAGCTCAAGATGAGGAGCAAGAGCACACAATTGAAAATCTTCAAAGCCTCACTAATGATCTAAGAAAAGCTTATTTGGATGAACAAACCACCAAGGAATCTCTTGAAGAGACTTTTACTTTAGAATTATCTAGAGTAAAAGAAAACCATGATAGAGAACTTTTGGTGGCAAGTTCTCTCAAAACTAAAAATGATGAACTTGTAGTTACCCATGCTAAACTCGTTGAGGATTTTAAGCACCTCGAAAATGGCTCTCGGGTCGTTAAGAGTGAGCTCATCAAACTCACCGAGTCTCATGAGCAAGTTAAAGCTTCATATTCAAAAGATCTTGCAAATTTGCCCTCACCTATTGCTTTTAGTATTGATGCCTGTGCTACTAACTCTATTTCTTGTGAAGCATCTACTTTGAAGGAGAATGTTGAGCTAAAGGCTCAACTTGCTTTGTTAACTAGCAAATATGGGATATTGGAAGAAAGTCATGTTAAGCTCTCAAGATCACATGACGATCTTCTAGTCTCCCATGACAAGCTAAAGTTAGCTCATGAGGCCATTTTGTCAAAGGTAACATCTAGTGGGCCTCATGTGGACATTAGCACTACTTCTACTCCTAATGTGATATTGCCATGTGCTAGTCCTTATAATTCATCATCTCATAACCATGCTATATCTTGTGATGAATTGCATCCTTTGGCTTGTTACTCTAACAATGTAGCACCTACTTCCTCTAGTATTATTGTTGATACTAACCATGTAGAGGAAATTAGAGAGCTCAAGGATCAAGTCACTTCTTTGAAGAATGACTTGAAAAGGGTCATAAGGGAAGGCCACACTCAACCACATCTTGAGTGTGCAAAATCCCCCAATGACAAGAGTGGACTTGGATTCAACTCCAATATCAAGAACAAGTCCACTAACAAGTTGAATCACAAGGGCAACAAGAAGAATGGCCATGATCAAGTGAAGTATCCGGCCAACATTATTTGCTTCAAGTGCAAGGAATAAGGGCATCATGTTAGATCTTTCCCATTGAAGAAGAAGCCTCTTGGTGTGAAGCAACAAGGGAAGCGGACTCAAGCTCTACCTCAAGTTGTAGATGGGCCTCTTCCGAAGAGGACTACTCGAGCTCTTCCTCAAGTTGTGGGATCACCCAAGAAGAAAGCTAGCAAGACAAGAACTTGCTACATTTGCCGTGAGAAGGGGCACATTTCTTCCTCATGCACTAGTGGTATCTCCTCATCCAACCCTATCTTGATTTATGATGATTATTCTCTTGGTAAGGATGAGGTTGGCAATGTGTTTACCAAATATGTTGGTACTCAAAGTGGTGTCAAGAAAAGAACCATTTGGGTTGCCAAGCCTATTATGACTAAATTCTTAGGACCCAACTTGGTTGGGGACCAACAAGCCATAACTTGATCAATAGGTGATTTAGGGAGGACAATGGAGACTTGGTTTCATTATGAAGAATTGAGGGATCTTCATCTATTAATTGTCAAGCCAAGTCATGTGGATTATATTGCCTCTATATTATTTCCAACGTTCCTCCTTGCGGTAACATATGCTTAACTCATTACATTGAAAGTTACTCGCCCCCTTGTGGTGTTGGTTTTGTACCTTGCATGTTTGTTTTATATGTTGTGCTTACCATGTTCATATCTTGAGTTATCAAGTATATTTGTGTTTATTGGTTTGCACACCATGTATGAGTGTTTCTTGTGTTGGAGCTATTATTGAATTTTATTTGGTATCTTATTTAGCTCTTGTGAGAGATTAATGGACTATCCCATTTTGGGAGAGTGTTATCTATGGGCATTCCATAATCCTAATATGTGTGTACATGAGGAATACCACCTAGTATTGACTTAGCAATATTATCTAGTATCTATGTGTTATGATTCTCATGAGAAACTTAAGTTCTATAATGTCCATTAATTATCTCTTGTTTGGATATTGTTGCCTCGTGTTGATTTTTATTGTGTATCACATTATGGGGGAGTCATATTCTTAGTGCATATTACAAGCCTAGAAAATGTGAATATTCGAGGTTGTGTCACCTAGAATTGATATTGATAATTATCTAGCTCCTATGTGACACATTTACTCAAACAAGTTCAATGCTTTTCTTTCTCATCTTTTGCATCTTGTTTGTGTGAGTGTTTCTTGGTATGTGTTTCTTCATTTTAGGATCCTTGTATCCTCATGGAAACCATTAGCTTCAATTCACTCCAATCACTAGTGATTGTGTTACTATTGGAAGCTACCAAGAATCACTCTCGAAGCATCAAGCTTAATTCTTATAATTTGATATATGCTTCTTATTGTGAATATGATCTTGGATTTCATTGTAATCTACCTTGTGAAAATTATTCCCATTACTTCTTGTCCTTGGATAATTGGTAATCTATATATGGTAGAATCCTTTTGATCATATTCACTTTCGCCTTGGTTTAGTTTTGTCCTATCTTTGGCCAAGAAAATGTTTGGTGTTTCTCCCAAGATTTCCTTGCCTCCTATGGATCTTCTTAGTTTATTGGTATCCTCTAGTGTTTTATTTAAGATAAGTAGTAGTGATGATGTCATTTGTGTGCATTTTGCATTCAAAAGCAAAAATCCTAAATAATGTACTACTTATGGGTGAGCTCTCCTTTATTATTTAGAACTCGCCTATTTATGCTTCTTGCTTTGATCCATATCATGTTTTATGTTCTTGGAAGTTCGATCTTTTCGTTTTGGTATTTTGTGCCATCATGAAAAGTATGAGAGTTTGATTTATGTGTTAGAACCTTGCTCTTTTAGGAGTTGGCTTTGTCTCATTCCTTGTTTAATGTTTTGACCTTTTAGAATGAGATAAATCCTCGAGCATGTGTGTTTTATCTATATTTTGCTCTTTGGCCTTTGTCTAGTTCATTTGTTGAACTAGTGATCTTTCATGTGTTGATTTGGTTCTTTGATACAATTTGGACACCGTTTGTCGTGTCACACTCTTGTGTGTGCCATTTCGGTTTACTTGGTGTTTTTTGTTCAAATTGCATCTCCTTGTTGGATCTTGGAAGTCTTGCATGCATAGCTACTATAAGTATATATTATGGCATGCTTGCTTTATTAGATCCAATATATAGGGGAAACTCCACCAAATCCTAATTAGCTAAGATGTGCATGAAATTCAATTTCATATTAATATGTACATATTTATGTGCAGTCTCTCCTATGTATTGTAGTTTCACTAACTACTTTGGACCCAATATGTTTGGGAACCATTTTGTACTTAAATGTGTTTTAGGTACAATTGGAGATATATTGGATGCTTGTCTCTCCAAGTTTGAAGAAGTGGTGCGTTCATGGGAATTGGAGGCAAGCTATAGGATGATCAACGAATTCATATCCCCTTCATCCTAACAATTATATTTCGGTAACAAGTATCCTCTCCTCATTCTCATATTTCTTGAGTCCAACCTTTGTGGGTTGCCTTCTAGCATGAATTTTTGTGTTTGTATGTGTTGTGGTTCTAGCTTTGGTTTTAAGAGTTCCTCCTATTGCAAATGTGTGTAAATTGAGATGAGTACATATTAGTGGGACTATAAAAAATCATGCATATGATTCACCAATCCCAAATATGTCAATCTAGCAATTTTATTGCCTATCCTTTCCTCAACTTCTCTCATGTGCAGTAAAGCCCACGTGTTCTCAAAAAAAACTTCTCTCATGTGCAATAGTGAGATTTTACTAGTTGATTTTTCCTTTGTGATACTTGTTGCCTTTCTCCATATATTCCAACCATCTCCTTTTCCCTTGGTGATTGTTGTAGTATATGTAGTGTGTTGGTGTTTGAAGTTCATTCATGAACAATAAGATAAAATTATGCCTTTGGCCATGCTTACAAGCAAAAATCTTATTGGTATGTGTTATGACTTCATTTTGCTATTCATGTGCTTTCTTGAGTATCTTGTTTATGTGTGCATGTTTCTTTGTGGACATATGTCTTTGTGATGCATTCCATTTAGAAACTAATACACATAAGAGAAGATAATTTTAGTTGAGTTATTTATTTATTTTTTGGATACCACCTTTTATTTCCTTTTGATTCTTCGGTGGCTTCCAAAATTATTTGCGTATGAGTGTTTGTTTCCTTTGTTTGCATCTTCGGGCACTCATATTTATTCTCTCATGCCTTTTATTGTTAAATGAATATGGATGAGTGAGGATTCCATGATCATGCACCTTGTTCCCCAATATAATTATTATAATTGGTGCATAATCTTTGGGGAGCTCCTCTAATTCACTTAATAATACTTATTTGTCTTGTTTCTCGTTTGTTGTGTTTTAAATGCTTATGGGGGAGCAAGGATTCCATATTTGTGCATGATGTATTCAAATGCAACTATTCTATTTATGCACAAATCTTGGGGAGCTTCTCCATTTTCATTTAAAACACTCTTTTGATCTTATCATAACATCTTATTTTGTTCATTTGGTATCATTTGTTGTTTCCATTTGATTCTTTTGGATCTTGTGGTTGCTTGCATCATTTGTTGATGCTTATTATATTTTATTTCTTTGGCAATCTTTGAATCCTAAATATAGTTTTACTTCCTCCCAAGTATTCATCATTGGATTTGTGTGAATGCACACCTTTGGAGGAACTATCACTATATTGGCCTTCTAGAACTTGTCACCCATTTCGGCAATTGATGCCAATGGGGGAGAAGTTTTAGAGGGTTTAAGGGAAGTTGGTTTTTGCTTTAAGTTTGTTCTTAATCATTTTCCTTTCATGCTCTTGCATCTTTGTGTTGCTTAGCATGTGATATATAGAGGAAACTCCACCAATGATAATGATTGGCAATATATACAATGAAATTCAAGTTCATCACACTTGCATAAATTGTGGGGGAGTTTGCTCTATATATTGTGGTGGTACCAATATCACATACTTGCGTAGTATTTGATATTGGGGCTACCATTTTATTCATTAAATTCATCATATAAACCCTCTCAAAGGGATTGTCATCAATTACCAAAATGGGGGAGATTGAAAGAGCATGTGGGCCCCCATGATTGAAAGAGCATGTGGGCCCCCATGTGTGGTTTTGGTAATTAATGACAATCTTTATGGACTAATGTGTGTATTAAGTTGTACTTGTAGGAATTGTCCATTGGCATCGCTTGGAGTATGTGTTGGCTCCAAGGTGGAAGATAAGAAGAAGAAGATGCGTTGTGGAAGTTCAATATGCGCCATCCCTAAAAGATCTCATGTTTGGTGCTTGCCATCCTCGGTGTTTATGGATCGATGAAGACAAGGCCAAAGGATGCTCAAGGTAAAGGTATTCTTGATAGGTTTTCCCTTTTACCGGTCTCGTGTTGACCGGGTTTAGGATAGATAGCCGTACTATCAAGAGGGGCTCTCGAGTGAGTATCTCGATCATATCGTTCAGAGAGAGCTCAAACCTTTGCATACTTGCATCATCGTATTTGGTTGTTATTTTGTCTTATCCATGTGAGGATATAGAGCTTGTGGTATCATTCATAGCAAGCTCTTGTTCATCAAAATCGGATCCCCTTTTATATCTTGTTGCGATTTTGATCTTGGCAGTTTTCCGAATACTCACCAAGTGAGGTATCTCACATTATACTACTTGATACTTTCTCACTTGGTGATATTCAATATTTCAAATTTAATTGGGTAGCTCTTGTCCCCTTTCCAACGCAATTGGAATCGGGTCAATCGGAGTTACCAATCAAAAGTTATAGTCGTTTGATTACTTGCCTTTTGTTTTATTAAAAAGAAAAAGAAAAAGATCTGTTGTGGGCTAGGTGGTACTACCGGGCCTAGTACCGCCTGCCCCTGAGCTGCGCGCCCCCTTCTCTGTGTCGCCCGGTGGCCCAGGCCGGCACTACCGGGCCCAACCTGCAGTACCGCTCGGTCGGGCCGGTAGCACCGGCCGGCCCAGCTTCTCCCTGGCGCCCTGCTGCCGCCGCTCCTTTGGGCCGCGCTCCCGGCCCTGCTCGCTGCTGCCGCGCCTCTAATCCCCTCCCGCTGCTACGCGCCTCGTTCTCCCTGTCCCACTCGCTGGCCTGCCGTTGGGCCGGCCTGCCGCCGCGGCCTTGCTCGCCATCGCTCCCAGCCAGCTCGCCATCGCTCCTGCGGGCCTCGCACGTGCGGGCTGCTCTAGCTTGTTCGCTCAGCCGCCCGATCCCCCACGCGTAGTGCCCAGCCTTGCTCCGCTGCCGCCTCGCTCGATCATGCGCGCGTTGTCCCGCGTTGACCTGTTCGCTTGGCTGTTGTTGGTTGGGCCAGTTTCGGTAGTACCGGGTGACTGTGGTACTACCGACTGGCCCAGGTAATTCCCCAATGGGCAGGAATCAAGCCCCCATAAAAATATCCCCTTCTCCTTTTTACAAGCACTTCTTCCTCCATTTTCTTGCTCAAGCTTTGGCTTTTATTTGACACATCTTTTGGCTTGATTTCTTCCTCCCCCTCCATTGATTCTTGCAAATATTTGAGGGGTAGATAGAGGGGACCTAGATCCACACTTTGACCGATCAAAATCCACTCTTTGTGAGGGAATCTTTGGGATCTAGATCTTTGGGGCTTTTTGTGATCCCCTTTTGTGTTCTTCCTCTCTTATTCCCCCAAATGCTTTAGTAGCCTTGTTGGAATTTGAGAGTGAAGTTGTGGAGCATACTTGTGGTGTTCTTGCCTTTTGCATTTGGTGCACCGGTGTGTGTTCTCTCCGGAGGATTTGGTTGGTGATATTCATTATTGCTAGTCCCTCTTGGGTTCTTGGAACCCTAGACGGTTGTGTGGCCTTTGTGGCGTGTGCTTGGGGTCTTCAATTAAGTTGTGAAGCTCCCCCAAGATTGAGGCCTTGGTGGCGATTATTGGGAGCCTCCAATTAAGTTGTGGAGATAGCCCCAATCTTGTACGGGTTCGGTGACCACCCTTAAGTGTCCCATAGTGGAACGGGTGCTTGCCCACATGGTGGGTGCTCGGAAGAATAGGGTGAGGCCTTGGTGGCGTTGGTGGTCTTAGTACCGCCCACCCCTCCAACGAGACATACTCCCTTGTTGGGAGGAACTCGGTAAAATATCATCGTCCCCGCGTGCCTCGGTTATCTCTATACCCGAGCTATTTACTTATGCAATTTACATTGTGATAGCCTTATTTCTTGAAGTAATCTATATTGCTATCATAGTGTTGCTTGTCTTGCTTAGCATAAGTTGTTGGTGCACATAGGTGAACCTTAGTATATCTAGGCTTTGTGCTTAACAAAAGAAAACGCTAGTTTTATTCCGCCTTTGTTAAGCCCATCTCGTAGAAGTTTTAAATCGCCTATTCACCCCCCTCCTCTAGGCGACATCCGTGATCTTTCACATGGAAGAGACTCCCCCTCAATGTGTGCATATTAGAATTTTGCATTGGAATACAAATGCACACAAATAGGTGAATCTATTCCATAGACATATGAGCAACATAATCATACCACCGAGGTAGAGAGAAGGCACCCTTGACATAGCCTCAAATATTACCGAGATAACCAATATAATCGCCTTCCTTGATAGAGACTTCCAGCATAATAGAATATGAATAGATGGATCCATAAGCATAATCCATGAGATGAAATCCATGAGCATAATCCAAACAGCCACTGACAAAGAGTCTCAAACCAACCACAAAGCACAAATTTAAAGTTTAACGCTAAATGGGCATAAGCAAGAAAATGACGAATATAAAAATTCAAGTGCTTATGCCCGACCCAAGCAAATACACGAATATCCTAATAGAACTACTTCTCCCCCTTTGGCATCAAGACACCAAAAAGGAAGAAGAGCGATGCTAGCGCCCCACGGGATCACTCGTAGTCCTCGTCTTCATTCTCATCCTCATCCTCATCTTTGAGCTCCTCGGGGTCACCATCTTCATCATCAGCAGCAGCCGCAGAGGGGAACAAGTGACGCTCCAACTCTCCATAGTTCAACCCGAAGGAAGAGTTCCACCGAACATACGGAGTGGGAGGTGTAGGAGTCAGAGGGTCACCAAAAGCACCGGACACATGGTAGAGAATGAGCTGCTGGGAGTGAGCCAACTCATGGCGCTACTTGTATGCCTCGTACTGACCCTTGCGCGTGTCCACTCCCATGCAAAGTATGTTACGCTGGAACCAATTCAGATGCTTGATCTCACGGGCAACGGGAGGCACTAGGGTCATGTGAGCATCCCTCATGAGGCCCTCAGGAGCGGAGGAGGGGTGAGAGGTCTTTCGAACCTTGGTGTAAATCTTCTTGGCCTTATGCACCGAGTCAATGTGGAACTCCTCAGTAGGAAGCAGGTGCCTGATGAGCATCATAATGTAGGGTGCATAGGGAATGGACAGACGGTTGAACATGACATCAGTCAATTCATGGTAAATGAAGTCCATGACATCCAGCCTATACTGGACTGACTCGTCCTCGCACGAGGCAACCTCATGAGAAAATTTAAGTAGCTGAACAAGGTGACCACGGATGCTGTCATTGTTGCCCCCACTCGGAGTGATGGAGTCACGGAAGAGACCCACTAAGGCAGCATAGATGGGAGCAAGGCCAGCCAGAGTGCCCACAATGCCATTATCCACAGTGCAAGGAGAGAGAGCCGCATCTTTGTTGGGCTTCAGCTGTGTCATGATGTGGTGTCCACTGGCTCTATCCCTGCTGCGGAAAGAGTATCCAAGAACCTCAGCAAACACGTGAAAGTCAGCAGTCATAGGTATGTCATGAGTCATCCACTTCATAGTGCGACGCTCATCCCCACAAATAACCAAAGTGGAGAAGAACTGCTTCACCACCTCAGAGTCAAAAGAGCACCAGAGAGACATGAGATGGTGCAGCCTCATCCTCTCAGCCACAAACATCGGATCCACAAGGTGGGCCTTCTCCAAAGCCTCAGCAAAGGACCAGTGGGTGCATAGGCCTAATGTTTAGCCTGGCATACACATCTTCATAGATACCTTTCTATTCCGCACACCAAAAACGAGTATCCCCCAGCTCATCATCACGAGGCAACTCAGCAAACAAGTCACAGTGACGGATGGAGGAATAGGTCACTGCATCCAAAGCCCTGTAGTTGATCTTGGGCTCCTTGCCCTTTCTCTTGGACACCCCCTTTCTAGTCCTCTTTGCTTGTTCAGCCATGCGCTTCTCTTCGTTCTTTCTTCTCCTCAACTCAGCTTCGTCCACTAAGTTACCCTACCGTCGTCCCGAAAGTATTTAGCGCGAGGGCGGCGCGTGAAGGTCTTGGGAACACTGGAACCACCTGTGAGGAGAATAAGGGCGATAGCAAGGGGATAAGCATACACACAAGTCCAGGAGAGAGCATGGAAAAAGTAGTCAAAAAGTTTATAGGACAAAACTACTCAATGCATACTCCATAGTGAAACTGAACCAAAATTGAATCTGTCAGTCCAGATTATCCGGCCTGGCCAGGGGCGGATAATCCGGCCCTGGCAGAAAATTTCGATTCCACCTAGATTGAATGCAAAAAAGTAGATCGGGCCTAGAAACAGCAAGACTACGATTTCTATGCGAAAACACATCCTTCTAGACAACGTTCCACCCAACAAGTAACACATCTAGCCAAAGATGGGGAGAGAGGGAGTTACTCTCACTCATTGGAGGAAGAACACGGAGGAGAAGGTACTCGGAGGCGCGGAGAAGAAGATCCGGGGAGGCCCGGAAAATCCGGCGGCCGGAGAGGCTCCGGGGAGGGTGGGGGACGACAGGCGGCGACAGAGGAGGAGGAGAGGGTTGGGGGAGAAGTGCTGCTCATTATGAGCCCTTCCCCCCGATCCCTGCCCTTTAAGATGAAATCCGCTAGGGCTGGATTATCCGGCCAACACTTGGGCTAGATTATCTGGCCTCAAATATGGAATTTTGTTGTACACAGAACCAGGCCCGTGCATCCCCAAACAACACCCCCACAAGGTGTACAAGGGACTTGTGTGCAAGAATAGATGGCTTAGGGGTAGGGAAAGGCTTAGGATTAAGAGAACCAAACTGAGATGGTACTAGACACTCAAAATTGCAAGATCCAAATCAAATAAAAGCCAAGATTGAGTGTGATTCCCATAAGAACATGAGAGAGCAAAAACAGCCACAAAGATCCAATTCTCTGCAAGGGAGAGGGCGGTGGCCGAAGCCACCTTGTTGGAGTGTATGGTGTGACACCGCGAAGATATATCTTGTGTTCACGACCAATACTCATCAATAAGCTCGCATATCACAAAATGATATTAAGAGAAATGATTTATCTTGCTTTTGGCATTATGGGGGGAGGGTTAGCCCAATGAGTGGGGACCACACTCCCCCTATATCCATGCCCACACCTAGACCAAAGTAGGATTGAGATGTACAAGTGAGTGCATGGGTAATCAAGACAAGCTCCTGGAATCAATGATATTTAGCTCATTCCTCAAGTAGCAGAATCTTGCTTCATCAAGTGGCTTCGTAAAAATATCCGCAAGTTGGTTCTTCGTGCTCACAAAGGATAGATCAATATCGCCTCGAGCAACATGGTCTCGAATAAAATGATTCCGAATCTCAATATGCTTCGTCCTTGTGTGCTGAAATGGGTTGTACGCAATTTTGATTGCACTTTCAGTATCACATAAAAGAGGCACTTTGTCACAATTGACACCATATTCCTTTAAAGTTTGCCTCATCCACAATAATTGAGTGCACGCACTGGCAGCAGCAACATATTCAGCTTCGGCGGTGGAGAGAGATATACAGTTCTGCTTTTTAGATGACCAACACACAAGAGATCTCCCCAAGAATTGACGAGCTCCAGAAGTGGATTTCCGATCATCCTTATCACCAGCCCAATCTGAGTCAGTATAACCACATAAAGAGAAATTGGAGCCCTTGGGATACTAGAGACCAAAGTTTGGGGAATGAACCAAATATCGAAAGATCCTCTTGACCGCCACTAAGTGGCTTTCTTTAGGAGTTGCTTGATACCTTGCACACACTCCCACACTCAACAAGATATCGGGTCTAGATGCGCAGAGGTAAAGAAGAGAGCCGATCATGGACCGGTATACCTTTTGGTACACATCTTTACCATGTGGGTTAAGTTCAAGATGACATTTTGTTTGCATCATAGTGGCGACACCATTTAGATCCGTCATCTTGAATATCTTGAGCATGTCTTGGATGTACTTTGCTTGATTAATAAAGGTTCCTTCTCTAAGTTGCTTGATCTCGAATCCAAGAAAGAACCGTAATTCCCCCATCATAGACATCTCAAACCTGTCAGTCATAAGCTTTGAAAATTCATCATTAAAAGCTTTATTAGTAGAACCAAAGATGATATCGTCTACATATAGTTGGCATACGAAGAGCTCCCCCTTAACCTTCTTAGTAAAAAGAGTGGGATCGATTTTCCCAACTTCGAAGCCACGGTCTAACAGAAGCTCTTTAAGGTGCTCATACCACGCACGTGGGGCTTGTTTAAGGCTATAGAGTGCCTTATCGAGTTTGTAGAGATGGTTCAGAAAGTTAGGATCCTCAAAACCCGGGGGTTGCTTTACATATACCAACCCATGTAGAGGACCGTTAAGGAAGGCACTCTTGACGTCCATTTGCTGCAACTTAAAATTGTTACGGGCAGCATAAGCAAGAAGGATACGGATGGACTCAACGCGAGCCACTAGAGCATAGGACTCGCCAAAGTCAATGCCCTCAACTTGGGAGTAACCTTGTGCCACAAGTCTTGCCTTGTTCCTCACAACAATGCCATTCTCATCTTGCTTGTTTTTAAATATCCACTTGGTGCCGATAACATTGCGGCAATCTTTGGGTTTCTCCACGAGTTTCTAGACTTTGTTGCGCTCGAAATTATTCAATTCTTCATGCATAGCAGCAACCCAGTCTGGATCTTCAAGAGCTTCAAAGACCTTCTTAGGTTCCACCATTGAGATATGAGCTTGATGCTCACCAAAGCTGGCCAATTCTCTTCTTGCAGAAACCCTTCGTCGAAGATCACCAACAACCTTGTCGAGGGTGTGACCCCATAACTCAAGGTTCCGATCAGCTCGAGCCTTGCGACGAAGTTCAATAAGTTGGTTGTCTCTTGGAGGAGTAGTTTCATCACTTGAATCTTCATTGGAATCATTTACTCGACCTTGATTAGGAACTGGGATAACAACAGTAGGTGGTGGTGAAGCGTGCCCTTGAGGTGAGTCGGTAGCCGTAACAGGAGGCTGCTGAACCAGTGAGACAGGGCCGGATAATCCGGCTGATGGAGAGGCCAGATAATCTGGCCTGGGAGTACTTGTAGCAGCTTCATCAGGATGCCTGGGGTTTGCTTGAACTGGCGAGGGGCCGGATAATCCGGGGTTTGCCAAAAAATCCGGCCTGGAGCATGCATTGATATCTTCACCACCAGGAGCAATATGGTCAGCTGGAGCAGGGTGGCCGGATAATCCGGTGTCCACCGGATAATCCGGCCTAGAGTTTTCTGGAACAAATTGACCTTTAGCAGATGATGGAGATGGTGTAGAATTTGCTCCCGTGGTGGGAACATGTTGGGCATGTGTAGATGAGGGCTCTTCATGGGAAGAGCATTGTCCTTCCCGATCCGCCACAAGGGGTTCCTCAATGGTGCGGAAAAATCCCAGGCCCATTCTTCTCATGGCATCTTGGGGTATTTCAACATCTGCATCATAAACACCAACTTGCTCCGCACGGGAACCGTCATTTTCCTCGAACACCACACTACAAGATTCTACAACAGTTTTGGAGAGCTTCTTGTAGACTCTAAGTGTGGGATTCGGCACCATAACCAACAAAAATACCTTCTAGAGCCTTAGATTCAAACTTAGATAAACGAACTCCCTTGATAAGAAAGAAACACTTACAACCTCATACCCGAAAGTATGAGATGTTTGGCTTGTTACCGGTAAGTATTTCATACGGAGTCTTGTCCAAGATCTTGCGGAGGTATAATTGGTTAGATGAGTGACAAGCGGTAGAGATTGCTTCCGCCCAGAAGTTATATGGAGATTTAAATTTGGCTAACATTGATCTTGTCATATCCATTAGGGTTCGATTCTTCCTCCCGGCTACACCATTTTGTTGAGGGGTGTACACAGCGGAATATTGATGTCTTATCCCCTCTTCACTTAGGAACTCATTTAAGGTGTAGTTCTTGAACTCAGAGCCATTATCACTTCTTATAGCCAGAATGGGGACGTTGTGTTGACATTGAACCTCGTTGGCGAAATCGATGATAGTTTGTTGAGTTTCACTCTTCAACTTGAAGAAATAAAACCAAGTGTATCTTGAGTAATCATCAACCATCACTAGATAATACTTCTTCCCACCGAGGCTTGCATGAGACAGAGGTTCGAAGAGGTCCACATGAAGGAGCTCTAAGATCCTTTTTGACGAGATAATAGTTTTCCTTCGATGAGGAGAGTCATGCATTTTTCCTTCAACACACGCCCTGCAAACACGATCTTTGGCAAAGGAGACATTATCTTTTAGTCCAAGGATGTGGCCACCCTTGTGGACACTTTGCAAAGTTCTCATATTGACATGGGCTAGTCGGCGATGCCATAGCCAACCCGAGTCAGCCTTTCCGAAAAGACACATCGGGCCTGTAGTGGTTTTCCCTGAAAAGTCCACCACGTACAGGTCATTTTCGACATATCCCACGAAAGCGACTTTTAGAGACTTGCTCCGCAAGAGTACCACCAAATCAGCATCAATATAAACTACAAAGCCCATCTTACCAAGGGCGCGAACTGAAAGTAAGTCATACCCGAGGGTCTCAACAAGCATGACGTCCACGAGAGAGATATCGTGAGCCACCACAACTTTTCCGAGACCCAATACCTCAGATTTTGACTTATCACCATAGGAGACGGTTATGTGATCAAGGTTTGGCCGCATCTCCGTGATGATCTCCTTGATTCCGGTCATATGACTCGTGCAACCGCTATCGAGTACCCATTTAGAACCACCGGAAGCATAACCCTGCAAGAAAATTACTTCTTGGTTTTAGGTACCCATTTCTCAATGGGTCCTCTCATGTTAGTGACAAGGGTCTTGGGAACCCAAATAGACCAAGGAATGTAACAATCATAAGGGCCTACATAACTAGCATAAACATCACCATAATAATCGCAATATAATTCAAAGTTAGGATTGTTGACCCTGCAAAACCATCATAATTAGTCTTGTCATTGGTAATGTTGCTAGTCTTTGGTTGAGCAGTCTTGCTCTTCTTATTCTTGTTGTTGTTTTTCTTGCTCTTTGTCTTGGGAATGTAACCAAGACCTTCTTTACTATTGTTTGTCCTTTGCTTGCTCAGTATCTCATCAATAACTTCTTTACCTTTGTGTTGAGAACCTCTTGCAAGGTATTCTTTTCCATAAGATGAAGTGGAGGTACTTGGCACATCATACCGTTTCAATTGAGTTTGGAGCTGGTCATGAGACTCATTTAAAGTAGAATGATCACTCTTTAATGCCTTGTGAGCACTTTCAAGATTATTAAACTTCTCCAAAAGTCTAGCATGAACAGCCCCAAAGTCAATCTTTTCTTTCTTTAGTTTCTTTACCTTGGCAAGAGCATGGTCACATTCTTTGATGAGCTGAGCCACAGCTTCTTCCCGTGACTCCTCAATAGATTCGAGTCTCTCTTCCAAGGATACTCGAGCTTCATCTTCCTCTTCCAAGGCATTCTTCAAAGAAGCTATCTCCAAGGCATCTTCTCTTTCAATTCTACCCTTTTCTTCAAGAAGATCTTCGGCTTGAGCAAGTTGACTCATAAGAGCATCAAAATGGAGTTTGTGCTCACCTTGCAGGTTAGTGAAAAAAGTATCCAAAGCAATAACTTCTTCTTTCATTTTAAGACTGTCATGATCATCCATATCCAAAATTATGTTAGTCTTAGGAAATGAAGAGCTAGAAGTTGATACCTCGGACCCTCTTGCCATTAGGCAAGTAGCGTTGTTGTTGATGACGTTCTCGTTTGGTGAGTCGAAGAGAGATGAAGGAGTCGATGTGGTGGCTATAGCAGCCACCTCGCGAGAACTATCATCATCCTCTTCATCTTCACTTGCAGAGGAGTATTCTTCTTGTGCTACTAAGACAATCTTAGGTTGCTTCTTGAAGGGGCCATTCTTCTTGATAAATGGCTTCTTCTTAGGTGCTTTAGATTTCTCTTTAAGAATGAGCTTGCCACCATTGTCTTCTGTATTTTGATATGGACACTCGGCTACAAAGTGCATTCTATCTCCACAGTTGTAGCAAGTTCTCAATCTTGGGCCACTTTCTCTTCTTTCATTTGACCCGTTCTTGCGCTCAAGTTCCGACTTGGCTTTGGTAGGGTCCTTCCAAAAGTTCCTTGCATAAAACACCATGTACTCACCATGAGCACGTTTGACTTCATCGGGCCAGTCCATGGAGGCCCCCTCAAATGCTCTTTCATCCTCCTCTTGCTCAACAACATTGGCTTTGAGAGCAACATTGACACCCTTTTGCATTCCAATGGCCCGAGCACGAGCATCTTCAACATTCTTTGCTGCCACTTTGAATGACGCCATCTCTTGCATGACCTCATTGGATGTCATTTGATGGTAGTTATGTCTACCTTGCAGGCTCTTCAAGTCCGTTGGCTCGAAAGGCATTAAGGCACTCACATATTTCCTTTTTATCTATGCATCATCAATGTGAGTGGCCCCATGCTTTCTAAATGTTGTTGCGATGCCCTTGAGTCTTCTATACATGTCTTCATGATTTTCACCATCCAACATGTAGAATCCCTCAGCTTCATTACTAAGGGCATCATACCTGTTCCTTCTCATGCTTTCATTCCCAACAGAGATCCGTAAGAGCATCCCAAGCTTCTTTAGCTGTGTTGAGATGTTCAATGTGTGGCATGTCCTTGGGACCCACACCAAGTTGTATCATGTGGAGAGTAGTGGCATTCAATTGACTGTCCACAACTTCTCTTCTTGTTAGGTTGGTTTGATCTCCAATATGAAGACCCTCTTCAATAATCCTCCAAAGTTCAATAGAGGAGCTGCAAACATGAGATTTCATTAAGAATTGCCATTGATTGAAAGAGGATGCAGTGAGCTTGGGTGGATCACCCCTATTGTTTATATGCGGATGAGGGATAGGTGGGTCGGGAGAATATACGTGGCGAACCTCACTATATTCCTCCTTACCACTTCCCTTCTTGGAGGTGGAACCATTAAGTTTTTCACCTTCCACATCATCATCCTTGGATCCGGTGTTACCCTTTTCCTTAGATGATGGTGTGGCTGCCTCAGAGGAGGATGGAGATGGTGCTATGGATGATGTGAGGCGAGCAATCATTTGATTCATCTCCTCCATCTTGGCCTCAAAGTATTTCAACAAGGTTGTTTCCAACGTCTTGAGATCATCCATTGTGACCTTATCCACAGCCTCATTCCCATCATCCTTGGTACCCATACTACTCTTAGGCGGTTAAGCCCGAATTAAGAGCCGGAGCTCTGATACCAATTGAAATGGATTGTATGGGCACCTAGAGGGGGTGAATAGGTGCTACTCCAAATTTTAATACTTTTTCAATTTTAGGCTTAGCACAAAGGGTAAATTCTCTAGATAAACTATTAGGTGGAATTTCCCTATATGCAAACCTATCTACTAGCGAGTAAAGAGCGAGTGGAAGAGGAACGAGTAAACCGAAGTGAAGCACGCGGAGACACTGGATTTGATTGACCGCAGTTCCTTCCTTGTTAAGGGAAGTACGTCTGCGTTGAGGGGTGGGCGGTACTAAGACCACCACGCCACAATAGGCCTCACCCTGTTCTCCGATGGATCCCGCCACCAAAGGCCTGATCCACCTTTCCACTATAGGGACCCTTCGAGGCGGGTACCCGCACCTTTACACAACTAGCGGGGCAACAACTCCACAATCAACTTGGAGGCTCCCGAAATGACAACAAGCTGCCACAAGAACAAAGTTATCAAATACAACGAACAAGATCTAGGTATTGACAAGAATACTAGATCAGGAATTTCTCCAAGTGAATGGAGAGGAGTTGATGCGCTTGATTCGTGATGATGATGATGATCCTCTCCTCCAATTTCCCCAAAGATCAAAGCCTTCGGGTGGTTGAAGTGGGAGATCGAGAATGGGAGCTCTTGCACAGTGTCTGGTCAATTTCGAATGAATCAAGAGTTCTGAACATTGGGGAAGAAGGGGTATTTATACCCCCTTCCGAAACCAGCCGTTGGACACTTTGGGGGCCGGATAATCCGGCCCAGGCCTGGGGAAAACTCCGCCCCAGACTCGGAATATCCGGTAGATAATCCGCCCCCCTATTAGAGCGTCGCGTCGAGCTTGCCCTTGATCAACTTCTGGGGTCCGGATTATCCGGTCCTATGTGAAGGCCGGATTATCCGGCCTGGGGAAGAAAGACCGCCCCAATTCGGATTTTTCGGGAGAAAATCCGACCGGATACCGAGCGACGCACCTTGGCTTTCTTTGCTCAAAAACTGGGGGCCGGATTATCCGGCCTGGGGAGGAAAAACCGCCCCAGTGCGAATTTTCCGGGAGAAAATCCGACCGGATACCGAGCGACGCGCCTTGGTTCCCTTTGAGCAATGAGGTAGGCCGGATTATCCGGCCCTTAGTGGGGCGGATTATCCGCCCCCCTCAAAGCTTCCTGCACACTTAGCGCACATGAATAATCTCTACAGTATTATTATCTAACACGCAAAATATAGGAAAACATGAAATGTTCTTTCAGTGGGGAGATATCAAGTGGGACCGTTCAGAACTCAATGGTGGGTCATGTGCTAATGTAGCAGCTCATGGTGATGACTTGGCCAGCGATGGGAAAGTTCTCTTAGTTGCAGGTGAAGTCATTTAGACTGAAGTTTCGGGAGTAGCACATGTGTTCCATGGAGGCGGTAGGTCTGAGTCAGACTCGTCGGGTATCTTACTCTAAGCTAAGAAGAAGACAACTCAAGTCT
Source organism: Avena eriantha (assembly GCA_910589775.1). Lineage (NCBI taxonomy): Eukaryota > Viridiplantae > Streptophyta > Magnoliopsida > Poales > Poaceae > Avena > Avena eriantha. The sequence goes on along the minus strand of OU342744.1, from coordinate 77,835,599 downwards.
AGAGTTCAAATACCGTATGATCTGTGTTACCAAATATCGTGCCTCGGTGTCTTCTATGATCTTGCATGGCGGTAATTACAGACGGCGGGCGGCTTGCAACTGGCCTGACACGCTGGGACGACACGTGCATATAGTTATTCCGTCGAACAATTTGGGTACATTTAGATTACATGCTGTAGCGTGGTCATTTTCAAGGCTTTTGATTTATTTATTTCTCGAAACTACATCACTCGCACCGGATGTCGTGTATGTTTTATAATTTTTATATGTGTTATTATGAATATTTATTTGGGATATTGTGGTAACATATTAGATATGAGTACTACTAGCACAAAGCCCGTGCGTTGCTATGGCGTCGTACTAAATCAAAAAAATGACATTTTATATGTTTGAATTTAATCTTTTGAAACAAAGTGGAGAAAAACAAAAATTGAAACCAAATATCACGGAATCCTCATTTTATATGCTTTTGTACCATGCATTAGTGGTCATCACAGAACATTAAGTGTACGGCGAAAATCATATTGCGGTACAACAAGCTCAGTTCTATTATGCAAAATATTTCTCATAAGCTCATTTTTACCTGACTAAATAGTTCTTGAAAAAACTAAGTTCCCACAGGGAGAACAAAAATTAAATCTACATGTTGGTGCAAATTATTTCCATTTTTACATGATATTTATTTGCCTGAATTAGCTACCTCATAACACCCTGAAGTTCTGTCAAAATAAAATAACACCCTAAAGTGGCAGCGTGGGTCTTTTTTCAAAGCAAGTGGCAACGTGGGTCTGAACGTGGTCTCTCCTTCTTTTTAGTTCTTTCGCAAGCGCTGACAGTGGCTTGACCAAAAATTCCCCTTTACTCTGTCCCCCCGTTTGAAGATGGCGACGACGACCCTAGAGGGCTGGTGGCCAGCTGAGCTAGCAAATCGATTTGATTGTGGTTGAATTGATTAGCACGAACAGGGAGGACATCAGCCACCGCGGGGGACGGTGACGCACGGACGGAACACTCGTCTCCTACATTCACATCCTTCTAAAAAATTGCGTTGGAGCAGAAACGAGGCTCGTCGGGAGGTACTGCTGGCCACCGTAGTGCCGCCTGCCATGGCCGCTTCCCCGAGCTGCCGCTGGTTGGTCTGGGCCACCATGGACACGGCCCAAGGTCGAAGAAGGAGGCCGGGCGCAACAGGTTGCAGAGGCGCGGGCTCCCAACGACCAGGGAGATGGCGGACTCGGGTTGACCCCGGGCAGGCACGCGGGGCGCCTGTAGGCAACGCGCACATGCGGGGAAGCGAGAAGGCCGGCGGGGGGAGGGGAGGAGGAGGAGCTCCAAGGGAAGGAGAGGGCACTGGCGGCGGCACCACAAGGAGGCGAGGGAGCCGGTGGCGGCGCAACTCTGCAAGGGGCGCATCGCGAGTGCAGGCGGCGGCCGAGGCGAGACTGAGGGCTCGCGGCGAGGAGGCGTCGATGGGGATGCGGGGCGAGCGCGAAGGTAGGCGGCAGAAGACGCTGGAGGAGATGGCGGGCGACAGGGTCGATCTGGAGGTGGGCTTTTTCTCGAGCGGCGGAAGTGAAACGAATTTAACAAATACAATAATATCTACTCCATGATACTCATTAGATATTGTCGTGCAATGTTTGAGATATTCTTTTCAGCTTCGTTTTCACGGTACTTGAGCAAGTGTACCAAAAATTTCTTTCTTAACTCAAAAATACTGCATAAACAATAAGTGTCATTAGTCTGAGTCATTTATGTGACAAGTATAAATATATACGAGGTAGAACACCCACCGTGCATATTGGATGAACCAATTTTTTACCATTCCATGAGAGTATAATGTAAAAGATAAAATATCCCGACGCATTGCTGTAGATGAATGCGCATTATTATGTCGTTATTGAATAGTAAAAAGGCAAAGAAACCACATGAGTTTATTTTAAGAGACATTCACCTGTCTGGACTCTCTGGAATACCAACTGGTGATTTACGTGGCCAGGAAAATATATCGCCATCCCAGCCTGGTTGTGCTAATCCGAGTGCTTCGCTTAGGTAGATTCCAGTTCTTTGTAACTTTAATTGTATGTGCCGAGATCGACACATTTTACTCTCCAATGATGGCAATACGGAGAGAGGATCAAAAATAGATACCGAAGAGGCATTGTTATCGATGGAGAACAATGTAAAATGGCCCGCGGATGTGTAAGGAAGCAAAATCTTCAAAGAGACAACCATTAAAAAAGATATAAAACTGAACAACGATGGAAAAGTGAATTCTCTTTACCAATTTGCGTGCAGAGATTTTGTAGTCCGTCTCGGGCCAACCGTCGAACAACTTTGCGAGAGACTGGATATTTGGCTTTATACGCCACTTGGGACCTCGTGTGGAATTGGCCATCGCGGTCTAGAAAAAATATTTTAGAAACATAGTGATAACAATAAAAAATGAGAATATAGTAACTTACACAAAAACGCAGGTCCATGTAGTGCACATCGGCCTCTACCAGCTGTATGATGGGATCGCATGCCACTATACGTATGGCCATGTCGAAACATTCATTGTCCATAGGCTTATCCATCCTAAGTATGTCCTGAATTTTCTTAAGGCTCAAGCCTATTGGGTACGGTTTGGAACTCTGCACCCATTCCTGCCTATAAGAAAAATGTTAAGAATGATACAATCATAAAAATGCGTATTAGCAAAAAACTTAATATGCTGCTTACTCCAAACGCTTGGCATCTTTAATGGACAAGATGTGTTTGCAAAGCTCGTCGACTAATTTGCGTTGGTTTGTTGGTGTGATGTGGATCGAAAGAGGATGTTTGTTTTTAGCTATATCGGGCAAGTCTAGTCGATTTGGCCCCTCTACGATCATACAATCAGAATCAGACACATTCTTTTCATCGCTAGGACGATCGTATATTGGTTTTCCTTTTATCTTATTCAATTCTGATTCTATCAATATAACAACTAATTTTCGACGAAACTCTTTCATATCCGCCTGCAAAATAGTATTCAGAAATATTTAATGAAGGTGTAAGCGAATACTAATGTTTTATTATGAACAAAAATGACATACCTGGTTGACACGATCAGATAACACATCGCCAGTCCAATATTCCATATAATTAAGCATGAACAACCCACATGACACACTACATGTTTACATGACACCGATTTAGTCTCGTATAGACAAATTATTTTTAAAATTTGGTAAGATTCGAATGAGTATTCAACATACCCATCGGTTTGCACTGGTTCTTGGAAATGTTCGACAATTGGCCATGTTGTAACATTGAGGTCCTGCCACTTTGTGCCCTTGTCAAAGTCCTTCAAATTAGACGCGAACTTTAGGTGCTTCTCAAGTCCCTGCAACTGATAATGGAAAAAGATTATTAGATATTGCGGCAAACATAATGCCATGAGAAATCAAACTCAAAATACACTTACCACAAAATTGAGGTCACTTAGACTCATGCCAGCACCGAGCGAGTCCAATACTTGGATCAAATGTTTTTTTGCATTGATGACTGCTAAGTACCAGTGGGTCTTACTAATGTTTATTGGTAGGAAGACCTGAAGTAAATATAACAACACACATTAATACAGACATATTGAAAACATATTAATAAGACGCATATGTAGTGAGTTAACTCTGATCATCATGCTTCAAATATTGATGCAACCGTTTTATGACGCGGTGATGTTGTGATTTGTCTCGTTTTAAGACAGCAGAGACAAAAGTATTGTCTAGATAGACGTTTCCATCCGGCCTATCTAACAGATGATCACATGCACTCATACAATATATGTATGCATTTAGCACCTACAATTAGACACATAAAATAAAGTTAAGTTCGCTGTAAGTAAGTAATTATCTTTTTGTTGTTGACTTACCTCGTCGTGCAAGAATCCATCATTACGCGTAAGACATGCCAAGTCATCGTTACACAGTTCCGCGTGACCGATGTCCACAAACTTAGTTTTTTCGGGTGCGGACATGATTGATTCAATAGTAGAAATATCTCTAGTGGTGCATACATAGTCTGTCACGATATATAATTGTGCAAGATCAGTTAGATAAAATATAATCCAACAAAAATAAAGGATAAACCGAGCGAAACTAATTACCTTCAGGGATAACCTTTGTGTTTGCTCTCTTCGGTTTATTATATCGCACCTCAGAGCTTAGGTGGTAGTTTCTTTTAGAACTTTGACAATATTATCAACAACCTGAACAAATCGATACAATGTGCTTTTTATATACTTAGGCATCTAGATGCTCTGAACAGAAAGTTCAGACTTGTTTCTTTCTTTAAAATCAAAAGTTAAGCATGAGTAAGGAATAAATAAAAAATTATGGTAAAATATGAAGTCTATGCTGTAGTAATTTCAGACTTTCAAAGATAAAAAGAAATACCCTGAATTCCAAATATTACAAAAAGAACCGATGTAAATTCTCTAGAATCATCTATATAGACATGATTGACAAACCTGACTCAAGAATCAATTTCTATGGATAGAACAGAACATCACTAATGCTACACGGTATCATGCATAAAAAAAGACAATTACCTCATTCGATTGTTCTGTCTCTTCCACAAACATCGGATCGTCGCCTATATCGGTGGGTTCTTTTTGAGCATCGACAATATTTATATCTGCTTCTGTCCCACCCATGATCTTCAAATGTGGAACATATATCGAAGACAAAATTAAGTATAAATTTGAAGGTGTGTTATACGGTAACATGTGTAGAAAAAATACAATCACCTCCTTTAACTGTGTACAACTCGTTGAGTTTTCTATCTCTTCCACCAACATCATGTCGTCGTCTATGTCGACGAGTTTGTTCTGAGCGGCGGAAATATCTGTATCCGTTCCGCGCGTGAGCTACAAACATGAAAGATATATCAAATATAGAAATATAGATACAATTAATTAAAGATAAAAAAGACTACTATCTCGTTTCACCTGAATCTTTTTTTGAGGGGTGTTTCACCTCTTTTGATTCCGTCAAACTCGTTGTTCTTTTGTTCCCTTCCAACATTGTCATGTCAGGGCCGATTGTCTCCATGAGTTTATTTGATCTAAAAAATAGATCATAAATTAAAATATGAAATTGAAAACATATCATATATTTGGAATAATTTCGTGTGGCTAGGTTTCTCAACAGAGAAAATAAAAATAAAATCGGACAGAGAAAACAAAAGATGTATCCGGATTTGCCCATGAACTTGATCCAAACAGTATTTCCTAGTACTAATGCGTGTATATCCCCACCTCCTTCCCCATTCTGAGAAAACAAAACGATCTGGGTAAAAAAAAACTCACTCTCCTCACCTCCTTCCCCATTCTTATCCTTGGTCCTCACCTTCGTTGCCCAATATCCCCACCGCCACCGCCAGTTGCTCCTCACCGTCTCTCAGTTGGCAGCATTTGTTGGCTTGTTTTGTTGTTGTTGGTTAATTTCTGAGAACAACACAACTAAAATACATTTTCAATACGTACAGTAATAATTTTTGGTAGATACAAAGGGATAAGAAAACTCACATTTGTCAATTTGGAATTTGTAGCCTCTGTGCCAATTATATTTTCTCCTTCATAGTTCTCAACCATTTCAAAAGATTCTTGGTCGCTCAGAAACTGAAAACCACAACATTAAAATTAAAGAGAGATTGAGAAAATCTTGAAGATATGACATGTGATGTACTGCCAGAAGTAGAATAATAATGACATAGGAAATGAACACTTGCCTTTGTCAAGTGGGGGTTTGTATCCTCGTCTTTGGTTATTCGCTCTTCAATTTGCATATTTTCTGTACCATCTTTAGTGAATTCTTCTTATTCTAGTTCATGATTCTCTAGTTAAACTTCAAACCACGTGTGCCATGTAGATCTAATGAACTTAAAAGCATCAGAGACAAAGAGAATATATTCGATGAATGACATACCTTTAGAACGCATTGAAAGGTAGCAGAGTAGATCGACCGACCTGATTCGGGTAGGCGTGTTGGAGTGGAGGAGGGCGAGGAGTGTCTTTGAATCAGATGGGGTCGTGGCCTGTTAGAGTGGAGGAGGGCGAGGAGTGCATTTGAATCAGATGGCGTCGTGCTTATATAGGCAGATCGCATATGTAGTAAGAGGGAAAAAAATAAAAGACGATATTTTATAATAATGAATGCTGATTGATTGTATCTCAAGTAAAAGGAAAGATTATTAAAGTTGTTTGATTTTATTTCGAGAAAGAATAATAAAAGTTGATTGACGACCAAAAAGTGATTGTATCTTTACTATTAAAAAGTCATTATGGAAACATTATAAAAGCTGATGGACGACCAGAGATTGATTGCAGTCCAAAATATCCCTATTGAATCGTAATTAATTGCCTTGCACCTAAACAGCTGGAACGAGTATTTTTATTAAAAGTATTATAAAAGCTGATTAATTTTGTTTGAGAATAAATAAAGCAGTTGATCTTCCCGAAATTGATTGCATACTCAACCCGCCAAGTCAAGAGATCGACCCAACATATTTTGCCATCAGATTTAAAGCACAACATGCATGTACAGCACCAGCAGGTTTGTCTGAGCTACAAAAACTTGAATCAAAGCACCAAACATTCTAGATGCATTTGGAAGAACCTTTGAAAGAATATAAAATCTATTTCTGTACATCTCAAATCCTACTAAAATGATATGAATCTGTAACACCTGAACAACAAGTTTAGAGGACAAATAAGATATATTATGATTTCAGAAACAAACTCTATTTCTCGCAGCAGGTCGAGCAGAAAATACAAACTTAACTAATCATTTTAATCATGTACAAACTACGGTTTCGACGTTTTCAATTGCTCAGCACTTCCTTGTAGACTATGTTCTTCATGGTTGTTACCAAGTCCTCGAATCTCTTTCGCTTCTTTGAATTTTTTGTTTGGTCCATTCCCTTGCCCTTGCCTTTGCCCTTGACGATCTCCTTGCCTTTGTGCTTATCCTTGATGACGAGGATCTTAATGTTAACCTTTGCAGTTGCTCTAGACAACGCAACATACAATTGGCCATGGGAGAACACAGGTTCCGGTAGGTAAACACCGACAATAGGGATGGTCTGCCCTTGCGCCTTGTTGATCGTCATGGCAAAGCAGAGCCTAATAGGGAATTGCTTCCTTTTAAATCTGAACGGGAACATGTCGTCATCAGAGGGGCAGAGAGGTATGCGAGGAAGGAATACCCTCTTCCCAGCGTGTTGTCCTAGTACGATTTCCGCGTCGATGGCGTTCCTCTGGAACCCTCGAACAATAAGCCTTGTGCCATTACATAATCCGTTAGCTGGGTCAATGTTCCTAAGAAGTATAACTGGACAATTTATCTTCAGTTTTAGCTCGTGCGGGGGCAACCCATTAGGAGTTAGCGAGTTCAAGAACTCTGGAGCGTACTAGCCATGCGGATCATCTTCTGCACTGTCAAAGCTGTGGTAGATATTCTCCTCGCCGCTAAAACGTTATATCATGCTCTTGTTTACCGTGTTGACATAGTCATTTTTGGTTGACAGGATCGCTCGGGAAGTCATGTAATTCGGATCTGCCATGTTGTCGCCTAGAGACGGAAACACATGCTCAATCAGCTTCTCTAGGTCATCCTCTTCGTCTGTAGATGGTACACATATATCTTCTGGGAGCCTTATATTACCTTCCGCATCAGCTTCCTCAGTGCCATTCCCTATCCTCAACAAGTAATCTGCAAACCATTTGTCGTTATGTGCCCTCATGTTCTCGACGAGCCTTAGATGGCGCATGCCATGCCAGAGGTATGAACTCTGCAGGGCCGTGTCGATTATCTGAGCCCTTGATCCTTTTCTGACGACCGGAAGAACCTGCCTAAAATCACCACCAAAAACGATTGTCTTTCCACCGAACGGTCGATCTCGTCGGCTTGTGATGTCACGCATGCTTTTGTCCAACGCCTCAACTGCCTGGCGTTTCGTCATGGTGGCTTCGTCCCATAAGATGAGAGAAGCCATTCTCAGTAGTTTGGCTGTCCCACTCTGCTTTGTGAAGCTACACGACGACCCATCTTCAATATTGAGTGGTATCTTGAACCTAGAGTGGGCGGTTCGGCCTCCAGGCATGATGGAAGCGGCGACGCCCGATGTCGCCGTTGCAACAATGACCTTTCTCTTGTTTTGGACTGTAGCAAGGAGCGCCCTGTACAAAAAGGTCTTCCCGGTGCCTCCTGGGCCATCAACAAAGAAGACACCTCCATCAGCACTATCAACCGCTGATAATATCTCATCATAGGCAAGCCTTTGCTCTTGATTTAGTGAGGACGCAAGATTCTCATCCTTCGGGTCAACATCGATAGTGCTCTCTTCGATGACCTCCCTTGCCTCGCCTCCCGTGTTGTCAAATGTCTCGTCCATGTCGGGAAGATCGAACGTCTTGATGTCTTTGCCCATGGATTGCAACATGCCTCTAATGTCAAGCAACACCATCTGCTCTACTACATTTTGACATGTGTGATGTCGTCGGAAGTCATCAGACATTGCATCTAGGTGCCTATCCCACAAACCTCGCACGTCACCAGGCTCACAGAATACCAAGATTGTTGCAAAGAGTCTCCTAAGTGAAGCTGGCATCGCGAACTGCTCTAACTCGGTAAGACACTCGTCGAGTGTGTTGTCTGCCTCGATGAGACCTCTCCTCTTAGCAGACTCGCGGAAGCTACCACACAACACACCATTGACGGTTTTCAGATCTTCAAAGGACGTTGATCCTATTACGTGGTTTAGCAACACCCTCAGAAAGTATCTCTCCCCCTCGGTTGGATGGGCTGACACAATTCGACCAACTTGATGGCGTTCTTTCCTTGGTTTCCAGCACTTTGCAGCTGATTGCCATGTGAAGCTACCAGGAAAATCTCTGTAAAAAATATCTCGAGCCCACTGATGATTCTGGTTAGCAACAAAATACTCTGTTAGCATGGAACTCTCTACATTATACCGGGCAACAACATCATTCAGGTCCTCTCCCGCTTTGAACGTGACCCTGTGCATATTTGGGAGATGAAGCGGCAGCTGTAGGACAGACAGAGAGTTCCCATAAAGTTTAAAACCAAATATACTCCACGTCGCCTCCGGTGGAGTAACCCACCTTGCGTCAACGTATCTTTTGATCTCGTCTATGTTACCATCTTTGTCGGGCTGGTCAATGTTGAATGAAGTCCGGTCATGGCCCTTGTATATGTACTTATAAAGGTACTTGACGGCCTTGATACTGGAGCACACCTCAACATTGATGTGGCAGTTAAACATCCGTAGAAGGTATGGGTTGTAAGGCACAACCCATCTGTTGTCCAGAATCTGACCACAGACCTTAGCTTGAGGTCCGTCTTTCCGTCTACGATAAATAGGATAGGAGTCCTTCCCTTGTATGGTGTTCTCGTTGAAGGTCCGTGGGTATCTGCACCTGCACACTCCCTCTTGCATGCACACGTTATTGGGCTTGAGAACACCGCATGGGCCGTGCATCATATGCTTTACGACCATGGCATAGAGCTCTGGATGCTTGCGCCTGTCACGGAGCTCGGCAGATATGAGCCTATCGTATTGCTCTGGCACACAGAGCTTATAGGTTGAATCCATGATCAACAGGAAGTGGGCATGGGGGAGCCCTCTCTTTTGGAATTCAACGACATATACATGCGCTTTCACAACACCAAGGATATGTTTCTTAAGGAGCATCTCTTTCATCATCTCTAGCTTGGCCCTAAACACACGGGCAACAAGATCTGGTCGGTCTTGTGGGGTTTGGCCAGGAAACAGCTCGTCAACTATCTCCTGCCAGCCTAGATTGCATGTCATTGTCAGGAAGATGTCCGGCTTGCCATATGTTTGCACCAATGCCATGGCGTCCATATGTCTCCGCTTCATGTCGCGGTAGCCCCCCTGGAACGTATATGGGAGGACTGTCCTTGTTCCAATAGCGCTCCCTCGAGATTCTCCTGCACTGATGCTATCAACAATTCCTTTATATAGGTCAGCACGTATCTCTGGCTGGTGTTCCCTGATCCAATTCAACCTGCAGCCCTCAACCTTGATGTACATGTCGACTGCAAATTGCTGGAACAATCGTCCTCCATGCAGTAAAGGGTTGAATATGCCCGGACGCGTCATTAGCCTGTAGCAATAGTAGTCTCTGACAGAGACGCACAACCTGCTATTTCCCTCTGTGGAAAGGCAAAAAGGAAAGAATTAGACAACCAGTAGAAATGACAGGAAGAAAGTGTGAAAACACAAGAAAAAAACGAACCTCCATCTTTATCACGGTTTGCTCTTGCCTTTTGCGCAAGAGCATAATCAACTTTATTTTTAGGGATATTAGGATGCCAACCAAACTCCCCCTTTGGAAAAAAAGGGGATACGAGAGCGGGTCATAACAGCCTTGTGTGGACCGTATAATGTATCTCTCATTGTTGTTACCATGTAGGATAATACCGCGTTCCCACTTTTTTGTTAGGTTGCTGCCCTCAACCCAAATAGCAGCCACCTCTTCCGATAAAGGTTTGTTATACGTCCTTTGATCTAGCTTCTTGTCCATATTCAGTTCTATTCGATACTCATCGAGGTTTTCCTTATGGGCTCCTAGTCTCCTAAATTGTTCGGAGTAGGGGTTTTCTTTCAGGATGTCTACTAACATCTTGACGACTCCCTGATCCAAATTTTCGGTGGATTTAGTACGATGATTTAGGCTTGGGTCATCGTCATAGAAGTACAGTTGTAAATGGTCTGAACGAGAACCTGGCCCGAATGAATGTACTTTGTGGTACAACATCCCTTGCGCCCGGAAGGTGTACACCCCAGATCTCATGTTCGTGTAATTGTTATCAAGGCTGACGCCAAGGGTTGTGAAGGAGAAGTGGCTGTTGAAGTATCGGATGCTTTCTCGGAAATGTCGTGAGTCTGCATCTGATGATGACCACAGCCTCATCAACTCAGGTATAGGCTCTGGCTCAAGTAACTCGGTTTCCCCTTTCTTACAGCAGAAACTGTCGCTCTCATACTCGTATTTCTTGGCCTTGCAGTACATGCAGTTCACGGCGTGCTTTAGGATGTGTGTGCTGTCTGGTAGGTTTGAGTATACAAAGTCAAAAGGATCATGTTTGTTAGAGCCCATACAGGAGGAATCAGCCGGTTCATCAAGGTGCATGCCATCGTTGTCGGAACCTGCATGGATTGTTGAGTTATATATACCATGGATCATGTTTGACAATGAGGATACACCGATAAGTCGGTAGTATTACCTTCACCAGCATATAGGTAGTACTCATCATCCATAAGATCTCCATGATCGGGGTTCTCCTCCATGAGCCTAGCAAGGTATGTCTCCATCTCACCTACAATATTTTAGAGCTGTTAAGTAATAATGCTACAATATTTCTGGACACAACAAAGAAAATATGGGTCCATTACAGTCAGTCCCGATGGTGTAAGCTTGTGTGCTATCCCGAGTCGCTTCAGACTGCGAAGTGTGTGTGCTTGATGTAGGGTTATGTGTAGACGATGTAGCTGGATCAGGACATGGCAGTGTGATGGACTCGGCGCGTGGCGTGCTGCTCTTAGTCTCGAAGCGAGCATTAGCACGTTCTATTTGTTCATGCCTCTTCTCGTGTGGTATATTTTGCATGTTTGCTCTTCGGCGTGCACTATTCTCATGCATATGTGCATCTTCCAACCATTCTTTTTCAGCCCGCTCCCGAGACCTTCGCTGAGCTCTGTTATCCTGTCGCTGATCGTCCACTTGTTGCACGGCATTCATTAGGTCATCAGGGATGTTATCAAAGTCCAAGGTTCTACGAAGGTATTCACCTGCAAAAATGGTCGAGACGGTAAGCAACTTTTCGATGAGATTGGAGAGAGGTGTAGAAATTTTTATTAGTTACCATCAATTTCGTTGGTGTAGTTACGTGTCGACGCGGATGGCTCCACGACGGGTGATGCATCTAGGATATTTGTTGGGTATGTAGTATCCATAGATACAGCCTTTGGGCACATCATCGCGATTGATTCAGCACATGGAGTGCTCCTCTTATCCTTAGCGTTTGCGTTGCGCTTGGTTAGCATTGTCAGCTTATCCACGGGTGTTAGGCTCTGTCTTCTAGATCGTTGGCTAGCATTTCTCTTTTGAGTAGTTAATGCTTGAGCAGATGATCTTCTTGTTGGAGATATGCCCAAGAGGCAATAATAAAAGTGATTATTATTATATCTTTGTGTTTATGATGAATGTTTACATCCCATGCTATAAATGTATTATTAGGAAACACTAATACATGTGTGTTTTGTAAACATATAAGAGTCCCTAGTAAGCCTCTTGTTGAACTAGCTTGTTGATTAATTGATGATCAAGTTTCCTGATCATGGACATTAGGATGTGATTAATAACAAGGTTATATCATTAGGAGAATGATGTGATGGACACACACCCATAGTAAGCGTAGCATAAGATCAAGTCATTAAGTTTGTTTTGCTGTAAGCTTTCAAATACATAGTAACCTATTCCTTCGACCATGAGGTTATGTTAATCACCATCACCGGATGGATACTTTGATGACATCAAACGCCGCTTTGTAACTGGGTGGTTATAAAAGTGTCATTGAGTATTCTGAAAGTATGTGTTGAAGCGCATGAACCAAGATTGGGATTTGTCCATCCATATGACGGATAGATATGCTCTGGGCCCTCTCGGTGGAATGTCATCTAGTTAGCTTGCAAGCATGTGACTGGGTCACAAGGGATGACATGTCACGGAACGAGTAAAGAGTACTTATCAGTAACGAGGTAGAACTAGGTATGAAGATACCGACGATCAAACCTCGGATAAGTATAGTATCGCGAGACAAAGGGAATTAGTTTCGTATGTAAGTGGTTCAATCGATCGCAAAGTCATCGTTGAGTATGTGGGAGCCATTATGGATCTCCAGATCCCGCTGATGGTTATTGATAGGAGATGTGTCTCTATCATGTCTATATATTCACGAACCGTAGGGTGACACACTTAAGGTTCGAAGTTGTTTTAAGTAGATATGGAATGTGCGTTGGAGACCGAATGTTGTTCGGAGTCTCGGATTGGATTCGGGACATCACGAGGAGATCCGGAATGGTCCGGAGAATAAGATTCATATATAGGAGATCATTTTATGAGTTAGGAAATGTTCTAGAGTGTTTGTATGAGGATTCTAGAAGGTTTCGGAATGTTCCGGAAGGTTCTAGAAAATATCTTGGAGTTTGCTTGAAAATCAAGATAGGGATCAAGGAGTCCTGGTGGGTCAAGATACGGAGTCGTGGGGGAGGAGGACTCCTTCCCCCACCTCCAATCCGCTGGCCATACAAGGAAGGGGAGTCCTACAAGGACTCCCCCTCCCTAGGCGCCTCCCCTCTTTAAATAGAGGGGAAGGGGCGCCCCCTCCTCCCCTGCTCCCATAACACCCAATCTCTGCCGCCTCCCTCCTCCACCATCTTCTGCACACAGGCATAGGCGAAGCCCTACAGAATTCTCTACTCCACCACCACCACCACGCCGTCGTGCTGCTGGGATTCCGTGGAGAAGATCTACTACCTCCGCTGCTCGCTGGAACGGGGAGAGGAAGGTCTGCTTCGACTCCGCACGTGTGACCGACTGCGGAAGCGCTGCCAAAACGTGGCGCCAGAAGGATCGTCTACTTGACCGACGACGGAAGCGCTGCTGGAACGTGACGCCGGAAGGATCGTCCACACGATCTTGAGATCGGCAAGTGATCGACTACATCAACCACGAGATCTAATCTCGTTAACGCTTTCGGATCTACGAGGGTTAGTTCCTATCTATCTCGTTGCTCATGTCTAGTAGATTAGATCTTGGCTTTTATCTAGATTAGATCTAGGTTTTGTTCGTTCTTGCGGTAGAATTTTTTTGTTTTCCATGCTACGAACCCATCACTTCTCTGAGCATTAATGAGTTCTCTCTCATCGGGTGTTAGCATATCCCTTTTACTTGAGCATGTTTCCTCCTTGACACATTCTTGTCAACTTCATGCATCGGAGGTGCATTCTCCTTGTTCTGGACCACAGAAGGTGAAACGCCCTCCATAGACTCGAAGAAATGTTCACAGAACATGCTTGGCCTAATTTCGTGCTCCCTGCTTTGTAAACAGACGAACTTAGTTTTTATGACCCACAAAATATGGAGTGGACACTGGAATTGATATTTGTAGGAGCAAAAAAAAATATGGCACTAAACATAACATCTTAGTGTAGGAATGTATGTTTATTACCTATATTGCTAGTCTGACTTGATTCATCGGATTTACCAAGGTTTGGAGTTGCATTCTTTTTCTGTTGTCGGGCTATCCGTAGCTTACTTAGGTGTTCTTCTTTACTTTCAGCAGGCAATCGACTATACCAATTCCCACCGCCCTGTTTAGAATACAAAGTTTGACCTGGGCTTATGTTTGTCAGATTTTTAAAAGGGGTATGATCCATATGCGAAGCTTCAGATGCAATATCTTGATTTCTCATCTGATAAAGAGTAAAAGAGTGATCAAGACAAATAAGGTAATCCCTAGATAAATGTTCTTTATTTGGTTAGATCCTCCATAGAGTACCTGAATCACAGATGTTGAAAATCCGTCCTTAGAACTCGAAGAAATGTTATGAGAACATGGAACTTCTGCATGAATGGTATACTCATCATTTTCTGATAGTAAAGATTACTGGACTTGATGGTAAACATTCATTTATAGTATAAAATTTTCTGATATAAATAATTACTAGACTTGATGGAGCCCATACATTCCTCGAAGCATTTATGCTCCATGATCTGTACACTAATATTATGCTAGAAGTTCTAGAAATATTCGTAAAAGCATTCATTCCTATATATATATCATAAGTAAAACCATTTTCTGAAGTCATGTGGGATGGCAACCATACTTAGCAATATAATGGGCTCTCTTTCTCTTTATCAAGAAGCAGGTATTTGAATCCCAGCAGGTACTCTATCCTACTGTCAAATGAATTTTTCACTCATTTGATTGAAAGTAACCTGGCATTACTTTGGTTCACTGGTTTTTAGCCAAACCAAATAAGGTTATGACTGGAAGTCATTTGGCAGTAAATTGGTTCACAACGTAATATGCTATTTTAGTTCACTCATTTGATTGAAAGTAACCTGGCCTGATCATTTCAGAAATGATACTTGAAGGTCATTTAAGCCAAACCAAAATAAGATTATGACTGGAAGTCATTTGGCAGTAACTTAGTTCACAAGGTAATATGCTATTGCTTTAATTTTTTCTTCTTGGCCTTTAGAAGTCTTCTTCTCTTATGATAATTTGCAAAATATTTACTAAATGACAAAAAATTACTTGCATGCGAAAGGGGTGTATTTGTTTACCTTGAAATACAATCTGATTTAGAGCTGCTATTTTTTCTGTTGTCGGGCTAGCCGTATTTTCTTTAGGTATTCATCTTTCTGCTCGGCAGACATTCGACGATACCAACTTGTGTTACTCTTCTTTGTTTCACCTATAGCTTCATTTGATCCTTTGTTTGTTAGATCCTTCAACGGGGTACGCTCCCTAGGCGAAGAAGATGGATCAATCTTCTGTTTTCTCATCTGGTAGTATCCAACAAGAGAAGGCGGGTGAAAGGCAGAATATGTAAAGTGAAGCTGGATTACCGGCGGGAACGGATGCTGTGGATTACCAGTGCGTCAGGCGTCACAGGGGCGCATATCAAGCTTGGTGATTTCCGGTCAGAAGACCAAGGGCGGCGACCTGAGAGCGAGTGGGAGGAGGTAGAAGAAGGATGTGTCGTTTGTCTTTTTGAATTTCCTTGATTATAGCTTTCCATTGAATTCCATTGAATTAGCCTTCCGTTGATTGGAGATCTTCCGTTTAATGGATCGGTCCTTGATTGCAGATTTCCGTTTAATGGGTCGGGCATTGATTGCCTATTTTTTCTTGTGTTGACCTGGTTGCTTCGACCTGATGGCAAATGCACTTACCGGTGGCATAGAAGGGTAAATAAGCCATCCATTGAGACGATGTATTAGATACCATTGGTTCTAATTTGTATGGTCCAGATTGCTCCAATGTTTGATGTTTGAGGATGACCTAGGATCACCAACTTCCTTTTAATAGTAAAGATTTACTCCGTAAAGACTCCTTTTTAGATTTTTTGGAAACTTGTCGAGTTGTCAACGGAAATCGGGATGCACCAATTCCTTTGTTTCACTAGACACCTTACTTGGAGAGCTGTTGCTGTGCAGTATATGGGCCGAATCGGACTAGCCTTGGCGGGCTATGGCTGTGCAGTATATGAGGTGGGTTAAACTCCAGGGCGAAAATTCGTGCAGAATACTCTGCTAGTATCTTTTCCGGCACACAGCCCACCGCTTATTCGATCGGGCTAAACTGGACTAGTCCTCATGGCCTATATATCAGCGCAGCGGACAGAGGCTTTCTATTTTGTCTGTCGTCCGTGCCATGTCGCTTCATCATTCCGCAACTCTTTTTTTTTGTTTTGAGATCATCATTCCGCAACTCGAGTACTCGTTCTTGGTTCATCCCAGTCCTTTTTACTGACGTCATCAAGGAATCTATAAATAATCCTCATGTGCCTTTTATTGAGTAATCTTGTCCCTAACGCCGCAGACAACGGCGGCTTTACCCGAGGAGGAAAGCGGCCAAAGCAGGCGGAGAGAACCAGAGAACGGGACCCTCTCCACACAGGATGGTTCTTGTACGACACTGGTTACGATTACGAGCCACACATGCCAAACCGATGGTTCAAATCCAGCCATGCATGTGACTCCTCGGATCGGATAGAAATCGCGCGCGCCTGTGTGTGTGTGAATCGTCGTCACTTCTCATCGGAGAACTAGGTCGAGATACTGGCTGTTTTTTGTTTTTGTTGCTGGTCACTCGCTCCTTTCTTATACTCCTACTAAAAGTAAAAAAAATAAAATCGACATGACTATCGGAGCGGTAGAAGAAGAAAATCCGGCAGCTATCCTAGCTGCCACCGCCTGTCGGTACGGAAGAATTTTGGCACCCGGGCCCTGTGGCTTTTAGCGCTTATGAAATTTTCTTCACACAGGCCATTGGTCCACGTGTCTGCTAGCTCTTCCAGGATTCCAGGATGATTTGCCTAGAGCTACATATGGGAAGCTGGAGGCTGCCTGGAGGACGGCGTCGTGTACAGCCACAGGCGTGCACATCCAGGGTGGGAGCACCAGGCGGATAATAGTAACGGAGACAAGAGGCGAAGCCACAGGCATAGCACAGGTCGACGTCGCGTGACCGCCGGTCGTACGTACCTCCCCACCACGGACGATGGAGGAGTCCTCTTCTTTCCCGGGGCTAGCTAGGTTCCAAGATTTCTCTCCGGTGAAAGGACAAACGCGTACCGCTGCCGCTCTCACGCCGTGTCGGGCCTGGGACGATTTGGGCCGACCACTTAGAGCAAATACAATAACGTCAGGCTATAAGGCATTTTACAATGGGGTGTATCTTAGCACGTTATCTTAAGAAAAATAAATGGTTAAGATATAACTTCTCCAATGCATTGTTTTTTAAGTGGTATCTCTATATTTAATGATTTAGATGACATGCATGCATTTGATTGGCATAACCATGGTTTTTTGCCTATGATTTCGTGCAAGGAGTGTTTCTTACCTAAGATACAACATCACTCTCTTTCCTCATTAACTGTAGTGCCACATAGGCAAAGTGATTAGGATACACCGCTAAGAGCCACCTATTGTGAAAGACCTAAGACTTAAAATAGTATATTTGTGCCTAGTTAGAAAAAAGAGAAGAGGAGAGAGAAAATGAGTGAGCTGTTGGTTAAGAGTCAGCTGCAGCACGTGCTCATAAGCACTATGTAAGGGTGTAAAGTGGGCAATGTATTAATAAAATAGTATACTTTTATCTCTACCTATTGTAGATGTAGGCTATTAGATAGATGACATGGATATGCCTTATAGCCGGCAGCTGACTCTACTATTGCCCTTGCTCTTATCCGCGCGCGTACCGGCGCACGTCCGATCGGTTGGTCCTGGTGGAGAGACGTGCATTGGTTGCGGGGGGGGCCAGGCAAGGGGACGGAAGGGCTAGACGGATAGAGTGTGCCGGCTTACAGCAATTCCAATAAGAGCAAGTACAATAGGGTACAGTCAGCTGGCTATAAGAGATAAAATAGTATAGTTTAGGTGAGGTGGAGGAGAGAGAAGATAAGCCGGCTGTAAGTTAAGAGCCAGCTCTAGCACGTGCTCCTATGCACTTTATGAGATTGACATGTGGGCCACATATTGATTAAGTAGTACACTTTTGTTACCAACTATTGTACATATTGGCTATAGAGCTGACTATAGATGACGTGTCACTTGCTTATAGCCAACAACCGGCTATATTATTAAACTTGCTCTAATACAGCCGACTTGCTGGCTATAAGGTATTCTATAGTCAGCTTATAATTAATTAGTACAATAGTTATCTTCAAAGAGTTACTATTTTATATGTTAATGGCAAACTCACATACTTACAAAGTGCCTAGAAGCACGTGCAAAAGCTAGCTATTGCATGAGAGCCCACATCTCTGCTCTCACCTCTTCTTCTCACCCAACTAAGCAAAATAATACTAGTTTCATTCTTATAGTCAACTGACTAAGACTATTGTAGGCTAGAGCTGGGCTACCCGGCCACCCAGTCTAATTGCCCCGAAAAGAAAACGTTAATGTACACCGATTGACGGACAGAGCTGCCATAATCCGGTGGAACCCACCCCCTCTCTCTCTCTCCGTCTCCGACAGGATGCAGTTGCCAACCAAATATATCTGCCCATGGCCGTGGCCCGTGCTGTGCACGGGGAGTTGGGACACAGCCTGCGGATGCAGACAACAACGCAATCCTATCATGCGAGCCTGGTTCCACCAAGGAAAAGATAATATTACTAGACGAGAAATATTAATCCCAACTACTCTCTTCGTCCCAAAATAAGTGATATGAGTTTGACTAGATTCATACGTATCTAGACACTAAAACGCGTCTAGTGCATTCGAATCTAAACAAATCGATGTCACTTATTTTGGGACGGAGAAACTACTTAGTAGTACTGTAGTATATAGAAAACAAAAAAGATTAACATTGCCGACATCTCTAGCCGCACGATCCAAATAGTCTTGCCGCGTCTAAACCGGTTCAAGACAACTGCAGCATGATCCAGTGGGGCGCTAACAGACCGACTTGCGAGGACCGATCCATCCATGCACCAAATTTGGTCCGCCGTTGCGTCGGCCCCGACAATGTGCGTCCTCCCCTAGGACACCCCGGGCCCTACCGCCAGTGGCATAAGAGGCACAACCAAACAACTCCCTGCCCCAAACCACTGCCCGCTATCTCCGCCACAACCCCATGTATCGTCGTTACCGTCGTCACTTCCTGCCCTTGTCGTCGCCACTTCCCGGTCGCATCTTGCTGGCCAGCAGCCACGTTCTTGTGTCGCCGTCTCATCGCCAGAAGAGCTTGCTGGCAGGTATCGTCGTTACCGTCGTCACTTCCCGCCCATGTTTGGTTGTTTGTGTGAAACTATTTGGTTGTGAACTATTCATATCTACTAACTATTCGTATCTATTTATTTCATATATTTTATTGTATTCTGTGAAAAACATTTTATTGTATTCTGTGAAAAAGAGAAAAGAATTGGCCGAATGGCCAAGGCCGCTAAGTGCACTTGCCAGACATATCGGACCACGACTCAAATTTCATCTATGATCCGTTCGAACCGGAGATGAACGGTTTGGATCGTCAGTTTGTGTTAGCTTGCTGGAGATGACTTCTTTCGAGGCCAGGGGCATCTTTCCTTCCACTCCAACGGGGTATGCGGGTTCACTGCATTTGTCCGAACAGGCTCTCCTCGACGTCACTCGCCTACTCCTTTTGTCGGTCCACGCTTCATGCTCGGATTGACTTCCATCGCTGCCTGGAATCTTCACCCTAACTTCTTGGTGCAGCGACCATGTAAAAAGCCATTGGACGGCGCCGACATCCATGGCTCGGATTCACCTAAGTGGAAAGTGCACGGGAGATTCCAATGCACAGCTGCACAAGGCAAAACAAGACCTAATTGTTTTTCTTCCTTTTGTTTGGATCTTGCGGAATCTCACGTACGTACGCCGTCCCCGGCTCTCGGTGCTCGGAAACGTCCATGGCGTTCCGTCGTTTTCCGCGACGCATTGGGATTTCGTCCGTAGCAGAGGCCAGCCTTGGCCGTACGGCTGAGAATTCGATGTCATATAGATCGAGCAGTAAAAAAGGTCAGCCGTGAAGGGAACGGAACGGCAGATGGATCCGTAATCGGCTCGCCCTCCAGATCCTGGTCCGGTCACCGACGATGCAGGCGCGCGAGGCTGTTGTTACTATTATGTTCCTGCGAGAGTGTGGGTTTGTTCTTGTGATGAAGTTCCTTTTTCTTTTACAAACGAATCAAAGTTATTTTCCTAAGTTTGTATGTGCACGACAGACAGAGTACGCACTCTCCATCACAAACAAGCTCATGGTTTACATTAAGGTTGCGGTTGGTAAGCTCATGGTTAGAAAATACCGGGTCCTCGTACGGTAAAGTAGTCAAAAGTTTCTTGCGCCAAAGAGATAGTCCTAGTCCATCACAATATCAGTCATAATTCACGACCAAATTAGAAATAATAGAAACTTATGTTAGGAATGGATAAATCACAAGTCTGGTTTAGAACTGTTTGTGCATGCCACTCCAATTGTTGCAGTTGTGAGACGATACACTAACACTCAGTTCTAGCCGGTTTGTCCTTAGTCGATGCAGCTGGGCCAGACACCCGTAGCTGAGACTAATTTGTAGGTCAGAAGATGACAAGGTTTCACGTGTCATGTCCATGGAGATGCTATCCGTCTTGCACTGGCCAGTCGAAAGAGGTACAATAGCCGAACCGATCCAAAGGTTAGTCAACATGATAAGCCGTCATACACTCCGACTAACATAATGGAAACCTTAGGCAAAGGTTGGATCTGGTTTGTCTAGACCAAAGAATTGGCTAGATCCGTACAAGGAGTTCGTCGGTCTACATCCAAGTGGGAGGTCACGTGGATGACGTCCATGAACAACCACTAAAGTTGCTTTTATTGTTAGACAAGAAACGGACAGATGTACCCTATCGTAGTTCGACTAAGAGTTACTCAGAGCAAGTCAGAAAAGTTTTGTCTTTGTGTTTTATTTGATTCGTGTTCTCTCAAAGAAAGTTTAGTCGTTTACCCCGCCTTGCGCTGCAACACTACAAGTCAGACATTCTTGATTAGTGGGCTTACAATAGTAGGGCACTGCTAATTCTCTACGACAAAGTGTGAGAGATTCAGGCTCTCTCTGCACGGCACTTGGTAAGCCGGATAGAGCTATCACAAATGTTGTGGGCTCCGAGGTAAGGCGGATCTTTGAACAGTCATCCAACATGAGTCGTATAGAGATACGATTAGCAAGATGTTGCTTACTTGGAGAAATATCCGACTCGTAGTGGGATATCAATCTCAATGTGAATTGGCAAAAGATTAAAGTGTTTAATCTAGCTACTCCTTACAGAAACATTGTATCAAGTGTTTGCATCTTCGTTTGTCGATGGAACCTACTAGCACCCTCCCATTCCAGCTTTGCTTTGTGTTCCATCCTTGAGAAGGATAAGCTGAATGGAACAAACTTTACCAACTGGTATCATAATTTGAGAATTATTCTCAAGCAAGCGAAAAAGGAATATGTCCTAGACATTCTGATTCCTGACGAGTCGACACATGATGAACCTGTTGTTGTGACGTCCACCTATCGTAGTGCTCGGGATGAGCCAGTGGAGATTAGTTGCCTCATGCTCGCTCATATGGAGACGGATCTGCAATAGCGGTTCGAGAATGTTTAGGCACATGATATGGTCGTTTCCCTCAAGAGCATATTTGAGACGTAGGCTCGGACGGAGAGGTACAATGTCTCCAGAGGCTTACTCAGATGCAAACTGAAAGACGGAGATCCACTAGGCCCGCACATGATCAAGATGGTATGATATGTGCAGTCCTTGGATCGACTAGGTTTTCCCTTGAGTGAATAGTTCTCTACTGACATCATGTTCAACTCTCTTCCTAGTGTCTATGTAAATTCATTTCAAACTATCATATGCATGGTTCATACCTTCGATCCGGATTATGAATGTAGTATAGCTTCTTTTTCCCTAGTAGACCTAGGTTTATCGAATCCTTGGAAAACAGATGCGTAGTAAAGTTACTTTAAAGGATCTGTGGAAGTCCTATAATTCCTTTTATGTTTTTATCGGACCAAGAGTTTGCGTCTTTTTGTTGTTGTCGATGATGGAGAGAGAGGGGCTAGGGCGTTCGGTTTCACCTGTAGCTGTGCAAAACATCTGATGGGAATAAAAGATAAAGATAAAGTATGCATATAATTGTTAGAGCAAGATAAATTATATGTGGGCAGTGCATCCATAATTGATATTGCCTTCACAACCACTTATAGCAATAACCTACTAGTCTCATCCATAGAAGAAAGAGAACTAATGATATGCATAGTGACGTCACCGTTAATCCCAAGTAAATCCCTCACTTACATCCGTACTACCCCTTCTGTCACTGGAGTTCCTATCCTACAGATTAACCATTACTCATACTCCCTATACCTCGCTCAATCCTTGGGGTCTTGGGTACCTGACAAGTCCTTAAATTGAGGTCGTCTAGGACATAAAATTTACCTGATTCTGAGTCTGGACGGGCCGTCTAGACCCGATTTACTGCAGCCCAAGATGGGATGACGGAAATCCGAGAAGCTATATTAAGGGAGGAAACCTAATTCGCCCAGGGCATCTCCACCCACGAATTTGCAGCCACAAAAGCCACGTTTTTTCTCCCCCAGAGATCCCATCTCCATGGGGGAGGGCTCGCAAAAATCCATGAAGGAAGGGGGCTAAGGGGCGGTGCTCCCCCATGATACTGGCAGCGGGAAAGGAGTCCCCCGCGCCGCCGCTTTCTTCACCATCTTCACTGCCATCTCCATCACCTAATCCTCCTAGTATACAGTGGTTCATCCTCCCACACACCTCTGTACCGTCCTATGTAAACATGGTGTTTGATGCTATAAGTTATAATCCTATAATTTATGTCATGTTTGTGTAGTTTCTTTGTTCTTAGATTGAATGGTTGAACATCTTTGGTTTATTAGAGTTGTATGTTCATATGGTACAGTCCTTTGGTGTCTATTATATTTGTGCACGCATGGATTAAACATCATAGGATTTGTAGTTTGTGTAAAAGGAAGGGGGGGTTCTGTCGGAGTGACAGAAACATAAGGACGCGCACCGGAACGTTGCACGTATCGGAGTAAGAGGACCATTAAACTTAAGGCTATGGTTGGGGAAACCTTAATGCACTGTTAGTACTTACGGATGTTTGCTAACAATCCAATCATATAGTACATGTAATTCCAAGTACTGAAGCGCATGTATATTTAGCCTCTCCCACATAGAAAACTGCATCGAAGACAATGAACCCGATCTATTCGCTATTTAAAGTTGTACAAAGCCACCACAATTACCACCACTATTCCACACTCATGGTTCTGTTAGTTTATTGTATTTTATTGCTGCAGCAACTAGCTTTACTTTCTTGTTATTTATTATCATGCAAAGCTATCTCTAGTACTCGTATTGTTGCTCTAGTTTTATTTCCTAGATAATGCAAACATTTAGTGTGGTAGAGTTGTATCAGTGGTTGATAGAACTTGAGAGAACATTTATCCTACCTTTAGCTTCTCGTTGGATTTGACACTCTTACTTATTGAAAAGGCTACAAACGATCCCCTATACTTGTGGGTTATCAAGACCTTTTCTGGCGCCGTTGCCGGGGAGCAATAGCGTGTGAATGAATATTCTTGTGTGCACTTGTTTGCTTTATTTCTAAGTAGGTTTTATTTTCATTTTAAGTTGTTCTCTATCTTAGTATGGATAGGGAATGTAAATTACAAAAAAAATAGTTGTACTTCTTACCTAAAAACGTTTTCAAAAAGGAAAGTGATTGGAAAGATGAGTAATGCTTAAGTGGGGGTTAACCTTGAACACTTGTGTTCATGCCTATGAAACCAAAACAAATCTTTACATGGAAGATTTTAAGTTAAAACTTGTAGGAATGCATGAAGCCTTCAAAAAGAAAGATATTTCTGGTATTGATCTTAATGCTTATTCATTCGAAAATACTTGAATCTTGCTCCTATGCCTAACTTAAAGGCGTTAAAGAAAAGTACTTATTGGGAGATAACCCAAAAGTTTTAGTTGAGTCTTGGAAGTTATTGCTTCAGTAATAACCTCTCTTTATCCTTTTTATTTACTTTTTGTGCCAAGAGTAACCTCTAATGAGAGAGAAGTAATGCTTGGGAAAGTTGTTGTCCCGAAACAGATTTTTGTGCTTCGCTGTAAAAATTCGTGTAAAATCTCTGTACATCGGTTTGAGCTGTAATTTTTTGTGCTTATGCCCCAGGTTGTTATCCAACTTTAGTTAGTTCAACACTTTTCGATTTGAGCAACATAAGGTCTTCGAAAAAATTAGTTTTTATCTGCTGGTCTGTTTTGACAGATTTCTGCCATTATTTGCATTTGCTTCTTGTTGATTTCTTTTTGGGATCTCTTTGGGGAATTGAGATTTTTAAGGGAAGTGCTACAGTACTTGTTTTTTAATGGATGTATTATTGGTGTTGAAACTGAATCCAAAGACTTATTATCTTGAGTACACTAATGTTGCTAATGAAGATTATGTGAAGTTTTGTATGAAGAAAAAAATTCAGGTGTTAAGAAAAGAATGATGTAATGAGATGAAGAATGGACTAAAGCTCAATCTTGGGAATGCAATCCCGCGTCACCCCAAGAAATATCCAAGAAGTACAAGCGTCAAAGCTTGGGGATGCCCAAGGCATCCCCTTCTTCATCAATAAAAATCTCAGGTTCTTCCAAACACTTCATTTTTATTGTTTCATGCATAGTTGTGTTATTCTTGGAGCGTCTTCATTTTCGTTTTTGGTTTTCGTTTGCTTGGTTTGCTTAGTTTGCTTGAATAAATTGGGTGTACCCCCTCTTTCATACATTAGTTTTCAAATAAGTGTGGTTTGGATTGGGAAAGAGTAGGAAAAGTTCATGCTTATGTGCTAGAAGGAGCTCATTTTTTACGGTGGTATATGCTTTGTCATGTCATGCTTGATATTGTTTTGACTTTTTGTTTAGTGATTTTTGCTGTAGCATGACATGTTATAAAAAATTGAGATTGCTTAATGTGCCTTAAAAGAATCATGCGTTGTTTTAGCATATTAAAGCATGGTATTGTGGTATTATCCTTTGATGCTTTATTTGGGTTGACTTGGCACATGCTCACACCATGTTATGACTATCCCAAGTCACCATAGCCTTTATGATCATTTAGTTTTCGACTTGTAATATCACTTTATGCATTAATTAATGATGTTTTGTCGCTTTGCATGATTATGGCCATTATTGCTCTTTTAGTTGGTCGCTTCCAGTCTTTTGCTAGCCTCAATAATCAAGTATAAGTTCCACTCATGCATCCAACTCCAAATAAAACCAAGTTATATAGGGGCCCCTTCACAAAAGTTGTTCTGTTTGACCTAGCGGCGTCGATGGCAACTATACGACCAGAAATATACAGCCGAAATTTTGTTTCGGTCGTATAGTTGGATGTTAAAGCTTCTTCCTCTGACCCCAGGACTCCTGGTTTGTTCTGGTTGTTGTAAATCTCGTATTTTGACTTTAATGTAGTGATTCCCATCATCAAACGTCATTACCTGCGGAGAGAAAAATAGAAAGAAAGGATTGCATACCTCTTTGATTATTAGGCATTAGTGGCAGGGTTTAGAGAGATAGTTCATCAAAAATATGAATAATATCCAGTTTAAATATGGACATAGATGGCTATATTTCACAACCATCAATGGCATGTACAAGAAGTTGGCAGAATTGTAGGAAATGCTCAAGACAGCAGAGGCGGCCATCAAAAGGGGTAGCACCAATCAAGTGTTGATGATCCATAACATCTCTAAGATCAAGAAGAATCCTTGGTCTAAAAAGCCTAAGCCAAAGGGAGGTGGGGAACTAGATCCAAGTCCGAGCTCTGCCTCGGTCATGGGCAAGTCGGCAAAACCTCCGAGTAAAGAATGCTTTTAGTGTAAGGAGGAAGGTCATTGGAAGAGGAACTGCGATGAGTATAAGGCAGACAAAGCATGACTTCTGACTCAGGTATTATTGTCGTGAACATTATAGACATATATCTTGCTGACTCTCGTAGCAGTTCCTGGGTATATGATACCAGATCAGTTGTTCACGTATGTAACTCGAGGCATAGGAGCGTGGCGAGAGGGGAAGTTGACATCCGAGTCGGAAACAAATCAAGGGTTGTTGTGTTAGCTGTGGGAGTGATGCAACTCTAGTTACCTTCGGGATTTGTACTAGAACTAAATAATTGTTCTTATTTTCCTGTACTAAGCCGAAATATCATTTTTGCCTTATGTCCGATGAAGCAAGGTTATGAGTCCAATATTAAGAACAATGGCTGTTTGTTGTATTTTGGTAATATGTTTCATGGCTTTGCACCTGTTCAAGTCGGGCGTTTTATGCTTGATCTTGAATGTAAAGTTGTCTATAGCTAAAAAGGCGGAACCAAATCTTGTTAGACATGGTGAGGTCAATGATGGGCCAGACGGATCTACCTTTTACATTTGGGGTTATTGTCTAGAGACAACAACGTTTACACTAAATAAAGTACTGTCAAAGTCAGTAGAAATAAAACCATATGAAATGTGGAATGGGAGGAAACCCTTCTTGGCTTTTCTTAAGATTTGAGGATGTAAAGCTCTTGTTAAGCGACTTCGATCTGACAAGCTTGAACCCATGTAAGATAAAGTAGTCTTTGTAGGTTATCCTAAGGAAATCTTGGGTTACTACTTCTACAATCGTGAAGAGGACAAAGTATTTATCGCTTGAAATGGTGTCTTCCTTGAGAAATAGTTTCTTAGAAAGAAGAACAGTGGGAGTAAGGTGAAACTCTAAGAAATTCAAGATCTTTCTGCCTCCTGGCAAGTCAGCAACTTTGGAGGTTGAGCTAGATTTTGCGCCTAAGGCGGTAAGTGCACCCGAACTACGAAGATCACCAAGGCTACATGGTGATGTTCTTATGCAGGACGACCATGAACCAGCTACATATCAGGAAGCAATGGGAAATACCGATTTCGGGTCATGGCTTGGCTCCATGAGATACGAGTTAAAATCCATGAATGACAATCAAGTTTAGAACTTGGTTGATCTGCTAGATGGTGTAAGATCCATCGAGTGCAACTGGGTAGGGTTCAAAACGGTAAGGAAAATTTCTGTCTGTTTCCAAAGAAAAAGGGAATGGAGAACTAAAAAGGAAACATAAATGACATTTTGTGGAAAAAGAATGGAAACGGAATATTCTAAATGGAAACGGAAAGGTAAACGGAGGAGCCATTTTCGGTGGAAATAAAAATGGTAAGGAAATTTTAGATAAATAAATAGGAAACTTTCCAGAAATATAACAAGTCGGGCTCATGTACGAAATAGTACTTTGCGTCAGTTATTTTTCTTGCTCTTGTTGAGCCATAGAATATATGAAGGGTCTACATAACTAGGCGACATACTAATCAAGTGAGTGTCTTAGTGTTTACGTGAAATTAATTATGTGAACTTATGTACTTGTTGAAGTGTTAAATTATGTGTATTACTTTATGTTTAATTGTCGCTTTTCAAAGTTGTGAGATATGCTTTGTCTGTTATATGTTACTTTTAATATACACAGCATGATATTACACCACTATTATATTTCGACAAATTTTCGTTTTCGTATCATATCCGTGAGTATCTGTTTTATATTCGTTTCCGATGATTTTCGATTCCGTGTTCGTTTTCGAAGTTTTTAGTTTTGTTTGTGAATCTGGTGACATAAGAGGAAACGAAAACGATAACATATGTTTTCTTCTGTTTACGTTCCGTTTTCAACCCTATAAATGGGTCGTTAAGAGGAAAACTGACCAATACGAAAATATTTCTATGTATAAAGCTCGATTTGTCGTGAAAGGGTTTCGACAAGTTCAAGGAGTTGACTACGGAGAAACCTTCTCACTAGTAGGATTCTCAAGTCAGTTAGGATCATGCTAGCATTAGTTGCAGATTGGGAGGTATGTCAGATGGATGTCAAAACGCCTTTCATTAACATAAATAAACTCTCTTTCGTTCCTCGTAAGTGAGACTGTGGAGGGATCGTGAAAACTATCCTTCGACAATTATCCTGGGACATCTGAGATGGTAAGGCTAACCAGACATGTTCTAGAGACGAGCACATGAGAAGGTCTACACGATCGAGACCTGAGTACATGCGGAGGACCTTATGTCGAGACCTCAAGCATTCATCAAGACCTCGCGCTTCAAGACCAAGAAGAAGTAATCGAGCTCATTAGGCGAAGGCTGAGCACGAGTTGAAGCAACTCTGCTGAAAGGAAGGCCATCTTATTAAAGGTAATGATCGGGGGCTTATCGGTGATGGATGGATTTCGTCATGTACTTTACATGGTCTTTAATTCACGATTCATTTCCATGCCTGCCTCTATGGTCAGGGACCTGAAGGCCTGCATCTATAAGCTCTCAACCGACCGGACCCGTGGGGCTGTAAGACAACTCCCTAGAGATTCCGAAGACCAGATGTATATGCAAGGAAGATCGAAGATCAAGATTACGACAAGGTGAAAGCGTAATTGCCCCTATGTGCTGTTTTGGTTATTAATGAAAATCCCTATGGACTAATGTTTTCATTGAGTTTTATATGAAGGAATATTCCATAGGTCATGCTTGTAGTTCATGTGTTGGATTCAAGTATGGATGCCATGAAGATAAAGATACACCTTGAGTTTTGGCATCATGATCATTAAATTGAAGAGAAGAATA
The DNA here is from genome assembly GCA_910589775.1 of Avena eriantha. Classification (NCBI taxonomy): domain Eukaryota; kingdom Viridiplantae; phylum Streptophyta; class Magnoliopsida; order Poales; family Poaceae; genus Avena; species Avena eriantha. Next base: position 77,806,537 of record OU342744.1, on the reverse strand, counting down.
TGATATGTTCAAGATCTTGAGAGTGTGATCTCAATAGAAGAATTCAAGATATGGCTCTAAGTCGGTGTCATGATAGCCTCATTAGTTGAGCTATGGTTGACTAAGATTTAGAGCATGTAATCAAATGAAGAATTCTTTATGTACCTCAAGATATTGAGATGGAGCATGAGAAGATACTTGGTTGACCAATACAAAGAGTGAAGAGTGATTTCAAGTTGGTCAACACATGAAGCATAAAGAATGTACCACATGGATCTTGTGGTATGGTAAGCCTTGTCATTTATGCATCATGAACTAACCCATTATATATGTGCCTTTGTGTTTTCTATATGGGATAGGTATCTTTCCATGGGAATGCTTCAAAAGTGAAGATCTCATATAACCCATGAGAGGATGACATCAAGTGGTGATCGTCATCAAAGTTTGAGAAGAGCAAGTTCAAGATAAGCATCTCGAGAAGATCATTTGCTTGAAGCTTGCCGTCCATATTGGTGATAATGGACATGTTAAGACATGTCTTAATGAAGCTATCCCATAGTGGTGTATGGGGGAGCAAATTATGACTCTTCACGAAGCAACAATGATCAAGTGGTGCATTCCGGCTTGGATGGAGCTTGAAGCGTTGTCATTAAGATCAAGCGGGATGCGCAAGGCAAAGGTATGGCCTTGCTAGGTTTTCCTTTTACCGGTCTCAAGGTAGTTGTTGGGAGACCGGGTTATAGGATAGATAGCCGCACTATCAAGAGGGGCTTTCGATTGGGTAACTTGATCACATCGTCATAAGGAGCTCAATCCTTGGCATACTTTGCATGTTCCTATTTTGTTGCTTCTTGGTATTTTCTCTATGTGAGGTTCTTGATCTTGTTGCTAGCTCTTCAACAAGCCCAAGTTCATCGAAAATGGAATTCGTATGCATCTTATATGGCGTTTTCGAGTTTGAAGGTTTTACCGGTTCTTCTTATATGGAGGCTCCATACCTTTCCTCATTTGGTTCTATCTTCCTTTGTTGGAATATGATGTTTTCATGCACCATATTGTAGAGCTTGTTATCCTCGTCAAAACAAGCCAAGATCATCGAAATCGGAGTCCGGATGCAAAAGTTATTGCGTTTTTCGTGAAGTCAGTTTTATCCCGGTTGTGGATCCAGTTCAACCGAGCCCCGCACCGGACGGTCCGGTTCCAGCTCCGGTAGACCGGATCTCAGACCAGATTTTCCGGTTTTCGCAACCGAGTCTATTCCGGGTTGGCAAACATAGGTATTTCGGTTTATAGGTCGGTCCTCCGACCCGGGGACCGAGTTTCCCGGTTCTGGGGCCGGTCCAACCGACTTTGGAACCGAGTTTTCACTGTTTTCTCTCCAACGGCCATATTTGCTTTTCCCTATAAAAGGGGGTTCTTCCCTCAATGTTTTTGGGTGTTCTTGAGCTCGAAATTGACCTCCATTGTTGAACCTCTTGAGCTTGCCTCCTCTCCCTTCCCTCCTATGATTCTTGCATCTTTTTGAGGGCTTTGGAAGAGGAGATCTAGATCTACAATCCCCACCAATCAATTCCCCCTCTAAGTGAGGGGAACCCTTTGGATCTAGATCTTGGAGTCATTGGTTGACTTCCACCATTGTTCTTCTTCTGTAATTCCTTCCTAGCACTTGTTTCTTTGGTGGGATTTGAGAGTGAGGGATTTGAACACCCTTGGTGTTCTTGCTTTGCATTCTTGCATAAGTGTTGAGCTATCCATTACGATTTGTTCGAATGAGAGACCATGAGCTTGTTGCTCTTGGAGGGTGACCTCCTAGTTGGCTTGGCGGTTGGTGCCGCGGTGTCCTCTTCGTGGAAGATTGTGAAGGGACCCGGGCTTCTCCTTCGTGGAGCTTGTGAAGTGGTTGTGGAGCTTGCCATCTCCGGAGTGGAGGAAAAGCTAGCCATAAGGAAAGGGCCTATTCCTTCGTGGGATATACTCGGAGAAGAAGGCGAGCCTTCGTGGTGTTGGGAAATCCTTTGTGGAATCCCACACCTCTCCAACGTGACGTACCTTACTTGTAAGGGAACACGGGAATACATCTTCGTCTCCGCGTGCCTCGGTTATCTCTATACCCGAGCTTACTTTCCTTGTGATAGCCATCGAGCTTGAAGTACTTATATCTTGCTTATCACTTGTGGTATATTTATCTTGTGCTATCTTGCTTAGCTTATCCTGTTGTTTGTGCACTTAGTTGAGCCTAGTGTATTTAGGTTTTGTGCTTGTAAAATAAAGGTTAGTTTAATTCCGCATTCTATCAAGCCAAAACCATATTAGTTTTGAAATTGCCTATTCACCCCCCTCTAGGCGACATCTCTATCCTTTCAATTGGTACCAGAGTAAGGTCTCTCCTTGTTTAGGCTTCACCGCCTAGAGTGTAAAGATGTCGTCTAGTATTATAGTGCACAATGACACAATTATCTTTGATGGCACAAATTATATTTTGTGGAGAAATTGCTTGCTTTGTAATCTTCGGACCTTGTGTCCAAATATTGAGCGATTTCTAGATGTAGGTTTTTCTCCTCCGATGGATCCTCAAAATCTATCTTTAGAGGATGAGAAAAATTTACATCTCGAAGCTCAAGTATCTAATGAGCTTATTTTCTCTTTGAGCCCCATAGTTAATTTGTTCTTGGTAAATGTAAAGCGCAAGTCATCTCATGAGATGTGGACTAAGCTTAAAGAAATATTTGGTGGGTCCATTTCTCATACGGTCGGTGGTATCTCCGAGGAGCTATCTTCTCCTTCACATCATGAAGAGATCCAAATTGCTTCCACATCCGCCCGCAATGAGATTTCATTTCCTTCCACTTCACCTACATGTGACAAGTCACAAGGTAATGGCATGGTGAGTGGAGAAATCATTTGTGATGATGGTAGTGTTTCTCTTTACACCTATGATTCTTGTTCTGTAAATGATAATGGTGTAGAGATATTGGACTTAAACACTTCTTGCAACAATAGTTCTATACCCCCTTGTATTGATAGTCCTTGCATATCGTCTAGAAACTATTTAAGTACTAATGTAGATGATATGCTTGATTTGTCTTGTTCCCATGTGCAAAATGCTTCTATTTCCTCTAGTTGTGTATCTAACAATGTAAAGGAAATCAAACATTCTATGGATCAAGACACAATCATGAATGGAGATTCAACAATATCCCCATCTTCATCCCCCCGTGCTCACATGTGCCTTATGGCAAGAGGATCAAAGGTATCTCCTACTTTGGATCCCAACATATCTTCTCTAGATAATAGCAATAATAATGATGATAGTGATGATGACCTTGATGAGGATACTAGTGCTCTTGTGCTTGAGTTGACATTTTTGTGTACCTCTCTTCGTGGTAATAATAAGGTCGTTGCTTGTCTCAAACATGTTATGGACACCATAACTAAACAAACGGAAACCATAGAGGAGTTGGATTTCCAACTTGATGATGGGAGTCGTAGATTCCATCTCCTTAAGAAAGAGCTTGTCGAGGAGAAGCACACTAATTGTCTCCTCATACAAAAAATTGAATCTTATGAGCTTGAAAAGTAAAAATCTATTAATGATTCTAGTGCTACTAACTCTACTTCTTGTGAAGCATCTATATTAAAGGAGAATGTTGAGCTAAGGGCTCAACTTGAGTTGCTAACTAGCAAGTATAGGAAATTGGAAGACAGTCATGAAATGCTCTCAGGCTCTCATAATGATCTTATAATCTCCTATGATGGGCTAAAGTTAGCTCGTGAGGCAAGTATCACTAAGGTAACATCTTGTGAGCCTCATTTGGACATTAGCACAACTTCTACTCAAAATGCTATTTTTCCATGTGCTAGTCCCAGCGATACTTCTTGCCATACTATTGATAAAACTTGCGTTAGATTACTTGCTTTCCCTTGTTGCTCTAACAATGAAGTTTCTACTTCCTCTAGTACCTCTATTTCTACTAACCATGTAGAGGAAATCAAAGAGCTCAAGGCCCAAGTCACTTCTTTGAAGAAAGACTTGAAAAAGAGTCATGAAGCCAAATCCACACTCGATAATATTTTGAGTGTGCAAAAATATCCCAATGATAAAAGTGGACTTGGATTCAACTCTAATAACAAGAACAAGTCCAAGAGCAACAATAAGAAGGTCCAAGACCAAGTCAAGGATTTGGCCAAGATTATTTGCTTCAAGTGCAAGGTTGTAGGACATCATGTAAGATCTTGTCCATTGAAGAAAAAACACTTGAATAAGAAGCAACAAGGGAAGCAGCCACAAGTTCAAGGTCAAGCCCAATCTCAACCTCAAGTTAAATCTAGGCCACTTCCCAAGAAGAATCAAGATAAGGCTCCCCAAGACAAGAAATCAATAAAGAAGAGAAAGGGGAGCACTTGTTGCTACATATGTCATGAGAAGGGACACTTGGCCTCTTCATGTTCAAACGGTACCTTATCTAACCCTATCATTGTTTATGCTGATTATTATCTTGGGAAGGATAAGGATGACAATGTGTTTGCCAAGTTTGTTGGAATTAAAAGTGGTCTTAAGAAAAGAACCATTTGGGTTGCCAAGCCTATTCTTACTAAACTCTTAGGACCCAATTTGGTTGGGGACCAACAAGCTCAAACTTGATCAATAGGTGTTTTTGGAGGGCATTGGATACTTGGCTAACTCATGAAGAATTAAGGGATCTTCATATATTATATTGATCAAGCCAAGTTATAAGGATTATCATCTCCCTACCATATACCCAATGCGCCTCTTTGCGGTAACTCGAACTCAACTCTTTTATATTGAAAGTTACTTGCCCCTTTACATGTTTTGGTTTTGTACCAAGTATGTGTTGTATTTGTTGTGCCTCGTGCTTGATTATTTTGTGTATTCAAGTATGTATATGTGTTTGACACATCATTTACTTGTGTTTTTTTATTTGAGTCTCTAATGCATCTTGATGATATCTTTTTGGGCTCTTTTCGAGTGATTAATGGAACATCCCATTTGGGAGAGTTATATGCCTCACGCATCTCTCAAACCTTAAAATGTGTGTACATGAGTACTACCACTTAGTATTGATATTGCAAGCTTATCTAGTCACTATGTGGTGTGTCATACTCATGAGAAATTCAAATTCTAAATGTCCATTAATTATCTCTAGTTGAGGTTGTTTTTCCTCTTATTAAGAAAAAAATGAATACCACATTATGGGGGAGTAATATGCTACTTTTGCATATGACAATCCTAGGAAATGTGAACATATGAGGTGGTGCCACTTAGAGTTGATATTGTTGATTATCTTGTATCTAGGTGGCATGTTAGCTCAAACAAGGTCCTAATTTTTGTTAGAAGATTTTATTGCTCGTCTTTTCGGTATTTGCTTGAGTAAGAAATTCTTGGTGTGGCCTTCCTCAAATGCATATCTCTATATCTTATTTGGGAGACCATTTGCTTCAAGTTATTATAATCATTGCTTTGCATGATTGTGTGACTAGTTGAAGCTATCAAGAATCTCTATCTTTGCATAGTGCTTAATCTTTTTATTCCTATCCTATGCTTTTTATTGTGAAGATTTATCTTTAAATATCCGTGCAATTTACCACCGGAAATAAATTCAAATACACTCATTGTCTTTGACAATTGATATACTTGGGTGTGGTAGCATTTGTGGATCATCTTCACCTTGGATTTCACCTCCTATGGCCTTTTTTTTCTTTACAAAAATTGTTGTGGCTCCCATTGTCTTCCTTGGCTTTTGAACATCTCTTTGATGGTGTTTTTCATTATTATCAAATGTGCTTTTAGTTGAAGATAAACCTTTTCTTCTCGGAAACTTGTGCCATTGTGAAAAGTGTTAAGGGTTCGGTTTATTTGTTGAAACCTTGCTCTGTTGGGAGTTTGTTATCTCATTCTTTCTTCTCTATGTTATTTGCTTGAATGAGATAAATCTTTGAGCATTTATGTTTTTATCTCATCTTTTATGCTCAATAGTTTTTGCGTGGTTCATTTGTTAAACTTTGTTGAACAAATCTTGTGTTGATTTGATTCTTTGATATAGTTTGGACAATAGATGTGTTTTGTCACACCTTGTATGGCTTCCTGAATATTTTGGTGTTTTGTCCAAATTATATCTTTTTTGGTTCTTGAAAGTCTCGTGCATGCATGTTTACTAAATGTATATCTTATATCATGTTTTGCTTTCTTTGATCCAATATATAGGGTATACTCCATCAAACCCTTAAACGGCTATGATGTGCATGAAATTAAAATTTCATCTCTAAATAAGCACACATTTTTATGGAGTATGTCCTATGTGTTGTGGTTAGTCTAACCACTTTGGACCCAGTAAGTTTGGGAACCAAGATGTACTTGAATGTTGTTTTAGGTACATTGGAGATGCAATGGATGCTTGTCTTATCTATAAGGAACGTGATGTCACCACATGATAATTGGAGCCAAGCTAGGATGATCGAAGAATTCTTATCTACTACATCATACCATTGCTATCTCGGTAACAAGTATCTTATTCATGCATACTATTCTTCCATCCAATCTCTTGTAGGTTGCATCTTGGCATGAATTTATTTGTTTGTAAATGTTGTGGTTCTTGCAAGGATCCTTGAAAGACTTTTCTATCCGTATTGCTTATGTGAGTAATTTGAGATGATGCATATAAAGGAGAGTATATAAAATCATGTTCATGATTCACCAATCCCAAATATGCCTTCTAGCAATTTATTGCATATCAATTCCTTAAGGTACTCTCATGTGCAATATTGTTGAAATTGCATTGAATCCTTCCATTTGATACTTGTTGTCTTTCTCAAAATATCCCAACTAGCATTAGTTCCCCTAGTGTTAGTTGTGATGTTTTTGAGGTTTTCTTTTTTTCTTTGTTGCAGTTCATTGATATACCATAAGAGAAAATAGAGCCATGGGCTATATATATGCACTTAAGAAAAATATCATTTTTTGGGGTATATCTTATGAATTCCTCTTGGATATCATGTTTTCTTATCTTTATTAACCTCTTATGTGTGGATGTTTCCTTATGGATTATTCTCATGTTTTCACAATTAGAGACTTATATACACAAGAGTGTTAATCTCTCGCCTTGATATCCTCGCCTTTTGCCAACCATCTCACTTATCCGCTTAGTTTTAAATGGTTTTGGTAAGGTCTTGATTTATGAGTGCTCGATTTACTTTTATTGCATCTCCGCGCACTCATATCTCATATTTGGTTTCTTTTGGACTTAAGCTTGTCTTGACAAATGTATTGATTTATATCTATACTCCGTGTATCTTGGTTGTGTTCTAAATGATATAGAGGGAGTGAGGATTCCATGTTTGTGCATATTTTATTCAAATAAAACAATTATTTTATGCATGAACCTTGGGGAGCCTCCTTATCTCATTTAGAGCACTATTTGTCCATTTGATTATTTGGATCTTTTGATTGCTTACTTCATCCGTTGAAGTTTCTTCGCCTTGTTATCCTTTTAGCAATATTTGATCCTCAATATAGTTGATTTCCTCCAAGTATTCGTCATTGGATATGTGCATATGATTTCACTCATATTATGAGTAATGCACACCTTGGGAGGAACTTGAACTATATTGGCCTTCTAACTTTGTCATCCATTTTGGCACTTGTTGTCAATGGGGGAGAAGTTTAGAGGGTTTTAAGGGAAATGGTTTTCTACTTAAGATTGGTTTGTTCTTAAGTGTTTGCCTGTCATGCATTTCATCTTTATTATGTATTGCATGGTTGAATATATAGTGGAAACTCTCCCAAAGGTTATGCTTGACAATGTATGCAATGAAATTCAAGTTCATCACACGTGCATATATTGTGTGTGTGTGGGGGGGGGTTGCTCTATATATGTTGGTTCTACTCACATCTCTTGCATTAGTTGTAGTGTGAGTAGAATTGGTTTTGATATGGGATAGTATCTTTGTGTTACTTAACCATATCAAATACAACCTCTTGTATACAACTTATTCCCTGATAATAAGTTGCGTACTTGTTTCTAATATTCATTATATAAACCCTCTTGTTGTGATTGTCATCAATTACCAAAATGGGGGAGATTGAAAGGGTAATTTCCCCTATGTGTGGTTTTGGTTATTAATGAAAATCCCTATGGACTAATGTTTTCATTGAGTTTTATATGAAGGAATATTCCATAGGTCATGCTTGTAGTTCATGTGTTGGATTCAAGTATGGATGCCATGAAGATAAAGATATACCTTGAGTTTTGGCATCAAGATCATTAAATTGAAGAGAAGAATATGATATGTTCAAGATCTTGAGAGTGTGATCTCAATAGAAGAATTCAAGATATGGCTCTAAGCTGGTGTCATGATAGCCTCATTAGTTGAGCTATGGTTGACTAAGATTTAGAGCATGTAATCAAATGAAGAATTCTTTATGTACCTCAAGATATTGAGATGGAGCATGAGAAGATACTTGGTTGACCAATACAAAGAGTGAATAGTGATTTCAAGTTGGTCAACACATGAAGCATAAAGAATGTACCACATGGATCTTGTGGTATGGTAAGCCTTGTCATTTATGCATCATGAACTAACCCATTATATATGTGCCTTTGCGTTTTCTATATGGGATAGGTATCTTTCCATGGGAATGCTTCAAAAGTGAAGATCTCATATAACCCATGAGAGGATGACATCAAGTGGTGATCGCCATCAAAGTTTGAGAAGAGCAAGTTCAAGATAAGCATCTCGAGAAGATCATTTGCTTGAAGCTTGCCGTCCATATTGGTGATGATGGACATGTGAAGACGTGTCTTAATGAAGCTATCCCATAGTGGTGTATGGGGGAGCAAATTATGACTCTTCACGAAGCAACAATGATCAAGTGGTGCATTCCGGCTTGGATGGAGCTTGAAGCGTTGTCATCAAGATCAAGCGGGATGCGCAAGGCAAAGGTATGGCCTTGCTAGGTTTTCCTTTTACCGGTATCAAGGTGGTTGTTGGGAGACCGGGTTATAGGATAGATAGCCGCACTATCAAGAGGGGCTTTCGGTTGGGTAACTTGATCACATCATCGTAGGGAGCTCAATCCTTGGCATACTTTGCATCTTCCTATTTTGTTGCTTCTTGGTATTTTCTCTATGTGAGGTTCTTGAGCTTGTTGCTAGCTCTTCAACAAGCTCAAGTTCATCGAAAACAGAATTCGTATGCATCTTATATGGCGTTTTCGAGTTTGAAGGTTTTACCGGTTCTTCTTATAGGGAGGCTCCATACCTTTCCTCATTTGGTTCTATCTTCCTTTTTTGGACTATGATGTTTTCATGCACCATATTGTAGAGCTTGTTATCCTCGTCAAAACAAGCCCAAGATCATCGAAATTGGAGTCCGGATGCAAAAGTTATTGCGCTTTTCGTGAAGTCAGTTTCATCCCGGTAGTGGATCTGGTTCAACCGAGCCCCACACCGGACGGTCCGGTTCCAGCTCCGGTAGACCGGATCTCAGACCAGATTTTCCGGTTTTTGCGACCGAGTCTATTTCGGGTTGGCAAACAGAGGTATTTCGGTTTGTAGGTCGATCCTCCGGCCTGGGGACCGAGTTTCCCGGTTCTGGGGCCGGCCAACCGACTTTGGAACCGAGTTTTCGTTGTTTTCTCTTCAACGGCCATATTTGCTTTTCCCTATAAAAGGGGGTTCTTCTCTCAACGTTTTTGGGTGTTCTTGAGCTCGAAATTGACCTCCATTGTTGAACCTCTTGAGCTTGCCTCCTCTCCCTTCCCTCCTATGATTCTTGCATCTTTTTGAGGGCTTTGGAAGAGGAGATCTAGATCTACAATCCCCACCAATCAATTCCTCCTCTAAGTGAGGGGAGCCCTTTGGATCTAGATCTTGGAGTCATTGGTTGACATCCACCATTGTTCTTCTTCTCTAATTCCTCCCTAGCACTTGTTTCTTTGGTGGGATTTGAGAGTGAGGGATTTGAACACCCTTGGTGTTCTTGCTTTGCATTCTTGTATAAGTATTGAGCTATCCATTACGATTTGTTCGAGTGAGAGACCATGAGCTTGTTGCTCTTGGAGGGTGACCTCCTAGTTGGCTTGGCGGTTGGTGCCGCGGTGTGCTCTTCGTGGAAGATTGTGAAGGGACCCGGGCTTCTCCTTCGTGGAGCTTGTGAAGTGGTTGTGGAGCTTGCCATCTCCGGAGTGGAGGAAAAGCTAGCCATAAGGAAAGGGCCTATTCCTTCGTGGGATAGACTCGGAGAAGAAGGCGAGCCTTCGTGGCGTTGGGAAATCCTTCGTGGAATCCCACACCTCTCCAACGTGACGTACCTTACTTGTAAGGGAACACGGGAATACATCTTCATCTCCACGTGCCTCGGTTATCTCTATACTCAAGCTTACTTTCCTTGTGATAGCCATCGAGCTTGAAGTACTTATATCTTGCTTATCACTTGTGGTATATTTATCTTGTGTTATCTTGCTTAGCTTATCGTGTTGTTTGTGCACTTAGTTGAGCCTAGTGTATTTAGGTTTTGTGCTTGTAAAATAAACGTTAGTTTAATTCCGCATTCTATCAAGCCAAAACCGTACTAGTTTTGAAATTGCCTATTCACCCCCCTCTAGGCGACATCTCTATCCTTTCACAAGATGAAAACCTAACGTGACTAAGGAAGACTCCACCGCCATCGACACTATAAGTGCTGAAGAACATTCACCTTAGAAGGACACGCCATAATCGCCTGAGTCTTTATCATTAGCCTTAGTCATAGTTCTAGATTCATCTCTCGTCGGGTATCATTATAAACCAATCGAGATCTCTTGTAGACACCTTGTATGATCTGTCGAGCATCTTATGAATAAAGTCTGATGGAATCCTTTCATTACACATATACCTTCATCTTTGTCTTTGAGAGATCCGAATCTGCTGAGCCGAGCCGATTGCCGAACAAATAAACTCTCTTTTGTTCCTCGGAAGTGAGATTGTGGAGGGATCGTGAAATTATCCTTCGTCAGCAAGCTCGCGGCTGCCTCCTGTGAATCCCAATTTTAAGTCCTCCCGCTAGCGCCTCTGCAGCTCAGCCACCGCGCAAGCATACTAGCAGAGGGAGCAACGAGAAACAAAAATTCAGCAGTAGCAGCTAAAACCAATGAGAAGGTATAATATTTGTAATTTGTGGCGTTGTGCCCTCTACGGCCTCTATCGATTTCCCATGATTTGTCTTGTTGTCAAAATGTTATAATTGTATTTGGTACATAATTGATGTTTTTGTTTATAGATGGCAACAAATTGTTAAATTATATATATATGTGTTGTTTATATATTTCTATTGTAATTGTAGAACTGAATATGAAGAGAAATGGAGATAGCATGACCGATAGACACTTTTCCTGCAACATAAAGCAAAGAAGATTGTACCTTCTTGATCACATTTTGTGGGAGAAGTAGATGACATAGTTGAAACTTTCATGACAAAACGAGAACATAGAGTTATCAAATAACTCTTTTGGTGCAAGATTATTTATGTTGTATTTCGTCATGTAAGACTTTCTTAATAGTTTGACTATCGGTATTGGAATTATGCATATTTGAAACATATGTGTTAAACTACAATGTTGTGAATCAGTTATCTATTTATATTAAGAGTAAATTCCAGTTTTTACCCCCTAATTTTACATTTATGAGAGTATTTACCCCGTTTAACAGAATTTCCTCCCATTTACTCCATTTAATAAATTTAGTGCCAGATTTTACCCTTTCAAACTTTTACATATTATATCAAGTATATGATACGGGGTCAACGACTAACTAACTGATTCTACTACATCGATCGAGGACCAGCATGTGCTGTAGGCTGTAGCAGCTCAGTCGCCAAGTGCGCTCCCATGCGCGATCTGCACATATGTATTATCTCGTCACCATCTTGGCGACGTGCGAGAGACAACCGATGGCGTGTAATCTGTTTGCCTTGCTCCAGCGTTCGTGCGCATGGGTTTCCATCCCACATTTAGAACCAGCGACGGCTCCGACCGTGCCAGCCGGCTCGAGTGATACATTGCGGACGATAGCACGTCGCCATGCCCTGTTGCGTCGGACCAATAGACCTGTGGGACTGCATGGGCAAAAGCAACAGACCTATGGAGTAATGCATACGAATGGCAGGTGAACTAGGATGGCCAGCTCTAGCTCACTTTTTGTGCACGTACACATATGGAAGCCTGTGAGCGCGTATTGTTGACGACGTACACAAAATTACTCGCTTAGTGTTGTCCTAGAGAGGCCGTTGAAGAGCTTCCATCGCTGGAGGCATCATTGACGGCCTTGTGCCATCCTATTGTCGAAGGCTACGATTGAGACGGCGCCTCATTCCACAGATAAAAGTTTGAAAGGGTAAGAGTTGGCACAAATTTTCCTAAATGGGGTAAATGGGAGTATTTTTTATTAAATGGGGTAAGTATTGTCAAAAATGTGAAAGTAGGGGGTAAAAACTGGAATTTACTCTTATATTAATCGTTTGACAATTTTGTGGCAAAAGACTTGTGCCCCAAAAAATAAGTGCGCCAACCCTCTAGCTTTCCTCTAAAACGTGTACTAGTAGTAGTATTTAGGGTGTGTTTGGTAGCCCGGGTGGGCTATCTTACCTCATACAAATTGAGTGTAGCTATGCCCACCACACACAAGTGTGATAGTTGTGTTGTGTTTGGTAGGTCGGGTGAGATGAGCCAAACTCGGTTCAGATCCTGTTTGGTGTAGTTGTATGACTAGAGCCATGCCATACAAAAATATTACGCAATCAGGTCCCTGGAACAAAAAACAAAAAGCAATCGGGCCCTTCTCAAGCTTCAGCGCCGCTGCTGGCGAGAGGGCGAGCTAGGAAGCGCGGCAGCGAGGCAGAGGGCAAGCATCGCTGGGCTAGTCTCCGAGGCGTGTGCGGGCGTCTTCGCGGTGAGCGCAACGTAGAGCAGAGGACCTGATGGCGCGCTGGGCTATGCAGGAGCAGACGCCGATATGTAACCCACCCAGTCCTCCTTGAGCAGAAGCGCGCCGCCTCGGGCTCCGGCAGCTCCTGCAGCGACTCGTCCAACGCCGCGCTGCGCATGAGATCGGCGCCGTTGGTTCACGCGCGGTGGACGCAGCAGGAGGCGGCATGGTCTGCTTTTCCGGGTGAGGCAGGGAGAGGCGCCGGCGCTCCATGGCAGGGAGAGGTGGCGCGGCTTGCTGCTGGTCGCCGCGCGAGTGAGGCATGGAGAGACGGCGCTCCTCCATGGCAGGGAGAGGCGGCGGCGCTCCATGGCAGGGAGATGCGGCGAGGAACGAGCGCAGGAGAGAAGGAGGCATTTGGGGGAAATGAGGGAGAAAGAGACACGCGGGCCAGAGACCCCTAGCGCCCGGGACCGATTTTCGGGATGGACTCAGCACTGCCGAGTTGTGAAGCTCGATTTGAGCTTCTCAACTGGACAGGGCTGAGAGACCGTTTTTGTATGAAGTGGACACTGCCGAAGGTAACCGACCCGACCTACCAAACAGAAAATCGTGGGATGGGGTGAGATTTTCTGGGTTACCCCGGGCTACCAAACACACCCTTAGTATTTTAAAATACGCTCCAGACCTCCATCCTCTCGTTGAAGGAGTGGTTCAATTCAAACCTTGATGGTCGGGCCAGCGGTTGGTGGTTGAACTTGAACCGGAGAACTAACGCATAGCTTTCCTCGTTCAAAAAGTGTAAAACTTGTAGCACATGGGAAAGGGTGGAGTTGGGGAGGAGTCCGGGGTAAAAATGGCAATGGCGCACGTAACTTTTCCGGTTTGCCCCCCGCGTCGCATCTGAGCCTCCGCCGAGGCGCGAGCTGTGGTTGGCCTGGCCTTGGCTAGCCCGAACCCCAGCGGAATTACCGCCGCCGCCGTCTCGTCTCAACCGGCAAGACGCCAAACCCGGCGTGCCCCGCTCGCTCCTCCTCTCCTCTCCTCGGTCACCCACCCTGCTGGCCCCCTCACACCCCAATTCGCACTCTTCCCTCCCAAACCCCAGAAGAATCCCTCCCTCCCGCGCCAACCCAACCCAATCCCACACCCAGCGCGGCCACACCACACGCGCGCGCGGGGCCGGGGCCGCCTATGCACGGTAGGCGGCGCGCGCCCACCAGGACGACGACGACGACGAAGACGAAGACGCGGCGCCGCGCGCGCCTTCCATGAGGAAGAGCGACCGCGAGAAGAAACCGTCGTCCCCGAGATCAGGGCGAGACAAGGAGGGCGGGGGGCGGCCGCGGAGAGCGGACGGGGGGATGCGCATCGTGGTGCCGCTGCAGGGGGTGGTGCAGGGCCGGGGCGGCCTCGTGCTCGGCTCCCTCATCCCCTGCGCGCTCTTCTACTTCCTCCAGCTCTACATCAAGCGCAACCGCCCGCCGCCGTCGCCCGCGCCGGGATCCCCCACGGCGACCACCCCCTCCGGCGCAGCGGCCGGGGCCGTCTCGACGATCCAACGCACCCTCTCGCGCGGCATCCTCTCCCCGCGCGCGCTCCCGGCCCTCTCCGCCCGCGGCGCCCTCGCGCGCGCCGGGGACGAGGACTCCCTCTACTACGCCGGCCTCCGCCGCTGCGCCGACGACCCTTACCACCCGGCCTCCAACCCCTCCGGCGTCATCCAGCTCGGCCTCGCCGAGAACCACGTAAGTACATAGCCAACTACCTACCTCCATCCCCGTGGTGTTCCCCGAACCAATATCGATAGATTGACGTGGTAGTGATGATTGTTGCAGTTATCGCTGGATTTGGTCAGGCGGTGGATGGAGGAGCACGCGGGGCCGGCGCTGACGCCGGGCGGAGACGACGAGGACAGGGACCTCACAATCAGGGGGCTCGCCACATACCAGCCCTACGACGGGATACTTGCCTTGAAGATGGTAAGCCAGCGGAATCAACCCCCTGATTCCGATTCCTTGCAACCCGTCCATGAAAAAACATCCAATTCTGTCGACTATGGCAATGCCAAAATAAATAAAGTGCGGCCGGAATCCCCCTTGTTCTGGACTCCACCGACCGGTATCATCCTGGTTACGTTCTGGGCAAGTTCTCTGCAATGTGCAGTGGTTCATTCCAAATACCTGTGCCATGGAGCTGTTTGATAAATTGTTTGCGCTGCATTAATAAATGTATTTTGTATGCTTATTACTAGTCCCCTTTCTGTCGAGTATGCTATCTTTGGCATTTGGTAGACGTGGTCCTAGGCAGTTGGCCACATTTTTGGATCAGCTCAACGGAAGAACAGTGTCCAGTTAAATTATTGAGTCCACAAAGAATTGTAGCAATTCCACTAGACTTTCGTGTGGTTAAGACTGGAGTGAGGTACGATTGTTGACATGCTTCAGTGGAATTTGTTTCCTTTTTCCTTTTGAATTTTTGTGGCCATATGCACGTTATCTGTATGTAATAGATACATGCCAAAGAGTCACCATCTCACACGTCTGCTTGTTCTTGGTTGTCAGTTTTTGTTGTGTTGCCTGCACTTGTGCCACCTGGATCAACCTGTTCCAAAATCAGCAATGGTTTTAAGAAATTTAGTTCCATAATTTTGTGTCTTTTAGCACCTGCTAACTGTGCCAGTTTGAAGTTCCATGATCTGTGTCTTTAGCTGCTGTCAACTGTGTGAATTTATTGATGGCATACTGCTACATGGATCTGACCTTGCAGTTTGCTGCTGAACTGTGTGATTTTTTTTTGCTTATTTTGCTATCGGTTATTAACCTTTTAGTGGACAAGCTATAATGCATTATCGAACTTACATGAAACTGTACACCTGACTTCACTTCTGGTGATTCTGTTTCAATATTAATGCCGAAATGATAGCATACTAAATAAAGGTGAAGTCATGCTGGCATTTTGAAAATCAATTTAGCGATGAGTTTCTTAGAGCACATGGCATGCAGAAATTATGCTAAGAATTCACTGTTTCTTTTCCACACTATATGTCGTTGCTTGTCCTATATAAGCTGGAAATTGGGTCATCAAGTTGCTACATGTAACTATAGTTTGACATGCGCGCCTAGTTTGAATCTTATACCAGACAAATATCTAGTTTCCGTCACTTGCCTTTTTATTTTTATTTTCTTATGGCGGCAATGTCCTAATATAAACTGTTTGATTTCATTTTCAGGCTCTTGCTGGATTTATGAGGCAAATCATGCAAGAATCAGTATCTTTTGATCCATCTCAAATGGTGATAACATCTGGTGCAACTCCTGCAATGGAAATACTGAGCTTCTGTATTGCTGATCCAGGAAATGCATTTCTTGTTCCATCACCATACTACCCTGGGTATGTTTATCTTCCTTGCGTTCGTAATCATGGTTTTGATCTTCAGAGCAAAGTCCTAATTTTGTGACTATTTCCACAGATGGGACAGGGACATAAAATGGCGAACTGGTATTGAGTTGATACCCGTTCCTTGCCGTAGCACCGACAATTTCAACATCAGTATCACTGCTCTAGAAATAGCCTACAATCAGGCAAAGAAGCGAGGAGTAAGGGTTCGTGGGGTTCTCATATCTAACCCTTCCAACCCTACAGGAAGCTTTGTGCCCAAGCAAACACTGCGTGATCTTCTAGAGTTTGCTACAGAAAAGAACATACACTTAATTTCTGATGAAGTATTTGCTGGCTCAACATTTGAAAGTGGTGAATTTGTCAGTGTAGCAGAAGTTGTGGATGAGCTAGAAGACTTTGATAGAGGCAGGGTTCACATAATCTATGGACTCTCAAAAGACTTATCTCTTGCAGGGTTTCGAGTTGGAGTTATATACTCGTACAATGAAACCATTATGGCGGCAGCCGCTAAGATTGCTAGATTCTCATCCGTGTCAACTCCGACACAGCGACTGCTTGTTGCCATGCTTTCGGACCAAAAGTTTATTTCTAGTTACCTGAAAACTAATCAAGAGAGGTTACGGAGGGCGTACCATTTGCTCGTTGATGCTTTGAAACAAGTGGGCATTGAGTGCTTCAAGAGCAGTGGAGGATTCTACTGCTGGGCAGACATGAGCAAGTTCATCCGGTCTTACAGTGAGAAGGGAGAGCGCAAGCTTTGGGACAGGCTATTGGAGGAGGCAAAGGTCAATGTTACCCCAGGTTCATCTTGCCATTGCATTGAGCCTGGATGGTTTAGGTGTTGTTTCACAACATTGAGCGAGCAGGATATTCCTGTGGTGGTGGAAAGGCTTAGGAGGGTCACAGATGGACACAGGTCAAACCGTTGAAACGTGTAAAGAACTGCTTTCGGGCTTGGTAGGGCGTCGAGAAATAACTGCTTTGTCAGGTGCCTCACGAAAATGCAGGAACACACATAAAAAATGCCTGTTTCTATCAAAGGAATTTGATCGTTGCAATTACCACGGGAGAAATGACAGTTGGTGGAAGCAGTCACAGCCTTTGATTGGTGGAATGAAGAATGGGGATTTGTAAACATGTCCATATTTGTCGTCTTCTCTGTTCCTGATGAACGTGGCAGCTCTTTGCAAGCCTATTTTTTGGTCAATTCTCATCTGCCTCCCTTAGGCGCTTGAGGCGGTAAACTGCCTGTCTTGATGATAGGCCAAGTCAAATCTTGTGTTCATTCACCCATTCACTCTTGTTCATCTCTTCCTTTTTTTTGGTGATTTTGTCCTTTATTAGTAACATAAGTTAGTGTTGAGGAATCGAGGTTCATTTGTAAAGTATACAGCTTGTGACAAGGTTTTTGACGCACTGGATTCTGTTGTCATAAAAAGTATGAGATCTCCAAAAGTATTTTATTTTTGTTTCATTTCTTGCCCTTTAGACAAGTCAATAAACATTCAAAGCAAGAAAAGAAGGAAGAATGCATGGTTTTTTTCCGGTTGTGGAACAAGATATGTAGCCTCAAATTTCCATTTCTGATTCTGCTCATATGTTGATTACAGATTGTGGCATTCACCAGCAAAGCTCAGTGTCAGTGAGACTTGTTTTAATTTACAGTGTGGTTATGAAATTTAGATATTGTTTCTGCCTTGATTGAAACTTCTGTATACCGTAGTGTGCGGTTTGTTTCTCATTCTGATATTTGCTTCTGTGCAGGCAATAGTTGCCTGGTAAAAAATATTCTAGCCAACATGTCGGGTCACCAACAATGATGTGAGTTTTAGTGACATCCGTTAAACAAAGGGCTGAAGTAGAGTACTCGAATCATGGCTCCGAAGTAGAGTACTCGAATTCGACACGAATTTGTCGACAAAAGCAATGTAAATCCACGACCCATAAAATTAGGCGGCCCAGCCCAAACCCGACCCACTGAACCCAAATCCGCAGACCGCCTTTCCTCTCCACCTCCATCCAGACTCGTCCACGCTTCTCGCCGCCGACTCCTCTCGCCTCCGTGTCTTCTGCTCGGCCGAGCCGCCGTCGCCGTCCCTTCCGGTCCTCCCCGCCGCCGCCATGGTAAGAAAGCTCCAGATCTCCACCCTCCTTCTCCCTCTCAAAGTTTCATCCGCCTCGCGCTGACCGAAGAAGATTTTTCGTTTCCCCCCTCCCCGCAGTCGGTGACTCTGCACACGAACCTGGGGGACATCAAGTGCGAGGTGTTCTGCGACCAGGTGCCCCGGACGGCGGAGAACTTCCTGGCGCTGTGCGCGAGCGGGTACTACGACGGCACCATCTTCCACCGCAACATCAAGGGGTTCATGGTCCAGGGCGGCGACCCCACGGGGACCGGCAAGGGCGGCGCCTCCATCTGGGGCGGCAAGTTCGCGGACGAGTTCCGCGAGTCGCTCAAGCACGGCGCCAGGGGGATCATGTCCATGGCCAACTCCGGGCCCAACACCAACGGCAGCCAGTTCTTCATCACCTACGCCAAGCAGCCCCACCTCAACGGCCACTACACCGTCTTCGCCAAGGTCATCCACGGATTTGAGGTGCTCGACCTCATGGAGAAGACGCCCAACGGGCCCGGCGACCGCCCCCTAGCAGAGATCAGGCTCAACCGTGTCACCGTCCACGCCAACCCACTCGCTGGATAGATAGGGCAGGCAAGGCGAGGTTTCTGCTTCTTGTAGGAGGTTGGCTAATCTAGGAACTGGAAATTTACCTATCTGGTTCTGTATTATCATCGCTCAATTACCTAAATTTAACCTGCAAGAACATGATAGTGCGTGCGCTGCTTTGGTCACTGATAATGCTTTGCTGGCCTGTGATTGTTCATCTGCCTGAAGAATTCTGTAGCAAATGCTTTGCTGATCTGCAGACTCAGCATTCGGTCTTTCCTGTTGCGACTTATAATTGTGATGAGAATGGGTGAATACAAGGATCTATTGTCACCAATTCCAGAATTTACATGATTGAACTGTGGGTTGTGTGGCCTTCAACTGTGGAGTGTGGTTTTGCCATTGACATGATTCAGCTGTTGAGACCTCCCATGTCTCTGATACAAGGAGGGAGTTGGCTAATATAGGAACTGGAGTTTTAACTATCTCATTATGTATTATTGTCTTCTATCCATGTTTTTCCTGACAGAAATAATATGTTGTTTCACTGGTGGGATAACTGTTGTTCCAATTGTTTGGTTATAATTGCTTCGCTGGCCTGTGATTGTTCATCTGCTTTTTTTTTTTGGATTATAGGAACCACACGGCTCTCAATTTCGTTACGAAATTGCAGTCTGCCCATTCGGGGTACATTCTTCATCTACCTGAAGACTGTCGTTGCAAGAACTCATGCTTCTTTGACTCGTACTACAAAGTTACAAACGATTTCCATCATCAGTTCCAGAATTTCCTGACTAGCTTCATTGATCTTTGAGGATGCGATGACTCATGGCACAAATTCATCAAGAAGACTGGGCGAGCTGTCCATGCTGTGATTGTTCATATAGCCAGGTCGGACAATGCACCTGGGTGTGCTCTAGATTTTCTATGTGGAAACGTTCTCCAGAAGAACAGATCCCACTTGTAAATCGTTACAGAACATTGACAAAAAACCCAGGAACCCTCTGCTCTGAAGTGAACAGAAGGCTAACTGTACTAGTCAGCTTACTAGCACCAAGTTAATCTAGTAGTCAGGCTATACAGAGATCCAACAACGATGAATATCTCGGGGTTGCTAGAATTACATTTCCCCTGTCCAGCAGCACAACCGCAGTTTGGGGTTCAGAGAGGGAGGAGGACCTACAGCATCACAAAACAAATCTTACCTACATCCACCGGAGACAACCCACATTACAAGAGATGATCCCCTGCCCTCAATAAGACTTTTGGGGATGCAGGAGAGGCAATCTTTGCCTGATCTCCCCCCTTTACAGCTGGAATTGTGCGCTCATCGCCGTTCATGAACGGGGCGTCGGGGCTACCGGATGGTGATATACCGATTTGTGCCATGCTTGGCCCAGTGGTCCTTGAGGTCCACGGATGTTGAGAGATCATGGCCTTCAGCTGCTAGTCGGCTGAGCAGCTTTGTGAATGCGCTGCCGCTCATCTTCCTTCCCCCCATGCGAGCATGCCGCTTGTTGGGCATCACCGGGAGCGGGTACATGGACATGCTCATGGTGCAGCAGGACGACTGCCACCCGCCATTGCCCCACTTGTAGCATTGACGTAGATTTCCCGTGCACGAGCAGGCAGGTGCAGGCATGGATGACTCGTCGAATGAGACCTGGTTCAGACCTAGGTCCTGGTCTTTCCACTCGTTCTTCATCACAGAAGCGGGAGCTGGATCCTCCCCCTCCCCGCTGCCAGACAGTCCGACGTCTCTCCAATCACCAGTGCCTTTCTTGGTTTTCCGGAGCACACCTGATGGTTTCTTCAATGGAGATGCTTGGGAGCTATTATTCTTGGTCTTTTTTGCCTTTCCAGCACTCCCCGGGGCTGTTGAGATAGGGTATGCTTCTGATATGTGCATTTCCCTCGCATGATCATATGGAGAATCTGCCAGTTGCAGTGGCGATGATTGATCATTGGAATGCCGGTCATGGTGTTGGAAGTTCTTTGCTCCACTGAGAGATCCTGGGTTGAATCCATTCCCGTTATTCACATTAAATCCATTTGCACGGGCTAGTTCAAGTGCAGCAAGGGCATTGTCTCGTTCGATGATCGCAGCATTCCGTTCAGCCATTGCAGAGTCCCGCTGAGCAAATGCCATGTCTCTCTCAGCGATGGCAGCTTTCTTCTCAGCCAGAGCATGGTCTCTTTGCATAACGGCAGTGTCCCTCTCACTCATTAGTGCTAGGAGATTCATACTGTGGTGATCCTTCATTTGCCTTTGGGGCATCATCCACTGAAACATAGAGGACATATAATATGGTCAAAATTCTTTCAGAGAGCAAGTCTTTGTGAGAATTATCTTTTAAAAAAAGTACAACATCACAGTTGAGATATATGTCTGCAGTACATGTAAAGTTCAATGCCACACATTTCCAAGACAAGTTTAGGTCTTTCTCTTCACTCTTAGGCATGGTTGTTTCAATTCTACTATTTGCTCGGCTGCTATGCAGGAGAACAAAACATGATGCAACTTTTCGTTAATAGCTTATCACCATGAACATGTAAAATTTCTGCTATAAAGATTGACCATTCCTCAATTTGGAGAAACTATGCCAAGGACATAAAGAGTTACAAGCAATGACCCACATACTTTGCTACATGTGAATACCCTTATAGTACAAAGTTGAACTTTCTTTGTTGTACAGTAACCTACACTATTTCGATAATGAAGTTGCTGGACACATTCTATATCAGTCTTATCTTTAATTGTTTCTGTAATTTGACCTTTAGCTTTCTCATAACGGTGAGCAGTATTGCCTTTGGTTTAAAATAAATCATTTGTAGACGTACTTCAGGCACTCGTCTACAGCATATGATCCGATTATGCCCTCAATGAAGGTTTGTAACAGGACAATGATTCACTGGCAGAAGACAGGTCAAATAAATGTTGTGCGCCATAATTACTCACACAGTGTATCTTTCATGTGTCAAAGAAACAAATATAAATCTAAAATTCTGCCCAAGAGATATATTCATGACGAATTGCACAAACCTGAGTATGAAGTCCTTTATACTGGTCTACCCTTTGCCTCCCATTTTCTCTATGTCCAAGGTTGTCCATTGTTATGTCTGCTTGAAGCCAGGAGAAGTAGAGAAGCTATGAGACCACCTGCAAAATAAGAAAGCAAGCCAACAGAACATCAAATAATGATAACAGAGGGAAAGTATGCAGATAAGAGAAACCTAGCTAGATTGTCTTGTTGCTACGTCAAAGCTCCAGAGAGATACCGAGGAGATTAAGGAGTGGAAGGGGAGGGTTTCATTTATCGGGCATTTGAAGCCAAGACACGTAGCGGTTCAGAACTGACATAGATATCAAAATAAAATGCAACGGTATGGTCAAACGCATCCAATGCATGCTCCTCCAGACAGTAGCAAAACATGCAATAGATCTGTAAGCTAGGCAGCCATTTGTGGAGCGAAGCGTTATTGACATGACTCTGAATCTAATGTCAATTCACCGAACAAAAACCTCACAAACAGATCGGTGAGCCCCGTAGAATCCTACCACACAATGCTCCTCAATCGAAACTAGCAGTACACTCTCTCCAGATGCTGCTGAGCACCAGAAATTCTCTGAGAGCTAAATAACCCGGATGCGGCACCGAGCACGAAGCGGCAGCTATTAGAGCAGTGCTTCTACCTGCTCCCACCAGAAAGCAATGCGCTTCCAGACACTCTAATGTGTCTCAGATTGCATATGCGTGATTCCCACCGCCAAGTAGTCAGCATCGTATCAAGCACAATCACACCTGCCAGCAGATGTAATCCCACAGTTCCACTACACACTTTCGATCACACATGCGCGAGCATGCATCTGGGATTCGTACAGGCATAGTAGGCAAACTAAAACATGGCCGCACATTCACCCCATGCCAGCTCCCTGTAGACCTCAGCGCCGTGGATGCGAATGCAGATGCCGAAGCAACAGAGAAAACGACCCCGATCGGAACCGCTAAACCCTAGATCACCCAATCCAACTCACGGGCTCACCGGAGCAGCGGCGTCCACCAGAGCTTGCGCCGGTTCGCGGGTCGGGTGAATTGGATGAATCCCCTAATCCGCCACGGCTGCCCAATGCAGCCCTTCTCTCGGTCTCTCACTCGCGGGCAGCAATTTCGGAGAGGCAAGCAAATCCCCCATGTACTAATCAGAGAGGATGGGGGTCTGGGTCACAGAGAGAGAGAGAGAGAGAGAGAGAGAGAGAAAGAGAGAGAGAGAGGTTACCACACAGTATCAGCGACGGCAGCAGCGGCTCCCTCTCCGTCTAGAGGGTTCCATGTGGGGAGGAGGCGGGGCCCGCCGGCCACCCAGCGGGGTGGGACGGGGACGACCAGCCACCGCCACCGGCGAGCGGGGGTGCACGGACGGAGGGTCAGAGCAAGTCGCCACCACCACCGCTCTCTCCCAATCCCAATCTCTCTCTTTCTTCTAGTATCACTCTCGTTTCTCTCTCTTTCTTCTTCTCCCCAATTTCTGTTGGTGGGGGTCGGAAGCGAGGGCAGCAACGGCGGCGTGGATGGGCGTCGACGCCTGCGGGGAGCGGAGATCGTCGGGTCCCACGGCTCAGAGGGGGAAGAGGGGGCGGGTAGAACGATGGATGGATGGAGGAGCCGGAAGGGAACGCTCGCTGTCTGTGTCAGAGCGGTACACAAACAATTGTAGTATTGCGGCTACTGTTGAGACTCTGCACCCAGGGCCCACCTGCAGGGGTTCTGCGGACGCAACCTCTTTCGATTCGAATATCCTGCAGACGAGTTTGAATATTTTTATGGACGTTAGCAGGGGACTGACTGCTAAATTCATTCATCAGATAGAAAACGGACTGTTTAGTTTATCTGAGAAAAACCAGGCGAACACCCCAACAACGGCAAGCCATACTAGAATATCGCAAGACATACAAGCCGCCGAAAAGTGGAACGCACAACACACCTAGCCGGACACCCCAGCACCTTCGTCCCAAAGTGCGCATCGAAAACCGCTGCATCCATCGAATCTGCCA
The DNA here is from genome assembly GCA_910589775.1 of Avena eriantha. Taxonomy (NCBI): domain Eukaryota; kingdom Viridiplantae; phylum Streptophyta; class Magnoliopsida; order Poales; family Poaceae; genus Avena; species Avena eriantha. The sequence continues at coordinate 77,782,520 of OU342744.1, read as the reverse complement.
TGAGTATTTGGCCAACCTCGACGACACACCAAAGAGAAACGACATGCAAAATAGAAGGACATGTGCCTCTCGAGTGGTAGACCCAAGAATTATTCAAAGCCTGATCAAAAAGTGTATGTCAAAGCTAATGTCACAACTTTTGATCAAATTGCCATCAAATTAGGCTTGTCCGCCGGCCAGAAGTCTAGGCACGTGCCCAGACTTACGGATGGTTGGGTCCGCCTATGTGCCTCTCTAAACCCGCGAGCAAAGATCAAATGGCTCATCTGACGCTCACCGAATGTGGAGGGGGCTCTAGCTGCTGCCGCCGCACAACCTCATAAGCCACGGGCCTCTCTGGTTGGATCCAACTATAAAACAATGCCCTCAAGAGGGAAAACGACGTCGAGTAGCGCCGCCATCGTCCCATCCGTAGACTGGGTGTGGGGTTCTCGCGGAGTATGTCGCAATAGGTAAGCAAGAGTTGCTACATTGACGCCTGCGTGCGCCGCCATCGATCGCTTCGGACACAGCCGAAACACGGCTTTCACTGGCAGCCTCACCCACACCAACCCAATCAAGAAACAATCAGCCACCATGCGTGGATCCACGGCCCTCAACCGCACAACACGCCACCCTGGTGCCTTCACGGCTGACCACACCTTCCCGACCAGCCCAACATGTCGCTAGCCCTTCTTCTTCCCCTTCTTCCTCCTCCCTGCATTGAGTAGGAGGATGCAACACCCGTCAATCGATCAATTCCATTCATCTCCCGCAGATCTCACCACAACCACCACGAGCCCTCTCTTCGCTACAGTAGCCAGGAGCCCTCTTCGCCGGACTGGGCCGAACCTGAGCCTCTCCGACGGCTTTGCCAGTCGGAGTTGGCGGAGGGGAGGCGCCGAAAGTAGTCTAGGGTAGGGTCTTGGGCTTTATGCCCGTAGTTTGGAACGTGATGCAGATCCTCCAGATCTGGATCTTAGGGTTCTGTCGCCGTCGGCTTCTCCTCCAGTTGGAGTAGCTCGCGTCGGCGAGGACTAGCATCTCCGGTTCGATAAGGCTGTTGTGGGCTTCCCGTTGTTGTGGAGTTGCGACCTAGTGTCCGTCCCTGGCCGGCCGTGGTGGCGAGGGGGAGCGGTGGCCTGGGTGGTGTGTGGTGGCGTCGTCTCCCCTGGCTGGCCGTGATGGCGAGGAGGGGTACTACGTCCATTTTGCATCACTATTCTATGTCTTAATTCACTATTATCCATTGATATATTTCGCATTGAGAGGTGATACTTATGTTTTTTCATCTATTTTTGCATGGTTGATGACTTTTGGAGCATGGACCGCTGCAGTCAGGATTCTGATGGAAAAGGTGCTGTTTGGAGGCGAAATTCGCGAAGATCAGAAAATCCGGGAAAATATACGAAAAATTCTATTTTTCCAGAAAACTCAGGATGCCAGAAGATGGAGTGGAGGTGGGCCACATGGGGCTCACACCACCCCATGGCGTGGGCAGGCCTAGGCCGCGCCTAGGAGTGGTGTGGCCGCCCTGGCCCACTCCAGCCTCTCCCCTCTGGCATATATCATCCCCACGAAACCCTAAGACTCGGGGAGCGACCACAGAAAGATTCCGCCGCCTCTGCGGGGCGGAAAACACCGAGAGAGAAAGATCTCTCTGGCAGACAGATTTCTGCCCGAGGAATTCCTTCCCAGAGAGGGAAGATCGTCGCCATCAACACTACCATCAAGCTGGACTTCATCGGGATCATCATCACCATCATCACCATCAGCACCCTCATCACCATCTCCATATTGCTATAACAATTGCGTTGAATCTTGCATAGTTCATAGGGAAAACTTTCCCGGTGTTGATTACTCTTTGTAGTCGATGCTATTGAGTGAACCATTGAATTATTGTTTATGTTCAGATTGTTATACATTATTATTTTATCTCTGATCATGATCCATATGATGTCTTGTGAGTAGTTCGTTTTGTTCTTGAGGACATGAGAGAAGTCTTGTTGTTAGTAGTGGAGTTGCGTTGAGAAAGATTCAATAGATTGTTATTTAAGTTGTGGTGTACTTCTTCTAGTGGTGTCATGTGAGAGTCGACTACATGACACTTCACCTATAAGGGCCTAGGGAATGCATTGTGTATTTGGCTACTAATCGTAGGGGTTGCCAGAGTGACAGAAACCTGAACCCCCGTTAGGAAATCATTGCACAAGGGACGTAAGGGTCTTAGAGTTTAAAGCTGTGGTTAGGTTTCTACTTTAATTACTTTCTTGTACTTACGTATGTTTGCAAGGGGTATAATCACAAGTATATATATTAGTCTTGGATGGGGCGGTATATTAGCACAGGTTCACCCACACAACACTTAGCAAGCTAAAGAAGATTAATCAGCTATATGAAGCGAAAACACTTGACAGTCCTTTGCTGCACAAAGGATTGGGCCACTTGCTGCATGCATTCTTACTGTCTTTTATTTACTCGTATTTTGTTTACTTGCTTTTTCAAAAACCCCTAAAAATCTGTTTGCTAAGTATTTGCATAGAATTCCTGATCCATACCACTAGCCAGCACCTTCTGCTCCTCGTTGGGTTCGACATTCTTATTTATCAAAAATACTGCGATACACCCCCTATACTTGTGGGTCATCAAGACTATTTTCTGGCGCCGTTGCCGGGGAGTGAAGCGCTATTGGAGAGTGGAACTGGTAAAGGAAACTTCTACTGTGAGTATTGTTTACTTCTGCTAATTGCTTTATTTTCGTTATGGATAATTCGCTGAATTTCTTATTTGGTAATGCTACTACCACTGCTAAGGTAGTAGATAAGCCACCACCTGCTGAGAAAGATGTTTTCAAAATACCTACAAGAATTATTGATCGTGTTATGGATAACTACTATATTGGGGATGGAACTGTCCATCCCGGTGATCATTTACTCTTTATACACGAATTATGCGGGTTGTTCAAGTGTGCAGGTATTACTACAGATCAAGTTAAGAAGAAGTTATTCTCATTATCACTGAAAGGAAGAGCTGAGGAATGGTATAAGATACTGAAGAATGGTCAAGCTCTGGAATGGGAGGAAATACCGCCTCTCTTTTGTTCAAAGTTTTATCCTCCTAGTGAGATTCATAAATATCGGAATCAAATATACAACTTTTGGCCTCTTGATGGAGAGAGTACAGCTCAAGCTTGGGGGAGATTGAAGTTACTAATGCTCAAATGTCCCATTCATGAGCTCCCCAATAATATAATTATCAACAACTTTTATGCAAGGCTCCCTCTACATGACAAAGATTTATTGGATGCCTCTTGTGCTGGATCATTCACTCGTATGGAAGAAGAAGTTAAATGGGACCTTCTAGATCGTATTCAAGATAACATTGAAGCTTGGGAGAATGACAAAGGTAGAAAGTCAGGTATAAATTATGATTATGATTGCATTGAATCTTTTATGGGAACTGATGACTTTCAAAATATTTAAAATGCTTATGGTCTAGACTCTCAAGCTATTGCTTCTTATTTTAAGGCTTTTGCTTCCTACATTGAAGTGCCTAAAAAGAAGTGGAATAAGTATCATGAACCTTATAAATATATTGCTAAGAGTGTTCCTGCAAGAAATACTGAAGTTTATACTGCTAATCATGTTTTACCTGAACCTTATATTGAGAAAATGCCTTTTCTAGTTAAGGTAAAGGAACATTCTATGATGGCTAGTATGGTAGATGAAAGTATGAATAAAGCTGTTGAACCTGATAAACAAATGGTTGATGAACCTATAATAGCAAATGTGAAAGACTTTGTCACTGAGTATGAGGAAGAGGGACACACTATCCTTTGTAAGGATACCTCTAGTATTGTTTCACATAGTAGTGTTATGAGAGCTAGTATTCCTGTGTTTTCTGTTAGAATAAGTGATCATTGCTATGATGGTCCTTGTGATAGCTATATTGTTAAGTTTATACATGATACTGAAAGTTACTATGAAAGAGTAAAAAGTGTTCTTGTGTATCTCAACAATATCAAGTTTCCTCGTTTTATGCTGAAAGTTTTTATGTTGCACATCTTTTGTCATCTTATGCAAGTTGCCTTTGGTTTCAATAACTTGTTTGTTTACAAGGTTCCCTTGCATAGGAAGTGGGTTATACTTAAATGTGTGTGTGTGTGTTTTTGCTTCTTAATGCTCTCTTTCACTTTAATTCATATCCCTATGAGAGCTTCTTCAAATTATCATGCCCATCTTAATAGCTATAAAGAAAGAGCTTTTTGGGAGACAACCCAATTTGTTTTTGCTTTCAGTTTGTTTTTGTTTATTTGAGTCTTGGAAGTTATTACTTCGGTAATAACCGCTCCTTATCCGTTTCATTTGGTTTTTGTGTTAAGATCAACCTCTAATGAGAAAGAAGTAATATTTGGGGAAGTTGCTGTCCCGAAACAGATTTTTGTGCTTCACCATAAAAATTCGTGAGAGATCTCTGTATGACCGATGGAGCTGTAATTTTTTGTGTTTCTGCCCCAGATTGTTGTTTAACTTTCGTTAGTTTTGCACTTTTTGTTTTGATCAACAGAAGATTTTCGAAAAAATTGATCTTTACCTGTTGGTCTGTTTTGACAGATTTTGCCACTCTTGCATTTGCTTCTTTATTCGATCTCCTTTTTGAATTATTTTTGGGTTTTCGGAAGGAGTTGCTACAGTAGCTTATGTTTTGATGGTTTTCAGTTGAAGTTGGACTCAAAAGGTTTTATCACTTCACTTATACTAATGTTGCTAATGAGAACTGTGTGAAGTTTTGTGTGAAAGAAATTTCCAGGAAGTGGAGACAATGGTGTAATAAGGAAGAGAAGGGTTTTATGACTGAAGTAATAAGTACATGAAGATGAAGATATTGATGATATTCAAGAGATAACTCCAGAGAAATTCATTGAGGACCAAATTCAGAGACCTGCAGAGTCCGTTTCCAACTAGGTAACAGTTCTAGTAAGAAAAGTTCCGCGAAAATACAATCCAACTATATTTTTGCAGTTTTCAGTCAATAAGAAAAGCTACGAAGCGAAAAAGGGGAGGAACAGGAGCCGGGGTGGCCCACACCACCCCATGGCGCGGGCTCTCCCTTGTCGCGCCACCAGGTGGTGAGGCCACCCAGGACTCCGCCTCCGACTCGTTTTCTTCCAGTACCGTCCTTTTGATATGAAACTTCGTAATATATAACCCCCTGGATCCCTCGAGGTTCGTATATCGTGTTTTCGTCGTGTTTTTGTTTTGATCTATTTCTTCCAGGACATACTCTTTGAAAGTTTAGAAGCACAATGGTGTCTGCCAAGGATAAAGGGAAGGAGCCTATGTAGGAAGACCTCCAAGACCCCAGGAAGGAGAAGGAGATCAAGAGTGAAGGTGAAGAGGAGAAAAGCCAACATCCGCATATCGGCACTACCATTGCAAGCATTGGAGTGGTGGCAAACCCAGCCATTGGAGGAAAGCCTCCTCATCACCGTTCAGATCCCTGGTCACTTCCTTCACGCACCAAGAATCCTTTCCATACCCTTATCCATGAGCATCAATACCAGAATATGCCCAAGGAGAAATTACCCTCCAATTGGGATTTGCCTCGTTCTAGCCATGCAGGAAAAGAAGACTTCAAGGAGGAAGAGTGGGAAAAGAATAGCAAGAGCTGGAATTCTCAACCCGACATGATCATGAGCCGCGTTGAGCAAAACTCGCAGCTTATTCGTAATCTCACCTTTGAGATTGAGGATTTGGGGAAACTTATCAGAGAGCTCATTGAGAGGATACCACCACCACCTAAGAAGTAATTCGTCATTAGGTTTGGCATCCCCTTGGTTTGTTCCAAGCTTGGGGGAGTGCCGCGGTATCATATCACTATCTTCTATCTTTTTACCTTATTAGTAGAGTCATATCATGAATAGAGGAGTTATTTTGTAGTATGGTTTGCATTATGGAAGTATCCCCTCTCTTGTTAGATATGTACCCCTTGGTGTGAGTTTCCGTTATGGAATATTAATGAGAAGTTCTATCATTCACTCTTTTGCATGGCTTATATTAGTTTTCAATTCGTGGTTATATGATTGATCTTGTTGTTAGTATTGGTAGCACTCTGGGATCATTGAGTTAATTTAGTTGGTTTTGGCAAACCTGGCTCGGTCAGTAGCAACACCTTTTTGAGAGTTGAAAATAAAAGGATAGAAGTACTCTAGAGGAAAATAATTTCATCATCTTTGCTTCTTGATTTGCTCATAATTTTAGTATTCTCTAGTCAAGTTCTTTTGTGCTTCCAAGGAAGATTGCATGTTTGTCTTTATCATTTGTATGCTTGTTTGTTTCCTTCAACTCTTATACTTGCTACCCAGCCTTGCTAGCCAGAAACCTGTACTGAGAGGGAATTCTTCTCGTGCATCCACTCCTTTAAACCAAAACCCTTGCCATTTGCGTCCACCATACCTACCTAGTAGCATTATTGCTATTCCAAGTAAATTCATGTTTTGTCTACCTCCCAAATTAAACTTGTTATGTGAAAATAAGTGATTAAAGCTCTCACGAACTTGATGGCGCACTTTACTTTCTTGCATTTAATAAACTTGAACCATTGGGTCCTTCTTTGTTGTGTGTATGCTTGTGCTTTATGAGTTGAAGTTAGCCGAACCATGTATCATGGGGACCGCTTTCAACACTTCATTTGGTACTTTGTACCTAGTTGATATCATGTTCTTTTGCTTATGGATCCCGACGGTGTGAAATAAAAGTGGAACTTGTAAGATCATGGAGTTTATATGTGAGTTAGAGAAACGCCTGGGCCGCTAGCCTAAGCCATGCCTAATCATGGTGGAAACTTGCAGCATAACTATAGTGAGCATTCTATGAAGCATCCTCAATAAAAACCTATGCAAATAGCAAATAAAAAGATCGCTGAGATGCTCACTGTCTGCTTGCCTTGTAATTTTGATTATGGGATAGCTCATGTGTAATGTGCAAGGGGTACCCCGTTGGCGGTTCTCAATAATACGCATGTATTTACAATGACAAGAGCTTGCTCGTGACTGAAGTTGAGTAGCATGAGGATCGGTACTCATAAGTAAGGGGCATGAGATTTCAACTTATAACTTTTCAAGCATACCCTCTTAGTTGTGTCACTTTAACTTTAATCACCAAAAGATACCTATGATAGGGGCAATGAGAGCTGAAAGCTAGTAAGTATCATAATTTTTGGGAGCTCTTTATCTGACTTGCAATCCTTGCTTCCCTCTGCGAAGGGCCTTTCTTTTACTTTGCAGTTGAGTTAGTAAACCTATTCCCTTCTATCTCAGCAAGTATTTTGAGTTGATGTGTTTCATTCATTCATATGATGATTTATGCATTCATGTTTCGTATGTTCCTTGTTTTGCACATTGCTCTTATCTTGAAGTTTACTACTTTAAAAGCTTTCATTGAAAACTAGCTATTTGTGAACTCCAGCAAATTATCAACTATTCTTCGACCAAGAGCTAAGTTTGCCATTACCAATTATGATTTACTCTATGTATCTTTATTGTGTTTCCTTTACTCATTGCAAGTTGAGTTATATAATAGTGAGTTGTCCTCTATTATGATCTATGTATTTGATGAATGTGATGCTTCTTTTCCGTATTCTTTTATCGACTCTTCACTCCATAAACCCGAGGTCATGTTTATTGAGCTCAGTTTCGCTTGGGGACAAGCGAAGTCTAAGCTTGGGGGGAGTTGATACGTCCATTTTGCATCACTATTCTATGTCTTAATTCACTATTATTCATTGATATATTTCGTATTGCGAGGTGATACTTATGTTTTTTCATCTATTTTTGCATGGTTGATGACTTTTGGAGCATGGACTGCTGCAGTCAGGATTCTGATGGAAAATGTGTTGTTTGGAGGCGAAATTCGCGAAGATCAGAAAATCTGGGAAAATATACGGAAAATTCTATTTTTTCAGAAGACTCAGGATGCCAGAAGATGGAGTGGAGGTGGGCCACAGGGGGCCCACACCACCCCATGGCGCGGGCAGGCCTAGGCCGCGCCTGGGAGTGGTGTGGCCGCCCTGGCCCACTCCAGCCTCTCCCCTCTGGCGTATATCATCCCCACGAAACTCTAAGACTCGGGGAGCGACCACAGAAAGATTCTGCCGCCTCTGCGGGGCAGAAAACACCGAGAGAGAAAGATCTCTCCAGCAGACAGATTTCTGCCGGGGGAATTCCTTTCTAGAGAGGGAAGATCGTCGCCATCAACACCACCATCAAGCTGAACTTCATCGGGATCATCATCACCATCATCACCATCAGCACCCTCATCACCATCTCCATATTGCTATAACAATTGCGTTGAATCTTGCATAGTTCATAGGGGAAACTTTCCCGGTGTTGATTACTCTTTATAGTTGATGCTATTGAGTGAACCATTGAATTATTGTTTATGTTCTGATTGTTATACATCATTATTTCATCTCTGATCATGATCCATATGATGTCTTGTGAGTAGTTCGTTTTGTTGTTGAGGACATGGGAGAAGTCTTGTTGTTAGTAGTGGAGTTGCGTTGAGAAAGATTCAATAGATTGTTATTTAAGTTGTGGTGTACTTCTTCTAGTGGTGTCATGTGAACGTCGACTACATGAAACTTCACCTATAAGGGCCTAGGGAATGCATTTTGTATTTGGCTACTAATCATAGGGGTTGCCGGAGTGACAGAAAGCTGAATCCCCGTTAGGAAACCATTGCACAGGGGACATAAGGGTCTTAGAGTTTAAAGCTGTGGTTAGGTTTCTACCTTAATTACTTTCTTGTACTTACGGATGTTTGCAAGGGGTATAATCACAAGTATGTATTAGCCTTGGATGGGGCGGTACATTAGCACAGGTTCACCCACACAACACTTAGCAAGCTAAAGAAGATTAATCAGCTATATGAAGCGAAAGCACTTGACAGTCTTCACATGTGTCCTCGAGAACGTTTGGTCATCTATAGAAATATAACCGGCTTGTCCGTTGCTCCATAAAGGATTGGGCCACTTGCTGCATTCATTCTTACTATCTTTTATTTACTTGTATTTTGTTTACTTGCTTTTTCGAAACCCCTAAAAATCCGTTTGCTAAGTATTTGCAGAGAATTCCTGATCCATACCACTAGCCAGCATCTTCTGCGCCTCGTTGGGTTCGACACTGTTACTTATCGACAATACTGCGATACACCCCCTATACTTGTGGGTCATCAAGGGGGCTGGCGACCCTGCTTTTCTTCAGCGGTGCGGAGGCGGTTCGTCGGCTTCTCTATCTCGGGCGACTCGGCGTCGCTAGCCTGCTTCATCGAGCCATGGTGGCTCTGTCATAGGCGGTGGGCTCTAAGGTGGTTCCTGGCGGAGAGGCGTTCTGGAGCTTCTCTCTGGCAATTCCTTTGGCGGCAGGTCTGCTCCTGGTGTTGGTTGCCCATGTGGCGAGGGTGTTGGCCTGCGTTGTGCATCGTCGTCGATCTAGAGGAGGAAGAGGACGAAAGACTTGATTGCTTTTTCAAGTTTTCTTCTAGGTTCTTAGTGCTTAATACAAGGCCTCTGTGTAATTTTTTATTTCTTAGGCCTTTTTATACTCTAGGGTCTTAAATGCAACAATATATATCGGGTGCAACGCACCCGTTCCCGTTAAAAAAACCCACCACCAGCCATATTGAGCAGGGAAGTATTGGTCTCTACTACTGCGTGGCCGGTACCAACTTCATTTTCTCCTATCCACCTTCAGCTCCTGCATGGCTACAATCCAGCGGCATCACTGAAGCTAAATATTCCTTTCATCTACCAAGTTGAATACATAGCTCTTGCTGGAGTTTGCAATCTGTTTGGTGCAAAGGTTTGTTTGATGAGCTTTGTGAAAATAATTCTTGCGGTTACTTTATTTTATGACAATCAAATTGTTATATATCTTACAAGGACCGAATGTTCCATCAGAGATCAAAGCACATTGATGTCAAGTACCATTTTATTGGAAATATTGATATTCATGATAAACTAAAGGTATGCAAGATTAGGAGTCATGATAATCCTGCTGCTTATATGATTACTAAACATGTTTCTGTTGCTAAGTTTGGTTTAACTTTTTGGCCCCAAGTGGTTGGGGACGACGGACGAACGTGTTCTCTTTGTTGTTCAGGGAGATGATTGTTTTTGATGCTACAAGAAAAAAATTATCTCGAGGTAGAGTTTGTTATTGTTATATTGTGATCCAAATTCAATAAGAAGACTAACTTCTGACGAATGAAACGAGACACGTCACCGGGCGCCTCTCCCCTTCCCTCGCGGTATGGATTTTGATGATCTAGATTTTTACCATTATATATACCTGTTCATAAGTTTGGGGATGTAAGAACATTTATGTGTCATGTATAAAATGACAAAATATCACGTGAATAGAACCCTTCAAAAGACTTTTTTTGTCATTTTTCACGGGACACGTAGAATATTTTTTCATCCTAAAAACTTATGAACGAATATAAAATGTTCGAATGTATATGTAAGACAATTGTTTTTATATTTTTTTGGCATTTTGAGGTATATTTTTTTTACCGTTGATGCAAATGCACCCGTGAGCCAAATAGCCATCTCCAATAGTCCTAGCATTAGTAATGTTTGGTTGGCCAACGTCTATGGTATTTTGTTCAATTGTGTCAAAGCAACACCAATGTTTATTCGTTTATTCCTTTCAGGGCCTCTTTGATACATATGACTTGAAAAACACGAAAATAGGGTAAAAAAGCAATGCCGTGCCCACTTAATTCCTACATAATTATATTTTTGAACTATTATTGTTTGACTAAACCATAGGAAAACTAAGCAAAACTAAAGAATTCAACCGGCCCGAGTAGATCGAGTAGTAAAAGTATCTACAAAAGAAATTAATGCATGATTTAATTCTACAAATCAGATAGCGCACACTCGAAAACTCTTAAATTCTATCAAAGAGATGGATGGATATTTTCCAGGCGTGGGCATTGTCATGAAACATGGAAAACAGATTCAGGTAGGAACAGTGCATAACTCAAACTAGTACGCAATAAAATTGACAAAATAACGCTGTCATGACTAGGATTTGCTCTTGGTTTCTTTTGCTATGTTTTGGGTACTCTACGAGCCTAGGTGCGCCGTGTGCACATACTCCTCTCCACTCGCCGTGCCTACTAGTACACAAGTTCGCGCACCAGAGACCAGACTATTTCCTCCACCACTTTGGTTCAGAGTTCAAGACTTGACAGCAGCGGTGCTTCCCCTTCCTTGCAAGATCCAGACTATTCGTTCCTCCTCCTGCACAACATGGCCAGGATCGATCTCCCTCTGCACTGGATAACTCCCAGGACCAGCAGACTAACACAAGATTTCCACAGCAGATTTGAGTACCAAGACCCCATTGCAGAACTGCACTCATATTCTTCTTCTTCCCAAGGAAACCACAGCGAGAGCGTCATTATTGCGAGGAACAAACACGGGCGATACACTTACAAAGAGTAGCGAAGAACAGAGCGCTCAATCGACCATCCTAACTCAGCAGTACTACTAGCAGCGAGCGAGATTTGTACAGGGGCGGACACGTCGCCGTTGGTCCGCGCGCGCCGTCGGCCGCATCAGGCGCTGGCCTTGTTGGCCTTCCTGGCCACGCCGGCGCGGATCGACTTGGGCTGCTTCGGCTTGGGCTTCGCCTGCGGCGCCGCCTTCTTCGCCCTCTTCGCGCGCGCCGGGGCCGCCTTCTTCTTGGTCGCCTTCTTCCTGGACGCCTTCTTCTCCTCGGCGGGGGCGAGCCTGAAGGAGGCCTTGACCCTGACGAGCCTGCCCTTGGCGGCGAAGTTCCGGAGCTGCACGGCCAGCACCTTGCGGTAGTTGCCCGGGAGCGCGTCCCCGTGCCGCTCCCCGACGCGCTTCGCGATCGCGTACGTGCTCGCCTCCGCCTTGCCGTCCGCCAGGATCGCCTCCTTGATCATCTGGCCACAAAGAAAAACCAAATCGGATCATTTCAGAGCTCGACACAGATCAGAGCGTCCCGCCTGCTTACCTCGAAGTAGGGCGGGTGGTGCGGCCCCTCCGACCGGGGCTTCCTGCTCCTCGGCTTCTTCGCCTTCGCCGTCCCCTGATCCGCCTCCACCTCCGGCGTCTTCACTTCATCTTCTGCCTTCTCCTCCACCGCACCCGCCTCCTTCGCCTCCTCCACCTTCTCCTCCATCACCGCTGCCTCCTCGCCGGCTCCCACTGCCGGCTTGTGAACAGCCTCCTTCGCCTCTTCCGCCTTCTCCTCCATCACCACCGATGCCTCCTCGCCGGATCCCACCGCCGTCATGTCAACAGCCTCCATCGTCTCGGTCGCCATCAAACGAAACAGAGCACCTCTCCTTGTAAGCGGAACTGAAAGCTGCTAGTGATCTCGTGGCGATGTGCGGGTTTGAGGCCCGCCATTTATACCGGCGGATGGAGCGCTCCCATTGGCCGGGCGGACCCGCGCGCGGATAGCGATCCGGCGAGGCGAGATCGCGGACGTACACGCGCCATCACGACGGTCGGCGGAGGCCGCGTGTGGTTTCTCTGGTTGCTTCTCGTCTTCTTTCTAGAGAACTTGTGTTTTCCGGCGGTTCGATCGGGAGTGCGCGCCTGTGCGTCTGTGCTTTCGCCCGTGTGCGCGCACGTGGAGGATCGAGTTGGCAGGACCTGCCTCGCCTTGATCGCATTTGGAATTGGACAAATACTTCCTCCGTCTCAACAAAATAGATGTCGGCGAGTACTATAAATACAGCTTCTTGAAGGTGTCAAGCTCGTTGTCCTGAGCCTATGGTCTATTTTTATTTTTAAACAAAGTAAAAGATTTCCTATATTTATTAATTAAGAAGAGGTTTTTTTTACATGCTATCCAATTTTATTAGTAGTACAAAACGTTGACTCAAATCTGCTTGGATAGCTCTAATAAAAAACCATATGTTACATCAAAACATACCAAAGAATCTATGCTAAGAGCCATGAGCGCATACATAAGCTGCAAGATATGCAGATCGATTTAAGTACAGAACCTTGAAAGGCTGAAACTCTCGACTGAGCACCATTAATTCATCCAAGATGTGAGCACCCTCCGATATAAGGGTGGGCAGAAAAACCAAAAAGCGAAAACCGAACCCAAAAAGACCGAACTGGAACCGAATAGACAGAGACCAAAAAGACCGATCAAAAATTGGGTAGCAAATTTTGAAGACCGGATTTGGTTTGGTTAATTCGGTCATTAGTTTCCGGTACCCGAATGGACCGAACTGACCGAAATTTACGTGTAGCCTAGTCCCAAAGGCTAAGTTGCCCATCACTATAGATTTATCTTCCTCAACTGAGCCAACTATGATATTGTTGACTATTAATTCCCGCCAATTGATATGAATGTAGAAAATGCATTATATTTTCAAATTACTACTGAAATTGTACCAATTGTTTTACAAAATATTATCCAACTTTTATATTTGATAATTTCTACCATAATTCGGTCATGACCGAACCCGAACCATCAGGTTCCCGAATTTGTTGGGTAGTAAAAATAATAAGTAAATTCTGGTCTTCATTTTTTAAAGACCGATCCTAAAATAGAACGAAATACGAAGACCGAATTTTCAGTCACGACCAAATGCCCACCCCTACTCCGATCTCCCTTGCCTCTTAGAGGATCTCTGCCAGACCACTTAAAAGGCTGAATCCGTAAAACTACGGCGGATATAAGGGTTTGGCCTAGTTTTTTGGTTCGAACAGACCCCGTATATGATGCTCAGTCCGTATTTTTTATAGAGCACCGAAAAACCACCCCAGCCTTTATATGTAAGGTTTCGACGGGGGGATATGGTTCTTGACCCGATGCTTTTTCGCACACGCCTCCACTACTCCACAGCTCGACGTCACGCACCACGCTCAAATCCACCCTCTCTGATGAGACATTAGAGCCGCCGCTTAGCAGATCTTGCACCCCACAGTCACGATGTACCATCGGGGGAGCTCAAGCGGAGTGGGGGCGGCCAGGTGGGCCATTCCGCCGCTTCGCCCCACCGCCGCGAAACCGGCTCTAACTCGGGGGGAGGAGCATCGTCGCCACGTACGCTCTGACGGCGTGGGGAAGTGCACCTCCCTCCACTACATCAACTGCCAAGCTCCGATGCCTAACAAGCTCCGCATCCGCGAAGTGGAGGAGGCCAACCGTCGGCGCCTTTCGGGGGAAGGAAGCTTGTTCGGAGAGCGCACACATCTGCCATCGCCGAAGAAAGAGGAAGAGAAGGAGATCGAGGCATACGACCTGGCGGCATACGGTGTCGTCATCGGCGAGCAGGACTACATCCACAATACCTCCTTCGACCGCGTCACCGCCGTGATCATGTAGCAGAGCGCCACCGAGGAGGAGGACCAGCACAGGCGGCAGGAGAGGGATGCGGAGCTCGACGACTACTTCCTCGAGCAGGGGCTCACCAGAGATTGTCAGCTCTGCCAAAAGCAACTAGAGTGGGACATCGAGTGCGCGTTGCAAGTGGAGCAGTTCGTCAATCTCGTATCCAACGACAGAGAGTGAAGCCACCCGTACCATCGCCGCCACACACTAAGGCTCCGTCGAGCCTAAATTTTGTGTGTAGGGTAGGGTTAGGGCGGTGACGAGGGCAGATCCTCCATGTAGTATGTTTCTCGTATTTTATAAGTATGATCGTGATAAACTACGGACGAACTATGTGAAATTTCCTGTGAATGTTTCAAATTCGTATCTTTACGATTTCAATTTGTGGTTTCTGTTCTGTGCAACGATTTGTCGAAGCAAAAACTCGCCCCTTATCTGCCTTTTTAAGGTTTGGCGGATAAGGAGTCTGCTAGAGATGCTCTTATTCTACCAAAGAGACACAACCAGAGAATTGTCCGTTTGTAGTATAACATGGGGCAGATTTAGCCTGTGTGCCGCCTCCATGCCGAGGTTTTTAATTTGTGGCCCCAAAGTTGAGACGCCAAGGCGTAGCGGTGCCCAAGTTGCTTATAATCGGATCGCCTTACCTATAGTTGGCATGTCAAATGCTCAGAGAGACTTTTTTGGCATGAATTCAACATAACGTTTGAATACAAAATTTCAGGCTAACACCTGTCAAGTTGCCCCCTTGTCAGTTTTGGTCATTATCCTGTTAGTTTTGACCGCTATGTCGGTGCCATCGTGGCTGCCATGTTGACTTGCAGCGTTGGCGCCGGCATCCATTCCTCGTCGCGCTGCCTTCTTTTTCCTCGGAGCGACGATCTTTGGTCGCGGCCATGGCACGAAGCTGGGACGCCATTTCCTTGGGGGTGAGATCCGGAAAGCTCGCCCTCACCATTCCGAATTAGAGCTCGCTCTCCTCATTCCGAATCAGAGCTCGCCATCACCATGGCCGAACCACGGCACGGCGTGGGGACGGGAATTGATTCCCGGAGGAGATCTGCCACCAGGGCAACATGTCAGATACATATCTGCATTAGAAAATAAGAACTAACTAATAAACAATTCCTCGGAACTAGTTAACCATCATCACTTAATAAGATTAATAGTAAACCCTAATAGGATTACAACAATATTGATCATTGAAATGAAAGGATTAGTACAAAAACCTAGAATTAACATGTGTGATACACACTGTGGTGACCTAGGATACCACTGCATGATGTAGTACACTATAGTCGTTGACATAACACCAATGAAACACCGTTCACTAGTATTACATCCCTCAAAGTGGTACAACAGAAACATAGCAGGTCCAAAACATGACTATAGATTACAACTCGACTCTTTATAAAAGATCCAGAGAACACTCTAGGTTAAAGAGAGAGAAAGAACTTTTTACAAAGAAGAATCAGAAATAATAAGTCAGAACTATCTAGTAACTAAGACTAGCATCTAAACTATTTGGCTTGCCATTGCTACTATTGCAATGCTCTACAGAAATAGGTTTTATGGCTAGAGAATCTACTCATATCTAAACCGACACTTTATCTTCACTTCAGCTGATGTATATGTTGACTTTATTGAAGAACTTGAGTTGTTGATGATGGTTTCTTGAGTAGAAATTAATGTTGACGTTGTCTTCAACGGCTTAGAATCTAGCAAGGGTTAAGAAGATACGGTTGAGTACGGGCGTACTCGGCAAGTTCACTAAAAAGGAGTGTACGATGCACTATCTCTACAGCCACATACCATAGGTCGTAGGCAATGCAGGTTTTCGTAAACATTTCTTCAAAGGTTGCTTTTATTCTGAAAACTATGTCCGACACATGTTGACCAGAACCTTCGTGTGGTTTCTTTCCTGCCGTGTTCGTAGCTCCTTCCCGGAACAGGAAGTAACATGTCCCAATTCTTACAGTCTGCAGAGGTGCGTTGCTTTATCCATGAGAGACCAACTCCTTGTTGCAAAACCGGCCGATCTTTACCCGTCCACAATTCCTTGATGTGGGGCCCAGTAGGTGGTCCAAGCCAATCACTGCCCTCTCCGCGACCCCATATATCTACACGATCCTCCGGGGCTGACTACACCTCCGTTAAGCCTCCAACTAGGGCAAGCTATAACCCTAGTGAGTTCCCGAAGACTCTATGAGTTGGTGATGCCCCTCGCAAGCTCCGTAAAAGGTCCGACTATACCTCCGACAACCACTCATAAATAATCTAGACACCAAAATTGTGGGGCCTAAGGGTGCCTACCCATATGTTGGATCCATATCAGGAATCCCAACGTCACGATAAGGTCATCTTGCCTCCATATGAAAGGAAGAAGATACAGCTGACTTCTCTGTCCCATTCCAAATCTCATGGTTAACGCGTAATATACGGCGCTAGAATCACTGGCGACATTGGTTATTAAGTCCTGGATATTATGTTCCTTTACCACCGGAACTGTATCAATAGATTATTACAACTTGGTAAATCATCCATAATCATATTATTATAAAAATAGTAATTTCTGTCCTTTTTGAAATGCAGGTGATGACAAAATTTGAGTTACATGCATTTGATAGAAAATAATCAAAGGATATGAGCAAGTTGTGAACTTGCCTTTTGTGATTGCAAGATTATGCACTCACGGTCTTTAAGACAATAGAAGATCCAAATTCTGTAAATAGCATCATTGGTCCGGTAAGGGCTAATGTTTAAAGAATCAAAATGCAATGATGCATAAGTAATATAATACAATTTGATAAACACGAATCCCCGGACTGATTGTATCTAATCTAGGGTTTGGAAACTGGTGATGAGTTCTTAGGACTGTGTTGCACTTTTATACTAGCTTCACACTTGTGCTTCTTATTAAGGTTGTGCGAATGTGTGAAACGATAAGTAACTACAACAAGTAGCATACAGTACTAAAGGATTCAAATGAATATGGTTTCTAAAAGATTCGGTAACAAGGTTATTGATTAGTTAGAGCATTTTAAAGAAGTGTTTAAGGATTATTTTGAATGTTTCTTAAAGGAATAACTTTTGAGAAAAATATTACTTTATAAAAGCATTTAAACTTAAAGTTAATATTTTAAGGTTTTCTTATTAACTAAGATTATTAAAGAGAACAACGTTACTACTTTAAACAATCCTAGGATAAGTGGTGTTCTATTAGAGTTAGAAGTGAATAGAATTACTTTCTTAATATAGGGATAACACTTATCTCTATAACCATGGGAATGGTATCATGTTTAATATTTACGAACTTTCCTTAATCTTGAAAGTGGTTTTCCAAACTGATAAAAGAATTATTACTCAAATCTTCATGATTTTATAATTGATAAAATATCTTGGAGAGTAAAACTTACTTAATTGTAAATGGTAGTTTAATAAATATAATTTAAAATGGTTAGCCTTATATTGGCTCCAATTAAACATTATTTGAACTTTTTAATATAATTTTAGACTCTAAACAAATAATGTTAGAAACAATAGTAAAGGTTTATATATTTTTAATGAATTAAAATAAAAGAAAAGAGCTTAAATAAGATTTATTAGACCTTTTCCTTTTATTTTACTTCAAGAGTAAGATTTGACATTTTTGGTAGGTATAATTATTTTTGTGTGATCACTTTCGTATATTATAGGTATTTTTGTGATTTTTAAATAATAAGGTATGATTTTTATAAGTTTTACCATTTAATAAATACTTAATAAGAAATAAGTACTAGTTAAGTGGTAGAAAATATAGAAAACAAACTTGTAAGTCTTATTTTTGTTTTTTCTAAGATTTGTGATATCTTATACTTATTTTTATGAATTTTAAGTAATAGAATCTATTTATTAAGATTTTTCTCTAATGGATTATTCAATAATAATTACTAATGATTTTATTTAAGTGGAAAAATAATTATAATAATAGGTTTATATTATAGATTTTTTCTGAACATTTTAATATATTATACACATTTTTCTGAATTATAAAATAAAAGATATTGAATTTAGAAGGTTTAATCCTTTTTATTAAATTTCTAGAAAAGATTTATAATCAAATTTATACTTTTTAACTTATTTCCTCAACAAGAAGTATTTTTTATACCGAGACTGTTTCTACCCTATGGGACGGACCGTGGGCTAGTGGCCACGTCGACAGCCACATAGACAAAGACCAAGTCAAATAGAACTGGCGGGACCGAGTGATGTGGGCGTGACGACAACATGACGTCAGCGCTGGCTGGAACTCACTGTCGAGCACAGATCGGTCGATCTAGGGCTCGCGGGGCGAATCTGCGGGCACTACGCGATAGAGAAGAGCAAGGCGGACCTGGGAGTGGTGTCACCGCTCTGTTTTGGTCACCGGAGGTACTCCGGCGACCCACCGTTGCGGCGGCCGATGACGACAGACAACATGGTGATGCTCTAGGACAAAAATAAGAGAGTGAAGAGGTGCTACATCACCGTTGGCTCAACAGGAGGCTGATGGGATGGTCAGCGAGACGAGGCAAAGTCAGGTGATGCCAGAATCGACGATCATGGCGGCGACGGTTGGCAAACTCTCGAACTCGATTCCACACCACACGGAGCACGCCTGCTCACGGGACACGTCAGAGACGAACAAGAAGACGATGACGGTTCCAATAGTGGCTATGGCTAAGCGGGAGGTGGTCGGAGATGGCCGGAACGATGAACTCCGACGAGCTAGGGTTTCGGTGTTCAACGGGAGAGAGAGATAGAGAGCTCCAGAGAGTGAGAGAGCGGATAAGACTGGTGCGTGGAGATAGAGGACAACCCTGCAGTCTTATCTACACCTCCTAGGGTCGGCGGCGAGCATCACGGTGGTCCGATTTTGATGACGATGACGGATGCCATCGCTGGTACGCACGCAGCTGCATGTGTGCGTGAGGATGACGACGGCGTCAGTTTTGCAGAAAACTCCCTGGATGTTTTTTAGACTCAACCCGCAGTCCACCTCTGGTCCCACGCGTCAGTGAGAGAGAGGAGATGAAACGGGCTGGTGTTGGGCTGCTAGTGGGCCAGTGAGCAGTAGGTAGACAAAGAGTAAATGGGCCTCGAGCCAGATTTGGTTTATTCAATATTTTTTCTACTTTCATTTCTGTTTTAGAATATTCCTTTGAATTTAAATCTTTTTAAGGTTTCAAATATCCAATATTCATTAAGTCAATAAGGTTTCTGCTTGGATTAATGGAACAAGTTGTTTTAATATTATTTTTTGGTATTATCATTCATTTTGATTAAATCAAGGATTATTTACTTTAGAGAATATGAAGAGGAATTAGGTTTTTGAGATTTGTTTCTTATAATAAAATCTCATAGAAATAATTTGTATTTCCACTCAAAGTATTGTAATAGTAGTGGTTTAAGATGAATATTTAAATGTATAGAATCTAATTTCTATTTATCTTCATAAGAGATTTATCTAAATACATTATAGAGCATTAATCTTTATGGTTCATAATATGATGATTGAGTTTTCATGGTCCTCTATATTTGGTGATTTCTTTATCTCAGGGTTCTCTCTGATTGATGATTTCATCAAATCCAATTCTACTTGATCTGTTGAGTTTGAAATTACCACAGAACAATTCCTTAATGTGTTTTTTATGGTTCTATGAAACTTGATCCTTATTAGAGTTTATGTCAATCAAATGGACAATGCTTGCTTCCATGAACATTCATCGATTCTCTAATTATTTCTTGGAAGCTTTATTGACTAAGAGGTATTGTTAAATGATTCTCTAGGAATAGGAAATGGTTTCCTATCCATTTGATTCTATGATTTTTAATTGATGAAGTAAATATGTGCCTTGTCATACCTCCTTGCATAGATAGCTAAAGATCTCTGAAGAATCATGTCCTCAATACTTCACTAAACTTATTTTTAAATAAGGAATTCCTTTCCTAAATATACTCTATATATCTTTCTTATTTTATTCATAAATATCACATCTCTTGAGTAAGACAATCATCTGAGTCCACCATATCCATCATCACATGATGACATGGTCATGCAACTTCAACATTACTCCATCCTTACTCTTAGTAGATAATTTATCATTAACTATCATTGATGCACCTACCAATGTAGCTACTACTAACTCCATCTATTAACCTCCTTAACTTCATCTTGTAACTTCTTCCAAAGCTTAAAAGATTGTAGTTCTTCCTATATCATTTGTGATAACAATCCTCTAGAATGGGTATGATACTATTCTCCACAATACAAGTTATTCTTGTATTACCTTGGTTAAACTATTATACTTCCAACTACTCCTACAACTATGTTATATACTTTATTATATTCTAGATTGACTTCTCATGATTAAGCTAGATGATTCAGCTTACTAGGCTTTACCTAATTTGGTATACCCATAAGTCTTCTTCACACCTAGTTATCTATTCTCAAGTGACTTGAGAATGGTGACCATGTTGGGTCCGCAGCATAGAAAACAAAAAATTCCTACGATGAGAACTACACGCCAAGATCTATCTACTAGATATAGAGCAACGGGTGGACATACATCCATCGAGAACTTACCCTCGAAGACAACGAGTTTTGTTAACGAGTAGGAACTCGTGGTTGATGTAGTCGTACACTTGCCGATCTCAAGATCGTGTGGAAGTCCGAGCGCCGCAAATCAGCAGCGCATCCGTCCTCGCACACACGTTCAAGCCACCGGACAACCTCCACCTCCTCGCTCCAGCGATGCAGCGGAAGCAACAACTCCTTCCAGACGAAATGTCACCGGGAACATGTATCTCGCTAATCTAAAACCATGGGGGAATAATTCTAGAGGGGGAGAGAGATCCTTCACGAGGAGGTGTGAGGAAGAAGGAGGAAGAGGGGGGCCTTTATAGGAGGAGGGGGTACCCCCTCCATGGCCGGCGCCTCATGGAGGTGACCCCTCACCTCCTCCATTCATGTGGTGGTAACTCCCTCCACATTAAAATGCCTCTTCACATTCCCTTTTAAAGTCTCCACTTTAAATGCCTTAAAATTCTCTAAGTTTAATGCTCTCTCATTTAATAAAACTCTTTTATTAAATTTATTCAGAATTTTGTTAATTACTTTAATTAACAAACATTCACATAAAACCCCTTGCAACATTTCAATATCACATGCATAACCACTTTCTATAATTTCACCCAAAACAATTCCGGTTTCTTTCGAAACAGTTCCTGCGCTTTGCAATTCTTTCGTCTGAAACATATGTGCTCCAAAATGGTGTCCGGTAACTCTTAAGTGTGTCACCCTATGGTTCGCGAATAATGCAGACATGATTGAGACTCCTCTCAGATCAATAATCAGAAGCGGGACCTAGAGATCCATACTGACTCCTGCATATTCAACGATGACTTCTGTGATCGTGAGAACCTTTAACGCTAGTAATTTAATCCCTTTGTCTCATTATATAATACATGTCCGAGATTCAATCATCGGTATCAAAATACCTAGTTTGATCTCGTTACCGACATGCACTCTTTTCTTGTTCCCATGATATAACATTCTAGTGATCACATCACTTGCTTGCAACCTATCTTAATGTGATATCACCGAGAGGGCCCAGAGTATATCTATCCGTCACCGGGATTGACAAATTCCACTCTTGATCCAGGAGCCTCAACATAACACCTTTGCAGTACTGAACCCATCTTTATAGTCACCATGTTACGGTGTGACGTTTGATGTTATCAAGATACTCTTCTGGTGTTAGCAATTAACATGATCTCATGGTCTAAGGATAAAGATTACTTCGTATGATGTTTATAGCAATGTAAACATAATGACTTGATCGTAATGCTATACTTCGGATAAATGTTTATCACATCAATTCACAAATGTTGTGACCTTGTTATTAACAACATCCAATGTCTATGATCAGGAAACCTTGATCATCTTGTTAATCAACAAGCTAGTCTATAAGACAGGCATAACTAGGAACCCTTTTTGTTTATTAAACACACATGTATTGACGTTTCCGATTAATACAATTATAGCATGCAAAATAAACATCTATCATATACGAGGAATACATAATAACAACTTTATTATTGCCTCTCAGGGCATATTTCCTTCAGTCTCCCACTTGCACTAGAGACAATAATCTAGTTCACATAGTGATAAATCTAACACCCATGGAGTTCTGGTGTTGATCATGTTTTGCCCTAGGGAGAACTTTAGTCAATGAATCTGCTACATTTAGGTCCGTGTGTACTTTACAAATCTTTCTATCTCCATCCTTGACATGCTCGCGGATGGAGTGAAACCGGCGCTTAATATGCTTGGAATTCTTGTGAGACCTCGGTTCCTTGGCATTGGCTATGGCTCCATTGTTGTCACAATAGATCACCATTGGGTCCAATGCACTAGGAACCACACCTAGTTCCGTTATGAACTCTTTCATCCAAACCTCTTCCTGCGCCGCTTCTGCAGCAGCAACATATTCCGCATCCGTTGTTGATCTAGCCACCACAGGTTGGTTGGAACTCCTCCAACTAATTGCTGCTCCGTTCCAGAGAAATACGTATCCGTATTGAGACTTAGAGTCATCCGGATCGGTGTCAAAGCTAGCATCGACATAACACTTAGCGACTAGCTCTTCTTCACCTCCGTATATAAGAAACATATCCCTAGTTCTTCTCAAGTACTTAAGGATATTCTTGACCGCTATCCAGTGTTCTAAACCTGGATCAGATTGGTACCTACTAGTCAAACTAATAGCATGTGCCACATTCGGTCTTGTACATAGCATGACATACATTATAGAGCCTATGGCCGAGGCATAGGGGATCTTATCCATTATCTCTCTATCTTCCGCCGTAGCCGGACTTTGAGTCTTGATCAATGTCTTGCCTTGCAACATAGGTAAGAATCCCTTCTTACTTCCGTCCATATTAAACTTCTTTAATATCTTATCAAGGTATGTACTCTGCGATAGCCCAATTAGGCGCCTTGATCTATCTCTATAGATTTTAATGCCTAATATATATGACGCTTCACCAAGGTATTTCATCAAAAATTTGCTGTTTAGATAACTTTTAACACTGTTTAAAAGATCTATATCATTTCCAATCAATAATATGTCATCCACATATAATATCGGAAATTCCACATTGCTCCCACTCACTTTCTTGCAAATACAAGCCTCTCCATAAGTTTGGACAAATCCAAACTTTTTGATCACCTCATCAAAGCGGAGATTCCAACTCCGGGATGCTTGCTTCAGTCCATAGATGGATCGCTGAAGTTTGCATACCTTATCAGCATCCTTAAGATCGACAAAACCCTTAGGTTGTATCATATACAACTCTTCTTCAATATTACCATTGAGGAACGCAGTTTTGACATCCATCTGCCATATTTCATAATCAAAATATGCAGCAATTGCTAACATAATCCTAACCGACTTTAGCATCGCTACGGGAGAGAATGTCTCATCGTAGTCAACTCCTTGAATTTGTTGAAACCCCTTTGCGACTAGTCGAACCTTATAGATGGTCACATTACCATCAGCATCAGTTTTTCTTTTGAAAATCCATTTATTCTTAACGGCCTTTCGATCGTGAGGTAAGTTTACCAAGGTCCAAACCTAGTTTTCGTACATGGATTCCATCTCGGATTTCATGGCTTCTAGCCATTTGTTGGAATCCGGGCTCATCATCGCTTCTTCATACGTCGCAGGGTTATCCATTTCATCAATCATGAAATTCACAACAGGATTGCCATACAGTTCAGGAGCTGCATGTGTCCTACTTGATATGCGTTTCGGTAGTGTCCTCTTTTGGAGTTTCATGATCAATATCATTAGCACTCTCTTCATTAGGTGAAGTCAACTCCGAAACAATTTCCGGTGTTGCGCTACTCGCCATTTCATGAAGAGAAGGTTCAATAACCTCTTCGAGTTCTACCTTCCGACTACTCACACCTTTCGCGAGAAACTCCTTCTCAAGAAAGGATCCATTCTTGGCAACAAAAACCTTGCCCTCGGATCTTTGATAGAAGGTATACCCAATCGTTTCCTTAGGGTATCCTATGAAGATGCATTTTTCGCTTTGGGTTCAAGTTTATCCGGCTGGAGTTTCTTCACATAAACATCGCATCCCCAAACTTTAAGAAATGATAACTTAGGTTTGTTTCCAAACCATAATTCATACGGTGTCGTTTCAACGGTTTTAGATGGTGCCCGATTTAAAGTGAATGCAGCGGTTTCCAGTGCATAACCCCAAAATGACAGTGGCAAGTCAGTCAGAGACATCATAGATCAAACCATATCCAATAAAGTACGATTACGACGTTCCGACACACCATTACGCTGTGGTGTTCTGGCAGGCGTGAGTTGTGAAACTATTCCACACTCTTTCATGTGTGTGCTAAACTCGTAACTTAGATACTCTCCTCCACGGTCAGACCGTAGAAATTTGATCTTTCTATTACGATGATTTTCCACTTCATTCTGAAATTCCTTGAACTTTTCAAAAGTTTCAGACTTGTGTTTCATCAAATAGATATACCGATATCTACTCAAATCATCCGTGAAAGTAACAAAATAACGATATCCACCTCGCGCCGACACACTCACTGGTCCACACACATCAGTATGTATGATTTCCAATAAATCTGTCGCCCATTCCATTGAACCGGAAAACAGCGTTCTAGTCATCTTGCCCATAAGGCATGGCTCACATGTATCAAATGATTCAAAATCAAGTGATTCTAAAAGTCCATCAGAATGGAGTTTCTTCATGCGTTTAACGCTAATATGACCTAGACGGCAGTGCCACATATATGCAGATATATCATTATTAAGTTTAATCCTTTTAGCATCAACATTATGAATATGTGTAATACTACTATCGAGATCTAATAGAAATCAACCATTCAACACAGGTGCATGACCATAAAAGATATCATTCTTATAAATCGAACAACCATTGTTTTCAGATTTAAAGGAATAACCACTTTGCATCAAACACGATCCAGATACAATGTTCATGCTCAGTGCAGGCACCAAATAACAATTATTCAGATTTATAACTAATCCCGATGGCATATGGAGAGGTAGCATCCCGACGGCGATCACATCAACTCTTGATCCATTGCCGACTCGCATCATGACCTCATCCCTTGCTAGTCGTCGCTTGTTCCGCAGCCCCTGAACCGAGTTACATATATTAGCAACCGATCCCGTATCAAATACCCAGGTGCTACTGCGAGTACTGGTCAAGTACACATCAATAACATGTATATCACATATACCTTTGTTTGCCTTGCCGGCCTTCTTGTCCGCCAAATACTTGGGGCAGTTGCGCTTCTAATGGCCAGTCCCCTTGCAATAGTAGCACTCCGTATCAGACTTAGGACCAGCTCGGGATTTCTTTTCAGGTTTGGCAACAGATTTTCCACCCTTCTTTCCCTTGTGCTTGCCTTTCTTGTCTTTCTTGAAACCGGTGGTCTTATTGATCATCAACACTTGATGTTCTTTCCTAATCTTCACTTCTGCAGTCTTAAGCATTGACAGAAGCTCTGAAGAGACTTCTTCATGCCCTGCATATTATAGTACATCACAAAGCTCTTGTAGCTATGTGGCAGAGATTGGATAACACGATGTATGCCTAAGTCAATGGGAATCGTTATTCCCAAGGACACAAGCTTATCGGCGTACCCAGACATTTTGAGTACGTGCTCACTAACGGAGTTGTTCTCCTCCATCATGCAGCTAAAGAACTTTTCAGTAGCATTATAACTCTGTACGGCAGCATGGGTATCGAAAATCATTTTCAATTCTCCCATGGTATCAAAGGCATTACCATTTTCGAAACACTTTCGAAGTTTTGGCTCTAGCCCATACAGTATGCCGCAATGAACTAAGTTGTGGTCCTCCTAACGAGTCACATAGACATTCTTTTCCTCGTCAGGGGCATCAGGAGCTGGTGGGGGGCCTAGCGGCGCCTCTAGCACATATTGCTTTTGTACAGCAGTGAGGAGAATCCTCAAATTCATAACCCAGTTGGTGAAGTTGCTACCATTCGCATCAAGTTTCTCTTTCTCCATGAACACATTGAAATTAAAAGCAGGTGGTGCCATCTACAACAGAATTTGTAAAGTTTATTTAGACTAAGTTTATGATAGAGTGAGTTCAACTAATCCAAATTACTAATGAACTCCCACTCAAAAACGACATCCCTCGTGTCTTTTTGGTGATTACATGAACCAAATCCACTACACCAAGTCCGATTATCACGTGAGTCGGTGTAGCTTCAAAGGCGAGCATCTATATGGGCATCATATCAACTATATGACTGATGCTTAACCTTTTGGTCTGTGTTCTAAGGCCATGTATGTACATACTAGGTTGGCCAAGTAAGAACCTTAATACTCGTGTGTGTAAAATTATCTTACACCCGTTGTATGAAAGCGTAGAGTCGAGTACACCCGATCATCACGTGATGTCTCGAAACACGATCCATAGAACGGTGCATACTTAAGGAAGAACACATTTTATCTTGATATTTAAATGAGGGATCATCTTACAATGCAACAAAAAGCGCCAAACTAGCAGTATAAGATGCTAACATCTAATGTGTAAAGTGAGATGATATGGGTCATGCATTTGATCTCTATCATTTGCATCGTATCTATCATACATCTACTTACAACAATACCATATCAAGACACTAGCTCAGCAACTATCTAAACTAGACGCCTCTAATTTATCAATTGCAAGTTTTACGTGGCTTAGGGCTTTCCGAGATAGAATCGGTCTTACCTAAGATAATGAACCACAACGAGGATAACCAAGTTATTAGCAACTTGTTGTAAAACAGATATTGAATATAGTAGGAGAGACAGACACCCGCCAGCCACTTATGCAAAACAAGTTGCATGTCAGTCGTGGAACCGGTCTCATGTACGATGACATGTAAGGTTGGTTCGGGCCGCTTCATCCCACTATGCCACCAATATCCAAAATACATAGAAGATGCTATAACATGATCATCATCGCCCACATATAGACATATGTGTACTACCCGTGCAAAGCACCTATGCATAGATCAGGCTCTGATACCACTGTTGGGTCCGCAGCATAGAAAACAAAAAAATTCCTACCATGAGAACTACACGCCAAGATCTATCTACTAGAGCAACAGGTGGACATACATCCATCGAGAACTTACCCTCGAATACAACGAGTTTTGTTAACGAGTAGGAACTCGTGGTTGATGTAGTCGTACACTTGCCGATCTCAAGATCGTGTGGAAGTCCGAGCGCCACAAATCAGCAGCGCATCCGTCCCCGCACACATGTTCAAGCCACCGGACAACCTCCACCTCCTCGCTCCAGCGATGCAATGGAAGCAGCAACTCCTTCCAGACGAAATGCCACTGGAAACATGTATCTCGCTAATCCGAGACCATGGGGGAATAATTCTAGAGGGGGAGAGAGATCCTTCATGAGGAGGAGTGAGGAATAAGGAGGAAGAGGGGGACCTTTTATAGGAGGAGGGGGTACCCCCTCCATGGCCGGCGCCTCATGGAGGTGACCCCTCACCTCCTCCATTCATGTGGTGGTAACTCCCTCCACATTAAAATGCCTCTTCACATTCCCTTTTAAAGTGTCCACTTTAAATGCATTAAAATTCTCTAAGTTTAATGCTCTCTCATGTAATAAAACTCTTTTATTAAATTTATTCAGAATTTTGTTAATTACTTTAATTAACAAACATTCACATAAAACCCCTTGCAACATTTCAATATCACATGCAGAACCACTTTCTGCAATTTCACGCGAAACAATTCCGGTTTCTATCGAAACAATTCCTGCGTTTTGCAATTCTTTCGTCTGAAACATATGTGCTCCAAAATGGTGTCTGGTAACTTTTAAGTGTGTCACCCTACGGTTCGCAAATAATGCAGACATGGTTGAGACTCCTCTCAGATCAATAATCAGAAGCGGGACCTGGAGATCCATACTGACTCCTGCATATTCAACGATGACTTCTGTGATCGTGAGAACCTTTAACGCTAGTAATTTAATCCCTTTGTCTCATGATATAATACATGTCCGAGATTCGATCATCGGTATCAACATACCTAGTTTGATCTCGTTACCGACATGCAATCTTTTCTCGTTCCCGTGATATAACATTCTAGTGATCACATCACTTGCTTGCAACCTATCTTAATGTGATATCACCGAGAGGGCCCAGAGTATATCTATCCGTCACCGGGATTGACAAATTCCACTCTTGATCCAGGAGCCTCAACATAACACCTTTGCAGTACTGAACCCATCTTTATAGTCACCTTGTTACGGTGTGACGTTTGATGTTATCAAGATACTCTTCTGGTGTGAGCAATTAACATGATCTCATGGTCTAAGGATAAAGATTACTTCGTATGATGTTTATAGCAATGTAAACATAATGACTTGATCGTAATGCTATACTTCGGATGAATGTTTATCACATCATTTCACAAATGTTGTGACCTTGTTATTAACAACATCCAATGTCTATGATCAGGAAACCTTGATCATCTTGTTAATCAACAAGCTAGTCTATAAGAGAGGCATAACTAGGAACCCTTTTGTTTGTTAAACACACATGTATTGATGTTTTCGATCAATACAATTATAGCATGCAAAATATAAATCTATCATATACGAGAAATACATAATAACAACTTTATTATTGCCTCTCAGGACATATTTCCTTCAGACCACCATCATCTTGACCATACAAAGCTTAGTCTTCTAATTATTTGATCAAGATACATACTCAACTAAGTAGTAAAATTATATTAATCTCTCTATAGACTTATCTTGTTGATCAACTTATTCTAAGTCTATATCCACTTGTACTAACAAGATGGTTATCTAATGTACTAATACCACTAGCTTTCTCACAGCTCCATAATGACTATCTAAACTCTTGGAATTTAACAGTTCTTCTTGTTAACTCAGGAGTGAATTAACTCCTCCAACATCAAGTGGTTTAATCTCCACTAAGGATCCCATTCCTTTGATGATGGTATACTCAACCATATCTAATTCTTCCTTGAGATCAATTTACTTAAGGTATTTGGAAGGTCAACACAATAGGTCAAAAGCTATGAGTCAATAAGTTCCAGGTCAAGAATTAATCACTTAATAGTGATGTTCCATTGACACTAGGACTTGGTCAAATTGAAATGTCACCTCTTAATATCATATTCAGAGTATATGTTGAATGGCCTTGGCTTGACTTTCCTTTCTACTCTATAAGAGTAAATGTTTAAGAACTACAATGCTACCTATAATAAGAGTAACTATGGCAAACAAGTGTTTCAAGATTTAGTTATTGAACTTCATGTACTTAAGTTATATACTTAACTTGGTATACAGAACTTATGGTAGGTAATATCTTAATATCATTTTTTAGAAAATTAACTATTCATCCTAGAGTTGTTGCTTGGAATACCATGTAATGATCTCTAGGAGATCAAGTACTCCTTATTAAGTAGTGTGTTGTGACTTAGTTTTATTACATTTGATCTATCCTTAGATCAAATTATATTACCCAAAGATAAGGTTTTAGCAAAGGTCATATTGAAACTTACCGCAGTTAACTTGATGATCTACTTCAGTTCCACCAAGATAAGAGAAGCTTCAATCACTTTGACAAGTTTTATTTCAAAAGCGCGAAAATTATCCGGATTTTCTATGCATGAATGTAATGCACACACCTGTGTTCAGCTTATTTCAAAACTCTAATGCTGGGGTGTTAGACACACACGCCAGTTCATCACTAACAGAAGCATATGACTAAGCAAAAGTATTTAATCCTGAGAACTTTAGAACCCTAAACAAAGCAACATGAATATAACCATAAATAAGATCATGTGAAGGACTAGATAAACTATTAGCATGCTAGAACACACTAGAAGAATCTAGAAACTATCATAAACCCTAGAATCGAAACCATTGAATAAGAATAGTGGAGAAACCCTTGAAATTGGTGAAAAATTCCAAATACTAACCAGTAGTAGAGATAGTTGTAGAAAAAGGGGTTAGAGAGGAGATTTACCTTCGAAAAAGTGGGATCCCAGCTCACCACTGATTGAGTAGAGGAAGAAGAACGAGTCGAGCAACGATAGGCGGCACATGGAGTACCCTAGGGAGGGAAGCTTGATATGTGTCTACCTTGGAAGCGGGAAGCACCGGAGCTTCACCAGACACGACCGCATCACCATCACCGAAACCCTAGTTAGGGTTAGGGTTGCGATTCGGTTAGTAGGATTGTAGAGCGGAGGTAGAGGAGTGATTTGAGTGGTAGTGCATCAGCGGAGGCAGCTAGAGATGGCCGAGACAGTCGTCAAAGCGGTGGCGGCGCTAGTCGCCATCGCCATCGAGAGAGAAGAGGGACGAGTGAGGGAGAGGCTAGTGAGAGAGTGGGTCATGTGGTTTGGCTTGACCACCAGGCCAGGACCTGATTTTGACCCAGGGGGTCTGACCAGTGGACCGAGGAAACCTAGGGGTATTTTAGTCATTTCATAATGACGAAAATGACCTAATAACCAAAAAAACCTAGACATTTTACAAAAATAAAATAAAAATAACTTCATAAATATAAAATTGAGTAGAATTTGGAAAGTAATTATTGAGAATTTTTAAAAATAGTTGTAAGGTGATGAAAATACAACCCACTTAATAAAGGATTAAACCTATAAAAGAAAATGCAAATTCTAAGAAAATATAAATAGGGAAAAATATATGGACTAAGGATTCCAATTTTTCTTGAATTATAAAAATAATATATTTGAAAAGTCTCTAATAAAGCTCAACACTAAATATTAATTATTCAGAAAGAAAGAAAATGCTCTAAAATGTTAGAAAATCAATTATTAATATGCATCTTTGAATATTCATGTTTATTGAGTGCTAAATAAAGTTCCAAATAATGGTGCTATCAAAATTCATTCATAAGTAAAAAATAAAACCTAAAAATATATATGAAAATTCTAAAGTGAAACTAAAAGTAAAGTTAGGAAATACTTTAATCAAACCTAAAACACCGAAAATAGGAGGAAGGGGACAACCAACCAAAATAGAATTATTATCTAAGACCCTTAAGCATGCATTTGGATTTTATACATTATCCTTACCGAACAATGATGCTTATTTTCAAAAAAATAGTGTTCCAAAATAGTTTAGAAACTTGGAATTGCCTTAATTCAAAAATAACAGGCAAGTTCACTCTTGCATTACCTTGTGAGACCAATCTTGGAATATATTGTTGCAAGAGAATGCTTACATGTCCTTTGACATATTTGAGAAAGTGTTTTCATAACCTTACCACCTGCATTTAAAAGCACAAAGTACTATTTTCATAATATATATATATAAAGTATGGATTACCGACTAATGGTAGTTAGATTATCTAAAAATGGTGGGCGATGGAATCATGGTTAAGATATATGGATGGAAAGCCATATGGTGGAGATTCCATTATACCGGGTATTCACTTAGAATTAACAACCAATGTAGTCATCGACTCTTGTGCCGTATAAAACAAGTTGGCCACAAATTCTAAAATGGGACAGAGAAGTCAGTTGTGCCTTTTCCTTTTGTATATCCTCATATCCTAAGTCTGGTTGTGATCCAAAGTGGATATCAGCGGGTGGGAGCCCATGACGTCCATATCCTGTGTTCTAGGGTAACTACTTAGCATATTAAGGGATGGTAATTGAGCGTAGGTCTCGTGACTGAAACTCGTTACAATGGGTAGAATGTGGGGTCGTGACAAAGGACTATGATTGGTTTGGATCTTAACTGAGCCTCGAACCAAGGAAATTTGAAGGGGAAGGCATACCCTATTATACACTCAGGATTAAGATCATTTGTGGGAAAAATAGTGCCCCTCTCAAGAGTGTATGAAACCTGACATGTTACTCCCTATCCTAGGAAAGGATTGCGAATGCAACGGAAAAGGGATTCCATGAAATCCTGTATAACTCGTGAAGGCTAATGGACATAGTTTTTAAAAGACTAAAACTTACCTTTTTCTAAAAAACGAATTTGAAAACTAAGCATATACCCAGGATTCTTATCCCCGGCTTTAGAAAGAGAATCATACAACCACCATAGAACTTGTTGAGTACACTCGTACTCAATCTATACTTCTTAAAACACTTGCTTAGGTACCACGAAGACTAAACATATATCCACTATACAAGACATCACCGAAGAAGAGGTTTACTATGAAAAACCCGACCTCTCAGGAGGAATTGAAGGCATAAACTACAGAATCGAATACAAAACTAAGGAGGAAAGCGTAGAGTTAGAAGAGTAGTTTCACACATAGGATAACTGGGTTGATCAACCTAGACCAAGCCCAATAAAGTTGTAACGCTCTGATGGTACTTAGCTTAGAAATACCATTGTTCCTCAAGCTAGCGCTTTTAAATTTATTGGTAGGAGTGAATCCTCACTGGAACGAGGAGGATCTCAAAGCTTGTATTGATCTTCTGTTACAAATAAGGAATAAACAATTAGTTGGACCCCAACGGTTCTGTTGTACCACTCTGAGGGGTGTAATATTTACGAAAGAGGATTTATAAGTGTTATGCCAACAACTTGTATACTACAACATGCAACGGTGTACGTGGGTCACCGTAGATATATAGTAGTTCCCAAAGAGAGAAAATGTTGTATGTGATCGATGTCTAGCCCTTGTTGGATGTTGATTTGATTTACCCAAAGGTTATCTTAGAGAGCTTTCTCGACCTGTGCAATTATTTCTCTTTGATCTTTCAAAGAGATTAGGAATGATGTCGTTTGGTCTAATCCCGTCTAGCCATGGAGAGGACAAAAACTTCACATTTTACCATTTCCAACCATCATCATTGTTGTAGCCACGAAGAGCTCGCTATCGGGGTTGTTGCAAGGCTTTCTGAGGACCTTCCATGGCTTGTGTCGTCACATTCGAACCATAACCACCATAGCTGAAGTGCGGATGCAAACTTTTCAAGGTCTAGAATTTCGAGGCCTCCAAGCTTTTCGGGTGACACACCACCTTCCAATTGACCTTGCACTTTCCGCAGGTGATTTTGTCACACCCCGCCCACAAATATGCCCTGATAAGCAAGATAATCTTGTTGTTCACATTATAAGAAAAGGGTTAACATGTCCGGTAAATAATTTCTGCGGTTGTTTCATACGAGATCCTCCACATGTTTTCTTCTCTAGAATATGTACTACTCCCTCCATTCAACAAAGGATGTGGAAGGTTGGTTCAAATTCAATTTGGCAAAAAATCCTCTAGAACATTCAAAGCGCTTCAAATTAGAACTTAATTTTTAATTTCAAAGAGCGATATTTGGCTCCATCCTCCCCGCTGCCTGCCATCGCCGGGCCTAAGGAAGGAGGTCATCGAGGACCTACGCGCCCTCTATCATCCTCTTCCTGGTCCCCAACTCTCTGTGCCCTCCGTCCTCCTATTCTAGTACGTGCTAGAGCTCGAGCTCCACAACATTGATATGGAGGAGTTTGGACGGAGGCAACGCGCTCGAGATCCCTTGAGGAGACACCCTCAAGCTACACGGAGGCCACGTGCAGGAGATTCGTCCCCTAGAGCAGACCATGAGCTCTGCTTCACCTAGACTCGGAAGCCATGGATCGACGGAATCGATGCCGTCTCCTCCCGCTCTGGCCGCCACTTCTAAACTTGAGCTTGACACCGCCATGCCTCCTCTGGCTTATCTGTCCGGTTTAGATCTTTAGGGTGTAATTGTGGTCCTCTGGGAGCCTTTTCCCCTCATGATCGGTTGCCGATTTTCCTCCTCATCGTGGTATGCTGCTCGCCGTTGTTGGAGCTCATCACTAGAGCTCCTCCGATGACCAAAAACAGGCGACGTCGCCACTTGAGTTCTTCCCATGCTCGCGTCGGTGGATCCCGCTACTGCTTCTCCCCTGCCACTAGTGGAGCTCGCTATTACTTCTCCCCCGTTGTTTATGGAAAAGAATAAGAAAAAGGTACCTATTCAGAATAGTGCTCGAATTCAGAGTTTTAGACTTGATTATTCTTGTAAATTTGACGGTAGTTTGTTCACTGATATTGTAGAACCGTCTAAATTAACATACCATTTACTTGATAGTCATGTGCTACTACTCTTCGTAGGATAAACTTCAGTGATGAACCAGTGTAGAGACAAATTCTTGCAATAGAAAACATCAATGTTTTAGAATGTCACCTTTGAGATCTAATGCTAACAACAGATGTACTCATCTCAAACTTTGGTCATGGTCCAAGAAAATTGTGGAAGAATATTCTTCTAAATATTCTATAAAATGATTGCACTTTCTGTCATTTTGTCTCTTGTTTCAAACTATTGTCATTTTGTTGGTCATTTACCCTACACAAAAATAGTAGCAAGTAACAACAACACTTTGTACAACTAAAGCTAGTCCCAATCTTAGTTATAGCTAGTCATGATCTTAGTTGTGTCTTTCTGATGTTGATTCCAAAATGGAGTACTAGTTGTATCAATGTACTTCAATATCTCAGTCTATACTATGATGAGTCCCTTTTGCTAAACTATTTTAGTAACATGTGGTAGAGCCATAGTTCTCTAAATAATGTGCAAGTTTCAGAATTTGAACACTATAAAACATGCATATTCCAGCGATAATTGGTTGTTTCAAAGATTAGGCTATAGCTTAAGTGTGTGATTATGCCATGGAGTTTATAGCAGAATAATTAATAGTACATGTTGCTACACAACTAAATTTGTTTCAGGTATTCGCTCATGCGGAGCGGATGAAGTCAAGCGCCCGCGAGCGAAGGGGAAGAAATGGTGAGCTTGACTCGGTAGAGCGGTGCAGCCGAGGTACTGCAGAACAACGCCGACACAGGAGGGGGTGTGAGTTAAGAGGTAAGAAAACTAGGCTTTTTTGCAAAACGTACGCCATGACATTCTTTTTTCAACATAGTGGGTATATCATTTTCTTGGAAAAATAGATGCCAAGATGTCCGGTATAGCGTAATAGAATGGGTACAATGCCACACCCACCCAAGAAAAGACCTTTCGATCTACTGCACTCCTACAACTATCGGACGACAAAGCATGACTTATGTAACCTACAATCAATAGTGACGAGGAGGCGGGACAGCGGGCCTCAAAATCGTGTCACGACAAAATCCAAACACCAAGGTAGCATGCCCATGAGTCTTAGGATGTCCACACCAAAGTACATGCACTCGGATGCCTAG
The DNA here is from genome assembly GCA_910589775.1 of Avena eriantha. NCBI lineage: Eukaryota > Viridiplantae > Streptophyta > Magnoliopsida > Poales > Poaceae > Avena > Avena eriantha. The sequence continues at coordinate 77,746,832 of OU342744.1, read as the reverse complement.
AAAGAGCCAGGGAGCAAATGGCATGATAAAGGAGGACTCGAGGACAGTGTGGACTAGAGGAGTATGGTATGGTGTATAGTGTGTCTTGTTAGCCCACACCTTGTGTCGTAGCTAAATCCACTGACGCATCACCACCAGGCCTCGCCAGTGAGACTGGGGAGGCCACCGTCTCTAAAATCCCGAACAAGAACTCCCCACGCATTGTTGTCACTGGAAGAGCCACTCCGGCTACCATGCCACTTCGACCACCACCACTGCAACGGCCATGAGCATATTCGACATCCCCTACGGTTAGATCTGGCCGAAATCAGCTCGATCTAGGAGAGGGGTCGCCATGCCAAATCGAGGCTTTGCCTGTCGAGGAGCAGGAGGTGTATGAGAGGAGGCTTGGTGACTAGGGTTTTAGGTTACCCGCCAAAGGCAGCATGGAAGCCCTCTGAAAACCTATTTTCAGGTGACTTTCACTAATTTGCGGTGATTCTCTTAGGTTGGCCAAAGGAAAATCCATGGACCGGCCCCATTATCTTTACCTCATGGTAAAGACGATATCACCCCAAGGATAGGGGTTACGAACCGATCATTATCTTCACCTCGTGGTAACTACAATATCACCCCAAGGACGTCTCGAGCATCCAGGGGTTACGGACCGATCATTGACCCCGTTCAATGGGAGCATGAAATTAGAACTGCCTCTCTGGCAATTTGATCTAGAAAAGAGGGAGGTCAAGTATAGTCTCTACTCCGCCCCAACAGCAAAGGGATCATTTGTCGGGGCAGTCTATGCTCTCGGAGATTCGAGTTGGCCCGGCCTGTGTCGGCTTGTTCGCATTGTCATTGGCTGATGCGAAATTCGCTGACGAAACTAAACTATGTGTACAGGTTCTCACCTGGATTTCCGTTCTCCAACATAAATCTTCGGAACTACATAATCAGGACGAATTCGAGGATTGTTAAGGTTATCATGACCAAAAGATATGTTAATATCGTATTCTGCTGAGCGAAATACCCCCAAAATCGTATACTCGCCGTAACAATCTCTGGCCGGCCACGCGCGACCTCAAATTGCCCACCGCCAACGGCAATCCGTCGGAATAGCGACAGCAGACCATACTCAAAAAGGACTAGCAACGATCAGAAGGGATCAAAGAGGCAAAGGACTCGACAAATCCAAAATTACTCTGGCGATATCGATAGTGGTCTATATCATTAAACGGCTGCGTTTAGCAGAAACCGAAAGAACAGCTCATAAGTCTTGCAACTATGGTACTCCAGTAACCGACCAGTTTTTATACACCGAAATAAAAATTTCCTATCACGATGACTCGACACGGATCTAAATCCAGAAGGGGATCAACTAAATTCGCGGTGGACGGCGCATCGATCCCATCTTCACCGGGGATTGGCCTAGGCGCGCTCGCCACGGATGCGGCGGGCGAGCTGGATGTCCTTGGGCATGATGGTGACGCGCTTGGCGTGGATGGCGCACAGGTTGGTGTCCTCGAAGAGCCCCACGAGGTACGCCTCCGCGGCCTCCTGGAGGGCCAGCACCGCGTGGCTCTGGAAGCGGAGGTCGGTCTTGAAGTCCTGAGCGATCTCGCGGACCAGGCGCTGGAAGGGGAGCTTGCGGATCAGCAGCTCCGTGCTCTTCTGGTACTTGCGGATCTCGCGGAGCGCTACCGTGCCGGGCCTGTAGCGGTGGGGCTTCTTCACGCCGCCGGTGGTCGGGGCCGACTTCCTCGCGGCCTTGGTGGCGAGCTGCTTCCTTGGGGCCTTGCCTCCGGTGGACTTGCGGGCGGTCTGCTTGGTACGCGCCATGGCTTCTCCTCTCCTGGACTTTGGAATTGGAACTGCTGCGGGTTTGGGGAGCTGAGGGACGAATCGAGAAGTGATGCGATAGGGGGGAGGTGGGTCGGGAATTTATAGGTGGCGCACGGTGACACGAGAGATGTGGACCGACGCGGTTTCTCGTTTCCGTTCGGGGAAGTTTCCAGATTCCGCCTGAATCTGACGGCTGCAGCTTTGCGTGGAGGAAGCACACGATCCGTGTGCTCGGCGCTGGTTGGTTGAAAACGGAGAGGCGCGGATCGGTGACGTGGCGCTGGGACCTCTGGCTTTTGGTCTTGTGTCGTGGGTTTGACCATCGTTTTGGCCGACAGGTATATGAAGTCAGCTAGCGGTTGTCATTTGGATTCAGGTCAACTTGTGACTGCTCCCCTCGCCACGTCTACTTGATTTAAATTGGCTAAAATGCCTATTCGAAGATCCTTTTGAATTCTCGGAAAATAATACTCCCTCCGTCCCAGAAGAGATGTCGGGAGGGTAGTTCAATTTCAAATTTGCAAAAAAGTCCAGAATACATTCAAAACACTTCATACGTGGCCTAAATTTGATGTTTCAAAGTGAGATCTTTCCGACTCCTTCCTCCCAGACGTCCGTCGCTCCCCGTATGTTCGCCGCCGCCCCGCTCGCCAATCAGAGGCCTCCCGCGGGGTCGCCCTACCTATCATGCTCACTGTCGGGGGCTTCTCGTGGGGATCGCCCTGCTCCACGTGGATGGAGCTCGCCGCTCCGCTCGCCGGCGGACAGATCAAAGCCACGCAGACGGAGGGCTGGTACTGGCACGGAGGAGCAAGGCCGTGCCGCTCCCTCTCCGGCCTCCCTGCCACGTTCCCGCCTCATTCCCGTTCTCGTTCCCGTTCGGGCCTCCTCGCCACGTTCCCACTTCGGCCTCCTCGCCACACCGTCGGAGCACCGAAGCTCCTCGCCGTCCTAGCCAAGCGCGAGCGCCTCTACTCAGCCTCTCTCGCAGACGTCCTCGTCGCTGCTGGCCCCAGCGCCCCGCTGTCGTTCTAGCCGAGCCTAGCACGAGCGCAGTCCGTCAGGTTCCTGTAGTTTCAGTTTCAGAAAGCCGGAAATGCAGATACTATTAACCACAATACAAGTACAGAACATCTAACAGAAACCAAACTTTCTTCATTACAGAAAAGAAAATAAACATAAGCCTGCAAGGTTCTGAAATGCTCGGATATATGTAGTATATGAACTGCACCAGAACAACTGACGGGTGAAAAACACTTGAAAATTCATCCAACTTACGAGAATTTCAGGTTGGTATACGCCTTGAGATGTTGTTGCTGTACAAGTCCAGGCTAATCAGATTCTTCAGATCACCAAACTCTCCTGGGATAGTCCCCTGAATATTACTCCCCCTGAATTCCCTGCTCAGATGCCAAAAAGAGTCAGCACTACTGCAGAATGAATTGACAAGGTTCCGAAAATAGAATTATACGAAGCAAACAGATAGATAGATAGACAGATAAATAGATAGGTTAGAAATACTAACATGTACTGTAGCTAGTCTAGTTTGGCGAGTTCCGGAGACAGAGGGCCAGACAAGTTCATTTATTCAAGATCTCTGTTTACCATAGAGGAAAACTTTCAGCATAATTTTTTTAGGATGATAAACAAATAAATGACAATCGAGTCTCCCAAAATTATCACACCAGCCACTTTTTTTCCGATTGCTCTATCTAAGCAGGGCGTTTCTTTTTCCACGTTTCCCTCGCTAGATTAATTCACTTGCTAAAAAATGGTGTATCAGTAAAACACTAGCAGTTCAGAATTGCCAATTCAAAAATGCAGGTAAATGTAGTGAATTCCATATTAAAGAGTATATGATCTTCATAGCAACAGTTCATGCCTATTTTATTCATGAACATTTCAAATAGTCATCTAACTTGTACATACTAATTGATGTGCATGTTTCAGTACACAAGTCTAGAACCAAGAACTTGAAATAGACAATCCGTGATTATATGGAACATGTAGAAAAACATATATGGTATCACAAAAGTTTAAACTGTTTATTGTACTTACCTGTCATATATGGTATATACAAAAAAGAATCAGTTAAAAGCTAGATACAATATCACAAATATAATATGATGTGACTTATTAAATGGTCCACATGATTGCATCACAAAGACAGTCTGTCAAACTTATCTCATCTAGAGATAAACAGCTAGTTTACCAGGTTGATTTCTTTGAATTCTTTTTTTGAAAAAATAGGGGCTCACAACAAGCGTTGATTCCAAAGCAAGTCTAATATAAAGAAACTTTTATGCCAGCCTTGTAAGGAACAAATATGCAGAAACAAGCATTCAGCATCAGCACGAGACAAAGGCTCTTCTTTATCTCTATGACAGTTCTGAAACAAGCATTCACCATCAGCATGAGTTCAGGTTGCTATGTAAAAAATAAGTTCGGCGATTTCAACTTTCAGTTTTACCTTGGCATATCAACAAGTTACTTGATTAAATCAAGTAGATTCATTTGTTCAATTTAGTCAAGGAAACAAATTAACAGTGTCGTATTGTAAAATTCATATTCAGTTCATCTATTCGTGACAACCAATGTCCATTACCCAGCCTTCTAAGTTTTGTATTAAGTCCCTAGTATGCAAATTCAGTCCTTTTCAGTATTTTAATTGATGGCTTGAAGGATCTATGCTGATTCTGTAATTACAAATTCATCAAGTTGAATATTTGTTCTTAAATATGGAACTTGTAAGAATGATGCATATGTAGCAGCGCTACTACCATTTGAGCTTTGGCATGCATAAGAAAATACTCCATATTTGCAACTTGATCAGAGCTAATCCGATTAAAGCAACTGGAGAAATTTGCAACTAGATTCAGCGAAAAAGAAGAACCTTTTTTGCGTGGCCTTAACGTGGTCTAACTCAAAGACCACCACGTCGAGCTCGTCGGGCCGAATTACATGTCTTCCGCGTCATTGATGTTACTCGAGGACGAGACCTGCTCCGAATCAAAAGAGAAAGATCAGTCTCCAGACTCGAAATATGGAGAAATTAATGGACAGAGAAACGAATTGGGACCTTGGGGCCCAACTTGGAAGAGTGCGGCTGGTTCTAGGGAAGACCCCGGCTGCTGAAACCAGCTGGTCCAGGCAGAGCTCGAAGTTGACGCGGGCAGCCGAGGGGGAAAGCTGAAAGCTTAGAGGCTCTCGCCCTTTTCCGGACCTCAGCGGCGTGTAGCCGGAGCGGCGAGGGGAGATCCAGAGCGGCGCGAGGAGGGATTTGGGGAGGCGGTGGCGCACGTGAGGACCAAATCGGGGTCGTGCCGGCGTGGCGAGGAGAGATACATAGCGGACGCACAAGAGATGGGGAGCGAGAGGTCAGTTAGAGAGAGGGGCGGCAGAGTCGAAAGGTTTGGCCGCCGAGACGAGCGAAGACCAGCATGTCGGGGGCCGACGAGACGAGCGAGGAAGACAATAGAGAAAACGATGAGGATGGTGAGTTGTGTCAGAGATTAGACGAGGGCGTTTTCGCAAAATGGACCATCCGACATCCTTTACGGGACGGAGGGAGTACTCCAAAATCTTTCACAACCCCTTTCACAAGTGTATCTTAACACGTTACCATAAGAGTTATAAATACCTAAGAGATAACCTCTCTAATACGTTGTATCTTAGATGTTTTTTTCGAAATAAGGATATCCCGACCTCTGCATCCTCGGATGCACACAACCCCTTTATTAAAAGTTTCAAACGTACCACAACAAGTATTATAATTCAAGGATCAGACATGGTTGATAAAACACCAACCATCTGAAAAGAGCTAAGAATCTCACAAGAGAAAAATGACCAAGACTAAGCATTTGTCAATCTACTAGAAAGACGCCACGAAGCTTGGCTGAAAAAATCTGAAATAACCACCACAAGACGGGTGCACCCAGTAACCATGGGTTGACGTTGATGTTTTGGGAGAAGGAAAGCCCAGAGCTAAATCCAATGTGTCGCCATATGAATAAACTGCAAAAGGATGGGATTCCGGCACTGTTAAAAATAACGTTATTACGATATTTTCAATGGACCAATATATGGACGAAATGTCAATCCGAATTCTTTCTTTGTTTACTTTATCTACCCCATTGAGCCAATTGCCAAACATATTAGTAATATTGGTTGGGGGAGTTAAATTGTAAGTACAAAATATCATGCACCATATAATTTTAGCCTAAGGACAAGAAAGGAATAAATGTTCGATTGTTTCGTCATCGCTACAAAAGCAACATTTTTTTGATCCATTCCACACACGCTTAGCTAGATTATCTTTTGTTAGTAACACCTTGTTATAAAGGAACCACATAAAAATCTTAATTTTCTTAGGAATTTTTAACTTCCATAAATATCTCGATGGAAAACATAGGTGATCGTTCATGAGATTCTCATACATAGATTTAACCGTAAAAAACTCCATTTTCAGTCAAACTCCAAAAAAATCTATCTCGATCATTTGTCAAACCTACACCCATCAATCTCTCGCAAAGATTCAACCGTGCATCCTATTTATTTCCAGTTAGACTTCATATAAAGCCAATATTTAGAGGATTGTGCGATAGTACTGAGTTTACCAAAACATGTTTCCTATTCACAATGTTATATAACGAGGGATGTGCGAGATGCAAATCTCCTAGCCAAGCATCCTCCCAGAATCTAGTATCACTCCCATCACCAATTTTGAAAGCACCACGAGCAAAGAACTCATCTTTCACTTCCATTAGTCATTTCCAGAAGGGTGAGTCGGTTGATTTAGTTTCAGCTTGTGCTAGAGTTATATTTGACAAGTATTTATTACAGAGCAATTCATGCCATACCCCATCTTCTGTCAACAACTTATACAACCATTTGCTTAATAGGCATCTATTTTTTAGCTCTAGCACCTCTATTCCCAGGCCCCCCGATCTTTCAGACGACAAATAATGTTCCACCTAGTTAACCTATATTTTTTGTTATGTTCATCATTCTGCCAAAAGAACCGTGAACGCTAGAAATCTAGTCTCTTCCTAACACCCTTTGGTAATAGAAATAAAGATAGCATAAACATAGGCATACTTGATAGAACCGAGTTGATAAGAACAAGTCTATCCCCATATGATAAAAGTTTCCCTTTCCAACATCCTAATTTGCCTAGAAATCTAGTTTCTACCAGATTCCACTCGGAATTTCGTAACCTCCTATGATGTATAGGTACCCCGAGGTACCTAAAAGGCAGAACGCCAGACTCACATCCAAAAATTTCCTTATATGTATGCTCTTGTTCAGCAGCTTTGCCAAAACAAAAGATCTCACTCTTGTGGAAATTGATTTTTAAGCCAGATAATTGTTTGGAAATACACAGAATGAGTTTCATGTTCATCGTTTTCTGTAAATCGTGTTCCATGAACAAGATTTATCATCCGTGTACTGTAGAATAGATACTCCCCCATCGGCAATTGATTGTATCTTAGAGGTTGTATCTTAATTTAATGTTTTTTCCATGATGCATTTGATTGGGCTATCAACTCTTTTGGCCTATGATTACGTGCAAGGGTGTATCTTAGCTTAACAATGGGTTACATCTTAGCATGTTTTCATAGGAGCAATTAAAATTTAAGAAACAACTAGTAGAATGCATTTTTAGAGGTCGTTTCTTAGGCCTTTCACAATGGAAGTTTCTTGGCACAGTATGTTAGGCAAATTGCTTATGTGGCACTATACTTAATAAGGAGAGATGGTGGTGGTGTATCTTAGCTAAGGTACAAGCTTGCACGAAACCATAGACAAAAAAGAATGGCTAGCCCATTGGCATGCCCATAAATCACCAAAATCATTAAATGTAGAGGAAACATCTAAGATACAATCCATTGGAAGAGTGGTCTCTTAAGTATTTATTTTGCCTATGATAGCGAGTTAAGAACTCCGAGGGTAGATTCAATCAACCGATATGCAGTCCAAATAAAACAATGTAGCACATGCACAAGTAACACAAGGATTTACGTGAAAAAACCTCCTCAAAGTGAGAAGGGCAAAAACCATGGGTGTGGACCAACCGGTCCACGGAAGCTTCAATATGAGCAATCTGTGTATAGAGTCTTCTCTAGAACATTTAAAGATGTACAACACACTCACCACGTTGCCAAGTGCAACAACAAACCACTTGAAAGGGAGATTATAACAAAGCAGATATATCACAGTTTCTATCCTCTTCGGCAAGCAGAGATATCACAGTTCCCACCGCTTCGCGCGGGCTTTCCCACCGGAGCGACTCCTCCGCTATAAAAAAAGGAGTGAGCCCCTTTGAGTAGAGGCGCAACACCACACCTGCAAAAACATCCATGCATGACCACACTCTTCCTCCCGGGACCCCTCACAAGCCACCCTTTGGTCACCCTCTCCCTCCCGCACCCGCACGCAACCCCCGATGGTCGTGCCACCGATGATAGCAAGGATATCGACGACAACAAGGACATCAACAACGGCTTCTCCAAAAATAGCGAGGATAGCAACGGAGTGGCGCCACAACAACAAAAGCCCCATGGGTCGTCGCCCCCATACAAAGGTCCGATTAACCGGACCACCTTTGAGTGCTTCGGGTTGGACGTTGACATGGGTATGATTACTTGGATGCTCATTATTCGCTACCCTGCATTGGGTAAAAATCCTACGACCCGTAGAGATTCCAGATAAAAGCCCAAGGAAGCAAACGATAAAGACTCTTTGTTGTATTAGGAAAGAAACCACAAACCGACATTATGTTGGTATTGTAATCACGCGTGTATGAAACCTATATGCATACAGCTTTGAGACCCGGCTTATTATATATAGGACGGGAGAAGCCCAAGTGAGGGTACCGAAAAATCTAGTAGACAACTTGTAATAGAGTGTTTTCCCCAATATTCAGGCGATTCTGTCTTCATTGTTTTCCTGACATCTGAAGAAATCCCCAGCGTTCTCTTTTCCGCGAAACCCTAAGTCCATCACCATGGGCATTCCCGAGGTTACCCCTCGTCAACTGGCGCCGTATGTGGGAAACTTGAACGCTAGAAACACGGATTCGGCGAAACGCTCTCCACCAAGCATCAACTCGACGAAAGCAAATCCACGCCCGTCCATCCATAAAGTCACCCGCAAATCAATAGAAGTACATGAACTTCCCACCACATCTCCAATGGAACTCGAGGCGCAGATCGAAGAAGGCAATGAAGGCCGGCAAGTCGAAACGAATATGAGGGATCTTGATGGTCTCTATGACAATCTCTCCTTCGGATCAGACCCACCGTTCAGGCCACCACGTGAAGCAAGCCCAGCTAATTCAGAACCCGAAGGAAGTAGCGAAAGCATCGACTTTGGGATTTGGATGGCGGAAATTTATCCAGAGCAAAAGCTAATGAACTTCACTGGCTCATATGATAGTGTCTCCATCAGCGAAAACGATGATGTAACTAGTCCGTACGCCACTCAGCACCAAGTATGCGTAATCATTGGAGACGTCATGACCCAGCAAGACTCCAATGGTAACCCAATTCTTAACACCGATGATACCCTCTCAAGCCATAGTGCAGGAAGCAATGACAACGAAGGAAGTCAAGGAAACGAAGCATATCCAATAGTCGACCGAAGAAATAGAGAAGAAGAGCAGCCAAGCGAAGATGTGAGGCGAACCCTCAGCCTACCAGCCAGTGCATGAGAGAAAGCAAGAGCAGCAATTTCGGGTGCAACCCCAATGGCAACAGATGCCACCCACGAAGATCTATTGGCATACCAATATCTGTTGCACTGCAAAAACAGAAAGATCCTCAGGATGCAAAGGCAACTCGACGAAAGGAAGAGGGTTGCCGACGAATCTAGCTTACGAAGGGCACAACTAAGCCCCACCCGAGGATCAAGAAGAATTACAGGAGGAGCATCGCCAAGAAGAGGAACGTCTAGACTAAGAAGTATACCCGAAGAAGAGAGAAGCAGATTAATTCGGGACCTTGATCTCTCATTTATGTCGATAGATCAATATGGGAACATCAAAGCAAAGACAACCCAAGCAGCTGATGACCCACAAGTATAGGGGGTGTATCGCAGTATTTTCGATAAGAGTGTCGAACCCAACGAGGAGCAGAAGGTGCTGGCGAGTGGCTAGGAGCAGGAATTCTCTGTAAATACTTAGCAAACGGATTTTTAGGGGTTTTTGATAATGCAAGTAAAAATAAAGTACGAGTAAATAAAAGACAATAAGAATAAATCCAACAAGTGGCCCAATCCTTTCTTTAGCAAAGGACAAGCCGATTGTATTACTTAAGATGACCAAACGTTCTCGAGGACACACGGGAATATCATCAAGTGTTTTCGCTTCATATAGTTGATTAATCTTCGTTAGTAAGTATTGTGTCGATGAACCTGTGCTAATGTACCGACCTTCCTAGGACTAATACATACTTGTGATTATACCCCTTGCAAGCATCCGCAAGTACAAGAAAGTAATTAAGGTAGAAACCTAACCACAGCTTTAAACTCTAAGACCCTGACGTCCCTTATGCAATGGTTTCCTAACGGGGGTTCGGGTTTCTGTCACTCCCGTAACCCCTATGATTAGTAGCCAAATACATAATGCATTCCCCTAGGCCCATATAGGTGAAGTGTCATGTAGTCGATATTCACATGACACCACTAGAAGAAATACACCACAACTTAAATATCAAACTATTGAATCTTTCTCAACACAATTGCACTACTAACAACATGACTTCTCCCATGTCCTCAAGAACAAAACGAACTACTCACAAGACATCATATGGATCATGATCAGAGATGAAATAATGATGTGTAACAATCTGAACATAAACAATAATTTAATGGTTCACTCAATAAAATCAACTACAAAGAGTAATCAACACTGAGAAAGTTTCCCCTAAGAACTATGTAAGATTCAACCCAATTGTTACAACGGTATGAAGTGGTGATGATGGTGCTGGTGGTGATGATGGTTCTGGTGGTGATGATGATCCCGAGGAAGTCCATCTTGATGGTGGTGTTGATGGCGACGATCTCCCATCTCTGGGAAGGGATTCCCCCGGCAGAATTCTGTCTGCCGGAGAGATCTTTCTCTCTCGGTGTTTTCCGCCCCGCAGAGGCGGCGGAATCTTTCTGTGTTTGCTCCCCGAGTCTTAGGCTTTCGGGAGGATAATATACGCCAGAGGGAAGAGCTAGAGGTGGACCAGGGCGGCCACACCACCTAGTGGCATTTCCTAGGGTGGCCCGTGCCAGGGGCGGTGTGGGGCCCCTGTGGCCCATCTCCACTCCTCCTTCTGGCAGTCTTCGTCTTCTGAAAAAATAGGATTTCCATATATTTTCCCGGATTCTCTGATCTTCGCGAATTTTGCCTCCAAACAGCACCTTTTCCATCAGAATCCTGGCTGCAGCAGTCCATGCTCTAAAAGTCAACAACCATGCAAAATCAGATGAAGTAACATAAATATCACCTCTTAATATGAAATATATCAATGAATAACAGTAAATTATGATATAGAATAGTGATGCAAAATGGACGTATCAACTCCCCCCAAGCTTAGACTTCGCTTGTCCCCAAGTGAAACTGAACTCAATAAACATGACCTCAGGTTTATGGAGTGAAGAGTCGATAAAAGAATACGAACAAGAAGCATCACATTCATCAGTACATAAGTCATAATAGAAGACAACTCACTTTATATAACTTAACTTGCAATAATTAAAGGAAACACAATAAAGATACATAAAGTAAATCATAATTGGTAATGGCAAACTTAGCTCTTGGTCGAAGAATAGTTGACAATTTGCAGGAGTTCACAAATAACTGGTTTTCAATGACAACTTTCAAATTAGTAGACAGTAAGATAAGAGCAAAGTGCAAAACAAGGAACATAAGAAACAAGATGGAATAGATCATCATATGAATGAATGAAACACAACAACTCAAAATACTTGTTGAGATGGAAGGGAATAGGTTTTCTGACTCAACTAAAAAGTAAAAGATAGGCCCTTCGCAGAGGGAAGCAGGGATTTCAAGTTTCATAAAGAGCTTCCAAAAATTATGGTACTTATTAGTTTTCAGCTCTCATTGCCCCTATCATAAGCATCTTTAGGTGATTAAGGTTAAAGTGACACAACTAAGAGGATATGCTTGACAAGTTATAAGTTGAAATCTCATGCCCCTCACTTACGAGTACCGAACATCATGTTACTCAACTTCAGTCACAAGTAAGCTCTTGTCATTGTAAATACATATGTATCATAGAGAACCGCCAATGGGGTACCCCTTGCACATGATACATGAGCTATCCCATAATCAAAATAAAAAGGCAAGCAGACAGTGAGCATCTCAGCGATCCTTTTATTTGCTATTTGAATAGGTTTTTATTGAGGACGCTTCATAGAGTGCTCATTATAGTTATGCTACAAGTTTCTACCATGATTAGGCATGGCTTAGGCTAGAGGCCCAGGCGTTTCTCCAACACACATATAAACTCCATGATCTTACAAGTTCCCCTTTTATTTCACATCGCCGGGATCCATAAGCAAAAGAATCATGATATCAACGAGGTACAAAGTACCAGTGCAATGTTGAAAGCATTCCCCATGATGCATGGTTCTGCTAAATTCAACTCATAAAGCGCAAGCATATACGCAACAAAGATAGACACAATGGTTCAATTTTATTAATTGCAATAAAGTAAAGTGTGCCATCAAGTTTGTGAGAGCTTTAATCACTAATTTGCACATAACAAATTTAATTTGGAAGGTACATAAAAACATGAATTTACTTGGAATAGAAATAGTGCTAGTAGGTAGGTATGGTGGACACGAATGGCATAGGTTTTGGTTTAAGGATTGGATGCACGAGAAGCATTCCCTCTCAGTACATGTTTTTGGCTAGAAAGGCTAGGTAGCAAGCATAAGAGTTGAAGGAAACAAACAAACATACAAGTGATAAAAACAAACAAGCAATCTTCCTTGGAAGCACAAAAGATCTTAACTAAAGAATACTAAGCTTATGAGCAAATCAAGAAAGAAAGATGATGAAATTATATTTCTTTAGAGTACTTTTATCTTTTTCATTCAATTCTCAAAATAGTGTTGCTACTGACCGAGCCAGGTTTGCCAAAACCAACTAAATTAACTCAATGATCCCAGAGTGATACCAAAACTAACAATAAGATCAATCATATAACCATGAATTGAAAACTAATATAAGATATGAAAAAGAGTAAATGATAGAACTTCTCATTAATATTCCATAATGGCAACTCACACCAAGGGATACATAGATATCTAATGAGAGGGGGGACACTTCCATAATGCAAACCATCCTACATGATAACTTCTCTATTCATGATATGACTCTACTAAAAAGGTAAAAAGATAGAAAATAGTGATATGATACCGCGACACTCCCCCAAGCTTGGAACAAACCAAGGGGATGCCAAAACCTGATGCCGAATTACTCCTTCGGTGGTGGTGGTATTCTCTCGATGAGCTCTTTGATTAGTTTCCCCAAGTCCTCAATCTCGAAGGTGAGATTATGAATCAACTGTGAATTTTGCTCAATGCGGCTCATGATCATGTCAGGTTGCGAATTCTAGCTCTTGCGATTCTTTCCCCACTCTTCCTTCTTGAAGTCTTCTTTTCCTACATGGCTAGAACGAGGCAAATCCCAATTTGAGGGTAGTTTATCCTTGGGCATATTCTGGTATTGATGCTCATGGATAAGAGTATGGAAAGGATTCTTGGTGCGTGGAGGAAGTGACCGTGGAGCCAAAACAGTGACGCGGAGGTTTCCCTCCAGTTGACATCCGTGCAGTCCTTCTAACCCTGACAGATCTTGCCAACACTCCAATGCTTGCAATGGTAGTGTCGGTGTGGGGTGTTGGCTTTGCTTTGCCTCCTCTTCATCTTCACTCTTGATCTCCTCCTCCTGCCAGGGGTCTTGGGGATCTTCCTCCATAGGCTCCTTTCCTTTATCCTTGGCGGACACCATCGTGCTTCTAACTCAAGAATAGTTCCTAGCAGAAACAGATCGAAACGAAAACACGATGAGAACACGATATACGAACCTCGGGGGATCCGGGGGATAATATATTACGAAGTTTTACAACAAAAGGAAGGTACTGGGAGAAAACGGGTCGGATACGGAGTCTGGAGCGGCCACACCACCTGCTGGCATGGCCAGGGGGGACGTGCTAGGGGGTGGTGTGAGCCACCCTGGATCCGTTTCCGTCCCTCTTTCGCTTCATAGCTTTCCTTGTTGGATGAAAACTCCAAAAATAAACTGGACAGAATTTTCATGGAACTTTTCTTACCAAAACTATAACCTATTCGAAAACGGACTCTGCAGGTCTCTGAACTTGGCATGTAGTAGATTCTTCCAGAGTCACCGCTTGAATAACATCAATATCTCCATCTTCATACTCATATTTCTTGAGTCATGAAACCTTTCACTTTCTTATTACACCATTTTCTCCACCTACTTGGAAATTTCTTTCACACAAAACTTCACACAATTCTCATTAGCAACATTAGTGTAAGCGAGGTAATAAACCTTTTAAGTCCATTTTCAACTGAAATCCATCAAAACATAAGCTACTGTAGCAACTCCTTCCGAAAAGAATTCAAAAAGGAAATCGATTTAAGAGGCAAATGCAAGAGTGGTAAAAATCTGTCAAAACAGACCAGCAGGTAAAGATCATTTTTTTCGAAAATCTTATGTTGCTCAAATCAAAAAGTGCAAAACTAACGAAAGTTAAATAATAACCTGGGTCAGAATCTCAAAACATTACAGCTCAATTCGACATACAGAGATATCTCACGGATTTTTACGGTGAAGCATAAAAATCTGTTTCGGGACAACAACTTCCCCAAATCTTACTTCTCTCTCATTAGAGGTTGATCTTGACACAAAAACCAAACAAAAACGATAAGGAGAGGTTATTACCAAGGTAATAACTTCCAAGACTCAAAGAAACAAAAACAACTGAAAGCACAAATAAATTGAGTTGTCTCCCAAAAAGCTCTTTCTTTATGGCCATTAAGATGGGCATGATAATTTCAAAGATGCTCTCATAAGAATATGAATTGAAATGAAAGAGAGCATTAAGAAGCAAAAATACACATGTTTAAGTCTAACCCACTTCCTATGCAAAGGAGTTTTGTAAACAAACAAATTGTTGAAACCAGAGGCCACTAGCATAGGAAGGCAAAAGAAGTGCAACATAAAAACTTTCAGCATAAAACGAGGAAACTTGATACTATTGAGATGCATAAGAACAGTCTTCCCTCTCTCATAATAACTTTCAGTATCATGCATAAATTTAATGATATAACTATCACAAGAACCATGGTAGCAATGATCACTTATCCTCACAGAAAACACAGGGACATTAGCTCTCATAACAATACTTTGTGAAACAATATTAGGGATATCCTTACAAATGATGGTGTGTCCATCCTCTTTATATTTAGTGACAAAGTCTTTCACATTTGCTATTATAGGTTCATCATCCATTTGTTTATCAGGTTCAACAACTTTATTTGTACTTTCATTAACCATACTAGCTATCATAGAATATTCCTTTATCTTAACTGGGAAAGGCATTTTCTCAATGTAAGGTTCAGGTAAAGCATGATTAGCAGTATAAACTTCAGTATTTCTTGCAGGAACACACTTAGCAATATCTTTATATGGTTCATGATACTTATTCCACTTCTTTTTAGGAACTTCAATATAGGAAGCAAAATCCTTAAAATAAGTTGCAATAGCTTGAGAGTCTAAACCAGAAGCATTTTTAATATTTTGAAAGTCATCAGTTCCCATAAAAGATTCAATGCATTCATAATCATAATTTATACCTGACTTTCTTCCTTTGTCATTCTCCCATGCTTCAGCATTGTCTTGAATACGATCTAGAAGATCCCATTTAGCTTCTTCTTCCATGCGTGTAAATGATCCAACACAAGAAGCATCCAATAAATCCTTATCATGAAGAGAAAGCCTTGCATAAAAGTTATTGATAATAATATTGTTGGGGAGCTCATGAATGGGACATTTGAGCATTAGTAACTTCAGTCTCCCCCAAGCTTGAGCTATACTCTCTCCATCAAGAGACCAAAAATTGTATATTTGGTTCTGATCTTTATGAATCTCACTAGGAGGATAAAATTTTGAATAAAAGAGAGGTACTATTTCCTCCCATTCAAGAGCTTGACCATTCTTTAGCATCTTATACCAGTCCTCAGCTCTTCCTTTCAGTGATAATGAGAATAACTTCTTCTTAACTTGATCTGTTGTAATACCTGCACACTTGAACAGCCCGCATAATTCGTGTATAAAGAGCAAATGATCACCGGGATGGACAGTTCCATCCCCAACATAATAGTTATCCATAACACGATCAATAATTCTTGTAGGTATTTTAAAAGTATCATTCTCAGCAGGTGGTGGTTCATCTACTACCTTAGCAGTGGTAGTAGCATTACGAAATAAGAAACTCAGCGAATTATCCATAATGAAAATAAAGCAACTAACAGAAATAAACAATACTCACAGTAGAAGTTTCCTTTACCAGTTCCACTCTCCAATAGCGCTTCACTCCCCCACAAAGGCGCCAGAAAATAGTCTTGATGACCCACAAGTATAGGGGGTGTATCGCAGTATTTTCGATAAGTAAGAGTGTCAAACCCAACGAGGACCAGAAGGTGCTAGCGAGTTGCTAGGAGCATGAATTCTCTGTAAATACTTGGCAAACGGATTTTAGGGTTTTTTGATAATGCAAGTAAATAAAGTACGAGTAAATAAAAGACAATAACAATAAATGCAGCAAGTGGCCCAATCCTTTCTTTAGCAAAGGACAAGTCGGTTGTATTACTTAAGATGACCAAACGTTCTCGAGGACACACGAGAATTTCATTAACTGCTTTCGCTTCATATAGTTGATTAATCTTCTTTAGTTTGCTAAGTGTTGTGTGGATGAACCTGTGCTAATGTATCGACCTTCCTAGGACTAATACATACTTGTGATTATACCCCTTGCAAGCATCTGCAAGTACAAGAAAGTAAAAAAGGTAGAAACCTAACCACAGCTTTAAACTCTAAGACCCTGATGTCCCTTGTGCAATGGTTTCCTAACGGGGGTTCAGCTTTCTGTCACTCCGACAACCCCTACGATTAGTAGCCAAATACACAATGCATTCCCCTAGGCCCATATAGGTGAAGTGTCATGTAGTCAACGTTCACATGACACCACTAGAAGAAATACACCACAACTTAAATATCAAACTATTGAATCTTTCTCAACACAATTCTACTACTAACAACATGACTTCTCCCATGTCCTCAAGAACAAAACGAACTACTCACAAGACATCAATGTAACAATCTAAACATAAACAATAATTCAATGGTTCACTCAATAGCATTAACTACAAAGAGTAATCAACACTGGATTAAGGTCTATGTATAATGTTGTAATGCCCAATGTATAATGTTGTAATGCCCAATCAAATCTCATAGAAGTAAAGATGATTAGTATATGCATTTATGCTTTCTTGATGTTTGTCAATTGCTCTGCTGTAATTTGTTTACCCAACATGTCATCTATCTTAAGGAGAACCACCACTAGTGAACTATCGATCCCGGTCCTTTCTTTTACTATCAATCCGCAATCTACTATTTACTGTTTTCTGTTTACTTACTGCAAGCTATTACTATCTTCCACACAATACGTTTAATCCTTTGTTCTCAGCAAAACCGGTGAGATTGGCAACCTCACTGTAAGTTGGGGGCAAAGTTTTGTGGTTGTGTTGTGCAGGATTCCAAGTTGGAAACAACACCTTGGAGGTGTTTCCTTGCTCCTACTGGTCCGATAACCTTGGTTTCATAACTGAGGGAAAACTTGCTGCTGTGCTCATCATTCTTTCCTCTTGGGGTTCCCCAATGAGCTCGATATAATTTGGGCCATCACACGCTCCTGGCTAAAGCAGCTACCAGAAGATTCCATCAGCAGTTGGAATGATCTTGAAGACAAATTCATCAGAAAGTTTCAATCCACATTCAAGCGACACACATCTTTAGAGCAATTACGCGCCTGCAAGCAAAAGCCAGGAGAATCAATATGAGCCTTCATCCAACGATGGAACATGACCAAAAATTCGGCTGAAGCGATATCCGACGAAAGAGCGATCGACACCTTCAATGATGGTCTTCGACGACAGGAATTCATTGAAGAATTAGGACGAATGAAGCCACAAACAATTTCACAGCTGATGGAAGTAGCCAACCATTAGGCTGATGGAGAAGATGTAGTACACAACAAAAGGGCTCGATCACCCGACGAAAGAGACTGGCGTAACGACGAACAAATGATGGATACCACACACCCACTTACGTTGCAGTGAGTTTCTCTAGAACGGACAACCAACTTACGTGGCATAGGGATAACATCAATGAAAGCCAGCCGCGGCAACGATATCAGCCGACAAACCGAGACCTACCAATGTCAGCATGACAAATGTTGTAAGGACTCTGCAATATGCACTACTATGTCGACTCAACAGGGAAAAGGTGATCGAACTACCTCCTAAAGGACTGTCGGACATTCCTAAAGATGCAAGAACTATGCAACGCAAAGGCAGCCGAAGCAACAAACAGAAACTACGCCCCTGCACCAGGCACTTTGGCCATTGGAGCTCCACCACCACCGTAGGGACCTCCACCGGCGGGACAGCCGCAAAACACAGTATACCAAGACAACAAATATCCCAGATCAAAGGGAGCAATGTCAATGATCCAGAAGGAGCCACCCTCCAATAGAACACAAAAGCTGATCACTAGGCAAGTAAATTTAGCGGTAACAAAGCCACCCCCTACACCAGAGTATCTACATTGGTTAGAGAAAGAAATCACTTTCAGTAGAGCTGACCATCCATTACGGGTCCCTCAGCCAGGCCAGTCAGCACTGATAGTGGAAGCGCAAATCGGTGGGTTCGACATGAGCAAAGTTTTCTTGGATGCAGGAAGCAGCATCAACCTGATTTACGCCAAAAATCTACGGGCCATGAACTGGTCCATGACAAACCTAACCCCAACCGACCCAACTTTCCACGGGATAGTTCCTGGAAAGGCCAAAATTCCATTGGGCAAAGTCCACCTTGACATCGTTTTTGGGTCAAAAAACAACTTCAGGCGAGAAAAGCTAGAATTCAAAGTTATGGACTGGCCGTCTCAATACCACACGATCCTGGGGCGACCAGCTTTCGCCAGGTTCATGGCAGTACCTCACTACGCATACCTAGTGCTGAAAATGCCAGCCCCCAATAGGGTCATCACAGTTAAAGGTAGCTTCAGCCGCACAGACAGTTGCGATCGAGAGTTCAAAAAAATCTCGGAATCTTTCGGGATGGTGGCGTAGCTTGGATCGCTAAGATTGACAGATGAGGAGGCGACACACGAAGGGCACACCCGCAAGAAGAAAACATCAGAAAAGCAAGAACATAATAGCCTCGCAAAAGCAACATATGCGACCTCTAATAACGGTCCCGTATAAGAAGACCCTCAAGGATAGAAGCCGAAGTTCCTCCATAAAAGCTGCATTGAGACGCATTTACCTCATTTGATAAAAGGGCCAACGGCCAGACGATCACGCCATCACAATGTACCCCTATCCATTATTATTAATAAATAAAAGTATTTTGTGACATGAAACTTCTATGGTATACGAACATCAGTTCGTAGGATCCCCCAACGAGGAAATATAGCATACAATCAAAATACCGTATGAAAACATGCGATATTTTTGATAAAGTATACATACAACATTTTTTTAGTCACATTAAAAAACTGCACAAGCAAGCAGTCAGATCTCGAAATTTACAAAGAATTCCTCGTCTGCTTCTAAGCACCTATGCACAATCCTAATGGCGGGCCTTCGAGCAGCGACATAGTGAGGTGCCATATAAACAAGGTCGCCAGCAGGAGGAGGAGGCAGACCCAAAGATACGAAGCCGAGATCCAACGTTGGGTGATGTGCATGCATCCAAGAGAGCGCAAGCTTGGCACCCGCCACAAGTTGAAGCTTCAGATAATGGTGGATCCTTTCGCCTTGCCAAAACTTCATAAACAAATCTGCCAAGGTCTAGGGCTGAGGGTCCCGAGGAAACATGGCGTTGTAAACAATAGCCAGAGATCTGCGGCAGCTAGTCCAGCTCTGACATGCGATCCTGCAACAACACAACAGCGTAGGCACGTCGATGGTCAGTCTAAAAATCCGTCTCAGAACTTCGAGAGGCAAATATAAGAGCGTGCATCCGGTCGCGCAGACGCTAGCTTTTTCCCTCTCGCACAATCGAATACCGGCACATTGGAGAAAAAAATAATTCCTGTCAAGACAGAAAGGCAACAGAAGAAAGAAGGCAGCTTACACAATAGCTTTTCGCTCGCTCGGGAGATCTCTTCCAAGAAAAAAGCTTCACGGTTGAGAGTCTGACGTGTTTTTGATTGGGAAACATCTACCAGTGATTGAACCACCCACAGATTGTACCCACGAACGCTGTTAGCCTCCAAAGTGCTAACAACATTTGATAAAGGATCAACCTTCTTATCATCATCCAGTGTCAGGTTGTGCCCAGTCAGCTCTGATAAACAGAAAGAGAAAAAGAGGTCAACAATTGAATTAAAGAAACAAAAACAACAAGCACATGCACAAACCAAAACTTACGGGTCAGCGAGTTATTTAGGGCCTCCAGGCGCTGCCGCAGATTTGCATCTCGAGCAGCGACTTGCTTGGCCGATTCATCAGCATCAGCTTTCGCCCTCTGATTGGCCTCTTTGGTAGCGCGGAGCCTGTTTTCCAGGTCGTTGGCATGCTTTATCGCTTCATCCCGGATAATTGCGGATTGCTTGGCAGCGGCTGAAGGAGTAAAGTGAAAAATGAGGATGAACATGTTTACAAGGAAAATACACAAGTGATCAACACATACTTTTCAGCTCTTCGGCGTCATCACGGATCCTTATAAAGCGGGTGGCCATACCGACCATCTCACGCATCAAAGGCTGAGCAAGAAAAACACAGGAAAAATGATGTCAAGGCAGAGTAAATATGTAGGGAAGAAAAAGTCTAGCGTCAAAAGTAACTTACATCCTTGATGTCCACATCAACGGGTGCTTCGGATATCACCACCCATTTACCCTCCATTTTTCTTATTTTTTGCGGCGGCAGTTTGCATGAAGCAGCGACATCCTTCTGGACCTCTTTCTCCGCAGGAGACATCACCTTCTCCTTCGGCTCCGCCGATGGTGGAGGGGTTTTCCTCATGGATCAGCCCACAGATGTGGGAATACGAGAAGCAGGAAGATCTTCGTTATCACTACAAATAACACGACGAAGGGTAAGCATCCGCAGTAAAAACACCTAGTGAAAATAGAAAAAGAAGAAAGCAAATACTTACGCAGACACATCCTGCGCAAAGTGAAACAACTTCATCCGGGAAGGAGCAACTGCGATCGGAAAAGTGCCGAAGGGCTTGGAAGCAGTCGAGTCATCTGAATCCTCCACCCTTTCCACATCACAAGGGTTTTTTCTTTTTTCGCTGGCACGCTCCACGCGGAAATCCCCGGAGTCAGCCGAAGGAAGAGACCGCGTCTTCGACGAAGAGTCAGACGCGGAAATATCCCCCCTCCTCATCCGCGATAGTCCAAGTCATAGGGAGATCATCGGATACGGAGGGGTGGACAAGGGGCTCACCACTTTCAGGAAGGGGAGGAAGAGAGCTCGGGTGATCAAAATCCTACAGAAAGCGGAAGAATTGAAAAAGTATATCTTTAAACAGAAGACAAGGAAAAGACAAAGGCGAAAGAAATGTACCTCAGGAAGACGTTTTTTCTTGCCGAAAGGCTCTACAAGGCAAGTCGGCGGAACAACTTTTTTCATCATTAAAGTTGTAAAGCTCCGGACTCTCTTGTCATACAGCTTGAGGGTGAGTTCCTCCGAGGAAATCCTCATCGGGTCCTTCTTCCCAATATACGCCCACATACCCGATAAACGGGCTTGAAGCGGCTGGACACGGCTCCACAAAAAAATATGCCAGGACCTGGAGACCCGACAATTCTTTGCCAACCTCATGTCGCAGCTCGGAAATACGATCAACAAAGGGCGGGATTTCGGCCATTTCCTCGGCAGAGGGACGTTGATCCCAGGAGTCGAGTTTATGACAAACTTTTTTTAGGTTCAAAGGGGGCTAAGCCGAAAGACTGGCCATCGAGTGGCTGGTCCTTGACATAGAACCACTTAGACTTCCAACCTTGGACAGGATCCGTGAGTTTGAAGTCTAAGTAATCAACGTCAGAACGGATAGAAAAAATGGCGCCACCAACATCATGGACGATGGTGTCAGTGGCATTGCGGCGAACATAGAAGAAATATTTCCAAAGGCCCTATTGGAAATGAATCCCAAGGAAACACTCGCAAAGAGTGAAAAAACAAGCAACGTGGAGGATGGAATTGGGCATGAGTTGATAAAGCTACACGCCATAAACGAAGAGAAGGCCTCGGAGAAATTCATGAACAAGGAGAGAAAGACCACGGAAGAGGAAGGAGAGGAACATTACCCTCCAGCCAGGATCAGGGATGGGGACAGCTTCGTCGCTGGGGAGCTTGAAGGAGCCCTCCGTCAGCAGGCCGGAGTTCCGCGCCTCGCAGAGCTCCCGCGTCGTGCACTTGGTGGGAGCCCACCCGACGACCCTTTTCCTAGTAGCCTTGGTGGCAGCAGCAGAAGTCCCAGCGGCTTTGCTTTTGCCCATGGCGGCGGAACAAGGAATGAGGGGCACAGAAATCAAAGTTAGCAAGGGGCAAAGAACTCAAGGAGGAAGAAGGAGCAGAGGAAGGCTAGGTGAAACAGTAAAAAGCACATCCCTTCCCTTATAAAGAGCAATAGCGCAAAGACCTAACTTTCGATGCAAAATTGAAAAGACAGAGGGTTGCGCGGGGACGACACATGGTTACAAAGGTCTCGATAAGGAACAATATAAAATAAATTATGACTGCGGTAAAAACGGAGAAACAACACGTAACGCCTCGATTCTCGCGCAGCAAGGGGACGTGCGGTCAAGAATCTCCGCTAAAAACGCCATCACACGTCATCATTACTGCACACGGGCCCACGTTCGACACGTCCTATCGTGACGTGTTTTTCTGAAAACTAACAGCATCAGATACGTCATCACTGATGTCACAGAAAAGCACTACAACAAAAATTGCGGCTTGTTCAGGATATGACTAGAAGAAATTTAATTGGAGTCGAAGTAAATTCCTCCAGACGAAGATTTGAGACTACACTCGAAATATACAACATTACGACTGTAGCCTCGAGGGCTACTCCTATCGGGAGCACTGGTCGTGCACCCAACAAAAAATTATGGAAACAAAAACGCATTTTTTTGAGACTATGTGTAGGTACACATATCTAAACATAGCCTCGGGGGCTACTTCTATCAGAAGCACTAGCGCGCATCTGATAAAGAAAAATAACGGAAGCATCTGACGATAAATACTCCTATTGGGAGCAGGATATGGAAAGAAAAACAAAATTCTCGGATCACGCTCAGATGCAGGAAAAAATCCGAATGTCGTGTTCAGAAACATGAAGGTAAGACCCCATGATTCATCCTGTGTGGCCTGGTAATCGCACAAGAATGCGCTCTGCCAGTAAAAATCCGTATCAATGATATGATGAAAAATCCTGACAAACACGTTGGGTACCCGATAAAAAAATATAAAATTGTAATTCAGTATTCGGTAAAACCTCAGCGGCTCACACTGAATTACACCAGTTACAAATTCTAGATTCCAGCCTGGGGACTTGATTTTGATGTAGGTCAATGATACATCCATTTTGCATCACTATTCTATGTCTTAATTCACTATTATTCATTGATATATTTCATATTGAGAGGTGATACTTATGTTATTTCATCTATTTTTGCATGGTTGATGACTTTTGGAGCATGAACCGCTGCAGTCAGGATTCTGATGGAAAAGGTGCTGTTCAGAGGCAAAATTCGTGAAGATTAGAAAATCCGGGAAAATATATGGAAAATTCTATTTTTCCAGAAGACTCAGGATGCCAGAAGATGGAGTGGAGGTGGGCCACAGGGGGCCCACACCACCCCATGGCGCGGGCAGGCCTAGGCCGCGCCTAGGAGTGGTGTGGCCGCCCTGGCCCACTCCAGCCTCTCTCCTCTGGCATATATCATCCCCACGAAACCCTAAGACTCGGAGAGCGACCATAGAAAGATTCCGCCACCTCTGCGGGGCGGAAAACACCGAGAGAGAAAGATCTCTCGGGCAGACAGATTTCTGCCGGGGGAATTCCTTCCCAGAGAGGGGAGATCGTCGCCATCAATACCACCATCAAGCTGAACTTCATCGGGATCATCATCACCATCATCATCACCATCAGCACCCTCATCACCATCTCCATATTGCTGTAACAATTGGTTGAATCTTGTTATAGTTCATAGGGGAAACTTTCTCGGTGTTGATTACTCTTTGTAGTTGATCCTATTGAGTGAACCATTGAATTATTGTTTATGTTCAGATTGTTATACATCATTATTCCATCTCTGATCATGATCCATATGATGTCTTGTGAGTAGTTCGTTTTGTTCTTGAGGACATGGGAGAAGTCTTGTTGTTAGTAGTGGAGTTGCGTTGAGAAAGATTCAATAGATTGTTATTTAAGTTGTGGTGTACTTCTTCTAGTGGTGTCATGTGAAATTCGACTACATGACACTTCACCTATATGGGCCTAGGGGAATGCATTGTGTATTTGGCTACTAATTGTAGGGGTTGCCGGAGTGACGGAAACCTAAACCCCCGTTAGGAAACCATTGCACAATGGACGTAAGGGTCTTAGAGTTTAAAGCTGTGGTTAGGTTTCTACCTTAATTACTTTCTTGTACTTACGGATGTTTGCAAGGGGTATAATCACAAGTATGTATTAGTATTGGATGGGGCGGTACATTAGCACAGTTCACCCACACAACACTTAGCAAGCTAGAGAAGATTAATCGACTATATGAAGCGAAAGCACTTGACAGTTTTCCCATGTGTCCTCGAGAACATTTGGTCATCTATAGAAATACAACCGGCTTGTCCTTTGCTGCATAAAGGATTGGGCCACTTGTTGCATTCATTCTTACTGTCTTTTATTTACTCGTACTTTGTTTACTTGCTTTATCGAAAACCCCTAAAAAATCCATTTGCTAAGTATTTGCAGAGAATTCCTGATCCATACCACTAGCCAGCACCTTCTGCTCCTCGTTGGGTTCGACACTCTTACTTATCGAAAATACTGCGATACACCCCCTATACTTGTGGGTCATCAGTCAACCTTGTTTTTGCCCAGGAGCAATTAACTGATTCCCGATCCGTCGGAAGCATCAGACTCGTTGTACCAAAATCCCTACAAAAAATAAAATCAAACAGAATAAGAGAAAGGAGAAAGAAAAAATTTGAGACTTAGCCTGAAAACTCTGGATTTAGGTAGAGTCTCGGGGGCTACTGACATGGGTATGATTACTCGGATGCTCATTATTCACTACCCTGCATTGGGTAAAAGCCTACAACCCATAGAGATTCCAGATAAAAGCCCAAGGAAGCAACCGACAGGGACTCTTTGTTGTATTAGGAAAGAACCACAAATTGACATTATGTTGGTATTATAATCACGCGTGTATGAAACCTTTCCACATACAGCTTTAAGACCTGG
Organism: Avena eriantha; assembly: GCA_910589775.1. Lineage (NCBI taxonomy): Eukaryota > Viridiplantae > Streptophyta > Magnoliopsida > Poales > Poaceae > Avena > Avena eriantha. The sequence goes on along the minus strand of OU342744.1, from coordinate 77,721,206 downwards.
CCTATTATATATAGGGCGGGAGAAGCCCAAGCGAGGGTACAGGAAAATCTAGTAGACAACTTGTAATAGAGTGTTTTCCCCAATATTCAGGCGACTTTGTCTTCATTGTTTTCCTGACATCCGATGAAATCCCCAGCGTTCTCTTTTACACGAAACCCTAAGTCCATCACCATGGGAATTACCGAGGTTACCCCTCGTTAGACGTCCTCGACCGTGTCTTCTATCCGCATCATATCCGGTAGCAAGAACTCCAGGACGTGTATGTTGTAAACACATGAAGGGAATATGCCCGAGAGGCAATAATAAAGTGGTTATTATCTTATTTCTTGTTTATGATAAATGTTTATTTCTTATGCTATAATTGTGTTAATTGGAAACATTAATACATGTGTGTTTAATAAACAAATATATAGAGTTCCTAGTTATGCCTCTCATATAAACTAGCTCATTGATTAACAAGGTGATCAAAGGTTTCCTGACTATAGACATTAGATGTTGTTAATTACGGGGTCACATCATTGGTGGGATGATATGATGAACACTCACCTGAAGTATAGTAATACAATCAAAGTCATTATGTTTACATTTCTATAATATGTCATACGGAGTAAACCTAATCCTTAGACTATGAGATCATGTCAATCAATAATAGCGGAAGCGTATTTTGATAACATCAAAGTTCATAGCATAACAAGGTGACTATAAAGGTAGGTTCAGATACTCTGAAAGTGTTATGTAGAGGCCCATGGATCAAGAGTGGGATTTGTCCATTTCGATGACGGATAGATATACTCTGGCGCAGTGATATCACATTGACAACAACTTGCAAGCTGGTGATTTGATCATAAGGAATGTTATATCAACGGAACAAGAAAAGAGTACTTATCGGTAACGAGATTAAACTAGGTATGGGGATACTGATGACCGAATCTCGGACATGTAATATATCACGAGGCAAAGGGATTTGGTTACGATGTTAATGGTTCACACGATAACTAGAGTCATCGTTGAATATGTGAGAGTCAGTATGGATCTCCAGGTCTTGCTTATGATTATTGATAAGAGAGGTGTCTCTATCATGTCTGCATCATTCGTGAACCATAGGGTACTTTACTTAAGGTTCTCCAACACTATGTCGTAGATAAAACATATCCGAGAATAATAGTGATAGAGCTGAAATTGTTTTAATGATCGGAAAAATTGTTTTGGGTCAAATCGCTGAAAATGGTTTCAGGTGTAATATTGAAACAATGGAAGAGGTTTTATGTGAATGTTTGTTAATTAAAGTAATTAACATTTTTTGAATAAAATAAATAAAAGAGTTTTATTTAAAGAGAGAAATGCATTTATGCTATGGGCATTTAATGCAATTGAAATGAGGATTTCACTCACATGAATGAGGGAATGAATGAGGGAAGAGGGGAAGCCCCCCTCCCCATATAAAAGGCCCTCCTCTCATCGTCTCCATTTGGAACACCTCCTCGTGAAGGCTCTCTTCCCCCTCTAGCAATTCCCCTGGCTTCAAATTAGCGAAGTACATGTTCTATTGGTATCTCGAAGTAAGATTTATCTACTTCTTCCGCTACTCTACTAGAGTGGAGGCGGGTGAAGGAGATATGCCCTAGAGGCAAATAAGAAATATGTTTTTATTATCATATCTCAATTAGTTTATAATAGTTTCATATTGTGCTATAACTGTGCCAAGTAGAAACATTAGTACATGTGTGGTATGAAACAACCAAGTCCCTAGTAGCCTCTATTCATACTAGTTCGTTGGTCACGAAGATGATCTAGGTTTCAAGATCATGGGCATTTATGCCGACTGACAACGAGATCATATCATTCGAGAATGATGTGATTGGACATTCCTTGAAGGATTGCAACACGATCAAGTCATATAGTTCATTGTTGCAACAGCTATACCTAGACTCCTTCTCCTTAGACCGTGAGCTCATATTACTCATTGTTTCCCTAGGCTGCTTTGACTGCATCAAACGCCACTTGGTAATACAGTGGTTATAAAGGTGTACGTTGGGTATTCCGAAGGAACAGTAGATGACATGTGACTACAAGACCGGGATTTGTTCACCCACATGACGGGTAAAGATACATACGGCCGGCTTGGTGAGATTACATCCATAAATGTTGCAACATGTGACTAGGTCACGGGGATGTAATATCACGGTAACAAGAAAACATAACTTGTTGTGAACGAGATTGAACAAGGTATAAGATACCATTGATTGGATCTCAGACAAGTTGTATCGAGAAACAAAAGGAAGAGGATGCTTGATGACCCACAAGTATATGGGGTGTATCGCAGTATTTTCGAGGGAAGTGAAACCCAATTTATTGATTTGACACAAGGGGAGCCAAAGAATATTTATAAGCCTTACCAACTGAGTTGTCAATTCAGCTGCACCTGGAAACAATCTTGCTCACAACAGTTTATCAGTAGCAACAGTTTTGTAGTAGGAATAGTAAAGTAACAGCAGTAGCAAAACAAAGACAGTAGTAACAAAAGCAATAAACAGTGGGATTCGAGTGCGGTAGGCATAGGGATGGATGGGCGTTGCATGGACAAGACAATTCAGATAGCAATCAGAACATAGGGCAATTGCAGATAAATAAGATAAAACACGCAAGTACTAGCATGTGTTCCATATATAGTCATACGTGCTCGCAATGAGAACTTGCACAACATCTTTTGTCCTGCTAGCCCGTTTGCAGCGGGGCCTCTAGGGAACTACTGGCAATTAAGGTGCTCCTTTTAATAGAGCATCGGAGCAAAGCATTAACACTCCGTGAACACATGTGATCCTCACATCAAAGCCTTTCCCTTCCGGTTATCCCAATTTCTATCACTTCGGGGCCATAGGTTTCGGACAACGACGTGTGTATACAACTTGCAGATAAGACCAAGAACAATACTATCATAATGAATCAATAATAAGTTTAGACCTGAAATCATGGCACTCGGGCCCTAGTGACAAGCATTAAGCACAACAAGTCGCAACAAAGTATAAAGCACTAATAAAAGATACTAGGCACCATGCCCTAACAATCTGATGCCATTACATGAACGATCTCATCCAATCCCTACCATCGCCATAGCCTACAGCGGGGGATTACTCACTCATAGATGGGGGAAACATGGATGGTCAATGGAGATGAGGGTGGAGATCGATGGAGATGGCTCCGGGGGCACTTCCCCGTCCCGGCAGGGTGCAGCGGTGGCGGTGGCGCAGCGTAACTTTTTGTGGAAAAACGTCGAACCCCCCAAAGTTTATAGGTAAAAAGGCTTCTTATAGGCGAAGAGAGAGGTCGAGGGGGTGCCTGGGGCCACCACACCATGCCCTGGCGTGGCCAGGCCCAAGAGGTCATCGATTACACTCAGTGCAAGTTAAAATCCTTCCCCAATCTGTTGAGCATGTAATCGATGACCTCTTCATCACTTAGTGGAGATCCGGTGGCTTCCATGGTGTCGACCATAGCCTTCACATTGTGCATGTACTCCCCAGCGGTGTCGACCATAGCCTTTATGATCCTTTAGTTTCAACTTGTAGTATCACTTTATGCTTTGATCAATGATGTTTTGTCGTTCTGCATGATTATGCCCATTATTGCTCTCTCGTTTGTCGCTCCCTTACTATTGCTAGGCTTCACTTACACTGAGTGTTTTACTCATGTTTCCAACTCCCTTAAACCAAATATTGCCAAAGTGTCCACCATACCTACCTATTAGCATCATTTGCTACTTCCGTGCATATTCAATATGCCTTGTTTCCTTCCGAATAAAATGTTTGCTTGTTTTGAGGAAGTTAGTTAGTAAAGCTCTCACGAATTTGATGGCACACTTTATTTCCTGCACTTAATAAACCTGAACCATTGTGAACTCTCCATGAAAGTTATATGCTTGCAAATTATAGGCTGGGGATTAGCAGAACCGTGTTGTCACGGGGAACGCTTTCAACACTTGTAAATATATACCTAGTTGATACCTTGCTCTTTTGTTTGCGGATGTTGTCGGTGTGAAATAAAAGGGGAGCTTGTAAGTCCATGGAGTTATGTATGTGTGTTAGAGAAACGCCTGGGCCGCTGGTCTAATCATTGCTGACATGGTGGAAACCTGCAGCGTAACCATAATGATATCTATGAAGCATTCTTCTTATAAAAAAAGAGAGAGATAGCTATTGAGAAAAAGAAAAAAAGAGTTATATGAAAAGAGGAAAGAGAGAGAAAAAGCACCATTTTCCCATGGTAAATAAGAAGATTCCTGAGATACTCATTGTCTGCTTGCCTTGTCATTTTGATATGGGGATCCTTCCGTATCATCGGGCAAGGTGTATCCCGTTGGCGGTTCTTAATGATACACACATACTTACGATGACAAGAACTTACCGGTAACTAAAGTTGAGTAGCATGAGGAGCGGCCCTCGTACTCAAGGGACTTGGGATTTTCAGTTTATAGTCTGTCAAGCATATAACTCAGATTGGACCTCACTTTCACCTTAACCACATTAAAGATGCTTATGATAGGGGAAATGAGAGCTCAAAGCTAATGAGTACCATACTTTTAGCATTTGGAAGCCTTTCAAACTATTCAAAACCTTTTTCTTTTACTTGTTGAGTATCCACTTATTCTTTGAGCACTTTCTTGAGAGCATAGTGGCCATTCTTAGTTCTATGTGCATTGTCCCAAGACTTGTTGATTGATGCATACCTTGATGTTGTTTGTTTTAAACTATTTCTATCTAGTCACTCTTGTGAACTTTGAAGGTGTCCTATGCATTTATATTTGCTACTCTATGAGGGACAAGCTGATTACCACTATGCTATGTTTTCTTTATGTGAAACAAACAAATGTCTTGCAAAGCATTGTTATTCATGAATCTTTTGTTTGTGCCTTTTCATGTTGCTTCATAGTTTCTTTGCCTTATTGCTAGAACTTTGTCTTTCATGTTATGATCGAAGTATTATGATCCCAGCTTTGAATGTTTACAAATACCTTGGTCAAGTCTTTGATGGTGCATGTCACCTCAAAAATTATTCTTTCTTTTTATCACTTACCTACTCGAGGACGAGCAGGAGTTAAGCTTGGGGATATTGATACATTGCAAATGTATCTATAATTTTTGATGCTCCATGCTTGGTTTTATCCACTTTCTTGTGTTTTGTCCACACTTTGGAGCACTTCTCATATGATTTCTTGGACTAACCTATTAACAAGAGCCACAGTGCCAGCTGCCTGTTTTCTGCTGTTTTTGGTTCCAGGAAAGTCAGAAAATGAATATTCTCGGAATTGGACGGGCCAAAAGCCAAAGTGCCTATTTTTCTAGAAGACTCATGGAGCCAGAATACGAGACGGAGGAGGGTCAGGGGCTAGCCACACCCCCCAGGCGCAGGCTGGGCCTGGCCGCGCCAGCGCATGGTGTGGTGGCCCCAGGCACCCCCTCAGTCTCCCTCTTCGCCTATAAGAAGCCCTCTGACCTAAAAACTCCGGGGGGTTCGACGTTTTTCCACGAAGAGTTCCGCTGCGCCGCCGCCACCGAAGGGGAGATTCGGGGGACAGAAAGTCTCTGTTCCGGCACCCTGCCGGGACGGGGAAGTGCCCCCGGAGCCATCTCCATCGATCTTCACCATCATCTCCATCGACCATCCATGTTTCCCCCATCTATGAGTGAGTAATCCCCCGCTGTAGGCTATGGCGATGGTAGGGATTGGATGAGATCGTTCATGTAATGGCGTCAGATTGTTAGGGCATGGTGCCTAGTATCTTTTATTAGTGCTTTATACTTTGTTGCGACTTGTTGTGCTTAATGCTTGTCACTAGGGCCCGAGTGCCATGATTTCAGGTCTGAACTTATTATTGATTCATTATGATAGTATTGTTCTTGGTCTTATCTGCAAGTTGTATACACACGTCGTTGTCCGAAACCTATGGCCCCGAAGTGATAGAAATTGGGATAACCGGAAGGGAAAGGCTTTGATGTGAGGATCACATGTGTTCACAGAGTGTTAATGCTTTGCTCCGGTGCTCTATTAAAAGTAGCACCTTAATTGCCAGTAGTTCCCTAGAGGCCCCGCTGCAAACGGGCTGGCAGGACAAAAGATGTTGTGCAAGTTCTCATTGCGAGCACGTATGACTATATATGGAACACATGCCTAGGATTGTCTAGTACTTGGGTGCTTTATCTTATTTATCTGCAATTGCCCTATGTTTTGATTGCTATGTGAATTGTCTTGTCCATGCAATGCCCGTCCATCCATCCCTATGCCTACCGCACTCGAATCCCATTGTTTACTGCTTTTGTTACTACTGTCCTTGCTTTACTACTGCTGCTACTTTACTATTCCTACTACAAAATTGTTGCTACTGATAAACTGCTATGAGCAAGATTGTTTCCAGGTGCAACTGAATTGAAAACTCAGTTGTTAAGGCTTATAAATATTCTTTGGCCCCCCTTGTGTCGAATCAATAAATTGGGTTTCACTTCCCTCGAAAATACTGCGATACACCCCCTATACTTGTGGGTCATCAGCTTGCAGCGATTTCTTCAACACCAGGAGCAGGCTGTTCGTTAGGATAGGGTTGGCCGGATAATCCGGTGCCCACCAGATAATCCGGCTTGGAGCTTTCTGGAACAACAAGACCTTCAGCAAATGATGGAGATGGTGTAGAAGTTACTCCTGTGGTTGGAACATGTTGAGTATGTGTAGATGATGGCTCTTCATGAGTAGAGCATTGTCCTTCCCGATCCGCCACAAGGGGTTTCTCAATGGGGCGGAAAAATCCCATGCCCATTCTTCTTATGGCATCTTGGGGTATTTCAACATCTTCATCACAAACATCAACTTGCCCCGCACGGGAGCCGTCATTTTCTTCGAACACCACACCACAAGATTCTACAACCGTTCCGGAGAGCTTATTGTAGACTCTATAAGTGTGGGATTCGGCACCATAACCAACAAAAATACCTTCTAGAGCCTTAGATTCAAATTTAGATAAGCAAACTCCCTTGATGAGAAAGAAACACTTACACCCGAATACCTGAAAGTATGAGATGTTTGGCTTGTTACCGGTAAGTATTTCATATGGAGTCTTGTCCAAGATTTTACGGAGGTATAATTGTGAAGGGTTCCGTAGCAGAAAACAAAAAAATTCTATCTACTCGAACACTAATACCAGGATCTATACTATGTAGACATAAGTAACGGAGAAGGAATACAGTATTCATACCTTTGCAGAGAGAGGCACGCCTTACGCAGGAAGGCGTATATTGATGAAGACGAGCAACACCCCAAGTGTGGTGCCTCCGAAGTTCGTCACACGTCTGGTGTAGTGGACGTCAACCGGGCTCCGATCCAACCGAGCAGTGGAAGAAGTAGATGCCGGATCACCGATCACACGACGGTAGTGTGAAGGTGGAGAACTCAACCACGAGGTCCTCCCCAATATTACGGGGAAGTCCTCAGTAGAAGAGAGAGAGAATGAGAGGAATGGGTGTGTCTCCAAGGGGAAGGGGGACCCCTATATATAGTAGGAGGGGGCGCACCACCCAGGGGCCAGACGGTGTGGGACTAATGCCCACACCCACTGGCCACCTTGGGGCAGCTGCCGGCCCTAGGTGGGCCCCACTCGGGTGGCCCATCAGCCCTAGGCCGGCTGGCCCCCACCCCTTAGGCGCCTTGCCTACTTGGGCATCCCCTTGGGTGAGGCCCATTAGCAATATAGTGCCTTTTAAAATAAAATAAAATATATATTTAATATTAATTCTCATTCAAATACACATATTATATTATTCCTTCACTACGGAACATCTTCCGGACCCCTTCCGATCTCCATCGGATGTTACCGAAACTATTCCGGTTTCTCTCTCTCTCTATTTCTCATATGATACCTCATCTACCCTAAGCGTCCCCACCCTTAAGCGTGACATCCTTCGGTTCGGAAACACTCTGGACATGATAGAGACCACTCTCATATCAATGATCAACAGAGGGACCTGGATGTCCATGTGACCCCCGTGTGTTTCACGAATACAATCGCTCGAACCGTGAGATAGTCGTTCCCCATTCCCTTTGTCATACGATACCTAATTCATCCGAGACTTGATCTCCAGTATCTCTATACCTTAGTTCGATCTCATTACCGATGAACTTGTTTTCTCATTCTAATGTCATTGCATTCCGTGAACTAGTCACATGCTTGCAAGCTTCATTAATGCAACGTCACCGAGATGGCCACATGTATCTGTCCGTTACATGGACTAGACAAATCCTGGTCTTGATATGTACTCCTCTACGCATTCCTTCGAAAAACCTGAGTGGCACCTTTTTGATCACCCTGTTACGAGATGATTCTTGATAACCATCTAAGCTTCTTCCAGAATGGTGATTTGCATTACCTCGCAGTCAAAGGATCAGGTTGCGAGGTTCTCTGTGTTTTATCATCAATGATGAACTTTGTAACTAGATCTCATTATGATATAACGGTCGGATGTTTGTCTATCATGTTATTCAACTAATAACATGACCTCATTGTCAGTTGGCATAAATGCCCATGATCTTGAAACACAGACCATCCTCATGACCAATGAACTAGTTCACTAGAGGTAACTAGAGACATGGTTTGTTTACATACCACATGTGTATTAACGTTTTGTATTAACACAGTTATAGCACAGTATGAAACGTATTATGAACATACAAGAGATATATCAAATAATATACTTTATTATTGCCTCTAGGGCATAACTCCTTCAGTCTCCCACTTGCACTAGAGTATATAAAACTAGTTTACAATAGGTAGGAACCTAACACCAATGGAATCTTGGTGTTGTTCGTGCTTGTCATGTTGGAGAGCTTTAGTCAAAGGATCTGCCACATTCAGTTCCGTATCTACTTTGCAAATCTTGACTTCACCTTCGTCAACAATCTTCCGGATGACATGAAATCTAAGCTTTATGTGTTTGGTTGTGGAATGAGTTCTTGGTTTCCTTGCATTTGCAATAGCTCCCGTGTTATCACAATAGATTGTCACGGGGTCTTGTGCATTGGGAAAAACTCCTAGTTCGATGACAAAATTCCTTAGCCAAACAGCTTCATTTGCTGCATCTGCTGCAGCAATGTATTCAGACTCCATTGAAGATTGTGCCACCACCGGTTGCTTCTTGCTTTTCCAGCTTACCGCCCCACCATTCACCAAGAAAACAAATCCTGTTTGAGACTTAGAGTCATCATGATCTGAATTCCAGCTCGCATCTACGTAACCTGTTACGTTCAGAGCTTCATCATTTCCTCCATAGATTAGGAACATATCCCTTGTTCTTCTCAGATACTTTAGGATATTTTTCACAGCTGTCCAGTGATCCGGTCCTGGATTACTCTAATATCGGCTCGTCAAACTAAGAGCCAATGCCACATCAGGTCGGGTACTAAGCATTGCATACATGATAGATCCTATTGCAGAAGCATAGGGGACGTCAGACATCTTCTCTCTATCATTGTCCATTACAGGACATTGAGTCACACTGAAGTTGCAATTCTTCATCATAGGTGTAAAACCCCTCTTTGTGTTTTCCATTTTGAACCTCTTCAAAATCTTATCTATGTAAGTACTCTGACTTAATGCTATTAGGTGCCTTGATCTATCACTATATATCTTGATTCCTAATATGTATGCAGCTTCACCTAGATCCTTCATGGAAAATTGGTTGCTCAAATACGCTTTCACGCTATTCATAAGATCCACATCGTTTCCCATGAGTAATATGTCATCCACATATACTACTAAGAAAACTACCGAGCTCCCACTCGCTTTATTGTAAACACATAACTCTTGTTGGTTTTGGACAAATCCAAAACTCTTGATCACTTGATCAAAACGTTGGTTCCAGCTCCGAGATGCTTGCTTCAACCCATAAATGGACCGTTGGAGCTTGCATACCTTTCCAGCATCCTTAGGATTAACAAAACCTTCTGGTTGCATCATATACAACTCTTCATCAATGTGACCATTGAGGAATGCGGTCTTGACATCCATCTGCCAAATTTCATAGTCGAAATGTGCAGCAATTGCTATTAAAGTCCTAACAGCCTTAAGCATTACTACGGGAGAATAAGTCTCATCGTAATCAACTCCTTGAATTTGTCGAAAACCCTTTGCGACAAGTCGAGCTTTGTGAATGGTCACATTACCATTCGCATCTGTCTTTTTCTTAAAGATCCATTTATTTTCCACGGCCTTGCGGCCTTTTGGAAGATCCACCAAGGTCCAAACTTGGTTTTCATGCATGGATCCTATTTCGGATTTCATGGCTTCTAGCCATTTCTCGGAGTCAGCACTATCCATAGCTTCTTTGTAGTTTGCAGGTTCTTCCTGATCATCTAAGATGACAGACATTACAAGACTACTGTACCAATCTGGAGTGGCACAAACCCTTGTAGACCTGCAAACTTCAGGAGTCTCAATGTCGTTGTTTTGATCAACATCAATAGACTCTTCCTCCATGTTAGAGAACGGTTTCGGAACAGCTTCCGTTGCGCTACTCGGAATACGGAGAGAAGGGTCAACAATTTCATCTAACTCTATTTTCCTTCCACTCACCCCTTTTGCAAGAAGTCCTTTTCGAGAAAGGTGCCAGTTTTTGCGACAAACGTTTTGCCTTCGGCTTGGTTGTAGAAGGTATACCCAACGGTTTCCCTTGGGTATCCTACAAAGATACATTTTTCCGATTTGGGTTCGAGTTTGTCAGGCTGCAGTTTCTTAACGTAAGCCTCACAATCCCAAACTTTTAGAAATGACAACAATGGCTTCTTGCCATGCCATATCTCATATGGGGTTGTCTCCACGGATTTGGATGTTGCTCGGTTTAAAATAAAAGCTGCAGTTTCTAATGCATATCCCCAAAAAGACACAGACAAATCAATTAAAGGCATCATGGACCGTACGCTATCCAATAGGGTTCGGTTACGACGTTCCGACACACCATTACGCTGTGGTGTTCTGGCTGGCGTAAGCTGTGGTACAATCCCACAGTCCTTCAAGTGCATGTTAAACACATAACTCAAATACTCGCCTCCTCGATCCGATCGAATGTGCTTGATTTGCTTGTTAAGTTGATTCTCTACCTCTTTCTGAAATTCCTTGAACTTTTCAAAGGTTTCAGACTTATGCTTCATTAAGTAGATATATCCATATCTACTCAAGTCGTCAGTAAAGGTAACAAAGTAACGATAACCATTGCGGGTTGAGACACTCATTGGTCCACATACATCCGTATGTATGATCCCAAGTAGGTCTACGTCTCTCTCCATTATACCGGAGAATGGTGTCCTGGTCATCTTGCCCATGAGACATGGCTCACATGTACGAAGGGATTCAAAATCCAATGATCCAAGAAGCCCTTCTGAATGAAGCTTCTTCATGCGTTTTACGCCAATATGACCAAGACGGCAATGCCATATGTACATGGAATTATCGTCACTGTGCTTACAACGTTTAGCATCAACACTATGGATGTGTGTATCACAATCAAGATCAAGTAAGAATAAGCCATCACGTACAGGTGCATGAACATAGAAAATAGCATTCATATAAATTGAACAACCATTTGTTCCTGATTTAAACGAATAATGGTCATGCAACAAGCAAGACCCACTCACAATATTCATACTCAGTGCGGGTACATAATAGCATTTATTCAAAACCAAAAATAATCCTAACGGTAGACGGAGATGTAGGGTGCCGAAGGCCATCACTTCGACTCTCGAACCATTGCCGACGCGCATCGTCACCTCGTCCTTCCTCAGGCGCCTCCTACTCTGTAGATCCTGTTGAGAGTTACAAATGTGAGCAACAGATCCGGTATCAAATACCCAGGCGTTACTCTTGGCGCTTGTAAGGAATACATAAATAACATGTATATCATATATACCTTTGTCTGGGATGGCTATCTTGCCAGCTCGCTTGTCTTCAAGGTACTTGGGGCAGTTGCGTTTCAAGTGCCCATCCCCTTTGCAGTAGAAGCACGAAGTGCCGGGCTTAGGGCCGGGTTTGGCAGCCTTTGAGGTGGTGGGAATAAACTTGCCATCCCTTTTAGGCTTCTTGCTCTTGCCTTTTCCCTTTTGCCCCGGTTTCTTAAAGTTGGTGGTCTTGTTGACCATCAGCATCGTGTGCTCCTTCTTGATTTCAACCTCAGCAGTTTTGAGCATGGTGAACACCTCAGCAAGGGTCTTGGTCATCCCTTGCATGTTGTAGTTCATCACAAAACCCTTATAGCTAGGGGCAGCGAATGCAGCACCCTATCTATAGCGAGTTCCTCCGGGATTTTGCAATCCAGGGTGTTTAAGCGTTTAACGTAGCCAGACATTTTGACCACGTGCTCACTAATATTGCTGTGCTCTTCCATTTTAGCAGAGAAGAAGAGCTCGGAAGCATCATACCTCTCTGCATGAGCCTGTGGAGCAAAGACGGCTTTGAGATCCTCAATGATCTCAAAAGCATTCATCTTCTCAAAACGCTTTTGAAGCTTCGGCTCCATGGCATAGAGCATTCCACTCCGGATGAGGGAGAAATCGTCCACCTTGGACTGCCAGACATTCTTTTCGTCTCGAGAGGCGGAATCTACATGTTGGAGATATGCCCAAGAGGCAATAATAAAAGTGATTATTATTATATCTTTGTGTTTATGATGAATGTTTACATCACATGCTATAATTGTATTATTAGGAAACACTAATACATGTGTGTTTTGTAAACATAAGAGAGTCCCTAGTAAGCCTCTTGTTAAACTAGCTTGTTGATTAATTGATGATCATGGTTTCCTGATCATGGACATTAGGATTTGATTAATAACAAGGTTATATCATTAGGAGAATGATGTGATGGACACACACCCATAGTAAGCGTAGCATAAGATCAAGTCATTAAGTTCATATTGCTGTAAGCTTTCAAATACATAGTAACCTATTCCTTCGACCATGAGGTTATGTTAATCACCATCACCGGATGGATACTTTGATGACATCAAACGCCGCTTCGTAACTGGGTGGTTATAAAAGTGTCATTGGGTATTCTGAAAGTATGTGTTGAAGCGCATGAACCAAGATTGGGATTTGTCCATCCATATGATGGATAGATATGCTATGGGCCCTCTCGGTGGAATGTCATCTAGTTAGCTTGCAAGCATGTGACTGGGTCACAAGGGATGACATATCACAGAACGAGTAAAGAGTACTTATCAGTAATGAGGTAGAACTAGGTATGGAGATACCGACGATCAAACCGCGGATAAGTATAGTGTCGCGAGACAAAGGGAATTAGTTTCGTATGTAAGTGGTTCAATCGATCGCGAAGTCATCGTTGAGTATGTGGGAGCCATTATGGATCTCCAGGTCCCGCTGATGGTTATTGATAGGAGATGTGTCTCTATCATGTCTACATATTCACGAACCGTAGGGTGACACACTTAAGGTTCAAAGTTGTTTTAAGTAGATATGGAATGTGTGTTGGAGACCGAATGTTGTTCGGAGTCTCGGATTGGATTCGGGACATCACGAGGAGATCCGGAATGGTCTAGAGAATAAGATTCATATATAGGGGATCATTTTCTAAGTTAGGAAATGTTCTGGAGTGTTTGTATGAGGATTCTAGAAGGTTTTAGAATGTTCCGGAAGGTTCTAGAAGATACCTTGGAGTTTGCTTGAAAATCAAGATAGGGATCAAGGAGTCCTGGTGGGTCAAGATACGGAGTCGTGGGGGAGGAGGACTCCTCCCCCCCACCTCCAATCCGCCGGCCTACAAGGGAGGAGAGTCCTACAAGCACTCCCCCTCCCTAGGCGCCTCCCTAGAGGGGCAGGGGCGCCCCCTCCTCCCTGCTCCCATAACACCCAATCTCTGCCGCCTCTCTCCTCCACCATCTTCTGCACAGGAATAGGCGAAGCCCTGCAGAATTCTCTACTCCACCACCACCACCACCACGCCGTCATGCTGCTGGGATTCCGTGGAGAAGATCTACTACCTCCACTGCTCGCTGGAACGGGGAGAGGAAGGTCTGCTTCGACTCCGCACGTGTGACCGACTGCGGAAGCGCTGCCGAAACGCGGCGCCGAAAGGATCGTCAACTTGACCGACGGCGGAAGCGCTGCCGGAACGCGACGCCGGAAGGATCGTCCACACGATCTTGAGATCGGCAAGTGATCGACTACATCAACCACGAGATCTAATCTCGTTAACGCTTTCGGATCTACGAGGGTTAGTTCCTATCTATCTCGTTGCTCATGTCTAATAGATTAGATCTTGGCTTTTATCTGGATTAGATCTAGGTTTTGTTCATTCTTGCGGTAGAAATTTTTTGTTTTCCATGCTATGAACCCATCAGTGGTATCAGAGCGTATCTATGCGTAGATTTGTTGCACGAGTAGAACACAATGTTTTTGTGGGCGTTGATGCTTTTGTTGTCGGTGACTTAGCGTGTACTTTGCATCTTGCGGCATGGTGGGATGAAGCGGCTCGGGCTAACATTACATGTCATCGCACATGAGACTTGCTCCACGCTTGACGTGCAACTTGCTTTGCACAAGTGGCTTTGCGGGTGTCTGTCTCTCCTACCATAGTTAAGATTCAATTTACAATGAGCATCTTGACAACACTTGTATCAACGTTGTGGTTCTTGTTCGTAGGTAAGATCGGTCTTATGCGAAAGCCCCAAACCACGTAAAACTTGCAAAGAAAATTAGAGGCGTCTAACTTGTTTTTGCAGGGGTTTTGTGATGTGATATGGCCATCATGTGATTGTGATTGTATATGATGTATGCAATGATCCTTGTTGTAATATGGCAACTGGTAGGAGCCTAATGGTTGTCTTTAATTCTGTTAAGACCTGCGTGTCTATTCATCTTGTAATAGCTTTATTCCAAGTAGTTGTAATAGTTGCTAGCGATGATGGACAACCATGAAGCGGCGCCACTGACCTTGACGCAATGCTGGTGATGATGGAGATCATGTTCGTGCTTTGGAGATGGAGATCAAAGGCGCAAGAAGAAAGGGCCATATCATATCACACTAATTATGAATTGCCTATGATGTTAATCCTTTATGCATCTTGTATTGCTTAGATCGTGACGGTAGCATTATAAGATGATCCCTCTCACTAAATATCAAGTAATAAAGTGTTCACCCTTAGTTGGCACCGTTGCTAAGACTCGTCGTTTCGAAGCATCTCGTGATGATCGGATGTGATAGATTCTACGTGTGCATACAACGGGTGCAAGCCAGATTTGCATATGTGGAAACTAAGGTTGTCTTGACGAGCCTAGCATGTACAGACATGGTCTCGGAACACGGAATACCGAAAGGTAGAGCATGAGTCATATAATTGATATGATGAACATGGAGATTGTTCGCCGATGAAACTACATCTTCTCTCGTGAAGATCGGACTTGGTGTAGTGGACTTGGTTCATGTAATCACTAAGACAATGTGAGGGATGTTGTTTTGAGTGGGAGTTCACCTAGTTAGTTTTAATAATTAAATTTGAACTCAATTTGTCATAAACTTAGTCTAAACTACTTGCAAATTGTTGTAGATTATGACGAACCCCTCCATCAATTTCAATGCGTTCCTAGAGAAAGAAAAGCTTAAGAACAATGGAAGCAATTTCACGGACTGGTTCCGTGGACTGAAGATCGTCCTCAGGGCTGGTCAGTTGACCTATGTGCTCGATGCACCGCTAGGTGACCCACCTGCAGATAATGCCACCGATGACGAAAAGAATGTTTTCGCCACTCGGAAAAATCATTACTCCACAGTTCAGTGTGTCATCCTGTACGGTTTAAAAGCGGAGCTCCAACAGTGTTTTGAGCACCACGACCCGTTCGAGATCATTAAGGAGCTCAGGCTAATTTTTGAGACTCGCGCGGCCATGGAGAGCTATGAGGCCTCCGAAAAGTTCTTTAACTGTAAGATGGAAGAGGGAAGCTCCGTTAGCGAGCACGTGCTCACCATGTCTAGGTACGCTAAGAAGCTCCAAGAGTTGGGAATATCGATTCCTAATGAATTGGGGATTCACCGTCTCCTTCAATCACTACCACCAAGTTACAAGAACTTTGTGATGAACTACAACATGCACTGCATGAACAAGACGTTGCCTGAACTGTCGTCCATGCTGAAAACTGCTAAAGTGGAGATCAAGAAGGAGCAACAAGTGTTGATGGTCAATAAGACCACCAATTTCAAGAAACGGGGCAAGCCTAAGAACAAGGGAAACTTTAAGAAGGACGGCAAGAAAGCTGCCGCACCTGCTAAGAAGCCCAAGGCTGGTCCTAAGCCTGAAACTGAGTGCTTCTACTGCAAGGGTGCTGGTCACTGGAAGCGTAACTGCCCCAAGTACCTGGCGGATCTGAAGAACGGCAACATCAAGAAGAAAGGTATATTTGATATATGTGTTATAGATGTGTATCTTACTAATAATCGTAGTAGTGCCTGGGTATTTGATACTGGTTCGGTTGCTCATATTTGTAACTCGAAACAGGAGCTACGGAATAAACGAAGACTGGCAAGAGACGAGGTGACGATGCGCGTTGGAAATGGCTCCAAGGTTGATGTGATCGCCGTCGACACGCTCCCTCTACATCTACCTTCGGGATTAGTTTTAAATTTCAATAATTGTTATTTGGTGCCTACGTTAAGCATGAACATTATATCTGGATCCTGTTTATTGCGAGACGGTTACTCTTTTAAGTCCGAGAATAAAGGTTGTTCGATTTATATGAGTAATATCTTTTATGGTAATGCACCTGAGATGAATGGTTTATTCTTACTGAATCTCGATAGTAGTGATACACATGTTCACAACATAGATGCTAAACGAATTAAATTGAATGATAATTCTACATACATGTGGCACTGTCGTCTTGGTCACATTGGAGTGAAGCGTATGAAGAAACTCCATTCTGATGGACTTCTTGAATCACTTGATTTTGAATCACTTGAAAGATGCGAAGCATGTCTAATGGGAAAAATGACTAAGACTCCATTCTCTGGAATAATGGAGCGAGCTACAGACTTATTGAAAATAATACATACCGATGTGTGCAGTCCAATGAGTGTAGCATCGCGTGGTGGATATCGTTATGTTCTCACTTTCACGGATGACTTAAGTAGATATGGGTATGTCTACTTTATGAAACATAAAGTCCGAAACTTTCGAGAAGTTTAAGGAATTTCAAAGTGAAGTGGAAAATCATCGTAACAAGAAGATTAAATTTCTGCGTTCTGATCGTGGAGGTGAATATCTGAGTTATGAGTTTGGCATGCATTTAAAGAAATGTGGAATACTTTCACAGTTGACACCGCCGGGAACACCACAGCGTAATGGTGTGTCCGAACGTCATAATCGAACTCTCTTAGATATGGTTCGGTCTATGATGTCTCTTACAGATTTACTGTTATCATTTTGGGGCTATGCATTAGAGACAGCCGCATTCACTTTAAATAGGGCACAATCTAAATCCGTTGAAACGACACCGTACGAATTATGGTTTGGTAAGAAACCTAAGTTGTCGTTCCTTAAAGTTTGGGGTTGCGAGGCATATGTAAAGAAGTTACAACCTGATAAGCTAGAACCCAAAGCAGAGAAATGCGTCTTCATAGGATACCCTAAAGAAAAAATTGGGTATACCTTCTATCATAGATCTGAAGGCAAAGTTTGCGTTGCCAAGAATGGATCCTTTCTTGAGAAGGAGTTTCTCTCGAAGGAGGTGACTGGAAGAAAGTAGAACTCGATGAGGTTATTGAACCTTCTCTCGGATTTGAGAGTAGCGCAGCACCAGAAGATGTTTTTGTGCCGCCTGCACCAATTGGAGAGGAAGCTAATGATAATGATCATGAAACTTCAAATGAAGTTACTACTGAACCTCGCAGGTCAACGAGGGTTCACACCACTCCTGATTGGTATGACTCTGCCTTGAACGTCATGTTAGTGGACAACGCTGATGACCCTGTGACGTATGAAGAAGCTATGGTGAGCCCACATTCCGACAAATGGCTAGAAGCCATGAAATCCGAAATGGGATCCAGGTACGAAAACCAAGTGTGGACTTTGGTGGACTTACCGGATGGCCGTAAGGCTGTCGAGAACAAATGGATTTTCCAGAGAAAAACAGATGCTGATGGTAATGTTACCGTCTATAAAGCTCGACTTGTCGCGAAAGGGTTCCGACAAATTCAAGGAGTTGACTATGATGAGACATTCTCACCAGTAGCGAAGCTAAAGTCTGTGAGGATTTTGTTAGCAATTGCTGCACATTTCGATTATGAGATTTGGCAGATGGATGTCAAAACGGCGCTCCTTAATGGTGACATTGAGAAAGAGTTGTATATGGTACAACCCAAGGGTTTTGTCGATCCTAAAGATGCTGACAAGGTATGCAAGCTTCAACGCTCCATTTATGGGCTAAAGCAAGCATCCCGGAGTTGGAATCAACGTTTTGATAAAGTAATCAAAAACTTTGGATTTATACAAACTTATGGAGAAGCTTGTATTTAAAAGAAAGTGAGTGGGAGCTCTGTAGCATTCCTAGTACTATATGTAGATGACATATTGTTGATTGGGAATGATATAGAACTTCTTAATAGCGTCAAAACCTATTTGAATAATAGTTTTTCAATGAAGGATCTTGGCGAAGCGGCATACATTCTAGGCATCAAGATTTATAGAGATAGATCAAGACGCCTAATAGCGCTTTCACAAAGTACATACTTGGACAAAGTTCTAAAGAAGTTTAGAATGGAAGATAGCAAGAAAGGGTTCGTGCCCATGTTGTCAGGTAAGACCTTGAGTAAGACTCAAAGTCCAGCTACGGCAGAAGATAGAGAGAAAATGAGTAATATTCCCTATGCCTCAGCCATAGGTTCTATCATGTATGCCATGCTGTGTACAAGACCGGATATAGCACATGCTGTTAGTTTGACTAGCAGATATCAAAGTGATCCTGGAATGGAGCACTGGACAGCGGTCAAGAATATCCAAAAGTACCTAAATAGGACTAAGGATATGGTTCTTTCTTATGGAGGTGATGAACAGCTTGTTGTAAACGGTGACACCGATGCTAGTTGGAACACCGATCCGGATGACTCAAAGTCACAGTCGGGATACGTATTTATTTTGAATGGTGCTGCAGTGAGCTGGAGGAGTGCGAAGCAAAGCGTTGTGGTGAAATCTTCAACTGAATCGGAATACATAGCTGCTTCGGAGGCTGCACAAGAAGCCGTTTGGATGAAGGAATTCATTACTGAACTCGGCGTGGTTCCCAGTGCGTTGGACCCGATGGCCATCTACTGTGACAACACAGGTGCCATAACTAATGCGCAGGAGCCAAGGTCACATAGCAAGCTGAAGCACATCAAACTACGTTTCCACGCTATTTTGCGAGTATGTCCGAGATGGTGACATAAAGATTTGCAAAGTACACACTGATCTGAATGTGGCAGATCCGTTGACTAAACCTCTCCCTAGGGCAAAGCATGACCAACACCAAAACGCCATGGGTGTTCGGTATATTACCATGTAATCTAGATTATTGACTCTAGTGCAAGTGGGAGACTGTTGGAGATATGCCCAAGAGGCAATAATAAAAGTGATTATTATTATATCTTTGTGTTTATGATGAATGTTTACATCACATGCTATAATTGTATTATTAGGAAACACTAATACATGTGTGTTTTGTAAACATAAGAGAGTCCCTAGTAAGCCTCTTGTTAAACTAGCTTGTTGATTAATTGATGATCATGGTTTCCTGATCATGGACATTAGGATTTGATTAATAACAAGGTTATATCATTAGGAGAATGATGTGATGGACACACACCCATAGTAATCGTAGCATAAGATCAAGTCATTAAGTTCGTATTGCTGTAAGCTTTCAAATACATAGTAACCTATTCCTTCGACCATGAGGTTATGTTAATCACCATCAGCGGATGGGTACTTTGATGACATCAAACACCGCTTCGTAACTGGGTGGTTATAAAAGTGTCATTGGGTATTCTGAAAGTATGTGTTGAAGCGCATGAACCAAGATTGGGATTTGTCCATCCATATGACGGATAGATATGCTCTGGGCCCTCTCGGTGGAATGTCATCTAGTTAGCTTGCAAGCATGTGACTGGGTCACAAGGGATGACATATCACGGAACGAGTAAAGAGTACTTATCAGTAACGAGGTAGAACTAGGTATGGAGATACCGACGATCAAACCTCGGATAAGTATAGTGTCGCGAGACAAAGGGAATTAGTTTCGTATGTAAGTGGTTCAATCGATCGCGAAGTCATCGTTGAGTATGTGGGAGCCATTATGGATCTCCAGGTCCCATTGGTGGTTATTGATAGGAGATGTGTCTCTATCATGTCTACATATTCACGAACCGTAGGGTGACACACTTAAGGTTCGAAGTTGTTTTAAGTAGATATGGAATGTGCGTTGGAGACCGAATGTTGTTCGGAGTCTCGGATTGGATTCGGGACATCACGAGGAGATCCGGAATGGTCCAGAGAATAAGATTCATATATAGGGGATCATTTTCTAAGTTAGGAAATGTTCTAGAGTGTTTGTATGAGGATTCTAGAAGGTTTCGAAATGTTCCGGAAGGTTCTAGAAGATATCTTGGAGTTTGCTTGAAAATCAAGATAGGGATCAAGGAGTCCTGGTGGGTCAAGATACGGAGTCGTGGGGGAGTAGGACTCCTCCCCCCCCCCACCTCCAATCCGCCAGCCTACAAGGGAGGGGAGTCCTACAAGGACTCCCCCTCCCTAGGCGCCTCCCTTCTTTAAATAGAGGGGCAGGGGCGCCCCCTCCTCCCTGCTCCCATAGCACCCAATCTCTGCCGCCTCTCTCCTCCACCATCTTCTGCACAGGCATAGGCGAAGCCCTGCAGAATTCTCCACCACCACGCCGTCGTGCTGCTGGGATTCCGTGGAGAAGATCTACTACCTCCGCTGCTCGCTGGAATGGGGAGAGGAAGGTCTGCTTCGACTCCGCACGTGTGACCGACTGCGGAAGCGCTGCCGAAACGCGGCGCCGGAAGGATCGTCAACTTGACCGACGGCGGAAGCGCTGCCGGAACGCGACGCCGGAAGGATCGTCCACACGATCTTGAGATCGGCAAGTTATCGACTACATCAACCACGAGATCTAATCTCGTTAACGCTTTCAGATCTACGAGGGTTAGTTCCTATCTATCTCGTTGCTCATGTCTAATAGATTAGATCTTGGCTTTTATCTGGATTAGATCTAGGTTTTGTTCGTTCTTGCGGTAGAATTTTTTTGTTTTCCATGCTACGAACCCATCACTACAGGCTTAGCCGGAAGCTCAGCCTCGATGATATAAGTCAACTTGTAGGGGACTAGGGGGATCCTAAGATTGCGGAACCATGCGGTGAAGTTGGTTCCATCAGTTTTCAGCTTGTCCTTCTCGAGGAAAGTGCTTAGGTTGAAGGTGGGTGGGCGAAAAAATGTACAAAGGATTTGCAAAGTGTTTAGACTATGTTCATAATAATGAGTTCAAATTTTAATAAAGGAACTCCCACTTAAACGAACATCCCTCTACTCGTTTAGTGATCACATGATCCCTATCCCCTGCACCTCCCCCGATCATCACGGCCATCAGTGCAGCATCAAAGGTGGACATTCCCTAATGTCGATCACATCAACCATGTGATTCATGCTCGACCTTTCGGTCTCATGTATTCCGAGGCCACACTTCTCTAGCGTGCTAGGCTCGCTAGTCCTAACTCGTGTGTATTCGTAGTGCAACATGGCTTGCACCCACTGTATGCGAACGTAGATATGTTTGACACCCAGGCCTGTAACCCTGGATCGCCTCATACCGAAGAACTTTCTTGGTGGTGCACACACAAGGGGAACACGATAACTAGAATACTATGAGGGATTATCTTATTATGCTACCGTCTAGTAAGTATACTAGCACAATAAGTAATACTTCAAAAGTAAAGTGTTATGACATGGTTATAGCTTTATGATCATCATTAATAGCTTCAATGAGAGTTTCACAAACTTATCATTGCCATGTTATAATACTTGCCCCTATGCAATAACGAAGATAGCCGCTTCTATATTGACTACTGCATGTTTTATGCGGCTTTAGGGCTTTCGCAGTAGAACCCCTTCCCACCTACGAACGTCAAGCCACAACATGGATTCAATGATTGCCGTTCTTCTTCCCTTTTCAGGGCCCTCCAGTGTCAATGCCATATCAACTACTGAAGAGAGACAGACACCCCCCTAAGACACTTTGATTTGTGGACCAGTCTCATGAATCACCACGTGAGGTCGGTTGGGGGCCGCTTCATCAAACAGTGCCGCGATATGAACAATAACACTAAAGAGGGTAGCAACTAGAGAATCAATGCCCACATATTGCTATGTGTTCTATCCGTACGACATGTCTACCCATAGACCCGCTCTGATACCACTGAAGGGTTCCGTAGCAGAAAACAAAAAAAATCTATCTACTCGAACACTAATACCAGGATCTATACTATGTAGACATAAGTAATGGAGAAGGAATACAGTATTCATACCTTTGCAGAGAGAGGCACGCCTTACGCAGGAAGGCGTATATTGATGAAGACGAGCAGCACCCCAAGTGTGGTGCCTCCGAAGTTCGTCACACGTCCGGTGTAGTGGACGTCAACCGGGCTCCGATCCAGCCGAGCAGCGGAAGAAGTAGATGTCGGATCGCCGATCACATGACGGTAGTGTGAAGGTGGAGAACTCAACCACGAAGTCCTCCCCAATATTACGGGGAAGTCCTCAGTAGAAGAGAGAGAGAGAATGAGAGGAATGGGTGTGTCTCCAAGGGGAAGGGGGACCCCTATATATAGTAGGAGGGGGGCGCACCACCCAGGGGCCAAGCGGTGTGGGACTAATGCCCACACCCGCCGGCCACCTTGGGACAGCCACTGGCCCCAGGTGGGCCCCACTCGGGTGGCCCATCAGCCCTAGGCCAGCTGGCCCCCACCCCTTAGGCGCCTTGCCTACTTGGGCCTCCCCTTGGGTGAGGCCCATTAGCAATATAGTACCTTTATATATATATATATTTAATATTAATTCTCCAATTAACATTCAAATACACATATTATATTATTCCTTCACTCCGGAACATCTTCCGGACCCCTTCCGATCTCCATCGGATGTTACCGAAACTATTCCGGTTTCTCTCTCTCTCTCTATTTCTCATACGATACCTCATCTACCCTAAGCGTCCCCACCCTTAAGCGTGACATCCTTCGGTTCGGAAACACTCCGGACATGATAGAGACCACTCTCATATCAATGATCAACAGAGGGACCTGGATGTCCATGTGACCCCCGTGTGTTTCACGAATATAATCGCTCGAACCGTGAGATAGTCGTTCCCCATTCCCTTTGTCATACGATACATCCGAGACTTGATCTTCGGTATCTCTATACCTTAGTTCGATCTCGTTACCGATGAACTTGTTTTCTCGTTCTCATGTCATTGCATTCCGTGACCTAGTCACATGCTTGCAAGCTTCATTAATGCAACGTCACCGAGATGGCCACATGTATCTGTCCGTTACATGGACTAGACAAATCCTGGTCTTGATATGTACTCCTCTACGCATCCCTTCAGAAAACCTGAGTGGCACCTTTTTGATCACCCTGTTACGAGATGATTCTTGATAACCATCTAAGCTTCTTCCAGAAAGGTGATTTGCATTACCTCACAGTCAAAGGATCAGGTTGCGGGGTTCTCTGTGTTTTATCATCAATGATGAACTTTGTAACTAGATCTCATTACGATATAACGGTCGGATTTTTATCTATCATGTTATTCAACTAATAACATGACCTCATTGTCAGTTGGCATAAATGCCCATGATCTTGAAACATAGACCATCCTCATGACCAATGAACTAGTTCACTAGAGGTAACTAGAGACACGGTTTGTTTACATACCACACGTGTATTAACGTTTCGTATTAACACAGTTATAGCACAGTATGAAACGTATTATGAACATACAGGAGATATATCAAATAATATACTTTATTATTTGCCTCTAGGGCATAACTCCTTCAAATCGGTTGGATGAATGACAAGCGGTAGAGATTGCTTCTGCCTAGAAGTTATAAGGAGACTTGAATTCGTCTAGCATTGACCTTGCCATATCCATTAGAGTCTGATTCTTCCTCTCAGCTACACCATTTTGTTGAGGGGTGTACGCAACGGAATATTGATGTCTAATACCCTCTTCACTTAGGAACTCATTTAAGGTGTAGTTCTTGAACTCAGAGCCGTTATCACTTCTTATAGCCAGAATAGGGACGTTGTGTTGATGTTGAACCTCGTTGTCGAAGTCGATGACCGTTTGTTGAGTTTCACTCTTCAACTTGAAGAAATAAACCCAAGTGTATCTTGAGTAATCATCAACGATCACAAGAAAGTACTTCATCCCACCGAGGCTTGCATGAGATGGAGGTCTGAAGAGGTCCACATGAAGGAGCTCTAAGATCCTTTTTGACGAGATAATAGTCTTCCTACGATGAAGAGAGTCATGCATTTTCCCTTCAACACAAGCCCTGCAAACACGATCTTTGGCAAAGGAGACATTTTCTTTTATTCCAAGGATGTGGCCACCCTTGTGGAGACTTTGCAAAGTTCTCATATTGACTTGGGCTAGTCGGCGATGCCATAACCAACCCACGTCAGCCTTTTCGAAAAGACACATCGGGCCTGTAGTGGTTTTCCCCGAAAAGTCCACCACGTACAGGTCATTTTCGACATATCCCACGAAAGCGACTTTTAGAGACTTGCTCCACAAGAGTACCACCAAATTAGCATCAATATAAACTGCAAGGCCCATCTTACCAAGGGCGCGAACTGAAAGTAAGTTGTACCCGAGGGTCTCAACAAGCATGACGTCCACGAGAGAGATATCGTGAGCCACCACGACTTTGCCGAGACCCAATACCTCAGATTTTGACTTATCACCATAGGAGACCGTTATATGATCATGATTTGGCTGCATCTCCGTGATGATCTCCTTCCTTCCGGTCATATGACTCGTGCATCCGCTATCGAGTACCCATTTAGACCCACCGGAAGCATAGCCCTGCAAGAAAGTTACTTCTTGGTTTTAGGTACCCATTTTTCAATGGGTCCTCTCATGTTAGTGACAAGGGTCTTAGGGACCCAAATAGACCAAGGAATGTAACAATCATAAGGACCTACATAACTAGCATAAACATCACCATAATAATCGCAATATAACTCAAAGTTAGGATTGTTAGCCCCTGCAAAACCATCATAATTAGACTTGGCATTGGTGATGTTGCTAGTCTTTGGTTGAGCAGTCTTGCTCTTCTTCTTCTTGTTGTTGTTGTTTTTCTTGTTCTTTGTCTTGGGAATGTAAACAAGACCTTCTTTTCTATTGTTTGTCCTTTGCTTGCTCAACATCTCATCAAGAACTTCTTTACCTTTGTGTTGAGAACCTCTTGCAAGATCTTCTTTTCCATAAGATGAAGTGGAGGTACTTGGCACATCATACAGCTTCAATTGAGTTTGGAGATGATCATGAGAGTCATTTAGAGTAGAGTGATCACTCTTCAATGCCATGTGAGCACTGTCAAGTTTATCAAACTTCTCCGAGAGTCTAGCATGAGCAGCCCCAAATTCAATCTTTTCTTTCTTTAGTTTCTTTACCTTGGCAAGAGCATTGTCACGTTCTTTGATGAGCTGAGCCACAACTTCTTCATGTGACTCCTCAATGGATTCGAATCTCTCTTCCAAAGATACTCGAGCTTCCTCTTCTTCTTCCAAAGCATTCTTCAAAGAAGCTATCTCCAAGGCATCTTCTCTTTCAATTCTGCCCTTTTCTTCAAGAAGATCTTCGGCTTGAGCAAGTTGACTCATAACAGTATTAAAATGAAGTTTGTGCTCACCTTGCAGGTTAGTGAAAAAGTTGTCCAAAGCAATAACTTCTTCTTTCATTTTAAGACTAGCATGATCATCCATATCCAAATTTATGTTAGTTTTAGGAAATGAAGAGCTAGAACTTGATACCTCGAACCCTCTTGCCATAAGGCAAGTGGCGTTGTTGTTGATGACGTTCTCGTTTGGCGAGTCGAAGAGAGATCATGGAGTCGATGTGGTGGCCATAGCAGCCACCTCGTGATAACTATCTTCATCCTCTTCATCTTCACTTGCAGAGGAGTATTCTTCTTGAGCCACCAAGACGATCTTGGGTTGCTTCTTGTAGGGGGCATTATTTTTAATAAATGGCTTCTCCTTAGGTGCCTTGGATTTTTCTTTAAGAATGAGCGTGCCACCATTGTCTTCTCTATTTTGATAAGGACACTCGGCTACAAAGTGCAGCCTATCTCCACAATTCTAGCATGTTCTCAGTTTTGGGCCACTTTCTCTTCTTCCACTTGACCCATTCTTGCGCTCGAGTTCCGACTTGGCCTTGGCAGGATCCTTCCAAAGTTCCCTGCGTAAAACGCCATGTACTCACCATGAGCACGTTTGACTTCATCGGAGCAGTCCATGGAGGCCCCCTCAAAAGCTCTTTCATCCTCATCTTGCTCAACAACATTAGCCTTTAGAGCAACATTGACTCCCTTTTGCATTCCAATGGCACGAGCCCGGGCATCTTCAGCGTTCTTCGCGGCAACTTTGAATGATGCCATTTCTTGCATGACTTCATTTGATGTCATTTGATGGTAGTTGTGTCTACCTTGCAAGCTCTTCAAATCCGTTGGCTCGAAAGGCATTAAGGCACTCACATATTTTCTTTTTATCCATGCATCATCAATGTGGGTGGCTCCATGCTTTTTAAATGTTGTTGCAATGCCCTTGAGTCTTCTATACATGTCTTCATGGTTTTCACCATCAAACATGTAGAATCCTTCAGCTTCATTACTAAGGGCATCATACCTATTCCTTATCATGCTTTCATTCCCAATAAAGAGATCGGTGAGGGCATCACAAGCTTCTTTAGCTGTGTTGAGATGTTCAATGTGGGGCATGTCCTTGGGACCCACACCGAGTTGTATCATGTGGAGAGCCGTAGCATTCAATTGGTTGTACACAACTTCTCTTCTTGTCAGATTGGAATGATCTCCAATATGAAGACCCTCTTTAATAATCCTCCAAAGTTCAGTAGAGGAGCTGCAAACATGAGACTTCATTAAGAATTGCCATTGATTAAAAGAGGATGCAGTAAGCTTGGGTGGAACGCCCCTATTGTTTATATGAGGATGAGGGATAGGTGGGTCGGGGAAATATACGTGACGAACCTCACTATATTCCTCCTTACCCCTTCCCTTCATGGAGGTGGAACCATTATGTTTTTCACCTACCACTTCATCATCCTTGGATCCGGTGTTAGCCTTATCCTTGGATGATGGTGTGGCGGCCTCAGAGGAGGATGGAGATGGGGCTATGGATGATGTGAGACGAGCAATCATTTGATTCATCTCCTCCATCTTGGCCTCAAAGGATTTCAACAAGGTTGTTTCCAACATCTTGAGGTCATCCATTGTGACCTTATCCACAGCCTCATCCCCATCTCCCTTGGTACCCATACTTCTCTTAGGCGGTTAAGCCCGAATAAAGAGTCGGGGCTCTGATACCAATTGAAATGGATCATATGGGCACCTAGAGGGGGGTGAATAGGTGCTACTTCAAATTTTAATGCCTTTTCAATTTTAGGCTTAACACAAAGGGTAAATTCTCTAGATAAACTATTAGGTAGAATTTCCCTATATGCAAACCTATCTACTAGCGAGTAAAGAGCGAGTGGAAGAGGAACGGGTGAACCATAGTGAAGCATGTGGAGACACAGGATTTGTTTGACCGCAGTTCCTTCCTTGTTAAGGGAAGTACGTCTGCGTTGGAGGGGTGGGCGGTACTAAGACTACCATGCCACAATAGGCCTCACCCTGTTCTCTGATGGATCCCGCCACCAAAGGCCTGATCCACCTTTCCACTATAGGGACCCTTTGAGGCGGGTACCGGTGCCTTTACACAACTAGCGGTGCACAGCTCCACAATCAACCCTGAGGCTCCCATAATGACAACACGCTGCCACAAGAACAAGTTATCAATAACAAAAACAAGATCTAGATATTGACAAGAATACTAGATCAGGGATTTCTCCAAATGAATGGAGAGGAGTTGATGCGCTTGATTCATGATGACGATGATGATTCTCTCCTCCTTCAATTCCCCCAAAGATCGAAGCCTTTGGGTGGTTGAAGTGGGAGATCTAGAATGGGAGCTCTTTCAAAGGGTCTGAACAATTTCGAGTGAATCAAGAGTTATGCTCATTGAGGAAGAAGGGATATATATACACCTTCCAAAACCAAGCCGTTGGAGCTTTCGAGGGCCGGATTATCCGGCCCAAGTGAGGGCCGGATTATCCGGCCTAGGGAAAACTCCGCCCTAGACTCGGATTATTCGGCAGAAAAAACGGCCATGGACAGAAGCTCACATAGACTTGCCCTTCACACTTTCTTCTAGGGACCGGATTATCCAGCCTAGAGGAGAGCCGGATTATCCGGCTGGGGGAAAAATCCGCCCCAGCCACGGAAAATCCGGGGAAAATCCCCCCCCCCCAAACAGAAGCTTGCGCAGGAGCTCACTTGGGCGATTTCCCTGGGGCTGGATTATCCGCCCCAACAAGAGGGCCGGATTATCCGGTCCAGGGAGAAAATCCGCCCTAGGGCCAGAATTTTCCGGTGGAAAATCCGTCCCCAGACAAAGACTTACGCAGAACTATCCTTGCCCAAGATGGGGGCGGATAATCCGGCCCCCAAAACTCTCAAAACTTCCTGCAACACTTAGTGCACACTAGAATAAACCATGGTATTGTTATCTAACACACAAAACCTGGGAAATCATGAATTGTTCTTTCACATGGTTCTCAACTATGAGGCGCTGCAACAGTTGCAGCATACTAACGACGAGGAGTGGACCTCATCGGCTAATGTCGTCGCACTGTACGGCCACCCGACCACTGTCAATCGCCCACTTGCGCCGGACGCTAGTCACCTGCCTGAAGGATGCCCCACGGGAGGATACCCTAATCACGGGAAGAACTACATGCCTCAGCAGGGACAAGGCGGGAAAGGTGGTTCGGATCCCCGCTGTAACAATGGTGGTGGTGGACGAGGCGACAATGACCGCAACGGTCGCAGACGCTCCCGTCCCTAGTGTCAGATCTGCAAATACTGGGGACACGGAGTGGAAAATTGTCGCGAGCGCTTCGACCACGACTACTCAAGCGGAAACGACTGTTACACGTACACAGCTTCGACCTCCTCCAACAACTCCACGCACTGGGTCATGGATTCCGGCACCACAGATCACTTGTCTAGTGACCTAGAGCGTCTCCATGTTCACGAGCGCTATGGCGGCAACAACCAGATATAGGTGGCCAATGGCTCAGGTTTTTCTATTTCGCATATTGGACACTCGCGGTTCTTTTATCCGTTTAAATAATATTCTGCATGTTTCGCACATTAGCCAACACCTTTTATCAGTTTATCGTCTCGTGTCGGACAATTATATCTTCATTGAGTTCCGTAAATAATTTTTCTTAAGGACAAGGCTGCTAGGAGAGTTCTTCTTCGTGGTAGAAGCCAATGCAGGCCCTACCCCTTGCCACTCGGTCGTGCCACCTCCTCATTCGTGCGTCAGGATTCGTCTAGCGTTTCCATCACATCGTCTCAATGGTACCAGCGTCTCGATCATTCATCCAATAATGTCATCAGATCTATTGTTAGGAATAATGATCTAGAGTGTGTTTTTCAGACAATTCCCCTTTAGTTTGTGTTGCTTCTCAATGTCATAAAAGTCGTTAGTTATTGTACAGTTTTTCTACCTGTGTTTCTACTATGCTTCTTCAACTAGTTCATTCTGATGTTTGGGGCCCCGCTCGTCCCTCTTATTGGGGATACAAGTATTATATGAGTTTTATTGACGAGTATTCACGTTTTTGCTGGATTTATCTCCTTAAACACAAATCTGATGTGGAGCACGTGTCTTATGCTTTTCAAACACATGTTGAGCATCTATTAGATGCTAAGATTAAAGTCACCTCTCAATAGAATGGTATTTCCAAGTGTAAACATCGACACTTAGTCGAAACTGGGCTCGCTTTGCTTGCCCACTCCTCTCTCCCATTGCGTTTTTGGGATGAAGACTTTCTCACTACGTGTTACCTCATTAACTGCACGCCGACCCCTGTGATAGGTAAGGATACCCCTATTCATCGTCTTCTTAAAACTCCACCCAACTATTCGTCCCTCCGCATCTTTGGATGTGCTTGTTGGCCTACTTTGCGTAAGTATAATTCGCACAAACTAGAGTTCTGGTCTAAGACGTGTGTTTTCCTTGACTATATTCCTATGCATAAGGGGTATAAGTGTCTAGATTGATCTACAGGTCATATATACATCTCACGTGATGTTGTCTTTGACGAATCAGTTTTTCCGTTTGCTACTCCCGGAGTCACGGTTGATTTATCCACTCTCAAAGAGGATATTTCTTTTCCAGATACCGAACCGACTACGAGCGTTCATGTGCGTAATTACGACCTAACCTATTTGTCTACTAACCCATTTGGCCAGTCTAGCATTTTTTCTGTGCAGGAAATTTTGCCGCTGACCGAGTGTGATCGACGTCCGCTCGGGTGATATCGATGTGCATGTGATACGTCCATAACGCATCTATAATTTTTGATGGGTTTATACTAATAATATGCTTTTGACACTCATTTTTGTATAAAGTTTAAAATTTATTTGGACTAACCTACTAATAGTTGTAAAAGTGCACAATATTATTGTTTTACACTTTGATGTGTAGGAATTACCAAGAATACAAGTGAAAACCTTGTTAGAGTCAAATTGGGATTTTTTCAAAAATCTGTTTCAGAATTCTTTTTGAAGATGGTCACATTTCGGGTCGAAGACGGCGTCAAACGAAAAACTCTTCAACTACAAATTTTAGCTGATTCTGAGTCCGTACGGGCCTTACAGGCCCGATTTACTGCAGCTCAAGATGGGGTGACGGGAATCCGAGAAGCTATATAAAGGGAGGAAACCTAATTCGCTTAGGGCATCTCCACCCACGAATTTGTAGCCGCCAAAGCCACGTTTTTGCCTCCCCCATAGATCTCATCTCTATAGGAGAGGGCTCCCAAGAATCCATGAAGGAAGGGGGCTAAGGGGCGGTGCTCCCCCATGATACCGGTAGCGGGGAAGGAGTCCCCCGCGCCACCGCCCTCTTCACCATCTTCATCGACATCTCCATCATCTAATCCTCCTAGTATGCAGTGGTTCATCCTCCCACACACCTCTGTACTGTCCTATGTAAACATGGTGTTTGATGCTATAAGTTATAATCATATGATCTATGTCATGTTTGCGTAGTTTCTTTGTTCTTAGATTGAATGGTTGAACGTCTTTGGTTCATTAGAGTTGTATGTTGATATGGTACAGTCCTTTGGTGTCCATTATATTTGTGTGCGCATGGATTAAACATCATAGGGTTTGTAGTATGTGTAAATGGAAGGGGGAGTTTTGCCGGATGACAGAAACCTGAGGACGCGAACCGGAACGTTGCACGTATGGGAGTAAGAGGACCATTAAACTTAAGGCTATGGTTGGGAAACCTTAATGCATTGATTAGTACTTACGGATGTTTGCTAACAATCTAATCATATAGTACATGTAATTCTAAGTAGTGAAGCACATGTATATTTAGCCTCTCCCACATAGAAAAATGCATCGAAGACAATGAACCCGATCTATTCACTATTTAAACTTGGACAAATCCACTACAATTACCACCACTATTCCACACTCATGGTTCTGTTAGTTTAGTGTATTTTATAGCTACAGTAACTAGTTTTACTTTCTTGTTATTTATTATCATGCAAAGCTATCTCTATTACTCGTATTGTTGATCTAGTTTTATTTCCTAGATAATGCAAACGTTTAGTGTGCGTAGAGTTATATCAGTGGTTGATAGAACTTGAGAGAGTATTTATACTACCTTTAGCTCCTCGTTGGGTTCGACACTCTTACTTATCGAAAAGGCTACACACGATCCCCTATACTTGTGGGTTATCAGCATGCTAGCACGTCTCCCCAGGCGGCACCGCGCGCCTAATGATCCGCTCGCACCAGCCGTCGCGCTCGTCTTGGGCACTAGCACGCCTTCTTCTCCCGACCGTAGGCCGACCTCACCCTGTGGGCCATCTTTGGCCTCCTTCGACTCCACGTAGCCTGTTGTTGCCCCCTCCTCTCCCAAAAGTGCGTCTTCCTCGCCCTCCCCGTCGACACCACCTCCTGCGACTGATCCATCGCCTCATCATATGGTCATGCATACCAGGGTTGATACTCGTGGAGCTAAGGAGTATACAAACGGCACGGTTCAGTACAACCCTGCACGCCGAGCCTTCTTTGCACGCATGTCTCACATCATGGTGACCTGTGTGAGCCGACGTGGCATGCTGCCATGGCTGCTGAGTTTTCTGCTCTTCAATAGAACAACACATGGGTGTTGGTACCGCGGTCTCCTGGAGTAAATATTGTTGGTAACAAGTGGGTCTTGAAAACAAAGCAACATGCTGATGGATCCATTGACAAACACAAGGCTCATCTTGTCGCCTGAGGGTTTACACAACAGTATGGTATTAACTATGGAGACACTTTCAGTCCTATTGTGAAGCACGCTACCACTCGATTGGTTCTTTCGCTTGTAGTCTCACGAGTGAATTTTGCGACAGGTTGATGTCAGTAATGCATTCCTTCGTGACTTCTTGTCCGAAGATGTCTTTATGCAGAAACCACCTGGTTTTGAGGATGTCAATAACCCTCTCACGTCTGCAAGCTGTAGTGAGCTCTATATGGTCTCAAACAGTCCCTGCATGCCTGGTATGCTCGGTTGAGTGCATGTCTATTTCAACTTGGCTTTGTTCCATCCAAGGCGGAAACTTCTCTCTCCATCTTCAATCAGCATGGTATGAAGCTTTACATGTTGGTGTATGTGGATGATATTGTGATTCCTCGCTCTACTCCGGCTATAGTGGATCGTTTTGTGCAGTCTCTCTCGAACAGTTTTCCCATTAAGGATCTTGGTCCTCTTCACTAATTCTTGCGTCTGGAAACGTCCTACAATTCAAGGGGCACGACACTCACTTAACGGAAGTATGCCTTAGATCTTCTTCATCGTGTGAGCATAGCGAATTGCAGATCCACTTAGACACCTCTAGCCGCCACTAAGCGACTTACTCGTGATGTCGGCACACTGCTTGGTGTTAACGATTCTACCCGATATCGCAGTATTGTTTGAGGACTTCAGTACTTGACGCTTACTCGCCTAGATTTGTCATTTGTTGTCAACAAGGTTTGTCAGTTTCTATCGCAGTCGACTGATCGCCGTCAAGCGTATTCTACGATATGTCAAAGGAACTTTGAACATGGGGTTGAGGATACATAAGTCCCCTTCCACTAGTGTTAGTATATTTACAGATGCTGATTGGGCAGGATGTATTGATGACCGCCATTCCACCAGTGGGTTTGATGTGTTCGTTGGCTCAAATCTTACTCCATGGAGTGCCAAGAAACAACCCACCGTCTCCAGGTCTAGCATGGAGGAAAAGTATGAAGCATTAGCTAATGGAGTTGGCAAAGCCATCTGGGTAGAGTCACTGCTCAAGGAGCTAGGCGTGTCACAACAGTGAACCACCATCTTGTGGTGTGATAATCTTGGGCTACATACCTGACGGCGAACCCACGTACGGACCAAGCACATTGAGATCGATTTTCATTTTGTGCGAGAGTGTGTTTCCTCCGGAGATTTAGATGTTAGGTTTATCTCGACGAACAACCAACTGGCTGATGTATTTACTAAACCAGCCACACGACAGATGTTAGATCGTTTCCGTTGTAATCTGAATCTTGTATGTAGTAGTGATAGTTCAGATTGAGGGTTGTGTTGGAAACGAACACGTATACGTATTGTATATGAGTACCTGTCGTGTTGTTATTGTAAATCTGTATGTTGGTCGGATATATATATATGAGATATGTGGAGGCTTCGGCCACGCAACCCAAAATCAAACTGCGTATGTCGACTGCCTACCGTGCCAACCCTGGCAACCTAGTCCTGCGTGTCCGCCTCGACTGAGCTCGAGGGGAGTTGGAAATAGAGAAGACGATCTTCCGCTCTACCGAAGATGAGTGGGGGCTTAATGAGCCGACGCCGATCCGTCCTAGCGAAGGAACCTCCACACGCCTTATGTAGCGCCTTATGTAGAAGCTTTCAATTCCTATATAATATAAATGAAACTATGTTGACTTTATTTGTGGATTAATTCGTTGGGGGTCCGCTAGTGTGGGACGGTTTCCCGAAGTGTCGGCAGTTTTGGCGGTAGCCCCAAAGTCACAGCTGGCAATCTTGTCGGCCATACTTTGGGGAGGGACGGTGGAGAGCTTACCTAAATATAGGTAAGAGAGACAATGACCGTTTTTTAGGTAAGATGAACAAAATAACATCTCCAACAACTTATCTAAAAGTGGTCCTTCCCTAAAAAAAAAAGGGTGATCACCCATATTTTGCCTCTTTCTACCCATATTTGGGTGATCCAAGCACAATCACCCAAAACGCACAGCGCACGCGCGGGAGACCCAACCGACGTGCGGGGAAATTTTCCGCCCGACGCAGCTGTCGTCTCCGCGCAATGCCGGCGCGTCACCGCCGCTCCGGCCGCCAGCCCGCCATGGCCGACCACCCCAGCCTCCCCCAGCCCCCCTCCAACCACCCGCCCCCACCGCCCCTTCTCCAGACCGACGTGCGGGGCAAGCCGGACTCCGCCCGCCGCCTAGGTCTTGCCCCGCCACCTAGGGCTACTGGCGCAGCTACGGCGGCCGTCGTCGAGAGCGTCGCCGCTTCTCAGAGTGCTCCTGTGAAGAAGCCGGCGAAGAAGAGGGCGCCGAAGGTGCCGGCGGCTGCGGGCTCTTGCGCGACGAAGAAGGCGATGACGGCGGCCGTCTCCGGGCATCCCCATCAAGCTCCGGTCGTCGTCGAGCCTTTCCTAGCACCTTCTGCAGCTCCTGCAGCGCGCACGCCGCTGATGGGAGCACCAGCTCCGTCGCAGCTCGACAGCACCACCGACGCACGAAATGTGCCCTGGTCGTGTCAACTGGCAGCGTTGACATCGGAAGGTCGCGCCCCTGGATGCGTGGGAGGCCGCGCCCCTGGCCGCGTGGGAGGTCGCCCGTGGGAGGCCGCGCCCCTGCTTCGGGGAGCTTGCTCGCCGGAGTTCCTCCTTGCAGTAATAAGGACCCGATTGTTTTTTGTCTTTTCAATCCAAGGTGCTTAGTGTAAAAACGATGTACTCTGGTGTAATATATTTATTTTTGAGGACCCGGTTATGTTTTGCATAGCCAAAAAAATGGGTAAGCTGTAAAAGCAAACAACATTTGTCTTACCTATATCCCCTCTCTCGTCTTATCCAAACACTTTTTCTTACCCATTTATAGGTAAGATGTTGAAGTTGCTCAAACTTGACTCTATATTGATCAATGGCTTTCTTACCCATTTATAGGTAAGCTGTTGAAGTTGATCTAACTTGACTCTATATTGATCAATGGCATTCCTAGCACTGAATCTAAATTAAAAACGGCAGTGAGAGCATTCCTAGCACTGAATCTAAATTAAAAACGGCAGTGAGACAGGGTGATCCTTAGTCACCCTTTGTCAATCTTTAATTCAGCTTATGTAAAAGGTTAACTCCATCTTCCTATTGATCAACCTGTCGCTAACTAAAAGAACCACCTTGCTCCCCCTTGCTTCTTTGGAACATTCTTCCATATCCATGATCGATTCATCCCAAAATCAGAAGAACACTCTCCAAGATATGATCATGATCGATTCACAGCCCAAAATCAAAAGAATGCTTTCCACGAGATTCTGTGTTGGCCTGCGTGTTGTGTATCAGTTACAAATTTGTGCTTTTCAGTGTCACTTTCTGTGCATTGCCGAAATAAGGAACTTGTGGATTGCTCCACGAGTTCATACATAATGCGTGTCCGCAACACCGCTGCAAGTCTATAAAGGGAAATCGACTTAGTTTTGGAAAGAACAGTGCATCGGCCACATGGGACCACAGCGACAACAAAACAAACCAAGAGCATCACAGTGAACAAGGGATCAAGAGCAGGACGCAACAAATTCATAATCAGTAGCAATGATCAGCATTCGGTCACACTTACCGCAAACCAAAATCAAAGCTCAGGTCAAGTCTTGTAACAATTGTAAGCAACCAGATTTTTACAATGACATAGCGGAACTTCCAGATCACTACTGTACTAGCTAACACGATCTAAAACCAAAGGGAATTAACTAGATTGCGACGAACGGTGCACTGATCTCACGTCCATGCGAGTTGCGCGGGGGCGGAGGCGAGGGGCTTGGGCTTGGCTTAGGCACGCTCCCCGCGGATGCGGCGGGCGAGCTGGATGTCCTTGGGCATGATGGTGACGCGCTTGGCGTGGATGGCGCACAGGTTGGTGTCCTCGAAGAGCCCCACGAGGTACGCCTCCGCCGCCTCCTGGAGCGCCAGCACCGCGTGGCTCTGGAACCGCAGGTCGGTCTTGAAGTCCTGGGCGATCTCGCGGACGAGGCGCTGGAAGGGCAGCTTGCGGATCAGCAGCTCCGTGCTCTTCTGGTACTTGCGGATCTCGCGGAGCGCCACCGTGCCGGGCCTGTAGCGGTGGGGTTTCTTCACGCCGCCGGTGGTCGGGGCCGACTTCCTCGCAGCCTGAAAACAGCGAACGGAACCATCCGATCGACACATCGGAATGGGGATGAGCAGCAGGATCGGCGAGGGAGAAGGGATTCGGCGGGACGAACCTTGGTGGCGAGCTGCTTCCTGGGGGCCTTGCCGCCGGTGGACTTGCGGGCGGTCTGCTTGGTACGCGCCATCGCGCTCCGACTCTCCTAGGCTTCGAAGTTCGAACTGCTCTGCGGGTTTGGAAGGCGACGAATTGATTAGTGGGAGGAGAGGGGGCGGTGGGTCGAGAATTTATAGGTGGCGGCTGGGCGTGCGTGGTGACAGGAGAAACGTGGACCGAGCCACGGAGGCGGTTTCTTGTACCGTTCGGGAAAAGGTTCGGACTACGCTTGGATCTGACGGCTGCACCATGGGGGAAGCACACGATCCGTGTGCTCGGCCCTGGTTGGTGGCGAGCGAGAACGTGCGGATCGGTGACGTGGCTACTCCTCTTGTTTTTTTAATGGACGTGGCTACTCCTTGGGGGTATTTGGTTCGGAGTACGTACTACTCCTTGGGGATTATATTTCTCACATGAATGTGTTTTTTTTTTAAAAAAAGATCCGAATCTATTTCATGAGTTCATAAGAAGTACGAATTATCCTAAACATAATAAAAATTACATCGAGGTCTTTGGACCACCTAACGAATACTACTATCGCCAGAGCGAGCGCCGACGCGCCGCTGTCGCCGCTCCATTACCGGAGCCGGCATGCCATTGTTGATGACAGTCGGGAAGTTCGTGCACGTGCCCCTAAGGACCAGCGCCCTAGAGATGAAGTTGTCGCCATTTAACCCTTAAATTGATCCGAAACTTGTAACACCAAACCTAAAACACACGTAGACTGGACGAGATCCAGAACACACGTAGACTGGACGAGATCCACCACTCCATGGAAGCGACGACCAGACGAATCCCCACCCTCATCAACGCCAGCAGCAGGATCGTCGCCGACGAGCTGGAAGAGGAGGCGGGTATACCTTATTCTTGTCCCGCCGTCATAGCCACCATAACAACGATGCCGGAAGACCAAACTCTAACTTTAGGGACCCTTCTACACCGCCGAACGCAGGTCCGAGGTCCCCACCTCCTCCCGCCGCCGGAGCGGCAAGCGGAGGAGGCGGGGACCCGTCGATGCTCGGTCGCAGACGGCGAGGATGAAGTAGATCGTGGCGGCTGCTAGGGTTTTTACCCTAGCCGCCGCCTCTTTTTCTCACGGGAGGAGAGAACGTCTGCGTTTTCTCACATGAATCGTTGACTTGGAATTCGACGAAAAAATTTGCGTATTGCGTTGAATCGTCGACATATTTCAAAATGAATCGTCGACATATTTCAAACTCTTACACGGAGTAGCAAACATGTTATAATTTTTAGCCCACATTTAAGTTGGCTAAGTCAAGCTATCGGATCTAACAATGCGCCAAACAATATTTTTCCTGTTGTATTATTAAGCAATTTCACTATGAGATTAATTACCGAAATTAATAAAATTAATAATATGTAAACACTACCAAATCTAAACATATACAGCAAAATAAGCACACTTAATAGATCTGTTAATCTAATATGAACTAGGGCAAACAAAGAGAAAAATAGTACATACACATTGACCGAGAAGGTCCTCGTTGTAGCAGCATGGTCGATGTAGTCGATGAAGAAGAAGTAGAAGGACTTGTGTGAAGTACTGTCCAGAAACTTTATCGCTCGGCTCCCTCGTGCATGATGCCACACGCCGAGGAAAGTCCGAAGACTACTGCTTTCTTCACCCCGCTGCACGGCAGGAAAAGGATCGGCGAAGATCGGCGGCAGCGACACAGAAGAGAACGGTGTAGGGTTTGTGTATGTGGTGTCTTCTGTCGAGAAGAACGTCTTCCTCTTATAGACTCAAAAGGGTAACCCCCGCGCGGCATGTTCTGCCATATATTCCAGGATCCGCCCTAGGTTACCTCCATCACGAACGATCTCCTAACTTCACCTAAACGTGAAGTCTATCTCCGAGTCGTACAAACATCGATGGATAAGATAAGTAAACTTCTCGGTAAAAGAAATAAAAATAGATGCAACTTAACAGGCCACGGTTGCGCTCGCCTCGCCAAAGCCCAAAGATCACAAGTCACACGTAGCCCAAAGATCACAAGTCACACGTAGTTAAACGCGAATAAATGTGAAATGCGAACGAGGCCGCGCGCGTGTGGTGTACACTTAGCATAGCTCCATCTAGTCTTTACAACTAGTTTGACCATGAGAAGGACCCTTATAAGCAGCTCAAAATCTTGCTCCCTTGGCAATGTGAGACTAAACTCCCACAACCTACACCCCTTTACTTCTCTCCAATTTCTAAAGTTTATATGTGCCCAATTCTTATAGAGGCCTATTTATTCCAACAATTCCCACCGAGAAGTCAAGGTTTGCACGTTATTCACATCTGGCTTTTATATACCAGCTTTGCAGTATAGACCCGTCTCGAGTTGAGCTATACTTAGCACTCCAGGATCCACCCATCTTCCAACTAGGAAATGGACAGAGCCTTTAATTTTTAGTCTTGTGTAGAAGAGGTTCACCGGGATCCATCGCTGATACTAGGCTGCCTGGATCCACGCCTAAGGTTTGGGACATTACCAGGGACGGAGCCAGGATTTGACCATAGGGGAGGCGAAGAAGACAATAACCACTTAACGACATAGAAGATTTTTTTTCAGAGTAAATGGAATAGAAGATTTTTTTCTTTATAGGAGTGAATGACCTAGAAGATACTATAACACAATTTTGGAGATTTAACAAATAGCATCAATATCAAAATATGACAATTGTGACAATTGTTTTTGTATATTTCTATCCATTTTTTGAATAACTTATTCTTCAAAAAAATTGTACTTCTTGTTCTTCCGTTGCTTTTGTCTTCCGACTCTATGGCAATGTACAAACCAATATGCAACTTCTATTGATCTAAAGAAAGATTAACTAGTGGAAAATATGAATTGAATTGGTAAATCTAATGTACAACATACCTTAAGTATAGACATCATGTGTGACTAGGCCTGATGCCTGATGCAGTAATCACAGATTGCACTAATTCCTAATCCTACCGATTATGTGACATACACGATAGATTCATCATCTAATTCATAACAAGCAGATCAGATTAATATTTTGAACTAGGAAACAATGTCGTGATCGAGAGATGGACTAATGGTCCTTAGTTCATTACTCCACAACGGATTAATTATGTACTAATCTCCGACCATTAGCGCACATACACTAATATAGCTGTACCACTACCTACTATCAAATGTTTAGGGGGGCGATCGATTAAGGGGGGTCTAGCCCCTGCTAGCCTCCCCTTGGCTCCGCCCTTGGACATTACAGTCGTGCTCCCTAGTCCTTTAATAAGCTCATTAAAGATCACCCAAATCTCATGTACGATGACCACACGGTTAAGCTCACATAGGTGTGTTCTTTCAAGACGGTATCTCGTCGAAGTATTTCAGCCTTACACATATTAAGAGTATCAGTCTGCCTCCCACGCAGTACTTAGAGTACCCATCTTAGCGGGAAATAGATGAATATATGTGTACTCTCTCTCATTGCTCCAACAACTTGCTTTTACCTTTTCCTTATTCACGAGATCTCTGATCACAAAGGTCGGGTTTCTATTGTCGTGCAACTCAGGTGAGTCTCAAACCCATCTTCCTCGATGCTCCATCTATCACTGCACGTGATAGCCCCTTTGTAAAGGGATCCGCTAGGTTTTTGGTAGTGTTATATAATCAACGGCGAACACTCCATTGTGTCTCAAGTTTCTGACGGATTTGATACATGGTTTCACATGTCTTGATGATTTCAGATTATCTTTTGAACTTTTAATCTCAGAGGTCACAGTTTGGATATCATTGTTCAGAAGGATAGCCGGAATTGGTTTTTTGACCATTGGCAAATCATTCAAGAGCTCCTGCAACCACTCTGCCTCTACAGTGATTGAGTCAAGTGCTACAAGTTCTACCTCCATAGTAGACCTCGTTAAGATGGTCTCCTTGCGAGACCTCCAAGAGATTGCAACACCTCCAAAAGTGAATATGTATCCACTAGTTGCTTTGATCTCATATGCATCTGAGATCCAATTAGCATCACTATACCCTTCTAATACTGATGGGTACCCTTTATAGTGAAGTCCATATGTTGTCGATCCTCTCAAGTACCTCATTACTCATTTCAGTACAGTCCAATGATCATTTCCTAGATTTGAGTTAAACCGGATCAGTTTGCTAACCGTAGATGAAATGCCAGGTTGTGTTTCACTAGCAAGGTACATGAGAGAACCTACAATTTGGGAATATCTTAGTTGGTTGACCCCTTGTCCTCTGTTCTTTCGAAGCTTTAGACTAGGGTCATAAGGAGTTAGAGATGATTTAGAGTCCGCAAATCCAAAATGACTCGAAATTTTCTCCACATAATGGGATTGACTTAAGATAATTCCATTCCCATCATTACGCAGCTTTATGTTTAGAATAACATATTCCTCTTCCAAATCTTTCATATCAAAATTTTGAGATAGAAAGGACTTAACCACATTTATGACATCCATATCAGTCCCAAAGATTAATATGCCATCAACGTATAAACATAAGATCGATAATGAAATATGCAGATGGATGTCAAAACTGTGTTCATCAATGGTAATATTGAAGAAGAGTTGTATATGATACAACCTAAGGGTTTTGTCGATCCTAAGGATGCCGATAAGGTATGCAAGCTTCAGTGATCCATCTATGGACTGAAGCAAGCATCCTGGAGTTGGAATCTCCACTTTGATGAGGTGATCAAAGAGTTTGGATTTGTCCAACTTATGGAGAGGCTTGTTTACAAGAAAGTGAGTGGGAGCAATGTGGCATTTCTGATATTATATGTGGATGACATATTATTGATTGGAAATGCTATAGATCTTTTAAACAGTGTTAAAAGTTATCTAAACAACAAATTTTCGATGAAGGACCTTGTGAAGCTTCATATATAGGCATTAAAATCACCCTTACCCCCACCATATTTATAGTACACATATTTGTCTCCTTCATTCACCAATAGCCTACTGAAGTTAGTCTTATCAAACTTTTCATGCCATTGTTTTGGGGCTTGCTTTAGACCGTATAGTGATTTATTTAATTTACACACCAAGTTGCCCGATTGCTACCAAACCATCAGGTTGCTGCATATAAATTTTCTCATCGAGCTCTCCATTTAGGAAAGTTGTCTTCACATCCATTTGATGGACAAGGAAATTATGTGAAGCAGAAATGCAATTAGCACTCGAATTGTAGTTATCCTGGCTATAGGCGAGTAGGTATTAAAGAAATCCTCCCCTTCCTTTTGGGTAAAACCCTTGGCCAAAAGCCTAGCCTTATACTTTTCAATGGTGCCATCTGGTCATACCTTCTTTTTAAATATCCATTTGCATCCAATAGGTTTACAACCCATTGGACTTGGACATATTTCCCATGTTACTTTTGTGAGAATGAAATCCATTTCACTTTGGACAGCCTTCTTCCAATCATCTACATCCAGGGATACATATGCTTCTTCTAGAGTTTTGGAAACATCATCCACGAGATACACTCCAAAGTCATATCCAAAGGACTTTTCAGTCCGTTGTCTCTTACTCCTTCTCAGAGCTACTTCACTGTCATTCTCCTCATTGGAAATTTCAGGAACTACCAAAGGTGTGTTTCCGGGTTCAGATTCTATTTGTAAAGTAGGTTGACTAGGGGATGCCCTATTTTCCTTCATGGGAAATATTGTATCAAAGAAATTAGCATCTTGAGATTCAATCAGAGTGTCAGTGTGTACATCTTGAATTTCGGATTTTATAACCAAGAATATGTAGGCATTGTTGTTATGAGCATAACCTACAAAGACACAATCAATAGTTTTAGGTTCCAATTTCCGCTTCTTGCATGCTGGTACATTAACATTGGCCAAACAACCCCATGCACGCAAGAAATGAAGAGTTGGCTTTTGTCCCTTCCATCCTTCATATGGAGTTATTTCTTCTTTTGATGAGGGAACTCTATTGAGAGTATAACATGTTGCCAAAGCAGCCTCACCCCACCATGACTTGGTTAAACCATAACTATCCAACATGACATTGACCAAGTCCATAAGTGTTCGGTTTTTCCTTTCAGACACTCCATTAGATTGGGGCGAGTAGGGAGGGGTTACTTCATGGATAATTCCATGTTCCGCATAAAATTGAGTGAACTCATGAGATACATACTCTCCTCCTCTTTCTGATTTTAAACGTTTGATTTTCTTTTCTAGTTGGTTTTCTACTTCAGCCTTATAAATTTTAAAGCAACTCAGAGCCTCATCTTTCATTTCTACTAGATAAATATAACACCACTTAGTCGCATCATCTACGAAGGTCATCG
Source organism: Avena eriantha (assembly GCA_910589775.1). NCBI lineage: Eukaryota > Viridiplantae > Streptophyta > Magnoliopsida > Poales > Poaceae > Avena > Avena eriantha. The sequence continues at coordinate 77,677,888 of OU342744.1, read as the reverse complement.
TATAGTTTTTCACTGCCTTAGTCAAAACTACATTCATTTCACACAAATTTGAATGGATTAAATCTAGAGGTGGCATACTTTTCTCCCTGATTGGCTTGACAGGCTTTCTGTGTTGCTTTGCTTGCACATAAGACTGGCACTTAGATCCACAGACTATGGAAAAATTCGGAATTAAATTAAGCTTGCACAATCGGACAATGCGAACAAAATTGATATGACATAAACGAGAGTGCCAAACAGTAGCATCTCCGACATGATTCGGAGAGTACAAAGAACACGATTACTACATTACAATCATCTAGAATGGAAAGGCGGGACAAGCCTCCGCTGTTATAGCCTTTTCAAATAAACAAACCAAATTTCGAAATAATAAATTTATTTGACTCGAAGACCAGCTTGTAACCATCACGGCACATCAGTGAACCACACAGCGGGTTCCTTTTTATTCCTAGGACATGTTGCACGTATTTCAGTGATAGAGTCTCCCATGAAGAAAGTCTCGGGTCAACACTACCGATCCCACGTACAACTGCCTGAAACCTGTTTCCCATCATGGCAGTGGAACTGCTACAAGTCTGATAAGAAGAAAACAAGTTGTAATCAGCACAAACATGTACATTGGCTCTAGTATCTATCCACCAATCAGTGGATTGACATGCAATAAGGACACTAGGTACGTACCCATATTCTCCACCTGCCTCGCTAACAGTGACATTCGCAGCGTAGGAATAACTGGAAGTGTTGCTGCAAGTGCAAATTTGTACCAATCTTGATGTGGTCATAGTACTGCTCGTCGTCCATCATGACAACGGACATCTCCTCTAAGCAGCACACGGTTTCGAGCCGTCTCAGCGTCAACACATGAACCCACCTAGCTGTCCAATGCCCCAGATGATTGTAGATCGGATTTGGGGTAACTCTCCGACCACAGTACCTGGAGACATCATCTACAACATCTCTCATGTCCTTCTCCTTGAATCCCCAGTCCATGGAAACCCATGTCCTAATGATCTGTTAATCTCTGTTAAGGACGAAGATGGACAGAGAAGCTAGCCATGTGATGGTGCTCTTCCTTTTCACGAAGGTCTCAGGTATTGGCGCATAGCACACAGGCACCGTACCGCTTTAGTTGCCAAGAGATCAGGGGAGGTCGATTCATCAGTTAACCAGTCCTATGACACAAATTGAACAACCATAGTAAGCATGAAAAGATCCCCCACACTACACAAAAATCCGCCATCCAACCTAAGCACGAACCATAGACATCGTACAATACGCGTGAACCTAAGCACAAACCATATAATCATACACCTCGCATGAATCTAAGCAAAGTGGTCACATGAACCTAAGCACATCTACTAGGAGAGACCAAATTGTAAGAGATCTTTCATTGCAAAGCTAGGGTTAGATGGCTCTTACCAGGATCTCAGAATCGAATGGTATGGACGACATCTCGGAGAAGCGGTGGAAAAAGAATTGCAAGAGAGGAGATCGGCCAACCGAAGTAGGTGGTGGAGGTTACCCGTGCCCGTAGGTGAGGAAGAAGATTTGGAGGGAGAGCTCGAAAAGGGGGAAATGGTGGTGCGCGATTCAGTGGCGAGGCAGAGCGGTGTAAAATAGGCTGTGCGAATCTGCGGGCGGTGATCCAATTTCTCATGTTGTAGTTCCATGAACACGGACGAGCTCCCGCCATCTCGCTCTCACACGGCTGAATTCAACCGTTTCCCCAGCGAGCGTGAGAAAAAGTTGGCTCCGTGAAAACGGCCGATTTGGATGTTCCTCCGAAGTCACGCTAAGAAGTGCTTTAAAACGCGTATGATGCAAAGATTCCTTCTCGGTTAATTGATTTTCTTCCATTGAGGTGCGAGAAACGCCTCCATGGCGAGCAACCACGTCCTTGAGAGTTGAGACTATGTGCTACTGCTATGTACTCCGAAGTATTGCACCGTTCACTGTCGCATGTTGCCTGTTGCTGGTGTCTTGCTGCCATTTTTGCATTGATTATTTGCTTGCCGATGTTGTTGATCAGTTCATTCGGTTGTTGATGGTTTCATGCATGCGTGTGCAGTACGTACTACTAATCTCTTTGCATATGTATGTACAGTACAATTGTCAATCGTTGCATTGAATTAGTATTCATATTGTCAAGTCTAAATTTATTTTTAAAGATATTTATTGGTTTATTGCAGTATTTATGAACAAGAATGTTTTTTGTTTCTTAAAAACCAGACAGTCAAACGGTGAACCAGCGGTTCGATCATAAAAACCTGAATCCAGAGCATCACCGGTATGATCACTACTCCAGTTATTTAAAATTCGACTAAACTTAGTTTATTTGGGACAAAGATAAGTGCTGCATGTTTTCACATGGCGAAAAGAAGACACTTGGGACACCTCAAATGCGTATTCAGCTTTCATTCTTACCTTCACGGGGAATAAGACTTATCTAAAGTTCTCACGGGGATACATAGGTAACTCACAACTTTTTGGCGGTCTTATAGTTTTGTACATTCGTTTTTTTTTAACAGGGATTCGTTGCTGTTTGATTATTTGTTCAAAGAGTTCATGAGCTCTAGAAAACTATGTACTAACTCTGATCCATAATAAGTGTCGCTGATTTAGTATAACTTTATACTAAATCAGCTAGCGAGTATTTTTGTTACACAGAGAACGTTTATCCTTCCATTTTTTTTAAGAAAGACCGGATATGCATGATACATAGCTTGGTCGCTTTGGAAAGTTCTACAACTCACCGATTTGTAAATGAAAAACACTCGAATCACCTAACAATGTATTTCCAGCTTTAATTCATCTTCATGGATACTAAAATTCCAACTAAATTTCTCATGAGAATTCATAGCTCATTCTAACTAGTTTTAGTATGGCAATCTTTTATTTGAAATTTCCGATTCTGGTGTATTATCCTTTGGTTTTTAGTTTAAAAAGTTTCCGAGCCTTTAAAACATGCATCTCTCTGGAGATGTATTTCTTTTAGAAGTCATATTCCCAAAATTTATTTTGAAGATCTAATTCCTATTGTACATAGTTTTTTAGCTTTGCGGAAAGTTCTATTTTACACACTCGCGGGCGTTCTTCAAGAGCCCTTTTTCACCGGCACGAGACGTTCTCTCATGCGACGTACCTAGACCGAACCCAACACGCAGGGAACGAGAAGCAAAAAAGTTGAGTGGGCCTGCTCTATCGGTGAGACGACGCAAAATTCCTCACTTTCGTCTTTTTCCCACAACGCCCGCTCGTTTCCATCGGACGCCGCCTCTCGCACGGCACCACGACAGCGACAGAACAACGAGCGAGCCACAAACCAAATCCCAGATACGCCATCGACGGAAAAAGTGTACCACAAGCAACCACAAAAATCAGGACACGATCATGCACAGGACAGAATTACTTGCTAACAGCAATAGTTTCAACATACGTTTGCTTCATCGCAAACCAAAAGAACCATCACTGACGGTCTTGAACCAACCAAATCTCATCTAGAGAGAACGAGACCTAACACAGAAATTAGGAACTAAGCAACCTTAAGCCGCATCACCGAAATCGACTGACGACTACCGACTACCGAATCCACTTTCCGATCGACTACGGGCTTCAGCGACGAGGAGCCGGCCTAGGCGCGCTCGCCACGGATGCGGCGGGCGAGCTGGATGTCCTTGGGCATGATTGTGACGCGCTTGGCGTGGATGGCGCACAGGTTGGTGTCCTCGAACAGCCCGACGAGGTACGCCTCCGCCGCCTCCTGGAGCGCCAGCACGGCGTGGCTCTGGAACCGCAGGTCCGTCTTGAAGTCCTGGGCGATCTCGCGGACCAGGCGCTGGAAGGGCAGCTTGCGGATCAGCAGCTCCGTGCTCTTCTGGTACTTGCGGATCTCGCGGAGCGCCACCGTGCCGGGCCTGTAGCGGTGGGGCTTCTTCACGCCGCCGGTGGTCGGGGCCGACTTCCTCGCAGCCTGAAATCACGATTCAAACCAAACGTCAGTCAAAACTGAAACGGATCGAGCGGGGATGAACTGAGAGCAGAGAGGGATTCGGCGAGACGAACCTTGGTGGCGAGCTGCTTCCTGGGGGCCTTGCCGCCGGTGGACTTGCGGGCGGTCTGCTTGGTACGGGCCATCGCGCTCCTCTTCTCGAACTGTCAACCTCTCTGTGGATTTCGAATCGGAAGCCGACCAAACTGGATGAGGAAAGTCGAATAGTGAGGGGAGGATTGCGAGGTGGGCGCTATTTAAAGGCGCGGTCTGGTGGGAGCGCGTGGCTGGAGACGCGTGGACCGAGGCGGTTTCCTGTGACCGTTCGAGGAAAGGTTTTGGGATTGTGGTGCGTTTGACGGCTAGGATTTGCCTCAAGGAAACACACGATCCGCGTGATCGAGCATGGTCGAGCCTGATTGGTCGACAGTGTGACAGCCGCGGATCGCTGACGTGGCGGTCTTATGTGGGCTCTGCTACGCTGCTTCCTGGTGGGCTAAGTGCGCATATTTGTGCATTTTGCTAAGGTTTTGGGCCAACTGTGTTCTTTTTTAGGACATAAACTGTAGCCAAATGTGGTCCATGTTCAGAACTACTCTCCGGTTTAAAATATAATAATATTTTCTCCGACCCAAATTAGTTGATTTGGTTTTGTCTAAATTCGAAGGTATCTAGCATTAAAACAAGTCTAGATACATTCGAATCTAGACAAATCTAAGTCAACTAATTTGGGTCGGATGAAGTAGTTGAATACAGTTCATTGCGTGTTCCAAGCAAAGTAAAAAAACTTTATTTGGCGAGTAATGCAAGAGACCGTGACATGTCAAGCGGAGCTGGCCAGAACACACATCTCTGCTAGCGTCAAATGTCCTCTATGTAAACAAAGGGCTGAGGACGTGAAGCACTTGATGTTCATGTGCCCACATGCGAGTTCAGTCCGGGAAGAGCTTGGGTTGTATCCGTTGATTGAAAGAGCATGTGATATGGATCGCACAACATGCCAAGCCGTGTTGGAGTTCCTATTGTGCGGGGAGGACAAGTCGAGCATATCCGGCTTTGCGATACCCAAGATGGTTGTTGTCACCTGCTGACATCTTTGGTGATCTCGACGACAGGTTACACACTCTCATAAATTATAAGGGGCAAGCTCATTGTCTAGGGCGATCGAGGCACTATACTCAAACTTTTACGCTTCGAACTCACCTAAAGCCTGCATAAAACAAGGCTGGACACGTCCTATGCAAGATTTTGTGAAAGTGAATGTTGATGCATCTTTTGATGAGGATTTGCTGAAAGGTTCAACCGGGGTGGTTATAAGAGATAGCAAAGGTGCATTCATTGCAGAGGCTTGATTCGGTGTTGGATGTTGTTTCAGCTAAATCCAAAGCGATTAAAGAGGGACTTCTGCTAGCCTAGTCCATGGGTTGCAATCGAGTCACACTTTCATCGGACTGCCTGGACGTTATCAATGCTATGAATGAAGGAGGGTGGTTAGGAGCAGTTGCTGCTATCTTAGATTGCTATTATTTGCAGACTGAATTTCCAAAGATCGTTTTCGAACACTCATATCGCGAGGCCAACTTTGTGGCTCATGAGTTAGCAAGGTTAGCTAGGGGATCTCCTGGGCGTGTGTGGCTAGATGATCCACCCGCCTCTATCTGACCGCTTCTTCTAGCTGATGTAACTCTGATCTTTGATAAATAAAGTGTTCGGAATGTTTTAAAAATAGTCAAATAGAGTGCTACGGGCCCCTCAAATTATTTCGTCGCACATGTAAACATAATCCACATAATAATTACATCTATCGAAAGAGACAAGAAACAATGAGATTTTTCTTTGCCCAAAATGCAATTTTAGGCCCGTTCATTTCATAGGATTTCTACAGGAATCCTACGGGAACGTTGTTCCTTGGGATTTTTTTTCCTATGATAGTGTTCGGAAAGAAGGAATCGTGAATGGTATTCCAAATGAAAAGTTGCATAGTTGTACTGATTTCATAGATTGGAAAAATTCACCCGAAGAACATTTTCTAGGCGAAAGCCCGAGGCAACAGTTCGTTGTAGTTCATGGATAGGGTTGATTTAGTGGTGAGCCAAATAAAAAATTCGATTATGTCTGGAGTACTACCAGAATAATCATTGTGCGACGTACTCCTGGCAAATATTAAAACACTCTAGAAGTTATGGGACTTTAGAAAACATTCTTGTATCTCAGCAACCCCCCGAACACCTTCTCCAGCGATTTTCCTACAGTTTTCCGTTCCTTAGTTTTACACCCTCGTTCCTTCTACTCCTATGTTTAATCCATTCTTGTGTTTTCAACACCCGCATTCCGAATGGGGCCTTATGGAAAGCAACAACTTAGACACTTTCCTCTTATATAGCTAACTTCCCTACATAACCACATGAACAAAAAGATATTGGTTCGAAGTACGACCATAGCACATAAACTACAAAGTACTACTATATACACGGGACAACTGAGGATGACACATTTAGTTTATAGCAGGTGATCAACTCCTCCGTGATGTTGAAAGTCGTGAAGAGAGTCACCTTGAAGCCCCTCTGTTTGTTCAAGTACTTGGAAGGCGAGAACGTCACCAACCCACATATTGATCTTCAACGCAAACTCCTGCCAGCCCTTGAGAAAGTACATCTTGCTCTCTAACATTTGTACCTAGACACCGTACTCATAGAAGGAGGAGGTCTTGAGGGGCGTAGTGCAGACCTGTTTTCTTATCTACAACTGCTTCAGGACCACTACCTTCATGCAGTCCGGGAGCTAAAGTGCAATCATGACCATGGTCTTGATCTGGACGTATAAGTGATGAGGGAGATCATTATTGTTGTGGTGTCCAGTGCGAGGAGGGCGGCCTTGTTGTTCCTTCTTCTTCGTCTTTGTCACTGTTGGGTTCATAACATAGAAAACAAAAAAAATTCTACGATGGAAACTATTATACGCCAAGATCTATCTACTAGATACAAGCAACAGGTGGATATACATCCATAGAGAATATACGAAGAACAACAAAGCTTTGTTAACGAGATGAAACTCGTGGATGATGTAGTCGAACGCTTACCGATCTCAAGATCGTGTGGAAGTCCTAGCGCCGCAAATCAGCAGCGCATCCGTCCTCGCACACACGTCCAGGCCACCGAACAACATCTGCAATTGGAGACCCAACACTGTCTACAAGAATAGAAGCATACCTAGACATCAGAAACATAGTTGTAAGGGTTTAGATTTAGCATGTTTAATATTCATAGATCACATTATAAACCATAGCTATGATTTTAAGTAGAATGTATGTTTTATTTAAATTTTTAGTTTTGAATTAATTTTAAGCTGAGGAATCATTCTTATTTCATTTATGAAGGACATAATGGTCTTTTATTAAAACAATAAATTCTAAATAACTTGAATGAAGTTATAAGGAATTTATTTTTGGTTTATAAAGATAAATGAAATACTTTTTTAGAAAGTAATTTTATTAAGCTAAATACAACATTTGTTTTCTATAAATCCTATAATTAGCATTTTTATAAGATAATAGATTTATTTTTATACGCAAAAGTGATTTTTATTTATTTTTATGTTTTTTCTTTATTTTGGTTATATTTCATGGAAGATCTAGTGGTGTTAATATTCAGTTGTATTTTATTTAATTCAAACAGGTATTATTTTATTTTTCCTAGGTAGATATTATTTTTGGGAACATTTTGGTACGATATATGCATTTTGAGGATTTTTCGAGGGCTTAAACATTCTCAGATGGTATCGTGGTACTTTGTTATTGTATTTTTTAATTTATCTTATAATTATATTCTAAAACCTGGGCCTGGCCCATGGCCCAGTCCACCGGGTCGGATTGGACCAGGTTACCAGGTCCACTAGGTCGGGTGTGACCGACCCATACCCCACTCTCACCTTCCCCCGAACCTCACCTTCCTTTTCCCTCGCGACCTAGGCATCGCCGCCACCATCGCCGCGTTGCCCTAAACGGCTCTGACCATGTCTATCACCACCCTAGGGCTTCATAGCTCCTCCTCACGGGGATCTACAACCTTAACCTACTCGATTTGGCTATCTCGCTCTCTCGCGCACGAGCTTGACCTTGAACCCTAATTCCCCTTTCTCTCTAACACCGGTAGGATGGTAGTGTTCGACCGCAGCCCCGGTGGTCCAGTAGTGGTGTTGACATGGTGGTACGATGGTGTGATACTGGTGGTGAGGTATGGGTCTACTACCGCCTCCCGATGCTCCGAGATCCCCTCCTCTTCATCACCATTGTTGGTGGGACGACATCTCTTGCAACCCCGACACCGTTGGATCTCGGTGATCATCACACGGTGAAGCACATGGTGGTGTTGGTGCCCCTAGTGCCCACCGTGTCGTCACGTTGTGGCCTCCATCGTCGGCCACCTCTGCTTCCTCTTCTCAAGCTTAAGCTAAGACCCTCGGGTAAGTCTGCTCCCATACTCTCTCTCTTTCTCTTGCATGGTATGTTCGTCTCTCCCAGAGGTCAAACCCTAATTAGGGTTTCCCCTCATTTGTTCTAGCAGTGGCTCTCTGATGCTTGTTTTATGATATCACTGTGGTTACTAATATTGACCTAGTCCTCACTTTTGAGCCTAAATAGATTATAGGCTGCAACCTATTATTTCCAAATTCATTGTGAAGAATAACTAATGTACGTAAGGAAACATTGGAATTGTTAGCGGCCAATTGATTCTTGGTTCTAAAGATTTAACCTCAAGCAGCCAATTGACCATCCAAGCAGGATTTGGCATTCAACCTCAATATCAAGTATGTTTTCCGAATACATAAGCACATCCAAATAAGAAAATTGACATTCAACCTCAATATCAATATCCTGTGAGATTGTCATTGGAGCTAATACAATGCCAAACCTGTGAATATCTACATCCAAACAGGCTCTAATAAATTCCCCGAAGAAGTGTTCCAACCTGAGGTGCCGAACGGGCCAGCCAACATGGCGAACGCTGAGAAGCCGCGCCGCCGCCCGTCGCCAGACCCGGTGGCGGTTCTCCGAGGCCACCGTGCCGCCGTCAGCGACGCCTGCTTCCATCCCACCTTCCCACTCCTTTTCTCTGGGTACCCCCCCCCCCCCCCCCCCCCCCCAACCCCTCGATCCTCCACATCAGCATCTTCTGACAATCCCTTTTGAGTGTGATTGTGTTGCTCTCTGATGCTTGGTCTCTGGTTGTATTCCACCAGCGCGGCTGACGGGGAGCTCAGGGTCTGGGACACGGCGAGCCACCGCACCGTCTCCTCCATCTGGTAAGACCGTGCTTCTGCTGCTGCTGCAGCGGGGTGATTCGGTTTTGGGAGGTTAGGTGTGATGGAATATGATTTTCCAGGGCTCATGGTGGAGCGGCTGGGGTGTATTCGATCGTTGCCGGCGCCGGACTTGGGAACATGATCATTAGGTGAGTGAATTGAGGTGAATTTTGTTAGGAGTGCTAGTTATTGGATATCTGAAACCTAGCTCACTCTAGGATGCAATTCACCTTGTTACTAGATAACTTTTTTTTCCATAGTCATAATTGCTAGAAGGATGTCATAGCTATATTTGGAAAACTCTAGCTGAATCAGTGTATCATTTTAGGATTGAGTTACAGTTGTTGAACATGGTTTGTAGAAGTGGTATTCTACTGTAATTAGGATTAAACTTCTAAGGAAAATTATATATGCCCTGAACCATTAAGTGACTTATAGTCTATACACCACTTGGTGCATTGCAGAATACTAGAATGCAGAAGGCTTATTTCGAGCATGTTTCTTTCCACTGATGTTTTTTGTTGATTTTTGGCTGATATCAATGTTCCTTATTTTGACACAGCCAGGGCAGGGATGGTTTGTGCAAAGGCTGGGTGATTGAAGAAGCTGGGCTCTCACGGTATGGTTTGTGCACGTGCAGTCGGCAGATGCCAAGGGTTGGCATATTACCTTTTCTAAAAGAAAGTCCAGAGCTGTTTACCTTAAACATAAGCTGGGGCATGAATGCATGATTAGTCAGAAGTAGTTTCCTGCTAACATGAATGCAAGGAAAATGCACATGTCCAGAAAGGATATTTCACATGTACGCAAAGGATATTTCACATGTAGGAAAAGGACATTCCAAATGTCACAAGTGACACTTTCCATGAAGAATTGAATCATATTCTGTATTATCCACCCAAAAGTACAGCTGCTTAGTAAATTTAGAGCCAGAGTATCATCCTAGGAGTCCTTCTCTAATACGTTTAAAGTTTTTCTAACTAACCATATTGGTCAGATTATAAATAATTCTATCGATCTTATGGTCAAACTAAGTGCAATCACCCACATTATCGGTTAGCAATACGCAAAATCTGGATATTGTTCTGAGTACACCATTAATCAGAATAATTTATTCATTTTGCATTTATATCTTCGTCCTGATTATAGCTTTTAGGGAAGGCTCACCATGTATGGTGCTTTTCTGCTGTAGCAATATGATACTCTTAAGTCCTAACGTGTAAAGATGCTGCCATCTGTAAACTGTAGTTGTAGCCTTTTGAAGAATTTCTAAGTTACCATTTGATATATGGAATAGAACCAAGAATTCTCTCTTTTGTCTAGATCTTTCACTATAATTGGTCTAGACGTTTGCCCACAGGGGCAGAGCGTGAGTCTCAACTAAGGCCGGGCCAATTAGCTAGGTCAATTGCTAACTATTTGGAGTGATAAATAGACCAGAATTGCAACATGGGCCACTAAATTAGTTTATATACTCTAGGAAAATAACATTTCATCTTGGAAAGACTGGGCGAATACCCAGTATGGCCATAATGACTCTCCGCCTATGTTTGCCCACATCTCCGGTTTTTCTAGTGAAGCATTTTAGGGGATAATCCAATCTGTACAGTGTTCATGTGAAGATCTGGAAGAATACTTACTTTTAGCAGGCTTTGTGGCCCATACACATGTTATGATTTTCTAAATTCATTTTGGGTTCCTGCAGGAGGCCGATATTTACAATCAAAACAAGTACATACCATTTCTGCAAGTTGTCACTGGTTAAGATTCCTTGTTCCGCGCATGGCACACAATCTGGCTTGAGCGGCTCAAATAGTGACACTGAGCCACAAAGAGTACTTATTGAAGAAAATACAGGATCCCATGGTGTAAATCCTGCAGAATCCCAAGAAGGTGAACAAGGTAACGTGCGACCATTCCAGAATCCCAGCACTTATAAAGGCAGCAATAGCCTATTAATCACATATATATGAATTCATTAATTGTTATTGATTTATTATAGAAGCGCCTGCTTTCTGGTAATGACATATACTTAGCATTTTTGTTTATTAATTTACGAACGACCCTACTGTAAAGAAATGTTGTTATATAACACTTTCTTAACTTTCAAATATGATACCATTTAGAAGAAATACCATACTGTAAAGAAAATGGCGTCTGATAATTATTTGTTCAGAAAAGGAAGCTCTCCCTGCATTGCTGACTTTATTATGCATTTGCTAGGCAGTTCCTTGGATGGAAAAAATATATTGACAATCGCTGGTCAAGAATCTTCTGAGGTAGTTCCAAACTATTTTTTTCGCTAACTTGATCAAAATATATAAGAATTGATTTGTACAACACCATAAAGAAAACCTGGCTGTACTTCTGTTTATATGTGTTTCTATCTTTACTTCTTTTGTCACCTCTGTTTTCATGTTGTAACTTCAAAATAAAACCTACAGGTTGAACTTTGGGACATTAAAAATTCGAGGAAGATAATGTGCTTGCCCCAAAGATGCAGCGCTAATATGACAATTCACCCTACTAAGCAAAGAGGTTTGTCTTCACTCTTCACCACTCCAGCTGTAGTTGTATTTTGTTTTGGACAAAATACCAAGTGTAGGTTGAACCTATTATGTATATCCGGTGGTAACGTGATGTCTCGCTTAGTAGAATCTTGAAATATTTAGACTCTTAAGTATCTGAGTAGTCTCCACCATTTTTCTCGTTGTTATTTTTTGTCTACCAGAAATCCAATGTTCTGTTTGATAATTGTTCGGCTGGGCCTAGGCCAAGCAGCTCCACCCACATGATCTGTTGATTCATTGTTTGGTTTGCATTGAAGATAGTTATAAACTCATGCCTTCATCTGAGATATGTATGCCTTACAATTTGACTAACCTCTTAGTATCACTGAAGCAAGGATGTGTATATTTTATTTAGGATTAATCCTTCTTCTGTGACATGAGACTCTGCCATCTTGTTCATTTCTACGCTCTTTGTTGTAGTTTTTTTTTTGCTATTTTAAGATATCGTGCATGCCACAAAATTCTTTGTTTTTACAACTTCGAATTACTATAATATTCTGCATCTGGAGGACAGTCATAAAACTCCTAAATTGTTTGATGCCATTTTTTGCCCTTGCTGTTTATGTGTTTTCTTGAGAAATTCTGTTTATATTTTAAGTAATCCTTGAAAACCGTCTGTTGATTGTAGGTCTATGCATGGCTGTTCAAGCTTTCACCCCGTGTGAATCTGGAGGCTATGTAAATATTTTGTCAAGGTTAATACCCAAACCAACTTTTTTGCAAGCACAATATGTTTGTAACTAATATTGCAACATATTTACATATGCCACAGCCTAGCGAGTATCCGAACAAAACTATTGAGCTCTTTTCAGTAAAAATAAAACAACTATTGAGCTCTTTCTTAGGTCAGCTGTGGCAACTGGATTAAATTTGAATCTGGTCCTTTTACCAGTGTCGAGGACCCATGCTCTCTTTTATTCTCTGGCCTCTGTTTTGACTCGTTTTGGGAGTGTTGGCTCTAAGTGCCATGTAATAATCACATTTGCACGTAAGAAAAATGTCATAAGCTGCACACGTCTTATGTTTTAGCTGGATAGTAACAACCACATGTGAGTGGAAACGGTATTCAATTGCTTTAGCCTGCTTATATTCCCGCGATATATTTCCACTGACATATCTGACAGAACACTGCAAGAAGTTCTACTTGATCTAATTCTTATTGCAAGTGCAGTCATGCTGTTATGTGAAGTGTGTAAATGACTATATGCAGAGTATAGATTTGTTCCTGCTTCATAGTGCAGAGTATAGATTTGCATGTAACTATGATGTAACCTGCCTCTTCAGAGGATGTAAACCAAAGCCTATCTTTTCAATGAAATGAAGCGCAAAGGTCCTTTGCGTTTTCTCAAAATAAATAAATAATGTTGACCATAAATTATTGTTGTCTGTATTCCATGGGATATTGTGCAGCAAATAGTAAATGGCATTTTTTATGCATATTCAGTTGATTAGCTGACAAGTAATAAAGATTTAAGTATGAATGTATTCCACTTACACAATTGAATTAATTGTGATGTGAAACAACAAAACACTTTCTATTACATAATAAAAATATTTATTGAAGCGAGTATGCTTCAAGGGTTCAATAATTTAGTAGCATGTCATGGATTTTTGACCAGTCACACTATCAAATTTAATATCTCATTCTTGACTATATGATCACAACTCAAATACGATATGGTCTTCAATAGTTGGTACCTAAATATGGTACATTTATTTCTAGTACTTGATATGCTAAACAATCCCGTAATATGCTTCTGGTGTAGCTTAAAGCGACTTCGATTGGAGCATACTTGTTTCTTTTATTTACAAACTTCTTTTTACGGTCACCAGTTATGAGGATGGAAGCACTCTTTGGTGGGATGTACGAAAGCCTGGGTTGCCTTTATCTACAGTGAAATATCATTCGGAATCAGGTCTCATGCTACACCCTCTTGGTTTTAACTTTTAACTCAGTTGTTTAACTTACAGTTTTCAGGAGTAATTATTTTCTTCCTTTGATAGAATGAAACAATGTATGATCTAATAAGATGCAGGAATGCAGCTTTATCCATTGCTATTGATGGGTTATGCACTGGTGGGATCTCAGGAGGTGCTGATAGTAAAATAGCCATGTTCACCCTCGATCATCAGAAGGTGTGAATCAATTGTTCTATGTTTTTTATCTTGCTATATAAGATATCCTTATCATGAAAATGCATGCAGTGAGTACAAGTCTTCGAACTGTAGTACCTTGCAAACCCGAGTTCACCTTGTAATCTGTGTGGTTTGCTTATTCCAAGTTATGTCACTTTCAGTACATAATACTCTTGAAGTATATGCTAACACAATCCAGGAAGTGCTTACAGTAGTCTCCTGTGGGAAGCAGCAGTGGGTAACACACCATCAGTTAGGGATCAAGTTCTAACTGCCTGCACTTGTAGAGATAACAAAATGTTTTGTTCCCAGAAAAAAAACGGGACTGAAAAAAAAACATTGACAGCCTTCTACCATTTATCCGTGATATGAAGATTCGTCTAGGTGAAAAAGAAGGAACATGTTTTTAAAGTTACACAAGGATATCGTTATGCTCATTAATTCTATCTACAAATTGATGGTGAGGTGTCATGTATTATATCTTCTTTCCAAAAGGTTGATGAGTGCTTCCATATCCAAAATAGCAGCTATGTTGAGATTTCAGTTAATAAGTTTTTTTTACTTGGATATTAGCTCCAAATCACTGTACTTGTGGTGATAAACTGATAACTCATACTCCCTCCGTTCAGAAATATAAGACGTTTTAGCTTTGTGAATTGAATGTATCTAGTCGTCTTTTAGTGTATAGGTTTGGAGTGAACCTATACAATAAAAGATGTCTACATACATTTATTTTACAAAGATAAAATGTCTTATATTTCTGAACGGAGGGAGTACATGTGGTGCTAACTAGTTTACACTACTAAGGAAGTCGAGCATCTCTGTATGATCTACTTCATGGAAGTCGAGCATCTCTGTATGATCTACTTCATATAAATTCACATTTAATAGCTTGACACGTCATCTATTTCTGTGATTTCTGTATCCATTTCATCAGAAGCATCATCTGCTCTGCCACTCTGGAGTGCTTGCAATTTCATTTGGGAACGATGGCCTTTGAAATCCTTGACTGAAATGTAGTTTTCATGATTACAGGGCACATTTTATCTCAGGAATGAAATTGAAATTGAGCGACCCGGTATAACGAGTATAGCGATTCGGCCAGACAACAAGATTACAGCAACGGCTGGTTGGGACCACAGGTTTGTTTTCCCATTCTTATGCTTTTATCGCTGACTAGGTATGGTAATATAACCTTTTTTAGTGATTTCATAGATCAGATTTTCCGAGTCAGTAACTGCATTTGATTTGGATATAGTACCATTTGGTGGTAGGCTAAATATACCTGGATGGAATGGAAAGTAAATTGATCAAATGTATGCCTCATGATTGCGGTGGACTATGCGATCACGACTCCTATCTTGTATACAGGTAGGGCAAAACCATGAAAGAAGTCATGGACAGATGCAGACCTGCCGAGAGGGCGAAAATAATTAAGATATATGGAAGTTGCAAGACAGAGAAGAGATGTGACGTCCTGTACATAACAAGAAAATAGGCGCAGAACAGAAAATAGGTAGCATTATGCGCATAAAAGAGGAGTTAAGCAAAGAATGGACCAGGGAGAGCACTACAAGGTGTATTGCCTGAGACATTCCAATCTTAATGGATCCTACTTCACACTCACAACCTCCTTCAAGGTAGTCGCCTAGCAGCTCCCATGCGTGAACGGCTAGAGATTCTACGCAAACCATGGTGAGGCGAACTTCCAGGAGGTTCACCTTGGGCCGGCTTTAAACTCAGGCGATGTCTTCATGACAAGCATGCTTATAGCTTATAGCTTATATCTTAGTTCGCAGTCGTTGCATTTGTGTAATCTTTCAGGTGTTCTACATCATTTGCAGGATTCGAGTGTATAACTACAATAAAGGAAATGCTCTAGCGGTTCTAAAGTACCACAGCGCTACGGTATGGAGCTTTGTTCATCTAATTGCATTGCATATTTTCTTTTTGCATGTGGCGTTCGGTTAGTCTCACAATTCAACAATGCACTTTCAGTTCACTTTTCCTTTTTCTTGAAAATTGTCTTTTTTTACCTTAATTGGAATATGGGCTTACTTCTTTACATAAACTGGACCAAATTCTGCTCAGTGTGTAACTCAAATGATTCTTTTTCTTTTACTGGCAGTGTAATGCGGTGACTTTCTCACATGACTGCAAATTGATGGCCTCCTGCTCGGCGGATACCACAGTTGCATTATGGGAGCTTTATCCTCCCAAAACACCCAGCAAAGCTGACATCACAAGCGAGGACAAGGTTGAGAACTAACGATCTGATAAAGGATGTTTGTAACTTATTAGTGAAAAATCATATCTGTAGGCTTCAAAAAACTGGAAAGCAAACCGTACACGTAGAGGTCATGAAGAAACACGTACTCCCTCCATTGACTTGGTTTTGTCTAGATTCAAATGTATCTAGCTCGCATTTTAGTGTATAGATACATTCGAATTTAGACAAACCCAAATCAGTTATTTCTGGACGGAGGGACTACATGTGAACTTTTGGAAAAGAAAAACAATATATGATCATTGCAGTCTGTTACTTATTGGAGTTTTTTTTTACAGTGTAACTTGAAAACATAGCAAGTTATTGTACCTCGGAGTGCGGCGCAATGGAACCCGGGTATACTGAGCCCTTCAATTTGTTTTCTTTGAAACTTTGGAAAATTCAAATTTGAAGATTTGAAAAAATATGAAAAAATACGTGCATGTAGATATGATATACACTACGCGTGTGCTAAAAATCGTGTGAAAATACTCCCTCCGTCCTAAAATAAGTGACTTGAGTTTGTCTAGATTCGCATGTACCTATATACTAAAATGTGTCTAGATACATCCGAATCTAAACAAACCCACGTCACTTATTTTGGGACTGAGGGAGTACATTGTATTTTGGACTCGGTGAAAAAGAGAATTTTTCAGATCTGGAGATTGACACTTTGCAAATGTGTGGTGCGAGACCTTGGCTACACGCCGATATTTTTCTGCATTTTTTGTAACTTTTTTGAAAAATTCAAAATCAGGCCAAGTGGGAATGGATGGATCGGAATTAAAGGGTCAGTGTAGCCCGGCCTCCGTTAGGCTTATTCGTACCTCGACGTCGCTTTCTTGTACTACAATACTTCTTTCTTGCAAATGCCCATGATTTTACATGACTCGATATAATGTATACGCGTGTTTAACCTAATTATGTAGAGGAATGAGTGAAATTCCCAATGTTGTGGGCTTGTGTGTATTTACTAGCTTGTGAATCTGAATAGTAGTACTCAGGTAGAATATCAGGATAATAGAACCGAATTCTCCAAAGACAATTATAAGTTTAATAATCCCTTCATTACAAAGCCTAATATTTGATTAAAAAAAAGCCTAATTATTAGACGTGCTCCCGATTACAGCGCAAAATCAACTGAAGCAAGTAGGCAGAACTCGGTACATGCATATCATCGGTTACTCCAAAGCGACGACCTCGAAGAAGAGTGCCACGCTGTCGCTGTCCCTGGCATGCTGCTGCGCCGGGGCCGGCGGCGGTGACGCGGCGCCGGAGAAGTACCCCTTGGCCGCCTCCAGCAACGCGGACGCCACCTCCGCCGCCGTGCAGCCGCCGTTGCCCTTGTCGTCGCTGGCGGGAACCGCGGGGGCCATGGTGCCGTCGAACGGCGCCTCGCAGTAGACCATCGTGGCCACGAACCGCTCCATGCCGGCGGCCATCTGCTTTGCTTTGCTTCGGCTCCTTGTTGCTCTACTAGGCTCTGAGTTCTGACGCGATAACTCGAATTTCTCGCTTGCGTGCAATGCGAAGGTTACGGCCGCGCGTGTACGTGCTTATATGGGCCGTACCGTGGCCGCGGAGTTCGTGTCGGATCATCAGCCGGATCATCAGCTCGTGTTCGTTTCTGACTCGGGATCATCAGCCGGAAACTGGAAAGCCGCGTCCGGCGTTGGCCGTTTTGGGGTCGCCGGATCCTAGCCGAGCCCCAAGTATCGCCTCCGGCTCACATCACAAATCCGCGATATATTTGAACGTTTGTTTCCTGCTACCAAAAGATGTCCCGTTCGCCTCAAGTTCACGGTCTCAACGATTAAAAAACAGCCACATCTCGGAGCCATGGAAATCAAATGACAGGATCTTCTCCCGCACCGGATAGAGGGCGCTACTGGTGTCACTGATGTCGCCATAGGGGTAGGGCTCGGCGGTGGTGTTGGAGTCGTCAGTGGTGCCCGCATCTATTGCAACATGAGGTTACGTTGCTTCTTGTACCACGCCTTCACCTCCTCATCCATCGTCGGCATGCCAGTGCCCAAGAAAAACGCCTAAGTCCTCCTTCCTCTTCTTGGCCACCACGTTGGTCCTTAGGAGGCCGATCTTCACGTCTTGCTTCTCCAACATCACCTCGCGCCGTACTTATCCTCCCTCAACACGGTGTTTGTCACGGCGTCGGCGATGCACTTCTCGATTGAGGACTGTAGCCTCTCGGTGGCCAGCGCCACATCCCTAGCCGACTTGGCCTCTTGTTTCCGATGGGGCGCCCTTCTGCCGCCGGTGGTAGCGGCGCTTTCGAATAGCAGGAACTATCCTTGTTCTTGGCGAGAGCTGTGCGAGCCTCGATCCACTTCTGGGCTGATTCAAGTTTATCCATGTCTTCACGTGGATAAACTTCGGCGAGGTGATCATGATGTAGCCCATCCTTCAGACGCCACTCCATCTACTACGCCAAGTCTACCAAGCGCGGACCCTTGACACATGCTAGAGCCAAGCTCCTCCATGATAAGATTAACTCGCTCCAATCCCTATGTGACTTAGAGTCTACCTTGGATGGATTACTACTTCATTCAAATACTCTGTCGTGGTATTGTTGACGAGTACGCCATGGAGGGTTCCTCACAAAGCGTGTTAGACGTGGGGTAAGCGACGAGTCGGCGGGTACGAGGTTACACAGCTTACCCAGATTCAGATCCTACAACGGTGGAGGAATCCTACTGCTATAAATCACTATAAAGGCAATATGCCGAGTTACAGAGATCGTAAGGTTCACTATGCGTTGCACCAGACTAGTGAAGCAGCGGCAAAATCTTCTAACTAGGGGAGTCAGGAGGTTAGCCAGAAGTCTTGTACCCAAGAACCACCGAGTAGCTTGATGAAGAGAAGAGCTAGCCCAATGGCGGAGTCTTCCTCAATGTCATGAGAGCGCCTCACCAAGATCTCGAAGATTGCAGTGGGCTTCAAGGGAGAAATCTACCTCCAGCGAGAGGAGTCAGAGGTGAATTTTTCTTATGTGTGCCTATTATTACTAGTTGTTAAGTTCTTGAAAAATAGTACATAGTGATTCTTTTTAAAATATATGGAGTAGCCAAGATTAATAGTATATACCTATACAAATTCAAAATACGAGCCCACTAATACACCACGACCAGTGGCGGACTGAGAATTCGGAAAGCTAATACCCCTAAACTAAAAAAACTTACCTTCAAATCCCCTCGCTGATGTTCAAATCTAGCTCCTCAATTGGTTTTGGCAACAATGTCATCCAGATTAAGCTCAACCATGTAAGTATCATGATTATTTTGCTGCTGGGCAGGGGACTGCTACTGTGTGGTATCAGTTTGTTCTGCTGCAGTCTCCGGAGATTGGTTCGAATTGGAAAATTGTGTCAGTGATGGAAAATAAGTTGACATCAGTCTGATTGATGAACTTGTCTTTGATCTCTTTGTTCCCTTCATCCTTTATGCAATCATACAAAATAAAACGAGGAACAATTCAAAATCAGCAGAACATAATTATAGCAGTACTAGTACTGAAATTGATTATTTGGTTCTTCAATCTTCAGTGCGTTCAAGTTCAGATTTTGTACTGGAAATTTGGAATCAATCAATTCAAAGACAGAAATTACCAATTAGAGAGGCTTGGAGAAGCTTCAGTGCGATGAGTCGATGCAGTCCTGAGTCGATGATCTAAGCCGGTGTGCCGATTTGTTGGCAGTGGAACTTCGGAAGAGCGTCTGGGCGTGGCTCTGCTTCTGCAGATTGCAATAGTGCAGTTCAAGCCGTCATGGCAGGGGACAACATCAAGGTCTGAAACGGCAGGGCGCGGAGATGGCGTCTCGGTCGGTGGCGGCAACAGTCCTAGGCGGAGGCGGCAGTAGCACTAGGCCTAGGCGGTCGATGAAGAGAAGAGGGGTTTCCAGAGGACTCGGTCGAGGGAGACGAGGAGGTTGGGCGGCGATGTCGATATGAGTTTTCCAGTCAGGAGGATGGCGAGCGACCAAGCATGGTTTCTGGTTTTCTTCCTGGGCTTTCCTAAGTCAAAGCCCGGTCATTCTTGCCCAACAACACGGGCTATCCTTTTTTCCGGATTTTACAAAGAAATTATAGATACTCATTGGGCCAAGATCTTGGCTATAGCCCGGGCTGCCCGGGACCCAGATCCGCCCCTGACCACGACACTAGATTGTGGCTTGGAGAGAAATGTGTGGGCGTAGGTTGTAAAAATCCTTGTGAGTTGCAAGGAGATTGTGTCCGTTTCACATGGTTGATATGCCTCATTCTAGGACTACTTGGATAGTCATCATGTTGAATTGTTTGTGATGTTGGTGCACCATATTCAGATATTGCTTCCAGAGGTGATGCTCCTCTTGTTTATGAACTTGATTCTGACGATCAAACTAAGTATGAAAGTATTGTTCCTCGTTGAGATTTCCAATCTTGGTGAAGAGGCTGAAATGGATGAAGATGTCGGGGATGCATTTCTAAGAGGAGGTGGTCGTTGATTATATCCAATGATAATTTGCAACCCAAGTCTTGTCCTTAAATCCGCATGGCACTATAAATCTTTCTAAATTATGTCTTAAACTATATTGCTGAAACTTTATGTAAAAATGTATTTTTGTGATTAGGTTTGTTGAGATAATGTAATATAGTGTTATGTGAGTTGTTGTGATAATTGAACATATTATTGATTCAAATAATCATTATCTTAACACAAATATAATTTGCAATTTCACTAGATTTTACACAACTCCAATTAGTAGAAGATAATTCATGCATATATAGGTATGTCCTGAAGTTCAGTAATTGAGATAATTTTGTTACATTTCAAAAATATCTTCAAGATTATGTGTAATTCAAGCCAATGGAGCTAGGCAAATCTTGACAACATCGAGTGCAAGTGATGTGGTTACAACGGAAAATCATAAACCTTTAAAACGAGGAAGCAAAAAAGGCAAGTCTTCACAAATTTTTCTACCGTGTATGAGTTTACATGGAATTCATGCCAATGGAGCTAGGCGACGGCTAATCTGGTGATGGACTCGTGCAAACGTGCCAATATCTTCAAGATTTTACACAAATCATGGAAAACACAATTGCCAACTAGAGTATTCAAACTTTATATGCAAACAAATGATATTCCATTTTTACATTCAAAAAGATTGATTTGTGTATGAAGGAACCACCCCAACAACGGCCTGTGCAAGGGCTACAATTTTCACCGACCGTAAGTGAATTTGTATGGACGTGCCCTGGAGATGTCAAATTTTCTCGGTCCGTAGCCGCCCTGTATTTTTCTTAGTCCTCCAGCCGAAATTCAAACATAGGCCAAAATTTGAAAGGTGGTCATGTCATACATTCGTCCTGATTTTTTCCAAAAATCATTTTCATGACCCTAGAACGCGTGGCACCTAGAATGCAAGAAAACTTGTCAAATTTTCAAACCCTAGTGCAGATTGCATGGCCAAAAATTTGGACAAAAGTGGGATCCCCAAGAAAAATTCAAAAGAAAAAGGAAAATACAAAACCTGCGCGAACATCCAGTTCAAGTGATGCAGTTTCGATGAAAAAACATAAACCTTAAAAATGCGGAAGCAAAAAGGCAAGTCTTCTCAAATTTTGCTACCTTACATGGAATTCGAGCCAATTGAGCAAGGGGATGGGTAATCTGGTGATGGACTCGCGCGAACATGCAAGATTTTGCACTGAGACATATCTTGGCATGGCAAACACAATTGCCAACTAGATTTTCAGACATTTCCTGCGAAAGATTGATTTTCCACTTTTAAATTTAAAAAAGTTTGACTTTTGTGAAGGAATCACCCAAACAAGAGCTCGTGCAGCGTGGGCTCCGATTTTCACCAAAGGTAACATGACTCTGCATGGCTGTGTCCGGGAGATCTCGAATTTTCTCGGCCCCAAGCTGCCGCTGAATTTTTGCTACTCCCACAGCCGAACTTTTTTTTGTTATATTACCATGATAGAAAAAAATCTGGTTCAAACGGGGTAGGCTGTTCATTTACCGTACGGTATAATGTAGACGCGTGGTTAGACTTAACGACGTAGAGTGAATGAAATTCCGAATGTTGTGCGCTCGTATTTACGAATCCAAATATCTGAATACCCAAGGGAGGGGATGGTGATTAGATCAAGTCTGGCAGAATGTCAGGAGAATAAAATCGAGCGATTTTCCAAGGCAAAACATAAGTTCAATCCCTCTTCGTTACAAATCCTAGTGAATACTTCAAGACATTCAGTTCTCGTCAGGTAATCGAGGCATGCTCCCTATTACTACATTGCAAAATCCACTGAGATCAAGCACGTTACGCGAAACTCAGGTACACTAGACGCATCATCGGTTACTCCAAAGCGACGACCTCGAAGAAGACTGCCACGCTGTCGCTGTCCCTGGCATGCTGCTGCGACGCGGCCGGCGGCGGTGACGCGGCGCCGGAGAAGTACTCCTTGGCGGCCTCCAGCAACGCGGACGCCACCTCCGCCACCGTGCTGCCGTTGCGCTTGTCGTCGCTGGCGGGAACCGCGGGGGCCATGGTGCCGTCGAATGGCGCCTCGCAGTAGACCATCGTGGCCACGAACCGCTCCATGCCCGCGGCCATCTGCTTTGCTTCGGCACCTTGTTGACTCGAATTTCTCGCTTGCGTGCAATGCAAAGGGTTAGAGCCGCGCGTGCACATATTTATAGAATACGGCCGTACCGTGGCCGCGGAGTTCGTGTCGGATCATCGGATGCATGTCCATGTCCTGCTCGTGTTAGTGTCTGACTCGGAAACTGGACACCCGTGTATGGAATTCGGCGTCGCAGAATTCCACAATGGTTCGGCCTGCAGCAGCCCATACCACCGCCCACTGGACCAGCACCGTCGCCCCACGGAAAATCCTATAAGCCGATCATGCTGACGCATACCGCGCGTTGCACACCCCGCGCGTTATGAGTCGGCCCAGTCCGCGTTCTTCTCTCTTTTTCCCTTTTTTTATTTCTTTTTTCTTTTTTACTCTATGGTACTTTTTATGATTTCCTTTTCTTTTTAACTTTATTTTAAAGTAATATTTTTTGAAAAAAAATTAGATTTGAAAATTAAATTTGAAATTGTTCAAATTTTGTAAACGACAATGACTTGAAAATTGTTTAGGTTTTGAAATGTTTTATTTTTAAAAAATATTCAGATTTCATAAACATTCAGATTTTAAAAGGATAAAATTTAAAAAGTTCATATTTTTAATTTGTTCAAAATTTGCAAAATATCTCGATATTTTTTCTTGACCGAAAAAACAAACAAAAACCAACGAAAATCCAAAAAAACAAAAAGAAACCTCGAAAAACCTAAAGAGAATAAAACCAAACTTTGTATATGGGCCTACCAAAAAGCCCACAGGGGGTGTGTGGCACGAGCTAGGTCAGTGTACAGGAGCTCCCCGCCCCCACCCTTCCCAAGCAAGTGCGATTGTTCCTCCAGACCTCGAGCTTAACTAACTCTTGTGTTCCTCGCCGGCAAGAAATCATGGCTAGATGGATTGCACCACTACTGGGCACTGTTAAAATAAATGTGGATGCGGCGACATACAACCAACGTAATAGGGGTGCGATTGCAGCAGTGTGCAAGAATGGTGAATGACAATTCCTGGGTACATTGGCCGTCTTTTGCAAGGAACACGGTGATCGAACTTCAAACAAGGAGGCACACAAACCTGCTAGATTGTCTGCCTAACGAGAATATGGTCGCTATGCCTATCTAGTAGAGATGCTGGTGAAGAATTGTATAGAATAATCGATAACAATATTGTGGCAATTACAAGAGGTATATATAAGGGTTTAGGTGCACCGGCCTAGCCCTATAACAAACCGACTTGGACTCTTAAACCTAACAAGAGTTATATTCTAACATCTTCCGCAGTGTCAACGGTAGGCTCGACGACGTTGAGACTGAAACGAATATCCTGAAACGGAGTAGTCGCCAGGCCTTTAGTAAAGATATCAGCGAACTGAGCCGAAGTAGGCACATGTAGAACACGAACTTGACTGAGATCCACCTTCTCTCGAACAAAATGAATGTCGATCTCTATATGCTTCGTACGACGGTATTGAACCGGATTCCCTAACATGTAAACAGCTGAAATATTATCGTACTAAACAATAGTAGCTTGCTCAATAGGGTGATGCAGCTCCGACAGCAACTGGCGTAACCAAATCGTATCAGCAACCGCATGAGCCACAACGCGATACTCAGCTTTAGCTGACGAGCGAGAAACCGTAACCTGCCTTTCTGAAAACTAAGAAACCAAATTGTTACGAAGAAATATACAAAATCCGGATGTGGACCGTCGAGTATCAGGGAAACCAGCCTAGTCTGCATCAGAGTAAGCTTTCAACGAGGTAGAAGAGGATTTGTTTATATGAAGACCTAAATCTAATGTGCATTTGAGATACCGAAGAGTACGTTTGACATGGTTGAGGTGAGGAACACGAGGTCATGCATGTAAAGGCAAGCTTGTTGGACAAAACCGAAATTCCAGGATGAGTAAGTGTAAGATATTGGAGGGCGCCAGTAAGACTACGATAAAGAGAAGGATCATAAAAGGGATCACCATCGGTAGAAAGTTGAATATGTATCAACATGAGTACGAGACGGTTGACAATCAAGCATACCAGCACGAGAAAGAGATCTAGAGTGTACTGACGTTGAGATAAGAAAAGACCAGATGAGTCATGGATGACAACAATACCTAAGAAGTGATGAAGAAGATCTAGATCGGACATAGAGAATTTTTTGCAAAGAAGAGAGATAATATGATCTAAAAAAGTTTTGTGAGGAAGCTGTGAGAATAATATCATCAACATAGAGAAGTAGATAAGCGGTGTCGGTATTATAATGAAAGGTGAAGAGAGAAGTGTCAGAACGAGAAGGGGTAAAGCCAATTTTTTGAGCATAAGTAGAAAAATGTTGAAACCAAGACCGTGGTGCTTGTTTTAGACCATAGAGAGATTTTTGAAGAAAACAAACATGATTAGGATAAGAGGAATTTTCGAAGGAAAGAGGTTGTTGACAATAAACTGTTTCTTGAAGAGAGCCATGGAGAAAAGCATTTTTGACATCGAGTTGATGGATGGGCCAAAAAGAAGAAACGGGGATGCTAAGAACAATACAAATAGTGCTAGGTTTGACAACTGGAGAGAAAGTCTCATCATAATCGATGCCGTGTTGCTGAGAGTAACCACGTCATACTCATCGAGCTTTATAACGTGCAAGACTTCCATCGGAATTAAATTTGTGTCAAAAAAACCATTTGCCGGAAACTATATTAGTGTTTGATGGACGAGGAACTAATTGCCATGTATTATTTTGAATGAGAGCATCATATTCATGTTTCATGGTTGCAGCCCAGTTAGGATCTAGTAGAGCTGATTTGTAAGATTTGGGAATAGAGCAAGAAGACAGAGATGCATTGAGATTTAGACGATCTTTAGCGGGTAAACGAAAACCGGATTTGCCACGTGTGCACATGGTATGATCATTAGTAGGAGCTGGGACGATAATAGCATGAGGAGGAGGGACGGATGATGATGTGGAAGACGCGCTCGGCGCAGTGGAAGAAGCGGACACAGGAGTCGGCGGTGGAGACGGCGGCAACAGGAAGTCTGCCGTGGTAGAGTTTTCGGCGGTTTCGGCAGCCGCGGCAGAGGTAGCGGCAGGAGAAGGCGCGGCAGGATCGGCTGCCACGACTGAGAATTCGGGCGTTTTTGTTGCCGTGGTTGGAGCGACGACAGGATGTGGCTGATGAAAGAAGGGAAAATTATTTGGACGAGGGGGACTAGTAGATGGTGCGGATGTTTTAGGATCGAGAGATTGACGCTCAGAAAAAGGAAAAATATTTTTAGCAAAAGTTACATGACGAGACACATGGACACGACCACTAACAAGATCTAGACAACGATAGCCTTTGTGTTCATCGGAAAACCTAGATGGACGCACGGGATAGAACGGGGTGAAAGTTTGTTAGGAGAAGTTGAGTAGGAGTTAGGAAAACAAAGACAACCGAAAACACGAACATCAGAATAGTTTGGGTGAGAAAGAAATAAAGAGAAGTAGGGTGTGGCTTGAAGATTAACTTTAGATAGTCGAATGTTAAGTAGATATGTGGCTGTGTGGAGTGCTTCAGCTGAGAACTTCGGAGGCATGGAAGATTGAATAAGAAGGGTGCGAGTGATGTCATTAAGAGTGCAAAGAGAATGCTTGTCCTTGCCGTTTTGAGGGGAGGTATAGGGACAGAAAAAACGCAGAAGAATTCCATATTGGATAAAGAAATTTCGGTTTTTAAAGTTGTCAAATTCACGGCCATTATCGCATTGAATAAATCTTATAGGAAGTAAAAAAGTGAACCGAGACATAGCGCTGAAAGTTAAGAGAAAGGTATTGAAAATTCACTAAGAAGAGTAGATAACACATTATTATTGGGATACAAGTTATCTCCACCAACTATCATCATGTACCTCCCTCGCTTACTGAGAATGTCGGACCACCCCATATCAAGAAGGGAATGCTCTAGCAAGTGGGGAGGTGGTTAGGTTTGGGGGTAGCCGAGTGGGAACAAACTGACATCCTCACGCCCCCTAATTTTGAAGCACTTTCTGGAGGCCGAACAATCTAGTAGAAAAACTGGTAGACAAACTGACAGCTTGCATTACTTCTATGTAATTTGTGATATACGAAATCCAAGAGTATTGAGAACAATATTATTGAACTTAAGTTTGTTTCCTTTTTCCCGCTTGTGAAAGAATTAATATTATGCTTAGAAGTAGATACTCCTTGGGATTTTTCGTGACCGAGCAGGTGCGTTACAGAGAGATGAATAACAAATATAGAGAAAAATGGCACTATGAAAAAGATTGGATGGGGAAACACTACCGTAATACCTTCAGCCGCCATCTTTACAACCTTCATCGTCTACATTACTGATCTTGGTCATAAAATAGTAGTCCACCCTCGGACAATGTGTTTGCGGCAAAAGCTTCATCATATATTCTCGTGTGTTTAAATTTATTTAGATCTGTTAAGCTCCCGTACATGATTACAATCATGTTTATGTATCTTTGATGATGAATCCTCATTCATTAAATGATTTATTTCTTGCTTCTCCTTAGTATGCTTGTCTATGAGATATTTTTAGATGCATAATGTTACTCCATTCTTTGTGCTACACTTGATCACTCTATATGATAATACAATAGTGGGGATGGTGTGTGTTGGGTGGATATGGTTGATGGGTGTGATCTAGGGTGCATGTATATTAGGAAGTGATTCCGATAGAGATGTTTATCGTATTTCTTAATCATGATGTTTGTAACTAGAATTTGTCAACCGTTTTCTCAGACGCATGCTTACAATTTTGTGCCACCATGTTGAGAGAGAATGATCAAGTGAACTCATGAACCATTTTTCCTTCATAAGAAACAACCTTAACTTCAATCCACTAGTAGTTTTATTTTATGCAATTCATAATTTCAAAAATACAAAAATATTTACATTATGGTTATTTTTGTTTTGTTATCATATACTACCATTGTAATTAACAAATACTCCGGTGTTTTTTAGGACAACAAGATACTTTTGGATAATTGCCTACCTTCCTCGCATGTTTAATATTAAACCCCGGGTCACCAACTAAGGGAAAAATCTACTACTACTACATCACTCCACACTGGGAGGCCCATGTAGTAAAAATCATCAGGACGTGGATTTTTTGCTCCTGGGTGCATATGCATCCTTTATTTGAATTTGATTTCTGTTAAAATTTGAAAATCCACAAAAATTCAAAAACAAATATGTGCACGTAGAACTTCATGTTTTAGGTGCGCGTAAAGTCGTTTCACAAAAAATGAATATTTTGGGTGGATTGTGCAAAAAAGACAAATTTTGGTGCTAAAGTAACGTGCTCCACGACGCAAAAAATTGCCTTTTTACACAACACACAAAACATATCGTTTTTCGGTGCAATGACTTCCTATGCACCTCAAACATGAAGATACACATGATCATATTTTTTTCAAAATTTTCAACTTTTTGAAAAATGTTTTTTCATACCGGGTGCATATGCACCCGGGTGTAGAAAGGGGTTTCCGAAATCACCCCTACTCCACCTTTAGTAGGGTATGTGACATCGATTCGGTTCCCGGAATCAACGTGTTAAAGGTGCACTACCTCATCAAAATACCAGATGGATGGAACCATGTTATAAAATCATGCCAACATAGGGCAGGAATCAAATCATGACCAACTTTAAAATTCACTATTTTCTTTGGCCGGCACATGAGCTCATTGCATGCCAAATTATGGGTCAAACTAGTTATTTGGCAATGGGCCTGTTGCTAAACTAGTTGGCAACGGACCCTGTTTTCACTATTGTCAATGAGTATGGGCCAACTACGGCTCAGGACTGTTAGCCCCTTATAGCCACCCTGAATTTATCTAACTGCTGGCCGTATCCCATCTACTACCATAGGATGGTGTCCTTATGGTCGTTCTATAAAAGGATCAGATACACATCTTATATTTTAAAATGAAGGGAGTATTATGAAAGGACCCAAGACCCTATAGATGAAAGGACCCAAGACCCCGTAGGAGACTAAAGTGTTGGAAATATGCCCTAGAGACAAATAGTAGTAAGGACTATTATCATATTTCATATAGTTTATGATTAAGTTTTATATCATGCTATAACTGTATTGAGTAGAAACATCAATACACGTGTGATATACAAACAACCAGGGGTTCCCAGTAAAACTCTAGTCACCGGTTCATTGGTCAACAGATGATCATGTTTCCTGATCATGTGGCATTTATGCTAGTTGGAAATGAGGTCATCTCATTCGGACCAATACCCAACCTAAACATTGTGACCCGATCATGTCACGAAGTTAAAGTTACGATGATTAGAAATGGATCCTCGTAGACTATTCCTTAGACCATGAGGCTATATCAATCACTATCTCCCAAGGTGCTTAGATATCATCAAACGCCATCTGGTAAAACGGTGGTTATAAAGGTGTGTTCAGGTATTCGGAGGAAACCGTAGAGGCAATATATGTCGAGAGCGGGATTTGTCTGTCCATGTGACGGGAAGATACTCAAGGGCCCACTCGCAGAAGTTATATCCAATAGCTGCGCAGCGTGTGATTGGATCACGGGGATATCACTTGTCGGGAAGAATTAAGTAGCATTGTTCAGTAACGAGATTGAACCTGACATGGTGATGTCAATGATCAGATCTCGGGCAATGCAAGTATCGAATGACAAAGGGAATAAGACACGACTGTCCCGGTTCAAACGACGAAAGATCTTCGTGGAGCGCACAAGAGTCACATGGCCATCCAGGTCCCTCTGTTGATCATTGGTGCGGGAGTGTCCCGACCATGTCTGGAGTGTTCCTGAACCGTAGGGTATCACGCTTAAGGGCTTGATGATGCTTAGAGAGTGTTTATAGGATCGGTAGAATCACCGAAGAAAAGAAGGGAGAAAACCGGAAGGGTTTCGGTAAGTCCGGAGGATGTCCGGAGTGGAGGTGGAAGGTGTTCCATGGCCACAGAGATTAGATAATGTGTGAATGAATGTTAAATATTGATTTAATCATTTATTCATAATTATTTAATAAAGAGAAAATAAATTAAAAGGTCAAAAGGCTTAATGGGCCAATTTCCGGAGGGAGAGGGCCCATTAGGGAAAGGAGAGAGGGAGAAGGGGAAAGGGGGCTGGCCGGTTAGGCCTAGCCCCCCTCCCTCCCTCTCCGCGGGGCCCACTAGGGGTGGCCGACGGCCTCCCCTCCCCCTCCTCTCCTTTAGTCCCACCCTGGGACTTGAGGGGAGGTAGTACCTCCCCTCCCCCTATATAAGGTGGGGTATTTGGCCTAGAAAAGACACCCAATAATCAATAAAGGTCTCCCCACTTTTGGGAGGACCTCTAATTGATATTTTCTCTCTCCCCCCTCTCTCTCTCGTGACCGTGGTCCCAAGTCTGGACTACGCGAGCGAGAGACATCTTCACCGCGGAGCGCCGTCGCGTTGCGGGATTCGGATCCGGGAGCTCTACTTCCACAACTGCTGCTGGATCAGGGAAGCGGGAATCATCGTCAGGCACCGGACGTGTGTAACTCCCACGAGGTGTCACACTTGAGGCACTCAAGTCGTTGGAGCCAGAAGGAGTGCAAGGACTTCATCACGACCTTGAGGTCGGCTTCAGCTCGTCTACATCAACCACGCTCTCCTGAGCGTTGACAAACTTTTCGGTCTTTGAGGGTAAGTTCGTGAAAAGCCCCTCCTGTTACTGTATTACTAATAGATAGGTCCTGGCAGCTTCACGGGTTCAGGGACATAGAGTAAAATTTATTGTTTTTATGCGCGGAACCCCTACAGTGGTATCAGAGCTAGATCTATGCGTAGTAATGCTAGTACGGGTAGAACACACGAAATGTAGCGTGTGGGCATTGATCTTTTATTTTTTACCCTCCCACGTGTACTTGTGTATACCGCAGTAATGCTTGATGAAGCGGCTCCCAACCGACTTTGCGCGTTCATTCGCGAGACTGGTCCACACTTGACATACGGCTTGTACCGTATAAAGTGGCTTAGGGGGTGTCTGTCTCTCTCGCATTAGTTGGTATACCATTTACAACGGAGGGCCCCGAAAGGGGTGTAGTATAGACAACTACTTGATCAGTGTTGTGCTGAAAGTTCGTAGGTAAGTATGGTACTTGTACGAAAGCCCATTCAGCCACGTAAAACATGCAAAGATAAAGCAGATGCGTCTAACTTTGTTTTGCAGGGGCGTTGCTCTATGATATGGTTGTGGCAAAGGTAAAGTGATTACCTTTTGTTGCATAGTAGTAAATAGTCACGAAGATGACGAACTACCACGCCAGAATGACACCGGTACCCTGGTGTCTACGGCGCCGGAACCCGGTGACGGCGGATAGAGATCACGACGTGAAGGACCATATCACATAGCATTTACATTCAATGTTATTGTTTGTATGTCTTATTGTGTGCTAGTATTAGATACTCGACGGTAGCCTAATAAGATGATCCCTGTTAAAATAACCAACGATTGTGTTCCCCCTTAGTGTGCACCACCAAGAAAGTTCTTCGGTATGAGGCAGGCCGTGATGATCGAGTGTCAGACATATCTACGTTCGCATACAGTGGGTGCAAGCCATGTTGCACATCGAATACACTAAGGTTGAGTTGGCGAGCCTAGCACGCTAGAGAAGCGTGGCCTCGGAATGCGGATGGTCGAAAGATCGAGCACGAGTCGCATGAATAATGTGACCGACGTTTAGCGTCCACCCTTGAACCCACATTGATGGCCGTGATGATCGGGGGAGATGTGGCTGATAGGGGTCGTGTTATCACTAGGAACCCTCTTTGGGGATAAGTGTTTCTGAGTGGAGTTATTATTAACTCATTTAATTATAAACTTAGTCTAAATTCCTTTTGCAATTATAAATGTAGATGGCTCACCGTGAAGCTTACTTTGAGATTGAGGATTGGGTAAAGGGTGAAAAACTTAGACTTGATGGATCCAACTTCCCTAGTTGGCTTGTGCGCCTAGATGATCTCCTTACTAGGAATCATGTGGTAGACTACATACGCCGCACGATGGATTTGACTGAGCCAGAATACTATGAGACTCCACAAGAGCTGGCAGACCGCTACTATCGCCAAGAGATGTCCACCTACATTCAGATAATAATGCGTTACGGGATGGTGAATGAACAACATCCTCTCATGGGTGATCTTGACCCATATTCGATGGTGGATCAACTGAGAGCAGAGTTTATAGGCCATGTGCGCATGTGGAAGCACGAGTTGCTTGGAGAGTTCCTTTCCATACAGATGGAGGAGCATACGTGTCTGAAGAGTCACTTGGAGCGCATGCTTGATGCATACACAAGACTGGTTCACTTCATGGATTACTGGATGACTGATCCATTTGCGATAGACGTACTGCTTCGGTCATTGCCTCCCAACTATAAAGGACATGTCTAGAGTAGCATCATGAGTGGTGATACGGAAGCATTGGATTTCCATGAGTTCATATTACGTTTTCAGAACGTAAAGGTTGAACCAATCACCGGAGAGGTCATTGATGACCAAGGTATATATTTGATATACAGTTTTATAAATGTTATAATCTTGCAAACACATTGCAGTGTTAAGTATATCTGATACTTGTTCTGTTTTACTAAAAACAGGTCCTTCTACATAGAGGTGCTTGCTGGAGAGGAGGTGACGTTGCGTGTTGATGGCGAGCATGATGATGACAGCCGACGACACACTCCCTCGACATTTATCATTTAGTTTGTGTTTAGGATGATTTTTTGTAATCAAGAGATTGTGAACTTCTTTAGTGTGTCTCACACTTCGTGAGACGGTTATTCATATAAGTTTGTAACAAACAGTTGTTCTGCTTTTATGAATGATTTCTATTCGTGTTCATATCTTGTTTGATTACTTGTGAATTATCCTTATTGTTTGCAACTAATTGATAATGTATGAACATTTGTAAAACATTAAAATGCCTTGTTTAAAATACCCAACTTAATGATATTTCATTAATGAATGAAACCATTGTTTAAATTCAAAGTTATGTTATAATATGTGAAAGTCATTCGATTTCTTCTCACATATAAATCATGCCTAAGTTCGGTGAAATAACTTGAACACCATGTATTACTTGAATACAAAGTGTTTAAAGAATTGTTAAAAGTAAATACATATTCGATGTATTGTGTTTTAACGAAATGGTAATTATCATTAAATGATTGTTTAAATGTGTAAAGTAAGTTTACCAAAAGAAACATGAATATGAAACTATTTGATTTGATCAAAACATTTCATCAATAAAAGGGTATAAATATAAAAGAGAATCCAATTGTTATGATTTGATCAATAGCAATGAAGTTCGATTTTATAAGAACGGCATAAAGTAATTGTGGAATGCAAAGTGTTTTGAAACGTCAAAATACAAAGCATCACAATATGATATAAGATATCAAAAAGGGTTGAATAGAAGGCACCAAACAAATCGTTGTAGAGTATATGTAGAGACCATTAGTTAGAAATAGTTAACACTCAATTAGAATTAGTGAACCATTTGAATTCGTGAAAGTTTTGGGGTTATTCGATATAACCAAAACAATAAGCGAAT
Source organism: Avena eriantha (assembly GCA_910589775.1). Lineage (NCBI taxonomy): Eukaryota > Viridiplantae > Streptophyta > Magnoliopsida > Poales > Poaceae > Avena > Avena eriantha. The sequence continues at coordinate 77,644,415 of OU342744.1, read as the reverse complement.
AAGTCCTTGTGGGGTATTCATTAGAAACTTTGAATACGAAATCCATAGCTAAACCAAAAGAAAAGCAAAACTTGTATTGCTTGGATTTGATGCATTCTTGAGAAAGCTCGCTTCTAATGATGTTTCTCAATTATGGAGCAAATGGAAATTAGTGTAAAACATGATGAGGATTCAAAACCCTGCATCAGAGTGTTGAGAAGCGCAACGGACAACATTCCTGAATGATTCTCTTCACGGAAGGAAAGAATCAATGATTTTGATCATTGTGTTTTTCCCTCCACTATTGTTATTCACTATCTGAAGTAGGATTCAAAATGTAAATCCATATCTTGTATGGAGACATTTGTGAATCATTTGTCATGATTTTTGGAATATGACATACCTACGAACTACAAAGGAAATGATGGTAAACTAGAATTATGAGAAATCCTAATAGCAAAATTCCCTTGAGATTAGAAAGCAATTCGTTGCTGAATCTCACAAGTAAAGGAGTTGCTTGGAATTTTCCCAAATGACTGCAAAGCCATAGTAGGAAAAGGGGTAAATGACAGAAGCACAATTTATCAAGAATAGGATGAATTCAAAATGAATTTGATTCATGTGTGCTAAAATGTCTAGTGGATTTAAAACTAGTAAAGTACTAGTATCTCATAGTAAATCTCCAAGTTTGATATTTGATCAAAGGATTTTGAAGTTATTCAAAATAGTAAAGGAGATATGCAATTTGCATAAAATTGAGTGGGAGCTATGAAAGTCTTCCTAAAACAATATGTGATTGACATATTTTTTAAGTGGGAGCAACATAAGACTCAAATTCAAATATGTAGGAACATAGTTTGAGTAAGAGTACTGACTCATACCCAAATATGTTAGCAACATTGTTTGAGTGGGAGCTTATAGGAGTAATTCTTAAAGTAAGTTAAGGATGAAAGTGCAAATACTTATAAATGATGATTTATAAGATGTAGAAGTTGATAATAGGTGTATTATGATATTATGTAGTATTTCTTAAGGGATTCTGAAAAATGTTTCAGAATAGAAGTTAATTAAGGAACTGGTCCTTAATAACTCAAATTAGGAATAGTATTACATCAATGGTTGAAAGAAAGAAAAGGATGATCGTCATCCACTATGTTGAGACATAGGTTCTATCTTAGTAAACCATGATGATAACTTAGCATAATATGTGATCCAAAGTAAGGAACGTTTGAAAGTGATTAAGTCCGAATCACAGAACGTTGAGCAGTGTCTAGTAGAGAATTGTGGATATATTTTCCAAATCCATAAAGGATAACATATCTTAAAACATAAAGGGTTATGTTATAAGGGAATATGTTGGAAACTCCCGTAGATACCAATTAAAGTCAAATAGGAAGCGAGGTGAACAAAACATCGAAAGTTTCACAGAGTGCACTAGTGTTTCGATGAATACATTTGTAATAATAGATAAGGGTACCATCTAAAGTGTTGTATAATGTTATGGCGGGGCTAATTCACTTTTAACGTAGAATGATGTGTCCCAGGGCACAGTGCCCATGAGAAAGCCCTCGAGGTTGATCTAACGTCATTGTAGACTCCTGGAAGCAGGCCTCGTTTTGCTGCCATAGCGACGATGCATACACACAGATGCTATCATGTGATGATAGAGTATTAATGTCAATCAAGGTGACATTAGTAAGTTGCAAAGGATTTGGGACTGTAAAGTACAGACCCAAGACTCAACCTCTTCCATGAGCAAGCATCTTCAGGGTACTGGATATATGGTGCCAATTATTGAGAACAAATGCAACTAGCGTATTTGTACTCTAGTACAAGTGGGAGACTGTTGGAAATATGCCCTAGAGACAAATAGTAGTAAGGAATATTATCATATTTCATATAGTTTATGATTAAGTTTTATATCATGCTATAACTGTATTGAGTGGAAACATCAATACACGTGTGATATACAAACAACCGGGGGTTCCCAGTGAAACTCTAGTCACTGGTTCATTGGTCAACGGATGATCATGTTTCCTGATCATGTGGCATTTATGCTAGTTGGAAATGAGGTCATCTCATTCGGAGAATGAGATGATGAACCAATACCCAACCTAAACATCGTGACCCGATCATGTCACTAAGTTCAAGTTACGATGATGAGAAATGGATCCTCGTAGACTATTCCTTAGATCGTGAGGCTATATCAATCACTGTCTCCCGAGGGTACTTAGATATCATCAAACACCATCTGGTAAAATGGTGGTTATAAAGGTGTGTTCAGGTATTCGGAAGAAACCGTAGAGGCAATATATGTCGAGAGCGGGATTTGTCCATCCATGTGACGGGAAGATACTCAAGGGCCCACTCAGAGAAGTTATATCCAATAGCTGCGCAGCGTGTGATTGGATCACGGGGATATCACTTGTCGGGACGAGTTAAGTAGCATTGTTCAGTAACGAGATTGAACCCGAAATGGTGATGTCAATGATCAGATCTCGGGCAATGCAAGTATCGAATGACAAAGGGAATAAGACACGAATGTCCCGGTTCAAACGACGAAAGATCTTCGTGGAGCGCACAGGGATCACATGGCCATCCAGGTCCCTCTGTTGATCATTGGTGCGGGAGTGTCCCGACCATGTCTGGAGTGTTCCCGAACGGTAGGGTATCACGCTTAAGGGCTTGATGATGCTTAGAGAGTGTTTATAGGATCAGTAGAATCACCAAAGAAAAGAAGGGGAAAACCGGAAGGGTTTCGGTAAGTCCGGAGTGGAGGTGGAAGGTGTTCCATGGCCACGGAGATTAGATAATGTGTGAATGAATGTTAAATATTGATTTAATCATTTATTCATAATTATTTAATAAAGAGAAAATAAATTAAAAGGTCAAAAGTCTTAATGGACCAATTTCCGGAGGGAGAGGGCCCATTAGGGAAAGGAGAGAGGGATAAGGGGAAAGGGGGCTGGCCGGCTAGGCCTAGCCCCCCTCCCCCCTCCCCCCCCCGCAGGGCCTACTAGGGGTGGCCGGCGGCCTCCCCTCCCCCTCCTCTCCTTTAGTCCCATCCCGAGACTTGAGGGGAGGTAGTACCTCCCCTCCCCCTATATAAGGTGGGGTATTTGGCCTAGAAAAGATACCCAATAATCAATAAAGGTCTCCCCACTTTTGGGAGGACCTCTAATTGATATTTTCTCTCTCCCCCTCTCTCTCTCTCGTGACCGTGGTCCCAAGTCTGGACTGCGCGAGCGAGAGACATCTTCACCGCGGAGCGCCATCGCGCTGCGGGATTCGGATCCGGGAGCTCTACTTCCACAACTGCTGCTGGATCGGGGAAGCGGGAGTCATCGTCAGGCACCGGAAGTGTGTAACTCCCACGAGGTGTCACACTTGAGGCACTTAAGTCGTTGGAGCCAGAAGGAGTGCAAGGACTTCATCACGACCTTGAGGTCGGCTTCGGCTCGTCTACATCAACCACGCTCTCCTGAGTGTTGACAACGCTTTTCGGTCTTTGAGGATAAGTTCGCGAAAAGCCCCTCCCATTACTGTATTACTAATAGATAGGTCCTGGCAGCTTCAGGGGTTCAGGGGCGTAGAGTAAAATTTATTGTTTTTATGCGTGGAACCCCTACATAAAGTCCCTCAAATGCATAGTAGAATAAGTCTTCATGCGAACATAAGCCAATACATATCTAGTTTAGTCCTCGTTGATCCATCGGGTTTCCCATGTTACTCACCTGGTTCATGTTCGTAAACACCATTGTAATTTGTTCTGGATATAAATCTAACAAAGCATCCTGAACCTAGTTACCTAGTTAACTGTCATCTTCCACGACAAAACAAATCACACACTCCCTTCCTCCAGAAATAATTGACTTCGGTTTATGTAGATTCGAATGTATCTAGACTTATTTTAATGCATAGATACATTCGAATCTTGATAAACTCAAATCAGATATTTCTAGATGGAGGAAGTACAATCTATGCCAACGAGGTTACAATATTACAACCCTCCACATAATCCAATGACCTTTGAGTAATATAATTACTCCCTCCGTTGTATCAAATTTAGACAAATCTCTGACAAAAGTTTCACTATTTTGACCTTATGAACATGCTTGTGGCTTCTCAAATGTTTTTTTTTTCGAAATTCCATTGTTCTTTTAATAATCATCAATAGTAGTACAAAGAGTACTAAAAGTAATACAAATTACAAATAGGTCATTAGACCACCTAGCGACGACTAAAAAGACTGGCTCGAGCCGAAGGTGCGCCGCCGTCCTCGCCCCTCCATCACCAGAGCCGGGCAAAGCTTGTCGTAGTAAAGCTTGTTATAGTAGACGGCCGGGAGGTCATCGTGCTAAGGCCCCAAAGGACCAGAGCAACAATCATCGCCGAAGATGACAAACGTAGATCGGAAGAGACTGACCTAAAACCACACCAACGATTACGAAAAACAACGGGGTCCCAATGAATCCGTCGAACACATGACTCCACGTGCCCCCCGCTGATGCTAAACGCACCACCAGAGCGAGGATAGGGCGGAGAGAACCTTATTCTGCCTTCAGGACGTAGCCGCCGCTTCAACATCCTAAAGAAGATACTGAAAATAGTCTAGATGAAACACTGAGATCTCTCGCCGACGAGAAGCCGTGGTCCGCCACGCCGTCGAGGCCCTAAGACCGCCGGAAACGGGACGGACCGGTGACGTCACCGACGGAGGAAAGGAACCCTAGATGGGTGTACCGGTTCGGTCTATCCTGTGGCTTCTCAAATGTAATGGTTTCTTTTTGCTTTATTTTCTTTCTTTCACAGAAAATAAATAGCAGCACAGTTGTATAGGTCAACTATACCTATCTCTTTAAAAAAAAGTACATGTCAAATACCAAGATGGTGCAAAAAGAAAGTATCTAGACAGACCTACATGCATGGGGTAATTATTACGTGTAGGGGCTAATTCGGATTCTTTGCCTGTCCAGCGAAAAGAGCTTTCTTTAATGCATATAATAAAATAATAATACTAGGCCTTGGTAGGTATATGTCACTCTTTTACCTAGAACTGATACTCTCTCATACGCAAGTCGCGAGGATGGTTGGGTGGTCTAAAAAATATACTACCTGCTTGTTTGGGTAACTTTACATCGATCGGTACTCCTCTCGGTGAATTTATAAATGTCCCCCTCCCCCATGGCTGGGATGGTTGGGTGGTCTAAAAAAATATACCACCACGCATGGCTGCAAAATGCATGGCACTATCACCAAATTCTCATCCATGCAACGCATGCACGCATATATAGCAACATAATATTTTTCTTCAAAATGAGCACATAAATAAAAATGCATTGCGACCAGTTCCTCAAGGTTTTGCATGAATTCGTACGTGATACACATGTGAGTGTGCGACAGGCTCGTGGACATTATTCACCCTGGAGCTGAGCCAGCGGTACATACAAAAAGGCCAAGCTAAAGTTGTCGACAGGAGACAAAAACCAAGATCGCCCAAGATTTTTACACCACCAAATGACCGCGACAAGGCGATAAAAGTATGCCTGTACGTGTGGCACGAGGGCCAGCTGCTGCGGCGCACACAATATTTCAACAAGCGACGTCGCGAGGGATTTTGTATATGTAGCCAAAAGCAGTGCTTGATGGTCTGACTTCACATCAACCTGCTGATGACACGACCGATCCCCCATTTTTTCCTCGAATTTGCGCGGAATATCAACACAAAACAGCTGGAGAAGGCCAAAAACTAGTACGTGTCTTTTTTTTCTTTCTCAACTGTCTTCCTCTTGTCGCCACACACGATCGGGATCGAGACAACATACGATCCATCCCCATCCATCCTCCGTCTAAACCACACACCATCATCAAAATAATTGAAAAATGGTGTTCATTTGCTGGTCGATGGATCCATCGATCACAATAATGCACACGCTGATTACATCTTTATGCCTTTATTATATGTTACATGCATACATATAAGCTATAGGTATACTGTATACAGTATAATTAACAATACATACATGTCTCTTCTCTCTCCTACGAGTCCTACCACACTGCACCGTCTTTCTCAATTGTGTAATTTGTAGTATATCAGCTCCGATCGATCTTGAGTCTTACGTAGTACGTCGGCTTTTAATTGCGTGTCTCCCTCCCTAGGAATTATTCACGTACAATACCGGCCATGCACGCACGCACGTACGCATGCACGTAGAAAGATGGACGATCGAGTTAGTGCTAGTAGTGCGTACTACGTGCATGCATGCGGCATGACGCGCCACACGCACTAAAACACTGGGCAAAATAAAATAATTAATCAGCCACCGCGCGCTACACGTTGTTCATCGTCAAGTCCGCGTGTAGCGACGACGACACCGACCGCGCAAGGCTCCACAGGTCGCCGTCGCCGGCGCTGGAGACGGCGGACGAGGAGAAGGCGGCGGCGCTGTGCTCGTTGAGGAAGAAGGACGACATCATCATGGCGCCGTTCGCCTTGGTCGACCCGTCGGAGAGGCCATTGTTGAGCTCGTAGGACGACGCGAGCCGGTCGAGCGTGTCCCAGTCGCCGCCGTACTCGGTCGGCGGAGGCGGCGGCGGCGGCAGGAGCCCCGGGCCGGCGGTGACGTGCTCGAGAGGCGGGAGCTTCATGTACCTCTCGTACAGGGTGCTGCCGGTAGTGGCGTTGTTGATGAGGTGATCCAGGGCGGAGCTGCTGGCGGCCGGCTTGGCCTCCTGCTTGCACGCCGTGGCGGACGGGCGGCCCATGTAGTGGTTGAGGATGTGGTCGAGGGCGTCGTCGCTGGCGGAGTAGTGCAGCAGCTGGTGCTGCTGCTGCATCTGGGTGGCCTTGGCGTGCTCGCTGCCGGTGGTCACCGTGGACGAGCAGTTGCTCGGGCTGCGCTCTATCGGTACACCGCCAGCCAGCTTGGCGGCGCTGGCCTGGGCAGCTTGGTGGCTGGCGACGAGGTGCTTCTTCTTGAACACCCTGCAGATCACCCACCCGTCCTCCTGCGCCGACGACTGGTCCCCGGCCACGCCGCGAATCTGCTCGTCATACGCATGAGATGATATGGTCAAGATCGGTAAGAAGAGCAAAAGTCAATTGAGTACTAATCAACTGCGTGGTGCGACGTGCTTAACTAATCGCATGCAATTATTGTCCCGGTTAGATTAGTCCACAGCGTGATGCATGCATGGTGTGGAATTTCGGTCCTAGCTAGCAAAAGGTGAGTTAATTAATTATGGAGACCATTTACACGAAAAGAATACAGTCCTAGCTAGGTGCAGCAGGCAGCTCAAAAGGCCTCCAAATCCTGGATCCGTGCATATATATCAGCATATGCATGTCGCATATATGTAGCTAGTGTTTGACCTCAAGAAAAGGAAGAGATCGATAATGGAGTTTTGTTTGTCATATGCCGGTGTCTCCGCGTACAAAAGGTCCACTGCTAGCTGTACCATTCCCTCGTCGCAGTACTGTACGAGTGTGCGTGATAGATAGTGAGTGCGCGTGTCGTCATGTACGTACGTGCGTACCATGTGTTAGGGTGGGGTGGGGTAAGCTAGTAGACCATGTGTTGGACGATCTTGCTGGTGCAAGGACCAGATTCTCCTGCTCCATGGCGCCCATTGGCTCGGCCTGACCCCAAAGATCCACGCCCACCCGCGTGCACGCACCTAACCACCACCTCGATCGACGTACCATCCATATCACCGATCACTCGCTCGGTCGCATTTCGCTTCGATCCTCGGCGGCCCAGCCCCAGCCCCAGCCCCAGCTCCAGCCTAGCTAGCTAGCCTTTGTTCCTTCACATGTACTACTACTAAACGGAACCTACTACTACCCACTACCCTCACGCCTCCCCCCTTTTCCTGACGCCGACCCGTCGAAAGGAAATCCCAGCTCCCACTCGCAAATAAACCACGCATCATGTCATGTGTGTCCCCATTTCCAACCACCGCCCCGCCCCGAACATAATCTTCACTAGCCTTTGTCGTCTACAGTCCCCTGCCACGTGTGTACGTGGATACGCATATACACGTACCTTGATGATCGCATCGCATGCACCACTACCACCTACCTCCATCTCTGTCGGCCGGCCGCCGCGCATGCAACCTGCTACTACTAGGTACGTACAGTACGTACGTACACTGACTGTGCTGTGTGGAGAGAGGGAGATGGGGTGCATGTACGTTGTACTGGGTAGATGTACGTATGTGTCCGCGTACCGGGGAGGACGAGGCGCCGGAGTAGTAGGGGACGTCGGCACCGGCACCGGGGTGCGGGGCGACGACGACGTCGTCGAGGCGGTACTCGTGCATGATCCAGTCGGACTTGTGGCCGTGGGGCGCGCGGCCCTTGTAGAAGACGAGCGTCTTGCGCATGCCGATGCGGCCGGACCCGGCGGCGGCGGAGTAGATGGCCTTGTCCCGGCCCGTGGCCTTCCAGAAGCCCGCCGCCGTGGCCCGGTTGGTGCGCGTCCCCGTCGGGTACTTCTTGTCCTTGTGGCTGAACAGGTACCAGTCGTTCTGGGGTCCAGTCCCGATCCTGCAACGCTCTGCAACAAACCCATCGTCCATGGCCACTCTTCAGAATCACCACCGCTGCTCGATCATGCATGCATTGTGTACCTAGCTAGCTAGCTAGCTATCTAGGAGGGTGAACGGAGGAAGAAGAACGAACCTTGGATGTCCCATGGCTCCAGCTTGTTGAGGTCCACGTCGGGGATGACGTCCAGGTCGATCGGCAGGGAGGCCACCTTCTTGGCCAGGTAGTAGGTCAGCAGCTCCTCCTCCGTCGGGTGGAACCGGAACCCCGGCGGAACCACCGACTGCCCGTTCACCGAGATGCTCATGATGCTCGAATCTACTACGACCTCTCACTCTCGGCGTGCTCTCTCTCTCTCTCTCTCTCTCTCTCTCTCTCTCTCTCTCTCTCTCTCTCTCTCTCTGGTCAAAACGGCTGAAGGATATACTACTGCAGGATAAGGAGGAGAGGCGCTGTAGCCTGCAGAGTGCAATGCTCCACCTAGCTGCTAGAAGCTAGCTGCCATTGATGGACGAAATTGACAAGCAAGGAAGGGAGCAGCAAAGGGGATGATGGTTCGCTCGACGGAGCCTGCTATTATGGAATGAGGTTGTTGCTGGTGATGGGGTACAAGGAAACAACTGCAACGAACGGGAGGTGGTTATATATAGCTACTCATCCACCGATCCATCACGCCCTGCCCAGCTCCAGCCCAAGTGGGACTAGTGAAGTGCCACCAAACCTTGAGAGAGAAACGCCAAGGCGCCCCAGCTGGCCCCACCATGGACGGCAAGATGGGGAAGAGAGAGAGAGAGAGGTGAGGGGATTGGGAAGAGGCAAGAAAGGAGAAGGGCCAACGTCCGGAGCCATGACACGCGACCTTAAAAATCTCCCGGAAAACCACAGGCGAAACCGAACTGATCCGCTCCGCATCACGCGTACGGCCCTGCTCACCCTCACGGGTAAACCATCATCAGGCAGCATGTGCAGCATATGTGGCAACAATGGCCTGCATAACCACCGCCGTAGGCAACAGACCGACAGTTTTACAGGCAAAACATCGCAACAACAATAACAGTATCAGCAACAGCAAGCAACTACGGGAACGGTCGATGATCGATGTGTCTGTGCTATCCGTTTGCTTTTCGTGTTCAAGATTGTTAGTTTTGATAAATTGAGAGGTTAACTTAAAGGTACATGATCAAGGAAAGATAGATACTATAGTTTTGGCCGTAGCAGCACTACTGATTATAGCCAGCCGACGAGGCTACTGGAGAGTATGGTGCAGCTTTTTGAGTTGTTCCCCGGCCCGAGAAAGATAAAGAAATGTGCATGCAAATGATTCTGCAGCTCAGTTGTAGTGTTCGACCCTGTGCAAATCTGTCTCCCGCTTTTTTCTCCTTCGATCATCAGCCAAAAGCCGAGATGGGGACTCGAATAATTATCACCAGAAATTAGTGTCATTGGGAATTATTGATGGCGTAAGTCGTCATAGGAGAACAACGGCTGTTGACTTTGGATTTCAAGCTATATATTGCTACCTAATTGATTGACCAAAAGTACTTCAAGATTAGTGTCTATTTAAATGTAGGTATGCGTGCCTTTTGTGCTCCCATATTTTGTTTTTAAAGCCGCTTCTAATTGTCAATTTAATAGGAAATCTGATACTACCTTAATCCTAAAAAGGATGTCGCAACAAATTTATTTAGATTCACATTAATCTAGGTGTGTTTTAATGTATAGATAGTGAATCACACACATTTCAAGAGGAACTTCAAGATTCTTATATTCTTATTGATAAAAAGTACTTTATAATGATACCAATTCTATATCAAACATTCCTTATATACATGGATTGTTTTTTATCAAAGGCGTATCTTTGAAAAGTTCGCCTTATTCATCCGAATGGAGGGAATATGTTTGAGAGGACAAATAATATCGCCAAGAGATCATGGACGTGTTTGGTTGCATGCACTTGCCGTGTTGGCCCCATAGAACTTGGTTGGGCATGTGCAGGATCTGAGTCATATTCTACAACATGTTTTGTTGCTTGTATTTGTCATAAAAATAGGAATACCACATCATGACAAAATGGATGACGCTTATAAAGTCCTTGATCCTACTTAATTTGATCGTGTCTTCATCCTTGGTCATCTCTCTAATCACACTCTTAGAATAATTATCCTCTTCTGCCTCCCCTTGTCTCAAACTCTTTGTAGAAGTTGTTCTTCAAACTATAGACTCCTGGATGCTTCTTGTACACCACATACCGGTTCATCTTAAAAGAAAAATAGGAACATTTACACATTGAAAAAAACCATCACAAGAAACCACTAGAACAACTTTCACAAGATCACATAACAAACATAAGCATGCATGAACATTTTTTTTATCATAACTAGCACATCAGTCCAACCTAGCTACTACGGTGCCATCCTACCACCACATCAAAAGTGGGCGTAATCCTACCCAAGCTCATCATCTCAAGTGATTAGTATGTACCAACTCACAAAATATACATACATTGGCATCATTTTTTATCTAAGTCCTAGCAAACTCAAGGGATATCACTCCACATCACAAAATATGCATCATGATATAACATGTATGCATCACCAACTTCCAACAAACCCTAGCACTAGTAGTAGTTCTTGTATAGGTAGTCCTAAGCCAGAGGTCTTATGCTACACTGCCATCCCAACAAAGTTCATACAATGTGATTTATTATCGGGGAGGTGGGTTAGATCCACCATCATAGTCTCCTCAATGAACAATACAGAAAAGTTGGTTTTTACATCGGACGGTTTTCATTGTTGATGGCCTGTTTTTCTTAGTTAAAAATTCTTCTGCGATGGATGGGTCCCGTGGTAAAAGCCTCATCACCAAAGAGTCTGCCACAGTTTTTTCTATGATCGTGGCGGATTGCACCTTGTACCACGGAATTTTGTGTTTTCGTAGATCAGTTTCGCTAGCCCCGTTGACTGCTGATGTCATGCAAATTGCCACGTGGCAAGTGCCATTAACGGCGAGTTACCACCGTTAATAGTCACAAAAACTATGGTAGAATCGAGGCCTAGCCAAGGGCTACTAATTATTAAGTGTGTCAGCCCATGAAAGAAGCCCAGTAAGAAGATGGATTGTTACTGTTTCGGCCTGCTGGAGGCCTGCACTGATTGAAGGGGGATCATCACTTTGCATCCTAGCTGCAGTGAAAGGGCATGTATGCCCCCATGTGTGGTTTTGGTAATTAATGACAATCCCTATGGACTAATGTGCAAATTTAGTCTTACTTGTAGGTTTGTCCATTGGCATCACTTGGACCATGTGTTGGTTTCAAGGATGAAAAAGAAAAAGCATTGTCCAAGGGCTTTGTGCCTATTGGAATCAAGTAGAAGAAGAAGATCAAGTATGTCTTGAAGAAGAAGAAGCAGAAGATGGAGTTCCTCATGACTTTCTTCAAGACATCATCATCAAGAATTGATGCACAAGCTCACGGTTCGTCATCTCTAGAAGATCTCATGCTTGGAGCTTGCCTCCTCGGTGTTCATGGAGTGATGAAGACAAGGTCAAAGAAGAGGTTTCCCCACACAGTATGTGTAGCATCCCAATTGTCTAACATATGTAATGCTACATGGTTTAGTAATATAGTGGCTACTCAGCACATATAATTGTTGCATCATAATTATATCATGCTCATGTCATCATGCCACCTTGCATTTGAGCATCATATAAATGTCTAGTGGATTTAAAACTAGTAAAGTACTAGTATCTCATAGTAAATCTCCAAGTTTGATATTTGATCAAAGGATTTTGAAGTTATTCAAAATAGTAAAGGAGATATGCAATTTGCATAAAATTGAGTGGGAGCTATGAAAGTCTTCCTAAAACAATATGTGATTGACATATTTTTTAAGTGGGAGCAACATAAGACTCAAATTCAAATATGTAGGAACATAGTTTGAGTAAGAGTACTGACTCATACCCAAATATGTTAGCAACATTGTTTGAGTGGGAGCTTATAGGAGTAATTCTTAAAGTAAGTTAAGGATGAAAGTGCAAATACTTATAAATGATGATTTATAAGATGTAGAAGTTGATAATAGGTGTATTATGATATTATGTAGTATTCCTTAAGGGATTCTGAAAAATGTTTCAGAATAGAAGTTAATTAAGGAACTGGTCCTTAATAACTCAAATTAGGAATAGTATTACATCAATGGTTGAAAGAAAGAAAAGGATGATCGTCATCCACTATGTTGAGACATAGGTTCTATCTTAGTAAACCATGATGATAACTTAGCATAATATGTGATCCAAAGTAAGGAACGTTTGAAAGTGATTAAGTCCGAATCACAGAACGTTGAGCAGTGTCTAGTAGAGAATTGTGGATATATTTTCCAAATCCATAAAGGATAACATATCTTAAAACATAAAGGGTTATGTTATAAGGGAATATGTTGGAAACTCCCGTAGATACCAATTAAAGTCAAATAGGAAGCGAGGTGAACAAAACATCGAAAGTTTCATAGAGTGCACTAGCTCATGACTTTCTTCAAGACATCATCATCAAGAATTGATGCACAAGCTCACGGTTCGTCATCTCTAGAAGATCTCATGCTTGGAGCTTGCCTCCTCGGTGTTCATGGAGTGATGAAGACAAGGTCAAAGAAGAGGTTTCCCCACACAGTATGTGTAGCATCCCAATTGTCTAACATATGTAATGCTACATGGTTTAGTAATATAGTGGCTACTCAGCACATATAATTGTTGCATCATAATTATATCATGCTCATGTCATCATGCCACCTTGCATTTGAGCATCATATAAAATCCTTTTCCTTTGGTTCTTCTCTCATGTGCATTAGCAATTGTTTTTGGCTCTTGATATATTGTATTTGAATCTTGATAAATGCTTGATGCCCAAATTGAGTTGGGGGCATATCTTTTATTCCACTCCACCACCTTTCTTTGTCACCACCTTATAATCCCACCATCCTATGTACCCATGAGCTTCTACTTTCTTCAGGTATTTAATCCAGCTCATGTGGGTTGGGGTGGATCCAATTCTATTTCCTTTAGCACGGCTTTACTCTATATTTTGGAATGCACATGAATAAATGCAATGACTATTTACTTGGTTTTTACAAGATTAAAACATGGCATTTAATACTTTTGCATGGGCCATGCAACCATCACCACCCTTTGATCTCCTTTGGTTTTCTTTGGTTTTTGAGGGGATCATCTTCTTGAGCTCTCTCTCTCTAAATCCTTTTCCACCTTGATCTTGTATCCTTGCCATGTGCATCAAGGTCTCCTTTCTCATCTACTCTCACAAGTGCATCTACCCATGTATGGTCATGTGAGATCATTTTCCCTCACCACCTTTTTTCTCTCATCTCTATCTCCATGTCATCACCACACACTTGGTGGAGCTTGTTATTAATCATGCTAAAACCCTACACCATGTCCTCCCCTTCCTCTCCTTCTCACCCTCCATCCATGTATGACCAAGTGTGACTATAACCAAACCCTAACACCCTACCCTCTCTCACTAATCTCTCACTCTAACCCTCTCTCCAAACCCTAATATCTAACTAAACCCTAACCCCATGCAAACCCCCATGCCGAGGCTTTCCTCTCTCCCTCTCCCTACCAGTAGGCCCTACTAGCCCTCTCTCTCCAACCCTAAACCGAGCCTCACTCTAAACCTAGCCCTAGCCGAAGCATGCCCTAGCTAACCCGACCCCTCTCTCCATTCTCTCTCTCTCGTTGCTCAGCAGGTCCCACACCGAGCCAGCCCCATAGCCTCGCCATCCCCACCTGGCAGCCCTACCCGTGCCTGCCCTAGCCTCCCACGCCGAGCACATGCTCGAGAAGGACAAAGGGGGACCGAAGCCACCTTTTTGCTTCCACCCCGAGCCCTACGGCCTCTCCTCTCTCCCTCTCGCTTTTACCTCCTTCCTCACGCCTCTTAGCCTTGCCCAGATCCATCCCTAGGGCCTTGCCCTTCCTCTTTTCTTCTCCTCCGATGCCACCTTCTTCTCTGTTTCGCCGGTGTCCACCGACGATCCCCACCTCCACCTACCTGTTCTAGCCGGCGGCATGGCGTGTTGGACGTCGAGGAGGGCCAAGCTGTTCCCCTGCATCACCCGGAGCACGCCAGCGAGGAGGAGAAGCCCCACATCTGCCGCAGTATGTCGACGCCCGCCGAAACCCTAGCTCCTCGTCGGCCGTCTGCGTCCTCGCCGCTGCGTCGTCTCCCGGCCCGATCCGCCACTATCAACCTCCCCTCAGCGAGTCCCTCTTTCTAACGGACATCTCCATTGTCGTCGTCGCGGTCTGTGCTTGTCGAAGTTTTCGCCGAACGCCCTCCGTGCATGGCAACCACTGCCGTCTGCTTGCCGACGCGCCTCGCAGAGGCTTAGCTAGGCCCCGTCCGCCCTTCTGTCACCATCCCATACCCAACCGCACCGGTTACCACCATCCACGCGGGCACCCCGCGACGCGGGTTCGATCCCCCGCGCCGTACCGTGCTGTCGACCTCGGATCTGTCCGTCGACAGAGGAAGATACACAGTAGTCGCCGCCCCTTTTGCACATACCCCCTGCGCCTTTTGCTGCTTAACCCACGCTCCACCGACCCCACCTGTCATCCTCCCGTGGCGTTTTTACAAAAACGTACTGTAAATTTTGATTCTGTCACCCTGCGCTCCACCCTAACCCCACCTGTCAGCCGCGGTTGCAGTCTTATGAAAAGGCCCCCGGGTTTTCTGTTTCTCAACCCGCAGTCCCCTGAGCCGCGCCTGGCCCGCCTCTGTCACGTGGGCCTGCGGTGCATCAGGTCCCACCTGTCTGCGTCTAGGGCTAGCTACGGCTGGGTAGATAAAGTCGGCCCGTTTTTCTGTTTAAACAAAATGTTTTCATTAAATGTTTTAATATGAATTCAAATATGTTTTTAAATAACTTTTAAATTATAAATTTAAATAATACAAATGATATATGTTTTGGAATCATAAAAATGTGAGGATTTCAAATATGCCATTAAAAATATTATTTGAACACTTGAAATTTTCGAGATGATTAAAATTACAATAAAATGCCCTTTTCTTAATAAATTAATAACTTTAATTCCACAACTCCAATTTGGACAAATAATATGTCTAAATCGATCAGCGCGACGAGCCCGTTCTATCTATGCATTCCTTGTTCTGAATTGAAGCATGCGTCATGTCATTATTAAGAATCAGAACTGTTTATGGCAATAAAACTTGATCACATAAATAGTAAAATGCTTTATTCTTGTACCCCACACCTCACCATGCCATGCTACTTTATTGCCATGTAAATTGTGCATTATTCATCATGGCATGCTTGTTTGCTTGTCGCATTTATTCATATGCTTGTGCACTTTATTTATGGTGGCCCTTGTTTGTTTGGTTCTTCTTCGAATAGACGCCCAGCAGGAGAATTATCAGGAATCACAGGAGTTCTACCCAGATCCATCTCTCGCTTCAACTGAGCTGCTAGGCAAGCACTACCACATGCTTGCATACATATAGTACCTATTGCCTCTATCTTATTCTTGCATCATTGAGTCGCGAATGCATTAAATTGAATCCCAAGTACTGCATAGCCTTTACTTTTAAACCCCACCGAAGCTTGTTCCTCCATCCCAGGAGCCATTACTACAGGAGTTGTTTGAGCCATGCGAGTCGTAGAACAGCATGTGTAGGGTATGTGAGAGTCTAATGGATAACGAGGTACCTAAACAACATAACCTGAGTAGTAATGGGATAACTAATGAAAGAGGCACCGGTGAGCAATATCCGCTATTTGGTTTTTCATGCTCACTTGTGTCCCGTAGGACCCCGAGTACTTGATTCCCGTTCCTTGACTATTCACACTATCCACATCCGGGAGGCCTTATGGACCCCCCTGAGCCAGAGCTTGATTCATTCTTATTTCTTGGGGCCACAAAGTAGTTTGGGGCTTTATTACTATCCTGTACTTATGCCATGTTACTGCTTTATTAAGATTGTGCGTGGAGCACCTGTACTGTTTTGGATCGTGGAATGTTTTCGCGGTATCGACAAGCCTAGTCACACTTTTGGGTTCCCAGTCGTTTACAGCCATTGACACAAACCTTGGGTCCATCTCGGAGCCGGCCAACTTCGTTGCGGGTAGCTTAATGGGGTGGCCCCCTGAAATATTTCTGAATCCTGTGATCGCTTTGTCGTGAATGCCTCGTTGGGTTTTGAGTTGGTTTTTCCAAGGTTGATCGAGTGTGTGTTGCTATTTGCGCACCCCTGCAGGGTAAATCTTTCTGAAAGCCGTGTCCGCGGTTATGGACGACGTGGAGCACAGTTTCTCGATCATAGACAAGTCTAACTAAAGTACCGCTTTTAAATTGACTAAGTACCTGACTAGTAAATAGTGCAATACTCATGGAATGGTTATTAAAACTGCCAACGGATGGGGGTTGTTCGTCCGCTTCCTCGTTGGTAAGCGAGGAGGAGGATGGATCTGTTAATTATACTGTTATAACTGTTGTTCTCAATTCACGGACATCCGTCTATCTTTGGTTAGGCGGATGGTTAGCGAGTATCTATAGACTTGTTAGTTATTATGTTTTGCTGCAATTGCGTCACCCCAGGTTGTGTCCCCTTTAGAGGCATAAAGACTTGTTGAGTACCCCTAGGGTCTCACACGATAAATTGTTTGATTCAGATGAACAGGTGTACCCGCAAGATGGATACTGGGTGGAGGAGACGGATAATGTTGGCAACGATCACTCGGTGTAGAGATTCCGGGAACAGGGATCCGTGAGATCTGTGGCGGGATGTGTTTATTTATGTGGCATGTTATGCCGATTTGCTTCTTATCCGTACTCGGATCTTGTTTTCCGCTTCCGCCTGATACTCTGATGTTTGATGTATGAGGAGGTATCCTAAAATATTATCTCTATCTAGGATATTTGGATCTTGCCGTATGGCATTGCAATATTTCTATTTCTTTTAGATGGAATGGCTCTGTGAACAGTTGTATGGTGGCTTGCATACATACTCACTTGTGAATGTAGTTGATCCCTTCGCCTGCCGATTACACCGCTCGTTCTTGTCCCGATGTTCTGGAAGTGGTTAGGACGGCCGAAAGGTCTACCTGTGAGTGGCCCCTGGGCCCACCGTACTATTTTAACCACTCTCGCTCATCCAGTCATGCAACTAAGAGCGTAATTCACCGAGGTAGTTACAATTGGTATCAGAGCCATCCCGCCCTTCAGGGTCTCAACCAAAATGGTCGTTGTCAGTCTAGCAAATATTTTGGTAGTTATGTATACTAGGGAAAAACAAACGTGAGAGTAGGACTGCTTCCATTTTTGTTCTTACCCACCCACCCACCCTTTTTTCTGGTAAGGAAGTGTAACGTTTTCAATCCTCTTCTAAAATTCAAACTAGGATTCACGTGTTATGGGTTCCATAGTACCATAGGTTGTGTGTGTGTGTGTGTGTGTATGAATTCCTTGTTTATCTGTTGCATCCAACTTGTTATCTCTATCTGCCTTTGGTTATCAACTGTTAGTACATTCCATACCGACAGTCTTTTGTAAACCGACGCGATCTATCTGATTCGTTGTATACCAGTGCGATCTGTCTTACTCTTTGTTATCCGACGTTATCTTGTTTGGGGTGTTCGTTTCCGTAGTTACTAATCTTTAGGTTCATCTTAAGAAGAAGGTGTTGGGATATGTGTTTTACTGATTCATGTGCGGAGTAATGATTTCAGTGCGGGATGGAGTCGCGACCATACCACTACTCTTATCATCCGCTCTTGTATATTGAATGGGTAGAGTTGCTAATCTTGATTCGTTAAGTGGTTTTGCGCATATAGTGGTATTTTAATGCCGAAATTTGCAGATTTTTTTTTGTTAGTTTGTGTACCACACTCCTTGTTCATTCGTGTGCGATATGCTTAATATCTTCTAGGTGCCTTGAACTTTGTTGATATTTCAATATCATCTCAGTGAATTGTATCCTTTAATCTTGGTTAATTCCATTTTGGTACTATTTTGGATTATTATCATTCTCCATTATAGTACTGACTTGTGTTTTATATCAATTACAGGATGGCACCACCACGCCGTTCTGAGGAGGACATACCACCTGAACTGGGGCTGCTTTGGCAAGTATTGCAAATGCCTTGGGCACTATGCAGCAGAACCAGCAGCGCTTTGAAGAAAGCGTGAGGAGTAATGAGTTTGTTCCGCTACCTCCACCTCCCAAGCGAGGAGACATCAAGAGTTTTCTGAAGTTCAACCCACGCCAATTTGAGGTGTCTGATCAGCCACTTGATGCGGATGATTGGCTTCGTGAAATATCAAGGTTGCTGATGACTGCGGATGTTCTTGAGCAAGAATGGGTCAAATGTGCCACTCACCTTCTGAAGGGAGATGCAGCTCTGTGGTGGGAAAATTACCTCAAGGCAGACCTCTCTGGTTTTCAGCCTACTTGGGAGCAATTCACTGCGGCGTTCAAAGAGCAATATCTGTCAGAAATTGTCATGGAAAGGATGAAGGAAGTGTTTCTCAACCTGAAGCAGGGCAATGACAATGTCAATACCTACATCAGAAACTTCATGAACCTTTCTCGGTATGGTGGCGATGAGATCTCTGATGACAAGAAGAAGCAAAATAGGTTTAGGCAAGGGCTCAATGCTTCAATTAAATATGCAACCACTCATGCAAGGCCGGGGTCTTTTCTGGAACTCCAACACACAGCTCTCCAGGAAGAAGCAAGTAGGCAAGTGTTTGAGGAGTCAAAGAAACACAGCCGCGATGCAGCAAGCTCTTCAGCTATGACAGCTCCTTCTAAGCGTCGTGTCTGGGTTCCTAACACCCCACCGTCGCTCCTGGCTCCACCAAGACCGTCAAGCTACGCGTCAAGGCCACCAAACTCCTTCACTGCGGCTCCCAGGGGCTACAACCACAACTACCCTAGAGCGCCTGGCGGAGTCCCTGGCTACGTTGCTCCACATCCACCTGGTGCTTGCCACACTTGTGGAAACATTGGGCATCAGCACTGGAATTGTCCAATGAACAACAAAGCTCTTCCTCCACCACCTCCAAGACCCGCGGCAAGCTCTTCTATGGTTCGTGCACCTCCACCTCGGGCTCTCAACATCAACACCAAGCCCGGGTCTACAGTTGCTCGTGCTAACTGTGTCAACGTCGCTCAAGCTGAGCATGCATCTGGAGTTGTGATGGGTATGCTTCCTGTTAACTCAGTTCCTGCACGAGTTTTGTTTGATTCTGGTGCATCGCATTCTTTTGTGTCTCACAAATTTGCAAATGAGCATGAGCTTGCTATAGACCAGCTGGATAAAAAGTTAATGGTTCTTTCTCCCGGGGCAAGAATGTTATCTACCAAGATCAGCCATGGAAATCAAATTGAGATTGGTGGTTCTTCTTTTCTGGCCTCATTGATCATTCTGGGCAACTCTGACATTGATGTTATCTTGGGCATGGATTGGTTAATAGCAAATGCAGCTGTGATTGATTGTGCTGAACGTTCGGTTTCTCTAAAAATTCCTGAAGGCCACATAGTCTATTCTCCAAGTCGGACTCCTACAATTCAGCTTTACTCTTTGGCGGTTCTGAATGATGATGCTATGGAAGATATTCAGAGTATTCCGGTAGTCTGTGAGTTCCCAAATGTTTTTCCTGAAGAGTTGCCATGTATGCCTCCGGATCGTGAGGTTGAGTTTGTGATTGAATTTGAACCTGGTACCGCTCCTATCTCCAAGCGGCCTTATAAAATGGGTCCTGCTGAGTTGGATGAACTCAAGCGTCAGCTGGATGAACAAGAGAAGTTGGGTTTCATTCAGCACAGTACTTCTTCTTGGGGTAGCCCAACCATCTTTGTGAAGAAGAGAGAAAAGACTGATAGACTTTATGTTGACTATCGGGCACTCAATGCTAAAACCATCAAGAATAAATATCCCCTTCTGCGGATTAATGATCTCTTTGATCAGCTAGCTGGAGCTGTGGTATTCTCTAAGCTTGATTTGAGAAGTGGATACCATCAAATCAAGATCCGCAAGGAAGATGTTCCTAAAACAGCTTTCACCACCCGCTATGGCCTGTATGAGTACACGGTCATGTCTTTCGGTCTCACCAACGCACCTGCCACCTTCTCGAGGCTTATGAACTCGGTTTTCATGGAGTATCTTGATAAGTTCGTTGTGGTCTATCTAGATGACATTCTAGTCTATTCTAAGTAAAAGGAAGAACACTTTCGGTGTGTCCTAAACAAGCTTCGTGAGAACCGCCTGTATGCAAAGTTCTCCAAGTGTGAATTCTGGCTACCTCAAGTCACCTACCTTGGTCACGTCATCTCTGCCAAGGGCATTGCCGTCAACCCAGAAACTATTAAGACAATTGTTGATTGGCTTCCACCTATAAATGTCAAAGAAGTCCGGAGTTTCCTTGGTTTGGCCAGTTACTGCCGTCGCTTCATTCAAAATTTCTCGAAGATTGCGAAGCCTCTTACCGATCTCCTCAAGAAAGGCAAGAAATACCTTTGGACTCCTGCATGTCAAGCAAGCTTTGAAACACTCAAAGAGAAGCTCACTTCCACACCAGTCTTAGCTCCTCCAGATACATCAAAGCCTTTCTAGATATTTTGTGACGCCTCATTGCAAGGATTGGGTGCGGTCCTTATGCAAGGAAAACAAGTTGTTGCTTATGCCTCTCGACAGTTGAAGACGCATGAGATCAACTATCCTACACATGACCTCGAACTCGCAGCAGTTGTCTTTGCTTTGAAAGTATGGAGGCATTACTTGCTTGGCAACCGTTGCGAGATCTTTTCTGATCACAAGAGTCTGAAGTATATCTTCACATAGCCTGATCTCAACCTTCGTCAGAGAACATGGATTGAAGCAATTAATGATTTCGATTTGACCATCAATTACACTCCGGGCAAAGCCAATGTCATGGCCGATGCTCTCAGCCGAAAAGCTTATGTCAACAACCTCATGGTGGAAGAACAACAGCCTCTCTTGTGCGAGGAGTTCCGCAAGCTCAACCTTGAAATTGTGGATCAAGGGTATCTTCTGAACCTTCTAGCAACCCCTCTCTTGGAAGAAAAAGTTCGCTCCATTCAACTTGGTGATCCTTACACTAAAAAGATCATCTCCAACATTCAGCTTCCGAAGTATGAGTCCTTCCACGTCGACGACCAAGGCACTCTTTTATTTGAACACCGGATGTTTGTTCCGAACTACCCGGGTTTAAGAGAGCAAGTTCTCAAGGAGGCGCATGATTCTGTTCTTTCTATCCACCCTGGCAGCACTAAGATGTACATGGACTTGAAAACACAATATTGGTGGCCTGGGTTGAAACGATATTGTGCCAAGTATGTCTCGGAGTGTGATGTCTGCCGCAGAGTTAAAGCTGTCCATCAGAAACCTTCCGGTCTTCTATAGCCATTGAAACCTCCGGAATGGAAATGGGAGAAAGTAGAGATGGACTTCATCACTGGTTTTCCAAGGTCGTAGAAGGGTAACAATGCAATCTTTGTTGTCATCGACAGGCTTTCTAAAGTAGCTCACTTCTTTCCAGTCAAGGAAACAATTTCTGCAATTCAGTTGGCTGAGCTTTATATCAACAGAATTGTCTCTCTGTATGGGGTTCCTCTTGAGATCAGCTCAGACCGTGGAAGCATCTTCACTTCCAAGTTCTGGGGAAGTTTCCAAAATGCTTTGGGAACAAAATTGAACTTCAGCACAGCTTACCACCCTCAGTCGCAAGGACAAGTTGAAAGGATCAACCAGATTCTGGAAGATATGCTCCGTGCTCGCGTTATCTCTTTCGGCATGAAGTGGGAAGAATATCTTCCTTATGCTGAATTCTCTTACAACAACAGTTTCTAGAAAAGTCTAAAGATGGCACCATTTGAGGCTCTCTATGGTCGCAAATGCAGAACTCCAATTGGTTGGTCGGGCGCAGGTTAAAGAATATTGTTTGGCCCCGACATCGTAACTCAAGCGGAGGAGAAGGTTCACATCATTCTTGAAAATCTGAAGATAGCTCAAAGTCGCCAGAAGAGCAATTATGACAGAAAGCACACGGACATGGAGTATGTCCCTGGTGATCTCGTTTACCTTCGTGTCACTCCCATGAGAGGCACGCACCGTTTTGGTATCAAAAGAAAGCTGGCTCCTAGATACATCGGTCCTTTCAAAATTCGTGGAAGAAGAGGAGAAGTTGTTTATGCTCTTGAGCTCCCTGAAAAACTCAAGGTCCATGATGTTTTCCATATCTCTCAACTCAAGAAGTGCTTCAAGGATCCCGGCAGGACCGTGGACCATGAACTCATCAATCTCCAAGATGATCTGTCTTATCAAGAACACCCCACAAAAATCCTTGAAGTCGCAGAAAGAAGGACTCGCAACAAGTCCATCAAGTTTTGCAAGGTGCAGTGGTCGCACCATTCCGTTGATGAAGCCACTTGGGAACGCGAGGATGAGCTCCGTGCCAAGTATCCTACCCTCTTTGAGTCTTCTTCTTCTTCCTAGAATCTCGGGGCGAGATTCCTGTTTAGTGGGGGAGAGTTGTAACATCCCAATTGTCTAACATATGTAATGCTACATGGTTTAGTAATATAGTGGCTACTCAGCACATATAATTGTTGCATCATAATTATCTCATGCTCATGTCATCATGCCACCTTGCATTTGAGCATCATATAAAACCCTTTTCCTTTGGTTCTTCTCTCATGTGCATTAGCAATTGTTTTTGGCTCTTGATATATTGTATTTGAATCTTGATAAATGCTTGATACCCAAATTGAGTTGGGGGCATATCTTTTATTCCACTCCACCACCTTTCTTTGTCACCACCTTATAATCCCACCATCCTATGTAACCATGAGCTTCTACTTTCTTCAGGCATTTAATCCAGCTCATGTGGGTTGGGGTGGATCCAATTCTATTTCCTTTAGCATGGCTTTACTCTATATTTTGGAATGCACATCAACCTCCCCTCCGCGAGTCCCTCTTTCTAACGGACATCTCCATTGTCGTCGTCGCGGTCTGTGCTTGTCGAAGTTTTCGCCGAACGCCCTCCGTGCACGGCAGCCACTGCCGTCTGCTTGCCGACGCGCCTCGCAGAGGCTTAGCTAGGCCCCGTCCGCCCTTCTGTCACCATCCCATACCCAACCGCACCGGTTACCACCATCCACGCGGGCACCCCGCGACGCGGGTTCGATCCCCCGCGCCGTACCGTGCTGTCGACCTCGGATCTGTCCGTCGACAGAGGAAGATACACAGTAGTCGCCGCCCCTTTTGCACATACCCCCTGCGCCTTTTGCTGCTTAACCCACGCTCCACCGACCCCACCTGTCATCCTCCCGTGGCGTTTTTACAAAAACGTACTGTAAATTTTGATTCTGTCACCCTGCGCTCCACCCTAACCCCACCTGTCAGCCGCGGTTGCAGTCTTATGAAAAGGCCCCCGGGTTTTCTGTTTCTCAACCCGCAGTCCCCTGAGCCGCGCCTGGCCCGCCTCTGTCACGTGGGCCTGCGGTGCATCAGGTCCCACCTGTCTACGTCTAGGGCTAGCTGCGGCTGGGTAGATAAAGTCGGCCCGTTTTTCTGTTTAAACAAAAAAATTCATTAAATGTTTTAATATGAATTCAAATATGTTTTTAAATAACTTTTAAATTATAAATCCCAATAATACAAATGATATATGTTTTGGAATCAGAAAAATGTGAGGATTTCAAATATGCCATTCAAAATATTATTTGAACACTTTAAATTTTCGAGATGATTAAAATTACAATAAAATGCCCTTTTCTTAATAAATTAATAACTTTAATTCCACAACTCCAATTTGGACAAATAATATGTCTAAATCGATCAGCGCGACGAGCTCGTTCTATCTATGCATTACTTGTTCTGAATTGAAGCATGCATCATGTTATTATTAAGAATCAGAACTGTTTATGGCAATAAAACTTGATCACATAAATAGTAAAATGCTTTATTCTTGTACCCCACACCTCACCATGCCATGCTACTTTATTTCCATGTAAATTGTGCATCATTCATCATGGCATGCTTGTTTGCTTGTCGCATTTATTCATATGCTTGTGCACTTTATTTATGGTGGCCCTTGTTTGTTTGGTTCTTCTTCGAATAGACGCCCAGCAGGAGAATTATCAGGAATCACAGGAGTTCTACCCAAATCCATCTCTCGCTTCAACTGAGCTGCTAGGAAAGCACTACCACATGCTTGCATACATATAGTACCTATTGCCTCTATCTTATTCTTGCATCATTGAGTCGCGAATGCATTAAATTGAATCCCAAGTACTGCATAGCCTTTACTTTTAAACCCCACCGAAGCTTGTTCCTCCATCCCAGGAGCCATTACTACAGGAGTTGTTTGAGCCATGCGAGTCGTAGAACATCATGTGTAGGGTATGTGAGAGTCTGATGGATAACGAGGTACCTAAACAACATAACCTGAGTAGTAATGGGATAACTAATGAAAGAGGCACCGGTGAGCAATATCTGCTATTTGGTTTTTCATGCTCACTTGTGTCCCGTAGGACCCCGAGTACTTGATTCCTGTTCCTTGACTATTCGCACTATCCACATCCGGGAGGCCTTATGGACCCCCCCTGAGCCAGAGCTTGATTCATTCTTATTTCTTGGGGCCACAAAGTAGTTTGGGGCTTTATTACTATCCTGTACTTATGCCATGTTACTGCTTTATTAAGATTGTGCGTGGAGCACCTGTACTGTTTTGGATCGTGGAATGTTTTCGCGGTATCGACAAGCCTAGTCACACTTTCGGGTTCCTAGTTGTTTACAGCCATTGACATAAACCTTGGGTCCATCTCGGAGCCGGCCAACTTCGTTGCGGGTAGCTTAATGGGGTGGCCCCCTGAAATATTTCTGAATCCTGTGATCGCTTTGTCGTGAATGCCTCGTTGGGTTTTGAGTTGGTTTTTCCAAGGTTGATCGAGTGTGTGTTGCTATTTGTGCACCTCTGCAGGGTAAATCTTTCTGAAAGCCGTGTCCGCGGTTATGGACGACTTGGAGCACAGTTTCTCGATCATAGACAAGTCTAACTAAAGTACCGCTTTTAAATTGACTAAGTACCTGACTAGTAAATAGTGCAATACTCATGGAATGGTTATTAAAACTGCCAACGGATGGGGGTTGTTCGTCCGCTTCCTCGTTGGTAAGCGAGGAGGAGGATGGATCTGTTAATTATACTGTTATAACTGTTGTTCTCAATTCACGGACATCCGTCTATCTTTGGTTAGGCGGATGGTTAGCGAGTATCTATAGACTTGTTAGTTATTATGTTTTGCTGCAATTGCGTCACCCCAGGTTGTGTCCCCTTTAGAGGCATAAAGACTTGCTGAGTACCCCTAGGGTCTCACACGATAAATTGTTTGATTCAGATGAACAGGTGTACCCGCAAGATGGATTCTGGATGGAGGATGATGTTGGCAACGATCACTCGGTGTAGAGATTCCGGGAACGGGGATCCGTGAGATCTGTGGGCGGGATGTGTTTATTTATGTGGCATGTTATGCCGATTTGCTTCTTATCCGTACTCGGATCTTGTTTTCCGCTTCCGCCTGATACTCTGATGTTTGATGTATGAGGAGCTATCCTAAAATATTATCTCTATCTAGGATATTTGGATCTTGCCGTATGGCGTTGCAATATTTCTATTTCTTTTAGATGGAATGGCTCTATGAACAGGTGTATGGTGGCTTGCATACATACTCACTTGTGAATGTAGTTGATCCCTTCGCCTGCCGATTACGCCGCTCGTTCTTGTCCCGATGTTCTGGAAGTGGTTAGGACGGCCGAAAGGTCTACCTGTGAGTGGCCCCTGGGCCCCACCGTACTATTTTAACCACTCTCGCTCATCCAGGCATGCAACTAAGAGCGTAATTCACCGAGGTAGTTACAGTATGGGGGAGCCATTCGCAAGTCTTCATCAAGCAAGAGCAAGCAAGAGCAATCAAGAAAGGTGTTCCATCTTGAAGGTGACGAGATCGTCTACATCAAGCTCAAGTGGGATGCTCAAGGCAAAGGTATGATCTTGATAGGGTTTCTATTTTACCGGTCTCTTGTAGTGTTGGGAGACCGGGATTAGGATAGATAGCCGTACTATCAAGAGGGGCTCTCGAGTGGGTGACTCGTTCGTATCTTTCGGAGAGAGATCAAACCTTTGCATACATAGGATTATATTTCTTGGTTGTTGTTTGGTTCTTGTCCATGTGAGGATCTAGAGCTTGTGGTTATCTTAATCACAAGCTCTAGTTCATCAAAAACAGATTTCCCTTGCATATCCTATTGCGTTTTTGATCTTGCGGGTTTTCTGGCTCCACACCTTGGGAGATATCTCACATATATATTCATGATATTTTCTCCCTTGGTGATACCCAATATTTCACCTTTTTTTGGATTCTACTCTTTATTATCTTTCCAAAAAAATTGGTTTCATCCCAATTGGAGTTTCCAAGCTCAACTTCTTGTGTTTTGGGTTTTGGAGGTTTTACCGGTTCGTTGCTTCTGAGAGGTCATACCTTTCTCCATTATAATTTTATCCTCCCTTGTTGGACTATGTTTCTTATTTGCATAATCCTGTATAGATTTTTGTTCTCTTCAAAACGAGCCCAAGATCATCAAAATCGGAGTCCGGAGTCAAAATTTATTAAAGTTTTCGTGCAATGTCGTCCAACGTTTGTGCTTGAGCGGTAGTACCGGCCCAATTTCCGCCCGAAGTTTCGGTAAATCTCGTTTTTGTTCAGTAACTTGTGTTTCTATTTACCGGTAGTTCCGGTGGGGCAATGGTAGTTTGGGTGGGGCACGAATCTGGCCCAAACGGGCAGATTTCTCTTGCCCTATTTAAGGGCCACCTCTTTCCCAAAGTTTCCCCAACTTTGGAGGTCATTTTTGCTAGATCTTACACTCTCTCTCCTCCATTGTTGACCTTCAAAAGCTTGCCCTCTTCCCTTCTCCCTCCCATGATTCTTGCATATTTTTGAGGGATTTGAGAGAGGAGATCTAGATCTACAACTCCACCAAACCAAATCCCTTCTTTGTGAAGGAATCATTGGGATCTAGATCTTGGAGAGTTTTGTGTTCTCCTCTTGTGTTCTTCCTCTCTTATTCCCCCAATAGCTTTTGTAGCTTTGGTGGAATTTGAGAGAGAAGGACTTGCCTCTTGCATTTGGTTCATAGGTTTAAGTTCCCGGAGATTCGGCGAGTTCAAGCCCTTGGGCTTGTTTCTCTTGGGTTCTTGGAACCCTAGACGGTTGTGTGGAGTTGTGGTGTATTCTTGGGGCCTCCAATTGAGTTGTGGAGTTTCCCCAAGCTTGTTAGCCTATTGTGGCATTGTGGAGCCTTTGTGGTGTTTCTTGGGAGCCCTCCAATTGAGTTGTGGAGCTTGCCCCAAGCCTTGTACGGGTTCGGTGACCGCCCTCAAGTGTCCCATAGTGGAACGTGAGTAGGCCTTTGTGGCGAGCTCAGGGGAGAATAGAGTGAGCCTTTTGTGGCGTCGGTGAGTTGCGTGCCTTCGCATCTTGGGGTGAGGCCTTGTGTGGCGTTGGGTGAGCATCGAGCCACCACACCTCGAGGCGATCCACTTGTGGCGTTCGAAGTACATTGCGCCCCCGCACCCCTCCAACAGAGACATAGATTCTTTGGAAGTGAACTTCGGGAAACAAATCATCGTCTTCGCGTCCATCGGTTATCTCTCAACCGAGCCCTTTACTTATGCAATTTACATTGTGATAGCCATCGTGCTTGAAGTATATTATCTTGCTATCACCTTGTTTCTTGTCTTGCTTAGCATAGGTTGTTGGTGCACTTAGTGAACCTAATGAATATAGGTTTGGCTTGATAAATTAAACGTTAAGTTTTATTCCGCATTTGTTAGGGCCTAAACCGTTATAATTTTAAAATGCCTATTCACCCCACCCCCTCTAGGCGACGTCCGTTTCCCTTTCAATTGGTATCAGAGCAAGGTATCTCACTTCTTAGGCTTCACCGCCTCGAAAGTAAGGATGTATCCTAGGGGTTTAGTGCACTCTCGCACATTTACATTTGATGGCACAAATTATGATGTTTGGCGTATTCGCATGCTTAGTCATTTTCGGGTCATTGACCCAAATATTGAGCGAATTCTAGATATGGGGTTGTCTCCTCCTAAGGATCCCCAAAATATATCTTTGGAGGAGGATACAAACTCTTATCTCGAAGCTCAAGCATCTAATGTGCTTGTTAATGTTGTGATCTTTGTAGTTCTTTCCTCAATCATGCCTTTTCGAAATGCTCATGATATTTGGACCAAGCTTCAAGCAAAATATGATGTGTCCAAACTTATTGAAGATGATTGGGTTCCCTCCACCTCCGGCTGTGATGAGTTCTCATCTTCCTCCACTTCACCTATATGTGATATCTCTCAAGGTAATGATATGGTGAGTGGTGATAAAACTTGCAATGTGGATAGTGAGCTTGTCATTCATGATTCTTCATATCTATCTCATTGCAATGTTGTATCTTTGGACATGAACACTTGTAGGACTATTTGTGATTTACATCCTAGTGGTGATTGCCCTTGCATATCATGTAGAAATTCCTTGAATATATCTCATAATGATATGCTTGCTTTGCCTTGTTGCCATGATAAATGTACTTCTTTTTCCTCTAATACTTGTGTTGCTAACCATGTAGAGTAAATGGAAGAATGTATGGGCCAAGGCAAGGTTGTGATTGGAGCTTCAAGTGTTCCCCCATCATCACCTTCTCCCAACATTCACTTATGCCTCATGGCTAAGGAATCAAAGGTAACTTCTCCTTTGGATCCCAATTCACCTAATGATGATGTGAATGTTGACTTAGAAGTAGAAGATGATGTTGCTTCTTTAAAAGAGAAGGGGGAGCTAGTCCTCCGTGCTCTACACAAAAATAAAGTTGTTTGCTCTACTTTCATTGAAATCTTGAACTTTGCCATTGAAAGTAAGTAACTAATATGAGCATGAGGACACAATTGACAAAATGAGTAGTATTGAGCGTGAGTATGCTAATTAAAATGGATCGTATGGGCACCTAGAGGGGGGGAGTGAATAGGTGCTACTTTAAATTTTAGTGCCTTTTCAATTTTAGGCTTGACACAAAAGGTAAATTCTCTAGATAGCTATTATAGAATTTCCTTATATGCAAACCTGTCTACTAGCGAGTAAAGGCGAGTGAGAAAGAGGAATGAGTAAACCGTAGTGGAGCACGCGGAGACACATGATTTGTTTTACCGCAGTTCCTTCCTTGTTAAGGGAAGTACATCTGCGTTGAAGGGGTGGGCGATACTAAGACCACCACACCACAATAGGCCTCACCCAGTTCTTCGATGGATCCCGCCACCAAAGGCCTGATCCACATTTCCACTATAGGAACCCTTCGAGGCGGGAACCGGCGCCTTTACACAACTAGCGGGGCACAACTCCATAACCAAGTTAGAGGCTCCCGTAATGACAACAAGCTGCCACAAGAACAAGTTATCAATAACAAAACATGAGATCTAGATATTAACGAGAACACTAGATCGGGTATTTCTCCAAGTGAATGGAGAGGAGTCGATGCGCTTGATTCGTGGTGACGATGTAGGTTGTCTCCTCCTGCAATTCCCCCAAAGATCGAAGCCTTCGGGTGGTTGAAGTGGGAGATCTAGAGAGAGAGAGCACTTGCAACAGGTCTGGCAATTTTCGAGTGAATCAAGAGTTCTGAATGGAGGGGATGAAGGAGCTTTTATACCCCTTGCACCCACTGAGCCGTTGGAGCTTTTTGGGGTCGGATTATCCGACCTAGGGAAAACTCCGCCCCAGACTCGGATTATCCGGCAAATAATCCACCCCCACTCAGAGCAACGCGCCCGAGCCTGCCCTTGAGCGCCTCCTGGGGGCCGGGTTATCCGGCCCCATGCGAGGACCGGATTATCCGGCCAGGGAAGGAAAAACCGCCATGTTCAGATTTTCCGGGAGATAATCCGAACCCACTCAGAGCGTCGCGCCTTGGCTACTGATGTCTAAGCACTTCTATTCTTGTAGACAATTGTTGGGCCTCCAAGTGCAGAGGTTTGTAGAACAGCAGCAAGTTTTCCCTTAAGTGGATCACCCAAGGTTTATCGAACTCAGGAAGGAAGTGGTCAAAGGTATTCCCTCTCAAGCAACCCTGCAATCAAGATACAAGAAGTCTCTTATGTCCCCAACACACCTAATACACTTGCTAGGTGTATAGGTGCACTAGTTCAGCGAAGAGATAGTGAAATAAAAGTGGTATGGATAATTATAAGTGGTAACAGTGATAGAAAATACTTTGATGGCGTGGAAGAGACTAAAGGCAAACTGAAATAAAGATGGAAGCAAGCAAACATGTAACATATCTAATAGCAAACGGTGTATCAATGCTTAGAAACAAGGCCTAGGGATCATACTTTCACTAGTGAACACTTTCATACAAATATCTTCTCTTTATGATACTACTCTTAACTACTCTCCGGTTGGACACTCTAATCGATGGTAGGGCTATAATAGCACACCTCAAAGTAAGCCTTTCCCATCTAGAAAACCCCACACTGTCACCTTGAGTACTAGATGAGTCCAACAAACACCACAATTTCATAAAGATATCCAACTCCAAATATAACTCATAACAAGTATTTGTAATCTCTAGCCTAAGTGCCACCATGGTGAGCACGCTGTCACTTTCACACACATGGGGAGAGCAGAGATTCATTAAAGCACTTGAGTAGCAGAATAGATCTATAGATTACAAGCTCATGATCACAATATGATCATGCATAGAGAGAGATGAACACATAGCTACTGGTAGAACCCTTAGCCTCGAGAGAGATCTACTCCCTCTTCATCATGGGAATCAGCAATGGTGATGGAGATCGATGGAGATGGCTCCGGGGGCACTTCCCCATCCCAGCAGGGTGCCAGAACAGATACTTTCTATCCCCCGAATCTCCCCTTCGGTGGCGGTGGCGCAGCGGAACTTTTCGTGGCTAGAGGCTTGATTGATTTAGGGTTTATGTCTCGGGAGGCTTCTTATAGGCCAGAGGGCAAGGTCGGTGGGCGGCCAGGGGGCCCACACCATGCCCTGGCGTGGCCTAGGTGGACCCGCGCCATGGGGTGGTGTGGCCACCCTGTGGCCCCTCTCCGGCTCTCCTTCTGGCTCCGTCAGTCTTCCGGGAAAATAGTAACTTTGGCTTTTGTCCCGTCCAATTCCGAGAATATTCATTTTCTGACTTCCTAGAACAAAAAACAGCAGAAAACATGCAACTGGCA
This sequence comes from Avena eriantha, assembly GCA_910589775.1. Classification (NCBI taxonomy): domain Eukaryota; kingdom Viridiplantae; phylum Streptophyta; class Magnoliopsida; order Poales; family Poaceae; genus Avena; species Avena eriantha. Next base: position 77,612,529 of record OU342744.1, on the reverse strand, counting down.
CTGTGGCTCTTGTTAATAGGTTAGTCCAAGAAATCATATGAAAATTACTCCAAAGTGTGGACAAAACATAAGAAAGTAGATAAAACTAAGCATGGAACATCAAAAATTATAGATACATTTGCAATGTATCAACATCCCCAAGCTTAACTCCTGCTCGTCCTCGAGTAGGTAAGTGATAAAAAGAAAGAATAATTTTTGAGGTGACATGCACCATCAAAGACATGATCAAAGTATTTGTAAAACATTCAAAGTTGGGATCATAGTATTTCAATCATAGCATGAAAGACAAAGTTCTAGCAATAAGCAAAGAAACTATGATGCAACATGAAAAGGCACAAACAAAAGATTCATGAATAACAATGCTTTGCAAGACGTTTGTTTGTTTCACATAAAGAAAACATAGCATAATAGTATTCATCTTGTCCCTCAATAGAGTAGCAAATATAAATGCATAGGACACCTTCAAAGTTCATAAGAGTGACTAGATACAACAGTTTAAAACAAGCAATGTCAAAGTATGCATCAATCAACTAGTCTTGGGACAATGCACATAAAACTAAGAATGACCACTATGCTCTCAAAGTAGGTGCATAAAGATAGAAGGTGGAGACTCAATATAATGGTGGAAGAAAAGCCTTTGTAAAAGGAAGTAGGGATTCAAGTCTCATAAAGATCTTCCGAAAATTATGGTACTTATAGCTTTCAGCTCTCATTGCCCCTATCATAAGCATCTTGAAGTGATTAAGGTTAAAGTGAACAAACTATGGTGTACATGCTTGACGAAGTATGAGTCCGAAATCTCATGTCCCTTGTATACGAGGGCCGCTCTTCATGCTACTCAAGTTTAGTCACCGGTAAGTTCTTGTCATTGTAAGTATACGTGTATCATAGAGAACCGCCAACGGGGTACCCCTTGCCCGATGATATGGAAGAATCCCCATATCAAAATGACAAGGCAAGAAGACAACGAGCATCTCAGCATTCTTCTTTTTACCATGGGAATTTGGTGCTTTTTTTCTCTCTTTCCTCTTTTCATAGTATCTCTTTTTTTCTCTTTTCTCCTTTTTTTTCTCAATATAGGACTCTTTTTTTATAAGAAGAATGCTTCATAGACAGCTCATTATGGTTACGCTACAGGTTTCCACCATGTCAGCATGGATTAGACCAGCGGCCCAAGGGTTTCTCTAACACATATACATAACTCCATGGACTTACAAGCTTCCCTTTCATTTCACACTGACGACATCCATATACAAAAGAGCATGATATCAACTAGGTACAAGTACCAAGTGCAATGTTGAAAGCGTTCCCCATGAAAGCATGGTTCTGCTAATTCCTGACAAATAAGTGCAAGCATATACAACATAGAAGACACAATGGTTCAAGTTTATTAAGGGCAAGAAAAGTAAAGTGTGCCATCAAGTTCGTGAGAGCTTTAATCACTAGTTTTCTCATAACAAGTTTAATTTGGAAGGTAAACAAAAGCATTAATATACTTGGAATAGCATATGCTAGTAGGTAGGTATGGTGGAATCTTTGGAATAACTTGGTTAGGGACTTGGATGCATGAGTGGAACTCATACTTAGTTGTGGAGGCTAGCAAAAGACTGGGAGCGACAAACTAAGAGAGCAATAATGGCCATAATCATGCAGAGTGACAAAACATCATTAATTAAAGCATAAAGTGATACTACAAGTTGAAAACTAAAGGATCATCAAGGCTTATGGTGACTTGGGATAGTCATAACATGGTGTGAGCATGCTCCAAGTCAACCCAAATAAAGCATCAAAGGAGAATACCACTATACTATGCTTTAATATGCTAAAACAACGCATGATTCATCCAAGGCACATTAAGCAATCTCAATTGTTTATAACAAGTCATGCTACAACACAGAATACTAAGCATAAAGCCAAAACAATATCAAGCATGGCATGACAAAGCATAGGCCACAGTCAAAAACAAGCTCTTTTTACCATATAAGTATGAACTTTCCTACTCTTTTCCAAACCAAACCAAACTATTTGCAAACCAATGTATGAAAGAGGGGGTCCAACCAATTTATTCAGAAAACTAAGCAAACCAAAGCAAACTAAAAACCAAAAAGAAAACGAAAAAGAAAAAGAAGACGCTCCAAGAACAACACAATTGTGCATGAAACAATAAAAATGAAGCGTTTGGAAGAAACCTGGGTTTTTTATTGATGAAGGAGGGGATGCCTTGGGCATCCCCAAGCTTTGACGCTTGTACTTCTTGGATATTTCTTGGGGTGACACGCGTGGCATCCCCAAGCTTGAGCTTTAGTCCATCCTTCATCTCATTACTCGTTCCTTCCATACACCTGAAATTTTTCCTTCATACAAAACTTTACACAGTCAAAAACAAGCTCTTTTTACCATATAAGCATGAACTTTCCTACTCTTTTCCAAACCAAACCAAACTATTTGCAAACCAATGTATGAAAGAGGGGGTCCAACCAATTTATTCAGAAAACTAAGCAAACCAAAGCAAACTAAAAACCAAAACGAAAACGAAAAAGAAGACGCTCCAAGAACAACACAATTATGCATGAAACAATAAAAATGAAGCGTTTGGAAGAAACCTGGGTTTTTTAATGATGAAGGAGGGGATGCCTTGGGCATCCCCAAGCTTTGACGCTTGTACTTCTTGGATATTTCTTAGGGTGACATGCGTGGCATCCCCAAGCTTGAGATTTAGTCCATCCTTCATCTCATTACTCGTTCCTTCCATACACCTGAAATTTTTCCTTCATACAAAACTTCACACAATCTTTATTAGCAACATTAGTGCACTCAAGATAATAAGTCTTTAGGTTCAGTTATAACACCAATAAAATTCCATTAGAACACAAGATACTGTAGTACTTCCCTCAAAAAGCTCAATTCCCCAAAAGAACTCAAAAAGGAACCAACAAGAAGCAAATGCAAATAATGGCAGAAATCTGTCAGAACAGACCAGCAGGTAAAGACGATTTTTTTAGAAGACCTTATGTTGCTCAAATAAAAAAGTTTTAAACTAACGAAAGTTAGTTAACAACCTGGGCCAGAAGCACAAAAAATTACAGCTCAATCCGACATACAGAGATCTCTCACGAATTTTTACGGTGAAGCACAAAAATCTGTTTCGGGACAGCAACTTTCCCAATCATTACTTCTCTCTCATTAGAGGTTACTCTTGGCACAAAAAGCAAATAAAGACTCAACTAAAACTTTTGGGTTATCTCCCAATAAGTACCTTTGTGTAACGCCTTTAAGTTAGGCATGATAGTTTGAGAAGATGCTCACATAAGAAATATGAATTGAAGTAAAAGAGAGCATCAAGAAGCAAATTCAAAGCACATTTAAGTCTAACCCACTTCCTATACATAGGAATATTGTAAAGAAACAAGTCATGAAAGCACAAAGCAATAAGCATAGTAAAGCAAAACAAGTGCAACTTCAAGACTTTCAACATAAAGAGGGGAAACTTAATATTGTTGAGACACATAAAACCATGTTTCCCTCTCTCATAATAACTTTCGGTAGCATCATGAATAAAATTAATAATATAACTATCACATAAAACATTCTTATCATGAGCCACATGCATAAAAGAATTATTACTCTCCCTATAAGCATAGTCATTCTTATTAATCATAGTGGGAGCAAATTCAACAAAATAGCTATCATTATTATTCTCATCACAATAATCATCAAATATAGGAGGCATATTATAGTCATAATTAATTTCCTCCTCAATAGTAGGTGGACTTAAAATTTCATATTCATCATTGTAATCATCATATATTGGAGGCATAGTATCATCAAAGTAAATTTTCTCCTCCGTGCTTGGGGGACTAAAAAGATCATACTCATCAAAACCAGCTTCCCCAAGCTTAGACTTTTCCATATCATTAGCAATAATGGTGTCCAAAGAATTCATACTAACAACATTGATATTAGCATGCAAATAAAGTTCCATAGGTTTTTCAATTTTCTCTTCAAACACTTCATCTCCTAACTCAAGATAAATACTATAAAGCTCTCTAATTTTGTTGTTGTTTTCCATTAAGCCTAACTAGTGAAAACAAGAAACAAAAAGACAAAATTGCAGAATCTAAAGGAAATAACTTCGAGCACTCACATCGGAGGATGTGAGTACCTTTTACCTTACCTGTCCGGCAACGGCGCCAGAAAATAGCTTGATGTCGACACACTTCTATTCTTGTAGACAGTTGTTGGGCCTCCAAGTGCAGAGGTTTGTAGAACATCAGCAAGTTTTCCCTTAAGTGGATCACCCAAGGTTTATCGAACTCAAGGAGGAAGTGGTCAAAGGTATTCCCTCTCAAGCAACCCTGCAATCAAGATACAAGAAGTCTTTTGTGTCCCCAACACACCTAATACACTTGTCAGGTGTATAGGTGCACTAGTTCAGCGAAGAGATAGTGAAATAAAAGTGGTATGGATAATTATAAGTGGTAACGGTGATAGAAAATACTTTGATGGTGTGGAAGAGACTAAAGGCAAACTGAAATAAAGATGGAAGCAAGCAAACATGTAACAGATCTAATAGCAAACGGTATATCAATGCTTAGAAACAAGGCCTAGGGATCATACTTTCACTAGTGAACACTCTCATATAAATATCTTCTCTTTATGATACTACTCTTAACTACTCTCTGGTTGGACACTCTAATCGATGGTAGGGCTATAACAGCACACCTCAAAGTAAGCCTTTCCCATCTAGAAAACCCCACACTGTCACCTTGAGTACTAGATGAGTCCAACAAATACCACAATTTCATAATGACATCCAACTCCAAATATAACTCATAACAAGTATTTGTAATCTCTAGCCTAAGTGCCACCATGGTGAGCACGCTGTCACTTTCACACACATGGGGAGAGCAGAGATTCATTAAAGCACTTGAGTAGCAGAATAGATCTATAGATTACAAGCTCATGATCACAATATGATCATGCATAGAGAGAGATGAACACATAGCTACCGGTAGAACCCTTAGCCTCGAGAGAGATCTACTCCCTCTTCATCATGGGAATCAGCAATGGTGATGGAGATGGTGGTGGAGATCGATGGAGATGGCTCTGGGGGCACTTTCCCATCCCGACAGGGTGCCAGAACAGAGACTTTCTGTCCTCCGAATCTCCCCTTCGGTGGCGGCGGCGCAGCGGAACTTTTCATCGCTGGAAGCTTGACTGATTTAGGGTTTATGTCTCGGGAGGCTTCTTATAGGCCAGAGGGCAAGGTCAGTGGGCGGCTAGGGGGCCCACACCATGCCCTGGCGCGGCCTAGGTGGACCCACGCCATGGGGTGGTGTGGCCACCCTGTGGCCCCTCTCTGGCTCTCCTTCTGGCTTCGTGAGTCTTCCAGGAAAATAGTAACTTTGGCTTTTGTCCCGTCCAATTCCGAGAATATTCATTTTCTGACTTCCTGGAACCAAAAACAGCAGAAAATAGGCAACTGGCACTGTGGCTCTTGTTAATAGGTTAGTCCAAGAAATCATATGAAAAGTACTCCAAAGTGTGGACAAAACATAAGAAAGTAGATAAAACCAAGCATGGAACATCAAAAATTATAGATACATTTGCAATGTGTCAGCTACCTTTGATCGTCTTTTGGGGACCGGATTATCCGGCCCAAGGCGAGAGCCAGATTATCCGGTCAGGGGAAGAAAATCCGTGCCTGTTCGGATTTTCTGGGAGAAAATCCGACCCTAGACAGAGTGACGCGCCTAGCCAGCCTTTGTGAAATGAGTTGGACCGGATTATCCGTCCCTTGATGGGGGCGGATAATTCGGCCCCCCAAACACAAAAACATTCCTTGCACACGTAGCACACATGAGAAACCTCCACGGTATTGTTATCTAACACTCAAAACATAGGGAACCATGAAATGTTCTTTCAATCTCCCCCTTTTTGGTGTTAGATGATAGTACTAGGATTTGCAGGAAAGTTCTCAAGACAATAAGATTTAATGAATGAGAAAGACTCCCCCTCAATGTGTGCATACTAAAAATTGCATTTGATTACAAATACACACAAGAGGGTATAAGTCTATTTCATTAGAACATATGTGAAAAGCTCATACCACCGGTAGGAAGATAGATGCGTCCTCAACACATTATAATAATATCCAATGATAGCCACAGTGAGCGCCTCCCTCGATATAGATATCCAATAGCCATAAGAATATCCAATAAGATAGATGACTCCATATGAATAATCCACAGGATAAATCCACAACCACACAAACATAGTCTCATATGGCACAAAAACACATAAAAGTTCGATGCTAAAAGGGCACAAGCGAGAGAAAAAACAAAACGCTAAAGAGCAAGAACTTGTGCCTGACCTATGCAAATGCTCGGAGACCTAATAGATGTTGTGCCACGTAGAGATAAACAAAACTTTTTCCCTACGCGGTGATCCCAAGATCCAGCTCAGGTAGAAGGCCACGAGGATTACCACTAGACGCGCAGTTGCGGAATTGATGAAGCACGTCGCTTGATGCAGTGCAGTCCTCGCGATCCGTTCCGGTTCCACGATCCACGATCCATACTTTCTTCACGGTCGTCGAAGTGCTGAACGTACAGCACCTCCGCCGGTATCCACACGTACGAGGAGGAGCGCCGACGATGGACTGCTAGGTCCGGTACGGCGGCGACAGGACGGATTGGGCTAGGGTTTCCAACACATGGAGTGACCTAACTTTGTTCTCTAAGCACCTGCGCCCTAGCTTATATAGGGAGTGAAAGTGGGCTCCACTCACTTGTGGCCCATTCACTAAAAAGGCCTATATTAGCCACTGCAAGTCTCACTTGCTGACTAAGTCCATGTCTCTATTTGGGTCCAACCCAAATAGGTTTCCTGTTTGGGTCTAACCCAAACTTGCTCCCGCTCTTAAGTGTGTGACCCGACAGGCTCATGGTAACCCGGACACGATTCCGAGTCTCACTCGTGATCGATCAGTTGGTAGCGGCTCCTAACAGAACGTGCCAACTCCCAAGTACCAATAAGTCATGACGACATACCTTCCAATGCGACTTTTGTCTGAGTCCCTTTTGCCTCACGATATACCTTGTCGTACTATAGGCGAATGATCGTCATCCCTTAAATAGTCCGACTCTCTTTCTTTGATCCGAGATAAGTGATTCATCCGACCAACTCTTAGTCGGTTGCCTCGGTTAACACTTAACCGTGACGCGCATGGCCATGCTTTCCGAATCATATCTTCCGAGAGGGCCCAGAGAATATCTCTCCAGATGGAGGGGAAAAATCCCGTCTTGGTTATTCACATCACACAGCTTGATTCTCAGACGACCCGAACTCCGCCTTTATAACTGCCTAGTGACGAAATAGCGTTTGACATAACCTAAGTCGGAGATCCTCAACTCGGATTGTACAATAACCTCAGGTCTAAGGATTACATTGATTGAGACATGCAAATGACGACTTGCTCGTTGCATCTCAATATGGGTCAGTCCGACTCGCTAAACTCTTTAGCCGAATCCGTGTAAGTCGGAATAGCATCTCCATGCCCATGACAAGTGGAACCTAGTCATCTGCCGACTTTCACATTGGTATAAGTTGTGTGTCCGGCACAACCTCAATGACCAAGGACAATTAGTATGAACAACATGAATATGTAGTTCCACAATCAAATCACATATCCGATGATACATATCAGCAGTTCATACATAGACCATAACCTTATGAATACACAGGAATATCATCATTCATGATTGCCTCTAGGGCATATTCCCAACAATAGAACTACTTCTCCCCCTTTGGCATCGAGACGCCAAAAAGGAAGAAGAGCGATGCTAACGCCCCAAGGGATCACTCGTAGTCATCATCCTCGTCCTCGTCCCAGTCCTCATCCTCATCCTCAAGCTCCTCGGTGTCATCCGCCTCATCATTAGCAGTGTCCGTGGAAGGAAACAGGTGGCGCTCCAGCTCCCCATAGTTGAGCCTAGAAGAAGAGTTCCACCGAGCATATGGTGTGGGAGCAGAAGGAGCAGGAGGATTGTTCGAAGCACCGGACACATGGTGAAGAATGAGCTGTTGAGTGTGAGCCATCTCATGGCGCTTCTTGTAAGCCTCATACTGTCCCTTGCGAGTGTCCACGCCCATGCAAAGAATGTTCTGAAGGAAATATGCCCTGGGAGGCAATAATAAAGTTGTTATTATGTATTCCTTGTATATGATAGATGTTTATTTTGCATGTTATAATTGTATTGATAGGAAACATCAATACATGTGTGTTTATTAAAAAAATGGTTCCTAGTTATGCCTCTCTTCCAGACTAGCTCGTTGATTAACAGGATGATCAAGGTTTCCTGATCATGGACATTGGATGTTGTTGATACATTGCAAATGTATCTATAATTTTTGATGTTCCATGATTGGTTTTATCCACTTTATTGTGTTTCGTTCCAACTTTGGAGTACTTTTCTTATGATTTCTTGGATTAACCTATTAAAAAGAGCCACAGTGCCAGCTGCCTGTTTTCTGCTGTTTTTGGTTCCAGGAAAGTCAGAAAATGAATATTCTCGGAATTGGACGGGACAAAAGCCAAAGTGCCTATTTTTCCGGAAGGGATCAAGTGCCAGAATACGAGACGGAGAAGAGCCAGAGGGCGGCCACACCACCTGGCCGCGCGACCAGGCTTGGCCCGCGCCAGGGGGTGGTGTGGCCAGCCCAGGCAACCCCCTTGGCCTCCCCTTCCGACTATAAGTTGCCCTCGGGATGAAAACCCTAAGTACCCGATCAAAAATCCATGAAAGAGTCTATAGCCGCCGTCATCTCCATCCCTAGATTGGGAGGGATCTGAAGCTCTTCCCGGCACCCTGCCGGAGAGGGGAATTCACCTTGGAGGCTTTCTTCATCACCATGCAAGCCTCCGGTGTGATGCGTGAGTAGTTCATCCTTGGACTACGGATCCATGTAGTAGCTAGATGGCTGGTTTCTCCTCCTTTGTGCTTTCATGTTTAGATCTTGTGAGCTCCGTTCATGATCAAGATCATCTATTTGTAATCCATACATGTTGTGTTCGCGGGGATCCGATGGATATTGAGATGCTATTTTAGATTGATTATTGATTCTATCATGTCTTTGTTATTTGAGATCTTGCATGCTTTCCGTTGTTAGTAGCTATCTTGGCCAAGTAGATGCTAGCAACTCCAAGAGTTAGTATTTATGCTCGATAGTGGGTTCATGCCTCTGGTAATCTGGGGAAGTGACAGAAATCTCTAAGGTACTAGATGTGTTGTTGCTACTAGGGAGAAAACAACAATCCTTTGTTCATAGAACAATCGTATTGTTTACTTTACACGCAGTTCGTAAAGCAATAATATGTTGCTTGCAACTTAATACTGGAGGGGGTTCGGATGATAACCTGAAGGTGTATTATTAGTCATAGATGCAGTTGGATGGCGGTCTATGTATTATGTTGTAATGCCCAATCAAGTCTTAGAGGAGTCAAGATGATTAGTATATGCATGTATTACTTTCTCGGTGTTTGTCAATTGCCCCGCTGTAATTTGTTCACCCTGCATGTTATCTATCTAAGGAGAGCCACCTCTAGTAAACTATGGATCTCGGTCCTTTTTCTTTACATACAATCTACAATCTTTTACTGCTTTGTGTTTACTTTCTGCAACTTTTACTTCTTTCCATTCGATACGTTTAATCCTTTGTTTTTCGCAAAACACGGTGAGATTGACAACCTCATCGCAAGTTGGGGACAAAGTTTTGTGGTTGTGTTGTGTAGGTCTCCACGTTGCTACTAGCACCGGTAGTGCGCCCTGCCAAAGCTCAGCTAGTAACACCTTTGGGGTGTTTCCTTGCTCCTACTGGTTCGATTAAACCTTGGTTTCATAACTGAGGGAAGACTTGCTGCTGTATTCATCGTACCTTCCTCTTGGGGTTCCCAACGAGCTCTACGTCGAAAGTCGAGCGGATCAAGATTTTCTGGCGCTGTTGCCGGGGACTGAAGAAGAAGAAGCTCCCACGTCAACCACGCGCCAGCAAAGATTTTCTGGCGTCGTTGTCGGGGAGTCAAGGACATCTTCACAAGGGGAGTCCCTCATAACCAATCTCTTTACTTTGTTGTTTTTGTTTTGCTTAGTTTCGTTTTGCTTTGTTTGCCTGTTTTGTTCTTCAAAAAACCCCAAAAAAGTAGTTTTACTTGTTTGCTTTCTTATTTGAAAAACACACAAAAATTAAGTCTCCTTTAGTTGTCACTATGTCTAGCCTTGCTCCAATCACTATGTCACCCGAGGAAATGATTTTCACTTTCAAACAAGGAATTGAGGAAAGTTTTAAAGAAGCTTGGTCTAGAATCTCTGATCTACATGAAAAAACTGAGCCTAAAATGACTCAAAGCTTGTTCCTTAGCAGTTTTTACCTTGGGATTGCTCTTTGCGATAGATATGCTCTAGATGCTGTTGTGGGAGGATATTTCCTCCAATGTAATGAGGATGATGCTATTAATCCTATAAAGAAATTGATCCTCACTTACAACATGCCTAGCCAAACTGATACTTCTTTCGCGAAAATATTTGCTAGGTTGAACACTCTTGAGACTAGCACTACTAGCTTAAAAGATTGCTATAATATGCTTAGGGAGCATTAAAATTATGTTCCAAATTCTGAACCATCAAAGTGGCTCCCTACAGTAAAGATTGAGATAAACACTGATACTTTTCAAGCCCGCTGCGATATCATGTCTGAATTTTGTCTTATGCCCAAAGATATTTATAAATCTTGGAATCTTTGGGGATTACTGAGGGAGGAAAAGAAATATCTTTTGCTAATAATACTACCATATTACCTATTGGAATAGCTGAAGGAGTGTTTACAAAGATCCTTGGGAAAATGATTTCTACTGATTATCTTGTTATTAAATGTGTAGAAAAAGGACAAATTACACTTGGAAGGTCCCTATTAGAACTCCTTGGAGCAATAATAGATGTGGGAAAGGGGACCATGCACCTTTCTTATCCACCAAACAATCAAATTTTCCCAAAGGTTAAGAATAAAAATAAGAGAGGTAAGGGCAAGAAAGTTGGTTTTAATGCTTCTTCATTTGAGAACACTTGATTCTTTCTTTGCTTCTTATGCCTAACTTAAAGGCGTTAAAGAAAAGTACTTGTTGGGAGATAACCCAAGAGTTTTAGTTGAGTCTTGGAAGTTATTACCTCTGTAATAACCTCTCTTTATCCTTTTTATTTGCTTTTTGTGCCAAGAGTAACCTCTAATGAGAGTGAAGTAATGATTGGGAAAGTTGCTGTCCCGAAACAGATTTCTGTGCTTCACCGTAAAAATTCCTGAGGGAGCTCTGTACGTCGGATTGAGCTGTAATTTTTTTTGCTTCTGACCCAGGTTGTTATATAACTTTTGTTCGTTCAACACTTTTTGATTTGAGCAACATAAGGTCTTCGAAAATTTTGTCTTTACCTGCTGGTCTGTTTTGACAGATTTCTGCCATTTTCTGCATTTGCTTCTTGTTAATTCCTTCTTGAGTTCCTTTGGGGAATTGAGCTTTTTGAGGGAAGTGCTAGAGTAGCTAGTGTGCTAATGGAAGTTTATTTGGTGTTAGAACTGAACCTTGAGACTTATTTATCTTAAGTGCACTAATGTTGCTAATGAGATTGTGTGAAGTTTTGTATGAAGGAAAATTTCAGGTGTATGGAAGGAATGAGTAATGAGATGAAGGATGGACTAAAGCTTAAGCTTTGGGATGCCACGCGTGTCACCCCAATAAATATCCAAGAAGTACAAGCGTCAAAGCTTGGGGATGCCCAAGGCATCCCCTTCTTCATCAATAAAAATCCCAGGTTTCTTCCAAACGCTTCATTTTTATTGTTTCATGCACAGTTGTGTTTTTCTTGGAGCGTCTTCTTTTTTGTTTTTGTTTTGGTTTTTAGTTTGCTTGGTTTGCCTAGTTTTCTGAATAAATTGGTTGGACCCCCTCTTTCACACTTTGGTTTGCAAATAGTTTGGTTTGGTTTGGAAAAGAGTAGGAAAAGTTCATACTTTTGTGGTAAAAAGAGCTTGTTTTTACTGTGGCCTATGCTTTGTCATGCCATGCTTGATATTGTTTTGGCTTTATGCTTAGTATTCTTTGTTGTAGCATGACTCGTTATAAAGAATTGAAGATTGATTAATGTGCCTTGGATGAATCATGCGTTGTTTTAGCATATTAAAGCATAGTATAGTGGTATTCTCCTTTGATTCTTTATTTGGGTTGACTTGGCACATGCTCACACCATGTTATGACTATCTCAATTCACCATAGCCTTTATGATCCTTTAGTTTTCAACTTGTAGTATCACTTTATGCTTTGATCAATGATGTTTTGTCGCTCTGCATGATTATGGCCATTATTGCTCTCTTAGTTTGTCGCTCCCAGTCTTTTGCTAGCCTCCACAATAAAGTATGAGTTCCACTCATGCATCCAACTCCCTAAACCAAGTTATTCCAAAGAGTCCACCATACCTACCTACTAGTTTATGCTATTCCAAGTATATTCATGCTTTTGTTACCTTCCACTTGTTATGAAAAAGTAGTGATTAAAGCTCTCACGAACTTGATGGCACACTTTACTTTACTTGCCCTTAATAAACTTGAACCATTGTGTCTTCTATGTTGTATATGTTTGCACTTATTTGTTGGGAATTAGCAGAACCATGCTTTCATGGGGAACGCTTTCAACATTGCACTTGGTACTTGTACCTAGTTGATATCATGCTCTTTTGTATATGGATGTCGTCGGTGTGAAATGAAAGGGGAGCTTGTAAGTCCATGGAGTTATGTATATGTGTTAGAGAAACACCTGGGCCGCTGGTCTAATCCATGCTGACATGGTGGAAACCTGCAGCGTAACCATAATGAGCTGTCTATGAAGCATTCTTCTTATAAAAAAAGAGTCCTATACTGAGAAAAAATAGAAAAAGAGAAAAGGAGAAAAAAAGAGATACTACGAAAAGAGGAAAGAGAGAAAAAGCACCATATTCCCATGGTAAGAAGAATGTTGAGATGCTCGTTCTCTGCTTGCCTTGTCATTTTGATATGGGGATTCTTCCGTATCATCGGGCAAGGGGTACCCTGTTGGAGGTTCTCAATGATACACATATACTTATGATGACAAGAACTTACCGGTGACTAAACTTGAGTAGCATGAGGAGCGGCCCTTGTATACAAGGGACATGAGATTTCTGACTTATACTTCGTCAAGCATGTGCACCATAGTTTGTTCACTTTAACCTTAATCACTTCAAGATGCTTATGATAGGGGCAATGAGAACTGAAAGCTATAAGTACCATAATTTTTGGAAGATCTTTATGAGACTTGAATCCCTACTTCCTTCTATGAAGGCCTTTCTTCCACCAATATATTGAGTCTCCACCTTCTACCTTTATGCACCAACTTTGAGAGCATAGTGGCCATTCTTAGTTCTATGTGCATTGTCCCAAGACTAGTTGATTGATGCATAACGTGTTATTGCTTGTTTGAAACTATTGTATCTAGTCACTCTTATGAACTTTGAAGGTGTCCTATGCATTTATATTTGCTACTCTATTGAGGGACAAGCTGAATACTATTGTGCTATGTTTTCTTTATGTGAAACAAACAAACGTCTTGCAAAGCATGTTATTCATGAATCTTTTGTTTGTGCCTTTTCATGTTGCATCATAGTTTCTTTGCTTATTGCTAGAACTTTGTCTTTCATGTTATGATTGAAGTACTATGATCCCAGCTTTGAATGTTTTGCAAATACTTTGATAAAGTCTTTGATGGTGCATGTCACCTCAAAAATTATTTCTTTTTATCACTTACCTACTCGAGGACGAGCAGGAGTTAAGCTTGGGGATGTTGATACATTGCAAATGTATCTATAATTTTTGATGTTCCATGCTTGCTTTTATCCACTTTCTTGTGTTTTGTTCCAACTTTGGAGTACATTTCTTATGATTTCTTGGACTAACCTATTAACAAGAGCCACAGTGCCGCTGCCTGTTTTCTGCTGTTTTTGGTTCCAGGAAAGTCAGAAAATGAATATTCTCGGAATTGGACGGGACAAAAGCCAAAGTGCCTATTTTTCCGGAAGGGAACAAGTGCCAGAATACGAGACAGAGAAGAGCCAGAGGAAGGCCACACCACCTGGTCGCGTGGCCAGGCCTAGCCCGCGCCAGGGGGTGGTGTGGCCAGCCCAGGCACCCCCTCGACCGCCCCTTCTGACTATAAGTTGCCCTCGGGATGAAAACCCTAAGTACTCGATCAAAAATCCACGAAAGAGTCTGTAGCCGCCGTCATCTCCATCCCTAGATCGGGAGGGATCTGAAGCTCTTCCCGGCACCCTGCCGGAGAGGGGAATTCACCCTGGAGGCTTTCTTCATCACCATGCAAGCCTCCGGTGTGATGCGTGAGTAGTTCATCCTTGGACTACGGATCCATGTAGTAGCTAGATGGCTGGTTTCTCCTCCTTTGTGCTTTCATGTTTAGATCTTGTGAGCTCTGTTCATGATCAAGATCATCTATTTGTAATCCATACATGTTGTGTTTGCGGGGATCCGATGGATATTGAGATGCTATTTCAGATTGATTATTGATTCTATCATGTCTTTGTTATTTGAGATCTTGCATGCTTTCCGTTGTTAGTAGCTATCTTGGCCAAGTAGATGCTAGCAACTCCAAGAGTTAGTATTTATGCTCGATAGTGGGTTCATGCCTCTAGTAATCTGGGGAAGTGACAGAAATCTCTAAGGTACTAGATGTGCTGTTGCTACTAGGGAGAAAACAACAATCCTTTGTTCATAGAACAATCATATTGTTTACTTTACATGTAGTTCGTAAATCAATAATTTGTTGCTTGCAACTTAATACTGGAGGGGGTTTGGATGATAACCTGAAGGTGGATTATTAGTCATAGATGCAGTTGGATGGCGGTCTATGTATTATGTTGTAATGCCCAATCAAGTCTTAGAGGAGTCAAGATGATTAGTATATGCATGTATTGCTTTCTCGGTGTTTGTCAATTGCCCCGCTGTAATTTGTTCACCCAGCATGTTATCTATCTAAGGAGAGCCACCTCTAGTGAACTATGGATCCTGGTCCTTTTTCTTTACATACAATCTACAATCTTTTACTGCTTTGTGTTTACTTTCTACTACTTTTACTTCTTTCCATTCGATACGTTTAATCCTTTGTTTTCCGCAAAACACGGTGAGATTGACAACCTCATCGCAAGTTGGGCACAAAGTTTTGTGGTTGTGTTGTGCAGGTCTCCACGTTGCTACTAGCACCGGTAGTGCGCCCTGCCAAAGCTCAGCTAGTAACACCTTTGGGGTGTTTCCTTGCTCCTACTAGTTCGATTAAACCTTGGTTTCATAACTAAGGGAAGACTTGTTGCTGTATTCATCGTACCTTCTTCTTGGGGTTCCCAACGAGCTCTACGTCTAAAGTCGAGCGCATCAGTTGTTAATAACGAGGTCACAACATTTGTGAAATGATGTGATGAACATTCATCTGAAGTATAGCATTACGATCAAAGTCATTATGTTTAAATTTCTATAACATCATATGAAGTAATCTTAGTCCTTAGACCATGAGATCATGTTAATTGCTAACATCGGAAGAGTATCTTGATAACATCAAACGTCACACCATAACAGGGTGATTATAAAGGTGGGTTCTGTGCTACGAAGTGTTATGTTGAGGCTCATGGATCAAGAGTGGAATTTGTCAATCCTAATGACAGATAGATATACTCTGGGCCCTCTCGGTGATATCACATTAAGATAGCTTGCAAGCAAGTGATGTGATCACTAGAATGTTATATCACGGGAACGAGAAAAGAGTGCATGTCGGTAAAGAGATCAAACTAGGTATTTGGATACCGATGATCGAATCTCGGACATGTATTATATCATGAGACAAAGGGATTAAGTTACTAGCGTTAAAGGTTCTCACGATCATAGAAGTCATCGTTGAATGTGCAGGAGTCAGTATGGATCTCCAGGTCCCACTTATGATTATTGATCTGAGAGAGTCTAAATCATGTCTGCATTCTTCGCGAACCGAAGGGTAACACACTTAAGGGTTGCCGGACACCATTTTGGACCACATATGTTTCAGACGAAAGGATTGCAAAGCGCAGGAATCGTTTCGATAGAAACCGGAATTGTTTCGGGTGAAATTGCAGAAAGTGGTTCTGCATGTGATATTGAAATGTTGCAAGGGGTTTTATGTGAATGATTGTTAATTAAAGTAATTAAGAAAATTCTGAATAAAATAAATAAAAGAGTTTTATTAATTTAGAGTTGTATTAAATTTGGTGGAATTTAATGCATGTGAGTGAAATTTTGGGTGGAGCTTGAATTGATGTGAGTGGAGCTTCCACCACATGAATGAGGAAGAGGTGGGGGCACCCCCCTTGGACGTCGGCCATGGGAGGGGAGGAACCCACCTCTCCTATAAAAAGCCTCCCTCTGCTCCCTCACAAAACACACCTCCTTGTGAAGGATCTCTCTCCCCCTCTAGACATTCCCCCATGGTCTCGGATTAGCGAGATACATGTTCCCGGTGGCCTTGCGTCTAGAAGGAGTTGCTGCCTCCACTGATTCGCTGGAGCGAGATACATGTTCCCGGTGTGTGCAAGGACGGATGCGCTCCTGATTTGCGGCGCTCGGACTTCCACACGATCTTGAGATCGGCAAGCGTACGACTACATCATCCACGAGTTCCAACTCGTTAACAAAACTTTGTTGTCTTCGAGGGTAAGTTCTCCATGGATGTATATCCACCCGTTGCTCTGTATCTAGTAGATAGATCTTGGCGTATAGTTCTCATCGTAGGAATTTTTTTGTTTTCTATGTCGTGGACCAACAGTGGAGCAGAGCCTGATCTATGCGTAGGTGCTTTGCATGGGTAGTACACATATGTTTATATGTGGGCGATGATGATCATGTTATTGCATGTTCTATGTATTTTTGATATTGGTGGCTAGCGGGTGTCTGTCTCTCCTACTATAGTCAATATCCGATTTACAACGAGTTGCTAATAACTTGGTTATCCTCCTTGTGGTTCATGTTCGTAGGTAAGACCAGTTCTATCTCCGAAAGCCCTAAGCCACGTAAAACTTGCAATTGATAAATTAGAGGCGTCTAGTTTAGATCGTTGCTGGGCTAGTGTCTTGATATGGTATTGTTGTAAGTAGATGTATGATAGATACTCTTACAACACACTTAACATGTAAGTTCCATAGACCTTGGCCTTACACACAAAGGAATGATATAGATCATACCACGATGCAAATGATAGAGATCAAATGCATGGACCATATCATCTCACTTTACACATTTAGATGTTTGCATCTTATACTGTTAGTTTGTCGCTTTTGGTAGCATTGTAAGATGATCCCTCATTTAGATATCAAGATAAAATGTGTTCTTCCTTGAGTATGCACCGTTCTATGGATCATGTTTCGAGACATCACGTGATGATCGGGTGTACTCGACTCCGCGCTTTCATACAACGGGTGTAAGACAGTTTTACACACGCGGGTACTGAGGTTCTTACTTGACGAGCCTAGCATGTACAGACATGGCCTCAGAACATGGACCGAAAGGTTAAGCATGAGTCATATAGTTGATATGATGCCCATATAGATGCTCGCCTTTGAAGCTACACCGACTCACGTGATGATCGAACTTGGTGTAGTGGATTTGGTATATGTAATCACCAAAAAGACACGAGGGATGTCATTTTTGAGTGGGAGTTCATTACTAATTTAGATTAGTTGAACTCAATCTATCATAAACTTAGTCTAAATAAAGTTTACAAATTCTATTGTAGATGGCACCGCCTGCTTTTAATTTCAATGTGTTCATGGAGAAAGAGAAACTTGTTGCGAATGGTAGCAACTTCACCAACTGGGCTATGAATTTGAGGATTCTCCTCACTGCTGCACAAAAGCAATATGTGCTAGAAGCGCTGCTAGGCCCCCCACCAGCTCCTAATGGCCCTGACGAGGAAAAGAATGTCTATATAACTCGTCAGGAGGACCACAACTTACTTCATTGCGACATACTGTATGGGCTAGAGCCAGAACTTCGAAACGAAAATGGCAATGCTTTTGATACCATGGGAGAATTGAAAATGATTTTTGATACCCATGCTGCCGTAGAGAGTTATAATGCTTCTGAAAAGTTCTTGAGCTGCATGATGGACGAGAACAGCTCCGTTAGTGAGCACATACTCAAAATGTCTAGGTACGCCGATAAGCTTGTGTCCTTGGGAATAACGATTCCCATTGACTTAGGCATACATCGTGTTCTCCAATCTCTGCCACCTAGCTACAAGAGCTTCGTGATGAACTATAACATGCAGGGCATGAAGAAGTCTCTTCCCGAGCTTCTGTCAATGCTTAAGACTGCAGAAGTGGAGATTAGCAAAGAACATCAAGTGTTGATGATCAATAAGGCCACCAGTTTCAAGAAGGACAAGAAAGGCAAGCAGAAGGGAAAGAAGGACGACAAATCTGAAGCCCCGAGCCGGCCCTAAGTCTGATACCGAGTGCTACTATTGCAAGGGGACTAGCCATTGGAAGCGCAACTGCCCCAAGTATTTGGCGGACAAGAAGGCCGGCAAGGCAAACAAAGGTATATGTGATATACTTGTTATTGATGTGTACTTGACTAGTACTCGCAATAGCACCTGTGTATTTGATACGGGATCAGTTGCTAATATATGTAACTCGATTCAAGGCTGCGGAACAAGCGACAGCTAGCAAGGGATGAGGTCACAATGCGGGTCGGCAATGGATCAAGAGTTGATGTGATCACCGTCGGAACGCTGCCTTTCCATATGCCGTCGGGATTAGTGATAAATCTAAATAATTGTTATTTTGTGCCTGCACTGAGCATGAACATTGTATCCGGATTGTGTTTGATGCGAAGTGGTTATTCCTTTAAATCTGAAAACAATGGTTGTTCGATTTACATGGATAATATTTTTTATGGTCATGCAGCTGTGTTGAATGGTTTATTTCTATTGGATCTCGATAGTAGTATTATGCATATTCATTGTGCTGATGCTAAAAGGGTTAAACTTGATAATGATATATCTGCATATATGTGGCACTGCTGTCTAGGTCATATTGGTGTTAAACGCATGAAGAAACTCCATCATTTGATACATGTGAGCCATGCCTTATGGGCAAGATGACTAGAACATCGTTTTCTGGTTCAATGGAACGGGCGACAGATTTATTGGAAATCATACATACTGATGTGTATGGACCAATGAGTGTGTCGGCACGAGGTGGGTATCATTATTTTGTTACTTTCATAGATGATTTGAGTAGATACGAGTATATCTATTTGGTGAAACATAAGTCTGAAACTTTTGAAAAGTTCAAGGAATTTTTGAATGAAGTGGAAAATCATCGTAACAGAAAAATTTCTATGGTCCGACCATGGAGGAGAGTATCTTAGTTACGAGTTTAGCACACATATGAAAAATTGTGGAATAGTTTCACAACTCACGCCTGGCGAAACACCACAACGTACTGGTGTGTCGGAACGTCGTAATCGTACTTTATTGGATATGGTTCGATCTATGATGTCTCTGACTGACTTGCTACTGTCATTTTGGGGTTATGCACTAGAAACCGCTGCATTCACTTTAAATCGGGCACCATCTAAATCCACTGTAACGACACCGTATGAATTATGGTTTGGAGACAGACCTAAGCTCTCATTTCTTAAAGTTTGGGGATGCGATGTTTATGTGAAGAAACTTCAACCGGATAAACTCGAACCCAAAGCGGAAAATGCGTCTTCATAGGATACCCTAAGGAAACGATTGGGTATAGCTTCTATCATAGATTCGAGGGCAAGGTTTTTGTTGCCAAGAATGGATCGTTTCTTGAGAAGGAGTTTCTCGCGAAAAGTGTGAGTAGTCGGAAGGTAGAACTCGAAGAGGTTATTGAACCTTCTCTTCATGAAATGGCGAGTAGCATAACACCGGAAGTTGTTTCGGAGTTGACTTCACCTAATGAAGAGAGAGCTAATGATATTGATCATGAAACTCCGAAAGAGGACACTACCGAACCTCGCAGGTCAAGCAGGACACGTGCAGCTCCTGAACTGTACAGCAATCCTGTTATGAATTTCATGATTGATGAAATAGATGACCCTGCGACGTATGAAGAAGCGATGTTGAGCCCGGGTTCCAACAAATGGCTAGAAGCCATGAAATCCAAGATGGAATCCATGTACGAAAACCAGGTTTGGACCTTGGTGGACTTACCTCACGATCGAAAGGCCGTTGAGAATAAATGGATTTTTCAAAAGAAAAACTGATGCTGATGGTAATGTGACTATCTATAAAGCTCGACTTGTCGCAAAGGGGTCTCGACAAATTCAAGGAGTTGACTACGATGAGACATTCTCTCCTCTAGCGATGCTTAAGTCGGTTAGGATTATGTTAGCAATTGCTGCATATTTCGATTATGAAATATGGCAGATGGATGTAAAAACTGTGTTCCTCAATGGTAATATTGAAGAAGAGTTATATATGATACAACCTAAGGGTTTTGTCGATCCTAAGGATGCTGATAAGGTATGCAAACTTCAGCGATCCATCTATGGACTGAAGCAAGCATCCCAAAGTTGGAATCTACGCTTTGATGAGGTGATCAAATAGTTTGGATTTGTCCAAACTTATGGAGAGGCTTGTATTTACAAGAAAGTGAGTGGGAGCAATGTGGAATTTCTGATACTATATGTGGATGACATATTATTGATTGGAAATGATATAGATCTTTTAAATAGTGTTAAAAGTTATCTAAACAGCAAATTTTCGATGAAAGACCTTGGTGAAGCTTCATATATATTAGGCATTAAAATCTATAGAGATAGATCAAGACGCCTAATTGGGCTATCGCAGAGTACATACCTTGATAAGATATTAAAGAAGGTTAATATGGACGGAAGTATGAAGGGGTTCTTACCTATGTTGCAAGGCAAGACATTGAGTAAGACTCAAAGTCCGGCTATGGCGGAAGAAAGAGAGATAATGGATAAGACCCCCTATGCCTCAGCCATAGGCTCTATAATGTACGACATGCTATGTACAAGACCGGATGTGGCACATTCTATTAGTTTGACTAGCAGGTACCAATCTGATCCAGGTTCGGAACACTGGATAGCGGTCAAGAATATCCTTAAGTACTTGAGAAGAACTAAGGATATGTTTCTTGTATACGGAGGTGAAGAAGAGCTAGTCGCTAAGTGTTATGTTGATGCTATCTTTGACACTGATCCGGATGACTCTAAGTCTCAATCCGGAAACGTATTTCTCTTGAACGGAGCAGTAGTTAGTTGGAGGATTTCCAAACAACCTGTGGTGGCTGGATCAACGACGGATGCGGAATATGTTGCTGCTTCAGAAGCGGTGCAGGAAACGGTTTGGATGAAGGAGTTCATAACGGAACTAGGTGTGGTTCCTAGTGCATTGGACCCAATGGTGATGTATTGTGACAACAATGGAGCCATAGCCAACGCCAAGGAACCAAGGTCTCACAAGAATTCCAAGCATATTAAGCGCCGGTTTCACTCCATCCACGAGCATGTCAAGGATGGAGATATAAAGATTTGTAAAGTACACACGGACCTAAATGTAACAAATCCATTGACTAAAGTTCTCCCTAGGGCAAAACATGATCAACACCAGAACTCCATGGGTGTTAGATTTATCACTATGTAAACTAGATTATTGTCTCTAGTGCAAGTGGGAGACTGAAGGAAATATGCCATGAGAGGCAATAATAAAGTTGTTATTATGTATTCCTTGTATATGATAGATGTTTATTTTGCATGCTATAATTGTACTGATAGGAAACGTCAATACATATGTGTTTAATAAACAAAAAGGGTTCCTAGTTATGCCTCTCTTCCAGACTAGCTCGTTGATTAACATGATGATCAAGGTTTTATGATCATGGACACTAGATGTTGTTAATAACGAGGTCACACCATTTGTGAAATGATGTGAAGAACATTCATCCGAAGTATAGCATTATGATCAAATTCATTATGTTGACATTACTATAACATCATACGAAGTAATCTTAGTCCTTAGACCATGAGATCATGTTAATTGCTAACAACAGAAGAGTATCTTGATAACATCAAACGTCACACCGTAACAGGGTGATTATAAAGGTGGGTTCAGTGCTACGAAGGTATTATGTTGAGGCTCATGGATCAAGAGTGGAATTTGTCAATCCCGATGACGAATAGATATACTCTGGGCCCTCTCGGTGATATCACATTAAGATAGCTTGCAAGCAAGTGATGTGATCACTAGAATGTTATATCACGGGAACGAGAAAAGAGTGCATGTCGATAACGAGATCAAACTAGGTATTTGGATACCGATGATTGAATCTCGAACATGTATTATATCATGAGAAAAAGGGATTAAGATACTAGCGTTAAAGGTTCTCACGATCATAGAAGTCATCGTTGAATGTGCATGAGTTAGTATGGATCTCCAGGTCCCGCTTCTGATTATTGATCTGAGAGGAGTCTCAATCATGTCTGCATTATTCGCGAATCATAGGGTGACACACTTAAGGGTTGCCGGATACCATTTTGGAGCACATATGTTTCAGACGAAAGGATTGCAAAGCGCAGGAATTGTTTCGATAGAAACCGGAATTGTTTCGGGTGAAATTGCAGAAAGTGGTTCTACATGTGATATTGAAATGTTGCAAGGGGTTTTATGTGAATGTTTGTTAATTAAAGTAATTAACAAAATTCTGAATAAAATAAATAAAAGAGTTTTATTAATTGAGAGTTGCATTAAATTTGGTGGAAATTTAATGCATGTGAGTGGAATTTTGTGTGGAGCTTGAATTGATGTGAGTGGAGCTTCCAGCACATGAACGAGGAAGAGGTGGGGGAACCCCCCGTGGCTGCCAGCCATGGGAGGGGAGGAGCCCCCCCTCTCCTATAAAAAGCCTCCCTCTCCTCCCTCACAAAACACACCTCCTCGTGAAGGATCTCTCTCCCCCTCTAGATATTCCCCCATGGTCTCGGATTAGCGAGATACATGTTCCCGATGGCCTTGCGTCTGGAAGGAGTTGTTGCTTCCGCTGATTTGCTGGAGAGAGGAGGTGGAGGTTGTCCGGTATCTTGAACGTGTGTGCGAGGACGGATGCGCTGCTGATTTGCGGCGCTCGGACTTCCACACGATCTTGAGATCGGCAAGCGTACGACTACATCATCCATGAGTTCCAACTCGTTAACAAAACTCTATTGTCTTCGAGGGTAAGTTCTCCATGGATGTATATCCACCCGTTGCTCTATATCTAGTAGATAGATCTTGGCGTATAGTTCTCATCGTAGAATTTTTTTTGTTTTCTATGATGTGGACCCAACATGTTCCGCTAGAACCAATTCAGCCGCTTGATCTCACGAGCAATGGGAGGCATTGGAGGCCGACGAGCACTAGCACGAGCATCCCTCATGAGACCCTCAGGAGTAGAGGAGGGGTGAGAGGTCTTCCTAACCTTGGTGTAGATCTTCTTGGCCTTGTGCACAACATCAATGTTGAACTCTTTAGTGGGGAGAAAGTGCTTGATCACCATCATGATGTAAGGAGCATATGGGATGGAAAGCCTGTTGAACATGGCATCGATCAACTCATGGTAAATGAAGTCCATCACATCCAGCTTATATGACACGGACTCATCCTCACATGACGCCACTTCATGAGAGAAGGAAAGAAGCTGAACCAAAGGACCACGAATATTATCATTGTTGCCTCCACTTGGAGTGATGGAATCACGAAAGAGACCCACCAAGCTAGCATATATGGGAGAAAGACCAGCAAGGGTGCCCACAATACCATTGTCATCAGTGCATGGAGAGAGGGCAACATCTTTATTGGGCTTGAGTTGGGTGATGATGCGGTGGCCACTAGCACGGTCCCTGTGGCGGAACGGATAACCAAGCACCTCAGTAAAAACACGGAACTCAGCTTGCATAGGCCTACCACGAGTCATCCACTTCATGGTGCGGTGCTCATCACCGCAAATGACCAAGGTGGAGAAGAACTGCCTCACAATCTCAGAATCGTAGGATGGTACAGCCCCATCCTCTCAGACACATACATGGCATCAACAAGTTGAGGATCCTCCAAGGCCTCAGCAAGAACCAGAGGATGCATAGGCCGAATCTTCTATTGAGCATACACATCTTCATAGATCCCCTTTTGTTCAACGCACCAAAAACGAGAGTCACCCAGCTCAGTATCATGCGGCACTTCATCAAACAGATCCTGATGACGAATGGAGGAGAAGGTAACAGGATCCATCTTCTTATAGTTAATCTTGGGCCCTTTGCCCTTCCTCTTGGACACACCCTTCCTATCCCTCCTTGCCTGTTCAGCTATGCGCTTCTCGTCGTTCTTTCTTCTCCTCAGCTCAACCTCGTCCACTAAGTTACCCTTTTCGTCGTCCCGAAAGTATTTAGCATGAGGACGACGCTTGTAGGTTTTGGGAGCGCGGGAACCACTTGTGAAGCGAATAAGGGGGTAGCAAGGAGATAAGCATACACACAAGTCCAAGATAAAGCGTAGAAAACGTAGGCAAATAGTTCATAGTCCAATCCTACTCAATGCACAAATCTATACGAAACTGAACCAGTTTTGAGTCTGTCAGGCCGGATTATCCGGCCTGGCCAGGGGCAGATAATCTGGCCCTGGCAGAAATTTTCAGAATCACCTAGATTGAATGCAATAGAGTAGATCTGGCCTAGATACTGCAAGACTACAATTTCTAAGCGAAACAACATCCTTCTAGACAGCATTCCAGCCAACAAGTAACACATCTAGCCAAAGATGGGGAGAGAGGGAGTTACCCTCACTCATTGGAGGAAGAACGTGGAGGAGAAGGTACCCGGAGGTGTGGAGAAGAAGATCCAGGGAGGACCGGAGAATCCGGTGGCCGGAGAAGCTCCGGGGGGTGGGGGACGGCAGGCGGCGGCTGGGGAGAGGGAGAGGGTCATGGGAGAAGTGTTGCTCGTTATGAGCCCTTCCCCCCGACCCCGGCCCTTAAAGACTGAATCCGCCAGGGCCAGATTATCCGACCTATACTTGGGCCGGATTATCCGGCCTAAATTCTGAATTTCTGTTGTACACGGATTTAGGCCCGCGCGTCCCCAAACAACACCCCCACAATGTGTATAAGGGACTTGTGTGCAAGAATAGATGCCTTAGGGGTAGGGAAAGGCTTAGGATATAGAGAACCAAACTGAGATGGTACTACACACTCAAAATTGCAAGAATCAAATCAACCAAAGGCCAAAATTAAGTGTGATTCCCATAAGAACATAAGATGAGCAAGAACAACCAAAAAGATCCAAATAAACTCAACTATTCTCATGGAAGAGGGCGGTGGCCGAAGCCACCTTGTTGGAGTGTATGGTATGAAACCGCGAAAATATATCTTGGGTTCATGACCAATACTCATCAATAAGCTCACATATCACAAAATGATATTAAGAGGAATGATTTGACTTGCTTTTGGCATTATGGGGGGAGGGTTAGCCCAATCAATTAGGACCACACTCCCCCTATATCCATGCCCACACCTAGACCAAATAAGACTGAGATGTAAGAGTGAGTGCATGGGTAATCAAGACAAGATCCTTGAATCAACGATATTTAGCTCATTCCTCAAGTAACAAAACCTTGCTTCGTCAAGTGGTTTCGTGAAAATATCAGCAAGTTGGTTATTCGTGCTCACAAAAGATGGAACAATATCGCCTCGAGCAACATGGTCCCGAATAAAATGATTCCGAATCTCAATATGCTTCGTCCTTGTGTGTTGTACTAGATTGTATGCAATTTTGATTGCACTTTCATTATCGCATAAAAGAGGCACTTTGTCACAATTGACACAATATTCCTTTAAAGTTTGCCTCATCCATAAGCACTCTAAGTGCAGGCACTAGCAGCAGCAACATATTCAGCTTCGGCGGTGGAGAGTGATATACAATTCTGCTTTTTAGAAGACCAATAGACTATAGACCTTCCCAAGAACTGACAAGCTCCAGAAGTTGATTTTCGATCATCCTTATCACTAGCCCAATCTGAATCAGTATAACCACATAGAGAGAAATTGGAGCCCTTGGGACACCATAGACCAAAGTTAGGGGAACGAACCAAATATCAGAAGATCCTCTTGACCGCCACTAAGTGGCTTTCTTTAGGAGCTGCTTGATACCTTGCACACACCCCCACACTCAATACAATATCGGGTCTAGATGCGCAGAGGTAAAGAAGAGAGCCAATCATGGACCGGTATACCTTTTGGTCCACATCTTTACCGTGAGGATTGAGTTCAAGGTGACATTTTGTTTGCATCGGAGTGGTGACGCCCTTAACATCCTTCATCTTGAATCTCTTGAGAATGTCTTGGATGTATTTTGATTGATTGATAAAGGTTCCTTCTCTAAGTTGCTTGATTTCGAATCCAAGAAAGAACCGTAACTCCCCCATCATAGACATCTCAAACCTATCAGTCATAAGCTTTGAAAATTCATCATTAAAAGCTTGATTAGTAGAGAAAAATATGATGTAGTCTACATATAGTTGGCATACGAAGAGTTCCCCCTTAACCTTCTTAGTAAAACGAGTGGGATCGATTTTCCCAACCTTGAAGCCACGATCTAACAAAAGCTCTTTAAGGTGCTCATGCCACGCACATGGGGCTTGTTTAAGGCCATAGAGTGCCTTATAGAGTTTGTAGACATGGTTCGGGAAATTAGGATCCTCAAATCCCGGGGGTTGCTTTACATATACCAACTCATGTAGAGGACCATTAAGAAACACACTTTTAATGTCCATTTGCTGTAATTTAAAATTATTACGAGCAGCATAAGCAAGAAGGATACGGATGGACTCAAGACGAGCCACAGGAGCATAGGTCTCGCCGACGTCATTGCCCTCAACTTGGGAGTAGCCTTGTGCCACGAGTCTTGCTTTGTTCCTCACAACAATGCCATTCTTATCTTGCTTGTTTTTAAATATACATTTAGTGCCGATAACATTGCGGCAATCCTTGGGCTTCTCCACTAGTTTCCAAACCTTGTTGCGTTCAAAGTTATTCAACTCTTCATGCATAGAAACAACCCAATCCGGATCTTCAAGAGCTTCAAACACTTTCTTCGGTTCCACCATTGAGATGTGGGCTTGATGCTCACTGAAACTTGCCAACTCCCTTCTTGTGGAAACCCTTCATCGAAGATCACCTACAACTTTGTCAAGAGTATGTCCCCTTAACTCAAGGTTCCTATCGGCACAAGCCTTGTGATGAAGTTCAATAAGCTTATTGTCTCTTGGTGGAATAGTTTCATCACTTGAGTCTTTGTTGGAATCATTTGCTTGGCCTTGATCACTATCTTGATTATCATTAGTAGGAGATGATGAACCTTGCCCTTGGAGTGGATCAACATCCGTAACAGGAGGCTACTGAACATCAGGAGTTTCAGGGCCGGATAATCCAGCAGTGGATGGGGCCGGATAATCCGGCCTGGGAGATCCTGAAGTATCTTCACTACCTTGACTGGAGCTTGTTCGAATTAGCGAGTGGCCAGATAATCCGGGGTCAGCCGGAAAATCCGGCCTGGGACTTGCAGCTGTTTCTTTGACGTGATGATCAATTTGGTCGTCAGTGGAGCGATGGCCGGATAATCCGGTGTCGATCGGATAATCTGGCCTGGAGCATTCAGGAGCATGTTGACCTTCAGCATTTGGAGGAGTTGGTGTAGAAGTTTCTCCCGTGGTTTGGGCATGTTGAGTCTGTGTAGATGAGGGCTATACATGAGTAGAGCATTGTCCTTCCCGATCCGCCCCAAGGGGTTCCCCAATAGGGCGGAAAAATCCCACGTCCATTCTCCTTATGGCATCTTGGGGTATTTCAACATCTACATCACAAACATCAACTTGCCTCGCACGGGAGCCATCATTTTCCTCGAACACCACATTACAAGATTCTACAACAGTTCCAGAGAGCTTATTGTAGACTCTATAAGTGTGGGATTCAGCACCATAACCAACAAAAATACCTTCTAAAGCCTTAGACTCAAATTTATATAAACAAACTCCTTTGATGAGAAAGAAGCACTTACACCCAAATACCCGAAAGTATCAGATGTTTGACTTGTTACCAGTAAGAATTTCATACGGAGTCTTGTCCAAGATTTTATGGAGGTATAGCCGGTTGGATGAATGACTAGCGGTAGAAATTGATTCAGCCCAAAAGTTATATGGAAACTTGAATTCAGCTAGCATAGACCTTGCCATATCCATTAGGGTCCGGTTCTTCCTCTCGGCAACACCATTTTGTTGGGGGTGTACGCAGCGGAATATTGATGTCTTATCCCCTCTTCACTTAGGAATACATTTAAGGTGTAGTTCTTGAACTCGGAGCCGTTATCACTCCTTATTTCCAATATAGGGACATTGTGTTGACGTTGAACTCGTCGGCGAAGTCGATGACCATTTGTTGAGTCTCGCTCTTCAACTTGAAGAAATGGACCCAAGTGTATCTTGAGTAATCATCAACAATCACAAGGCAGTACTTCTTCCCACCAAGGCTTGCATGTGATGGAGGTCCAAAGAGGTCCACATGAAGCAGCTCCAAGATCCTCTTTGACGAAATAATAGTCTTCCTTCGATGGGGAGAGTCATGCATTTTCCCTTCAACACAAGCCCTGCAAACATGATCTTTGGCAAACGATACATTTTCTTTTAGTCCAAGGATGTGGCCACCCTTGTGAAAACTTTGCAAAGTTCTCATATTGACGTGGGCTAGTCGGCGATGCCATAACCAACCCGCGTCAGCCTTTCCAAAAAGACACATTGGGCCTGTAGTGGTTTTCCCCGAGAAGTCCACCACATACAGGTCATTTTTGACATATCCCACGAAAGCGACTTTTAGAGACTTGCTCCACAAGAGTACCACCAAATCAGCATCAATAAAAACTGCAAAGCCCATCTTAACAAGGGCGCGAAGTGAAAGTAAATTGTAACCGAGGGTCTCAACAAGCATGACATCCACGAGAGAGATATCGTGAGTAACCACAACTTTGCCGAGACCCAATACCTCAGATTTTGATTTGTCACCATAGGAGACGGTTATATGATCATGATTTGGCCGCATCTCCGTGATGATTTCCTTGCTTCCGGTCATGTGACTTGTGCACCCGCTATCAAGTACCCATTCAGACCCACCAGAAGCATAACCCTGCAAGAAAGTTACTTCTTGGTTTTAGGTACCCATTTTTTAATGGGTCCTCTCATGTTAGTGACAAGGGTCTTAGGGACCCAAATAGACCAAGGAATGTAACAATCGTAAGGCCCTACATAACTAGCATAAACATCACCATAATAATCACAGTATAACTCATAGTTAGGATTGTTAGCCCCTGCAAAACCATCATAATTAGACTTGTCATTAGTGGTGGTGCTAGTATTTGGTTGAGCAGTCTTGCTCTTCTTCTTCTTCTTCTTCTTCTTGTTCTTCTTGTTCTTCTTGTTCTTCTTTTTCTTTTTCTTGGGAATATAACCAAAACCCTCTTTTCCATTGTTTGTTCTTTGCTTGCTAAGAACCTCATCTAGAACTTCTTTACCTTTGTGTTGAGATCCCTTTGCAAGTTCTTCTTGTCCACAAGATGGTGTGGATGTGCTAGGCATATCATACTTCTCCAATTGAGTTTGGAGATGGTCACGAGACTCATTTAGAGTAGAATGTTCACTCTCCAAAGCCTTGTGATCAATGTCAAGCTTCTCAAACTTCTCCAAGAGTCTAGCATGAGCAGCCCCAAATTCAATCTTTTCCTTCTTTAGTTTCTTTACCTTAGCAAGAGCGTTGTCACGTTCTTTGATGAGCTGAGTAACAACCTCTTCATGGGACTCTTCAATTGACTCAAGTCTCTCTTCCAAGGATACTCGAGCTTCCTCTTCTTCTTCCAAGGCATTCTTCAAGGAGGGTATCTCCAAGGCATCTTCCCTTTCAATTCTGCCCTTTTCTTCTAGAAGATCTTCGGATTGGGCAAGTTGACTCATAAGAGCATCAAAATGAAGTTTGTGCTCACCTTGCAAGTTAGTGAAAAATGTGTCCAAAGCAATAACTTCTTCTTTTATCTTAAAACTAGTATGATCATCCATACCGATATTTATGTTAGTCTTAGGAAATGAAGAAATAGAAGATGATACCTCAGACCCTCTCGCCATAAGGCAAGTGGCGTTGTTGTTGATGGCGTTTTCGTTTGGAGAGTCGAAGAGTGATGACGGAGTAGATGTGGTGACTATAGCAGCCACCTCACGAGTACTATCTTCATCCTCTTCAGCTTCACTTGCAGAGGAATATTCTTCTTGTGCCACCAAGACAATCTTAGGTTGCTTCTTGTAAGGGCCATTATTTTTGATAAATGGCTTCTTTCTAGGTGCCTTGGATTTTTCTTTAAGGATGAGCCTTCCACCATTGTCTTCTCTATTTTGATATGGATAATCAGCCACAAAGTGTAGCATATCTCCACAATTGTAGCATGTTCTCAGTTTTGGGCCATTCTCTCTTCTTCCACTTGACCCATTCTTGCGCTCGAGTTCTGACTTGGCCTTGGCTGGATCCTTCCAAAAGTTCCTTGCATAGAACACCATGTACTCACCATGAGCACGCTTGACTTCCTCGGGGCAGTCCATGGAGACACCCTCAAAACTTCTTTCATCCTCATCTTGCTCAACAACATTTGCCTTTAGAGCAACATTGACCCATTTTTGCATTCCAATGGCTCGGGCACGGGCATCTTCCGTGTTGTTAGCTGCAACCTTGAATGATGCCATTTCTTGCATGACTTCATTGGAAGTCATTTGATGGTAGTTGTGTCTACCTTGCAACCTCTTCAAGTCCGTTGGCTCAAAAGGCATTAGAGCACTCACGTATTTCCTTTTTATCCAAGCATCATCAATGTGAGTGGCTCCATGCTTTCTAAATGTTGTTGTGATGCCATTGAGTCTTCTATACACATCTTCATGGTTTTCACCATCCAACATGTTTCTTACCTATTCCTTCAGCTTCATTACTAAGGGCATCATACCTATTCCTTCTCATGCTTTCATTTCCAATAAAGAGGTCGATGAGAGCATCCCAAGCTTCTTTAGTTGTGTTGAGATGCTCAATGTGGGGCATGTCCTTGGGACCCACTCTGAGCTGTATCATGTGGAGAGTTGTTGCATTCAACTGGCTATCCACAACTTATCTTCTTGTCAAGTTGGTGTGATCTCCAATATGAAGACCCTCTTCGATAATCCTCCAAAGTTCAATTGACGAACTGCATACATGAGACTTCATTAAGAATTGCCATTGATTAAATGAAGATGCAGTAAGTTTGGGTGGATCACCCCTATTATTTATATGAGGATGTGGGATAGGTGGGTCAGGAGAATATAGGTGATGGACCTCACTATAGTCCTCCTTACCACTTCCCTTCTTGGAGGTGGAACCATTATGTTTTTCACCTACCACTTCATCTTCCTTAGATCCGGTGTTAGCCTTATCCTTGGATGATGGAGTGGCACCCTCAGAGGAAGATGGAGATGGGGATGCGGATGATGTGAGGCGAGCAATCATTTGTTGCATCTCCTCCATCTTGGTCTCAAAGGATTTCAACAAGGTTGTTTCCAACGTCTTGAGGTCATCCACTGTGACCTTATCCATAGTCTCATTCCCATTCTCCTTGGTACCCATACTTCTCTTAGGCGGTTAAGCCTGAATAAAGATCTAGGGCTCTGATACCAATTGAAATGGATCATATGGGCACCTAGAGGGGGTGAATAGGTGCTACTTCAAATTTTAGTGCTTTTTCAATTTTAGGCTTGACACAAAAGGTAAATTCTCTAGATAGCTATTATAGAATTTCCCTATATGCAAACCTATCTACTAGTGAGTACAGGCGAGTGAGAAAGAGGAACGAGTAAACCATAGTGGAGCACGTGGAGACACAGGATTTGTTTTACCGTAGTTCCTTCCTTGTTAAGGGAAGTGCATCTGCGTTGGAGGGGTGGGAGGTACTAAGACCACCACGCCACAATAGGCCTTCGAGGCGGGAATCAGCGCCTTTACACAACTAGCGGGGCACAACTCCACAACCAAATTGGAGGCTCCCGTAATGACAACAAGCTGCCACAAGAACAAGTTATCAATAACAAAACATGAGATCTAGATATTAACAAGAACACTAGATCGGGGATTTCTCCAAGTGAATGGAGAGGAGTTGATGCGCTTGATTCGTGATGATGATGTAGGTTGTCTCCTCCTTCAATTCCCCCAAAGATCGAAGCCTTCGGGTGGTTGAAGTGGGATATCTAGAGAGAGAGCACTTGCAACAGGTCTGGCAATTTTCGAGTGAATCAAGAGTTCTGAATGGAGGGGATGAAGGAGATTTTATACCCCCCGCACCCACTGAGCTGTTGGAGCTTTTTGGGGCCAGATTATTCAGCACAAGTGAGGGCCGGATTATCCGACCTGGGGAAAACTCCGCCCTAGACTCGGATTATCCGACCTGGGGAAAACTCCGCCCTAGACTCGGATTATCCGGCAAATAATCTGCCCCCACTCAGAGCGACGCGCCGAGCATGCCCTTGAGCGCCTCCTAGGGGGCGGATTATCCGGCCCCATGCAAGGACCGGATTATCTGGCTAGGGAAGGAAAAACCGCCCTGTTCGGATTTTCCGAAAGATAATCCGAACCCACTCAAAGCGTCGCGCCTTGGCTACCTTTGATTGCCTTCTGGGGACCGGATTATCCGGCCCAAGGCAAGGGCCGGATTATCCGGTCAGGGGAAGAAAATCTGCCCCTGTTCGTATTTTTCGGGAGAAAATCCGACCCCAGACAAATTGACATGCCTAGCCAGCCTTTGTGAAATGATTTAGGCCGGATTATCCGGCCCTTGATGGGGGCGGATAATCCGGCCCTTGATGGGGGTGGATAATCCACCCCCCAAACACAAAAACATTCCCTGCACACTTAGCACACATGAGAAAACTACAAGGTATTGTTATCTAACACTCAAAACACAGGGAACCATGAAATGTTCTTTCACTAATGACATTGCAAACTTAAATGAAGCTCTTGAAGAGGAACAAACCACCAAGGAATCTCTTGAGGAGACCTTTACTCTAGAGCTATCTAGAGTAAAGTAATCTCATTATAGAGATCTTGAGGTGGCAAGTGACCTCCAAATTAAAAATGATGAGCTTGAATTTGCCTATGATAAACTCCTTGAGGATTTTGAGCACCTCAACAATGGCTCTAGGTTCATAAAGGGGCAGCTCATCAAACTCACCGAGTCACATGAGCAACTTAAAGCTTCCTACTCAAAAGAGCTTTCCAAGTTGGCCTCACCTCTTGCATTTAATCATGATGCTTGTGCTACTAACTCTATCTCTTGTGAAGCATCTATTGTGAAGGAGAATGTTGAGCTACATGCTCAACTTGCTTTGCTAACTAGCAACTATGGTGATGGGGATATGCCAAAGGGGGTATGCCTAGCAGAACGTTCCGAGTGGGCCGAAAGGCCTGCGAGTGCGTCTGGAGGACAACGACTAGACCGTGAAGGAAGGAAAGGCCCATCGACTGGCGAGTGGAAGCCCAGAAGCGTAGCAGAAGCCCAGTCGGATTAGGTCAAAAGCCCCCGGATCCTTATTTTTTTCGAGGACAGCTTGTAAACCCTAGCGAGGTGCGTCATATATAAACCTCCCTAGGGTATCCTGGAACCTGACGTTCCATCATACACCCCCTCAAGCGACTCGCTGCCTAGCCGCCGATCTCGCCACCCCTGTAACTCGCTCTCTCATAATCTAATCTAGCAGGAGTAGGTCTTTACCCTCCGGGGGGCGAACCTGGGTAAACCCATGTGCATCCTCCCCCATATCGCACCGCAGATGGCCGCCAACTCTTCCTCACGAAACACTCAATCGCTGCCTATGGTAGCGACTGCCGTGGCCATTTCCACGACAGTGGCGCCCACCGTGGGGCATAGCGGGACTGGCCTGAGTTCTGCGGCGAGACCTTATTCGCCGATCGATCGGCCAATCGCCACCGGTCGCATGATCGCCATCGGCGGGATCTTACAGATCCTGCCCAGCAGTTACATCCCGGCGTCACGCCCGGTCACCCATGCCGCGGTGATGCCGGGCGGCTCCATCAACCTCTTCGTCGGCTTCACCGGTGCGATCGACCTAGCCACGACGGTGATCGTTGGCGGATCGTCGCCACACCGTGACCTGCTTTTAGAGGAGCATGTCCGTTCCATCAGGAGCCTCGTCACCAAGTACGACTCGGCCGCCAACGACGCGGTCGAGACTAACGTCACCACCAACGACGATGCCCTGAACGACGATGCCGACTCCGCGACCCCTGCATCGGTCGGCGGATCTATCACCGCCGCGTCACGGGAGGACTCCATCACGCGAGTCTCCAACCCCGAGGATTTCGAGGACCCCTCCATCCTGGGGATCTTCGACTCCGACTCCGGCTTGGAATCCCCCAAGGATTTTCGTGCCAGATCCAATCGCTTTAACGCGATCTACATGGCGGGTAGCACGGCCGCCCCGCCAGATCCGTTCTCCATGCCGATCCCGCCGACCGCGACGGCCACGGAGGTGGAGGAAGCCCGCCGGCGGCTCGCGGAGGCGCAACGCAACGAACTCGCCGAGCGCGAGAAATACCGCCTCGAGCGAGAGACAGCGCGGGAGCTATCACTCTACCACCAGCGCCGCATTAGGACCAGCCTAAACCCCGACGTTCAGGGCCGTGTCCTGAATTTCAACGACGAGGGCAACCCCACGCGCGCCACCGAGCGCGAATACTACGAGAACACGCCGCCAGGCGGGAGCAAGCCCGCAAGACCACCACCTGTAGCGTCGGCGATTGGGGCTCCTCCACCACCCATGGGCCACGCGCCCCCACCGAACCAACCACGGATCATCATCTCGCCTCACGCCCGTGACGCCAATGGGCTACCGCTATACTCTACCCCGATGGACAACGTTGTCACGGCTGATGCCGCGATCGCCAACCTCGATGTCCAGGGCGACGGCGCGCTACAGATCCAGTACGCCAAGGCCCTACTCGTCAGCATCGTCGAGCAACAAGCCGCGGGAGTCGACCCGCGGGGGGGAATGTACTCCCGCTCTTCGGCAAGCAGGGCGGCATCAAGCGTCCATCCCACTGTGGCCAACGCATTAGTTCGCCCACCACCCCAGCCCCTGGCAAATCAACCACGGGCCGACAATCTTGCGCTGTCAACCAACGAGCCACGACTGGCAAACAACACGGTCGCTGCCAACGAGCAACCCATCGACGCCCGAACGAACATCATCAACAACCAGACGTGGCGGTCGCGCTAGCCCTACGACCTGCGGCACACCCTCACCAACCGCGATGAACCGGAGCCAAGAGGCTCGCTCAGCCGAGTCGGGCCGCAATGCTTTGGACCAATGATTCGCGGGGAAAAATACCCCGCCAACTTCAAGGCCCCTAAGGAGATCGAGAAGTACGACCCAACGTACGACCCCGCCTTCTGGTTGGACACATACCTCATGGCAATGGGGATTGCAGGCCACACCGACCTGCTCGCCGCTTGCTACCTCCCCCTGATGATGGAGGGTGCGACCCGGCAGTGGATCAACACTCTCCCTCCCGACATCATTGATTCCTGGGAAGAAATGCGGGATGCCTTCATCAGGCACTTCGAGGGCTCCTACACCCGCGCCACCACCATAGAAGACCTGGAGCGATGCATCCAGGGACAACGCGAGTTGACCCGCCGGTGGATCCAAAGGTGGCAAGAACTATGGATAAATGCCTCCGGCATCCATCTAGACACGGCGATACACTGCTTGGCACCGGGCTCGGCACCAAGCGTGAGAAGAAGGTACTCGCCCGCGCGGTCGCCGTCAATGCGGTGACGCAAGTCGACATCCCCCGCTTCCTAAACTAGTCCGAGTAGAGCATCACCTGGAGTCGCCAGGACCACGCGCCAAGAATCGAGTACCCAGGGCGAGTTTCCCTGGTAGTCAGGCCAAAGGTGGTCGACTACTGGCTGCCCAAGACGCTGATGGACGGTGGGAGCTCCATCAATATCTTGTACCTCGACACTTTCAAAAGGCTCCAGCTCCCAGAAACAGCCATCGAGCCAACACTGACGACCTTCCATGGCATCGTCCCCGGTCGGAAGGCGTACCCGGTCAGGAAAGTGACACTGCTAGCCACCTTCGGCACTCCGGCAAACTACCGCACGAAGAGGATCGTCTTCGAGCTGGTGAACTTCCACAGCCCCTACCACTGCGTCCTGGGCCGCCAGGCATTCACAAAGTTCATGGAGACCCCACACTATGCCTACAACATGATGAAGCTCCCCGGGCCGAGCGGCATCATCACCGTCCACGGTGACCCCGACATGGCCGTGGAATGCAAGGAAAAAGGCGCCAAGCTCGCCGACACCGTCATCGTCGCGGAGACCGACCACGCGGAGGAGCTCGCGAAATACGCGGGCAACATCAAAAAGGACGATCCCACCATCCTGAAGAAACCGATCGCCGCGAACTCCACGTTCGAGGCGACCACGCACACCCGCACCGTCGAGCTCGTCCTAGGCGACTCCAGCCAAACGGTCACCATGGGGGCGCACATGAGCCCCGCATAGGAAAGCGCGCTCATCGGGTTCCTCCGTGAGAACCACGACATCTTCGCATGGAAACCATCTGACATGCCAGGTGTCCCGCGGGAACTCGCTGAGCATAAATTTAATGCCGACCCCAAAGTGCGACCAGTAAAGCAGTCGCTATGGCCCTTCAATGAAGAGCGCCACCGAGCAATCGCCAAGGAAGTCCAGCGCCTGCTAGCCACAGGCTTCATCCAGCCAATCAAGTATTCCAAGTGGCTGGCAAACCCAGTCCTGGTTCTCAAAAAGAACAACACATGGAGAATGTGCATTTACTACACCAACCTCAATAGCGCCTGCCCGAAGGAGGAGTTCGTCCTACCGCACATCGATCAAATCATCGAATCGCGGGATCGGAGTCATTGTGTTTTATCGATGCTTACTCTGGCTATAACCAGATCAAGATGGCGGTCGAAGACGAGGAGAATACGGCGTTCATCACGCCATTCGGCGCATTCTGCTACATGGCCATGACGTTCGGCCTCAAGAACGTAGGCGCCACATACCAGAGGTGCATGCAGGAGTGTCGAGCAAGCCAAATTGGCCGCAACATTCACGTCTACATCGACGACGTGGTGGTAAAATCCACCCGCCAGGACGATCTGCTCGCCGATCTAGCTGAAACCTTCGCAAACTTGCGGAGGTACAACATCAAGCTGAACCCTGGAAAATGCACCTTCGGCGTACCCACCGGGCAGCTTCTAGGATACGTAGTCTCCAAGCGAGGCATTGAAGCCAACCCCACCAAGATCGACACCATCGCGCGACTCGGGAAACCCGAGTGCCTACGCAACATCCAAAAGTTGGCAGGGCGAGTCGCGGCCCTCAGTCGCTTCATCCCCCGACTAGGCGAGAAGGCAATGCCCCTCTACCGCCCGATGCGCAAGAACCCAACGTTCCAATGGGACGCGGAGGCTGACGACGCACTCAAAGCGCTCAAAGAAGTGCTACTCGCGGCACCACTACTCACCGCGCCACTCGACAAAGAGCCAATGCTCGTTTACGTCGTGGCCTCCAATCGAGTCGTCAGCGCCGTGATGGTCGTCGAACGACCGGAGGAGGGCAAGGAGCACCCCATACAGCGCCCCGTATACTACATCAGCGAAGTCCTAACGGACTCACGACAGCGCTACCCGCAATACCAAAAACTGGTGTACGCGGTATTCCGAGCACAGCGGCGGCTCCCACATTACTTCCAGGAGCACCCAATCACGGTGGTTTCCTCCGCACCCCTGCAAGACATCATACGCAATCGTGAGGCAACTGGGCGAGTCGCCAAGTGGGCCGTCGAGATCGGCCTCCACAACATCAAGTACGATCCCTAAAAAGCGATCAAATCACAAGCCCTGGCTGATTTCCTCGCAGACTAGGAAGAAGCACAGCAGCCAGAGAAGCTCCCATACCTACACTATTGGTCGCTCCACTTCGACGGCTCCAAGAACGCCGACGGCGCGGGGGCTGGGGTCATACTGACCTCCCCAAAGGAGACAAGCTCCGCTACGTGCTCCACCTCAACTTCAAGCCCTGCACCAACAACATGGCGGAATACGAGGCCCTCCTCCACGGCATGAGAGCTGCCAAGGAGATGAACATCAACCGCCTACGATGTTATGGCGACTCCGACCTAGTCGCCGGCCAAGTGGCTGGGACGTGCGACGCTGTCTCCCCAACAATGATCGCGTACTACCAAGCCGTCGACCAGTTGGGAGGACACTTTGACGGCTATTCCGTCGAGTGGATCGACAGGCGTAAAAACAAGGAGGTAGACGCCCTTATCCCGCATCGGATCGACCCGACAGGCGCCACCAGCAGGCGTCTTCCTCGACATCATCCACAAACCCTCAGTCAGCCCACCGAAGGAGATCGACGTCGGGATCCCACTCCAACCAGAACCGGCCTTAGTCACCATGGTTGTGGAACCTAGCGACTGGACAGCGCCATACGTTGCCTTCCTGGAACACAAACTCCTACCGAGCAACGAGACAGAGGCGCGAATGATCGCGCACCGCTGCAAACCTTCGTCATCATCAACGGCGAGCTCCACAAGCGCAGCGCGACCGGCGTGTTCCAGCGCTGTGTACAACCAGAAGAAGGCCGCAAGATCCTTCAGGACATTCACGCCGGCGACTGCGGCCATCACGCCAGCGCCAAGTCGCTAGTCACCAAGGCCATGCGGCACGGTTTCTACTGGCTCACCGCACACGCCGATGCCACCAACATCGTCCAACGATGCGTCGGGTGCCAGAAGTACGCCAACTAGACGCACCTTCCTGGCTCGGCACTCAAGACAATCCCCATCACGTGGCCATTCGCCGTATGGGGCATGGACATGGTAGGCCCATTCAAGAAGGCCCCGTCTGGGTTCACTCACCTCCTGGTCGCAGTCGACAAGTTCACCAAATGGGTCGAGGCCAAGCCGATCAAAAAGTGCGATGGCAAGACGGCCACCAAGTTCCTCCACGAACTCATCTACCGGTACGGCTACCCGCACAACATCATAACAGACAACGGCACCAACTTCGCCAAGGGGTCCATGGCGGAATTCTGTGAGGAGCACGACATCCGACTCGACCTCGCATCAGTCGCCCACCCGGAATCAAGTGGCCAAGCAGAGTGCGCCAACCAGAGTGTCCTCCACGGGCTCAAGCCGCGACTGTAGGTGCCCCTAGAGCGCACCCTAGGATGCTGGGTCGACGAGCTCCCCTCTGTGATATGGGGGATCCGCACCTCCGTCAACCGATCAACCGGGTTCACGCCTTTCTTCATGGTGTATGGCGCCGAGGCCGTAATGCCAACAGACCTGGAGCACGACTCCCCTCGAGTCGCCAACTACATCGAGGCGGCCAACGAGATCGCCCGCCAAGACAACATCGACCAACTCGACGAGGCACGCGACCTGGCTCGCTCCCGCACCACCATATACCAGCAAGGACTTCGCCGCTATCACAGTCGCCGAGTGCGAACTCGCACCTTCTAGGAAGGCGACCTGGTCCTACGACTGGCCCAAGACAAGAAGGGCATGCACAAGCTCTCCCCCCCATGGGAGGGGCCATTCGCCATAGGCCGAGTCCTTGGCAACGACCCCTACTACCTCATCGACATACGGGGTGATGGCCAATTGGAGGTCGGGAGGCCATGGAATGTAAACCTCCTCAGAAAGTTCTATACTTAGAACCCCACACTGCACTCCATCGGAATATATAATGAAATTCATTCGGATCGCACAAATTGTGCCCACTCGCCATATTCTTGTGCCACTCGCACTCGTACATACCAGCAATACGCTACTCACGGAAGTCAACCTCTAGTCGAGCGACCGGCACGGCAAAGTAGTGCGGCACAAGGGCACCGGAAGTATTCGGGCCTTGGGTCGTCCACGAAAAACGCCAACCCGGAGCCGCCATTGGAGTCGCCTAGCACGACTGGCCCGCCGGGCCAAGACGTACGATACACGCTTCCCACAACGCTCTGTCCCTCCCACCCCCGCGCAAAGCGACTCGAACGGTTAAGTACCACGCACAGGGACTCCGCAAAATGGGAACCCCACGTGGCTTGGGAACACACCAAGTAAGAGAGATGCCTAGGGCTCGCCAAGCGACTGGCTCTCCGAGCCAGGGAAGGAGACGCATTACAAACAACGCATTCACAACCTGCAACAGGATCACGACCAATACGGTCGGGTGCCACGCTCGTCGACTCGCCCACAAGTCAGCCCTACTCACGCTCGGGGACTCGCCACTCAGAAGATTGCGAGGGATGAAACAAACGCATAAACAAAACAAACACAAAAAATATACAATCGAGTTATACCCCATTAAAAGGCGGACGCGCCCGGGGATTCGCTCAATCAAAACAATTCATAGGCAAAAACACAACATACATTACTCATCAAAACACGAGTCGATCGACCCCCCGTGGCATATATTGCAAAAATATCTTACAGCATTCGCCACTCGGCATTTATCACAACTTGGCAAATTACATTGTCTACTCTACAGGACCTGATGATGAAGCAGCACCACCCCCCTTGACGTGCACAAAAGGCTGCCACGGGTTTGTCGGGTATGTTGTCAGCGACTTTGACACTGACGACCGGAAGGGCTGCTCCGACTTCATGTCGCGGTACTCCGGCTCGGGGTCGCGAGGCGCCAACATCGTCTCCTGATATGGCAGCAGATCTCCCATCGCCAAGACACGATCGGCGTAAGGAGTGGCCTTCGTGGTCAGCTTCAGCACTTCTGACATCTCCACCGTGCCGGTCGCCGATGGATAGCCACTCGTCACATCGTCAAGATTGAAGTCATCGAGGAAATGGGCGAGACCCAAACTCACGCCGTGGCGGCCCCGCGTCTAGACGTCGAGCGCGTCATCCACTCCACAACGGCGGGTACCTCCTCTTGATAGCGCCATACCTCCGTCAACCCCCCAGGGATAACCTCGGTGGGAGACATGCCCTAGAGAGCTACTTGGACGCACAACGCCGAGGCCGTGGCTGCATTCACCACGGCAGTCACGCACTGCGAGGCACTGTACGTCTGAACAACCGGGTTGCTTTGGCCTACCACAGCTGCAAAGTCAGGCGTCAGTGAAACTATGAAATCCCCATAGCAGGGACCAGACAAAAGGGTCAAGCAAAGACAAAGATTCACCAAGGAGTTTGCGGCAGTTCTCCTTGACGTGCTTCTCCAGGGCAGTCTGCTCGTTGTGCAACCCCACGATGATGGAATCCGTGGCTTTGCGTTCTTCCTCAGCCGCGGCAACGGCAGCCTTCGCTCGCTCCTCCAAAGAAATCAAGGCCGCTCTCGCCTCCTCCAAATCCTTGACCAAAGAGGCCACTCGCTCATTCGCCGTGTCTAGCTCGGCGACCGGAACATACCCCTCACGGGCCTTGGAGATCTCGGCCAGGAAAGCATCTGCACGAGAATACATCAGAATTCTATACACGACCAGCTCAAACCCGAGAGAGGGGGAAAACAATGCAGACACTCACCAATAGTTTCTTGAAGCCGCCGGTTGATCTCCTGCGCTTCGCGCAAGTCATGCTCCAAGCGCTCTCTCGTAGCCTGCCGATCAGTCGACTCCCTCTGTAAACCCTGTAAACAAAGAACTTACCTAAGCATTTGACAAAACAAAACCTAGTTCCCAGCCGCTGAAATTCAGTGACTAGGAACTCGGGGACTGGAGAATGAAGAAAAAGAAAACCAATTCCCAAGGCGCTGAAATTCAGCGACTAGAAATTCGGGGACTAGAAAGGAGCAAAACCCAGTTCCCAGCCGCTGAAATTCAGCGACTAGGAACTCGGGGACTAGAGAATGAAGAAAAAGAAAAACAATTCCCAGCCATTGAAATTCCGCGACTAGGAATTCGGGGACTGGACATACCTGAATAGCAGCGCCGAGCATCTTGTGAAGTTCCCCGGTGTCAGTTGACGGGATTGTGAAGGAGGTGCGCCCGCGGCGGGACCCAATGTCCGCATCCACGATTTCCAGACTCTGCGGAGACTGCGTGTCCGCCACACCTGGAAACCCCTTCGCCATAAAACGAGGGAACGTCGCCGACGCCCTGGCGGGGGCGCTGGTTGCCGGCACCGGCACCTCCGGCTCGGACACAGCCAAGGTTGGCTCCGATTGCGTCGCCGCAACCTCTTTGGCGACTGGCGTAGCGGCTAGCTCCGTGGCGCTCCCCCTGGTCGCAGCGTCGTCAGCGCCCCCCTTTTGCTTCTTCGCGACCGCGGCTGTCGCCACATCCTCGGGGGCCTTCCTCTTCTTGGGCAGGTCCCCTTCTCCCATGTCGGCCGCCGGTGGAATCTTAGCCACCGAAGGGCGACCAATCTTTTTAACCCTCGACCTGCACGAACCCCTTCAATCATCACAACAGCAACACAAAAGGGGCAGGACGGAGTTGGACGAGAAAGTGCTACTTACTTGGCGACTGGAAGGACGCGAAGCCCGGTGCTAATATGGGCGGGCTTGTCTAGCTCAGGACCCAGCTTGCGGCTGAGCCCCCTCTCGAAGACGTCTGAAGCCCACGACACCGAGGGCTTCCTTGACGATGAAGCTGCGGTCGCCAGGATCTCTGGCTCCGATGCCGCCGCCTTCGATGACTGTGGCGACTTGGGGCCGTCGCCTCGGCAGCTTCTTGGCTTGGAACCCCCGAGGTCGACGGCGCAATCACCGCCAGGGGAACCTCCACCACCACTTCCGTGTCCTCACCCGCCGACCCTTTCGTTAGGACAGTGTCCCTTGGGGCCTTGTGCAAGTCTTTGGGAGATCCTTTGTCATTGGAGTCGTCGTTCGACTAGAACACCACTGACAACCTGGACGGTGACGCAGGACTTTTTGCTGGCGATTTGGGCCGGCGTGGGGGCTTCGACGGCGTGGCAGTGCACCGGGACGTTTGCTCCTGG
Source organism: Avena eriantha (assembly GCA_910589775.1). Taxonomy (NCBI): domain Eukaryota; kingdom Viridiplantae; phylum Streptophyta; class Magnoliopsida; order Poales; family Poaceae; genus Avena; species Avena eriantha. The sequence continues at coordinate 77,569,295 of OU342744.1, read as the reverse complement.
GCGATCTCATTGCCTTCTTCGAGCTCGTTTAGACTACGGCTCGCTTCGACCTCTCGCTGTTTCTGCATCCGGGTCTTGCGAGCCACAGGCGCTGGGGGAGGGACTTCTTCTTCTTCCCCGTCGCTGTTGGAAGGATCCCCCTCGGAGTCTTCCTCTAGTTCCTGCGGAACCTCTTCGTCAAGTGGAGGGAGCCAACCCTCCAGTACCTGAAAAAGCTGAGGACCACCACGAGTCAAAAAACACCAAGCAAGAAGACTGGAATTGAGGTGCGGACGTAGCGATTGGAAAGAGAACTTACTGTGGGGGCTTCATTCTTCACGGGAGTGTACGGGGCGACCCCGACCGCCGCGCCGGTGAACTCCGCGTCGATAATCTTCTTCAAGGTGGCCTTGTAGTCCTCGGCCTCCCATGACTCCTTGCTGGTTCGAGACGGGTCATGCTTCCCGCTGTATTCATACATCCAGTGCGGTCGAGCCGCCAGCGGAACCAGGCGCCGCCCGAGCCAGCAATTGCAAAGGTTAATCGGAATCAACCCCTGGTCCTTCAGCTTCTGGATTTGATCCATCATTTCTGCGACGGCCATCCGTTGATCTTCAGGAAGCTTTTTCGGTGCCAACCGATGGGGCTCGCTCCTCTCGGCGACGAACTCGGGAAGAGATACCTCGCCGGAGGGAGTGGCTTCCTTGACGTAGAACCATCTCTTCTTCCACTTGCTGGCGGCCTTCTTCGGCAGGAGGAGCTTGACAAAGTTGGCCTTCGGCTTCAATTGGAAGGTGACCCCGCCTGCGGCCAGCATCAAGCCGTTGGACGCCTCGCGCCCGATGCGGCTGTGGAAGAGTTCCATCCATAGCGGGAAATATGGCCTGCAGCCAAGGTAGCATTCGCAGAAGGCGACGAAGATCGCCAGCTGCTCGATGCTATGTGGACCAAGATCTGAGGGCTTGATCACGTAGTACGCGCAGAAGCGGCGGAAGAAGAGCGAGGTAGGGAACCCTAGGCCCCTCTCAAGATGACTGGCGAAGCAGATGAACTCGCCAGGTCGCGGTTTCGGCTCGGTCTCGGAGGAGGTGGGAACCCGCCAATTCCCCTTGCAGAGCACCCCGGCGTCCTCGAAGGATCTAAGTTGGGCCGTGGTGCACTTAGATTTCCCCCATGAGCCCTTGGGAGGTGCCATCAAGTGAGATGTGGAATCGCGCGACGCGGGGAGAATAAGTCGGAAGGAAGCAGGAAGGAAGAACAAATGAGGAAGAATGAAGAATGCGAGGAAGGATTGCGAAGCTGATCCATCACTCCCCTTATATGGGAAACACCACCCGCCAAAATCGGGGTAACCGTTACTCATGGTAATTGCGCCATAGTTACCGTTGGAAATTCCAACGGATAGTTTGACCAGATTTGACGGTCCAGCTCCTTTGGTCTACTCGCCACCCGCCAGTCTTTCCTCTCGCCGAAACGACGGCTGGGCGGCAGTCATGTTCATTGAAGTGACGAATGGAGCTATGGGGAAATTCTCCTCGATTCTAATAGAGTCCATCACTGACTCGACTGGACGCCCAAATTGGGCTCGCTTACTTCGAACGCCAAAAGGACGCCCACGCCTGCATCAACGATGGCCTCGAGGACTACTGATGGGGATATGCCAAAGGGGGTATGCCCAGCAGAATGTTTCGAGTGGGCCGAAAGGCCTGCGAGTGCATCTGGAGGACAGCGACTGGACCATGAAGGAAGGAAAGGCCCATCGACTGGCGAGTGGAAGCCCAGAAGCGTAGCAGAAGCCCAGTCGGATTAGGTCAAAAGCCTCCGGGTCCTTATCTTGTTCGAGGACAGCTTGTAAACCCTAGCGAGGTGCGTCATATATAAACCTCCCTAGGGTATCCTGGAACCTGACGTTCCATCATACACCCCCTCAAGCGACTCGCTGCCTAGCCGCCGAGCTCGCCACCCCTGTAACTCGCTCTCTCATAATCTAATCTAGCAGGAGTAGGTCTTTACCCTCCGGGGGGCGAACCTGGGTAAACCCATGTGCATCCTCCCCCATCTCGCACCGCAGATGGCCCCAACCCTTCCTCACGAAACACTCAATCGCTGCCTATGGCAGCGACTGCCGTGGCCATCTCCACGACATATGGGAAATTGGAAGAGTCTCATGCTAAGATCTCAAGCTCGCATGAGGACCTTCTAGTTTCCCATGGTAGTCTAAAGTTGGCTCATGAGGCCATTATGTCAAAGGTAACATCTAGTATGCCTCATGTGGACATTAGCACTACATCTACTCCTAGTGTCATATTGCCATGTGCTAGTCCTTGTGATTCATCATCTCATAACCATGTTATATCCTTTGATGAATTGCATCCCTTGCCTTGTTGCTCTAACAACGTAGCATCTACTTCCTCTAGTATTGTTGTTAATACTAACCATGTAGAGGAAAATAAGAAGCTCAAGGCTCAAGTCAATTCTTTGAAGAATGACTTGAAGAAGTGTCATGAAGGGAAGACCACACTCAAGAACGTCTTGGGTGTGCGAAGATCCCCAAATAACAAGAGTGGGCTTGGATATAACTCCAAGATCAAGAACAAGCCCACCAACAAGTTCAAGCACAAGGGCAACAAGAAGAATGGCCAAGGTCAAGTGAAGAATCCGGTCAACATTGTGTGCTTCAAGTGCAAGGAAGAAGGACATCATGTGAGATGTTTCCCATTGAATAAGAAGCAACAAGGGAAGCGGCATCAAGCTCCACCTGAAGCTAGAAGCGAGCCTCTTCCCAAGACTCAAGCTCTTCCTCAAGGGGTGGAATCTTCCAAGAAGAAATATAGTAATAGAAGAACTTGCTACATATGCCGCGAGAAGGGGCACCTTTCTTCCTCATGCACCATGGGTAACTCCTCATCCAAGCCTATCTTGATTGATGATGTATATTCTCTTCGTAAGGATGAGGTGGGCAATGTGTTTGCCAAATTTGTTGGTGACCAATGTGGTGTCAAGGAAAAACCATTTGGGTGGCCAAGCCTATTGTGACTAACTTCTTAGGACCCAACTTGTTTGGGGACCAACAAGCTAAAACTTGATCAATAGGTGTTGTTGGAGGGAATTGGAGGCTTGGCTACTTTATGAAGAATTGAGGGATGTTCATCATATATTTTTTCAAGTCAAGCCAATTGGATTATCTTGCCTCTATCTTATATCCAATGTTCCTCCTTGCAGTAACATGTGCTTAACTCACTTACATTGAAAGTTACTTTCTCCCTTGTGCATGTGTGGTTTTGTACCTTGCATGTGTATGTATATGTTGTGCTTCCCTCATACTTATATTGAGCTATCAAGTATATTTGTGTATGTTGGTTGGCACATAATGTATTTGTGTTCTTGGTTTGAAGCCTTTGTTTAATTCATTTGGTATCTTTTTGGGCTCTTGCGAGAGATTAACGGACTATCCCATTTTGGGGGAGTGTTATGCTTGGGCATTCCACAATCCTAAAATGTGTGTACATGAGGAATGCCACTTAGTATGTATATTACAATTTTATCTACTCTCTGTGTGGTATATCTTTCTCATGATAAATTCAAGTTCCATAATGTCCATTAATCATCTCTATTTGGATATGTTTACCTCGTGTTGAGTTTCCTTGGTTTATCACATTGTGGGGGAGTCATATGCTTTGTGCATATTACAAACCTAGAAAATGTGGACATTTGAGGTGGTGTCACTTAGAATTGATATTGATATTTATCTAGCTCCTAAGTGGCACATTTAGCTCAAACAAGTTCCAATTACTTTGGATTGCTTTTATTTCTCATCTTTTCGATCTTGTTTGTGAGAGTTTTTCTTGATCTGCGTTTCCTCATATTTGGACCTCCATATCCTCCATGGAAACCATTTGCTTCAAGTTACTTTAATCTTTAATGATTGTGTGACTTTTTGGAGCTATCAAGAAATCTCTATCTAAGCATCATGCTTATTTTTTATATTTTTTCATATGCTTATTGTTGTGAATATGATCATGATATCCTTGCAAACTACCTTGAGAAATATTTCCCCATAATTCTTGTCATTGGAAAAGTGGTACTCCATATAAGGTAGAATTTGTCGATCATATTCATTTTGGCCTTTACTTTTTTTCTCTATCTTTGGCCAAGAAAATGTTTTCATTTGACTCCCATGTTTTCCTTGCCTCTTGTGGATCCTTTTAGTTTATTGGTATTCTCTTGTGTTTTATTTAATGTAGGTAGTGGTGATGATCTCATTTGTGTGCATTTTGCATTCAATAGCAAAATTCTAAGTAATGCACCACTCATGGGGGAGCTCTCCTATATTATTTAGAATACTCATGTTTATGCTTCTTAATTTGATCCATATAGTGTTCCTTGTGCTTGGATGCTTGATCTTTTCTTTTGGTACTTTGTGCCATCATGAAAAGTGTAGAGAGTTTAGTTTATGTGTTGGAACCTTGATCTATTTGGGAGTTGGCTTTGTCTCATTCTTTGTTACTTGTTTTGGTCTTTTAGAATGAGATAAATCCTTGAGAATTGTGTGTTTTGTGCATGTTTCGCTCTTTGGCTTTTGCCTTGTTCATTTTTTGAATTTGTGTCCTTTCATGTGTTGATTTGGCTCTTTGATACAATTTGGACACCTTTTATCGTGTCACACTCTTGTGTGCTACTTCTTGGTTTACTTGGTGTTTTAGTTCAAATTATATCTCCTTTTTGGTTCTTGAAAGTCTTGTGCATGCATATTTACTTCATGAATATATTATGGCATGCTTTCTTTCTATGATCCAATATACAGAGGAAACTCCACCAAATCCTATTGGCTAAGATGTGCATGAAATTCATTTTCATATTAATATGCACATATTTATGCGAAGCTTCTCCTATATATTGTAGTTTCACTAACTACTTTGGACCCAATTTGTTTGGGAACATAGTGTACTTAACTGTGTTTTAGGTACATTATTGGAGATATATTGGGTGCTTGTATCTTGAACAAGGAAGAAGTGGTGTCTACATGTCAATTGGATGCAAGCTAGGATGATAAACTAATTCATATCCTCTACATCCTACCAACTATATCTCGGTAACAAGTATCTATCTCATGCATACTTATGTTGTTTCCAACCTTTTGTAGGTTGCTTGTTGGCATGAATTTGTGCTTGTACAAATTTTGTGGTTCTTATTTTGATGTTTGCAAGTTCTCCTCTATTGCAAATGTGAGTATGGTGAGATGAGTGCATATCAGTGGGGTATACAAAATCATACTGATGATTCACCAATCCCAAATATGTCAATCTAGCAATTTTATTGCATATCTTTTCTTCATTCACTCTCATGTGCAATAGTGAGTATTTTGCATAGTTGATTTCTATTTGTGATACTTGTTGCCTTTCTCCATATATTCCAACTATTCCCTTTTTCCCTTGGTAATAGTTGTAAAGTATGTAGTGTGTCGGTGTTTGAAGCTCATTGATGTACAATAAGATATATTTGAGCCTTTGTCCATGCTTTTAAGCAAAAATTATATTGGTATATTATATGACTTCATTTTGTTGTTCATGTGCTTTCTTGTGTATCTATTTTGTGTGTGCATGTTTCTTTGTGGGCATATGTCTTTGTGATATTTTCCACCTAGAAACTTATAAACACAAGAGAAGATAAATCTTTGGTTGTTTTTGTTTTCCTTGGAGACCACCCTTTATTTCTTGTTGATTCTTCGGTGGCTTCCAAATTTATTTTCCTATTAGTGCTTGTCCCATTTGTTTGCATCTACGGGAACTCATGATTTGATCTCTCTTGCCATGTAGTGTTAAATGAGTTTGTAGGAGTGAGGATTCCATGATTGTGCACTTTATTTCCAAATACAATTATTATAATTAGTGCATAATCCTTGGGGAGCTTCTTCGATTCATTTAAGAATACTCATTTGCCTTCGTTCTCATATTTTGTGTCTTAGATGTTTATGGGGGAGTGAGGATTCCATATTTGTGCATGATGTATCCAAATGATGATTCTATATTGTGCACAAAGGTTGGGGAGCTTCCCTATGTCATCTAAACACTCTTTTGTTCGTATCATAATATCCCGTGTCTTTCTTTTGGTATCAGTTGTTGTTGTCAATTGGTATTTTTGGGTCTTTTGGGTTGCTCGCTTCATTTGTTGAAGCTATTTTCTCCTTCTTTTCTTTTTTCAACCTTTGGGTCCTCAATATAGTTTGATTTCCTCCCCAAGTATTCATCATCGGATATATGCATATGCACACCTTTGGATGGAGTCTCACTATATTGGACGTCTAGAACTTTTCACCCATTTTGGCAATCGATGCCAATGGGGGAGAAGTTTTGGAGGGTTTAAGGGAAGTTGATTTATGCTTTGAGTTGGTTCTTAAAGCATTAGCCTTGCATACTCTTGCATCTTTGTTGTTGCTTTGCATGTTTAATATATATAGGAAACTCAACCAACGATAATGGTTGGCAATCTATGCAATGAAATTCAAGTTTATCACACATGCTTAGATTGTGGGGGAGTTTGATCTATATATTGTGGTTGTACCAACATCACATACTTGTGTATTATTTGATGTTGGGTCAACCATTTTGTTCGTTAAATTCCATATTTAAACCCTCTCAAAGGGATTGTCATCAATTACCAAAATGGGGGGGGGGGGGATTAAAGGGCATGTATGCCCCCATGTGTGGTTTTGGTAATTAATGACAATCCATATGGACTAATGTGCAAATTTAGTCTCACTTGTAGGTTTGTCCATTGACATCGCTTGGACCATGTGTTGGTTTCAAGGATGAAAAAGAAGAAGCATTGTCCAAGGGTTTTGTGCCTATTGGAATCAAGTAGAAGAAGAAGATCAAGTATGTCTTGAAGAAGAAGAAGAAGAAGAAGATGGAGTTCCTCATGACTTTCTTCAAGACATCATCATCAAGAATTGATGCGCAAGCTCATGGTGCGCCATCTCTAGAAGATCTCATGCTTGGAGCTTGCCTCCTCGGTGTTCATGGAGTGATGAATACAATGCCAAAGAAGAGGTTTCCCCATGGAGTATGGGGGAGCCATTCGCAAGTCTTCATCAAGCAAGAGCAATCAAGAAAGGTGTTCCATCTTGAAGGTGACAAGATCGTCTACATCAAGCTCAAGTCGGATGCTCAAGGCAAATGTATGATCTTGATAGGGTTTCTATTTTACCAGTCTCTTGTAGTGTTGGGAGACCGGGTTTAGGATAGATAGTCGTACTATAAAGAGGGGCTCTTGAGTGGGTGACTCGTTTGTATCTTTCAGAGAGAGATCAAACCTTTGCATACATAGCATCATATTTCTTGGTTGTTGTTTGGTTATTGTCCATGTGAGGATTTAGAGCTTGTGGTTATCTTAATCACAAGCTCTAGTTCATCAAAAACAGATTTTCCTTGCATATCCTATTGCGTTTTTGATCTTGCGGGTTTTTCGGCTCCACACCTTGGGAGATATCTCACATATATATTCATGATATTTTATCCCTTGGTGATACCCAATATTTCACCTTTTTTGGATTCTACCTTTTATTATCTTTCCAACAAAATTGGTTTCATCCCAATTGGAGTTTCCAAGCTCAACTTCTTGCGTTTTGGGTTTTAGAGGTTTTACCGGTTCGTCGCTTCTGAGAGGTCATACCTTTCTCCATTTTATTTTTATCCTCCCTTATTGTACTATGATGCTTATTTGTATAATCTTGTAGAGCTTTTTGTTCTCTTCAAAACGAGCCCAAGATCATCAAAATCGGAGTCCGGAGTCAAAAGTTACTGAAATTTCCGTGCAATGTTGTCCAATGTTTTTGCTTGAGCGGTAGTACCGGCCCAAGTTCCGCCCGAAGTTCCGGTAGATCTCGCTTTTGTTCAGTAACTTGTGTTTCTATTTACCGGTAGTTCCGGTGGGGCACGAATCTGGCCCAAACGGGCAGATTTCTCTTGTCCTATTTAAAGGCCCCCTCTTCCCTAAAGTTTCCCCAACTTTGGAGGTCATTTTTGCTAGCTCTTCCACTCTCTCTCCTCCATTGTTGACCTTCAAAAGCTTGCCCTCTTCCCTTCTCCCTCCCATGATTCTTGCATCTTTTTGAGGGATTTGAGAGAGGAGATCTAGATCTACAACCCCACCAAACCAAATCCCTTCTTTGTGAAGGAATCATTGGGATCTAGATCTTGGAGAGTTTTGTGTTCTCCTCTTGTGTTCTTCCTCTCTTATTCCCGCAATAGCTTTTGTAGCTTTGGTGGAATTTGAGAGAGAAGGACTTGCCTCTTGCATTTGGTGCATAGGTTTGAGTTCTCCTCGGAGATTCGGCAAGTTCAAGCCATTGGGCTTGTTTCTCTTGGGTTCTTGGAACCCTAAACGGTTGTGTGGAGTTGTGGTGTGTTCTTGGTGTTGGGTCCGCAGCATAGAAAACAAAAAAATTCCTACGATGAGAACTATATGCCAAGATCTATCTACTAGGTACAGAGCAATGGGTGGACATACATCCATCGAGAACTTACCCTCGAAGACAACGAGTTTTGTTAACGAGTAGGAACTCGTGGTTGATGTAGTCGTACACTTGCCTATCTCAAGATCGTGTGGAAGTCCGAGCGCCGCAAATCAGCAGCGCATCCGTCCTCGCACACACGTTCAAGCCACCGGACAACCTCCACCTCCTCGCTCCAGCGATGCAGCGGAAGCAGCAACTCCTTCCAGACGAAATGCCACCGGGAACATGTATCTCGCTAATCCGAGACCATGGGGGAATAATTCTAGAGGGGGAGAGAAATCCTTCACGAGGAGGTGTAAGGAAGAAGGAGGAAGAGGGTGGCCTTTTATAGGAGGAGGGGGTACCCCCTCCATGGCCGGCGCCTCAAGGAGGTGACCCCTCACCTCCTCCATTCATGTGGTGGTAACTCCCTCCACATTAAAATGCCTCTTCACATTCCCTTTTAAAGTCTCCACTTTAAATGCATTAAAATTCTCTAAGTTTAATACTCTCTCATTTAATATAACTCTTTTATTAAATTTATTCAGAATTTTGTTAATTACTTTAATTAACAAACATTCACATATAACACCTTGCAATATTTCAATATCACATGCAGAACCACTTTCTGCAATTTCACCCGAAACAATTTCGCTTTCTATCGAAACAATTCCCGCGCTTTGCAATTCTTTTGTCTGAAACATATGTGCTCCAAAATGGTGTCTGGTAACTCTTAAGTGTGTCACCCTACGGTTCGCGAATAATGCATACATGATTGAGACTCCTCTCAGATCAATAATCAGAAGCGGGACCTAGAGATCCATACTGACTCCTGCATATTCAACGATGACTTCTGTGATCGTGAGAATCTTTAACGCTAGTAATTTAATCCCTTTGTCTCATGATATAATACATGTCCGAGATTCGATCATCGGTATCCAAATACCTAGTTTGATCTCGTTACTGACATGCACTCTTTCCTCGTTCCCGTGATATAGCATTCTAGTGATCACATCACTTGCTTGCAAGCTATCTTAATGTGATATCACCGAGAGGGTCCAGAGTATATCTATCCGTCATCGGGATTGACAAATTCCACTCTTGATCCATGATCCTCAACATAACACCTTCGTAGCACTAAACCCATCTTTATAGTCACCCTGTTACGGTGTGACGTTTGATGTTATCAAGATACTCTTCAGGTGTTAGCAATTAACATGATCTCATGGTCTAAGGATAAAGATTACTTCGTATGATGTTATAGAAATATAAACATAATGACTTGATCGTAATGCTATACTTCAGATGAATGTTCATCACATCATTTCACAAATGTTGTGACCTTGTTATTAACAACATCCAATGTCCATGATCAGGAAACCTTGATCATCTTGTTAATCAACAAGCTAGTCTATAAGAGAGGCATAACTAGGAACACTTTTTGTTTATTAAACACACATGTATTGATGTTTCCGATCAATACAATTATAGCATGCAAAATAAACATTTATCATAAACATGGAATAAGATAATAACCACTTTATTATTGCCTCTCGGGCATATTCCCTTCACTTGGAGCCTCCAATTGAGTTGTGGAGTTTCCCCAAGCTTGTTGGCCTATTATGGCATTGTGGAGCCTTTGTGGTGTTTCTTGGGAGCCCTCCAATTGAGTTGTGGAGCTTGCCCCAAGCCTTGTACGGGTTCGGTGACCGCCCTCAAGTGTCCCATAGTGGAACGTGAGTAGGCCTTTGTGGCGAGCTTACGGGAGAATAGGGTGAGCCTTTTGTGATGTCGGTGAGGTGCGTGCCTTCACATCTTGGGGTGAGGCCTTGTGTGGCGATGGGTGAGCATCAAGCCACCACACCTCGAGGTGAGCCACTTGTGGGGTTTGAAGTACATTGCGCCCTGCACCTCTCCAACGGAGACGTAGATTCTTTGGAAGTGAACTTCAGGAAACAAATCACCGTCTTCGCGTTCATCGGTTATCTCTCAACCAAGCCCTTTACTTATGCAATTTACATTGTGATAGCCATCGTGCTTGAAGTATATTATCTTGTTATCACCTTGTTGCTTGTCTTGCTTAGCATAGCTTGTTGGTACACTTAGTGAACCTAGTGAATGTAGGTTTGGCTTGATAAATTAAACGTTAAGTTTTATTCTGTATTTATTAGAGTCTAAACCGTTATAATTTTAAAACGCCTATTCACCCCCTCTAGGCGTCGCCCGTTTCGCTTTCATGCAGCCTGTTAAATTTTTGGTCCATTACTGTTTCGGACTGCATAAGGCCCATCCAGCACTGTGCAACCCATTAGCGACATGCGAACTAGTGGGCCGGCACTATTTAAGCCTGCCATAGTCATGTCACTATGCATAAAGTCCTTCGGTGTCCGTTAGTTGCGGACCTTTTTTCGGAAGGCATGTTACTATTCAGGGCTTTCGCCAATCCGGTCTTTCACTGTTTCGGCATATTACTGTTCTGACTTGTCACTGTTCTGGTACATTATGATTCTGACTTGTTACTGTTCAGGCCTTTTACTCTTTTGGGCATTTATTGTTTTGTACTGCTCTGATTCCGGTCTGTAACTGTTCTGGCTTGTTATGATTTAGGCCATTTATAGTTCGGGTCTTTTACAACACATGAATGTCAACACGTTGATTAATAAACATGAGAAATTTAAACTTATCTCTAAAAATGAGAAATTTAAAGTAGTTATTGCACAACGATAAAAGTTTGTTACACATAAGCCAACAACGTATCTTCAGATTGAAAATTACCACAAATCATTAGACAAGATCGGCGTTTTAAAAGATCCTAAACAAGAGTTATCATCATCAATACAAGATCGGTACATGGTGATGCGCTTCACCATATCATTTTTCCTCTTCAACATTTCAGCTACAGATCTAAGAGCATCTACACCTTTTATTTGTGCATGCAATATAACCTTATATATCACATGCAGGATTTTTTCTAGGTGGACTGTTAAGAAAGTTGTTTCCTTCAAAAATGCAATATGCGGATGAATGGGAAGAGGGTCACAACTTTTAGTTATGCCTTCTAAGGACTCCTGCTTGGTTTTAGCTGTAGCCTAGTAAAAGAGGTTAAACTAAAGAGCAAGGGAAACACGTATTATATAAAGTATCTCAACAGTTGAATTTCGTTCAACCTATGTAAAATGCTACTGAATTTGAATGAAATTTATAATTTACGTTTCAATTTACTTTTTTTATAAATTTGATCGAGGGAGACACGGGCTGGACAGGGGCCTCTCTAGACATGTCAATACATTCCGGCACCCCCATACACCCGATCTGGCGTTGTGGCTGGACGCTGTTTTGGGGGGCACAACTGGGTCTCTAAGGCCAACTCCAACGGGCCCCCGCTTTTCGGACATCGGTTTTGTTCGAATCGGTCCGTTTGCAGGGTGGACGACAGGCCGTTCGGGTTCAGCCCGGTTGCGGTGGCCTGTGCCCCCAACGGCCAGTCACCCGCAAAAATAAGTGCAGAAAAAAGAGAAGGGCGAAGATAATTAAACATATTACATTAATAGGTCCCCGGTCACAAAATATACAAAAAAAGCCCTAATATTATGGGGTGCCTTGGTGTGGAAGGGAGGCAAGGCGGCGGGCATTGCTACTGGCCGGCCAGCGCCCTAGTCTTGCGGCTATGTGCCGCCTACTCCACGTCGTCGGCGGCGGTGAGGTCGATGAAGACCTTTGGTGGGGCCCGCCCTGGGATGGAGCGGGAGGCAAAGGCGGTGCCAGGAGTGTGGGAGGCATCTAGGCCTGCGAGGCTACCCAGGACTCATGCAGGGCCTGAGCGATGTCGTCCCACTGCCGCTCCTCCTCCAGATGCGACGCGAGGATGGCCGTCTAGAGCTCCTCCTCCTCTGTCAGCGGTTGGGCCTGTGGCTCCGGCTCCTCCTGCTTGACGGCCACCAGTCGGGGTTGCGGCTCGTGGTCCTCCTCCGTCGATGGCCAACGCCACACCTCGGACGCGACGGTGTCGGCGCCCGGTAGCACGACCAGTCCGGGATGCCGGGATGCTGTGGCGGGAAGTGGAGGCCGCCGTCATCATCGTCGTCCTCATCCTCCATGCCGGAGCCCGTGTTGGACCCCTCCCAGTAGTCCTCGTCGTCATTGTCAAGGTGCTCGAGGTGGGCCTCGATGGCCTCGCACCCTGCCGCGTGCTCCGCCTCGAACCACCGGTCCTAGACCGGGGAGTCGATGGTGTAGGCCGGATCCCGCAACAGATCTGGCGGGAGGAAGGCCCGACACCGACAGATCTCGTGGCGGCGCGCAGAGCCCGTGGCTGGGATGGCCGGCACGGGCACGCGGGCGCCGTTGAGATGCCACCCCGTCGACAGGTGTACATCCGGCCATGGGCAGGGCATGCCTTCCTCGGCGAGCGTGCGCGCGGCCTCGATGGTCACTTTGACGCGCTGCTCGGAGCGTGGGCGCGGCGGTGGGCCACGGAAGAAGGAGGAGCTGCGCTAGGGCGATGACCTTGAGACGGAATGGCGGCCACGGCCTCCGCCAGCGGAGGAGCCGGCCTCGTGGTCATTTCGGCCGCGCCGGAACCAGCCCTTCCAGCTGTCCTTCGTCATCGCGACCGATGAGGGCCGGCGAGGGAGGAGCTTGTCGGCGGGAAGGGAGCGGCTAGGGCTAGTTCGGGTTTTCCCAAAGTGGGGACTGGAAGTGGAGGTGTGGAATGGTGTGGACTGGATAGATGTGGATGGGGACAACGGTCCCATTAAAAAAGGACGCGGACGCCCTTTCTGGGACACCGCCAAGTGGGACTCGGGGAACCCTCCGCTGGACACGGGCGGACGAGGCCGGTGTCCGCGCCCCCCACAAACCAGCCTCAGGTTTTGATCCGGTTTGTGCCAAATCAAACCGCGCCGCGCTGTCCGGTCTGTTTGCGGGTCCGTGTTAGGCTTGGCCTCGGTCCGGGAGGACGCGATCAGCCCTCGATCTTGCCTTTGCGCCGGGCCTGAGATAAGTCGTCGTTGAGATCAAGTTGACTGAGACCTGTCTGCATGGCGCAGCTGCAAATGGTTGGTACGTCCGCCGTCGTTGCGCGCGCGGCTCGGGCGCACGTCGTGTGGATCGAGCAAGATGCCGTGCGCCCGCGCTCGCGTCGGCAGCGCGCACGACCAAACCGTCGGGGGCGGCCACGGAGGCGCACTGCCGGCACGCACGGCGCCAGCCAGCTAGCCGAGCGCTTGCCCGGTGACTTCCGGGGAAAAGTACATATGATTCCGTGCGCTTTTGCGAGTGGATCGACCGACGATGTTCGGTTGGAAGCTCGGAGGCACGTCAAATTCACGCGCGCGACTCCTGCGTCGTCTCCCCTGTGGTTTCTCGCTAACTTAATTTGCCGACCTGCTCATTCTGAGATCACACACACGTACGGCGGTGCGTGACGGCGAGGCCAGGGGACGTACGTACGTTAAGTTTAGGAACAGACGACAGTCCTAACTCCAACACCCAAAAAAAGATGAAGACGTGTTTCCCCTCAAAACAACACGTACGGTTGTTGTATATAGTAGTTTGTGTGCTCTTCACCTTTTACCTAGAGTACGGGTCCAGCATTTATTGGTTATTAATCTTGCTGCATACGACCGAGAGTCGATATCTCTCTTTCACTATGTGCTGCGGCAATCGGCCTTGGGATTCATAGGATTTTTAAAAGATTTGTATATGATTGAGATCCAATGGAAATTTTCCTATGAAACAAGCCATTTGATTCGTAGGATCCTATCCCATAGAAAATAATCCTATATAAATCTTGTAGTGTAAAGTTCATATATAGGAAAAAATGACCAGGCTCGTCCCATAGAATTCAAGTAGATATGACTCTCAGTACACTTTCTATTTCTATTTTTTTTGAATTAAACCATATATTTCATTAGGCAATCCAGAGACTACATATATGATCAACACCTAAACAAACATACTTGTCAAGCAACTTTGCACAAAGAGCCCCCACAAGTAAAATTACAATTCCACCCTTGGAGACCCTTGTGCCTCGCCGAACCACCGCCCATCGTCCTCCGCCGCCACCATGGTAGCGCCGGAAAAAGAGACGAGCAACCGTTATACCTAGATCTAGGAGAGCAGCATCGCATACGAGGATTTTTAATCCTATGAATTAAAAGAGCCCTAGTACAAGGGGAAAATACGAGAGTGAACATGTGGACGTTTGCCCCGTGTTCAAGAAAGGACATTTCTAAATGGCAAAAGAATTGGAACAAACATGCACGTGTACATCTTCACAGTATATATATGTGCACAGCAGAAGTCTCGCGATAAAATGATAAGTTTTTCACCCCCTTAAAAACACAAAACGTGTCGCAACACCGAAAATTCGCATGTTTTACGGAGTGTATATGCGTGAAATTTTCTTCGCAGAATTTCTGTGCCGCGCGCATGTTTCGCACCGATGTACATGTCAAATTTTATTTTGATTTTTTTTTACGATAGCAGGGGCAGGTGCATGCTCCTGAGTTCTTCTTCCGGTAGTAGTATCTAGACGCTTTTAGTGTATAGGTTCACTCTAAACCTCTACGAATCTAGTATACACTAAAAAATATTTAGATACATTCTATTCACAAAACTAAAACGTCTTATATTTTCGAACGGAGGGAGTAATTTCTTGGAGAGGCTTTCTGCCGACTGCACGGTCCATGCAAATTCCTATCTCAATTAGCTTAGCCATAGCCCGTCACATTAGGCAATAGCCAATGTGCATGCATGTACCAGACAAACAGTACTGCACTAGTCTAGTCTAGCGTCTAGGCAGTGCTAATCGCGAATTAATAATGAGTTTAATCACGCTGTCATGGGTGTACGACCGATGGTAATCGCGAGCCGTGTCGAGCCGTTAATGGCCAGGCTCGCCCTGATGTGTCCTGCCGCTCGCCTCAAAACGGCCCTACTACCACCCTCCTCCTTTCTTTTCCTTTGAAAAAATATCCCGTCCTAGCTACTAGCTTGCTGCTAAACCTCTGTTATTACCACTACTACTCCGATCCATGTCTCCACCGTGGATGCACGCACGACGGATGGACGCATCGATCCCCTAGCAGTAGTGGTGCTGTTGCTGCAGGACTGACTACGTAGCTACCAAGATCGGATCAGTTAAAATAACTCACTCGGTCGGTTAGTCATTAGTCAACGACGGCAGACAGACAGACAGACGGATTGGATGGGCGATCGAATCCAAAGACGTAGAGCGAAATCTAACATAAAAACTACTACGCGGTTCGAGCGCCGATAGATAGATACCGCGAGGCGTGTCGATCCGCGACACGCTCCGGAAGCTAATGGGCGTTTTGATCGTGTGTATGTCGTCCATTCCATGATAGATCGATGATGAGTTCTTACCAGCAATGATCGACCGATTCGACGGCAACGTCCAGATCGTTTACCCAAAAAAGCGAGTGGGGATTCGACCGGTCGGTCAGTCTGTTGGAGCGACGCCGACGAAGGGGTCGCCTGCTGCTTCTAGCTCGAGGTAGTATTTTACCCGCAGCCGCAGATCACGTACGTACACGGATGCACGGTTGGATCGGCGTGACCGGTCGATCGGCCGGCCGCAGTCTGCCAGCTGCGTACCTATGTACGCATGCGTGTCTCTCTCTCGGTGGTGTGTGTACGTCCAGTCTGTACTACTTTGCACTGTGCGTATATGTAGTGGATAAGGCGATCGATGAGCTGTACATGCCGCTGTGGCATAGTACTACTGTGTAGGTGTAGCTTAGAGTGCTGTTGAATAGTGCCATCTAAGTACTCCCTATCTAAGTACTTAGCTAAGAACCCTTTTAGACCCATGCATGACTTGAACCGGAAACAGCAAGGGAGGGATTGCACTCTCCCTGCGCGTTTGGTCTTAGGGTTACTGTGATTATCGATGGGCCATTCAAATAGATGCAGCTAATCAATCCATGATGTTTCTACCAATAATGCGACCAAGACAACCAAATAAAGTGAATAATACTCCTCTTTTCTCGTCTCTCCGTCGTTATGCCTTCCATGCCTGTCGTCTCGGGGAGATGAGAAAAGACAGCAGGCTAGCAAACATCCCCGTGTATCGATAGACATTGTTTTGGTGTCCTGTAGTACGCAGTTCGCGCATGAAAACCAGCTTGCGGATGGCGCGTCGTAGCCACGTAGGCAAGTAGCCGCGTGTCTTGCTGGGAAAGCCGTTGCTCGGTGGCAGAGGTCGTTCCAGCAAGGAGGATTTCCAGTTTACCGACGTACGGTACCAGCAGCCCCGGACGAACTACCATGCATGCAGCTCGCACCAAGCCATAGCTAGCTGGAACCCAAATTAACCCAGCCCGTCGTCGGATGATCTGACAGCGCCTCGACCAAGGTAGAGCAGGCATCTAGCTGGCCGGCTAGCCGGGGTCCCGCAGTGCAGATTCCACATCAGGCACTGCAGCGCCAGCGACGCTGCTAGCGACCAAACGCGCGCTTTACCCATCGCCGTCACGGCACGGGTATATTCGTCACCCACGCAACACACGGAGCGTAGCAGGAGCAAGGAATATTTGTCTCTTTTTTCCCGTCTTCTCTCTTTCGCCAACAACAACAACGCCGCCGCCCACGACATATATACACTGTACATCGCTTTGTCTCTCTCACCCGTGCCGTCGTCGTCGTGGTGCCTGGTGGTGCGTGTACGTGTCCCGGTGCTCATCATCTCGCCACGCGCATACTGCAGCCTTCTAGAAGCTAAGCCTGCTGCATCAACAACAACTTCCCTTGTTGTTTGTCCTTGTTGTTTCGTGCATGGAGCAACACCACTGGCCCCTGGCTGATTAGCTAGCTAGCTATGTTAGCTTCCTGTAAAATTCTTGCTCACTCGCTGAGATAGTGCGGGCACCGTTAAAACTGAATTGTCAGGCAGGCATGATGATCTCTCGCTCTCGATCGGGCTTAGTGGAGGCTATGTGTGCACACTTCTAGTCTAGAGCATAATTATAGCTGCCGATCTCCTCCTCCTCCTCGTAGTGGCCACGGTATATAGGAGTATGTTACTTTTACTTATCTCGCTAGTAGTAGTGAACTTCTCTCTCTCTGTACCGGTAATCATGGAGTACTACGTACTAGCTGCTGGTCTGGTCGATGGACGTAGCAACGACAGGATAAGTAGTGTACTAATTGGTGGGCGAGATAAAAGAAGAATTATATATATACGAGCATGTACGTACGTACGATGCGTGCATGGTGTCAGTGCGTGTGCGGATTGGGGCCATGCATGCATAATACTCGACGGGTTGTTGTTGTTGGTCAGTGCGAGCCTGTCCCCATGTCAACGCCCAGCTAGCTGCCTTTCCGACGCCAACAGCACGGCCGGCCGGCCGGCCGGCGAGTTCCGTCGCTCCACGTCACGCCCAGCCCAGCAACCTAGCTATCCAGCTTCGGTGAGCACGGCTGCACGGTGCAGTAAAAACCATGCTTTCCGCTTTAGAAAATGGAAGATAATATTACCCCCGGACCTCTGACTAGCTAGAAGCGAGACATGGAATAAAGGGAGCGAGGTGCGTATGTACGTCCTTGTCGGCGCAGCGCTGGCCGGGTCAATCACCCTGCCCCTGCGTCCTCCCTTTCCAGGCTATTTCTTGGTGGAGTTTGGACTGTATGTATGCATGTGTGTGGGGGATACCGATATGATCTCGCCATCCGTATCTGGTTCTGGTTGATGATATCATATCATATCTCTGTGCCCCGCCATGGCCGTGGTAGCAGTACGTACGTGTTGTAAGGCGTGCACCGGAAGCTTTAATGTGTTCGATCGCGCTGCCGGGCGGGCCGTCGGCGATCGACGACCCACGACGGCGACGTACCTACCCATTGTCAAGCACCGTCGCTGTCCCCTAATTCCTTCTTTCTAGCTGTTGGTACTTTATTATATTCACGAGGAAAAGGAAAAAAAAATATTGACATCTTTCTTTCTTGGGTGATGATCGAAAGCGAGGAGAATGTGTGTCATCTTTTCTTTTTGTACATTCATTGTGTGTGTAGTGTAGGCCACGGATCAGCGATCGATCCATGGACCGAGTGATCGATCCATGGAAGTGGGGATGTGCGTCCCGAGAGCTGATTTGGACTCTACACGAGCCAACACTAACCCTGCTATGGTCAGCTACGGATGGATATATAGTAGTATAGTGTGGTGGCGTTGCTTCGTCTTTAATTTACTTCGCATATGTGCATGGAGCCCGTGCGTGCGGGCGTGCGTGCGTGGCTGCTCCAAAGCCCTAGGGATTACTAGCTTTTAGGGAGTACTAGTATATTTTAACTTAGAGAAAGAACAAGGATCTACTACTCCACTTCACGAGATATCGTGCAATTAACAAGTCCGTGTATGATGTATACACTTTCCGGTGCCATGTTTTTTTCTCCTCTAATTCAGAGTCAATTTTAGTTCAATGGAATTTGGTGAGGAGGGAATCGTACTCTCCCTCCGCAGATCGACCACTTTTTGAAGGATTATTAATTAAGCTATTGTGTGGGGGTTCTTCGGTGGTTTGAGATGATCTTAGTACTTCGAGCAAATATATGTAGTGAACTGGAATTTGTAAACAGCAGTGTTCCCTCGTATACATTCCACATGCGTGATGATTACCATCCGGCAGATAGTAGTAGTACTTATTTGCTATCGTCGTACTTGCCCTTTGGATTGGCAATCTTAGCCCGATCGAAAGAGAATGAGTTCTTGTACTTTGCTTAACCATGCAAGCCACACGCATGAGTACATAGAACAAGGAAAACAACCGAAAGAAACAAATGGACGCATGACTGACTTCACTTTAGATCGACCAAGTTTTGTTTAATTAAATTAGGTCGTGTGTGCTGGGTTATGACAAAGTTTTGGCATCAGGATGGCATCATGGCTGCACGATGCATGGCCCGGTCGGCTGGGCGTGGCCTACGAGGCATCATCATGCAGGCGCTAACGGCCTAACTCGTGCATGGCAAAGGCGCCCGCGCGCACACAAAAGCCCAAGGATTCTCCCTCCATTCAATCACGTCTGGAGTAGCTTTGAGCTTTGCAGTCAGTGTATCATCTCCCAAGGCATGCAGGGTCAGCCGCTTAATCATCACGGCGGCCAGCGCCCGGCGCCTGTCGACGTACTGCTACTACTGCGCCTCCATGAAACATCGCCATTGCCGTCTGAGATCGGGCGCCTAATCTCCATTAAGCAGCACCTAACACCCCATATACCACGCTCGTGAGCGAGGACGAAAAGGCTAGGGAGTAAGTGGTACTAGGATTCTAGCTATAGCAGCTACTGTGGGCGAGACCTGGCCTCTGTGTTTCGTCGAATGATTTGAGCCTTCTTCACCGTGCACATGCTTGCCTGTTTCACAACAACAAAAAATACTACCTCAATTCCATAATATAAGCCTTTTTAGCAAGCTGTTGTGGAACGGAGGTAGTAGGAATTAATCAGTTCTTACAAAAACAAAAAAACTGTATACAAAATATTACTATACGTGTCCCACAGGTGACCAGGTTATTACCCGCAGTTATATATAGGTGCACTGATTTGCTGGGCCTGCTCCAAATCTTGTCCTGAATACAGGAAGCAATTCACGCAGCAAATAAATCCAAGACAAAAAAAACTGCAAGGAGCAATGGTCTGAACCGTCAATTCCCTGGTCCTGCTTGGCTACTTCGGAGCTCCTTTCTGGACTCATCCGCACCAAACGACCGGTACCACTATACCAAATTTGAGCAGGAAGATTTGTGAGCCATGGCAACGGTCACCGTCCGCTCCTTGCGAGACGTAACATGACTGGTCGCCCCTGACCTGGGAAACATTTGAGCCTCAAGGCTTCAGTTCAGGCGTTATCTGGAGTGTCTGTCCCCTGCTGGGTGTAGGTCAGGTGTAGCTTCAGCTCAAGTGTGATCTGGAATGACCTCTAGCTTCTTACGTGCAGGCAACCACTTCCATGCAGACAACAGACAGAAGACAAAACTAACTAACTAACTAGTAGTAATGAGAAATTTATTTATCTATATTTTATATGATGTAGTATGGCTAAACTACACATGATGTTCTGTGCAGGAAACATCTCCGCTAATCTAGATCAATTCTGCAAGCGCTCATGAGAAGATTAATCTAGAAATAACTCGGGAACGAGACTGGCCTGCATTTTGATTGACAAAAGTAAGCAACATATCCTAATCTCCAGGTGCTGCAGTGTTGTGCAGCTGTAGATATCTGTGCTCTACAAACTGCCCAAGTCACAGTACCTTACTCAGCACAAATGGGGGATTGAGATTTCAGATAATGGAACACCGTGGCGCACTCTGGATCCCTCCCCATCCTTCAATCACATGCAAAAAAGTTGCAAATACAGGAATGTATGCTTCACTTTTCTTCCCATGAATCAGACAGCTTTGCACTGTAATGACACTTCATCACCAGCTTTGGCTTGTGTATAGTGGGCATCAGAGTTGAGTGAGAGCAAGTAAAGTGGCAGCAGGTTCCATCAGCAGCTGCATACGTGCAGGCTCACGAGACTGTACAACTTGCAACTTGCAGCTCATCAGACCAAGTCCAACTCCCAGTGCAGATGCAGATGCAGAGGATTGGGAAACAGGGCCAACAAGTGCAAATCAAGGCAGCACCATCTGGGAATTAGATTGTGACAGGTCACCAAAGTCATTCATGGAGAAGATGCATGCGATCTTGCCCTAGCCAAGCAGTAGCATAATAGCATAACAGAAAAGGTAAAAGGAGAGCCCATACCATGATAACCATTTGTCCATGTCTGTAGCATGTATGACCAAGCCGGCAAGACCTAGTGACCTGAGAGTGCCCACACCACCACAGAGGAGTAACAGACTTGGTTTATTATAGCAACATGGTTCTTCACGATAAGGAAGAAGCATGCAGTTTTCAACACCAAATCAAATCAGCTCTAGGCACTCACTGGGAGGGAGTGCCTTCCCTAAAGATTTGATGTTAACACAACCAAAAGGAGATCGTTTACTAGGCAAACTAGAATCCAGGCTTTACCATGCATAGCTCCATCCACTTGATGAAAAGTTGCTCCACCTTGTTAATGAACAAAGCTCAGTGCTTCCACCGGTTCTGAAACCATCTGTTAACACGTCATAACGAACTTTTATTATAATCACGAGATTCAGTAAGGTTTACCCTAACATGCACGATAGAGATGTTTTACTTCTCCCCAGAGCCAGGGTGGAAATCCATACAAATTCCAGCTACATAATAATCATAATAGTTGTTTCTCAAAATAAAATAAAATAAAATCATACTACTCACACACCAGCGGATTACTCAGATCAAATCAGCACCTTTTCAAACCATAACTACACTTTATTTTGCAAAAGTTGAGGTGCTGAAAACTACTTAATGGACTCTATGCATCTTTGACTTTCAGTTTCACAGTACTCCCTCCGACCCAAATTAATTGACTTCGATTTGTCCAGATTCGAATGTATCTAGACATGTTTTAGTGCTAGATACATACGAATATAGGCAAATCCAAGTCAATTAATTTAGGTCGGAGGGAGTACCTTAAGTCCACTTCACTTGTCCATATGTCCTCTATTGTAGATCCAAAGCAATGTTGCTGTCTTTTAGGCACCCCACAAACATATTTTATCAATACAAGTCAAAACTGTATATTGGTTTTTTAGTCATACCCAGATACATATATTCTTTTCAGTCATGCCCAGCAAAGCAATGCAAAGCAAAGCAAGTAACTTCGTCAGCCTGAATTTATGCAGAAGACTGGAATACAAGTCTACAAATGAAATTTCTTATAGTAGTTGAAATGTAAGGCAGTGCTTCTCTGGAGCACATCTTATCTATACTTTAGGACAAGTCAATGGAAGATCTGAAATTACTCCCTCCGTTCCATAAAACTTGACTCGTATTTGTCTAGATTCGTATGTATCTAGACTTGTTTTAGTAGTAGATACATACGAATATAGACAAATCTGAGTCAAGTTTTGTGGAACAGGAGGGAGTACAATTGTAAGAACAAGCTTGGGCTAGCAAAATGGCAGCATTCAAGGAAAGAGCCCAAGCCTATACATGACTAGGCCCAGGTCCATTAAATCCTAAAAGGACCCACAAATGTAATCAACTGCCTTGGTAGAACTCTGTCACTGATTGAGCAATGGGAGATGGCAAGTTTCATATATCTCAAGTAGTACCATCAAGTTTGATTTCAACAAAAGATGGAAAAGGTAGCACATTTAAGATCCCAGATGAGGAAGACATGTTGGTCTACTAGTTACAGAACAAAGATGACATCATTCAAGAGGACGTTGTGTAGTGCAAATGAATGTATCTAGACGCCTTTTAGTGTATAGTCTTATATTTCTGAACAGAGGGAGTACTTATTTATGCTTCATTACATTCAAAAGATCAAATTAGGAGCAGTTTCAAATCTGGAGTACATCTTCTTTATGCTTCATTACAAGTAATGAAAGATCTAAAGTTACAATGAACAAGTTTGGGCCAGCACAATGGCAGCATTCAAGGAAAAAGCCCAAGCATATACTTGACTAGGCCCAGGTCCATCAAATCCTAAAAGGATCAACAAATGTAATCAACTGCCTTTGTAGAACCCAGTGTCACTGATTGAGCAATGGGAGATGTTAAGTCTCATATGTCTCAAGTAGTACCATCATGTTCGATTTCAGTTTCAATAAAGAAAGAGGGAAAATGAACACATTTAAAATCCCAGGCGAGCAAGACAGGTGGGTCTTCTAGTTACAGAACAAAGCTGACAACATTTTAGATGAAACTCAAATCGAGCAAATCAAAATTTAAAAAACATACTTTCAAAGATCAAATTAGGAACATTTTCAAACATAGAAGAACAGTGTGCATCTGAAGACCCACCAAACTATCATGAAAGAGAATAAGAATAACTATGTAATAAAAGAAGATGATTCAGTTAAGACAATACAGACCATCTTCAAATAACACTACGTCAGGTAATACACCTGTTCACTTCAATTCTGAAAATGCATCTCTCCTGAACACACTAATGTAATGATACTTTGAACAATCCTCAAAAACTCCCAATCGAGTTAAGAAATGGCTTATATACCTGCTTCCTAGGCTAGCAGGGAACCAATTTACTTTTTTTTCCATGTTTACTGATGCACAACATATATTGGAAATTCAATGGCCCTGGAGGCATATTCAGTCCAACTGAAACATTCCACGAAGCGTGCCACTTGCGTGTACAATGGGAGAAAGGTTCCCAGTGAAATGGTTTGATAGAAAATCTAATGCCTTCACTACTTTGTATGAGGTCACTAAGTACCTAGCAGAAGGCAGCATCCAGCATATAATGGAATTCAATGGCCGTGGAAGCATACAAGTTCCAGTCAAACTGAAACAGTCCATGAAGTGTGCCACTTGCATGTTTATTATAGCCCACTCATTTTTTTCTTGTATATTAATGGAAGAAAAGCTCCCGGTCAAATTGGTTTGACAGAAAATCTAATGCCTTCGCCACTGTGTATGAGGTCACTAATTCCTAGCAGAAGGACAACAGAGAACAGCCAAAAAGTTGGGAAATCAGCACTGTTATCAGATGTGACACAACATCAAAGTCCAGGTTGGCCATAACCCAGCTCAATTTTCAATAATGACAAAACCCAAGGGTTATAAATATAGTAATAGAGTAGTTCCAGCTTAATCCAACACGACTGTTCTGAACATTTTCACTAGGCCAACCTGTAGATAAAATCCATAGATCATATGACCGTATTTACATATTGGAATGTCATAATCTCCTAGCTGTAATTATATTAAAAAACTAAGGGCCATTTTTTCATGTTCACTGATTTTCCTAATCGAAGTCCTAGTTGAAAATCCCAAACTGCATAAACTGCCAAAAGCGGGGACGTACCCTAAATAGACTGAATACTGAATCTAGAGATGAAATTCCACAGGATCAAGGTGAGGCTTATATGTAAAACCTTCGTAACAATATGAAAGCATATGCAACACGAAGATAATACATAATCCCTCAGTCTCAAATTAGTTGTCTCGGTGTCTAGATACATGCGAATCTAGATAAAGTTTTGACATCTAATTTGAGACAGAGGGAGTACCTGAAACATGCATGTAGGTAAGAATCATGTGAAATACAAAAAACAGTTGCAACTTAATATGGTGCTCTAGGACCCAGTCTATAGCTTCTGTGTTAAACTTTATTAATCCGCCATCACCTACTCAAGTGCATTATACTTAAACTTTGCTTCTCCACTATACGACGTAAGGATCCTACAGAACAAGAGCACCAGGACAGGCATACAGGTATTGTAGAAGTCAGAACTCAAGATCTACAATTAGCATCATGTGAATCAACAATCTGACTGATGGTCAACCTTCTTTTACAAAGCACGCAAAGTAAACATCTAGATACAACAATAGCTACAGAGTACAATGAAAGAACAACTCAATTCAACAATTGTAGAGTAAATTTAGATACAATCAAGCTGCTGATTCCTTAACGTACACATAGTGTTGTTGATACCAAATTACAGCGGGACAAAATGTAACTACCTTGAAATGAAAAACAAAAGGATATGGACTAGATACCAGTCTATCACACTTGTGTTGTGGAAAGCATTTGTCCTGTGGAAGCACATATAACACCTGTATAGCCACTGTCAAGGTAACCGCCGCCAATTTTTAGCATTCATAGCTCAAATTCATCATCCAACTTGAGTGCCTCAGCAGCAGCCTCCTCCTCTTCATCGTCAATTGCAAAGTATGGGTTATGCACCTCAGGCCGGAACCTGTACCCAGTGAACACATAGAATGCAAGGGTGGCAATCTCCCCAGCCACGACGCTGGTCCAGAGATACCGATACGAGGTGATGGTCACCAGCGCATACACCACAACCCGTGTGAAGTAAATGTAGCAAATGACGACTACGTAGTACTGGCGGAAAAGGGTCAGCTTCATCAGGTTCACCGCCGCTTTCCCATCGGAGCGGGCAGCCTCACGGAGGTTCTTGATTGACCACACAATCGGGAAGAGCACGGCGCAGCAGCAGACCACGTCCACAAGCAGGAATATCTGCCTCCAGGTAACCCAGTCTCGAGCATACGGGCCAGATTCATCGATCACCACCTGCGCAATGTTGGCCACTACCTGCAGGGGGATGACCACCATGAGCACCTTCTTCTCACGGTCGGCCAGGTATGGCTTGAGGAAGGACCAGCCAGTGCCGATGAGCACTATGAGCGTGAAGAGCGAGATCCCCTTGAAGAAGCTGAAGATGTAGAAGAGCACATCCCAGCCGTGTGCGGTGCCAGTGCGCTCGATGTAGGACTTGTCCTCAGCCTCGGCGAGGAGGTTGAACCCCTTGAGCACGAGCACCGCGAGCATGAAGTAATGGATCCGGAACACGGCGGCACGCTTGCGCAGCAGTATGGAGACCCAGGCAGCGACGAGCCCGGCGTACGCGATGCAGAACAGGAAGTAGATGGTGGGCAGCGCGGCGGCACCGACTGAGAGGTATGCGCGCTCACCGGTGGCCGGGTCGACGTTGTACATGGCGGAGCTGACGTCCATGGAGACCTTGAGATTCCCGCCGGTGAGGCAGTTGGCGAAGACGAGCGTGTACTGGCCGGGCTCGGTGACGCGGAAGGAAGTGGTGAACGAGGAGGAGCGGGCGACCTCGACGCCGGCGGGGTTGGGGGCCGGCTTCAGGCGGTCGAAGGAGTAGGCGAGCTTGACGAGGTCGGACTGGAGCGCGCAGGTGACATCGAGGTCCTGGAGTTGGCGGAGGACGTGGACCCATGCGTCGAGGGTGGAGAGGAAGAAGCCGAACTGTGAGAGGTCGAGGTCGGAGGAGGCCGGCGGGTCGAAGGCGATGCCGGAGACGTTGATCTCCAGGACGCCCTGGTGGGAGAAGCCGAACTCGTCGAGCGGGATGATGGTGCGCGGGTCAGCGCGGATCACCGTCTCTCGGATCTCGGCCGCAGCCGGAAAGGCGAGGAGGGCGAGGACGCCCAGGAGCACCGCGGCGAGCGGCGGCGCGGCCATCGAAGCGGTTGGTGCGATCTGAGGAGAGGGGGGAGACGGTAGGATTTGGGATTTGGACGACGAGCAGCACGCGATGGCGTGATTTGTCGGCAAAGGCGACGGGCTTCGGGTCCGGCCCGACGACGCCGAGGAGACGACCCCTGTATTTTTCCCCTTATATTTTTTCATGTGGGAAACCAAATTGAAGTGACTGGATTTTAAGTAGGTTTAAGCATAATGTTTTGACCCTGCATTCAAGTATTTTTCTGATAGTATTTACTGACTAGCTAACTATATATATATATATATATATATATATGTATATATATATATGTATTGTTAAAACAATAATGTATCAGCATGTTGCCTTGAAAAATTGGCTCATCTAACTAGGCAATGTGCCATAGTTAGTCCTAATGTGGGGCGGTTGCTCCAATGGCATGGTGCATCAACATTAACCATGAAATCTCCGTATTAAATGCTAAGTTTAAATATTAAAAGTTATTTATTTTCTGAACGGTTAACCGTTGGGTTCGTATCATTGGGGCTTCCAATGCATGTTCCGTTATTTTGATGATTTTTCTCGTCACACCAGTTGCCATTTTCGCATACCGTGGTTGCCAAATTAACAATGATCAGTTGTGAAGACAATAATGCATAGTTATCATAGAAACTATGCATATCGTGTTAGGCTTATGCAGAGTTAGAGAGCGAGTATTTCTAGTGCTTTCAATAATAAAGAGGTGATATCATCATTACACCAAAACTAGTATCATGAAGCCTAGCATTGATCAAAGATGGCCTACAATAACCTGGCAACTACCTTATTATAATTTAGCAACTAAGTATGTATAATCTAATAACTAAGAAATAACAATTTGGGAACTATTGTTAAAAAAAATGTTCTCAAAACTAGACAAGATGAGATTTAGGTTTGAATATCTCGTCATGCCTAAACCAACGCTGAAAAGAATGTGAATCCAATTAGCGGATGAACAGATAAAAAATTTCAGAATCAAATGGATTTTTTATGATGGCATGGATGCATGTATTAGTGTCCTTGAGTGCATGCATGTTGGAAAGAAAGCGAATGGAGGAGATGTCCGCCGCACACTAGCACTAATATGTTGTGGTCCTTGCCTAGTTTAGCCCTTAAAAAAGAGTTGCATATGTCCTTTGATATTTTTTATTTTGAACTTTCATGATTGTTTCTTTCCTTCTCGTTAGAAACCAAATCAAATTTTTACTTTTGTAATTACAATATGCATAAAAAATCCGATCGTTCTTTTCCTGTGGAGCTATGATGAGAGTTTTCTTTGCATGAAAAGATGCCGCTTTAGGAGGGTAGATTAACAATTAAGCCGTGTTGGGTATACTTATCATGTGGGTTGTGAGGATGTGGCCTTATTGAAGCCTTTTAGGCATCCTAAATAGGTGCAAGATCCCACTACCATTAGTGCTATGACCGAGGATTATTTTGGACATTGCAGATGATGGAAGTGAGAGATTAAGCCTCCCATCTAGACACCACTAGGTGGAGTGAAAAAAATCCTAGGTTAGCCTCCATTGGAGAAGAAAGAAGACAAACCAAGAGATAAGGAAAGGAGAGTAAGTTGGAGGAAGATCTTGAGATCAAGCACCAGCATTGCCAACAAGGTTGTGAAGTCCAAATCCACTGCCTTGTCTCCTTCAAGTTGTTGTTCCACCATCTTTGTTGAGATTATATCAATACTAACTCTTGTGCCCAAAATCCATTTGTTGGTATTCAAGATATGTGTGTATCTTGATGTATCAGATCATCTAGTGGTTTTTAGAGAAGAACTAGGTGTATCCTCATTTAATAATAGTGGAAGAAGGTTTGGGTGGCTTCGTCCCATGTTTTTCCCTCAACTTGAGGGATTTTCCATGTAAAATCGGGTGTCTCTGTGGTGATGCTTGTTGCTCCACTTTTGGGCCGAGAGATACTAGCACGTGTACTACTTGTTATCTGTTTTCATCTAGTACTTGTACTACCTAGCTATTGTTTGCACTCAGGACTTGTCTTAGGTTCCTGCTGGACCTAGTTTCCCCATATATATTTGATGCATGTGTTTCCATCCATGTTTTAGAAACTATTCGTGGATTTAATACATGAGTGGTGGTGAAGTTTAAAACTTATTCCATTGTGCATTTTCAGATCATGTTTGAGTGTGCTAATTCCCCCAATAGAGTGGTATCAAAGCTTAAGGTTGCTCCTAGCTCGCAATGGTCTTGGAAGAAGGGGTCACCACAAGTGGCATGATAAAACTTGATTCTTCCAATTACTTACTATGGAAGCGCATGATGGAAGACATCCTTTACTCCAAGGATTTGTATGAGTCACTTGCGAAACACAAGCTACTGACCAATGTCATTGAAGAAGAATGGAGAGTGTTGAACCAAAGGCAGTAGGTATGATTTGACTGTACATCAACCACAATATATTCACACCATGTTGCAAATGGTACAAATGCATATAGGATGTGGAAGGAGTTGGAGCCAATGTACGAGAGGAAGACAACTATGAACAAGGCCTCGGTAATCAAAATACTTTCATAGCTTGAGTACTAAGATGGTAGCAGTGTGATTGAACATTATGTCTGCCATATAAATCAACTTGCGACCTTGAAGATCAACTTTGAGGATGGGATGCAAGAATTGTTGATGCTGAGATCCATGCCTGATAGTTGGAATACACTTGTTTTGTTAGTTAGCAATTCAGCTCTGGATAGGAAGCTGAAGTTGGAGATGGTGAAGAATAGCATGTTGAATGAAGAAGCTAGAAAGAGGGAAAAGATTTTGCCTCCTCTTCTGATGCATATGTGGTTGAATCGAACATGAAGAATGATAACCGTGTACGTAGCCAAGGCAAAGACTAGAAATTAAGGGGAGATCAAAGCCAAGATAGAGACATGGAGTTATTTGCTATTACAATGGCAAATCGAGTCACAAAAGGAGGGATTGAAGGAAATACAAAAGAGATATTGTAGAGGGAAGTTGAAAATAAGGTCGAGCATAAGGGACAAATAGTATCACCATGCCTGTAGAATGTGAGTAAGATGAAGATTACCTAGTCACTGAATATGGAAAATGCTATAGTGTTGTTCATGATGATTCTATGAGCTAGGTTTTGGATTCGGGTGCGTTTTTTCACATTACATCATGCAAGGAGTATTTCACTTCCTATATATACTAGCCGTGTTTAGGTCAGGAGAGGATGGAGAATAGTGGTTTGTAGACTATTGTTGGCAAAGGCAATATATGCATTGAGACAAACACAAGTTGTAAGTTGGTACTTGATGATGTGAGACATGTGCCCAATAGATTTGTTATCAGTTGGAAAGCTTGATGGCATTCACCATAGAAGATATTTTGGTGATGCAAAATGAAAAGTTACTAAGGGCTCTTCGATTGTAGCTTGTGGAAGCAAGCGGAGTTGTCTCTATGTGACTACAAACAAGCTATGCAATGTTGTGTTGAACATCATCGAGAATGACACTTTTGTTGAGTTGTTGCATAAGGGGCTAGGTCATATGAGTGAGAAGGGCATGAAGTACTTTCTCACATGGAGTTCCTCCCTAAGTTGAAAGGTATAACCTTGAAACCATGTAAACATTGTTTTGCTTGCAAAAAACATAGGGTTCATTTCGTCTTCCACATCATGCGGAGAATGTTATTCACATTGTGTACGCGGGTGTTTGCTCCATGACCGAAAAATCCCTTGGTGGAGCGTTATACTTTGTGACATTCATCGGTGACCATTCTAGAATGATTTTTCTATATGTGTTGAGAAACAAGTGGAGGGTGCTCGACGTCTTTAGTGAATTCCATGCCAAGTTGAGAGATAAACTGGCAGGAAATGAAAGTGCGTGAGATTAGACAATAGTGATGAATATCGAGGTCCCTTTGAGAAGTATTTTAGAAAGTTTGGCATCAAGCTTGAGAGGACTCCACCAAAGACACCCCAGCTCAATGGACTTGTACAGAGAATGGACAAAACTCTCACCAAGAGGGTTACAAATATGCTCTCTCTCTCATGCAAGGTTATCTATGATTCTTTTTGGGCTAAGCATTGAATCGTGCTATGTATGTAATAAACATATACTCCTTAGTTTCTATTGTAGGTGATATTGAGAGTTTGGTCAGCAAAATAAGTATCATATAAGAACTTGAAGGTCTTTGGTTGCAAGTATTTTGTGCAAGTCCCGAGAAATAAGAGATACATGCTTGATAGCAAGACAAAATAGTGCATCTATCTTAGCAGTCCAAGTGATGAATTTGGATATAAATTGTGAGATCTAATCAATACAAGATGTGATTTTCAATGAAGATGAAATAATACAAGATATTGGGAAATCGAAAAGCCGATGACCATCACACCGTAGGTTGACTTGGACTCAGTTAACCCTCCTCTTGTGCATGGCAATCATGGGGGAGATGATGATGCCGAAGACGATGAAGATGTAGTTAAGCAAGGCAACACAAGTGAGGGTCATGAACATCCATCTGATGAAGATGATGACAATGAAGGTGATGACAATTCACCTAATTCATTGTTAGTGCAACCGTTTAGGAGAAGTGGAAGAGATCTAGTACCTTCAAGAAAGTGTCCACAACATCAATATGTGTTGATGACTAATGCAATTGAAGCCTCATGCTATGAGGAGGTAGTGTATGATGAGCACAAGAATGAATGGTCGGAAGCCCTACTGGATTAAGATGAAATCCCTCTATGAGAATGTCTTTGCCAAAGGGGAAGAAAATGCTCAAGAACAAGTGGGTGTACAGAGTGAAGACTAAAGAGCATATCTCACTTCCAATGTGGATGGCCAGATTGGTTGTAAAAGGTTTCAGTTAGAAAAGGGGTATTGATCGATTTCGATGAAATATTCTCTCATGTGGTCAAGATATCTTCACTCTGAGTTGTGTTTGGGATGTCTACCACCATGGACTTAGAAATTGAACAGCTTGATGTGAAGACAATATCCATACATGGTGATCTAGAGTATGAGATATACATAGAGTAGCAAGCAGGATTCATGGTTGCGGGCAAGGAGCACCAAGTGTGCAGATTGAAGAAGAGCTTGTATGACTTGAAGCAAGATCCTCAACAATGGTACAAGAAGTTCGAGTTGTTTGTGACTGATCTTGGTTACCATAAAGCACAATCTAATCATTGTGTCTTTATGAAGAGGTATGTCAAGGGTGATTTCATTATTATCTTGCTATATGTCGATGATATGCTGATTGTTGGAAATGGCACAAAGAGGATTGCTCTTTGCACAAAGGAATTGAGTAATATCATTTTTCATGAAGGATTTAGGACTAGCTAAGCAAATACTTGACATGAAATTCTCACGTGATAGATCGAAGAAGCTGTTTTACCTATTTGAACGATATAATAAGAAGGTACTTGAAAGATTCAATATGGAAGACACATAGTTTGTTACATCTCCACTTGCATGCTATCATAAACTATGTCCAGAATAATGTCCTAGCAACAAGAACACTACAAAAATACCCCCATACCCGATGGATTTTTGGGACGGCATAAGCAAAAAGTACCTGCAATAGTTGGATGCACGACATATGGGATGTCGCAACACCATTTTGTCATGACGGACACTTATATGTCGTAGCACACTCGATATCGGTGGATTCTAGTGCCTTGGTACGTGAGTGGCAAGCTAGGTGGCACCGAATATCGTGGTAGCTCGATGGAGGCTGTTACGATTGCGTTGTGGATGGTAAGCATCGTGATGACTGGTTTAACACATCACACTAAGTGGTGAGACCCACCACTAACAAGTTGTTGCTTGTTAGACTCTGTTGTTTACATTTTTGTATCATAGATCCGGAATGAATCTTTTCCTTTTCCTCTGCCGCAATTTTTATTTTTTGAGGGATCCTCTCCCATAATTAAAGCAAGACCGTCCACCTCCTCCAATCCTTCTCGTCTTTTTGTTTTTAGATTACCCCAATCCTTCTCGTGTGCGGCTATAGGGAGAAGGAAAGTGTTATAAAAATTCTTTGATGGACCCTTGCAAATGCAGCCCAAAAAGCTAGATGTCTGGACCACACTTGCTAAAATGGCCCAGACTTGCTACTCCCACTCCCTATTCTATATAATATAGAGGAACCCTAGAAACTAATCCCATTATCAGTCCCCACCTCACGCAGACACCTCCAACTCAAGAACTCCATGCGCAGCATCTCAACCGGGTAGTGCATGATCTAGCGCGGTCGTACCTTGCTAGATATTGCGCGGTCATTGGCTCACTAGATCTTGCATGGCCCAACTGCAAAGGATCTTGCGCGGGCCCTCCGCGCCGGATCTTGCGCGGGCCCGCCGTTGGCATTTCCGATCTACAGGTTTGGTCCTTATCTTTTTTACACATCTTTGTTGGTTTGCTCTTTCTGATCCACTGCTTTACTCTTTCTCCTCTTAATCATCTTTCTTGTTCTTCTTTCAGTTCCAAGCAAAGTTACCAGCATATAGCGTGTGCTCAAAGTCAGATCTGTTTTGATGTTGTTGGCAAGCATAGACTCTTCAGCGCCAACATGATATTGATGTCGATCAGAATAGAGAGGCGCTCAAGAATTCTAGGATTAGATAGGTTTTTATCCTAATTAGGTGTAGTTTCAGGTTTTAGAGGTAGATCTGCTGAATGGAGAGGGGCTCAAGACCTACTTTGCAATAGATGCTACCTATAGTGTAATATGATATGGTGTAATGAATATTTATATATGAAAACTGGAATGTACGAATTGCAATGAGATTAGCAATGTTGATCAGTTATTATTAATGTAATTAACTTTCAGTGATGATGAACGGCGTAACACGACAAATAATGTGCGGTTACATGACACTAAATTTTTGCCGTCTTCTGTAATGTAACGTGGTGCTTCCTATGTCGCGCCGCAGAAGCGCTAGCTCAATGGATCATGTTGTGGCGAGCCAAAAAAATTGGCAACCATTTCAGAATCCCCGACGTAGTTATCCCTGACGACTTTTTTTTGTCGCCCCAGCGCGAGCACGATGACTAAGGCTGTGCCTCGTCGTCTATAAGCGCCAGCGCCTAGGCTCCATGTTGTAGTGGAAGGAGAAATAATAAATGAGTAAATTATTGTACCAATCTGTTATGGGTAGTTTGATATGCCATGGTGTGCAATTGGCCTAATATTTCCTCTACAGTTGGAGTTGTTAGCTAGTTCATGACAAATCCATGTGAAGTGATACGTTGCAAACCTATCCATAATGTTGGTTTTATCTACTTTTTTGTGTTTTGTCCACACTTTGGAGTACTTTTCATATGATTTCTTGAAGTAACCTATTAACAAGAGCCACAGTGCCAGCTACCTATTTTCTGCTGTTTTTGGTACTAGGAAAATGAATATTCTTGGAATTGGACGGGACAAAAGCCAAAGTCAGTTTTTCATCGAGGGACACCTGGAGCCAGAATACGAGACGGAGAGGGGCTGGGGCCCGGCCACACCACCTGGCCGCGCGGCCAGGCCTGGCCCACGCCAGGAGGTGGTCTGGCCACCCTAGGCACCCCCTCGGCCTCTCCTTCCGCCTATAAGTTGCCTTCGATACCAAAACCCTAAGTACCCGATAAAAATTCCATGAAAGAGTATGTAGTCGCCATCATCTCCATCCCTAGATCGGTAGGGATCTGAAGCTCTTCCCGGCACCCTGCCGGAGAGGGGAATTCACCCTGGAGGCCTTCTTCATCATCATGCAAACCTCCGGTGTGATGCGTGAGTAGTTCATCTCTGTACTACGGGTCCATGTAGTAGCTAGATGGCTGGTTCTCCTCCTTTGTGCTATCATGTTTAGATCTTGTGAGCTCCGTTCATGATCAAGATCATCTATTTGTAATTCTGCATGTTGTGTTTGCGGGGATTCGATGGATATTGAGATGCTATTTCATATTGATTATTGATTCTATCATGTCTTTGTTATTTGTGATCTTGCATGCTTTTCGTTGTTAGTATCTATCTTGTCCAAGTAGATGCTAGCAACTCTAAGAGTTAGTATTTATGCTCGATAGTGGGTTTATACCTCTGGTACTCTAGGGAAGTGACAAAAATCTCTAAGGTACTAGATGTGATGTTGCTACTAGGGAGAAAACAACAATCCTTTGTTCATAGAACAATCGTATTGTTAACTTTACACGCAATTCGTAATGCAATTATCCGTTGCTTGCAACTTAATACTGGAGGGGGTTCGGATGATAACCTAAAGGTGGATTATTAGTCATAGATGCAGTTGGATTGCGGTCTATGTATAATGTTGTAATGCCCAATCGAATCTCAAAGGAGTCAAGATGAGTAGTATATGCTCGTATGCTTTCTCGATGTTTGTCAATTGCCCCACTGTAATTTGTCCACCCAACATGTTATCTATCTTAAGGAGAGCCACCTCTAGTGAACTATGGACCCCGGTCCTTTCTTTTACATTCAATCTACAATCAACTGTTTACTGCTTTGTGTTTACTTTCTGCAAACTATTACTTTCTTCTACTCGATACGTTTAATCCTTTGTTTTCAGCAAAACCAGTGAGATTGACAACCTCGTCGCAAGTTGGGGACAGAGTTCTGTGGTTGTGTTGTGCAGGTCTCCACGTTATTGCTGGCACCGGTAGTGCGCCCTGCCAAAGTTTAGCTAGCTACACCTTTGGGGTGTTTCCTTGCTCCTACTGGATTGATAACCTTGGTTTCATAACTGAGGGAAACTTACTGATGTGCTCATCATACCTTCCTCTTGGGGTTCCCCAACGAGCTCGTTAGTACACGAATCAGCAGGTATTTTTCTGGCGCCGTTGCCGAGGAGTCAAGGACATCTCCACAAGGGGAGTCCATCATAACCAATTTCTTTACTTTGTTATTTTTGTTTTGCTTAGTTTACTTTTATTTTTTTGCTTGTTTCTTTATCAAAAACACAAAAAATTAGTTTTGCAAGTTTGCTTTCTTTATTGAAATCACAAAAAAATTAAGTCTTTCTATAGTGGTTACCTCTTCCTTAGCTTACCATGTCGATCCCTAAATTCACCCTGAAAGACCTTTCAATAGGTAGTGGCTCTATAATTGTAAAAGATAATGTTGAAGAATTCTTTAATCATGTTAGTAAATATGAGGATATTGAGGATAGATCCCTTGCAGAACTTGCTCCAAACTATGAAATTGCTGCAGCTTCTTTAGTTCACATGTTGGAAGCTACGATTGTTAACCTTAACCCCTTATTGCAAGTAATGTTTCTTAAACTAAAAGAAATTGAGGACCCTGAAAAGAGGGATTTTATTCTAGAAACTTTGCTTAAGGAATTCTATGATGTTGCCAAGGAAGCTAGAAAAGTCTTTGAACGTTTTAATATGCTAGGCTCATGTGTAGATGTTGTTGGTACACGAGAAAAGATGAATAAAACTGAACCTAATGGGAAGCAAATTAAGATACCAATACCTTTCAAACTTGTAGTAATGCATGAAGCCATAAAAAAGAATCTTGATTGGATTGTTCCCGAAAACCCGTTTGATGAAAATAGTGAACCCAAGAGCATTGAGAGAGGATCCTCTAGAACTTATTTGGATGAGATACCTTGCCTTGTTGAAGATATTTCTGGTATTAATATTAATGCTTCTTCATTTGAGAACACTTCATTCTTTTTCTTGCT
Organism: Avena eriantha; assembly: GCA_910589775.1. Classification (NCBI taxonomy): domain Eukaryota; kingdom Viridiplantae; phylum Streptophyta; class Magnoliopsida; order Poales; family Poaceae; genus Avena; species Avena eriantha. The sequence goes on along the minus strand of OU342744.1, from coordinate 77,533,074 downwards.
TCTTATGCCTGACTTACAGGCGTTAAAGAAAAGTACTTATTGGGAGATAACCCAAAAGTTTTAGATGAGTCTTGGAAGTTATTACTTAAGTCTCCTTATCCTTTTTTATTTGCTTTTTGTGCCAAGAGTAACCTCTAATGAGAGAGAAGTAATGATTGGGAAAGTTGTTGTCCCGAAACGGATTTTTGTGCTTCACCGTAAAATTTCGTGTAAAATCTCTGTACATCCTTTTGAGGCGTGAAATTTTTTGTGCTTCTGCCCACGCTGTTATCTAACTTTCGTTAGTTCAACACTTTTTTATTTGAGCAACAGAAGGTCTTTGAAAAAATTTGTCTTTACCTGCTGGTCTGGTTTGACAGATTTCTGCCATTTTCAGTATTTGCTTCTTGTTGGTTCCTTTTTTAGTTCTTTTGGGGAATTGAGATTTTTGAGGGAAGTGCTACAGTAGCTAGTGTTTTAATGGAACTTTTATTGGTGTTGGAACTGAACCTAAAGACTTATTATCTTAAGTGCACTAATGTTGGTAATAAAGATTGTGTGAAGTTTTGTATGAAGGAAAAATTTCAGGTGTATGGAAGGAATGAGTAATAAGATGAAGGGTGGACTAAAGCTCAAGCTTGGGGATGCCATGCGTGTCACCCCAAGAAATATCCAAGAAGTACAAGCGTCAAAGCTTGGGGATGCCCAAGGCATCCCCCTCTTCATCAATAAAAATCTCAGGTTTCTTCCAAACGCTTCATTTTTATTGTTTCATGCACAGTTGTGTTGTTCTTGGAGCGTCTTCTTTTTAATTTTCATTTTAGTTTTTTGTTTGCTTGGTTTTATTAGTTTGCTGAATAAATTGGTTGGACCCCCTCTTTCATGCATTGGTTTTCAAATAGTTTGGTTTGGATTGGAAAAAGACTAGGAAAGTTCATGCTTAAGTGGTAAAGAGTTTTTTTACTGTGGCCTATGCTTTGTCATGCCATGCTCGATATTATTTTGGCTTTATGCTTATTATTCTTTGTTGTAGCATGACTTGTTATAAACAATTGAGATTGCTTAATGTGCCTTGAAAGGATCATGCATTGTTTTAGCATATTAAAGCATAGTATTGTGGTATTCTCCTTTGATGCTTTTATTTGGATTGACTTGGCGCATGCTCACACCATGTTATGACTATCCCAAGTCACCATAGCCTTTATGATCCTTTAGTTTTTAATTTGTAGTATCACTTTATGATTTGATCAATGATGTTTTGTCGCTCTGTATGATTATGGCTATTATTGCTCTCTTAGTTGGTCGCTCCCAGTATTTTGCTAGCCTCCATAACCAAGTATGAGTTCTACTCATGCATCCAACTCCTAAACCAAGTTATTCCAAAAGAGTCCACCATACCTACCTACTAGCATATGCTATTCCAAGTATATTCATGTTTTTATCTACCTTCCGAATTAAACTTGTTATGAGAAAACTAGTGATTAAAGCTCTCACGAACTTGATGGCACACTTTACTTTTATTGCCCTTAATAAACTTGAACCATTGTGTCGTCTATGTTGTATATGCTTGCACTTATTTGTTGGGGATTAGCAGAACCATGTTGTCATGGGGAACGCTTTCAACATTACGCCTGTACTTTGTACCTAGTTGATATCATGCTCTTTTGTTTATGGATGTCGTCAATGTGAAATGAAAGGGGAGCTTGTAAGTCCATGGAGTTATGTATATGTGTTAGAGAAACGCCTGGGCCGCTGGTCTAATCCATGTCGTAATGGTGGAAACCTGCAGTGTAACCATAATGAGCTATTTATGAAGCATTTTTCTTATAAAAAAAGAGTCAGATACTGAGAAAAAAGAGAAAAAGAAAAAAAGATTATGAAAAGAGGAAAGAGAGAAAAAAGCACCATATTCCCATGGTAAATAAGAAGATTGCTGAGATGCTTGTTGTCTGCTTGCCTTGTCATTTTGATATGGGGGATTCTTCCGTATCATTGGGCAAGGGGTACCCCGTTGGCGGTTCTCTATGATACACATGTACTTACGATGACAAGAACTTACCGGTGACTAAACTTGAGTAGCATGAGGAGAGGCCCGCGTATTCAAGGGACATGAGATTTCCAACTTATACTTCGTCAAGCATATACACCATAGTTTGTTCACTTTAACCTTAATCACTTCAAGATGCTTATGATAGGGGCAATGAGAGCTGAAAACTATTAAGTACCATAATTTTTGGAAGCTCTTGATTAAACTTGAATCCCTACTTCCTTCTATGAAGGCCTTTCTTTTACTTTTATGTTGAGTCTCCACTTTCTATCTTTATGCACCTACTTTGAGAGCATAGTGGCCATTCTTAGTTCTATGTGCATTGTCCCAAGACTTGTTGACTGATGCATACCTTGATATTGCTTGTTTTAAACTATTTGTATCTAGTCAATCTTATGAACTTTGAAGGTGTCCTATGCATTTATGTTTGCTACTCTTTGAGGGACAAGCTGAATACTACTATGCTATGTTTTCTTTATGTGAAACAAACAAACATCTTGCGAAGCATTGTTATTCATGAATCTTTTGTTTGTGCCTTTTCATGTTGCAACATAGTTTCTTTGTCTTATTGCTAGAACTTTGTGTTTCATGTTATGATTGAAGTACTATGATCCCAGCTTCAAATGTTTTACAAATAGTTTGATCAAGTTTATGATGGTGCATGTCACCTCAAAAATAATTTTTCCTATTTATCACTTACCTACTCGAGGACGAGCAGGAGTTAACCTTGGGGATGTTGATACATTGCAAACGTATCCATAATTTTTGATGTTCCATGCTTGGTTTTATCTACTTTCTTGTGTTTTGTCCACACTTTGGAGTACTTTTCATATGATTTCTTGGACTAACCTATTAACAAGAGCCACAGTGCCAGCTGGCTGTTTTCTGCTGTTTTTGGTTCCAAGAAAGTCAGAAAATGAATATTTTCGGAATTGGACGGGACAAAAGCCAAAGTCAGTTTTTCACCGAGGGACACCTAGAGACAGAATACGAGATGGAGAGGGGCTGGGGCCCGGCCACACCACCTGGCCGCACGGCCAGGCCTGGCCCACGCCAGGGGGTGGTCTGGCCACCCCAGGCACCCCCTTGGCCTCTCCTTCCGCCTATAAGTTGCCTTCGAGACCAAATCCCTAAGTACCCGATCAAAATTCCACGAAAGAGTCTATAGCCACCGTCATCTCCATCCCTAGATCGGGAGGGACCTGAAGTTCTACCCGGCACCCTGCCGGAGAGGGAAATTCACCCTGGAGGCCTTCTTCATCATCATGCAAGCCTCCGGTGTGATGCGTGAGTAGTTCATCTCTAGACTATGAGTCCATGTAGTAGCTAGATGGCTGGTTCTCCTCCTTTGTGCTATCATGTTTAGATCTTGTGAGCTCCGTTCATGATCAAGATCATCTATTTGTAATTCTGCATGTTGTGTTTGTGGGGATCCGATGGATATTGAGATGCTATTTCAGATTGATTATTGATTCTATCATGTCTTTGTTATTTGTGATCTTGCATACTTTCCGTTGTTAGTAGCTATCTTGGCCAAGTAGATGCTAGTAACTCCAAGAGTTAGTATTTATGCTTGATAGTGGGTTCATGCCTCTGGTAATCCGGGGAAGTGACAGAAATCTCTAAGGTATTAGATGTGATGTTTCTACTAGGGAGAAAACAACAATCCTTTGTTCATAGAACAATAGTATTGTTTACTTTACATGCAATTCGTAATGCAATTATCCATTGCTTGCAACTTAATACTGGAGGGGGTTCGGATGATAACCTGAAGGTGGATTATTAGTCATAGATGTAGTTGGATGGCGGTCTATGTATAATGTTATAATGCCCAATCGAATCTCAAAGGATTCAAGATGAGTAGTATATGCTTGTATGCTTTCTCGATGTTTGTCAATTGCCCCGTTGTAATTTGTTCACCCAAAATGTTATCTATCTTAAGGAGAGCCACCTCTAGTGAACTATGGACCCCGGTCCTTTCTTTTACATTCAATCTACAATCAACTGTTTACTGCTTTGTATTTACTTTCTGCAAACTATTACTTTCTTCCACTCGATACGTTTAATCCTTTGTTTTTGGCGAAACCGGTGAGATTGACAACCTCATCGCAAGTTGGGGACAAAGTTCTGTGGTTTTATTGTGTAGGTCTCCACGTTGCTGCTAGCACCGGTAGTGCGCCCAGCCAAAGTTCAGCTAGCTAAAATTTTGGGGTGTTTCCTTGCTCCTACTGGATTGATAACCTTGGTTTTATAACTTAGGAAAACTTACTGCTGTGCTCATCATACCTTCCTCTTGGGGTTCCCCAACGAGCTCGTTAGTACACGAGTCAGCATGAAGCTCACTAGAATGCAGTGAAATGAATTCTTACGTATCTCAAAGGTACTTCTGGATTGTGATTATGCGTTGAAAATGGTGATCCTATATTGCAAGGCTATATAGATGTTGATTATATTGGTGATGCGGATTTTAGGAAGTCTACTTCTAGATACTTGAAGACTTATGCATGGGAGTTGTGTCTTTGACAATTAAGGTTGCAAAAATGCATTTCACTATCAACGACAGATACTGAATAATAGACCGGTTGAGGATTGCAAAGAAGTGTAGTTACAAGAGTTGGGCATGAATAAAGATAATTACTGTATGTTTTGCAATAGTTAGAGTGTTATTCATCTTGCCAAAAATCCAAACTTCCACTCTCAAACGAACACATTGATGTGAGCTATCATTGTATTGGAGAAGTTGTGAGTTCTAAGTTGCTAAAACTTGATAAGATCCATACCGACAAGAATGATTCAAATATGATTACCAAGATATTGCCAAGAGAGAAGTTGCTTGTATGTTGCAAGGCAGCTAGCATGGCGGTGCCCCCCACATGCGTCAGATGGGGAAGAATTTTCGGGTGTCCTCCTCATATGTCTGTGAGGATATGACCTTATTGAATGGTTCCGTAGCAGAAAACAAAAAATTTCTATCTACTCGAACACTAATACCATGATCTATACTATGTAGACATAAGCAACAGAAGAGAAAGACGGTATTCATACCTTTGAGGACCGAGGCACGCCTTACGTAGGAAGGCATATATTGATGAAGACGAGCAACACCTCAAGTGTGGTGCCTCCGAAGTTCGTCACACGTACAGTGTAGGTGACGTCAACCGGACTCCGATCCAGCCGAGCAGCGGAAGAAGTAGATGTCGGATCGCTGATCACACGACGATTGTGTGAAGGTGGAGAACTCACCCACGAGGTCCTCCCTAATATTCCGGAGAACTCCTCAATGGATGAGAGAGAGAATGAGAGGGAATGGAATGATTCCAAAGGGGGAGGGGAGACCTCTATATATAGTGGGAGGGGGCGCACCACCCAGGGACCAGGCGGTGTGGGGCTAATCCCCACACCCGCCGGCCACCTAGGGGCAGCCGCCGGCCCTAGGTGGGCCCCACTGGGGCGTCCTACTGAGCCCAGGCCGTCTGGCCCCCTCTCCCTAGGCGCCTTGCCTCTTGGGCCTCCCCTTCGGGTGAGGCCCATTTGGAATGCCTTTAATAATAAAATAAAATATGTATTTAATATTAATTCTCTAATTAACATTCAAATACTCATACTATCTTATTCCTTCACTCCGGAACGCCTTCTGGACCCCTTCCGATCCCCATCAGATGTTACCCGGAACTATTCCGGTTTCTCTCTCTCTATTTCTCCTATGATACCTCATCTACCCTAAGCGTCCCTACCCTTAAGCATGACATCCTTCGGTTCAGAAACACTCCGGACATGATTGACACTACTCTCACATTAATGATCAATAGAGGGACCCGGATGGCCATGTGACCCCGTGTGTTTCACGAATATAATCGCTCAAACCGTGAGATAGTCGTTTTTCGTTCCCTTTGTCATTTGATACCTAATTCATCCGAGACTTGATCTTCGGTATCCCCATACCTTAGTTCGGTCTCGTTACCGATAAACTTGTTACTCGTTCCCATGTTGTTGCATTCCGTGATCAAGTCACATGCTTGCAAGCTTCATAAATGCAACGTCACCGAGATGGCCACATATATCTATCCGTTGCATGGATTAGACAAATCCTGATCTTGATATGTACTCCTCTACGCGTCCCTTTGGAAAACCTGAGTGACACCTTTTTGATCACCCTTTTACGAGATGACACTTGATAACCATCTAAGCTTCCTCCGGAACGGTGACTTGCATTACCTCACAGTCAAAGGATCAGGTTGCGAGGTTCTCTGTGTTTTATCATCAATGGTGAACTTTATAACTATATCTCATTAAAATATAATGGTCGGATGTATGTCTATCATGTCATTCAACTAATGACATGATCTTATTGTCAATTGGCATAAATGCCCATGATCTTGAAACCCAGATCATCCTCATGACCAATGAACTAGTTCGCTAGAGATAACTAGAGACACAGTTTGTTTACATACCACACGTGTATTAACGTTTCATATTAACACAGTTATAGCATGATATGAAACGTATTATGAACATATAGGAGATATATCAAATAATACACTTTATTATTTGCCTCTAGGGCATAACTCCTTCACTTTCCAAACAGGTGCAAGAGCCCACTTCCCGTTAGGGTTATGACCGAGGATTGTTTTGTACACTTTTCAGGAGTCCCAAATAGGTGCAAGATCCCACACTTAAAATATTTATGATTGCCTTTTCTTTTTCAAGCATAAATTGAATTAACATTTTTCTATTTTTTCCTTGCAATCCGAATTAAAAAAACACTTGCCTTTAATTGTGTTTGTGTTGAGGTGGAATGAGTAATTAGGCTAGATTAGAGATGACGTAACTTAACAAGTTAGGGCGATCCTAGGGAGAGGTTAGGAAACCCATCATACATTGGGTGCGACCTCCAACCTCATGTTTGGTGTTCATGGGTTGAGGTCAGCATTATCTTCCTCGTGTTATTTCTTCTTTCCCTTTGGGTGGGGGAGATGGGGGAGAGCAAATGGGCTTAGAGGGGCAAAACAAAAACTAAGGAACACAATTGTAATTTTCTAAAATTCTTGAAACACACTTTTCCCCGCTTTATAAACAAAACCAACACAGCCTAACAATACAAGTTAGTGAGATAGCCCTATTTAAAAGCCCATCCTAAGATAACCGGACAAAGAAAGTCACACCAACAACGCCAAGAGGTGAAAAAACAACACGACTATGAAGCCAAGTGCACTCCGGGATGCTTGACTACTCTATGCCATGCCCTGGGCACTTGAGCTCCACGGCAATACCCCTAGAAGGGTAACAACACAAAATGTCATTGTCACCGAGTCCAAAGGACATGAGTTTTCACCCAGAACACTAGCACGAGAAAAGAACACCTCGACAATGCCATCGAGAGGAGAGGGCGGCATCCGCGAGCATCACTTCTGTCAGTGCCGAAGCATGGAGCTTTCGCTCGGTAATTCCCCGTGACACGAAGAGGGACGAAGGGCGCATGAGACAAGGGGAGACATCACACTCCAGATCTGGGCACTGCTACAACCGCTGGAAGAGACGACGCCCGAGTGACCCGCCGCCGCCTCCATTGCCTCCCACGTGACATTGATATTGATATATAATGATATTTCATGACACTTGAAATATTGATATTTAGGTTATGGTATGCATTGTTGGGCAACTAAGGTTTATACAAAAAAAAAAGCTCTTATGGTATGCATTGCCTGTTAAATAAATAGTTTTGTCTGCTTCTGGGGCCTTTGCTAGTAATCGTGGGGCCATTCCACGAAGGTTGTAGACACTCTCGAGTGTCGGTGCATGCCACGGCGTGCTTCGAGATCAGCAGCCAACTTGGGTTTTTCTATTGCAGATAATGGGGATTAAATCGCATGGTTTAGTGTTGAAGTTAGGTTGCGAGTGGTGCTTCAGTCGCTATCTCCATTAGTTTACACGTCTGGTGGACGCCCTGAATAAGTGTACTCTCTGATCAACTTCCAGCTAACGTTTCCACTGGCATTTCAACGTTTAGTACTTGCACGGGTGTTTTTAAAATAAGATCAACGGCACCTCAAGTCGATGCCCCGTTACCTAGTTTACGAAGTGAAACCAAGTGATCCGTAAAATAAAAGTGAAACCAAATCTTGGTCGAATATGGTATGCCCACGTTCTAGCAACACAAATAAATCAGGGTCGGACAAAACACGTACGCCACCGAATGCCACAATGTTAACTACTCCGGGCTTTTGATGAAACATGTCAATTTCTAAAAATGAAACGTCAAAAAGAAAAAAGAAAACACTTTTTATTTAGTGTCCCCCTTCCTTCGAATAAAATACGAACGCGAGTGGAGATGCTCTTAGGAAACAAAAAACACATACGACTAGATTGGTCGATATCCTGATCATCCTTAGAGCATCTCCCGGCCTCAAGCGACGCTAGGGCGAAAGTGTCAGGGGCACGCCGTCGAGCTGTGCCGCGTTTGGGGCAGTTATTTCCGGTGGCGTGCCCCAAACGGCGCTCACAAATATTAAAATCCGCGACAATTTTTAATCAAAACATCCATAAAATTCAAAGGCCAATAATTTAAAGTTTCTGCCACCTCTTCGCCGCCATCGTTAGCCGACCAAAATAACAGAACCGACTTGCGAATGAAGTAAAAGGAAATATTATCGATCTTCGTCGCCTGCAGCTCCGCCTCCAGATCGACGGTATCCTCGTGCGCATGCACATTGTGCTTGCCCGTCGCCGCTGCCGATGTCGATCCGGAGTGCTGATGCCGCTGCAGATTCTGCCAATGCAGCTTCTACTGCCGCCACCGTGGCAGTTTCTTGCATGGTCATGTCACGGTAGTACATGTGCGCCGCCAGCACCCGGGGGTCCATCCTCGACGTGTCTGCGGTCAAGATGAGAAAGTCCTCCCTCCCTTTCTTCATGACGACCCTCTCCTTATCGGTCTTGACCCTCTCCTTCTCAAGCACGATCTTCTCGTCTTGCTTAGAAAACAAGGACTTCCACCTTTTATTGATCTTCTCCCCCGGATGAGCAAGTTCGACAAGACATCGACGATGCACTTGTCAATCGACACCTGCACCCTGTCGAAAGATGCCGCTTGAGCCATGACTTCCTTGGCCTTCTTGTTGTTGATTGGGTTCCCCACCGAGGCGGGCAGCCCATCCAGATCAATGACATAGTTGGCTCCCTAAGGCAAATGGAGGCGCATTTGCCTCCATTTCTCGCATCATGTGAGCTTCATGTAGCAATGCATGAAGGCGAATGGTTCGCCCTCATTTTTGGCCTAGTACATCTCTAGCGCCTTGTCCAACTAATAAGCAAGAAATCACAGCGACGACCAGCACGACGATGTAGAACAAAGATGGTCAACACGATGATGCATAACAGGGATGACATACTTATCATATTGGTCATGTTCATGCCACTTTCTGGACGAGTTTCGATGTTTGCATGTTTGCATGGTAGCCATGAAATAAATTCACCAAGACTTGTATTATACCCTATCGAGTTGACATAGCTTTTTTTTGCTCCTCTTCATTTGCATGACGACATACACCTTGTTGAGAAACTTGCACCTATCAAACACTTTTTTGATTCTACCTCAATAGGCGTCGCGCCGGTGATCGGATCCATGCTCAACGTATTCCAAGAATCATAGAAACATTGATCCTCCAATGATTTCCACCTCGGCCAACGTGTGCTTGCCCGTGGGTTATCCTCGCCGCCTTCCTTCCCTTCTTCTCCCCCTTCCTCCCATTCTTCTTATTCTTCCTCCTCCTTCTCATCTTCCTAGGCGGTTTGCTACGTGCCATCATGCTCGCTGCTCCCTGCCATTCCATCGAACATGTTGCCGGCACTGTCATCGAACACGAGCGGGCCTCTTCGAAGCAGCAGAATCAGGGAGCCTGCATAGGCACGGTCGCCAGTCGGTGGCGGACCCTCACTTTCTTCATCTTCGCTCTCTCGCCACCCCCTGTGTTCCACCATCGCGAACCGACGGTGGACTCCGACTTCCTCCCACTACTCTTGTGTCATGTTATCAAGCTTGACTTTGGGCTGCGGCGGAGCCTTGCATGACTTGCTAAGCCTTTCACACCCTTTGTACTGGCCAGCTTCGGCGCCTCTCTGGGTGGCTTTGGTGCGATGGATGCGAGGAGGGTAGAAACGGAGGCGCATGCGCGGTGACGGAGGGAAAAGAAAAGATGAGCGGGAGAAATGAAATGAATTTGGGGATGGAGGGGAGGGGTTGGGTTGGGTTCATGTACCAGCCACTGTGTGGATGACAGAGCTGGCCTGCCACTCGCCTCGGCGCCAAAGCGTTCGTCCGGCGCGTCCGCAACGTCCCTGTGTAGCCGGGATGGTCTCCCGAGCAGGGGTGGATCTAGCGTGTTGGCAATGGGGGCATCTGCCCCGCTCAATTTTTTGTCTCCTTTTAATAACAAGCTTAATGAGTTATTCGTTCTCACTTCAAAGAGATTTTTTGCGTAATTAACATATTTTTGCCCCCTCCGAATTTTGATCCTGGGTTCTCCCCTGTCGAACAAGCTATTGGGCGCGCGGGATGGGCTCATGCCTTTGTCCGGCGTGCCCAAGGCTACGTAGGCACGGTCACGAATCGACAGCAGAACCTGACTTTCTTCATCTGCTCTCTCTTTCTCTCTCTCACCGCCCCTGCATTCCACCGCCGCGAATCGGCGACGGACCCCGACTTCCTCCCACTGCTCTTGTGTCGTGTTATCCGGCTTTACTTTGGGTGGCGGTGGAGCCTTGCACGGCTTGCTGAAAAGCCGTCTTCATGCCCTTCTTACCATTCGGTTTCGCGCCCTTCACGCCCTTTGCACCTCAGCGCCGTCTGGGTGGCTTTGTCGTCATGGCTGCGAGAAGGGTGGAAACGGAGGCGCATGTGCGGTGGCGGCGAGAAAAGAAATGATGGGAGAAATGAAATAAATTTGAGGAAGGAGGGGGAAGGGGTTGGATTCATGTACCAGCCGCTGCGTGGATGGCAGAGCTGGCCAGCCACTCGCCTTGGCGCCAAAGGGTTCGTCAACGTCCCCGTATTGCCGGGATGGTTTCCACGCCGGATGGGCGCGAGTGTCTCTGTCCGGCATGCCCAAGGCTTCGAGGACGATTTTGAAGGACACGGGGACACTGAAGAGTTCAATGTGAAAGAGTTTGTCAGTTTGAGTTACTCGTGCCAGCACCTGGCCCTGTCAGACTGTCAGTTAACATGACCAGTTTCAGGTGAAAATCTCACATCAGTTGAGTACAAGCAGAGCTGCTGCAAGGATTGGAATCACACTACTTCGCCAGCAAACCATGAACTGGTTAACTGAAGAACAGAGAAAGGTTTCGTCACGAAGGATTATGTGTTGCGGTTTCTACCGGTGGTGCTTGTCGAGGAGCTGCTGCACCCTGAGCTCCAGCTCCCGGATCCTCGGGGCCCACTCGCGCCTTATCTCTATCGGCCTCACCTCCCCCACAATCTCCACGGTCTTGGCGCCGCCGCCAACCTTCTGCTGCCGCCGCGCCGCAGGCCGCGCGCCCGCCTTCTTCATCGAGTTCTTCTTGGCCTCCATCTTCGCGGCGGCCGCCCGCTGCAGCGCCCGCAGCACGTCGGATCCGCGCAGCTGCCCCGCGGGCGAATCCGGCGAGGCGGCGGGTCGCCGCCTCCCGGACGGCTCCTCCGGCTCGACTGGCTCTTCCTCGTCCCACGGGTCACCGAAGAAGCTCTCGTCGACGGCGTCCTCGTCGCCGCTGCCGCCGCCGCCGCCGTCGTCGTCCCACGAGTGGTCGCGGCGAGCGCCTCCTCGGCGTGGCCTGGCCGACACGGCGGTGAGCGCAGGCGCGCGGCGACGGGACGGGACGGCGGCGCAAGGTCGCGGGTGGACGGGGAGGAAGCAGCGTGCGGTGGGGAACATCGCGCATCGATGGATACTGGTGACGCTCTGCGTTATCTGCATAGCTCCAGGTCCAACGATATGGCGCGCACCTTTTTTGACTATAAACAGAACACTGGACTGAACATTTTCGTTTGCAGCTGCTCCACAACTGTCCAGCATAGTGAGTGGCATCCAGTCTCAAGAGCAATGTCAGATATCCATCGATATGCAGGTCACAACTTTGCCGATCCATGCGTGGCAATCCTCCGGGTTTTGTAGCACAGAGCGAGCTAGTATCCTCTACATTCAGCCGGCTGTCTGCATCGACCGAAGCAGAGTCTACAGACGCCAGTCTTACGAAACGCAGGGCAGAATGCTGACAACAAATCAATCATGCTTAAACCACCGAGAGATACATTCATTACCCCTACACATTCTACAAGATACAGCAAAATTCTGTCGTTTAGAACCAAAATTCTGTGAATAAACACATTTGCACGCGAGGAGCAGAACACGGTGGCTACGAGGAGGAGCTGGTGCTGATAGGCACGGACTCGTACAGCTTGGCGAAGTAGAACTGGGTGGAGATGAAGCCCCGGTTCTTGACGCGCCAGCCGGCGGAGCGGAGCGCCTCCTCGATGTCCTTCTCCGAGTGGAGGTAGGCGCGCGTGGCCTTGGACGGGCCCGGGAACAGCTCGCCGACGCGCTTCAGCAGGTCGAAGTAGAGCGTCTTGGGCGCGAAGCTGATGACGAGCCGCTTCTCGGCGAGCGAGGCCAGGTGCCGGATCATCTTCTGCGCCTCCTCCCGCGGGTAGTGGATGAGCACGTCCAGGCACACCACGATGTCGTAGCTGCCGTCCAGGCTCTCCAGGTCCCTCACCTCGAACCGCGGCATACGGAAGTCTGGCGAAGACCCCGCGGCAAGCGTGGCCTGCCGCTGGGCTTCCGAGACCATGGCCGCGGATATGTCGGAGGCCAGCACCGAGGCGCCGGCGGACGCCAGCGGGATGGAGAGTGAACCAGTGCCGCAGCCGGCGTCGCAGACCGTGGAGCCCGCGAGCGGCACGTCGGGGGCGTCGCGCAGCATGGCGAGCGTGGCGGCGACCGTCTGCGCGTGGCCCTCGCGGATGTCCAGCTGCACCCGGTTCACGTCGTCCGTGGCCGACCCGTAGATCTTTCGCCACCGCTCGAAGCCCGTGGAGTTGAAGTAGGCGCGCACCGCCTCCTTGTCCCCTCCGCCCACCGCCTCCGCCTGTGCCTTGCGACGGCGCTCGGGGTCGGAAAGGGAGACCGCTGCCGCCAGAGCGGCCGCAGCGGCTGCTGCGGCGGGCAGGGAGAGCGCAGGGAGGTCTGCTACCTGGGGCAGAGCCGAGGCGACGGTCAGAGGCTTGCGCTGCTGGTGAATGCGGAGCTGGGAATGAGCATGCGCAAGCTGAGGAAGTGAAGGCGTCGGGGAGTGGAGGCGGGAGAGCGGTGCGGTGGAGATGGCGGCGCGCGCCATCGTCGGAGCGAGGAGGAGTAGCTGATTCTTCTTCGGCGAGTGGTTCCCGGGTGTTGAGCTGGAGTTGGGGATTTTGGGGATAGGGTTTTTGTGGATAGCCCCTAAGATAAGTTGTTATCTAGGATGCTGTGCCTGCTGGCTCTGCAGAGAAGGCCACATTTAGATGGTAGGATTATCTCAGGGTGGTAAACGCGAATTCAGTTCCAAGTGGACCTACTTTTACACGGGCTACGTAACACGCTCTTATCAATCCAGTTCGTAGCACGTGGGACTTTCAGTTGTCAAGGGCCCAGAGTCCAGGCCCATATGCATACGTGCAATATATTTTGAGCACTGTCAGGCCCATATCAAAAATTAGATACAGGGGCCATTTGCGTTTTGGTGATTAAGGAGTTATTTCCAAACAAAAGAAGGAATCTGACGGTGTGGCCCGTTGTCTTTTTAATATGCGCTTCTATGCGCTGACCCAGCATAACATTGCATGTTGTAGTACATAAATTGTTGACATAATACTTCTGAATATCCGTTCTACTCGGAGTAGTACAACAGAAACATTGCGCAGCCACATATCATACACGATTATTATTACAAATGAAAGTAGGAGCTAAGCAGCTTGAGGATACCTGAGAATCTAGGTCATCCTCACTCGAGGATACCTGAGAAACTAGGAGCTAAGCAGCTTGAGAAGAACGATAAAAAGAAAACTAATTTACATATTGAAAGCTCAATAACTTATTTATTAAGGTGTTATATTGCTCGACTCAACCGAGATACTACTACTTCTACCGATAACTACTCCGACTCTTCCTCTCCAGCTTCTTAGCAAATAATGTAGTATACACTCTTCACTCTTTCACAGAGATCTAGCTTCTCAAGACATCATTTTGACCTTCAGCATTCAGTGGAGCCTCGTCTTGGTCTTCAAAGTAAGTTGGGGATCAAAGAGAAGGATGAGTAACAACATTATCCAACAAGTATATTTTTGTACGTTTGGAAATTTGATGCAGTAGCTATCACCACAGACCATACGTTGTAGGCTTAATGTAGTTTTCATAAACATTTCTTTAAAAGGTTTCTTTTATTAAGAAAACTATGTCCGTTAGCCTTCACACGTTTACTAGAGCTTCATGGAGCTTCTTTCCTGTCGCGTTCGCAATTACATCCCGAACAAAGAGTAACATGTCACAAATTTATACATTCTACAGAGGTGCGTTGTTTTACCTATAGGATATCAAAGCTTTGTTCCACAAGCAGGCGTACTTTCCCGTCCACACTCTCTGTTACGGGGCCCAGTCAATGATCCAAGACATTCATTGCCCTTCTCCGTGACCCTGCATGCCCACCTTTTTCTACAAGTTGATCCATCCCGGATACTCCTCCTTCAGGCAGATACCTCAGGTTGCCCCTTACATACTATCATAGACACCAATATTATGGAACACTATGAGGTCCCACTCATATGCATGTAGTCCCACGGACATACATCTTACGATATAGTCATCCATCAGCATGCGAAAGGAAGAAGATTCAGATGACTTCCCCGTTCTATTCAAATCTTATGGTTAACGCGTATTATATGGAACTAGAATGCTAGCGACATTGGTTATTACTTCCTACATGATACATTTCCGTGCAAATGGAACCTCCATCAACCACATAACATACCATGGTTCCATTGCCAACAATAATAAATTATATCCACTCATGACGATAATATATAAGTCATATTATTATAAATTAATGTTTTCTATATCCTTATTAAAATGCAGGAGGCATCAATAATAGATCGCAAATACTTGATAAAATACATCAAATGATATGAGCAAGTGGTGAACTTGCCTTTAGACTGAGAGGTAATAAAGATGGACACTTCGACTTACCCGTGGACTTCTTTTTCTACAAAACACCATCATTGCCCGGTAAGGACAATGTTTAAAAAAGCAAATATTAATTGTGTGCATAATAATGCCATCCAATGCTTTATCTTGAATTATTACCCCTCTTTGTGTGCTTTACCCAATTTTGGTGTATTTTAAGTTATTTTTCTTAGTTATAAGTGAATAAAAGTATTTGAAAACTAATTTGAAATAATTATTACTTTTTCATATAAGAATAAATTATGAATATTTTTGAAAAGCTAAATATAATTTATTAGGATCTATAAATGTAAAATAAAATACATTATTTTCATTTTATAAAAAAATTGGATTTAAATAATCCATTTTATAACCTCTAATTTTATTAATTCTAATTTGACTTAGATTTCATAGTTAGTATTTTTTATAGGATGGTAGAATATTATTCATACATAAAAGTGATTTTTATTTATTTTTAGGATTTTCTATATTTTCTAGGGCTTGTTTTAGATAGATAATTCCTATTTACTTTTATTTTATTTTTACTTGTATTTAATCAAATGGGCTGGAGTACACTGGTCAGCCCAGCCCACCTGGTTAGGCTAGACCAGCCCGGTTCAGAAACTCGGTCGGTGGACCGACCCACTCTAATAATCAGGTGGTCACTGTTGTTATCACCCACGAATTTTGACCGGCTTTGGCCATCTCGACCACCACCATTGGTTGTAGACGAGGCATCACTTTCTTCTGCATCTCCCTATGCACCTCGATTTGTCGTTTGATCCCTTCTCTGTCCGCCCCAACCCTACCCTGGTGCTAGGGTTTCGACCCATCGTTGCCTCCATTTGTTAGAGCTCTCCGGTGGTCACTAGGATGCTCGGGTGGTGATGTGGTGGATGTTTGCCACCACCTATCTCCATTGACGGGGTGCCGCTACCGGAGTGGCTCGGTGCAGGTGGTAGTGTTTCGATGCTCCTTGTGTCGCTGCCATGGCCACTATCACCGCCTCAACGTCTTCTTCTTCCTCTTCTATGATCTAAGGGAGGCATCCGGGTAAGTTACTTCTTCATCCTTCCTTCTCTCTTTTGTCCTCTCTCTGACCTACATAACTCGCGTCAATTAGTCATATTGAGCATGATCTGCTCATCTAGCTATGAAGGTTAAGGTTTCGTCTTGCACTGGTTAGTACCGATGGCTTAAGGATATACTAGGATACGAAACCTTGCATTCAGTATAATTGTAAGATGTTTATGTCAATTAGGACAATCATTCCTAGCTTGACATGATTCCTATAGAGTTATTCTTAGGAAGATGATTTAAATATTGAACTAGACCTAGGTTTAGGTCTTTAATGTACTGTCTCTTTGAAATTGTTCAGTATATTGTGGCTTCTGCGCTAAAGTTATGCTATTGTGGTACCTCCCTGGAGGATGCACACTAGTACGATCATGATCACATGATTCCGATGCTTAATTTTATTGTGCTGGTAGCTTATGGATGAGCAAGCTAGCTATATAGCTTGTTATTGTACATAGGATCCTACTGATGATGCATAGACTAAAGGTTAGGATCCTAGAATATGTTCAGATACTATTTTTGCTTGTTCTAACTCTAGGATGTTCTCAACATAGCACTACTATGCTCAAATGAGAGCTTCCTCTCTTCCAAAACCATTTCCTAGAATAAATTGACAAGCACATATACTACTAGAGATCTTGGTTGTCAACCTTCTATTCCGAGTGGACATATGTTTATCTTGGTGATGTTATGTATGCTCTTGTGGTGGATTTTGTTCTACTAATTGATGTTGTGGTGGATCTTATCTTCCAGCTTGATCTTCTGTCCGCTCCTCCTACCTACTAATTTTGGACTTCTTATCCTTGTACTGCTTGACCCTAAATCCTAGCTAAGTGATCATGTGGCGTGTTCTTGATGGTGTGGTGTGATGTGAAAGTGAGAAATGATGTAGCTACTAGCCTTGTTATGGCCGTAGTCTTGCTCTTGTCTCTAAGATTCTCTTATTGTTGTGGTGATATACATCAGTGTGTTAGCATGCTTGAGCTCCTTACATGTGGCCCTGTGGTTCAAGTTACCAAGTGTTAGATATATTTCCTCCTTATGGATGAGCTCAAGTGAAAATTGTGATCTTTGACCGTTTTACTGTCAATGATGAAACTTACCCTTAGCCAATGATACATGAATTGAGGTAGTAATCTTATACAAATAGATTCAATACTTTCCCCTTTTTAATACATACTAGATGATGATCTTGGCAATGTATTTCACCGGCAGGTTGAGAGTAATCTAATCCACTAACCTTTCTTTTTATTTACTTTGTCTTATTATTTTGTAGGAATAGATGATCAAGAAGAAGAATTAGTTTGGGATTAGTTTTAGAGTTTTTCTTTTTACATTGTTGTAATCTTCTTTTATTCAAGAATTGTAAAGACAATGTAACATGATTTATATATTACTAGTCTCCTCTCTACGCCCCCTAGGGTGTGGCTGTGAGATAAACCGTTACTAGGCAGACCATCTCATCACAAAGACAAATACCATCAGTTGTAGCAACTTGTAGGGCGAAGCTATTCGACAAAACACTCGACAATTAAATGCGAAAAATCAGTGTAGTCGAACATGTTTGAGGCATTGAATGTGGTTTTTCCTTCTACGTGCATTGACATTCATGTGAAAGAATTTGGTATTGCATATCCCTCTCGAAGATTGGTTATTCGGGAACATTGTTTCTTGCGAGCCTGCTCAATGACTGTCAAATTAATTACTTTACTCTTGAGGTATGCTCTAATATCTCTCGCATCGGAGGACAACGGTCTTGACTTTTGCGCAATGTCAAGTTGAAGGATGGTTAAGAGCGTGGAATGGTGAAAACCTTTGAGTTGGATAAAATACCATGGCTCCAAGCAGATAAATGCTTTTCGGTTTGTTCGATCTTGTGGTATATAATGTGGCAAGGATGAACATGCACATATGGCTCGGTCATCCTTTATGAACGACATCATCAAAACCAGACACTCTCAACGAAAAAAATTCAAGCTTGAACCCTCGCGGGTGCCTAGGTCCACTATCATCGGTGATAAGAAGAGGGAAATGTTCCGAGAGGGATGACAAAAGGGCATGAAGAACATGTGAGTCAAAACAAAGATCCCACTCGGAGTTGCAAAAAGCATCAAGCTTGCATGAGGTCAGGCTTATGTTCTCATTGCTCCAAGTAAACCTTCTATTTTGGAGATGAATTTCTTTGATCTCACAATCTTGTAAGATGGAGCGGAAGCGGTTATTACAACTCTGGTTGACGTTACTTTTTTTCTTGTCTCAGGCCCGGATTTGATTGAAATCACCGAGTGCCAACCATTTGACACCGGGAGGGGCCTTTTTTCCCTAAGGTCATTGAAGAGGTCGTCTTTCCTAGATGATTTGGAGGGACCATACACCGTCTCTCTATCGAACAAAAAAGGCTCTCACCCCGCTTTATAAATAAAGCCAAACAGCCAAGCTGATATATAGTGATGAGAAATTCCTCCAACAAGATCAAAGATAAACAATAAAGGCTAAGAAGCATCAAGCTTGACACCAAAGACGCCTTAATACTAAGAAGAACCGAGCTCCACGACAACACCCCAAAGGAGGTGACAACGCAACAAGCGTTGTCGTCACTGAGACAACAGTGGTCAAGGGTTTTCACCTGAAGCCCTAATGTAGGGGCAAGATGGTCACATCACCCGCAGACGTCGTCATCGTTGGCGACGGAGCGCTGGGATTTCATTTAGAAAAACCCTGGCCACAGCTGGTACGTCAGACTACTAGTCATCCTCGAGCCGAGCTTCCAACACGTGATATGGGAACTCGCCGCCAATACCAGGAGCTCTCGAAGACCATTCCCCGCCACCCTCAAGGCCCCACGAGACGTCCATAACCACTGCCATTTTACCTGCCATTGGGCCGCCCGTGCTCTCCAGTTTCCGGGGCCGCCGTCCTAGCATCCGCGAACTCGCGCCCGTGTAGCGAGGTCCATCACTTGACTTGCGAGTCAGAGGAGGTAGGAAGGTTGGAACCAGAGAAGGGCGACAACACATCCACCTAGAGGACGTCCTCGAGCGCCTTCGATGGATGCCGAACGAACGCGACAACAGGGACACACCCGCCCACCCCTCAGGCCCAAGTGAGACCTGTAAAGTTCTCGCCGCTACGCTGCAGCACGTAGGCCGCCACTACACTCCTGCTATGCGCCGCACTAGCGCAACCAACATCAAGGGTGCCGGCCCTGACCATCACCTCCGACGCCGCCATCCACTAGGCCACCTGTCCCGAGCCACCGCCTCCGCTGCCGGTCGCCAAGCACCGCCTCCGAGGAAGAATCACCACCGTGCACCGCCGCATGCCGAAGATATGCCGCCACCATCTGGGCTTTGCTTTGCAGCTCCCTCATGTGGCGGCGACGAGGAAGGGGGAGGGATGGGGCTCGGGGAGGCTAGGGTTTGTGTCGCCCCTGAATCGCCCGTGGGGGCGACCAGAAGCCTGTCGAAGCCCTCGGGCCGTACCCCCTAGTGATCTTGAAATTGTTGTTGGAATTGAGAACATGGATGGAGGCTGAAAGATAAAACTCTGTTATTCGTAAGTTCGCTATATCCACAGCGAGTCATCCCACATGAACAAGATGACTTTGCAATAAGATCGCCTGCCTGCGTGTATCCACAGATGCTGAGAATTGTGAAGAAGTGTAGGCGTGTGCGGTGCGGGTACTACAGCTTCAGTGGCAGCAACGTAGTCATTCCCCAACGCTCACCGATGACCCGCCTATCTGCAGCAGAGTGATAGCTGTAGTTGGGCGTTCATGTTCTCGGTTCTATTGGGCTGGACTATACATTGCGATTACCCTCTCACTATCTCTGTACATTTTCACCTATGTGAAGGAGACGATTCACCAATCAGAAACATATCTGCAGGAGATGCAGTGGCAATTTGGCCAGACTTGAAAGTTCAGAAGCCATGCTCTACAGGGCTCACAGCAGCAAATAAACCGGGAATGATCAGCTGGCACGAGCTGGGAATATATTTCCTTCTATGAAAAGACAGTGTAATTACTGATCCCGAGGATCATATCCGTACTGCTGGAAGGTGCAACATCACAAGGTCGAGAAGACAGCACATCGGGAGAGGCAGACGCTGACAGACAGAGCCTGTGGCGATGAATGTGGGGCTGATAGTCTATTTCGCTCTATTCAGAAATAAATTGGAGCAGGCCCCGATTCGAGCAGCTCGGGGGCCTGCAACAACGCACAGGCCATGTTCATGTGTGTGCAAGGAAGGAGTCAGAGAGGAGCCAACTTGGGGAAGCTTAATTAATTCTGCTTTGACGTGTCCATATATAATAAGACTATTATATATATTACAGTTGTGGAGCTGTTACTGAGGACAGTTTGGCCAAATAATCAAACAATTAATAATACAGTTTATGATTAATAATTAATTAATTACGAGGGAAGAGATAGAAAAAAGAAGAAACGATACAACTGTATAGTATGTATTTATAGTCCTTGGAGAGGATAAGGCAGAGAGCTGCTCATCCTCTCCTACTAGCAGGGCTGCTAGCTGCACACACATCTGTTCTCGCATGCAGCCTCGCAGGGTAATCGTTATTGCCTTCTTTCTCGCGGGCGCGGCCAGGCCATCATCAATTCCTTCCTGACCTCCCCTCCCCCTCTTAATTCTGTGCACTGTTGGTAACGACCGATCACTGTAGCAGAGTAGCTGGATACACACACTACTAGAAGTAGAAGTAGAAGAGTCTGTGCGCGCGGTGGGCTAGTCCTGGCGGCAGGCGGCGGTCCAGATGGCCTCGAGCTCGGCGGCGAAGAGCTTCTCCTGGCCGATGACGATGGTGATGTGGTCCTTGTTGTCGTAGACGGTGACGCGCGCGCGGGGCACCCTGGCGCCGACGGCGAGCGTGCACTCGACGGGGAGGAGCTCGTCGTCGCGGCCGTGGAAGAGCGCCACCTTGCAGGAGAGCTGCGCGGAGACGACGTCCAGGTAGCTCCCCATCCTGCTGGCGCTGAGGCACATGATGTTGTGCAGGGTGTGCCAGGCTGCGTTGTGGGTGTGGCACATGAAGGCCTCGATCAGGAACGTCCGCATCCTGCAAGGGCAAAATCCATCCCATTGTCATTTACTACTCACTCGCTCGAACGAACGCCCGCCCGCCATTCACTGAAACACATGCGCCGGCAGGCAACGGTACGCTACTAGTACTACCACTAGTAGAAACGAAAGAAATCTCTTGCAGTTTCATGGCCTGGACCATGCAAGTAGGAGGAGGAGTATGACCCGAGAGTATCGTGCATGTGTACTTGCGCGATCCAGTAATAAACGTTTGCAGCTTCGAACCATGCTTAACTCCACTAGCTAGATCTCAGCCATGCATGTTGCCCATTCATGCATGCATATGGTAAGATGCTCCTCATTTATAGCCGCCACTGTCCTACCTTTCACGTACGTAACGGATTCTTCTACTCGTACTCGTACAGAGCTGCCACTAGCTAGCGCACTGTCGTATACTACTACATTTCAGTCAGTGTTATGTTGGTAGTAGTAAGCTGCAAGGTATAGGACAGTTCGCTACGGTGCCAATGTGTCATGCCATACTGGACAGTACCATGTGAGTTCCTAGATACTAGCTCGTCGCCTTGCCGCCAAGTGAACCTATGCATTAAAAAACGTTAAGATACATTTATTTTACAAAGCTAAAACACTTGTATTTCTGAATGGAGGGAGTATGAGGGAGGACTTGGCTCGGTACTAGCACGCTATTAATCCACGTAGGAGTACCCAAATTAATGTGGGACCCCAGCCGTATGCACTAGCTAGTACTACTACTACTAGAGTACATCTCATCATCATCTGGATCGACAAATAATGGAAAGGGGAGAGGAAGCCTTTCGTGCCAAGATACGTGTGGTTTGGTCATGTTAGGTCCACGGAGATCGATCGATCGAACCACAACGGAAACCGAGTTAATGGCTCGGTACAGGCCTAGGTCGCGGGCGGTACTCGTACCGTACGGGGCAGTATATATGTAGCTAGCTGGTTACTCGCCGTCGCCGTCGCCGCGACGACACGTACGTACGTCTTCCTCCTGCGCACATGCACGCACGCACCAAGGTGAAGAAGAGATTTTTTCTCAACTAAAAAGGAAGAATCGACAGCAAGGGCGAGATAGCTAGCTAGCTAGCGAGAGGACGTATACGTATCCACAGTGGTGTGATCCATCATCAGAAAGGGTTAAGGGGCGACGAGTGTTGTACCGGCCGAAGACTTTGGCAGCCCGTTTCCGTGGCGAATAATTGTGGGTCGTGGCATGCAGCTGAGGGGCCCGCGTGGTGCCGTTTATGGCGAGGGTGGTGAGCCACCGCCAATCTAGGCCGCGCTTGCGCGCAGGGCTGTCGTGCCCGAAATGCTCCACGTACGTACGTAAGTACGCGCACCCACCCACCCACCCACAACGGCGTAGCGCCGGCCGGGATAAACGCTCCTACCGTGCCGCGCTCGCGCGCAGGGGTGATGATATGAGCTACCCGACCAAAAGAAAATCCCCCCGGCCGGCCGCCGGTGGGTGTTGTTACCACGCACCAACTAGCAGCCCTGTCCGGCTGAGACAAGAAATAGATGCAGGTTACCAAACAGCCCCCTTTGTTTCTTTTAGAGCATGCTTTGTGCTGTCTACTACTACTGGCAATAGTAGTAGTACCATCTTGCGCAGTGGCACGTCAGAAATTTAGTTGGGTTAGCAGCCAGGGTCACGGGATCGGTGATACATACTACGTAATTAGGATGCGTGGATTAATTAGTTGGGTGTTAATTCCTGACGGACAAATGCGGTGCGCGTCGACCTCAGGCCGTCCACACCGACCAGCCAAGTAGTACTACTACGTTCTAACACTGTTGTCACCGAACAACATTAGACGGCGATCATTTAAGGGAACCCGGCGGCGACACCGATCGCTACTGAACAAATACGGCCGTCGCTTCTCTATGTTTCTCATGTCTACTGCTGCTCCTAGCGTGTTAACTGGGATCCCGTCAAAGCCCCACCTCTAATTCATTTGTCAAATTTACTACGGTCGATTATTGTAACAAACAAACAAACAAACAAACTAGAAATGAGATTCTGACGGGAACCCACTTTACATTACACCTTAGCTGCTCTACTGATATTACACTGCTAGTAAATTTTTCCGAGCTGGTACCCAAGGACCGGAGTAGTGCGTGCACAAAATAGCCGTCGTACCCCCGCAAAAGAAATGGCCGTGGTACTGTAGCTAGCAGGAGGAGAGAAGAAGTGGCTGTCTCTACGCGTGGTGCCATAAATGTGAAACCCAAGAGCTGTGGCCGCGCTCGTCTGCCAGTCTCGGGCGCATTGAACGCGGTCGACGCACGCCGCAATGTGTTTTCAAAGCTAACCTAGCTACTGGCTCAACATCGATAAGATGGTGAGGAGGATCTTGATCGATCGACCGTTAGTTTAGTTTATCTCTCCCTTGTGCTCTACTTTGCGACTCGGGTGTCGCGGGGCCGAGGGGAACAGCAGGTCAGGTTGGTTGGGAAAAACAGACAGATAGTACTACTACTACGAAGAAAAGGAAGGAAATTTACTGGTGACACGAGGAGGAGGCGCATGCGTGCGTGGTCGAAGGTTGGCTTACCTGTTTCTGGTGAAGAGCCTGAAGAGGCGGTCCCACACCCGGTGGTGCCTGCAGATGGTGAGGCAGATGGTTCGGCTCACGTGCTCGTACCAGCACGCCATCGACGCCCCGAACGCGATCGGCGGCCACACCCGACGCGGCGCCACGCGACGCATCACGTACTGCGTCGCCGCGCCGGCCTCCTCCTCCGGCACCGGGAAGTACGGCTGCGCATCATCATATCATACAAAACAAAGTGCACGGGGTGAGTTCGATGTTACTAGTAGTACTACATGATGATCACGCACGGGCCAAGTGGCCGAGTAAAAGTACCACTCTATTAATGGAAGGAGAAGATGAGGGATGAGGTTCGGCGATTGAATGCATGGGAAGCGTATGTGCAGACGGTGGGCACGGCACTGGCACTGGCACTTACGGGCGCGAGGAGCGTGAGCGACTTGACGGCATCGGGGTACTTGACGGCGAGCGCGAGGGCGAGCACGGAGCCCAGGGAGTGCGCCACCACGTGGAAGGACCGGAGGCGGTACCGCTGCAGCACGGACCGCTCGATCATCTCCAGGTGCTCCCGCAGCGTGTACAGCGACTCCGCCGGCTTCGGGCTCCGACCGAACCCGAGCAGGTCCACCGCGAACATCCGGTACTTGCCGCGCGCCGCGGGGCTGAAGGCCGGGAACACCGTCTCCGTCCAGAACACCGACGACGAGATGAACCCGTGGATGAACACCACCGCCTCCGTTGTCGCCTCGACAGTACTCGGGGGCGGGGCCTGCACGTGCACGTACAGGTGCGACGACCGCGACCCCGTGCTCCACGAGTGGCAGTGCTTGCAGTCGCAGTCGGACCAGCAGGGAGCCTGCCGGGGCGGGCGCGGCGGGCGGTCGATCTTGCCGCGGATCAGCTCCGCGATGGCGGGGCTCACGGTCAGCGCCGGCGCGGACGGGCCGGGCTTCCTGCAGGTGGCGTCAGAAAGCAGCGACGCGCGCACGTACAGCGTGTCGGAGACGTCCTCCACCTGCATCTTGTTCGCCGACGACGACGACAGCCGCACCACCTTCGGCCCCGCCGCCGCCGCTGACGACGCCGCCCGCGGAGGCACGAACAGCGTCCCCGCCGCGCTTCCTCCTCCGCCGCCGCCGCCGTCCTCGCGCGCCGCCGGCGAGCAGTAGCACGGCTTCCACTCCGCCTCCACGGCGTAGTCCACCACCTTGTACACACGGCACAGCACCATGTCCAGGACGTCCAGGAAGGAGAACACCACGAAGCTCACCGCGCAGTTCAGCGCGCCGCCCGCCACCGCCAGCAGCGCCCACACCGACGCCCTGCTGAGCGCCCACTCCCCGGCCCTGCCGCCGGCCGCGCCCATGGCCGCCGCCGCCTTCTCCTGCCACACGCACGTGGCAATGTGCATTGCTGGGTGTCCGGCTCCGATCGATGGCCGCCCGCACGCGCCCGATAGACCGGAGGCGCCGCGCCGGCCGCTCGCGAAGGCGAAGCAGGCACTGGCAGGCAGGCAGGCAGGGTGGGTGCGCTACTGGTAGCAGGAGCAGAGGAGTGAGGCTTTTGTAAGAAGAAGAGTAAACGAGCAGAGCGTCGACGGGTGTGGCTTAGAGAAAACAAACTGCATTTAAGCGCGGTGGGGAGGCGGGTGAGAAGAAACAATGTTTTTTCGTGGGCGTTTTGGCCACGGGTTTGGTTGGGTTAAATAGATAGAGTGTGGGCTTGAGCAAAGCTCGCGACGGGAGGATGATGAAGATGAAGGGAGGCGCTTGTTGTCGCCGGTACTGATTGCTGAAAGCTACCCATCATTTCCATCCCGGCAATTAATTCTCAGTTTCGTTTCGTTTCATGGGGAGGGAGGGAGTTTACAGTTACAGTTGATGGTAGACACTACTTTCCGTTAAAATTGCATTTATTACCCCGCTCTGGCTTAGCCGTCGGGGAGCAACGAATTGTTCAAACTTGGATCGTGGGCCCGAAATCATGCTGCTATTTCAGCTGGCATTGTCATATCAAAGGCCGCTCACTCTTCAAATAGTGCCATCAAGACATCACGTTTTCAAAAGGTAAAATTTGAAAAACGAGACTATACATATAGTCCCTCACCTTTTTGCTACGGGGCAACTTCTGTTTTTCTTGAAAAGGGGGAAATGTCCCCGAAAGTCCTAGATGCTGCATTTATCACAAATTGTGGAGGTACAAGTTACATAGAGGGTCTTAAAAGAAAATTAAATCTCAACCAAGTGCTCACAGTAAGTATCAAGGACCCTAAACTACAAACAGAAAACACAATTTGGCCCTTCTTCTCCACATATGCATATGGAACTCCACCATCGGCCGCCCTCTCCGTCGCCAGGGACAACACCGCTTGGGATGGAGAGAACGATGGATGCAGACGGGAATCCAACAAAGGGCTCCACCCAGAGGTTGAGCAAATGCCGGTAGAAGTCGCCAACTTCGATGAGGGTCACCTGATGGCCATCAGAGTCGCCATCCAAGCTTGGGCCACCAAGAATGTTCTCCTGTAAACAACAAATTTAGATCTTCCCTGCCGCTCTCTAGCCCATCTCCAAGATCCCGCAAGATCTTTACCACAGCCGATATACCTCGCCGACATGGAAAAAAATACATCAACGAGACGCAAAGAAGAACCAGTACAACACCGAAACTAATGGACCTTATTGAGGGAGATGCGGCAAGGCCCGCCTTCCCCGCCTCTAGCTATGACCGATGGAGCCTCACGGGAGGAAAAAGAACCGTCGGGGCGCACCAGATATGGTCGTGGAGATCCAACGCTCTACTCCAACACATGAACATAATACAGCCAAATAAAACTTAAACATGAGGAAACCTACCACTACTATGTACATGGGGGCTTCCGTTGCCTCTGCTCCGCTGTCTCCGGCTAGCAACGCCGCCGGGAAAGGCCCGGGATTAGCCAAGTCTTATACAGGAGACTGTCAATGAGGTGGTGGAAAAAGAAAAGCGCTATATGACAACTAGAAACTTGGTTGATATGATCTCCAAAACGAGGGTAGGAACCCGGGTAGCTAGAACCCTAGACCAAATCTATTGTGAAAAAAACCATCGGGGTATATATTATCCATACCATTAATCTTGCGATCGATTCTCACCGAAACTGCAAATATCACTTGCACAAAACCATAAAGCCCATAGGTTTTGTGGTATGTGCATGTTACCACAATTTTTGCTCACAAAACCACAACTTGATAGGTAAAATTTTAAACACTACAGCCAAAATTAAATTAAACCTAAAACTTTTTTATGTGAATCACTTATGTGGGCGGGTTACATAAACATGGCTAAGGTGGACATGCGTGACCTTATTGGCATCCTTTAGTGGTACATTTGACATTACGATTTTCCCACAGCACATAGTATATCGAACCATTCAAACTTTGAAATGGTTGTATAGATGTACTGTACTTTTTCTCGATGTGAAAATGTCGTTCTGTGATTTCGCATTTTTAAATTTCTGGATTAACCGACACTGTGAGCGGGCTCAGAGATACGTAGCAAGGAGCGAAACCCTGTTTAAAATGTTGGTTTTCTAATTGCGTTCTTGATAAAAAAAATTACGTGTTCTATTCTCAATTTGTGTCCTTTTTTCTTGTAGTACATGTTGTCCAAAGTGGCCCAACTACTCGGAGTCATGCGCCGGCACTCCCAAGTTTTTCTCAGCAAGAAAGCAAACAAAACCTGTGATTTCCATCATCATCTCTGTTCTTTTTTTGGGGAGGTTTTCTCAGTGTTGCAAGCTGGAAATATAGTGGCGCGCATGGTGGTGCTGCACGGGGGCAACTTGGCACGCGCCGACATCGTTCACCGGCCTGGCGAGGATAGTCAGAAGGAGTGGCAAAACCTTGGCGTACGTACGTGCGCGTGTTGTCCTTCTGGGGTACAGTGGCACTTGCACACATTTTCGTCGCTTCGCGCCAAACGAGAATGGTGGTGGACGGCCGAGCGTGTTCTCTTCTTCCCGCACAAGAGAGAGAGCGCGCGAGACAACCGTGCTCGGCGGGCGTGGCACGCACGCAAGGCGCTGTGCATGCCCGCTTGGCTCGTCTTGGCCTGACCACCAATGGCCATAGTATATTGCAGATAGAAAGACGGCCTCTGTTTTGACCTCCGTACGGCTGTCCTCTTGCCGTACGGTGGCTGGCCTCAGTTTTTTAATATATATTTGCATAAAAAACCACTGGGTATGTATATGTACGAAGCGGCCGAGCAGGTACGTCCACGAGCTAGGATGCAGTTTTGGTCGATGGTCGCAACGATGTCCGCGAGCTAGCTAGAGATCGATGCTAGCATCCAGCTGCACTTGGACGATGGTCACAAGAATCTCCGTAGTATTTTCGAACGCCAAGAATGTCCATAAGCTGTTTAACACGTGAACCCCCTTTCTTGGGAAAGAACATATTTACAAGTGAACCCTAGCCGGTACGTACGGTACTATGGTACTCCTCCGTTCACTCACACATGCACGTGGGCATGTTTTTGTGTATATAGGTTCGCTCATTTATGTGTTGTTTTTTCAGAAAATTCAACTAATCTATTAATAATCGTCCATACCAATAAAGAGGATTATCATAAACACCATATTTGTACATAGAGTTGTAGTATGTCTATGATATATTTGTACCCGTTGTACCCCTGTTAATACCAGGCCGGCCCTAGTTGGTACGAGCCTTACCCTACCTATCTCTGTTTTCTATTATGATATCAGAGATAACCTAATACGCTTCCACCTACCCTCTACCGCCGCCGCCGACACCACGATCGCCGACTGCCGCCTACTGCCACCGTCCAAAGATCACCGCCATGACTACCTCTGGCCAGTCGTCGGCCCTCTCTAGCCCTACGTCAACCGCTTCGTCCGCAAGGACCGTCTCTGCCGGTGTCTCCATGAGCACCGGGAGCGCCGCCCGGGAGGTGATGGCGTCAAGGATACTCGATGCTCCCATCGATCTGACGAACAAGTTCACTGTCCGCCTTACAGCAGACAACTACCTCTACTAGCGCACTCAAGTCGATCCAATCTTGAGGAGTAACCTGCTTTTCGGCTTCGTCGATGGATCTCTACCTTGTCCGGCCAGTGAGCTTCAAGTTCCGGCGTCCGAGGGTGTCGCTGCCACAACTGAGCCCAACCCCAAGTATGCGGCATGACACCAACAGGATCAATCGACCCTCTCGGCCATCGTGTCCTCTCTCGGCGAGGGGGTTCTCGGCATGGTCATGATGATCCCGACGATGCAGGAGGCGTGGGAGGCCCTAGAGGCCAGCTTTGCGACGCAATCGACGACATGGGTCATGCAGATCCACACTCAGCTGTCTAAGGTCAAGAAGCATGACTACCCCAATGTCACCGCCTTCTTCAACAAAGTCAAGTCCCTGGCAGATGTGCGCGCTTCGATCCGACAGCCGCTCCGTCCAGAAGAGCTCAATGCTTTTCTGCTCGCTGGCCTCGATAGTGATTATGATCCTCTTGCCGATCATGTCCCTGCCCGTTCTGTTCTTGATCCCATGCCCCTACGGGACGTCTAGGCACAACTCCTGAATACTGAGCAACGTGTTGAGGCACGCCGAGTCGAACTCGACGCCGAGATCCACTCCGCGAACTACTCCTCTCGCTCTACCGGTGGACGGGCGCCTACTTACCAGCCATCACCGCCGATGCCACCATCGCAGTGGACTCGCCAGGGCAATCCTGCTCCTGGCGCACGTCCGCAGGGACCTCCTACGCCGCCTACTCAAGCACGCCAACAGGGTCAATAGGGCGGTCGCAACACTAGTGGACAAGACAGAGGTGGAACCCATCCGGTGTGTCAAATATGCTCCAAGGTTGGCCATCTTGCATCCTGCTGCTTCAAGAGGTTCCAGAAAAAATTCTAGGTGCCGGGAACAATGGTCCTAACATGGGTCATCAGCTTACTTCTCTCAATGATGGTGCTGGTGCAGCTGCTTACCACGTCGGCACCTCTACTCCCTCGTATCTAGTTGATCTGTATTGGTATGCAGACACTACAGCAACGCATCACTTCTCCAACGACATCAACAAGCTAAACATCAGGGAGCAATACCATGGCAAGGACACTGTCCAAACTGCCAATAGCATAGGTATGTGCATTACACATATTGGTCAATCTATAATTCCTGCATCATCACAACCCCTACACCTTAAGAATATCCATCATGTTCCTTCCATTACTCACAACCTTCTATCTGTAAAGAAAATCACACATGATAATAATGTCTTCTTTGAATTTCATCCATGGTATTTTTAAATTAAGGACCGGGACACCAAGGCGGTTCTTCTTAGAGGGGGATGCAACTGAGGTCTCTATAATCTTGATGCGTCTTCCATTAAGCAAGCCTTGAACAGAATCAAGGTGGCGCGTGATTAGTGGCACTCGCGTCTAGGACATCCAGCCTCTCCAATTATTCAGCATGTTTTGCGTTGTCATGAGCTTCCCTCAGTGTCCAACAAAGCTATAGTTATAGTGTGTGATGCATGTTAGCAAGGCAAGAGTCATCAATTACCTTTTTCATTGTCTCCTCATGTTACTACTTTAGCCCTTGAGATAATTTATTCAGATGTCGGGGCCCTGCCCAAACTTTAATTAGTGGGCATCAGTTTTATGTGAGTATTGTTGATGCCTATAGTCGTTTTATATGGCTTTATCTTTTGAAACATAAATCTGATGTGTTTGCTATCTTACTTCAGTTTCAACAACATGTTGAATGCTTACTTAACAGAAAAATCATACATGTACAAAGTGACTAGGGTGGAGAGTATCCAAAACTGAATAAATTCTTTGCTGATATTGGTATCTCACATCATGTTTCATGTCCACATACACACCAACAAAACGGCACGCATGAGCGTAAACACTAACATATCATTGAGACTGGTCTTACTCTTTTAGATCATGCAATGTCCCTTTTCGTTTTTGGAGTGATGCTTTCTCCACGGCTTGCTTCCTCATTAATAGGTTGCCCATGGTTCATTGATTCAGCGATGATCTTGGACCTTACTTGGGTATATATGTATTCTCCAATAAAATGATTCCTAGAAGAAAATAGCTAGGAAGATGATTTGAAAAACTCACTTTTGAGCTGTTCTGAATTATTACTGTTGGCTTAGTTGTAACTGATGGTATCCCATAGATTACTGACTGATCAACACAAAGGTTATTAGTGAATGAAATCAAACCATTTCACTGAATTATCCCACAGTACACTGAAAACATGATCAACACAAAGGTGTATCTAGACCCAGTTTCATCTTGCATGCCTCCATGGTTTCTCCTTGTATGGTTCCCTATGATGTATCTACAAAACAGGTGTCTAGATGAAAGGCTATGAGGTGAGGAGAATGGTGTTGTTACTTGTCTATTACTTGTTAGCATATCTGTTTATCTGTTACTTGTTAGCATGTTTCTTACTGTTGTTCCATGAAATGATTCATGTGGATGATGGGTGTGGTAGTTACTTGGTGCTATCTTCTTATATGTGAATGATGGATGGGGGTTGTGAATGGGGATTTTTTCTTGTGTGTGAATGCTGCAGGGATTTCAATTGAGTTGCTCATTTCTTCCGAAGTCTCGATTAACTTCCGTTTTGGTTGAGAAATGGGGACTCCTAAGGTCATGCCGAATTTTTTGGTAAATTTTTGTGCCTAACCTTTTGCCTATTTTTTTATAAAGTGCAAACATGTCGGCCAATGACGAGGACAACCCTTCTAAGCACATGAGCATCAAATAACAAGCCAATGAGGCTAACGTGTCGTTCTAGCGGGTGTCCCAACAGCAGGAGGAGGAGGCGGAGGCGGCGATGAGGATGACACCACCACCTATGTCGGCGACCGCCGCTAGAGATGCTGGGAGCAACGAGGGTGAGGATGAGCACGAGGGGGATGGTGACGACTATGATGGAACCAATGAAGGTGGCAAGGAGGATGACACCACCACCGATGTCGGTGACTGCATAGATGGCGATGGCTACACGGATGGCGGTAGAGGCAACCCAACCGCTATGAAGAAGATGAAGGAAAGGAAGGATCGGACACCGCAAGTGCTCGCCAACGTATGCAATGAGTTCACTGAAGTCACAAAAAGTGTCCTACCAGTGGCGCCAGCGGCAATAGCCAAAGGGTACGACATGCAACTCGGGTTCATCATCCGGGAAAGCATGTAGATCAACACGAAGCACCTCAGAAGTGCTGCCAATGAGGCTTTGGTCAAGAACCTCATTAATAAGCTTCACAAACGATACACGTTCCTATCGCTGTTCAATACCATAGAAAAATAAAACAATGTGAACAAACTATCCATCATGAAGATGAGCAACGCCTTGAGCAGCTAGAAAACCCGGGTAAATACCAGCAGTGACAAAGGTGAAAATAGGGAGAAGATAAGTAAGAAAAATTCGATGCTCGACGAAGAAGAGTTCAAGATATACAAGGCAGAGATAACGATCGATGACGTAAAACATGGACTGAGTGGGGGAGGAGAATGCGGGAGTAGAACATAGGTAACCGCTGGCTTGGAAGCAGCGGTTACCGAGAGAAACATGCCATTTGGGACAAGAAGGACGCCGAGATTGAACGTCTGGGAAAAGACAACCCCTGGGATATAATCATGGACTTGCAGCTAAGGAACTTTGTCCGGGCCCGCTACTACCTGGAACCGATTACCAAGGAATTCGTCACCAACGATCCGGATGTGAAGGACTCCAAGGAGGAGCTAGTAAGGAATTTACCACAGATCCCAAGTCTATTGCGTTCTAATTAAAATAATGAAGTCAAGAATCTAAATGGGTTCACCTTTCCTTGTCTCTACAAGAAAGGTAATTGAGTGCTACTGCAGAATCATCGTCCCAGGGGTCGACAGAGTTGTGGGACACGGTTTTCAACAGGGTGACAAACTCTTACAAGAAGAGGGACAAGTGTTTGCCACCGTCCTCAGCTGGCCGTGTGCCTGGATTTGGTATGAGCATGAAGTTCGACGAGTACTACAAAGATGACGCCAAGAAAAGAAGGGAGAGGAAGAACCAGTCAGCGGCTAAGGATAAAGCCGCAGCTCAAGAGCTCAAGATGAAGGTGCAGTCACTCGAGAAAAAAGTGGATGCTAAAGCACTAGACAAGATAGTGGAAAATAAGCTCCACGCGATCATCCCCATGGATTTATGGAGGGGCTAGCTACTTGGAATCTGGCAGGTCGAGTGGGGCCGATACATGTGCCCATCTTTACTGGTAGCAAGTCAAGCATCAATGTGTCGCCAGACCTGGTGACCTCGTCGTCCGCCAACGCTATGGCGCAATCGCTCGATTTGGTTGCACCAATGCCCCCTCCCACCACAAGTACTAAGGCGTAGCCGGTGGCAATGGTGCTTCATAATCCACCGAGCTGGAGAATGCTGATAGGCCAGCCACCGACAACAGTTGTGTCTCGACATTAGCCGATCTCAAGGCCATCACCAAGGTAACTAATTAGTTAGTCCGTGTCATCTCCTTTATGCCTTTCATGACCGGCATCACATGATGCTCAACATGTTTTGACTCAGGACATTCCTCACATACTCCTGCATAGCATTGTCGGTTGTGAGTTGAAGGATGTTGCCAAGGGCACTCTTATACAACCCATGAGCCCCACGATGCACAACAATCCAGTGGATGATGACTTGATGAGGGTCAGGTTGGATCGGGTGTTGCCAGGGTGCGACAACATGGACCCCCCTTTCAACCTCAGGGAACCGATGAAAACAAGACCTTTGCAAAATGCCACAACTGGATCTTGACATGGCTGAAGAACCAGATTCGTCTTTCGGGGGGAGGGCGCACCATCGGCACCACCTCGATCATCCGGCCACCTCGGAAGCCAGCGGTCATCATCGCCACCTCCAATCGTTACCAACAACTGTTGAAAGCGTGTGTACCACCCCAAGGCGAAGCTGTTGCACTACAACTGCCATCACCCCCGCCACCACCACCAAATGATGACAACAACAACGATGATGATGAAGTTGTCGATTTAGACGGATTTCTCAACACTAGCGCTAAC
The DNA here is from genome assembly GCA_910589775.1 of Avena eriantha. Taxonomy (NCBI): domain Eukaryota; kingdom Viridiplantae; phylum Streptophyta; class Magnoliopsida; order Poales; family Poaceae; genus Avena; species Avena eriantha. The sequence goes on along the minus strand of OU342744.1, from coordinate 77,499,026 downwards.
AAAGGATTGTACATGACTTGTGTGGATGAAGAACCCATCATAGCTCGCGACAATCAAGCTAGGCGTCCCAGTACATGCACATAGCATCTGATCTTCCAAGGTTTTTCTCAAGAGACACCTCTGGCCAGCGATCCATAGGACAGACCGGGAATCGTTTTCAGCCCTAGCACACTCCAAAAGGCAGCCGGTGAGTAGTTAGCATCCCTAGTGGAGGTCCCTACTACGAAGAAGCAAAGGAAGAGAAGTAAGAAGGCTGCGAGACAGCCTCCTCCGATGAGGATCCGGGCTCAGGATGACATCGTACCAGCCAGCCAGGATGGCTTGCTCAAAGTGCATGTAGCTGGTGAATCAATATTGACTCTAGAGCTACTCCGCCTCGCGCATGGACCTAGGGTAACTTTGCATGAGGGTACCAAGACACTAGAGGGCTTCCTTCTTAAAGAAAAAGATCCAAATTACTCGGTTTTCATGGCCAAGGTGGCATCGGACATGGACTTCATCCATGAAGCCCCCGCGGATCTGTTCTTCATAGCGTATGAGGACATCTTAAATGACTGAACTATAACTTGGTTCGCCTATACGCGCTCAATCTAGTGATAAATATCAAGAGATAGAAACCTCCTACGCCGCGATAGTGGATCCCTATTACATGTGTGACATCTAGTTGGTGGAAGGGTCAAAGACACGGACCATGGTGACGGTGTACCACCAGAAGTTCATGGTGGACAACAAGAGGAAGGAAACACTTCTTTTGCCGTTCTCTCCCAAGTAAGTAAACACCCGCTCGCCGTTGTAACTTATGCCTCTCTTATAGACTTCTTCCTTTGCTCTTTTCCAACATTCCATTCCAATTGTGTTGCATAGAGACAAATACTACACACTCATCATCATTTCCCTGAGGTTTTCGCTAGCCATGTATTTCAACTCGGGGAGTTTGACCAAGAAGAAAGACTACACCAGAATAAGGGGTGTTCTGGATGAGGCACTCAAGGGCTACGCCAAAAAGGGATGCAACTTCGCCGATCAGGGGGGTTGTTTTAGGGATGGCAAACACGTGTTCAAGCACGTGTTTGAGTTCCCCTGCGTGAAGCAGCCGGATCACAGCGTGAAGGAGGCCTTCTACGTCCTCCATCACCTTAAAGGGTTTATCCGGGATTGCCAGAACCTATCACTACCATCTAGTCTCAAAGGATGGGCCTAAAAGTTGGTGAAAATCGATGATGATGATCTTAGAGAAGACTTCCATCAAATCTAGATGAAGTTGTTGGAAATCATCATTGAAGATGTCAACTCAAGGGGAGCCTACAACAAGCGAGAGGGTTGACTAAGAGGGAGATCTAAGAATGCCTCCATAAGTAGGATGACACCATGGTGTGGATGACGAAAGAGGGCTATCAACTGCGTTCATGATCGATGTGTGCATAATCAAGTGTGTGCATAAATGGACTCATGTAGTGTGTGTGTCATAAACTTTAGGGATTTCTATTTTCGTGCCCATGGTTCGTAGTTGTACTCAGTTTCCCCAGTCGCTTACTTTTCCTCACTTTTCCCCTCCCTCTATTCTGAAACCCTCGCAGGTGCTCGGACGGAGGTATGCCATCAGGTCAAAGGCTTGACCATTATATGCTAACCGGTAGGACCATGTTGGGGTGGGTCGTGCGTTGAGTGTTACGTTACGTGGCCTCGACCGTTACATGCTAACGGGTGGGGCCATGTTGGGACTTGTCCTGCATACATGGTGAAGGGTGGGGCCGTGTTGGGATGGGTCTTGCATACATGGTGAAGGGTAGGGTCGCATGGAGACACATCGGACCGGCCATTCTCGCTTACTCAAAGTATTCGCTTCCCCCGTGCCTGGAACAACTCCCACACCGCCCCTCCACTCCCCCGCCATCTTGCCCTCCTAGGCCCCCGAGCTACCCCTCCCCTAGCGGCGAGGCCTACCCCACCTCCGGTGAAGCTCCCACCCTACTAGATCTACCCCTTTTGCGAAACAATATGCAATGACGGCTGGTGTACCAGTTCTCCCCGTCAAGCACAATGACGATTGGGTGAAATCAGAGGGATCTAACGCATGGATTCCATCTGGGTAAGCATCGTTTCCCTTTGTGGATTGATTATGGGCAGTAATTGAGCGAGAATCGTTGGTGCTCAACTAACTACCTTGCTTTTTGAATAGGATTGATCCAACACTGGCATTTTGGCTGGCTGTTAAACTGGATACTAGTGTAATTTGTGGTTGTGAATAGTATCTCTCTAGATTTTACTTCCCAGCGGTGGTTGCAACCTCCATAATTCTCAGAGATTTGAAAGATAAAATATATTCTAAATTCCTTTAGAGCAATGGTGATTCAGTTGATTTGCAATATTTCAATATTAGCGAGCAAAGGTTGCTCCCAGTAACTAGTGAAGTTGATCTGGTAATGATTTTATCTTTGAATGCTGCCGAACGTTTTGGTCGAATTCGTCTCCATGTGCAACCTAAAGTTGAACACACAGGAAAGAGGGCTAAAGCATCTTCTGGTGCTCAGGCATCATTAGGTGGTCGGGCATCATCTGTCTCTGCTAATAGTGTGTACCACCGCGCTCCTTGTAGGTCCACAGCAGTACCATCTGTTTGCACAGCGAGTGTAAGCCAAATCGCTCGTGCGGCCGATGTGGAGGATGAAGAAGAGCCTGACACGGGAGCACCTCCACTAGATGATGAGGATGAGTTGATGTTTCCTGAACTTGTAGATTGATTCAGTAAACTGATATGTCCATTTTGCATCACTATTATATATCATAATTCACTGTTATTCATTGATATATTTCATATTAAGAGATGATACTTATGTTATTTCATCTGTTTTTGCATGGTTGATGACTTTTGGAGCATGGACCGCTGCAGTCAAGATTCTGATGGAAAGGTGTTGTTTGGAGGCAAAATTCGCGAAGATCAGAAAATCTGGGAAAATATACGGAAAATCGTATTTTTCCAGAAGACGAAGGCTGCTAGCAGGAGGAGTGGAGATGGGCCACAGGGGGCCCACACCACCTCCTGGCGCGGGCCACCCTAGGCCGCGCCACCAGGTGGTGTGGCCGCCCTGGCCCACCTCCAGCTCTCCCCTCTAGCGTATATAATCCTCCCGAAACCCTAATACTCGGGGAGCGACCATAGAACGATTCCACCGCCTCTGCGGGGTGGAAAACACCGAGAGAGAAAGATCTCTCTGGCAGACAGATTTCTGCCGGGGAATTCCTTCCCAGAGAGGGTTGTTCATCGCCATCAACACCACCATCAAGCTGGACTCCATCGGGATCATCATCATCATCATCACCACCACCATCATCATCAGCAGCGCCATCATCACCATCTCCATATTGCTGTAACAATTGGGTTGAATCTTGCATAGTTCTTAGGGGAAACTTTCCCGGTGTTGATTACTCTTTGTAGTTGATGCTATTGAGTGGAACTATTGAAGTATTGTTTATGGTCACATTTTTATACATCATTATTCCCTCTCTAATCATGATCCATATGATGTCTTGTGAGTAGTTCGTTTTGTTCTTGAGGACATGGGAGAAGTCATGTTATTAGTAGTGGAATTGTGTTGAGAAATATTCAATAGTTTGATATTTAAGTTGTGGTATACTTCTTCTAGTGGTGTCATGTGAACGTCGACTACATGACACTTCACCTATATGGGCCTAGGGGAATGCATTGTGTATTTGGCTACTAATCGTAGGGGTTGCCGGAGTGACAGAAACCTGAACCCCCATTAGGAAACCATTGCACAAGGGACGTCAGGGTCTTAGAGTTTAAAGCTGTGGTTAGGTTTCTACCTTAATTACTTTCTTGTACTTATAGATGTTTGCAAGGGGTATCATCACAAGTATGTATTAGTCCTAGGAAGGTCGGTACATTAGCATAGGTTCACCCACACAACACTTAGCAAGCTAAAGATGATTAATCAACTATATGAAGCGAAAGCACTTGACAGTCTTCCCGTGTGTCCTCGAGAACGTTTGGTCATCTTAAGTAATACAACCGGCGTGTTCTTTGCTGAATAAAGGATTGGGCCACTTGCTGCATTTATTCCTACTATCTTTTATTTACTCGTACTTTATTTACTTACTTTATCAAAAAACCCTAAAAATCCGTTTGTTAAGTATCTGCAGGGAATTCCTGATCCATACCACTAGCCAGCACCTTCTGCTCCTCGTTGGGTTCGACACCCTTACTTATCGAAAATACTGCGATACACCCCCTATACTTGTGGGTCATCAAGACTATTTTCTAGCGCCGTTGCCAGGGAGTGAAGCGCTATTGGAGAGTGGAACTGGTAAAGGAAACTTCTACTGTGAGTACTGTTTACTTATGTTAGTTGTTTTATTTTCATTATGGATAATTCGCTGAGTTTCTTGTTTCATAATGCTACTACCACTACTAAGGTAGTACATGAACCACCACCTGCTGAGAATGATGTTTTTAAAATACCTACAAGAATTATTGATCGTGTTATGGATAACTACTATGTTGGGGATGGAACTATCCATCCCGGTGATCATTTACTCTTTATACATGAATTATGCGGGTTGTTCAAGTGTGCAGGTATTACTACAGATCAAGTTAAGAAGAAGTTATTCTCATTATCATTGAAAGGAAGAGCCGAGGAATGGTATAAGCTGCTGAAGAATGGTGAAGCTCTTGAATGGGAGGAAATAGTACCTCTCTTTTATTCAAAGTTTTATCCTCCTAGTGAGATTCATCAAGATCGGAATCAAATATACAACTTTTGGCCTCTTGATGGAGAGAGTACAGCTCAAGCTTGGGGGAGATTGAAGTTACTAATGCTCAAATGTCTCATTCATGAGATCCCCAACAATATTATTATCAATAACTTTTATGAAGGCTCCCTCTACATGATAAGGATTTATTGGATGCTTCTTGTGCTGGATCATTCACTCGCATGGAAGAAGAAGCCAAATGGGATCTTCTGGACCGTATTCAAGATAATGCTGAAGCATGGGAGAATGACAAAGGAAGAAAGTTAGGTATAAATGATGATTATGAATGCATTGAATCTTTTATGGGAACTGATGACTTTCAAAATATTAAAAATACTTATGGTCTAGACTCTCAAGCTATTGCTTCTTATTTTAAGGCTTTTGCTTCCTACATTGAAGTGCCTAAAAAGAAGTGGAATAAGTATCATGAACCTTATAAAGATGTTGCTAAGAGTGTTCCTGCAAGAAATACTGAAGTTTATACTGGTAATCATGTTTTACCTGAACCTTACATTGATAAAATCCCTTTCCCAGTTAAGATAAAGGAACATTCTATGATAGCTAGTATGGTTAATGAAAGTACAAGTAAAGCTGTTGAACCTGATGAACAAATTGATGAACCTACAATAGCAAGTGTGAAAGACTTTGTCACTAAATATGTAGAAGAGGGACACACTATCCTTGGTAAGGATACCTCTAATATTGTTTCACATAGAAGTGTTATGAGAGCTAGTATTTCTGTGTTTTCTGTTAGAATAAGTGATCACTGCTATGATAGTTCTTGTGATAGCTATATTGTTAAGTTTATGCATGATACTGAAAGTTACTATGAGAGAGGGAAAAGTGCTCTTATGCATCTCAATAATATCAAGTTTCCTCGTTTTATACTAAAAGTTTTTATGTTGCACTTGTTTTGCCTTCCTATGCTAGTAGCCTCTGGTTTCAACAACTTGTTTGTTTACAAAATTCCCTTGCATAGGAAGTAGGTTAGACTTAAATGTGTGTATTTTTGCTTCTTAGATGCTCTCTTTCACTTCAATTCATATTCCTAAGTGAGCATCATCAAAATTATCATGCCCATCTTAATGGCTATAAAGAAAGAGCTTTTTGGGAGACAACCCAATTTATTTTTCTTTCAGTTTTTTTCGTTGAGTCTTGGAAGTTATTACTTCGGTAATAACCTCTCCTTATCCTTTTGTTTGGTTTTTGTGTGAAAATCAACCTCTAATGAGAGAGAAGTAAGATTTGGGGGAAGTTACTGTCCCGAAAAAGATTTTTATGCTTCACCGTAAAAAATCGTGAGAGATCTCTGTCTGTCGGATTGAGACGTAATTTTTTTGCTTCTCCCCCAGGTTGTTATTTAACTTTCGTTAGTTTTGCACTTTTTGATTTGAGCAACAGAAGAATTTCTAAAAAATTGATCTTTACCTGCTGGTCTGTTTTGACAGATTTTGCCACTCTTGCATTTGCTTCTTCATTTGATTTCCTTTTTGGATTCTTTTTGTGTTTTCAGAAGGAGTTTCTACAGTAGCTTATGTTTTGATGGTTTTCAGTTGAAATTGGACTCAAAAGGTTTTATCACTTCACTTATACTAATGTTGCTAATGAGAAATGTGTGAAGTTTTGTGTGAAAGAAATTTCCAGGTTAGTGGAGATAATGGTGTAGTAAGGAAGTGAAAGGTTTCATGACTCAAACAATAAGTGTATGAAGATGAAGATATTGATGTTATTGAAGTGGTGACTCCAGAAGAATCTACTATATACCGAATTCAGAGACCTATAGAGTCTGTTTTCAAATAGGTAACAGTTCTGGTAAGAAAAGTTCCGCGAAAATACTATCCAAATATATTTTTGCAGTTTTTAGCCAACAAGGAAAGTTACGAAGCGAAAGAGGGACGGAAACGGAGCCAGGGTGGCTCACACCACCCTGTGGCGCGGGCCCACCCCTGGCTACACCACCAGGTGGTGTGGCCACCTCGGACTCCGTCCCCGACCCGTTTTCTCCCAATACCTTCCTTTTGCTGTAAAACTTCGTAATATATAATCCCCCGAATCCCCCGAGGTTCGTATATCGTGTTCTCGTCACGTTTTTGTTTCGATCTGTTTCTGCCAGGAACTATTCTTGAAAGCTTAGAAGCACAATGGTGTCCGCCAAGGATAAGGGAAAGGAGCCTATGGAGGAGGATCTCCAATACCCCGGGTAGGAGAAGGAGATCAAGAGTGAAGATGAAGAGGAGGCAAAGCACACTGACACTACCATTGCAAGCACTGGAGTGTTGGCAAGATTTGTCAGGGTCAGGAGGACTGCACAGATGTCAACCGGAGGGAAAACTCCGCGTCACTGCTTGGCTCCACGGTCACTTCCTCCATGCACCAAGAATCCTTTCCACACCCTTATCTATAAGCATCAACACCAGAATATGCCCAAGGAGAAATTACCCTCCAATTGGGATTTGCCTCGTTCTAACCATGCAGGAAAAGAAGACTCCAAGAAGGAAGAGTGGGAAAAGAATCGCAAGAGCTGGGATCCACAATCTGACATGATCATGCACCGCATCGAGCACAACCCGGAGTTGATTCGTACTCTCACCTTCGAGATTGAGGACTTGGGGAAACTGATCAAAGAGCTCATTAAGAGGATACCACCACCACTGAAGGAATAATTCGTCATCAGGTTTGGCATCCCCTTGGTTTGTTCCAAGCTTGGGGGAGTGCCGCGGTATCATATCACTATCTTCTATCTTTTTACCTTTTTAGTAGAGTCATATCATGAATAGAGAAGTTATCGTATAGGATGGTTTGCATTATGGAAATGTCCCCTCTCTCGTTATATATGTATCCCTTGGTGTGAGTAGCCGTTATGGAATATTAATGAGAAGTTCTATCATTTACTCTTTTGCATATCTTATATTAGTTTTCAATTCGTGGTTATATGATTGATCTTGTTGTTAGTATTGGTATCACTTTGGGATCATTAAGTTAATTTAGTTGGTTTTGGCAAACCTGGCCCGGTCAGTAGCAACACTATTTTTGAGAGTTGAATGAAAAGATAAAAGTACTCTAAAGAAATATAATTTCATCATCTTTCTTTCTTGATTTGCTCATAAGTTTAGTATTCTCTAGTTAAGATCTTTTGTGCTTCCAAGGAAGATTGCATGTTTGTTTTCATCACTTGTATGTTTGTTTGTTTGTTTCCTTCAACTCATATACTTGCTACCCAGCCTTGCTAGCCAAAAACCTGTACTGAGAGGGAATTCTTCTCGTGCATCCAATGCTTAAACCAAAACCTATGCCATTTGTGTCCACCATACCTTCCTCTTAGCACTATTGCTATTCCAAGTAAATTCATGTTTTATCTACCTTCCAAATTAAACTTGTTATGTGAAAATTAGTGATTAAAGCTCTCACGAACTTGATGGCACGCTTTACTTTCTTGCATCTAATAAACTTGAACCATTGTGCCCAACTATGTTGCGTATATGCTTGCGCTTTGTAAGTTGTGAATTAGCAGAACCATGCTGTCATGGGGAACGCTTTCAACATTGCACTGGTACTTTGCACCTAGTTGATATCATGTTCTTTTGTCTATGGATGTCGTCGGTGTGAAATGAAAGGGGAGCTTGTAAGTCCATGGAGTTATGCATGTGTGTTAGATAAACGCCTAGGCCGCCGGTCTAATCCATGTTGTCATGGTGGAAACCTGCAGCGTAACCATGACGAGCATCTATGAAGCATTCTTCTTATAAAAAGGAGATAGAGATTGAGAAAAAGAGAAAAAATGAGAAAATAGAAAAGAGAGAAAAAAGCACCATATTCCCATGGTAAATAAGAAGATTGTTGAGATGCTTGTTGTCTGCTTGCCTTGTCATTTTGATATGGGGATTCTTCTGTATCATCGGGCAAGGGGTACCTCGTTGGCGGTTCTCCATGATACACATGTGCTTACGATGACAAGAACTTACCGGTGACTAAACTTGAGTAGCATGAGGAGCGACCCTCGTATTCAAGGGACATGAGATTTTCAACTTACAACTTGTCAAGTATATCCTCATATTTGATCACTTTAACCATAATCACCTAAAGATGCCTATGATAGGGGCAATGAGAGCTGAAAGCTAATAAGTATCATAATTTCTGGGAGCTCTTTATGAAACTTGAAATCCTTGCTTCCTTCTATGAAGGATTTTCTTTACTTTTTAGTTGAGTCAGTAAACCTATCCCCTTCTATCTCGGCAAGTATTTTGAGTTGTTGTGTTTCATTCATTCATATGATGATTTATTCGATCAGGTTTCTTATGTTCCTGGTTCTGCACTTTGCTCTTATCTTGGTGTTTACTACTTTGAAAGCTATCATTGAAAACCAATTATTTGTGAACTCCAGCAAATTATCAACTATTCTTCGACCAAGAGCTAAGTTTGCCATTACCAATTATGATTCACTTTATGTATCTTTATTGTGTTTCCTTTACTTATTGCAAGTTAAGTTATATAATAGTGAGTTGTCTTCTGTTATGATCTATGTATTGATGAATGTGATGCTTCCTATCTATATTGTTTTATCGACTCTTCACTCCATAAACCTGAGGCCATGTTTATTGAGCTCAGTTTCGTTTGGGGACAAGCGAAGTCTAAGCTTGGGGGGAGTTGATACATCAATTTTTGCATCACTATTCTATATCATAATACACTGTTATTCATTGATATATTTCATATTAAGAGATGATACATATGTTATTTCATCTGTTTTTGCATGGTGGATGACTTTTGGAGCATGGACCGCTGCAGTCAGGATTCTGATGGAAAAGGTGATGTTTGGAGGCAAAATTCGTGAAGATCAGACAATCGGGGAAAATATACGGAAAATCCTATTTTTCTAGAAGATGAAGGCTGCCAGAAGGAGGAGTGGAGATGGGCCACAGGGGGCCACACCACCCCCTGGCGCGGGCCACCCTAGGCTGCGCCACCAGGTGGTGTGGCCGCCCTGGCCCACCTCCAGCTCTCCCTCTGGCATATATAATCCTCCTGAAACCCTAATACTCGAGGAGCGACCATAGAAAGATTCCGCTGCCTCTACGGGGCGGAAAACACTGAGAGAGAAAGATCTCTTCGGTAGATAGATTTCTGCCGGGGGTATTCCTTCCCAGAGAGGGGAGATCGTCGCCATCAACACCACCATCAAGATGGACTTCATCAGAATCATCATCATCATCAGTAGCACCATCATCACCATCTCCATATTGCTGTAACAATTGGGTTGAATCTTGCATAGTTCTTAGGGGAAACTTTCCTAGTGTTGATTACTCTTTGTAGTTGATGCTATTGAGTGGAACCATTGAATTAGTGTTTATGTTCACATTGTTATACATCATTATTCCCTCTCTGATCAGGATCCATATGATGTGTTGTGAGTAGTTCGTTTTGTTCTTGAGGACAAGGGAGAAGTCATGTTGTTAGTAGTGGAATTGTGTTGAGAAAGATTCAATAGTTTGATATTTAAGTTGTGGTGTACTTCTTCTAGTGGTGTCATGTGAATGTCGACTACATGACACTTCACCTATATGGGCCTAGGGGAATGCATTGTGTATTTGGCTACTAATCGTAGGGGTTGCCAGAGTGACAAAAACCTAAACCCCCGTTAGGACACCATTGCACAAGGGACGTCAGGGTCTTAGAGTTGAAAGTTGTGGTTAGGTTTCTACCTTAGTTACTTTCTTGTACTTACGGATGTTTGCAAGGGGTATAATCACAAGTATGTATTAGTCCTAGGAAGGTTGGTACATTAGTACAGGTTCACCCACACAACACTTAGTAAACTAAATATGATTAATCAACTATATGAAGTGAAAGCACTTGACAGTCTTCCCGTGTGTCCTCGAGAACGTTTGGTCATCTTAAGTAATATAACCGGCTTGTCCTTTGCTGAAGAAAGGATTGGGCCACTTGCTGCATTTATTCCTACTGTCTTTTATTTACTCGTACTTTATTTACTTGCTTTATCAAAAAACCCTAAAAATCCGTTTGCTAAATATTTGCAGAGAATTCCTGATCCATACCACTAGCCAGCACCTTCTGCTCCTCGTTGGGTTCGACACTCTTACTTATCAAAAATAGTGCGATACACCCCCTATACTTGTGGGTCATCATAAACATGCACTAGAGGATCAATACACGGAGGAAATGGCCCACGATGCTAGATTTTTTGACACTGATGACAAAGAGAACGGGGAGAACAGTGACAATCTCGTTTTAGCCGAGTACGATGGTGAGGACTTGCCAGTAATTGAGTGGGATAGGAATGATCCTAAGATTTCTGAAGGCATCATATTTGAAACAATGCGGGGCTATTGTAATGCCCTTACTACATATTGCATCCACACCAATAATGATTATGATGTTTTTGAGAGTGAGCCAACAAGGTTCACAGTGAAGTGCCCATACAAGAGGTCTAGGTGGAGGATGCATGCATACACTATGCTCAGGAGCAGTTTAGTTTAGGTATTACAACCAGTTGTGTATTTTAGATCATTGTGTAGAGTTTGTTAACTGTACCTATCATTTTCATTATGTTTCAGATAAAAAGTAACCGGTTCGAACATTTTTGTCCACCTCAAGGGGGAAAGCTAAATGACAAAACAAAACAAGCAAAGACTTGGTGGTTGGCAGATGCAATCATGGATTGGATGAGAGCGAACCCATCACTTGGTGCAACATCGCTCATAAACGAAGTTTCTAAAAAGTTTAATATTGTAGTACCTTACATGAGGATGTTCTATGCAAAGGAAATGGCTCTTGATAGGATCAATGGTCCATGGAATGAAAGTTTTGAGTTGCTTTATAGCTTCAAAGCTGAAGTGGAGATGACTACTCCAGGTAGTGTTGTACAGATAGACAGGCATAAAGTTTAGTACAAAATTAGAGGGGAGACAATGGAGAAGGAGTGCTTTAGAAGGGCTATTGTTTGTTTCAAATCTTGATGGCAAGGGTTTCTGGATGGTGCAGGCCTTATTTGGCTGTCGATGCGATAGCTCTTCATGGCAGATTTAAAGGATAGCTAGTAGCTGCTACTACAGTTGATGGCCACAATTGGATGTTCCCTATAGCTTTTGGAGTTTTGAAGATTGAGTCAGAGGAAAGTTGGACTTGATTTCTAGAGAATTTTGCGACCTTATAGGTCATCCACTAGGACTTACTATCCACACGGACGCTTGCAAAGGTTTGGAGAAAGCTGTAGAAGCAGTATTCCCTGGAGTGGAGCATAGGGAATGTATGCGAACTTAGTGCAAAATTTTACAAAGAAATTCAAGGGTAAATTTTATACTAACAACCTATGGCTAGCTTCATACACATGCAGTTTGAGGAAGCATCTGTATCATTTGGAAGTGTTGTATAAAAAAACCTACGGTGAAGGAGTACTTGGATGCACATCATGGAATGGTGTGGTCAAGAAGCCAATTTAATGAAATATGAATGATAGACTATGTATTACAGAGAGTTTCAATGCAAAGGTCAAGTCATTGAAAGGGCTTATGTTGTGGCAAATATTTGATAAGATTAGGCAGATGATAATGATAAAGATTGATTTGCATCAAAGAATTGCATCAACAATATATGCTAGCCAGCTCATCCTCCCATCTTTGATTAAGGCTCTTCATGCCAGGGCAAAACAATTAAACATGAAATGCATTAGAAGAGGAATGGAGGCTGAGGTAATGTACACTGATAGTAAAGATAGGAAATGGAGGTATCTAGTGAGTTTGATTGACAGGACATGCCATTGTAGGCAATGGCAGCTCCGTGGGAAACCCTGCATACATGCATTATTTTTCATGGGTGTTCTAGGAGGTGAAGAGGATGAAGTTGATCAGTACGTGTCGGAGTATTTCTCCATTGCCAAATTTAGGGCAGCATATGCTCAAAATGTTCCAGCTTTGTTTGGAAAAGACCAATGGATGGAGTGGGTCCAGGCTTCAAGCTATACTCTCCAGTTTTTACTAGACCAGCAGGTAGGCCAAGGAAGAATAGGATGAGAGCTAGTGCAGAGGGTGGTGCACCACCTTGACAACGTAAGTGCAAACGTTGTGGGATCATAGGGCATATTGCTAGGCTTTGTCAAAATGTAGTGGACCTAGCTTATGGAATGGATGATCAGGCTGGAGCAGCAAATGCATATAAGAATGAAGTATTTGAATGAGAGGAGAATGAAGCAATGGATAAATTGCAGATTGAACCAACATATCGAGAGTAGATTGAACCAAATGCAGAGGACATTGAACCAAATGGAGAGGAGATTGAACTAAATGCAGGGGAGATTGAACCAAATACAGGGGAGATTGAACCAATGGATCGAGAGGAGATTGAACCAAATGCATGGGAGATTGCACCAAATGCATGGGAGATTGAAGTAATTGATTCATTAGATGCAGAGAATAAAGCAATTTATTCATTGGAAGCAGAGTCCAAAAGTATAGGAATTACACAAGAGGATATTGAAGAAATGATGCCAATGCATTTTGAACTGTATGAACCAATGAATCGAAACATGAGTGAACCAATTGTACGGCAGACATAAGCACTTGATTCATTGGATGCAGAGAAAAAGAACGAAGGGAACAAATGGAAGAAGCTGATGGTAGACCCCAAGAATATTACGGCTTGGATCACCCGGAGCAAGGTGGTGAACTCTGAGAATATTCCACCAAAAAACACCAGGAGCAAGAAAAAATGAATTTGAATTATTAATTTCGATTTGTATGCTGAATTTGAACTACTGTCAATGTTTATATTGAATTTGAAATAGTGTGACGCTCCCAAGTTTGTATGTTGGATAATCCCATAATGTATGTGTTATTGCAAGTTTCTATGGTCATCCACCTAGTTGCTTAGCACTGCTAAGTTTTGCCCTCGACATGTGGTCAACACATGGAGTTTAGCTAGTTCATGGCTTAAACCATAGCAAACATTGACCAATTGATCCAAAATTTGGCACACTTGTGTATCTTGGATTGATTTACAATATAATATTGGAAATTTTGGATTTACTTGTAATCAGCCACATTTTTATTTTTCTAAGTGATTAAATTCAAAAAACGTTTTAGGGTAAGTTTAATTCAAAAAAGTCAAAACATAGTGCAACCTTCGCATGAAGTCTTGTTATGTTACCTACAACCTAGCATGAATAATAAAGGAAAAAGAAATGATGATAAATGGACTTATCCCCTAAACCACTTCTTAAACCCTTCTTGGAATGAGCTACTAACTATGAAGATGCATGGCTTTCTACTCAATCAACCTCCAAAATAACCCATCCCAAAACATAATTTGTCTAAATGAGGCCAAATTTGTAACACTTGTGTATCTTTGAGTTGCAAACAATATAATGTCAGCCAAGATGGATGATTTTGTTGAAATAACACATTTTCTATTTTTTATGACAAAAGCTTGAATTTCCCGTACTCGTCTTTTATTAGAGTGCCCTTGTTTTCCTTAGCTCTACTCAGTTTCCCCTCCCGCTAAAGTTTTCCTCACTTTTCCCCTCTCGCTAAAGTTTTCCTCTCTGCCACCCTCCCCCCCCCCCCGCTAAAGTTTTCCTCACTTTTCCCCTCTCTCCTGTCTCAGTTTGGTTGTGCTCTGATTGGTCAAGATGTATGTCACATGGATCTTGGCCAACCATCATTTGATACATCATGATCCGATGGGCTGGAGGTCTCTCTCTCCCAATGGGCGCACCTACCTTGTACGGCGAGGAGAGCCTGACATGCTGGATGTCTCTCCATCCCTTCTCCTGACGCACGTATACCAGCTGCATCAACTAGCGCTCAGTTTGGCTACACTCAGTTTGGTCGAGATGTATGACACACGGATTTTGGCCAACCACCGTTGGATACATCATGATCCGACGGACTAGAGGTATCTCTCTCCCATTGGGCGCACCTACCCTGTATGGAGAGGAGAGTCCGATGGGCTGGATGTCTCTCCCTCCCTTTCCCTATCGATGTATGGTGGCACAGTAGTCCGAACAGCGAGAGGTGGCACAGATCTAAGCATGGCGATCCGAACAGCATGCAACAACATGGATCTAAGCATGGCGGTCAACGTGCGGTGGCGTGGATATAAGCGTGGCGGTCCGAATGGCGTGTGGCGGCGCCGACCTAAGCGTGGCGGCCAGAACGACATGCGTCAGCACGGACCTAAGCGTGGGGGTCAGAACGGCTTGCGGCGGCGCAGATCTAAGGGTGGTGACCAGAACAGCGTCCGGCAGTGATGATCTAAGCGTCTAAAATTTCTGTCTCTATCTGTCTCAGTTCCGTTCACCTCCTCAGATGCGACGATGATTGAAGCCATCATTCGCAGCATTAGTGCGACGACAGTGGTGCCAATAGTGGACATCGATGCGACGATGATTGAAGTCATCATCCGCAACATCACTTTGATGGCACAGATCAAGCCCTCGTAAACCGAAGTTGTGGGAGGCAGGCCACGACCGCGGCTGGCACAGCGAGGTGCACTTCGACGGTGAAGGCCAGATGTACCTCGTGGCCGGATGGATCAAAGCACTTTGCCTGTACTTCTTGGAGTACACATACGGCAGGGAGGGCGGCTAGCTCACCGTCCACTTAAAATTGGGACATATTTGAGCCCAATTTGAACCAAAATTCTGTGACTTAAAATATATGTATGATTTGAATAAATTTGACATGTATTTGAGCTGTGAGAGCGGTGGATATGCTCTAAAGCTGATTCATAAGTAGTAGTACTTCCTTTGACAATCTCTGGTGGGCTTGTATAAATTTGATCGCAATATGTATGATTTGAATCAAAATTGATATGTATTTGAGCAGTGAGGATGGTGGATATGCTCTAAAGCTGATTCATAAGTAGTAATCCCTCCGACCCAAATTAGGTTATTTGGCATGCCAGCTATGGGAAGCTAGATCCAATGGCAAGAAACTCGGGCCTGCAATGCATTCTATCGACAACTTTGGGACCGCTAGATCCAACGGCAAGCAACTCGGGCCCTACAATGCATTCTCTCGACAACTTTGGGACAGCTAGATCCAATGGCAAGAAACTCGGGAACCACAATGCATTCTCTCGACAACTTTGGGACCACAAAGTGACTAAATTATAAGGAACTCACAATCATACATTGAATAACAATTCTACTCTCTAAATTAGCTATCTATTCAACTAATCATTACACGTGCCACCCTTCACCACAACCGCATGATGTAACTGCTAGGACAGGGATGACAACTACTAAAACTGTCCACATGAATCTACTATTATTCCCCCTTCACTTGAAGTTCATGTTTAGATTTTCTATCATTTGATCAGATACAGCAAGAATTGCCTCAACTGTCAACTTCTCTTTGCGAATAAGCTGTGAATTCTTCTTTTCTTCCTTGATAGTACGCTTCAGTTCAAATATCAAAAAGTTTTTATGGGCCAATTCATCACCTAAATTGGCAACCATGTCCTCCAAATCCATCCTCTGGATAGACCACTGGGTTGATTCATCTTGGTATGCAATGTACCATGGATCATCGGCCTGCATAGCACACTGTAACAATCCCAAAACAAACCCAATTGAAATCAGTCCGACGGGCCATGGCGACACTTCAAATTCAACAGTACTACAAAGAGAAGGAGCTACCTTCACTTACGACGTGGTAGGAGAAGGAAAATGTGGCCACGACATGATCGATTCCCCACCCACGCCGGTGCACCCGCTATGACCAGACATTGAGGACTAATTTGCACCTACAATATCGAGAAAATTACGGGAACCGAATTGATTTGGGTGGGCGGAGCAGGAGCGAAGGTCTTACCAAGCACTACTAGTAATTGTTGCGACTATTCATTGAGCTATGGCGATGGAACAAAATCTCGATCGTCGTGGGCGGCGGTCCTGCCCGCGGACGGTACTGCCTCAACATACAATGCATGTAGACGAAACAGGTGCTAGAGCCATGGTTGAGGAGCCGTGGTTGAGGTGCAGCGAGTCAGTCCATCCGACGCCGCCGTAGGATGGATCCGGCGACGCGTCGACGGTGGCTGCTCTATCCACCGGTGGGATAGGAGCTGCTCTAGGCTGGGGGCTGGGAGCGGATAAGAAAGAGAGCCAACCTCACGTGTCATACACGACCCCACCTGTCAATGTTTGGCGGAGTAGGTGCTCTGGGAATTTTGCATATTTGCCAATTTTGCATATCTGCCAAACTTTTTCTTTGAAATTTGCATATTTTCCACATGAGCACCACACGTTAGTGACACACAAAAAGGCAAATATGCAAGTTGCAAAGTAAAACATGGCAAATATGAAAATCCCCCCTCCAGCCCCACATGACGGCCCCCTCCACCTTCCATACAATAGTTTCAAACAAGCAATAACAAGTTATGCATCAATCAACTAGTCTTGGGACAATGCACATAGAACTAAGAATGACCACTATGCTCTCAAAGTAGGTGCATAAAGATAGAAGGTGGAGACTCAATATAATGGTGGAAGAAAGGCCTTTTGTAAAAGGACGTAGGGATTCAAGTCTCATAAAGAGCTTCCAAAAATTATGGTACTTATAGCTTTCAGCTCTCATTGCCCATATCATAAGCATCTTGAAGTGATTAAGGTTAAAGTGAACAAACTATGGTGTACATGCTTGACGAAGTATAAGTCAGAAATCTCATGTCCCTAGTATATGAGGGTCGCTCCTCATGCTACTCAAGTTTAGTCACTGGTAAGTTCTTGTCATCGTAAGTACATGTTTATCATTGAGAATCGCCAACGGGGTACCCCTTGCCCGATGATACGGAAGAATCCCCATATCAAAATGACAAGGCAAGCATACAACGAGCATCTCAGCATTCTTCTTATTTACCATGGGAATATGGTGCCTTTTTCTCTCTTTCCTCTTTTCATAGTATCTCTTTTTTTTCTCTTTTTTTTCTCAATAGGACTCTTTTTTTATAAGAAGAATACTTCATAGACAGCTCATTATGGTTACGCTGCAAGTTTCCACCATGTCAGCATGGATTAGACCAGCGGCCTAGGCGTTTCTCTAACACATATACATAACTCCATGGACTTAAAAGCTCTCCTTTCATTTCACACCGACAACATCCATATACAAAAGAGCATGATATCAACTAGGTACAAGTACCAAGTACAATGTTGAAAGCGTTCCCCATGAAAACACGGTTCTGTTATTCTCAACAAATAAGTGCAAGCATATACAACATAGAAGACACAATGGTTCAAGTTTATTAAGGGCAAGTAAAGTAAAGTGTGCCATCAAGTTCGTGAGAGCTTTAATCACTAGTTTTCTCATAACAAGTGGAAGGTAAACAAAAGCATGAATGTACTTGGAATAGCATAAGCTAGTAGGTAGGTATGGTGGACTATTTGGAATAACTTGGTTTAGGGAGTTGGATGCATGAGTGGAACTCATTATTTGTTGTGGAGGCTAGCAAAAGACTGGGAACGACAAACTAAGAGAGCAATAATGGCCATAATCATGCAGAGCGACAAAACATCATTTCTCAAAGCATAAAGTGATACTACAAGTTTAAAACTAAAGGATCATAAAGGCTATGGTGACTTTGGATAGTCATAACATGGTGTGAGCATGTGCCAAGTCAACCCAAATAAAGCATCAAAGGAGAATACCACTATACTATGCTTTAATATGCTAAAACAACGCATGATTCATCCAAGGCATATTAAGCAATCTCAATTGTTTATAACAATCCATGCTACAGCAAAGAATGCTAAGCATAAAGCCAAAACAATATAAAGCATGGCATGACAAAGCATAGGCCACAGTCAAAAAACGAGCTATTTTTACCACATAAGTATGAACTTTCCTACTCTTTTCCAAACCAAACCAAACTATTTGCAAACCAATGTATGAAAGAGGGGGTCCAACCAATTTATTCAGAAAACTAAGCAAACCAAGCAAATGAAAAACCAAAACGAAAACGGAAAAGAAGACGCTCCAAGAAAAACACAATTATGCATGAAACAATAAAAATGAAGCGTTTGGAAGAAACCTGGAATTTTTATTGATGAAGAAGGGGATGCCTTGGGCATCCCCAAGCTTTGACGCTTGTACTTCTTGGATATTTCTTGGGGTGACACGCGTGGCCTCCCCAATCTTTAGCTTTAGTCCATCCTTCATCTCATTACTCATTCCTTCCATACACCTGAAAATTTTCCTTCATACAAAACATCACACAATCTTTATTACCAACATTAGTGCACTTAAGATAAATAAGTCTCAAGGTTCAGTTCTAAGACCAAATAAACTTCCATTAGAACACTAGCTACTGTAGCACTTCCCTCAAAAAGCTCAATTCCCCAAAAGAACTCAAGAAGGAACTAACAAGAAGCAAACGCAGAAAATGGCAGAAATCTGTCAAAACAGACCAGCAGGTAAAGACGAATTTTTTCGAAGACCTTCTGTTGCTCAAATCAAAAAGTGTTGAACTAACAAAAGTTTGTTAACAACCTGAGGCAGAAGCACAAAGAATTAAAGCTCTATCCGACATACAGAGCTCTCTCACGAATGTTTATGGTGAAGCATAAAAATCTGTTTCGGGACAGCAACTTTCCCAATCATTACTTCACTCTCATTAGAGGTTACTCTTGGCACAAAAATCAAATAAAAAGGATAAGGAGAGGTTATTACAGAGGTAATAAATTCCAAGACTCATCTAAAAATCTTGGGTTATCTCCCAACAAGTACTTTTCTTTAACACCTTTAAGTTAGGCATAAGAAGCAAAGAAAGAATCAAGTGTTCTCAAATGAAGAAGCATTAAGACCAAATTTTGTTTTCATAGGAGAAGCAAAATAAATCTTTTCTCTCTTTTTAGGGAAGTGTTCTTTACCTTTCTTGAGTGAGAGTTGATATTTAATGGTGCCTTCTTTCATATCAATGATGGCACCAACAGTTCTAAGAAAAGGTCTTCCCAAAGTAATAGGACAAAAAGCATTGTATTCAACATCTAAAACATAGAAATCAACGGGGACATTGGAATTGTTAACCATAATAAGAACATCATTAAGACTCTCCATGAGTTTATTTTTAGCATTAGCATCAAGTGGGACATTCAAATAACAATCTTCAAGGGGAGGCAAATCAAGCATATCATAAATCCTTCTAGGCATAATAGAAACACTACTATCAAGATCACACAAAGCTTTGAAATCAAAGTCATTCATTTTCATATTAATGATGGGTTCCCAACCATCTTCTTGCTTTGTAGGAATAGAAGCTTTATGTTTCATCTTTTCTTCTTTAATATTTATGAGAGAATCAGTAATGTGTTTTGTAAAAGCCATGTTCATAGCACTAGCATTAGGACTTTTGGCAAGCTTTTGTAGGAACTTAATAACTTCAGAGATATTGCAACCATCAAGATCAAAATCAACTTTATCATCTAAAGTAGTAGGACTATTACTAGCCTCAACACTAGTGGTGGTGATAGTAGAAACACTAATGTTTCTAGCAATTTCATCTTCTCTTTCCCACTTAGCATGTAATTCAGCTAATAGTCTAACATTTTCATCAATTCTTACTTGTATAGCATTAGTAGCTGCAAAGGGATTCTCATTAGCTTCAGGTTTAGCAGCCATTTTATTCAAAGTAGATTGAGCTTCAGCCAAAGATGCTATATTTCTTTCAGCATTAGAGAGTTTTTCCTCAAATTATTGAAAGCAGTTTGTTTACTAATAAACTCTTTAAGCATAACTTCAAGTTCAGAGGGAGCACTCTTATTATTGCTGTAAGAATTCCCATAAGCATTACCATTGTTCGGAGGATATGGCTTATAATTGTTGTTACCAAAATTGTTCCTATAAGCATTATTACCATAAGCATTGTTGCCAAAGTTGTTATTTCTTATGAAGTTCACATCAACTTGCTCTTCTTGAGCAACCAAAGAGGCTAAAGGAACATTATCTGGATCAATATGGGCTTTCCCATTAACAAGCATGGACATAATAATATCAATTTTATCACTCAAGGAGGAGGTTTTCTCAACAGAATTTACCTTCTTACCTTGTGGAGCTCTCTCAGTATGCCATTCAGAATAATTAACCATCATATTGTCCAAAAGTTTTGTTGCAGCACCCAAAGTGATGGTCATAAAGGTACCTCCAGCAGCTGAATCCAATAGGTTCCTTGAAGAATAGTTCAATCCTGCATAAAAAGTTTGGATGATCATCCAAGCAGTCAGTCCATGAGTGGGACAATTTTTTACCAAAGATTTCATTATTTCCCAGGCTTGAGCAAAATGCTCATTATCAAGTTGTTTAAACTTCATTATTTCACTTCTCATGGATATAATCTTAGCAGGAGGATAGTATTTTCCAATAAAAGCATATTTGCACTTAGTCCAAGAATCAATACTATTCCTAGTTAAGGAATTCAACCATTCTTTAGCTTTTCCTCTCAAAGAGAAAGGAAACAATTTTAGCTTAATAATATCACCATCTATATGCCTATGCTTTTGCATCTCACAAAGTTCAACAAAGTTATTTAGACGGGAAGCAGCATCTTCATTACCAATACCAGAAAATTGCTCTCTCATAACAAGATTGAGTAAAGCAGGTTTTATCTCAAAGAAAGTATTTTCAGCCACAGGTGGAGCAATAGGTGTGCTCATAAAATCATTGCTATTGGTGCTAGTGAAGTCACACAACTTAGTGTTTTCAAGAGTAGTCATTTTTTTGGGTTTTCAAATAAGAAAGCAAACAAGTAAAACTAATTTTTTTTTGTGTTTTTTGAATAACAAAACAAGCAAACAAAGCAAAAGAAAACTAAGCAAAACAAAAACAACAAAGTAAAGAGATTGGTTATGAGGGACTCCCCTTGTGAAGATGTCCTTGACTCCACGGCAACGGCGCCAGAAAATGCTTGATGGCTCAATGCACGACGCCCAGAAAAATGCTTGATGGTGGTGTTGATGTAGAGCTCGTTGGGAACCCCAAGAGGAAGGTATGATGAGCACAGCACCAAGTTTCCCTCAGTCATGAAATCAAGGTTTAATCGAACCAGTAGGAGCAAGGAAACACCCCAAAGGTGTTACTAGCTGAGCTTTGGCAGGGCGCACTACCGGTGCTAGTAGCAACATGGAGACCTGCACAACACAACCACAGAACTTTGTCCCCAACTTGCGATGAGGTTGTCAATCTCACCGTGTTTTGCGGAAAACAAAGGATTAAACGTATCGAATGGAAAGAAGTAAAAGTTTGCAGAAAGTAAACACAAAGCAGTAAAAGATTGTAGATTGTATGTAAAGAAAAGGACCGGGATCCATAGTTCACTAGAGGTGGCTCTCCTTAAGATAGATAACATGCTGGGTGAACAAATTACAGCGGGGCAATTGACAAACACCGAGAAAGCAATACATGCATATACTAATCATCTTGACTCCTCTGAGACTTGATTGGGAATTACAACATTATACATAGACCGCCATCCAACTGCATCTATGACTAATAATCCACCTTCAGGTTATCATCCGAACCCCCTCCAGTATTAAGTTGCAAGCAACAGATTATTGCTTTACGAACTGCGTGTAAAGTAAACAATACGATTGTTCTATGAACAAAGGATTGTTGCTTTCTCCCTAGTAGCAACAGCACATCTAGTACCTTAGAGATTTCTGTCACTTCCCTAGATTACTAGAGGCATGAACCCACTATCAAGCATAAATACTAACTCTTGGAGTTGCTAGCATCTACTTGGCCAAGATAGCTACTAACAACGGAAAGCATGCAAGATCTCAAATAACAAAGACATGATAGAATCAATAATCAATCTGAAATAGCATCTCAATATCCATCGGATCCCCGCAAACACAACATGTATGAATTACAAATAGATGATCTTGATCATGAACGGAGCTCACAAGATCTAAACATGAAAGCACAAAGGAGGAGAAACCAGCCATCTAGCTACTACATGGATCCGTAGTCCAAGGATGAACTACTCACGCATCACACCGGAGGTTTGCATGGTGATGAAGAAGGCCTCCAGGGTGAATTCCCCTCTCCGGCAGGGTGCCGGGAAGAGCTTTAGAGCCCTCTCGATCTAGGGATGGAGATGACGGCGGCTACAGACTCTTTCGTGGATTTTTGATCGGGTACTTAGGGTTTTCGTCCCAAGGGAAATATATAGGCGGAAGGAGAGGCCGAGGGGGTGCCGGGAGCGGCCACACCACCCCCTGGCGCGGGCCAGGCCTGGCCGCGCGGCCAGGTGGTGTGGTGGATCCCTGGCCCTTCTTCGTCTCGTATTATGGCACTTTATCACTTTTGGAAAAATAGGCACTTTGGCTTTTGTCCCGTCCAATTCCGAGAATATTCATTTTCTAACTTTCCTAGAACCAAAAACAGCAGAAAACAGGCAGCTGGCACTGTGGCTCTTGTTAATAGGTTAGTCTAAGAAATCATATGAAAAGTACTCCAAAGTTGGAACAAAATACAAGAAACTGGATAAAACCAAGCATGGAACATAAAAAATTATAGATACATTTGCAATGTATCAGCAGGCTATCGCGACCTCACGGCAGGCTACCGCGCACCTCGGTCGGCTGCTGCGGCTTCCTATGTAGGCTGTTGCGGCCATCCCCCTCGGATCGTCTTCGTCGTCATCGCCCGGGATTTTACCGACAACACCTCCATCGACTCTGATGTACGCGTCGTCAATGCCATGGCGCATACGGCGCACCATCGGTCTGATCTACCAATATCGCGCCCGTCTACGCCAAGCATGTCCCCGACGCGCCTACCACCAATCGAGGTATGGGCTAGCGTTGTGTCACCCCTTCGTGTTGGAGATATGCCCAAGAGGCAATAATAAAGTGGTTATTATTATATCTTTATGTTTATGATAAATGTTTACATCCCATGCTATAATTGTATTAACCGGAAACATTAATACTTGTGTGTTTTGTAAACATAAAAGAGTCCCTAGTAAGCCTCTTGTTAAACTAGCTTGTTGACTAATGGATGATCATGGTTTCCTGATCATGGACATTGGATGTCGTTAATAAAAAGATCATATCATTAGGAGAATGATGTGATGGACACACACCCGTAGTAAGCATAGCATAAGATCAAGTCATTAAGTTCGTTTGCTATAAGCTTTAAAATACATAGTAACCTAATCCTTCGACCATGAGGTTATGTTAATCACCATCACCGGATGGGTACTTTGATGACATCAAACACCGCTTCGTAACTGGGTGGTCATAAAGGTGTCATTGGGTATTCTGAAAGTATGTGTTGAAGCGCATGGACCAAGATTGGGATTTGTCCATCCATATGACAGATAGATATGCTCTGGGCCCTCTCGGTGGAATGTCATCTAATTAGCTTGCAACCATGTGACTGGGTCACAAGGGATGACATAACATGGAACGAGTAAAGAGTACTTATCAGTAACGAGGTAGAACTAGGTATGGAGATACCGACGATCAAACCTCGGATAAGTAGAGTATCGCGTGACAAAGGGAATTGGTTTCGTATGTTAATGGTTCTATCGATCACGAAGTCATCGTTGAGTATGTGGGAGACGTTATGGATCTCTAGATCCCGCTGATGGTTATTGATCGGAGAGGTGTCTCCATCATGTCTGCATATTCACGAACCGTAGGGTGACACACTTAAGGTTCGAAGTTGTTTTAAGTAGATATGTAATGTGCGTTGGAGACCGAATGTTGTTCGGAGTCTCGGATTGGATCCGGGACATCACGAGGAGATCTGGAATTGTCCGGAGAATAATATTCATATATTGGGGATCATTTTCTAAGTTAGGAAATCTTCCGGAGTATTTGTATGGGGATTCTAGAAGGTTTCAGAATGTTCCGGAAGGTTCTGGAAGATTTCTTGGAGTTTACTTGAAAACCAAGAAAGGATCAAGGAATCCTTGTGGGGTAAGACAAGGATTCGTGGGGGAGAAGGACTCTTTCCCCACCTCCTTGATCCGCCGGCCAAGGGAGAGGGGAGTCCTACAAGGACTCCACCTCCCCATGGCGCCTCCCTCCTTTAAATAGAGGGGTGGAGGCGCCACCCCCTGGCCCCCTCCACTACTCCAAACCCTAGCCGCCTCTCTCCTCCTCCTCCTTTCTTCTGCGCAGGCTTAGGCGAAGCCCTGCAGAATTCTCTACTCCACCACCACCACCACGCCGTCGTGCTGCTGGGATTCCATGGAGAAGATCTACTACCTCCGCTGTTCACTGGAACAGGGAGAGGAAGGTCTGGTTCGACTCCGCACGTGTGACCGACTGCGGAAGCGCTGCCGGAACGCGGCGCCGGAAGGATCATCCACTCGATCTTGAGATCGGCAAGTGATCGACTACATCAACCACGAGATCCAATCTCGTAACACTTTCGGATCTACAAGGGTTATTACAGATCTATCTCGTTGCACATGTCTAATAGATTAGATCTTGGCTTTTATCTAGATTAGATCTGGGTTTTGTTCGTTCTTGCGGTAGAAAAGTTTTGTTTTTCATGCTACGAACCCATCAGTGGTATCAGAGCCGTGTCTATGCGTAGATCTGTTGCACGAGTAGAACACAATGGTTTTGTGGGCGTTGGTGCTCGTGCCGTCTTTTGCTTTGTGTACTTTGCATCTTGCGGTATGGTGGGATGAAGCGGCTCGGCTAACCTTACATGTCATCACACATGAGACTTGCTCCACGCTTGACGTGTAACTTGCTTTGCACAAGTGGCTTTGCGGGTGTCTGTCTCTCTCACCATAGTATAGATCCAATTTACACTTTGCAACTTGATAGCACTTGTACCAACGTTGTGGTTCAGTTTCGTAGGTAAGATCCGTTCTTATTCGAAATCCTCAAGCCACGTAAAACATGCAAAGAAAATTAGAGGCGTCTAACTTGTTTTTGCAGGGGTTTTGTGATGTCATATGGCCATCATGTGATTGTGATTATATTCGATGTATGAAATGATCCTTGTTGTAATATGGCAACCGGCAGGAGCCTAATGGTTGTCTTCAATTCTGTTAAGACTTGCGTGCCTATTCATCTTGTAATAGCTTTGTTCCAAGTAGTTGTAATAGTTGCTAGTGATGATGGACAACCATGAAGCGGCGCCACTGACCTTGACGCCATGCTGGTGATGATGGAGATCATGTCCGTGCTTTGGAGATGGAGATCAAAGGCACAAGAAGAAAGGGCCATATCATATCACACTAATTATGAATTGCCTGTGATGTTAATCCTTTATGCATCTTGTATTGCTTAGATCGCGACGGTAGCATTATAAGACGATCCCTCTCACTAAATATCAAGTAATAAAGTGCTCGTCCTTAGTTGGCACCGTTGCTAAGACTCGTCATTTCGAAGCATCTCGTGATGATCGGATGTGATAGACTCTACGTGTGCATACAACGGGTGCAAGCCAGATTTGCACATGCGGAAACTAAGGTTAACCTTGACGAGCCTAGCATGTACAGACATGGTCTCGGAACACGGAATACCGAAAGGTAAAGCATGAGTCATATGGATGATATGATGAACATGTTGATTGTTCGCCTTTAAAGCTACATCATCTCAAGTGATGATCAGACTTGGTGTAGTGGATTTGGTTCGTGTAATCACTAAAACAACTCGAGGGATGTTGTTTTGAGTGGGAGTTCATTTGTAATTTGGATTAGTCGAACTCAATTTATCATAAACACAATCAAAGTGAATTTGCATAGTTTGTTGTAGTCATTGGCATCCGTTCACCACCTTACGCTTAGTTATAGTTGAGATAGTGGAACTATAGAAATTCTGGATATTTACTTTACAAACTGGTATCGTATTGTTTTGAATGTCAATTTAAAGTTTATAAGTCCTATTGCAAACTTTCAGCAAACTCTATTTACTCCATGAAGTTTAATAAATAGTATTAAATCAAGAGTAACAATTCCAGTGTTAGTATCTAATGTATCATGTTTGCCTCCATGATTCTTGATACTCAAATGATTGTTTTTAATATCAAGTTTATCTAAGAGCTGAAAGCAATGTTTCAGAAACCATCATATGTGAAAGGTATTGCGATATCTAAAACAATGTGTTAGTTACAACATGATAGAGTATACGTCCTCATATTTGATGAGAATTTGTGAAGGTTGGAGACGCTAGTCGTCCTAATCCTCCAAAAGATTTTGAAAAAGAAACATTATACTCGCAATTCACCTTTATAAGCTATAGCAGCTTGATCATGAAAGTTGTCATGATAAGGATGAATAAAAGATGTAAGTAAAATGTTTACTACACTAAAAGATTACTATAGAATGGATTTTTGAAAGAACACCAACCATTGGATGATGGTGATCCACCTCAAAGTGCAAGTCCAAAGGTATTAGTAGTTGACTATATACGCTTTGTACCATGTGTCATGTTGATGACACCACTATTGATGTTGATAGATTCTTTTAAAAGAAAAGGAATTGCTGAAAGAGAGTCTATAAAATATTTGGCAGAAAATAAAAGGTTGGAGATGTCCAACATAGGCATATAGAAGATATACATGTTATGGTTGTATTCCTTGCTTGTTAAACAATGTGGTTCTCCGGTATTGGATACCGAATTGGTTGTTATGAAGTGTCATACAGGACAACACAATTCATGAACTGCAATGGCCTAAGTAACTAGCAAGAGAAAATGTGATGATGTTCATCGAAAACAAACAAAGGGTTGTTGTGTTGCTCGTTAACATCAAAGTTTGCCTTCAAGATTAGTTTCAATAATTGTTATTTTGATCAGGTATTATGACGACAAAAGGTTGTTCAAATAATTACCGTATTCCATAATAGATGGATAATATACAAGTCTGGTAGGAGAAATAACGACCATAAAACTAATGCTAAAATGTCACAAGACAAATGATTGAAAGATCACTTGCGAAGTGACATCGCCGTTTAAATTATATTGAAAGGATATATGAAGAAACTCCATGTTGATGGATTTTTGGAGTCTTTGATTTAGATCAAATGACGCTTGTGATACTTTCCTGGAGATAATTAAAACTCCGTTCGTAGGCCAAAAGAGGAACGGACGACTAACTGATTGGAATTTGTACATATTGATGTATATAGTCCATTATGTGTAGTCGTGGGCGATGGATTTCAACTTCATATGCTTTCTCAGAAGATTTGAGTGAGTATATGTATATACTTACTCAATAAGGAAGAAGTATTAAACATTTGAAAAATGTTCAAAGACTTTCAAGATGAAGTGGAAAATCATTGTAACAAGAAAATAAAAGAGTTTATGATTGGATCATAAAGAAAGATGTTTGAGTTACAAGTTTAGCAAAACACCTAAGATTTGAGGAATCGTTCCATGGATTTGCATTTCCCAAAACACCATAGGAGTATGGAGTGTTCAAGATATGTAATGAAACCTTGTTTGACATGGTAAGATCAAAGGTGTCATTTATAAAACTGCCATTATATATTAAAGATTAAAGCTTTAGTGACTACCGCTTTTACACTGAAAAGAGCTCCATCGTGATCCGTTGAAATGACACCATATGAGTTATGGTTTGGGATAAAACCCGAATTGTCTTTTCTTAAATTTTGGTATGCTATGCATAAGTAAAATGTTTACAACCAAAGTCGGATAAGCACGTCTTTGTAGGTTATTCCAAAGAATTTGTTGGGAATTTCTCCATAACGCCAAGGACAAAAGAGTTTGTCGCTTGGAACGTCAAGTTTCTTGAGAAGGATTTTTTTGTGAAAAGTTAAGTGGGAGGACAATAGAACTTTGATAAGGTTGTTGAACCTTAGCTATATGTGCTAAGTAGCGCAGCGCCGAAAAGTGTCCTGGTGGCGTCCACAATGCTCATGGCTCTCGTGATTACAAAAGGTGTGATCTCGGAGATTAGAGTTCCTATAGAACCGTGTGGGTCGGTAAGAATCAAATAGTAAGATTTGATAAGCAAGACGTTATTGTTTTGACAATGATGAACCGACTACATGCAAAGAAGCGATGATGGGCCCTGACTCCATAAAATGACTAGAAGTCAAGGAATCCGTGATATTATCCATACACGAGAAATCAAGTTTCTGAACTTAGAAGATCCTCCGGAAAGGCGTGAAGCCTATCGGTCGTGTTTGGATCTATAAAGAAATAGACATGGATGTTTCAAATCTATGAAATAGTCGACATGTCGGAAAGAGTTTACGACAATGTTCAAGGAATTGACTATGATAAGATTTGATCTTTCATAGCGATATTTAGTCTGGACGGATTAATGTAGCAACCACTACATATATTTTGGTATATGGTAGTTGAACAAACAAAACAAGTTCTTCTAATAGAATGGTTACCTAGGACGTGTACATGACACGATCCAAAGGATTTTGTTAATTCAAAGGATGCTAAAAGAGTATGCAAAACTTCAATGGTTGAAGTGAGCATCGTGGAGTTGGAATCTTAACCGTGATGAAACCGTTAAAAGGTTTAATTTCATCAGAGACGATGAAGATGTTTGCATTTTGCAAGAAATTAAGTGGGAGCGCTAAGACATATTTCTAATACATTATGTGAAAGACATATTGTTGATTAGAAATAATGTATCTTTTATTGACACAGGTTAAGAATTTCATTTCGATGAAAGACTTAGGCATAACTCAAGAATTAGGCATCAATGTTTATATGAATATATTGAAGTGCTAATATGGTTTTGCCAAATGTACATAGATAAGATGTTGAATGAGTTCAATATGGAAACAACAAGAAAGGTTCTTGACGCACGGAAAGGACTAGATCAAGATTCAAGTGTGTTGACATGAGATTCAAGTGTTTTGACACTTGGTGAAATCACAAGAATATTTTGATCAATCATTCTTTGAGATGTACACATCCAGATATGTCCTGTGCTCTAAATGTTATGAGCATATACCAGAATGATTCATAAGATGATCATTGGACAATAGTAAAGATATTCTTATGAGCTTTGGAAGAACTAAGAATATATCATGTATAAGTGACAAATAGTTAAAGGTAGTTCATTGTAAAGTGTTATATTGATACTAGTTTTGTCACAAGATACAAATTAAATTTATCTCAATTTAGACTATGGGTGGCACAATATAATAGAAAGGATGTTCCGTGATGGATTTGGATGAGTTCCAAAGTTGAGATATTGTGACGGATACTACAACAAAAGGCTAAGTATATAACTGCTTTAGTAGCAGCAAAGGAGGGCATTTGTGTTAAGTAACTAGGTGTGGTTCATAGCGGGATAATACTATGAAGATACATTGTATGACAATTGTATCAACATAATTTAATCCCAAGGAACTAAAGGTCTCACCAAAGGACCAAATTTATACAATGCCATCTCATTGGAGAATGAGTAATGCGTAGAGACGCAAGGACATGCAAATACACACGGACCTGGAAGTGTCAGATCCGAAGATTATGTTTACCACTAGCAATAGTGTCTATACAACACCAGAAAGCCATAGGTGTTGAATGCACAAGTTTTTAACTAGATTATTGACTCTAGTGCAAGTGGGAGACTGTTGGAGATATGCCCAAGAGGCAATAATAAAGTGGTTATTATTATATCTTTATGTTTATGATAAATGTTTACATCCGATGCTATAATTGTATTAGCTGGAAACATTAATACTTGTGTGTTTTGTAAACATAAAAGAGTCCCTAGTAAGCCTCTTGTTAAACTAGCTTGTTGATTAATGGATGATCATGGTTTCCTGATCATGGACATTGGATGTCGTTAATAACAAGATCATATCATTAAGAGAATGATGTGATGGACACACACCCGTAGTAAGCATAGCATAAGATCAAGTCATTAAGTTCGTTTGCTATAAGCTTTAAAATACATAGTAACCTAATCCTTCAACCATGAGGTTATGTTAATCACCATCACCGGATGGGTACTTTGATGACATCAAACACCGCTTCGTAATTGGGTGGTCATAAAGGTGTCATTGGGTATTCTGAAAGTATGTGTTGAAGCGCATGGACCAAGATTGGGATTTGTCCATCCATATGACGGATAGATATGCTCTGGGCCCTCTCGGTGGAATGTCATCTAATTAGCTTGCAACCATGTGACTGGGTCACAAGGGATGACATAACATGGAACGAGTAAAGAGTACTTATCAGTAACGAGGTAGAACTAGGTATGGAGATACCGACGATCAAACCTCGGATAAGTAGAGTATCGCGTGACAAAGGGAATTGGTTTCGTATGTTAATGGTTCTATCGATCACGAAGTCATCGTTGAGTATGTGGGAGCCGTTATGGATCTCCAGATCCCGCTGATGGTTATTGATCGGAGAGGTGTCTCCATCATGTCTGCATATTCACGAACCGTAGGGTGAAATACTTAAGGTTCGAAGTTGTTTTAAGTAGATATGGAATGTGCGTTGAAGACCGAATGTTATTCGGAGTCTCGGATTGGATCCGGGACATCACGAGAAGATCCAGAATTGTCCGGAGAATAAGATTCATATATTGGGGATCATTTTCTAAGTTAGGAAATGTTCCGGAGTATTTGTATGAGGATTCTAGAAGGTTTCGGAATGTTCCGGAAGATTTCTTGGAGTTTGCTTGAAAACCAAGAAAGGATCAAGGAATCCTTGTGGGGCAAGACAAGGAGTCGTGGGGGAGGACTCTTTCCCCACCTCCTTGATCCGCCGGCCAAGGGAGAGGGGAGTCCTACAAGGACTCCACCTCCCCATGGCGCCTCCCTCCTTTAAATAGAGGGGTGGAGGCGCCACCCCCTGGCCCCCTCCACTACTCCAAACCCTAGCCGCCTCTCTCCTCCTCCTTTCTTCTGCGTAGGCTTAGGCGAAGCCCTGCAGAATTCTCTACTCCACCACCACCACCACGCCGTCGTGCTGCTGGGATTCCATGGAGAAGATCTACTACCTCCGCTGCTCGCTGGAACAGGGAGAGGAAGGTCTGCTTTGACTCCGCACGTGTGACCGACTGCGGAAGCGCTGCCAGAACGCGGCGCCGGAAGGATCGTCCACTCGATCTTGAGATCGGCAAGTGATCGACTACATCAACCACGAGATCCAATCTCGTAACGCTTTCGGATCTACAAGGGTTAGTACAGATCTATCTCGTTGCACATGTCTAATAGATTAGATCTTGGATTTTATCTAGATTAGATCTGGGTTTTGTTCGTTTTTGCGGTAGAATTTTTTTGTTTTTCATGCTACGAACCCATCACTTCGGGCCGCAACGCCACCTTCTTTGGTTCATGCTACCGGATTCCAACGCTCCTTCCTTGGCGTGTACGTCGCTGGTGGTCTCCCAGCCGCTGCACCGACTTGCGCCCTGCAGCTAATCCGCCCCAACGGGTCATAGCATCATTGCACGCAGTCTACATCACCGTCCCTGTGCACCGACGCCCCGACTATCTCCGCACCACCTCCACGGTGCAGGTCATCTACGTCCGCGCATGGTCTTTGTCACGTCAGATTCTTCTTCACCTAAATCAAGTATCATCACTGCGCCAATCTAGGCTTCCAACATGACCACTCCAGGCCGCCACTGGTTTCACTGTCGTCTACGTCTTTGTCCCTGCATTTGCGTGCTCGGTATTGGCAACACCAGTGTGTGCCTTTATCCCCAACGCGTCCTCGAGCCTAGTAATATCAGATCGGTGCCTCCTCTTCGTCGGCCTCGACAACGTATTCTTTGGCATCGACACCTTCCTCTACGACTGCCTCGACCGCGTCACCAACAAGTTCTTCTTTGCATATTCAGTTCTGGCACAACCGAAGTATGCTTTCGTCCCCGACATGCGCCTGGTTCTGGCAAAACTATGGCCGCACCTCATCTCCGACGACTCGAACTACATCGACTTCGGCATCGACATCCTCAATGAGTGCCTCAACACGTCTCTGTCATTCTACTCGCGCACTATGCACTTGCGACTTCATGTGTGGCTACCTCGACACGTGCACCCGACCATGATATCGACCACGGCGGCCCCTCGCATGGCTACCTCGACCAAGGTTGTAGCGCCCAACGCTCTCGGCTAGCTCGACATCGGCATAAAGGGCTACCACCTCGCTTGAGTACCTAATCAGCTTCCTCTAGAGTCGAAGCATTTGCGCCTACGACACTCCCGCTACTACTGTGGGGAGATGTCAGTCTACTGGATTCTACTTCGGTTTCTCTCCAGTCTGACCATCCATGACGTACCAGCTGTTCATGATGGTACCTCTCCGACTGCGGGGGAATGTTAAACTATTAGGCATATACGATTGTTATGATAGTTTAGATAGAGTTAGAATCTGTTTACATACAATCATAACTTGACTTCTACTCCAAGATGATCCCCTGTACACCTATATATACTCGCCCATAAGGCTCAATAATACATCAATCATATTCCGCCAAACTCATACTCTTTCAGGAAGAAGAACCGAATGAAGATCTTGGTCGTGCTCCCGCTCTTGCTCACCGTTATTGTGGTTGTACTCTATTTGATCCTAGTGTAGGCGGTGACCACTTCATTTATAATCAAGATGATGAACTTTATACCAACACTTGTGTAATAATTTGGCACTTGTCACTATGTATCTTGATTGGGCTCTAAGTAATGTGATGACATTAGACTTGTGTTATTGTATTATGTTTGTTTTCATATACCATATGTATTGTTTGTATTATTCTGTGTATAAATACCATATAAATACTGTAATATACATGTATTAGTACCAGGACTACAATATATTTGCAATATCTGTAGAAATATTTTGTGGCGCATATATTTATATTTCTGTGACATATATATTTCGGTGGCGCATATTACAGGGATGCGCCACTAATAGTATTCTGTGGCGGTGGAATTCCAAAAACATGCGCCACAGATAGCTTGTTTCCTAGTAGTGAGAGTGGGTCAGACCTCCTATCTACCTCACCGACCTTCTCTAGCTACACCGTAGGAGCCATTGAGTAAGAACTCAAGAATTTGATGGATGTAGCAGCTCCATCCCCTTCCACATCTTCCCTTCCTCCACCATGGCGGAGTGAAGAGAGTGGGCTGACTAGAAAGAGAACCTCATCGCTTCACGACACCACTCACATAGACTGCAGGGAAAAACTTTGATACAAGCATACAACATGAAGCAGAGCGCCATGAGGGAACTACCTAACCGGGCTCGAGCTCGGGCTGCCTAGCACATTGCATCATGCTCAATTCGGTAAGCCGCCAAGTCTTCTGGAGAGGTGAGTCTCAGACCCTAGAAAATATAGAGTGAAGGGAAGGAGCACGGGGGGAGGTTTCAGAAGAGCAAATCGTCGTTGGTCGGCCTCGCGTCTGCCCGCTCGTCCCCGCGCGGGCGACGGGCCGGCGCCCCTCAACCCCACACCCCAGCGCCCCTCCTCCCCCTTTCCCCTCCCGTCGCCGCCGGGGTAGACCGCCGGGTGTTACCCGCGCGGGGCTGGCGGCGGCGGGCCTGTCTCTACCCGGCGCTTGGAAGGGGGCGGCGGCCCTGGACGGCGGCGAAGGTCCTGCTTGGCGGCGCGATTTCCGCAAGCGGGGTATGTGGAGGCACGGTGGGCAGCTCCTTGGCGGCAGGTGCAGCAGCCTACGACGGCCGGCTTCGCTTGCTCGGCCCAGATTTGGGCCCTTTTGGGCCCGATCTGGGTCTAGGTGGGCTTCTGCTCCAAGTATGGTGGTTGCGCCTCTTTGATGAAGAGGAGGCGAGACGGAGGCTCCGGGATGGTAGTGGCGCTCGCGGCTGCCCTTGCTGCAACGTGGCGACGAGGGCTTTGCGAGCCCATCTGGGCTCGGCCGAGCCCGATACCTGGTGTGCCCCTATTGCCGTGTCCGGTCGGCTACTGCCATGGCGGTGGAGGTAGTTCCCTCAAGCGCGGCTGCTATGCTACTACCCCCGGTAAATTTGTCCCCCTCCTCGGGCCTGGAGGCCTCGTGTCGATACCCACATGGAGATGATGAAGGTGACGCCTTTTCTGTGGAGGCGCGTGCTGGTTGGCGGTGGGTTAGGTGGAGGTCTTCGGACTATCCGGGGCGATGGTTCCTTGGGGGTGGGCGAAATCCCTGTCGACCTCGCCCGACATTGTCACGGTGGCACCTACGGGTATCGTCTCTCCTTTCTGAAGGGCGTCGGGTACCCCCTCTCCACCCTCCTTCATGTACCGGGGGAAACCCCAGGACCAGTCCGGGCGGCAGCGGCGTCGTCGTCGCATCCCTTGTTGAAGGTGCCGCTTGGTACACAGTGGTTCGAAATGCCAAGAGCGCGGTGGGACATGTTCGAAGGCCGCAGCGGTAGAGGGGCCATCTTGTTTCATCGATCTGCCAATGTTGGCATTTGTTTCTCTTTTTTTCTCTTTCGTTTATGTTGGGCTTGGTTGTGCTGTGGCCCAGCGTGCTCGTTGTACCGTGTGTTTGCTATATTAATATAGCGGGGCGAAAACCTGATTCGAGGAGCACGGGCGGAGGGGGTACTCAGTCTCCAGATGTCGATGAAAGGAAGAAAATATCTATAAAACAGCGTGAATGACCGGCCTTTTGAATTCAAGGTGATAGCCAGGCAACCTTTCAACAACTGGTGGATAGTGTTTTTTTTAGATAATAGGCTCAAAAAACCGGGCTTTAAATTAATAAAGCCCCGAACGAACAGATATAAGGGTTTTTTTTTGAAGAGATAATGTTGGAAAGGGGGTACTTGTCTTTTTAGATGACATTATAGTGTCTCTCAACTAAATTTGACCGCAAGTATTCTACTCACCTTCAGTGTCGTTTTTCTATCGTGCATGCGCACGGCCGACCTATGTCTGGAAACATGCATGGTGATTTTAGTAATGATCGGCGCACTACGCGTTCTCGTCTCTTGGGAGGCAGTACGACCATTCCATTTTCCACGGCCACTCTGTCTCTAGCTAGGACAGCCAGGATCGAGGTGCACGGGTGGGTGGCGGTTTGGGACGATGCACGCAGCTAGCAGAGTAACCTGACGGGTCTCCTCTCCTCTCTCGCGCGTTGACCTGGCTCTATCTATGCGTCGTCGTCTCCAGTAATAAACGCCCCGGACCAACCCCGCGGACGCACGTCGCCGTGGCGCCCCATGAATGTCTCAGCATCTCCGCCGCTGCAGCGACCCATGCCGGCGCCAGAACGCGCGCGGCCAGCCAGCTGCATGCAGGCGGCGCATAACGAACCGAGACAAGATCAATCCGTAGCCGAGGAATTTCGCTGACAGATCGAGGCCCTAGGTACTGCCTACGTACGTGCTGCCCCGGCCACGGTATAACAATAAATTTGCAGGGTTTGGTTTGTTGGCTAGCTGGCGCGCGAACCACCCACCCGGCTGCCTGCAGGTCAGGTCAACGAACTTCTCGTGTGGATGCGATGATGCGATGAGGTCGTCCCAGAAAAAACGGGACTATGCGCGTGAGGTTGAAGACGATGGCGCTGCCCAAGAGAGAAAGGCCGGACGGCTCTGGTCGCCGTGGCATAAATGTGCTCTCCCTCGGCCGTGAGGGTTTGCGCTGCAGCGCGGTGTGGCCGTGTCTGAACGGAAGCGGGTCTCTTGAGGATGACCGCTGGCCGGAGTCAATGGCGATCGACTGGGGAATATCACACCGTGCGGAACTGCGGATGAGGGAGAGTGCACGTATGTGCCGGCCGCCGGGAGACTCATACGTTACGGACCTGGCGAAGATCCAGGAGCACGGCACCGGCCAGGTGCGCGTGCGTGCTATAGCTATCTGCCTCCACCATGCATGCTAGCTAGTCCCTGTTTTTTTCCCTTCCCACGCACGCGAAACGCGATGATGATATTTACAGAGCTTGTTTGAGGCGATGAAAAACATGTCTCGTGCACGTACAGCAAGTGGTATGCAAGCTCGGAAACTGTGCAGCGTGACTTGTGCATGCACGTACGCACGTGACCTCCCGCCGGCCGGCCGGCCGGAAGCGCGCGTGCACGTACAGTCACGGCACGTAGTACGATCAACACCTTCGTTCTCGCTGATAAAGCTGGAGGGCAGCACGTGACCGGGTTCCATCGCGCATGCATGAAATGCGCAATGCAATGCATTGCAGCCGGGTTTATTTGACCGATGCTAGCCATCCATGTGGCCACACCGTGCGCCCCTCCTGTTTTCAGTGGGGTTAATAACTGATCTGGGAAGAGCACGGCGTGATGGCACAGTGGTACGGTGTGGTCGACCGTACGCGATTCGTGCCCCCGACGACCACAACATGTATGTAGGGAGGCCCCCGGCGCTGTATGTCAGAAATTAACCAGCGGCAACAGCACACACTCAGAAATACTATTTGCCCTAAGGCTCTAACATGTGTTTCGCCTTTTTATTTTTCGCATCTGATTTCATGAATAAGGAAATGACGTACGCGTTTTTAAAGACTTACTTATTATCTTTGACCAAAAAACAGCCGTAGTATACGATGTCTATTTAGAAAAATTGACATAGCTAAAACATGTTTTCAGTTTTATTAAAAACCAATACTATATGGTGCAACATAATTGAAGATATAATTGCTCGATTTTTTAGTCATCGTAAATCTTACGAAACGCATGAGCCATATTCATAGGAATGAAGATCATAATCAGGTGTTGGTCTGTTCCTCGCCATACGGAAGATTCTTTTTTTTTTGCGGGGGCGCTAGACGGAAGATTCAGCAAATCTATTTTGTCGGGGCCGCTGCGAATTCATCTGCGTTGAATCTATCAGTCATCACTCCGCCCTCGTCTTCCCACTCAACTGACCTCTTGTTGAGGAATGGCTCCCCGCTCGCGTCCTCCCACATTCGCGGCCGCCCTCTCGCGCTCTTCGCCGCCCACCGTTCTCTCGCGTGAGCCTTCCAGCGCGCGTGGTCAGGCTGATGGGTGCGGTGTGTCTGAACGCGCTGGTGATACGAGTGGAGGTGATGACTTGGAGCTGGCGGCGCCGGGGAAATCCATCGGTGCGGCTGCAGATCCATTGGTGCCGGAGACGACCATAAGGTGGGTGGTGAGTTTCTCTCCGATTTTGATGCTTCTTCGGGATCTATCTGGTCTGGTGCTCGATGGGAGACCGTGGGGGAAAGAGGAGTCGATTGTGGTGGGGAAGATTCTTCTATTCCCCAATTTTCTGATTCGTGTTCTGGATCCGACGATTTCTCCTTCAATCTCGGTGCGTCGTCCTCCGGATTTGGGTTGCGCGGTGTGGCCTGCCTCGCCGGCTTCAATTCGATGGTTGGCTTCGTACCAAAACAATGAGTCAGATGTTCGGATGCTTGGGACGGTCATCCTCCGGTGTGACTAACGTCGTGTGGTGCTGGTTGGGATGGACGGAATTGCGGTGGATACGAGACAACTGTAGAAAGGGGAAGAAGTTCATTCAGATTCTAAATTGGTTTTCCCGTTTCATGTTGCAGTTCCTGAGGCTCGTATTAGGTTTGTGGATTGTTCCAGGTCGGCGGAGCTATCTCCTTCGAGATCAGGTCGTCGTTTGGGTCCTCGTGAACTTTTCTGGCAATCGCCGGAGAGGAAGGGAGACGATCTCATGCCGGAGAAGTATTCAAATTATTTTGCGCAAACAGGGCCTGGGGGTGGGCCTGTTAATGATGTCGGGCCGGATTTGTTGGTTGAGTTGGTGGACGGCCCACGTCCTCAGTGTGTGGGCCGCAACAGAAGGGAGACCAAAAATAAAACTAAGTATGTGTCCTTATCCGTTGCCTCTGTAGTAGTTCCTTCTGGTCCTTCCACATCTTCTCAGGTGGCGGCGGTCTCTAGGTTCCACCATATCTGGCAGTGAGGGAGAGCGGCTGGTCCTCCGCGGGTTGTCTTCATTGATAGACCTATTCTCAAGTCGATCCTCCGACCAGCGAGCTCTGTTCCTTGGACGGGGACTCACTCAGGAGATCGTAGGAGTTTCGCATCGGTGGTTGCTTCACCAAGTGAGATGGCGTTCAACTATGGTCGCGGTGGTGGTGCGAGGGGGAGGGGTGCTGGGAGATCTGGATACCCACCTTATCGTCCTCCTGGTGGTTTCGCCCCAGGGGCTTTCGATCCCTCGCCGTCGATGTCAAATCAGGTTCGATCTGAAAACCCTAGAGAAGTTAGGGGGAGAGATCCTGTACGGCGTGATCCTTTGTATCATGTTCCGTCTGGTGAGATGGGGGATCTCAGGAGATGCTTAATGGATAATCGTTCTCGTAGTCGTGAAGCTGCTAGATCTGAATTCTGTCCTTCTCGTGATGGAAATAGTAGTAGGCTTGGAGCTGTGGCTCCTAGGAGCCGGGATCTGCAGAAGGCCAATGTCGATGTTGGAAGCAGGGGCAGATGGGCTCACCGTGCTGAGATGTGGGAAGATGGGTCTGATAATTCTACTAGTGACCGTTAGGAGAATTTTCCTGTCTACAGGGAGGATAATCTTAGTGGCTCCTCTGTAGCTGCTTCCAATTTTGATCGCAGGGGTACTGGTCTGATGGAGCAGCGGAACATTCCTTCGGCTGTTACTCATGAGGTGGGGACTCAGCATGGGAATGCTAGGGTTCAGATCCGTGAATCGCTCAATCAGGCCCTGGAGCCAGGGGAATTGTGTTTGTTGTGTGGTGAAGTGCATGTTGACAGGTTCATCTTTAATGAACAGAAACCCTGGGAGATTGCAACTCCCTTTGTGGGTTCAGCTCTTACTAGAAATGGGTTTTTCGTGGTTCCTGATATTAGGAATGCTGCTCATGCAAAAGAAATCTATCAAGCTGTGATTAAGGTGGTGGAAGGATCTGTTTCATCTAGACAGATTGAAGAAGAATTCAGTCAGTGGGCTGGTGCCAGGTGCAATTGGAGGTGGTATGCTAAGCCAATGAATAGCAGTAGTTATCTGATGAGATTTCCTAGTCCTAGAGATATTGATGCATGGAAACATTTTGGGAGGACTCAGCTGAAAACAATGATGAATGTTACTATTCAGGTTGATAACTGGTTTCCAAGTTATGGTGCTACTGAAGAACTTGATGTTGCCTCAGGTCAAGGGTATCCCTTTGGATAATAGAAATTTCCCCACTGCTGCCTTTGTTGGCAGTTTGGTTGGTAGATCCCTTGATATTGACAAGCATAGTCTAAACAATGTGGACTATGTGAGGATTTTCAGATTGGCAACATGGATGTGTCCTTGGTACCTCCTGTTGTGTCTAATGTA
The DNA here is from genome assembly GCA_910589775.1 of Avena eriantha. Classification (NCBI taxonomy): domain Eukaryota; kingdom Viridiplantae; phylum Streptophyta; class Magnoliopsida; order Poales; family Poaceae; genus Avena; species Avena eriantha. The sequence continues at coordinate 77,459,073 of OU342744.1, read as the reverse complement.
AATATTGGCTCATGTTTTTATGATATCGAGTTCTCTAGGGAAATTTCAAGAGGGAAAATGCTATAAACAGAGCACCAGGGGCTACTGATATCAGGGAGGATAATAGACCTAATCCAAATCTTCAGCATACTCCAAAAAGAGCAAGAATGGAGAGTGCTACTGGTAGAGTTCCTGCATCAGCACCTGGGGGTTTTATGGGTGATGCTCGCAGGGCAGGTGCTGCTGGGCTGGATACAAATTTGCTGCTGTTGTTGGGGTGGAAGTGGATGACATCAATGACAAGTATGGAAAGAGGAAAGTTGTTGATAAACATGTGGATGAGGTGGATAGTGATGATGATGCTCCTTCCCTGGAGCATGTGTTGCGTGAAAAAGGCCTTCTCCCTGATAGTTGCATCATTGATTCTAGGAACTCCTCAAGAGTAGCTACTTCATATGCACCTGTTGTGGATTACTATGCGCAGTATGTGGATTTCATTAAAAGGCCAAGAATTTTGGCTCCTGGTGTGGTTGAAAACCCAGATGAACCTTTGCATAATGAGCTTTCATATGAGGAATTTCTTAAACAGCTCTTGGAAACAAGCAGTGATAAAACGCTGGAATGGAGATGACACTTGACTCAGTTGACTGGTGGAAATCTGGAACCAGTGGTGGAATCACCTCAGGGGAGTTTTACATGGGGCTGTTGGTAGGGACGTTTGAGTTTGTTGTTATGTGGTCTTAAAAACTTCTAGGTTCCTGAGGTTTGACCCGGCTTGTGGTGGTCGTCTGATCTCCCTTGAGGTGGATCGGTTAGTCTTTCACTAGCTAGTTTTCTATTTCTGTTTTTGTTTGTGTTGGATTCTCGGAAAAACCTTGTTGTGTTGTCTTTTGATAATGGAACCCGGCTCATGGAGTCGTATGGAAAAAAATATTCATAGGAACAGAAAGAGTAACATATATATACTCCAAAAATTAAAATAATATGCGATGCCTTGAACGAGTGGAGATTTTAGGCTCCCGAGCTCAAGTGGTATGCTATTCTTAAAAAAATCGAAAAATATGCTTAAGAGTTTCAAATAATTGAAAAACAAATCAGGATGTAGCCATTGACGAAAGTGTGGACCTGTGCATGCATATTTTCAAATGCCACGATTTTATCTGATTTTGTCAATTTTTTGTAGCCCACGATCCGAAGAATTTCACATTTGCGATTTTGCACGTTCGTGAGATACAACATTGACTATGTCCAAAATTATTTTCATTTTTTTGGAAACTCTAATTATGATTTGTGAATTTTTGAAAATGAAGGAAGCACATGACCTCGAGAGTCCAAGACACTTTCGGGCTTCGAACTATCAACCCCAAAATTAACAAACATTGCCGCTCGCTTCGATACTTATGAAAACTTACATAGATCTCTTGTGAAACGAGTCTCCGGTAGGTAGCGACGACCGGGTAAATAATCATTCCCCCTCAGAATATCAAAAGTAAAATTCAGCCAAGCCTTTATGCTAGCATAGCTAATGTTAGAAATGAGCTCACATGGTTGAAGCACATTCAAACTTGGAAGAAATATGGTTTCTCTCTGTTCTGTACTTCATAAATTAAAAGAATCAATAAAAAACATATAGTACATTCCTAATATTTTCCTTCAAAAAGAAACATCGTAAGAGCTAATCTAACCGATCCCCTTTCGGCCATTAAAGGACATTTTTTCGGCCGGTAACGCCCGGAGACGCACCGAACCGATGCCCAAACGGCCGTTAGCGGAGAATAATTTTAGTCCAGCCCCTCCGCGGCCCCTAAATATGGTCGACTGCGGGCGTTGGACTATATTTTTACTCCTCCACCTCGCCGCCCGAGCCTCGCTGGCCCCGCCATCGTATTCTCACCAGCGTTCACACCGGCGACCACCAGCCGCCTCCGCTTGTAGCTGCGAACACCCGCCGCTCGTTTCCCCTCCATTCCCCCACTCTCCGGTGCTAGCCGTTGCCGGAATCGCCCCCGATAGCCGCCGCATCAAGCCAGAATCGCGGCCTCCACCTCCGTCACCCTCAAGGTATCCGACAATATTGCACAACGAGTTTTCTTTTTGGTTTGTTGGCAACCGGCTTGATCGAGAGCACCTTTGGCTGTAGATGAAGAGGTTGAGAGAGATGTTCTTCGACAACTCTTCGTCGGAGAAGGAAGAAGAAGATGACGAAGATTTGGAGATGGCTTTGTTGATGATTGTGAATGAGGATTTCTGGAGGCCGAGGCTTGGATCGCAATTCGGCCGTGCTTGGATCAACCAGAATAGGAGTGAGGGCCATGCTCGGATCATGCGGGATTATTTCAACCCTGCTTGCATCTATCTACACCACCAATTCCGACGGCTGTTTCGGATGTCGATGGCCTTGTTCCTCTCAATATCAAGAGTCGTGGAGGATCATGATGATTGGTTCAAGCTCCGGAGGAGTGCAACGGGAGAGATGAGTGCAAGCCCATTGATGAAGTGCGTTACGGTCGTGAGGGTGCTTGCATATGGTTGCTCCGCCGATGCATAGATGAATATGTCTGCATTAATGAGGACACAATTTTGGAGGTTGTGAGAAGGTTTACACAAGCTGTGATTGATGTGTTCGGGGAAGAATATTTGAGGGCACCAAATGAGGAAGACACCGAGAGGCTTCTTGCTGAGGGTGAAGCTTTAGGATGGCCAGGGATGCTTGGATCAATCAATTGTATGCATTAGAGCTGAAAGAATTGTCCAGGTAGTTGGAAGGGGCAATATAAAGGCGGCTGCAAAGATGCAACAATTATACTTGAAGTAGTTGCATCGAATGACCAATATATATGGCATTCATTCTTTGGATTACCCGGCTCTCTGAATGACCTCAATGTGTTGTCGAGGTCACCGCTATTCTCACGGCTTATCTAGGGTGAAGCTCCTCCTTTCAAGTATGAGATCAACTCCCATGATTACACAATGGGATACTATCTAGCTGATGGGATATATCCTCTATGGTCCACATTTGTCAAGACAATTTCGCAGCATCTTTGCAATACCCCCATGAAATCTCAGTTCGCAACAACACAAGAGGCTCAAATGAAAGATGTGGAGAGGGCCTTCGGTGTGCTTCAGAAGCGCTTTGCCATTGTACGTGGACCCATGAAGTATTGGAAACCGCAAACACTATGGCAGATAATAACATGTTGCATCATTTTGCATAACATGATCATTGAAGATGAGAGAGAAATGTCACCGAACTATAGGAATATCTCAAACGGAGAACTTGTTGAGCCTGGGCATCATGACCCAAACAGGATCAACTAGTTCCTCAAAATGCATCAAAAAATTGAGAACAAAGCTGAACACAACAAGATGCAAGATGACCTTGTTGAGCATCACTGGCGTCTACAAAGCGGCGCTTAGTTATGTTTTTTCAATAGTTTAATTTGAAACAATTTATTTTATTCATTAATTTGGTGTGTAATAATGAATAATTAGACTTATTTACATTTTATATGGTTTGTAATATTGATACTTTGGTTTAAATAGGTTGATTTGCAAAAAAAAAATTAAGTCATCTAAGTTATTGGGGATCGGATCTGCGGCGCTAAGTTTAGAGGACTAAATATAGGATTTTAAGCTTTAGTCCGGCTGAAAGTCTTCTAAAATAAAAAGATCAGTTAGAGTTGCTCTAAATACATATAAATTGCGGACTAGATTCGGATAAAATCCAAATTTAGTTGGAATTTGATGAGACTTGGACGAAGTAACTTGTACCACTCACAAATGAATAAATGAACATTTCCATGAAAACAAAAGAGGCAGCCGTTTTCTTTGAATGATGAGCTCCAAAACGAGGCCGCAACGCGGTGATCTGAAAGCTACTACGATCCGTCAGTGTCAAAAGTAAGCAGTAATGCGGTATGGAGAGCATGGCGCAGCTAGGCGGCCACGCTCCGCAATAAAAATCATGCGTAGGTTAATTAGGTGTACGTCTGTGTACAGTATGGAAAAGAAGAAGAAGGCAGAGGTAGATACACCCAATCTGTACCGGTGTACGTCAGATATAGTGTCCGTGTGCAATTTAGTTTGGGCAACGGCGGCGTACTCGACCGACCTACTCATGCTGCAGACACGTACGTGACCCAGACCTGTGTGTGTGTCGTTCGGGGCTGCAGGACGCGCGCATGTACAGTAGCAGTTGGTTGCCATTTTCACGTTCCATGCTGCCACGTTATGGACCATCGACGTCATCGTTCTCGCTGATAAAGTTGCTGCATGAATGTACCGCTCGAGGACAAGCGGTTGGTTCGAACAATATAGCATGCACTCTGTGCCACCACACCGTGCGTACCTCCTGCTTTCGTGATTCGTGCTGGTGCCTGACATTGTTTGAAGCGTGCAAACCTCTCTTGCAATGTCAGGAAGAGTTCATCGGCAACACTGGAATAAAAAAAAAAGGTTGTCAACGCTGGATGATCCTTCCCTTAGTTATATGTTGTTGGACAGGTGAGACACCCGGTTTATTCATGACTCAGCAGCGACTTGAAAGTCTGTTATTGCTAGGACTCAAACCCGGACGGACTGGCCTCCACACCCGGAGTATCAGCCACCAGGCCAGCGCCTGGTTCTCGGCAACACTGGAATATTTGCCTACCGTAGTAGCCATCCTTTCGTTCTCGTACCAGAGGATGCTGATTTTTTTTTTACTCCCTCCTGCCAGAAATAAGTGACGGAGGAAGTACTGCTCCCATTGGAGAGCTCGGACAGGGGAAAAAAATAGAAGAAGGAGGCCGCTAAACGCGGTGCATCCGAAAGCTGCAATCGGTCCATGTCAAGAGCTAATTAAGCAGTACGGAGAGCATGGCGCGCATGGACAAGTGCCTGTGTACAGCGATCGGATCAGTCGGAATCAGCAGCGATCAATCCACCGGATCGGAAGAACGATTGGAGCTAGAATCGAATCGCCACTGGGACGCGGTCAGAGATTAGCGCGCGCAAGCGCCCGATCGAAAGCTACCGCGGCGGTGGCATGGGCGAACGACGCGGACGCTGCTCATGGCTCGACAAGACCAGCATGGCACGCGGCAGCTTCTCCTATACTAGAATCTCTGAATCCGAAAACGATCAGTTTGTACTGTACTAGTACTACCTTTCGTTTCAACGGTGCTGTGCGTAATTAAGGACATTCCCTGCTTTCGCCCGTGCCGAGGGTTTGCTAACCAGCTGTGTTCAGCTAAGCTATGATGTTAGCAGATAAATAATTAAGGAGCCTATACGTGTCTCTGACATTCCTGCGTGGATTTTCGATCACCCAACAACATCCACGTCATACTATTGGATCTTATTTGTCCTACCGTACATAGTCGCCTGCGTTGCATTTGCACGGAAGAAAATCCTACTGCTACCACTAGGTAGTGTTGATTATATAGTATATTGTTCCGTCCAGATTACGGCATGCATGCAGTGCTACGTACTACTACTCGTCTAGGAGTACTAGGTATTGATCGAGATTCAAAACCATTTATTGTCGGCACTGTTGCTAGCTTACTTACGAGGGCGGGTCATTCTGAGGGCCGGCTGACACCTTTGTTACACGGACCGGAGGAGTACGTCCTTGCTATCGGTCGGATACAGCCAGATCAGCTGGATAGATACAGTACTATAGATGTACAAAATCCTCTATTACGAAAAAAATCCGGATACGTATAGTACTCCGTATAAATAATCATGAACGGAGAGAAAAAGGTGTCCTATAACCGATTGAAGGGGAGAAACACGCATGTCTTAACCGATTCGTGTTTGTTGGTGCCACATTTAATTCCGGTGACGTCGACCGCTCGCTGAGATTACCGGCTTCTTTTTTGGGGAGTCCAGAAAAAAAAAAGGAATGCACGTACCGTCAGCTGCATGCTAAGCTGAACCCACAAAGTCTCGGCGGGGAGCGCAATGTAATCACAGATTTCACGGTAATTAATTACCTAGTGACGTGAGTATGCGTAGGGTGTCAGGTGGTATCATGCTAAAATCTCACTTCTAGTTCATTTATCAAAATCTAGTGTAAATTTTCAAACCCTAAATATGCGGTCGAGCACAGGCATTCATGGATCATGATCACCCAGTGAGGGCCGGCCGGAAGGAAGAGGTCGCCGGCAGGCAGAGCGTAGCTGTTGGGCTGTGCCTATCGCCACTGGGAGTAACAGGTAGACACGCAGGCAGGCGCGTTGCACGGCCGAGATTGACTCGTTCTCTGCATGCCACCTCTCAAATCCTCCCATTTAAGAGCCCAAATTTGCAGATAGTACCCTACGTGGGCCCTCTCGCTGCATCGCATAATGGTCAAGATGTGCTGACTTTCCATTCAACCAACCGATCGATGATTCAATTCAACAACCAGTTGGGTGGGGATCTGCCGTTTGGGTCTCGTCTCTCGCCTGGCCGTTGGTCGGTCGCGGACAGCCCGGACTCAATCACAAAACGGTGAAATGCCATCCTTCCCTCCGCCTCCCCGTACGTACGCTAGTTCTATCAAGACTGGTCCGCGGCAATTCGAAGCTAAAGTGTTCACGCTCTCGATCAACTGTAGTAATTGACTACTGCATCTACGACGAGACATGTCCAACGGCTTAGAGCAAGTACAATAGAATCATGTCAGCTGGCTATAAAAACTAAAATATAGTATTTGTCCTGAGTTGGAAGAGAGAGAAGATGAACCGGCTGTAAGTTAAGAGCCAGCTTTAGCACGTCCTCCTAGGTGCTTTATGAGAGTGAAATGTGGGTCACACTTTAATAAAGTAGTACATCCTTGTGTTCAACTATTGTACGTGTTAGCTATATGACTGACTATAGATTATGTGGCAACATCTTCTAGCCAACAACCGGCTACACTATTAAACTTGCTCCTACCTCAACTTACATTCTTTTTTTCTTGAACGGGATAAGGCCTCGAAGCTCCATTAACAAAGCGGTGGATACATAATTACAAACAAACCCCTAAGGAATAGAGGATAATCAGAAAGTGCTACTACTTTTACAGAAAAGAACCTAGGGAAAAAACTGAAAACGCAATCCAGTCCTCGGGTTCCTCAAACGCATCTGGATGACCTACAAGTTTGGGTACCGTCGCTGTCGCCGGGGAGCAAGCCACTTGGGGCAGTGCCAGTCGTGGATCCCGTGTCGAGGTCGAGGAAGATCCTTCCAAACGGCCAGTGGCCAAGAAGAAGAACGACTACCACCATGTAGTCGAGGAGGGTCAGCATTCGACGATGGAAGGCAGAGGCAAGATGGACCTTGCCATCACACGACCTCTGCTGGTGAACTCCGAAAATTCTCTTAGAAGCTTCCTGACATGGGTATACCCTACAGGTACTCGAGCTTGGTATATACGGCTTGAATACAGTGGAAACCCACGGTGTCGCCAAGGCCCAAGGGAGGACTCGAGTGACCTACGGACTCTCGATTGCTTGAAGAACAAGAAGAAGCTAAAGATAGAAAGTTCAAAGGGGAAAACCCTAACCTGTAACCGACTCGACCTGCTACCCGAGACCTAGCCTATCTATATAAAGGCTAGGAGGGGGCGGTGAGAAGGACACACGCAACCCTAGTTTCCACAACCCTCGCCAGATTGCATCTGCGCACCATTGTAATCTTCGATTCCTTTGATAATTCCACGAGCAGACAAGCAGGAGTAGGGACCTCTACGAGGCCTGAACCTGGGTAAATCTTCGAGTCCCCTCTGTGCTTGTTTGCTAGCCGATAGATGTCTCCAGCGCTCCCTCCTTCTCCAAAACCCAAGTCCATAACAATGGGCATTGATGAGTTAAAACCTCGTCAATTGGCGCCGTTAGTGGGAATTGGGAGTGCTGATGTTGCGGCTTCTTCGGCCCCATCAACCGCGATCTACAACTCCGTAACAGGGGAGATTCGCTAGCTCTTTGGTGCGTTCGACTTCACCGTCCACACGCCGGCTACTCGCCCGGCCTTCGAGTCCGTGGGCGATGGAATCAGCTTGGCGATCGGGAGCTTCCGCTTCCAGGTTGGTCAGATGAGCACGCTTCGCATGCCGGACTAGCCGACGGTGCCGTCGATTGCCCCAGCATCATGGTTCCCTCCATCGATCGGCACCCTCAGTGAGCTCAATGCCCCGACAACAGTCGAGAACACGGTCAGCGACAACAGTCGCGACTCCGATCTGAGCGATCTGGCCACTGAAGATGGGGCCTACGGCTCCGGATCTGAAAGTTACAGGAGCAGCAGCTTCCCCAACCACTTCATGTGCGCCGTCATCAACGCGGGTGACATCTCCGCCAACCGTGGCAACACAGGCAACCGTGGCAACAAAACCGACCCGCCTAACGGCGGCATACCTAATGGTGGACCAACGCCCAACGGCGGCAACGGCGGCAATCGCGTCCCCGTCGACAATGGAGGGACAGTCGAACCTTCAATCATAATAAACGAGCAAATCGGCGAACGCGTCATGATCAGGCTCAACGAGCAAGAATGGGCTCGCTGCCGCGAGGCCCTACGAGGCACTCCTCTACCCTTCGGATCGCTGCAAGAACTACTGATGGGCTACCACTGGCTCCTGAAGGAAGAATTCAAGCGCCAAGTGCAAACAATCACGCAACTCGAGGCGCGCAAAAAAGTAGCAGACCAGTCGAGCCTTCGTCGTGCTGGGCTCTCCTCTCACGGAGGATCCTCCTCAAAGGGGAACGAGTACCTCGCCAAAAAGAGGCAATCCCGGGTGGGCCATCTTACTGAGCAAGAACGCATAGAAGCTGCAAAAGTCCTCGACTTCAGCTCTATGACAGTCAACACACGGGGCAATGTGGTCCCCAAGACGCCGCAGGCTGCGGTGACAGCGGCCACCATGTACCTCCTTAACAACCAGCCGCCAGCTGGAGATCCCCGATCCGCCATGCACCGATCTACGATCGCAGGCTTGGGATTAATCGAAGCTGCCCTCGACAAGGAGCCAACACCAGAGCCGAAAAAGGGCAAAGCGCTAGCAAAGCGCTACTCCTCGCCCTTATCCAGCGACGACAGTCACGACCTGTCTCGATGCCGCCGCTCACGGCGACACGACCGCGACTTTGATGCAAGCGACGACCTCACGCAGCGCAAGATTGACAAAGCAAGGGCACGACGTGCTCGGTCGACTACGGCACCAGATGCTTCAGCAGATCCATCAGGCAAAAGCGAATGCCTAAGGGGTTTAAACTCCCGTCGAAGAACCCGAAGTTTGACGGCCTACAGGACCCGAAGATCTGTGGAGGACCACATCTCCTCCGTCAGGCTCCACGGCGGCAGTCGAAGCACGGCCATGCAATGCTTACAGCTACAGCTGCAAGGCGCTGCCCGAGCATGGCTCAACAAACTCCCACGCGGATCCATTCGCAGCTGGGATGAGCTAGTTTACAACTTCGTGCGCAATTTCAAGGGCACGTACAAGCGGCCTGCATTAATCGAAGAGCTAAGATGCTGCCAGCAACGATCGAGTGAATCGCTACGCTCCTACATCCAAAGGTGGTCCATCATCAAGAACTCCGCAGAGAACATCTCGGAGGATCACGCAATTGACGCATTCAACGTCGGCGTCTGCCGTCTAGAACTCAAGGAGGAGCTGGGCCGCTCAAAGCCCAAGACCATCGACCACCTGATGGAAATCGCGAATCGGTGGGCCGATGGAGAAGATTCAGTGAAGAATCGCGTTCACTTCGACGAGGAGGCGGAGCTCGAGCGCAGACGCGATCGCTGAGGCAAGTGCCGCATGCGCATCTACGATGACCACGACGACGTCAACATGGTCGTAGCTGGCTATGCCGACAGACGCGACGATAACCGCAACAGCGGATACCGTAGCGGCGGATACCGCGACTCCAGGAAAACCACGCAAGTGTGGCAACGCCGCAATCGCGATGAGGCACCCGCGACATCCATTGAAGACAAACTGTCCGGGCCATGTACGGTACACTTCTACATCGACAAGCATGATGGAAAGAAGAAGTCTAGCCACCTCCTCAAGGATTGCTGCAAGTTCCTCAAGCTACATGAGGGATTGGTTCGGATGAACCAAAACACAGTCGAAAGAGGCTACGGAGCCGCTCCAGGCGCCGTGGCACATGGCGCTCCGCCACCACCACCTGGGCCACCCCCGAATGCAGCTGCACCGGACCAGCACCACGGAGGCGAACCGTACCCACGAGCCATGGGCACCATGATGATCCAAAAGGGACGCCCCTCGAATCGGGTGCAGAAGGCCATCACTCACCAAGTCAACCTAGCCACACACTCGCCACCATCCACTACTGAGTACCTCAGCGGAAGCGAGTCCTGCATCACCTTCGACAAACGCGATCATCCGCCTCAAGTACCCCGTCCAGGCCATTGCCCCCTCGTACTCGAGGTGCAAATCGGAGGCTTCGACATGAGCCGCGTCTTCATGGATGGCGGAAGCGGCATCAACCTTATATTCGTGAGTACCTTGTGAGCAATGAGGATCCCTCTAACTTGCCTGGAGGCCTCGGACACAACATTCCACGGCATCGTCCCAGGAAAAGGCATATACCTCCTAGGCAAAATTAACCTCGACGTCATCTTTGGCACGCCGAAGAACTTCCGGCGCGAGCGCATCGACTTTGAGGTCGTCGACTGGCCCTCGCAATATCACTGCATCCTCGGATATGTCGCGTTTGCTAGGTTCATGGCAGTGCCACACTATGCCTACCTGCAGATGAAAATGCCAGGTACCAATGGCGTCATCACGATCAACGGAAGCTTCGAAAGATCGGATAGTTGCGACAGGGAATTCAACAGAATTTTCCAATCCTTCGGCATGCAGGAAGAACTCGCGAGACTAAAGGAGTCAACAGACAACAGTCTGCCTCCCCTGAGCCGACCAAGTTCGCCTGATCTATCCTTCGACTCATTGGTGCACTCGCCAACAACTTGATTCCCGCATAGGAACTCGCGCTCGTCGAATTCCTCCATGAGCACTGGGAAATTTTCGCCTGGTGTCCAGCGGACATGCTAGGCGTTCCCAGGTAATTCGCCGAGCACGCACTCAACGTCAACCCAGACGCAAGGCCAGTCAAGCAAACAATACGGCGATTATCTGAGCCAAGAGCAAAGGCAGTCGGAATGGAGATCAACAGACTCCTTGATGCCAAATTCATACGCGAGATCAAGGAGAGCACTTGGGTCGCCAACACGGTGCTCGTACCAAAAAAGGACACGGATATCCTACGGATGTGCGTGGACTTCACCTCTTTAAATAAGCATTGTCCAAAAGATCACTTCCCGCTACCGCGAATCGACCAAATCATCGACTCCACCACGGGATGCGAGCGCCTCTGCTTCCTCGACGCCTACTCAGGCTATAATCAGATTCGAATGAAGGAGGAAGACCAAGAAAAAACAGCGTTTACAACGCCCTTCGGTGTGTTCTGCTACAACACAATGCCTTTCGGGCTAAAAACGCAGGAACCACCTACCAACGATGCATGCAGGCTTGTCTCAAAGAGCAACTTGGTCGCAACATTCAAGTCTATGTTGATGACATAGTAATCAAGACCAAGGAGGAAGCCTCCCTAATCGACGATTTGCGCGAAACCTTCGCCAACCTCGTCCGCTACCGGATCAAGCTCAATCCAGACAAATGCGCATTTGGAGTACCATCCGGGCAACTACTTGGGTACCTCATCTCCGCGAGGGGGATCGAGGCAAACCTGAAGAAAATAAAAGCCATACTGGCCATGGAGAAGCCCAAAAACATAAGGGGTGTCCAGTAGCTGGCTGGGCGAATCGCGGCCCTTAGTCGATTCATCAGTCGTATGGGAGAAAAGGCACTGCCCTTCTACCAACTCCTCCGCAAAGCTGAAAAATTCGAGTGGACCAATGAAGCGCAAGAAGCATTCGATGATCTCAAGCGCCTGCTATCCAATTCGCCAGTACTGGTGACCCCACGAGAAAGGGAACCACTGTTGCTGTATATCTCCGCCACCAACCAGGTGGTCAGCATGGTACTTTTGGTCGAGCGTGCCGAGGAAAACAAGGTCCATGGGGTATAACGCCTAGTCTACTACCTCAGCAAGGTCCTCACGCCAACAAAACAGCGGTACCCGCACTACCAGAAGCTGGCGTACGGCGTCTTCATGACCACCCGGTGACTGCGCCATTACTTCCAGGAGCACCCAATCGTGGTGGTCAACGACCTCAATAACCCTGACGCCACAGGACGAGTCGCGCTTTGGGGAATATAATTGTCTCCACGAGACATTACATACGAAAAGCGCGACGCAATCAAATCGCAAGTTCTTCTTGACTTCCTTGTGCACTGGATGGAGAACCAGCTCCCTGACAAACCAGATATGTCCTACCTCTGGACAATGCACTTCGATGGATCCAAGCGGAAAGACAGAGCAGGTGCAGGTGTCATACTTACATCACCTCAAGGGGACAAGGTGAAGTACATCCTGCGAATGCAGTTCACCGCCTCCAACAACGAAGCTCAATACGAGGCCCTGCTGCATGGGATGAGGATGGCAAAAGCCCGCGGTGCCAAGAGGCTCATTATATATGGCAACTCCAAGTTGGTCGTCAACCAAACAATGCACGAGTGCGACGCACTGAATGACAACATGATCGTGTACCATGACCTCTACGACACACTCGAAGGAGAGTTCGACGGTTGCGAGCTGCGGCACGTAGGTCGCGAAAGCAATGAAGAGGCGGGCACACTCGCCAACATAGGCTCTACCTGCGCCCCCATACCACCTGGGGTATTTCTTGAGCGCATCTGTGAACGCTCCATCAAGCCAAAGACCGCAGAGAAGAAAACAAGTGCAGCAATGGACTCGGGGGCTACGCCGCACAATGAGTCAATGGCACTCGATGACTTGGAGCTGGACACAGGACTCGAGGGGCCAATGAGCGTTATGATGATTGAGCAATCCTAGACGCAACCGTACATCACGTACCTCCTCAGCAAAAGGCTCCCGGATGATCCAAGGCATTCGTTGTTATCAACGGCGAACTGTATAAACGCAGCATCACAGGAGTACTCCAACGATGCGTCTCCACGACCGATGGAAGAGTTGTTCTCCTCGACATCCATGGGGGGACCTGTGGGCACCACGCCGGCAGTCGTGCCCTCGTTGCCAAAGCTCTACGAGCTGGATTCTATTGGCCTACGGCCATGCGCGATGCCAAGGACATCGTCCAAAAATGCAACGCTTGCCAACGATTCGCGGACAAGCCACACGCACCTGACGCAGAGCTCCGGCCAATTCCGCAATGGGGACTCGACATTGTTGGCAAACTCCCAGGGTCCTCACGAGGAGGCTACGTCTACCTCTTGGTCGCAGTCGACAAATTCACCAAGTGGATTGAGGTCATGCTAGTGACCAACCAATCAGGGCACAACGCAGTTAAGTTCTTCGAATCCATCATCTACCGCTTCGGAGTACCGCATAGCATCATCACCGACAACGGGACGAACTTCACATCCAAGGAGTTCCAAGAATTCTGCGAGGATCTGGGGATCAACCTACGCCTCGGTAGCACATCCACAGACCAACGGTCAGGTGGAAAAAGCAAACGGGCTCGTCTGCGGCGGCATCAAGAAGTGACTCCTACGGCCACTCGAACAAGTCGCGGGTTGCTGGCCAGACAAACTGCAATCAGTACTCTAGAGCCTACGCACAACTCCAAACAGTGCTACGAGCTACACACCGTTCTTTATGGTGCACGGGGCCGAGGCAGTGCTACCCGCCGAGGTACGGTACAAGGCGTCGCGCATGGTCGCTTACAGCGAACAAGAGTCATCCCTCGTACTCGAAGACTCTGTCGACCTCCTTTACGAGGCAAGAGAAATCGTTGTGGAAAGATCAACGATCTACCAGCAGAACCTGCGCAACTACCACAGTAGGAGGCTACGCCCCAGATCCTTCATCGAAGGCGACCTGGTCTTGCGACTGAAGCAGCAGGGGCATCTCTAGCTCGAGTCCCCCTGGGAAGGACCATACGTGATTACAGAAGTAATCCCAGGTGGCGCCTATCGCCTTCAAGATTTAGAGACAAGAGTCGCATACTCCAACCCCTGGAACGCCGCACAACTGCGATGCTTCTACCCCTAGTTGTTTTTACTTTTAGATCACAAATAAGGCACTCAGCTAAGGCTACATACCCACACATTGTACTTCGTACTGTCCTTCAAATAAATAAAGCTAAGTGCCCCAAAACTCTGTGTTTCCCCTTCATTTTCCATAATTTATCTACTCGGGGGTTGTGCCACCCTATATGTATCTGTTCTACGAACCAAAACACGATATCCTGAGTAGCTAGCACATCAATCGAAACCCTTGACACAACATCGACCCAGCTGCAACGCACCTGACAGGTTGACAAGGGACGGAGATAAGAGCATGGCCAGGCTAACGAAAAGGACTCGCATAGTGCAACGCACTTACATGCTAACAAGCTCTTTATACATAATCAATAGTCAGTTAGACACCATATACACAAACTTTACAACACTGGTACACTTATGTGCAGGATACAAACTAAGCCACTACTGCAACAAAAGAACGTTGGTCTGCTCCTCAAAGAAATCGACGATCTCCTCCGCTGGGCGATCCACTGCGTGGTAGTGCGGCACCATATTCCAGGCAGAACCTGCTGGTGGCCCAGGTGGCCCAGCCGCAATTGCCGCAACATCTACGTCAGGCCTATGTAGTTGCACCAGCGATAGAGCGGCCTTGGCACCAGCTACCAACTGTTGCCTCACGCACTCGCGAACCGCGGTCAGGTCTTGAAACTTGTCAAGGAGGGCCAGCAAGCTTGATGGAGCAACATCCAGCGGAAACATCATCCGATAAATGTTTTTCAAGCATGACTGCAACTTCTTCAAAAAGTGCAACACTCGCGACGCACGACACTGCAGGGTCGCCAGCGCAATCGCACGATCATGATCTACCCAGAAGTATCCACTCTCTTGAAGTTGCTCCTGGGTAAGATCATGCATATGAATGGCAATTCTATCCTTCTCATCCTGCGGATGACTCGCGCTGACAACTACACGAGGCAGCAACAGCAGCATAAGGACATCACGCCATCGCGAGCGACTACAAGGAAAAGATAAGGGCAAGCAAACTAACACTTGAATTGGTCGCCCAGCTGCGTCACCTCACCAAGCAGATACTGCTCTCGGGGGGCGGATTTCTTCGCCTTTGACTTCCATACATCCGCGTTACCGCGGAGCACGGGCAACTCACGCTCCAGCTGCTTCACGCGGTCACGCAGTCACGAAAGCAGCGACAGCTCATCTACCCTAGAGCGCGGCGGTGCCAAAGTATCATCAAGAGGCGGCGAGTCCTGAGTTTCCCTCAAAGGATCACTTGATGTACCCTACCACAAGCCAAGATAGAAACAAATAAGACGACCAAATCAACACAAAGACAAAAGATTCAAGTGCATTCAAGACTAGCAAAAGTATCAGCAGATACACTCGCTAGCAGGCATGTTCTTAACAAAGGAAATAGACTAGTTAACTATTACAAAGCTACTGAGGAGCGATTGGCTTCTTCGACTTAGACGGCTTCGGGGCCTTCATCGAGTCCGTGGCAGTGTCAGATGCCACTGACTTTCCGCCAGCCCCTGATGTCGCAGCCTTTGCCGCCTTCTTGGCACGTTGTAGCTCCTCAGAGTACTTCGCAACCGTGTTTATCAGTTGCGGCCCATATTTGCCACAGGCAGTCGCGAAATGAGCAAAGACTACCTGCTGGCCGTCCGCGCTAACGGGCATTGCCTTCGACACCGCGGTAGGATCAATCTCGACTCCATGGGCATGCACCATGGCAAGTGACATGGACGCACCAGCCGCGCGGAGTGAGTTCTTGAAGCTGGAAGGAACACCCCCGGCGAGAGACTCCACCAGCTCGTCCATGTTCTCGATTAGCTCAGCCTTGGGCATCAACTCCTCCCGGAGGCGACTGAGAACACCCTTGGCCTTGGAAAGCGTATCTTGAACGGTGGCGCTGCGGTCCTCGACTGCTGAAAGCGCACCCGCCAAAGCGTCGTCGCGGTGGAGGGCATGAGGATCGAAGCTCGAACCGCTAGCATCTGTACACAAACCAACACATGGATATAAACATCAACGCCAACAGCAAACAACAAACAGAGAACAACAATGATATCAAACCAAGGTACCTGAGAGGGCTTTGGCAATCGAGAAAAGCTGTTCTTCGAACAACTTCTCCCTGGACGCAATGGAGGCACGTAGATCCTCTTCATGCCTCCGTGCCTCGTCACGCACCATGATTGCCTCATCGCGACCCTTCACAGCCACGGCGAGTGTTTTCTCCAAGGTGGCGGCGTCACGCAGGAGGGCATTATGTCCAGCTACAAAACAAAAAAAAGGATTGACTATCAGTCGACTATATAAAAGGAGAAGAAGAAGAAGTGCAGGACACTCACTCTCAACCACGTGATGACGCGTCTCCAACATCGCATGCTGGCGGCCCATCGCAAGCACTTGCTCCGCCAAGTGAGCGGCCTCCTTCACAAGGAGCTATCGCATAACAAAGGATCAACAGAAGCCATCGAATGCAACATTAAAAAGAAGAAAATCCTACACTTACATGATCCTCCAATGACTCGGAAGTCGTTTGGTGCTCAGTCATCCAAGCAACCATTTGATGCTCCCCTGCATGAGGCGAACTGGAAGAGTTGTGCCCGGAGTGGGCCGCCAATGGAGGGGAAGGGGCACGCTCGACCTCTTTCTTGTCCATTGAGGTCGCGACTCCTGATTCTTTCAAAAATTGGACGTCGCTAGAAGATGACGACGCCTCTTGACTGCATGACAAAATCCACATCAAGAAAAGGCAAATCCAGAGACGAACCAATAAGGGCAAAACAGAGAGGAACAAACAAACTAGAAAACTTACCAATCAAACTTGTCAAAGTCAAAAGTGGGCTCCTTCGACTCTAACGAGGACTCCTTGGGCAATCGCATCTTCTTGCGAGAGGATGGTGCCACGGCGCTCACAGGAATGGCAGGGATCACCGACTCTGCAGCAACACCTGCACCTTCCGGACTCGAAGGAGACGACACATCGAAATCCTCGCTACGCGAACGCTTGCGAGTATCTGGACTACCGGACTCGGGGGCTTCCTCCTCCACATCAGATGGGACGATCGACTCCGACTCATCCTCTTCCAAGGCTTCGCGAGGGATAATCCCCTCAGGAAGAGGGGGCATACAAGGTGACACCGCCCAATTCCGCATACAGACAACAAATTCAACAAAAAGCAAGTAAACAACAAAGAAGCAATCAACAAACTAAGCTACTACGTAGCACAATTGTACCTCAGGAGGAGGGTTCGAAGCATCGAACGGAGGAACGGCTGGCTCACTAGGGAGCACATCCTTGACGGTGTATGTGGTCACCAGTCAAACCCTTTTATCTATCTCACTCGCGGATATGCCAACGGCAGACACGCGAGTGGCATCGTCAGCACCAGCCCACTAAAACATGGGGTGGACTCTGGCCTGCAGGGGCTGGATGCGATGGCGCAGCCACGTGCGAATGAGTGTGCAGCCTCCTTTGTCTTTACCTATGCGACTCTCGAGGTCGCAGACGCGCTCGTACAGCACATCTGTCTCTGCGGACTCGCCAGACATAACTACATTTTTCCAGGAGCACCTCCTCTTGCATGGCGTCGAGGGGTCGAAGGGCGCGAGTCCGAAGTGGTCTCTATTGGCCTTCTGGTCACGAACGTAGAACCACTTGTCCCTCTACCCTTGGACGGACTTCATCAGCTTGATGTCGAAATAGGTGGCGGATGGATCGACGTGAATTCCGCAGCCGCCTACATTGTAGACTAAAGAGCCATAAGCAGATTGGCGCTTCAACTTGAAGAGGCGCTTGAAGAGGCCGAAGTGCGGCTCAATTCCGAGACAACACTCGGAAAGGGTGATGAAGCAAGAGATGTGGAGGATAGAGTTTGGGGACAGCTGATGGAGCTGGAGCCCGTAAAAGCAAAGGAGGCCCCTGAAGAAGGGATGCAGGGGCAACGAGAGGCCGCGAATGATGAACGCCAAAAACATCACTCGAAAACCAGCGGGAGGAGAGGGGATTATCTCACCACCGGGGACGCGCGCGTCGGCGACTGTGGCGGACAGCACTCCGTCTTGGCGAAGAAGACGGAGATCAGAGGACTTGATGATGGAGGGATGCCACGCACCATTCGTGACGCGGGTGCCCGCGCCCTTCTTCTTCCCGCCGGCGGCGGTGGTGGTACCCACGGTGGCGGAGCCGCCCTTCTTCTTCACCGCAGCAGCGGTAGCCGCGGAACCGGCCGCAACACCTCCCTTCTTCTTCCCTATTGCGCGGCGGCGATGTGATCGAAGAAAATAGCTAGGAAATGCGCGGAGCTGGTCCAGCGCCGCGAAGGAAAAGAGAGCAGAGAAAGCAATGGAGCAATGACAATGGTAATGAAGGCAGAAGATGAGCGAAAAGCAGATGTGAATTTTACCATCGCAACACCACTACTTAACCCCTGGAAGATGCAATCCAATGGCACAGAAAAACCCTACTGGACGTGTGGCAAACATCATGCTAGACACGTGGAGGAGTGGAAACGTGAACCGTCCCCCATTTCTCCCATTACGTGCGGAAATCGAGGAGGCGCAGTTAAAATAAAGATTACGCACGTCTAGTCAAATCAAAGTCAGGGAGTGGGACCCACTGCTCGTCACGTCCCGTCAAACTCGCTCACACGGGCAACGGAGGTCATGAAATCGTCAGC
This sequence comes from Avena eriantha, assembly GCA_910589775.1. Taxonomy (NCBI): domain Eukaryota; kingdom Viridiplantae; phylum Streptophyta; class Magnoliopsida; order Poales; family Poaceae; genus Avena; species Avena eriantha. Next base: position 77,440,290 of record OU342744.1, on the reverse strand, counting down.
ACTGACGTTATCAAAGCTACGCAGCAGAAGACTTCGACTACTTTAGTCCTTGCTCGAGTCTTTGACTGCACCAAGCACTCGGGGGCTACTCCCATAGGGAGCGCTGGTCGCGCACCCTACGATTTTTTCTTCTTCTTTTTGCAGGAACATGGACAATCAAGGCAAACCCAACCACTCGAAACACGGTTCGACCATGGACATGGGTTACTCCCATAGGGAGCGCCGGAAACAAATTCGACTGAAACAAGCAAGCAAAAGACGACAATAGTCGCGAAAGTTTTTTAGTCCCTGCTTGAGTCTTCGACTCAACCAGGCACTCGGGGGCTAGTCCCATAGGGAGCGCTGGTCACGCAGCCTATGATTATTTGTACAAAGTACTGTGTGTTGATAATATCCACACTCGAAGTTTATGGCGACACCGCCTCATAATTTTTCCTACAAAGAGACTACGTCACCTGAATTGTCTCCGCGATGATAAAATTCGGATGTCGCGCTTACAGCGTGAAGATAAGACAGGAATAAGGCCTGGCAACGCATCTGCGGTGCACTACCAGAAATATATTCGTGCCTACAGGTACGATGAACATGCCTCGACGGACGCGTCGAGTGCTCACACCCATATAACTGGAATTCGACTCCTGTAAGACCTCCGCGGCTTGAGTCGAATTACACCAGCACTTTTCCGGATTCGAGTCCGGAGACTCGAGTTCGAGTAGATTGCGTTGTTTTACCCTAAGGTAATTAACTGATACTGATGCATCGGTTAAATCAGGCACGCACATCAACAATCCCTATGACACAAACAAAGCAGTCGAAAATATACTCATTCATGCACTCAAAAGACTTCAAAAAGTCCCCAGTCGAATCTGCGATTCCGCTGGACACTCGGGGGCTACTGACATGGGTATACCCTATAGGTACTCGAGCTTGGTATATACGGCTTGAATATAGTGGAAACACACGGTGTCGCCAAGGCCCAAGGGAGGACTCGAGTGACCTACGGACTCTCGATTGCTTGAAGAACAAGAAGAAGCTAAAGATACAAAGTTCAAAGGGGAAAACCCTAACCTGTAAGCGACTCGACCTGCTACCCGAAACCTAGCCTATATATATAAAGGCTAGGAGGGGCGGCGAGAAGGACACACGCAACCCTAGTTTCCACAACCCTTGCCAGATTGCATCTACGCACCATTGTAATTTTCGATTCCTTTGATAATTCCACAAGCAGACAAGCAGGAGTAGGGACCTCTACGAGGCCTGAACTTGGGTAAATCTTTGAGTCCCCTGTGTGCTTGTTTGCTAGCCGATAAATGTCTCCAGCGCTCACTCCTTCTCCAAAACCCAAGTCCATAACAATGGGCATTGATGAGTTAAACTCTCGTCACTTCCCGACACCAACTTCCAGCCGTCCCAGTCACCCAGTTGATCCCCTCCTCTCCCTCACCACCAAGGCCGGCCGAGTAGAGGGAGCTAGCGACGAGACTGCAGCTCTGAAGTTGGAGGCGATTATTGGAGAAGCCCGCCTCAAGCTTCATCTCTCTGTCCTTCCTCTGTGGGAGCACAACAGAGGAGCTGCTCAGGACCGCAGTGCCACACCTCAGCACCAACACGTACGAGCTCAAAAAGACGGCTTTATTGGCAGAGATCCCTCAGAACCCCTTCCCCGCCGGTGACGGCTCCAGCCACCAGAGCCGGACCACAAGGAAGAAGAGTCCCTAGCCGCACTAGGGCCAACCGACGAGCTCCGACGACCTACTCCCAGACGCCACGAAGGACAAGCAACAACTACTCCTAACTCTACTATGTACAAGACTGGGCCGGTGCCTCCCCTCAACCATCCCCAGGCGGCATCGCCGTCGAGGAAGACCTAGGTTTCGCCCGGAACTGGAGAAAACGCTCTCAGCTACTATTCACATGAGAGAGAAAGTTGATGATAAGAATGTGTACTTCCACCTGAACTTACAATCAAAATCAGCAATATGTAAAACTATAACTTCTTTATTGTTCTAGTCGTAATTTTGACTTGCTTTTTTGGCTTGGTGCCTTTGTCAACTTAGAAATGATAATTTCTGAATGTACATTTGTTGGATCAAGATTTTGTTGATCTGTCAGGTTAACTATGACAAAAGACAAACACAGAGTTTATGTCAGGTTAACTAAAACAAAAAGGATAGAGTCAAGTTAAATTAAGTTACCGCAAATAAAAAACTTAAGTTAAGTTAAAGAGGACGTACAAACCAAACGTGTTGAGCTTATCTTGTAATAACTTACGACGCCCTGATGGGGGCACCAAAACCAACTCATGATTCTGCCCCCTACTGTACTTCGCCATACAAAAGGGAGGGGATCCCGACAACGATCGACTGGATGAGTTCACGATCTTCTATACCTGCTCCCCTATATTCCCTCACCCTACCGATTTAGGGAGGTCAGGAGCGACGAGAAGACCAGCCTACAGGTTGTCGGTATCAGGGCAGGCTGCTTGAGGCCAGAGAGCATTCGCACCTTCGCTAGGCTCTCTCCCTCGACAACTAAACACGTCTGCATCACGCATACGACAATGGGCTCCGCCCTCTTTATATCATAGGTGTTCTAGTGTGATGTCGTGCATGATCTTGTGCTACACTTGTTATTTTATACCTAACAATGGTATTAGAGGCATACAATGCGTAACACTATAACCCTACTAAGATCTGTTGATCTCGTGTTTATCACATGGTCATTTTTAGGCAATTGGCGTTCTTATCGTATGAAAAAATATTTTCGATGTTGCGAATCCTTCACGCTCTCCCACTCACTACGCGTGTGCGCCTCGGAGGGGAAGGGGAGAACGGCGGTGCGACGTCGTCGTCGCCTCTCTCACTCATAGAGAGCATCAGGAGAGAGTGAGAAGAAAAAGAGGGTTAGTGTTAGGAATGGGTCAATCTACTTGACCCGGCTAGGATGAATCCTAGCTGTTCCAGATCGACGTGGTGAGCGGTTTTGGGCCCCTGGCGGTTAATGGGTTGTTTCCGAGTTTGGGCTTAGGGGACGAAATTTCCTGGGTTGGTCGCTTATTTTTTTATTTTATTTTAGTGTATAATGTTTAATATATATAAAGTGTTGATGCACCGTTTTAAATATAGAAAAGTAATTGTCTAAAACATGGTTATAAAACATGTTATTGTTCTGACTGGAATGAACCATCGAGATTTTTTTGTTTAGAATATTTAATATTTTTTATGTCGTATGATCGCTTTAAATATCAGATATGATGTTTTTCCTTAAGTAATTATTGTTGATGTTTATTTTGAGAATGTTATGACTGTAAAATTAATTCGGACGAATGTAGTATTAATTTTGCATGTCAAGCTCTTATGTTGTTTTAATTTTATATCATTTCTGCCCAAGGGTGTTTTGGCATACAGTTAGAACTTTTGATGTTTATGGCATGTTTTTATTTTATGCAATTTGCTAATGATGTTTATGTATAAATTTCAACTTATGTTGTGATACGTTATGTTACTGTCAAGCAATTAGGAAGGAACTTACCTCACTAGAAGAACTCAGTTGAGTTGAGCTTGGCCTTCAACGAGTTTGATTATGTCTTAAGAGAGGATAAGCCTTCGGCACCCGTTGTTGGTGCCGCAGGGTATGATGATCTAAAGAAAATTTATGACTTCAAGATAGAGAAGTGGGAAAAATCAAATCATGTGGCCATCCTAATAATGAAATATTCCATCTCACCTGAGATCATTGGAGCTCTCCCCACGAAATATACTCCTAAGGAATTTATGGAAGTCTTGGAGGAGCAATTTCAAGGCTCTGACAAGGTTTATGAACATGAGCTTTTACACAAGATACTTGGTACGTATAAAAGTAATGGACAAGTGAGGAGGCATATGATGAGCATGATAAGTACTTCACATAAGTTTAAGTCTCTAAAATGTGAGCTTAGTGATAACCTCCTCATAATAATGATCTTGGAGTCCCTCCCTCATGAGTTTGATCAACTCAACATCAACTACAACTCCATGAAGGAAAAAAGGACACTCTTTGAGATATGCCCTCAGATTGTCCGAGAGGAAGAAATGTTTATGAGGCAGAACAAGGACCAAGCCTTTCATATTGGCTCCCTAAAGAGAAAGCATGACGGGCCAAGTTATCCAATGCCTCCAAACAAGCCTTTCAAGAAAGAAGAGCCAAAGTCTAAAGGAAAAGAGATTTGACAATCCTCAAGAAGCACAGTTGATGAAAATGTGTGTTTCCACTATAAGAAAGCATGTCATTACAGGAAGGACCGCCCGGAATACCTTAAGTGGATGATGAACAGAGGTACAAATGAAATCACTTTTGTTGATGAATTATATTATACTTATTCCTCTTGTATATCATGGTGGATTGACTCAGGAGAACCTGCTCATGTTGCTAACTCTATGCAGGGATTAAATATGATCCCAATTACAACAAGAGGAACACGGTGTTGGAGATATGCCCAAGAGGCAATAATAAAAGTGGTTATTATTATATCTTTATGTTTATGATAAATGTTTACATCCCATGCTATAATTGTATTATTAGGAAACACTAATACGTGTGTGTTTTGTAAACATAAAAGAGTCCCTAGTAAGCCTCTTGTTAAACTAGCTTGTTGATTAATGGATGATCATGGTTTCCTGATCATGGACATTGGATGTCGTTAATAACAAGATCATATCATTAGGAGAATGATGTGATGGACACACACCCATAGTAAGCGTAGCATAAGATCAAGTCATTAAGTTCGTATTGCTATAAGCTTTCAAATGCATAGTAACCTAATCCTTCGACCATGAGGTTATGTTAATCACCATCACCGGATGGATACTTTGATGACATCAAACACCACTTCGTAACTGGGTGGTCAAAAAGGTGTCATTGGGTATTCTGAAAGTATGTGTTGAAGCGCATGAACCAAGATTGGGATTTGTCCATCCATATGACGGATAGATATGCTCTGGGCCCTCTCGGTGGAATGTCATCTAGTTAGCTTGCAAGCATGTGACTAGGTCACAAGGGATGACATATCACGGAACGAGTAAAGAGTACTTATCAGTAACGAGGTAGAACTAGGTATGGAGATACCGACGATCAAACCTCGGATAAGTATAGTATCGCGAGACAAAGGGAATTAGTTTCGTATGTAAGTGGTTCAATCGATCGCGAAGTCATCGTTGAGTATGTGGGAGCCATTATGGATCTCCAGGTCCCGCTGATGGATATTGATAGGAGATGTGTCTCTGTCATGTCTACATATTCACGAACCGTAGGGTGACACACTTAAGGTTCGAAGTTGTTTTAAGTAGATATGGAATGTGCGTTGGAGACCGAATGTTGTTCGGAGTCTCGGATTGGATCCGGGACATCACGAGGAGATCCGGAATTGTCTAGAGAATATGATTCATATATTGAGGATCATTTTCTAAGTTAGGAAATGTTCCGGAGTATTTGTATGGAGATTCTAGAAGGTTTCGGAATGTTCTGGAAGGTTCTAGAGGATTTCTTGGAGTTTGCTTGAAAACCAAGAAAGGATCAAAGGAGTCCTGGTGGGGCAAGACACGGATTCGTGGCGGAGGAGGACTCCTCCCCCCTTCCCACCGCTGGCCATAGGAGGGGAGTCCTACAAGGACTCCCCCTCCCCAGGCGCGCCCTCCCCCCCTTAAATAGAAGGGCAGGGGCGCCCCCTCCTAGCCCTCTCATATAACTCCCAATCTCTGCCGCCTCTCTCCTCCACCTTTTTTCTGCACAGGCATAGGCGAAGCCCTGCAGAATTCTCTACTCCACCACCACCACCACGCCGTCGTGCTGCTGGGATTCCGTGGAGAAGATCTACTACCTCCGCTGCTCGCTGGAACGGGGAGAGGAAGGTCTGCTTCGACTCCGCACGTGTGACCGACTGCGGAAGCGCTGCCGAAACGCGGCGCCGGAAGGATCGTCAACTTGACCGACTGCGGGAATGCAACGCTGGAAGGATCGTCCACACGATCTTGAGATCGGCAAGTGATCGACTACATCAACCACAAGATCTGATCTCGTTAACGCTTTCGGATCTACGAGGGTTATTTCCTATCTATCTCGTTGCTCATGTCTAATAGATTAGATCTTGGCTTTTATCTAGATTAGATCTGGGTTTTGTTCGTTCTTGCGGTAGAAATTTTTTGTTTTCCATGCTACGAACCCATGAGTGGTATCAGAGCCGTGTCTATGCGTAGATCTGTTGCACGAGTAGAACACAATGTTTTTGTGGGCCTTGATGCTTTTGTTGTCGGTGTCTTAGCATGTACTTTGCATCTTGCGGCATGGTGGGATGAAGCGTCTCGGGCTAACATTACATGTCATCGCACATGGAACTTGCTCCACGCTTGACGTGCAACTTGCTCCACGCTTTATAAGCTATAGCAGCTTGATCATGAAAGTTGTCATGATAAGGATGAATAAAAGATGTAAGTAAAATGTTTACTACACTAAAAGATTACTAAAGAATGGATTTTTTAAAGAACACCAACCATTGGATGATGGTGATCCACCTCAAAGTGGAAGTCCAAAGGTATTAGTAGTTGACTATCTACGCTTTGTACCATGTGTCATGTTGATGACACCACTATTGATGTTGATAGATTCTTTTAAAAGAAAAGGAATTGCTGAAAGAGAGTCTATAAAATATTTGGCAGAAAATAAAAGGTTGGAGATGTACTTAGGCATATAGAAGATATACATGTTATGGTTGTATTCCTTGCTTGTTAAACAATGTGGTTCTCCGGTATTGGATACCGAATTGGTTGGTATGAAGTGTCATACAGGACAACACAATTCATGAACTGCAATGGCCTAAGTAACTAGCAAGAGAAAATGTGATGATGTTCATCGAAAACAAACAAAGGGTTGTTGTGTTGCTCGTTAACATCAAAGCTTGCCTTCAAGATTTGTTTCAATAATTGTTATTTTGATCAGGTATTATGACGACAAAAGGTTGTTCAAATAATTACCGTATTCCATAATAGATGGATGATATACAAGTCTGGTTGGAGAAATAACGACCATAAAAACTAATGCTAAAATGTCGCAAGACAAATGATTGAAAGATCACTTGCGAAGTGACATCGCTGTTTAAATTATATTTGAAAGAAAACATGAAGAAACTCCATGTTGATGGAATTTTGGAGTCTTTTGATTTTGATCAATTGACGCATGTGAGACTTTCCTCGAGATAATTGAAACTCCGTCCATGGGCCAGAGAGGAACGGATGACTAGCTTATTGGAAATTGTGCATGCTGATGTGCATGGTCCATTATGTGTAGCCATATGCGATGGATCTTTTTTGCTTCATATGCTTTCTCCGAAAATTTGAGTGAATATATCTGTATATTTACTTAATATGGAAGAAGTATGAAACATTTGAAAAATGTTCAAAGACTTTCAAGATGAAGTGGAAAATCATTGTAACAAGGAAATAAAAGAGTTTATGATTGGATCATAAAGAAAGATGTTTGAGTTACAAGTTTAGCAAAACACCTAAGATTTGAGGAATCGTTCCATGGATTTGCATTTCCCAAAACACCATAGGAGTATGGAGTGTTCAAGATATGTAATGAAACCTTGTTTGACATGGTAAGATCAAAGGTGTCATTTATAAAACTGCCATTATATATTAAAGATTAAAGCTTTAGTGACTACCGCTTTTACACTGAAAAGAGCTCCATCGTGATCCGTTGAAATGACACCATATAAGTCATGGTTTGGGATAAAACCCAGGTTGTCCTTTCTTAAATTTTTGGTATGCTAGGCATAAGTAAAATGTTTACAACCAAAGTCGGATAAGCACGTCTTTGTAGGTTATTCCAAAGAATTTGTTGGGAATTTCTCCATAACACAGAGGACAAAAGAGTTTGTTACTTGGAACGTCAAGTTTCTTGAGAAGGAATTTTTCGTGAAAAGTTAAGTGGGAGGACAATAGAACTTTGATAAGGTTGTTGAACCTTAGCTATATGTGCTAAGTAGCGCAGCGCCGGAAAGTGTCCCGGTGGCGGCCATAATGCTCATGCTTCTCGTGATTACAAAAGGTATGATCTCAGAGATTAGAGTTCCTATAGAACCGTGTGGGTCGGTAAGAATCAAATAGTAAGATTTGATAAACAAGTCGTTATTGTTTTGACAATGATGAACCGACTACATGCAAAGAAGCGATGATGGGACCTGACTCCATAAAATGACTAGAAGTCATGGAATCCGTGATAGTATCCATACACGAGAAATCAAGTTTCTGAACTTAGAAGACCCTCCGAAAAGGCATGAAGCCTATCGGTCGTGTTTGGATTTATAAAGAAATAAGACATGGATGTTTAACATCTATGAAATAGTCGACATGTCAGAAAGAAGTTTACGACAATGTTCAAGGAATTGACTATGATAAGATTTGATCTTTCATAGCGATATTTAGTCTGGACGGATTAATGTAGCAACCACTACATATATTTTGGTATATGGTAGTTGAACAAACAAAATAAGTTCTTCTAATAGAATGGTTACCTAGGACGTGTACATGACACGATCCAAAGGGTTTTGTTAATTCAAAGGATGCTAAAAGAGTATGCAAAACTTCAATGGTTGAAGTAAGCATAGCGGAGTTGGAATCTTCACTATGATGAAACTGTTAAAAGAGTTTAAATTCATCGGAGATGATGAAGATGCTTGCATTTGCAAGAAATTAAGTGGGAGCGCTGAGACATATTTCTAATACATTATGTAGAGGACATATTGTTGATTAGAAATAATGTATTTTTATTGACACATGTTAAGAATTTCATTTCGATGAAAGACTTAGGCATAACTCAAGAATTAGGCATCAATGTCTATATGAATAGATTGAGGCGCTAATATGGTTTTGCCAAATGTACATAGATAAGACGTTGAATGAGTTCAATATGAAAACAACAAGAAAGGTTCTTGACGCACGGAAAGGACTGAATCAAGATTCGAGTGTGTTGACACGAGATTCAAGTGTTTTGACACTTGGTGAAATCACAAGAATATTTTGATCAATCATTCTTTGAGATGTACACATCCAGATATGTCCTATGCTCTAAATGTTATGAGCATATACCAGAATGATTCATAAGATGATCATTGGACAATAGTAAAGATATTCTTATGAGCTTTGGAAGAACTAAGAATATACCATGTATAAGTGACAAATAGTTAAAGGTAGTTCATTGTAAAGTGTTACATTGATATTAATTTTGTCACAAGATACAAATTAAATTTATCTCAATTTAAACTATGGGTGGCACAATGTAATGGAGAGGAAGTTCCATAACGGATTTGGTTGAGTACCAAAGTTAAAACATTGTAACAGATACTACAACAAAAGGCTAAGTATATGACTACTATTATAGCAGTAAATGAGGGCATTTGCGTCAAGTAGTTTGTTATCAAACTAGGTGTGGTTCCTAGCGGGCTAATACTATGAAGATATATTGTGTGACAATAATATCAACATATTTTGAGCCGAAGGAACTAAAGGTCTCACCAAAGGACCAAATTTATACAATGCCATCTCATTGGAGAATGAGTAATACGTAGAGACGCAAGGACATGCAAATACACACGGACCTGGAAGTGTCAGATCCAAAAGATTATGTTTATCACTAGCAATAGTGTATATACAACACCAGAAATCCATAGGTGTTGAATGCACAAGTTTTTAACTAGATTATTGACTCTAGTGCAAGTGGAAGACTGTTGGAGATATGCCCAAGAGGCAATAATAAAAGTGGTTATTATTATATCTTTATGTTTATGATAAATGTTTACATCCCATGCTATAATTGTATTATTAGGAAACACTAATACGTGTGTGTTTTGTAAACATAAAAGAGTCCCTAGTAAGCCTCTTGTTAAACTAGCTTGTTGATTAATGGATGATCATGGTTTCCTGATCATGGACATTGGATGTCGTTAATAACAAGATCATATCATTAGGAGAATGATGTGATGGACACACACCCATAGTAAGCGTAGCATAAGATCAAGTCATTAAGTTCGTATTGCTATAAGCTTTCAAATGCATAGTAACCTAATCCTTCGACCATGAGGTTATGTTAATCACCATCACCGGATGGATACTTTGATGACATCAAACACCGCTTCGTAACTGGGTGGTCAAAAAGGTGTCATTGGGTATTCTGAAAGTATGTGTTGAAGCGCATGAACCAAGATTGGGATTTGTCCATCCATATGACGGATAGATATGATCTGGGCCCTCTCGGTGGAATGTCATCTAGTTAGCTTGCAAGCATGTGACTAGGTCACAAGGGATGACATATCACGGAACGAGTAAAGAGTACTTATCAGTAACGAGGTAGAACTAGGTATGGAGATACCGACGATCAAACCTCGGATAAGTATAGTATCGCGAGACAAAGGGAATTAGTTTCGTATGTAAGTGGTTCAATCGATCGCGAAGTCATCGTTGAGTATGTGGGAGCCATTATGGATCTCCAGGTCCCGCTGATGGTTATTGATAGGAGATGTGTCTCTGTCATGTCTACATATTCACGAACCGTAGGGTGACACACTTAAGGTTCAAAGTTGTTTTAAGTAGATATGGAATGTGCGTTGGAGACCGAATGTTGTTCGGAGTCTCGGATTGGATCCGGGACATCACGAGGAGATCCGAAATTGTCCGGAGAATAAGATTCATATATTGAGGATCATTTTCTAAGTTAGGAAATGTTCCGGAGTATTTGTATGGAGATTCTAGAAGGTTTCGGAATGTTCTGGAAGGTTCTAGAGGGTTTCTTGGAGTTTGCTTGAAAACCAAGAAAGGATCAAAGGAGTCCTGGTGGGGCAAGACACGGATTCGTGGGGGAGGAGGACTCCTCCCCCCTTCCCACCGCTGGCCATAGGAGGGGAGTCCTACAAGGACTCCCCCTCCCCAGGCGTGCCCTCCCCCTCTTAAATAGAAGGGCAGGGGCGCCCCCTCCTAGCCCTCTCATATAACTCCCAATCTCTGCCGCCTCTCTCCTCCACCTTTTTTCTGCATAGGCATAGGCGAAGCCCTGCAGAATTCTCTACTCCACCACCACCACCACGTCGTCGTGCTGCTGGGATTCCGTGGAGAAGATCTACTACCTCCGCTGCTCGCTGGAACGGGGAGAGGAAGGTCTGCTTCGACTCTGCACGTGTGACCGACTGCGGAAGCGCTGCCAAAACGCGGCGCCGGAAGGATCGTCAACTTGACCGACTGCGGGAGCGCTGCCGGAACGCAACGCTGGAAGGATCGTCCACACGATCTTGAGATCGGCAAGTGATCGACTACATCAACCACGAGATCTAATCTCGTTAACGCTTTCGGATCTACGAGGGTTAGTTCCTATCTATCTCGTTGCTCATGTCTAATAGATTAGATCTTGGCTTTTATCTAGATTAGATCTGGGTTTTGTTCGTTCTTGCGGTAGAAATTTTTTGTTTTCCATGCTACGAACGCATCATACGGAGGCTTAAAGTAGCGAATGGAGTTGAAGTCGACATTGAAGCAATAAGTTCACTCACCTCGGAGCTTCACATGGGCTTTATTCTTTATTTAAATAATGTTATTTATGTACCTACTTTGAGTAGAAATTTAATTTCAGTCTCTTGTTTAGATGATGATATCTACAAATGCTTATTTGGTCAAAAACAATTTATTTTGAAATATGGTGTTGGTCTCGGTGTTAGACGAGGCAAACTATTACTCTATAGCTTACGCGTGCTAAAAGGCCCGCGCGATGAGCATCGGCTCAACGCTTAGCTACAGTAAAAAAAGCAACGGATAAAACTAGCGAACTGGCGACTGCACGTTCGGACAGCCCAGTTCTCATAGCCAGATTATGTTTCTCTGTCTGAGCCACTCCCACCACCACCTCCTACTCCCCGTCGCCGCCCCTGCCTCCATGCTCCCCCGAACCCTAGGCGCCATTGCCCACGCCCCCATGGAAGGCGCCGGCACCGGAGCGGCGTACACCACGCGCATATATGTCATCTCTTAATAATTATGTGTTGAATGTGAGTAATGTTTATAATATGAAAAGAAATGGAAGGGTACTAACGCTTCTTAGAAATTGTGGCACCGTCATTTAGGCCACATTTCGAGGGGTAGAATGGAAAGGCTTATTAAAATTAAAGTAGTCCCCCCATTAGATTTTTCGGATGCAGACAACTATGTAGATTGCATTAAAGGAAAATATGCGAAAAAATTAAGAAAGGAGTCATAAGAGCCACCGAGGTTCTCTAACTTATTCAAACTGACATATGTCGACCCCTGAATGTTAAGTCTATAGATGGTTTTGATTCGTTCATCACATTTACAGATGACTTCTCTCGGTATGGGTATATTTACCCCATACATGATCGATCAGAAGTTTTGGATAAATTCGAAGTGTTAAAATCTGAAGTTGAGATCCAACTGAATGCAAAACTTAAAGTTGTATAATATGATCGCGGGAGAGAGTATTATGGAAGGCATGCTCCTTATGGGAAAATTTTAGGACATTTTACCAAGTTCCTAGATGAAAATGGAATTGTTTAGTACTCAATGCCTAGCAAATATCAAGCAGGATGGTATAGATGAGCGTAGAAATCGCACACTTATGGATATGGTGTGAAGCATTCTTAGTCATGCGAATTTGCCAGTAAGCCTATGGACCTTACGAGATGTGAACGTGAAGCAAACCGAGCTTGAACTATATAGGTGTGTGGGGCTATCTCGCTGAAGCTAGAGTTCTCAATCCACAACTTAAGAAGTTAGATCCAAAAACAGTTAGTTGTTTTTTCGTTGGATACCCTCATAGGGGAAAGGAATGTTGTTTCTATTGGCCGGGTCACACCACTAAGTATGTGGAGACCGGACAAGTGGTATTTTTGAATATAATAAAGTCACAGAAATAAGGAAGATTGATCTTGAGGAGAAGCAGGTATGTGTTCCATCTCGAACTAGCCATGAGATTGTTCTGCCAATACCAAACAGACTGACATCCTGTGACTCTAAATCCGATGTTTTAGGTCCTCAACCCAATGGTGATGCTAAAACTAATGGAAATGAAAATGAAGAGTCTCACTAGTCAGATCAAGAAAATGATCCTCAAGATAATGATGCTTCTCTACCACCTCATGTGAGAAAATCACTGCGAGAAAGAAGAAAAGCCATCTCAGATAATTATGTCACTTACATGAGTGAGGATGTAAATGATATAGGAAATGTGGAGGATCCAACCTCATATAAAGAAGTCATTAAAAGTATGAATTCGTCTAAGTGGAATGTTTCCATGGAAGACGAGTTAAAATGATGAGGATGCATTCATAGAGTACGATGATTCTGCTTGTTTGAGCTAGAAGAAAATACTAAGCCTCGTTGAAAAATATCACAAGGTGAATTCATTCCTAGTTGGACATATACTTTGATTTATGAGAAATTTATACTACCTAAATCATGGTGTTATTGTTTGACTAGATTTGGCATCTATCGGACTGGCGCCAGCGGGAGGAGAAGGAGGAAGGCTACCGAGAGATGGAAGACACACTAATAGGCAATAAGGAGAGCAAACATGATCAAGAGAGAGATGTGGCGCGCTAGGACACATTTGAGGTGCACTACGTCATATGGCCTGCGCGCCAAGTAGGTCGAACCCATCTATGGATCGGTTGTTATCAGTTTGAGTCGTACCGGGTCAGTTTGGATAAGGGTATGGCTGTTTTTAAGGCTGGTTAGTAGGGAGGATGCCCCATCCCTCATATAAACTTCCGTAGCCGTCACAATTAGCTGTAGGCTGGTGGGTTGCCGAACACACTCTAAGCATATTAGTACTACTCGTATGCTTGCGAATCCGCTAACGAAAGGCTTACCACCGGTAATTTTTGTGAGCATGTTGCTGACATGGAATTACTAGAAGCCTTACGGTTCTGGAATAAAGGGACCACTATAAGAACCACTCCTATGAAGTAAAATATTATTCATTTCGAAACATGCTGGTATGCTATAAGTATTGAGTTCAACAATATTTCATTGACCATTGTAACACCTCACTTTGGTGTATTATTCGTATAGAGAATGAGCATATAACGTTAAACCTAACGATTAAGGGGATAATGTTAGTTGATCTATCAGGTTAAGTGTGACAAAGGACAGAGACAAAGTTTTTGTTAGGTTAACTGAAACAAAAAGGACATAATCAATTAACGTTAAGTTAAGGAGGTTCCACAAACCAACATTTTGAGCTTATCTCGTACTAACTTACATGCCCTGATCGGGGGCACCAAAACCAACTCATTGTTTGGTCCCTTGTCATACTGCGCCATGTAAAGGGAGGCAAGCCCGACAACGATCGACTGGCCGAGTTCACGATCCACTATACCTGCTCCCCTATATTTCCTCACCCTACCGATCTAGGGAGGCCAGGAGTGATGGGAAGACTAGTCTATAGGCTGCCGGTGCTAGGGCAGTGCCGCTGGAGGCCGGAGGGGGCATTTGCACCTTTGCCGGGACCTATCCCTCGACAACCGAACACGTCTGCACCACGCAGGCGACAATGGCCTCGTCCTCGACTCGACTCCAGCCGCCGGTAATACATCTACAATCTCTTCTGTTTAATGTGCAATAGGTGTTGTGTGCAGCCATGCATGATCTTGTGCTACACTTGTTGTTTTATACCTAACACAAGATAAATTCTCTCATCCTTCAGTTGCACTGAGTCCGTGAAGTTTGATCCGACGGGCCACGTAAGCGGCAACTTATTAATTAGTATAATACTACTAGTAGTTTCTTGGGTGCTAGTAACTCAAAGGCCTTGTAAATAAATTAAAAGAAAATGCGATGGCTTGCAGTAGAGGCAAAGCATAGTAGTATGCGGCAGCTGTGTTTCCTTTCCTCCACCCTGGGACCAAGCAGCTTAATTCTAGCCTCGCATGCCAAAAACGGTGGCCGGCTGCTATAGTCATTTAAGCCCGCCATTGCAGCTCGCTGGCGCTGCGTCTCTAGGTGCTTAGTAGTACTACTCCACTGCAATTATCGTCCAAGACAAATGAATGAATAGAGCTGCTGCCTGCTAGTAGTACCACAGTGAGGCTTACGCTAATATGATTGGGCAAGTTGATAATGCTGGGTCGAGTCGCTAACTAACTAACCGAGGAAACAGAGCGGCAGGCAATGCACGACGAATGAGTGCTCCGCCTCAATATTGAATTTTCGTCGTAGATTGGCCCGGCCGATCGGGAGCGCCTCGCTCGATCGGCCGCTGCTTTGCAGAAAACAAAATTGCAGGTGGGTGATGTGGTGATGGAGATGGCTCCGCTCCTCCGTGTCGACCGACTCACCGACGCCCAACTAACTAACCTCCTGGCAGCCAGGAGCATGCATAGACGAATCGGTGCGTCTGGCAACATGTACAGAGCCTTGCTAGCTTAGCATTGTGAACGCTTCCGAGCGTTCAGGGAGCATTCCGCACTCGTCGAGCACCGTGCGCTATATTGCCCGGTGACGAACGATCCATCAAGCACGCAGGTGCAGCAGCGCTCTCGCAGCAGAATGGACTAGGCAAAATCGAGTAGGGAAAGTTTCGCTTGTTCTTTCAGCCACTACTACAACAAGAGGATGATAGATGTGATGCTTACGGGAAAAGCTTGGAGACTGTTCGATTATGGATGCATGCGTGCACACTTGGGATGATCATACTACTACTGTTGGAAATGGCTTGACGATCATCGGTGGCGTCGGTCGTCACGGTGCCACTACTACTAGCTAGTTAATGGCACCCGAATAGGTTGGTTAACTCGGGTTTGGTGGCGCGGCCTGGGTCCGGCCCCCAACAGCTTGCCTACACTGCACTGCACCAAGTGTCCAGAACACTTGTACTACCTAAACTGCTTGTGGAGTTGACAAGTAGGCACGGGACACCCTCCCTCCCCGCTTCATGAAGCAGACGAGACCACGACGAGTAGGCCTGCATGCCGGCCTAGGGCTTCCATCGCCCAAATGCACTGTCGTCGGGTTGTCCTGGAGAAATGCGTGGGCGTCAGGTTCTTGATGTGTACTATACACCTCACTCACTGTTTGATTGATTGCCCTGGATTCATTTCACATGTTCAGAAACTTTCGGCATCTCAGATGGCAATTTCTACTTCTTTGCACAAGCAGCCGTAGTGCCCAAAAACAAGTCTTTTATTTTTACCTCGCTGGAATAGATTCTACTCTTTTCGGCATATATTTTCACACTTGCAAGAGTTTGTACTATGAGCAAAGGGTTAGTTCATCAGGACGGACCATGGAAGGTTGTTATGCTATATACTACCTACATGATACTTGACAGCATGCGGCGCTTGTCTTCATCTACGGGACTCGCTAGCTACTGATTCCTGGACTAAACAAATATAGGAGCCCACCGCAACCTAACTGTGGTCACACTGCTCCTACAAGATATTTATAGGACGAAAGTGACCGACTGCAGCGTACTGTAGTAGATATTGTTTGACACACGTGCTCAGGATCTATAACTACTTTAGCTAGCACCACAAATAACCTTTCTTTGGGAAAGCAGTTAGAAATGAATTGACTGTAAATACTCGTTAGTTAGAACCACACATACTAACAAATACTTTCCTTGTTTTTCCCCCGCAAAAAAAAAAAACTTGTTTCAAGCTGTTTAGCATCAGAAAAGGGCAACGTGCAAATGTAGAGAAGGTAGCCATCTCTCGAGCACCCCTCTTCATCCTGTGTCTCCAATGTCAGAAATTCCAGGCCACGAGGAACATGAGAAGGCTGACATAAAAGCATTGTACTACACTAGTATATGATTAAGTCCTACCAAATGCATATTTAACCCGTACTGTTGTGTCAGATGCACTCCGATGACCTGTATAGTGGAAGTACTACTGTACTGGTACACAAGAGTTCAAAAAATGGAGCACACTTGACTCCAGAACTATACGATCGAGTTCGATACACACTGCACAATGCAAACGGTACTTTATGGTAGTATGGTGTTCACCACCAGTCACCACGATGCCTCGTTATTTTCTTGTCAAAGAGCACATCACCTTCATTGCATAGAATAGGGGCAGCTTACCAAAGGTGCGCAAGCCTAAAGAGTGGATATGGTGTAACATCGAAGCGCCATTTCGCAGTCACGAGAATGGGCAGAGGATATTAGGTGCATCAAGACCCCGTTTCGCAGTCATAAGAATGGGCGAAGGGAATTAGGTACAGCAAACATGATGTTCATCTCATGGGTCACTCAATGGGCAGTGTCACACTCACAAGTAAGCACAAAAACACACCTTCTAATGCTTTAATAACAATCTAATAGCCGGTCATCTTTTGGCTTAGCTAGTGTAGCAGTTTTCTATGGCTAGCAGAGTGATCATTTATGAGTTGTCACTGAACAGATTTCTTTACCTTCCGTCAAGAGAAGAGAGTAGTAGATTACTAAAACAAAGGGAAATCTAGTTAGGTCCTTTCACTCTGACAAGGTAAAGCATAAGTTGGTCTTTCACACTTCTGCCATCAGTTCATTTTTATATCTTGGAGGCACCACCTCTTCTCTGTTGCTAAGTTAAGGTCTTCGATAGACACAGTTTTCCTACACCTAACACGAAGAAACATAACTTCTAACAGTATGCGATATTTGTTTCTCCTGTAACTTTGTAATGGGTGAAGATACTTTGGTGAACAGCACTGGCTCCTCTTTTGCGCCAACTGTTTCAGCTAAAAATGATTTCTCTTATCTGGCATTCCTCAACCAGCAGATTATGTACGGGATATTAAAGTGTTTGCTGTAATAAGCAGTCGGTGTGTGATGTGCAAGTTTATCAACTTCACCAAGCACATAAGACACGAGGTACAGAATGAACAGAAGCAATAACAGCACAGCACGGGATCAAAAACAGACAGTACACATCTCTCACTTGGGAATGACTAGCAGTTGAACAAGGGGCCACCTAATAGTGGTCTGGTCACTTCAGTGCTGAGAGAGATTAATTGGTGGGGGGGGGCTGTTGATAGCAACGGGAGTTTATGAGGAGACAAAGACATGAGCTGAACTAGCTTGCAGTATGAAGTATGTATTTGCTTCGAGGCAACATACGATGTACTGGTGTTGTAACATGATCATTTGCTTCCAAGGTTATATCACCAGTCCTGAACGCCCATCTAGTCCATAATGATTTGATTCAATAGCATCAATACTCATTAAATTAGCCACAGATAAATACCTAAGAATGATCCACATATCTGGGGGCTCTAATTCCATTTCGTGTCTAATATCTTTTGTATCTCAACTTCCAACTATTGCCTGATCTTTTTTGCCATTTAGCAAAAGTTCTAATAATCAAATGTTGAACATTAAAACAAATGAGACCTACCAGGACTAGCCCTTGGTGGCATACTTTTATATAGAAGGAAACACTCTAAGCTATAGAAGAAAAAACCTTAAGCACACTGCTGAGTTCAGGATTCGAACTTGGGTGGGCTGCTTGCACACCCGCATAGCTTGTCAGAGCAACGCTCTGTTCTCAATGTTAAATTTAAAAATTAAGATGGAGCTGATTTGAAGGAGTTGAGGCAGTCAAACTGTGAATTTACGAGAAAAGTCATTAGGCAGAAAAATAATACCATGACCTTACTTTAGGTTCATAAATATCAATTAACCACCATACAAGAAACATCCACAAAGCCAGACCTCGGAGATGAGACAGGCCCAGCAAGGCAACAACAAATGCTAGGGGTCATTTTAGTCATCCACTTCTGGCTTCACAAAGAATTCTATGAAAGCAATCCGGCTTGGCTGTTGAGCCCCTCTGTGGTAGGATTGTATACCTTGCCTAGCAACTGAAACCAGGTGCTGGATTTTGAGCATCCCTCCCCTCCCGATCGTAACCTTACTCCCACGATTCTCCTTCAAGACACTACTTGGAACATTTGAGGTAGTGGCACGAAGAAACTTATATTTATACCTAGCAAAAACCGTAGAGTTAGGACAACAAAGCAGCTGAAGGTTCTGGGCTTAAGAGTTTTTACCTGTACGATAGTTCATGGTCACATTGGAATGCAATTAGAAGATCAGGGTTTGCATAGTAGGAGAATTCAATCTGCAAAATGGAGTAAGTAGTACTGAGCTATGGACCACAATTGGAAGCTACCGGACAAAAGAACACGACTTATGACGCACCTCCAAGTCACCATGCCCTTCGCCTTTAAATATTACTGAAGGGGGGTCTGGTCGAAATTGAATCTGAATGCTTGAACCTGGCCACTCAAGGTCATCAACTAATTCTTTTAGGATGGCAGACTGTGGCATTTAAAGAGGGAAAACCATTATCTCTGAGGCACTACAAGTTAAAATTTGTAAAGGTGAATACTGCCACTAAAGAAACGGAGAAAGTATTGCAAGTACCCTGACAGTAAAAGTGACTGGAGTATCCCCTGCATGCTCAAAATGGTAATCCCACGCGACAGTATCAGGAATTCTGGTTCTGATTTCTGCATGCATACATGCATCCTGGGAATCCACTGACCTGCCCAGACTACCACTCATGAGCAAAAGGACAACCAGAAATCTACTGGTAGTTAATCTTTTTCTGTGGTTTACACTACAGAGTTACATCAATCTCCGGAATTAATTTAGAATCTAAGCTGAACGTAGCTCTCCATATTTATTATTTGACAAGGGTGGGAAGGTAGTAAGGTGAACTTTAAGAGCGTATTCACTAATCTCATCATAGAATGTGATCGATCAATTCATCCGAACTTTTAGGTAAGGTATAATAATACAAGTCTATAGAGTCATATGTCCCATCCCAAGTATGAACATCGAGCTATTCATATTTTATTCACTAAAGTATCGAAATCTCCACTAGATCAACTTTATAAAGATCATAACTCAGGAATGCAATAATCCGAGACGGCCATGCAAATGTCTGATAAGTTTCATTATCAGTTAAAACTTAAGAGCAAATAGTACTGAGAATGTAAGGATGAACAAATCGTCACAGGAAGAGACTGTTCATACTTGAGGAGAAGCTGCATGTCGGGGCCAGGATACCGGATCTCGACAGAAGAGGCGCACCCAGGGACGGAGAACATGTTGAGGCAATCGACGAGGAGCCCCAGGCTGAGCCCGAACCGTGGACGACCCTCCGCTGCATAGCCATACTCAACAAACAGCTGCAGCAACCGATCCAAACAAAATAAATTCAACGCCCGAGCGCCATTGAGGAATAAACACAAACACCTGGCTGGCACGTCGCGCACGGACCTCGCTCTTTAGGTAGACCTTGGCCTGGAGGCAGCCGCTCTCCTCCACGATAACCACGACGCCGTGCTCCGACAGCTCCACCACCGCGTCCTGCGAGATAAGGACGGGGTCATCACGTCAGATCGGGCATGATGGTTTGTCGATCGCCGGTGTTTACAGGGCAGGGAGGAAAGGGGCAAAGGGCAAAGCTTAGCTGACCTGATGGCGCTTCCAGCGGACGCAGGAGAGGGCGTCGACCATGCCCTGGACGCAGTCCAACACGCATACTAGGTCCGGCGCGTCGTCGGCGCGGCCGGACGTCGTGGACGAGCTCATCTCCGCTGGCCTCGCCGCCGCTGGATTTTCCCGCCCTCTCTCCCGCTCTTTCTTCGTATCCCTTCTCCCGCGCGAAGCTGCTAATCCTGTTGACCCATTCTCAACTGGGCCATAGCTTAACGAGCACCTATTCCTCCCTCTTAGCGGGGAATATGGACACGACGCCTAAAATAACCCCTAACTGGGCCGGCCCATGTTGCTCCAGTTTTTCTTTTTGTTTATTTTTAATACTCTTCAGAAAATTGGAGAAAGACATAAAGAAAAAAACAAGGAAATCTTACATCATGGACCGGAGCTGAGCTTTAGAGTGTGTTTGGCTCTACTTCCTTAACCTGCTTTTGTTTTCAAAAATCTAGAAGCTAACCAAAGGGTTATTTCTTACTAGTAGATTTTCAAAATCCACATGCTTTTCCTTGTGCTCCTCCTCCTCCGATCCATATTACTTATCGCAGAAATGGATGTATCTAGCACTAAAACATGTCGAGATACATCTATTTCCGCGACAATTAATAGGGATCGAAGGAAGTAGTATATTTCCCACAGCAGCTAGTTGGTATCTTCGCGATATTAATATATACTTCTTATTAAAAAATGACTTATGGATGCCATGGTGGTTAAATTTTGTGCAAAAGTAGAATCCACCGCGCCCAAAGCAAGGGTTTAGTGTCATCCGTAAGTCATTTTTTGATAAGAAGTATATATTAATATTGCGAAGATACCAATTACACTCAACCTCTGCAATAACACAGTGCCCTAATAATATTACAGATGCACACAACCAAAAACAGAAGAAGAAATACAGAAAACAAAAGTCACACTACAGTGATTCATTCTTTGTAGCAACAGTACTAACACCACCAAGACAACACCAAAAATCCATTTAGATAATGGACAGATGCTGAGGAACCATGGTGATGGGAAAATAATGTATAAGGCTAAAGATCTTACCACCAAGAAGAATAATCTTGATGGAAAAGGTACCTATTTTCCCTCCATTATTAATACTGCACCTAAGACTTTATATGATATTGCTGATAGGATGAGAATTGATTTAGGACCTACTTTAGAAAAGAGGATGCAAGTTATTAACATCATTCAACGGTTAGAAAATGCTAGATACTAATAAAAAGAACTGTGATACTGATAAAATGGTGAGGAGAATTGCCAAGCAAAGCTTGATATTGACTCTCAGGGGAGGATGATGGGATTGGGGAACTAGAGGACAATGAGGAGGAAATATATGATTGTATATCTCCTTTATTGCATTCCCTAGGTAAGAAAATCCATGAGCCTATCACGTCAAACCTAGAGTCAAATTTAGGATAAAAAATAAACAATGAAATATGCCAGGGAGATGTTAGATGATAATGAGTTATACTTCATGGGATTCTAGGAAACTCAGTTAGAAGATTCTAGGGAGGTTTGGGTAGAACAAATTGGGGCTAGACAACATTTATGCAGGCATGTACTCCCATCATCTGGCGGGTCTAGTGGGATGCTCGTTGGGGGTTAGATCTGCCTCTTTTGAGGTGATGGAAGTGGAAGAAGGGGAACATTTTGTCAGGTGTATGATTAAGAATAGGGATGATTGTTTTATTTGGAATATGGTTGTTATTTATGGTGCTTGACGAGGGGTTAAATCATCAATGCCCATTGTTGCCCATTGTTATGCACTTGGGTTTAGAGGAAGAGCGGTGCGTTGGAGACTTCGTCGGCTAACAGACAAGCAACACGGGGACACGAGGTTTACCCAGGTTTAGGGCCCTGGAGGGAAAACCCTACTCCTGTTTGTCAGCTCTTGATTGATGATGATCCGAAGGATTACAGGGGTGCCTTGATGACGATGATGTGCAGATGTGATCTGGCGGTGTATGAACTAGGGTTACGGGTTGTCTAGATCTACTGTGGCGTGTGGGAGATCGTAGATCTGTCTATTGGGGTGCCTTGATCGTTGGACCCTCCTAGCCTTTATATATGGGGAGGCTAGGTCTCAGGTACTAATACGAGTTGGTTACAAGTTGGATGCAAACCCTAGTCTTGAGCTTTCCTTGTCTTGCGCGTTTGGAGTCTGTGTCTATATGGGCTTCGTACCACCCGAACTGTCTTGGGCTTCGTGGACCTTGGCAGGTTGTCGAGTGAGCCTTCTGCTGAGCCGCACCAGCAGGTAGGCTAATAGTAAGTGCCCATAGGGCATACCTATGTCAGTGCTGCTCAACTGTCTAGGCAAGAATCCTTTCTTAGAGAATTTGCACACCTTTGTAGTAGAACCAGAACTCCAACTGTGTTTGGTTGGGACTTCAATATAATTAGAAATGCCAGGGAGAAAAATACTCCTGGTGGCTTGACCAAATGGAATGTCATTTTTAATATCATTATTGAAAATAATAATCTTTTGGATTTACATTTGAATAATAGGAAATACACATGATGTAATGACCATGAAACTCCTACATATGCAAAAATTTATAGATTTTTGGTAACTATGGATTGGATGGACCATTATCCTCTAACACAAGTGACTGCTCTAACCAGGGAGATGTCTAATCATACTCCCTTACTTTTGGACACTAGTGGGGGTAAAGAGAGTCTATCATTTCAAATTTGAATTGTGTGGGATGCTTAGGGAAGACATTCATGATGTCATTAAACCCATATAGAATGCTCCAGCTAGGAGAAGAAGTGCCATTGATGAATGTACCTAGAGATTGGCTGAAACTAGGAAAAAGGTGAAGGGATGGAGTAGAAACACTAATGCAATTTATAAGAAGGAGAAAAAATGATAGTCTGAAATCCTAGACAACCTAGATAAAATAGATGAATCAAATGGTTTAACTGCTATGAAAGGGGTTATTATTTTGACATTAATAAAGAATATAATGAGTTGATTAGGGAGGATAATATTAGTGTTGGGTCCGCAGCATAGAAAACAAAAAAATTCCTACGGTGTGAACTACACGCCAAGATCTATCTACTAGGTACAAAGCAACGGGTGCACATACATCCAACGAGAACTTACCCTCGTAGACAACGAGCTTTGTTAACGAGTAGGAACTCGTGGTTGATGTAGTCGTACACTTGTCGATCTCAAGATCGTGAGGAAGTCCGAGCGCCGCAACTCAGCAGCGCATCCGCACTCGCACACACGTTCAAGCCACCGGACAATCTCCACCTCCTCGCTCTAGCGATCCAGCGGAAGCAGCAACTCCTTACAGACGAAATGCCACCGGGAACATGTATCTCGCTAATCCGAGACCATGGGGGAATAATTCTAGAGGGGGAGAGAGATCCTTCACAAGGAGGTGTGAGGATGAAGGAGTGAATGTGTGGCCTTTTATAGGAGGAGGGGGTGCCCCCTCTCTCCATGGCCGGCGCATGGGGGGTGACCCCTCACCTCCCCCATTCATGTGGTGGTAACCCCTCCACATTAAAATGCCTCTTCACATTCCCTTTTAAAGTCTTCACTTTAAATGCATTAAATTTCTCCAAATTTAATGCTCTCTCATTTAATAAAACTATTTTTATTAAATTTATTCAGAATTTTATTAATTACTTTAATTAACAAACATTCACATATAGACCCTTGCAATATTTCAATATCACATGCAGAACCACCTTCTGCAATTTCACCCGAAACAATTTCCGGTTTCTATTGAAACAATTCCTGCGCTTTGCAATTCTTTCGTCTGAAACATATGTGCTCTAAAATGGTGTCCGGTAACTTTTAAGTGTGCCACCCTATGGTTCGCGAATAATGCAGACATGATCGAGACCCTTCTCCGATCAATAATCAGCAGTGGGACCTGGAGATCCGTACTGACTCCTACACATTCAACGATGACTTCTGTGATCGTGAGAACCTTTAACGGTTGTAACTAAATCCCTTTGTCTCTCGATATATTACATGTCCGAGATTCGATCATTGGTATCTCCATACCTAGTTTGATCTCGTTACCGACATGCACTCTTTTCTCGTTCCCGTGATATAACACTCTAGTGATCATATCACTTGCTTGCAAGCTATCTCAATGTGATATCACCGAGAGGGCCCAGAGTATATATATCCGTCATCTGGATTGACAAATTCCACTCTTGATCCATGAGCCTCAACATAACACCTTCGTAGTACTGAACCCATCTTTATAGTCACCCTGTTACGGTGTGATGTTTGATGTTATCAAGATACTCTTCCGGTGTTAGCAATTAACATGATCTCATGGTCTAAGGATAAAGATTACTTCGTATGATGTTATAGCAATATAAACATAATGACTTGATCGTAATGCTATACTTCGGACGAATGTTCATCACATCATTCCACCAATGGTGTGACCTTGTTATTAACAACATGCAATGTCCATGATCAGGAAACCTTGATCATCTTGTTAATCAACAAGCTAGTCTATAAGAGAGGCATAACTAGGAACCCTTTTTGTTTATTAAACACACATGTATTGATGTTTCCGATCAATATAATTCTAGCATGTAAAATAAACATCTATCATATATATAAGGAATATATAATAACAACTTTATTATTGCCTCTCAGGGCATATTTCCTTCAGTCTCCCACTTGCACTAGAGACAATAATCTAGTTCACATAGTGATAAATCTAACACCCATGGAGTTCTGGTGTTGATTATGTTTTGCCCTAGGGAGAACTTTAGTCAACGGATCTGCTACATTTAGGTCCGTGTGTACTTTACAAATCTTTATATCTCCATCCTTGACATGCTCGCGGATGGAGTGAAACCGGTGCTTAATATGTTTGGAATTCTTGTGAGACCTCGGTTCCTTTGTGTTGGCTATGGCTCCATTGTTGTCACAATATATCACCATCGGGTCCAACGCATTGGGAACCACACCCAGTTCCGTAATGAACTCTTTCATCCAAACTGCTTCCTGCGCCGCTTCTGAAGCAGCAACATATTCCGCCTCCGCCGTTGATCTAGCCACCACAGGTTGTTTGGAACTCCTCCAACTAACTGCTGCTCCGTTCAAGATAAATACGTATCCGGATTGAGACTTAGAGTCATCCGGATCGGTGTCAAAGCTAGCATCGACATAACACTTAGCGACTAGCTCTTCTTCACCTCCGTATATAAGAAACATATCCTTAGTTCTTCTCAAGTACTTGAGGATGTTCTTTACCGCTATCCAGTGTTCTGAACCTGGATCAGATTGGTACCTACTAGTCAAACTAATAGCATGTGCCACATCCGGTCTTGTACATAGCATGGCATACATAATAGAGCCTATGGCCGAGGCATAGGGGATCTTATCCATCATCTCTCTTTCTTCCGCCGTAGCCAGACTTTGAGTCTTACTCAATGTCTTGCCTTGCAACATAGGTAAGAACCCCTTCTTAGTTTCGTCCATATTAAACTTCTTTAATTTCTTATCAAGGTATGTACTCTGCGATAGCCCAATTAGGTGCCTTGATCTATCTCTATAGATTTTAATGCCTAATATATATGACGCTTCACCAAGGTCTTTCATCGAAAATTTGCTGTTTAGATAACTTTTAACACTGTTTAAAATATCTATATCATTTCCAATCAATAATATGTCATCCACATATAATAACAGAAATGCCACATTGCTCCCACTCACTTTCTTGTAAATACAAGCCTCTCCATAAGTTTGGACAAATCCAAACTCTTTGATCACCTCATCAAAGCGGAGATTCCAACTCCGGGATGCTTGGTTCAGTCCATAGATGGATCGCTGAAGTTTTCATACCTTATTAGCATCCTTAGGATCGACAAAACCCTTAGGTTGTATCATATACAACTCTTCTTCAATCTTACCATTGAGGAACACAGTTTTGACATCCATCTGCCATATTTCATAATCGAAATATGCAGCAATTGCTAACATAATCCTAACCAATTTAAGCATCGCTACGGGAGAGAATGTCTCATCGTAGTCAACTCCTTGAATTTGTTGAAACCCCTTTGCGACAAGTCGAGCTTTATAGATGGTCACATAACCATCAGCATCAGTTTTTCGTTTGAAAATCCATTTATTCTCAACGGCCTTTCGGTCGTGAGGTAAGTCCACCAAGTTCCAAACTTGGTTCTCATACATGGATTCCATCTCGGATTCATGGCTTCTAGCCATTTGTTGGAATACGGGCTCATCATCGCTTCTTCATACGTCGCAGGGTCATCCATTTCATCAACCATGAAATTCACAACAGGATTGTCGTACAGTTCAGGAGCTGCACGTATCCTGCTTGACTTGCGAGGTTCGGTAGTGTCCTCTTTCGGAGTTTCATGATCATTATCATTAGCTCTCTCTTCATCAGGTGAAGTCAACTCCGAAACAACTTCCGGTGCTGCGCCACTCGCCATTCCATGAAGAGAAGGTTCAATAACCTCTTCGAGTTCTACCTTCCGACTACTCACACCTTTCACGAGAAACTCCTTCTCAAGAAAGGATCCATTCTTGGCAACAAAAACCTTTCCCTTGGATATGTGATAGAAGGTATACCCAATTGTTTCCTTAGGGTATCCTATGAAGACGCATTTTTCCGCTTTGGGTTCGAGTTTATCCGGTTGAAGTTTCTTCACATAAACATCGCATCCCCAAACCTTAAGAAATGACAGCTTAGGTTTTTTTCCAAACCATAATTCATACGGTGTTGTTTCAACGGATTTAGATGGTGCCCGATTTAAAGTAAATGCAGCTGTTTCCAGTGCATAACCCCAAAATGACAGAGGTAAGTTAGTCAGAGACATCATAGATCGAACCATATCCAATAAGGTATGATTACGACGTTCCGACAAACCATTACGTTGTGGTGTTCCGGCAGGCGTGAGTTGTGAAACTATTCCACACTCTTTCATGTGTGTGCTAAACTCGTAACTTAGATACTCTCCTCCATGGTCAGACCGTAGAAATTTGATCTTTCTATTACGATGATTTTCCACTTCATTCTGAAATTCCTTGAACTTTTCAAAAGTTTCAGACTTGTGTTTCATCAAATAGATATACCCGTATCTACTCAAATCATTGACACGTCCATTTCGCATCACTATTCTATGTATTAATTCACTATTATTCATCGATATATTTTGTATTGAGAGGTGATACTTATGTTATTTCATCTGTTTTTGCATGGTTGATGACTTTTGGAGCATGGACCGCTACAGTCAGGATTCTGATGGTAAAGGTGTTGTTTGGAGGCAAAATTCGCGAAGATCAGAAAATCCGGGAAAATATATGGAAAATTCTATTTTTCCAAAAGACTCAAGATGCCAGAAGATGGAGTGGAGGTGGGCCACAGGGGGCCCACACCACCCCATGGCGCGGGCAGGCCTAGGCCGCGCCAGGGAGTGGTGTGGCCGCCCTGGCCCACTCCAGCCTCTCCCCTCTAGCGTATATCTTCCTCCCGAAACCCTAAGACTCGGGGAGCGACCACAGAAAGATTCCGCCGCCTCTGCGAGGCGGAAAACACCGAGAGAGAAAGATCTCTCCGGCAGACAGATTTCTGCCGGGGGAATTTCTTCCCGGAGAGGGGAGATCGTCGCCATCAACACCACCATCAAACTGGACTTCATCGGGATCATCATCATCCTCCTCACCACCATCATCACCATCAGCACCCTCATCACCATCTCCATATTGCTGTAACAATTGCGTTGAATCTTGCATAGTTCATAGAGGAAACTTCCCCGGTGTTGATTACTCTTTGTAGTTGATGCTATTGAGTGAACCGTTGAATTATTGTTTATGTTCAGATTGTTATACATCATTATTCCATCTCTGATCATGATCCATATGATGTCTTGTGAGTAGTTCGTTTTGTTCTTGAGGACATGGGAGAAGTCTTGTTGTTAGTAGTGGAGTTGCGTTGAGAAAGATTCAATAGATTGTTATTTAAGTTGTGGTGTACTTCTTCTAGTGGTGTCATGTGAACGTCGACTACATGACACTTCACCTATATGGGCCTAGGGGAATGCATTGTGTATTTGGCTACTAATCACAGGGGTTGCCGGAGTGACAGAAACCTGAACCCCCGTTAGGAAACCATTGCACAAGGGACGTAAGGGTCTTAGAGTTTAAAGCTGTGGTTAGGTTTTTGCCTTAATTATTTTCTTGTACTTACGGATGTTTGCAAGGGGGTTTAATCACAAGTATGTATTAAGTCTTGGATGGGACGGTACATTAGCACAGGTTCACCCACACAACACTTAGCAAGCTAGAGAAGATTAATCGACTATATGAAGCGAAAGCACTTGACAGTCTTCCCATGTGTCCTCGAGAACGTTTGGTCATCTTAAGAAATACAACTGGCTTGTCCTTTGCTACATAAAGGATTGGGCCACTTGCTGCATTTATTCTTACTGTCTTTTATTTACTCGTACTTTGTTTACTTGCTTTATCGAAAACCCCTAAAAATCCGTTTGCTAAGTATTTGTAGAGAATTCCTGATCCATACCACTAGCCATCACCTTCTGCTCCTCGTTGGGTTCGACACTCTTACTTATAGAAAATACTGCGATACACCCCCTATACTTGTGGGTCATCAAGACTATTTTCTGGCGTCGTTGCCGGGGAGTGAAGCGCTATTGGAGAGTGGAACTGGTAAAGGAAACTTCTATTGTGAGTATTGTTTACTTCTGCTAGTTACTTTATTTTCGTTATGGATAGTTCGCTGAGTTTTTTATTTGGTAATGCTACTACCACTGCTAAGGTAGTGGATAAGCCACCACCTGCTGAGAAAGATGTTTTCAAAATACCTACAAGAATTATTGATCGTGTTATGGATAACTACTATGTTGGGGATGGAACTGTCCATCCCGGTGATCATTTACTCTTTATACACGAATTATGCGGGTTGTTCAAGTGTGCAGGTATTACTACAGATCAAGTTAAGAAGAAGTTATTCTCATTATCACTAAAAGGAAGAGCTGATGAATGGTATAAGCTGTTGAAGAATGGTCAAGCTATAGAATGGGAGGAAATAGTGCCTCTCTTTTATTCAAAGTTTTATCCTCCTAGTGAAATTCATAAAGATCGGAATCAAATATACAACTTTTGGCCTCTTGATGGAGAGAGTACAGCTCAAGCTTGGGGGAGATTGAAGTTACTAATGCTCAAATGTCCCATTCATGAGCTCCCCAACAATATTATTATCAATAACTTTTATGCAAGGCTCCCTCTACATGATAAAGATTTATTGGACGCTTCTTGTGCTGGATCATTCACTCGTATGGAAGAAGAAGTTAAATGGGACCTTCTGGACCGTATTCAAGACAATGCTGAAGCTTGGGAGGACGACAAAGGTAGAAAGTCAGGTATAAATTATGATTATGAATGCATTGAATCTTTTATGGGAACTGATGACTTTCAAAATATTAGTAATCTTTATGGTCTTGATTTGCAAGTTATTACGAATTGCTTTAGAGCTTTTGCTTCCTATATTGAAATTCCAAAAAGGGGATGGAACAAGTACCATGCACCTTACAAAGATATTGTAGACTATGCTCCTATTGGAAGTGGTGAGTATTGCATTATTGATCCCATCTTACCCGAGCCTTATATCGAGAAGATTCCCTTTCCCGAAAAGGTAAAGGACCATCCTTTGATAACTAATGTAATCACCAAAAGTGAAAAAAGAACTGTAAAACCTGATGAACAAATAAACATTGAACCTGTGGTAGGAATTGTGGAAGACCTTGTCACTAAAAGCGTAGAAGATGGGCACATAGTCTTTTGTGAGGATGCTTCTAATATTGTTTCACATCCCAATAGGTCTAAAAAGGCTAGTGTTCCTGTGCTTTCTGTTAGAATAGGTCATCATTGCTATTATGGTTTATGTGATATTGGTGCAAGTTCTAGTGTTATTCCTTATGAGATTTACAGAGAAATTATGCATGAAATCAGTCCTTGCGAGTTGGAGGAGATTGATGTTGTTATTCACCTTGCTAATAGAGAGACCATCACTCCAATTGGTATTGTGCGAGACGTGGAAGTTCTTTGTGGTAAGATTAAGTACCCTGCTGATTTTCTAGTACTTGGTTCAGCTGCTAGTAAAACTTATCCTATCATTTTCGGTAGACCTTTCTTGAGTACTTGTGGAGCTATTACTGATTGCAAGAGGGAGAAAATCTTGACTAAGTTTGATGGGGAATTTTATGAGTTTAATTTTTCGAAATTTACTAAAGAACCTTGCGAAGAGGAAACCCCTAATGAGAATTTTAGAGTTGAACAACTTGCTTCTATCTCTCTTGCTCCTAACAATGCTTTGCAGCAATTTATGGAAAATCATGAAAGTGAGATCTTCATGGATGAAAGGAATGAGATTGACGAGATCCTCCGTCGTCAACCCAGGTTTCTTAAACATGACTTGCCTGTAGAAGACTTGGGTACCACTTTGCCACCTAAAAAGGACCCGGTTTTCGATCTAAAACCTCTCCCTGATGATCTTAAATATGCTTTTATTGATGATAAAAGATATATCCTGTTATTATTAGCGCTAAACTTTCAGGGGAGGAAGAAGAAAGATTATTGGAAGTTTTGAAGAAACACCGAGGAGCTATGGGCTATACTCTAGATGATTTGAAAGGGATTTCACCTACTATATGTCAGCATTCTATCAACATAGAACCAGATGCGAAGCCAGTAGTGGAGCACCAACGATGTTTAAATCCTAAGATGAAGGAAGTGGTAAGGAATGAGGTATTGAAACTCCTTGATGCTAGTATTATTTACCCTATTGCTGATAGTGAATGGGTTAGTCCTGTTCATTGTGTTCCTAAAAAAGGAGGTATTACCGTTGTCCCTAATGATAACAATGAGCTTATTCCTCAAAGAATAGTAGTAGGCTATAGGATGTGCATCGATTTTAGGAAAGTCAATAAAGTCACTAAGAAAGATCACTACCCGCTTCCTTTTATTGATCAAATGTTGGAAAGGTTGTCTAAAAAGACCCATTTTTGTTTTCTTGATGGTTATTCTGGTTTCTCTCAAATTGCTATCAAACAACAAGATCAAGAAAAAACTACTTTTACTGGCCCTTATGGAATTTATGCTTATAGACGTATGCCTTTTGGTTTATGTAATGCTCCTGCTACTTTCCAAAGGTGTATGTCTGCTATCTTTCATGGCTTTTGTGAGGAAATTGTAGAAGTGTTCATGGATGACTTTTCTGTCTACGGAACTTCTTTTGATAATTGTCTGCACAACCTTGATAAAGTTTTGCAGAGATGTGAAGAAACTAATCTTGTTCTTAATTGGGAAAAATGCCACTTCATGGTTAATGAAGGGATTGTTCTTGGGCATAAAGTTTCTGAAAGAGGCATAGAAGTTGATAGAGCTAAGGTTGAGGCAATTGAGAAGATGCCATGCCCAAGAGACATCAAAGGTATTTGTAGTATCCTTGGTCATGTTGGTTTCTATAGAAGGTTCATTAATGACTTTTCTAGGATATCAAAACCCCTTACCAATCTTCTTCAAAAAGATGTACCCTTCATTTTTGATGATGATTGTAAGGAAGCTTTTGAAACTCTTAAGAAGGCTTTAACTACAGCCCCTATCGTTCAACCACCTGATTGGAGTTTACCCTTTGAAATAATGTGTGATGCTAGTGATTTTGCTGTAGGTGCTATCCTTGGGCAACGTATTGATAAAAAACTAAACATTATCCATTATGCTAGTAAGACTTTAGATGCTGCTCAAAGGAATTATGCTACTACTGAAAAGGAATTTCTAGCTATTGTTTTTGCTTGTGATAAGTTTAGGCCCTATATTGTGGACTCAAAAGTAACCATTCATACTGATCATGCTGCTATTAAATATCTTATGATGAAGAAGGACGCTAAGCCTAGGCTTATTAGATGGGTACTGCTTTTACAAGAGTTTGATCTACATATAGTAGATAGAAAGGGTGTTGAACATCCTGTAGCTGATAATTTATCTCGTTTGGAAAACATTTCTTTTGATCCTATGCCTATTAATGATAGTTTCCCAAATGAACAATTAACGGCAGTAGGGGTGAACTCGCGAGGAAGCCCTTGGTATGCTGATTATGCTAACTTTATTGTCTCCAAGTATTTGCCTCCAACTTTTACAGCTCAGCAAAGAAGAAAGTTCTTTTATGATTTGAGGCATTATTTTTGGGATGACCCACACTTATACAAAGAAGGGGTTGATGGTATTATGAGAAGATGTGTTCCAGAGTATGAACAAAAAGAGATATTGCGTAAATGTCACGGGAGCGCCTATGGAGGACACCATGCAGGAGATAGAACTGCACAAAAGGTATTACAATCAGGTTTCTACTGGCCTACCCTTTTTAAAGATGCAAGGAAATTTGTTTTATCTTGTGATGAATGTCAACGTGTTGGTAATATTTCTAAACGCAATGAAATGCCTATGAACTACTCTCTAGTTATTGAACCATTTGATTCTTGGGGATTCGACTTTATGGGACCTTTCCCTCCTTCGAAGGGTTACACTCATATTCTTGTTGCCGTTGATTATGTTACTAAGTGGGTAGAAGCCATTCCTACGAAAAGTGCTGACGGGGAAACCTCTCTAAAAATGCTTAAGGATGTTATCTTTCCTAGGTTTGGACTGCCTAGGTATCTCATGACTGATGGGGGTTCTCATTTCATTCAAGGCGGTTTTAGGAAGACCCTTCCTAAGTATGATGTTAATCATAGAATTGCTTCAGCTTACCACCCCCAAACTAGCGGGCAAGTAGAGTTATCAAATAGAGAAATTAAACCTATCTTGCAAAAGACTGTTAATAGGTCTAGAAAAAACTGGGCTAAGAAGTTGAATGATGCTTTATGGGCTTATAGAACTGCTTATAAGAATCCTATGGGAATGTCTCCTTATAAGATGGTTTATGGGAAAGCTTGCCACTTACCCCTAGAATTAGAACACAAAGCTTACTGGGCAGTGAAAGAACTAAATAGAGATTGTAAGCTAGCTGGTGAGAAAAGACTTTTTGACTTAAGTTCTTTAGATGAATGGAGGAGTGAAGCCTATGAGAATGCTAGGATCTTTAAAGAAAAAGTTAAAAGATGGCATGACAAGCGAATACTTAAGAGAGAATTTCATGCTGGCGAGAAAGTTCTATTGTATAGGTCTCGTCTCAGATTTTTTGCAGGTAAGCTACTATCAAAATGGGAAGGACCTTTCATCATTGAAGAAGTATACCGTCCAGGAGCAATAAAAATTTCTTCTCTAAAAGATAATACTACATAAGTAGTGAATGGGAAGCGACTCAAACACTATATTGCTGGAGATTCTTACAATGAAGATGTTGATGCCTTTCAAGTTATAACTCCAGAGAAATTCATTGAGGACCAAATTCAGAGACCTGCAGAGTCCGTTTCCAACTAGGTAACAGTTTTGGTAAGAAAAGTTCCACGAAAATACAATACAACTATATTTTTTGCAGTTTTCAGTCAATATGGAAAGCTACGAAGCGAGAAAGGGACGGAAACGGAGCTAGGGTGGCCCACACCACCCCATGGCGTGGGCCCACCCCTGGCCGCGCCACCAGGTGGTGAGGCCACCCAGGACTCTGCCTCCGACCCGTTTTCTCCTAGTACCTTCCTTTTGATATGAAACTTCGTAATATATAACCCCCTGGATCTTCCGAGGTTCGTATATCGTGTTTTCGTCATGTTTTTGTTTCGATTTGTTTCTGCCATGTGTAATCTCAGATTTGGAGCCACAATGTCTTCCTCTGGAACATCCAAGGGAGATCCCTTAGAAGATTTCATCAACCCATACATGAGAGAATTGAAGATTCACCATCGAAGGAGTAATTCGTCATCAGGTTTGGCATCCCCTTGGTTTGTTCCAAGCTTGGGGGAGTGCCGCGGTATCATATCACTATCTTCTATCCTTTTACCTTATTAATAGAGTCATATCATGAATAGAGGAGTTATTTTGTAGTATGGTTTGCATTATGGAAGTGTCCCCTCTCTCGTTAGATTTGTATCCCTTGGTGTGAGTTTCCGTTATGGAGTACTAATGAGAAGTTCTATCATTCACTCTTTTGCATAAGCTTATGTTAGTTTTTAATTCGTGGTTATATGATTGATCTTGTTGTTAGTATTAGCACTTTGGGATCATTGAGTTAATTTAGTTGGTTTTGGCAAACCTAGCTCGGTCAGTAGCAACACCCTTTTTGAGAGTTGAAAAGAAAAAGATAGAAGTACTCGAGAGAAAAATTATTTCATCATCTTTCTTTCTTGATTTGCTCATAAGTCTAGTATTCTCTAGTTAAGATCTTTTGTGCTTCCAAGGAAGATTGCATGTTTGTTTTTATCACTTGTATGTTTGTTTGTTTCCTTCAACTCTTATACTTGCTACCCAGCCTTGCTAGCCAAAAACCTGTACTGAGAGGGTATTCTTCTCGTGCATCCACCTCCTTTAAACCAAAACCTTTGCCATTTGAGTCCACCATACCTACCTAGTAGCATTACTGCTATTCCAAGTAAATTCTTGTTTTGTTTACCTCCCAAATTAAACTTGTTATGTGAAAATTAGTGATGAAAGCTCTCACGAACTTGATGGCACACTTTATTTTCTTGCATTTAATAAACTTGAACCATTGGGTCCTTCTTTGTTGCGTATATGCTTGCGCTTTATGAGTTGAAGTTAGCCGAACCATGTATCATGGGGACCGCTTTTAACACTTCATTGGTACTTGTACGTAGTTGATATCATGTTCTTTTGCTTATGGATCCCGGCGGTGTGAAATAAAAGTGGAACTTGTAAGATCATGGAGTTTATATGTGTGTTAGAGAAACGCCTGGGCCGCTAGCCTAAGCCATGCCTAATCATGGTGGAAACTTGCAGCATAACTATAGTGAGCATTCTATGAAGCATCCTAAATAAAAACCTATGCAAATAGCAAATAAAAAGATCGCTGAGATGCTCACTGTCTGCTTGCCTTGTCATTTTGATTATGGGATAGCTCATGTGTCATGTGCAAGGGGTACCCCGTTGGCGGCCCTCAATGATACGCATGTATTTACAATGACAAAAGCTTGCTCGTGACTGAAGTTGAGTAGCATGAGGATCGGTACTGATAAGTAAGGGGCTTGAGATTTCAACTTATAACTTGTCAAGCATATCCTCTTAGTTGTGTCACTTTAACCTTAATCACCTAAAGATGCCTATGATAGGGGCAATGAGAGCTGAAAGCTAGTAAGTATCATAATTTTTGGGAGCTCTTTATGAGACTTGCAATCCCTGCTTCCCTCTGCGAAGGGCCTTCCTTTTACTTTGTAGTTGAGTCAGTAAACCTATTCCCTTCTATCTCAGCAAGTATTTTGAGTTGATGTGTTTCATTCATTCATATGATGATTTATGCATTCATGTTTCTTATATGCCTTGTTTTGCACATTGCTCTTTTCTTGAAGTTTACTACTTTGAAAGCTTTCTTTGAAAACCAGCTATTTGTGAACTCTAGCAAATTATCAACTATTCTTCGACCAAGAGCTAAGTTTGCCATTACCAATTATGATTCACTTTATGTATCTTTATTGTGTTTCCTTTACTCATTGCAAGTTGAGTTGTATAATAGTGAGTTGTCTTCTATTATGATCTATGTATTTGATGAATGTGATGCTTCTTGTCCGTATTCTTTTATCGACTCTTCACTCCATAAACATGAGGTCATGTTTACTGAGCTCAGTTTCGCTTGGGGACAAGCGAAGTCTAAGCTTGGGGGGAGTTGATACGTCCATTTCGCATCACTATTCTATGTATTAATTCACTATTATTCATCGATATATTTCGTATTGAGAGGTGATACTTATGTTATTTCATCTCTTTTTGCATGGTTGATGACTTTTGGAGCATGGACCGCTGCAGTCAGGATTCTGATGGAAAAGGTGCTGTTTGGAGGCAAAATTCGCGAAGATCAGAAAATCCGGGAAAATATACGGAAAATTCTATTTTTCTAGAAGACTCAAGATGCCAGAAGATGGAGTGGAGGTGGGCCACAGGGGGCCCACACCACCCCATGGCGCGGGCAGGCCTAGGCCACGCCAGGGAGTGGTGTGGCCGCCATGGCCCACTCCAGCCTCTCCCCTCTAGCGTATATCTTCCTCCCGAAACCCTAAGACTCAGGGAGCGACCACAGAAAGATTCCGCCGCCTCTGAGGGGCAGAAAACACCGAGAGAGAAAGATCTCTCCGGCAGACAGATTTCTGCCGGGGGAATTCCTTCTCGGAGAGGGGAGATCGTCGCCATCAACACCACCATCAAGCTGGACTTCATCGGGATCATCATCATCATCCTCACCACCATCATCACCATCAACACCCTCATCACCATCTCCATATTGCTGTAACAATTGCGTTGAATCTTGCATAGTTCATAGGGGAAACTTTCCCGGTGTTGATTACTCTTTGTAGTTGATGCTATTGAATGAACTGTTGAATTATTGTTTATGTTCAGATTGTTATACATCATTATTCCATCTCTGATCATGATCCATATGATGTCTTGTGAGTAGTTCGTTTTGTTCTTGAGTACATGGGAGAAGTCTTGTTGTTAGTAGTGGAGTTGCGTTGAGAAAGATTCAATAGATTGTTATTTAAGTTATGGTGTACTTCTTCTAGTGGTGTCATGTGAACGTAGACTACATGACACTTCACCTATATGGGCCTAGGGGAATGCATTGTGTATTTGGCTACTAATCGTACGGGTTGCCGGAGTGACAGAAACCTGAACCCCCGTTAGGAAACCATTGCACAAGGGACGTAAGGGTCTTAGAGTTTAAAGCTGTGGTTAGGTTTTTGCCTTAATTATTTTCTTGTACTTACGGATGTTTGCAAGGGGGTTTAATCACAAGTATGTATTAAGTCTTGGATGGGACGGTACATTAGCACAGGTTAACCCACACAACACTTAGCAAGCTAGAGAAGATTAATCGACTATATGAAGCGAAAGCACTTGAAAGTCTTCCCATGTGTCCTCGAGAACGTTTGGTCATCTTAAGAAATACAACCGGCTTGTCCTTTGCTGCATAAAGGATTGGGCCACTTGCTGCATTTATTCTTACTGTCATTTATTTACTCGTACTTTGTTTACTTGCTTTATCAAAAACCCCTAAAAATCCGTTTGCTAAGTATTTGCAGAGAATTCCTGATCCATACCACTAGCCAGCACCTTCTGCTCCTCGTTGGGTTCGACACTCTTACTTATCGAAAATACTGCGATACACCCCCTATACTTGTGGGTCATCAATCATCCGTGAAAGTAACAAAATAACGATATCCACCTCGCGCCGACACACTCATTGGTCCACACACATCAGTATGTATGATTTCCAATAGATCTGTCGCCTGTTCCATTGAACCGGAAAATGACGTTATAGTCATCTTGCCCATAAGGCATGGCTCACATGTATGAAATGATTCAAAATCAAGTGATTCCAAAAGTCCATCAGAATGGGGTTTCTTCATGCGTTTAACGCCAATATGACCTAGACAGCAGTGCCACATATATGTAGACATATCATCATCAAGTTTAATCTTTTTAGCATTAACATTATGAATGTGCGTAATATTACTATCGAGATCCAACAGAAATAAACCATTCAACATAGGTGCATGACCATAAAAGATATCATTCTTATAAATCGAACAACCATTGTTTTCAGATTTAAAGGAATGACCACTTTGCATCAAACACGATCCAGATACAATGTTCATGCTCAGTGCAGGCACCAAATAACAATTATTTAGGTTTATAACTAATTCTGATGGCAAATGGAGAGGTAGCGTCCCGACGGCGATCACATCAACTCTTGATCCATTGCTGACCCGCATCCTGACCTCATCCCTTGCTAGTTGTCGCTTGTTCCGTAGCCCCTGAACCGAGTTACATATATTAGCAACCGATCCGGTATGAAATACCCAGGTGCTACTGCGAGTACTAGTCAAGTACACATCAATAACATGTATATCACATCTACCTTTGTTTGCCTTGCTGGACTTCTTGTCCGCCAAATACTTGGGGCAGTTGCGCTTCCAATGGCCAGTCCCCTTGCAATAGTGTCAGACTTAGGGCCAGCCCGGGGTTTCTTTTCAAGCGTGGCAACAGACTTTCCACCCTTCTTTCCCTTGTGCTCGCCTTTCTTGTCCTTCTTGAAACCGGTGGTCCTATTGATCATCAACACTTGATGTTCTTTCCTAATCTCCACTTCTGCAATCTTAAGCATTGACAGAAGCTCGGGAAGAGACTTCTTTATGCCCTGCATATTATAGTTCATCACGAAGCTCTTGTAGCTAGGTGGCAGAGATTGGAGAACACGATGTATGCCTAAGTCAATGGGAATCGTTATTCCCAAGGACACAAGCTTATCGGCGAACCCAAACATTTTGAGTACGTGCTCACTAACGAAGCTGTTTTCCTCCATCATGCAGCTAAAGAACTTTTCTGTAGCATTATAACTCTCTACGGCAGCATGGGTATTGAAAATCATTTTCAATTCTCCCATGGTATCAAAGGCATTGCCATTTTCGAAACGCTTTCGAAGTTCTGGCTCTAGCCCATACAGTATGTCGCAATGAACTAAGTTGTGGTCCTCCTGACGAGTCACATAGACATTCTTTTCCTCGTCAGGGGCATCAGGAGCTGGTGGGGGGCCTAGCGGCGCATCTAGCACATATTGCTTTTGTGCAGCAGTGAGGAGAATCCTCAAATTCATAGCCCAGTTGGTGAAGTTGCTACCATTCGCAACAAGTTTCTCTTTCTCCATGAACACATTGAAATTAAAAGTAGGTGGTGCCATCTACAACAGAATTTTTAAAGTTTATTTAGACTAAGTTTAGGATAGATTGAGTTCAACTAATCCAAATTACAAATGAACTCCCACTCAAAAACGACATCCCTCGTGTCCTTTTGGTGATTACATGAACCAAATCCACTACACCAAGTCCGATCATCACGTGAGTTGATATAGCTTCAAAGGCGAGCATCTATATGGGCATCATATCAACCATATGACTCATGCTTAACCTTTCGGTCCGTGTTCCGAGGCCATGTCTATACATGCTAGGCTCGCCAAGTAAGAACCTTAGTATTCGCGTGTGTAAAACTGTCTTACACCCGTTCCTACGAAAGCGTAGATTCAAGTACACCCGATCATCACGTGATGTCTCGAAACACGATCCATAGGACGGTGCATACTCAAGGAAGAACACATTTTTATCTTGATATCTAAATGAGGGATCATCTTATAATGCTACCAAATGCGCCAAACTAGCAGTATAAGATGCTAACATCTAATGTGTAAAGTGAGATGATATGGTCCATGCATTTGATCTCTATCACTTGCATCGTGGTATGATCTCTATCATTCATTTGTGTGTAAGGCCAAGGTCTATGGAACTTACACATTGACTGTGTTGTAAGAGTATCTACCATACATCTACTTACAACAATACCATATCAATACACTAGCCCAGCAACGATCTAAACTAGACGCCTCTAATTTATCAATTGCAAGTTTTATGTGGCTTAGGGCTTTCGGAGATAGAACCGTTCTCACCTACGAACATGAACCACAACGAGGATAACTAAGTTATTAGCAACTCGTTGTAAATCAGATATTGACTATAGTAGGAGAGACAGACACCCGTCATCCACTTATGCAAAATAAGTTGCATGTCAGTCATGGAACCGGTCTCATGTACGATGACATGTAAGGTTGGTCCGGGCCGCTTCATCCACCTATGCCACCAATATCCAAAATACATAGAAGATGCAATAACATGATCATCATCGCCCACATATCAACATATGTGTACTACCCGTGCTAAGCACCTACGCATAGATCAGGCTCTGATACCACTGTTGGGTCCGCAGCATAGAAAACAAAAAAATTCCTACGGTGTGAACTACACGCCAAGATCTATCTACTAGGTACAAAGCAACGGGTGGACATATATCCAACGAGAACTTACCCTCGTAGACAACGAGCTTTGTTAACGAGTAGGAACTCGTGGTTGATGTAGTCGTACACTTGCCGATCTCAAGATCGTGATGAAGTCCGAGCGCCACAACTCAGCAGCGCATCCGCACTCGCACACACGTTCAAGCCACCGGACAACCTCCACCTCCTTGCTCCAGCGATCCAGCGGAAGCAGCAACTCCTTCCAGACGAAATGCCACCGGAAACATGTATCTCGCTAATTTGAGACCATGGGGGAATAATTCTAGAGGGGGAGAGAGATCCTTCACAAGGAGGTGTGAGGATGAAGGAGAGAATGGGTGGCCTTTTATAGGAGGGAATGGGTGCCCCCTCTCTCCATGGACGACGCATGGGGGTGACCCCTCACCTCCCCCATTCATGTGGTGGTAACCCCTCCACATTAAAATGCCTCTTCACATTCCCTTTTAAAGTCTCCACTTTAAATGCATTAAATTTCTCCAAATTTAATGCTCTCTCATTTAATAAAACTCTTTTTATTAAATTTATTCAGAATTTTGTTAATTACTTTAATTAACAAACATTCACATATAGCCCCTTGCAATATTTCAATATCACATGCAGAACCACCTTCTACAATTTCACCCGAAACAATTTACGGTTTCTATTGAAACAATTCTTGCGCTTTGCAATTCTTTCGTCTGAAACATATATGCTCCAAAATGGTGTCCGGTAACTCTTAAGTGTGCCACCCTACGGTTCGCGAATAATGCAGACATGATCGAGACCCTTCTCCGATCAATAATCAGCAGCGGGACCTGGAGATCCGTACTGACTCCTACACATTCAACGACGACTTCTGTGATCGTGAGAACCTTTAACGCTTGTAACTAAATCCCTTTGTCTCTCGATATATTACATGTCCGAGATTCGATCATCGGTATCTCCATACCTAGTTTGATCTCGTTACCGACATGCACTCTTTTCTCGTTCCCGTGATATAACATTCTAGTGATCATATCACTTGCTTGCAAGCTATCTCAATGTGATATCACCGAGAGGGCCCAGAGTATATATATCCGTCATCTGGATTGAAAAATTCCACTCTTGATCCATGAGCCTCAACATAACACCTTCGTAGTACTGAACCCATCTTTATAGTCACCCTGTTACGGTGTGATGTTTGATGTTATCAAGATACTCTTCCGGTGTTAGCAATTAACATGATCTCATGGTCTAAGGATAAAGATTACTTCGTATGATGTTATAGCAATATAAACATAATGACTTGATCGTAATGCTATACTTCAGATGAATGTTCATCACATCATTCCACCAATGGTGTGACCTTGTTATTAACAACATCCAATGTCCATGATCAGGAAACCTTGATCATCTTGTTAATCAACAAGCTAGTCTATAAGAGAGGCATAACTAGGAACCCTTTTTGTTTATTAAACACACATGTATTGATGTTTCCGATCAATACAATTCTAGCATGTAAAATAAACATCTATCATATATATAAGGAATATATAATAACAACTTTATTATTGCCTCTCAGGGCATATTTCCTTCAATTAGAAGTTTCCATAGAGTGAAAAGTGTGGAACTTAAATTAGGTCAGACATGCACTAGATTTTCATGAACCAAGCTAGTGGGAGGAAGAGGAAAACTAAGATAGTTCATCTATATAAACTAAGTAGGTCATCCCCACTAACATATTTCTCTTGACATGCAAGGTGTCCACCTCATAAAGCATCCCTAATCAATGCTAGCATGCCACCTAAGCAATTCTGCCACCTAAGATAAATAAATAAATTAAGCATCTATATCTCCTATATCTAAATAGGAGACCCCAACTACCTTATTTTCCAGCACTTTGCCGAGGCGTTCTGTCCGCCGAGGGTCATTTTCTGTTCGTCTCATCTTCCCTATACACGACCCCTCCTTAATTCTCCACACAAAGGGTTTTCTTAACTCACCAATTACTCCCCAATTAATTACTCCCGTCCCTCTTCACGTTCTACAACCAGATCCAATTCATCTCCCTCCCCACTATATTCTAGAAGAAACTGGTGGATTTAATCTTCTTATCTTCCCGTCGAAGAACTCAAAGGGGTAACCGGTGAGTTGCTCACCAATTTAAGAACGCAGCTTCTCCGCTCCTGTCCTCCCCACACATGGTGCTCTCGCCCATGCTCCAGAAGCTCTCTGTTCCGTCCTCCCAATGCACGAAGCTGGTGCCCACTGGTCGAGATTTTTCCGCCCAAGAGACAGCCAGCGTTCTTGACTGGACAAAATTGATGCATCATCTTCGCTCATCGCCTGCTGGCAAGTACCCACCTACAACCCTCCCCGTCACCAGCGACCACCTACAACCCTCCCCGTCACTAGCGGCCGTGTCAGTCTCCCATCTTACAGGTTCTTATTCCCCCTTTCCCAGTCGTTCTATACTATATTTTGTTTACTGTTGATTATTAGGTTGCACCTTGCTTGAGCTGGCAAGTGATATTTGTTCAGCCTAGGCGTGTGCTTTGTCCAGGTGACGAGTGTGCTCTCACATGATGCAGTCAAACACAAAGTTTAGCAGAGTCGATCTCATCAAGGAGGACTTACCCACCCTTTAGTGTCGATTTCTACCAAGTTGCAGAAA
Organism: Avena eriantha; assembly: GCA_910589775.1. Taxonomy (NCBI): domain Eukaryota; kingdom Viridiplantae; phylum Streptophyta; class Magnoliopsida; order Poales; family Poaceae; genus Avena; species Avena eriantha. Next base: position 77,397,102 of record OU342744.1, on the reverse strand, counting down.
TTGATTTCCATGCTATGTCCAATAAATACTCTAATTAAAAAATGGTAGCCCAATATGTATGACAATTGTACCGGCTTATATGCAACCATGTTTGAAATAACCATTTGGATGCTGCAGAAGATGATCAATCCCTTCCATCCAGAAGCAAATGACTGACATGGTGGGGTTTACTACTATTTTATATCGTTGTGCCCTCAACTAGGTCCACTCAATACATGTGATTATTTGCAATATTCATGGCAAAAGTTTTCTTTTTGTTTTACACATTGTTTTCTGGTCATCTGCCATTCTTGCCACTGTTCCCTTCAATGATACAAGGTTTCTTATGCAGGTTAATTGATTGGAATTGTTCTTTCTCCATCTCGAAGGCCGGCGAAAGTTCATCTATGGACAACCAAATCAGCATGTCGATTTTACTCTTTTTGCTTTTTACCTTAATATACCTAGTTTGACTAACATTATACACATACCTCCTTCTCTAAATATACCTAATTATTCAAGTGATGTGTTGTTGCCTTCTTTTGTTCTTCAGTAAGAGAATCTCAAAAGAAATACATTGAGGCCTTACTTTTAAAGTGAAAAATAGGTCTCTTTCACGATGAAGGCAGAACTATCTCCTGCTTCAAGCGAGTTGCAGCCTGCATGCAACTACAAGATCAAGAGCGCCACAGAAAAAAATGTTCTGTACATTCAAAACGTGAATCTTCTTCAAGAGCACCATCTGGTGACTATCTATTCTCTTCTTAAAGATCCATTATTGACTATAAACAAAGGGGATACCACATATCCAGACAGCAGTACGAAGAACGCTGCACATGCTAAAATATTGTTCGGGCTATAATCACTAGAGTTTTATCATGCAATATGACACAAAATACCAGCATATGTATATGAGATTTCGTCATATTGTTGACTCAAATTTTCATATTATGTGCTACATTGGGCTTCTTAGAAAACAATAAGAAATTTCCGCCGCAACGCGCGGGGTATTATCTAGTTTTTATAATGGGGATGAAGTGATTGAGGGGGATGAAAACCTTTTGGCACATGCCACTGATTTCTACAAAAATCTCTTTGGTCAATCAGAGAGATCTTCTATGGAGATTAGTTTTGATTTTCACTCCCTGGTGAGTTCTAAGGAGAATGTGAATCTTACCAAGGCTTTTTATTTTGAGGAGATCAGAGAGATTGTATTCACTTTGGCTCATAATAAGAGTCCTGGACCTAATGGTTCCACTAGGGAGTTCTATCGATTCTTCTAGGAAGAAATTAAAATGCCTTTGAAGAGACTTTTTGATGATTTTGTGGGTGGGAAGCTTGACATTGGTAGATTAAACTTTGGTACGATAATACTCATCCCCAAATGCGAGGATGTTGTTGTTATACAAAATTCAGACCAATATGCTTGATGAACACCAATTTAAAAATGCTTAGTAAGGGGATGAATAATAGGGTGGGCCCTATGGCAGAAGGAATAATTGATAAAACCAAAACTGTTGTAAGGTCATTGATCTCTCTATGTGTTTGGTGTTGATGACAACTCGTCCTGTGGTTTAACCGTGTGCCTAAGTTGCAGGGATTATACTTTCACATCTTGGTTTCTTGACCTTCTCGTGAAGTATCTCGAAAACGACGCTCCTTGTTTTTAGTTCTCTTTTTTTGTTTTAGAAGCATGTACTATCAAGAGGGAGTCCATCTTAGAAGTCCCGTGCGGAAGATGATCCCAGCCACAACGATGTGTCCCATGGTGGGCTCCAACTGTCGTGGTGTGGAACACGACAGTCCATCAGGGATGGCTTAAGAGGGGACAATCATGAGCTAGCGATGGCTTCCGCAAGAAGGATTGGGCATAAGCACTGCGATATACCCAGGTTCATGGCCCTCTCGATGAGGTAACACCCCTACTCCTGCAAGAACTCAATATATGAGGGCTGAGTGCCTAGTACAGATGCTCCGCGAGCTATATCCCAAATGAACTAGGGGAAACTAGAAGAAGAAGAGGGATCAATCCTCCCAATGGAGGATCTGCCCCCCTTATATACTTCCTGGGGGTGCAGACTACAAGGCATGGCCGGCTGGTGGGGGCCAACCAGTAGGACCCAATGCAATAGTCAGTGCTACAGTTCTCCGCCATACCTGCTACTATAGCTTTATCATGTGCCAAATGGACGTCCCAACGGACAGTCTAGGGTTGCCGCTTTTTTATCTGACGCGTCGCCAAGGATCCGGAGGCGTGCTATCGCATAGTCTGGAGTCGTCGCTCCTTTATCTGACGCGCCGCCGGGATCTAGAGGTGTGCTATAGTTTCATCATCACGCGCTCCGGATAACCGATACTGATTCCGAGGTGACCGGTTAGAGCTGGCCACCCGACCTAATCTTCTAGTTGACCAACTAGATGGGTCAGCCGGGGTGCTCTTGAAGGTTGACCGGTTGGAGTGGGCCAACAGCCTTGGTCTTCATACTTGTCGGCTATCTGGCTTAACCTTCTGGTCGAGGGCCATCCAGCCTGGCAGAGACTACCCGGGGGTAATCCCACGACAATCGATAAAAAGGCTTTGTGACTCTATGAACATGCCCACTGCAAGCAGTAAGACACATGTTGATGTGGCACATCAATAAAGGGACGTACTCACGATGCCTTGGACTCATCAGTTTATCCCATCGACAAAGTCAGGGAGGAATGCTAGATCCACCACCTTCACAATACCATCCTTGATCTAGAACATCCAGCTCGCCCTACCGCTAACAATGCCGCCAAAAGGCAAAAGCCATGGACACACCGAGAAACTAATCTCGCCAGATTTGATGAACAACCAAAGGACCAAGTAACCTGCTCCACAAAGCCCCCTATTAGAGCACCGCCAAGATGGGAGTGGAGAAAGGACACATTATGCCGATGTGGTCATGTGCCTGCTACCGATGCAGCGGCCCTAGCTACTCGCGAAAGTCGAAGTGGCAAGGTCCCCATACCGTCACATCACACCGGTGCCGACCGGAGGAGGCTGGGACCCATGGATTCACTGTTGGAGGGAGGGGCAAAATAGTCACCACCTTTATTGCCTAATTCCTACCCGAGGAAGCTGGAAAAAAACGACGCTGGGCACACCTCAATTTTTTCTGCACAAGCCTTTGTATGATAATTTTTTTTCCAAACAACCAAATAATAGGAGTAGCCAATTTGATTCAGAAAAGTGCGGACAAATAGTTCAATACGTATGTTTGAACTGTGCATGATTTCAATCTGGATAGTACGAAACATCAACAAAGTCTTACAACATGAAATATAACATAAATAGAAATTGCATCACTGAGACCAGATAACTCCGGATCTCTTGATAAATCTATGTTGTCGCATTTCCCTGAAAGTTTCAGCTACATGATCTCCACTTACTTTCAAAACACATCTCACTCAATAAATGTCACTAAGCAATGATTCAAGAGGTCATCCTATTTCTCAACTTATTTTTAACTAGGCTCATTGTAGAAAATACTTTTCAACACTACCCATCGTCACCGGTAAAAGCAATATAAATTTGAGAAGCATGTAGACTAAAACATAAACTAGATTTTTGTGTTTCAACAAGCTTAATAGAGAGCCCACCAAGATGATTTACACTTTTGAACCTATCACCTCTTCTCATGTATTCGGTAAAAGTTTCAAGTTGGTATTCAAGTCTTATCTTGATATGTCATCGGGATAGAATTTGGCAAGTCTCAATACCTTTTGTGCATCATAAGAAGCAAATTCATGGGATTCAAAACCGATATGCAAATAAGCAACTCCATGTTAACCTCATCAAACCCATTGTCAAGCTTTTGAATAATTTGATCAACAACACTAAGATACACTTCTCTTCTATAACGTTCGTTATTTGTTTGTATTTCATAATACCGATGTGATCTTCTATGAGCCACATAATTATCCTGCAGTGAAGGAACTTAAATGCCGGGAGACGACGAGAGAGGTGGCAAGCATGAAGTGATGGAACCACGCTGCCACGGGGCGAGCCATCGAATTTGGACGATTTGGGCAATGGAAACGGAGGCCGACCCGCCAGAGGAGGAATCTGCAGATTTAGTTCTGGCTATTCCTACTTCTGGCCATGGAATCAAGGAGCAGAGAGAGTGAGTTGAGGAGGAGAGGAGGGAGGCACCGACTTAGGCAGGAATAATCCTACACACCGACCAGATCGGTGTCTACACCGAGCCGCACATCCCCGCACACGCATGGGCCCATCCTAGTTCGGGGTACATGTAAGCTCTTTCCTTTTTTATAGTTCTTTTTTCTTTTCTATTTTTTTTACTTTTATGCTTTTATTTCTTTTCTACTAGTTTATTTTTCTTTTCATTAACATTTGTGTTCAGATACAAAAAAATCATAATAAAAATATTCAAATTTAAAAATGTTCATATTCAAAAAAATAGATTCGAAAAATGTACAATTTTCAATAAATATAAGGAATTTTTTAATTTTAAAATATCTCGTATTAAAAAAGTTCATGTTAAAAAGTTTAAAATTCAAAATATCTATGAAAAAATCAAATTTGTAATATTTGTATTTAAACTTAAAATATTCATACTTTTTGGGATTCGAGTTTATGAAAATAAAGATTAAAAACCGCAAAAACACAAATAAAAAATAGAAATAAGAAATGAAAAAACAAAAAGTGAAGAAAGTGAAGAAAAAAAAATAAAAGGTCAGTGCGGGCCGGCCCAACACACCTGCATGGGCGTGCGGCGCGGGTTCTCGGCCGCACTGGCCGGTGTATAGTAACACCTCTCAGGCAGACACGCATGACAGTTGACAGAGAGCCCGAAAAAAAACGCAATGCGACAAATTATTGGGGGTTGTTATTTAAAAAAAAATCCGAGAATTCTGGCCCACCCACCCGCCGTATCCACCCAAGCGAGGGAGTGAGGTACTTTGCGTTGCACGGAGCAGAATTTGTCGCAAATTCGGGCCTGTTTATACGGACCTTCAGCCCACAGAAATAACGCAAGTTGAATCAATTTTGGTTTCTTCTTGACTGATGAAGTTGGATCAGAGTTCAGTCAGTATAGAGAAGAAAAGGCAAGTTTTTGATTAAAAGAAGTACTCCCTCCGTCCAACAAAAGATGTCGGAGCCACAGTAGAAATCAATTTTTACAAATACATCCCTACAACGTTCAAAACACTTCAAATTAGGTTTCCCGTTTGAATTTCAAACTCAAATGCGCGTCTCCGTCTGGCCACGGACGTCAAGGAATAAGCTCGCCGTCGATCTGGGATCTCCGGGCACGCCTCCCTCCTCCGCACGCTCGCCACTTGGACATCCACCTTTTGCCCCGCGCACCCCGCTGGTCCTCCGCGCAGGGCGGCGCCCGAGCTCGCCGTTGCTGCTGGTCCTCCTCCGCACACTGCTGGTCCTCCTCAGAGAGCTCGCCACCGGTCCTCCACACGCTCACCGCATGTCCTCTTCGCAGGGCCGCGCCCGAGCTCCCATTGATGCTGGTCCTCCTCAAAGCGATGGCCACCGGTCCTCTGTGCGCTCGCCGCCGGTCCTCCTCAAAGCGCTGGCCACTGGTCCTCGGCGCACTCGCCGCCGGTCCTCCTCTGCACCGCTGGTCCTCGTCGACAGCGCGCCGCCTCCGTGCCGGCGGTGCCGCTGCTCCTCCACGACCTGCAAGTCTGCTATGTCGCCGTCCTCCCTGAACTGAACTGAACTGAAGAGATGAGCTCGTGCTGCTCCCCTGTTGTTGTTTCTCTGAAGAAGACGAGCTTATGAATCTGACAAACCTGCTCTAGCTCCAACTGTTGTCGCAGAGGTTTGTGCCTGCTAACTTCACAAACAAATTACTCATTAACCTGTTAGTCAAATTAAACAAGAAAGCAATGTATGGAATCATGTTAATAATATTCTCACAATCTTGTTAAGAATCATGTTCATGTGTAAACCATGTACAGAATGAATCTGTCAGGTTGTCTGTAGTAAGACTGACTAGTGACTACCTATGCAACAATGAATCTGGTTGTAAGTTTCAGAGTAAATAAAAATTTATTACCAAATTTTTTTTTGAAACCTAGTAGCCAATATATTGATGCTTGCAGAACATTTTTTCTTGCTAACATTTTCTGCTGGGAGCAAACACCTTCTACCTGACTACCTCCCTTGTAGTCTATCTTACGGAGAAATGGAGGCCCCTGCAAGCACATATGTATGGCGTAGAAGAGCTTGTTGTACTGGTAAATTATACTCAGAAAATTGATGTAAAAGAATCATGGACTAGAAAGGACATGGTTAACTAACGGGAAACCTCTTTTTAGATAATTAACATGACTAGTTCAAACCAGATGGTTTTAAGGATGATGATGTGCAATACAATTTGTAATGGAAAAACAAAAGCGTTTTAGATAACTGAATGTATGGTAACAGCAAAAACAGCCTAAAAGGCGATGCCATTAAAGACAACTAAAACGTGTCTAGATACATGTGAATCTAGTCAAACCAAGTCACTTATTTTTTGACGGAGGAAGTATATTATAATAACATAGCAGTACCATATTCAATCAACTTGTTGTACCCACGAAGAATTATAGGCACTCTCTAGCAACCATCTTCTCTAAGTTTTACCCATGAAAATATAATGAAGACATCATGTGTATTTTCCTGAACGCATCGATTCTCTTTGAAAGAAAATAACATAACATCTTGTACTTTCATATTAGCAATAACAGAATATGTTGTGCTTTCACATGGTGTATCACATCGTACGATTGTGTCAATTACCCCAAACCAAGGATACCCAATTTGATCAAAGAGCCTAACAAATAATTTACCCAATTTTTTATTCAGGACATTATCTGAATATGATACCATCATAAACTGTTATTGGCTCAAGCAACAGAGTCCTATGTAGATGGACTTCAACATTACAAAAATGAGCATCATGCTGAATTGCACTGACCTTCAGCCTATGATGATATTGATGGTTCACAGCAAAATCATCAACTTGATTCACCTTCAGCTGTAGCAGCAAGCCGGAGCGGTGGCCAAGACAACTTCTTTTGCTCCGGCAGCAGTAGCTCACCATCGGCGGAGCTACTTACATAGCTGCAGTACACCTCATGTATATATCTCAAAGCTAAATTCCAACAGAGCTGAAATAATGGAGTATATTAAAAAGGGATAATAAACAGGACACATTAAGAACATCAGTACCAATACTCCAACAGAGATAAATTCCTAGTTCTCTTATTGACAGTAACAAATGACAACTATAGATGTGCTTGCTTCTTCAGGTCCATTCTCTTCAAAATATAACACCGCTAGCTACATCTTTGTATAGAATGGATTTTTTTTGGAAGTTATACTCCAAAAGAGCTAAACTAAGAACACCATATTCAGATTACTCACAGGCTACTAGCACTAAAAGAACAAGAATTAGGAACAGCCAATTACAGTGAATACTGAACAAATGAACTAACTAAACATTTAATGATTACCAAGCCTCTAATCTTACAAGAGAAATGGTATTGATTTGATTATCAGTTCAATAAGCCAGAAATGTCAGTCGATTTTCAGCAAAAAAAAATGCATAAGATGATTCAAAAGGTGATATCCATACATCGAACTGACTTGAACTGATTTGAACTGACCTGGACAGAGTCACTTGTAAAATCACTACTCATTTATAAAATCTTTTTCAAAATCCAGATTTTAATTTACCATTGCTAGCAGGTTGGGGATGCAGCAGGGGGGTCTGAGTTGTGCATCTCCGCCACGATTCCTGTCGGCGGCCATCAGGGAGAGGAACAGCCGCGCCGCCCTGGTCGTCCCCGTCGGCCAGTGGCCACTAGGCCAACCCCTAGAGCTCCAGGAATCGGGCGGCGACCAACACCCGCACGGCCTCTAGGGCTCGGGCGACAGCTGGATCCAAAAATCCTACCTTGGGCGGTGGCTGGCGGGGATCCTCGTCTGTGGGGGTGCTGCGGGAGAGGAGACGAGGAGCCGGCGGCTGGACTGAAAATCCGACCTTGGGTTCGGTGTCTTCGCAGTCGGCGGTGTGAGGCTGGAAGGGGAGGGGAGCAGCATCGTCAGGCGGCTAGGCGAGCGAAGCTAGCGGAGCGAGTGGAGGGGAGAGGAGCAAGCGAGCGAAAGAGGACGACGACAACGAGGACTGTTGTTTTGTCGGAACTTTCATAAGGGCGTGTTTGCAAAATTACTCCTCCGACATCCTTTGTTGGACGGAGGGAGTACAGGACAACCGTGGTAGCATAGCAGCGTCATCTTGCGCCCAGCTCATGCACGAATCTGTGGCCCGGGAGTCGGCACAGGTTCCGTTCCGCGTTGCTTGCTGCGTGGCGCACGCCGACGGCCGATGCGCGCAGCCGCAACCTCGGAAAAAATTGCGTGCACCGGCGTGGCTTGTGTTTTGAGCAAGTGCGCCGCGTTTGCTGCACTGCACCGCACTACACGTGATCGTCAGTACGAGCACGACCCATGCGTCTGGCATCTTCGGCTCTGCGGACACAACACATGGAGCGATTCTGATAAGAAATAAAACACATGGAGCGATTTCAGGACGTCAGGGCCGGGGCAGCTGGGCAGGACACGCCGCGGGATGCTCGAGAACAGGGTGTGATGCGCATCGCCATCGATCATACATAGCTTTTTGTTTTGTTTTTGCGAAACACAATACTGACGCAGTAGGTTTGGTCGAAGTAAGTGCATGAGGATGGACAAGACTTGACAGAGTGGATACTTGTGACCGACCTAAACATATCACCGACTGGCTCGCCCTCGCGGGCGGCTGGCCGCGTCGCCACTCCTTCCGTCGCGAGCCTCCTCCCTGCCCCCCATCCCGCAGTCGTCAGTGGCCAGCGCCGGGAGGCACTGGTGGCGGTAGCTCCCGGCCATTCCCCCTCGTGGCCTCCCATGTGTGGGTTGGCGAGGCGATGGGGTGTCCCCAGGCGGCGGTGGCCCGGTGGGCGGCGAGGATGAAGTAGGAGGCGTAGGCGCCGCTGTTGGTGGCAGGGAATGGCACCGGACTGGTGTCCGCCCGAGATCTGGGCCCGCCGGGCTCAAATTGGGCCTAGGCGGGCTACCCGGTGCGGTGGTGGCTTCTTCTAGTGGACTGTGAAGCTGGAGCCGGCGCGGGGTTTGGCGGTGTCGAAGGTGCCCTTGCTGCAGTGCGGCGGTTGGGCTTTACGGGCCCATTCTGGTTCAGCCGGGCCGGAAGGCCTAGTTTGCCCTTGCTGTTCCATCTGGTCAACGGTCGCCCTCCGGCGGCAAAGGTAGGTCCCTCCCGTGTGCGATTGTCTCGCTGACCTTGCCAAAGCTTCTTCTTTTTGGTCCACCAGCCTCGCATCCCGAGCCATGTTGCGACGATGGCGATGACTGCAAGAGCATGGTAGCGTGCGCTAGTGGGTGGCAAGCTTGGTGGAGCGGGGCGGAGCATCTGGGGTTCTGGTTCTTTGGGGGTCTGGAGAAATCCTTGCCGTCTCGGCACGGACATGGTGACGCCTGCGGGTGTCGCCGTCCTTCCTGAAGGGCGTCGGGTGTGCCTCCGCCCCACCCCGCGTAGCGTACCGGGGGAAACCCTAGAACACGTTCCGGGGGAAACCCTTGGACTAGTTCGGGCAGCAGCTTCGTCACCATCGCCGCGTTGCTTTTTGGAGATGTTGCTTGGTACGTGATGCTCTGGAGTGCTAGGAGCGAGGTGCTAATTCTCCGGAGGACGCAGCGATGGCGAGTCATCTCCTTTTACGATGTACCGCCGGTGTCGGCATTGTTTTTCTCTTTCATTTCTTTTTTGTTTCTTTTGGACTGGTTTTGTGTTGTCTGTCGTCATTTCCTATATTAATACAGCGAGGCGAAAGCCTGATTTGAAGAGTGCTTGTGGATAATATAACGTAAGGAAGAAAAAATGTGCAGGATAGACTGCTCTTTGTTCCGGTGTCCATGACAGACACATCTCCGTAGGTTCGGTCGGTTTGTTGCAAAGTTTCAGAGGCAGCAAGTTGTGTGTGTGTATTATTATATCCTTATCATTAAACCATCCAAGGAGAAAGGCGATAGAATGAATTAGGTCTCGGTTGTCGTCAGTTTGTAGGTAACATGATCACATGACGCCATCTCTTTCACTGATTTCTTCTGGTTCTATAAATATACTACTAAGTACCGAAAAGACGCCTAGCCAAGAGCTAGCGCGACAAAATACAAATCCACGTCGTGAACGAACATCTCCACCCCCGGGACTGATTGTTTTGCTAGGATTAGGATTAGCACTAGTAGTATACGCTATCTTTCGTGGGAGGGACGCAGCCGCCGCGAATCGTCGGGAGAACGTGCGCCCGTTGTGACAGCAACAAATACTACTATAGTACGTACAGTAGGACTAGTCGTTCACGAAGCGGGAACGTTCGCTCTTACGATAGTACAGTACGGGAGGAAGCCTCCTCTGCGTATCGATGGATGGATCGTCAGCAGTCACGTAGCAGCCAGCCGTGCCCCTTTTGGTTCGGATCACGCGCAGCTAGCCGTCACCAAGTTTAGGTTCTCGACCGACCGCGGACTGATGACCAACCTAACTTTTCCCGTGCAACGCGAGTCGAAGCGCCACTGTACCTGCTCCGTGGTGGTGCTTTTCTGATCGTTTCGGTCACGCCCCAACCAAAGCGAGCTTAAATAATAATTTGTTAAAAGAAAGGTGACGAACCTAAAACACTCCATTTCGTCGATCGGATATTCAGGAAGATTTGGACACTGGGATATGCGCCGGACCGGTGAGCACTGGAAGCATGCGGTGCGGGGCGTTTCCTGGGCACGCCTGCCTGGTGAGGCGATACTAGCCCTAGTCCTACGCGTGTCCGATCCAGTCGCTGCCGGGCACGGGTGGAACCGGACAGGCGCTAGTAGTATCTCGCTGTTCATGTGTCAGTCAGTCTATCGGCGAACGCCACCGCAACACGACCGTTGTGGTCAGTAGTACGTATTCTGAATCTTTGACCTGATCAATGGCACTACTCGCTGCAGCAGTACACCCAGGCTGAACGACGGAACACATCAGGCACAGTACATAGAAAAGCAGCGATGGCCGTAGGCCCTCGTGCCATGCATGTTCCGGTCCGGCGAGACCTACGCTGAATCTCTGGCGCTGCAGGGAACGGGATGAATCTGTGTGGCTCCTGGCTGAACCTGCATCGTACTACTACGGGATTTGGCTGACGGTGGTGGTGTACACGTGGCAGGCCGGATACAGCGTGCGCTGTCAGCTCGTGATTTGGCCGACGGGAGGAGTTGCAGATGAGCTGACTGACTCATGGGTGAGCGGTTGCCGTCGTCCCTGCGCTGCACCAACTACACACACACACACGCACGAGCTGCGCGTGGGTAGAGACGGGGAGGATCGGAGCTAGGTCGCGTCGTCCGGTCCAAACACAACCGGCCGGGCGGAGCCGGAGAAGAAAGAGACGGGGGAGGAAACGAAGAAGCAATATCTCCAATGATCGCGCGCGCATGTACGGAAGATTGTTACTACCAAAACGTCGTTACCTGGGTTGGGTGGCGAGGCAGATCGCGTCTGCCCCGGGTCGAGCCCTCCCCGCGCGCGCCGGGCCACGGCGTGCCGCGTGTGGGAAGCGCAGGGTCCATTTCGTCCATCTTCGGCCCATCGGTTTACGTCGTCTTCGGCCGAGCTGAGATTTTCTCCGTGCCTAGCTATAGCTAGATCACACACCCCAGCATCTATCTAGAAAAAAAAAATCTACAGACTAGAACTGTGCGCTATAGGATGCAAACGTACCTATACACAGATCGACGAACGAGGAACGAAGGCCCGCACCGTACCAACGTTAGTGCGGAAAGTAGCTTACTCGAGATTCATCGACTCGTCTTGTGTACCGTGATAACCGTACACAGTAGTAGTACGCAGTACGTACTCCTGTATGGGTTAGGACTTGGGACCGACAACGTATTGGGTGATAATTAACCACCTTTACGGTGTGCATCTGGTACGCGCGCGTACCCCAAAACCAAAACAAAGCACCTCGATAGACTTATGAACTACTCTCTCCGTTTTAAAATATAACATATTTTACCATTGTGAAACAAAGAGTGTATCTAGACTCTTTAGTACGTAGGTTCATCTAAAGAGGTCTAGATACAGTTCTTTCATAAAGCTAAAACATCTTATATTTTTAAAACGGAGGGAGTATTTAGCATACACTACACATACACCATGCACGCATGACGCACCTACCATGGTGCAAGATTTCAGATTTAAATTCGATAGGCAGCTGAAAAGATTTTTTTTTAAAATGAACCGTACCGAATTCAAAATGAGCTATGAATTTGGCATGTTACCGCTATATATTTTTTCGAACCGTGCAAGGGAACTGCATGTAATTGAATAGATAGAGAAAAACAGCCCGAAGACCAGAGTACACAACCAACCAGGTTAAAAGATACACAACAAAGAAAGAAAAAAAAGTAAAACTAGACTGCCACTTTAAGGAACAGCCTCAAGAAACGACCATACTGCAACTACTACCTACTCAAACTATCTTGCATCTGCCGTTGCACTGATGCTAAACCGACCCTGGCTAGCCAACGCCCACATGTGAGCTTCCCTTTTGATCTTCAAGATTATCTGATCCATGCTTCTATACTCATGTCAACAAACTCGGTCCGTTTGGTTCACACCAAATATTTCAAGACGTGAGCATCACTAGCGAATTGAACTTATTCCTCTCTGAATTCAGAAGGTTGCCATTTACCCGAGACCACCACGACCTGAGATTGAGGTTAGTAGATGGGACAAACTGATTGAGCCCTGCCCAACAAAGGATTGTGCCCAAAATGATATTGACTACCGCACATCCCCTGAAAAGATGTTGAATTTTTTCTTGTTCTCATTTACAAAAAACACATTTATCAATGTGCGGCAATCCCCTTTTACCTAATATGCCCGCTGTCCATATTCTTCCCTTGATAAATAACCATGTTGCCAAATTGATGCGAAGAGGCGCCCATGGTTTCTAGATCACATTAGCCGAGACACATTTTGTCGACCCAGCAAAATGTGCCAAGTAAACCGACTTAGCCTTGTACCCTCCTTTAGCCTCCCAGAGCATGTCCACTTATCCTCCACATCTGGCCGCAACTGCATAGTACTAATCTCCTCATGAATTGCCAGGATGTGTGTGAATGCTCTGGTAGTGAGTCGCTTGTTGATGTCATCCATTCATTTGGCTTCTCGAATCACATCTGTCATAGTCCTCTTAGAGCAACTCTAGCAAACACCGTAAAACTACGACATGTAAAGCTAGTTTTCAGGCCACCAAAAACGTGTTTTACATGTCCATTTGATCTCTCACTGAATAGATACCCAAAAAACGACCCGTAAATTCGTTAGGACCCACAAATATATATTTTATCTTTTTTTCAGCCTCTTCCTCCTAGAGATGCCCACCCGGGGATGACGCACCTTAGATCCACCTCCGCGAGCGTTCGCCACGCGTCCACACAGGCCCCACCACGTTCCTATCTCTTCCCCTTTCTTCCTAGCACGCACTGCAAAGCAATCCCCTTCCCCGTTTTGTGTTGATAGAAGCGGTAGTGCCAGCACCCTATGCGGATTCCTCGTTGTCTCCATGCTATAAAGTCATCGTGACCCAACTCGCCATCTCGAATTGCCCGACCTCTCTCTGCCCTAAATCCCATGTCTCTCGGCATGTGTGTCATAGCTTACCACCACACACCACACCTTTATGCCACTATCTCATAGTCAAAGATTGTCGGCGGCGTCCTCGTCCAAGCAAGCAAGCGACAATGCTCAATGACTCCTCCCTCTCTCAGTCGTTGTTGCCACGGATGCTGCCTTCTCTCTCCCTCCCTCTCTCCAGCGACCTGGAATTCATGGCGGAAGTGCTGCCTGCTGGCGACGGTGCTGCTGCAAATCCTAGTGATGTTGTTGCAATCGGTGGATGCAATTGCTCCTAGCGGCGACCAGAAATGCTGCCAGCGGGAGCCGACGTTGTTACAAATCATGGGCGGTGTTGCTGCAATTGGTGGGCCGAAGTGCTTCTAAAGGCGGCCGAAAGTGCTGACAGCGGTAGCCGGAAGTGCTGCCAGCGGGAGTCAAATTTGCTGCCAATCTTGGGCGGTGCTGCTGCATGCGGCAACAGGTGGTGCTAGCGGCTTTTGTCAGTGGTGCTATCATGCACCTGCGGTGGCTGGAAGTGATGCCAATAGGAGCTGATGTTGCTACTAATCCTGGGCGACGCTACTGCAAACGGCTACAAGTGGTGCTACCAGTCGTTCTCGATGGTGCCGCAAGTGAATGGCGGCGGAGCTCTGGCAAGCAGCGGTGCTGCCAATCCTGGGCGATGCTGCTACAAGCGACAACCGGTGGTGCTACCAGCCGTTGTCGATGGTGTTGCAAGCGGATGAAGCGGTGCTCCGGCGAGCGATGGTGCTATGAGCCGGCGAGAGCGTCGCCGAAGCGAACGAGCTGCGCAGGGCGTTGCTGGGGTTTTGTGTGGGTGTGTTGTTTCGTGGTGGAATCTCTTGTCGGGTGCTCCTGAAGCAATGCGGGGTGAAGGAAGGGGAAGATGACTAAGAGGCATCGCATGGTTTGTGAAGTTCTATTCGGACGGTCGTGGACCCGGGGAATCAGGCGACTTGATCCCACGGGGGAGACTCAGCACGCCCCATAGCAATACTGAAGCTTACCCTATTGTGACACATAGCAATATATAACGTGGCGCATATCTTCTTAATTTGCAACGCTAAATCGCCAAGACAAATCAAGATTTAGACTAAATCTCCTCCATAAGGGGGTGCCACCCACATCTGGACTTTTCTTCACTTCAAAAGTATATGGGCCAAGGCCCATTGCTTCCAATAAATTCGTGCATTTCTCTCGTTCCTTTCCTGGAAAAAACAGTTCCGGTTCGTATACATTCACCGTACCAGTCACTCGAGTCACCGATTGAGTCACCGTTGGAGAAGGAAGGGGGCGTTGAGAAAGAGACGACGGCGGCTGCTAGCTAGTAGTCCGGTGGATCCTAGTAGGCCGTAGCGTACGTCGCCGCGCACCAATCCCTGACGCCGTACTGCATTCGTCGATGAAAAATCTCGATATTTGCGGACTCGTTTCCTTTCTATCAACGCGGGAACAATCCCGGCGCGAGACCGGAGGCAGGAAAGCGGCAGTTCCGACGAGAACGCGCGGGAGCCAGGCATCGTCCCTTCGACCCATCATCCTCGTCGCGTTTCGATTTGATTTTTGTTTGGGCGATTGCGTCGTCGGAACCGGCGAGCGTAGGGAAGAGAAAGAGCGGGAGAGGTAGACGTGGGGCCCGGTCCCACCTGCAGCCACGCGGCGTACCGCCGGGGTCCTCCCGCGGATCTTGTTTGGATTCCTCCCGTTCATGGACAGGCGCGCCCGTACGCCATCAATCGTCGGATTCCTTGCGGACGGAAAGGCCAGCGGCGCCGATCGCTGCGAGCCTGACAAAAAGGAGTGACTGACTGACGGGGATCTATCTTTCTATATTTCCTCTTTCCTTCGCACGGGTCCCCTCCTTTTCCCCATTTCCTTTTTGTGCTTTTCTTCCCCGATCCGAGCCAAACGGATGGTGGGCGTTCCAACACGTATTTTTGTCAGTGAAGAAAATAGAAATAGCCTTCGGCTAGTGGTCAACTTGTTATGTGTTTTCTCCTTCTCCTCAAACTACTAAAGAAAGTGAAAATGGATACACCCTTCGATCCAAATTAGTTAACTTTGTTTTGTCTAGATTCAGATGTATGTAGCGCAAAAATAAGTCTATATACATTCGAATCAGACAAATCTGAGTCAACTAATTTGAATCGGAGGGTACTAAGAATCCTATTTAGCAGTTTTCATGTTTACATATGAGGAAAATCACCTATAAAGTATTAGGGCATATTAGGAAAGGCAAACAGTTCGATTCGATCTGTTTGGGTCGGGTCTCAGACAGGAAATTGGTCGCGGTCCGGCCACCCAGGACGATGCGCCTAGTGGCACGACCCATTCGGTCCGCGTGCCATTCTGGCCAACGCTGATCGGTTGGCTCCTTCATATGAACATTTAACCAGAATAGGCACACACACACACACAAATAAAATTGCTACTAAATTAAGTTGCAAACATGTGCCATTGCCCTTCGAGCACGGCCAAAAAGTGGTTAGCCCCCTTCCCCAACGTGTAAAATGAGATAATTATCGTACAACATGTCCAAAAAGTGGCAAGTTTCTCCCAAATGGCATTCATCTATATCATTGCCCTCAGATGATCTTTTGCTTCTTCTCGATCCAAGCCCTTTGTTTAGGGTCGACGATGCTCTTTAAGTCGATCATCATGATCTAGTTCTCCTCGGCCATGACCTTGGATTCGGCCTTAGCCTAGATGCGGCATTGGTCTCTTCCACCTTAAGAGATCTCTTTTGGAGATCAGCAAAGCTCGTAACGGTAGCCTCTTTCTCTTTGCGTCGCCTCCCTTCCCTCTCGGTATTGGTCTCTTCCTTCTTGGTGATCAACTCCCTCAAGGTTTCTTGAAACACCAACGAGGAAGCATGATGGTTAACGCCAACTTTGGAGGACGTGTGGCCCCTTGGATGGCCAGCACATGCAGTATTGCTTGGCCCATCCGAGCTCGAGGCGCCAATGTTGGGGCCATCATTGTCAACATCGATGGCCCCATCCGTTGATGCATTGTGATTGCCTTTCTTCTTCCCATCCTCGGTCTTGCGCCAAAGGTCATTGCTAGTTTGACACTTTTTAGTATCCTTGATTTCGCGCCAACAATGGCTCAATATGAATGCCTTGTTGTCATGTCATCACGTGAGGTGCTCACAAACCTACACATATGGACGACCGACAGTCCACGACACATGCCCATATATATGCAAGGTGTATTGGCAAGAGAGGGAGATGTTTAACATGTCAACCGCGTTGAGCCCACTTATTGGCCTTCTCATCACCATCTCGTATTAACCTTGGAATTTTCTACACTCTGAATGGATGAAGCTCCACCTCTTTTGTAGAGAAAGATCATTTCGATCACTAAAGAAAGGCAATAGTGGGAACTTCCTTCGCTAATGGAAGTACTTACCCATCCGTCGCCAATATGCATATCCCCTTTGCTCGGCACCCCATAGTGGATCTTGGGAAATCTCGATCCAAGCTTTACATAGTAACTTGTCCTCTTGGGTGGTGTAGCTTATGGTCAGTTGGGTCACCTTATTGGCCTCTAGTGTTGCGGCTAGTGTTGCAACTTCAATTTGGGTGATTCCTTGCCCATGCTGACGCCATCTTTCCCAAACAATGGCTCCCCACCGATGTAGCAGGCCTCTTGTTGAGTCTCATATTGAGTCTCAATGTTATCGCCCACATGCCCACCTCTATTGATCATGGCATGCATGATGTGCTCGCCATTGTTGTCCATGATTTCATACACATGAGTGATAACCCCCAAGAGTAGGGGATCACTGTAGTACCTCTAAATGCGGAAGTAGGGTATCGATCCATATGAGCAAGAAGGAAAATCTATTTATTCTCTCCAACTAAAATGTGAAAAGTTTTGGTTGTTTATGCACTAAACAAGTTAAAGGAATAATGAGGTTGGTTTAATACAAGAAAGTAAAGTTCAACAAAACAGTAATGTAAAAGTGTCCCAATCCTCTTCAATAATGCAAGAGGACAATACATATGTTTTCTATTATATGAACAATGGACTTGGGTTCATGGGTTCACTCAATCCTCTCAATCCATCTATGGTGATGATCGTGTTATATATGATAAAAATACACATAATTATCATGCTTTAATAATCAACTATTATGGTAGCTGCATGTCCTAAAACACATAGTTGAAAGAAGTACACATATGTGTTACTGTGTCACCCTTGTAAGGTTGGCGTGTGGTTGTTGTCACTCCACCACGTCATACGTCTACCTTTTTACCGCTAGATAAATGATTTCTAGATGCATCGTTGCTATCACTCGACACATACATCATGCTCCTTGATGGTAAACATTCTAAATACTGGTGCAATGATATATAAATTGTCCTTTCACACATCTCCTATCGACCTACACTTGGCGTTGTCAAACTGTAGGGGTTCGCGCATGAAAACAATAAATTTTATCCTATACCCTTGAACCCCTGTTGCCAGGACCTATCTATTAGTAATGCAGTAACGGGAGGGGCTTTTCGCGAACTTACCCTTGAAGACTGAAAAGTGTTGTCAATGCTCGGGAGAGCATGGTTGATGTAGACGAGCCGAAGCTGACCTCAAGGTCGTGTTGAAGTCCCGGCAGCTCTTGTGGCTCCAACGACTCCTAGTGCCCCAATTGTTGCACCTTGAAGGGAGTTACACACATCCGATGCCTAGCGATGACTCTCGCTTCATCAATCCAGCAGCAGTTGCGGAAGTAGAGCTCCTGGTGAAGGAAATATGCCCTGAGAGGCAATAATAAAGTTGTTATTATGTATTCCTCGGATATGATAGATGTTTATTTTGCATGCTATAATTGTATTGATCGGAAACGTCAATACATGTGTGTTTAATAAACAAAAATGGTTCCAAGTTATGCCTCTCTTATATACTAGCTTGTTGATTAACAAGATGATCAAGGTTTCTTGATCATAGACATTGGATGTTGTTAATAACAAGGTCGCAGCATTTGTGAAATGATGTGATGAACATTCATCTAAAGTATAGCATTACGATCAAGTCATTATGTTTATATTGCTATAACATCATGCAAAGTAATCTTTATCCTTAGACCATGAGATCATGTTAATTGTTAACACCAGAAGAGTATCTTGATAACATCAAACGTCACACCGTAACAGGGTGACTATAAAGATGGGTTCAGTGCTACGAAGGTGTTATGTTGAGGCTATGGATCAAGAGTGGAATTTGTCAATCCCGATGACGGATAGATATACTCTGGGCCATCTCGGTGATATCACATTAAGATAGCTTGCAAGCAAGTGATGTGATCACTAGAATGTTATATCACGGGAACGCGAAAAGAGTGCATGTCGGTAATGAGATCAAACTAGGTATTTGGATACCGATGATCGAATCTAAGACATGTATTATATCATGAGACAAAGGGATTAAGTTACTAGCGTTAAAGGTTCTCATGATCACAGAAGTCATCGTTGAATATGTAGGAGTCAGTATGGATCTCTAGGTCCCGCTTCTGATTATTGATCTGAGAGGAGTCTCAATCATGTC
Organism: Avena eriantha; assembly: GCA_910589775.1. Lineage (NCBI taxonomy): Eukaryota > Viridiplantae > Streptophyta > Magnoliopsida > Poales > Poaceae > Avena > Avena eriantha. The sequence goes on along the minus strand of OU342744.1, from coordinate 77,377,846 downwards.
TGCATTATTCGCGAACCGTAGGGTGACACACTTAAGAGTTACCGGACACCATTTTGGAGCACATATGTTTCAGACGAAAGAATTGCAAAGCGCAGGAATTGTTTCGATAGAAAACGGAATTGTTTTGGGTGAAATTGCAGAAAGTGGTTCTGCATGTGATATTGAAATGTTGCAAGGGTTTTATGTGAATGTTTGTTAATTAAAGTAATTAACAAAATTCTGAATAAATTTAATAAAAGAGTTTTATTAAATGAGAGAGCATTAAACTTAGAGAATTTTAATGCATTTAAAGTGAAGACTTTAAAAGGGAATGTGAAGAGGCATTTTAATGTTGAGGGGTTACCACCACATGAATGGGGGAGGTGAGGGGTCACCCCCATGAGGCGCCGGCCATGGGGAGGGTCACCCCCTCCTCCTATAAAAGGCCCCCCTCTTCCTCCTTCTTCCTCACACCTTCTCGTGAAGGATCTCTCTCCCCCTCTAGAATTATTCCTCCAGGGTCTCGGATTAGCGAGATACATGTTCCCGGTGGCATTTCGTCTGGAAGGAGTTGCTGCTTCCGCTGCATCGCTGGAGCGAGGAGGTGGAGGTCGTCAGGTGGCTTGAACGTGTGTGCGAGGATGGATGCGCTGCTGATTTGCGGCGCTCGGACTTCCACACGATCTTGAGATCGGCAAGTGTACGACTACATCAACCATGAGTTCCTACTCGTTAACAAAACTCGTTGTCTTCGAGGGTAAGTTCTCGATGGATGTATGTCCACCCGTTTGCTCTGTATCTAGTAGATAGATCTTGGCGTATAGTTCTCATCGTAGGAAAAATTTTGTTTTCTATGTTGCGGACCCAACAGTGGTATCAGAGCATGATCTATGTGTAGGTGCTTTGCACGGGTAGTACACATATGTTTATATGTGGGCGATGATGAGCATGTTATTGCATCTTCTATGTATTTTGGATATTGGTGGCATAGTGGGATGAAGCGGCCTGGACCAAGCTTACATGTCATCGTCCATGAGACCGGTTCCACGACTGACATGCAACTTGTTCTGCATAAGTGGCTAGCGGGTGTCTGTCTCACCTACTATAGTCAATATCTGATTTACAACGAGTTGCTAATAACTTGGTTATCCTCGTTGTGGTTCATGTTTGTAGGTAAGACCGGTTCTATCTCCGAAAGCCCTAAGCCACGTAAAACTTGCAATTGTTAAATTAGAGGCGTCTAGTTTAGATCGTTGCTGGGCTAGTATCTGGATATGGTATTGTGGTAAGTAGATGTATGATAGATGCTCTTACAACACACTCAACGTGTAAGTTCCATAGACCTTGGCCTTACACACAAAGGAATGATGGAGATCATACCACGATGCAAATGATAGAGATCAAATGCATGGACCATATCATCTCACTTTACGCATTAGATGTTAGCATCTTATACTGCTAGTTTGGCGCTTTTTGTAGCATTGTAAGATGATCCCTCATTTAAATATCTGATGACCCACAAGTATAGGGAGTGTATCGCAGTATTTTCGAGGGAAGTGAAACCCAATTTATTGATTCGACACAAGGGGAGCCAAAGAATATTTATAAGCCTTAACAACTGAGTTGTCAATTTAGCTGCACCTGGAAACAATCTTGCTCACAGCAGTTTATCAGTAGCAATAGTTTTGTAGTAGGAATAGCAAAGTAGCAACAATAGTAAAGTAAAGACATCAGTAATAATAGCAGTAAACAGTAGGATTCGAGTGCGGTAGGCATAGGGATGGATGGACGGGCGTTGCATAGACAAGACAATTCACATAGCATTCAGAACATAGGGCAATTGCAGATAAATAAGATAAAGCATCCAAGTACTAGACAATCCTAGGCATGTGTTCCATATATAGTCATACGTGCTCGCAATGAGAACTTGCACAACATCTTTTGTCCTGCCAGCCTGTTTGCAGCGGGGCCTCAAGGGAACTACTGGAAATTAAGGTGCTCCTTTTAATAGAGCACCGGAACAAAACATTAACACTCCATGAACACATATGATCCTACATCAAAGCCATTCCCTCCGGTTATCCTGATTTCTGTCACTTTGGGGCCATTGGTTCTGGACAATAACGTGTGTATACAACTTGTAGATAAGACCATAAACAATACTATCATAATGAATCAATAACATGTTCAGATCTGAAATCATGGCACTCGGGCCCTATTGACAAGCATTAAGCACAACAAGTCGCAACAAAGTCATAAAACACTAATAAAAGATACTAGGCACCATGCCCTAACAATTTAATGCAATTACATGAACGATCTCATCCAATCCCTACCATCCCCATAGCCTATAGCGGGGGATTACTCACTCACAGATGGGGGAAATATGGATGATCGATGGAGAAGCGATGGTGATGATGATGTTGATGATCTCCTCTAATTCCCCGTCCCGACAGGGTGCCAGAATGGAGTTTCTGGTGCTGTTTCGTGGAATCTGGTGGTGGCGGCGAAACGGAACTCCTTCTGGAAAAATGTCGAACGCCCCGAAGTTTTTAGGTCAGAAGGCAACTTATAGGAGAAGAGAGAGGCCAATGGGGTGCCTGGGGGGCCCACACCACCCCCTGGCGTGGCCTGGCCTGGCTGGCGCCAGCAGGTGGTGTGGCCACTCCCTGGCTCTTCTCCGTCTCGTATTCTGGCTCCTGGAGTCTTCGGGTGAAATAGGATTTTTGGCATATTTTCCCGGATTTTTCCTGATAGTTGGTTTTCTGCACAAAAAGTAGACACCAAGGCAATTCTGCTGAAAACAGTGTCAGTCCGCATTAGTTGCATCCAAATCACACAAGTTTAGAGGAGAATAGCAAAAGTGTTCGGGAAAGTAGATACGTTTTGGACGTATCAACTCCCCAAGCTTAGCTTATTGCTTGTCCTCAAGCAATTCAGTTGAAAACTGAGTGCGATAAAAGAACTTTCACGAACACATTTGCTTCATATGATGTAAATATTATCAGCAATGTGATCAACTACTTAGACAATTCATAATAACGAGTATGCAACCAAGTCTACTTAATAGTCATTGCAAGCTATGAAGAGATTCCAACTCAAAAATAATAAGTAGCATGAGGCACAAACATAAGCAACATTACAATGCTCATAAACAGGTATGATAGAGTGGTATCTCGCTTGCCTTTGATTATGAATGTCAAGGCACCTCTGAAGTTCAAGTGCTGACTAGAAGTAAAGATATCAAGGATACAAGCATCAAAGTCATAACACAAATAATCAAGTAGTGAGGCAAACACAAAGAATGACAACTATGCTCTCAAGAAGGTGCTCAAAGAATATGTGGACACTCAACAAGTAGAAGAAAAGGTTTTGAATAATTTGAAAGGCTTCCAAATGCTGAAAGTATGGTACTCATTAGCTTTGAGCTCTCATTGCCCCTATCATAAGCATCTTTAATGTGGTTAAGGTGAAAGTGAGGTCCAGTCTGAGTTATATTCTTGACAGACTATAAACTGAAAATCCCAAGTCCCTTGAGTACGAGGGCCGCTCCTCATGCTACTCAACTTTAGTTACCGGTAAGTTCTTGTGATCGTAAGTATGTGCGTATCATTGAGAACCGCCAACGGGGTACCCCTTGCCCGATGATACGGAAGAATCCCCATATCAAGACAAGGCAAGCAGACAATGAGTATCTCAGAAATCTTCTTATTTACCATGGGAAAATTGTGTTTTCTCTCTCTTTCCTCTTTTCATAAAACTCTTTTTTTTCTTTTTCTCAATAGCTATCTCTCTCTCTCTCTCTTTTATAAGAAGAATGCTTCATAGATATCATTATGGTTACACTACAGGTTTACACCATGTCAGCATGGATTAGACCAGCGGCCCAAGCGTTTCTCTAACACACATACATAACTCCATGGACTTACAAGCTCCCCTTTTATTTCAAACCGACGACATCTGCAAACAAAAGAGCAAGGTATCAACCGTGTATAAATTTACAAGTGTTGAAAGCGTTCCCCGTGATAGCACGGTTCTGCTAATCCCCAGCCTATAATTTGCAAGCATATAACTTTCATGGAGAGTTCACAATGGTACAGGTTTATTAAGTGCAGGAAATAAAGTGTGTCATCAAGTTCATGAGAGCTTTACTAACTAACTTTCTCAAAACAAGCAAACATTTTATTCGGAAGAAAACAAGGCATATTGAATATGCACGGAAGTAGCAAATGATGCTAATAGGTAGGTATGGTGGACACTTTGGAAATATTTGGTTTAGGAGTTGGAAACTTGAGTAAAACACTCAGTGGAAGTGAAGGCTAGCAATAGTAAGGGAGCGACAAACGAGAGAGTAATAGCTGTCATTATCATGCTTACAACAATACAGGACTACTCATGGCATGAAAGTGATTCAAGATCCTCAAGGCAAAATAATTCATCGAGGCTCAACTAATTATTACAGTCATGTGCATGCGTGAGCATGTGCCAAGTCAATTCAAATGAAACATTCAGAGGAGGATACCACGGTGTCATACCAATTTATGAATAGAGCAATGCAAGCAAACATTCATAAGACATGCTACAAACTATTAGCGAGCTGGAGCTAATCATAAGAAAGCAAGAACTACTAGGCATCCAAAGATAACATACACCCTACATGAACAGACTAAGCATGCTCACAGTGATGAGTATATGTACAAAAATGAAAACAAATAGAGTTCGTTACCAGCCTCTTACCACGCCTCAAGTTGTCATTATTCCTCATTATTGCTCTTCATTTGTGTGGCTTGAATAATAATATGAGACCAATATTCCACTGAGGACTGCTGCACCCTGTAGCAAACTCACAAAACCAAAGAAGAACGACAAATATTTTTGGTGTTTTCGATTTTTAAACAAGAACCAAAAGGGAAAAACAAGCAAAGCAAAATCTTTTTGGGTTTTTCGAATAGTTCAAACAAAGCAAAAAGGGAAAAACAAACCAAGGCAAAAAGAAGAAGGAAACCAAAGAGAAACAACAGAAATATTTTTGGTCTTTTTGTATTTTCGAAAGCAAAAGCAAAAGAAGAACGAAAACTAAAAAGATAATGAAAATATGAATATACAAAGTAACAACGCAACATGATATGGAGATGAGTGCGGTGTTGGCGTACCTCCCCCCAAGCTTAGGATTTTGGCCTAAGTGGGTATCAATCCCAAGCTGGCCAGGATGAAGTGTCACCGTGGTACGACGAGGAAGTACCCTCGTCCTGGTGCGAGCTCGAATATGTCCCTCCATAATGTGCGGAGTAATCATAGGAGGGCACATCCTCCTAGTGCTGCTCGTGGAAACCCAGCAAGCGAAGCTGCTCGTCCAGCTCCTCCTTGAAGCACGACCATGGTCTCTTGTGAACACTAAACAAAGCAGGCTGTGGCAAAAGGATCTCCCTTTCATCCCCGTCAGTGAAAAGCATCCTATATAGTAGACTATTCAAATCAGAAGTAGCAGTGACAAAGTGATGAGTTTTCATAGCAACAAGGTCAAGCTTGTGTGGTGCCAGCATAGCATCATAGGGATCCACTGAAAGACCTAATGCATTGACTATATGATACATTGCAAATGTATCTATAATTTTTGATGTTCCATGCTTAGTTTTATCCACTTTCTTGTGTTTTGTTCCAACTTTGGAGTACTTTTATTATGATTTCTTGCACTAACCTATTAACAAGAGCCACAGTGCCACCTGCCTGTTTTCTGCTGTTTTTGGTTCCAGGAAAGTCAGAAAATGAATATTCTCAGAATTGGACGGGACAAAATCCAAAGTGCCTATTTTTCTGGAAGGGATCAGGTGCCAGAATACGAGACGGAGAGGGGCCAGGGGCCGGCCACACCACCTGGCCACGCGGCCAGGCTTGGCCCGCACCAGGGGGTGGTCTGGCCGACCCCAGCACCCCTCGGCCTCTCCTTCCGCCTATAAGTTGCCCTCGGGACGAAAACCCTAAGGACCCGATCAAAAATCCATGAAAGAGTCTGTAGCCGTCGTCGTCTCTGTCCCTAGATCGGGGGGGATCTGAAGCTCTTCCCGGCACCCTGCCGGAGAGGGGAATTCACCCTGGAGGCCTTCTTCATCACCATGCAAGCCTCCGGTGTGATGCGTGAGTAGTTCATCCTTGGACTACAGATCCATGTAGTAGCTAGATGGCTGGTTTCTCCTCCTTTGTGCTTTCATGTTTAGATCTTGTGAGCTCCGTTCATGATCAAGATCATCTATTTGTAATCCATACATGTTGTGTTTGCGGGGATCTGATGGATATTGAGATGCTATTTCAAATTGATTATTGATTCTATCATGTCTTTGTTATTTGAGATCTTGCGTGCTTTCCGTTGTTAGTAGCTATCTTGGCCAAGTAGATGCTAGCAACTCCAAGAGTTAGTATTTATGCTCGATAGTGGGTTCATGCCTCTGGTAATCTGGGGAAGTGACAGAAATCTCTAAGGTACTAGATGTGTTGTTGCTACTAGGAAGAAAACAACAATCCTTTGTTCATAGAACAATTGTATTGTTTACTTTACACGCAGTTCGTAAAGCAATAATCTGTTGCTTGCAACTTAATACTGGAGGTGGTTCGGATGATAACCTGAAGGTGGATTATTAGTCATAGATGCAGTTGGATGGCGGTCTATGTATTATGTTGTAATGCCCAATCAAGTCTCAAAGGAGTCAATATGATTAGTATATGCATGTATTGCTTTCTCGGTGTTTGTCAATTGCCCCGCTGTAATTTGTTCACCCCGCATGTTATCTATCTAAGGAGAGCCACCTCTAGTGAACTATGGATCCCGGTCCTTTTTCTTTACATACAATCTGCAACTGTTTACTGCTTTGTATTTACTTTCTGCAAACTTTTACTTATTTCCATTCAATACGTTTAATCCTTTGTTTTCCACAAAACACGGTGAGATTGACAACCTCATCGCAAGTTCGGGACAAAGTCATGTGGTTGTGTTGTGCAGGTCTCCATGTTGCTAGTAGCACCGGTAGTGCGCCCTGCCAAAGCTCAGCTAGTAACACCTTTGGGGTGTTTCCTTGCTCCTACTGGTTCGATTAAACCTTGGTTTCATAACTGAGGGAAGACTTGCTACTATATTCATCGTACCTTCCTCTTGGGGTTCCCAACGAGCTCTACGTCGAAAGTCGAGCGCATCAAGATTTTCTGGCGCCGTTGCCAGGGAGTCAAGGACATCTTCACAAGGGGAGTCCCTCATAACCAATCTCTTTACTTTGTTGTTTTTGTTTTGCTTAGTTTCTTTTTTGCTTTGTTTGCTTGTTTTGTTATTCAAAAAACACAAAAAAATTAGTTTTACTTGCTTGCTTTCTTATTTGAAAACCCAAAAAAATGACTACTCCTGAGTACACTAACTTGTGTGACTTCACTAGCACCAACAACAATGATTTTATGAGCACACCTATTGCTCCACCTGTGGCTGAAAATACTTTCTTTGAAATAAAACCTGCTTTACTCAATCTTGTTATGAGAGAGCAATTTTCTGGTGTTGGTAATGAAGATGCTGCTTCCCATCTAAATAACTTTGTTGAACTTTGTGAGATGCAAAAGGATAGGGACATAGATGGTGATATTATTAAGCTGAAATTGTTTCCTTTCTCTTTGAGAGGAAAAGCTAAAGAGTGGTTGAATTCCTTAACTAGGAATAGTATTGATTCTTGGACTAAGTGCAAAGATGCTTTTATTGGAAAATAATATCCTCCTGCTAAGATTATATCCATGAGAAGTTAAATAATTAAATTTAAACAACTTGATAATGAGCATGTTGCTCAAGCTTGGGAAAGAATGAAATCTTTGGTAAAGCATTGTCCCACTCATGGACTGACTGCTTGGATGATCATCCAAACTTTTTATGCAGGATTGAACTATTCTTCAAGGAACCTATTGGATTCAGCTGCTGGAGGTACCTTTATGACCATCACTTTGGGTGCTGCAATAAAACTTTTGGACAATATGATGGTTAATTATTCTGAATGGCATACTGAGAGAGCTCCACAAGGTAAGAAGGTAAATTCTGTTGAGGAAACCTCCACCTTGAGTGATAAGATTGATATTATTATGTCTATGCTTGTTAATGGGAAAGCCCATATTGATCCAAATAATGTTCCTTTAGCCTCTTTGGTTGCTCAAGAAGAGCAAGTTGATGTGAACTTCATAAGAAATAACAACTTTAGCAACAATGCTTATAGGAACAATTTTGGTAACAACAATTATAAGCCATATCCTCCCAACAATGGTAATGCTTATGGAAATTCTTACAACAATAAGAGTGCCCCCTCTGAACTTGAAGTTATGCTTAAAGAGTTTATTAGTAAGCAAACTGCTTTCAATAAAACTATTGAGGAAAAACTCTCTAATGCTGAAAGAAATATAGCATATTTGGCTGAAGCTCAATCTACTTTGAATAAAATGGCTACTAAACCTGAAACTAATGAGAATCCCTTTGCAGCTACTAATGCTATACAAGTAAGAATTGATGAAAATGTTAGACTATTAGCTGAATTACATGCTAAGTCGGAAAGAGAAGATGAAATTGCTAGAAACATTAGTGTTTCTACTATTACCACCACTAGTGTTGAGGCTAGTAATAGTTCTACTACTTTAGATGATAAAGTTGATTTTTATCTTGATAGTTGCAACATCTCTGAAGTTATTAAGTTCCTACAAAAGCTAGCTAAAAGTCCTAATGCTAGTACTATGAACATGGCTTTTACAAAACACATTACCGATGCTCTCATAAAGATTAAAGAAGAAAAGATGAAACATAAAGCTTCTATTCCTATAAAGCAAGAAGATGGTTGGGAACCCATCATTAATATGAAAGTGAATGACTTTGATTTCAAAGCTTTATGTGATCTTGATAGTAGTGTTTCTATTATGCCTAGAAGGATTTATGATATGCTTGATTTGCCTCCTCTTGAAGATTGTTATTTGAATGTCCCACTTGATGCTAATGTTAAAAAGAAACTCATGGGGAGTCTTAATGATGTTCTTATTATGGTTAATGATTCATATGTCCCCGTTGATTTCTATGTTTTGGATGTTGAATACAATGCTTCTTGTCCTATTACTTTGGGAAGACCTTTTCTTAGAACTGTTGGTGCCATCATTGATATGAAAGAAGGCACCATTAAATATCAACTCCCACTCAAGAAAGGTATAGAACACTTCCCTAAAAAGAGAGAAAAGATTTCTTTTGCTTCTCCTATGAAAACAAAATTTGGCCCTAATGGTTCTTCATTTGAGAACGCTTGATTCTTTCTTTTGTTCTTATGCCTAACTTAAAGGCGTTAAAGAAAAGTACTTGTTGGGAGATAACCCAAGAGTTTTAGTTGAGTCTTGGAAGTTATTACCTCTGTAATAACCTCTCCTTATTACAGATAGGATGTGTTAGTAAATGTGAAGCTCTCAACAAAAGTTTTGGTGAGCATAGCGTATTGCGCACTCTCATCTTGCATATATGAGGTCAAACCAACCCTCTCAATCAGTAGCAAGAAATCATCAAGAATACCTGTAGCTTGTAAGAAAGTAAAACAAGGAAAAGAGGATGGGTGAGCATCCCCATCATCCCTTTCACTACCAATACGAGTTGCAATGAGATCTTCGTTGTATGATGGCCTAGCTTGAGAGGCTGTTCTTGAGGGCCTCGACCTCCTAGGTGCATCACTCTCAAATATCTCTCCAAAAGTATGGTTGTTCATGCTTGATATTCTGAAATTTAAACACCTATTAAACAAGTGATTGCAAAGTAAATATAATGAAGGATTCTACTCATAGAGACTTGCAAGAGGCCTAAACATGCATCAAAACTATATCTCTAAGCATCAAACAATCTTACAAGCTCTCATAACCAGTCACCTACAGCAACAAAATACTCAAGATATAATCCACTAAACACAGATCTACTTGGACAAGGGAAGGAGTCACATACCAGGGAACAAATGCTCCAAATTTCAGCAAGAAAGAAGGGCTGAGCAAGGAGATCGAAAAAATCGAGAGCAAGCACAGCAAGAACGCAATTTTGAGCAATGAACTGGAGCTTACTCGGGAGAGAGAAGAAAGTGGTAGGTGAGAGAGTTAGTGGGGGGCCAGGGGTGGCCCACACCAGGGCATGTCGCCACCCAGGGCTGGCCGCGCCACCAGGTGGTGTGCCTGCCTGGTGGCCCCCCCTGGTACCTCCCAGGTACTCCTCTGCCCCTTTTTCACGTAAAAATTTAATATGAATTTTCTGGAATTTTTCAAGACACTTTATTTTTGTGGCATTTTTCAGAAATATGAGAATGATTATCTGGCAGACAGATTCTTTTTTTTAAATGATGCAAAGACAAAACAAGGCTAGAACTACAGAAGTTCTATGACACTCTAACATGCAAGCAACTAACAACAAAAACTAAAATGCAAAGGATAGAAACAAATGGAGATAATCATAATGAAAACATTATTTTGTTCAATGAAATTCTTTCGTTAACAAGGTTGATCAAGTCTTGCTACCAAAACAATTCCACATGATACAAAACTTTGTATTCCACTAATGATTATATTACCTCAACCTTGATAGCAATGGTCCCAATCATAATAGTTTCAAATTTTTCTCTTGGTATGGGACAATATATTTCTCCAACTTGAATGCCCTCAACATGTTCAATTGAATTCAAACCATAAGTCCTTTCAATCTTCTTGAGGAAGTAGACAGTATGTTCCTTGTCATTAACATTGAAGGTCACCTTTCCTTGATTACAATTGATAACAGCTCCTGCAGTATTAAGAAAGGTCTCCCAAGAATAATAGACATATTATCATCTTCAGGCATTTCAAGCATAACAAAATCAGTTAATATCAAGCAATTATGATCCACTTGAACAGGTACATCCTCACATATACCCACGGGAATAGTGGTAGATTTATCAGCCATTTGCAAAGATATATCAGTTGGTATTAATTTTTCTAGTTGAAGCCTTTTATAGAGAGAGAAAGGCATAACACTAACTCCAGCTCCCAAATCACACAAAGCAGTTCTAACATAACTATTCTTAATAGAGCAAGGGATAGTTGGAATCCCCGGGTCTCCAAGTTTCTTAGGTACCTTACCATTGAAGGAATAATTAGCAAGCAAAGTAGAAATTTCTTCATTAGGGATCTTCCTTTTATTCGAGACAATATCCTTCATATACTTTGAGTAAGGAGGCATTTTAATAGCATCAGTCAAAGGAATTTGCAATAATAAAGGTTTCATCCACTCACAAAACTTATTATAGTGTTCTTCTTCCTTTGACTTGTGTTTCTTATCAGGGAAAGACATAGGTTTTTGGACCCAATTCTCTTTCACTACCATGTTTCTTAGCAATAAAATTTTCTTTGGTGTATTTAGTATTCTTAGTGTGGTTTTCAGGTTCTTCTTCAACTTTTTCTCCATTAGGAATTTCATTTTCTTCATTACCACTTTCAGTTTCAACATCAGAGATAGATATACTATTAGGATCTATAGCAGGTTCAGAGGGTTCTACAACAATTTTATGTTTCTTTTTCCTTTTCTTACGAGTAGAGCCATTATTTTCAGCTTGTTGAGAATCCTGCTCGATTCTTTTGGGATGCCCCTTAGGATATAGAGGATCCTAGGTAGCAGCTCCACTTCTAGTTCTAATTTCATAAGCATGTTTTTCTTTAGCAACATTAACTAGCAAGTCATTTTGCACTTTAACGAGTTGATCTATTTGAGTTTGGACCATTTGAAAGTGTTTAAAAATCATTTTAACATCATTAGAGGTTCTTTCCACAATATCTTTCAACTCAACAATAGCTCCAGTGTTTTCCATTAGATGATTTTGCACCCTTTTATTAAAATTATCTTGCTTAACAATAAAGATATCGAATTCTTCTAAGCATTGATCAGGAGGTTTAGAGTAAGGGATATCACCTTCATCAAAGTGTTGGAGAGAGTGTACCTCAATAGTGGGTGAGTAGGGAATAGGCTTACATAATTCTTCTATAGGAGGTAAATTCTTGACATCTGCAGCTTTAATTCCCTTCTCCTTAAGAAATTTCTTAGCTTCCTTCATCACTTCATCATCTAATTCAATAACTCCCCTCTTCTTTGATGTTGGAATAGGCACCGGAATAGATGGTCTAGGTACAATTACTTCAGGTATAGCTTGTTTAGGAGGAGTCCAGTCTTCATAATTCTTGCTTATTTTAGCCATTAATTCCTCAGCTTCCTTAGGAGTCCTATTCCTGAAAACACAATCAACACAACTATCTAGGTATGTCCTAGATTCTTCGGTTAGTCCATTATAAAATATATCAAGAAGCTCATTCTTAGGTAATGGACTTCCAGCTTATGCATGAATCAAAGCACAAAACCTTGCCCAAGATTCAGGCAATACCTCTTTTTCTCCCTGTTTAAAATCAAAAAGTTCCTGCAAAATAGCATGTCTAGCACGAGGAGGAAAATATTTCTGCAGGAAAGTATTAATCAAGCACTCAGGGCTATCAATAGATCCAGGAGTTAAATTACTAAACCAAGTTTTAGCTTCTCCTTTCAGTGAAAAGGGGGAAATCTTTGCAACAAAGTAAGTACGCATCTTAACATCATCAGAAAACAAGCCACTCATGGTAGAAAGTTCATTCATATGTGCTACCACACTTTCATTCTTAGTCCCACAAAAAGGTTCTTTCTCGACAATAGCTATGTAAGATAGATCGAGAGAGAAATCATAATCTTCATCTATAATGTTTATGGGAGAAGTAGCAAACTTAGCAACAGGAGACAATTTGGGTCTAATAGTACGCCTCTCAAGGAGACTCTTAGCAGTGCTCCTATCATGGGTGTTTTTATATTCTTTAATAAATTCATCGGTCATCTCAACATAACCATCTTCAATATCATGACTTTCACTAGACTAAGGTGAACTAACAGGTGTGGTAGTGTCTTCATTAGGAGTTTCCGTATTTCTAGCTATAGTTCTAGCAATCGTAGCATCTAGGAAAGGACCTAATTAACCACTCTTATCAAGCACAGTAGAAGCATCATCATAAGCATCAAAAGTTTCAGATTCAGTAGTAGTAGCAGTGTGTGTAGCATGTGTATGTGGTGGTGTAACGAGCTTACTTATAACAGACGGTGAATCAAGAGCAACAAAGGTGTTCAGAACCGTACCTCTTCTTGTAGTGGATGGTAAAATAGGAACCTTACCATCGCGAGACTTACCCATGATGGATGGATAGCAGCGAACAATAGAGAATCCAAGTGAACTTGATAAATAAAGCTATGCTCCCCGGCAACGGCGCTAGAAAATAGTCTTGATGACCCACAAGTATAGGGGGTGTATCACAGTATTTTCGAGGGAAGTGAAACCCAATTTATTGATTTGACACAAGGGGAGCCAAAGAATATTTATAAGCCTTAACAACTGAGTTGTCAATTCAGCTGCACCTGGAAACAATCTTGCTCACAACAGTTTATCAGTAGCAACAGTTTTGTAGTAGGAATAGCAAAGTAGCAACATCAGTAAAGTAAAGACATCAGTAACAATAGCAGTAAACAGTAGGATTCGAGTGCGGTAGGCATAGGGATGGATGGACGGGCGTTGCATGGACAAGACAATTCACATAGCAATCAGAACATAGGGCAATTGCAAATAAATAAGATAAAGCATCCAAGTACTAGACAATCCTAGGCATGTGTTCCATATATAGTCATACGTGCTCGCAATGAGAACTTGCACAACATTTTTTGTCCTGCCAGCCCGTTTGCAGCGGGGCCTCAAGGGAACTACTGACAATTAAGGTGCTCCTTTTAATAGAGCACCAGAGCAAAGCATTAACACTCCATGAACACACGTGATCCTCACATCAAAGCCATTCCCTCCGGTTATCCTGATTTCTGTCACTTCGGGGCCATTCGTTCCGGACAATAACGTGTGTATACAACTTGTAGATAAGACCATAAACAATACTATCATAATGAATCAATAACATGTTCAGACCTGAAATCATGGCACTCGGGCCCTAGTGACAAGCATTAAGCACAACAAGTCGCAACAAAGTCATAAAGTACTAATAAAAGATACTAGGCACCATGCCCTAACAATCTGATGCCATTACATGAACGATCTCATCCAATCCCTACCATCCCCATAGCCTACAGCGGGGGATTACTCACTCATAGATGGGGGAAACATGGATGGTCGATGGAGAAGCGATGGTGATGGTGATGGTGATGATCTCCTCCAATTCCCCGTCCTGGCAGGGTGCCAGAACGGAGTTTCTTGTGCTGTTTTGTGGAATCTGGTGGTGGCGGCATTGCGGAACTCCTTCTGAAAAACGTCGAACCCCCCAAATTTTTAAGGTCAGAAGGCAACTTATAGGCGAAGATAGAGGCCAAGGGAGTGCCTAGGGGGACCACACCACCCCCTGGCGCGGCCTGGCCTGGCACGCGCCAGCAGGTGGTGTGGCCAGTCCCTGGCTCTTCTCCGTCTCGTATTCTGGCTCCTGGAGTCTTTGGGTGAAATAGGATTTTTGGTATATTTCCCCGGATTTTTCCTGATAGTTGGTTTTCTGCACAAAAAGTAGACACCAAGGCAATTCTGCTGAAAACAGCGTCAGTCCACATTAGTTGCATCCAAATCACACAAGTTTAGAGGAGAAACAATAGCAAAAGTGTTCGAGAAAGTAGATACGTTTTAGACGTATCAATATCAAAATAAAATGTGTTCTTCCTTAAGTATGCACCGTTCTGTGGACCGTGTTTCGAGACATCACGTGATGATCGGGTGTACTCGACTCTACGTTTTCATAAGAACGGGTGTAAGACAGTTTTACACACGCGAATACTAAGGTTCTTACTTGGCGAGCCTAGCATGTACAGACATGGCCTCGGAACATGGACCGAAAGGTTAAGCATGAGTCATATGGTCGATATGATGCCCATATAGATGCTCGCCTTTGAAGCTACACCGACTCACGTGATGATCGGACTTGGTGTAGTGGATTTGGTTCATGTAATCACCAAAAGGACACGAGGGATGTCGTTTTTTAGTGGGTGTTCATTTGTAATTTGGATTAGTTGAACTCACTCTATCATAAATTTAGTCTAAATAAACTTTACAAATTCTGTTGTAGATTGCACCACCTGCTTTTAATTTCAATGTGTTCATGGAGAAAGAGAAACTTGCTGCGAATGGTAGCAACTTCACCAACTGGGCTATGAATTTGAGGATTCTCCTCACTGCTGCACAAAAGCAATATGTGCTAGAGGCACCGCTAGGCCCCCCACCAGCTCCTGATGCCCCTGACGAGGAAAAGAACGTCTACGTGACTCGTTTGGAGGACCACAACTTAGTTCATTGTGGCATGTTGTATGGGCTAGAGCTAGAACTTCGAAAGCGTTTCGAAAATGGCAATGGCTTTGATACCATGGAAGAATTGAAAATGATTTTCGATACCCATGATGCCGTAGAGAGTTATAATGCTACTGAAAAGTTCTTTAGCTGCATGATGGAGGAGAACAACTCCGTTAGTGAGCACGTACTCAAAATGTCTAGGTACGCCGATAAGCTTGTGTCCTTGGGAATAACGATTCCCATTGACTTAGGCATACATCGTGTTCTCCAATCTCTGCCACCTAACTACAAGAGCTTCGTGATGAACTATAATATGCAGGGCATGAAGAAGTCTCTTCCCGAGCTTCTGTCAATGCTTAAGACTGCAGAAGTGGAGATTAGGAAAGAACATCAAGTGTGGATGATCAATAAGACCACCGGTTTCAAGAAGGACAAGAAAGGCAAGCAGAAGGGAAAGAAGGGTGGCAAATCTGTTGCCATATCTGAAAAGAAACCCCGAGATGGCCCTAAGTGTGACACCGAGTGTTACTATTGTAAGGGGACTGGCCATTCGAAGCGCAATTGCCCCAATTATTTGGCGGACAAGAAGGCCGGCAAGGCAAACAAAGGTATATGTCATATACATGTTATTGATGTATACTTTAAAGAGTTGGTGTGATCGCCTTCGGGATGCTACCTCTCCATATGCCATCGGGATTAGTTATAAATCTGAATAATTGTTATTTGGTGCCTGCAGTGAGCATGAACATTGTATCCGGATCGTGTTTGATGCAACGTGGTTATTCCTTTAAATCGGAAAACAATGGTTGTTCAATTTATAAGAATGATATCTTTTATGGTCATACACCTGTGTTAAATGGTTTATTACTATTAGATCTCGATAGTAGTATTACGCATATTCATAATGTTGATGCTAAAAGGATTAAACTTGATAATGATATATCTGCATATATGTGGCACTACTGTCTAGGTCATATTGGCGTTAAACGCATGAAGAAACTCCATTCTGATGGAATTTTGGAATCACTTGATTTTGAATTATTTGATACATGTGAGCCATGCCTTATGTGCAAGATGACTAGAACGCCGTTTTCGGTTCAATGGAACGGGCGACAGATTTATTGGAAATCATACATACTGATGTGTGTGGACCAATGAGTGTGTCGGCGCGAGGTGGATATCGTTACTTTCACGTATGATTTGAGTAGATACGGGTATATCTATTTGATGAAACACAAGTCTAAAACCTTTGAAAAGTTGAAAGAATTTCAGAATGAAGTGGAAAATCATCGTAACAGAAAGATCAAATTTCTGCGCTCCGACCGTGGAGGTGAGTATCTAAGTTTCGAATTTAGCACATACATGAAAGAGTGTGGAATAGTTTCACAACTCACGCCTGCCGGAACACCACAACGTAATGGTGTGTCGGAACGTCGTAATCATACTTTATTGGATATGGTTCGATCTATGATGTCTCTGACTGACTTGCCACTGTTATTTTGGGGTTATGCACTGGAAACCTCTGCATTCACTTTAAATCGGGCACCATCTAAATCCGTTGAAACGACATCGTATGAATTATGGTTTGGAAACAAACCTAAGTCGTCATTTCTTAAAAATTGGGGATGCGATGTTTATGTGAAGAAACTTCAGCCGGATAAACTCGAACCCAAAGCGGAAAAATGCGTCTTCATAGGATACCCTAAGGAAACGATTGGGTATACCTTCTATCAAATATCTGAGGTCAAGATTTTTGTTGCCAAGAATGGATCCTTTCTTGAGAAGGAGTTTCTCGCGAAAGGTGTGAGTAGTCGGAAGGTAGAACTCGAAGAGGTTATTGAACCTTCTCTTCATGAAATGGCGAGTAGCGCAGCACCGGAAATTGTTTCGGAGTTGACTTCACCTAATGAAGAGAGAGCTAATGTATTGATCATGAAACTTCGAAAGAGGACACTACCGAACCTCGCAGGTCAAGTAGGACACGTGCATCTCCTGAACTGTACGGCAATCCTGTTGTGAATTTCATGGTTGATGAAATGGATGACCCTGTGACGTATGAAGAAGTGATGATGAGCCCGGATTCCAACAAATGGCTAGAAGCCATGAAATCCGAGATGGAATCCATGTACGAAAACCAGGTTTGGACCTTGGTAGACTTACCTCACGATCGAAAGGCCGTTGAGAATAAATGAATTTTCAAAATAAAAACTGATGCTGATGGTAATGTGACCATCTATAAGGCTCAACTTGTCGTAAAGGGCTTTGACAAATTCAAGGAGTTGACTACGATGAGACATTCTCTCGTGTAGCGATGCTAAAGTCGGTTAGGATTATGTTAGCAATTGCTGCATATTTCGATTATGAAATATGGCAGATGGATGTCAAAACTGTGTTCCTCAATTGTAATATTGAAGAAGAGTTGTATATGATACAATCTAAGGGTTTTGTCGAACCTAAGGATGCTGATAAGGTATGCAAAATCAGCAATCCATCTAAGGACTGAAGCAAGCATCCCGGAGTTGGAATCGCCGCTTTGATGAGGTGATCAAAGAGTTTGGATTTGTCCAAACTTATGGAGAGGCTTGTATTTACAAGAAAGTGAGTGGGAGCAATGTGGAATTTCTGATATTATATGTGGATGACATATTATTGATTGGAAATGATAGAGATCTTTTAAACAGTGTTAAAAGTTATCTAAACAAGCAAATTTTCGATGAAAGACCTTGGTGAAGCATCATATATATTAGGCATTAAAATCTATAGAGATAGATCAAGACGCCTAATTGGGCTATCGCAGAGTACATACCTTGATACGATATTAAAGAAGTTTAATATGGACGGAATTAAGAAGGGGTTCTTACCTATGTTGCAAGGCAAGACATTGAGCAAGACTCAAAGTCTGGCTACGGCGGAAGAACGAGAGATAATGGATAAGATCCCCTATGCCTCGGCCATAGGCTCTATAATGTATGCCATGCTATGTACAAGACCGGACGTGGCACATGCTATTAGTTTGACTAGTACGTACCAATCTGATCCAGGTTTGGAACACTGGATAGCGGTCAAGAATATCCTTAAGTACTTGAGAAGAACTAGGGATATGTTTCTTATATACGGAGGTGAAGAAGAGCTAGTCGCTAAGTGTTATGTCGATGCTAGCTTTGACACCGATCCAGATGACTCTAAGTCTCAATCCGGATACGTATTTCTCTTGAACGGAGCAGCAATTAGTTGGAGGAGTTCCAAACAACCTGTTGTGGCTGGATCAACGACAGAGGCGGAATATGATGCTGCTTCAGAAGCAGCGCAGGAAGCGGTTTGGATGAAAGAGTTCATAACAAAACTAGGTGTGGTTCCTAGTGCATTGGACCCAATGGTGATCTATTGTGACAACAATGGAGCCATAGCCAACGCCAAGGAACCGAGGTCTCACAAGAATTCCAAGCATATTAAGCGTCGGTTTCACTCCATCCGCGAGCATGTCAAGGAGGGCGATATAAAGATTTGTAAAGTACACACGGACCTAAATGTAGCAGATCCGTTGACTAAAGTTCTCCCTAGGGCAAAACATGATCAACACCAGAACTCCATGGGTGTTAGATTTATCACTATGTGAACTAGATTATTGTCTCTAGTGCAAGTGGGAGACTGAAGGAAATATGCCCTGAGAGGCAATAATAAAGTTGTTATTATGTATTCCTCGTATATGATAGATGGCTATTTTGCATGCTATAATTGCATTGATCGAAAACGTCAATACATGTGTGTTTAATAAACAAAAAGGGTTCCTAGTTATGCCTCTTTCATAGACTAGCTTGTTGATTAACAAGATGATCAAGGTTTCCTGATCATAGGCATTGGATGTTGTTAATAACAAGATCGCAGCATTTGTGAAATGATGTGATGAACATTCATCCGAAGTATAGCATTACGATCAAGTCATTATGTTTATATTGCTATAACATCATGCAAAGTAATCTTTATCCTTAGGCCATGAGATCCTGTTAATTGTTAACACCAGAAGAGTATCTTGATAACATCAAACGTCACACCGTAACAGGGTGACTATAAAGATGGGTTCAGTGCTACGAAGGTGTTATGTTGAGGCTCATGGATCAAGAGTGGAATTTTTCAATCCCGATGACGGATAGATATACTCTGGGCCCTCTCGGTGATATCACATTAAGATAGCTTGCAAGCAAGTGATGTGATCACTAGAATGTTATATCACGGGAACACGAAAAGAGTGCATGTCGGTAATGAGATCAAACTAGGTATTTGGATACCGATGATCGAATCTAGGACATGTATTATATCATGAGACAAAGGGATTAAGTTACTAGCGTTAAAGGTTCTCACGATCACAGAAGTCATCGTTGAATATGTAGGAGTCAGTATGGATATCCAGGTCCCGCTTCTGATTATTGATCTGAGAGGAGTCTCAATCATGTCTGCATTATTTGCGAACCGTAGGGTGACACACTTAAGAGTTACCGGACACCAATTTGGAGCACATATGTTTCAGACGAAAGAATTGCAAAGCGCATGAATTGTTTCGATAGAAACCGGAATTGTTTCGGTTGAAATTGCAGAAAGTGGTTCCGCATGTGATATTGAAATGTTGCAAGGGATTTTATGTGAATGTTTGTTAATTAAACTAATTAACAAAATTCCGAGTAAATTTAATAAAAGAGTTTTATTAAATGAGAGAGCATTAAACTTAGAGAATTTTAATGCATTTAAAGTGGAAACTTTAAAAGGGAATTTGAAGAGGCATTTTAATGTGGAGGGGTTACCAACACATGAATGGGGGAGGTGAGGGGTCACCCCCATGAGGCGCCGACCATGGGGAGGGGCACCCCCCTCCTCCTATAAAAGGCCCCCCTCTTCCTCCTTCTTCCTCACACCTCCTCGTGAAGGATCTCTCTCCCCTCTAGAATTATTGCCCCATGGTCTCGGATTACCGAGATACATGTTCCCGGTGGCATTTCGTCTGGAAGGAGTTGCTGCTTCCGCTGCATCGCTGGAGCGAGGAGGTGGAGGTCGTCAGGTGGCTTGAACGTGTGTGCGAGGATGGATGCGCTGCTGATTTGCGGCGCTCGGACTTCCACACGATCTTGAGATCGGCAAGTGTACGACTACATCAACCATGAGTTCCTACTCGTTAACAAAACTCGTTGTCTTCGAGGGTAAGTTCTCGATGGATGTATGTCCACCCGTTTGCTCTGTATCTAGTAGATAGATCTTGGCGTATAGTTCTCATCGTAGGAAATTTTTCGTTTTCTATGCTGCAGACCCAACACCTGGATCCGAATCCCGCAACACGATAGTGCTCCGCAGTGAAGAAGTCTCCTGCTCGCATGATCCGTACTTGGGACCACGGTCACAGGAGAGAGAGAGAGAGAGAGAGAGAGAGAGTGAGAGAGAGAGAGAGAGAGAGAGAGAAAGAGAGAGAGAAAGGGAGAGAGAGAATCAACTAGAGGTCTCCCCAAAATAAGAGTTGCTCGACTCATCCGCCGCCTTTCTGCGTGCTTCGAGTTGCGCGATTACCTGTTGCTGGCGCTTGAATTGCTCCTTTAGAAGCCAATGGTAGCCCATCAGCATGTCCTGCGGCGTGTTGGGGAGTAGAGGATTGCCCCGTAGAGCTTCGTGACAGTGGGCCCACTCGTTGTCATTGAGTTTGATCAGCATGCGCTCACCGGTGTTCGCATTTGTCGAGAGCGACGGTTCTCCACCTGTCCCGTTGTTAACGGGCGCGCCGTTACCACCGTTGTTGGGGCCGCCATTCACGACTGGTATGCCGCCGTTGGGCGTGCTGCCGTTGGGCGGTCCGGTGCCAGCGTTTCCGCGATTGGCGGTGATATCGCCCGCGTTGATGTCAGCGCACATGAAGTGGTTGGGGAAGTTGTTGCTCCCACAGCTTTCAGATCCGGAGCCGTAGGCTCTATCTTCTGTGGCTAGGTCACCCAGATCGGATCCGCGACTTCTGTCGCTGTCCGTACTTCCAGCTGTTGCTGAGGTGTTAAGCTTGCTGAGGGTGCCGATTGGTGGCAGGAACCACGATGCTGGAGCAATCGAGGGTGCTGTTGGCTGGTCAAGCATGCGAAGCGTGCCCAGTTGACCAACCTGGAAGTGGAAGCTCCTAATCGCTAGGCTGATTCCATCGCCCACGGACTCGAAAGTCGGGCGAGTGGCTGGTGTGTGGACGGTGAAGTCGAACGCGCCAAAGAGCTGGCGAATCTCCGCTGTTGCAGAGTTGTAGATCACGGTTGACGGGGCCGAAGAAGCCGCGACATCAGCACTCCCAATTCCCACAGACGGCGCCAATTGACGAGGGTTTAACTCGTTAATGCCCATTGTTATGGACTTGGGTTTTGGAGAAGGAGGGAGCGCTAGAGGCATCAATCGGCTAGCAAACAAGCACACATGGACGCAAGTTTTACCCAGGTTCACGCCTCGTAGAGGTCTCTACTCCTGCTTTCTGCTCTTGGAATTAACGAAGGAATCGAAGATTACAGGGGCGTGCAGATGCAATCTAGCGAGAGTTGTGGAACCTAGGGTTGTGATTGTCCTCCTCGCTTGCCCTCTCCTAGTCTTTATATAGATAGGCTAGGTCTCGGGTAGCAGGTCAAGTTGGTTACAGATTAGGGTTTTCCCTTTGAACTTTCTATCTTAAGCTTCTTCTTGTCTCGCAAGCAATAGAGAGTCTGTGGGCCACTCGAAATCTGTATTGGGCCTTGGCAACATCGTGGGCTTCTGCTGTATCCAGACCGTATGTACCAAACTCGAGTACCTGTAGGGTATACCCATGTCACCACTAGAACCTTCCTAGGACTTTTCTCTGTCTCCAAGAGTACAACGAACCGACCAATGGTCGAATTCATCAAGTATGGGAAGAGTTATGATCAATCTCATCACAAACTTTTAGATTTCCGAAATTGCTTTTCGACTCTTAAGTAAAAATGCTCTAACTTTCACATAACAACTCTGTTGTGGATGTTATTTATACCAAATTAAAGGTCATGAAATTACCCACAACTTTTATTCTTTAAATTTTCCATTTGACATTATCTCCGGGGCAAAAAATAGAGACCCGAAAACAGTCCTACAAGGACATATTTCTAAAAACCCCGGATTTCACACTAACAAGAGACCTCTTTCCATATTTGTGCAATTCCTACACAACAAACTGTAACATATTATGCACTTCTACAACATAGTACCTTAATCCCAATGGATATAATAAAGTTGCTACATATTAAAGAGTTTAACATAATAAACGCTAAAGTTCATATATGTATTTTACATGTATCAATCACAACCATGACGGTTTCTAGTGGTGAGTTGAATTTTCCCGGGTACTCCTCATCAACTCCTTTGATAGAGGGAGCTCGTAAGTGCTCTAAGAAAGCACCAGCATGACCCGGCTTGCGATCAGATCCTATACTTGATAGCACATCGGCCTCTTCATTTTCGTTTGTGGGATGCGGCGAACCTCAAATAATACGGAGCACTTAGTCAACTCGTTGACTGACACAATATGTTGCCATATGTTTTTTGGCATCAAATGTGTGAGATACTTGCTAGACAACTAGATTCGAATCACCATAGCACATGATAACCTATATATCCTTAGCGCTAAGGAGGCCGTGCAGCAGTGCCTCATACTCTGCCACGTTATTGGTGGAGTTGAAATGTATCTGGAGCACATGGATCATCTTGTCTCCTTTGCTTGATAGTAGCACCACACCATCCCCGAGCCTCCAAGTGCCTTAAATCCGTCAAAGTAAAAAAAAAATCTAATATTCCGACTTGGACAAGGCCGTAATATGTCCAGTTGTCGATTAAATCTGCCAAGACTTGTGACATGACGACGATGCAGGGTTTGTACTCGATTTCGAAGGCGGCGAGCTCTATCCCCTGTTTGTATCTCGTTGTTGTTGATGATGTGGTTCGAGGGAGCCATTGCTTGTGATCGTGCTGGTTTTACTCGTTTAATTATTCTGACTCTAGAAAAGAAATAAATCTGAATCAAACCACAATACTAGTTTATTTCCGAATAAATTTTCCGAAACTATACGGTGTTTGTTGTACTCGTACGAATCTTATCCCAGGGTGCAAAAATCCATGAAAAAATCGCACCCACCAACCAAGTGGAAACTCTCCTCAGCAGCCGAGCCGCAAGATAGCGTGGGAAATGGAAAAGGCAGGCATTTCCACCCCGCGATTCAAAGCCCCTTATCTCCTTACCCCCGTGTCACCACAAAGATAACGCCTGCGCAGCCAAGGAGCGAAATTGGAAAAAGCGTGCGGTGTACCCGAAAAAAAAAGAGTGAAAAAGCGTGCGGTGCGGTGCCACGCCGAACCGAACAATCGAACGGAGGAGCGACGGCAACGAGTGGTAGCACGTCGCGAGACCACGCACGCGATCCTCCTCTCGGTGGTTCGGTTCACGCGCAGTGGCCACGGCGCCCCTGCTGGCTCTCGCGGGGTCGGTCTGTGAACTGTGACCCCGGCCTGCGCCGCGCCGCGCTGCGCCGATCTGATGTGAGTGAGACCTGACCCACCCCCGCGAATCCCAGGCCCGCATGAACCGCATACAAGACCGGGGCAGAAGTCCGATCTGGGGGCGCGCCCGGCCGCAGGATCTCTGGCGCGGACGGCGGGCGATGCAGCGAGCGGCGCAACGGGACGAGGGAAGGATCAAAGAACGTGAGAGGGGTGCCTTGAAGCATTCAACGACAACCACTACCAGCACCACTCGTATCGTAGGCCGATCGATCGATCCAAGCAAGGGTATGGGTCGCGATTAGCGGGTCCTGTCCGCGACCCAACAACCACGACCGCTACCGTTAACCACAGTCAGTCACGCGGGGCCCACGAGGAGCGGCGTCCAGGACGCTGAGGCGTGGGGTCCAGAAGAGCAGGGTCAAACGGCACCTACCCCTACCCCGTCTGTGCGTGCGTGTGTGCTTGGCTCGCGCGGACGCCAGCCATCCAGCCAAAACGGAAGCGGAGAAAGTGTGAGGAGTGCCCTTTTTTTTTCTTACGCGCCTCGCGTACGCCACCAACAAAAGGTCGAGCCGAGATGGGCCCCACGGGCGGGCCGAGCGGGCCTCCTATAAAAGCAGCGCGACGCGCAGCCGTAACCCTCACCTCACCACCGCGCAGCGCAGCAGCTCAGGCATTCATTCATTTCCCATCTCGCTCGTTGCCTCGCGGCCGCCCGTCCATTCCATTCCTTGGCAAATCCCAACCCTAGCAGCAGCCGCCGCCGGTAACCCCGCTCCCCTCGCTCGTCGTCCCCCCGCCGTTCCCACCTCCTCCTGAACGCCGGCGTGGGGTGCCCAGCCTCCACCACCGGCGACGCTACCCTCCCCGCCGCCAGCGCACCACCCGCCTGCTCCGTTTGCGGGGGTAGCCGGGGCTCCGGCCTCGGCGGCTTTCTAAGCCCCCTTCCTTACAACAGGATCCAAAATCCCGTCCTAGATTTCTTCTATCTGCCCTTCCAGAACTTCCTCTTTTGGCATCAGTAATCCTTCGGAATCACCTATACCTAGATTTCGATTCCTATTATTTTTCCTAATTTTCTTCTTAATTAACTCGATCCATAGACTCGCCTCACACCAATTCATTTTTTTCGTCCAATTTTGATTTTCCGCCCCTAACACCAGCAGCACCGCCAGAGACAGAACAGAAATCACAGCAAAAAAAAAAAACAAATTCCTGACTTTTTTTTCCCCAGTGGATTAGCTTTCTCCGGTTTGTGACGAGATGCCTGCGCTAGCTGTGGACGCCACGGCACCTGTCGCGCACGCGTTCAGCGCGTGCGACGCGGCGCGCTTCGCCGCACCGCTGCTGCTGGGCCCCGCGGACGTCGTCTCCGCGGCTGCCGAGAAGCCCGCCTGGTCGCCCGACCTCTCCTCGGCGCTCTACAACGTCGACGGCTGGGGCGCGCCCTACTTCTTCGTCAACGACGACGGTGACATCGCCGTGCGCCCGCACGGCGCCGCCACGCTGCCCGGCCAGGAGATCGACCTCGCCAAGGTCGTCACCAGGGCCGCCGGCCAGCTCTCCGCCGGCGGGCTCGGCCTGCCGCTGCCGCTGCTGGTGCGCTTCCCTGACGTACTGCGCCACCGCGTGGAGACCCTCAACGCGGCGTTCAACTACGCTGTCAGCTCCACCGGCTATGGCGGGAGGTACCAGGGCGTCTACCCTGTCAAGTGCAACCAGGACAGGTACGTCGTCGAGGACATCGTCGAGTTCGGCGCCCCCTTCGGATTCGGCCTCGAGGCCGGCTCGAAGCCGGAGCTGCTGCTCACCATGAGCTGCCTCGCCGCCCGCGGCAGCCCTGACGCCCTGCTCATCTGCAACGGGTACAAGGACCTCGAGTACATCTCCCTCGCGCTCATCGCCCGCACCATGGGGCTCAACACCGTCATCGTGCTCGAGCAGGAGGAGGAGCTCGACATTGTCGTCGAGGCCAGCCGCCGCCTCAACATCCGCCCTGTGGTCGGCATGCGCGCCAAGCTGCGCACCAAGCACGCCGGCCACTTCGGGGCCACCTCCGGGGAGAAGGGCAAGTTCGGCCTCAACGCTGCGGAGATACTCTCCGTGGTTGCCAAGCTCAAGGCCCTCGGTATGCTCGACTGCCTCCAGCTCCTGCACTTCCACATTGGCTCCCAGATCCCGACCACCGCGCTGCTCGCGGACGGCGTCGGCGAGGCCGCGCAGATCTACTGCGAGCTCGCCCGCCTCGGCGCTGCCATGCGTGTGATTGATGTTGGTGGCGGCCTCGGCATCGACTACGATGGAACTCACTCCGCGGAGACCGACATGTCCGTGGCGTACAGCTTGGAGGAGTACGCGGTGGCCGTGGTCGCCGCCGTTGGCCGGGTCTGTGACCGCAAGGGCGTGCAGCACCCAGTCATCTGCAGCGAGAGCGGCCGCGCGCTGGTGTCGCACCACTCGGTCCTCGTGTTCGAGGCCTTCTCTGCATCGGCGCCTGCTTCCAACATCGACTCTGCAACCGCCTACCTGCTGGACGAGCTCACCGACGACTGCCGCGGCGACTACCGCAACCTCATGGCCGCGGCTGTTCGCGGCGACTTCGAGACGTGCGCTCTGTACGCCGACCAGCTGAAGCGGCGCTGCGCTGAGCAGTTCAAGGAAGGAGTTCTGGGTCTGGAGCACCTCGCTGCCGTGGACGGGCTCTGCGAGATCGTGGCCCGCGGCATGGGCGCCGCGGAGCGGCCACGGACGTACAACATCAACCTGTCCGTGTTCACCTCCATCCCGGACATGTGGGCCATCGAGCAGCTCTTCCCAATCATCCCCATCCAGCGCCTCCAGGAGCGGCCCGCCGTTGACGGTATCCTCTCCGACCTGACATGCGACAGCGACGGCAAGGTGGACCATTTCATCGGCGGCAGGAACAGCCTCCCTCTGCACGAGCTCCCCAGCCACGGCACCCGCGGCTACTACCTGGGCATGTTCCTCGGCGGCGCCTACCAGGAGGCCCTCGGCGGCCTGCACAACCTGTTCGGCGGACCAAGCGTGGTGCGCGTGTCCCAGAGCGACGGGCCGCACTGCTTCGCGGTGACGCGCGCCGCTCCCGGTCCATCCTGCGCCGACGTGCTCCGTGCCATGCACCACGAGCCCGAGGTCATGTTCGAGGTGCTCAAGCAGAGGACCGACGATGGTGCCACCGCCGCTGCGCTCGCCAGGGCGTTCGGCGCAATGCCGTACCTGTCCTTCGACAACGAGGTCGTGGAGATGGCGAGCGGCATGAGCAGCGACTCGGAGGGGTCTGCGGCCGGCGCGGCCGAGGATGATGATGAGGAGTGGGAGTTCATGCGCGGGCTCACCGTGTGACGAGGAGCTCGCTCGCCTTTGTTGGCGCTGGCGGTGATGTGAAGCAGCAGCTGCCTGCTGCCAGTGTTTGTATCGTGTCATGGTTGTGTCGTCAGGCGTCTCGTCGCCGTTAGTATTCGCCGGAGTCTTTTTGGCGCCAGTTTTTATTTCACATGCGTCAGTCCACTGTTTCACTTGCTGATTGATTGAATAAGAAAAGGAGCTAGTAGCACCAAGTTTCTCTTTTTGCTTTTATATCAAAGGGATGAGGGTGTGGAGACTCAATTCCCCATCCTTGTCCATTGTAATTTTTCACTCTTTATTTCAACAAGGTCATACCAGAAAGTGTTCCAAAAAGCAAACCGCCTAATCTCTGTGCTTTGTGCGGCTGTGGTGCTTTGGAATCATCAATCAGCCGGAGCTGGAAGCCTCGAGCAGTGCTACCATTTATCTTACCTTGGGCTTTTTAGGGAAAGGTTGCGTTGGCTTCAATATTCTGTTCTTTTCCTCCACGAGCTAGAAGAAGAGAGGAGGTCATCAACGACGCAGAGGTTCTCGAATCTCGAGGCGAAGTTTTTTTTTTTTTTTTGCCTAGGTGGGAAGAAGAAGAGGCCGGAAAGAAAACGCTCACCTGGCTCTGCTGTTGGATTGGATTGATTTTTTTTTGTTCCTGAGAGCATATTTTTCTTCACTTGGGAAGAAGATGCGACTCCTTGCTCCCTGGTCCAGTCCATCGCAATCGCAAGGCACATGCCATTCTTTGCTTGGAAGCATTGGTTTGGTTTGGTATCGCCCGATAAACAAAGATACTCTCTATATATTCGGATCTGATTTATCCAACACCTCCTGATAAAACTAGCTCGTCGGCCTTGTCAGTGAGCTGGTAGTTGAGGTCGCATAAGATTTTCCAAGGAGGAGCTTGCACATGTACACACCTCCCCCAAAAAATTGATCACCACAAGTTGTGGATCTCGACCAGTGGAGAAGGGAACCATATGGCACCTTGGATTCCCGGATACGTGGACATGTGTGGGTGAGCGGCAGCCAAGTGTTGAGATCTCAAGTCTTTTTTTTTTGGTGTGTCCCGCGGCAACAGCGCTCTTCAGGTTCAGTGCCTCCAGACACCTGTCTCTGCATGTTCAATACTACTAAAATCAAGAGGAAACAGGGGAAGTTCGTTCTTGTTTTTTTTTTCGATTATTATGATTTATTTCTTGAGCGGCAGCCAAGTGTTGAGAGCTCTCGAGTCTTTCATGTGCACGCAGGATGTAGACACCTGTTTCTGAACCTGCCCCCTTCAGGTTCAGTTATTTTCTCGAGCTGCTAGCATTTCAACTGTCTTTTTTAGCAGTCCATGATTGCTTTCTCTCAAGGTTGATTCCCCTGCAGCAGTATGATGCATTGATACGAGACACACACGGTGTTGCTGTCCGGCTTCCACATGCAACAACGGTGTATTCGAGCAGGAAGAGGGATTGCGATCCTTGAGAAGGAACATGGGTTTTGGGTGCCTGCACCTGCTTGGTGCGGGCAACACGCTTGGTCCTCATGCCCCACCCCGAGATTGTTATCCCAGGAACAGGAGGCACATGCTCGATTGCATGAGCGTCTCCAATTTGTCATTGGCCACGCATGATTCTCGGTCGGTGATGACCATGGGCATGATGAGGCAGGCAGCATGCTCGACTTTCCAAAACTCGTCGTCTCTCTTTCCGTTTCGCGATCGGATGGCCTAAATGAGGAGCAGAGCATGTGGCGTGTGTTCCCAGACGCCGAGATGGGTTTCAGATCCAGCTCCGAGCTGGTTGTGAGGGCAGCTGTTGGTCTTTCGACGTTTCCCCTCCGAATCTGCGGCGTTTTCATGATCAACCACCTGCCTGCCCCGGCATGGGAGAACGCATCTCGTGTACACGTTCCTCCCAAAGAGGTACAGCAACCGGTATGTGACTGACGGATTAGTGCCCAGCTCTGCACCCTGCAGATGCTCAATCATGCCACGCATTAGCAGGACACATCACGTTCAGGGTGTGTGCCTGCTGGGCCTGCGAGAGTTTGCTGCCTGTATTTGAGAACGAAGAATCTTGTTCGCCCTTGCTGTCGGCCGGCAATCATATCCTGGCGCCCGTCGTCGATCGGCGGTGGAAGTAGACTAGTAGTACTTTTGTTCGCGGAAACATTTAGCATCATGCACGGAGCCACTGAACAAATACTAACGCTTTGTGCTGCGCAACGGCACAGGTCAGGTGTGCGAGCATCAGTGCTTTCTTGTTCCGCGTGGCTTCACTCCGCGGCAGGAGCATCCCATTTTCCGAAAGGCCAAGGCTAGCTGCTGCTCACAAATTTGGCTCCAGCCTCATCCTACTTTTATTCCCTGCTCTTGAGATATATACATTTCTCAAGTCGTAGGTACTAGTTCAGATAGAATATGTCAAAGCAGCTAACGCATTGCATCAAATGCTCTTCCACCTTTGTTTGTTTGTTTCTTTGTTGCGGTCGATCTCATCTCATTATCTCTGTCCTGCCAATACCAGTGCCAATGCCAATGGATGGATGGAGTCGGCACAAGGAGAGGTATATAATGACGATGAGCACCTGCGGGAGAAGATGTCTCACTTGACCTGCATCAAGTCAAGTGGCAGTCTCTTTTACTGCTTTCGTTCGACAGTGATCTACTGTGAGCATATGTTCCAGCAGATGAAAAGAGCAGCAGCAGAAAACACTGAATGAATATCTCGGCTTGGGTAAAGCAGAGACAGATAGGACGGTCAAAGGGAAGCAGGCAGTGGTTCATGAACCACTAACCAAAGGGAAAGGCAACTCAAACACAGTCATCCACACGTACTCTCTTCCTTCGGAGTTGTGAAGCTTCGTATGACGGAAGCGCCAAGTTTCCCTTCTCTCCTTTTGATGTTTTCCTTGCGTGTCATCCTCGTGTTTCAAAGGGCATGTTTGGAGTTTCACAAGATCAAGAAAGCAAAGTGAACTTATTACGGAAAGAACAGGGCGGCTTCCTTCTGCTGAAGAATCAAATTCAGGTCTCAGTAGCACGGTCAGAGCCCAAACTAGGAACGAGCGTTCATAAAACCTGCCAACAACAGCGACATCTTGAGCTTGTACAGTACCGGTCAAACTCGCTTCTTTTTCTTTCAAATGCGACATGTTGCTGTCGCAACAGTTTTCTGCACGGCAACTAGCGAGTGATTAGTCGACGGGTTAATTGTTTCAGAATCCCCATGCCCATATATAGTTTAGGACGCGACTACATCAAGGTCGACTTTGATTTAAGGAAATTTGAGATCCCTCTGACATACCTTTTCTGGTACAGTAATATTTCTCGGACTTTCCCGATCTTTCCGAACCAACCCATCAGGAAAACGCGGGAAAGAATGGTCCCGTCCCGCGCATCTGTTGTGCCAATTAGTACCAACTCTCCCCCCGATCTCCCCCAATCTCCCAGATACAAAGGCATCGTCTTCTCTCGCCCGGGTCCATCCTTTTCTTCCTCCTCAAGAACATACTCTAATGGAGATACATCTAGATCGAGATGCTACCTAGGATATCTACTCCTCCAAGACTCTGTAGATCCTTCAGGTGCCGAAGAGATACATCCTCTCCCACATACCTGGGCTTCAGCCCCTCCATCGTGTACAATACCTGGATTACATCGTCCAAAACTGAAGATCTGGATATACAACAGCAAAGCTAGAGAGATCTGGATTACATCGTCCAAAACTGAAGATATGGAGATCCAACAGCACAGCGAGAGAGATCTGGATTACATCGTCCAAAACTGAAGATCTCGAGATACAACAGCAGACAAGGATAATTGTTCCATCCTTTGAAAAACTACAAATTGTAAGATATATCCATCCTGAAATCTCTTATACCCGGTTACATCTTTTTCAGTATATACTGTTACTGCTATACAACATGCATCAACAAGCGAGGTACATTAGCAAGGGAACAAATACATGTAGTGCTATATAGTGAGTCCGCTGTAGTTTTCTTCCTTGATTGTTGCCATGAACCAAGTTGAAATTATTGTTCCACAAGTAAGAAAACAGATACATGTCCTAGATACTTGAACTGCTATACATGTACTGTTACATCTAGTAAGAAAATCAGTTTAGTATCATCGTCTAGTAAGAAAACAGATACATCTAGTAAGGAAACAAATACATGTACTGCTATACATGTACGGTTACATCTAATAAGAAAACTAGTTTAGTATCATCGTCTAGTAAGAAAACACATACATCTAGTAAGGAAACAGATACATGTACTGCTATACATGTACTGTTACATCTAGTAAGAAAATTAGTGTAGTATCATCATCGACAACAGAAAGATGTAGCAACAAAAGTAGTATTAAAGGACATCAGGTACATCCTACCAGTAGAACATTTACTGGTACAAGATGTACAAGTACATTAACAGCACAAAAGGTGAACCATGTAGAAGTGTGGCAGTACAATATGTATCATTTAACATGTACCATTAGATAGATGTACCAAAATATGGACTCAGTTTCATAAAAAAGAGTGTCCTTCATGAACTAATACTAGTACCAAACAGAACTTGCTTCCTTCCTTGAGTATTCCAGATTAGAAAACTCATGGACCTGCATTTTAGAAATTAAATACTTTAGAAACAAAAAAATATGATATCAGTTTTTGGTAGTATGAAAAAGAGCAAGACTGGTTTTGTTATTTTATAGCATTTTACTGAAAACATTATTTTTCATTAATAAAATAATTAACTTTTGACTTTCATGTTTTTTTTACAGAACTAGTTGCTTTGATGCCGAGGAACTTTGCGTGGTGGTTTGGAGAGCTAGATCTTAACCAGCCAGCAGAAGATGTGTACGATTTTGCTGATGGAACTAGAACTTCAGCTCTGCGTTCTACTGCTGAAGAGTCACATGTGGTGGAAGATGCAGCAGGTACTTCTGCTGGACCTTCAACTAGGCCTTCGACAGATGTGGTGCAAGATACAACAGGTACTTCTGCTGGACCATCAACCATAGGTGCGCAGACAGGTGTCACACTGTCAAGCGAGGACAACACTGATGATGACAAGGTTTAGTCGACGCCGGAAGGTTTCACTCCAAAGACTCCATTTGTTGGGATGCCCTTTGATTCGCGTGATGTAGCACTTGCGCATTACAACAGATATGCTCATCATTTTGGGTTTTCTGTGAAGATTGAGTCCTCTAGGAAGTGTGCAAAAGATGGGGAGAGAGATAAAGTGTATTTGTTTGCAACAAGTCTGGTAGAAAACAGATGTTAGAGGCTATTCCATTGAAGCGAAGAAATTGAATTATCACTGTGTTGACTGATTACAAGGCTAAGATGTGTGTCAAGAGGACTGGTGGGCAGTAACTCAATTTGTTGAAGAGAACACACATGAATTGGTGCAGAAATTTTCTTTGAAGAAATATTTGAGATCACACAATAAAATTCCTAAGGAAGATAAGAAGTTTATTGACTTGTTGCATGAGGTAAACCTCAGTTCTGACAGGATGATGGAAATAATGGGTAAGATATATGGGTGCAAGAAGAATTACACAACTACTCTAGATGACACTCAGAGAATCAAAGACATTCCTGAACTCTTGGAATATTTCGAGCAGATCAAGAAAGAAGATCCAAGATTCTTCTATAAGTTTAGACTTGACGCCGATGATAAAGTGGAGAACTTGTTTTGGGTTGATGGCGCTGCAAGAGATGCTTACAAGCTGTACAATGATTGCATTTCCTTCGACACTACATTCATGACAAATAAGTACAAAATGCTTGCGCGCCCTTTATTGGAATCAACCGGTATGGACATTCAATTCAACTAGGTTGTGGTTTTCTGAGGAATGAAAAGATACGAAATTTTGTGTGGTTATTCCAAGTTTTCCTAGAAGCAATGGATGGATTACATCCAGTTGACATAATTACTAACCAGGACCAATCTATTAGATCTGCTATCCTTTTAGTGTTCATTGGTATATGGAATAGGTATTGCAGATGGCATATAATGCAGAAAGTACAGGAGAAGCTTGGACCATTCATTGCAAAACTAGAAACTTTATGGATAGAATTCCACGAGGTAATTGACTATTCCGTAAGTGTGGAGGAGTTTGAATTGAAATGGGCAAAGATGCTGCAAAGGCATGATGTCACTGATAATGCGCATTTCCTTGACCTCTATGATCTGCGGGAATTCTTTGTGCCAGCTTATTCCCAGCATCGATTCTTCCCATTCCTACAAACTACTGCTCGAAGTGAAGGGTCCAATGCAGTGATTAAGCAGTACATTAGCTCGAATGATAGCCTACTGCGTTTTTTAAGCAATACATGAAATTGCAAGAAAACATTGAATTGCTGAAGATGCTCATGAGTTTGTTGGTGAAGACAGGACAGTTAGAGTGTGGTCAGAATTTCCAATGGAGCAGCAAATATTACAAACTTACACTCTGCCTATCTACAACCGTTTTTAGGTTGAGCTTCGCAAAATTACATCCTATAATGCTCGAGATTGTGGTGGTGATATGTATGAAGTCTATCCAATCCAGGGATCTATGTTTGGCTATGGAGCTAGAAGTTACATGGTTGATGTGGATTTTGCTAATGAAATCTACAATTGTCAATGTTGTAAAATCAATAAAGATGGTAGCCTATGCTGCCATGTCATGAAAGTTATGTCTTGCCTTGGTGTAGTGTTTGAAAATTCCTGAGCACTACATACTCCCTAGGTGGTCGTTGCCCCTCCTAATATTGTGGTACCTGACGTTGAACCGCAAGATAAACCTATCGGGGAGAAGCTCTCTAGGAAATATGTGAGGTTACTCCATTACGGTAACCTCTGCAAAGATTTTTCTAAGCTTGCTGTGGGTTTAGCATCTTCAGAGAAGACAAAAGAAATTGCTGAAAGACACATGAGAGCAATGGAAAAGGAGATGGCTGATTTGAAGAAAGCTACTGCAGATGCTTCAAAGAGGAAGAAGAAAGGGAAATCTCAAGTGAGCGCCAATCCTGAAACTAATATAGGAGACAGTCCGCCTATGGAACAAGATCCTACAGTTGCTGCCAATAGAAGAGCAAGAGATCCTCCGGTGACGACACCTAAAGGGAGACCAAGCTAGAAGAGGAAGAAGAGTGGTCTACAGTTAAAAAAGCCTCATCCAACTACTTGTAGAGTTTGTAATGAGACATGTCATGCTGCACGCAATTGCCCCGTTAGGCTTGCAAACCCGAAAAAATATCCACTATTAGCACTATTCAATTGGTGGCCAAAGAAAAAGTTTCTTAGATTGGCAGTTAAATTTGAAAAGATTTGAAATAGAGAGATCTGTAATGTGCTCTTGTGGAGAACAGATGTCTGCTACATTTACTTCATGTCCTGTCCATGAACAAAAATAAAGTTTGGTGTCATAACTATTTTCCTAGTTTTTCCTCATGTGTTTATCTCATTTGTATGCCCGGAAAAAAAGTAAATAGACAAAACAACATGGCTTTATTTGTTTCATGATTTTGATCATGCAAATAAGTCAGAAATAAGAATATATAAGTAGCATTTTTACTATTTTTCTGCTGGCATTACTACATGTTGTGCAGCTACAAGTTGTAAAACATGCTTATGTTAGGGAAAAATACAAGTTTACAGAAAAGAAAATGGTTAGGATCTGTGTACTACCCTTTTTGATGAACTATATGTATAAGTGCCATGGAGCTTTGTTCTTAGGCCACCACAACCATTTGTCCGTGTATAACTTCCTTATGCTTAGGAGATCTTTTTGGGTAAATGATGACACCTTTCGACCATGTTTCTCTTCTAGGTTTTTTAGTGTGAAGAATTCACAATCAAACCTGAAAAACTCATTTTCCAGAGTGCACTGGTTAAAAACAGAACATAGTAGTACCATGATCTTCTAAAAAGGTGGTGTCATGCTATGTGCTTAAAAAATAAGGTTGCTCTGATGTGAAAGAAGTTCATGAGCTTACCCATTTAGTTGTTTCGCGCTTTCGATAACTTCTATAGGCCAATTTGCAATCTTAACTTTTGAATTATTGTACTCCTTCGACCACATCTTCTTTATGGATGCGACTAGCAAATGGCCAGATTCCATCAACAAAGGTTCACCATTACTCGCAAGAGAATCTATGATCTCGAATCTCTCCGCCTTGATGTTCAGGACAACTAGCCAATAGTGACCAGATGAATCAAGAGGACATCCTATCAAAGACTCCAGTGTTGGGAAGCAAATCTGCTTTACATGTATTAGAAAAAGATTAATTTTTAAAATCATCAACACATAGTACATTAATGATTTGTATGAAGTAATATGGTTTAGGTTTATGTAGTACTTTGTTTTAGGTGTAACATTGATTTGTATGCAGTAAAAAAGAACAAGAAAAGAGTAATAACAACTGCATTGGACTTAAAAAATGTACTTACAACATCTTTGTGATCGAGCCTATTCGTTGGACTATTTTCAAAGCACCTTGTGACATCCTTCAGTTGAAACCGACAATTGATCAGGTACTTCTACACAAAAAAAGACCAGTGAGAAAGTTAGGTGAAAAAATAGAGGCAGAGCCTTGATGCTTCCTGTTAGATACAACACCAAAAAAATAAAAAAGGTTTAAGAAGAAAAACTTATAGATATGCGAGCGACATTATGCATTTTTTTTACGTTTTGATTCTCCTCCTTGATTATGTGGATCCCCATCTCAGCTACTATGTTAATGAGTTTCTTTCCTAGTGCTACTGATTTTGCCAAGTTACCAAGGCTCACGTAAAGGACTCCAACATTGATGGCAACTTCTGTATTTGTCATTGAACTACTATTCCATCCATGTTCACACACCATGCTGTAGAGATCCTCCACGGACTTTGATACAGTGTAGTTCTTTTGAGATTCGTAATCAATGAACGGTGATTTTGCAAAATTTCCAACCTTTACAACTCTTTTTTCATATTCATGTGGCACTGGTGTAATGCTTGTACTTGATGGATCTGCAGTTGATTTACTGCACCCAGCTTGCCCTATAGGTTTTTTTCGGCATCTAGTTCTTTAACTCCCTCATGTTTTTCATTCGCATTTAGTGGTGTGTCAAGGTTGATTGTTGGAGGATCTAGAGCTAGCATTGCACATTGTCTCCTCCTATCTGATTCGGTGCTGTCAAAATTGAACCTTCTATTCATCGAATCATGCTCAACCAAACTTGGGATGTTGCTAGTTGTTGTTTTTGGTGCAGAATTCTCCTCAACCATTGTTGTGTTCCTAATAGCTTTTGCGCTTGTCGATCTTGTGTTTCTGCGACTAGTACTATCTGTTGGGCTCCCCTATTGGTAGGTGACCTTCCGCGGTGACATTGTCCTCCTTAGACTTTTTGCTGCAACTATGCTAATAGTCGTGTTTTCCACTTTGAGTGGGCTGGACAAAGCTTCTTCACATACCGCAACTCTAGTTCCATATCTAGTTGGTGATGGCAAAACAATAGGCTCAATATTCTTTATTCTCTTTGGTTGCTAGTCACTGAAAGAAACAAATTTTCTCTTAATTGGTTCAACCTTTGGTTCCATTTCCAACAACAGCTTGTCCGGCTCAGGCCTTTTACTACCATCAATAATACTTGACAGTCCTTGTTGAGCTTCCTCGAGATTCATCTTTGGCATGTGTTGAAGAATTCCTTCCAATGCATCTTTTGTTGGACATGCAGTTTCTATGTCAAGAAACACTAGCTATTCTAACTGTAAATGATCTGCAAATTCACGACAAGGTGAATTCCTTACAAATTTAAGGAATTTTTCACTTCTGTTACCCCACCGATCTTCCTCATCTACATCATTCATAGTTGAATCTTTCTGTTGTGTGCTGGTCATTTTCATCAGAAACTGCTGGATTGCATTTTTCTTTGTCTGCCATTTTCACAGGAATATGCGGGACTAGCAACTCTTTGTCGATGCATAATTCAGCCATGTTGTCAATTCCATAATTGTTCATGGCCTTCATGTCCTCAACCAGAGATGCTATGGTGTTTTGTTCATTGCTCCCATGAAATTTATCTTCAAGTTTCATGGGGATCTCAGCAACCACACTGGTTAAGAATGGTGCTACAATATCATTGCTACTTTTTGTTTCTGCTATGTTCTCATTTTTACTGCTCCAGTCCAGGGTACACTGCTGTTTGGCATCCTCAACAAGTAATGTAGTATCATCTTTGTATGTACTGTCCATTGGAATGACTGTAGCTTCTACTTTTGTGGGCTCACTGCTATCACACTCCGAGCGTTGAATCATGCCACTATCAATGTGCTCTAGCAATGTACCTTGTGTGCGAATAATATGGTTCTTCTCCTTCATGTCTACTGCTGCTTCATTCTTTGCTCTTTTTCTCTAGCACTCTGACATTTCATCTTCCATATCAAACAAATCTTTTTGAACTGCCAATGTGACACCCTCATTATGCAGAGATGTCGGAGGAATACTTGTTCGTATCTGGTGTGTATATCAGTCCTCGCAGATGTACTCCTCATGATCAGATCCATTTAGTGTGTTATGTATGTGTTCCTCGTCTGTATTTGCAACACTAGGACATGCTTCTTCACTTTCCCTGTTCATGCGTCTCTTATTAGACGATTTCTTGGCTTTCTTGTTTCTCTTTAATCTTTGATTGGAAGCTTTTGGTGCAATGTTCTTCAGTAGCATCTTCAATCCTGCTTCAAAGTTGTGGCATGCATACTCAATTGCTTCCTTTTATCTTGCTGTCTCCTAAAAAAGGAAATGAACAAAAGAAGGGGCAAAGAATCTTTGTCAGTGGCATGAATGAATATTGACAAATAATATGAAACCAAAAAAACCAGTAGATATCTTAAGAACATGATCAACGTAGTTTCTAAAAATAAATCATATACTTACTTTAACTATACGACCTGCAGGTGTATTCTTTTTAATGAATATGTTGATCTTTTCTGGATCTGAAAATAGAATGCTCTGTCCCTCTGCATCTTCATCTCCTTCAACTTGAAATGTCTCATTTGCACCTATATTCCTTTCTGATTCAGATGGTGATGGTATTGTAGCACCTTCTTCAAATTGTGCATCCGTTGTTGCAAATTCAGGTTTCAGCTGTCCAAGAAAAAAGGGGGATAAAAAGTTCAGTTGTTGTAGAAGCATGTTCATCTAGTAGTTATTTAGAAAAACATTACATCCCAATGGATTACTGGTATGTATATTCTATTAATGTGTCATTAGATTGTGTGGAGGCATGTTCATCTAGAAAAGTACCTAAAAATCTAAATTCTAGTGTATACTGGTAACATTTAGAAGCTATGAGGTTGCATCAAAATGATGTGAAGGTATTAATATGTAGAAGATGCTCAAAAATTAAATTATAAAACAAGGATAAATGAGGATAGGATATGTAGCTAGGTGCATTACCGACACTATGCCAAAGCTACCATCACTCCATGTATCCTGGGCCATAGCTTTTTTAACCATAGCATTGGTCCACACCGATACCCGTGTGCCTTCCTCGTTGACCTCCATGTCTTCTAGTTGTAAGGAGTCTAGATATTTCACCTAAAAAAAGTAATAATAATAATTAAATTAAACTTTGGTTGGATTCAATTACATAGAGTA
Organism: Avena eriantha; assembly: GCA_910589775.1. Taxonomy (NCBI): domain Eukaryota; kingdom Viridiplantae; phylum Streptophyta; class Magnoliopsida; order Poales; family Poaceae; genus Avena; species Avena eriantha. The sequence goes on along the minus strand of OU342744.1, from coordinate 77,338,996 downwards.
GCTAGAGAAAAAGAGAAAAATAAAAAAACACATAATGCAAAGTTATACCATTAAGTACAACATGCAAGACTTCATGATTCCCTTTTCTGAACTTGTTTTGCTCGCTTCACATATCATCATTATCACAAATTTGCAAACATTGAGGTTCTTCGCTTACCTGATGTTTACCGGCCATGGATACAAACTGGGGCTGATTCACACGCTTGTGGTTGGAGCGAGCACAGAGCACATTCCATTTGTTATAAACAGCCCGAGATAGTCGCTATCAGCTTTTTTGATCGACAACAACTTCTTCTTTAACGATGCTATGGTGGGCTGCTTATTGGTTCCATTCCTAATTTTATCTTTCATGAATCTGGTAGCATCAGCATCCACCTCGTAACGTATTTCCAACTTTCCTCGAGGGACTCCGAGAACTTTGTCAATAGAAGCTTCGTTCACAGGGATTGCACCTCTCCCAGGAAACACCATCATGCATGACGTTGGATCAAAGCTTTCCATGAGGAACTTGCAGAGTTTAGGCCGGAGTTTTAAACACTTGATGTCCAGTAGTCCTCCATTTTTGCACTTCTTATCATTAATTTCTGCTCTTCTGACATACTAGGGTAGATGCTGACCAACTTCATAGGTTACACTCGTTGGAAGCATTTTTTTGATTTTCCTTAGTGAACAAAAGAAAAGAAGAAGCTGATGCAGGATGTATATGACACAAAAAGCACAAATTATTGGGAAGAAAAAAAATTGCTGTGAAACACTAAACTTCTGTTGATAACACTACAAACCTGTGATAACACTACTTGATTCTCAGTTTTCTCTTCTGAGTTGGGCTGCTCAACTTGTACATCTTTAATATCCTTGACATGATGTATTTCTTCGACTATATCATCCTTCAGAAAGTGTACCGGCGATATTCTAGACCACATCATAAGCTTTTTACGCTTCATGCTTAGCTTTGAATGCTTCTTCCCTGATCTAAGCTTTCGACTGCTGCTTAATATTGTCATTTCTTATCTTACTTATTGTGAAAAAGAAGAAAATAAAGAAAAGAAGAACATGAATTAGTTAAATAAAAAACAAACAGACCATTTCTAGAAAAAATGCATGAAGAATAACTCAATAATAACATCTACTGCTTTATGTAATTGAATCCAACCATGTATCTACTGATACACGTAGTGGTTTATCATCTGGTTTTATGAGATTTGTATGTCTAGATGCAACTACATTTGTATATGCAGATACATCTACTAGGTTATCAACTGCATCCAAAATATGGCCATTCCACATCAGGTACATTCTACTGGATTCATGGTGACATTCAGATTCAAAGCTGAGATTCAGATTCAGGCTGCATTCATGGTGGCATTCGGATTCATGTACATTCTACTGGATCAGGTAGCATCTATTGGGCATAAAAATGGTTATGAGAAAGGCCAGGTACATCTAGTAAGAAACTAGGTATAAAAATTAGGCCAGGTACATCTAGTAAGGAAGCAGATACATCCAGGTACATCTAGTAAAGAAGCAGGTACATCCAGTACGAAACTAGGTACAACCAGAAAGAATAAGGACAACTAGTAAGAAACTAGGTACATCCAGTAAATAAAACCAGGTACATCTAGTAAGGAAAACAGATACATCCAGTAAGAATAATGACATCTAGTAAGAATAATAACATCTAGTAAGAAACTAGGTACATCCAGCAAGAATAATGACATCTAGTAAAAATGGTGATAAGGTACATCTACTAAACTAGCATACATCTACTAGGCATAAACTAGTTATGTGGTACATCTAGTATTAAAACCAGACACATCTAATGGACTAAGAACACATGTACATCTAGTATTACAAACAAATACATCTAGTGGGCATAAAACGAGATGAGGTATATCTAGTAAGAAACCAGACACATCTAATGGACTAAGAACATAGATACATCTACTGGGGGTACATCTAGTAAGAATCCATGCACATCTACTGGACTAAGAACACAGGTACATCTAATGGGGGTACATCCAGTAAGAAGCAAGGTACGTATAGTAAGAAACCAGGCAAATCTACCGGACTAAGAACACAAGTACATCTACTGGGGGTACATCCAGTAAGAAACAAGGTACATCTAGTAAGAAACCAGGCAAATCTAATGGACTAAGAACACATGTACATCTACTAGGGGTACATCTAATGGACTAAGAAGCAAGAACCCAGGTACATCTACTGCATTCATGGTGAGGTACATCTAGTTGGATCTTGGTGAGGTACATCGAGTGGACTAGGAGGTGTCTCTAAATCACTACATCATGGGTGGTGCCATCTGAATCTAAATCAGGCGAGGTGCATCTACTGAAATTGGGAGTGTGCTGAAATTACCTAACCACGAGGATGTAGCCGATGGCGCCCAATATGGAGTAGCCGGTGACGAGATGTAACCTGCAGCGTGAGGAAGCAGCCGATCGACGTGGGGGAGTAGCAGGCCCTCCCTCCTGGCAATGATTCAACCGCCGACGGGATGAGGAAGAAGAAGTAAAGCCTCTGCCCTTTGCCCTAGGATGTACCGGCTCTGATGGAAAGAAGTCCTGCCCTTTACCCCTAGGATGTAGCCAGCTCCAACGAAAAAGGATGGAATCGAAACGATAGATGAATCGGAGAACCCTAGGATGTAGCCGGCGCCGGCGAAAAGGATGCAGACGACGACGACGACGACGAGCGGCACTGCCCGAAATCACTTCCGCGCTGCTCGAATCGACGAAGGAATTGGGGGACGGGGAATCGCCATGGGTGGACGCTCGAATCGACGATGAGGAAATATGGAGAACTCTGTTTGAAACGACGGGACGAGGCTTTGCTACGCGTACATACATCAACGTCTCTCTACACACCGCGGGCCGTTCAATCGCGATCGCACGGTTCGGAGACACGACCTCACTGTAGCTTATATCTAGGTCGACTGATTGTTAGAGTTTCCATATAGTTTATGGGTTTCGCCCTTATCTGGTTGTTGGGAATCCAGAAAATGCACCGATCATCTGGTCCAATTTGACGGGGGGCACCTGGGCTTGAAAGAAGATAACAATTGAAATTGCAGTCGTGCATTGTGTGAACAATATCAAAACTTTGAAACAGGATGCATATATGTATGTCGTCAGCGGAGAGATCAGCCAGAGGTTGCCGTTGGTACGGATTTGGACTTCAGGCGATTTCAAGTCAAAAAATTCGTCCAAGATGCCGGTGTGTTTTCTTCATAGTCGTCGGTGCGACGCTCGGATGCGACACAGCGGGGCCGGAAAGCGAATATACATGCCGGACTAGTCACTAGCCAGTGCGGCGGCCGCAGCCTAGCTTGTTTTAGCACGGTGATTGTTACGCTGCACGTGTGTAGTGTAGCTGTTGAACTTGTTTTGTTCCTAGCGCAATTAAGTAGTACTATCACGGGTACGATTGGCTAAAGAAGACCAGCGATCGAGCGTGCCGCTGGCATGTATTGTAGTCGGCCAACAAAAGCTAAATAATTCAGGAGAGTTAAGAAAATGCCCAAGAAGAGGGCTAAAACATGTGTAGCAGCTGGCCTTATGGTTTCTTTAAGATGTTGATGCTTTCTTGGAAAATGTGTGGACAGGAACTATCCCATGATTTGTTTTTCCTAGTTTTTCAGCTGGAGTAGGAGCTAGAAATGCAACTTGTTGGATCACCAATCAACTTGTTGCTTTTCTTCTCCCAGTAAATGCATTTTTGTTGTTGTCTTCTTGTTTGGTAAAAGATGGAGATGACAACAATTCGTACGCCTCGCGTACTTGTTCTTAATTACGTGCGCATACGATTATATAGATGTAAAGTGGGCTCTGGTTTTGTTCTGATTATTTTATCCACTATATGCATGGTCGATAAAGGATAGGACTGAATAAGGAACAAGTCAAGAGATTTGGATGTGAAGTCGCTATGTGGAACACCGTGACCGGAGTATACCATGACCTGTACGTAGGAGTAGAAGAATTTTAGCACGGCGAGTGCACTGAAGCACAAGATCAGACGGCCGACGTTTGACCGTTTCATCTATCTCTGTCTATCGGCCGGTCCCCCTTGTCTGTGATATCTAACTTTGCCACGCCTAATCTTAGCTCTAGCACGGTTCAGTCTTGCAGCACTGGAATGATGCACGTAGTATTTCCCTTCTGATATATATACTACACGTCTATGTTCTAAATACAAAGCATATACATTTAGTCAAAACAAAATAGTTCAATGTTTGACACATAAACTAAATCTCTACAACATCAGGTCAATCTTATTAGATACATCATGATTATGCAGTATATTTCCACGCTGTATCTCTTCTTTCCATACGGCCCAGAAAGGGTCAGGTTCCATGTTCCACTATCAGAATGAGAATGGAACAATAAACTGAAAGTTCAGGTTTAGTGATCTGCAGGTTCAGAGTTCTCGAAACTAGGAAAAAGGGCCCAAAAGGCACCGCACATTCTAGTGTCCGCAAGGGCAAGGAACAGCGCAACCGTAATACATCATGGGTAGATCAAACAACGACATGCAAAAGAAACCATCGTGATGGAGGGCAAAGAGGCTTCGACGGTTCTTATTTTTCTTTGAGTAGAACAACAATTTCCTTGGCAAGGCCATCAACTTCTGGCTGCATCTTCCTCCATATTATCATTCTTGCCTAGATCATTTCCTGCTTCTGGAGCGCTCAGGATGGCATGGTGATGGACTCGAGCATCACCGCTTCTCCCAGCGCATTCCTCCGCAAGATCGCATCGTCACATCGCAATAGTTTTGTTCTTTTTCAGGATGAAGACCTGTCCAGTAGTTCAAATACACATGCATAACAAATAGATCGACCGAGGAATTGATAAGTTTTTTTAAAAACAGACACGATTTCTCAACTTCTAGAGTAAATTCCGTTTTTTACCCCCTAGTTTGACAATTTTGACGGTAATTACCCCATTTAGCAAGTTTTCATCCTAATTACCCAATTTAGTCAAAATTGTGTCAGCTTTTACCCCCTCTAATTCTTTTGAGCCATTTGATAATTAGGTTCCAGCCATTAGGTATAATAGGTTGCGTGTTACATATACTGTTTTCATGTACCGCGGTACAATCCTAACTGTTGGGCGTACCCAATGCGGCTCAACGGAGCGTCACCCTAAACACTGCTCATCATGTACTCTGGCAACCAGAGGCGTCCATCAGGTAGGCCGAGTTCGACCAGATGATGTACATCAAGGCGAAAATGGGATTTGGGAGTTGGGACACCACTACACCAGCCACAGCTAATCTATCGATCGGGTCTCTGTCTTTCTCAGTCCCGCTTGTCTTTTAGTATCATGTAATTTTCCTCTCTACTTTGAACAATTGGACCAGTTATACACGAAAGACCCAATAAAGGTTCATACATATGTGAGCTTGGTTCATCGTGGCTTGTCATTTGCGCTCATCTAATCCCGCTCTCTTCCTCTATTCTCCGTGGGGCGCATGCCCACCTGATGTGTGCACGGCTGCTCTACTCAGTCTATCCTTTCCACTTGAAATTTAATTTCTTTTCGGTGATATTTTTTTAACAGATTCCAACAACAATTCTGGAACTGATGGCCCTACGTGTGCATAATTTGTAGACTGTAACTCGGTAAAAATTTAGATGGAGTAAAAAGTGGCACAAGTTTTACTAAATGGGGTAATTATGATGAAAACTTGTAAAATGGGATAATTAGCGTCAAACTTGTCAAACTAGAGGGTAAAAATTGGAATTTACTCCAACTTCTAGATAGCCCAGCAAACAGCTTCCAGGGCAATGATTTGAATGTTTCTGCACACATAGGAACTGGGGAGCCACCAAAAGAAATGGGCAAAGTTCCTAGGCCTGGTGCTTGCACCAATGGATTTGCGAACAACATTACGAACATATTTAGAAGCATGGTAGTTGAAGAACAAGTGATGAATAGTTTCAACCCCATCACAAAACTGACATAGGATACACTGTCACACTTGAGATGCAAGCCGTCACTCTAATTAGTCTATCACCTACTGAAAGAGCACCACCTATCCAGCCATCCATCATCTTCTTCAATTTCACACCCAGGAAAGCCATTTCTGCTGAATATCTCCTGGGATAGACATACATTCCTAGATATTTGACTGACCAAACCCCTTTATGGCAATTAAACATTTATGTGCATTCAAAGAGTTTTTCATCATCTTCCATGATCATGAATACTTCACTTTTTTCATAATTGGTCTTCACGCCTAACATAGATTCAAACATGTACAACAAAAGTTACAAATTCATGGCTTGTTACTGGTTATCTTTTACAAACAAGATGGTTTCATCTGCATACTATAAGATGGCTACACCATTTTCAACCAAGTTATCTGACCAGTTTGTTTCATTGTGTATTGTGCACCATTTTGGCTAAACATTCACCAGCCACGTTGAAAAAAAAATGGTGACCCCCTGCCTAACTCCTTTATAGCTTCCAAAATATGGCCAACTTCCCAATTAACTTCCACACTTGGAGTACCTTGTGTAATAGTTTTTTCAGCCACAACATCCACCCCGCACTAAAACCTTTCTGTATACAGAGTCAAAAAGAAAATCTTTGTTGACTTTATCATAAGCTTTTTCAAAATCAATCTTCAGCACCACTCTCTGTTGTTTCAGGAATTTGGTTCTTTCAGGATTTCATGTAATAGATTCACACCATTACCTAAATACCCGCCTTTAATAAAAGTAGTCTCACAGTTGCTAATTAGTTTATCCATAAAAACTTTAGCCCTTATCGCCATAGCCTTAGTGAAGATCTTGAACAACACCTATGGTAGGCAGATTTGTACATACTCATGTGTAATATTAACATCTTATTGGGAATCAAAGTAATAATCCCATAATTTATTATGCTAAGATAAATTTTCTGAGCATGAAAATCGTGAAACATTTCCATCATATCATTTTTAATAATTTGCCATCGGACCTGATAAAATTAAATAGGAATACCATGAGGACCTGCAACTTATTCTTCTCCATATGATCAATCATCTCCTTTATTTCGTTCTCAGAAAAAAGTATTAACCAACTCATCTCTGCCATCATCATTCAGTTTTGCACGATCCTGCCAATTATCGCTACTCAACCATGTACCAACAACTTTAACTAGGCTAAATAGATTTTTGTAAAATCCAGTAGTATGTTTCAGTATTCTTTGTGTCCCATGAACTGTATCAGTACCATTCATTCGAGAACACATCATTTTATCTCTTTTTCTTACATTATAAATTTTATGAAAGAAATCAGTGTTTATGTCACTTTTTTAGCAGCAAATTTTCATTAGATCTTTGCTGCCAGTGTTGTTCTTATTTCTCATAAGTCTCCATCATTTGTTGTTGCACCTCACTTCTCTCTGCAAGTTAGTCACAATTCAGCAAACACACTTTTTCTAGGTCAACATTTTTTCTTGATCTCATCACCTTAGATGTTCACTCCCCACCTTTTCAAGTTTTCATTCACCTTTTCAGCTATAGTTAGATTTTTGCTAGAGATTTTTTCCTTAACATGCTTTCTCCACCTGGCTATTGTAACCAGCTCCTCTCAAACCTACAATCTCTCCTCTTACCAGCTTTCACTACCATAGTGTCTATGATTAGAGATTTCTCTAGTCAATCCATGAAAACGGTAAGAGGGAAAATAATCTCCCAATCATTACTAACCAGATCCCTATCAAGCTTCTTGAAAGTGGGCACAACTTGATTATTTGACTAGGTAGATTGACCACATGACACACCAGCTCCCTAAACCCACATGTTCTAATGATGGAGTTAAACATGTCAATCCACTTGGTAGGATTAAACATCTTGTTTTCTTAGAGAGAAATCTCAAGATGTTAAAGTCATCACAAAAAGCAAAGACATATTTTGATCATGACAAACATCAGCCAGTTCTACTAAGAATTTCTCTTTATTTTCCTCCTGAGCTACCCCATACATATTCACAAAATTCCAATTGAGCCGCAACTTCAAATTTGATGCGCACACTTTAACATGAAACATACCCACAGTAGTACCACAACTCAATAACTTGGAATTCTCAAACCCCCTAGAATACTACCAGATTTTCCATTGGAGGGCAACCAACTCGAGGAGAATTGATTCATAGGATCAACTTTTCTAAAGAAAGCACCAGAATAATATTTTCTCATTTTCTCCTCTAGCCTAATAAAGTCTAGGTTTTGTTGCCTGATAAAATCCACCAAAAACTTGCTAAGTACACCCCCGCAATTTAAAGTAGCACCTATCATAGGAATTTTGATTTTTCTCCTTTCCCTAGGTCAGTCGCAGTATCACACATAGAGTGATATTTGTGGACCTTTCCCAAGGTAGCACTAGAAATGTCTTATGCTCCTCTAAACACACTCTTATTAACATAATTAATTTGCTTCCTTCTTCTTTTTGAAATAATAGGAGTAAAACCCTCCTCCTCACCTCTTCATTATCTCCTAAAGACAAAACACTATGTGGGCCTACATTTTCCACCTCACACATCACATTAGATTTCATATTGAAGCAATGGCTAGCACATTCTAGGTATTTAATAGTATCAATATTTTCAAGGGGAGAGAACTTGGATCAATTCCCATTTCTAAGGCCCTATTCATAATGTCATCATCCTAAAGAACAAAAAAAAGTTGGTGGTTATTAATTTTTACCTGAAAGATCTTGAGAAAATTTTGTTCTTGCCCTTTCTTTAATCCTCACAAGAGAGGCCCCTAATTTACTATTCTGGTACTCATCATGATGTTTGCAACACCCCTTTCATCTTCTTCCATATGTGCCTCTACCATCTCTTCCTAAGATTCTTGTCTACTCTGGGTAGCAACTACCTTAGGTTGTGAAGAACCAGCTTGGATAACTGATACTTCACCTACCACCTCCCGTTGTGGTACATGCAAACCATGATAACCCAAGTAATATATTTGACATAAGATTTAGTCTTAGTCTCCTCCCCACTAGCTGCATCATTAGAGATGTTTAACAGTCTAGACTCGTTATCCTCCTCCATCTCCTCATCCTCATCCTCCATTTGTTCATCTACTTGGTCTAATAAGTGTTGGTATTTTCTCTTTAGTTCCAAGTACTTGTCAATGCCTTTGTTTTTTTACAAAATTGTTGACAAATTCTTGGAAAGTGAGGTCACCCATGTTCTTCAGGATTAAGAACAACCCCTATCTAGTGGTGAGCAAAAGCTTCAACGATTTCCATATGAACTTCATGAACTACATTCTGCTCCTCGGTATTCTACACATTCCCCTATATCTGTGCAATGTTATATTCACCCAATTGCGTATCTTCTTGCTATTGAACTGTGTTGTCACGAACAGTGATACCACCGGTCATATGAATATTAGGGAAGTGAGCACCAAGGGCTCTCTCAATTCTAGTACCAAAATAAGCAGTGTTCTCTGAATCCTTCTCAAAAGGTACTGATACGTCCAAAATGTATCTACTTTTCCGAACACTTTTGCTATTGTTTCTCCTCTAAACTTGTGTGATTTGGATGCAACTAACATGGACTGACGCTGTTTTCATCAGAATTACCTTGGTGTCTAGTTTTTGTGCAGAAAATCAACTATCAAGAAAAATCCCGGAAAATATGCCAAAACTCCTATTTCACCAGAAGATTCACAGAGCCACAAGACGAGACGGAGTGGGGCTGGGCCCAGGCCACACCACCTGGCCGCGCGGGCCAGGCCTGGCCGCACCAGGGGGTGGTCTGGCCGCCCCAGACACCCCCTCGGTACCCCTCTTCGCCTATAAGTTGCCTTCTGACCTAAAAACTCAGGGGGGTTCGACGTTTTTCTAGAAAGAGTTACGCTCCACCGCCACCACCAGATTTCGTGATTCGGAACCAGAAACTCCGTTCTGGCACCCTGCCGGGATGGGGAATTGGAGGAGATCATCGCCATCATCATCATCATCGCTTCTCCATCGACCATCCATGTTTTCCCCATCTATGAGTGAGTAATCTCCCGCTGTAGGCTATGGGGATGGTAGGATTGGATGCGATCGTTCATGTAATGGCATCAGATTGTTAGGGCATGGTGCCTAGTATCTACTATTAGTGCTTTTTGACTATGTTGTGTCTTGTTATGCTTAATGCTTGTCACTAGGGCCCGAGTGCCATGTTTTCAGATCTGAACATGTTATTGATTCATTATGATAGTATTGTTTATGGTCTTACCTGCAAGTTGTATACACACGTTGTTGTCCGGAACCAAAGGCCCCGAAGTGACAGAAATCGGGATAACCGGAGGGAATGGCTTTGATGTGAGGATCACATGTGTTCACAGAGTGTTAATGCTTTGCTCCGGTGCTCTATTAAAAGGAGCACCTTAATTGCCAGTAGTTCCCTTGAGGCCCCGCTGCAAACGGGTTGGCAGGACAAAAGATGTTGTGCAAGTTCTCATTGCGAGCACGTATGACTATATAGAACACATGCCTATGATTATCTAGTACTTGGATGCTTTATCTTATTTATCCGCAATTGCCCTATGTTCTGATTGCCATGTGAATTGTCTTGTCCATGCAACGCCTGCCCATCCATCCCTATGCCTACCGCGCTCTAATCCTATTGTTACTGCAATTGTTACTACTGTATTTACTTTTACTATTGCTATTACTTTACTATTGCTACTACAAAACTGTTGCTACTGATAAACTGTTGTGAGCAAGATTGTTTCTAGGTGCAGCTGAATTGACAACTCAGTTGTTAAGGCTTATAAATATTCTTTGTCTCCCCTTGTGTCGAATCAATAAATTGGGTTTCACTTCCCTCAAAAATACTGCGATACACCCCCTATACTTGTGGGTCATTAGGTACATGATCATTTCCTTTCTCATGATCAATACACTATAGGTGTATTTTCCTGTTCGAATAAAACAATTATGCATATCATTACCTAGTTGCCACACTATAGAAGGATTAGTAGTAGAGTTGGGGACTATATCAGCACCAGCAATAGTAACACTTAGTCTTTGTCTTGACTGCACATTGCCATTTCCCCACCTTCATCACCAACAGACCTAGTTTCAACATGAATGATAGTAGTTGCATTTGGTTCAAATAGCTTCCTTTTGTATGTGAGCTCATAGAAGACCTTCTACATTTCCCCAATTCTTGTATTTGGAACAAGTGTTATATCCTTGCAGCCTAGCTTGACTCTCACATGTGCTAAATTGGCAGACTATTCTTATCAAGTGCTAGGGGTTTCCCAATAAAACTAGCAACATATAAAGCAACATGTTTCTCCCTGAACTTCATAGGAAAGCCACCAATCCTGAACCAAGCTTCTTCCAACCGACTTAATGGATCAATGTCCCCATTCTAGTTTCTAATCTCAATGACAACTTCATGAATTGTTTTCTTTAACACTTTGTCAAAATGAAAATCATCAATGACGGTGGTAGTTGGACACCTCATCAGAAACTCAGTAGAACTAACTATCCTAGCATTAAACCTCCATTTGAAGACTATAGTATCTACCCAACTCTTGAATTTCTTCTCTAAGTCTTTTCCATTCACAACACCTTTGCCTACAGTAATCTGGGCATAGTACAATTGTTCCATTGGTTGAAGACTAGAAACATAACTCAAATTAGCGAAAACTCTAATCAAAATCAGAGCAACCTAAAAAGGGAGAAATTTATCCCCGAGGCTTCCTATCTTGACAGACCACTGTGGTTCTTCTCGCAGTTTTCACAAACTCCTCCACCAGCACACTCATGTTGGAGATCTCCAATCTCTCGGTTATCACTGGTATTAGAAGCAACATTTACTACTGGTGCAGGTGTAGAGGACCCCACCATAGTTGGAACAATAGAAGTGCTAGGATTGGCAACAAGAATTGATGGAGAAACTGGCTGAACTCTATCAACAGGCTAAAAACTAACAAGATTCGAGACACTAACAACAACTTGAAAAGGAGGTTGATGACTAGCAGCAACTCACTAGAAGGTAGAGTGGATTTCTACACCAGATACCTCCCAAATGTTGCGAAGATGAAGCCATACAGGGGGAAGTAGATGTCCCCTTTCCCCTCATCTCTGACGGTGATTCAACAATCATTTTTGGTGTTGAGCTCGTCATCCCTCCTTCCTGCCTCCACCATTACCCTCTCCTTGGTCGCACGCTCAATCTCATGAAGTCTTTGATGCTCTGCGCAACACCGTTCATCTTCTCGCAGCCTCATCTCCTCATGGCGGTGATCTTTAGATTGCTAGTGTTCTTCATAGCCCCTATCTTGATATCGCCTCCTATCCTGATTTCTCTGGTACTCTTCTTCATGGCGGCGATCCTCCTCCCATCTCTGATCTTTAGTATGATGGCTATTTCCCAATGCAAATCTCGACCTACCCCCTCCCTAAGGACTAGGGCGATTCAGATTGCCTGGCGGGGATCTCCTTGGACCCATGAATCCTCGATCCATTGTTGGCTGAATCATTGCAACCTCTTTGTAGGATCTAGTATCACTAGATCAGTTCCCTCTCCACCGCACCAGAGCAGAAACATGCAGTGATGATGGGTGAACGGGAAAAGGTGCTCAGCCAAACACGACTATGTCCGTGGATGTGTTAGGGTTTGCGGAAATGGCCAACATGGGTGATGATTTAGTCATGGAACTGCTTCCGCTCGGCCTCTAATGAGATTTTGTGGCTGTGGCCCATCCTCCTTGGTGCGTGATCGACTCGCACCCGCCATTTAAGTCACCTCGACACGTCTTAGGGCCGAGCCGCACAAACCCGCATGCCCATGCGTAGAATGGTACATGTGAGGTGCGCTCCGGGGATGTACTAATCCCGCGACTACTTATGCTCCAACCCTGGCTGTATGACGAGAGAACTAGATCAAAGCACCGATATACTCCCCTATTACATGGAAAGAACCAAAAGGTTTAGACCAGAAAAAAGAAGACCACTCATCACACTGTATAAAAAGAAATCCTACCCTGCCCCATGTGGTTGTTCCTTTGCACATATTAACATTTCCAGGTCAGTTCTGACCAAGTTTGCCACGGCTGCAATTGTCGTCGATTGGTTTTGAAAAAAAAATCTACCTCTTTCCTTCCAGACTCTCCAGAAGGTATACTGCCCAGCTGATATTGGTCTTCTTCCGTTCATCCCTCTTTCCACGTCTAGCTTTGGCCCACCATTTACCAATGTACCTAGAATTAGAGCACAACAAGTAATTAACTTGAACAGAACCAATGAACCTCTTCTGAGAGTAGCGAGGAAATGTGTACATACCACCTTTGGAAACGGGTAGAGCCAAGTAGGCCGCCGTTTCGAGCTGTTGATCGCAAAGGCAGCAAGCATGATCATGTGGCCAACCTCTCTTCCTCAACCTGTCGGCACCCATATAATGTCATACTGGTCTGCAGTGGAGGACCTAGCAAATTTTGAAAGCCCGGACACACCGAAAATTAAAATACTAAGCTTTGGTCTACCAAGAACCAGAATTGTCACATATTTGAATAAACATCATAGAAATATAATAATTGATGGTTCATAGATCATAGATGTTAAAAACGTAAATCAAGGTAGTAAATATCCTGCTTAATATACTAACCATACAATGATAAAATCAAACTTTTGACGAATCAACAATAAAATTCTAATATGCAAATTCCATTTTCAACCGCTGAACCGCACATACCATAGAGAATCTACGAAATATAAAAATATATTAGTAAACTATACTAATTTGCATTGAAAGGATAAATAAATTGGAGACAATAGAGCATACCAATAATGTGCTAGTTACGCTTAGGCAATTGTCCTTTCCGATCTTTGATGGCTTGAAAATGTCTCACAATAGCATCATCATCAAGCTTCTTAAAAATATCTCGTTCAGTGTAGCAAATCATCAAGTTATTAAACCACACATTATTCATCTTATTGCGCAAGTTAGACTTGATAATCTTCATTGCCGAGAATGCTCGCTCAACTGATGTTGTTGAGACCAGCAATAACAGAGCCAACTCAATGAGTTTGTAGACCAATGGAAAAACCAAATGTTTCTCGGTTTCAACCATCTTTGAATCCAAAACTTCAAGATCTTTACAAGAACTAAATGCCTCATGCCTTCAGACATGAAGAATGTAAGTCTGAAGTTGGTCCCTTATAATTGCACGATCACCACTAGTGAAATTCCCACGATAAGTTTCAACTAGGCTAGCAAGCTTATCAACATCAAACTTGGAGAAATAATTTTTTGGATGAGGACATGAGAAGGCCACTATTATCTCCGAAGATGCATCATTAAAGCGATGATTCATCTCAGTGCATATCTTGTCGATGGCAACATAAAAGACCTCAACTTGATAGAAATGGAGATAAGTATAAGTCACACCATCAAGCCTCGAACGACCCTGAACAGGAATTCGTTCATCCATATTAGGCACCGAAATACCCTTGGGAGCACAAAACTGGAGGACCTCATCAAAAAAAAATCTCCCATCCACTTTCTCTCATAGTGGCCAACCGAGCTTTAACATCACCAACTAATTCCATAGCATTGACAATGTTTATATATTTTCTTTGCAAGATGTGTGATAGATCATTTGTAATACCAAGAAACTTTATCATTAGATTCAAGGTGAAAGAAAATTTGAAGCTCTCCATTATTTCTATCAAACCTGCCGCTTGAGATGGTCCACGCCCCTCGTCATGGACCTCACGAAGCACAAATAATACTGACTTCCACATCTCACTCAAAGGAAGCAAAGTTATATGATGTGAACCCCATCTAGTATCCCCCGCTCGAGATAAACTTGTTTCTTGGTTCAAACCTCTTCCACTAAATTTCTCACCTCTCTCAAGCTGATCTAAAATATTGTGATGGTGTTCTTCTATCAATATATCCCTCCTTTTGCAAGATGCACTTGTTGTGTTGACAATCAAATTGACATGCTCAAATAAATCATAAATGGAAGAGCAACAACTAGCAACTGAGACAACCACCAACAGACGGTGGGCAAAACAATGGACATAGAAAGCATAAGGGTTCTCATCAAGAATTTTCTTTTGCAAACCGTTGAATTCACCTCTCATATTTGAAGCCCCATCATATCCTTGCCCTTGCAGCGTATGAATGGATAACTTGTAATGATCAAGAATGTCAACAAGAGCTACCTTTAGTGCAGCTGATGTAGTCTCATGGACATGATATAGAGAGAGAAATCGTTCCACAACCTTCCCTTCATTATTCACATACCTACAACAAACACAGTTAACAAGTAACATAGTTCAGTATAAGTATGGAGCAACTATGGGATAATATGTAAACATAATAATTCACCACTACTAACCTCAACATTACTGCCATTTGTTCTTTCATGGATATATCACGTGATTCATCAATAAGAACGGATAATTTCTTATCGCAGTTTCTCTCATAATCACAGCGGTGACCTCTTCTGCACAACACCTCGAAAGATCCTTTTGAATTTTGGGAGCAAGCATCTTGCATCTCCCACCATGGTCAAAAGCATGTTTCACTTTCTCATCCTTAGATTTGTGCCAATCTATCATCTCATGAAAGTTACCCTTGTTCAATGAAGTAGAAGTCTCATCGTGGCCACGAAAAGCCAAGCCTTGAGCAATGAGATATCTTGCACACCCAAGAGAAGAGGTCAAACGAATTTTATATAGTACTTTGGACTCTTCTGATGCCCTAGCAAGGTTATTGGACACACTTTGTCTTTGATTCTCAAAATCAACACAATGCAATCTTTCCTTATTGTGTGCACTGTCTACACCACCAACATGTTGGGGCAATGCCTGGTACGCATGCTTCCAATCACTATACCCTGTTTTGTTGAATACATCATAACCAAAGTGTGTAATACTCCCAGGCTGCTTAAAGAGAAAGCAATAGAAACAATATGTGGCATCCTGTGACTCACTATATTCTATCCAATCATACATTTTATACTAACCTTCAGAAAACTTACGGTTCTTCGTTCCATTTTTTGGTAGGGAATTTCACAATTGGTTGTGTCGGACCCTTCAAAAGATATGCTCTTCTCACCTGGGCTTGAACATCCGGATGATAATCTTCAATTTGTTGCCTAAGAGCAGGATCACACATAATTTCATCCGGATTAAACAAATCATCATCCTCTTCCTCAAAACAGTCATGCTCTTCCTCATCGAGCATTTCCTGCTCAATCCAGTTCTCAACCTCATCGTCATCGTTGTCATCACTCATCACATTTTCTTCATGTTCATTACTAGATGGTTGGTCTTGTGACGGCTCCATTTGTGGTGAATTCCTTGTAGGAATCAGAAATCTACCCAATTATAAAAATTAAACAATTGAAACTGTAAACTAAGCAGTAGGATGTTTAATAGGAATTCAATTGCAAATTATAGAAAAATTCACCTAGTTGTCATGTACGACCGGTGCCGATCGCCATCCCCATCGTCGTCGCCTGCTGCTGATTCCTGCCTCCATGACCGTATGCACAGGTCATGTAATCGTCAGTGATGAACGTTGGGCTGGCTCCGACGAGCCACCGTCTGCCGGATCAGAACTCAGGCCGCTGCTACCGCCGCCTTGTAGCTTGCGCTTCCGGGCGTCGATGTCGCAGCCTCGCGGCAGAGTAGCAGCCTGATTGGAGCGACGATCGAGAGCCATTGTTCCGTCTTGTCCCTCGTCTCGTGAGCTAGGGTACACGAGGATCGAGGATCGTACTCGCCGCTCTTCCGTGTCTGGAGTTTAGGCTGGATTCGATCGATTCCGGTACTGACTATTACGTGCGTGAGGACGTGGCCTAGTATGATCGTAAAACAAATGGGCCAATCAGTTTTCTACTAGGGCATAATTAAATAGGCCCAAACTGGTCTTAGCGGACGTCATATACCTATTTTTTCAGCAGTTTTTTTGAAGTTTCAGACACATATGTTCATCTGGGACCTCGCCGGAGTACCTGCTAGAGCCGGCGTCGAGCCCGGGCACGTGTCCAGGGTGCCCAGACGGCAAACCCGCCCCTGCTGCAAAATAAAAATAAAAAGCATACTACTCTATAACTATATAATATCATAGTTGTTGACATTTTTAAAAAAGCTTTTGACTAAATTAATACCCTTATTTTACTGAACTGATCTAACAATGGCAAACATTAGAAAGTATCTTTGGCTCCCGAGCACCAGGGCTCTCTCCATTAAGAAAAGGTTTCAAAAATATCTAAAACAATTCCGGACACTCTTCATTAAAAAAAGGTGTCAAAAATATCTAAAACAATTCCGGACATAATCAATGTTATATTCTACAAGCACGTAAAACCGTGAAAATCTTTATATTTTTTCCTACAAAAAAATGACAAATCTGATAAATTCGGGAATTTGAAAACATACTTGCATCTACACTCTTGTCATTTTTGTACAGCTCAGAACACAAAGTATTTAAAATTTATATTTTGCATATTCGTGGGATAACTTATAAGCTACATCCAGATATTGTTTTTATTTAGAAAAAAACTCACAGATATGATTTCGAACTTTTCTAAATAGCAAGAGCATTGAAGCTCGGGAGACAAAAATCTCCACTCTGGCTAACATTTCCTTTTATTCTGTGTCTAGGCATTTATTCTCGGGAAAATAAAACAAATTAATAGGATCCACAAGTATATATAGGCATGCATTCACTTGAGCCGAGTGTTTCTTTGCACAATACGACTCCATCTCGTTGTCATAGTCTTGGCCTCTACTTGAGATCTACCTTAGGTGTTCTCTTTCTTCTAGGAGCAAGTTTAATAGAAGAGTCCGTTGCCGGATATTCACTCCCACGTGTAAATGCACATATTGTGAGAAAACATTTTTTGAAATATAAAAATTCGTATATATATTCAAACATTTTATATTGGTTACAAGTTTTCAGGATAAAAAAATATTTTATGTGTCGTGTATAAAAAAGACAAAATATGTTGTAGGAATACGACTATTTACATGATATTTTTTGTTTTTATACACGACACATAAAATATTATTTCATCCTGAAAACTTGTGAACCAACATAAAATGTTCAAATGTATATGTACATTTTTTTTCCGAATTTTTTGACATTTAAAAAAGTTTTCTCACAATGGATGCATTTGCACATGCGAGCCGAATTGCCGCCTCCGCTGTTTGCTACTGACTATAAAAACGTTGCCATATATCTATAGTTAATATAATAGCCGAGATATACAATAGTTAGCTATAAGTAAGTACTATTTTATTAGACTATGGTCCATATTTACTCTCACAAATTGCCTAGGAACGTGCTGGTGCTAGCTTTTGCATGTGAGTCCATTTCTTTTTTTCTCCTCTTATCTCTTCTCCACCTCATCTAAAATATATTATTTAACGTCTTATAACATGTTCACGTAAAGCTAGTCATAGTGGTAGTATCATGCTACTAGTATCATGCATATGATACTAGTGCATGGTATCATATGGTAGTATCGTACTAGTATTATATTTAATGATTTGTAGAATCTCGATGCAAAATTGTGTACTATACAAGATTTATTTGCATGAGGATTTTCTAGTTTTACATGCTATGATACGGTATCTACCTATGATACTCTAACCATCTCTTTCTTTATTAATTGTTGTGCCACATCAGATTTTTGCCAACATGACAAGCATGTACTAACTATGATACTTCTACTAGAACCAGCCTAAGCGTACTTACTCAACGCGTGTTGAGGCGGTCTACACCAGTAGACCTACATTTTTTGGTACGTAGTTCAAATGGGGTTTGTGGGGGAAAAAATATACGGAGTACTTTAGTCTGTGAGAGTCCTTTGAATGGATTAAAACTAAATTTTGAGATTTTTTTTTGGATCCTGCCGGTGTAACCTCCGGCACAAGTTGACAACTTATCATACGTACATTTGTTTTTAAGAATTATGATGCCTTTCGAAGTCATTTAAAAAATTGTTTTCTCACATTTGCACCTGCGAGCCGAATCGCCGCCCACAGTCTGCTGCTTGTTGGAATTTTGCCTAATAAAGGCCCAATCCATTTATATTATTTAAAAATTCCTAAAATCCTAGAGGCCCACTTGGCCCATTCATGCAAGGCAAGACATGGGACAAGAGTTTAATCCCACATTGCTAGTTGAGTGGAAGTTGGACCAGCTTACAAGGAGAGCTCTTCCACCACTTTTACGAGCTTGAGAAGAGAAGACATATACACGCGCGCTCCTCCTCCTCCTCCGCCGCCCGCCTCACCACGCCTCGTCACGACTTACGCCGCGGGTTGCGGGTTGCGGGAATGCCTCGAGCCGAGAGCTTCTCTTTCTTTTTGCCACGTATAAATGGATAATAATTTGAACAGTCTGCGTGAGCGTATTTTTAATACAAACTCAGTTGAGGTTTATTTCGAGCTTAGTGGAGGCTGTTCGGCTTTGGTCAATGCCTGTTCGCTTCCTCTCCCGACGCGACTGTTCGCCACCAACGCACACACCTTGCACGTTGTTTAGATCTTCCCCTTCCCGTCTTGCGGCGTACACCTTGAGCTAGGACAGTAGGCCTCCGAGACCCCGCTGCTTCGAGTCCTGTATGGGAGAAGGGCGATAAGGTTTTTGGGGAGCGCTACCAGTGCGACTACTGGCTTCATCACAGACTCCTTCACGGATAGCAACTGCACCGACATCTTCCCCAACGACGATTTCTTCCCCGACATCAACAATCTTTTCCTCGACAACATGGCTGACGACGGTACCAACGCTAATGGGAACACCGGCGGTTCCTCTACCGTGGTGTATATCATCTTCTGGTCTTTTTCTATTATTTTGACTGTGTTTTATCTGTCTTTTACTATGGTTAAGTCTCTTGGAAAATTGCTCTATTTCTCAACAATCCAAAAACCTTATGATATGCAATTTTCTCTAAGTGGTTTCGTTGCTTCTGTGAAGCCACCTGTTTTTGAGGGTACGCATTATAAGAGGTGGCGCGTGAGAGCAGTTCTCTGGTTTCAGAACAAGAACTGCTATGACGCCACTCTTGGCAAGCCTGAGGGAGAGCTTACTCCTGCTCAGGAACAAGTTTTTCAGAAAACGGATACCTATTCAAGGCTGCTTTGCTATCTATTCTAGGGGATAACATTGTTGAACCCTATATGTCATTTGATAATGGCAAGGACATGTGGGCTGCGCTCGAGGTTAAATTTGGGGTCTCAGACGCTGGCAGTGAACTGTATATCATGGAACAACTCTATGACTACAAGATAACTGATGACCGCTCCATGGTTGAGCAGGCTCATGAAATACAATCATTGGCCAAGGAGCTTGCGCACTTCCCTTGTGTTTTACCAGACAAGTTCATTGCCGGGGGCATTATTGCCAAACTTCCCCCTTCATGGAGGAACTTTGCTACCTCCCTGAAACACAAGAGACAAGAGTTTTCCGTATCGGATCTCATTGGGAATCTTGATGTGGAAGAGAAGGCGAGAGCAAAAGACACACGTGATCGAGGTGCTGATGGAGGTTCAAGTGCCAACCTGGTACAGAAAAAGAACATCCAGTCTCACAAGTTCAAGAACAAGGGAAAGTTTGATGGAAAAGGAAAGTTTGATGGAAAGAACAAAGCCTCACAGTCTACTAGCTTCAAGAAGAAGACTGATAAGAAGAAATGTGCCTGTCATGTGTGCGGTGATCCTGATCATTGGGCTCCTACTTGCCCCAACCGTTTTGACAAGCGCCAACATGGAAAAGGCAGCAAGACTGCTAATGTTGTCATGGGTGACATTGAGATGAAATATGTTGGGTATGGTATATTACCTACTGTTCTTTCATTATGTCATTCTCCTGATTGGTGGATTGACATGGGCGATAATGTACATGTTTGTTCTGATGTTTCCATGTTTTCCTCATATCACGTCAGAGGGGCTCAGTCTGTGCTGATGGGGAACGGCTCGCATTCTTCTGTTCATGGTGTTGGTACGGTCGATCTGAAGTTCACTTCGGGAAAGACCGTGCGCCTGAAGAACGTGCATCATGTTCCCTCAATAAATAAGAATCTTGTTAGTGGATCACTTCTATGTCGTGATGGCTACAAGATTGTGTTTGAGTCCAATAAATTTGCACTGTCTAAGTTTGGAACATTTATTGGTAAAGGCTATGAGTGTGGAGGTTTGTTCCGCCTGTCACTGTCAGATGTGTGTAATAAAGTCGTGAATCATGTTTCATCTGATCTTGTATCAAATGTCTGGCATTCACGTCTTTGTCATGTTAATTTTGGTTGCATGATGCAGTTAGCTAAAATGAATATAATCCCAAAATTCACTACTGTGAAGGGATCTAAATGCCAAACTTGTGTGCAAGCAAAGCAACCTCGCAAGTCACATACGACTGCAGAGGTGAGAGATTTGACACCACTAGAGCTCATACATTCGGATCTTTGTGCGATGAATGGTGTGTTAACAAAAGGTGGAAAGAAATATTTTATGACATTGATCGATGACTCTACGAGATATTGTCTTGTGTATCTTCTGAAATCAAAAGATGAGGCTTTGAGTTACTTCAAAATCTATAAAGCTGAAGCGGAAAACCAACTTGATCGAAAGATTAGGAGGCTTAGGTGTGATCATGGTGGAGAGTACTTTTCCAACGAGTTTGATTCTTTTTGTGCAGAACATAGTATAATCCATGAGAGAACGCCTCCCTACTCGCCCCAGTCAAACGGGGTAGCCGAAAGAAAGAACCGTACTCTAATAGATTTGGTTAACGCCATGTTAGACACATCGGGTCTCTCCAAGGAATGGTGGGGGGAGGCATTACTGACTGCATGTCATGTCCTAAACCGAGTTCCCACTAAGAACAAAGAGATTACTCCATTTGAAGAATGGGAAAAGAAAAGATTAAATCTTTCTTACTTGCGAACTTGGGGCTGTCTGGCAAAGGTTCATGTGCCAATCCCAAAGAAGCGCAAACTTGGACCAAAAACCGTGAACTATGTTTTTCTGGGATATGCTTTTCATAGCATTGGCTATAGATTCTTGATAGTAAAATCTGGAGTACCAGAAATACATGTTGGTACAATCATGGAGTCAAATGGTGTGACTTTCTTTGAGGATATCTTTCCCATAAAGGATATACCTAGCTCATCAAATCAGGAGATACCTGACTCATTGAATCAGGAAATACCCACAATTCCTGAACATACCATTCCTATTGAACACTCGGAAAAACCTGAGGAGGAAGATAATGAAATTCCTAAGAGGAGTAAGAGACAGAGGACTGCAAAATCCTTTGGTGACAATTTCATTGTGTACTGATACATTGCAAATGTATCTATAATTTTTGATGTTCCATGCTTGGTTTTATCCACTTTCTTGTGTTTTGTTCACACTTTGGAGTACTTTTCATATGATTTCTTGGACTAACCTATTAACAAGAGCCACAGTGCCAGCTGCCTGTTTTCTGTTGTTTTTGGTTTCAGGAAAGTCAGAAAATGAATATTCTCGGAATTGGACAGGACAATAGCCAAAGTGCCTATTTTTCCGGAAGTCATCAAATGCCAGAGTACGAGACAGAGAGGGGCCAGGGGGCCACCACACCACCTAGCCGCGCGCCAGGGGGTGGTGTGGTCGCCTCCGGCACCCCATCGGCCTCCCCTTCCACCTATAAGATGCCCTCGGGACGAAAACCCAAAGTGCCCGATCAAAAATCCACGAAAGAGTCTGTAGCCGCCGTCATCTCCATCCCTAGATCGGGAGGGATCTGAAGATCTTCCCAACACCCTGCCGGAGAGGGGAATTCACCCTGGAGGCCTTCTTCATCACCATGCAAGCCTCCGGTGTGATGCGTGAGTAGTTCATCCTTGGACTACGGATCCATGTATTAGCTAGATGGCTGGTTCTCCTCCTTTGTGCTTTCATGTCTAGATCTTGTGAGCTCCATTCAAGATCAAGATCATCTATTTGTAATTCTGCATGTTGTGTTTGTGGGGATCCGATGGATATTGAGAAGCTATTTCAGATTGATTATTGATTCTATCATGTCTTTGTTATTTGTGGTCTTACATGCTTTCCGTTGTTAGTAGCTATCTTGGCCAAGTAGATGCTAGCAACTCCAAGAGTTAGTATTTATGCTCGATAGTGGGTTCATGCCTCTGGTAATCTGGGGAAGTGACAGAAATCTCTAAGGTACTAGATGTGCTGTTGCTACTAGGGAGAAAAAAACAATCCCTTGTTCATAGAACAATCGTATTGTTTACTTTACACGTAGTTCGTAAAGCAATAATCTGTTGCTTGCAACTTAATACTGGAGGGGGTTCGGATGATAACCTGAAGGTGGATTATTAGTCATAGATGCAGTTGGATGGCGGTCTATGTATAATGTTGTAATGCCCAATCGAATCTCAAAGGAGTCAAGATGATTAGTATATGCATGTATTGCTTTCTCGATGTTTGTCAATTACCCCCCTGTAATTTGTTCACCCAGCATGTTATCTATCTTAAGGAGAGCCACCTCTAGTGAACTATGGATCCCGGTCCTTGTCTTTTACACACAATCTACAATCTTTTACTGCTTTGTGTTTACTTTCTGCAAACTTTTACTTCTTTCCATTCGATACGTTTAATCCTTTATTTTCTGCAAAACATGGTGAGATTGACAACCTCATCGCAAGTTGGGGACAAAGTTCTGTGGTTGTGTTGTGCAGGTCTCCACGTTGCTACTAGCACCGGTAGTGCGCCCTGCCAAGGCTCAACTAGCAACACCTTTGGGGTGTTTCCTTGCTCCTACTGGTTCGATTAAACCTTGGTTTCATAACTGAGGAAAACTTGCTGCTGTGCTCATCATACCTTCCTCTTGGGGTTCCCAACAAGCTCTACATCAACACCGCACCAGCATTTTCCTGGCGCCATTACAGAGCCATCAAGCATTTTTCTGGCGCCGTTGCTGGGGAGTCAAGGACATCTTCACAAGGGGAGTCCCTCATAACCAATCTCTTTACTTTGTTATTTTTGTTTTGCTTAGTTTCTTTTTGTTTTGTTTGCTTGTTTCTTTATCAAGAACACAAGAAAATTAGTTTTACTAGTTTGCTTTCTTTATCAAAAACACAAAAAAATTAAGTCTCTGTTGTCACCCCTTCCTTAGCTCACCATGTTGATCCCTACATTCACCCTGAAAGACCTTTCAATTGGTAGTGGTTCTATAATTGGGAAAGATAATATTGAAGAATTCTTCAATCATGTTAGTAAGCATGAAGATACTGAGGATAGATCCCTTGCAGAACTTGCTCCAAACTATGAGATTGCTGCAGCTTCTTTAATTCACATGTTAGAAGCTAGGTTTGTTAACCTCAACCCCTTAATGCAAGTAATGTTTCTTAAGCTTAAAGAAATAGAGGACCCTGAAAAGAGGGATTTTATTCTAGAAACTTTGTTTAAGGAGTTGTATGATGTTGCCAAGGAAGCTAGGAAAGTCTTTGAACGTTTCAATATGCTAGGGCTCATGTGTAGATGTTGTTGGTACACGAGAAAAGATGAACAAAACCGAACCTAATGGGGAGGAACCTAAGATACCAATACCCTTTAAACTAGTAGCAATACATGATGCCATAGAAAAGAATCTTGATTGGATTGTTCCTGCAAACCCTTTTGATGAGAATAGTGAACCTAAGAGCATTGAGAGAGGATCTACTAGAACTTATTTGGATGATATACCTTGCCTTGTTGAAAATATTTCTGGAATTGATCTTAATGCTTCTTCATTTGAGAACACTTGATTCTTTTTCTTACTTCTTATGCCTAACTTAAAGGCGTTAAAGAAAAGTACTTGTTGGGAGATAACTGAAAGTCGAGCGCATCAAGATTTTCTGGCGCCGTTGCCGGGGAGTCAAGGAACTTCACAAGGGAGTCCCTCATAACCAATCTTTTTACTTTGTTGTTTTTGTTTTGCTTAGTTTCTTTTTGCTTTGTTTGCTTGTTTCTTTATCAAAAACACAAAAAAATTAGTTTTGCAAGTTTACTTTCTTATTTGAAAAACAGAAACAAATTTAGTTCCTTTCTTAAGTTGCCTTTATGACTAGCTCTGCTTCGGTCACTATTTCATTATGGATATCTCACTCAGTTTCCTATTTGGGAACAGTATTTTGACTGCTAAGGTAATAGATGAACCACCGCCTGCTAGAACCTCCATGGAAGAAGAAATTGTTGAACCTGAAAGCTCATTAGATGAAAAAGAGGAGGAGAGTGATGGACAAAAGGAGGAAGAATGGATCTACCCATGCCTAACTTCTAATGAGAGTAACTCTTTATCCCTTACATTATTTGATTGTCCCCCATGCTTATCAAAGGAGGGTGAATGTTATGTTCCCGAGGATTCTTTTGAAAATGTTTATAATAAAGCTCTAGTGCTTGTAGATCATGAAAAGCATGCCTTATGTAATAGTTATATTGTTGAGTTTATTCATGAGGCTACTGAAAATTATTATGAGAGAGGAAAATATGGTTGTAGAAGTTTTTATGGTAATGAAACACCTCTCTATGTGCTGAAAGTTTTGAAGTTACTTTTGTTTTATCTTCCTATGCCTGTCACTTTGTTCTTTGTGCATTTATTTGCATACAAGATTCATATGCATAGGAAGTGGGTTAGACTTAAATGTGTTTTGAATTTGCTTCTTGATGCTCTCTTTTACTTCAATTCATATTTCCTATGAGAGCATCTTCTCAAATTTTCATGCCTAACTTAAAGGCGTTAAAGAAAAGTACTTGTTGGGAGATAACCCAAGAGTTTTAGTTGAGTCTTGTAAGTTATTACCTCTGTAATAATCTCTCCTTATCCTTTTTATTTGTTTTTTGTGCCAAGAGTAACCTCTAATGAGAGTGAAGCAATGATTGGGAAAGTTGCTGTCCCGAAACAGATTTCTGTGCTTCACCGTAAACATTCCTGAGAGAGCTCTGTACGTCGGATTGAGCTGTAATTGTTTGTGCTTCTGCCCCAGGTTGTTATATAACTTCCGTTAGTTCAATTTTTTTTGATTTGAGCAACAGAAGTTATTCGAAAAAATTTGTCCTTACCTGCTCGTCTGTCTTGACAGATTTCTGCCATTTTTTGCATTTGCTTCTTGTTAGTTCCTTCTTGAGTTCCTTTGGGGAATTGAGCTTTTTGAGGGAAGTGCTACAGTAGCTAGTGTTCCAATGGAAGTTTATTTGGTGTTAGAACTGAACCTTGAGACTTATTTATCTTAAGTGCACTAATGTTGCTAATGAGATTGTGTGAAGTTTTGTATAAAGGAAAAATTTCAGGTGTATGGAAGGAATGAGTAATGAGATGAAGGATGGACTAAAGCTCAAGCTTAGGGATGCCACGCGTGTCACCCCAAGAAATATCCAAGAAGTACAAGCGTCAAAGCTTGGGGATGCCCAAGGCATCCCCTTCTTCATCAATAAAAATTCCAGGTTTCTTCCAAACGCTTCATTTTTATTGTTTCATGCACTGTTGTGTTTTCCTTGGAGCGTCTTCTTTTTCGTTTTTGTTTTGGTTTTTAGTTTCTTGGTTTGCTTAGTGTTCTGAATAAATTGGTTGGACCCCCTCTTTCATACTTTGGTTTGCAAATAGTTTGGTTTGGTTTGGAAAAGAGTAGGAAAGTTCATGCTTATGTGGTAAAAAGAGCTCGTTTTTGACTGTGGCTATGCTTTGTCATGCCATGCTTGATATTGTTTTGGCTTTATGCTTAGTATTCTTTGCTGTAGCATGACTTGTTATAAACAATTGAGAATTCTTAATGTGCCTTGGATGAATCACGCGTTGTTTTAGCATATTAAAGCATAGTATAGTTGTATTCTCCTTTGATGCTTTATTTGGGTTGACTTGGCACATGCTCACACCATGTTATGACTATCTCAAGTCACCATAGCCTTTATGATCCTTTAGTTTTCAACTTGTAGTATCACTTTATGCTTTGATCAACGATGTTTTGTCGCTCTGCATTATTATGGCCATTATTGCTCTCTTAGTTTGTCGCTCCCAGTCTTTTGCTAGCCTCCACAACAAAGTATGAGTTCCACTCATGCATCCAACTCCGTAAACCAAGTTATTCCAAAGAGTCCACCATACCTACCTACTAGCTTATGCTATTCCAAGTATATTCATGCTTTTGTATATGTGTTAGAGAAACGCCTGGGCCGCTGGTCTAATCCATGCTGACATGGTGGAAACCTGCAGCGTAACCATAATGAGCTGTCTATGAAGCATTCTTCTTATAAAAAAAGAGTCCTATTGATAAAAAAGAGAAAAATAAAAAAAAAAGATTATGAAAAGCGGAAAGAGAGAAAAAAGCACCATATTCCCATGGTAAATAAGAAGAATGCTGAGATGCTCGTTGTCTGCTTGCCTTGTCATTTTGATATGGGGATTCTTCCGTATCATCGGGCAAGGGGTACCCCATTGGCGGTTCTCTATGATACACATGTACTTACAATGACAAGAACTTACCGGTGAATAAGCTTGAGTAGCATGAGGAGCGACCCTCGTATACAAGGGACTTGAGATATCTGACTTATACCTCGTCAAGCATGTACACCATAATTTGTTAAATTTAACCTTAATCACTTCAAGATGCTTGTGATAGGGGCAATGAGAGCTGAAAGCTATAAGTACCATAATTTTTGGAAGCTCTTTATGAGACTTGAATCCCTACTTCCTTTTACAAAAGGCCTTTCTTCCACCAATATATTGAGTCTCCACATTCTATCTTTATGCACCTACTTTGAGAGCATAGTGGCCATTCTTAGTTCTATGTGCATTGTCCCAAGACTAGTTGATTGATGCATAACTTGATTTTGCTTGTTTTAAACTATTGTATCTAGTCACTCTTATGAACTTTGAAGGTGTCCTATTCATTTATATTTGCTACTCTATTGAGGGACAAGCTGAATACTATTATTGTTGCGACCTCAGATCGTTAAGGATCCTAAGTCCCTGTGATTAACATGCTAGTCCCTGGATCAATAGCTAGCACTTCACAGTTGATGAATATCATGTAAAACACAAGTCATTATTACACGAATAATCCAGAGTATAATTATTACAACTTGCATAGCTTATAGCTAGCTCAAATAAAACAGCGGAAACTAAGTAAAACTTGAGTCCATCAACGCCTCACGCTAGCTGCGTGAAGACCCGCGATCCCTACGCACCTTTCAGTCTTCGGATTCTGCACATAAGACGTGCAGCCAACAAGTTGGGTCAATACTTTGAATGTATTGGCAAATTACACCAAGGAAAGAGTAAGTCTATCTCTACATGCAAGGCTAAGAGTAGGCTTTGGGGTTCATTTGCATAAAGCCAATTTTATCAATGTAATAAGAAAAGAGGAAGAAAATTTTCCCTACTTTGTAAATTTTGATAAGTAGTATAGGGTCGAATGGAACACGTGGATATTACTCACCAAGTGCCCAGTCAACCTAGCACTTGGATATTACGCACCAAGTTCCCAAAATCCCACCGAATGGCAATATTACTCACGCCTTGGGGTTTATAAAACATTAGGTTTGGAAAAGAGAGAGGAAGATCTTTTAGAGGCTCCATCCTTCAGATGCTCAAGGTTGTTCTGTTTCCGTGAACACGGCTGATCGATCAGTTTGCAATACTCTCGAGAGGTTGTGCACTTTCCCCACAATCCACGATCAAGTCCTTTTATAGACAAGACCACGGCGAAGCCTTCCCTTAGTAGCCCCTCTACCAGCTGGATCCAACCGTGCCAAGAACCTCCAAAATGTTGGTACCCCGGTGAGGTTTCCCACTAAGTACTGAGCCAAGACAGAGCCCATATGTATTGTGGATGCACGGGAAGCTTCTGAATTCTGAAACATGACAGACTTCTTTGATTCCTGGGTGGCCGTCCTCCACCAAAATTCCACTCGTTGTCCCGACAACCATTCCGCCCAGAAGAAAACTTAGTTTTATTTTGAAGGGGGTTTTGAGAGGAAAAAGGTTCGCTCGAGACAGCTCTCATACTTAGAAAATTTTCGAGTCTTTCGAACCCTCCCAACGGTACTTGATATATACAAGTATATAGCATAGCAAGCATAACTTAGAAAAACAGGATAACCTATCGGGATGGAAATTCCTAAGCATAGAGCTACTCATGGCATACTACAAAACCGCACTTGCAAAATAGTACTAAGAAAACTACCAAAATCCTACACATTCATACTACAGAATTTGAAGAGCAAAACATGCATAGTCAAAAACTGGGACATAATATGTACAAGTGGTATAACTTGCCTTGATCCGAGCAGCACTCTACACAACAGTACTCCTCAGCGCACTCCGAGCAATCTAACGAAAACACAAACATAGATCCAATCACAAATGGCACAAAACAAAGTCACGAAGTCGAATATGCATGCATGCAACAAGGTAATATGCAAGGAGGGATTCAATTTCGACCAAGGGTTTTATTCTAGGGTGTTATTGAGTTGGGGGTGTCATTAGAATCGGTTCCCCACAGGTTTTGAGTATTTTGGATTAAGCCCTAAATAACCAAGCTCAAAACTAGATCTACAACTCCAATCTACCTCGAGACAGATCTGGACACCTTAAGCAAGATATTACAATTTTCTACAGAAGGTCTCATAGAAACAAGGCCAACGCAACAAGAATCAACTAAAACGGATCTACAGATAATTTTCTAGAATTAAAATACTCTAATCTAAACTGTAAATCCTACTGCAAGATTGCAATAGTAAAACAGTAATATTATTGTAGATCCGTGTTCTACTCAAAAATATGAATCCAACGGTATATTATACGCAAATTTTGGACAAAAACTTGAATTACTATGAATTAAACGAGATTAGAACAATTTGTGCCCTTTTTAGAAAAAGACAGGACGGCGGCCAGCTTAGCGGCGACATGTGGCGCCTAGAGATTGGTCCAGCAGGCCGACGCAGGCTGCCACGTGGCGCGATGGTATTGGCCGGTACCGGTTCGGTAGGCCGAACTAATCTGGGCCGTTCTTTCGCGATCTAACGGACGGAGGGGGGTGCAGAGGCTTACGAGGGGCGACGACGGCGGCGTGCTCGACGGCGACGGTGGTCGCTGGTGGCGCGTCAGCGGTGGTGCTTGGCGGCGGTCCGGCGGCTTCCCAGGGTGGTGAAGTAGACGGCGGCGTGGGGAATCTCCTCTCGGTTCCGTTCCCGCAGTCGGCGTCGCTTAATCCCTCCTCGAGCAGCTCCAGACAACGGCTGATCTTCACGAACTCCGACGAGACTCCGGCGAGGAATTGTGGTGGCCGTGGTACACGACGGAGAGGGAAAAAGGCGTGAGATGAACCGGCAAGGCAAGGTGTTTTCGAAAAGGGGAAAGAGAGGGGCAGAGCTCGCTGGACCTTGCCGGCGAGCGTCGGCGGCGGCAAACTCCGAGGAGCCTGGCAGCCCGGTGGTGGTTGGTGGAAGTAAAACAAGGGTTTTGGGGAGGCGTGCCGGGGGTATATATATGCGGCCTAGCCTTGCGCAGGGGTCGTGGAACCGAACTCCGATTCGGCTGGAGTTCGTTCTAGCGGTGGCGGCAGAGCGAGTTCGGCCCGAACTCGGCGCAGCGATGAGGATGACGGGGTGGGGCCGAGGCGTCAGCGGCTGCAGGCGCGGGAGCGGGCTGGCGGCTGGCGCGGCTGCTGGGCCGGCCTGGGCGTCGACTGCGCTATGCGCCGCTCGCTCGCGGGCGCGCGCGGTAGGTAGTTGCGGGCTGGCTTCGGCTGGCCCGCCTAGGTTAGACTTCTCTTTTTTTATTCTTTTTATTTATTTCTGCTTCACCAAAAGCTGCATAACTTTTGCAAACGGACTCCGAATTAAATGAAATTTGTTTCTAAAATTTTGTAAAAGAAGAGGGTTAGAATGGGGTTATAAAATAACACTTTTGCAAGGGTTTTGGAGGTTTAGAAATGGTTTTACCCTTTTAGTCTTTTATATGACTTTGGGAAAAAAAAATACCTGATGCAGTTTTTGTTATGTGATGCCAAGATGCAAGGATACGATGCAGGCTTCTAGTAACATCTGTAATTGCAAAATTTGGGATGTTACAAACCTACCCCCCTTAAGAAGAATCTCGTCCCCGAGATTCAGGTTGGTTAGCAAATAGGTGTGGGTGTTCTTTCTTCAGGTCTTCTTCACGTTCCCACGTGGCCTATTCCTCGGAATGGTGATTCCATTGAACTTTGCAAAACCTGATAGTATTGGTACGAGTGATTCTCTCAGCTATTTCTAGAATCCTGGTGGGTCTTTCCTCATAGGTGAGATCGTTTTCCAGTTGGACCTCGTCCAACGGAACCGTATCCTTTAGTGGGTTTTAAGCCATTTCCGGGTGACACTTCTTTAGTTGCGACACATGGAAAACATCATGAACCGTTAACACTTCGGGTAATTCCAACTGATAGGCAACTTCCCCTCTTTGACCCAAGATCTTGTAGGTCCCTATGAATCGGGGTGCTAACTTACCCTTGATTCCAAATCTCTTAACTCCTCGTAGCGGTGAAACTCGGAGATATGCACGGTCTGCCACTTCGTAAGTTACATCTCTGCGCTTGGAATCAACATAATTCTTTTGTCTGGATTGGGCTACTTTTAACCTGTCTTGAATCTGTCTCAGTTTTTCTTGGGCATCCTTGATCAGTTCAGGTCCAAACAAACTCCGTTCTCCAACTCCACTCCATAGCAGTGGAGTTCTACACTTTCTGCCATATAGAACTTCAAATGGAGCCATCTTGATACTAGTTTGGTAAATGTCATTGTATGAGAATTCTGCATATGGCAAATTATCATCCCAACTAGACCCATAGTCTAGCGCACAGGCTCTTAACATGTCCTCCAAGATCTGATTAACTATTTCTGTTTGCCCACCTGTTTGCGGGTGGAAAGCAGTACTAAACTCCAGTCGTGTTCCTAGAGACTCGTGTAACTGTCGCCAAAACTTCGAGGTGAATTGGGTACCTCTATCAGAGACAATCCCCTTGGGTACACCATGAAGACTTACGATCCTTGACATATAAATCTTAGCAAGTTTAGCACTTGTATAGGTGGTCTTTACGGGAATAAAGTGGGCCACCTTTGTGAAGTGGTCGACCACTACCCAGATGGAGTCATACCCAGAACGAGTCCGGGGTAGTCCGATGATAAAATCCATGCCTACCTTGTCCCACTTCCAATCGGGCACAGGTAATGGCTGCAGCAGTCTTGTTGGTTTTTGATGTCCGGCCTTGACTCTGTTGCACACGTCACACAAGGAGATGTATTCAGCAATTTCTCTTTTCATGTTATTCCACCAGAATCTATCTTTCACATCCATGTACATCTTTGTATTACCAGGATGAATTGAGTAAGGTGAATCATGAGCTTCCTGAAGGATTAACTTCCTGATATTGGGATCATCGGGAACGCACAAATGCTTCTCATACCAAAGTGTTCCTTGTTCATCTGTGTGAAACCCTTTTGCTTTACCTTGCTTATATTAGCTCTTATCTCGGCCAACTCTTTGTCCCCCTTCTGGGCCTCTTTGATTTGGTCCAGAAGCGTTGGCACTATCTCCATAGTTGCTAAGTATCCCTCCGGAACTATTTCCAACCCGAGATCCTTGAATTGTTCACACAAATCATTTGGAAGTTCTCCCGCGGTAAGTCCATTTACATAGACTTTCCGGCTTAAGGCGTCAGCCACAACATTGGCCTTTCCAGGATGATACTGCAGGTCCAAGTCATAGTCCTTGATGAGCTCAAGCCATCTCATTTGCCTCATATTTAATTCCTTTTGAGTGAAGATGTATTTAAGGCTCTTGTGATCCGTGAACACATCACAATGTTTGCCCATTAGGTAATGTCTCCATACCTTGAGCGCATGCACAACTGATGCTAGTTCCAAATCGTGCGTTGGGTAGTTATTCTCATGGTTCTTAAGTTGCTGAGAGGCGTAAGACACTACTTTTCCATCTTGCATCAGTACACTACCAAGTCCTTGCCGGGAAGCGTCGCAATAGACCTGGAAGTCCTTTTGGACGTCAGGGAGGCACAAAACTGGTGCTGTTACTAGGCGCTTCTTCAACTCTTGAAAACTTGCTTCACATGCCTCGGTCCATTGGAACTTCTTCTATTTCTTCAACAATTCTGTCATAGGCTTTGCTATCTTGGAAAAGTTTTCAATGAACCTTCGGTAATATCCTGCAAGGCCTAGGAAACTCCTAATATCACCCACATTCTTAGGGGACTCCCATTCTGTCACGGAAGCTACCTTACTTGGGTCCACAGCAACACCTTTAGCTGACACAATATGACCAATGAATCCTACTTCTTTCAACCAGAACTCACATTTGCTAAATTTGGCATACAACTTGTGTTCCCTTATCTTTTCCATGATTAGGCACAGGTGCCTCTCATGTTCCTTCTCGTTCTTGGAGTATATCAATATGTCATCAATGAATACCACAATAAACTTATCCAAGTACTCCATGAACACCTTGTTCATCATATTCATGAAGTATGCTGGGGCATTGGTTAAGCCAAACGACATCACGGTGTATTCATACAATCCGTATCTCGTGGTGAAAGATGTCTTGGGTACATCCTGTTCCCGGATCTTTAGCTGGAAATAACCTGATCGGAGATCAATCTTAGAGAACACACTAGCTCCCTTTAATTGATCGAACAGGCTGTTGATATTGGGTAGAGGGTACTTGTTCTTGATTGTCACTTCATTCAACGACCGGTAGTCCACGACTAGTCTCTTGGTTTTATCCTTCTTCTCCACGAATAAGACAGGCGCTCCCCAAGATGACGCACTTGGTTGAATGAAGCCTTTGTCCAATTGCTCTCTAAGCTGTTTCTTAAGTTCCTTCAACTCATCCACATCCATCTTGTACGGTCTCTTTGCTATCGGTCCAGTACCAGGCATCAAGTCAATGAGAAACTCGATGTCTCGGTCAGGAGGCATCCCTGGAAATTCTTCCGAAAACACATCTGGACACTCCTTCACAATTGGCACATCCTCCAAGCTAACCCCCTTAAGAGAGTTCACAATACTTCCTTTAAGTGCGAAAGCTGACTTAAAGCGGATCCTTTTCTTATCCGGAGTTTTGAGTTCGATAGTCCTTTTGGCACAGTCTATGACTCCCTCGTATTCGGTCATCCAATTCATGCCCAAAATTATGTCTAAGCCTTGTGATTCCAGAACGACTAGGCTGGTGGGAAAGATGTGTGCCCCAATCCTTAGTTCTAACCCACGGCATCCAGAGTTTGCCACTATTTCTCCACCAGGAGAACTTACCCTTAAGGGAGTGCTAATAGTGTCTATAGGTATTTTGCCTCTATCCACAAATACCCTTGATATGAATGAATGCGATGCACCCGTATCAAAAAGAACAACTGCGGGGGTGGAGTTAAGCTTGAACTTACCAACCACGGAGTCAGGTGCCTCACGAGCATCCTCCACGGAGACATGATTCACTGTGGCTTTGACGAACGGGTTCGGCTTCTTCCCATTTCCATTATGATTGCCATGGTTGCGTCCGTTGCCGTTTCCATTACCATTCCCACTTTTCATCTTTTCGGGGCAAGTAGTTGCATAGTGCCCTGTCTTGTTACACTTGAAGCATGTCACTTCACTCAGATCCTTCCCATTGCCATTTCCATTGCGGTGTTTATGGCCATTGTGGTTGTGTCCTCCATGGCGATGACCATTGTGGTTGTGGCCATTGTGGTTGTGGGGTGGTGGTGATGAAGTGCGTTGCTTCTGATATGGGGCTGAGTTGTGCTTGTGTGAGGTGGACTTTCTCTTTCGGTTCTCTATACTCCTTTGCTTTGCTTCAACCACCACTGCCCTGTCCAGGAGTTCCTGGTAGTTATCAAACTTCAGAGCCACAAGCTGAATAGATATTTCATCATTAAGTCCCCTTAAGAACTCCTCCTGTCTCTTGGCATCAGTGGATACATCATCAGGTGCATAACGTGCCAGCTTGTTAAAAAGGTCCCCATACTCGGAGACAGAGTGGTGCAGTTGTTTCAAGTCGCGGAACTCACGTCTCTTAAGTGACATGACCCCCGCGGCTACGTGATGAGTACGAAAGGCCGCTTCAAACTGGTTCCTGGTGATAGCTTCAATATCGGGGTGGGTGACCTGGTACTTATCCCACCATTCAGTAGCTGATCCCTCAAGTTGGTGCGCGTCAAAGCGCATGCTGTCAGCTCCAACAACTTGGACGGTGTCTAACTTCTTGTTGGTGGTGCGGAGCTAGTCTATTGCCAGAGTTGGCTCAGAACTACTTGAGAAAACTAGAGGGTTCAACCTCAAGAACCGAGTCAGGCGATCCTGTTGGGGCGGGGGGGGGGGGGGTGGTGGAGGCGGCAGGTTGTTGTTGTTGATGTTGTTTTGCATGTTTTGAATGAGGAGTTGGATCAGCTGATTCTGGGATTCAGAAGTTGTGCTATCTCTGGGGGCATGCTGTTGTTGTTGTTGTTTCCACGTCTCGCCATCTGTGGGGTTCGAGAAACAAGTTAAGAAATAGATAGAAAGCCTAAGGAATAAACTCCTACCCTTATGTAAACAAGAGAAAAACACACGAGAAAATCAAGGCACATAAGGCACATAGTTCAACACACTCAACCAAGTTTAACTAAACCAATATATTTTTTGGTACTCATTACAATCGCGAACAACGTTTGACTATAGAACTAAAGGTGGTCCAACTACTCTACTCATCATCCACTTCCTCTTCCTCAATGATGAAGCCTTCCTTCTCCAGTAGTGACTTGTATAACTCCATGTCCTTTGTCGTGGCTTCAAGCTTCTCCTGAAGTTCCTTCACCTCCTGTGGCTCCAGTGTAGCAGCTTCGAGCCTCTCTTGAAGTTCCTTCACCTCTTGCAGCTCCTGGGTAGCATCTTCCAGCTTCTCTTGGAGTTCCTTCTTCTTTTTCTGTAGCTTCTTGATCACACTTGACCCCATAGTCACGGGCGTGATCTTCTCCTCCAAGCTCCTCTTGGCTGCTCGCAGGTCCTTCAACATGGTGGCAAAGTTCTTGAACTCCATCTCGTTATTTGCGAGCACGAGACTTTGTCCCTAATCCTCTTGTTCTTATAATGCACCCTCTTCTCTTGATTAGCGAACCTCTTGTCTTGGGCGGTGAGCTCCCCTCCTAGGGACTTGATCTTCTCTTCCAGCTCCTCGATCTTCTCGTCCTTCTCCTTGACTAGGGCACAAAGCTCGTCATTCCTCATGATCTCAAGGCAGCTCCCCTTCTGAAGGTCATTGATGTGGGACTCCAAGTCTTGATATTGGATTCTTCGATGCTTGCATGTCTTCCTTTCCTCTAGGGTTAACTCGATTGGAACTCCCTTCTCATCACGTCTTCCAAAGAGTTTGATGTAGTGGCCTTCAACCTCTTCATGGTGGCATCCACAAAGGCGTCCAATGAGCTCCTGCAAGCTGATGCTAAGTCCTTTCTCCTTGGAGTCTCTGGTGACGTTGAGTACAATGGTCTCTGTCTTGGGTTCTGACTTGATGCGCCCTGGTTGGATGACTTCAATCGCCCAGCATCCTTCCTTGTGCATCTTCCTCAACTCGCTTCCCTTGATTGACGGCATGGGTAACTGCAACGTCTTGATGATGTCTAGAAGGCATTCCCCAAAGCGCAGGCACTTGATGTCTTCGGCGGTGTCGTAGTAGAAGGCCATCATCTTTAGGTTAGGAGAAAGAAAATTAGGCACAAGGTGATAAGGAAGAGAATTACTAGAAGATTAAAAATAACTTAGAAGAATATGGAAAGCAAAAACACACATGGTAAAGGTGGTTTCCAATCCTAGGGTCACGTCCTACAGGCAACTTTGTGCTCTGATACCATCTGTTGCGACCTCAGATCGTTAAGGATCCTAAGTCCCTGTGATTAACATGCTAGTCCCTAGATCAATAGCTAGCACTTCACAGTCGATGAATATCATGTAAAACACAAGTCATTATTACACGAATAATCCAGAGTATAATTATTACAACTTGCATAGCTTATAGCTAGCTCAAACAAAACAGCGGAAACTAAGTAAAACTTGAGTCCATCAACGCCTCAGGCTAGCTGCGTGAAGACCCGCGATCCCTACGCACCTTTCAGTCTTCGGATTCTGCACATAAGACGTGCAGCCAACAAGTTGGGTCAATACTTTGAATGTATTGGCAAATTACACCAAGGAAAGAGTAAGTCTATCTCTACATGCAAGGCTAAGAGTAGGCTTTGGGGTTCATTTGCATAAAGCCAATTTTATCAATGTAATAAGGAAAGAGGAAGAAAATTTTCCCTACTTTGTAAATTTTGATAAGTAGTATAGGGTTGAATGGAACACGTGGATATTACTCACCAAGTGCCCAATCAACCTAGCACTTGGATATTACGCACCAAGTTCCCAAAATCCCACCCAATGGCGATATTACTCACGCCTTGGGGTTTATAAAACGTTAGGTTTGGAAAAGAGAGAGGAAGATCTTTCATAGGCTCCATCCTTCAGATGCTCAAGGTTGTTCTGTTTCCGTGAACACGGCTGATCGATCAGTTTGCAATACTCTCGAGAGGTTGTGCACTTTCCCCACAATCCACGATCAAGTCCTTTTATAGACAAGACCACGGCGAAGCCTTCCCTTAGTAGCCCCTCTACCAGCTGGATCCAACCGTGCCAAGAACCTCCAAAATGTTGGTACCCCGGTGAGGTTTCCCACTAAGTACTGAGCCAAGACAGAGCCCATATGTATTGTGGATGCACGGGAAGCTTCTGAATTCTGAAACATGACAGACTTCTTTGATTCCTGGGTGGCCGTCCTCCACCAAAATTCCACTCGTTGTCCCGACAACCATTCCGCCCAGAAGAAAACTTAGTTTTATTTTGAAGGGGGTTTTGAGAGGAAAAAGGTTCGCTCGAGACAGCTCTCATACTTAGAAAATTTTCGAGTCTTTCGAACCCTCCCAACGGTACTTGATATATACAAGTATATAGCATAGCAAGCATAACTTAGAAAAACAGGATAACCTATCGGGATGGAAATTCCTAAGCATAGAGCTACTCATGGCATACTACAAAACCGCACTTGCAAAATAGTACTAAGAAAACTACCAAAATCCTACACATTCATACTACAGAATTTGAAGAGCAAAACATGCATAGTCAAAAACTGGGACATAATATGTACAAGTGGTATAACTTGCCTTGATCCGAGCAGCACTCTACACAACAGTACTCCTCAGCGCACTCCGAGCAATCTAACGAAAACACAAACATAGATCCAATCACAAATGGCACAAAACAAAGTCACGAAGTCGAATATGCATGCATGCAACAAGGTAATATGCAAGGAGGGATTCAATTTCGACCAAGGGTTTTATTCTAGGGTGTTATTGAGTTGGGGGTGTCATTAGAATCGGTTCCCCACAGGTTTTGAGTATTTTGGATTAAGCCCTAAATAACCAAGCTCAAAACTAGATCTACAACTCCAATCTACCTCGAGACAGATCTGGACACCTTAAGCAAGATATTACAATTTTCTACAGAAGGTCTCATAGAAACAAGGCCAACGCAACAAGAATCAACTAAAACGGATCTACAGATAATTTTCTAGAATTAAAATACTCTAATCTAAACTGTAAATCCTACTGCAAGATTGCAATAGTAAAACAGTAATATTATTGTAGATCCGTGTTCTACTCAAAAATATGAATCCAACGGTATATTATACGTAAATTTTGGACAAAAACTTGAATTACTATGAATTAAACGAGATTAGAACAATTTGTGCCCTTTTTAGAAAAAGACAGGACGGCGGCTAGCTATGCGGCGACATGTGGTGTCCAGAGATTGGTCCAGCAGGCCGACGCAGGCTGACTCAGCATGCTGACGCGGGTTGCCACATGGCGCTATGGGATTGGCCGGTACCGGTTCGGTAGGACGAACTAATCTGGGTCGTTCTTTCTCGATCTAACGGATGGAGGGGGGGTGCAGAGGCTTACCTGGGGCGACGACGGTGGCGTGCTCGACGACGACGGTGGTCGGCGGTGGCGCGTCGGCGGTGGTGCTTGGCAGCGGTCCGGCGGCTTCCCAGGGTGGCGAAGTAGACGACGGCGTGGGGAATCTCCTCCCGGTTCCGTTCCCGCAGTCGGCGTCGCTTAATCCCTCCTCGAGCAGCTCCAGACAGCGGCTGATCTTCACGAACTCCGGCGAGACTCCGACGAGGAATTGTGGTGGCTGTGGTACACGACGGAGAGGGAAAAAGGCGTGAGATGAACCGGCAAGGCAAGGTGTTTTCGAAAAGGGGAAAGAGAGGGGCAGAGGTCGCCGGACCCTTGCCGGCGAGCGTCGGCGGCGGCGAACTCCGGCGAGCCTATGGCGGCAGCCCGGTGGTGGTTGGCGGAAGTAAAACTAGGGTTTTTGGGGAGGCGTGTCGGGGGTATATATGCGGCCTAGCTTGGCGGGGGGGTCGCGAAACCGAACTCCGATTCGGCCGGAGTTCGTTCTAGAGGTGGCAACGGAGCGAGTTCGGCCCGAACTCGGCGCGGCGATGAGGACGACGGGGTGGGGCCGGGGCGTCAGTTGCTGCGGGCGCGGGAGCGGGCTGGCGGCTGGCGCGGCTGCTGGGCCGGCCTGGGCGTCGGCTACGCTGTGCGCCGCTCGCGGGCGCGCGCGGTAGGTAGTTGCGGGTTGGCTTCGGCTGGCCTGCTTAGGTTAGACTTCTCTTTTTTTATTCTTTTTATTTATTTTTGCTTCACCAAAAGCCGCATAACTTTTGCAAACGGACTCCGAATTAAATGAATTTTGTTTCTAAAATTTGGAAAAAGAAGAGGATTAGAATGGGGTTATAAAATAACACTTTTGCAAGGGTTTTGGAGGTTTAGAAATGGTTTTACCCTTTTAGTCTTTTATATGACTTTGGGAAAAAAAATACCTGATGCGGTTTTTGTTATGTGATGCCAAGATGCAAGGATATGATGCTTGCTTCTAGTAACATCTGTAATTGAAAATTTTGGGATGTTACAATTATGCTATGTTTTCTTTATGTGAAACAAACAAACGTCTTGCAAAGCATGTTATTCTTGAATCTTTTGTTTGTACCTTTTCATGTTGCATCATAGTCTCTTTGCTTATTGCTAGAACTTTGTCTTTCATGTTATGATCCCATCTTTGAGTATTTTGTAAATACTTTGATCAAGTCTTTGATGGTGCATGTCACCTCAAAAATTATTTCTTTTTATCACTTACCTACTCGAGGATGAGCAGGAGTTAAGCTTGGGGATGTTGATACATTGCAAATGTATCTATAATTTTTGATGTTCCATGCTTGGTTTTATCCACTTTCTTGTGTTTTGTTCCAACTTTGGAGTACTTTTCATATGATATCTTGGACTAACCTATTAACAAGAGCCACAGTGCCAGCTGCCTGTTTTCTGCTGTTTTTGGTTCCAGGAAATTCAGAAAATGAATATTCTCAGAATTGGACGGGACAAAAGCCAAAGTGCCTATTTTTCCAGAAGGGATCAAGTGCTAGAATATGAGACGGAGAAGGGCCAGGGGACAGGCACACCACCTGGCCGCGCAGCCAGGCCTGGCCCGCGCCAGGGGGGGTGGTGTGGTGCCTCCCGGCACCCCTCATCCCCTCCTTCCGCCTATAAGTTGCCCTCAGGACGAAAACCCTAAGTACCCGATCAAAAATCCACGAAAGAGTCTGTAGCCGCCGTCATCTCCATCCCTAGATCGGGAGGGATCTGAAGCTCTTCCCAGCACCCTGCCAGAGAGGGGAATTCACCCTGGAGGCTTTCTTCATCACCATGCAAGCCTCCGGTGTGATGCGTGAGTAGTTCATCCCTAGACTACGGATCCATGTAGTAGCTAGATGGCTGGTTTCTCCTCCTTTGTGCTTTCATGTTTAGATCTTGTGAGCTCCGTTCATGATGATCATCTATTTATAATTCATACATGTTGTGTTTGCGGGGATCTGATGGATATTGAGATGCTATTTCAGATTGATTATTGATTCTATCATGTATTTGTTATTTGAGATCTTGCATGCTTTCCGTTGTTAGTAGCTATCTTGGCCAAGTAGATGCTAGCAACTCCAAGAGTTAGTATTTATGCTCGATAGTGGGTTCATGCCTCTGGTAATCTAGGGAAGTGACAGAAATCTCTGTTGGAGATATGCCCAAGAGGCAATAATAAAAGTGATTATTATTATATCTTTGTGTTTATGATGAATGTTTACATCCCATGCTATAAATGTATTATTAGGAAACACTAATACATGTGTGTTTTGTAAACATATAAGAGTCCCTAGTAAGCCTCTTGTTGAACTAGCTTGTTGATTAATTGATGATCATGGTTTCCTGATCATGGACATTGGATGTGATTAATAACAAGGTTATATCATTAGGAGAATGATGTGATGGACACACACCCATAGTAAGCGTAGCATAAGATCAAGTCATTAAGTTTGTATTGCTGTAAGCTTTCAAATGCATAGTAACCTAATCCTTGGACCATGAGGTTATGTTAATCACCATCACCGGATGGATACTTTGATGACATCAAACGCCGCTTCGTAACTGGGTGGTTATAAAAGTGTCATTGGGTATTCTGAAAGTATGTGTTGAAGCGCATGAACCAAGATTGGGATTTGTCCATCCATATGACGGATAGATATGCTCTGGGCCCTCTCGGTGGAATGTCATCTAGTTAGCTTGCAAGCATGTGACTAGGTCACAAGGGATGACATATCACGGAACGAGTAAAGAGTACTTATCAGTAACGAGGTAGAACTAGGTATGGAGATACCGATGATCAAACCTCGGATAAGTATAGTATCGCGTGACAAAGGGAATTGGTTTCGTATGTAAGTGGTTCAATCGATCGCGAAGTCATCGTTGAGTATGTGGGAGCCATTATGGATCTCCAGATCCCGCTGATGGTTATTGATAGTAGATGTGTCTCTGTCATGTCTGCATATTCACGAACCGTAGGGTGACACACTTAAGGTTCGAAGTTGTTTTAAGTAGATATGGAATATGCGTTGGAGACCGATTGGATTCGGGGCATCACGAGGAGATCCGGAATGGTCCGGAGAATAAGATTCATATATAGGGAATCATTTTCTGAGTTAGGAAATGTTCCGGAGTGTTTGTATGAGGATTCTAGAAGGTTTCGGAATGTTCCGGAAGGTTCTAGAAGATATCTTGGAGTTTGCTTGAAAATCAAGATAGGGATCAAGGAGTCCTGGTGGGTCAAGACTAGGAGTCGTGGGGGAGGAGGACTCCTCCCCCCACTCCCCAATCCGCCGGCCTAGAGGAGGGGAGTCCTTGTAGGACTCCCCCTCCCCAAGGCGCCCTCCCCCTTAAATAGAAGGGCAGGGGCGCCCCCTCCTCGCTTGCTCTCATAACTCCCAATCTCTGCCGCCTCTCTCCTCCACCTTTCTTCTGCATAGGCATAGGCGAAGCCCTGCAGAATTCTCTACTCCACCACCACCACCACGCCGTCGTGCTGCTGGGATTCCATGGAGAAGATCTACTACCTCCGCTGCTCGCTGGAACAGGGAGAGAAAGGTCTGCTTCGACTCCGCACGTGTGAACGACTGCGGAAGCGCTGCCGAATCGCGGCGCCGGAAGGATCGTCCACTTGACCGACTGCGGAAGCGCTGCTGGAACGCGACGCCGGAAGGATCGTCCACACGATCTTGAGATCGGCAAGTGATCGACTACATCAACCACGAGATCTAATCTCGTTAACGCTTTCGGATCTACGAGGGTTAGTTCCTATCTATCTCGTTGCTCATGTCTAATAGATTAGATCTTGGCTTTTATCTAGATTAGATCTGGGTTTTGTTCGTTCTTGCCGTAGAATTTTTTTGTTTTCCATGCTACGAACCCATCAGTGGTATCAGAGCCGTATCTATGCGTAGATCTGTTGCACGAGTAGAACACAATGTTTTTGTGGGCGTTGATGCTTTTGTTGTCGGTGTCTTAGCGTGTACTTTGCATCTTGCGGCATGGTGGATGAAGTGGCTCGGGCTAACATTACATGTCATCGCACATGAGACTTGCTCCACGCTTGACGTGCAACTTGCTTTGCACAAGTGGCTTTGCAGGTGTCTGTCTCTCCCACCATAGTTAAGATTCAATTTACAATGAGCATCTTGGCAACACTTGTATCAACGTTGTGGTCCTTGTTCGTAGGTAAGATCGGTCTTATGAGAAAGCCCCAAACCACGTAAAACATGCAAAGAAAATTAGAGGCGTCTAACTTGTTTTTGCAGGGGTTTTGTGATGTGATATGGCCATCATGTGATTGTGATAGTATTTGATGTATGCAATGATCCTTGTTGTAATATGGCAACCGGCAGGAGCCTAATGGTTGTCTTTAATTCTGTTAAGACCTGCGTGTCTATTCATCTTGTAATAGCTTTATTCCAAGTAGTTGTAATAGTTGCTGGTGATGAAGGACAACCATGAAGCGGCGCCACTGACCTTGACGCAATGCTGGTGATGATGGAGATCATGTTCGTGCTTTGGAGATGGAGATCAAAGGCGCAAGAAGAAAAGGCCATATCATATCACACTAATTATGAATTGCCTGTGATGTTAATCCTTTATGCATCTTGTATTTCTTAGATCGCGACGGTAGCATTATAAGATGACCCCTCTCACTAAATATCAAGTAATAAAGTGTTCACCCTTAGTTGGCACCGTTGCTAAGACTCGTCGTTTCGAAGCATCTCGTGATGATCGGATGTGATAGATTCTACGTGTGCATACAACGGGTGCAAGCCAGATTTGCACATGCGGAAACTAAGGTTATCTTGACGAGCCTAGCATGTACAGACATGGTCTCAGAACACGGAATACCGAAAGGTAGAGCATGAGTCATATAATTGATATGATGAACATGAAGATTGTTCGCCAATGAAACTACATCTTCTCTCGTGAAGATCGGACTTGGTGTAGTGGACTTGGTTCGTGTAATCACTAAGACAATGTGAGGGATGTTGTTTTGAGTGGGAGTTCACCTAGTTAGTTTAATAATTAAATTTGAACTCAATTTGTCATAAACTTAGTCTAAACTACTTGCAAATTGTTGTAGATT
The DNA here is from genome assembly GCA_910589775.1 of Avena eriantha. Classification (NCBI taxonomy): domain Eukaryota; kingdom Viridiplantae; phylum Streptophyta; class Magnoliopsida; order Poales; family Poaceae; genus Avena; species Avena eriantha. Next base: position 77,294,863 of record OU342744.1, on the reverse strand, counting down.
ATGGCGACCCCCTCCATCAATTTCAATGTGTTCCTAGAGAAAGAAAAGCTTAAAAACAATGGAAGCAATTTCACGGACTGGTTCCGTGGACTGAAGATCGTCCTCAGGGGTGGTCAGTTGACCTATGTGCTTGATGCACCGCTAGGTGACCCACCTGCAGATAATGCCACCGATGACGAAAAGAATGTTTTCGCCACTCGGAAGAATCATTACTCCACAGTTCAGTGTGCCATCCTGTACGGTTTAGAAGCGGAGCTCCAACAGCATTTTGAGCACCACGACCCGTTCGAGATCATTAAGGAGCTTAGGCTAATTTTTGAGACTCGCGCGGCCATGGAGAGCTATGAGGGCTCCGAGAAATTCTTTAACTGTAAGATGGAAGAGGGAAGCTCCGTTAGCGAGCATGTGCTCACCATGTCTAGGTACGCTAAGAAGCTCCAAGAGTTGGGAATATCGATTCCTAATGAATTGGGGATTCACCGTCTCCTTCAATCACTGCCACCAAGTTACAAGAACTTTGTGATGAACTACAACATGCACTGCATGAACAAGACGTTGCCTGAACTGTCGTCCATGCTGAAAACTACTGAAGTGGAGATCAAGAAGGAGCACCAAGTGTTGATGGTCAATAAGACCACCAATTTCAAGAAACGGGGCAAGCCTAAGAACAAGGGCAACTTCAAGAAGGACGGCAAGAAAGCTGCCGCACCTGCTAAGAAGCCCAAGGCTGGTCCTAAGCCTGAAACTGAGTGCTTCTACTGCAAGGGTGCTGGTCACTGGAAGCGTAACTGCCCCAAGTACCTAGCAGATCTGAAGAACGGCAACATCAAGAAGAAAGGTATATTTGATATATGTGTTATAGATGTGTATCTTACTAGTAATCGTAGTAGTGCCTGGGTATTTGATACTGGTTCGGTTGCTCATATTTGTAACTCGAAACAGGAGCTGCGGAATAAACGAAGACTAGCAAGAGACGAGGTGACGATGCGCGTTGGAAATGGCTCCAAGGTTGATGTGATCGCCGTCGGCACACTCCCTCTACATCTACCTTCGGGATTAGTTTTAAATTTAAATAATTGTTATTTGGTGCCTGCATTAAGCATGAACATTATATCTGGATCCTGTTTATTGCGAGACGGTTACTCTTTTAAATCCGAGAATAAAGGTTGTTCGATTTATATGAGTAATATCTTTTATGGTAATGCACCTGAGATGAATGGTTTATTCTTACTGAATCTTGATAGTAGTGATACACATGTTCACAACATAGATGCTAAACGAATAAAATTGAATGATAATTCTACATACATGTGGCACTGTCGTCTTGGTCACATTGGAGTGAAGCGTATGAAGAAACTCCATTCCGATGGACTTCTTGAATCACTTGAAAGATGCGAAGCATGTCTAATGTGAAAAATGACTAAGACTCCATTCTCTGGTACAATGGAGCGAGCTACAGACTTATTGGAAATAATACATACCGATGTGTGCGGCCCAATGAGTGTAGCATCGCGTGGTGGATATCGTTATGTTCTCACTTTGACGGATGACCTGAGTAGATATGGGTATGTCTACTTTATGAAACATAAGTCCGAAACTTTCGAGAAGTTTAAGGAATTTCAAAGTGAAGTGGAAAATCATCGTAACAAGAAGATTAAGTTTCTGCGTTCTGATCGCGGAGGTGAATATTTGAGTTATGAGTTTAGCATGCATTTAAAGAAATGTGGAATACTTTCACAGTTGACACCGCCGGGAACACCACAGCGTAATGGTGTGTCCGAACGTCGTAATCGAACTCTCTTAGATATGGTTCGGTCTATGATGTCTCTTACAGATTTACCGCTATCATTTTGGGGCTATGCATTAGAGACAGCCGCATTCACTTTAAATAGGGCACCATATAAATCCGTTGAAACGACACCGTACGAATTGTGGTTTGGTAAGAAACCCAAGTTGTCATTCCTTAAAGTTTGGGGTTGCGAGGCATATGTAAAGAAGTTACAACCTGATAAGCTAGAACCCAAAGCGGAGAATTGCGTCTTCATAGGATACCCTAAAGAAACAATTGGGTATACCTTCTATCATAGATCCGAAGGCAAAGTTTTCGTTGCAAAGAATGGATCCTTTCTTGAGAAGGAGTTTCTCTCGAAGGAGGTGACTGGAAGGAAAGTAGAACTCGATGAGGTTATTGAACCTTCTCTCGGATTTGAGAGTAGCGCAGCACCGGAAGATGTTTCTGTGGCGCCTGCACCAATTGGAGAGGAAGCTAATGATAATGATCATGAAACTTCAAATGAAGTTACTGCTGAACCTCGCAGGTCAACAAGGGTTTGTATCACTCCTGATTGGTATGACTCTGCCTTGAACGTCATGTTGGTAGACAACGCTGATGACCCTGCGACGTATGAAGAAGCTATGGTGAGCCCAGATTCCGACAAATGGCTAGAAGCCATGAAATCCGAAATGGGATCCATGTACGAAAACCAAGTGTGGACTTTGGTGGACTTACCGGATGGCCGTAAGGCTATCGAGAACAAATGGATTTTCAAGAGAAAAACATATGCTGATGGTAATGTTACCGTCTATAAAGCTCGACTTGTCGCGAAAGGGTTCCGACAAATTCAAGGAGTTGACTATGATGAGACTTTCTCACCAGTAGCGAAGCTAAAGTCTGTGAGGATTTTGTTAGCAATTGCTGCATATTTCGATTATGAGATTTGGCAGATGGATGTCAAAACGGCGTTCCTTAATGGTGACATTGAGGAAGAGTTGTATATGGTACAACCCAAGGGTTTTGTCGATCCTAAAGATGCTGACAAGGTATGCAAGCTTCAGCGCTCCATTTATGGACTGAAGCAAGCATCCCGGAGTTGGAATCAACGTTTTGATAAAGTAATCAAAAACTTTGGATTTATACAAACTTATGGAGAAGCTTGTATTTACAAGAAAGTGAGTGGGAGCTCTGTAGCATTCCTAGTACTATATGTAGATGACATATTGTTGAGTGGGAATGATATAGAACTTCTTAATAGCGTCAAAACCTATTTGAATAATAGTTTTTCAATGAAGGATCTTGGCGAAGCGGCATATATTCCAGGCATCAAGATTTATAGAGATAGATCAAGATGCCTAATAGCGCTTTCACAAAGTACATACTTGGACAAAGTTCTAAAGAAGTTTAGAATGGAAGATAGCAAGAAAGGGTTCGTGCCCATGTTGTCAGGTAAGACCTTGAGTAAAACTCAAAGTCCAGCTACGACAGAAGATAGAGAGAAAATGAATAATATTCTCTATGCCTCGGCCATAGGTTCTATCATGTATGCCATGCTGTGTAGAAGACCGGATATAGCACATGCTGTTAGTTTGACTAGCAGATATCAAAGTGATCCTGGAATGGAGCACCGGACAGCGGTCAAGAATATCCTAAAGTACCTAAATAGGACTAAGGATATGGTTCTTTCTTATGGAGGTGATGAACAGCTTGTTGTAAACGGTTACACCGATGCTAGTTGGAACACCGATCCGGATGACTCAAAGTCACAGTCGGGATACGTATTTATTTTGAATGGTGCTGCAGTGAGCTGGAGGAGTGCGAAGCAAAGCGTTGTGGCGAAATCTTCAACTGAATCGGAATACATAGCTGCTTCGGAGGCTGCACAAGAAGCCGTTTGGATGAAGGAATTCATTACTGAACTCGGCGTGGTTCCTAGTGCGTTGGACCCGATGGCCATCTACTGTGACAACACAGGTGCCATAGCTAATGCGTAGGAGCCAAGGTCACATAGCAAGCTGAAGCACATCAAGCTACGTTTCCACGCTATTCGCGAGTATGTCCGAGATGGTGACATAAAGATTTGCAAAGTACACACTGATCTGAATGTGGCGGATCCGTTGACTAAACCTCTCCCTAGGGCAAAGCATGACCAACACCAGAACGCCATGGGTGTTCGGTATATTACCATGTAATCTAGATTATTGACTCTAGTGCAAGTGGGAGACTGTTGGAGATATGCCCAAGAGGCAATAATAAAAGTGATTATTATTATATCTTTGTGTTTATGATGAATGTTTACATCCCATGCTATAATTGTATTATTAGCAAACACTAATACACGTGTGTTTTGTAAACATATAAGAGTCCCTAGTAAGCCTCTTGTTGAACTAGCTTTTTGATTAATTGATGATCATGGTTTCTTGATCATGGACATTGGATGTGATTAATAACAAGGTTATATCATTAGGAGAATGATGTGATGGACACACACCCATAGTAAGCGTAGCATAAGATCAAGTCATTAAGTTCGTATTGCTGTAAGCTTTCAAATGCATAGTAACCTAATCCTTCGACCATGAGGTTATGTTAATCACCATCACCGGATGGATACTTTGATGACATAAAACGCCGCTTCGTAACTGGGTGGTTATAAAAGTGTCATTGGGTATTTTGAAAGTATGTGTTGAAGCGCATGAACCAAGATTGGGATTTGTCCATCCATATGACGGATAGATATGCTCTGGGCCCTCTCGGTGGAATGTCATCTAGTTAGCTTGCAAGCATGTGACTAGGTCACAAGGGATGACATATCACGGAACGAGTAAAGAGTACTTATCAGTAACGAGGTAGAACTAGGTATGGAGATACCGACGATCAAACCTCGGATAAGTATAGTATCGCGTGACAAAGGGAATTGGTTTCGTATGTAAGTGGTTCAATCGGTCGCGAAGTCATCGTTGAGTATGTGGGAGCCATTATGGATCTCCAGATCCCGCTGATGGTTATTGATAGGGGATGTGTCTCTGTCATGTCTGCATATTCACGAACCATAGGGTGACACACTTAAGGTTCGAAGTTGTTTTAAGTAGATATGGAATATGCGTTGGAGACCGAATGTTGTTCGGAGTCTCGGATTGGATTCGAGGCATCACGAGGAGATCCGGAATGGTCTGGAGAATAAGATTCATATATAGGGAATCATTTTCTGAGTTAGGAAATGTTCCGGAGTGTTTGTATGAGGATTCTAGAAGGTTTTGGAATGTTCCGGAAGGTTCTAGAAGATATCTTGGAGTTTGCTTGAAAATCAAGATAGGGATCAAGGAGTCCTGGTGGGTCAAGACTAGGAGTCGTGGGGGAGGAGGACTCCTCCCCCCACTCCCCAATCCGCCGGCCTAGAGGAGGGGAGTCCTTGTAGGACTCCCCCTCCCCAAGGCGCCCTCCCCCCTTAAATAGAAGGGCAGGGGAGCCCCCTCCTCGCTTGCTCTCATAACTCCCAATCTCTGCCGCCTCTCTCCTCCACCTTTCTTCTGCATAGGCATAGGGGAAGCCCTCCAGAATTCTCTACTCCACCACCACCACCACGCCGTCGTGCTGCTGGGATTCCGTAGAGAAGATCTACTACCTCCACTGCTCGCTGGAACGGGGAGAGGAAGGTCTGCTTCGACTCCGCACGTGTGACCGACTGCCGGAAGCGCTGCCGAATCGCGGCGCCGGAAGGATCGTCCACTTGACCGACTGCGGAAGCGCAGCTGGAACGCGACGCCGGAAGGATCGTCCACACGATCTTGAGATCGGCAAGTGATCGACTACATCAACCACGAGATCTAATCTCGTTAACGCTTTTGGATCTACGAGGGTTAGTTTCTATCTATCTCGTTGCTCATGTCTAATAGATTAGATCTTGGCTTTTATATAGATTAGATCTGGGTTTTGTTCGTTCTTGCGGTAGAATTTTTTTGTTTTCCATGCTACGAATCCATCAATCTCTAAGGTACTAGATGTGATGTTGCTACTAGGGAGAAAACAACAATCCTTTGTTCATAGAACAATCGTATTATTTACTTTACACGCAGTTCGTAAATCAATAATCTGTTGCTTGCAACTTAATACTGGAGGGGGTTCGGATGATAACCTGAAGGTGGATTATTAGTCATAGATGCAGTTGGATGGCGGTCTATGTATTATGTTGTAATGCCCAATAAAGTCTCAGAGGAGTCAAGATGATTAGTATATGCATGTATTGCTTTCTCGGTGTTTGTCAATTGCCCCGCTGTAATTTGTTCACCCAGCATGTTATCTATCTAAGGAGAGCCACCTCTAGTGAACTATGGATCCCGGTCCTTTTTCTTTACATACAATCTACACTCTTTTACTGCTTTGTGTTTACTTTCTGCAAACGTTTACTTCTTTCCATTCGATACGTTTAATCCTTTGTTTTCCACAAAACACGGTGAGATTGACAACCTCATCGCAAGTTGGAGACAAAGTTCTGTGGTTGTGTTGTGCAGGTCTCCACGTTGCTACTAGCACCGGTAGTACGCCCTACCAAAGCTCAGCTAGTAACACCTTTGGGGTGTTTCCTTGCTCCTACTGGTTCGATTAAACCTTGGTTTCATAACTGAGGGAAGACTTGCTGCTGTATTCATCGTACCTTCCTCTTGGGGTTCCCAACAAGCTCTACGTCGAAAGTCGAGCGCATCAGTGCCTTGGATGAATCATGCGTTGTTTTAGCATATTAAAGCATAGTATAGTGGTATTCTCCTTTGATGCTTTATTTGGGTTGACTTGGCGCATGCTCACACCATGTTATGACTATCTCAAGTCACCATAGCCTTTATGATTCTTTAGTTTTCAACTTGTAGTATCACTTTATGATTTGATCAATGATGTTTTGTCGCTCTGCATGATTATGGCCATTATTGCTCTCTTAGTTGGTCGCTCCCAGTCTTTTGCTAGCCTCCACAACCAAGTATGAGTTCCACTCATGCATCCAACTCCCTAAACCAAGTTATTCCAAAGAGTCCACCATACCTACCTACTAGCTTATGCTATTCCAAGTATATTCATGCTTTTGTTTACCTTCCAAATTAAACTTGTTATGAGAAAACTAGTGATTAAAGCTCTCACGAACTTGATGGCACACTTTACTTTTCTTGCCCTTAATAAACTTGACCCATTGTGTCGTCTATGTTATATATGCTTGCACTTATTTGTTGGGAATTAGCAGAACCATGCTTTCATGGGGAACGCTTTCAACATTGCACTTGGTACTTGTACCTAGTTGATATCATGCTCTTTTGTATATGGATGTCGCCGGTGTGAAATGAAAGGGGAGCTTGTAAGTCCATGGAGTTATGTATATGTGTTAGAGAAACGCCTGGGCCGCTGGTCTAATCCCATGCTGACATGGTGGAAACCTGCAGCGTAACCATAATGAGCTGTCTATGAAGCATTCTTCTTATAAAAAAAGAGTCCTATTGAGAAAAAAGAGAAAAGAAAAAAAAGAGATTATGAAAAGAGGAAAGAGAGAAAAAAGCACCATATTCCCATGGTAAATAAGAAGAATGTTGAGATGCTCGTTGTCTGCTTGCCTTGTCATTTTGATATGGGGATTCTTCCGTATCATCGGGCAAGGGGTACCCCATTGGCGGTTCTCTATGATACACATGTACTTACAATGACAAGAACTTACCGGTGAATAAACTTGAGTAGCATGAGGAGCGACCCTCGTATACAAGGGACATGAGATTTCTAACTTATAATTCGTCAAGCATGTACACCATAGTTTGTTCACTTTAACCTTAATCACTTCAAGATGCTTATGATAGGGGCAATGAGAGCTGAAAGCTATAAGTACCATAATTTTTGGAAGCTCTTTATGAGACTTGAATCCCTACTTCCTTTTATAATAAGGCCTTTCTTCCACCATTATATTGTGTCTCCACCTTATACCTTTATGCACCTACTTTGAGAGCATAGTGGCCATTCTTAGTTCTATGTGCATTGTCCCAAGACTAGTTGATTGATGCATAACTTGATATTGCTTGTTTTAAACTATTTGTATCTAGTCACTCTTATGAACTTTGAAGGTGTCATATGCATTTATATTTGCTACTCTATTGAGGGACAAGCTGAATACTATTATGCTATGTTTTATTTATGTGAAACAGACAAACGTCTTGCAAAGCATGTTATTCATGAATCTTTTGTTTGTGCCTTTTCATGTTGCATCATAGTTTCTTTGTCTTACTGCTAGAACTTTTTCTTTCATGTTATGATTGAAGTACTATGATTCCAGCTTTGAATGTTTTACAAATACTTTGATCAAGTCTTTGATGGTGCATGTCACCTCAAAAATTATTCTTTCTTTTTATCACTTACCTACTCGAGGACGAGCAGGAGTTAAGCTTGGGGATGTTGATACATTGCAAATGTATCTATAATTCTTGATGGTTCATGCTTGGTTTTATCCACTTTCTTGTGTTTTGTCCACACTTTGGAGTACTTTTCATATGATTTCTTGGACTAACCTATTAACAAGAGCCACAGTGCCAGCTGCCTGTTTTCTGCTGTTTTTGGTTCCAAGAAAGTCAGAAAATGAATATTCTCGGAATTGGACGGGACAAAAGCCAAATTGCCTATTTTTCCGGAAGTCATCAAATGCCATAGTACGAGACGGAGAGGGGCCAGGGGGCCACCACACCACCTGGCCATGCGGCCCAGCCTAGCCCGCGCCAGGGGGTGGTGTGGCTGCCTCCGGCACCCCCTCGGCCTCCCCTTCCGCCTATAAGATGCCCTCGGGACGAAAACCCTAAGTGCCCGATCAAAAATCCACGAAAGAGTCTGTAGCCACCGTCATCTCCATCCCTAGATTGAGAGGGATCTGAAGCTCTTCCCGGCACCCTGCCGGAGAGGGGAATTCACCCTGGAGGCCTTCTTCATCACCATGCAAGCCTCCGGTGTGATGCGTGAGTAGTTCATCCTTGGACTACGGATCCATGCAGTAGCTAGATGGCTGGTTCTCCTCCTTTATGCTTTCATGTCTAGATCTTGTGAGCTTCGTTCATGATCAAGATCATCTATTTGTAATTCTGCATGTTGTGTTTGCGGGGATCCGATGGATATTGAGATGCTATTTCAGATTGATTATTTATTCTATCATGTCTTTGTTATTTGTGATCTTGCATGCTTTCCGTTGTTAGTAGCTATCTTGGCCAAGTAGATGCTAGCAACTCCAAGAGTTAGTATTTATGCTCGATAGTGGGTTCATGCCTCTGGTAATCTGGGGAAGTGAGAGAAATCTCTAAGGTACTAGATGTGCTGTTGCTACTAGGGAGAAAACAATAATCTTTTGTTCATAGAACAATCGTATTGTTTACTTTACATGCAGTTTGTAAAGCAATAATCTGTTGCTTGCAACTTAATACTGGAGGGGGTTCGGATGATAACCTGAAGGTGGATTATTAGTCATAGATGCAGTTGGATGGCGGTCTATGTATAATGTTGTAATGCCCAATCGAATCTCAAAGGAGTCAAGATGATTAGTGTATGCATGTATTGATTTCTCGATGTTTGTTAATTGCCTCGCTGTAATTTATTCACCCAGCATGTTATCTATCTTAACGAGAGCCACCTCTAGTGAACTATGGATCGCGGTCCTTTTCTTTTACACACAATCTACAATCTTTTACTGCTTTGTGTTTACTTTCTGCAAACTTTAACTTCTTTCCATTCGATACATTTAATCCTTTGTTTTCTGCAAAACACGGTGAGATTGACAACCTCATCGCAAGTTGGGGACAAAGTTCTGTGGTTGTGTTGTGTAGGTCTCCATGTTGCTACTAGCACCGGTAGTGCGCCCTGCCAAGGCTCAGCTAGCAACACCTTTGGGGTGTTTCCTTGCTCCTACTGGTTCGATTAAACCTTGGTTTCATAACTGAGGGAAACTTGATGCTGTGCTCATCATACCTTCCTCTTGGGGTTCCCAACGAGCTCTACATCAACACCGCACCAGCATTTTCCTGGCGCCATTACAGAGCCATCATGTACCTTGTGGATGATACTCCTACTTCTATTTCAGAAGCCTATGCATCTCCTGATGCTGACTACTGGAAGGAAGCCATTCGTAGTGAGATGGATTCCATCTTAGCGAATGGAACATGGGAGATCACCAATCGTCCTTATGGGTGCAAACCTGTAGGATGCAAACGGGTGTTTAAGAATAAACTTAGGCCTGATGGTACTATTGAGAAGTACAAGGCAAGACTTGTAGCCAAGGGTTATACCCAAAAAGAAGGTGAGGACTTCTTTGATACTTACTCACCCGTAGCCAGATTGACCACCATTCGCGTACTACTATCTTTGGCTGCCTCACATGGTCTTCTCGTTCATCAAATGGACGTTAAGACGGCTTTCCGAAATGGAGAGTAGGACGAGGAAATTTATATGGATCAGCCAGATGGATTTGTAGTGAGTGGTCAAGAAGGAAAAGTGTGTAAGTTGTTGAAGTCTTTATATGGCCTTAAACAAGCACCTAAGTAGTGGCACGAGAAGTTTGAGAGAACCCTAACCACTACAGGTTTTTCTATAAACGAAGCTGACAAATGTGTCTACTATCGCTATGGTGGGGGCGAGGGAGTAATTCTTTGTTTGTATGTTGATGACATACTGATTTTTGTGACCAATCTTAATGTGATTAAGGAAGTCAAGGATTTCTTATCTCGGTGTTTTAAGATGAAGGATCTAGGAGTAGCTGATGTTATTTTGAACATCAAGCTATTGAGAGATGATAATATTGGGATCACACTGCTTCAGTCTCACTATGTGGAAAAGATCTTGAGTCGCTTTGGGTATAGCAACTGCAAGTCTTCTCCAACACCGTATGATCCTAGTGTGTTACTTTGAAAGAATAGAGGCACTACTAGATATCAATTGACATATTCTCAGATTATTGGGTTGCTTATGTATTTAGCTAGCGCTACGAGGCCTGACATCACTTTTGTTGTAAGCAAACTCAGTCGGTTTGTTTCAAATCCTAGAGATGATCATTGGCAAGCTCTTGAGAGAGTCATGCGCTATCCAAATGGCACTACGAGCTACGACATTCACTATACTGGGTACCCAAGGGTGCTGGAGGGATATAGTGATTCAAATTGGATATCTGATGCTAATGAGATAAAGGCCACGAGTGGATATATATTTACACTTGGTGATGGTGCTGTTTCTTGGAAGTCTTGCAAGCAGACCATCTTAACGAGGTCAACTATGGAAGCAGAACTCGCAGCATTAGACACAACCACTGTTGAAGCAGAGTGGCCTCGAGAACTCTTGATGGACTTACCTATGGTTGAGAAACCTATACCCGCAATCCCAATGAACTGTGATAATCAAACTGTGATTGTTAAAGTTAACAGTTCTAAGGATAATATGAAGTCCTCAAGACATGTGAAGAGGAGATTGAAATCTGTCAGGAAAATGAGAAACTCCAAACTTATTGCATTGGATTATATCCAAACATCTAAGAATCTAGCAGATCCCTTCACAAAGGGTCTATCACGTAACGTGATAGAAAATGCATCAAAGGAGATGGGTATGAGACCCACAATATAAGTTTTCCATAGTGGTAAACCACTCTATGTGATCGAAGATCCCGTGAATTAGAATTGGGAGACAAGCTGTTGGTTAACTGAGAGGAAAGTATCCCTACTTTAAAACACCACTCCGTGAAGATGCAACACTTTCCTATTCTGCATGGCAGGTTGATTTATCTTAATGTGTTCTAAGTGGCTTAGTTTAAGCAGAGATGTTGTCCTGTAGAACATCTTTTGAAGAACACACCTATATGAGTCTGACTGTTAAACGTCGCAGTCTATGAGAGTTGGGTGCTCTCTAATAAACCCATGAAAGGCTATGGAGTATGACGCATAAGCTCCACCCGAGGGGAAGTCCCACGGCAGCCCAGTATTGGTCAAGGATTTGTGTAAAGCTAGAATGCAGCAAACTTGCAGTTCAAGGTATAGTCCACTGTACAAGTTGCAAACTAGTGTAGCATAAAGTTCTAGGTGGAAGTTCAACTTAACAGTCTCCACTAGTACCAGTATATAAACAATGTTTTGGAACCATAGGCAAATTTATGTGTGCCTCTGGGATCTGATGGGGGATTGTTGGAATTTATCCTAATAAAGGCCTAGCCCATTTATATTATTCAATAATTCCTGAAATCCTAGGGACCCACTTGGCCCATTCATGCAAGGCAAGAGGTGGGACAAGAGTTTAGTCCCACATTGCTAGTTGAGTGGAAGTTGGACCAGCTTATAAGGAGAGCTCTTCCACAACTTGTACGAGCTTGAGAAGAGAAGACATATACACGTGTGCTCCTCCTCCGCCGCCCGCCTCGTCACGACACGTGCGCGCGCCGCGGGTTGCTGGAATGCCTCGAGCCGAGAGCTTCTCTTTCTTTTTGCCACGCATAAATGGATAATAATTTTAACAGTCTGCGTGAGCGTATTTTTAATACGAACTCAGTGGAGGTTTATTTCGAGCTTAGTGGAGGCTGTTCGGCTTCTGTCGATGCATGTTCGCTTCCTGTCCCGACGCTGACTGTTCGCCTGCCTACCCGTGCCTATAAGAGCGAGAGGTTGCTCCTTTCCTCAGACACACCAACGCACACACCTTGCGCCTCCAGTTCCAGAGCACTGCGCTGCTTAGATCTTTCCTATCCCGTCTTGCGGCGTACACCGCGAGCTAGGATAGTAGGCCTCCGAGACCCCACTGCTTCGAGTCCTGTACGGGAGAAGGGCGATAAGGTTTTTGGGGAGCGCTACCAGCGCGACTACTGGCTTCATCACGGACTCCTTCACGGATAGCGACTGCACCGACATCTTCCCCAATGACGACTTCTTCCCCAACACCAACAATCTTTTCCTCGACAACATGGCTGACGATACTGCCAACGCTAACGGGAACACCGGCGGTTCCTCTACCGTGATGTATATCATCTTAAGGTCTTTTTCTATTATTCTGCCTGTGTTTTATCTGTCTTTTACTATGGTTAAATCTCTTGAAAAATTTCTCTATTTCTCAACATTGCTGACTATAAAACCGCTGCCATATCATCTATAGTTAACATAATAATCAATATATACAATAGTTAGCTATAAGTAAGTACTACTTTATTAGACTACGATCCACATTTTTTTTTGCCTAGGAACATGTTCTGGTGCTAACTTTTGCATGTGAGTCCACTTCTTTTTTCTTTCTCCTCTTCTCTCTTCTCCACCTCATCTAAAATATATTATTTAATGTCTTATAATATGTTTACGTAAGCGTACTTACTCAATGCGTGCTGAGGCGGTCTACACCAGTGGACCTACATTTTTTGGTACATAGTTCAAATGGGGTGGATAATATACAGAGTTCTTCCTCTTTTTGTGGGAAAAAATATACGGAGTACTTTAGTATGTGAGAGTCCTTTGAATGGATCAAAAACCAAAATTTGAGATTTTTTTGGATCCTGCCGGTGTAAGCTCCGGCGCAAGTTGATAACTTTTTTTTGAACAATTATATATTAGGCATGCAAGCCGCCTCATTAAAACCTTCTAATCCCCTTAGGTACCCTGGTAAGAGTGCGTGTGAAACTTGCAGCCACTTAGACAAGAGTTACATCGTTTATGATACTAGGAAGTAAAAAGCTAGGGGGCTCATCGTCCCAAATACAATCTGAATGAGTTAAAAAACTATGCCTAGCTAGCTCATGTGCAACTCCGTTTGCTTCCCTTTGACACTTCTCAAATAATATTTCTCTAAATACCGAGGAAAGAATTCTGCAGTCGTCGAATATTGCTGCTGATGAAGTTGCAGAAAAACCTCCAGCTTAAATGGTTTCAATTACCAAAGCATTGTCGGATTGGATAATAAATTTGTTTCCACCAAGGAGTTGAGCTAGACTCAACCCCTCCCTCAGAGCATATGCTTCAGCCATCATCGCATCAATGAAAAAATGAAGTTCCTTGCAACTTGCCGCAATAAATTTACCCGTAAAATCTCTTGCAATAACTCCCATGGCTCCCTTTCCTAAATCCTCATCATATGCCGCGTCAACATTTATTTTTATAATGCCTTCAGGTGGGCACTTCCATGTCTCTATTTTCCTTTCTACAGGCTTCTTTTTAGCTCTCCAATAATTTGTAGCAAGCACACCAATGGACATGGCACTTATATGTGGGCGCTGAATATTTTCACCATGTGTAAATTGTCTCCTTTCCCACCAAATATACCAAGCTCCCGTTATTATAATTTCAGAGTATCCAATGTTTCCAAGAGCCAGGCACTCACCAGGGTTCATGATCATATGCTCTAAGATAGCTAGACCCGACCGATCCACTTGGAAGCTTTCAGAGATGATATTCCACATACCAAGATTTATCCAGACTTGCTTAGCTCTAGGGCAACTAAACAGCGTATGTAAGATATCTTCACACCCTACATTGTACATTGGACATAGGCTGCTGTTCCCAATGTGCCGATTTGCTAGAACCCCTCGACAGGGTAACATGCCATGTAACACTCCCCATCCAAATATCTTTATCTTAGCTGGAATATTCAAGTGCCAAAGTTTCCTCCACACTTTATTACCATCCGAACCCCCCCTCCCCCCCAGGCTCATCACATCAGGATGGCGGCGACCAAACTGATAATCCCACTCTAAGTGATATGCAGATCGCACCGAGAAAAAACCAGATTTAGTATAATGCCAAGCCACAAAATCTTGCATACCTGTCGGGGAAATTGGAATTTCAAGTATTCTGTTCACATCAACTGACCAAAAATTCTCTCTAATAAGTTCCTCATCCCAAGTGCCCGTAATTGGATCAATCAAGTCACTCACTCTAGTCAAAATAATGTTTCCTCTCGGTGTATACATTTTCCTTGTTGGACTTGTAGGTATCCACGGGTCTTCCCATATGTTGATCTGAGTCCCATCGCCCACTCTCCATATACACCCACGCTTAAAGGTTTGCATGCCATGTAGAACACTCTGCCAAGTAAAGGAACTTCCACTTTTTAGCTTATAATTTAAAAGGTTTCCGTCCGGATAATATCTAGCCCTTAGTACTCTTGCACACAGGGAATCATGTTGCTCCATCAATCTCCAACATTGTTTAGCCAACATTGCTGAGTTGAAAGTGTGAAGATCACGAAATCCCATGCCTCCTTTATCTTTCGGAATGCAGAGTTTCCACCATGCTAGCCAATGTATCCTTTTGTGGTCATCATCATCACCCCACCAAAGCTGCGAAATAGCATCAGTAATTCCTTTACAATTTTTTTCGGAATCTTGAATACTATCATCGCAAACACTGGAATGGCTTGAGCAACCGCCTTAATAAGAGCTTCTTTTCCCCCAATAGATAGCATTTTTTCCTTCCATCAACTAATAAGAGCCAAAATTCTTTCTATCAGGTGTCTGAAACAATCACTTCTTTGTGCACCTACCATTGCAGGTAAACAAAGGTACTTATCATTCAGTGATTCAGTCCAAATATCCAGAGCTTGGCACACTTCCACCCTTTCCTCCACACGTGTATTGGGACTAAAAAAGATACTGCACTTTGCCGCACTCACCAACTGACCAGAGCTATCACAATATAAATTCAGAATTTGCTTTACAACTCTTGCATTGTCTTTAGTAGCCTCCATTAAAATCAACGAGTCATCTGCAAACAGGAGGTGTGATACCATAGGTGCATCACGACACACTCTTACGCCAACCAAAGTCCCCTCCGTTTCTGCATGGTTAAGCAGTGCAGAAAGACCTTCTGCACAAAGCAAAAAAAAGATATGGCGAGAGAGGATCGCCCTGCCGAATACCTCTTGATGGTGTAAAGAAATCAGTCTCATTTGAATTAAACCGAATTTTGTATCTTACCGATGAAATACAAGCCATCATCAACCTCACCCATCGCTGATGAAAACCAAGCTTCAACATCATTTTCTCCAAGAAACACCACTCCACACGGTCATAGGCTTTGTGCATATCCAGTTTCACTGCACAGAGTCCCTTCTTACCTTGTTTATTTTTAATTGTATGAATACTCACATAGGCAATAAGAATATTATCAATTATTAAATGCCCAGGAACAAATGCACTTTGGTTCTGACATATTACCTCTGGAAGAATCAACTTAAGTTTGTTAGCCAACATCTTTGAGATTACCTTGTATACCACGTTGCATAGACTGATAGGACGATATTGAGTAATCTTCTCCGCACTTTCAACTTTAGGTATTAAAACAACCACCGTTCCAGTCTTGTGGAATAACTCCAGAATTGACAGCCTCTAAGACCTCCTTTGTTAGCTATCGCGCAAAATATGCCAAAATCTTTTATAAAAAATGGCATATAGTCCATCAGGCCCGGGGCTTTTAAATCCCCGATTTGGAATAGTGCCTTTTTAACCTCTTCTCCCCTGAATGGTCGAATCAAATCCCGGTTCATCTCCTTAGTTACCCTTGTTGGAACTTTATTTATGACATCATCATTTGGATTGGCAACCTCTCAGGTGAATAAACCTTCAAAATATAATTTTATCAGATTACTCATACCTTGGGGGTCTTCCCATTTTGTTCCAACGTCATCAATTAAATACTTAGTCGTATTCCGTTTTTTCCTTGCACTTGCAAAATTATGAAAAAAACTGGTGTTACTATCACCATGGCGCAACCAGTTTGTTCTCCCACGTTGCACCCAATGCAACTCTTCCTGTTCTAGCAATAGCTCAATTTTCAGCAGTAGCTCCTTTTGCTCGGCAATAGAATCATCAGACAAAGGGCCACGTCTCAGCTGTTCTAGTTCTTTTTTAAGGGCATCAATCCGTCTTTGTGGCCCCTTCAATTCCCTCATGTCCCACGCATGCAGTTCAGAGTGAATCTCCTCCGTTTTCTCCATAAGTTTTGGAGATAGACCCCTTGATGAAGCTCTTTCCATGCATTCTGGACAATGAGCTCAACTGTCTCCTCTTGCAACCAGCGCGCTTCAAACCGTTTAGATGGAGGTTTTGTCGCATGTACGCTAGCCATATATTCGGTATCCACCGACACCGGCATATGATCACTCTTTGTTTGTTCTCCATTTACCACCTTAGCTTGTGGAAATAAATTGTTCCAATCCGCATTAGCTACAGCCCTATCCAACCTTTCTCTCAATTTTCCCCTTTGCCAAGTAAACTTATCACCGGTATACCCCAGATCCTCAAGACCACATAAACAGTCTTGGAAAGCTGACATGTAACGTTGAGCACGGGGTGCACCTCCTTCTTTCTCCCATGAGAACAATATTTCGTTAAAATTTCCCAGTATTAACCAGGGCATATTCATTTGTGAGTGCAATTCTCTAATATACTCCCAGGACTTGTGTTTATCCTCCCACTTAGGCTCTCCATAGAACCCCGTCAACCGCCAAGGGGTATCTCCCTCAACAATCACATCAATGAAGTTTTTTTCTACCCTCTTCTCAACTATTTTTATTTCCTTTCTCTAGAAGACTATAAGACCACCACTTATTCCATTGCTCTCATGGATCCGCATGCAATCAAACCTCAATTTCCTCATTAGTTTTTCTGCCTTAGCCTTTCCCAAATGCGATTCAGACAGAAACATCACATCGGGTTTAATTTGCCTCTGGATCTCTAGAAGCGCTAGAACTGCCGGGGATGTCTTCATCCCCTGACAGTTCCATCCTGAAGTTATCATTGCTCCCGGCGGTCCTCCCCGGAGGAGGCCGACGATATTATATTTGTTTCCATTTCCTTTACACCCTCCTCTGCTGTTCTCCTTATTTTCGAATCCTGAATCTTTTGTGGGGAAGACATAGGTTTGTTTACCATTCAACTCGTAGAATTCTCAAGCCGAAGAACCTTGTGCGACACTGGCACAGGAGGGACTTCATGATCCTTACTAGCAATTGCGTCACCCGCCCCAGCTCGTTTCCTTTGAACCTGTGGTTGGTTCCCCTTGAGGTCATTTGTACCGATATCCATCTCATCATCCTCATACTCAGTCGAATTTTCAGGGGTAAAACCCTACCACGACCTCCACCTTTCCAAAGCCTCCTCGATTACCAGCACCTCTCCCAGCCCCCATGGAGGTAGGGGGTTCAAACACAACTTTTAGCCAATCTCCCCATTGACACATCTCGGCATCATGTACCCCATCGCCGCAGTCCATCACTTCATGCCCTATCAACCCACAGAAGCTGCAGAAATCTGGGAGTTTCTCATATTGAACCGGATACTTCTTTCTCTCCTTCAGAGTTATTGGGACAAAGCGCACCAACGGTTTGTTCAAGTCTAGAAAAACCCTAGCACGCAAGTATTTTGCAGGATTAATGAAACCTTCATTAACAATGACATTAAAGGGGGGCTCACCCACCTTGTTGGCTACCCTCTCTGCTAGCTCTTTTTTCTTCATCAAACCCTCTGGGATTCCTTGGATTCGTGCCCATACCGGAACTTTATCCAATTTGTAGTCATCAACATTAGAGAATATATCATACTCTACCATCACAATAGCAGATCCACGGAACAGCCATGGACCCCCTTCCATAACCCTATTCCAATCACCAAGGCATTGGAATTACACCAAGAACAAGTTTGGTCCTCTTGCCTTGAACGTGACATCTTTCGCCGAGGCCCAAGCATTCCTCATCTGCTTAAAGAGAGCTGCATGACAAAAGCGTTTTGAGGTATGAACCCTAAACAACGCAAGCCATCTCACATCCCCAACTAGTTCATCAATTTCCTCCGAAAAATCCAAGTCAGATTCTTCCTCTCCGTGGAGATCTAAGCCATCAAATCGATCCTCTATCTCTTTCTCAAAATCCACTAGGCCAGATCCACTTGCTCTGTTCCCCTTTTCTGCCATACTTTGTGCCGCCGTCGAAAGCTGCTCCGTAGATTTTTCCGCCGATGGCAGCGGCAACAACGGAGGTTCTACCATGCAACCTACTTCTCACCCAGGAAACGTGCTTGAGAAACCTGTAAGATCGCCTCCCCTTTGCTAGGATTCCAAACAGACGTCGATCGCTATCAGATTGTGGTAAGATTTGGTGGAGGGGGGCGCAAGAGGATGTCGGGAACCCTAGAAACCTAGGGGAAGTTTTTTGGTCTCCATAGTTTCCTACCGAAGGAGCAAGTTGACAACTTGACATACGTACATTTGTTTTTGAGAATTAAGATGGCTTTCGAAGTCCGACATAATTAGAGGAGCGTAAGATAACCGTGGTTCCAACTTCCAAATGAGGTTCAATGTCACGACTCACGAGACAGTCCAGCCAGATTTGTTTTTTTTTGCGAAACAGCCAGATTGTTTTGAGTAAGTCCAATCCGGATTCATTTTTTAGTGTTTGTCCAATCCGGATAAGAATCGCGGTGGCACTCCCCTGCGACATGCGCGTTTCAAAAGGATCCGGCCCGTTGCCCATCTGTGGATGCGCGATCCAGCGACGTTATGGGTTGCCCAGTGACCAGGCCTGTTGGCTTGACCCAGTGTATGGATTTCGGGCCCAGAGATCCCAACTCCGTTTCTGCGGAGCATCGATTCTGCTAAAAACAAAAATGCGGAGCATAGATGTGGTGTCACCGTCAGCTTTATGTGTAAAGCAGTCCCACTGTGTGCGGTCGAAATATGGCTCCTGGCTCAGCTTGTGCAGGGTATCTGAACACAAATAACCTAAATAAATTACAAATTCACGAAATAAATTCGGGCTAACAAAAATTCACGAAACGAACCTTTTTGCAACGCCGTCAACAACAGTGCCGCACTCTGAATCGCAACGCCATGACTGGTGGCGCTGCATGGCTGCCAGCGTGGCATCGCCGTGGTCTCGCGGGCCCTAGTTCCGTAAGTGCGGAGCCACACACTACGGCGCCGCACTTTAGGTCTTGTACCAGCGTGCACGGCCGCCCCAGCCCGACCCTCACTCCACTTTCCCCATCCACGAATAGAGAAGAAAGCGGCGGCGGGATTCGGATCCTCCCTCAAATCCCTCCCTCCAAGAGGCCAAATTGGAAACTTCTCTCCGTGGATTTCGATCCCTCCAAGTGCCTAGAGGTATTCTTCCCCTTTTTCTTTGTTTTCACCCATTAAATTCTTGGTTTGACCCATATCTTTGAAACCCTAGGTTGCTATGCAAAATGTATGGTAGATTTTGGCATAGGGTATTGTTGAATTGGCACAGGGATGGGTATTGTGTTAATGTTACCAATGAGTATGTATTGAGTATGTTGACCATGGTATTATTTGTTGTGATTATTTTTGAATGTCAAGAATTGTTCATGTTCATCATGTAGACAAGGATGCCTTTTTGAGAGGTAATATAGAACCGGACCCGGATGAGCTTGACTTGGTGTTTGAGCGTAGTCCCACCTACGCTGAGGTCTTGGAGCAAGTTAGGATTGAATTGAAAGGGATGGATCCAAATGATGTTGTTGAGTTGGAGGGAAGGCATAATGTGGCTTTTGGAATGCACACCCGTTGCAAGACCATGTGTATCTTCTCCGAGCCCCGTTGGGTTGCATACAAGGAGGTGGTGACGGAGTCGCTAGACAAAGCTCTTGAACTATTTGCCACCAAGAAGTTTGATAATAACTTGCACTTCGATTTGAACCGTACTGCCTCCCCATTGGGTTCTAGGAGTCCTCCACCAATAAACCAAGAGGTATTGATTGAACCTCCATTTACCCAAACATTGAGCCCGATTTCGAAGAACCAAGATGAAGTGTTGGAAGAGCAAAATAATGATAATTGGCACGATGAGAATGAGGTTGAGCTCCACGACAACAATGTTGGAGATTTGGACAAATATATTACGCTAGAGAACATGGACCGTGACATCCCGTATACTCGATGCTATGCATCGGACTCAGATGATGATGGTCCCGAAGAAGAACTTGACGAGAAGGGGTTCACTACTAGAGATGCCGAAATCCACGAGAACGTATTGGGGCGGGACCACATGGTATCTTTGCTCCGTGATGTTAGTCTCGCGGATGAAGCCACGGTTGATGACGGGAAGGGCATAGTGCTTGGACCAAGGTCAAGTTCTTACCGGGATGGTAATCAAGAGAATAATGGCTTTTCTCATGGATCGAGGTTCAAGATAAAGGACTTCTCGGTTAAGCATCATCGCCCTTACACGGTGGTGCACTCGGACGTGAAGAAGCGTTACACGGTTAAGTGCGAGGAGGATGGATGTCCTTGGATTGTGCGTGCAAGACCATTTAAGGGAGGTCCAAGTTGGCACATATCTAGTTGTGTATCAACTCACATGTGCCGAGGCCCGACGGTGGATGGCAAGGATGTGAAGCACGAGCATCGACAACTCACCTCCGAGTTTATTGCTTATAGGCTTTCCAATAACATCAAGTCATTTCCAATAATGACCATCAAGATGGTCCAAGAGCTTGTGAAAGCCCTCTTTCACTACGAGGTGAAGTACGTGAAGGCATGGAAGGCGAAGCAAGCCGCATTCAAGATGTTGTATGGTGATTGGGAGGAATCTTATAACTGGATCCCTAGGTTGTTGTTAGAGATGGCCAATGCTAACCCGGGCATGATTCATATCATTGAACCTTATGGGAACAAGACAAGGATAGTCAACGGAAGAACCGTTCGAGTATTTGGACGTGCATTTTGGGGTTTCGAGCAATGTGTTCGGGCTTTTGAACATTGTAGGCCTGTTATATCCGTTGATGGCACCATCTTGACCGGACAATACAAGGGCAGTATCTTGATTGCAATAGCTAGCAATGCCAACAACCGGTTGGTTCCTTTGGGTTATGCTTTGGTTGAGGTGGAAAACAATGAACATTGCGAGTGGTTCTTCCATATTTTGAGAACCAAGGTCTTACCCGCTCAAAGGGAATTATGTGTCATCTCGGATCGTCATCAAGGAATTCTCAATGCGGTGATGCTTGACATTCCTGGACATGTCCCATTGCACCATCGATGGTGCATGAGTCATTTTGTTTCAAACTTCTATAGGGCATGCAAGAGCAAGGACTTGTCCGATGATCTACAGGATTGTTGTCTCGCTTTCACGGAGCGCTGTTTCTCAAACTTGTACAACAAATTTTTCCATAACAAAGAACTCAATGCGGGCGACAAAGAGTTTCTCCTTAGGAACATTGAAGATATGGGAAAGTGGGCACGAGCTTTCGATGATGGTGGCCGGAGGTACGGTCAAATGACAAGCAATATGGCAGAATGCTTCAACAAGTCGCTCAAAGGTGTCCGTGCATTGCCCGTCATGGCAATGGTCCAATACACATTTGACAAGATGAATGAGTATTTTCTAAAGTACTCAGCTGAAACGGATAGGCAGATTGCGGGAGACTACAAGGACATGCATAAATACAAGTTCCCACCGAAGATTGACGATTGGATGCAATTTCAGTCAAAGAAAGCGGACTCCCAAGTTGTCACGGAATTTGATAATGACAAGCTAATTTACCAAGTTACGGAGCCAGGAGGAACCACGGCTGATGGTGTCCAACACGGAGGTCGAGCGTTCAAGGTCTCGCTCAAAACTTGTGAGTGCACTTGTGTCAGGCCATTGTTGCTTCATCTTGCTTGCTCGCACTTGCTAACGGCAGCTCGAAGGCGACATGTTGATTGGAATAATCCTCTCACGATGAGAGAGTCCGAATTCTCAATCGATACTAATAAGAAGACATGGGCTCCTAGATTTCACCCATACGTGGACCAATCTCAATGGCCGGAGTACCATGGAATTCAAGTATGGCCCGATCCAGAATGGAAGGTCGTTAAACGTGGAAGACGCAAGACGAAACGATTTAGGAGTGACATGGACGGATGGGGAAGTGGTGGTGGCCGAGAAACGGGTAACAACCAATTCCAAGAGCCATGTGAGAGAGGGCGGTGTGGAACGTGCAATGCTGAAGGGCATAATGCACGAAAGTGTGCCCAAAGAAAGAGAGCAAAAGTAAATGAAGCAAGCACAAGACAACCAAGTGGTAGCCAACCGAGTGGTAGCCAATCGAGTGGTGGCCAACACGTCCCTAGTCGTAGCCAATAAGCGCCAAACCCAAGGAGAAATAACCAACAAGCGCCAAGTCAAAGGAGAAATAGGCAACAAGCGCCAATTCAAAGGAGAAATAGCCAACAAGTCCCTAGCCAACCAAGTGGTACCCAACAGGTCCCTAGCCAACCGAGTGGTAGCCAACATATCTACGCGTTGCACATGTGGCGCCACAGATCTACGCGTTGCACGATTGGCGTTGCACAGGGTGTAGCGCCACAGATCTACGCGTTGCACGTGTGGCGCCGCACATTCAGAGAAAAGTAGACAAAAGGGTGTGGTGCGACAGATCTCCTAATGTGTGGCGCCATGACGATTGGCGTTGCACAGTGTGCGGTGCCACCGCTTGAGGCGCCGCAGTTTCCTAGAGCAGCTCCCCTTCCCTGCGTGCATGTGCGGCGCCAGGACCCGCGGCGTTGCATATGTGCGGCGCCATCCGGCGTGGTGCCACACATTCCTGGTGCTAAGGGGATCACTAGCATCTGGGATCACCAACTTCTAGTTCCAATATGCTAGTGCATCTCAGGATGGTCACCAACTTCTAGTTCCAGTATACTAGTGCTAAGGGGATCACCAACTTCCAGTTCCGACACAAATCTATCTACGTAAGTTGGCACAAGTAGATGGAGTCTTTTGTGTACCACAAGTTCACACGACAAAGCTAATTCAAAGCAAGTTCATAGATCATGTCTAAAGGCTAACAAGTTCACGACAAGTTCATAAAGTACACGACCACAACTACTCCCCAACTACTTCTCACGGGTCGTCCTCTTCCCTTAGCCCCTTCGCGTAGGAAGCTTCCTCGTGACCGGTTCCTCGTCATCATCTTCCAACCCGGAGGTCGTCTTCTTGGCCTTCTTTGCCTTCATTTCCTTGGTCGTGGAAGGGTTGGGTGTGTAAGGCTTCTTTGGTTGCCTTGGCTTGAGCACGTAGTCGGACCGCTCGTGGACCTTGTATCGAGTGTATGTGCCCAACGTCATCTTGTCGTCGACGCTTTCTTCATCCTAGGGCTATCAACACAAGAACAATGGTAAGGACATATAGTAATGCAAGGGTTCATCGTACTACAATGCTTTGCTACCTCAGGTGTGTCCGCCTCATCCTCGGATGGGGAGTGATGATCGTTAGAAGGGTCAGGGGGCGTGTTGGACCGTGACGCGGACGGTGTTGCCACCTCGGGGTCACGACAACCTAGCAAGTTCGAAAGCCGCCTTAACCGTAGGGCCTGCTTCTTAACAAACCCTCTAAATAGACTCTCGCCCTTCTCTCCGTGCGGGTATGTCTCGAAAGCATCCTCGCATGCATCGGCCGACTTTCTTACCTCCGCCCGCTGTCATAGACAAGAGTAAACAAGTAAAGCATGCTTGCGAGGTGCGGTAGGGGGCAAGAAGGAAAACAAACATTCGGGAAAAATTACCACGAAGTTGACCAATGGAGCATAATCGGCTTGTCGCCCTTCTTTGACTATCATGTTGTATTCTTCAGTTGCAAGCTCATCAAATAGCAATGGCTCCTCCAAGATTTCTGGGCGGAATGCTTGTGGGTACATCTCCACCTGCGTGTTCTCAAGAATTCTCATGTCCTGCAAGGTCACCGTAGTCTCACCGGTCCTAAGGTGAAATGTGTGTGTCTTCGGTCTCCACCGGTCGACAAGCGCGGTGATCGCAGCGGGGTTGAACTTCGGTGTCGACCAAGTGACCATGTGGATAAAGGGAAGGAGTCCTAGTTTCTCGATGTACAGAGTGTACCGCTCATCGTAAGTCAGGTTCTTGGCCGACGAGACCTCGTGATACCTAAGTTGAAGAGGTACAAGCTCCTGCAAACATATAATGGCCTAGGTTAGATTTACATCTCAACAAACCGGAGCAATAGGAACTACCGTGTGGGTTTTTTAGTACCTGTCTCTTTTCCGACAACTTGTAGGAATGGTGTTGAACATCGTAGTGAGGATTAAGAAGAGTCATCCTAGTGGCACAATGAAACAATAAAAACAATAGAATCAATAAATATCACATGTCATACTTGTAAACCATACAAACAATAATTTCCACTCTATGGCATGAACAAACATTCCATCTTACTCTACCATTAATTTCCACTCATACCTATAGTTCTAACTTTACATGTATTCATATTCTACCTATAATTCCATACTAACAAAACTTGAGTAACCATCCCACAGAACCTAGGGTTTCACTATCCCATAGAACCTAGGGTTTCACTATCCATCTTACAAGTATTACTAAACCTAAACATCAAGTAAACATGGAAATGGTTCATATTAATTTGACTATCCCATACAAACCTAGGGTTCCACAAAAAATTGCAAATAAGGGACAAAAATGAAGAAATGTGTGGATGGAGTTGAGGGGATTTAGTGAGAATACCTTGGGGAGGGGATTGAGAGCAAGAATCTTGGATCAGATCACCAAATTTGGGGAGGGGATAAAGTAGGGGTGGCCGCCACCATCGCCCTTCTCTGTTCGTGGGTTGGGGAGAAACTGAGTGAGGGTCAGGTTGGGGCGGAACTGGGGCCGCGAGACCACGACGCGCTGGCAGCCGTGCGGCGCCACCAGTCATGGCGTTGCGCTTCAGGGTGCGGCGCCATCATCTAAGCGTTGCAAAAAGGGTTAGTTCCAGTGAATTTGTTGTGGCCCGAGTTTATTTCGTGAATTTGTTATTTATTTAGGTTATTTCTGTTCAAATTCCTGCTTGTGCAATTGCCCACTATGTACGGTCATTAATGGATGAAGAGATTGTTGAGCACATCTCGATCAACAATTCGTAAAACCGGAAGGAGTGATTTTTCTTACCGGTGGATTCATTTTCGCATCACGATCTTACTCGCACGGCGGTGGTTTTGTGGGAGGTCTAGACGGCTCGGTTGAATACCATCCACGAAGTAATCTTTCAGAGTCCAGAGTCCGCTATCAAACTTTAACTTCTTATATAAATTTATATCTTACCGAGCTAGATATTGTCAGTTCTGGAAAGAAGTGGACTAGTGGAGGGTAATCTCCTCCTCGAAACAGGCTTTACGCCCAACTATATTAATATAACAACCACCCGATACAACTGACAAGCAGTGCTGGGCGAATAACACAAATCACGTCTAAAAAAGCAAGAAGAAAACAAAGAGAACACAAAGCTAACACCGACGATTCGACGAAAATGGAGAAAACTCGCAGACGTTGCACCCTCCAGCTAAGTACCACCACACACCACTTCGAAGCGCCACGCACCAAGCAGAACCTCCAAAAAGAAAGGCGAGGACGAAGACGATGCTGCCCGGACTGGTCCTAGAATTTCCCCCGGTACGCTCCTGGAGGTGGGGAAGAGGTACACCCGACGCCCTTCAAGAAGCGACGGTGACACCCACATGTGTCACCGCGTTGGTGTCTAAATGATAAGGATTTCTCCCGACCCCTAAAAAACCATGCTCCTGGTCCCGGACGCTTCGCAGTGCTCCACCAAGCTCACGGCCCGCCAATGCACGCCACCATGTTCTTGCAGCCGCCACCGCGGTCTCACCATGACGCACACTACTAGAAAAAAAATGCTATGCGAGATGCATATAGCATGCGCCTCGACCGTCGCATCGTGAGTAATTCTTATGTGAGACGCATTTGTTGTGCGTCGTGTATACTTGACTTATGCGAGACATACACTTATATGCGTCTTGTACATATTACATGCGTCTTGTATATGTTTCAAATGCGCCTCGACATGATGCGCCATGTATGTCATAAGACATGCGTCATGTATAGCATCTTGGAAAATCAGTTTTTAAAGTCGTTGTACGGTACAGTATACAAGTATTCAAATACACAAATGCAGTCCAGAATACAGGAAACAACACAGATATATAGAAAGCTGCAATTGAGTAAAACATAGATAGTAGTACATCACAATAGGAGTACATCACAACAGTAGTACATCACATCCGACAGAGCTACAAGTGCCAAGTTTACTTCTCTCGGGATCGAGTACAAGTTCACCATCACATTACAATGATGGAGTTAGGCAAAGTAGAGTACACACCCAACCAAGAAGAGCAAGGTTGTGATCATGATGAAGTTATTCATCCGTCTCTTCTTCCTTAGGTGCTTCCTCCACTTCTCTTCCGCCACCGCTCTACTCTTGTAGCCTTGGTAGCTGTTGCCCGAAAAGTTGTTCACTTGCTTCATTTAGTCTTGTCAGTCTTACCACTCCTCGTACACTCCTGGAACCTCACCATTGTACATGACATAGCACTTCTTCGACGCCATCTCCTGTACACAAGATAGATGATATTAGATAAGTGACGAGGGTTCAACTCATCAATGCCCATTGTTATGGACTTGGGTTTTGGAGAAGGAGGGAGCGCCGGAGACATATATCGGCTAGCAAACAAGCACACATGGGACAAAGATTTACCTAGGTTCAGGCCTCGTAGAGGTCCCTACTCCTGCTTGTCTGCTCGTGGAATTATCAAAGGAATCGAAGGTTACAATGGTGCGCAGATGTAATCTGGCCAGGGTTGTGGAAAACTAGGGTTGCGTGTGTCCTCCTCGCCGCCCCCTCCTAGCCCTTATATAGGTCTCGGGTAGCAGGTCGAGTCGGTTACAAGTTAGGGTTTTCCCCTTCAAACTTTCTATCTTTAGCTTCTTCTTGTTCTTCAAGCAATCGAGAGTCCGTAGGTTACTCGAGTCCTTCATTTGGGCCTTGGCGACACCGTGGGCCTTTACGTATTTAGACGGTATATACCAAGCTCGAGTACCTGTAGGGTATACCCATGTCAGTAGCCCCCGAGTGTCTAGTGGAATCGCAGATTCGACTTGGGACTTTTGAAGTCTTTCGAGTGCATGAATGAGTATATTTCGACTGCTTTATTTGTGTCATAGGGATTGTTGATGTACGTGCCCGATATAACCGAAGTATTGGTATTAGTTAACCACCTTAGGGTAAAACAACGCAATCTACTCGAACTCGAGTCCCCGGACTCGAATCCGGAAAAGTGCTGGTGTAATTTGACTCAAGCCGCGGAGGTCTTACAGGAGTCGAATTCCAGTTATATGGGTGTGAGCACTCGACGCGTCCGTCAAGGCATGTTCATCGTACCTGTAGGCACGGATACATTTCTGGTAGTGCGCAGCTAATGCGTTGTCAGGCCTTATTCAGGTCTTACCTTCACGCAGTAAGCACAACATCCGAATTTTATCATCGCGGAGACGATTCGGGTGACCCAGGAGACCCAGTCTCTTTGTAGGAAAAAATTATGAGGCGGTGTCGCCATGAGCTTCAAGTGTGGATGTTATCAACACACAGTTTTTTGTATAAATAATCATAGGGTGCGCGACCAGCGCTCCCTATGGGAGTAGCCCCCGAGTGCCTGGTTGAGTCGAAGACTCAGGCATGGACTAAAGAACTTTTGCGACTGTTGTCGTCTTTGGTTCGCTTGTTTTAGTCAAAAAAATCCGGCGCTCCCTATGGGAGTAACCCATGTCCAAAGTCGAATTATGTTTCGAGTGGTTGGGTTTGGCTTGATAGTCCATGTTCCTGAAAAAGTAAAAGAAAAAATTATAGGGTGCACGACCAGCGCTCCCTATGGGAGTAGCCCCCGAGTGCTTGGTGGAGTCGAAGACTCGAGCAAGGACTCAAGTAGTCGAAGTCTTCCGCTGCGTAGCTTTGATGACGTCAGTGCTGACGATTTCATGATCCCAGTTGCCCACGTGAGCAAGTTTGACGGGACGTGACGAGCAGTGGGCCCCATTTTGTGACTTTGATTTGACTAGGCGTGCATAATCTTTATTTTAACTGCGCCTCCTCGATTTCTGCGCGTAATGGGAGTAGTGGACGGATGGTTCGCGCTTCCACTCCTCCACGTGTCCAGCACGATGTTTGCCACGCGTCTAGTAGGGTTTTTCTGAGCCATTGTATTGCATCTTCCAGGGGTTAAGTAGCGGCGCTGCGACGGTAATTTTCTCATCTGCTCTCATTCATCCTTTGCTTCCATCACCATTGCCGCTGCTCCTCTGCTTTCTGTGCGCTCGTTTCTTCTATGACGTTGGACCAGCTCCGCTCGTTTCCGAGCTACTTCCTTCGCTCGCATCGCCGTCGCGCAATGGGGAAGAAGAAGGGAGGCGTTGTGGCTGATTCCGCGGCCACCGCTGCTGTGGCAAAGAAGAAAGGCGGCTCCGCCGCTGCAGGCACCCGCGTTACGAATGGCGTGTGGCATCCCTCCATCATTAAGTCATCGGATCTCTATCTTCTTCACCAAGACGGGGTGCTGTCCGACGCAGTCGCTGATGCGCGTGTCCCCGGTGGTGAGACAATTCCTGCTCCTCCTGCTGGTTTTCAAGTGATGTTTTTGCCATTCATAATTCGAAGGTCTCTCCTTGCCCCTTCACCCCTTTTTTAGGGGCCTTCTTTGTTTCTACGGGCTTCAGCTCCATCAGCTGTCCCCGAACTATATCCTCCATATCTCTTGCTTCATCACCCTCTACGAGTGCTGGCTTGGAGTCGAGCCGCACTTCAGCCTTTTCAAGCGCCTCTTCAAGTTGAAGCGTCAATCTGCTTCTGGCTCCTTGGTATATGATGTAGGTGGTTGCGGAATTCACGTCGACCCATTCACCACCTATTTCAATATAAAACTCACAGCGTCCGTCCAAGGGTGGAGGGACAAGTGGTTCTACATTTGCGACCATAAGGCCGACGGAGACCACTTCGGACTCGCACCCTTCGATCCTGCGACGCCGTGCAGGAGGATGCGCTCCTGGAAGAATGCAGTCATGCCTGGCAAGTCCGCGGAGACAGATGTGTTGTATAGGCGCGTCTGCGACCTCGAGAGTCGCATAGGCAAAGAGGAGGGAGGTTGCGCTCTCATTCGCACTTGGCTGCGTCGTCGTGTCCAGCCCCTGCAGGCCAGAGTCCATCCCATGTTTCAGTGGGCTGGCGCTGATGATGCCACTCACGTGTCTGCCGATGGCATGTCCGCGAGTGAAGTGGACAACAGGGTTCGAGTGGTCACCAAGTACACCGTCAAGGATGTGCTCCCCAGTGAGCCAGTTGTTCCTCCATTTGATGCTACTAACCCTCCTCTTGAGGTACAGTTGTGCAACGCAGTAGCTAAATTTGTCGATTGCTTCTCTGTTGTTTACTTGCTTTTTGCTGAATTTGTTGTATGCATGCAGGATTGGGCGGTGTCACCTTGTATGCCTCCTCTTCCTGAGGGGATTATTCCTCGCGAAGCCTGGGAAGAGGACGAGTCGGAGTCGACCATCCCCTCTGATGTGGAGGAGGAAGCCCCCGAGTCTGGTAGTCCGGATACTCGCAAGCGTTCGCGCAGCGAGGATTCCGATGCGTCGTCTCCTTCGACTCTGGAAGGTATAGGTGTTGGGGTGGAGTCACCGATACCTGCTATTCTTGTGAGCGCCGTGGCACCATCTTCTCGCAAGAAGATGCGATTGCCCAAGGAGTCCTTGTCAGAGTCAGGGGAGGCCACTTTTGACTTTGACAAGTTTGATTGGTAAGTTTTCTAGTTTACTTGTTCTTCTCTGTTTTGCCCTTGTTGGCTCGTCTCTGGGTTTGTCCTTTCTTAATGTTGGTTTTGCCTTGCAGTCAAGAGGCATCGTCGTCTTCTGGCGACGTCCAATTTTTGAAAGAATCAGGAGTCGCAACCTCAAGGGCTAAGAAAGAGGTTGAGCGCGCCCCTTCCCCTCCATTGGCAGCCCACTCCGGGCACAACTCTTCCAGTTCTCCTCATGCAGGGGAGCATCGAATGGTTGCCCGGATGACGGTACAGCAGACATCTTCGGAGTCATTGGAGGATCATGTAAGTGTAGATTTTCTTCTTTTAATGTTACAGTCGATGTTATTTATTGATTCTGCTGATCCCTTCTGTTGTGCGATAGCTCCTTGTGAAGGAAGCCGCACACTTGGCGGAGCAAATGCTTGCGATGGGCCGTCAGCATGCGATGCTGGAGACGCGTCATCGCGTGGTTGAGAGTGAGTGTCCAGCACCTCTTCTTCTTCTTCTCCTTTGATATAGTCGACTGATAATCAATTCTTGTTTGTTGTGTAGCTGAACATAACGCCCTCTTGCGTGACGCCGCCACCCTGGAGAAGACACTTGCTGCGGCTGTGAAGGGTCATGATGAAGCAATCGCGGCGCATGACGCGGTGCAAAGGCGCGAAGAAGATCTACGTGCTTCCTTCGCAGTGAGGGAGAAGTTGTTCGAAGAACAACTTTTCTCAATTGCCAAGTCCCTCTCAGGTACTTTGCGTGTGGATATCGTTATCCTTTTCTACTTCGAATGATTTCGCCGGTGGCGTTGATGTTTTGTCCGTGTACAGATGCTGGCGATTTGAGCTTCGACCCGCAGGCCCTTTGTCGCGATGACGCTCTGGCGGGTGAACTGTCAGCAGTCGAAGACCACAACACCGCCGTGCAGGATACGCTCTCCAAGGCCAAAGGCGTACTCAGTCGCCTTCGGGAGGAGCTGATGCCCAGGGCGGAGCTAGTCGAGAATATAGACGAGCTGGTGGAGTCACTCGGCGGAGGTGTGCCCTCCAGTTTCAAGAACTCACTCCGCGCGGCCGACGCGTCATGTCGCTTGCCATGGTGCAGGCCCACGGAGTCGAGATTGATCCTGCCGTGGTGTCGAAGGCGATGCCTGTTAGCATGGACGACCAACAGGTAGTCTTCGCTCCTTTCGCGACTGCCTGTGGCAAATATGGGCATCATTTGATAAATACTGTCGCGAAGTATTCTGAGGAGCTACAACGCGCCAAGAAGGCGGTGAACGCTTTGGCATCAGGGGCTGGCGGAAAGTCAGTGACATCTGATACTGCCACAGACTCGATGAAGCCCCCGAAGCCGTCGAAGTCGAAGAAGCCAGTCGCTCCTTAGTAGTCTTTGTAATAGTTGAATAGTTTATGTCCTTTGTTAAGAACATGCCTGCTGGCGAGTGTATCTGCTGATACTTTTGCTAGTCTTGAATGCACTTGAGCCTTTTGCCTTTGTGTTGATTTGGTCGTCTTATTTGTTTCTATCTTGACTTGTGGTAGGGTTCATCAAGTAATCCTTCGAGGGAAACTCAAGATTCGCCGCCTCTTGATGATAATTTTGCACCGCCGCGCTCCAGGGTAGATGAACTGTCCCTGCTCTCGTGACTGTGTGACCGCGTGAAGCAGCTAGAGCGTGAGTTTCCCGTGCTCCGCGGTAACGCGGATGTATGGAAGTCGAAGGCGGAGAAAGCCGCCGCCTGAGAGCAGTATCTGCTTGGCGAGGTGACGCGGCTGGGTGACCAATTCAAGTGTTAGTTTGCTTGCTCTTATATTTTCCGTGTAGTCACTCGCGATGCTGTACTTATGCTGCTGTTTGCTGCTTCGTGTAGTTGTTAGCGCACGTCATCCACAGGATGAGAAGGACAGAATTGCCATTCGTATGCATGATCTTACCCAGGAGCAACTTCAAGAGGGCGGATAATTCTGGGTAGATCATGATCGTCAATAAGGCAATGGAAAGCAAGAGTTCACAAGATAAAATCATATGGGTGTGGAAAGATGTAAAATAGGGCCAACACACTAAAAAAAATGCCTCATATATACTTAGGTTGGACACTAAAACTCTACCTCAGGCGGAGGGTTGTTGGCATCAAAAGGGGGCACGACTGATTCGCCTAGGAGATCCTCCTTGGTGGTATACTTGGTCACCAGTCGCAACCTCCTATCTACCTCACCCGCAGAAATGCCCTCTGCAGATATGTGAGTGACATCGCCAGCACCGACCAAGTGGTACATCAGATGGACTCTAGCCTATAGAGGCTGGACGCGGTGGCGCAACCACGTGCGAATGAGAGCGGCGCCACCCTCTTCCTTGCCTATGTGGCCTTAGAGGTCGCAGACATGCTGATACAGCATCTCCGTCTCCTCGGACTCGCCAAGCATCACGATGTTCTTCCGGGAACGCCTCCTCTTGCAAGTCGCCACAGGGTCGAAGGGCGCGAGTCCAAAGTGCTCTCCGTGGGCCTTCTGGTCACAGATGTAGAACCACTTGTCTCTCCACCCTTGGATAGATGAGGTGAGCTTGATATCAAAGTAGGTGGAGGAAGAGTCGACGTGGATACCGTAGCCTCCTACATCGTAGATTACCGACCCCGACCCCGCCTGACACTTAAGCTTAAAAAGCTTCTTGAAGAGACCGAAGTGCGGCTCGATTCTGAGCCAGCACTCGTAGAGAGTGATGAAACAGGAGATATGAATAATCGAATTTGGGGACAACTGATGCAGCTGTAGCCCATAGAAGCAGAGAAGACCGCTAACAAATGGATGCAGGGGGAGAGAGAGACCTTGAATGATGAACGCAAAGAACATCACTCTGAAACCTGCAGGAGGATGGGGGATTACCTCGTCGCTAGGCACTCGAGAATCATCTTCCGAGGAAGGAAGCGCTCCATATTGACGAAGAGTGTGCAGCTCGGAGGACTTGATGACGGATGTGCACCAGGAGCCATTGGTGATGCGGGTGCCCGCACCCTTCTTCTTCCCAGCGCTGGTGGCACTGGTGCCCACGGTGGTGGTGCCTCCCTTCTCCTTGGCGGCGGCAATGGTGGTCGTAGATCTAGCGGCGGCGCCTCCTTTCTTCTTGCCCATCTTTCGATGGTGGTGAGAACGAAGGAAGTAGCTAGGGAATATGCGCAGCTGGTCTAGTGCCACGGAGAGGACGAGCGCAAAGGAGCAGAAACAAGCAACAATGGCGAAGGAAGCACGAGCAAGAAAAGAGATGGGGAAAATTATCGCAGTTGCGCTGCTACTTAACCTCCTCACATGTGTCATCCAACGGCCAACAAAAATCCTACTAAACGCATGGCGCACATCGCCATCGACCCGTGGTGAAGGTGAATCACGAACCGTCCTCCATTACTCCCATTACGCGCGGAAATCGAGGAGACGCAGTTAAAATAGAAGATTACGCACGCCCAGTCAAATCGAAGTCAGAAAGTAGGACCCACCGCTCGTCACGTCCCGTCAAAATCGCTCACGTGGGTAACTGAGGTCATCACATCGTCAGCACTGACGTCATCGATTCTAGCAGAAGAAGATTTTGGCTACTTTTGTTCTTGTCTGAGTCTCCAACTCAACCAAGCACTCGGGGGCTACTCCTAACAGGAGCGCTGGCCGCGCACCTGATAGAATTTTTATGCATGATACAAGTTCCACGAAAACCCATCACTCGAATCAATGATTCTATTGTAAATTACGGGTTACTCCCATAGAGAGCGCTGGAAGCATATTCGACTAAAACAAGTAACAAAATACGATAGCAGTCGCTAATGTTTTTAGTCCCCACTCGAGTCTACGACTCGAATAGGCACTCGGGGGCTACCCCCATAGGGAGCGTTGATCGCGCACTCTATGATTATTTATACATCGTACTGTGTGTTGATAACATCCACACTCGAATGCTATGGCAACACCGCCACATGTTTTCCCTACAAAGAGATTACGTCTCCTTGGCCACCCGAATCATCTCCGCGATGACAAAAATTCGGATGCCGCGCTTATAGCGTGAAGATAAGACCTGAATAAGGCCTGGCAACGCATATGCTGCACACTACCAGAAATATATCCGTACCTGCAGGTACGATGAACATGCCTTGACGGATGCGTCGAGTGCTCACATTTATACACTGGAATTCGACTCCTGTAAGACCTCCACGGCTTGAGTCGAATTATGCCAGCACTTTTTCGAATTCGAGTCCGGGGACTCGAGTTTGAGTAGATTGCGTTGTTTTGCCCTAAGGAAGTTAACTGATACCGATATATCAGATAAATCAGGCACGTATATCAACAATCCCTATGACACAGACACGAACACTCAAAAAATATGCTCAGTGTTGCACTCGAAAGACTTCATAAAGTCTCCAATCGAATCTGTGATTCCACTGGACACTCGAGGGCTACTGACATGGGTATACCCTACAGGTACTCGAGTTTGGCATATACGGTCCATATACGACAGAAGCCCACGACGTTGTCAAGGCCCAATGTAGAATTCGGGTGACCCACGGAATCCCCGATTGCTTGCAACGCAAGAAGAAGCTTAAGATAGAAAGTTTAAAGGGACGAACCCTAATTTGTAACCGACTCGGCCTAATTTGTAACCGACTCGGCCTGCTATCCGAGACCTAGCCTATCTATATAAAGGCTGGGAGGGGGTGGAGAGGAGGACGATCACAAACCTAGTTTCCACAACCATCGCCAGATTGCATCTGCGCACCCCTGTAACTTTCGACTCCCTCGATAATTCCAAGAGCAGATAAGCAGGAGTAGGGACATCTACGAGGCCTGAACCTGGGTAAACCTTGCGTCCATGTGTTCTTGTTTGCTAGCCGATTGATGCCTCTAGTGCTCCCTCCTTCTCCAAAACCCAAGTCCATAACAATGGGCATTGACGAGTTAAACCCTCGTCACCAGCAGTACGCAAATTGTTGACACACCCATCCATGGGGTGCACAAGATCAAAAGAAGTCTGTTTTGAACCAAAAACAGGTGTACAAATATTAGACTTTAGTTCACAACCAGAAAAATTATGTTTCATCTGATAATCAAAAGAGAGAGTTTGATCGGAACAATCCAAGTTGTGATAACCAAATACCTTTGATTTCTTACTAGCCGACAAGGATTGTGGTTCCACAACCACATGTGTGTTATTGTAGGCCGGTAAAAACGTACGAGGTAAGCATAAAGCCTGTGAATCAACCGTTCCCAAGTCATGATTAGATAAAACACTAGTAGTAGAATTTTCATAGCATGGTTCAAAATTAAAATCAATTACCTCCGTCATAGGTAGTTGGAAGGAACCGATGCTAACAGGTGACGAGATTGGCAACTCTGCCTCGTTAACACCATCACCCTGAATATGCTTGCTCCCCCAAGGTTCAAACTATTATCCATGCTAGACAGTTGCCCCATTTTCTTATCATCCTCCATTTTACTCAAATCATCATGTTTTCCCTCATTAGCATTGTCATCTCTATCCTTTGAATCTTGTGAACCCATCACAATACCCTCATTGGCCATAGAACCACCAGGTTTTCAACCAAAAACTTCAGCCTATAAACCCCCTTTTTATCCAAACATCAAGAAAAGGTGGAATGCACTTAGGGTTGACACAATACACCAAAACCCTGACAATTCCTTTCTGTCTAGTGAATGGCATATCCACCGATTTAGTTTTTTCCAATAGAGAACCCAACCCCCACAGGGAAAGAAGATCACCTCTAACATCTTTAGGAACTCCATCAATTTACACTGTCACCTCCGGCAGTAAGAAAAGTGGTTCATCAACCACCCCCATTCATCAAACTTGAGATAAATAGGAGTGTCAGGGATTTGATAATGTTTGACCGCTTTCATTCGGAGAACTTCATCTTTAGTGGGAAATTTGACTTTGAACACATTTGGCTGGAACTCCAAAGCTTCCCAAATGTAATTCGGCGAGAGTACCAGTCTCTTGAGAATATCCACCAATTGGGCCACCGTCAAAGAACCCCCTTCGACTATAACTTTACCCACTCTAGAATTCTCCACTCTAGGTCTATAAGATCCTATTGTGGGTAGTTCTAAGAAAGTGAGTTTATCATTCCCAAGCCCGTGCACAATTACAGTTGGCTTAGGGGCATTCCATAATGGGCAAGAAGAAGTAATATGCTGAGGGGATTCACAATTATCATAAACAGTAACAGAGCACTCATGAAAATGTCCAGCCTGGTTGCACTTAAAGCATTTCAACTTATCATTTTTTGCTGTTTCTTAGCCGCATTACCATCAACAAACGAATCAGTCGCCACAACGTCTTGTGGCATGGGGACATCACCGCGGATTGGTTCTGCCGCGATAGCCAAAACGCACCCAGCAGCCTGACCCGGAGCCGCTGCCACCTGCCTATGTACCACGACAGCCTGTCCAGAGCTCACGGCAGTGCGAAACTGTGTCGCGGCAGTAGCCTGCCTCGCCAACCCGCCAGACGGAGCCGACACCGCAGTAGCTGCCCCCGAGGACGCACTCTCAGATGTTGACTGTGGAAGCATCAATGCCCCACTTTGTG
The DNA here is from genome assembly GCA_910589775.1 of Avena eriantha. NCBI lineage: Eukaryota > Viridiplantae > Streptophyta > Magnoliopsida > Poales > Poaceae > Avena > Avena eriantha. The sequence goes on along the minus strand of OU342744.1, from coordinate 77,257,901 downwards.
CCGCCGCGACGACATCATCGACCACCTGCTTTATCAAATTATGATCCACCATTCCCGGCGTAGCATTGCCGTCAGAAGCTCTAGTATCAATATTGCGAGGTCCCCGGTTAGCATTGTGCCATTGCTAACCTCCACCACGGCCACCAGAATCATTGTGCCATTGCTGAGCTCCACCACGGCCAGAATGAAACTCGTACCGTCTTCTATTCTGGTACCCAATATTGCTTCCATTGTTGAAGCCCCCTTGGTTAAAACCCGATCCTCCATGATATCCCCCAGCTCCACCTCTGAAGTTGTGTTGGCCACCGAAGTTCCCTTGCTGGTCAGATCGCTGCTCGAAATTTCTGCCCCCCGCCACACCGCTAGATTCGCTAGGGTAGAAATTCCCCCGACCTCTCCCTGGGTTAGCAGCATTAAAATTGCCGCCAGAGTTTCCCTCTCCGCCATCGGAGCCGCTTCCCCTCCCGGGGCCTCCTCTAGAACCACCTCAATGGTGCATCGCCGGGGTAGACCGTCGCCGTGCTAGGGTTACCGATACCATAGGAGGCTGCCCGAAAAAAGTGGAGAAGGAAAACAAGCTCCAAAGTTGGCGTCTCCCGGTATTTGTACCGTAGATCGCACCAAGTTCGAACTAAGACACAAACTCTGACACCCCTCGAGCCGGCCGCGAGCCGGGCCAGGAAGTCCAATTCCCATCCACGAGGGGCGGGGGCCCAAAGCCCAAAATTTGAAAGGCGCGACAATTTCGAATCAACCGATCTCGGTTCCGACGGAGCAGAAGGCGGCGAACAAGCCATCTTCGAAGATCTCTGCCGACGAACCAGCGTCCAACCATCATAATGATCACCTTCACTCAGAGAGAACATAGATGGTTCTAATGGTGGTCGCCTAGCATGCTGCCTCGCATGTGATAATCGTTTAGCCGAAGCAGTTCGGCTACCATCCGATGAAAAGGAACTGACCTGATATGTGGGAGACACCCACAATTCCATCACCACCAGCCATTGTTGACGTCTTCTCTCGATCCGTTTGGCCGCCCTCGAAGAAGAATCGACAAGAGATTCACCGACCTCTTCAAATGGCCACCACACGTATCTTTGGGACGACAGCTCTCGTTCAGACGTGACGTCCCCATCATCTTCATCTTCCAAGTCCAGCGTTAATGCCCAGAAACATCCCGACGCTAGCGTACTCCAGTGATGATCGGTGACAACTGTTGGATAATTAGGCACATTTTCCATGATCAATTCCAGAATATTAAACATGACAGAACCAACTGCTAACACATGTAACTCGAACATACTAGATGTACTAAATAGCAAGATGAACGGAAACAAGTAGCAGGTAAACATGTACTCGCAGAACATGATGAATAATCGGACAGCAGAACGTCGCATGTACCGTTCACTTGTAGATGAAGTCGCCGTAGTAGCTTTGGGGAAGATTGATCGAAAGAGACGACGATGAAGATGGCGATAGGCAGCACTGCCTGACTTGGATGGAAGACGAGCCGTGACGCAGAACTCGAGCAGTCGCGCAGAGCGCTTCCCAAAAACCTTATTCGCCCTTTCCCATACAGGATCGCAAATGCGAGTGGTTCCGGAGACCTGCTCTCCCATCCGCCGGTGCACGCCGGCAAGCGGGATGGAGTAGACTACGGTGGCGGCGCAAGCAGAGAGGTTGGCAAACCCTAGATTGGTTCGGTGGTAATCTGTGGCGGTAGCCGCGCAGCACTTTATATAGAGCGGCTCAGGAAACCCTAACGGAAGCAAACGTGGGCCGAGTCCACGTAGCGCATGCTCGGGTCGGTTACAGTAGCCCACGATCCGGGAGTGACCCGAATAGGCTGACTGTTGACACGTCTTTCAAAACCTCACATGTTTTCCTGAGCAGCAAAAAGAAAGCTCGGCTCGGCGAGATTCCCGCAACCCGTGGCACGCGCGTGCGTCGTGACGGGACGCGTGGGAGGTGCGGTGCGTGCGAGCGGCGTCGTCGTCGTAGGAGGAGCGCGCATGTAGCTCTCCTCTTCTCACTCACTTTACTAAGTGATGAACTACTCCACCTTATAAGGTGGTGTAACTCTCCTCCAACTTTTCATGTGGGACTAAACTTTAGCTCCCACTCCACTCCCATGTGAGCTGCCCCAAACATGGGCCCAAACACATGTGAGCTGCCACAAACACGGGCTTTGAGATTTAGGGAAAATCTGAAATCTATATGGGCTTATTTATTTAGCCCATTATTTCTAACAATCCCCTACCAGATCTCAAATGCCCATTTGAATATTTGCCAATTCTCGCTACTTGTTTATATACCAATGTTTCAGCAGAGACTGTTAAGTTGAACTTTCGCCTAGAACCTTGAGCTACGTCTATCAGCAACTTGAATAATGGACGAACCTTGAATTGCAAGTTTGGTGCTTTTAGATTTCACAAAAAGTCATAACTAGTACCTGGCTGCCAGTAGCCTACCCCGCGGGTGTAGCATATGCGTCATACTACTTGGTCTCTTCATGAGTTTACTAGAGATCACCCAAATCTTATAGATTGCGATGTTTAACAATTGGAACTCGTATAGGTGTGTTCTTTCAAGAATGCTCTGTAGGACATCATCTTTGCTAATCATAGCCAATAGAAACACATTAAGGCATGTTGCCAACGTGCCTTACAGCTTTTGAGAGTTGTACATCTTCACATAGAGAGGGTTGTCTCATACTCTCCTCCGTCACACCACTAGCTTGTTTTTCCCAGGTCCTAATTCACGGGATCTCCAATCAAAAAGGTTGGGTTACCACTATTGTGTAACATCCATGGGTCTCAAACCCATCTCTCTCGATGCACTTTCTATCACGTTTCGTGATAGTCCCTTTGTAAAGGGATCTGCCAGGTTTTTGTCAGTTTGAATATACGTAACAGTAATTACTCCGGAGTTTCTCAATTTCCTGACAGACTTCAAATGTCTCTTGACGTGTCTTGATGACTTCGCGTTATCCTTAGAATTGTTCACTTTGACAATAACAGTTTGATTGTCACAATTCAAAAGGATGGCCGGTATAGGTTTCTCAACCACCGGCAAGTCCATCAAGAGTTCACGTAGCCATTCTGACTCTACAGTGGCTGTGTCAAAAGCAGCAAGTTCTGCTTCCATAGTCGACCTTGTCAATATGGTTTCTTTGCAAGATCTCCATGATACCGCGCCACCTCCAAAGGTAAATACATACCCGCTAGTGGCGTAGAGTTCATCTACACCTGAGATCCAGTTCGCATCACTATATCCTTTGAGCACCGCTGGATGCCCCGAATAGTGTATCCCATAACTCATTGTACCACATAGATAGCGCATGACCCTTTCAAGTGCACACCAATGTTCAGTACCTGGGTTAGACATGAACCTACTCAACTTTCTCACAGCAAAAGAGTGAGCCAACGATTTGAGAGTATCTCAATTGTTCTTTCGGCTCTTTCTTGTTTTTCCATAATGTCACACTAGGATCATAAGGTGTTGGGGAAGACTTGCCATCAACGAAACCGAAACGGCTCAAGATCTTCTCAACATAGTCTGATTGCGTCAAAGTAATCCCACTCTCATGCTTAATCAGCTTGATATTCAGAATAACATCAGCTTCTCCCAAATCTTTCATATCAAAGCTCTTTGACAGAAAGGACTTAACTTCATTTATCACATTCATGTTTGTACCAAAGATAAGGATATCATCCACGTACAAACATAATATAACACCTTCGCCCCCACCATGGCGATAGTATACGCACTTGTCAGCCTCATTAACGACAAAGCCAACAGAAATTAATGTTCTGTCAAACTTCTCATGCCATTGCTTAGGTGCTTGCTTTAGGCCATATAAAGATTTTAACAACTTGGACACCTTTCTCTCTTCACCTTTTACCACAAACCCATCAGGCTGATCCATATAGATCTCCTCTTCCAACTCTCCATTTAGGAAAGCTGTCTTAACGTCCATTTGATGAACGATAAGACCATAAGAGGCGGCCAGGGATAGTAGTACTCAAATGGTGGTCAGTCTAGCAACAGGTGAATAGGTGTCAAAGTAATCTTCACCTTCTCTCTGGGTGTAGCCTTTTGCTACAAGCCGAGCCTTGTACTTTTCAATAGTACCATCAGGCCTTAGCTTCTTCTTGAACACGCACTTGCTACCCACAGGCTTACAGCCATGGGGTCGTTCTGATAGTTTCCAAGTTCCATTAGAAAGAATCGAGTCCATCTTATTATGAACAACTTCTTTCCAATCATCTGCATCAGGAGATGCATATGCCTCTGCAATGGAAGTGGGAGTTTCATCCACAAGGTACACAATGAAATCATCTCCAAAGAATTTTGCAACCCTCTGTCTCTTACTCTGTGTAGGAGCTTCATTGTCATCCTTCTCTAGGACTTCTTCCTCGCGTGGTTGCTCAAAATTCTCACTAGATGCACTAATTTTAGGAAGTATTTCAGAAGAAATTCTAGCAGTGCTATGCATATCTTTCATAGGAAACATATTCTCAAAGAATTGCATCACGAGATTCCATTATAGTATCAACATGCATATCAGGAACCTCAAATTTAACCACTAAAAATCTATAGCCTACACTCCGCGGAGCATATCGTAGAAAGATGCAATCCACTGTCTTTGGTCCAAGTTTGCGTTTCTTAGGAATCAGTATGTTGACCTTAGCTAAACACCCCCAAGTGCGCAAGTAAGAAAGTGATAGTTTTCTCCCAGCCCACTCCTCATAAGGGGTTTTATCTTTATTCTTGTTAGGAACTCTATTCAGGACATGACACACTGTCAACAAGGCCTCCCCCCCACCATGCCTTAGATAAACCAGCGGTGGCTAACATGGAATTCACCAAGTCAGTCAGCGTGCGGTTTTTTCTCTCGGCAACCCCGTTTGATTGAGGCGAGTAGGGAGGCGTCCTTTCATGAATAATGCCATGTTCCTCACAGAATTCATCGAAGATTTTGGGAAAATATTCACCACCACGATCCGACCTAAGACGTTTGATCTTTCTCTCTAGTTGATTTTCAACTTCGGCTTTATAAATTTTAAAGTAGTCTAAAGCTTCATCTTTTGTGCGAAACAAATAAACATAGCAGTATCTAGTCGCATCATCAATCAAAGTCATGAAATATCTCTTTTCACCTTTTGTCAACACACCATTCATCTCACAAAGATCAGAATGTATGAGCTCCAGAGGTGCCAAGTTTCTCTCCTCGGCTGCCTTGTGAGGCTTTCGAGGTTGCTTTGATTGCACACAACTATGACACTTGGAGCCTTTGGCAATAGTGAAATTCGGAATTAAACTCATATTGGACAACTTGGACATCAAACCAAAATTAATGTGACATAAACGAGAATGCCGAACACTGGTATCATCATTAACAACGCCACAAATATGGTTTATGGACTTATTACAAAAATCTGAAAGTGAAAAGCGGAACAACCCTCCGCACTCATAGCCTTTACCAATAAATTGTCCATGTCTCGACACAATGACTTTATTAGACTCAAAAACAACCTTAAACCCATCTCTACATAGAAGGGAGCCGCTAACGAGATTCTTGTTCATGGAAGGGACATGCTGCACGTTCTTCAGCTGCACGATCTTTCCCAAAGTGAACTTCAGATCCACCGTGCCAGAAGCATGTGACCCATTCCCCATTAGGACGGATGAGTCCCGAGCGACCTAATAAGAAGTGAACATAGAGATGTCAGCACACACATGAATATTAGCACCCGTATCAATCCACCAACATGGTGATTGAAAAATTAAAAGAACAGTAAATAGATTACCATACCCATTAGCATTGCTAGCAGTCACGACGTTGACAGTCTTTCCCTTTTTCCTTTACGATCCGCACGTTCTGGGCAGTCCTTGGAAAAGTGCCCGAGCTCTCCACAGGTAAAGCAACCTAGATCGTCCTTGTTCGGCTTCTTCTTCTTCTTGAAGGTTGTAGTCTTTTCAGGCTTGTTGAAGAAGGGCTTATAGTTCCCTTTGTTCTTGCCGAAGGTCTTCTTCTGCACCATATTGGCGCTGGACTGACCCTCGCCTCTTTTGTCAGCAGTGTCCTTGGCCCGAGCCTTCTCCTCAACATCAAGAGACGCTATCAGTTTTTCAACCGATATCTCTTGCCTCTTATGCTTGAGAGTTGTGGCGAAGTTCCTCCATGAAGAAGGCAACTTTGCAATAATGCACCCAGCCACAAACTTGTCGGGTAGGATACACTTAAGAATTTCAAGCTCCTTAGCAAAGCACTGTATCTCATGAGCCTGTTCGACTACAGAACGATTGTTAACCATCCTGTAATCATGGAAGCTCTACATGATATACAATTCACTGCCAGCATCTGCTACACCGAACTTAGCGTCCAGTGCCTCCTAGAGCTCTTTTGCCTTTTTGAAGTGCATATACACGTCAAATAGCTTGTTGTCAAGAACACTCAGAACACATCCCACGAAGGCTAGATTGGCGTCCTTGAACTTGTTCTGATCCTTCTCAAATATAGTTCCTTCAGGTAAACCCTCGCTAGCATCGAATATTTTCAGAGCTTGCAGCCACATGGTGGTCTTATACTGCCACCTCTTAAAATGCACACCGATAAACTTTTCCGGCTTCATAACATCAGCCAGATGTCCCATGTTTAACTCAGGAAATTGCCTATAATAAGGTTTTTGGATTGTTGGATAATTAGGCACATTTTCCATGATCAATTCCAGAATATTAAACATGACAGAACCAACTGCTAACACATGTAACTCGAACATACTAGATGTACTAAACAACAAGATGAACGGAAACAAGTAGCAGGTAAACATGTACTCGCAGAACATGATGAATAATCGGACAACATCACGTCGCACGTACCGTTCGCTTGCAGATGAAGTCGCCGTAGTAGCTTTGAGGAAGATTGATCGAAGGAGACGACGACGAAGACGGCGATAGGCAGCACTGCCTGACTTGGATGGAAGACGAGCCGTGATGCAGAACTCGAGCAGTCGCGCAGAGCGCTTCCCAAAAACCTTATTCGCCCTCTCCCGTACAGGATCGCAAAGGCGAGTGGTTCCGGAGACCTGCTCTCCTGTCCGCCGGCAAGCAGGATGGACTTTATCTAAACCCTAGATTGGTTCGGTGGTAATCTGTGGCAGTAGCCACGCAGCACTTTATATAGAGCGGCTCAGGAAACCCTAACGGAAGCGAACGTGGGCCGAGTCAACGAAGCACACGCTCGGGTCGGTTACAGTAGCCCACGATCCGGGAGCGACCCAAATAGGCTGACTGTTGACACGTCTGTCAAAACCTCACATGTTTTCCTGAGCAGCAAAAAGAAAGCTCGGCTCGGCGAGATTCTCGCAACCCGTGCGCACGCGCGCGTCGTGACGGGACGGGCGGTGCGGTGCGTGCGTGCGTGCGAGCGGCGGCGTCGTCAGAGGAGGAGCGCGCGTGTAGCTCTCCTCTTCTCACTCACTTTACTAAGCGATGAACTACTCCACCTTATAAGGTGGTGTAACTCTCCTCCAACTTTTCATGTGGGACTAAACTTTAACTCCCACTCCACTCCCATGTGAGCTACCCCAAACATGGGCCCAAACACATGTGAGCTGCCACAAACATGGGCTTTAAGATTTAGGAAAATCTGAAATCTATATGGGCTTATTTATTTAGCCCATTATTTCTAACAACAACATCGCCAAGATCTCCTCGGGAATCGCCTCCGGGATCGCCTCCGTGATCGCTGGAGGTAAGTCACCGTGAGGTCTCACCAAGTCATGCTTGTGGTCCGAGAGGCAACAATTTCCGTATTAATATTTTCACACTACTGAGACGTTCGGATGATAGTCAACTAGGACGAACTATTATTTTTAAGTAAGTTTTACGTTTTCAAAGAAATATGATCCAGTACAAGCTTATATACCAAAAGGAAGGTTGTTGGGTATGTCTAGAAGAATGAAATCCCAACATTTCCATTTGAAGCCAAAATTGTTTCGCACTCCATCGAAATAGTAGTAGTATTTCCGTGGACAAAGAAGAACCCCAAAGATGACTGTGGAGGAACAGCAGCAAATGGGGACAGCAAGAGGCAGATGTAGGGAAATAAAGAGAGTTCAGAGGCGCAGACAGGACAGGGAAGCCCTAGGAGCTAGCAAGCCAAGCCCCCACCCCACCCCTTGAAGCCCTAGCTAGCTCGCGTCTGTCCTCGACTATCCTCCGATCCTCCACACGGTCGTCGACACGTGCCACCCGTCCTTGCGCCTCGATCGGGAAGCCAAGACATCTCGCTGCTCCAGCTGCAGCTGGGTGACGTGCGGCGATCTTTACTGCACTGACGTACTACACAGCTCGCACGCACGCTCCCACCCTCAGCAGCATCGGTCCTAGTCCTAGCTAATCTCACATCGAATCACCAATCTCCCCCACCACCACCACCTCCAGGACAGCTACGGTAGAGAGAGACGCGACAACCCAGACAGACGGGTAGCTGAGCTAGAGATCAATGTGGGTTTTGTGTGTATGTGTCGTGAGAAAGAGAGATTGGGTGGAGCGGAGACATTTCTACAGGAGAAGAGAGAGAGAGAAGCCGACTTAAAGGCACACGGACAAAGCATATAGACATCGACCCTAAAGTAACAGGAGGAGGAGAAGGAGGAGGAGGAGGAAGAAGAAGGAAGAAGAAGCAAGATGGGTCGTGGGAAGGTGGAGATGAGGCGGATCGAGAACAAGATAAGCCGGCAGGTGACGTTCGCCAAGCGCCGGAACGGGCTGCTCAAGAAGGCCTACGAGCTCTCGCTGCTCTGCGACGCCGAGGTCGCGCTCATCATCTTCTCCGGCCGCGGCCGCCTCTTCGAGTTCTCCAGCTCATCCTGGTACCTACCACTCACCTGCGTGCATACATCGGCTGGCGAATAAATTTATAATGTGTGTGTGGGCTAATTAACCTTTGTTTGCGGGTAGTGTGCGAAGGTTTCATGGGCAAATGGATTTGGCCTGGGTTTTAGATCCGCAGCTTGTTTATAGATCTCTCTCTCTCTCTCATAGCTTTCTTTCCCTTGCTTGGTATCTGTTCACCGTCTCTTCCAGCTATCCTCTCATATTAAGATCTGGCCAAATAAACCTCTCATCCTCTTGCCTTCAATCAACAAAGATTTACTGCGCAAGGAGACTTGACTGTCATAAATCTGTGGAAATCAGTAAACTTAACCGGATAGCATTTGGCTTTATATCGATGTGTTCAGCACCTGGATCCCGATGTGGATTTCTTGAGCTTGGACCGGAGAGTTGTCCTCTAGTACACGTACACCTCACCTTTATGTTTTGGATCCCTTCTTTGCTACAACGGGCAGGAACAAAAGAGCCACCCATCTCTCCTTGCTGCTTATTCCTTCCATCTTTACAGAATCTTGTTTCACTAGCTATATACTGATGGTCCCTTGCTGTGTACACGTACAGACGGAGTTACATTTAAGAGACGACCAAGATCTTGAATTACCCCTCTAGTAGGATGTTCCCACAAGTCGAAACGAGATCCCAAACTTACTGTTCCATTGGTTACTGTTCCATTGAAGGCAGCAGATCTCTCCAAAAAATCTCAGCCATCCTCCTTGAGCCCCGTGTAGTACTACTCCTGGGTGTTGCGTGGTCTGACTGCCCAAACCGCCAGTCGTGTCAGCAAAAAAGCAACGCACCTTGCATGCAATATACTAATCGGAATAGAGTAGTGGTTTCACCCATGTGCCTAAACTGGATGAACTGATAGGTCCACTGTGCATGAATGAGTACTTGCATGCAAGACAATCCTGGTTTGGGTCACAAAAATTAATAGTAATCCTGTTTAATAAAAAATGAGCAATTTTATTGCGAGGACTAGTTGACTAAGCTTATTGAAAGAAAATACAACCTCTGTTCACAACTATAAAATTTATTAGATATTTTATTGTGGACTATCTACAGAGCAAGGTGAGTGAAACGTGTTTAGGTACATGAGTTTCAGAAATTATCTTTTTATTAGATTGTTTTCGAAAATATCTAAAACATCTTATAAATATGGACGGAGGGTGTAGTCTTAAAAAATTCGAGATACATTTTACTATCAAAACACGATTTGTATTCAAGACTAAAAGAAAAATCCCATCTTCAATTAGACTTGAGAAGATAATCAAGTTCATCAACCAAAGTCATGTAAACTTGCAAGTTAAACTGGATCCAATTCTCGAGGTCTTGTAAAATCTGGTGCAATATAGTCAAAATTTTGTATCTGGTTTAACTTGACATCGGTAGAAAATACATGATCCATGTTCGTATATGTACTCAATTTATATATATTTTATGTTGCTATTTCAATATCTAAAGCACCTACTTTTGGGGCTTCCTAGATTTTCGATTGCAATGGTACAAATAAAAATATAAGATTGCTATGTCGCGGAATTTTAAAGGATTTTGATTTGTTCCAGGGCTACACAGAAACATATAAAGAGGATTCTTTCTAAAATGTTTGAATGCATGCAAAATTTCCTAGTATACAATGTAGTGCAAAGAAATTCCTATGAAAATAGTCTATAGGATTTAATCTTAAGAATCAAACAACATACCTGAGAAAAAACCTGAGAATTATAATCGTCCAAAATTACTATGGAAATCCTTTCGATCAAACGGGCTCTCATGTTATCTATTCTTGGATTGTACCTGAAGTTTCTATGGTCTTCTCTTTCAAATTTCTAAGATGTGATGTCCTTCGATTAATGACAGTGTATGGGAGCATTACCATCCATCCTTGTTTATGTGCTTCATGAAAATATAGTATAATCAAATTATTTAACAAAAGAGGTTACAATAGATGTACGAATGTTTGTACTGATTTGTGATACACAAAGATGGCGCACAAATAGAATAAATCACCGCTCCCAAAAGACACACTACAGGAAACAGCTGAGGCGCCGACGGCCAGCTGCCGTCGGCACAGGCTGTGCCGACGGTGGCCGTCGGTGTAGCAGCTGGTCGGCGTAGCTAACTTACCGTCGGCGTAGGAGAACCCCCTCGACACAATGTCTGCAGCGGGCCCCACCTTGTCAGGCAACGGCCGTCTGATAACGGCCTAGCCCTGAAGCTACGCCGACGGCCGGGCCGTCATCACAGGTCCCGCCCAGGACGTAGCCAGAGCCCGCCACGTGTCCGTCTACGCCGACAGCCTGGCCGTCAGCACAGGCCTAGCCTAGGAGCGACGTTGCCCATCTATGCCGACGGCCGGGCCGTCGGCACAGGCCCATCCGCTACGCCGAGCGCCTGGCCGTCGGCACAGCCTGTGCCATATGGCACATAATAGGCTGGCCGTCCTGGGTGGCTGCAGGCTATGTCGATGGTATTGCCGTCGGCATAGCTCCTGGCATTTTTTTTGGTTATTTTCATTTTTAGAACCATTTTAGCATCAGCAAAATAATTTCAAAATTCACAAATAAAATATTGAAGCAATCAACATGACATTGCAATATCCATCATCATCCAAACAACAACACTATCATCCACAAACCATATTCATTATCCAAACAACATCATCACAAGTGCATACACAAGATCAAGATCTAGCTCTAGCTCTAACCATGTCCATGATCATGGTCTCAAACTCGGTGTATGTGTCGGTGTGTCAAGGAGCCCGAGGCTTCCCGTCACGAGCTCAGGAGACAGCACGTCAGGCCATCGGGGAAGTAGAACCACTAGCTGAACCACCGGGCACCATGAGACGAAGTTGTGCATCATCGCGTGGCGGACTAGGCGAGGTCGGGGCACGACCAAAGGGTGCAGTCCCGGAGCATCCCGTGCCCTACATGTTTGAGCAAAACTTAGCAACTTGCGAGGCATATGAAAACGGTAGCAAGTAGTTTAGCAAAGAACTTACTAGGGTCCCTCCGTAGTATCTGGCAGCGAAATCTTCCATCGATATGCAGCGAGGTGGCATCCCAGGATCAGGTGGCTGATCACCTTCTACTGGACCCGTTGTCCAGTGGTAAAGTAGTGATTCATCGCCTATAGGATAGTTATATGTCAGTCGTTGCAGAAATAAAGGCTCAAAGTAGAGGGAGTGGGACTTGTCATCATTTGCAAAAGTAAAGGTTGAAACTTACAGCCGTCACTTTCCTAGAGTACGCATTGCACTCTGCTCTCAGCTCAAGCCATGCATCATACTCCCTGTTATAATTTGCCTGAATGGCCTTGTAGGCATCATGGAAATCATGCTACAATTTCAAAAATAAAGAATCTCGTCAGCTTAGCCATTTAGGATCAAATTGCGGAAAGACGGTGAAAATGAGAAACACTTACATCGACGGTGGAGGTAGTAGGCCGAGGACGAGGGGCGATAGAGGGGTGATCGGGGGTGAGGGTAGCCTTGACTTGTGTGAGGGTCATGATAGGCTGGACCACCGCATCAAGAATGTTGAAACGGCCATGCGGCTTGTCGTGGATCGCCATGATCGATGTAGTCTCATCGACCTCAACGTGCATGTGCTCATCCACCTCCGGATGCAAACCCTTGAGCTTCTCGCAGTAGATGTTGAGCTTCTCCTTGGCGTTGCCGTAGTACTGGGCAAGCTGGGGTTGAGGCTGCTGTAGGCCGGGCTTCTTCGTCGTCATCTTCTCCCACACGATTAGGTCGGTAATAGGGTAACCTCCCCCTCCATCTCCACCTGCATCGCCAAAGAAATGTTAATTATGTGTGTCAACTAATAACATGATAGGAAATAAATGCAGGTTGTTCCATGTATGTATATACCAAGTGCTTCTTGAAGAGACCATGGTTGCGGCTTCCCCCGCTGTGTGTTCCCATACTGCCGCGGTTTTTCTTATTCTGCTTGCTCACGACCTCGAAGCCAGGGTCTTCCCCGATCCACCTACTAGCCAACACCTCAAAAGCGTCTTCTTTGTGTTCACACCATATTGGCATAACCTGAAACCACAACACTCATTTGAAGAACAGAAAATGCAATGGGAACTTAGCATCTATGGACCTTCTCATTGATAATCTACTTGCCGTCATGAAATCAGCCACCATCATTTTTGGCTTCTGACCCTTGGCAATCTCATCCTTCCGTATCTTAAGGCCGTGCTCAGCTTGGAAGTGATTGATCAACGTATTCTTGGTGTTGTACCATTGTTGCGTTGTCAACTTCCGACAAGCTGCAAGCAAAGTCTTCTCCGCCGCCTCCTGATGCTCCGGTCTCACCTGATAGAATACCTTCAATCATGCAACCCAAAAGTCATGATTTAGCACGATGGTCGGCAAAAATATTATGAAAGTCATGAGTTAGCATGATGGTGAACAAAAGTATGCCTTCCCCAAAAGCCGCTAATCACAGCATCAGCAACACTCGCGAAGCCCGGGCAATCGGTGCAGGCGTCATAGTCCACCCAAAACCAAGCTAGCTTCCTCTGGCCGTTGGAGACTGTAGTGTACAAGCCCGGCCAATACTTCCTAATCAAAGATCCAATCAAGCTGTTAGGGTGGCGGACCCCCTTAGGATGTGTCCAATTGCTGCACAATAAACAAACATTAGTACATGCCAAATTGTTATGACCAAAAGCATGAGTTAGCACGATGGTAAAAAAAAGAATGATGGTGATCAAATTAGTAAAGTCACTTACTATTTTCCATAGGGCTCAATCGTAGGTCTCTCTTTCGGGAAAGGCTCCTTTGTAGGGACACGCGTCTCCCCACGAGTCGGCAACTTATTCGGCGGCGCCTAACCCTCCGCCTCCTCATCCGACATCCCCTCCAACTCCTCATTCGAATCTGACTGTGAAGCCACGGTGCCAGAAGCGGAGGGTAAGTCACACAAACGAGCAACACGCCGCGAGGGAGACGAGTCTGGATCCTCTGAATCGAGTCCTGCACCTACATTGAGAAGGAGTAAACAATTTAGCATGAAGACATAAAAAATATAGACGTAATTCATAAACAATGGGGGAGATGAGTATGTACTCGAGGCTGCACCTCCTCGTCCTCGTGCTGCACCTGGTCGTCCTCGTGCTGCACTCCTCGTGCTCGTCCTCGTCCTCCTGTCGGGGGAAGTTCTCCCTATGAGGGAGGTGGGTCCTCGACTCTCGGGTAGCACAGGTTGGGACGATGTACTCTTCCCCTTTGGGTAATCTTCTCTTGGTTTATCAACTTGAGAAGGGAGGTCGTTGATTCCTTGCTCCCCCGAGGCATTGGTCAATCACCTGCATTGAGAAAGAGTAAACAATTAAGTATAAATAAATACATAATGAAATTAAGAAGCATTTTGAGAAATAAATACTAAGCATAAAGACATAAAAGACCCTCACCTCTAGTCATCACTATCATAAAGTACTTGGTTGTGGTGCATTGTGTTCTCATTTTCACTATCAGTATCACTATCACGTGAGTCGTAAGGCTGGTCGCACGATGGAGGCTCATCATTGTTGAAATCCGCCTCATGAAACTTGGTGAGCATATCAACGTCCTTTAAATCCACCACTGTCTCACCACGAGTTTGTGCATCGTTCTCGAGGTCCTCGTGACCCACTTGTATGTCAAAACCCCTGAAGTTCTCTTCCTCTTGATAGAAAACTCCCTCGTATGTTACAGGGTCAATGTTGACGTAATTGTCGGCGTTGGGCCTGGGTAGCTTACCATGTGGCGATACCTGGAAGACGACTTCCCAACCCTGGAGTTCCTCTTTCTTGCATGGGTAGGGAAAATAATAAACTTGCTTGGCTTGGTGAGCCACTATATACACATCGGCTCCGCTATAGGTGGTTGAAGGCCTAACTTCAACTAACCCAATGGAAGGCATACTTCTCTGTCCATCGATGGGGTCGAACCAGCAGCATTTGAACACAACGAGCTTGATTTTTATGTTTGTCTCGAACGTCAGCTTGTATACGTCCTCTAATATCCCGTAGTAATCAACTTCATCGGTTCCTCCGGTGAAGACCCCAGTATTTGTAGTTTTTGCATTAGGCCTATTGTTCTGGTGAAACTTTGTATGGAAGCGGTATACATTAACATCGTACTTCTGATACCTCATGACTCTACGGCTACAACCCTGTGAAACACATCGAATCTCATTTGTCATCTCAACATTGCGATCAGCTCCCTGCATGTCACGGATTGCAAGGTAAGAGGGATATGTGTAATAATAGGGACAAGTCACGGACTACAAGGAAAGAGGGACATGTTAGAAATTACTTTGGAACTGAACCAAGCGATAACACTTAGTACATTCCTGGACGTGTAGGGGTAACAGTCCCGCCGCGGGTATACCGGGGGGCTAGCATGTTCTATAAGGTCCCAACCTTTGTTTTCCATGTAGATATGACTTAAAAAAAGCTAAACCAACAAAAAAGCGCGTTGTCTGAACCTCGTACAAAGAAAGCTACAGGGGTAGACCCGCGGGCCCCACCGCCTAGGGTTTCGCTGGAAAAGGACCGCCGGAGCTCTGGAATCCCACTAGAACTTGCACGTGTACCTAGTATATGTGTCCAAGTGTCGTGGAAGGTCCATGGATGCAATGTCTAGATCCCCGGTCTGACCTTCTTCACATGCGTGCGATAACACTTAGTAGATTTCTAGACGTGTAGGGGTAACAGTCCCGCTGTGGGTATACCTGGGGGCTAGCATGTGCTATAAGGTCCCAACCTTTGTTTTCCATGTTTATATGACCTCAACAAAGCTAAACCAACAAAAAAGTGCGTTTTCTGAACCTCGTACAAAGAAAGCTACAGGGGTAGACATGTGTGCGATAACACTTAGTAGATTCCTGGACTTATAGGGGTAACAGTCCCGCTGCGGGTATACTGGAGGGCTAGCATGTGCTATAAGGTCCCAACCTTTGTTTTCCATGTATATATGACATAAACAAAGCTAAACCAACAAAAAAGCGCATTGTCTGAACCTCGTACAAAGAAAGCTATAGGGGTAGGCATGCGTGCGATATCACTTAGTAGATTCCTAGACGTGTAGGGGTAATAGTCCCGTTGCGAGTATACCAGGGGCTAGCATGTGCTATAAGGCCCCAACCTTTGTTTTCCATGTATATATGACCTAAACAAAGCTAAACCAATAAAAAAGCGCGTTGTCTGAACCTCGTACAAAGAAAGCTATAGGGGTAGACATGCGTGCGATAACACTTAGTAGATTCCTGGACGGGTAGGGGTAACAGTCCCGCTGCAGGTATACCGGGGGGCTAGCATGTGCTATAAGGTCCCAATCTTTGTTTTCCATGTATATATGACCTAAACAAAGCTAAACCAACAAAAAGCGCATTGTCTGAACCTCGTACAAAGAAAGCTATAGGGGTAGACATGCGTGCGATAACATTTAGTAGATTCCTGGACGTGTAGGGGTAACAGTCCCGCTGCCGGTATACCGGGGGGCTAGCATGTGCTATAAGGTCCCAACCTTTGTTTTCCATGTAGATATGACCTAAACAAAGCTAAACCAACAAAAAAGCGCGTTGTTTGAACCTCGTACAAAGAAAGCTATAAGGGTAGACCCGCGGGCTCCATCGCCTAGGGTTTCGCTGGAAAATGACCGCCGGAGCTCTGGAATCCCACTGGAACTTGCACGTGTACCTAGTATATGTGTCCAAGTGTGGTGGAAGGTCCATGGATGCAATGTCTAGATCCCCGGTCTGACTTTCTTCACATGCGTGCGATAACACTTAGTAGATTCCTGGACGTGTAGGGATAACAGTCCCGCTGCGGGTATACCGGGGGGCTAGCATGTGCTATGAGGTCCCAACCTTTGTTTTCCATGTAGATATGACCAAAACAAAGCTAAACCAACAAAAAAGCGCGTTGTCTGAACCTCGTACAAAGAAAGCTACAGGGGTAGACCCGCGGGCCCCACCGCCTAGGGTTTCGCTGGAAAAGGACCGCCGGAGCTCCGGAATCCCACTGGCACTTGCACGTGGACCTAGTATATGTGTCCAAGTGTGGTGGAAGGTCCATGGATGCAATGTCTAGATCCCCGGTCTGACCTTTTTTACAGTTTGAGTTTGTTTTCGAAGTGTTATCGCATGCGCGCGAACCGTCTTTCACCCCACGTGTTCAGTTATTTTAGGGCAACACACAAGTTTTCGTCGGATTCCTGCAATTACGTCGATGGAGACTGCTATTGGGACGGTACAAATGACTACATTCGGAGTAATATATAAATTAGTACCAAATATAAGGCTAAAACAGAATGAAGGAGACTAGGGAGGCTATGCCAAAGGCTTAGCTGTTGGCGTAGCGCCCCCCAGGCCAACCAACTCCGTGTAGCGCCCCCCTAGACCTACGCCGATGGCCTGGCCATCGGCACAGACTGACTACCTAACGCCGTTCCCGTCGCCGTGTCTGAACTGGGGCTACGCCGAGGGCTGGGAGTACGCCGAGGGCCACCGTCGGCACAACCGGGTCTGCTACGCCGATAGATCCTCTACGCCGAGGGCTTGCCTACGCCGACGGTCGAGGCTCCACCGACGGCCATGGTGGGCAGCTGGCCGGGGCAGGCCTCTACGCCGATGGCCCCGACAAATGGCCGTCGGCGTAGTTTTCCGGCCGTCGGCGTCTCGGATTTCTCCTGTAGTGACATGACTAATTAAATTATTACCATGCAAAAGAGACTCAATGTAAGAGAAACAAAGGAAAGAACATACCATCGCAATATCAATGGCGAACAAGAACTCCAAATCCTTGAGGTGTAGAAAAGGGTCTACCTCAATTCCCAAATCCACCCCACAGTGGCTTCTCAAACAGTTGCCCCTAGGCTAACACGAAAAGGGTATATTAGAGGCGCCTGTTTCGAAAATCCATCACATCAAGGTGTACTCAACAGCGATATACCAATTACCTAATGTGGCACAAAGGTTCAAAATTTTAAATGTATCTTGGTGGGTATCTGAATAGTTTTTATCTTGAATTTTTGTAGATTCAAACTAAATTTAAATTAGTCAAAAGTCATATTATTCCAACGATTTGGTGGAAGTAATTTTGGAAGTTTCAGATCTGGCTGAGGTGTGGAAGTGATTCCAAAATTTTAGATAACTAGCTGCGGTCTAAATATTTTTGTTACAAAATTCTAACCCTAAGCGGCACTACATGGACATTCACACGAGTACGGAGAGAATGTTCCATTGTAGATACTACGATTCTGCTCCCAGACCCGTGTTTATAGCCGAGGTGTCATTTTACCATCCCTGTAAATTCAGGTGTCTGTCCGGCAAAGCAGCTCAGCTTTACATGAAATAAGGAGTAGTAGTATTTTCATCCATGCATTTGCGTAGACTGGTGGAATCGATGCACACTTACAATAAATCATACTAGTATTGTTCTTTTTGTTCGCCTTCTCTAAACTGAATCACAGTTCCCGTGGGGATTTTCTCTGGAGTTTTTATTACTATCTCCCGTTCCATAATACTCCCTACGATTTCAAAATATAAGATGGTTTAGCTTTGTGAAAGGAGTGTATCCAGACCCTTTTTAGTGTTTATGCTCGGAGTGAACCTACACACTAAAAGGGGTCTAGACACACTCATTTTACAAGCTAATAAGTCTTTTTAGAAAGCTATTTTACCTTGCGAAAAAGGCTTATATTCTTGAATGGAGGTAGTTCCATCTTTTCTATTACTTAAAGATACTTGGAAAATTCTAATTAGCACGTGGAGGCAAATTAGTCTGCCCATGATGCGTCGTATTCCATTTTTTTGGTAGAAAGAGCTCATGCATTATGCATGCATAAAATCTGTCAGCTGATGTTGATATCATCACATTAATGGCCAAATTCAGAAATTCAAATGATTTATCTCCTAAACCGTTTGTCCAATTAGCGATCCGTTTAAACCATTGTGTTTGATTGTCAATGGTTCTAAACTAGATCTCGTGCTGCTATGTGTCAATGATTTACTTTTTGTTCTTCTCACTTGTTGCTAGATTATAATATTCCTAATGTTGTCAGATTAATGGTGAACAACTATCAAGATAAAGTGCAAAATTACCAAATTGTTTGTATATGTTTCCTCATATTTTTGGGTCAACTCAAGGTAAAATTCATGTCAGATTTTACTATTCTAGGATTTGATAGGATTTTACTAGGGTAGTAATTCATCCAAATTGTAGGGAATATTAATATTTTAATTATGTGCCGCCGCACGTGTTGTGTCTGTGGCAACGGTGCACTCTTGGGTCATATTTCAAGCCTATTAAGATTTATTCTAAGCAATGTGGTGCTCAATCATCATATTCGACTTGCTAGAATGGTCTTTGTCCTTACTATTCGCAACATCCATTGAGCCATCGATACTATTTGTCCATGCTAGCGACCTCCCATACCATTGGTGACGAGGGAATACCCAACCGGGTAGGCTGAAGGAGCAAGTTGGATGAGTAGACCTGGGTGGACCATGGCCTGCCTCCGATCGTCTGCGGAAGATAGTGGGCCGACTTGGGAAGTTCAGACGGAGTCAACTTGGCGGACACGTTGAAACCCAGCGGAGGCACGCTTATCTCGGAGTTTTTAACCGACTCGATATTATCTTATAAAACCCAAGCCGAGCTACCCATATAAATCTCGGCATGAGAATTCTTAGACTTATGTACAATCACAGACACCATAGCTCTGGTTTGTTGTACTGCCACCGGCGATCTTGTAATTAGATCTGAGCATATAATACAGTAAAGTAGGAGTAGCTCTTTTCCTCCACCGAGAAGGGCCAAACCTGGGTAAACCACGCGTTTCCAATCTGGTCTTGGAGACTCCGATGTCTCTCTCATCATACACATCTTTTAAGCCATCCCATGTAGCATCTACTATGATGCTATGTATGATGTTGAGCGGACTCATGTTTGATTAGAAAATCCTCCGCATTGCCACAACATTCTGATGACATGATTAGTCTGGTGTGGCCAACCATGCTTGTGGGGCTCCAATCATGGTTGGTCGATCCAGGTGCTGACTTTTGTGTCATGTTGTGAGACGCCTTCAGTGACATGACCTTCATCATGGGAGTTCTCATTGTAGGACATGAATGTGACAGAGCAAAGATCAGATGTTTATAGTAGTGAACTTTTGAGGTTAGAAATTCAAATGCACAATGCACCTTTTGGTAACTTATGCTTCAAAAATAATTTAGAATTTCCAGATCCCTATACTAAAACTAACAAATTGAAACAAAAAACACAATATACAATCATACAACTCCCTATAACTATTAACAAGGACAAACAATGCTTGAACCGCTTACTGATTGATGAAATGATCCCAATGTTACAACATGTAAAAACAATTTGTGGATTAAATCTTATAACAAGTTTGAGTTTGATAATTCGAAAATAATTATTTGACATACTTCCATTCCTGGAACGACCTCCATGGCTACAATATATAGGTTACTAAGGGTGTGTTTGGTAGCATGTTTCACTTCGAATTCACTGTCCCACTTGAGATATCTAACCTCATACAAGCTGGCCTGAGATTTTGTGGTGTCTTTGTTAGCCCATATGTGTTGGGAGAAGCTAGAACTAATACTTTATTTGGTAGCCAGTATGGGTTGACATTGGCCAAAAAACTAAGAATTAACAAACAGGTCCAAACTTTTGCACAAAGGCCCCTAAAAAACAAAAAAATCAATCAGGCCCTCATATCCACCACAATGTGCTTGGAGCAGATCATCGGTGGTGGCAGGCCATGGGGAGCCGGCGGGGGTTGCTGAGGGTAGTGGCGAGCCATGGAGCGCCAGCGCTAGTGGTTCTCGAAGGCGGTGACATGCCGGAGGGGAGGGCAACCGACATGAGAGGAGGAGAGCGGGAGCAAGGACGGAGCAGGAGGAGGGTCGGCCTGGGAGCTTATCTTTGGTGGTGGCGGGTCGCAGGGTGCCGACGCGAGCTGCTACCGGGTGTCCTTTGCTCCTGCTTGGTTGACTGAAGAGGAGGAGGCTGGGGGCGAGAGATGAAGGAGGACGGCAGTAGAGGGGGGATGGGGGAATTGAAGGAGAGAAATAGGTGGGGTGGGGGTCTTGGGGGCCATGGGATGAGCTCAGCCTCGGCGAGTTGTGAAACTCAATTTGAGCGTCGCAACTCAGCCTGGCTGAGAGGCCTTTTTGTATGAGGTCGCCACTGCTGAGATGGCCCAACCTGGGCTACCAAACAACAAATAGTCGATTGGTCTAGGTCGAGATGAGAATATCTAGGTTCCCCTAGGATACCAAACACACCCTAAGAGCATCTCCACCAGGGATCCCCAACCACGCCCAAATGGGCTTTGGGGGTGCCGGGCAAAAACAACCCACGCCGGCAGCCCCCAACGGGTGTTGGAGCCACGCGAGGCCCAATTCTTTGACCATCACCGCCGTGCCAGCCCCTACCCACATGGATTGAATCAGGACACCGGCAACTGACGCCACGTTCGATCTAACGAACCGCCGCCCGAGTCAGTGACACAAGGCAAGGCAATTAAAGATCGCCACACACGGTCTCTCCCTCCACTCTCACCCAACCACCATCTTATGTCACTGAACCCTAGATACATGGACGCTGGCCGCGGGTGTAACGGTCCCTCCCACGACGTGGAGGTCAGGGGCTCCGTCTCACCACAAAAGGGTCGACCATCTCCTGGACCACCGACCTCTCCTTTGGGTGGGACGTCCTTAGGAAAGTGTTCCTATCAGACATTCTTCGCCATCGAGCCATCGACGGGGCTCACTTAGAGTGCCTCCATGAGGTGTGTGCGAACCCTAACAATGCACCCTCCCGCGTCCGCCTCGAAGAATTTCAGGAGGAGCTGGACAGGCAGAAGGTGATCACCCGCTCTCTCGAGGAGTGGGGCCTCGCTCGATAGACACCCCCTTAACGAGACAGTCTTCCGCTCCCTCGGCATATGGAGGCATGTGCTCTGGTGGCGATGAATAGCACTGCCTTTCGCTACCTCGGCATCTGAGGTCCTGCGCTCCGGTGCGATGAATAGAGCCGCTGACCAAGGGTTAGGTAGGGTTAGTAGACTAGAGAAAAAATAAAAAATATTATTCATGAACTACCTTGTAGATTTGCTAGATGTCTGATTCAGTAGATACTTCAGTTTGTGTGTTTCATGAACTACCTTGTAGATTTGCTGCCATTTTCATTAAATAAAAATGTTTGGGGGATATTTTGGGGTTCCGTCCGGTGTGGCAATGCCCTCCCAAAATGCCGGCATGCTCATCCATGCCTCCAAAGCGTCTATCCGCATTGCTCGGGACATACTTGGCGACATGTCGGTGGAGATGCTATAAGGGTATCCTATTTAACACTGAGAGAAATAGGGCCCTTTGCCTTTGTCCCTGCACTGCCAAGCGTGCATATACGTGGGCTGATCTAGGCCAGGACAAAGCTGGGCTTCATCACAGGGCATAAGACAAAGACCCACTGTATCACTTTAAAATGTTGAAAATTATCTCACACATAAATAACTCAATGTACGGGAAGATATGATGAGAACACACAACCAATGGCATGGATCATTTGTGGGTCGTCAGCATACATATACTATGGACTAGGAATGCCATCTGAACCAGTCATTCATTGCGTGTGCCACAATATGTTTTTATTTCTTGGAAATTGGCGCTTTATTACTCACGCCACAATATGTTACATGCAAGCTCTTTCTGAAGGAGCTTTTGAGTTATATATATGTCAGAGTACCCTGGAATTTAAGTTTTGCACTTCTCCAATACATGGACGATCATTTTCAAATGCCTTCATTTTTTACATTTTCTGCATATCCACCAGTATATGATTACACTGATCCCTTGGCTTTTTTTATGTCCACAGCATGTACAAAACACTTGAAAGATACCGCACCTGCAATCACAACTCACAAGAAGCAACCCCTCCATTGGAAAACGAAGTAAGCAATTCAAATTCTCTGAGAACTTCCTGAATGTAATGCAATTATATCTCTATTCAATGAAAAAGGGAAAATATCGGTTCAGTAGAAAAATCTACTGCAATTATGCCAGAGTAGACGCAAGATTAAACAACATAATTTATGTTTGCTTCATGCGAGGCATATCTTGTTAGGTTGAAAAAGTGTTCACTAACCTTAATAACATATTCCTTTTCATTTAAGTTCAAAATCACATTATTTATTCAAATTAACCACGCGATAATAATTATTATGTAGAGCATTACCATAAAGTTAGTGGACTGTTGTAACACTCCAACTAGTCCACATAAAACAATATAATCGAGTAAGGGAACAACGAATCCGGGCCACGTGATAATCAGAGAACCCTCTTCCACAGACACTATCTTTCGGCGGAAAAGTAGGAAGCATCACTAGTAGCATACTTTTTTTTGATTTTCTGACCAGGAATTTGAAAACAAAAATGTACATTCAAGCTTGGCATTGCAACATAAATAAAAAAGTGTTCAATTAGTCCTTGATACTTGGTCGTACAATTTATGGAATTTTCGTTTGACCATTCCTAAAAAATGTTCTTGCGTATCGCATACAGAAGCCGATGGTTGATCTGAACTCTGTTGTTCTTGTCTGGAGAGGAAAGGGAGACACATTTTTCATACAATAGTTGCATGTTACAATAAATCTCTGTGAGCCATTGAGATGTTGTACGAGCCATTTAATGTCACAAATCTATAGTCTATAGTGAGTACTGAGGATTCACCAGGTGTGCGTAATATATAACGATTATATATTTGAGTAAATTGTCCAAGGCTAGCTAGAGGTTAAACATTGGACCTACCTTTCAATTTGTTGTCTTTCTTAACTCTCCTAGATTCCTACTTGTCAGAACGACATTTTGATTGAAGTTTGAACTACCTAATATGTTTGGCCAATATGCTGTATTAATATGTACTCCTCGGTAAGTATTATCTATCTTGAACTAACAAGCAATATGGCTGTGCGATCGATGATGCAGACACCGGAGTTATCCCTTTTCCCAATAAAAACTAACGTTGTACCTTTTCCTTCTATACTTGTTGAAACTAGATTAATTACCAGGAGTATTTAAAGCTGAAGACAAGACTTGAATTCCTTCAAAGTTCACAAAGGTAGACTTCAGAGATGGGGCTGAACAGTTACTTTTCTGCATATTTATTATTTTAGTGTTGCTCTAACTTACCATCCCTCGTTTTCATATCTTAGAAATATTCTCGGTGAAGATCTGGGTCCACTTAGCATGAAGGAGCTTGATCAGATAGAGAACCAAATAGATGTATCCCTCAAACATATCAGGTCAAAAAAGGTAAGAAACTTCAACATCTAGTTACAGAAGTTTTGGCAGTTTCTGTCATACACATACAGGTCTAGCTTGATATCAAAAGGATTTTTGTCTTTTAAACGAGGCACAACTGAAGAAAATTCTCCCGTGTGCCTTTGAATCCGAGGATGCACATGGCCGAATATACACAGATCGTTTCACACAAAGAAAGAATATACACAAATGTATAAGAATATTGTCACCATATGACCATATTGGGACCGAGAAGCCTCATATAGGTTGATACATTAATTTAACAAATTTATCTTAATGAAATGTTGTCTACTTCAGACTATTTTTAAATGGTACAATTTCCGTTGTTCTTATAGAATCCACAGTATGATAGTTTAAATGATTTTTTAATATTTTAAGTTTAAATACGTATGAGAATTCCACATTCATTTGTGTCGCGTATGACAAAGTTGTATGTTTTGCAGGATCGAGTATTACTTGATCACTTATTTGACCTGAAAAATAAGGTAAGGATGAACTACGGACTCTCATCACGCTAAACTGTTGATGTTGTTTCATTAATGGCTGACTAAAATGATGTTCTGCAGGAGCAAGAATTGCAAGATCAAAACAAGGAGTTGAGGAAGAAGGTAATTTCAATGATCTTACTTGTTACAATTTCTGCCCATACATGGAACTTCAGTAACTTTGTGTTAACAGCAATTGCCATCCCAATGCTTGACTGGAAATTTTAAACAACCTTGAATAAGAAACATTTCTTTTTAAACCAATTATTTTTTCATTCCAGTGTGGCCATAAGAATTGTTCATATCTATCTTCTTGTAAGTGCCAGTTGCAAGAAACCAGCCTGGGAGAGAATTCAGTTCACATGTCCTGGCTAGACGGAGGGCAGAGTAGCTCCAATGTGCATGCCATTGAGCCCTATCCGGGACTCGTCCAACATCCGGATCATGATTCCTCCATGCAAATTGGGTATGCCTTTATCAATGATATGCTGTGAATGCTCTCCATTCTACTGTATTATTTTTTCGGACTTGAGCTTTTTGTACGGAAGATGAGTATTATTGTTCTATTAACCGTTCCACATTTTAAGTGGGTTTTTTCCTTTTGTGTGAAGGTATCATCAGTCCTACATGGACCAGCTGAACACGTGACTTCTCATCACCACCCAAATAAAGAACCTGGATCGTCCGCAGGCTGGATGTGATTGATCGGTGTGGGGCTGCGTCCCGTGCGTAGCCAGTTGTATCAGGAATTTCGCGAGAGTTGTTATATTTTCATGTGCTTGACGTGTGGTGACTGCTGCATCATATGTAACTTTATCTACTGTCAGTTGTACGGAGTGTGCGGTGTGCTATGCTCTCTGGGGGTGAGAAGTTAGCGGGTGCTTTCCTGATACTTGGAGAGTATTTGCAAAGACATGGAAAAATAAGTTTTGGGGTTCGGACATAATGGACCGATGCTGAGAACAATAGGGCACGATTGGTAAGCTGCATGCGTGGTGAAAGATTTTTTTTTGTGGGCTTCCAAATAAATGGGTTCCGAAAAATCTGCGGTGCACGCTCGTCAAAGCAGTATGGAGGAGGCTCCACGGGAACTCTCGAATCGATAGTTTCTCCCGGGCTAAACAAGCGGGGAGGGTATGCGAGAAATATTCCCTTATTTTCGATATGCCATGCAACAAATAGCCCCGGCCAAACAACATGCGACGTTTTCTCCGAAACCTAACAAACCACCACGCACGCTACCAAACGAAATGGCAACACTGAGTTTTTGCATTGTGGGGATCTGCTCTCACGTGGCCATAATGGCTGGAAATATGCTACTCCTCTATCCTTATTAACTCCCATTTTAGTTTTAGTCAAAGTCAAACTTTATTAAATCAATCAAGGATATAGAAAAAATGGCAACCTCCATAATACTAAATGAATATATTACGAAAATATATTTATGACAATTCTAATACTATAGATTTGTTGATGGTGTTATTCTGTCTTAAATTTTTGGTCAAGCCTTACAGAATTTTATTTTAACTAAACCTATATACTAGTAGGAAAGCCTTACTAAATGATGTTAGTTGCGTTCAAGCGGCACGCCACCAATCTCACGCCACATGCACGCATTCTGAACGCCACCATTAAAATATCGATTGTTGGCGTGCTGTCTAAACGCCACAAGTAATGTCCTCACCGGTGGCGTGTTATGTGCATGCCACAAGTAACAACTTTAATGGTGGCGTTCGAGTTTATTTTAACGCCAATAACTATTATTCGAATTTTAGAAAAATGGTTGCATATTATTGAATTTCACAACAATATTACATTAGGAACTAGATATTCATATACAGTAGCAATAACAATAGAGTAACATCATCCAGAAGTTAGTATTACTGAATTTAACTAGCTAGAGAGATAACATGCATGCACAGTACTAATAGCTCGTTAAGTTAGCTATTCATCATCATATTCATCGTCATACCCATCCTCATCATGTGAGTAGTTAGGGTCAATGCAATCAAAGTAAGTGATGCGATGCACATAGTCGCGGGTGAATATGATGAGGTCTCCTCTGGCTGTGATTAACAAATTGTGTCAAAGTAGTTCCACTGAAATAGGCGACAGTCGGCTCGTTGGTGACTTGAGCTATGAAGATGGGTCTAGGCTTTTTGTGTAACTCAATGACGACTTCAAATTGTACATAGTCTTTCGTTCTTCTGAAGACCTTGACTTGCATAGGATGTTCTGAGTACAATCATTAGAAAACAATAGTTAGTTCCGATTTTCATAGCACATATAGTTTGAAAATGATAGAGTGAATATTATATAGTTCAAAAATATATGGTTCTAGTTTCAAAATTCTGGGGGAGCACTATGCAAAACTTTCTATTCATGCATGAGGTGTAGCCATACATGATGTAAGGCGGATCCATATGTTGCATACATGACCATCTTAGCTTAGCATAACGTTGCATAAACATTAAAAATTCTGAAGTCTAGCAAGATATAACACGATAAGTAGCTGATGCCCACAACTATAGGGGATCGCTGAAATCTTTGATGGGAAATATTATCCAAATTTATAGTTTAACTCAAGGGGAACACAAGTGAAGGAAATATGCCCAAGAGGTAATAATAAAGTGGTTATTATATTATTCCATATTTATAATAAATGTTTCTTTCTCATGCTATAATTAAACAAAGAAAATGTTCCTAATAATGCCTCTCAATACACTAGCTTATTGATTAACAGATGATCAAGATTTCCTCATCATGAACGTTGGATGTGTTAATAACAAGGTCATGTCATTGGAGAATGATGTGATGAACATTCACCCATAGTAGGTTTAGCAATACAATCATGTGTTCAAAGTTTATATTGCTATCTCACTCGAAGTAACACTAATCCTTAGACCATAAGATCACGTCAAAACACTAACACTTGAAGAGTACTTTGCTTCTATCAAACGTCACACCGTAATAGGGTGATTATAAATATATTGTTGGGTACTTAGAAAGTGTTAGTTGAGGCTTGTGGATCAAGAATAGGATTTGTACATCCCGATGACGGAGAGGTATACTCTGGGCCCTCTCGGTGATATCACATTGATAACAGCTTGCAAGCAAGTGATTTGATCATAAGAAATGTTATATCATGGAATGAGTAAAACAGTACTTGTCGGTAATGAGATCGAACTAGGTATGGATGATACCAAATGATCGGATCTCGGAAAGTAAAATATCGCGAGCCAAAAGGAATTGGTTACTAAGAAAAAGGTTCGCACGATCACTAGATTCATCGTTGAATAAATGGGAGTCATTACGGATTTCCAGATCCCGCTGATGATTATTGATCGGAGAGGTGTCTCAATCATGTCCATATTATTCACGAACCATAGGGTGACACACTTAAGGTTCGCTGACACATTTTGAGTGGATATGGAACTCGGACAGAGTTATTGGACAACACAAGGGTTGTTTAGGAAAGACGCCAAAACTATTTCGGGATATAGAAATAACACAAGGGGTTATTGTTAATGTTTGTTAATTGAATGAACTAACAAATATTAAATAAATAAATTTGTTTTATTTAATTACTTTAGTGGGATTTAGTTGTTTGGATGTCATGCAATTAAATAAGACTTAAGAGAGAGAGGGGGTTACCTTTCCATGAAGGAGGGGGTTACCACCACCATGAAGAGGAGAAAAATGGCTAGGGGCTGGCGCATCCCTAGGGATGCTGCCCCCTTCCCCTATATAATGTTGTACATGCTCCTCTTCTCTTCATCTTGAATCCCCTCTCCATTTCCCTTTTTTGCCGCTTCACCGTTTGACGAGTGCCTGTAGCGAAGCGCTGCCAAAATAGTTCACCAGGAGAAGTGGAGGAGGAGGAGGAGCAGTTCCGGTGGATCCCTAATTCCGCTGCCCCGCTGGACCGATGGCATGGAGGACGTCAACGAGTCGCACGTGTGATCGAGTATGGAGGTGCCGCCGGTTGTGCCACCGTGACTACCCGATCTTGAGATTTTCACGTGTACACCTTCATCGACATCGTTTGTGCGGGATCGTAATCCCACTTATGGTCTTTGAGGGTGAGTTACTCGTTGCTACCATCTTGTAGATGGTCTTGGTTAGATAGTGGTTCATGCGTAGATTCTTTTTTTCCATGCTACAAACCCCATCAGTGGTATCAGAGTCATGTCTATGCGTAGATGTTATGCACGAGTAGAACACATGGTGATGTGGGCATTGATGACCATGTTATTGCTATCTCCGTGTATTTTGGATTGTAGTGGCGTAGTGAGATGAAGTGGACGGAGACTAACCTTACATGTCCTCGCACATGAGACTAGTTCCACGCTTGACATGCAACTTGTTTTTGCATAAGTGGCTCAGCGGGTGCCTGTCTCTCCCACTATAGTTATGATCTAATCTTCAAAGGATTGCTAATAATATTTTTATCACCATTGTGGTTTACATGTTCGTAGGTAAGAATGGTTCTTCCCTACAAAGCCCTAAATCACGTAAAATATGCAAGACAAATTAGAAGCGTCTAACTTGTTTTGCAGGGCATGTGGTCACTGATACAATACAAAAAATGTTGTATGCAATGAGATTTATTGTAAGTTAAAGAGCCGGAAGGAGCCATATGGTTGTCCTTTTATTTTTATGGCCTGGGTGCCAGAAATGGAGATCCATATAATTTAGATTAGCGGAGAACAACCATGATGGTGGCGCCATGGACCTTGATGCCACACCGGTGGAATGATGGAGATCATGCCACGACGCACAAGATGGAGATCGAATGCGTGAAGGACCATATCATATCACATTATACTTTCATGTGATGTTTATCCTTTGATGTATCTTATATTGCTTTGATTTGATCACCTCGGTAGTATTTGATCACCACGGTAGCATTATAAGATAATTCCTCTACTGAATATCAAAATAATAATATGCTCTTCCTTAGTATACACCGTTAAGAAAGTTTGTCGTTTCGAAGCACCACATGATGATCGGGTGTGATAGACTCTATGTTCGCATACAACGGGTGTAAGACAGTTTTATACACACGAGTACTAAGGTTCTTACTTGGCGAGCCTAGTATGTACAGACATGTCCTCGGAACATGAACCGAAAGATAAAGAACGAGTCATATGAATGATATGATATGCATATGATGCTCGACATTGCAGCTACACCACCTCACGTGATGATTGGTCGTGGTGTAGTGAATTTGGTTCGTGTAATCACTAAAATGACTAGAGGGATGTCGTTGAGTGGGAGTTCGTTTAGTAATTTGGATTAATTTGAACTCAATTTATCATAAACAAATTCAAAGTGAGTTTGCATAGTTCGTTGTAGTCACTGGCATTCGTTTACTACCTTGTGTTTAGCTATAATTTAGATAATATAACTATAGAATTATGGAATTTTACTTTACGAACTAGTATTGTATTGTTTTATGAGTGTCAATCTAAAGTTTAATGTACTATTGAAAACTTTCAGCAAAACCGCACTTACTCCGTGAAATTCAATAAGCAGTCCCATATACACTCAAAATGCGTCAGCAAACCTTAAGTGTGTCACCCTACGGTTCGTTAATAATATGGACATGATCGAGACACCTCTCCGATCAATAATCATCAGCTAGAT
This sequence comes from Avena eriantha, assembly GCA_910589775.1. Lineage (NCBI taxonomy): Eukaryota > Viridiplantae > Streptophyta > Magnoliopsida > Poales > Poaceae > Avena > Avena eriantha. The sequence continues at coordinate 77,227,513 of OU342744.1, read as the reverse complement.
CTGGAAATCCGTAATGGCTCCCATTTATTCAACGATGAATCTAGTGATCGTGCGAACCTTTTTCTTAGTAACCAATTCCTTTTGTCTCATGATATTTTACTTGTCCGAGATCCAATCATTTGGTATCATCCATACCCCGTTCTATCTCGTTACCTACAAGTACTCTTTTACTCGTTCCGTGATATAACATTTCTTGTGACCAAATCACCCGCTTGCAAGCTGTTATCAATGTGATATCACCGATAGGGCGCAAATTATATCTCTCCATCATCGGGATGGAAAAATCCCACTCTTGATCCACGAGCCTCAACTAACACTTTCTTAGTACCCAAAAACATCTTTATAATCACCTTGTTATGGTGTGACATTTGATAAGATCAAAGTACTCTTGTAATGTTAGTGATTGGCGTGATCTCATGGTCTAAGGATTAATGTTACTTCGAATGAGATAGCAATATAAACTTTGAATACACAGTCATATTTCTAAACCTACTATGGGTGAATATTAATCACATCATTCTCTAATGACATGACCTTGTTATTAACAACATCCAATGTTCATGATCAGGAAACCTTGGTCATCTGTTAATCAACAAGCTAGTGTAATGAGAGGCATTAATAGGAACCTTTTCTTTGTTTATTAAACACACATGCATCAATGTTTATGATTAACACAATTATAGCATGAGAAATAAACATTTATCATAAATATGGAATAATATAATAAGCACTTTATTATTGCCTCTCGGGCATATTCCCTTCAGTCTCCCACTTGCACTTGAGTCAATAATCTAGTTGAAACTTGCGTATATAAACACCTATGGCAGGTGATTTACGTACACATTGATTGTGATAAACATAATCTCTAGATCTGACACTTTTAGATATGTATGTATTTGCATTGCGTATTTATGCATCACTCATTATCAAATGAGATGGCATTGTATAAATTTGGTCCTTTGGTGAGACCTTAGTTCCTTAGGGTTTAAAACATGTTGATACTATTGTTGTACAATAGATCTTCATAGGACTAGCCCACTTGGAACTACACCTAGTTTGATAACAAACTTCTTGACACAAATGCCTTCCTTTGCTACTACTAGAGCAGTCTTATATTTAGCCTTTCGTTGTAGTATCTATCACAATACTTAAACTTTTTGAACTCATCCAAATCTATCATGGAACTTTCTTCCATCAAATTGTGCCACCTTAACCCATAGCCTAAATTGAGATAAACTTATTTTGTATCTTGTGACAAAACTAGCGTCAATGTAACATTTCACAGTGAACTATCTGTCACATCTACATATAGAATATATTCTTAGTTTTTCTAAAGATCATAAGAATATCTTTACTATCGTCCAATGATCATCTTATGCGTTATCCTAGTATATGCTCATAACATTTAAATCATAGGATATATCTGGATATGTACATATCATGTTATGATTGATCAAAATATTTATGTGATTTCAATTACCAAGTGTCAAAACACTTGAATTTCATTTCACTCACTAAGTGTCAATACACTTGAATCTTGATTTACCGTTTTCCATGTAGCAAGAACCTTTCTTGTCGTTTTCATATTGAATGAGTTTAATATTTCATCTACGTACATTTTTGCAAAACCATATTAGCGTCTCAATATACCCATATAGAGTTTGATGTCTAATATTCTGGTTTTCCCTAGGTCTTTCATTCAAATCTAATTTTAATAAAATTCTTAACTTGTGTCAATAAAAGATACATCATTTCCAATCAACAACATGTCTTCTACATAATGTATTAGAAATGTGTCTTAGCGCTCCCACTTAATTTCTGTCAAATGCAAGCATCTTCATCATCTCTGATGAAACTAAACCTTTTAACAGTTTCACCATGGTGAAGACTCCAACTCCGTGATGCTTACTTTAAATGAAGTTTGCATACCATTCTAGTATCCTTTCAATTAACAAAACCCTTCGGACCTTGTCATGTATAAATCCTACATAACCACTCTATTAGAAGAACGTTGTTTTGTTTATTCAACAATCATATACAAAAACTGATATATATGTAGTGGTTGCTACACTAATCCGTCTAGACTGAATATCACCATGAAAGATCAAATATTGTCATAGTAAACTCCTTTAACATAATCGTAAAACTATTTTAACGATATGTCGACCATTTCATAGATGTGAAACATCCATGTATGTTTCTTCATAGATCCAAACATGATTGATAGGCTTCACACCTTCCGGAGGGTCCTCCAAGTTCAGAAACTTGATTTTTCATGTATGGAAAACTATCAAGGATTTTATGACTAGATTTTATGACTTCTAGTCATTTGATGGAGTAAGGGCTCGTCATCGCTTCTTTGCATGTAGCCGGTTTCATCATTGTTAAACAATAATGATTCAATCTCAAATCTTACTATTTGATTATTTTACCCGACCAACAATGGTTCAATAGGAACTTAGATCTTCGTGACCACAACCTTTGAGGTACGAGAGCCATGAGCATTGTGGCTGCCTCTAGGACACTTCCCGGCACTGCACAACTCAACACATATAGCTAAGATTCAATAACTTTATCAAAGTTCTATTGTCCTACTGATACGTCCATTTTGCATCACTATTCTATGTCATAATTTACTGTTATTCATTGATATATTTCATATTAAGAGATGATACTTATGTTATTTCATCTTTTTTTGCATGGTTGATGACTTTTGGAGCATGGACCGCTGCAGTCAGGATTCTAATGGAAAAGGTGCTGTTTGGAGGCAAAATTCACGAAGATCAGAAAATCCGGGAAAATATACGGAAAATCCTATTTTTCCAGAAGACGAAGGAAGCCAGAAGGGGGGCTGGAGATGGGCCACAGGGGGCCCACACCACCCCCTGGCGCGGGCCACCCTGGGCCGCGCAACCAGGTGGTGTGGCCGCCCTGGTCCACCCGTGGCACTCCCCTCTAGTGTATATTATCCTCTCGAAACCCTAAGACTCGAGGAGCGACCACAGAAAGATTCCGCCGCCTCTACGGGGCAGAAAATACCGAGAGAGAAAGATCTCTCCGGCAGATAGATTTCTGCCGGGGGAATTCCTTCCCAGAGAGGGGAGATCATCGCCATCAACACCACCATCAAGCTGGACTTCATTGGGATCATCATCATCATCACCACCACCATCATCACCATCAACACCCTTATCACCATCTCCATATTGATGTAACAATTGTGTTGAATCTTCCATAGTTTATAGGGGAAACTTTCCCAATGTTGATTACTTTTTGTAGTTGATGCTATTGAGTGAACCATTGAATTATCGTTTATGTTCAGATTGTTATACATCATTATTTCATCTCTGATCATGATCCATATGATGTCTTGTGAGTAGTTCGTTTTGTTCTTGAGGACATGGGAGAAGTCATGTTGTTAGTAGTGGAGTTGTGTTGAGAAAGATTCAATAGTTTGATATTTAAGTTGTGGTCTACTTCTTCTAGTGGTGTCATGTGAACGTCGACTACATGAAACTTCACCTATATGGGCCTAGGGGAATGCATTGTGTATTTGGCTACTAATCATAGGGGTTGCCGGAGTGACAGAAACCTGAACCCCCGTTAGGAAACCATTGCACAAGGGACGTAAGAGTCTTAGAGTTTAAAGCTGTGGTTAGGTTTCTAACTTAATTACTTTCTTGTACTTACGGATGTTTGCAAGGGGTATAATCACAAGTATGTATTAGTCCTAGGAAGGTCGGTACATTAGCACAGGTTCACCCACACAACACTTAGCAAGCTAAAGAAGATTAATCAACTATATGAAGCGAAAGCACTTGACAGTCTTCCCATGTGTCCTCGAGAACGTTTGGTCATCTTAAGTAATACAACTGGCTTGTCCTTTGCTGCATAAAGGATTGCGCCACTTGCTGCATTTATTCCTACCGTCTTTTATTTACTCGTACTTTGTTTACTTGCTTTATCAAAAACCCCTAAAAATCCGTTTGCTAAGTATTTGCAGAGAATTCCTGATCCATACCGCTAGCCAGCACCTTCTGCTCCTTATTGGGTTCGACACTCTTACTTATCGAAAATACTGCGATACACCCCCTATACTTGTGGGTCATCAAGACTATTTTCTGGCGCCGTTGCCGAGGAGTGAAGCGCTATTGGAGAGTGGAACTGGTAAATGAAACTTCTACTGTGAGTATTGTTTACTTCTGTTAGTTGCTTTATTTTTGTTATGGATAATTCGTTGAGTTTCTTATTTGGTAATGCTAGTACCCCTACTAAGGTAGTAGATAAGCCACCACCTGCTGAGAATGATGTTTTTAAAATACCTACAAGAATTATTGATCGTGTTATGGATAACTACTATGTTGGGGATGGAACTGTCCATCCCGGTGATCATTTACTCTTTATACACGAATTATGCGGGTTGTTCAAGTGTGCAGGTATTACTACAGATCAAGTTAAGAAGAAGTTATTCTCATTATCACTAAAAGGAAGAGATGAGGAATGGTATAAGCTGTTGAAGAATGGTCAAGCTCTGGAATGGGAGGAAATAGTGCCTCTCTTTTATTCAAAATTTTATCCTCCTAGTGAGATTCAATAAGGTCGGAATCAAATATACAACTTTTGGCCTCTTGATGGAGAGAGTACAACTCAAGCTTGGGGAAGATTGAAGTTACTAATGCTCAAATGTCCCATTCATGAGCTCCCCAACAATATTATTCTCAATAAATTTTATGCAAGGCTCCCTCTACATGATAAGGATTTATTGGATGCTTCTTGTGCTGGATCATTCACTCGCATGGAAGAAGAAGCTAAATGGGATCTTTTGGACCGTATTCAAGACAATGTTGAAGCTTGGGAGAATGACAAAGGTAGAAAGTCAGGTATAAATTATGATTATGAATGCATTGAATCTTTTATGGGAACTGATGATTTTCAAAATATTAAAAATGTTTATGGTTTAGACTCTCAAGCTACTGCTTCTTATTTTAAGGCTTTTGCTTCCTACATTGAAGTGCCTAAAAAGAAGTGGAATAAGTATCATGAACCTTATAAAGATATTTCTAAGAGTGTTCCTGCAAGAAATACTGAAGTTTATACTGCTAATCATGTTTTACCTGAACCTTACATTGAGAAAATGCCTTTCCCAGTTAAGATGAAGGAACATTCTATGATAGCTAGTATGGTTAATAAAAGTACAAGTAAAGTTGTTGAACCTGATAAACAAATGGTTGATGAACCCACAATAACATATGTGAAAAACTTTGTCACCAAATATGTTGAAGAGGGACACACTATCCTTTGTAAGGATACCTCTAATATTGTTTCAGAAAGTAGTGTTACGAGAGCTAGTATTCCTATGTTTTCTGTTAGAATAAGTGATCGTTGCTATGATAGTCCTTGTGACAGTTATATTGTTAAGTTTATGCATGATACTGAAAGTTACTATGAGAGAGGGAAAAGTGTTCTTATGCATCTCAATAATATCAAGTTTCCTCGTTTTATGCTGAAAGTTTTTATGTTGCACTTCTTTTGCCTTCCTATGCTAGTGGCCTCTGGTTTCAACAACCTGTTTGTTTACAAAATTCCCTTGCATAGGAAGTGGGTTAGACTTAAATGTGTGTATTTTTGCTTCTTAATGCTCTCTTTCACCTCAATCATATTCCTATGTGAGCATCTTCAAAATTATCATGCTCATCTTAATGGCTATAAAGAAAGAGATTTTTGGGAGACAACCCAATTTGTTTTTGTTTTCAGTTTGTTTTTGTTTCTTTGAGTTTTGGAAGTTATTACTTCGGTAATAACCTCTCCTTATCTGTTTTGTTTGGTTTTTGTGTCAAGATCAACCTCTAGTGAGAGAGAAGTAAGATTTGGGGAAGTTGCTGTCCCGAAACAGATTTTTGTGCTTCACCGTAAAAATTTGTGAGAGATCTCTGTATGTCTGTTTGAGCTGTAATTTTTTGTGCTTCTGCCCAGGTTGTTATTTCACTTTCGTTAGTTTTGAACTTTTTTATTTGAGCAACAGAAGATTTAGGAAAAAATTGATCTTTACCTGCTGGTATGTTTTGACAGATTTTGCCAATCATGCATTTGCTTCTTTATTTGATTTCCTTTTTGAATTCTTTTTGGGTTTTTAGAAGTAGTTGCTACAGTGGATTATGATTTGATGGTTTTCAGTTGAAATTGAACTCAAAAGGTTTTATCACTTCATTTATACTAATGTTGCTAATGAGAACTGTGTGAAGTTTTGTGTGAAAGAAATTTCCAGGTAGTGGAGAAAATGGTGTAATGAGGAAGAGAAAGGTTTTCACGACTCAAGTAGTAAGTGTATGAAGATGAAGATATTGATGTTATTCAAGTGGTGACTCCGGAAGAATCTACTAGATACCAAATTCAGAAACCTGCAGAGTCCGTTTTCAAATAGGTAACAGTTCTGGTAAGAAAAGTTCCGTGAAAACACTATCCAACCATATTTTTGTTGTTTTTAGTCAATATGGAAAGCTACGAAGCGAAAGAGGGACGGAAACGGAGCCAGGGTGGCTCACACCACCCTATGGCGCAAGCCCTCCCCAGGCCGCGCCACCAGGTGGTGAGTCCACCCCGGACTCCGTCTCCGACCCGTTTTCTCCCAGTACCTTCCTTTTGTTTTGAAACTTCGTAATATATAACCCCCCGGATCTCCTGAGGTTTGTATATCATGTTTTTGTCGTTTTTTTGTTTCGATCTGTTTCTGCCAGGAACTATCTTTGAAAGCTTAGAAGAACAATGGTGTCCGCCAAGGATAAAGGAAAGGAGCTTATGGAGGAAGACCTCCAAGACCCTGGGAAGGAGAAGGAGATCAAGAGTGAAGGTGAAGAGGAGGCAAAGCACACCAACACTACCATTGCAAGCATTGGAGTGGTGGCAAACCCTGCCAGGATCAGAAGGACTGCACTGATGTCAACTGGGGGGAAACCTCCGTGTCACTGTTTGGCACCAAGGACACCTTCTCCAAGCACCAAGAGGCCCTTCCATACCTTTATCCATAACCATGCAGGAAAAGAAGACTCCAAGAGGGAAGAACGGGAAAAGAATCACAAGAGTTGGGATCCACAATCTGACATGATCATGCAGCGCATCGAGCACAACTCAGAGTTGATTCGTACCCTCACCTTCGAGATCGAGGATTTGAGGAAACTGATCAAAGAGCTCATCAAGAGGATACCACCACCACCAAAGGAGTAATTTGTCATCAGGTTTGGCATCCCCTTGGTTTGTTCCAAGCTTGGGGGAGTGCCGCGGTATCACATCACTATCTTCTATCTTTCTACCTTATTAGTAGAGTCATATCATGAATAGAGAAGTTATTATGTAGGATGGTTTGCATTATGGAAGTGTCCCCTCTCTCGTTAGATATGTATCCCTTGGTGTGAGTTACCGTTATGGAATATTAATGAGAAGTTCTGTCATTTACTCTTTTGCATAGCTTATGTTAGATTTCAATTCGTGGTTATATGATTGATCTTTTTGTTAGTATTGGTATCACTTTGGGATCATTGAGTTAATTTAGTTGGTTTTGGCAAACCTGGCTCGGTCAGTAGCAACACTATTTTTGAGAGTTAAATGAAAAAGAGAGAAGTACTCTAAAGAAAAATAATTCCATCATCCTTCTTTCTTGATTTGCTCATAAGTTTGGTATCCTCTGGTTAAGATCTTTTGTGCTTCCAAGGAAGATTGCATGTTTGTTTTTATCACTTGTATGTTTGTTTGTTTTATTCAACTCTTATACTTGCTACCCAGCCTTGCTAGCCAAAAACCTGTACTGAGAGGGAATTCTTCTCGTGCATCCACCTCCTTTAAACCAAAAACCATGCCATTCGTGTCCACCATACCTACCTATTAGCATTATTGCTATTCCAAGTAAATTCTTGTTTTGCCTACCTTCCAAATTAAACTTGTTATGTGAAAAATTAGTGATTAAAGCTCTCACGAACTTGATGGCACACTTTACTTTCTTGCATTTAATAAACCTAAACCATTGGGGTCCTTCTTTGTTGCATATATGCTTGCGCTTTATGAGTTGAAGTTAGCAGAACCATGTATCATGGGGAACGCTTTCAACACTGCATTGGTACTTTGTACCTAGTTGATATCATGTTCTTTTGCTTATGGATCCCGGCGGTGTGAAATAAAAGTAGAACGTGTAAGATCATGGAGTTTATATGTGTGTTAGAGAAACGCCTGGGCCGCTAGCCTAAGCCATGCCTAATCATGGTGGAAACTTGCAGCATAACTGTAGTGAGCATTCTATGAAGCATCCTTAATAAAAACCTATGCAAATAGCAAATAAAAAGATCGCTGAGATGCTCACTGCCTGCTTGCCTTGTCATTTCGATCATGGGATAGCTCCTGTATCATGTGCAAGGGGTACCCCGTTGGCGGTTCTGAATGATACGCATGTATTTAAAATGACAAGAGCTTACTCGTGACTGAAGTTGAGTAGCATGAGATTCGGTACTCATAAGTAAGGGGCATGGGACTTCAATTTATAACTTGTCAAGCATATCCTCTTAGTTGTGTCACTTTAACCTTAATCACCTAAAGATGCCTATGATAGGGGCAATGAGAGCTGAAAGCTAGTAAGTATCATAATTTTTGGGAGCTCTTTATGAGACTTGCAATCCCTGCTTCCTTCTGTGAAGGGCCTTTCTTTTACTTTGTAGTTGAGTGATGACCCATAAGTATAGGGGGTGTATCACAGTATTTTCGATAAGTAAGAGTGTCGAACCCAACGAGGAGCAGAAGGTGCTGGCTAGTGGTATGGATCAGGAATTCTCTGCAAATACTTAGCAAACGGATTTTTAGGGATTTTTGATAAAGCAAGTAAACAAAGTATGAGTAAATAAAAGACAGTAGGAATAAATGCAGCAAGTGGCCTAATCCTTTATGTAGCAAAGGACAAGCCGATTGTATTACTTAAGATGACCAAACGTTCTCGAGGACACATGGGAAGACTGTCAAGTGCTTTCGCTTCATATAGTTGATTAATCTTCTTTAGCTTGCTAAATGTTGTGTGGGTGAACCTGTGCTAATGTACCGCCCTTCCTAGGATTAATACATACTTGTGATTATACCCCTTGCAAACATCCGTAAGTATAAGAAAGTAATTAAGGTAAAAACCTAACCACAGCTTTAAACTCTAAGACCCTTACGTCCCTTGTGCAATGGTTCCCTAACGGGGGTTCATGTTTCTGTCACTCCGGCAACCCCTACGATTAGTAGCCAAATACACAATGCATTCCCCTAGACCCATATAGGTGAAGTGTCATGTAGTCGACGTTCACATGACACCACTAGAAGAAGTACACCACAACTTAAATATCAAACCATTGAATCTTTCTCAACACAACTCCACTACTAACAACATGACTTCTCACATGTCCTCAAGAACAAAACGAACTACTCACAAGACATCATATGGATCATGATCAGAGATGGAATAATGATGTATAACAATCTGAACATAAACAATAATTCAGTGGTTCACTCAATAGCATCAACTACAAAGAGTAATCAACACCAGGAAAGTTTCCCCTATGAACTATGCAAGATTCAACGCAAATGTTACAGCAATATGGAGATGGTGATGAGGGTGCTGATGGTGATGATGGTGATGATGGTGGTGATGATGATGATGATCCCGATGAAGTCCAGCTTGATGGTGGTGTTGATGGCGACAATCTCCCCTCTCCGGGAAGGAATTCCCTCGGCAGAAATCTGTCTGCCGGAGAGATCTTTCTCTCTTGGTGTTTTCCTCCCTGCAGAGGTGGCGAAATCTTTCTGTGGTCGCTCCCTGAGTCTTAGGGTTTCGGGAGGATGATATATGCCAGAGGGGAGTGCCTGGAGTGGGCCAGGGCGGCCACACCACCTGCTGGTGTGGCCTAGGGCTGCCCGCGCCCGGGGGTGGTGTGGGCCCCCTATGGCCCATCTCCAGCCCACCTTCTGGCTTCCTTCATCTTCTGGAAAAATAGGATTTTCCGTATATTTTCCCAGATTTTCTGATCTTCGTGAATTTTTCCTCCAAACAACACCTTTTCCATCAGAATCTTGACTGCAGCGGTCCATGCTCCAAAAGTCATCAACCATGCAAAAACAGATGAAATAACATAAGTATCACCTCTCAATACGAAATATATCAATGAATAATAGTAAATTATGACATAGAATAGTGATGCAAAATGGACGTATCAACTCCCCCCAAGCTTAGACTTCGCTTGTCCCCAAGCGAAACTGAGCTCAATAAACATGGCCTCACGTTTATGGAGTGAAGAGTCGATAAAAGAATACGGACAAGAAGCATCACATTCATCAAATACATAGATCATAATAGAAGATAACTCACTATTATATAACTCAACTTGCAATAAGAAAAGGAAACACAATAAAGATACATAAAGTAAATCATAATTGGTAAGGGCAAACTTAGCTCTTGGTCGAAGAATAGTTGATAATTTGCTGGAGTTCACAAATAACTACTTTTCAATGATAGCTTTCAAAGTAGTAAACATCAAGATAAGAGCAATGTGCAAAACAAGGAACATAAGAAGCATGATTGAATAAATCATCATATGAATGAATGAAACACAACAACTCAAAATACTTGCTGAGATAGAAGGGAGTAGGTTTACTGACTCAATTACAAAGTAAAAGAAAGGCCCTTCGCAGAGGGAAGCAGGGATTGAAAGTCTCATAAAGAGCTCCCAAAAATTATGATACTCACTAGCTTTCAGCTCTCATTGCCCCTATCATAGGCATCTTTAGGTGATTAAGGTTAAAGCGATCAAATATGAGGATATGCATTGACAAGTTCTAAATTGAGAATCTCATGTCCCTTGAATACGAGGGCCGCTCCTCATACTACTCAAGTTTAGTCACCAGTAAGTTCTTGTCATCGTAAGCATATGTGTATCATAGAGAACCGCCAACGGGGTACCCCTTGCCCGATGATACGGAAGAATCCCCATATCAAAATGATAAGGAAAGCAGACAACAAGCATCTCAGCAATCTTCTTATTTACCATGGGAATATGGTGCTTTTTCTCTCTTTCCTCTTTTCATAATCTCTTTTTTTCCTTTCTCTTTTTTTTCTCAAACTCTATCTCTCTTTTTTTATAAGAAGAATGCTTCATAGATACTATGGTTACGCTGCAGGTTTCCACCATGTCAGCATGGATTAGACCAGCGGCCCAGGCGTTTCTCTAACACATATGCATAACTCCATGGACTTACAAGCTCCCCTTTCATTTCACACTGACGACATCCATAGACAAAAGAACATGATATCAACTTGGTACAAAGTACCAGTGCAATGTTGAAAGCGTTCCCCATGACAGCATGGTTCTTCTAATTCACAACTTACAAAGCGCAAGCATATACGCAACATAGGTGAGCACAATGGTTCAAGTTTATTAAGTGCAAGAAAGTAAAGTGTGCCATCAAGTTCGTGAGAGCTTTAATCACTAAATTTCACATAACAAGTTTAATTTGGGAGGTAGACAAAACAAGAATTTACTTGGAATAGCAATAATGCTGATAGGTAGGTATGGCGGACACAAATGGCAAAGGTTTTGGTTTACAGGAGTGGATGCACGAGAAGAATTCCCTCTCAGTACAGGTTTTTGGCTAGCAAGGCTGTGTAGCAAGTATAAGAGTTGAAGGAAACAACCAAACATACAAGTGATAAAGACAAACATGCAATCTTCCTCAGAAGCACAAAAGATCTTAACTAGAGAATACTAGACTTATGAGCAAATAGAGAAAGAAAGATGATGAAATTATTTTTCTTTAGAGCACTTCTATCTTTTTCATTCAACTCTCAAAAATAGTGTTGCTACTGACCGAGCCAGTTTGCCAAAACCAACTAAATTAACTGAATGGTCCCAAAGTGATATCAATACTAACAACAAGATCTTAACTAGAGAATACTAGACTTATGAGCAAATAAAGAAAGAAAGATGATGAAATTATTTTTCTTTAGAGCACTTCTATCTTTTTCATTCAACTCTCAAAAATAGTGTTGCTACTGACCGAGCCAGTTTGCCAAAACCAACTAAATTAACTGAATGGTCCCAAAGTGATACCAATACTAACAACAAGATCAATCATATAACCACGAATTGAAAACTAATATAAGCTATGCAAAAGAGTGAATGATAGAACTTCTCATTAATATTCCATAACGGCAACTCACACCAAGGGATACATATCTAACGAGAGAGGGGACACTTCCATAATGCAAACCATACTACACAATAACTTCTCTATTCATGATATGACTCTACTAAAAAGGTAAAAAGATAGAAGATAGTGATGTGATACCGCGGCACTCCCCCAAGCTTGGAACAAACCAAGGGGATGCCAAACCTGATGACGAATTACTCCTTTGGTGGTGGTGGTATCCTCTCGATGAGCTCTTTGATCAGTCTCCCCAATTCCTCAATCTCGAAGGTGAGAGTATGAATCAACTCCGAGTTGTGCTCAATACGGCTCATGATCATTTCAGTTTGTGGATCCCAGCTCTTGTGATTCTTTTTCCGTTCTTCCCTCTTGGAGTCCTCTTTTCCTGCATGGTTATGGATAAAGGTATGGAAGGGATTCTTGGTGTGTGGAGGAAGTGAACGTGGAGCCAAACTATGACGAGGAGCTTTTCCCCCAGTCTGCATCCGTGCAGTCCCTCTAACCCTGGCAGGTTTTGTCACCACTCCAATGCTTGCAATGGTAGTGCCGGTGTGCGGATGTTGGGCTTGCTCCTCTTCACCTTCACTCTTGATCTCCTTCTCCTTCCTGGGGTCTTAGAGGTCTTCCTCCATAGGCTCCTTCCCTTTAACCTTGGCGGACACCATTGTGCTTCTAAACCTTCAAAGAGTACGCCCTGGCAAAAACAGATCGAAATAAAAACACGATGAAAACACAATATACGAACCTCGGGGGATCCGGGGGATTATATATTACGAAGTTTCATATCAAAAGGAAGGTACTGGGAGAAAACGATTCGGTGGCGGAGTCCGGGGTGGACTCACCACCTGGTGGCACGGCCTAGGGAGGGCCCGCGCCACAGGGTGGTGTGAGCCACCCTGGCTCTGTTTCCGTCCCTTTTTCGCTTCGTAGCTTTCCTTATTGACTAAAATCTACAAAAATATAGTTGGATAGTATTTTTGTGGAACTTTTCTTACCAGAACTGTTACCTATTTGAAAACAGACTCTGCAGGTCTCTGAATTTGGTCCTTGATGAATTTCTCCGGAGTTATAACTTGAAAGGCATCAACATCTTCATTGTAAGAATCTCCAGTAATATAGTGCTTGAGTCGCTGCCCATTCACTACTTGTGTAGTATTAACTTTTAAAGAAGAAATTTTTATTGCTCCTGAACGGTATACTTCTTCAATAATGAAAGGTCCTTCCCATTTTGACAGTAGCTTTCCTACAAAAAATCTGAGACGAGACCTATACAATAGAACTTTCTCACCAACATGAAATTCTCTCTTAAGTATTCGCTTGTCATGCCATCTTTTAACTTTTTCCTTAAAGAGCCTAGCATTTTCATAGGCTTCACTCCTCCATTCATCTAAAGAACTTAAGTCAAATAATCTTTTCTCACCAGCGAGCTTACAATCTCTATTTAGTTCTTTAACTGCCAAGTAAGCTTTGTGTTCTAATTCTAAGGGTAGGTGACAAGCTTTCCCATAAACCATTTTATAAGGAGACATCCCCATAGGATTTTTGTAAGCAGTTCTATAAGCCCATAAAGCATCATTCAACTTTTTAGCCCAGTTTTTTTCTAGATCTATTAACAGTCTTTTGCAAGATGGATTTAATTTCTCTATTTGATAACTCTACTTGCCCGCTAGTTTGGGGGTGATAAGTAGAAGCAATTCTATGATTAACATCATATTTAGCAAGGGTCTTTCTAAAACCACCATGAATGAAATGAGAACCCCCATCAGTCATGAGATACCTAGGCACTCCAAACCTAGGAAAGATAACATCCTTAAGCATTTTTAGAGAAGTCTCCCCGGCAGCACTCTTTGTGGGAATGGCTTCTACCCACTTAGTAACATAATCAAGGGCAACAAGAATATGAGTGTAACCTTTCGAAGGAGGGAAAGGACCCATAAAATCAAATCCCCAGCAATCAAAGGGTTCAATAACTAGAGAGTAATTCATAGGCATTTCATTGCGTCTAGAAATATTACCAACACGCTGACATTCATCACAAGATAAAACAAATTTTCTTGCATCTTTAAAAAGGGTAGTCTAGTAGAAACCTGATTGTAGCACCTTTTATGCGGTTCTATCTCCTGCATTATGTCCTCCATAAGCACTACCATGACATTTATGCAATATCTCGTTTTTTCATATTCTGGAACACATCTTCGCATAATACCATCCACTCCCTCTTTGTATACGTGTGGGTCATCCCAAAAATAATGCCTCAAATCATAGAAAAACTTCCTTCTTTGCTGAGCTGTAAAAGTTGGAGGCAAATACTTGGAGACAATAAAGTTAGCATAATCAGCATACCAAGGGCTCCCTCGCGAGCTTACCCCTACTGTAGCTAACTGTTCATTTGGGAAACTATCATTAACAGGCATAGGGTCAAAAGAGATGTTTTCCAATCGAGATAAATTATCAGCTACAGGGTTTTCAACACCCTTCCTATCTACTATATGTAGATCAAACTCGTGTAAAAGCAGCACCCATCTAATAAGCCTAGGCTTAGCGTCCTTCTTTGTCATAAGGTATTTAATAGCAGCATGATCAGTATGAATGGTGACTTTTGAGTCTACAATATAGGGCCTAAACTTATCACAAGCAAAAACGACAGCTAGAAATTCCTTTTTAGTAGCAGCATAATTCCTTTGAGCAGCGTCTAGAGTCTTACTAGCATAATGGATAACGTTTAACTTTTTATCAATTCTTTGCCCAAGGACAGCACCTACAACAAAATCACTAGCATCACACATTATTTCAAAGGGTAAACTCCAATCAAGTGGTTGAACAATAGGGGCTGTAGTTAAAGCCTTCTTAAGAGTTTCAAAATCTTCCTTACAATCATTATCAAAAACGAAGGGTACATCTTTTTAAAGAAGGTTAGTGAGGGGTTTTGATATCCTAGAAAAGTCTTTAATAAACCTTCTATAGAAACCAGCATGACCAAGGATACTACGAATACCTTTGATGTCTCTTGGACATGGCATCTTCTCAATTGCCTCAACCTTAGCTCTATCAACTTCTATGCCTCTTTCAGAAACTTTATGCCCAAGGACAATCCCTTCATTAACCATGAAGTGGCATTTCTCCCAATTAAGAACTAGATTAGTTTCTTCACATCTCTGCAAAATTTTATCAAGGTTGTGCAGGCAATTATCAAAAGAAGTTTCATAGATAGAAAAGTCATGCATGAACACTTCTACAATTTCCTCACAAAAACCATGAAAGATAGCAGACATGCACCTTTGAAAAGTAGCAGGAGCATTACATAAACCAAAAGGCATACGTCTATAAGCATAAGTTTCGTAAGGGCAAGTAAAAGTAGTTTTTTCTTGATCTTGTTGTTTAACAGCAATTTGAGAGAAACCAAAATAACCATCAAGAAAACAAAATGGGTCTTTTTAGACAACCTTTCCAACATTTGATAAATAAAAGGAAGCGGGTAGTGATATTTCTTAGTAACTTTATTGACTTTTCTAAAATCAATGCACATCCTAGAGCCTACTACTATTCTTTCAGGAATAAGCTCATCATTATCATTAGGAACTACGGTAATACCTCCTTTTTTAGGAACACAATGAATAGGACTAACCCATTCACTGTCAGCAATAGGGTAAATAATACCAGCATCAAGGAGTTTTAATACCTCATTCCTTACCACTTCCATCATCCTAGGATTTAAACGTCGTTGGTGGTCTACTACTGGTTTTGCATCTGGTTCTATGTTGATAGAATGCTGACATATAGTAGGTGAAATCCCTTTTAAATCATCCAATGTATATCCCATAGCTCCTCAGTGTTTCCTCAAAACCTCCAATAACCTTTCTTCTTCCTTCCCTGAAAGTTTAGCACTAATAATAACAGGATATATATTTTTATCATCAATATAAGCATATTTAAGATCACCAGGGAGAGGTTTTAGATTGAAGACCGGATACTTTTTAGGTGGCAACGTGGTACCCAAGTCTTCAACAAGCAAGTTATGTTTAAGCATCTTAGGCTAATCACGGAGAATCTTGTCAATCTCATTCCTTTCTTCCATGAAGATTTCACTTTCATGATCTTCCATAAATTGTTGCAAAGCATTGTTAGGAGCAAGAGAAATGGAAGCAATTTGTTCAACTCTAAAATCCTCATTATGGGTTTCCTCTTCACAAGGTTCTTTAGCGAATTTCGATAAATTAAACACATAAGATTCCCCAGCAAACTTAGTCAAGATTTTCTCCCTTTTGTAATCTATAATAGCTCCACAAGTACTCAAGAAAGGTCTTCCAAAAATAATAGGATAAGTTTTACTAGCAGTTGAACCGAGTACTAGAAAATCAGAAGGGTACTTAATCTTACCACAAAGAACTTCCACGTCTCGTACAATACCAATCGGAGAGATGGTCTCTCTATTAGCAAGGTGAATAACCACATCAATCTCTTCCAATTCGTAGGGACTGATTTCATGCATAATTTCTCTGTAAAGCTCATAAGGAATAGCACTAGAACTAGCACCAATATCACATAAACCATAATAGCAATGAGCACTAATTCTAATGGAAAGCACAGGGACACTAGCCTTTTTAGCTCTATTAGGATGTGAAACAATATTAGAAGCATCCTCACAAAAAACTATGTGCCCATCTTCTATGCTTTTAGTGACAAGGTCTTTCACAATTGCTACTACTAGTTCAATGTTTATTTGTTCATCAGGTTTTACAGTTCTTTTTTCACTTTTGGTGATTACATTAGTTATCATAGGATGATCCTTTACCTTTTCTAGGAAGGGAATCTTCTCGATATAAGGTTCAGGTAAGATGGGATCAATAATGCAATACTCAGCACTCCCAATAGGAACATAGTCAACAATATCTTTGTAAGGTGCATGGTATTTATTCCATCCCCTTTTTGGAATTTCAATATAAGAAGCAAAAGCTCTAAAGCAATTCGTAATAACTTGCAAATCAAGACCATAAGCATTACTAATATTTTGAAAGTCATCAGTTCTCATAAAAGATTCAATGCATTCATAATCATAATTTATACCTGACTTTCTACCTTTGTCATTCTCCCAAGCTTCAGCATTGTCTTGAATACGGTCCAGAAGATCCCATTTAGCTTCTTATTCCATCCGAGTGAATGATCCATCACAAGAAGCATCCAATAAATCCTTGTCATGTAGAGGGAGCCTTGCATAAAAGTTATTGATAATAATATTGTTGGGGAGCTCATGAATGGGACATTTGAGCATTAGTAGCTTCAATCTCCCCCAAGCTTGAGCTGTACTCTCTCCATCAAGAGACCAAAAGTTGTATATTTGATTCCGATCTTTATGAATCTCACTAGGAGGATAAAACTTTGAATAAAAGAGAGGCACTATTTCCTCCCATTCCAGAGCTTGACCATTCTTTAGTAGCTTATACAATTCCTCAGCTCTTACTTTCAGTGATAATGAGAATAACTTCTTCTTAACTTGATCTGTAGTAATACCTGCACACTTGAACAACCTGCATAATTCGTGTATAAAGACTAAATGATCACCGGGATGGACAGTTCCATCCCCAACATAGTAGTTATCCATAACACGATCAATAATTCTTGTAGGTATTTTAAAAGCATCATTCTCAGCAGGTGGTGGCTTATCTACTACCTTAGCAGTGGTAGTAGCATTACCAAATAAGAAACTCCGCGAATTATCCATAACAAAAATAAAGCAACTAGCAGAAGTAAACAATACTCACAGTAGAAGTTTCCTTTACCAGTTCCACTCTCCAATAGCGCTTCACTCCCCGGCAACGGTGCTAGAAAATAGTCTTGATGACCCACAAGTATAGGGGGTAGATCGCAGTATTTTCGATAAGTAAGAGTGTCGAACCCAACAAGGAGCAAAAGGTGCTGGCTAGTGGTATGGATTAGGAATTCTCTGCAAATACTTAGCAAACAGATATTTAGGGTTTTTTGATAAAGCAAGTAAACAAAGTACGAGTAAATAAAAGACAGTAGGAATAAATGCAGCAAGTGGCCCAATCCTTTATGCAGCAAAGGACAAGCTGGTTGTATTACTTAAGATGACCAAACGCTCTTGAGGACACATGGGAAGACTGTCAAGTGCTTTCGCTTCATATAGTTGATTAATCTTCTTTAGCTTGCTAAGTGTTGTGTGGGTGAACCTGTGCTAATGTACAGACCTTCCTAGGACTAATACATAATTGTGATTATACCCCTTGAAACATCCGTAAGTACAAGAAAGTAATTAAGGTAAAAACCTAACCACAGCTTTAAACTCTAAGACCCTTACGTCCCTTGTGCAATGGTTTCCTAACGGGGGTTCAGGTTTCTGTCACTCCGGCAACCCCTACGATTAGTAGCCAAATACACAATGCATTCCCCTAGGCCCATATAGGTGAAGTGTCATGTAGTCGACGTTCACATGACACAACTAGAAGAAGTACACCACAACTTAAATATCAAACCATTGAATCTTTCTCAACACAACTCCACTACTAACAACATGACTTCTCCCATGTCCTCAAGAACAAAACGAACTACTCACAAGACATCATGTGGATCATGATCAGAGATGGAATAATGATGTATAACAATCTAAACATAAACAATAATTCTATGGTTCACTCAATAGCATCAACTACAAAGAGTAATCAACACCGGGAAAGTTTCCCCTATGAACTATGCAAGATTCAACACAATTGTTACATCAATATGGAGATGGTGATGAGGGTGCTAATGGTGATGATGATGATGATCCCGATGAAGTCCAGCTTGATGGTGGTGTTGATGGCGACGATCTCCCCTCTCCGGGAAGGAATTCCCCCAGCAGACTGTCTGCCGGAGAGATCTTTCTCTCTCGGTGTTTTCCACCCCACAGAGGCGGCGAAATCTTTATGTGGTCGCTCCGCGAGTCTTAGGGTTTTGGGAGGATGATATACGCTAGAGGGGAGTGCCTGGAGTGGGCCAGTGCGGACACACCACTTGCTGGTGCGGCCTAGGGCTGCCCACGCCAGGGGGTGGTGTGGGCCCCCTGTGGCCCATCTCCAGCCCACCTTCTGGCTTCCTTCGTCTTCTGGAAAAATAGGATTTTCCGTATATTTTCCTGGATTTTCTGATCTTCGCGAATTTTGCCTCCAAACATCACCTTTTCCATCAGAATCCTGACTGGAGTGGTCCATGCTCCAAAAACAGATGAAATAACATAAGTATCACCTCTCAATACGAAATATATCAATGAATAATAGTGAATTGTGACATAGAATTGTGATGCAAAATGGACGTATCATTGAGTCAGTAAACCTACTCCCTTCTACCTCAGCAAGTATTTTGAGTTGTTGTGTTTCATTCAGTCATATGATGATTTATTCAATCATGTTTTATGTTCCTTGCTTTGCACTTTTCTCTTATCCTGATGTTTACTACTTTGAAAGCTTTCATTGAAAACCAGTTATTTGTGAACTCCAGCAAATTATCAACTATTCTTTGGCCAAGAGCTAAGTTTGCCATTACCAATTATGATTTACTTTATGTATCTTTATTGTGTTTCCTTTGCCTATTGCAAGTTAATTTATATAATAGTGAGTTGTCTTTTATTATGATCTATGTATTTGATGAATGTGATGCTTCGTGTCCGTATTCTTTTATCGACTCTTCACTCCATAAACCTGAGGTCAGGTTTATTGAGCTCAGTTTCGCTTGGGGACAAGCGAAGTCTAAGCTTGGGGGGAGTTGATACGTCCATTTTGCATCACTATTTTATGTCATAATTTACTGTTATTCATTGATATATTTCATATTAAGAGATGATACTTATGTTATTTCATCTGTTTTTGCATGGTTGATGACTTTTGGAGCATGGACCGTTGCAGTCAGGATTCTGATGGAAAAGGTGATGTTTGGAGGAAAAATTCACGAAGATCAGAAAATCCGGGAAAATATACGGAAAATTCTATTTTTCTAGAAGACGAAGGAAGCCAGAAGGGGGCCTGGAGATGGGCCACAGGGGGCCAACACCACCCCCTAGCGCGGGCCACCCTGGGCCGCGCCACCAGGTGGTGTGGCCGCCCTGGTCCACCCCTGGCACTCCCCTCTAGTGTATATTATCCTCTCGAAACCCTAAGACTCGAGGAGCGACCACAGAAAGATTCCGCCGCCTCTACGGGGCGGAAAATACCGAGAGAGAAAGATCTCTCTGGCAGACAGATTTCTGCCAGGGAATTCCTTCCCAGAGAGGGGAGATCGTCGCCATCAACACCACCATCAAGCTGGACTTCATCGGGATCATCATCATCATCACCATCATCACCATCATCACCCTCATCACCATCTCCATATTGTTGTAACAATTGTGTTGAATCTTACATAGTTCATAGGGGAAACTTTCCCGGTGTTGATTACTTTTTGTAGTTGATGCTATTGAGTGAACCATTGAATTATCGTTTATGTTCAGATTGTTATACATCATTATTTCATCTCTGATCATGATCCATATGATGTCTTGTGAGTAGTTCGTTTTGTTCTTGAGGACATGGGAGAAGTCATGTTGTTAGTAGTGGAGTTGTGTTGAGAAAGATTCAATAGTTTGATATTTAAGTTATGGTGTACTTATTCTAGTGGTGTCATGTGAATGTCGGCTACATGACACTTCACCTATATGGGCCTAGGGGAATGCATTGTGTATTTGGCTACTAATCGTAGGGGTTGCCGGAGTGACAGAAACCTGAACCCCCATTAGGAAACCATTGCACAAGGGACGTAAGGGTCTTAGAGTTTAAAGCTGTGGTTAGGTTTCTACCTTAATTACTTTCTTGTACTTACGGATGTTTGCAAGGGGTATAATCACAAGTATGTATTAGTCCTAGGAAGGTCGGTACATTAGCATAGGTTCACGCACACAACACTTAGCAAGCTAAAGAAGATCAATCAACTATATGAAGCGAAAGCACTTGACAGTCTTCCCATGTGTCCTCGAGAACGTTTGGTCATCTTAAGTAATACAACCGGCTTGTCCTTTGCTGCATAAAGGATTGGGCCACTTGCTGCATTTATTCCTACCGTCTTTTATTAACTCATACTTTGTTTACTTGCTTTATCAAAAACCCCTAAAAATCCTCTTGCTAAGTATTTGCAGAGAATTCCTGATCCATACCACTAGCCAACACCTTCTGCTCCTTGTTGGGTTCGACACTCTTACTTATCGAAAATACTGTGATACACCCCCTATACTTGTGGGTCATCACCTACCACTTAACTTTTCACAAAAAATATTTCTCAAGAAATTTGATGTTTCTAAGTGACAAACACTTTTGCCTTCGGTGTTATGGAGGAACACCCAATGATTATTTGGCATAACCTATAAATACATGCTCATCCTATTTGGGTTGTAAATATTTTACTTATGCCTAGCATACTAGAATTAAAGAAAAGATAATTTGTATTTTATCCCAAACCATAACTCATATGGTGTTATTTCAACAAATCATGATGGAGCACTTTTAAGTGTAAAATCGGTAGTCACTAAATCTTAATATTTAAACTATAATGGCAATTTATAAATAACACCATTGATCCTACCATGTCAAACAAGGTTTCATTACATTTCATAAACAGTCCATACTCCCATGGTGTTTCAAGAAACGCAAGTCTGTGGAACGATTCCTTAATTCTTAGGTGTTTGCTAAACTTGTAACTCAAGTATCTTCATTTATGATCCAAAATAGAAATTCCTTATTTTCTTGTTACAATGATTTTCCGCTTCATCTTGAAAGTCTTTGAAGATTTTTACAATGTTTCATACTTCTTCTTTATTAAGTAAATATACACATATATTCACTATTTTTTTGAAAAGTATATGAAGTTGAAATCCATCGCTCATCACATACTTAATGGACTACATACATCAACATGTACAATGTCCAATAAGTTCGTTCATCTTTTGGCATATGAACAAAATTTAAATCATTTCCAGGAAATTCTCACAAGCGTCAATTTGATTCGAAAATCAAAAAGACTCCAAAATTCCATCAACATGGAGTTTCTTCATGTTTTTTTTCCAATATAATTTAAACAACAATGTCACTTCATAAGTGATATTTTAATCATTTTTCTTGCGATATTTCAGTATTGGTGTTAAGGATGTGATTTCTCCACCTAGACTTGTAAGAGTTCATTCATCTTCAATGGAAGAAGGTAATTATTTGAACAATAATTCTTGTTATAATACCGAAACAAAATAACTATTAATTAAAGAAAATCTTGAAGGCTAGGTTTGATTTCAACGAAAACACCAACACTTTATTTGTTCCCGATGAACATCATACCTTATTCTTTTGCTAGTTACTTATGTCGTTGCAGTTCATGAATTATGTTGTCCTGTGTGACACTTCACACACACCATTCTGGTATCCAATACCTAAGAATCACATTGTTCAACAAGAAAAGAATAATATCCACAACATGTATATCATCTATATACCTAAGCTGGAAACTTCCAGTCTTCTCTTTTCTGCCAAATATTTCCAAGAATCTCTTTCACCATTTCCTTTTCCTTTTTAAACGAATCTATCAACATCAATAGTGGTGATATACACATGACACATAGTTTTTTTACCGAATTACCGTAGGGGAAGCCCCTACAGTGTGAGATTTTTATATATTAACAAACTAAGGGTTCAAAGGGATTCAATTACATCATGGGGTAGAAATGCAAAGAACTAGTGTAATCCATTACTAAAAAATATTAGATATCCAATCAACTAGAGGTTGAACATAGGCGACCTTTACTCTATACTAACGAAGCATGAAATCACTCCTGAATTTGACTTTCCAACGGGTAAGAGAAGGTTATTGACCATTGAAGATAAAGCTATTTTGCTCCTTCCAAATGTTCCATGCAGCACAAACTGTTATTTCCATAAAACAAGGCCCAGGAAAGGTGGCTCATGCATATAAGAATCTCTGAGAAATTGGCAGATTGTAATCCCAGTGGATACCTATGGAGTCCTAGCAAGCCACAGCAAAGTCACATTCAAAAACCATGTGATCACACGTCTCCAAGAGGTTCTCCAAACAAAGGATGCAATCTGTCCCACCATCAACATTCTAGTGTCTTGTTTGCATTAAATCCTTAGTGTTCAGTCGGTCCTTTATTAATAGCCATGCAAAAATCCTAAGTTTTGGCAAACATTTGGATTTCCAATCAGCCTGCAAGCCATTATCCCAAGGGAAGCGAGCAAATATGAATTTGTAGAAGCGTGCTGACGTGTATTGCGAATTTCCCCAAATAAATTTCCTGGTATCTAGGCTTTTGGAATTAATGGCACGGTGGTGAACCAATTGAGATACCTCATTCAGCTCCTCACATGACACATAGTCCAAATCATGTTAGTCAAATAGTAATATCCTTGGACTTGCACTTTTGATTTAGATCACCACCATCAAACATTCGGCTCTTCCAAATTTCATTTCCTTTAGTAATCTTTTTAATATAGTAAACATTTTACCTACATATTATATCCATCCTTATCATGACAACTTTCATGATCAAGCTACTATATATCATAAGGAAGAACCGCGAATATAATGTTAATTTCCAAAAACTTTTGGGTGATCAGGATGCGTAG
Source organism: Avena eriantha (assembly GCA_910589775.1). Lineage (NCBI taxonomy): Eukaryota > Viridiplantae > Streptophyta > Magnoliopsida > Poales > Poaceae > Avena > Avena eriantha. Next base: position 77,203,652 of record OU342744.1, on the reverse strand, counting down.
CGTCTCCAACCTTTGCAAATTCTCACACAATACAAGAATATGTATTTTATTAAATTATACTTTATCATATTGTAACCAAGCATTGTTTCAGATATCACAATATCTTCTACACATGATTGTTTCTGAAACAATTTTTAGCTCCTAGATAATGTTCATATTAAAACAATTTTTCAATATCAAGAATCATGGAGGCCATCATGATACTTAGATACTAACGCTGGAATTTGTTACTCTTGATTCAATAAACTCCGACAGAGTTATTGGACAACACAAGGGTTGTTTTGGAAAAATGCCAAAATTGTTTCACAAGGGGTTATTGTTAATTTTTTAATTGAATGAATTAACAAATATTAAATAAATAAATACTTTTATTTAATTCATTAAGTGGGATTTAATTGTTTTGAATGTCATGCAATTAAATAAGACTTAAGGGAGAGAGGGGGTTACCATTCCATGAAGGAAGGGGTTACCACCACCATGAAGAGGAGAAAAAGGGATAGGGGCTGGCGCACACCTAGGGACTGTTGTCCCCTTCTCCTATATAATGTTGGACATGCTCATCTTCTCTTGCTCTTGAATCCCCTCTCCATTTACCTTTCTTCCTGCTCCACTATTTGGCGAGTGCTTGTAGCAAAGTGCTGCCAAAATAATTCACCACCAACACTTGGATAAATGGAGGAGGAGGAGTAGTTCCGGCGGATCCCTACTTCCGCTGCCCCGCTCGACTTAGGGCGTGCAGGACGTCAACGAGTCACACGTGTGACCGAGTGTGGTGGTGCCGCCGGTTGTGGCACCATGACAACCCGATTTTGAGATCATCGTGTGTACACCTTCATCGACAACATTTGTGCGGGAACATAATCCTGCTTACGGTCTTCGAGGGTGAGTTACTCATTGCTGCCATCTCGTAGATGGTCTTGGCTAGATAGTGGTTCGCGCATAGATTTTGTTTTGTTTTCCATGCTACGAACCCCATCAACAAGAATATCAATAAGACTTAGTAATTGAGACGTCACTCTCAACCACACATGTGTATAAATATACTCACAAAGCAAGTGGTGATTACAACAGTTGAATGAAATAATTAAAACAAAACAACAAACAATAGCAGCAGATTTCCAGTTTTCACAGGAAGTAGTGATTTGTGACTTTTAGTGGCTAAAAGCATAGACATTAGGTGATAGTGGGGTCTTGCATGAATGATATTGATCATAAAATGTAATCCAAATAACATGGCATTCATCTCTAATTTAGTTGTGTGTAGGTATGTGTTCCCAATATAGTTATGCGTACTAACTAAGAGAATTTTCATAACATATATTGTCCAACCTACCCTTCACCAGGGCCAACTTGGAACTACAGGTAATCAAGTACTATCCTTTCGAATAGCCCGGAATAATGCATTAACATTTCAAGAACACACAATATCCTCAAACTATCATATATTCCCATTGTTTTCCCTAACTCTCACTTCAGGGTTCGCAGGTTTAACATAATAATAGGCAATCCACTTTGTAGATAGATACCAAACTAATATATATGATGAGGCAATACAAGTTTAATACTAAAATCACATCACTCGGGCCCTAGTAATAAGCATTAAACATGGCAAAGGTGCATCAACACTCATACAAGAATATCCTCAAGATAAATACCTAAAATCTCGATACATATCGATGATTACATGATCAATCTCATCCAATCCCCATCCACCTCACATGCCTACAGATAAATACTCTCTCATGGTGATGGAGAGTGAGCACATCGTTGTTGGGGATGACATTGCTGATGATGGTGATGAAGAAGGCATCGAAATTCCCCTCTCCGGTGTGGAGAGCAGGATCAATCTGGCCTCCAAAATGAAGATCGTGGATGTGGCATCACTCAATGCTTCTGGATACCTAGGTTTTTGAGGTATATAAGGGGGTATGTGAAAGTAGGAGGTGAGGCGATGCTTCAGGGCCAAAAGGGCCTAGGTGGCGTGACCCCGGGGGCACGCGCCACATGTGCTGTTTTGGGCTCCCGGCTCTTCTTGTGAGATTCCAAAGCCCCAAGGTCCTTGTTTCAGTGAAAAAGTTGCATGGTATTTTTCCTTGATTTTCATTAATGCAAAAATAGATAGAGAGAAGACCTTTGCTAAAAACAACGCAGATTCAGGAGTTTTATTCAAGTATGGTGAGATTACAGAGCAAATCATTGATCAAAGTACTTGGAAAAGTAGATACATTTGGGATGTATCAACTCCCCCAAGCTTATCTCGTTGTTTGTCCTCAAACAACTCAAACATAGTGCAGAAGCGATAAAAGATTTTGACAAGAACTTTGCTCTATGCATGCATGTCGGTTTAACAACAACAAGTATTCAAAACATGGCTCTATAAATGAATAGCAAAGTGTTAACAAAAGTTCATTCAATCGATGTTCTAATGTTTATACATGTTTCAAAGAAGATAATATATGTCAACTCTATTTAGGCATGCTAAATCAATAGTGGCAAGAAACAAAGTTCTCACATTTATTTCGATTGAATCATGGGTAAGGTTTTTGAGTCCTTTGATTATTTCAATTGTTGAATAATAATTCACCATGCTTGCATTTCAAACTAAATACTCGGGTAATGTTGTACCCTTCCAGTATTTCAACATTTAAACACTCATATAGGATCCATACATGAGTAAGTAAATTGTATATTTAGTTGAAAATTTGAGGTGTGAAGGAAGTAGGATAGGTGCTTGCTTATAAGATTTACACCTTAGATGAGAGGTAGGGTTTTGCCCCTTAACTAAACTTATACTTGTATCACTTTTTTAGCTTCACTTTGCTTGGCACTTCTTATTTTGGTACTTCTTTGATGTAAGCATATCCAGCTCATCAGGTTTATTCATTCTTTTTAGGATTTTTGCTCAAGGATATTTGCCCACCAACACAATGAATGCCATGTTGGTGCAATTGGTTTTTCAGCCTAGCAATAAGGCTGAGTTGTGAACTAAAGATACTATCAACCTACTTGTATATGACTCTACAATGAGATTCACCATTTGAAAGAGTGGACTATCATACAAACATCATCCCTCATATTTAAAGATACACGTATAAATATTCATCATTGAATGTGTGCCAAGTGTACAATAACAAGCACAATGGGATGCATAGACCTTTGCTTAAAGCTATTATCTTTCAGTCAAGTCTAAATATTGTTCCCCACAAGATAAACATCCATTACGATTACCCTAAGTATTAATGAAATCATGCCATAAGCACTTACTATTTTTAAATTGCATACATAAATATAGCAAAGGTGCCATACCTATTTTATCAATTCATACACACTGATTCATCATTGTTGTTCTTCCTCTTCCAACTTAAAGTGCATAGTACACTCACATATAGAATCAAGTCAATAGAATATAACTAGATTTATGTAGGATTCCATTTTCAACAGTTGTAATCAAATGTACTTCGATCTTTTCATCAATGAAATCTCATCACAGAGCATTATAAAGGTTGTTCATAGTGTTTTCAATCCACATATCATCATAAGGTTCATTTGGTATCATTTCTAAGTTCAACTAACCACTTTTAGTGATGAAAATAAAATTCTGTCAACAAATTATTGTAGCAATGCAGCCCAGTTTTGCCTCACTTAAACATCCTAGGATTTTTTTCCCAACTTTTGTGCATGTAGGGGATGAAACATTATAGTTGCTTTAGAAATTTCAACTTAATCGGAATTACACAGCAAATATGTAAAATAAATGGTGAACAACATCATGGATATTTCCACAACTCCTTTTAGCATGCTTATCAAAAACAAAAATCTTTTTGTGGTTTCTAGTTTTGGATGGATAAGGTAAATAACTACTAGGAAAACACGCAATAGAAACAAATAAAATCTTTTTGGTTTTGGTTTTTGGTTTTTACTAAAGAAAACATCATGCTTGACACAACAAAGTATAAATCTTTTTGTGTTTTTCTATTTCTAGACAATGAATCTAAAATTCAAACAGACATACATGGTATAAACAATGGAAAGAATGGGAGAAAATCATACTCTTCAATCTTGGGTTGAAGCTAGTAGCTAGGATAGTGCGGGTGTGACCCCCTTCCACTTGATCTGTCATCATAGTAGGGCACCGACTCCCATGGCGCGTTCTCCTATCGCGCGGCCTCATTGCCTCACTCAGAAGAGGAACCCTCCCATGAGAGGTACTGATATGTTGCTAACGTATCTATAATTTTTCATGTTCCATGCTTGTTTTATATCTAATTTCTTATGTTTTGTCCATACTTTGGACTATTTTTATACACTTTCTGGGGCTAACCTATTAACAAGATGCCACAGTGCCAGTTGCCTGTTTTCTGCTGTTTTTGGTTCCAGAAAAGTCAGAAAATGAATATTCTCGGAATTGGACGGGACAAAAGCCAAAGTCGATATTTTACCAGAAGACTCACGGAGCCAGAAGACGAGACAGAGAGAGGCCAGGGGCCGGCCACACCATAGGGTGGCGCGAGTCCCCCCTGGCCATGCCACCAGGTGGTGTGGGCCCCTCTGGCCTCCACCGACCTTGCCTCTTCGCCTATAAGAAGCCTACTGATGCATAATCCCTAAATCGTCCAGCCTCCAGCCACGAAAAGTTTCATAGCACCGTCGCCATCGAAGAGGAGATTCGAGGGATAGAAGTCTTTGTTCTGGCACCCTGCCGGGATGGGGAAGTGCCCCCGGAGCCATCTCCACCATCTCCATCACCATCGCTAATTCCCATGATGATGAGGGAGTAGTTCTTCCTCGAGGATAAGGGTTCTACCAGTAGCTATGTGTTCATCTCTCTCTCTATGCATGATCATATTGTGATCATGAGCTTTGTAATCCATAGATCTACCTTGCTACTCAAGTGCTTTAATAGATCTCTGCTCTCCCCATGTGTGTGAAAGTGACAGCGTGCACACCATGGTGGCACTTAGGCTAGAGATTACAAATACTTGTTATGAGTTATATTTGGAGTTGGATGTCTTTATGAAATTGTGGTGTTTGTTGGAACCATCTAGTGCTCAAGGTGATAGTGTGGGGTTATCTAGATGGGAAAGGCTTACTTTGAGGTGTGCTGTTATAGCCCTACCATGGATTAGAGTGTCCAACCGGAGAGTAGTTCAGAGTAGTATCATAAATATAAGTTATTTATATGAGAGTGTTCACTAGTGAAAGTATGATCCCTGGGCCTTGTTTCTAAGCATTGAAACACCGTTTGCAATTAGATCTGTTATGTTTGCTTGCTTCCATCTTTATTTCAGTTTGCCTTTAGTCTCTTCCATGCCATCAAGCTATTTTCTAGCACCGTTGTCTTATATCTATACCACTTGTATTTTACTATCTCTTCGCCGAACTAGTGCACCTATACACCTGACAAGTGTATTGGGTGTGTTGGGGACACAAGAGACTTCTTGTATCTTGGTTTCAGGGTTGCTTGAGAGGGATAGCTTTGACCACTTCCTCCCTAAGTTCGATAAACCTTGGGTAATCCACTTAAGGGAAACTTGCTGCTGTTCTACAAACCTCTGCACTTGGAGGCCCAACAACTATCTACAGGAATAGAAGTTCGTAGACATCAACCTATTTTCTGGCGCCGTTGCCGGGGAGGTAAGGTAAAAGGTACTCACATCCTCCGGTGTGAGTGCTCGAAGTTATTTCCTTTAGATTCTGCAATTTTGTCTTTTTGTTTCTTGTTTTCACTAGTTAGGCTTAATGCAAAACAACAACAAAATTAGAGATGTTTATAGTATTTATCTTGAGTTAGGACATGAAGTGTTTGAAGAGAAAATTAAAAAACCTATGGAACTTTATTTCCATGTTAATAGCAATGTTGTTAGTATGAATTCTTTGGACACCATTATTGCTAATGCTATGGAAAAGTCTAAGCTTGGGGAAGCTAGTTTTTATGAAAATGATCTTTTTAGTTCCCCAGCTTTGGAAGATAGCTATTCTATTGCTTATGATAATACTATACCTCCAATATATGATGATTACAATGATGAATCTGATATTTTCAGTCCACCTACTATTGAGGAGAAAATTAATTATGATTACAATATGTCTCCTATATTTGATGATTATGGTGATGAGAATAATAATGATAGCTATTTTGTTGAATTTGCTCCCACTACAATTAATAAGAATGACTATGCTTATGTGGAGAGTAATAATCATTTTATGCATGTGGCTCATGATAAGAATGTTTTATGTGATAGTTATATTGTTAATTTTATTCATTATGCTACTGAAACTTATTATGAGAGAGGGAAACATAGTTTTATGCATCTCAATAATATTAAGTTTCACCTCTTTATGTTGAAAGTCTTGAAGTTGCACTTGTTTTGCTTTCCTATGCTTGTTGCTTTGTGCTTTCATGACTTGGTTCTTTACAAGATTCCTATGCATAGGAAGTGGGTTAGACTTAAATGTGCTTTAAATTTGCTTCTTGATGCTCTCTTTTACTTCAATTCATATTTCTTATGTGAGCATCTTCTCAAACTATCAAGCCTGACTTAAAGGCGTTAAAGAAAAGTACTTATTGGGAGATAACCCAAAAGTTTTAGATGAGTCTTGGAAGTTATTATCTCTGTAATAACCGTTCCTTATCCTTTTTATTTGCTTTTTGTGCCAAGAGTAACCTCTAATGAGAGAGAAGTAATGCTTGGCAAAGTTGCTGTCCCGAAACAGATTTTTGTGCTTCAGCGTAAAAATTCGTGTAAAATGGCTGTACATCGTTTTGAGGCGTGAATTTTTGTACTTCCGCCTCAGGTTGTTATGTAACTTTCATTATTTCAACACCTTTCGATTTGAGCAACAGAAGGTCTTCAAAAAAATTGGTTTTTACCTGCTGGTCTGTTTTGACAGATTTCTGCCATTATTTGCATTTGCTTCTTGTTGATTCCTTTTTGAGTTCTTTTTGGGGAATTGAGCTTTTCAAGGGAAGTGCTACAGTAGCTTGTGTTTTAATGGAAGTTTTACTTGTGTTGGAACTGAACCAAAAGACTTATTATCTTGAGTACACTAATGTTGCTAATAAAGATTGTGTGAAGTTTTGTATGAAGGAAAACTTTTAGGTGTATGGAGAGAATGATGTAATGAGATGAAGAATGGACTAAAGCTCAAGCTTGGGGATTCCACCCGTGTCACCCCAAGAAATATTCAAGAAGTACAAGCGTCAAAGCTTGGGGATGCCCAAGGCATCCCCTTCTTCATCAATAAAAACCTCAGATTTCTTCCAAATACTTAATTTTTATTGTTTCATGCACAGTTGTGTTGTTCTTGGAGCGTCTTTGTTTTCGTTTTTAGTTTTCGTTTGCTTGGTTTTCTTAGTTTGCTTCAATAAGTTGGTTGGATCCCAACACACTTCTTTTGGAGAGAGACACACCCCGTTATTTATTGCCTACAACACTCTAGTTTTCATTCTTATTGTTTTGTGAGTGTTCTCTTTTGCAAGCACTGTGTTTAGCCTTAGTTTTCTTGTGCTTTCAGCTTAGAACTTTGTAGTTCTTCTTTTTAGATTTGTACGACAAGCTCACTGATCTTTATTTATTATTATCTTTGTGAGTTCTTTCAAATAAGTTGGTTTGGATTGGAAAAGAGTAGGAAAGCTTCATGATTTAGTGGTACAAAAGGGAGCTTGTTTTGACTGTGACTTAGACTTTGTCATGTCATGCTTGATATTGTTTTGGCTTTATGCTTAGTGATCTTTGTTGTAGCATGACATGTTATAAACAATTGAGATTGCTTAATGTGCCTTGGAAGAATCATGCGTTGTTTTAGCATATTAAAGCATAGTATTATGGTATTCTCCTTTGATGCTTTATTTGGGTTGACTTGGCACATGCTCACACCATGTTATGACTATCCAAAGTCACCATAGCCTTGATGATCCTTTAGTTTTTGACTTGTAGTATCACTTTATGCTTTGATTAATGATGTTTTGTCGCTCTGCATGATTATGGCCATTATTGCTCTCTTAGTTGGTCACTCCCAGTCTTTTGCTAGCCTCCATAACCAAGTGTGAGTTCCACTCATGCATCCAACTCCTAAAACCAAGTTATTCTAAAGAGTCCACTATACCTACCTATTAGCATTTGCTACTCCAAGTATATTCATGTTTTTATCTACCTTTCGAATTAAACTTGTTATGTGAAAATTAGTGATTAAAGCTCTCACGAACTTGATGGCACACTTTACTTTTCTTGCACTTAATAAACTTGAACCATTGTGTCCCTCTTTGTTGCGTATATGCTTGCGCTTTATAAGTTGAAGTTAGCAGAACCATGTATCATGGGGAACGCTTTCAACATTGCACTTGTACATTGTACCCCGTTGATATCATGTTCTTTTGCTTATGGATCCCGGCAGTGTGAAATAAAAGTGGAACTTGTAAGATCATGGAGTTTGTATGTGTGTTAGAGAAACTCCTGGGCCGCTAGCCTAAGCCATGCCTAATCATGGTGGAAACTTGCAGCATAAAGAGCACCCTATGAAGCATCCTTAATAAAAACCTATGCAAATAGTAAATAAAAAGATCGCTGAGATGCTCATTGTCTGTTTGCCCTATCATTTTTATTATGGGATAGCTCCTGTATCATGTGCAAGGGGTACCCCGTTGGCGGTTCTCTATGATACATATGTGCTTACAATGATAAGAGCTTACTTGTGACTAAAGTTGAGTACCATGAGGTTCGGTCTTTGTAAGTAAGGGGCATGAGATTTCGGCTTATAACTTGTCAAGCATATCCTCTTAGTTGTGTCACTTTAACCTTAATCACTTAAATATTCTTATGATAGGGGCAATGAGAGCTGAAAGCTAACAAGTACCATAATTTTTGGAAGCTCTTTATGAAACTTGAATCTCTACTTCCTTCTATGAAGGCCTTTCTTTTACTTTTATGTTGAGTCTCCACCTTCTATCTTTATGCACCTATTGAGAGAGCATAGTGGCCATTCTTAGTTCTATGTGCATTGTCCCAAGACTTGTTGATTGATGCATAATGTTGATATTGCTTGTTCTTAAACTATTTGTATCTAGTCACCCTTATAAACTTTGAAGGTGTCCTATGCATTTATATTTGCTACTCTATGAGGGACAAGCTGAATGCCACTATGCTATGTTTTCTTTATGTGAAACAATCAAACCTCTTGCAAAGCATTGTTATTCATGAATCTTTTGTTTGTGCCTTTTCATGTTACAACATAGTTGCTATGTCTTATTGTTAGAACTTTATCTTTCATGCTATGTTGAAGTACTATGATCCCAACTATCAATGTTTTATAAATACTTTGATCAAGTTTATGATGGTGCATAAGTCACCTAAAAAATTATTCTTTCTTTTTATCACTTACCTACTCGAGGACGAGCAGGAGTTAAGCTTGGGGATGTTGATACGTTGCTAACGTATCTATAATTTTTGATGTTCCATGCTTGTTTTATATATACTTTCTTATGTTTTGTCCATACTTTGGAGTATTTTTATACACTTTCTGGGACTAACCTATTAACAAGATGCCACAGTGCCAGTTGCCTGTTTTCTGTTGTTTTTGGTTCCAGAAAAGTCAGAAAATGAATATTCTCAGAATTGGACGGGACAAAAGCCAAAGTCGATATTTTACCGGAAGACTCACGGAGCCAGAAGACGAGACGGAGAGGGGCCAGGGGCCGGCCACACCATAGGGTGGCGCGGGTCAACCTGGCCACGCCACCAAGTGGTGTGGGCCCCTCCGGCCTCCACCGACCTTGCCTCTTCACCTATAAGAAGCCTCCCGATGCATAAACCCTAAATCGTCCAGTCTCCAGCCATGAAAAGTTCCGCAGCGCCGCCGCCACCGAAGAGGAGATTCAGGGGATAGAAGTCTCTATTCTGGCACCCTGCCGGGACAAGGAAGTGCCCCCGGAGCCATCTCCATCGATCTCCACCACCATCTCCATCACCGTCGCTGATTCCCATGATGATGAGGGAGTAGTTCTCTCGAGGCTAAGGGTTCTACCGGTAGCTATGTGTTCATCTCTCTCTCTATTCATGATCATATTGTGATCATGAGCTTTGTAATCTATAGATCTACCTTGCTACTCAAGTGCTTTAATAGATCTCTGCTCTCCCCATGTGTGTGAAAGTGACAGATTGCACACCATGGTGTCACTTAGGCTAGAGATTACAAATACTTGTTATGAGTTATATTTGGGGTTGTATGTCTTTATGAAATTGTGGTGTTTGTTGGAACCATCTAGTGCTCAAGGTGATAGTGTAGGGTTATCTACATGGGAAAGGCTTACTTTGAGGTGTGCTGTTATAGCCCTATCATGGATTAGAGTGTCCAATTGGAGAGTAGTTCAGAGTAGTATCATAAAGAGAAGTTATTTATATGAGAGTGTTCACTAGTGAAAGTATGATCCCTAGGCCTTGTTTCTAAGCATTGAAACACCGTTTGCAATTAGATTTGTTATATGTTTGCTTGCTTCCATCTTTATTTCAGTTTTCCTTTAGTCTCTTCCATGCCATCAAGCTATTTTCTAGCACCGTTGTCTTATATCTATACCACTTGTATTTTACTATCTCTTCGCCGAACTAGTGCACCTATACACCTGACAAGTGTATTGGGTGTGTTGGGGACACAAGAGACTTCTTGTATATTGATTGCAGGGTTGCTTGAGAGGGATAGCTTGGACCACTTCCTCCCTGAGTTCGATAAACCTTGGGTAATCCACTTAAGGGAAACTTGCTGCTGTTCTACAAACCTCTGCACTTGGAGGCCCAACAACTGTCTACAAGAATAGAAGTGCGTAGACATCAAGCTATTTTCTGGCGCCGTTGCCGGGGAGGTAAGGTAAAAGGTACTCACATCCTCCGGTGTGAGTGCTCAAAGTTATTTCCTTTAGATTCTGGAATTTTGTATTTTTGTTTCTTGTTTTCACTAGTTAGGCTTAATGGAAAAGAACAACAAAATTAGAGATGTTTATAGTATTTATCTTGAGTTAGGACATGAAGTGTTTGAAGAGAAAATTAAAAAACCTATGGAACTTTATTTGCATGTTGATAGCAATGTTGTTAGTATGAATTCTTTGGACACCATTATTGCTAATGATATGGAAAATTCTAAGCTTGGGGAAGCTAGTTTTTATGAAAATGATCTTTTTAGTTCCCCAGCTTTGGAAGATAGCTATTCTACTGCTTATGATAATACTATACCTCCAATATATGATGATTACAATGATGAATATGATATTTTCAGGGAAACTTGCTGTTGTTCTACAAACCTCTGCACTAGGAGGCCCAAAAACTGTCTACAAGAATAGAAGTGCGTAGACATCAGGTACCCGGGTGGTGCAGGTGTGTTAGCCCATGAATGGTAATCAGGCATTTCAGGTGTATCATCCCATGAAGGTTGCTCCAGTTCTGGAACTATCCTTTTGTCCAAGAGCCTTTCTTGCTTACCTTCTTGTTCTGGTGAATAAACCTTGGGATCTTGCCATGTTGTGGTGCGCACATCCAGTGCTTCCACCTTTTCAAGCGTATCGTCTTTCCTCTGTTGGCATCATCGAGGTTGATGGAGACCTTGCAAGAGCCTCTTCTAGCCCTTGGATTTAGAGCACTAAGTATGCCCTTGCCCTTGTTCATGGTGGAAGAAACCTTGAAGAACTTTAACAAAAATAACTAAATAATTAGATGTAGCAAGTTATAACCACTTAGGAATACTCATGGAGGGTCTGCCAAGCAAGATTAGACATCATTTCAACTCAAAAACTTCAAACCATGGATTTTCATGCATGAGAGGTGACACTCAGAGCAGTAGTTTTCTCATAATACGACGCAACAACTAAAAAGTTAAATTGGATGATGGGAGGAGTCACATACCACGGAGTAATCCTTACAAAGGGATTTGAAAATGGGTGCCAAAACTTGGAGATTGAAAATGGAGCAGCAAAGGGGCAAGTTTTTTTTTCGAGTGGTACCTGGTCAGGTTGTCAGTAGAGAAGACGAACCTGGGAGCTTGAATCCCACCTAACTCCACTGATGGGTCCCACAAGGGCAGGTGGCGCATGCCGCATGGGTGGTCACGTCACATGTGCTCTTCTGGACCCTGTTTGCTTTCTGGTGATGCCCTTTTGCGTGGTGTATCCTCTATGCAAAAAAATGACCTAGGGATTTTCTCGGATTTTTTTGAAAATATTTTTTAAGTAAGATTTTTCAAAACTAAAAAACTATAAAAAATCATTAAATAATTAATGAAACTTAATGAGAGTGAAGGAATTAAAATGAACTTCAATACTACTACAACAATATTTCAATGGAAATCATCATCTAATCATTATCATATTGGTAATAAGGTTGATCAAGTATCATTAGCATTATGATATGGATGGAAACAATGATTTAGTTTTTATGATGATATAAATTTTCAAGATACCTCACAATAGATTGGCATTGTACCTACCATTATTGTTTTATACTTAGCCTTAGGAGGAGCAATTGGTATCTCCATGCTTCCAACTATAAGAACCATTGGTTCAATGGCATTCACACTTTTATTTGTTAGCTCCCTAGATTTTTTCTTTGGGAAATATATAGTATGCTCCTTCCCTTTTACATTAGATGTCACTTTACTTTCATTGCAATTAATCACGGACCCTTCAGTATTTAGAAAATGTCTACCAAAAATAATGGATAAGTTATCATCTTCAGACATTTCTATTATCACAAAGTTTATAGGAATTTGCACATTAGTAATCATGATAGGAACATCTTCACATATACCAATGGTAGTAGATTTATCAAACATTTGAACAAAAACCTTAGTGGGCACTAACTTTCTTACGTTTAGTTTCTTATATAGAGAGAAAGACATGACACTTAGACCAGCACCTAATAACATAGAGCATACTTAACATAGGTATCTTCAATTCTACAAGTAATAATAGGAATACCTAGATCTCTATCCTTTTCAGGTAACTTTCCCTTAAAGGAATAGTCAGCAAGCATGGAAGTGATAGCTTTGTTAGGTATTTTACTTTTGTTGGTGACAATATCTTTCATATATTTAGAATAAGGAGGAATTTTAATAGCATTAACTAAAGGGATTTGCACATATAAACTTTTTATCAATTCAATAAACTTTTCAACCTAGCATCATCTATAGTTTTCATTACCTCTTGGGGATATGGTATGGGCCTTTGCACCCATGGATCCCTTTCCATACCTTTTGGTTGTGGTGGAGGTTTCTTCTTATTACCTTTCTCTCTTGAAGGTTGTAGATCCTCCCTTGCAATGGACTCAAACTCTTCATCATTTTCATTTTCCTATGGCTCTTCATTAGATTGAGATACTTGCACATCATCATCTTCATTATTATTGTGTTTAGTTTCAGCATCAGAAATAGATACATCATTTTCTTGTTCTTCAGAATTATCATTAACTTCAGTTTCATTGAGAGATTTTCCTGCAGAAGATTTCTTTTTAAGAGCATCTTCGTCTTTTCTATTTGGATGTCCCTCGGGATAATCAGGACCCTGAGTTCCAGAACCTCCCCTGGTATTAACTCCACATACTTGCCTCTTCTCGGCCAGAAGTTTCTTATATAATTTATTTTGAAGAGAAATCATTTGTTCAACTTGATTATTCATCATAGTATAATGCTTAACAGTCATATTAATATAATCCACACAAGAGCTTACTCTTCCATGAAGAAGTTTAATTTTATGAGAGTTCTCCATTAGATTTATTTTAGTATCATAATTGAGAGCCTTTTGATGGTAAGCAAAGTCATTTGAATGATCAACATATGATATTTCAGTAGTAGATGATACATTTTCATTACCTTCAGAAGGACATATAGCATGCACTTGAATAGGAAAACATGGTTCATCAATAGAGAATTTGACACCCATCTCCAATAGCTTCACAGCCGAATGAAATTACAACGATGTCTCCTATGGAACACATGAGCAATGCGGACTAGTGCAGTCTTGTCAATTTTTTGTCCAACCCCAAGAACCAGACCATGTATTATTTACTCAACTTTCCTCATGTTTGAATTGTTTAAGCAGGACTAACTGTATGCTTCCTATTTGTGTATGCTCTGTATGAAAAAACAAGGCGAATAGAAAGTGAGTCAAGTACCGTTACGCCACTGGTGCTTGCAGCTACGAAGTTTTGTGCAACATGGCCATTGAATTGCTCAAAAATTGCTTGACTGACAATGTGAAAGAAGCAATGTTAAGTCCTCCATAATACTTTCCATATTCCTAAAATTCAATGTCCTTTTTTCCCTTAAACATATAAAATGTGCTTATAATTTGCTCGTTAGGTTTATCATATTCTCTTCTATTCCTAAAACTGGTAGGCAGTCGTGGAAAGCAAGATGGTGTCATATGCTTCAGAAGATGGCACAGAGGAAGAACCATTTCCTTCCACCGACACTGTGCACTTTGTGATGTCTCAAGACAAGAGAAAGCTAACTTTCCTAAAGAACATCATCATCCATGCAAGTACTTCAAGACCAACGAAGTATCAACTAGAATCCCAACTCGAGGCTAAGAGAGCAGGTAATATAGAACTGTGCTCTACCATTGAGGAGTTGTAGAAGGCGAACGAATCTGATGAGGTAGAGAGGCTAAAATATTTGGAAAATCTACAAGCAATGCGGAAGAAACAAGAAAACCTAAGAAAGAAAGAAGAAGCGACAAATGCATTAATACAACAATTGTTAACTGAGTAGTACGGACCAGAACATGCAATTTGGTAAGTGCAATGGTGGTGTGAAACTTGTGGTGAATCTATGGAAATTTGTTAGGCATTTGGCCAAGAAAGTGCTCTAAATAGTTTGGCAGTCATATGATGTTGAACCTTTTATGTGAGTTTATTTGACTCTGGTATTCATTTCTCTGGAGTGAAACATTTGTCCTAAAATTTTCTATCAAATTCTGTATTGTAAGCGTATAAAGGTCGTGATTTTTTTTACGAAATAATTCTATCATGGGTAGTCGTCTACGTGGCATGTGTAGGATGTTCAACCACCATGACGTAATAATAACGTCAAGAGACTGATGACATCATCACTTTTGCCTAGACGATATAGAGTCCTACACGTGTCTCGCTCCGATTGGTTGACGTGTTGTCCTACAAGTAACCCACGTGTTATCATTTATTTAATGGACCACCTGTCATTCTGCCAGCTGCAGGTTGCGACTAAAGGAAATTCGTCAGGGCTAGGATGACATCATAGAATACGTCATGACATAAGAAAGGGGGTAAAGGAATCAAACCATGACGGAAAAAATATCTCGATGGTGATGACATCATTGATGTCTACCATGACGTCACCGGGCGTCGCTAGTGGCACCTCACAATGCCATTTTTCACGTGGCATCATCCATTAAAAAAAAAGGTCACGATTGATTGGGCCTGGGCCGGGCCAGTCCTATTGGCCGCAATGAAATTGCAAAAACAGCACATATGGCCGTGACGTTTTCAAATAGAAAAAATGTCATGGATCTAATTATGACGTCAGGTTCACGACCTTTTTTCCGTCGTAGAATTCTTCACAGATGGCCATGTATGAAGTTTTCCCTCTCATCAATGACGAAATCAGAATATCATGCACCATCTAGATTCTTATAGTATATGTCACCGTTTCCATGAGATATGATCGAGAACCAATGTGAAATAAATAATGTATAACTGTTATGTGCGCATGTGGTGCGGTAATTTAAGCATCAAAATCCGTTGTGATAATGAACTTGTTGCGTTCCGCTGCCATCATATATATTGTTCTTGTCTTTGTTGTTGAGTTGGCACATTCGTCGTGTTTCTGGGACGGCAAAGTGAGGCGTTTCGATCCTCCCGATCGGGGTGCCACATATGTATATACTCCCCCATGTTTCCTTGATTACAACAAAGTGATTTATAGTTCATTGTTGTCTTTGTTCATTAGGGATATTTCACAGACTCAATTGGAGGCCAATAAATTAGCACTTCATCGTAGCACTTCTTAGCCTAAACGAAATGAGTTTCCTCCGATCATACTTTAACTTGTTCTGGAAACTTATGTGATGGATGTGTCAAAACTTATTATCATGTCTTTCTGTAGTGCTAAGATGTATGAGTTTGATATTATGTTAAATTATATATTCAAGTTTGTGTTGGATAATTGAAAGCATCATGTGTGACTTACATTATAATTTCCTAAAAATTAAGCGAAGCATAAAAGTAAAAATTGTAGTAAAAAAAGTTGTGTCAAAAAAGATCATTGGAACCCTAAAAATTGTGTCATGCACGGCTACATAGGATGACACCAAATTATGCCGGCCACGCACAGCTACCACGACACCTAACAATGTCGGTTTACAATGGGACGCGGCATTAACGCGGTGCTAGTGCTAGCGTGGCGGGCCACCTATGCACTCCTCCACAAAGTTATTCCTTGCGCTTTTTGCTGTCCTAGTGCGAGCGCAACGATTAGACACATACATCGGCGTTTATATCCGCCTAGGACCGTTAGTTCTTTTGTAGACATAACTGCTAGGGCTGCTATTCAAGCCGCTCGACTTGTTTAATATTGTTAAATCAACGATTAGCTCAACCCAGCTCGTTAACTGAACAATTTTAGATTTGAAACTCGATCCAGTAAACTTAACAATTGCGAGTAGCTCGTTATAAGTGTGAACATGACACATGTGAGAAAAATTAGTAATTCTCCTATTAATTCAAAACTAGAACAATGACAATCCTTTCATAATTCCACAGTGTAGAGATCAATAAATAAACAGTAACTCTACACCATTATAGGTGCAAGTATTAGCTGAATAAATAAACAGTAACTCTACACCATCCTTTCATAATTCATGTTTTATTTGTCCAATTAGTGGTCAAAAACATATATCTCGAAAACGAGGAGCAGAACAAATTGGGACAGAAGGAGTAGTCAGCAAAGTTTTTGTAGTGACACATGGCAACTTCAGGTTGGGTCGCACCAGGAGTAGTCGAGAGCGATTACGGTCCCAAAAAAGTATCCATTCAGGCCCATGTGTCGACTACTCCATCCATCTACAAATAGGTGTACTTATATTGTTGTCTTAAATCAAAAAATTAAAGTTTGACCAACTTTATTGAAAATGTAGCAATATTTATGTATACCACTAGATTCATTTTGAAATACAGTTTCATAATATACCGATTTGATATTCTAGTATATGTTACAACTTTTGTTAATAAAATTTGTCAAATTTAAAATATTTGACTTAACACAAACGTAAAAGTACACTTATTTGAGCACGACCCAAAAGGCAACCAAGATCGTTGATATTTCCGTGAAAGGAACCACGCCAGTCGAGAAAATGCCGGCGGCACCGGCACCGGCACCGGCACCGCGCACCATCCTTATCACTTTAAAGTGGCAACTACAGGTTTGATGCTTTACCTTCCTTTGGAGCCATCTTCGCTTTTGCAGTGCTATCTATCTTCCTCCCATCTTATATGCTCCCTGTCCAACATAAAACTATTGAAACTTTGAAAGTGTTAGCTCCGGTTGGGGTTAAACTGTTTCACTCGAGTTACTCCTGTCATCCTGCCTGCTTTTACATGCAGAGATATTTTGCGTGCCGACTTGGATTGGGACATGTATTTTAAGCTAGCACCAACAATTCATGGCAAGTATCTGTACATGAGAAGATTGCTGGCTTGATATAACTCAACGCTGTGATTTGGTAGCTTGGTATATGTGGATACCTTGGCCTCTTTTTTCTTTTTCCCATTTCAAAAAGGAGGTTGAAGCCCTTGAGTTTAATCATCTGCAGAATATGGAATTGCAAACATCTGAAGAAAAGAACATATATATGCGAAAGATACATCAGACCTTAGTGTTCCATCATCTATGTTCATGAACTACCCACATGCATGGATCATGAACTTCTCAAACCTGACGGAACCAAAATACCATGGCACCTTCAAAAAGTTGAGAAAAGTATGCCCCTGCGCAGTTTCAGATGCCCCATTTTGACTCATTTCAGAGCCGGCCTGCGTGCCATGTCCAGACTGTAAATCGGCCGCCGGCTTCGTGATCCGTGCACCGGAGAGAACGCGGTGGAAAAAAACGGGCGCATGCAGAGAATGTACGGTCGTGATCGAAGCTACGGGCCTGCCAACGGCGGACACGGCACCTTCACGTTGCCGACACAAAAACACCAAAGGCGTCCTACCCTAGTATAAAGCGTGCGATTCGACCATTCCCTTCTGCGGCTTTGTTACTTTCGACGTTGTCGAGACTGAGCACCAAGCTAGATCCCACTCTGGCTGGCCGTTCCGATGGCGCTCCGGCTCCTCCTCGCCGTGGTCGCTGCCGCCGCGCTTGCATTGGATATGGCGGGAGCTTTAGGGGTGAACTACGGCCAGGTCGCCGACAACCTGCCGCCGCCGCAGGACGCGGCGGTGCTCCTCCGCGCTCTGAAAGCCACGAAAGTCAAGCTCTACGACGCGGACGCGCGCGTGCTCAGCGCGTTCGCTGCCTCCGGCGTCGACTTCACCGTCGGGGTCCCGGACAACCTTGTCCCTCGGCTGGCATCCAGCCCCTCCGCCGCCGCGGCCTGGGTCCGCGCCAACATAATCCCGCACCTCCCGGGTACGTCCATCACCGCCATCACCGTCGGCAACGAGGTGCTCACCGGCACCGACACCACCATGCTCCGCTCTCTCCTCCCGGCCATGGAGTCCATCCACGCCGCGCTCGCCGCGTGCAACATCACCTCCCACATCGCGGTGACCACCGCGCACTCCCTCGCCGTGCTCTCCTCCTCCTTCCCGCCCTCCTCCTCCGCGTTCCGGCACGACCTCCTCCCCTACATGACGCCGCTCCTCGCCTTCCTCGCCAAGACCAACTCGCCGTTTCTAATAAACGCGTACCCCTACTTCGCGTACAAGGCCGACCCCGGCAGCGTGGACCTCGACTACGTGCTGTTCCAGTCCAACGCCGGCGTCCTCGACACGGCAACGGGGCTGCGGTACGGCAACATGCTGCACGCGCAGGTGGACGCCGTGCGGGCGGCGATATGCGCCGCCGACTACGGGAGGGCGGTGGAGATACAGGTCTCGGAGACCGGCTGGCCGTCGCAGGGGGACGCCGACGAGCCCGGGGCCTCGCCTCAGAACGCTGCGAGGTACAACGGTAACCTTATGAAGCTGGTGGCGCAGGGCAAGGGCACGCCGGGCGCTCCAGGGGAGCCCTTGCAGGTGTACGTGTTCGCGCTGTTCAACGAGAACCAGAAGCCCGGCCCGGCGTCCGAGCGGCATTACGGGCTGTTCAAGCCGGACGGCACGCCGGCCTACGATGTCGGCGTCAAGGCGCCCTCGATCAGTGGCGGGAAGGGTAGCAGCAATGATAGTGGCACCAACAACGGCACCGGTGGTGGCGCCGGACTGGTCGTTGCGGAAGGGCCCGGCGAGACGGGCGGCGGAGGTGATCCCGGCACTGGATTCTACACCATTTCTTCTGCCACGCTCAAGGTATCTACGTGATTACACGTCGTAATGCAGATACTTGGTCGCTTTGCAAACTACGTTAACATTTTCTTTGCAAACTTTTTGGCCGGATTCCACGTTTCCATTACTGACTTAACAAATTTTCTTGATTAACATAGGAATATAAGTTCAGTTTGTAGAATGTACAATAGAACTATGCTAGTAGTACTTTTTTTTTTCATGCAACCTACTAGCCATGCTTAATTATACTCCTACACTCCGGTTAAGTATATGCACATTGGATTTTGGACACGGAACATGGTGAAAGAAGGCATGCTCGTTTTGTTCTTACAAAAAATAACTTAATAAATAGACAAATTTGCTCATTGAATGGGCAATCATGGTTGCCACTAGCAAAAGTCGTTGTATGTTGTGTGTCGAGCAGTGCAGTTTATGCTAAGCCTCCTTTGCAAGCAATGCTTTTGTTTTCCCCCTTTGGAATCATGTAAGCCATGCTCACTGACTCACTTTCCTCCATATGGATGCTCTCCTCTTTTCATAGGCCAAGAGGTGGCGGTGCACGGGAAGCTCACCGCTGATGGCCACCATATTCCTCGTGGTGTACGGGCTCTGTTGGTCATGACGGGTCTGGAGGCTGTACACGTAGATACATAGTATTGCAGAGTTGCACACATGCTAGCTATTGATTCATTGATAATTGTTTTTCGCGTCCAGATCGATCCTGTGATTTGTATGTACGCCGTGTTCTAGCTGCGCACAAGAGATATAGCTGATACAGTTATTTATACCATGTTGATGCTACTGCTCGACATGATCGGATTCTTATTATGTTCGTCCTTCTTCTACATACCCCCTCCGCTCTAGTGTATAAGGCTTATATTTTCTTTGAAAATTCAAGCAAAGTAAACTTTCACCAAACTTGTAGAATAAAATATTAACAACTATAATATGATATTATATAAAAATACATGTCATGATATATCTATTGTTAGAAAACGTGGGAGGGAGCAAACCTAGACTAGGCAGGAGAGCGGGAGAGTCGAGCCCCACCGCCACCTGCCACTCCGGCGGCGGCGTCCACAGCCCCACGCCGGCCGCCCCTCCGGCGCCGGCGGCCACCTAGATCCGCTCCCCCATGGCCTCCTCCTCCCCCCTCTCCCCCACCCCCTCTGTCTCCACCCCTTCCTCTATCTCCACCCTTTCCTCCTCCCAGGTTCGCCGGTGGGCGGACTACTCCGATGACGAGGACGAGGTCGTGGTGAGCAACCCCCGCTCGTACTGCGAGGTCCTGCGCAGCGGCTCTCCTTCCCCGGCGCCGGCGGCGCGCTCTCCCTCCCGGTGGTGTCCCCAACCCCGGCCCCGTCCGCTGCCCCCCGTGCCTCTCCTCGGCGGGTTGTTCCGGACGTGGCGCGCGGGGGCGGGCCAACCGCGTGGCCGGTGGGCGGAAGAGGCGGCGCGGTGGTGAGGCGGAGCTCCCTGCGCTGGCCATCAGGGAAGATCTGCCGCCGGATCTCGCCGGTTGCTGCTTCAACTGCTTGAGGACCTGCCACATCTCGAATGATTGCACCTTCGAGATGGTGTGCCTTCGCTGAAAGCATGACGGGCACCGTGCTCGTGAGTGCCCGGAGCCGCGTGGCGAGCGGCAGCGGCCTCGGCCGCGTGGACCTGTGCAGCTGCAGCGGCCTGGTGCAGGGGGGCCTGGCCCGACGGGGGGGAGCGGCAGCGGCGAGTCCCGAAGCTGGAGGGACGCCGTGGAGGTGTCCAAGACCGTCTGGGCAGCCACATTCTGCCGGCGCCCTCGCCTGGGGCCCCCTCCCCGGGGGCGGGGTCCTATCGTGTCCCGGCAAGGAGGCGCCTTGGCTCCCGTCCCTCCTCTCCCGTCCCGCCGCCGAGCTCCGTTGGTTCCAGGTTCTTCCGGCGAGAGGAGGCGCCTGGTGGTGTGGGCGGGCTTGGCTCGCGTGGCGAGGTGCGAGAGGAGCTTGTGCTGGGTGCACAGATGGAGCGCGGCCAGCGCGCTGAGGATCCGCATGGTGGCCATAGAGATCGCGCGGTGCGCAGCGAGCACGTGGTGCGCGACGAGCGCGTGGAGCGCGGCGAGGCCCGGGGCGCGGCGAGTAGGGGGTGCGCGGCACGCATGCAGGCATTGGGGACCATGGCTCCCGTGGAGACCGCAAGGATGGCGGCGCTGGTCGCGAGCGTGGGTGCAGCACCGGCGGCCCTGGGCGGGATGGCCGTCCTCCCTCCCGCGAGCTCCCTTCGTCGTCCAGTTGGGAGGCACCCCTGGCCCGACCATGGAAACTGTCGTCCTGCCGCGTTCGGCTGAGATTGCTGCAGCGGAGGACGCGCTGCGCTGGGCGCTCGTCGCCTTCGTCTCCGGGCACCGGAGCTACGTCTCCCTCATCGAGGCCGGCGCGGCTGTGGCGGCGCAGGTTCCACGTGCCGGGGACAAATTCTCCGTCCACCGGTCGTGGCCGTCCGATTTCCTATTCGTCTGCAGCAGTAGGCGTGTCTGGGACGATGTGATGGCTGCCGGTGTGGTCGACGGCCGTGACTTCTCCCTTCGCTTCTCGCCATGGAACCGGCATCTACAGGCCATGCGTCGGCCATTGCGATATCGGGCGCACATCGAATTGACGGGCATTCATGCGCATGCGTGGAACAGATCGACGGTGACGGCGATCCTTGGCTCGGCTGCTTGGGTGGAGCGCCTGGGCGTGGCGATGGCCAGCCGGGAGGACTTGGGGCGCTTCCAGGTCGTGGCGTGGATCGACAGCATCAATCAGCTCCCCCCGGAAAAGGCTCTCCTCATCGAGGAGCCAGACGACAGGATGGAAGAGGATGAGGGTCTGGTGCTCCCTGGTGATGCCCTCGTTCCACTTGAGAAGCTCATGTTGCGCTACGTCATCAGGATCCGGTTGGTGCGGGCGGAGGACATGGCGCCTGACCTAGCTCCAGGAGATGACGGCGATGGCGATGGTGGCGACGGCTTCGGCTCGGGTGATCAGGGCCGGGGGCCGCACGGGCGCAGCGGCGGGTCCAACCAAAGGCCTGGCGCGCGGGGGCCTCGCTCTGGGCCGCACGACGGGCATGGGGACGGTTCTCGGCAGCGGCGTTGCTCCGCTTCTGGTTGGGGTGGCAGCCGCCGTGTCGCCATTAGCGCGCCCCTGGAGGTGGTGCCCTGGCCTGCCGTGGAAGGGGAAGATTGCGAGGTGGAAGACAACGGCGAGGATGACGTGGCCCGCGTGGACTGGTCGTCGAGTGAAAGGGGGACTCTAGGTTCCTCACCCCACGTCGGAGCGCCTCCTTTTGACTAGATGATGGACCCGGCTATGGGCCTACCGCATGGAAAGGTGGACGCTTCTTTGACCGGCACGCAATGCGTGGCGGGTCCTACCACGATCGCGCGTGAAGAAACGGCTCGCTCTCCGTCTTTGTCGGAGCCTGCGCGCGTGGAGGTGCCCGAAACTCAAGCCAGGCGCGAGGGAGTGGGTACTTATGTCGGCTTTGAGGCTCGGGACGGCGCGGAGACGTGCAACGCTTCGGTGGCCCCCCAATTCCCTAGGAACTACCAACTGGCCTCGCCAGGGCTGCTCCCTTCACCTGACAGCGGTGGTTCTAGCGTTTGCTAGTCACCTAATCTGAACCAAGCGGAGTCCCCGTGGTCTGTGCTGGACATGTTCGACGCCTTCTCGATCTGCCTGTCCTCAGTTGATGCAGACTCGAGGTAGTAGGGTGGGCCTGAGGCCGTGGTTCCTTGCCTCTCCGGCGGTGGCCCGAAGCCCCTCTTCCTTCCGTGAGTCCTGCAAGAAGCCAATCAACTCCGTTCTGGGCAGGCCGGTAGCCAAGCGCTGTCGGAACAAGGGGAAGTACACATGGCCGGTAAGGAGTGGACGCATCCGTGGGCGCTTTGCTGTCGGCACCCCAATCCGCCAGCAGCAGCTCACGCTCATCACTAGGCTGGGGATCGCCAGGGAAGGCGAGGTGATCGGTGATGAAGCACTTGACGCGTACTTGGACCTGTTCGCGAGACCCCTGCGCCAGCAGCACATCGACGTGGTCCTCCGCCTGTTCGGCTGGATGCCTGATGCCTTACCTCTTTGCGATGATGCACCGGTGGAGTGCCTTATCTGATCGATGTTTGTCTAAATCCACCCCTCTTTGCTCTCAGTTGTTGTAATGATGGATGAACCTGACTTTGGTATTGGTATTTGGAACGCGCGTGGTTTGAATTCCCGGCTCGTCGCCTAGCGGTCTCGAGAGTGTTGTCGCCTGCTAGAGCGGCGGTGGTCTGCATCCAGGAGACCAAGATGGCAGTCATTACTGATCGCGTGGTGAGGGAGAGCCTCGGTTCCTCCTTTGATAAGTTTTTCTTTTTGCCAGCGGATGGGACTCGGGGTGGGATCTTGCTCGCTTGGCAGTCCAGCCTAGTCTCGGTCACCCACCCCCACTACTCCAACAATGCAATCATGACCCGCATCTCGACGGGCGTGGATCACAGTTGGTGGTTTACTGGAGTGTACGGTCCCCAGGGCGACGAAGACAAACGCGCCTTCCTCCAGGAACTACAGGATATCTGAGACCTACATGCTAGGCCGTGGATGGTGGCGGGAGACTTCAACCTCATTGTCAACCCGGAGGATAAGAACCATGGAGTCCTGCATCGCCGCATGATGGCCAGGGTCAGGCAGACTCTTTCGGTGCTCGAGCTAAAGGAACTTTATCTCAACGGTCGCAGATATACTTGGTCCAATGAGCGGGCGCGACCCACACTTGAGAAGTTAGACAGAATCTTCACCACGGTGGATTGGGAAGCGCGATATCCCGACGCCTTCCTCTCCGCCCTTTCATCCGGGCCTTCGGACCATTGCCCGTTGTTGCAGAACCTAGCCCCGGACCTGCAACAGGGGCGTAGATTCCAATTCCAATCCTTCTGGCCCAAGGTGGACGGCTTCACGGAAGTGGTGCGGGGAGCGTGGGTGACGCAACATTGGGAGCCCAACCCCTTTAAAAGGCTCGATACGAAACTTCGGGCTGTGGCCAAAGAGCTCTCCCGCTGGAGCTCCAAATTCATCGGGAGCATCAAGATGCAGATCCTCCTGGCCACTGAGCTGATCCTTCGATTTGATGTCGCCATGGAGAGCAGACAGCTTTCCCCTGCAGAGCATGGACTGAGGTGGCTTCTCAAGAAGAAGCTCCTAGGGCTGGCCTCCTTGGAGAGAACCCTGGCACGACAGTGATCGCGGCTCCTGTGGCTTCGAGAGGGCGATGCATGCACGCGTTTTTTCCATACGCATGCTAGTCATCGTAGATAGAAGAATTTAATTGGTCATCTCCTAGTGGACGGCGTTCGTGTTTCTGAGCATGCGGACAAGGCAGAAGCCGTGGATTCCTTCTTTGAGAAGCTGCTCGGGGTGGCAGAGGACCGCCCCTTCTCCTTGGATCTTGACTTCCTAGGCCTGCAGTCGACAGACCTCCAGCACATTGATGGGGTCTTCACCGAAGATGAAGTCCTAGCCGCCATCAAAAGCATGCCGTTGGATAAGTGTCCTGGGCCAGATGGCTTCTCCAACCGCTTCTTTGTCTCTTGCTGCGAGATCATCAAGTGTGACGTTATGGACGCCTTCCGCTCGCTTTCTAGGCTGGACTGCCGTGGATTTGGGGCAGTTAACGGTGCTTTGGTCACGTTGCTGCCCAAGAAGCTGGGTGCAGAGGAGGTGCGGGATTTTCGACCAATCAGCCTCATCCATGGGATCGCCAAGTGGGTGGCCAAGGTGATCGCGACCCGCGTAGCGCCAGTCCTGCCATAGATGGTAGGGGTCCACCAGAGTGCATTCGTGCGTGGACGTTGCCTGCATGACAACTTTATGATGGTCCAAGGAACAACCCGCAAATTAGACGCCAGTAAAACACAAGCCGTGCTTCTCAAGCTGGACATCACCAAGGCCTTTGACACGGTGGATTGGGCCTTCCTGCTAGAGGTCCTCCAGAAAATGGGATTCGGAGAGCGTCTCCTCACATGCATCTGCGCGCTCCTTTCCATAGCCTCCATGCGGATCTTGACGAACGGTTGCCCAGGGGCGAAGATAGCCAACAGGCGTGGATTACGGCAAGGAGACCCGCTCTCCCCACAACTTTTCATTCTGATGATGGAGGTCTTCCACCTTATGATAGTCAAAGCCAAGGAGCATGGGCTCCTCACCAGACTTGCGACGACGGGGCTCCATCACCGCACCTCGATCTATGCGGATGACGTGGTCACCTTCCTGAGGCCTTCATTGGTGGATTGCCAGGTGGTCTCCGGGATCATCGAGGATTTCGGGTGGGGGCATCTGGTTTACGGACCAACCTAGACAAGTGCTCGACCAACCTGATCAGATGCTCTGATGTGGACAGAAACCTGGTGGCCTAGGAGCTCCGCTGCCCCATTGCTCAGTTTCCGATGCGTTACCTGGGGCTCCCACTCTTCCTACGGAAACCCTCAGCGGCGCAGCTCCAATCCCTTGTCGACCTGGTGGCCGCCAAACTTCCACTGTGGAAGGCCTCCATGCTCAACAGAGGAGGGCGTCTCGAGTTGATAAGGATGACCCTGTCAGCTATACCAATTTACGCAATGATGTCCCTTGACCTCCCCATCGAGATCATCATTGCCATTGAGAAGATCATCCGCGGCTTCCTCTGGAAAGGTCGGAAAGATGTACATGGTGGGCATTGCCTGGTGGCGTGGGACAGAGTGTGTATGCCCAAGGAGTTGGGGGGACTCGGCATCCCCAATCTGCGCCTCCTCAACATTGCGCTGAGGGCTAGGTGGCTGTGGCTGAAGCGGACTGAGTTGAACAAGCCATGGCAAGACCTCTACATCCGGGTCCCAAAGCGGTCGAGGCAGCTCTTCGAAGCGGCTACTTGCTCGGTGCTAGGGGATGGGGCCTCCACTTTCTTTTGGACAGACAAGTGGATGCAATGTGGATGGATCTGGGATTTGGCTCCAAACCTCTTCGCGGCGGTCCCAACTAGTATGGTTTCCACGCACCGAGTTCGCGATGGCCTGGCAGGAGGGTGGCTCCATGATGTACCCCCTGACCTAGGCGCGGCGGCCATTAGGGAACTCCTGGAGGTTGCGGACCGGCTGGAGGAGATCACCCTAACAGAGGGTACGCAAGATGTCTTCAAGTGGAGCTGGGACACAAGCAGCTGCTACACTGCGCGCTCCTGTTACCGGGCCCTTTTTGCGGGGCGTACCTCGATGGCAGGAGCTCTGCAGATCTGGCGTTCCCGTGCCCCTGCCAGCTGTAAGATCGCTCTTTGGCTCGCCATCAGAAATAGGTGTTGGACTACCGACAGGCTTAGTCGACGGGGCCTCCGACACCCGATAGCCTGTACCTTCTGTGACCAATGTGGAGAGACCATTGACCACCTGCTGATGGGGTGTGTCCTCGCGCGTGAGGTTTGGGCAACTTGCCTGAGCTGGTGGAACAAGAGCCATTGGCTACCAGACCACGACTCCAAGCTGGTAACTTGGATTCAGGATAGGCGTGGTGGCAAAGGTCAAGATCGGGATCTTTGGACTAGGATTTCTCTCGTCTGCTGGACGCTTTGGCCGCACAGGAACAACATAGTCTTCGAGGGGGCCAACCCATCCCCTATGGAGGTCATCCGCAAGATCTCCGCGGAGGCAGACCTGTGGAGATCGGCTGGGCTGTTCCGCGACTGCCTGGGACAGGTGGATAGGTGGAGGTGTCGCGAGTAGTTAGCTAGGGTGTGTGTGCTATCCTTGTGACGGCGTGGAGTTGCGCTCATGGTGTTTGTGCCACCGCATGTTGTAATTGGGCCTCTTGGCCTTTCCTTCTATGAAAAAGATACGTCTCCCAGGACGTATCCTTGAAAAATATATCTATTGTTAAACAGAGTTAGTTGATATACGATCCTAACCGTACGATGTAAACCCTAGCCTTTGTGCTATATATATGAGATCGTGACC
The DNA here is from genome assembly GCA_910589775.1 of Avena eriantha. Classification (NCBI taxonomy): domain Eukaryota; kingdom Viridiplantae; phylum Streptophyta; class Magnoliopsida; order Poales; family Poaceae; genus Avena; species Avena eriantha. The sequence continues at coordinate 77,176,178 of OU342744.1, read as the reverse complement.
GATGCAAAGCGCAAGGCACAAACCAATCTATTCTCTCTCTATTGCTTTTATATGGTATCATAGCCAACACCCCCAAAACCCTAAACCTCCATGGCTCCACCCACCGTGCCGCCGTCTGCCGCCACCATCAACTATACGGATGCCCTGGCCGCCGCCATCACCATCAAGTTAGATCAGGAGAATTATCTCCTCTGGAAAGCCCAAGCCTTGCCTACACTCTACAACAATGAGTTGTATGGCTTCGTCGATGGCACTAGGGCTGCCCCGTCGAAGAAGGTTCCTGCCGCCGAAGGGAGCTCCACTCTGGTGGATAATCCAGACTACGCTGTCTGGTTCAAGCATGATCAGCAGGTGCTCAATGGCCTACTCGAATCTCTCACACCGGCTGTGCGCGGCCACATCCAGCTTCTCAAGTCATCCAAGCAGGTGTGGGAGGCGCTGGATCGGACCTTTGCTTCCAGATCCAAGGCACGGGTCGTCCAGCTTCGCACTGCGCTGGTGAAACTCAAGAGGAGGGACATGTCCATGTCCAATTACTTCCACCACACGAAGAAGATTGCTGACACGATGGCGATGATCGGCAATCCCATCAGCAATGACGAGCTTGTCTCGTACTTGCTGGCAGGCTTCGGTGATGACTATGGTAACTTCACCACCTCCATGTTCGTGGCTGCAGGGGACGCGGACTTCACCCTTGACGACCTGTATGGGCACATGACAACATACACGGCCCGCACCGGAGATCACACATCCGGTGGCAACAGTAGCATCCAGTTTTAGCACTCCGCCAACAACGCCTCTCGCGGTGGCGACCGTGGGGGCTTCTCCCTGGCAGAGGAGGACGCGGCCGTGGCGATGGAGGACGCCGCCGTGGTGATGGAGGCCGCGGCAATGGAGGAGGCCGTGGCAACTACGGCAACAGAAACTACGGCAACAATGATGGCTATGGAGGCAGCCGCGGCGATAACTCTGGGCATGGCAACGCTCAGGGAGGAGGGCGTGGACGCGGCGGCAAGTCCACCTGTCATATCTGCTGCGTGTATAGTCATGACACCCTTCGGAGCTACTCGCTTTTCAATCACACGATACAACCTGAAACTTTGAATCGGTCTGCGAACTACACCACCTCCAACAAAGATTACACCAGAGAACCCAACTGGTACTTCGATTTCGGTGCGACGGACCACATGACGCATGACATGGAGCACCTCCATACCCATGAACCTTAAGGGCAACGATCATATCCAGGTTGCCAATGGTACGCATATTCCTATTTCGCATATTGGTGAATTTTCAATACCCGGTTCAATTCATTCTTTACGTCTTTCTAATGTTCTTGTTTCCCCCAAAATTAGCAAAAACCTTCTATCTACCCATAAACTTGGCCTTGATAACAACTGTTTCGTCAAACTCCACCCATTTTCCTTTGCTGTTAAGGATCGTACAACGAGAGCAACTTTGCTGGAAGGTAGCGGCCGTGGTGGTCTCTACCCAGTTCCTCCACGAAGTCTACAAGATTGTCATCCTATCCATCATCCACAAGCCCACCACACCACCTCGTCCAAGGAATTGTGGCACCGTCATCTCGGACATCCTGCCTCACTGATCGTCCAAGCTATCCTCCACACAAATAAATTAGCTTCTACTCCGAATAAAGAATATGTGCCGCATGTGTGTGATGCAGGCCAGCAAGCCAAGGTTCATCAGCTTCCTTATGAAGTGTCTAGTTGTGTTTCCAAGTTTCCTTTAGAGCTGGTCCATACGGATGTATGGGATCCTGCAATTAAATCCGCAGGCGGCTTTCGTTATTATGTTAGTTTTCTTGACGATTTCAGTAAGTTCACCTGGGTATATTTGTTGAAGTATAAATCAGATGTTGAACAAGTGTTTTATCAGTTTCAGAAACACGTTGAACTTACTCTTGGTACCAAAATTGTCTCTATTCAATCGGACTGGAGTAGATACACATGGTTGGGATAGTGTGAGTCTTCTAAACCCGGGGGTTGTGCCACCTAAGCCTCCTATTTCAAGGGACCATTAACAATTGCACTTTTCACATCCATTTGGTAAAGCTTGAAGTTATGAAAAGATGCATATGCAAGCAAGAGACAAATAGTTTCAAGGCATGCAATAGGATTAAAGGTGTCCTCGTAATCCATACCTTCTATTTGGGCAAACCCGTGCGCTCCTAACCTTGCTTTGTTTCTTATATGACGACTCCATTCTCATCTTTCTTGTTCCTGGACACCCATTTGGTCCCAGTGATATTGGTGCGATGATCTTTAGGCCTCTAAACAAGTGACCATAGTTCATGGCGGGTCAAGCACTCGAGTTGTTATTGCATGGAAACTACCCAATCCGGATCTTGCAAGGCCTCATGAACCTTGAGGGGCTCACATTTAGACAAGAATCACGATGCTCACAAAAGGTCACAAGATTCTTCTTCTTGTTGCGAGTATCGATCCCTCTTTATATACTTCCATTTATATTATTGACTTGGATACCACTCACCATAGAGGAGGCCTTGATCTTCCGGATAGTGCCTTCATGATCAACAAATTAATCTTTTTAGGGCCCTTGATCGTGGACAACATCTTGAGCTTGACCTTGAGGTGTCGAATATTCTTGTTCTCCTTCTTGGTCTTTCTCATGGGGTTGAGGGCTCGGTTCTTGTTTGTTGGTATGCGGCTCCTCTTGAGTGGATGGTTCCTCTTGTGATGCACTTGATGGTTCATCTTGAGTGGAGCTAGGCTCCTCTTGGCTTGGGCTTGATTCTTCTACATTCTTGACTTGATCATGATCATAGTCTCTATGGGTAAGATATGCCCAACTCCCGTCAACTTGATGACTTGAGAAGAATCACCATCACCTACATCACATGGAACAACTTGATCCGCAAGGGAGACATTATGCTCCAAAACTCCATGTCACAAGATACTTGGATTTATTGTAGTATCTATAGGCGTGAGAGTCATCCACATAACCGAACAAAGATACCCTGTATTAATATAGTTTCGAATTTACCAAGCTTCCCTTTCTTATGACTGAGGAAGCACTTGCATCCAAAGACGCGAAAGTACTTGACATTGGGCTTGTTTCCCATGAGAAGCTCATACATCGTCTTGATATGCAAAGCACGAAGGAAGATCCAGTTCGAGTAGTGAACCACGACAGAGATGGCTTCTCCCCAAAAGTTATGGGGTGACTTTAATTCATTCAACATTATTCTTGCCATCTCAATGATTGTCTGGTTCTTCCTTTCCACAACACCATTTTGTTGAGAGGTGTATGGAGCTGAAAAATCATGCTTGATCCCCTCATCTTCAACAAATTCTTGCATGATAACGCAGTGCCATTGTCGGTCCAATTATCTTGATCTCCTCTTCATAGGTGCAGTGAGCTTTATTGGAAAAGATGATGAAGTACTTTTAGGTTTGATCCTTGTACTTAAGGAGGAACACACATGTATATTATGATTAATAATCAGCAATGATGAACTCGAATTTTCTTCCACTGAGAGTATCATAATGAGATGGCCCAAAGAGATCCAAGTGAAGGAGCTCCAAAGGCCTCGTAGTGGACATGGTGCTCTTGGAGGGATGCTTGTTTCTGAGTTGTTTCCCAGCTGCACATGCACTACAAACACGGTCATTTTCAAAGAAACACTAGTTAATCCAACAATATTCTCACCCTTTAGGAGTAGTTTAAGATTTATCATGTTGATGTGTCCTAGGTAGCGATGCTAGAGCCATTCCTCGTCAACCTTGGCTATTAGGCATCTGGGAAGATAAGCAATCACTTTTGGGAGATAAACTTAGAAAAATAGGAACCATAACTAGCATTCGCAAGACGATAACTTGAAAGTAAATTGTAACCAAGGGTTTTAACAAGCATGATGGTCTCAAGAGACATGTCTTTCGAGACCACCACCTTGTCATACTGTAGTACCTTTCCCTTAGAGTTATCTTCAAAAGTTATGCTTGACGTTGAGTTGACATCTTGAATGAATTGGGCAAGCACAGTTCTTCCTCCGGTCATATGATTGGTGCATCCATTATCAAACACCCATTTCACCCACCATAGGAATACCCATACTAAATCAAGTCTTTATTTTAGGAACACATTGAGAAATGGGCCCCTTAGCATTAGCAACAAGATCTTGGTACCCATATTGAGTACCGCCTATAAGCATAACTAGGCTTGTCTCTCCTCTTCTCATACATGCATGCTTGTCTCTCCTCTTCTCACACGGGAACTTATAAGCAAAGTGATTTGACTCACCAAAGTTGTAGAAAGTTCTCCTCTTCTCACTAGACCTGCTTGAATTTCTTCTATAGAACTTCACCTTCCTGGAGAAAACAGCAAGCTGAGAGGCAACTCTTCACAATCACTATCTAGAACTAGTTCTTCTTCTTCACTTTCTTCATGCTCTTGCACACGCTTGGTCTTCAAAGCAGGGGTAAGAGCAGATCCCATGGCGTGGTTCATTCTTTGACCTTCTTCCCTTCATTTTACATGTTATCTGAGGCAACAAAGTATGACACAAGATCATCGGGAGAGAAGGGGCTTTGAGCATAAAGCAGCTAAAAGTTTAGTGGCAATTGCTTATCCTCAGTTGCAATCATCGAGACGGTCTTGAAATTGATGAACTCATCATTTACATTAAAGCCATCATTGAGCTTCTCACATACAAGACCCTTTAGCTTCACACGGAGAACAACAAGACTTGCATAGGCATCGACACTGCTCTCCCAATCCTTGGTCATGAACAAGTTCATTTGCGACTTGGCAACTTCATACTTCGAATTTTGGATAAGGGATGTTCCCTCTTGCTTGGAGGATGACAATACTATCCCAAAGCTCCCTAGTGGTGTCAGTGTCACTAACTTGATCAAGAAGAGTGTGTTGAATGACACTCCTAATCTTGCCACACAAGCCATGGAATTTAGTTGTCAGTCATAGTACTGTCGTGGAGTAAGGTTGGTTGAATCACGTGGACCGAATCCATTGACCCCAACTTCCCAAATCTCCACACTACAGCTGAGAAGATGAGATTCCATAAAAGATTTCTAATAAGAAAAGTGAGTTCCAACAAAATGGGGAGAAGGTCATGAACTGTTAATATGAGGCATAATGTAATTTTGTTAAGGATATGTAGAAGGGAATTGATTATGGTGCTCCGAGGCCTTTGAGGAGTCACTCTCTTGAGTGTGATCCACAAATCCCATGTCATCAGGACCTAATGGATTTCCTTGAGGTAGAGCCGAAGGATCAGAAGTGCTAGAACCATTACAAAGACCCTTTACCAAACCTTCTAGTAAACTTAACAGGTTACTGAGACTGGAATCCACCTTAGCCTTCTTCTCGGCTTCATGGTCAAGGGATTCTTTGATCTCTTTGACTGAATAAGTCCTATCATCCTTATCATCGGTGAAAACCATCTCTATCTTAGGCGTTAAAGCCCTTAGAAAGATCCCTAGGATTTGATACAAATTGAAAGGATAGAGATGGTTAACCTAGAGGGGGTGAATAGGTTTTACAAAATTCTTTAAATTCTTTTACAACTTTTAGGATTTGCGGAATATAAGTGTGCCTAAATAAAAACTAGGTGAGGCAACCTTCTGATGATACAAGATACTTCAAGCATGGAGGTTACCACAAAAGTAATCAACACAAGTAAAGAGACGAAGGTGTATTCCTGTGTTCCCTTCCTTGGGAGGAAGGTATTTCATGTTCGAGAGGTGTGAGGTTCCACGAAGGATTCCCTAATGCCACAAAGGCTCACCTTATTATCTGAGCCTATCCCACGCAGGAATATCTCACTCATGGTAGACTGTAAGGTAGTCTCCAAACGCTCAGAAACTTTCCGTAGGGAAAATCACAAGATGAAAGCCTTCGGGAGATATCTAGCCTCCTAGGGTTTCCCAGCAAACCCAAGAGTAACAAGCAAACTCAATGAACTTATTAGGTAATGAAATATGGCTTGGTGGAAACATAGGTCTGGACTTCCTTTTACTTTTTACCAAATGGATTTGAATTTGGTTGGGTAGAATGGGAGATCCTCAAGCCTTTATGTTTCAACAATGGAGGGAGAGAGACAGAGCTCAATAATGTAACATATGAATGATTAACTAACCTCCACAGTGAGCAAGAAGGGGTATTTGTAGTCCATGGAAAAAATAGCCATTTTGAGGATTTCGCGATAGAACCGATGGTAAGTTCGGTGGCATCGGACCCTGCATCAGATGAACCAGCATCAAATTCGGTGCACCGGACTATACATCGGTTCTACCGGTGGCCCACCGAAATTGTCAGTGCCCCTCCGACCTATGCATCAGAATAGGTATCCGGTAAAACCAGTGAATTTCGGTGGCAATAGATTCAAACTGATGGCAGACCAGGCGGCGTCGGATTGAGTGCTGATTTCACCGAAACCTAAAAACATGCATATTTTTACCATGTTCTATGCTCTCCTATGGTGGGTGTGATGGCAATTTGGTGTTAGGACGTGTATAGGTTATTTGGTATCCCCAAAGAGCTCATTGAGACAGCCCCTTTTAATAGTGTTGTGTTTCCTATTTGACTCAAACATAAATTAAGAGAAATGAAACGAAAACACTGGATCTTCTCTTGAGTAGAAAATGGGGGGTCTCTCGTCATCTTCCATCATCACTTGTGAACTAAAACTTGTGTAGAGACTAGTAGGTAACATTAGTACATACTTTAGCTATGGTGTTATCATTAACCAAAATAATGGTTAAGGGTGAAATACCCTTACACTTCCCTCTTTCCCGAACACCACTACTGTTACTAGTACTATTCCAATTCCCGGGCACGCCACAAGTAGGTTTGCGCCTATAGCCGTTTTCCTACTAGTGAACACAAAACTGCTTGATTGGACATGGACACGTTCAATGGGTTGGACTTACTTTGACTAGGTTTAGGGTTGGGGAACCGAGGGATACTAGGTGTTGTCTAACCTACTCCCTATATATATGGGCGAGAGGAGGCGGCAAAGTGTATATGTGACATTGTAACTTGGCTCTCACTCCCGCCATGTAGTCTAGAGGCAGAGGAACATCTGCTAGAACCTCTCCCTCGCAGATCCACCTTGTATGCATGTGAGATAGCAGAGGAACTACACTTTCCGTGCTCAGCGAGATTATGCTGCGAAGTAGTTAATCAGTGACGAGGACGGAGAAAGGTCCTAGGATTGGAACTTTGCTTCTCGGAGCTGTACCAGTGACTAGTAACAAGGGCTACACTACCCAATGCTCTTCCTTAACTTACGCACAACGCACCTACGTCTAGTGGTAATAAGCCATATCCCTTAGTCTGGTCTCGGGTTTGCCTCGCCATAGTTTAGGTGGAAATTTTTGTTTTTCCATCATGGCTCCGAGCATGGCCAATGAACTTTATGCCTGAAGTGTACCCCTATGTAGGAAAAAGCCTCTAGGAGTTTTTGGAGTCCTTGAGCACCTGTCTCTTTGCGTCGAAGTTGGAGGATTTGCATGACCTGGACAACCTCGCCACTAGTCTGGATGCCATCATTCACGTGGCGTAAGCTAATCACCTCGGCACCGATATACATGTTGCTGGTGTGTTCGTCGTCCTCCATGTCGAGGTTCAACTAGTTGTGCTCCTCTCGACGGATTTGTAAGAGCGATTAGAGAAGAGAAAGAAGTAATGTAGAATGTTAAGATGTTGATCCATCTTCTACAATTTGAAACCATACCATAAGCGCGTAAGTAGGAGATGTGATAACGAAACAGAAACAAATTTGGCATCACCCACCAAAATGAAACTTGACAAAGAATTGGTCCATGGAAACAAAACCATCGCAAGCTCCGATCCCCGAGAGCTCCTATACAACGCTTATAGTGTCAATGCCTGTAGGAGAATCCCATGTTGGGCCATCCCATGTAGCAGTTTGATTGTTGTGGCTTCTTTTCTTTTTCCTCAATCATTGTGGATGTAAGTACTTGTTCTGTTTGAAAATATGGTTCAAAATCGAAAAGTGTTCGACTTTGAAAAAGTTGAAAGTTAAAATGGTTCATTTTTTTTAAAAATGGAAATGGTTCAAATTCAAAAATGTGTCAAATTTTAAAATGGTTTGGATTTGAGAATATTCAAATTATAAAATATTCAGATTTTTTAGACAATGAGAAAAAAGGAAACAAGAAAAGAAAAAACAGAAAACCAGAAGAACTAGAAAAAAATAAGACAAGAAAGTTCTAAATTTTCCTAAAATCGAAAAACTAGAAACAAAGTCTTTTATTGGACCAGGCCCGCTAAAAGAAAGTAGGGTATGTGTTCCTCACAAACCTAGGGATCACCCTGATCGGGGGCTCCTATACAGGGATGGTCGCACACCTTCTGTGTCTTTTTCGGCTAGGCCCATATAACGCGATCTGGTTTTTTACTCGGTTTTCCAGACCGGTTTTCAGTTTTCAGTCTGTTTCTTCGGCTTTTTGTCTATTTTTCGTTTATGAAATGACTTAATTTCCTGTAATTTGAACATTTTTTATCTAATCAATTTTTAGTTTGAACTTTTCAAAAATCTGAACATTTTTCAAACGTCATTTTTTTCAAAATTTGAACATATTTGGATCTGAACATTTTTCAAATCTAAGCTTTTTCAAATTTTGGCATTTTCCAAATCTAAAAAAAGGAAAGAACAAAAAACAGGAAAAAAAGTTCAGACACTGGACCAGGCCCATACCTCCACGTAGGGTGTGCGGCACCTGGTAACTCCCCAGTATGAACAAAAATGTGGCCGAGACCTACACTTGTTTGGGACAATCTTTCTACTCCCTCCGGCCCGTTTTATTGTTCACGGTCGACCTTTTGCAAAACCGTCTAGATTTTTTCCCGACAAACTACCGGACCCCTCGCGTCCTGGCCACATCACCTTCTTCCTCCTCCCCATCTCCTTCATCACTGATGCTGAGCTCTCGCCGGCTCGCTTCTTTCTCGCCCGTGCCGCGAACTCTCCCCTGCCAAGCCCTCCTCCCGCGCCGCAACTTCGCCCGTGCCCCGCCAAGCCCCTCCCGCAGCGGGTGTCCCCTCCGCCCGTGAACCCTATCTAGGGAGTAAAACTCGGTTCTTGCTATGGGGCGCGGACGTGGTCGAAGATTTGGAGGTCCACGGCGAGGCAATTCGATGCGCCGGCGGCTAAAACGACTCCAACAAGCTTGAATCGATGCAGCGGCGCCTAGTCGTGGTCCTAACTGGAGGGACGGTGGAGGCCGGTCCTAGTCCACGCCGTTGATGTCGCTCACCTCGTCTACGACGAGCTTGCATTCACTTTCCATGTATGTGAGGATCACCTTCTCCCTCACTGATTTCAGATTCCAATTTATAGTTTGACGTTCATGTCTGCTAAAGACCCGAAGATGTATGTTTCAGTTTTATCAAAGTTTGTTTCTTTTCCTAAGAGGTTGTCTACTGGTCCTCTCAATGCTCAATACAGTACTCCTCATGTTCTGTTTTAGTTCCTCATTTTCTCCTCAATGCTCAGCGTGTCTAGACTCTGGACCAAAACTAGTTGAAGTGCTGTTGGCTGCAGAGTACAATGAAAGACATAAGGCTTAGAGTACATTTTTTCTCCAAACTTTAGTTTCATCATTCACTACTTCCATCTGGGATTGACACTTGTCGGCGTCTGTTTTACAGGACACATCTTTCCTGTATATGGGACGATTGCTTACAGGTTTTGGTGTTGGTGGCATATCCTACATGGTTCTTATAAGAACACTTTGTGCCTGCTTGCTCTTTTTTTGCATAGAAGAATTATGCTTCGATATGTCGAGTACTTATCTGGTTAAGGTCTTACAAAACAATGCTGATGTTTTGGGGACAAAGTGGACAATCCCCAATATGATGTTTATTTGCTGTTAAAATAATCTTGAACTAGTTACAAGACTGTGTCTTGATCTGTTGGCTATGTCATAACTGGTGCTAGTGTACATAGCAGAGATTTCTCCTAAGTCTTGATCTGGGCTACCTTCTAGGAGGAGATAAAACAATAGTCTTGATGATCTGGGCTACCTTATATGTGTATGTAGCTTACTGCTATTTCAACCACATAACTTACTCCTGTACCTATTCACTACTCTATATTTACATGATTGCTTGCTTGTTGCTATTACATAAATTACATGCTTGCTTCTCTTTTTCTTTTGTATAACTTTAATTCATATTTGTGTCCTCTACTTGTAGTATCGCAATAGACTAAGTTTTTCACATGATAATGGACTCTTTCTTTGTCCATTAATTGTCCTCTACTTGCAGTGGTGGCAAATAGTAATCCTAGGTCTCATATACTGTCCAATAATCTGTAGTACTTCAGTCTTGACTACTCTTGTGGTGGATTGTTCCCAACTTGATATCCAGGAAGCACACTAACAGCGCAGCAACCGGTATGACTAATCTAATTGTTATCGCACTATCCATTGATTGCTCAAGCTGTTCTGAGATTGTGGGAGTAGTAGATTTGAAGTGTTCATGAAAAGAAGTGGTGTAGTATGACCATAGCTGTGGGAATATGGAGATATATAGAGAGCTACAAAACTAGGAATATGTTGCTAATGTTTGTCAGGTATAGGATGCTGGTTCAGCAAATGCAATATGACTAAATTTAAGTACTCCAGCAATAGACTGAAAGAATGAATTATGTATAAAGCTTATGTGCATATCATCATTTTTTATAAAGCTAATATGTATCCCATCATAATTTCAGTATAAAGCTTATGTTGGACATGCTTACTGACTAGGTTTCTTTTAGATTAACATGCGCGCTTGTACCGGATGATGTAGTGTTGGATGCAAAATTGTGGAAGCTTGTATAACATGCATTCCCAGTATTATGGACACTGAAGTAACCTGAAGGTATGTGGCATGAATCTGGATACTGCTCGTATTTTGCTATCTAGTTAAAAAAATGCCAGAGATATCCCCAAGCATCAGCTCATTTTGCTATTCTTTCATGTTCAGTGAGCTTGTGAATGCATAGTACATAGTCACCCATTTTTTTCAAGGTCATTTTCTAAGTCTGTATTCTTGTTAATTGCTTATGCTTGCCTAGCTGGGTTTGAGTGGGACAGGTAGGTGACTCTCACCTCTCTATTTGGGCATTTTGTTATGGCTGGGCAACAACAATGTAATGCAAAAATTCACAACATGACAAAAATACAAAGATAATCCCTCTTTTTAAGTTCTTATAGTGAACCTCAGGAAGTCATGATAGTCTCTGTTGGAATATTAGGCAATTTCCCCATGAGATTAATTACGGAAATCAACATTATGTAAGCACTAGCAGATCTAAACAGATGCAGCCAAACAATCACATCTAGTAGATCTGAAAATGTAGCAAGAACTAGTGCATACAAAGATAATAATATCACGTACAGGTTGACCGGGAAGGTCGTCACCGTAGCAGCACCTTGGTCTTTGTTGGTGTCGCCCATGATGCTGATGAGGTCGTTGGTTGCCGAAGAAGAACACGCGAACGAAGGCGAGCAGTCACGTCGAGACGCTCCCCAAAAACCTTATCGCCCGTCTCCCGGTGCAGGATCTCAACGGACGGGGTTTCGGAGGCCTGCTCTCCCGGACAACAGTGCACGCAGCCGCCGGGATGGGGAAGCCTAGAGAGCAGCGCAGCAAGAGGAACACACAGCGAGAGAGACTGAGAAAAGAACTAGATCCCTCTAGATCTGCCAGTCTCTCGCTCTATAAAGCCTAGGAGGTGAGCCGACCAAGTCGCCACGCGTTGGAAGACAGGGACACGCGTCAAACATGCACACGAATGTTGACACGTACCCAACAGCTAGTGCACCAAGCAAAAATTTAATCTTCCACAAAACGAGTTTCTAACTCGAACTCGATTCACGAAACGCGACGCGCGTGCGGGCGAGGCGAGGCGGGCGATGGAGGAAGAGGAGTGCGCATGGACTCCTTCTCTTCTCACTCACTTTGTGGGAGTGAAACAGCTCACCTTATAAGCTGGTCCAACTCTCTCCCAACTAGCAATGTGAGACTAAACTTTGTCTCCTACGGAGCTCCCAAGCTGCCATAGTAGATGGGCCTTGAGATTTCGGGATTTATTAGACTAGATGGGCTGCCTACATGGGCCACAGCCCATATAAATCTAACAATCCCCACCAGATCTCAGAGGCACATCATGTGGCACATTAGTTCCAATCACTGTTTAATATACCTGTAGTTCAGTGGAGACTGTTAAGTTGAACTTCCACCTAGAAAAAGAGATACGCTTACTACAACTAAACAATGGACTATGCCTTGAATTGCCAGTCTTGCGTAGCAAGTTTCACTCAATGTCGTTACCGGTACTTGGCTGCCATAGGCTACCCCTCGGGTGGAGCTTATAAGTCACACTCCTCGGCCTTTCATGAGCTTCCTAGAGATTCACCCAAATCTCATACACTATGACCAGCAGTGTAGCTCATATAGGTGTGTTCTTTCAAGATCGCTCTGTAGGACAGCGTCTTTACTCCCAAGGAGACAGACAGAACACATTAAGATTTAATCAACCTTCCTTACAGTTTGCTATGAGAGAATTGCATCTGCAACGGAGTGGGAGTATTAAAAGTTTCTCTCAACTCAGTTGTTTCGGTTTGTTTTCCCAGGTCTTAATTCACGGGATCTCCGATCACATTGGTTGGGTTACCCCCTTGACAACTCACGTGGGTCTCAAACCCATCTCCCTCGATGCATTTGCTATCAAATTTCTTGATAGTCCTTTCGTAAAAGGATCTGCCAGATTCTTAGCCGTTTGGACATAATCCAATGCTATAACTCCGGAGTTTCTCAGCTTTCTGACAGACTTCAGTCTTCTCTTGACATGTCTTGAACTCTTCATATTGTCCTTAGAACTGTTCACTTTGACAATCACAGTTTGGTTGTCATAGTTCATAAGGATTGTCGGTATTGGTTTTTCAACCATAGGCAAATCTGTTAAGAGTTCACGAAGCCATTCTGCTTCGACAGTCGCAGTATCTAATGCTATGAGTTCTGCTTCCATTGTTGACCTCGTTAAGATGGTCTGCTTGCAAGACTTCCATGAAACAGCGCCACCACCAAGAGTGAATATATATCCACTTGTGGCCTTTATCTCATCAGCATCTGATATCCAATTTGAATCACTATACCCTTCAAATACTCTTGGATACCCGGTATAATGAATTCCATACCTCACGGTTCCCTTTAGATAGCGCATTACTCTCTCAAGAGCATGCCAATAATCATCTCCCGGGTTGGCCACAAACCGGCTAAGTTTGGTCACAGCAAACGAGATGTCAGGCCTCGTAGCGCAAGCTAAATACATAAGTGAGCCAATAATCTGAGAGTATCTCAACTGATCTCTAGTTGCCTTTTGATTCTTTCGAAGCAAAACACTAGGATCATAAGGTGTGGGAGACGATTTGCAATCATCATATCTAAATCTACTCAACACCTTCTCCACATAATGTGATTGCACAAGTGTAATCCCATTATTCTCATCTCTCGGTAGCTTGATGTTTAGGATAACATCAACTTCTCCAAGATCCTTCATCTCAAAACATTGAGACAAGAAGGTTTTGACCTCATTAATTACTTTAAGACTTGTCCCAAAAATTAATATGTCATCAACATAGAGACATAGGACAACTCCCTCACCCCCACCATGGCGGTAGTACACACATTTGTCGGCTTCATTTACAACAAAGCCCACAGATGTCAAAGTTCTTTCAAACTTCTCATGCCATTGCTTGGGAGCTTGTTTGAGGCCATACAAATATTTCTTCAATTTACACACATTTCTCTCTTGACCTTCTAGTACAGAACCATCAGGTTGTTCCATGTAAATTTCCTCATCCAACTCTCCATTTAGAAAAGCCATCTTAACGTCCATTTGATGAACGAGAAGACCGTGTAAGGCAGCCAATGACAGTAGTACTCGAATTGTGGTCAATCTAGCCACAGGTGAGTAAGTATCAAAGAAATCTCCGCCTTCCTTTTGGGTATAGCCTTTAGCCACAAGCCGAGCTTTGTACTTTTCAATAGTACCATCAGCCCTAAGCTTCTTTTTAAATACCCATTTACATCCTACAGGTTTACACCCATACAGACGTTTAGATATCTCCCATGTTCTATTAGCCAAGATGGAATCCATCTCGCTTTGAACCGCTTCCTTCCAGTAGTCTGTATCCGGAGATGCAAAAGCTTCTGAAATGGTAGTGGGAGTGTCATCCCACTAGGTACACAATGAAATCATTACCAAAAGATCTTGCAATCCTTTGTCTCTTACTCCTTGTAGGAGCTTCATTGTCATCCTCATCCGAATCTGAACTCACATCATCTGATTGTTCATCAGTCTCTATGGGAGTTTCAGGTTCAAAAACTGGATCATATTCCTTATTAGATATGCTAGGCATATCTCTCATAAGAAATATATCCTCAAAGAATGTAGCATCTCTTGATTCAAAAATGGTACCGACACTCATGTCGTCCATTTCAGATTTCACCACAAGAAATCTATAAGCAATGCTACGAGAAGCATAGCCAAGAAAGACACAATCCACAGTTTTCGGTCCAAGCTTACGCTTCTAGTTGATTGGCACGTTGACCTTTGCCAAACAACCCAAAGTTCGTAAGTACAAGAGTGTCAACCTTTTCTTTTCCCATTCTTCAAATGGAGTAATCTCTTTATTCTTAGTTGGAACACGGTTTAGGACATGACATGAAGTCAATATAGCCTCCCCCCACCATTCCTTGGATAAACCGGCAGTGTCTAACATGGCATTAACCAAATTTGTTAGAGTCCGGTTTTTCCTCTCAACAATCCCATTGGATTGAGGGGAATTGGGAGGCGTCCTCTCATGTATAATACCATGTTCCGAACAGAATAAATTGAACTCATTAGAAAAGTACTCTCCACCACGACCGGACCGAATTCTTTTGATCTTTCTCTCAAGTTGATTTTCAACTTCTGCCTTCTAGATTTTAAAGAAATCTAAGGCCTCATCTTTTGTTTTCAAGAGATATACATAGCAGTACCTAGTGTAATCATCAATCAAAGTCATGAAATATTTCTTTCCACTAATTGTCAACACACCATTCATCTCACATAGATCTGAATGTATTAGTTCTAGAGGTGCCAAGTTTCTCTCCTCTTCAGGCTTGTGAGGCTTGCGAGGCTGCTTTGCTTGCACACAAGCATGGCACTTAGAGCCTTTGACAATTGTAAATTTCAGAATTAAACTCATACCAACAAGCCGCGACATACAACCGAAATTAATATGACAAAGTCGTGAATGCCAAACATTAGTTTCATTACTAGTAGTGCAAACATGGTTCACTACATCATCACAGAAGTCTACCAATGAAAAACGAAGCATGCCTCCGCATTCATAGCCTTTTCCAACAAAGGTTCCATACTTAGACAGTACAACTTTATTGGACTCAAATACTAACTTAAACCCATCTTTCATAAGACGAGAACCACTAACGAGATTCTTCTTGATAGAAGGGACATGTTGCACGTTCTTCAATTGCACGATCTTGCCTGAAGTAAACTTCAGATCTACCGTTTCAGCACCAAGAACAGTAGCATGTAACCCATTCCCCATCATGAATGAGGAATCTCGAGCCTGATAAGAGGTGAAAATGGAAATGTCAGCACACACATGAACATTGGCACCCGTATCAACCCACCATTCCGTGGATTGAAATACTGAAAAAGCGGTAGGTAATAAATTACCGTACCCAAAACCTGAAGTTCCTGCATCAGTATTACCAATGACCATGTTGACAGATTTAGAACTCTGTCCAGCCTGACCATTCTTGCCTTTCTTATGTGGACAGCGATGAGCCCAATGGCCAATCTCGGCACACACCCAGCAAGGTTCTTTCTTTTCCTTGTTCTGTCCCTTCTTCTTCTTAAAGTTGGTAGTCTAACAGACTTTGTTATTTCCCTTGAACTTGTGGGCATTTTTCTGTACCATATTGGCAGCAGAATGTCCCTCGGTTCCACTAGTGTGTTTGTCTTTTTCCCTCGCCTTCTCTTCAACATCCAGAGAACCAATTAGGTACTCAACAGAGTGCTCATGCCTCTGATGTTTCAGAGAAGTGTCAGAGTTCCGCCATGAAGGGGGAAGCTTAGCGACAATGCATCCCGCGACAAACTTGTCCGGAAGCACACACTTGAGGAGTTCGAGTTCCTTTGCCATGATCTCTCTATAGTCATTGAACTGCTCCATAGCATACAGTTCACCACCGGCATCGGCAGCACCGAACTTAGCGTCCAGCGCATCCCACAGTTCCTTGGCATCACGGATATGCAAATATGCATCAACCAACTTGTCTCCAAGCACACTGAGTACAGAGCCCACGAAAAGTACAGTGGCCTCCCTGAACGCTCTCTCTTCCTCGAGAGTAAGAGGACCTCTGGGAGTGCCAGCTGCAACTTTTTCTATGCCCATTGCAGTGAGCCACAAGAGGGTTTTCCCTTGCCATCTCTTAAAATTAGCACCCGTAAAAGGGCTCGGTTTCAGTGAAGCAGCAAAGGCATATGACAAAAATTGCCTAAATAAATAAGGTTTTTGGATTGTTGGAATATTAGGCAATTTCCCCATGAGATTAATTACCGAAATCAACATTATGTAAGCACTAGCAGATCTAAACAGATGCAGCCAAACAACCACATCTAGTAGATCTGAAAATCTAGCAAGAACTAGTGCATACAAAGATAAGAATAGCACGTACAGGTTGACTAGGAAGGTCGTCACCGCAGCAGCACCTTGGTCTTTGTTGGTGTCGCCCATGGTGCTGATGAGGTCGTTGGTTGCCGAAGAAGAACACGCGAACGGAGGCGAGCAGTGGCGCCGAGACGCTTCCCAAAAACCTTATCGCCCGTCTCTCGATGCAGGATCTCAATGGACGGGGTTTCGGAGGCCTGCTCTCCCAGACAGCAGTGCACGCAGCCGCTGGGATGGGGAAGCCTAGAGAGCAGCGCAGCAAGAGGAATACATAGCGAGAGAGACTGAGAAAAGAACTGGATCCCTCTAGATCTGTCAGTCTCTCGCTCTATAAAGCCTGGGAGGTGAGCCGACCAAGTCGCCACGCGTTGGAAGACAGGGACACGCGTCAAACATGCACAAGAATGTCGACACGTACCCAACAGCTAGTACACCAAGCAAAAATTTAGTCTTCCAGAAAACGAGTTTCTAACTCGAACTCGAACTCGATTCACGAAACGCGACGCGACGCGACGCGACGCGCGCAGGCGAGGCGAGGCGGGCGGCGGCGGAGGAGCAGTGCGCGTGGACTCCTTCTCTTCTCACTCACTTAGTGGGAGTGAAATAGCTCACCTTATAAGCTGGTTCAACTCTCTCCCAACTAGCAATGTGGGACTAAACTTTGTCTCCCACAGAGCTCCCAAGCTGCCATAGTAGATGGGCCTTAAGATTTCAGGATTTATTAGACTAGATGGGCTGTCTACATGGGCCATAGCCCATATAAATCTAACAGTCTCAACCAAGAAATAAGCCAAGGAATATGCAGTAATAGTCCCAATTGACACCATAATTTACATAGAAAACCTCCTTTAGTTGCGAGATCCACTATCAACTCTCCCACTGTCAATAAACTGACAATTTCAGCTAATCTTGATAGTCACATTTTGACAATTTCAGCTAATCTGGACATCACTTGATCCTGAGCTTCTCCAGTATGTGCATAGACAGAGACATACTCTAGGTACTATGTGCTAATCTTGAATTACTCATTTTAGTTTGGAGAGGAACCTGAAGCACAGACTAGATGTCGAATTACTCTGTACCTGCTACCTGTATCTAGTCATTTGGAGATTGATCTGGCCATTGGAGGGAGCTCGGAGCAGGCCGCGGAGGCAGCTTGGAGCCGGCCGGCGGGAGCCTGGCGCGGGGTCGCAGAACTGTCACGCCCGGGAGGATGGCAAGCTGGCGCGCGCGGGACCTGCCACAGGGTCGCAGAACTGGCGTGTGCGGGAGGACGGCGAGCTGGCGCACGCGGGACCTGCCGCGGGAGGACGGGCGCGGTGTCGACGGAGACAGCGACAGCGATGGACCTCACGGTGGCGACGACCGAGGACCTCACGGTGCCGAGACGGGAACTGGAGCTCGCGATTGCCTCCTCCTGGCGTCCGCCTCCTCCGAAGAAGCGCGGGGACATGAACTGCAGCCTCGTGAGATGGGGATCTTGGGGGCGACGCCGGGGATCACGGGCCGGTTTGCCAAGTTTGAATCTTGAATTCAGCCTAAATTAGAACGATTTGATAAGTTTGGGTTTTTTTTGTAAAATTTGATTTGTACTGTAGACGCGAACAGTAATTCGGATCGGAGCGAGTACCAGTTTGCAATTGTCGATAGTGTTCGGGCCTGGACTCTAGGGCCTAGGCTCCTTACCTGCTACTGCGTCAGGCCGCATAGCCTTGTCGGTGAAAATGTGGTGCACCGGTGCTAAGCGAGTGCGGCGATGACAAGAGTGCCCGGTGCCGAGCAAAAATCATATCACTGCATTTACGACCCAAAATAAAACATCCTAGCGAGCACTAGGCGGCAGCCGGCAGCGATCAACAAAAAATTAGCCGTCTTTGGAGCGACCCTATGATGCACTCAATCCAGCTAGTCCTATCTATGTAGTCGGTGGCGGATCTAGGAATTGATCAACGGGGGTGCCGAGCTTAAAAATCTCAGCTTAAAAAGTACAAAATTGTTAGCACAAAAGTTTAAACTTGCCAAAATAATAATAGAAGTAACATGATTTAGCCCGCTTCCCGCCGAGCGTTTGATGCGGTCCGCCGTCGACGCTTGCTTGTCGGAAGGCTGTGTCGTAGTTCAACGCCCTGCCGTCGCCGGGCGCCCTCTGTCTTGCTGTCTCGCGAGTCGGCGATTGGGGATGGGATTTGGAGTAGACGAAGTGTAAACCATGCGTTCGAGACTACAGAGCAAACTGGTCCAGATCGTGAGGGAACATGCCATTGGGCTTGTGTTGGGCTTTCTACGTAGTGAGAAGTATATGGGCTGCTGAGTTTTGAGTAGTCTTTATTCATTACGTTTTTTCACCTAGTATACATGTACAATTAGTATGAATATGAATACTAGTACTTAAAAAAATTGTATTTTTGGAGGGGTGCCATGGCACCCATGGCACCCCCACCGGATCCGCCCGTAGTAAAAACTTTTCACATGTATTCCCTCTGTTTTCAATGTATCCAGACGCCTTCTAGTGTGAGGTTAAGAGTGGACTTACACGTTAAAGGCGTCTAAATACATTTGTTTCAAAAACCTAAAATATATTATATTATAAAACAGAGGAAGTAGCAAATTTTCTTTTGTGTATGTAGCATTTCATAAAATACGATATCGACGTGTAGAAAAAACTTTTGCAATATTTGAGCATGTCCATGCAAAAATACTCTGAAGTATATCTATGTAGCATTTTCGGAAATGTGACATCATTCTACAACATGTGTCAAAAAGTTACGAAGCATATAGCAATTTTTTTACAACATTTTAAGCATGCCAATGTAGCCAAAAAATAATATGTAGCATGTAAGAATCGTGTGGTGGCACTACAGGAATTGGACGCTACGCCGAGGGCAGATAGCCGTCGGCGTAGCCAGCTAAACCGTCGGCGTAGGCTACGCCGACGGCAGCCCTCGGCGTAGCTCCTCGGCGACACTGCTCCTCGGCGGAGACGACGAGGCCGTCGGCGTAGATGGAAAACCCTCGGCGTAGCGTACGCCGACGGCGTACTCGCCGTCGGCGGAGAGCGCAGACGCCATTCGACGAGGAGGTAACGGCGCTACGCTACGCCGAGGGGGATGCCGTCGGCGTAGCTGGACACGTGCCCGCTCTGAGGCGCCCAACCGCGGAGCTACGCCGAAGGCATCCCCTCGGCGTAGCGTGCCACGTGTACACGCCGTAGAGCTCCCAGCCCTCGGCGTAGCCCTGGACACGTGCCCGCTCTGAGGCGCCCAGCCGCGGACCTACGCCGATAGCCTAGCCCTCGGCGTAGCCCTGACCATTTGGTCACACTCGGGGAGCTACGCCGACGGCCTGGCCCTCGGCGTAGGACCAGCCCAGTATTTTTTTTGTTTTTCTGTTTAATTTCACAGGAGCATGACAGCAGTAATTATCAATAATTAACAGCAATTAACTCATCCAAACATTCATACATCATTCATACATCATTCAAACATCATCATATCCTTGATGTATACAACCCGACATCCATACTACTCTGGAGGAGACGGGTACAGTGGAGGAGACGGGGTGAACCCCTGATCTCCGTTGGTGAGAATAGGCGACGGCCGACGAGGTCGCCGTGCAGTAGAAGCAGCAGAAGAACCACCAGGCGAGGGAGTTGTCGGCGAAGCACCACCAGAACGACCAGGCGAAGGACCATCGGGGTGGGAGGGTGTGATCATTCGACGGCTACACGGCGAGGCATGACCAAAGTGCTCGTTCTCGGAATGTCCCGCCCCCTACATGTTCCCTACATGTTAGCAATTTGCGAGGCAAAGTAAAGCGGTATCCGGTGGTTTGGCAAAGAACTTACCGGTGATGATCCATAGTATGTCCGACGGAAAGTTTCCTTCGATGGCAGGAATGGCGCCGGCCCTGGCATGAGAGGTATGGGCCCTAAATTAACACTCTGCCCCGCTTGCATAGCCACAATCACCGCCTACAAGATAGTTTAGATGTCAGGCCCGAAAGCACCAAACTAGGGAAAGTGGGACTTGTATGTTTTGCAAAAGTAAAGGTTCAAACTTACATTTACGTACTGCGTGTAGACCATACTCGCTGCCTGATGCTACTGAAAGGCCACCTCATATTCGTCATGAGCGGCATCGTAGGCTGCCTCGAACTCAGGCTACAAATTCAAATACAATGACTCTCGTCAACACTTAACCATGCATGAACAAAAGTCGTAAAGATGGGGAAAATAAGGAAACCTACATCATCTCTGGAGGTGGATCGACGAGGCTGCCCACGAGGCGGGATAGGTGGGCCGTCGACGGGGTGGATAGCCTTGAGACGCGTGAAGCTCATGGTGAGGGTAGGCTTGACCTTTTTATTAAGAATCTTGAGACGTCCATGCTCTAATCCGTGCGACGCCAAGAGCAACGACTCCTCATCGATCTCCGCATTAATGGGATCATCCACATGCGGGTGACGAGCCTTCACCATCGTGCTGTAGTTCTGCAAGTCTTCCTAGGCATTGGCGAAGAACTCGGGGAGCGAGGGCTGAGGCTTCGAGAGATCGGGCTTCTTGAGCCGCATCTTCTCATAAACGGCGACGTCATGAATCACCTCCCCGGGTAGTGCCTGGGTCACCTGCCTCGCGAAAAGAAATGTTATGCGTATCAAGTAGGAAGATTGCGGGAAATAAATGCAGGGCGTTCCATGTGTATACACACCATCTTCCCCTTGAAGCGGTCAAAGTTGCGGTTTCCTGCGTAGTGTGTTCCACCATCGCCTCGGTTATCCGCGTTCCGCCTCGACAAGGCCGAAAACTCCTCGTCTGCTCTGAGCCACCTCGTCCTAACCAGCTCCTCCCATGCGTCTCGATGCGGCTCAGCCCAATAGGGGACAACCTGAAAATACAATACTCAACTCCACATAACGCAATGGCAACTTAGCAGCAATGTAGAATCTCATGACATTTTACTCACCGACATGTACTCTTCTAGAGTCATCGAGTAGTCGGGATTAGGTTTTTTACCGACAATGTCCTCCTTCTTGACCCTCACGCCCCTTTCAGCCCAGAAGTGACTAACGGCACATGCAAGTTTTCATGTGATTCCGACGCTCCAGCGGTCTTCCTCCAGCGAAACCCTAGACCGGGGGCCCCGAATCGTCTACCCCTATAGCTATCTCCGTACGAGGGTAGCCCGGTGGACCTCTCTACTTGTTTTGGTTGTTTTAGGACATATGTACATGGAGAGCCAAGGTTGGGCCAACTTTGCCACATTCTAGGCCCTGGTTGTGACGCGGCGGGACTTTCCACGTACAGATCCAGGATTTTACTAAGTGTTAACGCATGTCCGGGAAGGGGTTCACACATGGGGCCTACACATGGCACCTAACAACCTTGCACCACTCTCACACACATATCCTAGAGACACATGCAAGTTTTCATGTGATTCCGACGCTCCGGAGGTCTTCCTCCGGCGAAACCCTAGACCGGGGAACCCGGATCGTCTGCCCCTATAGCTATCTCCGTACGAGGTAGCCCGGTGGACCTCTCTACTTGTTTTGGTTGGTTTAGGACATATGTACATGGAGAGCCAAGGTTGGTCCAACTTTGCCACATTCTAGGCCCCGGTTGTGACGCGGCGGGACTTTCCACGTACATATCCAGGATTTTACTAAGTGTTAACGCATGTGCGGGAAGGGGGTCACACATGGGGCCTACACATGGCACCTAACAACCTTGCACCACTCTCACACACATATCCTAGGGGCAAATGCAAGTTTTCATGTGATTCCAACGCTCCGGCGGTCTTCCTCCGGCGAAACCCTAGACCGGAGGCCCCGGATCGTCTACCCCTATAGCTATCTCCGTACGAGGGTAGCCCAGTGGACCTCTCTACTTTTTTTGGTTGGTTTAGGTCATATGTACATGGAGAGCCAAGGTTGGGCCAACTTTTCCACATTCTAGGCCCCGGTTGTGACGCGGCGGGACTTTCCACGTACAGATCCAGGATTTTACCCGGTGTTAACGCATGTCCGGGAAGGGTGTCACACATGGGGCCTACACATGGCACCTAACAACCTTGCACCACTCTCACACACATATCCTAAGGGCACATGCAAGTTTTCATGTGATTCCGACGCTCCGGCGGTCTTCCTTCGGTGAAACCCTAGACCGGGGGCCCCGGATCGTCTACCCCTATAGCTATCTCCGTACGAGAGTAACCTGGTGGACCTCTCTACTTGTTTTGGTTGGTTTAGGTCATATGTACATGGAGAGCCAAGGTTGGGCCAACTTTGCCACATTCTAGGCCCCGGTTGTGACGCGGCGGGACTTTCCACGTACAGATCTAGGATTTTACCCGGTGTTAACGCATGTCTGGGAAGGGGGTCACACATGGGGCCTACACATGGCACCTAACAACCTTGAACCACTCTCACACACATATCCTAAGGGCACATGCAAGTTTTCATGTGATTCCGACGCTCCGGCGGTCTTCCTCCAGCGAAACCCTAGACCGGGGGCCCCGGATCGTCACCCCTATAGCTATCTCCGTACGAGGGTAGCCCGGTGGACCTCTCTGCTTGTTTTGGTTGGTTTAGGTCATATGTACATGGAGAGCCAAGGTTGGGCCAACTTTGCCACATTCTAGGCCCTGGTTGTGACGCGGCGGGACTTTCCACGTACAGATCCAGGATTTTACTAAGTGTTAACGCATGTCCGGGAAGGGGTTCACACATGGGGCCTACACATGGCACCTAACAACCTTGCACCACTCTCACACACATATCCTAGGGACACATGCAAGTTTTCATGTGATTCCGACGCTCCGGAGGTCTTCCTCCGGCGAAACCCTAGACCGGGGAACCCGGATCGTCTGCCCCTATAGCTATCTCCGTACGAGGTAGCCCGGTGGACCTCTCTACTTGTTTTGGTTGGTTTAGGACATATGTACATGGAGAGCCAAGGTTGGTCCAACTTTGCCACATTCTAGGCCCCGGTTGTGACGCGGCGGGACTTTCCACGTACATATCCAGGATTTTACTAAGTGTTAACGCATGTGCGGGAAGGGGGTCACACATGGGGCCTACACATGGCACCTAACAACCTTGCACCACTCTCACACACATATCCTAGGGGCAAATGCAAGTTTTCATGTGATTCCAACGCTCCGGCGGTCTTCCTCCGGCGAAACCCTAGACCGGAGGCCCCGGATCGTCTACCCCTATAGCTATCTCCGTACGAGGGTAGCCCAGTGGACCTCTCTACTTTTTTTGGTTGGTTTAGGTCATATGTACATGGAGAGCCAAGGTTGGGCCAACTTTTCCACATTCTAGGCCCCGGTTGTGACGCGGCGGGACTTTCCACGTACAGATCCAGGATTTTACCCGGTGTTAACGCATGTCCGGGAAGGGTGTCACACATGGGGCCTACACATGGCACCTAACAACCTTGCAGCACTCTCACACACATATCCTAAGGGCACATGCAAGTTTTCATGTGATTCCGACGCTCCGGCGGTCTTCCTTCGGTGAAACCCTAGACCGGGGGCCCCGGATCGTCTACCCCTATAGCTATCTCCGTACGAGAGTAACCTGGTGGACCTCTCTACTTGTTTTGGTTGGTTTAGGTCATATGTACATGGAGAGCCAAGGTTGGGCCAACTTTGCCACATTCTAGGCCCCGGTTGTGACGCGGCGGGACTTTCCACGTACAGATCTAGGATTTTACCCGGTGTTAACGCATGTCTGGGAAGGGGGTCACACATGGGGCCTACACATGGCACCTAACAACCTTGAACCACTCTCACACACATATCCTAAGGGCACATGCAAGTTTTCATGTGATTCCGACGCTCCTGCGGTCTTCCTCCAGCGAAACCCTAGACCGGGGGCCCCGGATCGTCACCCCTATAGCTATCTCCGTACGAGGGTAGCCCGGTGGACCTCTCTGCTTGTTTTGGTTGGTTTAGGTCATATGTACATGGAGAGCCAAGGTTGGGCCAATTTTGCCACATTCTAGGCCCCGGTTGTGACGCGGCGGGACTTTCCACGTACAGATCCAGGATTTTACCCGGTGTTAATGCATGTCCGGGAAGGGGGTCACACATGGGGCCTACACATGGCACCTAACAACCTTGCACCACTCTCACACACATATCCTAGGGGCACATGTAAGTTTTCATGTGATTCCGACGCTCCGACGGTCTTCCTCCGGCGAAACCCTAGACCGGGGGCTCCGGATCGTCTACCCCTATAGCTATCTCCACACACAAATTATGTCGAGAACTTGAATAAGATAACTAATATCTTGTTTGTGGATGCTGAATATGATGATTCACAACGTCAATTCATGTGGGCGTGCAGACAGCTATTCTCACGATAAGAATCCCTCCAATTAAGAAAATATAGACAATGTTTAAATAATTGGTTATAATAAATAATCACAGATGGGTAAAATCTATGACAGCTATTCTCACAGATGGAATGCAAAAAAAATAGAAGAAGCTACGCCGACGGCCACCCTCGGCGTAGGCACAGCAGGATAATCAGGAGAAGCAGGAAAGGGTAAAGGAAACGGCCATAGCTACGCCGAGGGTAGCCCGTGGACGTGGGCCTTGTTACACCGAGGGCGTCTGTGCGCCGACGACGGCCCTCAGCGTAGCTGGGCCTACGCCGACAGCCTCTGTACGCCGACGGCCACCGCGCGGAGTTGGCCTGGGCTTGTTCTACGCCGACGGCCCCGACTTTTGGCCGTCGGCGTAGCCTGGGGCCGTCGGCGAAGCTGTCCATTCCTGTAGTGTGGTCTGCAACAAAAACAAATAATGATTCCAACATATGTGCCTAAGTCCTCCAACCTTTTAGGAACATGCGTATAGCATTGGAATGAACAAATCTCTCCGTAGCGTACACATAGAAATGATTAAAGCACTTTGCCCATACATACACAACAAAAAAGGTATATACATGAAGTGAAACGCAGCAAGTGTACGTAACATCAAAAATAAATCCCCAAACTAACCTTCTATATCATCACCATGGAGGCACATCCATGGCCAATTCGCGATCTCCACCCATGAATCCGCCATGCCAGAGGTCTATCAGAGCTAGACCTCCGGCACGGCGGTTAGTTCTGATTAAGTCGGTTATCATCCCAATCACAATCTACCTTTCAATCTCCATAGAACCGCCATCTTGTATTTTTTAATTCATCAACAAACGGATCCGAGCTTTTTTCTAGAAGGGCTCTCAAGCTATCGACGGAGAGCACTGTTTGGTAGCTTGGGAAAAATTTGCCGGCTCGTTTAGTACGGAAGCCTCTGGATCATGAATCTAAAGCTACTGGGCTTTGCGCAAAGCATTCTCTGGCTGTGGTTGCAGAAGAAACGTGAAGGCTGCTATGGCTGGGTTGCTGGTACAGATAGAGCCAGAGGTTATGCAATGTTTGATGTGTTTGTCCGTATTACTGTAGGCGACGGGTGAATGACGCTCTTTTGGGAAGATGTCTGGATCGAGGGTTGTTCCATGAAATGCCCTGTCTGGATCGAGGGTTGTTCCATCAAATGCCCTGCGCTGATCACGCGAAGCAGTCCAGGATCGTTGCAGATGCAGTGTTGGACCGGAAATGGATCCGCGATGTAACAGGGTCCCTTAGCGTTTCGGTCCTAGTTCAGTTCCTAGAGCTTATGGACAGACTGCAGAGTGTGGCCCTATTCCACGGCATCCCTGATAATGTCGAGTGGAAGTGGACTCCTTCTGCAGAGTACTCAGCGAACACTGCATACAAGGCTTTCCACGCCGATTTATAGCTGCTCCCATGTGGCAAAACAATTTGGAGGATATGGGCACCTCTGAAGTGCAAAATACACATATGGCTGCCATGTAGTGTTGATTATGGTCTGCTGGCTGGAGATTGAGGCACAACAATAACTCACACGTCAACTTCCCCCTTTGCGAGCAAGAAGTTGATACGGCTGATCACCTAGCAGTAGTATGTATCTTTGCAAGAGATGCGTGGCACATTCTTCTCCGGCGATGTAACCTGCTAGTCCCCATCCCAACGGCAGATGCATAGCTCATTGAATCTTGGCCAGACGAGTGCCATCCAGTAGCGCGGCTGCAGAGAAAGGGCTTCGATTCCCTAGTGCTTTTTAACGGTATGGACACTATGGAAGGAGAGGAACGCACACATCTTTCGAAAATCAGCGGAGATGGTTCCCATATTCTGCCGTAGATTAGCCGACGAGTTCGAACTCTCTAAGATTTCAGGGTCTGAGGTAGTATCTGGAGATAGTATTTGTAGTTTTAGGGCGTTGTTCTTACCCGGTGTAACATGCCTGCCCAAGCATTTTCCACGGTTATACAACTGCATCCTTCCGATGTCAGAATCATTATACCTTGACGTTCTTTTCTTCTTCTAATATCGTCGGCACGCAAAGCTTTTGCGTGTTCGGAAAAAGAGATCTAGATCAAATGAACCTAGGGTGTTAGGTGGAATCCCATCAAAGTCTCACTTCTAATGCAGTTGCTAAATTCTAGTTCATTTTCATTCCATTATACACCTTAAGTGAATCCCTCTCAATCCTGTCGCAAGCTGCCGTCTTCTTCAATCCGATGAAGATTGGACACCTCACGTCACCTGACCAGCATCAGTGGCAACACGTAGGAGCTGCTGCGGCTGCAGAGGAACATAAGGAGCGTGTTTGTTTGCTCAGGGCCAAATTTTCCATTTTCCTACTTAGCCCGACTGGATGCTGCATGCGGCCAGATTTGGCTTGGGTCTAGTTTGTCACTTTATTTGGTAGCCCATATCAAGTTTTTCTGTAATTTTGGCCAGTTGTTTGCTTGCCAACAAAACTGATTATGATTCATTCGATGCAAATTCTTCATTATGATAGTATTGTTTTTGGTCTTATCTACAAGTTGTATACACACGTTGTTGTCCAGAACCTATGACCCCGAAATGACAGAAATCGGGATAACCGGAAGGGAATGGCTTTGATGTGAGAATCACATGTGTTCACGGAGTGTTAATGCTTTGCTCCGGTGCTCTATTAAAAGGAGCACCTTAATTGCTAGTAGTTCCCTAGAGGCCCCGCTGCAAACGGGCTGGCAGGATAAAAGATGTTGTGCAAGTTCTCATTGCGAGCACGTATGACTATATATGGAACACATGCTTAGGATTGTCTAGTACTTGGATGCTTTATCTTATTTATCTGCAATTGCCCTATGTTATGATTGCTATGTGAATTGTCTTGTCCATGCAACGCCCGTCCATCCATCTCTATGCCTACCGCACTCGAATCCCACTGTTTACTACTATTGTTGCTACTGTCTTTACTTTACTACTGCTGTTATTTTGCTATTCCTACTACAAAACTGTTGCTACTGATAAACTGTTGTGAGCAAGATTATTTCCAGGTGCAGCTGAATTGACAACTCAGTTGTTAAGGCTTATAAATATTATTTGGCTCCCCTTGTGTCGAATCAATAAATTGGGTTTCACTCCCCTCAAAAATACTGTGATACACCCCCTATACTTGTGGGTCATCAGAGGCTCCCGAATCCAAGCAAGTTGTCACAATCAACAAAGACAAGTTTGTAAGAACCAAAACAAGGCCTAGTGTTTCCAATGAAACCCTAGAGAAAGAGGCACTCAAGTGAATGAGGGGGAAATGAAGATCTCTCTTGGTGAAGCTGTAGATCAAGACCTCTTCCTTCAGTTCTCCAAAGATCAGCGACTTTGGATGATTGGATAGGGAGATCTTGTTGATTTGGTGGCTCTAATGGGGGTGTTATTATTTCCTGGGATGAGCAGATGGAGGTAGGGGATGAAGTCCCCTATTTATAGCCCCACAGATTTCAAACCATTTTCTGCCTGTTGGGGAGTTTCCGCATCAGAAACTCCGGTCTGCACACCGGAGACTCTGGTCTACACGGGAGTTTCTGGTCAGTCTCTAGTCCATCTCCGGACAATCTATCAGAATGTTCGAGGCCTGGTCTTGATGCTCCCTCCGGAGATTTGACAGGGACTCCGGATCTGAGCACACCGAGGACTCTGGACTTTTCACTCCGGAGCTTCCGGTCTGACAGAATACACCGGAGATTCTGGCTAATATCCGGCCTGTCTTTGGACCCCTAGACAGTCTGTCCCTAGGCTTCATCTTGGATCCATGCCGGATATTTGAGGGGAAACTCCGAACCACATCGGAGACTCCGGTCTTTGCACACTAGAGACTCCAGTCTGGACTTTCCAGGAAACTTCTATTTCTGCCAGGGATTTTTCCCTTTCAGTAGATTGACCTGGCAATATTAGCACACTATAAAATGATCCTCAAGTTGTTAACGAATACCAAAACTAATTAAGGCAATCAATGTCCATTCACAATGGTTGGACCAAAACTGATTAAGGCAATCAATGTTGTCATTCAGAATTGTGGCATCATGGGCATTTCCCAGCCAGCAAGCACATATTTGAATTTCATGTCGAAATGAACAACGACAAGCATATTCTGGCTGGGGTAGTGTTTTATCCCCCTATATGTAGCATGTTTGGCTTTTAGCACTCTAGCCATCACATGAGTACCAGTAATTGCTCCAACATAATTCTGGCATTACAAGAATGTTACGCGGCAGTATAGTACAACCATCTCATGAAGTACAAGCTAGAGTTGATCACTTTGAAAATGGGAACTATCGAGCGTTGCCTTGTATCTTTGTGGGGGTTTGAACACTAGGTGGCTTGATCATCTCTTCTCTAAGCTCTCCAACACCATAGAGCACCTGATGGAAATATCGGGAAATTGTCTTAGTAGATCTCCTCCATGTGATGTGAATCACTCAGAATCTCTGGTTATAGTTTAGAACATGGAGAAATAAAGCTACTTTCTCTTTGATATAGGTGTTGATGTTGTCCTTAACTAAACCCCTAGCCCTGAATGTTTGCACAACATGGTTAAAAGGGGCTCTTCTCATCCTGAGCATGGCCATAACCTCTGTATTGTTGTTATAGATGTAGTTCAGATTTTCCATCCTCTCTCTATCATGCTACATCATGGGACCATATGTCACTACACCATGTTAGTCCTACCCTCATCTCTTATGTGGATCAATAGCATCAATGCCTGAATCACGGCGACCAGGGCGGCTATCTAGATGATAAGCTTCAACTGTTTGCCCTAAATAGAGTGGAATTGCATAAACACTCTACGTACTACCCTAATTTCGAGTTAACTAGCTAGGTACTAATGTAGGGGAGGAGGAGGCAAGGACAAGGTTCTTACCTTCATGGTTGCAGACATTGATGACCTACCACAAGCGGAGAAGAAGGCGAGGGAGAAGCCGACGTCGTAGATCTGTGAGGCATTAGACTCTACAGTTGAAGAAGACGTAGAAGTCGGTGTCGGAGTGGTCGTAGCAGCCGCTGCTGGAGATTTAAATGGCTACCGCCGCCAAAGCCGCCATCCAAGATGAAAATGGAGATGGATTTGTCTCCCAGCGAGTTGTGACAGTGTAAGAGGAAGGTGAGTCTACTTTTCGTGTATATGGCATTGCAATTTTTTTCGGGTCCCATCATCTTGGTGTTGCCTCTCGCGCACACCATTACTCTTTGTACGCACGCCATTCCTCTCCTTGCGCTCGCCAGGGACTATCCCAGTGAAAATGCTTGATTTTGGCGTTTCCAGCGCGCTAACTTTTGGCTGCTTTAAATCTCGTGGCATGCAAGAAACACATGTGACCCGGAAAGGCAAACGAGAAATTTCTTGTTCACGAACACGTCACTGTGTACCCTCGACGCCGAGCGCGATGCGAGCAGCACACGCCAAGGGAGGCTCGCTGGAAGCGCGGTATGCAAGACAGTCCAGTGAGCGCTTTTGAAGACCCGAAACCCCGCTCGCCCGGGAGGGACCCCACCAGGACATCGCGGTGTTTATGGCTATCCTAGATCGGCCTAACCGCCCCTAGAGCCTCGTGTATTCGTAGCCTCCAGTCTTGAAGAACGAGAAGAAAGATACGAAGGGAGAGAGATAAAAGTAGATGAACACGAAAAAGTAGTAGATACGTTTGTTCAATTGGTGTTGGTTCAATCGGCCTTCACCCCTCATATATATAAGGAGCGGCGAGACTTTCCGCGTAAGAAAGAGGGTTGGATTCATGTCCAAAACCTAAGTTGGGGTCCAACTCAAACAAATAAACCTGAAATTTGAATAACTGTTCGGGCAAAAAATTACACGTACCTTTCAGACTACTTTTGAGATAGTAAACAAGCTCAGATCAAAAGGTCATCAAAAGCAAAGTTGTACATCTCGAAACAACGAACAACTTTTATGTTGGCCACTTTTTCATATGATCTGATCTTAATAGATTTTTCCTTTATTTTCGTATTAAAGTCGGATTTAGACTGAACGAATGTAACTCAGTTCGGCTGTATCTTAAATCTGAAGGCCACATACTTGCTCAGAAGAAGATAACTCCAAGAGCAAAGTTGTTCATCTCAAAAAACGAAGAACTTTTATGTTTTAAATTTTTCCATCCGAGTTGATCTTGACTACTTAAATTAAGTCGTAAGCAGATTGATCGAATTAGGAGGTTTTTTGGGTCGCTCGAGTCCATCGCTCTCGCCTAAGGTGAGACATGGTCTGTGGTCCGACGACCCTCGGTCCTGGCCGTGCTAATTCGGCCTCTGGCAGTATTTTAGCTCTCAAATTTGCATACTAACCGGGATTGAGATGATTCAAAAACAAAAATTGCTTATTTCGACGAGGCGCACAACTTTCATGTTCGGCGCTTTTTCTATTTGAGGTCATCTTGAAGGAGTCATAGTTGAAGCCTCCATATATTAGTCTCCGAGTCTTCTTTGGACACTAGCATAATCGGCTATTAAGCCTGATCAAAACTTGACTTGATACGGTGGGC
Source organism: Avena eriantha (assembly GCA_910589775.1). Taxonomy (NCBI): domain Eukaryota; kingdom Viridiplantae; phylum Streptophyta; class Magnoliopsida; order Poales; family Poaceae; genus Avena; species Avena eriantha. The sequence continues at coordinate 77,144,523 of OU342744.1, read as the reverse complement.
ATGGTGTCTCTTAAAATATGATTAGTAACCCTCTGAGTGTACTTTTTGGAGTGACGACTCTCACCATTTATCTTGATCATCTACGAGGCAATGGCGGTGCTTTGATGTCGTATTCTCTCTTGGGAGCTTTGCTTGTGGTGCAGCGCCACTGGATGGCAGAGGCTGGTGGTGGAGCAGCTTCATCTTGCATGGAGGCTCTAGTGGAGATGTCAAGTCATGCCTAACCGCCAGGTGCTACACTCGGTCATTCCTAGTGCGGTAGGCGCTACGGACGACAGATCTTCTGGCGGTCTTTAGCTGTGGCGGTTGGCGAGAGGTCTCGGTGGCGATCGCAGCACGTGCTTGTTGATGGAAGTGCGCAGGGTGGTGGTGCCATCTGGCGTCATGGCGGCGTCGATGGCAGGCCTTGCAAGGTCTTTGCATCGATCTCCTGAAGATGGGTTGGCGGAAGACGGCGGCAGCAGGAGATTCAGCGTGCACGATGGTGTGCGCTACGGATCAGCTGGACCGGTTTGTGCTCCTGACCCGCCGTGGGGCGGTTTTCGGGACCTCCGGTATGTTGATTATGTGTTGGTGTTGCGGTTAGAGTGTTCTGACATGGCCACCCCTTCGTCAAGTTGTTTTTTGAGGTGGTTTCAATTGATCTTTGTAATCTCTTTGTAAGGTTTCGTTGAATAATAAATAAAGCAGTCTGTGTGCATATTTTTGATGGAGAGGTCGGGGTTAATACTTCCATTTCGAAGAAGAAAAAAACAAGCCAACACGAGTATCAACACATGCGAGAAGAGAGAGGATTCGAGAAAACACGCCCAAGATCTCTAGGTATAGGTAGGAGGCAGCCCCGAGAGCGGAGAACATCTGGCGGCCGGTTGAGTATATAAGGTTTTTGCACACATCTTTACTTACGTGTCCCTCACAAAAGAAGATCGCCCGGCACATCTAGAAAAGGACTCCGAAAAGATGAGCAGCACCAAGCTAGTGGAACCCCGGTGTCCCGTGCTCCCCCGTCCGTGGCGGGCGCCATCGTGCGAGCACGTACAAGCTCTTGTCGCCGGGCGCCACACTTCCCAAAACCACCACCGGCTGGAGAGCAGAGATCGATCGTAGATCGGACAATGGGAACATGCGGTGCGTGCCCCCAGAACAGAAAGTGGAGAACACGGTAGGGGAGAACTGGACACATGGACGGCCAGAAGGATCCCCACACCGCGGGTACACAAGGCAGTAGGACACGGTACGTGGGTGCCACACGGCGGCGAGATCGAAACGAAACGTAGCAGCAGCAAAGGCAACCGATGAGCTAGCTGGAAAGCGCGACGATGGACGACAGGACAGTGTGCCACTCCTCGCTCTCACTCCGGCCGGCCCACTGAATCGATCGATCGGCGGGGGAAACAGACGAGCGGAGAACGCGAGGACGCACCGGAGCGTCGCCATGCATGACACGAACCGAGCGTGCGGGCCCGAACCGAAGCCCGTCTGGCGCATGCATGCACGAGGAACGGGAGCGGGTATTGGGGAGATCGGGGGGGAATGGGTGTGTGTCAGCCTGTGCGTGTGTGAGAGAGTGAGGGAGGGGCGCCCGTCCGCGCGCGCGCTTCACGCGACGCAACGGCGCGCGGGTCCGCGGTACAAGTAGGCCCCATGCCCGGACCCTGCGCCCACCGTTCGTTTCCTCCCCATTCCATTCCATTCCATTCCAGCCCCCATTGCAGTAGTTGTAGTGTACTAGGAGGAGGAGGAGGAGGGAGGAGGAGTGGAACAAAAACCTCTCTATACCAGCAGAGATCCAAGCAGACCCACTCGCCAACTGACCGCGCCCATCGATCGATCTCGTCCAGCAACAACAACACATCAGGTTCGTGCATCTGGATCGATCCAGACATGTATATAGGTCCTGAATTCTCATGCATCTAATTATATTGTTTCTGCGATTTGAGGCCGAAAGATCATTCCTGTACTACTAGTCTAGTCTAGTCTAGTAGTTAGATCCGATCCAAGTGCCCCGTTACGATCAGTATAGTTAGGGAGCCTGAAAGATAAGCCACTGTGAGAACTGAGATCGCCCAACTGAGAGGGTATTACTGTACCTGTTTTTTTTTAATAAAAAAACGGAGGTGTTTTTTTCTTTGTGTATTTTGAAGATCTCTTGTAGATTTACCTTGTGCTAGGTGTGCCACTCTTAAATACTACCTCCTTTCGGGATTATAAGTTTCTAATGATATAATTTTTATAATATATTATTTATATTTTGTTAGTTAAATTTATAACCTAGTTATCCGCGCGGGACTTATAATCCCGAATGGAGAGAGTACCAAACTTTGATTCTGTCAAAGACAAAAATACGGCGTGAGTTCACATTCATACTTGATGTTAGAATTTCGGATGAAATCTGACACTAAAATTCAGTTTTTCCTGTAAAAGTCAATGGTATCCGCCGGAAAATCTCACTAGTTCAGTCAGTGCAGTCTATTTCACCGTAGCCCCTGTGATGGCGGCTATGGCCACAACCCAGCTCGCCACCTCCGGCGCCCTCCTCGGCATCACCGACAGGTCCGCGCCGTCCATGTTCCTGCGTGGCGGCTTCCAGGGCCCGAGGCCTCGGAACCCCGCCGACGCCCCGCTCACCATGAGGACCAGCGCGCGCGCGACAACCCCCAGCAGCCAGACGCGGAGGACGCAGCAGCAGCAGCGCGGGAGCAGGCGGTGCCCCTCGGTCGTCGTCTGCGCCACGGGCGCAGGAATGAACATCGTCTTCGTCGGGGCCGAGATGGCGCCATGGAGCAAGACTGGTGGCCTGGGCGACGTCCTCGGCGGCCTCCCGCCAGCCATGGCCGTAAGCTACCACTGTTATTACCTTCTTCGTCTTCTTCATGCCGTGCACTGCGTGCCCGTTACAGCGGGTTTATGTGCTGTGTTGTGCAGGCCAACGGGCACAGGGTGATGGTGGTCTCCCCGCGCTACGACCAGTATAAGGACGCCTGGGACACCAGCGTCATCGCCGAGGTGCGTGACATGATCATTCGATCAGTTACACATCCTTACGTACGTGCTAGCTCTGAACGATGATGCAGATCTTAGCAAGATTTGCTTAACTTGATTTTGCAGATCAAGATGGGGGACGAGTACGAGAGGGTGAGGTTCTTCCACTGCTACAAGCGCGGGGTGGACCGCGTGTTCATCGACCACCCATCCTTCCTCGAGAAGGTGACACCCGAAGAAGCTCTTCCTCAACCAAACTGAACATTATTCCGACTGAACATGCCGGTGATGCCAAGTGAAGTCACTGAATCTTTGTTTCTGCTGCTCACATGTACAATCTCCAGGTTTGGGGCAAGACCAAGGAGAAGATCTACGGGCCTGACACCGGCACGGATTACCAGGACAACCAGCTACGCTTCAGCCTTCTTTGCCAGGCAGCCCTTGAGGCACCCAGGATCCTAAACCTCGACAACAGCCCGCACTTTTCCGGACCTTACGGTATGCAAGATCATCAGCAGTTCAACACACAGTACCACAATCCACAATGTATCTGAACTCTGAAGATCTTTCTTTCCTGGATTTGGGTGCTGGCCTGCAGGGGAAGACGTGCTGTTCGTCTGCAACGACTGGCATACTGGCCCTCTGGCTTGCTACCTCAAGAGCAACTACCAGTCCAATGGCATCTACAAGACTGCAAAGGTGTTACATCTTCTCTTATGTCTGCATATCTTTGCTGTTAATGGTTCTGAAACTCAGGACCTGCATTTAATCCTTGCAAACTTGGTTAGGTTGCTTTCTGCATCCACAACATCTCCTACCAGGGCCGCTTCTCCTTCGATGACTTCGCGCTCCTCAACCTCCCTGACAGGTTCAAGTCGTCCTTCGATTTCATCGATGGGTAAGCCTCAGTTAATAACAAAGTAAAAAATTCCAGTGCCTGAACCTGAACCAGAACCTGAACTTGAATATGAAACTTGATGATTTGGGTCAACAAATTTGGTGCAGGTACGACACGCCGGTGGAGGGTCGTAAGATCAACTGGATGAAGGCCGGGATCCTGCAGGCGGACAGGGTGCTGACGGTGAGCCCGTACTATGCGGAGGAGCTCATCTCCGGCGAAGCCAGGGGCTGCGAGCTGGACAATATCATGCGCCTCACCGGCATCACAGGCATCGTTAACGGCATGGACGTCAGCGAGTGGGACCCAATCAAGGACAAGTACATCGCCGTCAACTACGACGCCACGACGGTGAGCACCCACCCGCCCGCAAACCACAATGCTTTCTTTCTCGGGTCGCCGGTTCTTCTGACGAGTCAAAGTGCGCATGATGGATGGTGCACTGTGAGTGACAGGCTGTTGAGGCGAAGGCGTTGAACAAGGAGGCGCTGCAGGCGGAGGTGGGGCTGCCGGTGGACAGGAAGGTGCCGCTGGTGGCGTTCATCGGCAGGCTGGAGGAGCAGAAGGGCCCCGACGTGATGGTGGCCGCCATCAAGGAGGTGATGGAGGAGGAGGAGGACGTCCAGATCGTGCTCCTGGGCACCGGGAAGAAGAAGTTCGAGCGGATGCTCAAGAGCGCCGAGGAGAAGTTCCCCGACAAGGTGAGGGCCGTGGTCAAGTTCAACGCGCCGCTGGCCCACCAGATCATGGCCGGCGCCGACGTGCTCGCCGTCACCAGCCGCTTCGAGCCCTGTGGCCTCATCCAGCTCCAGGGGATGCGCTACGGAACGGTAAACCTCTTCTTGCATTGCCAGTTTCTCAACTGCTGCTCCTGCGTGCGTGTACATCCTGAAACGGATCCATGATCGTAAACGAAATTTCTGACTACTGAATTTCAGCCCTGCGCGTGCGCGTCCACCGGCGGACTCGTTGACACGATCGTGGAAGGGAAGACTGGATTCCACATGGGCCGCCTCAGCGTCGACGTAGGCTCCATTGACCTCTGTCTGATTCCACTGATCTCGCCTATCTTTGGGGCTCGGACAGGATCATCAACTGGTTTTTCTTTATTTTCGTGACCATTGCAGTGCAAGGTGGTGGAGCCTGCCGACGTGAAGAAAGTGGCGACCACGCTGAAGCGCGCGGTCAAGGTCGTCGGCACGCCGGCGTACCAGGAGATGGTCAAGAACTGTATGGCCCAGGATCTCTCCTGGAAGGTACGTCGCCAAGCTAAACACTAGTACTTCGCAGCAGAACTAAGAGTAAAAATTGTTGCTAAATTCAATCAATCGATGGTGCTTCGCAGGGGCCTGCAAAGAACTGGGAGGACGTGCTGCTGGACCTGGGGGTCGCCGGGAGTGAGCCCGGGATCATCGGCGAGGAAATCGCGCCACTCGCCATGGAGAACGTCGCAGCTCCCTGAAGAGATCCTGCAAGCAAAATCGAGCTAGCATGTATGCGGAATGGAGCATCGATCTGCAGGGTTCTCGTATATGGTGAACAGTCGCTTGTTGTAGTGAAGGACATATATATATAGCCAGTGCAATAAGTAAGTTTTGTTGTGCTGTTTCAGGTTGTGCTTGTAAGTGTGTGTTGAACCAACTGTGTTTGCATTTTGGTGTGGTATATTGGAAATAACTGAAGAATTTATCATGTTTGTTGCCTTTTTGAGACTGTATGTTGATCTATGCGTTTAATGTGGAGTGAGTTGTTTTGTTGGGCTAAAGAGCTGTTGCTATCTCCTTGTTATTGGCATGGTAGCTATAGAGAAAAATTTAAAAAGCGGAACACCTGGTTCTCCTCGAAACAGGTTTTCGCCCTGCTATATTAATATAGCAACCGCATCAATACAAGAGTTCAAAACAAAGAAAATGTTGGGGCAACAGCTCAAGCCTAGAAAGAAAAAAAGAAAGCAATGGCGAATCGACGAAACGATGAAGACCTCCAACCGCTGCCCCCTCCTTATTTGGACCACCACGCTCCAAGCACCCCGAAGCGTCCCATACCAAGCAGCGCCTTCAAGAAGGGAAGCATAGTCAACACGGCGTTGCTGCCCGAACCAGACTGATCCTAGGGTTTCCCCCGGCACGCAGGGTATAATGGACATGGGATTCCCACGATGCCGTCGAGAAAAGAATGGTGCCACTCGAAGGCATCGCCACATCAGGGTCAGACTAGCTAACAAGGAATTCTTTTAACCCCGTCCACAAAAAACCTGGAGCAACAGAGCACCACCACCTAGCTTTGCCACCCACTAGCATGTGCCACCATGATCTTGTAGTCACCATCATTGGTCTCTTCGTGACTCTGGCGTGCGGCCTATAAGACGGAGGCACGTGACACCGCCGGGACAAGGAACAGTAGCCTCGCAGCCACGCGGGAGGGACCCACCTCCACCGCCGAGAGGCAGTCATCGAACAGATAGAGCAGCGGAGGGCACAACAGCCCCAGAAGGGCCCGACTGGGTCCACATTGGTTCGTAAATCCCTATGTATGCAAGAAAAATCGAGCTAGCATGTATGCGGAATGGAGCATCGATCTGCAGGGTTCTCGTATATGGTCAGACAACCGCTTGTTGTAGTGAAGGACATATATAGATATATATAGCCAGTGCAATAAGGAAGTTTTGTTGTGCTGCTTGCTCCTTTTGCCAAAAGGGAGGTTTCAGGTCGTGCTTGTGAGTGTGTGCTGAACCAACCGTGTTTGGTGTGCTATATTGGGAATAACTCAAGGATTTATCATGTTTGTTGGCTTTTTGAGAGTGTATGTTGATCTCTGTGTTTGATTTGGAGTTAGTTAATTTGTTGGGTTGAACACCTATAGGATCAGTGCTCATTGCGACAGTCTTAAATTTCAGGTTGGCAACAGTGTCACCGCAATCGCGACCTACGACAAATTGCCATCATAAACTGGACTCCATTCTATAAAAGAACATACTCCTTCCGTCCTATAAAGCATGTCGCAGATGTATCTAGATACTATTTAGTATATAGAACATTCGAATTTAGACAAATTTACGACATCGGTTTTAGGACGAGGGACTACTATAGATATCAGTTTTTTTAAGGAAGGCCGCATTTGAGGAGTAAGAGCACCTCCACTAGCATTCCTAGTAGGCATCCCCAGGCCGATTTTTTTATCCAGACGGTGATTTTTCGTCCACTCATGTTCCTAGGACCTGTTTTTTTTTGCCGGATTTGGCCCAAGTTCATCCGGTATTCCCAGGACGAACCCGAGGCACAGGGTGTCACCTGGAAGCGCCGGATGGAAGGACAAACATGTGGCCTAACCCTGTCGGCGAAAATTCCCACTTCCCCACCGAGATTCAGAGCCCTCTCCATCCATCCTTCCGCCATGTCGCCGCTAGCGCTACCCTGCTCTACCCCGCCGAACCCACGCCGATAGAACGGACCACCACCGACGCAGCATCCCCTCCCCTCGCTACTGGACTTGTTTCGCCTTCTCTTGGCGTCGCCAGCGGCTTCGTTCCGAGCTCGTGTCTACCGCACCCGCAAAGTGTACAGTGTTTCACCTACTCTGGTATGGACTCCAACGACGAGGAGATGTTTGCCATGCTGTTGGAGGAAGATACTGCCGCAACCGCCAAAGATGAAGAGCATATGCAGATCCTCAGCTGTCTGGCTAGACCATACATGCAAAATGCAGAGCCAAAGCGTGGAGGCTCGGCGAAGGGACGCCAGAAGTGCAAGGCAAGGCAGTGGATGGAGGGCTACCGCATGTTGTACGCCGACTACTCCATCAACAACCCATTGAACGAATAGGAACATGAAGCTTGCATGAAGGACGTGGAGCCGGACTTTGGTATGCCAATAGAGATTTGGAGTTGTCCGGTTCCCTACTATGACCTGGTTGAAAGATCAGACGTGGGAAGTGATGAACTGTTGTGTGACCTTGCATAACATGGTCGAGCGGAAGCATCCAGTGGATGAGGTCGATCAGGCGCAACCATACTACAGATAAGGGCCTCTTGTAGAGCATAATCACCAAGTGCCGACATCGTGGGCTGCCTTCATGGCCATGAGTTAGAAGATCTAAGACCCGACAGTGCATTAACAACTTCAAGACGATTAGGTCGAGCACATATGGATATGCAGAAGCAACACATAGTTTGTTGTAATTTCTGTCTTAAAGTTTGTTGAACTATGTTGTGTTTCATTTTATGCTGAACAATGTTTTGTATTCATTTTTATGCCGAACTATGCGATCAAAACTATGTTTGTGTGAATTTAAGCCGAATTATGGTGAAATATCGCCAAATTAGCCAAAACATTGTGCGAAAAGTGCATGCCTGGGAATGCCACCTGGGAATGTGAGTGGGATTTCGCCCATTAACAGGCTGAAAGGTGTCTCCATCCGGCGATTTTTAGCTTCGGATTTCGGCCTAGAAACGCCCAACGAGTGGAGGTGCTTTAGCAATTTCTCAGTCTCGTGATATCCAGTCACTCCCAAGAAAAATACATAAGGATTCGGTGGAAACCTCATTTTCTCAAAATGGAAGTCTATAATACACCGTAGTCTTAACAATATACAAAACAAATCAAGGGCACAACACTTCCGAACAAAATGGACATATCCTGTTCAGAAAGATGTATGACTGACCCACAAAGTGATACCAAGTGAAGTATATATGCCGTACAAGAAAATAATAAAGGGTGTTTATTATCATATCTTATAAGTTCATAATAGTTTTATACCATGATATAATTGTATCAATCGGAAATATTGATAGACGTGTGGTATGTAAGCAAATGAAGGTCCCTAGTAGCATCTATTCAACAATTCATTGGGCAACTGATGATCAAGATTTTCTAATCATGGAGCATTTATGCCAATTGATAATAAAGTCATATCATTAGTGAATGATGTGATGGACATTACCCAATATAAATATTACAATACGATCAAACCAAATAGTTCATCCTTGCAATAATTAGAAGCATTGTATCATTCTCCTTAGACCGTGAGATCGTATTTAATCACTATCACCCGAGGCTGCTTTGATTGCAACAATCATCATACCGTAACAGGGTGATCATAAAGGTCTACATTGGTATTCTAGAGGGATATGTTGAGGCACATGCATCAATCTTGGGATTTGTTCTCGTGCGTGACAGGAAGATACATTGGACCCACTCGGTGATATTATATCCATAATGTTGCAACATGTGATTAGGTCATGCATGAGGATGGAATATCATGGGAATGAGTAAAGCAATAATTGTAGGTAACAAGACTGAACAAGGTGTAGTGATACCAATGACTAGATCTCGAGCAAGTCAAGTTTCAAAGTAACAAAGGGAATTTGACTCAACGTTTATGGTGCAAACAATATTGAAATTGTGGACTGCACATGGGTCATTATGATCATCCTAGTCCCGCTGATGATCATTGATCCAAGAAGTGTCTCAATCATGTATGTGATGTTTCCGAACCGTAGGGTAACATAGTTATAGGTTTGATGAAGCTTGGAGGTTGTTTTGGAATCATAGGAAGAAAGACATGAGAATACCGGAAATGTTCTGTGAGAGAACTGAAATTGTTCTAGTGGGATCCGAAGGAGTTCAGAGTGAACCGAAAGGTGTTTCGGGTCAAGGGAATTTAATAATATGTATTTGTTAGAATTAATATTAATAAATATTTAAAATTAAATTTAAAGGAAAACTTTCCTAAATGGGCCAAATCCTTGGAGGGAAAAGTCCCAATAGGGCAAGCCGCCACCATGGGCCTATGGCGCACAGGGTGGGGCTCACCCCGGTAACCGAGCTTGGCATGGCGCGCGGGTGGGCCCCACCAGGCTGCCGGCCCCCGCCCCTCTTCCTTGTGCCTTCTCCTCCTTTTGTTTAGGCCCACCCCAGGACTTGCCTATTCCCCTATATAAGAAGGGGACTATGGGAGGGAAAGGACACACAACACATTATTCTCTAATGCAATTTCTTGGGGGAAATTCTCTCTCTTATCTCTTATAACTGCGAACCCAAGTAAGGGATGCACGAATGAGAGATTCCTTTGATGTGGCATGCTATTGTGTTGTGGAGATTCAGGCCAGAAGATCTATTTCCGCATCCCAACTGGATCAGGGAGAACAAAGGTCGTAGTCGAGCATCGGATGTGTGCGAGACCACGGGGGTGTTTCCACTTGTGGCACATGGACTGTCGTGCAAGGACATGAGGTGACTTGCGAGGAGCTTCGCAACGTTGAGGTCGGCTACGAGTATGACTACTTCATCCATGTTTTCTGTGAAACGTTAAACACTTTTGGTCTACAAGAGTATGTTACCGAAATCTCTCCGTTACAACATTACTCCTAGATGGATCTTAGCTATTAGCGTTGTGCTAGTTAAGAAAAAAATGTATTTTCTGATGTGATCCTTTCAACAAGACCGTCCATCATATGTTGAGCACCAAAACAAACAAACAAAAACTCAAGAAATGTGTTCTTATTACAGCATCAAAGAGTTACTTTGGACACATTTGGTAGCCTATAGCACCCCCAGGCGAGTCCGTTTTCGATGAAATCGGCATGTTTGGTTGCTTCTAGGCCTCCCGCATTTTTCCCAACGCGTTTCTTAAAGCAGCCCAGAGGCAGGCCTAGGGACAACGCCTGAATCGGCAGTTTTTATAGAACCTGTCCGGTTTGAGCGCAAAATGGGTTGCCACGTCGCACACATCGAGAAGCGCGGGTGACGTCTCTCATAACTACTCTTTTTGCATGTGTTCCTGATTCTGACGATCTCTTATAACTTGACCAAGCGGCAGAGTTGTGGACAATGGCGGAGGTCCCACTGGCAGTCTGGCCCCGTGTCAATTCTAAACCCTCTTTTATGGGTGACTCCTGGAGAGGTTCCCCTGTGGCCAGTAAGAAGAGGCATGTTACGTCTACTCTCGCGATAGGTCCCGTCCGTAAGGTAGGCATATCTTCATTGTGCTGCTTTGTCATCTCTGACCTTCTGTCTAGATTCACCATTCACTCTCCTGATTCTCTCTTCCTTTTCGTTAGTCCAAACGCAAGCTCTCCCTGGATCCTAGCTCCTCAGACGAGGAGGACGATGAAGATAGAGTGCCCCTTCATCATGCGGTGCCTCGCCATCCACGGGAGGACCTTTCTTCCATGAAGAGGGCACAAACCACCAAGTATGTTTCTACAATGGTCTTCTTATCCAATTTGCTAACCTAGTCTCCTCCTTCACATCTGCTCCACTTTTCTAGGGTGTTGGTGGATAACACTGATCCGGTTATCCATATAGCTTCTGTTCGACGAAGCTCCCCGAGTTGTGCCATTGTTTCCTTGGGCGCAAGGGCTATGATGATCGGTCCTGATAGCATTCAAAGGACCTTCTCAATGTATCGTTCATGTGAGAGCTAAAGCAGCTTATTTAATCTGTCACGGGAGATTTTCATGCCAAGTATTTGCTTAACTGGTCCTAAATTCTTCATGGCAAATGATTTACTCAATACCTTCTTGAGGAGAGCAATCCTCTTTGTACAAAAAGGGAGGTTTCAGGTTGTGCTTGTGAGTGTGTGTTGAACCAAACCGTGCTTGCATTTTGGTGTGGTATATTGAGAATAACTCAAGGATATATCAGTTTTGTTGGTATTTTAAGAGTGTATGTTGATATCTATGTGTTTGATTTGGAGTGGGTTATTTTCGAGGTTAAACAGCTATAGGATCACTGATCATTGTTAAACAACCTCAAATTTCGGGATGGCAGTGGTGATATCGTGGTTGCAACCTATGGCATATTGCCATAAAAATGGCAGCGGTGATATCGAGGCAACCTTGCAGCGCCATACACATCTAAAAGCACTCAATGAGCTGCATCATCTAGATTGGGTGTCATTCAATTGGCTCGGCTCAAGCGATGCTGCACTCCAATGGACGCATCATTTTTGTCTCTGTCGGGACCAGGTCCGACTCCGGTCGCTCCTACCGCACCAGTCAGACAAAGAACAACATGAGGGAGTGGACACGACCACGGACAATGGCACCTACCGTTCAATAGACACGCACACTACGATGTCGACCCATGTGGTTCACGATGAGGACCTCTGCTTGCCTGCTTCTACGACTTCCCAAAGGCCTAAGGTGGTGCCACACCGTAGCCGGTGTGGAAGGTGGCCAAGGAAAGGCTAAGGCCCTCCATGAACCCCATGTATGGTCATCTCCTCAAGGGTGGCGAACGTGTTGCGGTTTCTACATCGTTTACTGAATCAGGCCATGCGACGACTCACCGTCATTGTGCTGCATTAACCCATCAAAACTGTGTGGAGTATGTCTTAGACATAAATACTGTGTATAAGCTTTGGCGAGTCAATGTAATATAATCTAATTTAGCAACTAATAATCAGTAATTAATAGTAAAAGACAATTTTACCCCCTTAAAGTTTGGAGAGAGGGTGACACGAAGCAAACCTCATGGAAAAATTAAAAGAGATAGTGGATAAAGAGCTCACCTTTGAATGAAGAAATAAAAAAGCTGGCAGCGCTTTTCAAGATTATTGTATCAGAGATACATGCTCCCAATCTTATAGAGCAGGAAGATCTGTGGTCGCGGACCTCGTCTAGGGGTACGGTTCTTGGTCGATTCATCATAGTTTTTAATGGATCTTGACAATATTATTGTTATATGTTTGAATGTGAGAGACGTTAATGGCATTGGCAAGGCATGTAGAGATGCTGTGAGGAATGTGGTCTTTCTTCTAGAGCGACGATGGTTTGTCTGCAAGAGACAAAGATCGAGAACTTCTCTATTTATCTAGTATAAAATGCAATGCTTGGGCCCCTCGAATGATGGGTTTTGTTATCTTCCAGCGGATGATACTCATGGTGGAGTCCTTATCGCTTGGGACATGGCTAGAATCAGTGAGGATTCGTTTCATGTTGGAAACTACTAGACGGAACTCACGCGTGTTGCTGCGCCGACCTTTATTGTTATTGTTTAATTTTTTGCTTGATATGTATGGTTTTGGCTTCACTTCTGATATTTGACCAATATTTATGCAAATAAAACCAACTCCTATCAGCAAAGCTTTACACCCACCGGAAAAACAGAAAGTGATATAAATTGCAAGTCATTTCCTTATACTTCTTTTTGAAAGAAATAACACTCTAGCTCAATATGGCATCAAACAAGACCTGAATCATCAAAGTGACTAGTTGTATAGAGAAGAGGAATACCATATATATCGGTGATATAATTCTAGTAAGTAGGTTTAGAAATTTTACAAAACGATATGATGCAGACAAAGTTCACATATTATTCTAGTTGAAAAAGAAAAAATAACTCCCACTTTTACGAAGCTATTTATTTTACTGATGATCATATCATACATTTTACAACTGCAGCTTCTCTATAATCACATCATATTCTCCATCTTTGTTACATGCATTATAATCATAGAAAGGTAATTATATCTAGTAGGAGAGAACCAAACATAAATTAAGCACACAAGGCCAAAATGGGATTTTAATCAGAGCCACATCAAGAATTCAGCCTTGTAGTTGCTAGCACAAGTAACCCCACACACATTCTGCAACAATGCCCAGCTCAAAAAATCGTGTTAGATGAGAAATCATCTATCCAAAGGTTGCATCATTTACTAAATAACTATTGTTTCTCAAACACACAGTCTGTTGTCTAACACAAAGCAGCAAAACTCATAAGCTAAATTACATGACACAAAGACCATAAGCCTTTTAATAGTAAAGATTGTAGATTAGAGGCTTTCTATTCGATGTGCTAGTTTTTTGTTCTTAGTCTCCATAGCGGTCACCCTCCCCCTATCAATTGTAATTTTTCCTTTTTCTTCTTCTTAATATATCAAATGCAAGGCTTTTGCATGGTTAGAAAAGAACAAGATACAAGTGTTTCATAAAAATCTCCTCCATCCGTCTTGAAATAGATTTCAGAGATTTGTCAAAGAATCGTAATATACCTAGACGCGTTTTAGTATAGGTACATGCGAATCTAGATAATTCTTTGACATCTATTTTGAGGTAGGAAGAGTAAAACATCTTATAATTTAGAAGAGAGTGCGATATAACTTAAATCTGGACAAATCCATTTCACTTATTTTGAGCTGGAGGAAGTAGTATTATTTGGGCCGAGAGAGTACTACTGTATGTAAAAAAATACCAGGTGATCATGTCTCTACCGGCGTCCGCTTGTAGAGATCCTCCTTTTGGAGGCGCGGTGTAGCGACGGCATGTAGCGGTGTGGCCATGAACGCGACAATCCCCGGTGACTCCATCATGTCGACGTCCTTGGGCAGCGTCCCCTGTGGCAGCGCCCACGTGAAGTGGTGCAGGAGGTGGCCGATCATGGACGTGACGAGATTGATCCCTAGCTGCGCGCCGGGACACATCCGCCGACCGGCGCCGAAGGGCAGCACGCGGTAGTCACAGCCCTTGATGTCGATGCTCTCGTGGAGGAAGCGCTCGGGGCGAAACTGGAGCGGGCTGTCCCATACCGTCGGGTCGCGCGCTATCGCCCACACGTTGACGGCTACGGTGGCGCCCGTCGGGATGTCGTAGCCGGCGATCTTGACGGCGGCGCTGGCCCTGTGGGGGACGAGCAGCGGCGTCGGCGGGTGCAGCCGGAGTGACTCCTTGACGACGGCCTGGAGGTAGGGTAGGTTCGGGATGTCCGTCTCCGACATGACGCGGTCTCGGCCTACCACGCGATCCAGCTCCTCTTGCGCCTTCCCCTGCACACTCGGGTTGCTCACCAGCTCCGCCATGGCAAACTCCACCGATATCACCGTCGTGTCCATACCGGCGGTGACCATGTCCTGCATCACACACACACGTAAACTTAAGTCGCTAGCTAGCTAGCTATAGCGTGGGTCAATTCGTGATGACATGAGAAGAAGATGGGACCAGTGGATTTGCGTATATACCCAGAGCAGTCCAATAACGGTGTCATCGCTGAGGCTGTACTGCTCCCGGAGAGTGAAGAGTGCGTGGACAAAGTGCTGCTTGCCCCCTGCCTGAGCCTGGCCCTGGCCCTGCTGCTCCTCCATGATCCTAACGGTGAGGCGGTCGCGCCGGTCGCTGTGGGCATTGTAGAGCTCCTCGTCCAGCGGGGACAGCCACCGGAGCCACGGGACGTGCTCGGCCAAGGAGAGCGACGCGCCGATCTTGATCCCGTTGGCGACGATCCCCTTGAACTCGCGCCCCTGCTCGTCCAGCTCGCCCGTCGTCGCGTCCACGAACCGCTTCCCGAAGGCCGTCCGCGTGATGTTGTTGAAGCCCACCTTGGACAGGTGGTCACGCACCGCCATCGCCTTCCCTCTGCTGTCACCGGTGGCGGCAGCGTGCACGGACTGGACCATGGCGGTCACCTCGTCCTCGCGGATGGGCCGGAGACCCTCCAGCCGGCGGGGCGCGAAGAGCTCCTGGTTGCACAGCCTGCGCACCTTCACGTAGTGCGGCCCGTAGTCTGCCCAGATGATGTCCTGCCCGCCGCGGCTGAAGCGGTCCGCCGAACGGGTCCGCAGGCGGCCGGCGAGCTGCGCGTCGTGGGTCTTGAGAACCTCTCTCGCCAGCTCCGGCGTCGACACCACCACCGTCGGTTGCGAGCCGAACCACACCGTCATGATGGGCCCGTACCGGCGTGCCCACTCTAGGAAGCATCGGCATTGCACGGGCTCAATGTGGAACAGGTTTCCCACCACCGGCCATGGCCGTGGCCCCGGGGGCAGCCTGCCGAAACGCAGCCGCTTGAGGAGGAGGAAGAGGGACAATAGAGCAACTGCTACGGGGAGCAAGGTCAGGCTGTCGTTCATGATGTCCATGGCTCGGTTCTTCTTGGAGCTAGGCTTGGTGAACTGGTGGCGCAGCTAGCTCTAAGCTCCGACCGTTCAGAAATATAGACGATTTTCGGTGTTAAAAGACGTCTAGATTCATTCGATTCACAAAACTAAAATGTCTTATATTTTTTAATGCAGAGAGTACTATTTTATTGGGGGAAGGATCTCATGACGCCTGATATTTAATTATATCTGAGTCGGTGTAGTATTTTATTGGGAGCAGGATCTCATGACTCCTGATTTTAATTTATATCTGAGTCGTTCACATGATCCTACTATTTTATGCTCTAAGTTGTAACTTATAAAATTTATACCAATTCTCAGTTGTAATATAGTTGTAACTCATTAATTTCCCAGTTACAACTAAGTTGTAACTCATATATAACTAATTAAATGTCTATGTGTTGCCACGGGTTCTCAACTTTTTTCCACGGATCCCCGACTCCCCCGCTAACACGTGTCCTCCAAAAATTCCCAAAATCCCGCTTTTACTACAAACAGTCCCGTTTTTTCTACATGTAGCAGAAAGTTCGGTACAGAAAAAGAACAGATAGACGAGATCTCGCCGGAGAGTTCGTCGGAGACCTCGTCGAAGACCATGTAGCAAAAAATTAAACTAATATAGAAAAATCGACTTCGCCGGAGAATCGTCGAATACCTCGTAGCAAAAAAATACGCTATTGTAGCAATCCCGCAAAAAAGTTGTAGCAAAAGAATTCTGCTAATATAGCAAACACGAAAACATCGTCGGAGATCTCGCTGGAGATATTGTAGCAAAACCACAGACCGGTTGTAGCAAAAAAAAACTACTACCGTAGCAAACTCGACGTTGCCGGATCTCGCCGGAGATCTGATAGCAAGACCTTTATACTATTGTAGCAAAACAATAGAGCCATAGTAGCAAAAAAAGGAGCAGAACTATGACACCGTGTGTAGCACCACCGAAGGGTCTTGTAGCGCCGCGCTGAGCGCACGTAGCAAACCCTAAACGCACATGTAGCACCGCCGCCAACCGCATGTAGCAAAACTTGACGGCGTTTGAAGCATCTCCGCCTGCCGCATGTAGTAGCACCGCCAAAACCATGTAGCAAATCTCGACGATGTAGGTAGCAACGCATGTGGCCTTTGTGTTATCTAGTGTGACAACGGCACGACACATGGTGGCGCTCGAGCGGGGGAACCGACAACAGCGCGAGGGGAACTGACGGAGCGCGCAAGAAACCGAAGGCGTGTGAGCCATGGTGACACGGGGGAACCGTCGGCGGTGGTACATGCCAGAACTACCACCGCATCGACTGCGGGATTCCATGGTCATCGGAGGTCGTGTGATTGAATTGTCAGAGATGGGGAGAGTTGGCGGCGTGCGAGGCGGCGATAGGGAGTAGAGTCGGCGCTCGAGGGAGTGGCGGCGGCGCTGATTTAGCGGCGTGCGGAAGGACCCTGCCGACGGGGGGTTCAATCTGACATTGGGGATCGATGGAGAAAAGACGGAGAAGAAGACCCGTCGAGAAAAAGCAAGTTGAAGGGATAAGGTTTTCGTGGTGGACTCGGTCTCTCCACTCCCGCAAGTCCTGGACGCGTGGCAGATGCACGAGCCAGGGGACGCAAGCGCGCGATCCCCAAGGTTATATGTATCGTTTTTCATATGTAAACACCGGGTATGTGAAGGAAGGGACCTTATTATTCATCGTTTTAGCATCAACATCCACCTTTGCCGAGGAAGGAGCATGCAATTTGCGTTACTGTCTTACTGAATCTTCTAGGTCATATTCTTAATATGTTTTACAAAACACTTCTATTTCAGAATGCTTTTGCTCTTTGATGCCAGTTCGTCCATGGAGTAAAAAATCATATAGGTAACTTGGCGGTGGAGTTGTGTCAAAGCCTCTGATAGTGGAGTTGTGTCAAAATCGCCCAGTTTAACTATTCGTGGACACCGCCATACTGGTAGACAGAACATAGAAGAAGGACCACGGCGATGTCAAGCCCGTGTGGGTGATTGATTATTTTAATTACCTCGATATGTTATTGGTTTTCATGTATTTGTTTTGATTACCTGGTATTTGGTTTGCATATATTCCATCCTTAATTTGTGCCAGTGAGGTGTTGAGTTTTCTTTAACTTCCTAAACTATTATTAGTGGGCGATCTCGATGTGTTCAATATTTGACGATGTTGTTGGATGGTCCAGATTGCTACAGTGTTTGATGTAACGTCCGATCGCCAACTCCCATTTTAACTGTAAAGATTCACACATTGTACGGATCTTGAGGTATATCTAATGACGAGAGATGTCATCGAGACATAACTAAAAAATCAGGAGCACGTGATCTAACAAAATCGTATTTTATCTGAGGAGAGATATTTTATTTTATTCTGTGACATGTCTGTACCCATCCTATCGCTGGTGTCCAAGCTAGCAATACGACGGAACTATATAAGCAATCCATCCGTCATACGCGTATTAGTTTTAGTCCTGTGGACGGTCCTCATGTCGGTTGGTGTACCGTGTACGTGTTGTGCACCAGGCCACCAAGGCACGTGCTTTTGCACGCGGCGCCCATGCCTGCAACTTGCAACGGGAGACAAGGAGTAACGGTACAATAATGCTATGCCTACGGACGTTACGGACATGCGCTTAGGGCATGTGAGTCAGGTTATAGATGGTTTTGATGATGTGAAGATGAAAGAGAGTAAGACTGTCTATAAAGTTCTAGACAATCTGTAGATGTTGTTGTATGAGTGGTATCTATAATTTAGACACTTATAGCTAGCTAAAAATAAATATCTTATAGACAGTCTATTGTATAAGCTGTAATATTGTCTATACAAACACCACCCGTCTAAACCAATGTGTATGCCCTTACGGATGGACGTGATGTTCTGCTGTTCCCTGGCCTGAATTGTCGGGAGCAACCGTTTAAATTCAAAACCAAGAAGTGGGTCGGTCAAACAGACAAAGCCAAGAACTGCAAGCCACTGTTGCGGCGCAATGGAATACGCCGCCGTCGTTCCATTCAATTGTAGTGTCCAAAGAATTTGAGCTCAAAGAAAAAGGAAGTTGAGCTCAAGCAACTCACCGAGGAGAAACTGGCCACGTTGGCCAAGATGAGGCTCATGGACAGGGGAAGTTCTTGTTTCGAAAAGAAGCAAAAGGAGATCCAAGATCGCGATGAATGATTTTACTCCATATTTATTTTATCGCGTATATGTTCATGAGTGGAAACTCTCATTCGGTCATTCCCTTGAAATGGCAGTTGTCTATATAATCAACCAAAGTCTCAACAATTAACGAAAAGATCAAAAGCACAAAATCTCTGAACAAAATGGACAAATCCTATTCAGATATACTGTCTCAGAACAAACCGACCCATAACGTGACATAAAGACCATCCATCATAGGTTGAGCAGCAAAACAAAATCAAAACTCCAGAAATGACTTCTTATTACAGCAGCAAAGAGTTACTTTAAGAGCACATCTGTTTCGACAATCTCCTTGTTATTGACATGGTAGCTAACAGAGGAAAAGTGAACGAAAACGGAACACCTGGTTCTCATATGCAATTTCCAGTCAGCACATCAGCGTTTGGCCATGGTTCTGGTTTGCAGGCTTCCCTCATGCCCTTAGCTCAACATAGGACCCTGAGATCCCTGAGGTACCAATCAGGGTGATCTGCAAGAAAAATAATTAGTTCATGAGTATGGAGTACTGAATATAAGCAGTAATAATTTTCCACTAATTTCGGACCAGGCAACAATAGTAAGTCAGCCGAAGACCAACATGAATGTATACATTTTATGATATATATTGAGCAGGAACACCGACATGAAGACATTAATCCACACAAGTTATGCACATGATCAGGATCTCATCCAATTTCATCAGGGAAATGAAGACAAAATGGTGAAGTAATTTTTTTCAGCATCTTCCAGCTGCAACAATGGCCTGTGAGGACAGCTTTACTGGGTGGGTGTACGGAAAAATGGGGGGGAGGGGGGGACTAGAAAACACTTGGCCATGAATTAGCCAGAAATTGGTCGTGTTTTGCTAGTGTATGATGAAACGTCAGGGAATGGAAATTGGTTACCAATTTGAAAGCTAGATCAAGTTAGACTGAAGTAGTACAAAATGGATTAACTCAGCTACTCTGAATTATACATGGAGACTAATGCCGAATTGCCTAGTAGCCTGAGAAAAAATGGAACCTCAGACAGGGTTTACAGAAAGTGGTGCCTTGGTGGTAACCAAACAGATGATTTGTTTAGTTAATAACATTACGAACAAGATGAAACTGTTCTTAGTCGTTACGAATCAGATGTGACAAGTGATCAGGGTTATCTGTCGGTACTTCCAAGCAAGAGAGGTTTTTCAACCAAGTTTTCTATTGTTTATACCTAGTACAGCTAGCGGAACAATTCGCAAAAGAACATACACAGCTAGTTATGCTTTAAAAATAAAATGATAAGGTAAACAAGACAATGAGCATAGTTGATGGGTTTGTTAGACATAGTTGAAGTGTTGAAGCCATTTAAAGTTACCCTTGTCTTGCTTGTCTATACTATCCATGAAGCCTAATCCCCTCATATATATACAATCTAATCCAATAACAAGTGACTAGCCTGGAATGTTGTTTGATATTTTGCACCTTAGCATTTAGCGAGAGAGGGGGGGGGGGGATGATAATATATTCAACAATATAAAAACTGCGGCAGCAGAAATTGAAGAAACTAATACAGCCAAAACAATATCATGGGAAAGCATATGTACAAACAGCTTATCTAAAAAGCAACAGGCTAACATCTCCATAAGTGGAATTAAAAAAAGAACTATGACCTGTGAAACCCACAGAACATGGATGTATCAACAAGACTTCTACAACAGAAGCTGACACACACGTAAACTGTACTGTAGGGACAAGTAGCTTTTGAAAGAAACATACCTTTCCCCACTCAGATCCTATGCCACTGCATCTCATTTTCAGGTGAATCATTTTTGTCCCCAACTCAGTCTCCACCTTTTTCCGCAGATGGTGCTCTTCAGGACCAAAGGATTCCAGATATGCCATGTATCGATTATATGCGGACTTAATAGCTTCTTCTATATAGCCGGGCAAGGGGCCCACGTTCTGCAAGAGTTAGGTTGGTAAGACAATATAAGTAGAAGGGGAAAATGAGCCCCAACTCTGCAAAGATCAATACATAAATAAGGAGATAGAGACGATTAAGTACCAACCTCTCCTGTTAGGCCACAAAGATCATCAAGAGCCATTCTTAGGGTAACTAAAACTCCACTGAACTCTTCACATGCTTCAGCTGCACGGAATACATTTTCCAAAGCCTCTTGACCAGCCTTATCATCAGTAGGTTTAGATACTGCTTTCTTTGCTTCCTCAACGAGAGAACCTGGAAGCTCATTCCAGCTAACAGCCATCAAATCCTTAAATGCAGCCTCAATTTTTGGGTCAGATATTGCAGGAAGATGTTTTTCATTTGAACTGAACATGCGCCTAGAGTTCCATGAGAAAGCATTGTTGCCATCTGAGTTAACAACATGCAACAGTTAGTCAACAATGAGCAGAGAGAAAAAGAAAGACATGGACAATGCATAAATTTTCAACTATGGTGCAAAATGAGGATTGTGGCAAAATCTGCCCAGTTCAAAAAAACACGAATACCGTTTAATAGCTTGGTGCTAAAACAATGAATATCAATAGTAACATGTATTAGCGATTAGCAGCCCTCAGGGTGTTCCTATGTCATAGCTCCAGCATATGGGTTCATAATATATAATCATAATCATAGATATATTAAGGTTAATAAACTACAGAAAGAAGTGTTTCTTAGTATGATAAACCGAGAGTTGGCAACAGTTACCATCAGCAGTTACTTATTATATTCATAAATTCAGGAGTGTTTTATCACCAACTTTTTTCAACTACTAGTACGTTTCGTTACAAAAATGCAGATCAATCCTGCACAATCAATAGGATTCACACTCTTACTTCTAAGTGCATTCGTTGTATGGGAAGTTGAGCACAACAACAAAGCCATACACATGACAGTATCACCAGCTTCCCCTCGACTACAAAGTTCAACATGCACCCAGTGTAGTGCCCATTGAGTTTGTCTTGGTAGGGAAATCAGTTGAGAAGACGTTCATGTGCTCGAGATAAATACAGTCCGTGCCCATACTGACCCTAGAAATCACGTAACGCATAATTGGTAAACCAATTTTTTTCTTTACACAACCAGTCATGCAGGTAACCAAGATCCAATCTAATGGTACCTAACAACCAGAAGAACCGAAGGGGGAAAGGGAGGTCCTCGCAGGTTTACCTTGGGTGATGCAGGAGCCCAAGCGCGCCGATGCCGCCGCGCTGTGCAGGGGAATCCGCGTCTCCAGCCCCGCCGCCGCCGACCTGCAGAGAATCCGACATAAGCGCGCGCGCACACACACACACCGCCATCCATGATCCATCGATCGATCTGTTGAACCGCGAGGTAGAAACCCACCTGCGGAGGATCCCGGCGGCTCCAGCACGAGATGAGGACGACAGGTGCGGAAGCGATGAGCCGGCGATGGGCGCCCGGCGTAGAGCCGATCTAGCGGCGGTGGCCGCGGAGCGGGCAGACGCTGCCATTTTTTTTCTTTCCCTCCTTTCCTTTTTTTTTTGCGAATCCTTTCTCTCCTTTCTCCGGCGGCTTTCGGGGGTCGTTGGCGAATTCGTTCGAGTTTCCTTTTTCCTTTTTTATTCTGCTACTATAGTAGGTCTTCGAGACTGGCGTGCCGTGGCGTGTCAGCATGCTTAACCGAGCCGCAGAATTATTTTTCTTCACAAAGTAAATCAGGTAATGAAACGATGACATCATTTTATTTGGCAATTTCACAGAAACGATATAGTGTACTAAAAAAATTAGGTTACGCATGAAATGAAAACCATAAAATTTGCAAATAAATTCTGTAACCAATTATATGACAGCCAAATAGGTTGATTCTTGGAATCATAAGTCAATTTTTTTATTCCAGCCCCAAATGATGGGAGCCAAACGAGCTCTAAGTTTCATTAGCTTGATCATCACATTGTTTCGATAATGCTTCCACATGTTCCATTTTAATCTATATCCTAGAAAATATTAGATACAGTAGTACTGTATTTTTCTGTATTACTTATGGCCAATCCAAGCTATATTGAAAGGTGTGACATCCAATAGAGAGAGAAAGACGGCTTTGTTTTTCGTGTTCTTGTGGACTATATGGTAGAATATAGACTAATATGAAATTAAAATCTGATCTAGAATATGGACTAAAAGAGAACGGAGCGACTACAACCTAAATTGCGCAATGAAGATAACAAATATGTTACTGAGACGAGAAACATTTACAAAAAACTGCACCAAACGCAGAGGGCTACAAGTACAACATAGAGAAACTCAAGGAGAGCAACTAAGTAATACACTTAATATTGAAGTGTCCCTTAATAACAAAGTTGGTAATGCTACTAAAATTCAAGACCTCGTTGCTTCACAATAAGAGAACAGAAGCCCCTACCCTCCCCTCCTGTGTTGCTCCCGCGAGTGACTCCAGGGGAAACCCTAGACACTGTCAGCGGCCTCCTCCACTACTGGCCCTCCTCCTCTTGCAGTCGTCGGGTGAAGCTCATGTGGTGGTGTGGCCATCTTCCCCTCTCCCATGAAGAGCGTGGCGCGACTAGGTCCGAATCTACAACGGTAAGGGCGACACGACTACACACGCGACGCGTGGCATCGATGATACGTCATAAACGTATCTATAATTTTTGATGCTCCATGATTGTTTTATACCAATTTTCTTATGTTTTGTTCACACTTTGAGGTATATTTATACAATTTCTGGAACTAACCTAATGACAAGATGCCACACTGCTAGTTGTCTGTTTTCTACTGTTTTTGGTTCAGAAAAGCTAATAAAGACATATTCTCGGAATTGGATGAAACAAAGCCAGAAATTCCTATTTTTTCCGACATGACACGGAGTCCAAAGGGGAGACGGAGGGGAGCCAGCAGGCAGGCACACCCTAGGGTGGCGCGGGTCCCTCTGGCCACGCCACCAGGTAGTGTGGCCACCCTGGCCCACCTCTGGCATCGCCCTTTCGCCTATAAAAGCCTCCCGGGACGAAAACCCTAGATACCAGATCAGAATTCCACGAAAAGTTCCGCAGCACCGCCGCTACCGAAGAGGAGATTCGAGGGACCTAAGTCTCTGTTCCGGCACCCTGTCGGGACGGGGAAGTGCATCTCCATCGACTCCACTGCCATCTCTATCGCCATTGCTGACTCCCATGATGAGGAGGGAGTAGTTCTCTCTCGAGGCTAAGGGATCTACAAGTAACTATGTGTTCATCTTTCTCTCTATGTGTGATCTTATTGAGATCATGAGCTTTGTAATCTATAGATCTATTCTGCTACTCAAGTGCTTTAATTAATCTCTGCTTATCCCCACGTGTGCAAAGTTGACAGTGTGCACACCGTGTGGCACTTTGGCTAAGGTTACATAAATACTTATCATGAGTATAATTTGAGTTGGATGTCTCTATGAGATTGTGGTGTTTGTTGGAACCATCTAGCGCTCAAGGTGATAGTGAGGGGTTATCTAGATAGGGAATGTGAACTTTAAGGTGTGTTGTTATAGCCCTACATCGTCCAATCGGAGAGTAGTTCAGGGTAGCATAATGAAGAGAAGATATTTATATGATAGTGTCCACTAGTGAAAGTATGATCCCTAGGCCTTGTTTCTAAGCATTGAAACGCCGTTTACAATCAGTCATGTTACATGTTTGCTTGCTGCCACTCTTATTTCAGATTGCACATACCACTTATAATCATCCATATTAATTGTATTTCACTATCTCTTCGTCGAACTAGTGCACCTATAAACCTGACAAGTGTATTGGGTGTGTTGGGGACACAAGAGACTTCTTGTATCTTGATTGCATGGTTGCTTGAGAGGGATACCTTTGACCACTTCCTCCATGAGTTCGATAAACCTTGGGTGATCCACTTAAGGGAAATTTGCTGCTGTTCTACAAACCTCTGCACTTGGAGGCCCAACATTGTCTACAAGAATAGAAGCGTGCGTAGACATCAAGCCATTTTCTGGCACCGTTGCCGGGGAGGTAAGGTAAAAGGTACTCACATCCTCTGGCTACTAAGCAATCTTCTAGTATTGTTGCTGGTGTGTGAGTGCTCGAAGTTATTTCCTTTAGATTCTGCAATTATATCTTTTTGTTTCTTGTTTTTATTTTCACTAGTTAGGCTTAATGGAAAACAATAAAAAAATTAGAGAGCTTTATAGTATTTATCTTGAGTTAGGACATGAAGTGTTTGAAGAGAAAATTAAAAAACCTATGGAACTTTATTTGCATGCTAATAGCAATGTTATTAGTATGAATTCTTTGAACACCATTACTGCTAATGCTATGGAAAAGTCTAAGCTTGGGGAAGCTGGTTTTGATGAGCATGATATTTTTAGTCCCCCAAGCACGGAGGAGAAAATTTACTTTGATGATACTATACCTCCAATATATGATGATTACACTGATGAATATTATATTTTCAGTCCACCTACTATTGAGGAGAAAATTAATTATGATTACAATATGCCTCCTATATTTGATGATTATGGTGATGAGAATAATAATGATAGCTATTTTATTGAATTTGCTCCCACTATAATTAATAAGAATGACTATTCTTATAAGGAGAGTAATAATTATTTTATGCATGTGGCACATGATAAGGATGTTTTATGTGATATTTATATTTTTAATTTTATTCATGATGCTACTGAAAGTTATTATGAGAGAGGGAAATGTGGTTTTATGTATCTCAACAATATTAAGTTTCCCCTCTTTATGTTAAATTTTTTGAAGTTGCACTTGTTTTGCTTTCCTATGATTGTTGCTTTGTGCTTTCATGACTTTTTTTACAAGATTATTTTTCATAGGAAGTGGGTTAGACTTAAATTTGTTCCATATTTGCTTCTTGATGCTCTCTTTTACTTCAATTAATATTTTTTATGAGAGCATCATCAAAATTATTATGCCTATCTTAATGGCTATAAAGAAAGAGCTTTTGGAAGACAATCCATTATATTTTTAATTTTAGTTTATTTTTGGTTTGTTGAGTCTTGGAAGTTATTGCTTCAGTAATGAACACTCCTTATCCTTTTTGTGTGGGTTTTTTTGCCAAGAATAACCTCTAACGAGAGACAAGTAAGACTTGGAAAAGTTGTTGTCCCGAAACAGATTTTCGTGCTTCACTGTAAAACAATCGTGAAAAAATCTTGTACGTCGGATTGAGTTGTAATTGTTTTTGTTTATGCCCTAGGTTATTATCTAACTTTTGTTAGTTTATCACTTTTCGATTTGAGCAACAAAAGGTTTTCGAAAAAACGGTTTTTACCTGCTGGTCTGTTTTGACAGATTTCTGCCATTATTTGCATTTGCCTCTTAATCTCTTTCTCTTTGAGTTCTCTTTGATCACTTGAGCTTTTAAAAGAAATTGCTACAGTATCTTATGTTTTAATGGATGATTTACTTGAGTTGAAACTGAACCCAAAGGATTATTATTCTGAATACACTAATATTGCTAATGAAGATTGTGTGAAGTTTTGTATGAAGGAAGTTTTCAAGTTTAGGGAGAGAATGATGTGATGAGATGAAGTATGGACAAAAGCTCAAGCTTGGGTATGCCACCCGTGTCACCCCAAGAAATATTGAAGAAATACGAGCGTCAAAGCTTGGGGATGTCCAAGGCATCCCTTTCTTCATCAATAATCTCAGGTCTTCATTCAAGACACTTTATTTTTACTACCTTATGCACTATGTGTTGTTCTTGGAGCGTCTTTGTTTTTAGTTTTCTTTTGCTTTCTTTGTCACAATAAGTTGGTTGGATCCCAACACACTTCTTTTGTAGAGAGACACACCTCGTTATTCATTGCCTAGAACACTCTAGTTTTTACTCTTATTGTTTTGTGAGTGTTCTCCTTTGCTAGCACTGCGTTTAGCTTTAGTTTTCGATTGGTGTTGGAAAAGATTAGGAAATTTCATGCTTATAGTGGTACAAAAGGAAGCTTGTTTTGACTGTGGCATATACTATATCATGTCATGTTTAATATTGCTTTGACCTTATGCTTAGTGATTATTGCTGTAGCATGACTTGTTCCAAACAATTGAGATTGATTAATGTGCCTTAAAAGGATCATGCGTTGTTTTAGCATTCAAAAGCATAATATTGTGGTATTCTCCTTTGATGCTTTATTTGGGTTGACTTGGCACATGCTTACACCATGTTAAGACTATGAACCAGTCACCTTGGCCTCTATGATCATTTAGTTTATGACTTGTAATATCACTTTATGCTTTAATTAACAATGTTTTGTCGCTTTGCATGATTATGGCCATTACTGCTCTCTTAGTTGGTCGCACCCAGTATTTTGCTAGCCTCCACCTGTACCAAGTTTGAGTTCCACTCATGCATCCAACCCCCAAGAAAACCAAGTTATTCCAAAGAGTCCACTATAAATTCATATGCATGGTGTGTTACACCATTCCAAGTATATTCATGTTTTTATCTACCTTCCAAATTAAACTTTTTATGTGAAAATTAGTGATGAAAACTCTCACAAACCTGATGGCACACTTTACTTTCTTGCACTTAATAAACTTGAACCATTGTGTCCATCTATGTTGCTTATATGCTTGCACTTTATAAGTTGTGAATTAGCAGAACCATGTTGTCATGGGGAACACTTTCAACATTGCACTTATTATTCAGTTGATATCATGTTATTCTGTTTATGGATCCCGGCAGTGTGAAATAAAAGTGGAGATTGTAAGCTCATGGAGTTTGTATGTGTGTTAGAGAAACGCCTGGATGGCTAGCCTAAGCCATGCCTAATCATGGTGGAAACTTGCAGCATATGTTGGAAATATGCCCTAGAGACAAATAGTAGTAAGGACTATTATCATATTTCATATAGTTTATGATTATGTTTTATATCATGTTATAACTGTATTGAGTGGAAACATCAATACACGTGTGATATATAAACAACTAGGGGTTCCCAGTGAAACTCTAGTCACTGGTTCATTGGTCAACAGATGATCATGTTTCCTGATCATGTGGCATGTATGCCAGTTGGAAATGGAGTCAACACATTCAGAGAATGAGGTGATGAACCAATACCCAACCTAAACATCGTGACCCGATCATGTCACGAAGTTGAAGTTACGATGATTAGAAATGGATCCTTGTAGGCTATTCCTTAGACCGTGAGGCTATATCAATCACTATCTCCCGAGAGTGCTTTGATAGCATCAAGCGCCACTTGGTAATACAGTGGTTATAAAGGTGTGTTCAGGTACTCGGAGGAAACCGTAGAGGAAATATATGTCAAGAGCGGGATTTTTCCATCCACGTGACCGAAAGATACTCAAGGGCCCACTCAGAGAAGTTATATCTAATAGCTGCGCAGCGTGTGATTTGATCACAGGGATATGACTTGTCGGAATGAGTCAAGTAGCATAGTTCGGTAATGATATTGAACACGACATGGTGATGTCATTAATCAGATCTCAGGCAATGCAAGTATCAAGAGACAAAGGGAATAAGACACGACTGTCCCAGTTCAAACGACGAAAAATCTTCGTGGAGCACACAGGGGTCACATGGCCATCTAGGTCCCTCTGTCGATCATTGGTGCGGGCGTGTCCCGACCATGTCTGGAGTGTTCCTGAACCGTGGGGTATCATGCTTAAGGGCTTGATGATGCTTAGAGAGTGTTTATAGGATCGGAAGAATCACCGAAGAATAGTAGGGAGAAAACCGGAAGGGTTTCGGTAAGTCCGGATGATGTCCGGAGTGGAGGTGGAAGTGTTCCATAACCACGGAGGTTGAATAATATGTGAATGAATGTTAAATATTGATTTAATCATTTATTCATAATTATTTAATAAGGAGAAAATCAATTTAAAAGCTCAAAAGTCTTAATGGGCCAATTCCCGGAGGGGAGAGGGCCCATTAGGGAAAGGAGAGAGGGAGAAGGGGCAAGGGGGTGGCCGGCTGGGCCAAGCCCCCCCCCCCCTCCCCCCCCCCCCCGCACAGGGCCCACTAGGGCAGGCCGGCGGCCTCCCCTCCCCCTCCCCTCCTTTAGTCCCACCCGGGGACTTTGAGGGAGGTAGTACCTTCCCTCCCCCTATATATAATGGCGGTATTTGACCAGATAAATACACCCAATAATCAAAAAGGGTCTTCTCACTTTCGGGAGGACCTCTAATTGATATTTTCTCTCTCCCTCTCTCTCCCATGACCGTGGTCCCAAATCTAGACTGCGCAAACGAGAGACATCTTCACCATGGAGCGCCGTCGTGCTGCGGGATTCGGATCCAGGAGCTCTACTTCCACAACTGCTACTGGATCGGGGAAGCGGGAGTCATCGTCAGGCACCAGACGTGTGTAACTCCCCGCGAGGTGTCGCACTTGAGGCACTCAATGTTGGGTCCACAGCATAGAAAACAAAAAATTCCTACGATGAGAACTACACGCCAAGATCTATCTACTAGGTACAAAACAACAGGTGGACTTACATCCAACGAGAACTTACCCTCGAATACAACGAGTTTTGTTAACGAGTAGCAACTCGTGGTTGATGTAGTCGTACACTTGCCGATCTCAAGATCGTGAGAAAGTCCGAGCGCCGTAACTCAGCAGTGCATCCGTACTCGCACACATGTTCAAGCCACCGGACAACCTCCACCTCCTCGCTCCAGCGATCCAGCGGAAGAAGAAACTCCTTCCAGATGAAATGCCACCAGGAACATGTATCTCGCTAATCCGAGACCATGGGGAAATAATTCTAGAGGGGGAGAGAGATCCTTCACAAGGAGGTGTGAGGAAGGAGGGAGAGGGTGACCTTTTATAGGAGGAGGGGGTGCCCCTCCTCTCCATGGCCGGCGCATGGGGGGTGACCCCTCACCTCCCCTATTCATGTGGTGGTAACCCCTCCACATTAAAATGCCTCTTCACATTCCCTTTTAAAGTCCCCACTTTAAATGCATTAAAATTCTCCAAGTTTAATGTTCTCTCATTTAATAAAACTCTTTTATTAAATTTATTAAGAATTTTTTTAATTACTTTAATTAATAAACATTCACATATAACCCCTTGCAATATTTCAATATCACATGCAGAACCACTTTCTGCAATTTCACCCGAAACAATTTCCGGTTTCTATCGAAACAATTCCTACGCTTTGCAATTCTTTTGTCTGAAACATATGTGCTCTAAAATGGTGTCCGGTAACTCTTAAGTGTGTCACCCTATGGTTCGCGAATAATGCAGACATGATTGAGACTCCTCTCAGATCAATAGTCAGAAGCGGGACCTCGAGATCCATACTGACTCCTGCATATTCAACGATGACTTCTGTGATCGTGAGAACCTTTAACGCTTGTAATTTAATCCCTTTGTCTCATGATATAATACATGTCCGAGATTCGATCATCGGTATCCAAATACCTAGTTTGATCTCGTTACCGACATGCACTCTCTTCTCGTTCCCGTGATATAACATTCTAGTGATCACATCACTTGCTTGCAAGCTATCTTAATGTGATATCACTGAGAGGGCCCACAGTATATCTATCCGTCATTGGGATTGACAAATTCCGCTCTTGATACATGAGCCTCAACATAACACCTTCGTAGCACTGAACCCATCTTTATAGTCACCCTGTTACGGTGTGACGTTTGATGTTATCAAGATACTCTTCCGGTGTTAGCAATTAACATGATCTCATGGTCTAAGGATAAAGATTAATTCGTATGATGTTATAGCAATATAAACATAATGGCTTGATCGTAATAATTAACATGATCACTATACATTTACGACGTATCAAGCATCCACAAGCTTAACTCCTGCTTGTCCTCGAGTAGGTAAGTGATAAAAAGAATAATTTTTGAGGTGACATGCACCATCACAATCTTGATCAATGTATTGTAAAACAATTCTAGCTGTAATCATATTACTCTAACATAAACATGAAAGATATAGTTCTAACAATAAGACAAAGCAACTAGTTGCAACATGAAAAGGTACAAACAAAAGATCATGAACAACAATGCATTGAAAGATGTTTGTTTGTATCACATATAGAAAACATAATAAGAGTGGTATTCAGCTTGTCCCTCATGGTATAGCAAAACATAAATGAATAGGACACCTTCAAAGTTCATAAGGGTGACTAGATACAAATAATTTAAGAGCAAGCAATACCAAAGTTATGAATCAATCAACAAGTTTTGGGACAATGCACATTAAACTAAGAATGACCATTATGCTCTCTCAATAGGTGCATAAAGATAGAAGATGAAGATTCAACATAAAAGTAAAAAGAAAGGCCCTTCACAAAGGGAAGCTGAGATTCAAGTTTCATAAAGAGCTTCCAAAAATTATGGTACTTATTAGCTTTCATCTCTCATTTCCCCTATCATAAGCATCTTGAGGTGATTAAGGTTAAAGTGACACAAATATGAAGATATGCTTGACAAGTTATAAGTTGAAAATCTCATGCCCCTTGCTTACGAGTACTGATGTCTACGCACTTCTATTCTTGTAGACAGTTGTTGGGCCTCCAAGTGCAGAGGTTTGTAGAACAACAGCAAGTTTCCCTTAAGTGGATCACCCAAGGTTTATTGAACTCAGGGAGGCAGTGGTCAAAGGTATCCCTCTCAAGTAACCGTGTAATCAAGATACAAGAAGTCTCTTGTATCCCCAACACACCCAATACACTTGTCAGGTGTATAGGTGCACTAGTTCCACGAAGAGATAATAAAACACAAGTGGTATGGATATAATACAACGGTGCCAGAAAATACTTTGATGGCGTGGAAGAGACTAAAGGCAAACTAAAATAAAGATGGCAGCAAGCAAACATGTAACAAATCTAGTTACAAACGGTGTTTCAATGCTTAGAAACAAGGCCTAGGGATCATACTTTCACTAGTGAACACTCTCATATAAATATCTTCTATTTATGATTCTACTCTGAACTACTCTCCGGTTGGACACTCTAATCCATGGTAGGGCTATAACAGCACTCCTCAAAGTCCGCTTTCCCCATCTAGATAACCCCACACTGTCACCTTGAGCGCTAGATGGTTCCAACAAACACCACAATTTCATAGAGACATCCAACTCCAAATATAACTCATAACAAGTATTTGTAATCTCTAGCCTAAGTGTCACCATGGTGTGCACGCTATCACTTTCACACGTGGGGAGAGCTAGAGATATATTAAAGCACTTGAGTAGCAAGGTAGATTTACTTGATTACAAAGCTCATGATCACAATATGATCATGCATAGAGAGAGAGATGAACACATAGCTGCCGGTAGAGCCCTTAGCCTCGAGAGAGAACTACTCCCTCCTCATCATGGGAATCAGCAACGGCGATGGAGATCGATGGAGATGGCTCCGGGGGCACTTGCCCGTCCCGCCAGGGTGCTGGAACCGAGAATTTTGTCCCTCGAATCTCCTCTTCAGTCCCCCTGGCCGCGCCACTCTATGGTGTGGCCAGCCCTTGGCCCCTCTCCGTCTCGTTTCTGGCTCCGTGTTCCCCTCAGTGAAATATTTACTTTGGCTTTTGTCCCGTCCAATTCTGAGAATATTCATTTTCTGGCTTTTCTAGAACCAAAAATGGAATAAAACATGCAACTGGCATTGTGTTATCTTGTTAATAGGTTAGTCCTAGAAAATGTGTAAAAATACTCCAAAGTGTGGAAAAACATAAGAAAGTAGATATATAGCAAGCATGGAACATCAAAAATTATGGATACATTTACAACGTATCAACATCCCCAAGCTTAATCTTGCTCGTCCTCGAGTAGGTAAGTGATAAAAAAGAATAATTTTTGAGGTAACATGCACCATCATAATCTTGATCAAAGTTTGAAAACATTTGATAGCTAGGATCATAGTTCTTTAACATAGCATGAAAGATATAGTTCTAACAATAAGACATAGCAACTATGTTATAACATGAAAAGGTACAAACAAAGATCATGAATAACAATGCATTGAAAGACGTTTGTTTGTTTCACATACAGAAAACATAGCATCGTGGCATTCAGCTTGTCCCTCATGGAGTAGCAAACCATAAATGCATAGGACACCTTCAAAGTTCATAAGGGTGACTAGGTACAAACAGTTGAAGAACAAGCAATATCAAAGTTATGAATCAATCAACAAGTTTCAGGACAATGCACATTAAACTATGAATGGCCACTATGCTCTCTCAATAAGTGCATAAAGATAGAAGATGGGGACTCAACATAAAAGTAAAAGAAAGGCCTTCATAGAAGGAAGCAGGGATTCAAGTCTCATAAAGAGCTTCCAAAAATTATGGTACTTGTTAGCTTTCAGCTCTCATTGCCCCTATCATAAGCATCTTGAAGTGATTAAGGTTAATGTGAACAGACTATAGAGTATATGCTTGACAAAGTATAAGTTGGCAATCTCATGTCCCTTGAATACGAGGGTCGCTCCTCATGCTACTCAAGTTTAGTTACCGGTAAGTTCTTGTCATAGTAAGTACATGTGTATCATAGAGAACCGCCAACAGGGTACCCCTTGCCCGATGATACGGAAGAATCCCCATATCAAAATGACAAGGCAAGCAGACAATAAGCATCTCATCATCTTCTTATTTACCATGGGAAAATGGTGCTTTTTTCTCTCGTTCCTCTTTTCTCATCTTTTTTTCTCAATATCAATATCTTTTTTTCTAAGAAGAATGCTTCATAGATTGCTCATTATGGTTATGCTGCATGTTTCCACCATGATTAGGCATGGATTAGACCAGCCGCCCAGGCGTTTCTCTAACACACATACATAACTCCATGGACTTACAAGCTCCCCTTTCATTTCACACCGATGACATCCATAAACAAAAGAGCATGATATCAATTGGGTACAATGTGCAAGTGCAATGTTGAAAGCGTTCCCCATGATAGCATGGTTCTGCTAATCCCCAACGTATAAGTGCAAGCATATACAACATAGATGACACAATGGTTCAAGTTTATTAGGGGCAATAAAAGTAAAGTGTGCCATCAAGTTCGTGAGAGCTTTAATCACTAATTTTCACATAACAAGTTTAATTCGGAAGGTAGATAAAAACATGAATATACTTGGAATAGCAAATGCTAATAGGTAGGTATGGTGGACTCTTTGGAATAACTTGGTTTTATTTGGAGTTGGATGCATGAGTGCAACTCATACTTGGTATGGAGGCTAGCAAAAGACTAGGAGCGACCAACTAAGAGAGCAATAATGGCCATAATCATGCAAAGCGACAAAACATCATTAATTAAAGCATAAAGTGATATTACAAGTTGAAAACTAAAGGACCATAGAGGCTATGGTGACTTGGGATAGTCTTAACATGGTGTGAGCATGCGCCAAGTCAACCCAAATAAAGCGTTAAAGGACAATACCACAATACTATGCTTTAATATGCTAAAACAACGCATGATTCTTTCAAGGAACATTAAGCAATCTCAATTGTTTATAACATGTCATGCTACAACAAAAATCAGTAAGCATAAAGCCAAAACAATATCAAGCATGACATGATAAAGCCTAAGTCACAGTCAAAAACAAGCTCCTTTTATACCACTTAAGCATGAACTTTCCTACTCTTTTCCAACACCAATCGACTTATTTGAAACAACTCACAAAGATAATAATCAATAAAGATCAGTGAGCTTGTCTCACAAATCCACAAATAAGAACTAAAAATTTCTAAGCTGAAAGCACAAGAAAACTAAGGCTAAACACAGTGCTAGCAAAAGAGAACACTCATAGAACAATAAGAATGAAAACTAGAGTGTTCTTGACAATGAAAATGAGTGTGTCTCTCTCCAAAAGAAATGCTGGGATACAACCAACTTATTGCAGCAAACCAAGAAAAATAAAACTAAAAACAAAAACAAAGACGCTCCAAGAACAACACAACAGTGCATGAAACAATAAAAACGAAGTGTCTAGAAAGACCTGAGATTTTTATTGGTGAAGAAGGGGATGCCTTGGGCATCCCCAAGCTTTGATGCTTGTACCTCTTGAATATTTCTTGGGGTGACACGGGTTGGCATCCCCAAGCTTGAGATTTTGTCCATTCTTCATCTCATTACATCATTCTTTCCCTACACCTGAAAATTTCCTTCATACAAAATTGTACACAATCTTCATTAGCAACATTAGTGCATTCAAAAGATAATAAATCTTTTGGTTCAGTTCCAACACAAATAAAACTTCCATTAAAACAAAAGCTATTGTAGCACTTCCTTAAAAAAGTTCAAATGATCAAAAAGAACCCAAAAAGAAATCGATAAAGAGGCAAATGCAAATAATGGCAGAAATCTATCAAAACAGACTAGCAGGTAAAATACGATTTTTCTTAAGACCTTCTGTTGCTCAAATCGAAAAGTGGTGAACTAAAGAAAGTTGGATAACAACCTGGGGCAGAAGCACACAAAATTACAGCTCAATCCGATGTATAGAGATTTTTGACAAATTTTTACAGTGAAGCACAAAAATCTGTTTCGGGACAGCAACTTTCCCAAATCTTACTTCTCTCTCATTAGAGGTTATTCTTGGCATAAAAACCAAATAAAAATGATAAGGAGAAGTTATTACAGAGGTAATAACTTCCAAGACTCAACTAAAACTTTTGGGTTATCTCCCAATAAGTACTTTTCTTTAACGCCTTTAAGTTAGGCACGATAGTTTGAGAAGATGCTCACATAAGATATATGAATTGAAGTAAAAGAGATCATCAAGAAGCAAATTGAAAGCACATTTAAGTCTAACCCACTTCCTAACCGTAGGAATATTGTAAAGAAACAAGTCATGAAAGCACAAAGCAACAAGCATAGTAAAGCAAAACAAGTGCAACTTCAAAAAAATTAACATAAAGAGGGGAAACTTAATATTATTGAGATACATAAAACCATGTTTCCCTCTCTCATAATATCTTTCAGTAGCATCATGAATAAAATTAACAATATAACTATCACATAAAACATTCTTATCATGAGCCACATGCATACAATCATTATTACTCACCACATAAGCATAGTCATTCTTATTAATTGTGGTGGGAGCAAATTTAACAAAATAGCTATCATTATTATTCTCATCACCATAATCATCAAATATAGGAGGCATATTGTAATCATAGTTAATTTTCTCCTCAATAGTAGGTGGACTGAAAATATCATATTCATCATTGTAATCATCATATATTGGACGTTTGGTATCATCATAAGCAATAGAATAGCTATCTTCCAAAGCTGGGGAACTAAAAAGATCATTTTCATAAAAACTAGCTTCCCTAAGCTTAGACTTTTCCATAGCATTAGCAATAATGGTGTCCAAATAATTCATACTAACAACATTGCTATTAGCATGCAAATAAAGTTCCATAGATTTTTTAATTTTGTCTTCAAACACTTCATGTCCTAACTCAAGATAAATACTATAAAGCTCTCTAATTTTGTTGTTGTTTTCCATTAAGCCTAACTAGTGAAAACAAGAAACAAAAGACAAAATTGCAGAATCTAAAGGAAATAACTTCGAGCACTCACACCAGAGGATGCGAGTACCTTTTACCTTAACTCCCCGGCAACGGCGCCAGAAAATAGGTTGATGTCTACGCACTTCTATTCTTGTAGATAGTTGTTGGGCCTCCAAGTGCAGAGGTTTGTAGAACAGCAGCAAGTTTCCCTTAAGTGGATCACCCAAGGTTTATCGAACTCAGAGAGGAAGTGGTCAAAGGTATCCCTCTCAAACAACCTTGCAATCAAGATACAAGAAGTCTCTTGTGTCCCCAACACACCCAATACACTTCTAAGGTGTATAGGTACACTAGTTCGGCGAAGAGATAGTAAAATACAAGTGGTATGGATATAATACAATGGTGCCAGAAAATACTTTGATGGCATGGAAGAGACTAAAGGCAAACTGAAATAAAGATGGCAGCAAGCATACATGTAATCGATCTAGTTGCAAACGGTGTTTCAATGCTTAGAAACAAGGCCTAGGGATCATACTTTCACTAGTGAACACTCTCATATAAATATCTTCTCTTTATGATACTACTCTGAACTACTCTCTGGTTGGACACTCTAAATCATGGTAGGGCTATAACAACACTTCTCAAAGTCCGCTTTCCCCATCTTGATAACCCTACACTGTCACCTTGAGCGCTAGATGGTTCTAACAAACACCACAATTTCATAGAGACATCCAACTCCAAATATAACTCATAACAAGTATTTGTAATCTCTAGCCTAAGTGCCACCATGGTGTGCACGCTATCACTTTCACACACGTGGGGAGAGCCAGAGATATATTAAAGCACTTGAGTAGCAAGGTAGATCTACTTGATTAAAAGCTCATGATCACAATATGGTCATGCGTTGAGAGATGAACACATAGCTACCGGTAGAGCCCTTAGCCTAGAGAGAGAACTACTCCCTCATCATCATGGGAATCAGCAACGGCGATGGTGATGGTGGTGGAGATCGATGGAGATGGCTCCGGGGGCACTTCCCCGTCCCGGTAGGGTGCCGGAACAGTGACTTTTGTCCCCCGAATCTCCTCTTTGGTGTAAGTGGCGCTGCGGAACTTTTCGTGGCTGGAGGCTAGATTATTTAGGGTTTCTGAATCAGGAGGCTTCTTATAGGCGAAGAGGCAAGATCGATGGGCGCCTGAGGGGCCCACACCACATGGTGGCGCGGCTAGGGGGACCCGCGCCACCCTATGGTGTGGCCAGCCCCTGGCCCCTCTACATCTCGTCTTCTGGCTCCGTGTTCCCCTCGGTGAAATATTAACTTTGGCTTTTGTCCCATCCAATTCCGAGAATATTCATTTTTTGGCTTTCCTGGAACCAAAAATAGAAGAAAATAGGTAACTGGCACTATGGCATCTTGTTAATAGGTTAGTCCCAAAAAATGTGTAAAAATACTCCGAAGTGTGGACAAAACATAAGAAAGTAGATATAAAACAAGCATGGAACATCAAAAATTATGGATACGTTTACAACATATCAAGTACCGAACCTCATGCTACTCAACTTTAGTCACAAGTAAGTTCTTGTCATTGTAAGTACATGTGTATCATAGAGAACCACCAACGGGGTACCCCTTGCCCCATGATACATGAGCTATCCCATACCAAGATGACAAGGCAACAGACAATGAGCATCTCAGTGATCGTTTTGTTTGCTATTTGCATAGGTTTTTATTGAGGATGTTTCATAGAATGCTCACTATGGTTATGCTGTTGGGGTTCCCTGCATGAAAACACTAATTTTTTACCCTACGCCCCTGAACCCCTGAAGTTGCCAGGACCTATCTATTAATAATACAGTAACGGGAGGGGCTTTTCGCAAACTTACCCTTGAAGACCGAAAAGTGTTGTCAACGCTCAGGAGAGCGTGGTTGATGTAGACGAGCTGAAGCCGACCTCAAGGTCGTGATGAAGTCCTTGCACTCCTTTGGCTCCAACGACTTGAGTGCCTCAAGTGCGACACATCGCGGGGAGTTACACACGTCTGGTGCCTGATGATGACTCCCGCTTCCCCGATCCAGCAGAAGTTGCGGAAGTAGAGCTCCTGGATCCGAATCCTGCAGCACGACAGCGCTCCACGGTGAAGATGTCTCTGTTGGGTCCGCAACATAGAAAACAAAAAATTTCCTACGGTGTGAACTACACGCCAAGATCTATCTATTAGGTACAAAGCAACGGGTGGACATACATCCAACGAGAACTTACCCTAGAAGACAACGAGTTTTGTTAACAAGTAGGAACTCGTGGTTGATGTAGTCGTACACTTGCCGATCTCAAGATCGTGAGGAAGTCTGAGCGCCGCAACTCAGCAGCGCATCCGCACTCGCACACACGTTCAAGCCACCGGACAACCCCCACCTCCTCGCTCCAGCGATCCAGCGGAAGCAGCAACTCCTTCCAGACGAAATGCCACCAGGAACATGTATCTCGCTAATCCGATACCATGGGGGAATAATTCTAGAGGGGGAGAGAGATCCTTCACAAGGAGGTGTGAGGATGAAGGAGGGAATGGGTGGACTTTTATAGGAGGAGGGGGTGCCCCCTCTCTCCATGGCCGGCGCATGGGGGGGTGCCCCCTCACCTCCCCCATTCATGTGGTGGTAACCCTTCCACATTAAAATGCCTCTTCACATTCCCTTTTAAAGTCTCCACTTTAAATGCATTAAATTTCTCCAAATTTAATGCTCTCTCATTTAATAAAACTCTTTTTATTAAATTTATTAAGAATTTTGTTAATTACTTTAATTAACAAACATTCACATATAGCCCCTTGCAATATTTCAATATCACATGCAGAACCACTTTCTGCAATTTCACCCGAAACAATTTCCGGTTTCTATTGAAACAATTCCCGCGCTTTCCAATTCTTTCGTCTGAAACATATGTGCTCCAAAATGGTGTTCGGTAACTCTTAAGTGTGCCACCCTACGGTTCGCGAATAATGCAGACATGATCGAGACCCTTCTCCGATCAATAGTCAGCAGCGAGACCTGGAGATCCGTACTGACTCCTACACATTCAACGATTACTTTTGTGATCGTGAGAACCTTTAACGCTTGTAACTAAATCCCTTTGTCTCTCGATATATTACATGTCCGAGATTCGATCATCGGTATCTCCATACCTAGTTTGATCTTGTTACCGACATGCACTCTTTTCTCGTTCCCGTGATATAACATTCTAGTGATCACATCACTTGCTTGCAAGCTATCTTAATGTGATATCACCGAGAGGGCCCAGAGTATATCTATCCATCATCTGGATTGACAAATTCCACTCTTG
Source organism: Avena eriantha (assembly GCA_910589775.1). NCBI lineage: Eukaryota > Viridiplantae > Streptophyta > Magnoliopsida > Poales > Poaceae > Avena > Avena eriantha. The sequence continues at coordinate 77,104,819 of OU342744.1, read as the reverse complement.
GTCCATGAGCCTCAACATAACACCTTCTAGTACTGAACGCATCGTTATAGTCACCCTGTTACGGTGTGACGTTTGATGTTATCAAGATACTCTTCCGGTGTTAGCAATTAACATGATCTCATGGTCTAAGGATAAAGATTACTTCGTATGATGTTATAGCAATATAAACATAATGACTTGATCGTAATGCTATACTTCGGATGAATGTTCATCACATCATTCCACCAATGGTGTGACCTTGTTGTTAACAACATCCAATATCCATGATCAGGAAACCTTGATCATCTTGTTAATCAACAAGCTAGTCTATAAGAGAGGCATAACTAGGAACCCTTTTTGTTTATTAAACACACAAGTATTGATGTTTCCGATCAATACAATTCTAGCATGTAAAATAAACATCTATCATATATAAGGAATTTATAATAACAACTTTATTATTGCCTCTCAGGGCATATTTCCTTCAGTCTCCCACTTGCACTAGAGACAATAATCTAGTTCACATAGTGATAAATCTAACACCCATGGAGTTCTAGTGTTGATCATGTTTTGCCTTAGGGAGAACTTTAGTCAACGGATCTGCTACATTTAGTTCCGTGTGTACTTTACAAATCTTTATATCTCCATCCTTGACATGCTCGCGGATGGAGTGAAACCGGCGCTTAATATGCTTGGAATTCTGGTGAGACCTCGGTTCCTTTGCATTGGCTATGGCTCCATTGTTGTCACAATAGATCACCATTAGGTCCAACGCACTGGGAATCACACCTAGTTCCGTAATGAACTCTTTCATCCAAACCGCCTCTTGCGCCGCTTCTAAAGCAGCAACATATTTCGCCGTCGTCGTTGATCCAGCCACCATAGGTTGTTTGGAACTCCTCCAACTAACTGCTGCTCCGTTCAAGAGAAATATGTATCCGGATTGAGACTTAGAGTCATCCGGATCGGTGTCAAAGCTAGCATCGACATAACACTTAGCGACTAGCTCTTCTTCACCTCCGTATATAAGAAACATATCCTTAGTTCTTCTCAAGTACTTGAGGATGTTCTTTACCGCTATCCAGTGTTCCGAACCTGGATCATATTGGTACCTACTAGTCAAACTAATAGCATGTGCCACATCCGGTCTTGTACATAGCATGGCATACATAATAGAGCCTATGGCCGAGGCATAGGGGATCTTATGCATCATCTCTCTTTCTTCCGTCGTAGCCAGACTTTGAGTCTTACTCAATGTCTTGCCTTGCAACATAGGTAAGAACCCCTTCTTACTTTCGTCCATATTAAACTTCTTTAATATCTTATCAAGGTATGTACTATGCGATAGCCAAATTAGGTGCCTTAATCTATCTCTATAGATTTTAATGCCTAATATATATGATGCTTCACCAAGGTCTTTCATCGAAAATTTGTTGTTTAGATAACTTTTAACACTGTTTAAAAGATCTATATCATTTCCAATCAATAATATGTCATCCACATATAATATCAGAAATACCACATTTGTCCCACTCACTTTCTTGTAAATACAAGCCTCTCCATAAGTTTGGACAAATCCAAACTCTTTGATAACCTCATCAAAGCGGAGATTCCAACTCCGGGATGCTTGCTTCAGTCCATAGATGGATCGCTGAAGTTTGCATACCTTATTAGCATCCTTAGGATCGACAAAACCCTTAGGTTGTATCATATACAACTCTTCTTCAATATTACCATTGAGGAACGCAGTTTTGACATCCATCTGCCATATTTCATAATTGAAATATGCAGCAATTGCTAACATAATCCTAACCGACTTAAGCATCGCTACGGGAGAGAATGTCTCATCGTAGTCAACTCCTTGAATTTGTCGAAACCCCTTTGCGACAAGTCGAGCCTTATAGATGGTCACATTACCATCAGCATTAGTTTTTCTTTTGAAAATCCATTTATTCTCAACGGACTTTCGGTCGTGAGGTAAGTCCACCAAGTTCCAAACTTGGTTCTCGTACATGGATTCCATATCAGATTTCATGGCTTCTAGCCATTTGTTGGAATCTGGTCTCATCATCGCTTCTTCATACGTCGTAGGGTCATCCATTTCATCAACCATGAAATTCACAACAGGATTGCCGTACAGTTCAGGAGCTGCACGTGTCCTGCTTGACCTGCGAGGTTCGGTAGTGTCCTCTTTCGGAGTTTCATGATCATTATCATTAGCTCTCTCTTCATCAGGTGAAGTCAACTCTAAAACAACTTCCAGTGCTGCACCACTCGCCATTCCATGAAGAGAAGGTTCAATAACCTCTTCGAGTTCTACCTTCCGACTACTCACACCTTTCGCGAGAAACTCCTTCTCAAGAAAGGATTCATTCTTGGCAACAAAAACCTTACCCTCGGATCTGTGATAGAAGGTATACCCAATTGTTTCCTTAGGGTATCCTATGAAGACGCATTTTTCCGCTTTGGGTTCAAGTTTATCTGGTTGAAGTTTCTTCACATAAACATCGCATCCCCAAACTTTAAGAAATGACAGCTTAGGTTTGTTTCCAAACCATAATTCATACAGTGTCGTTTCAACGGATTTAGATGGTGCCCGATTTAAAGTGAATGCAGCTGTTTCTAGTGCATAACCCCAAAATGATAGTGGCAAGTCAGTCAGAGACATCATAGATCGAACCATATCCAATAAGGTACGATTACGACGTTCCGACAGACCATTACATTGTGGTGTTCCGGTAGGCGTGAGTTGTGAAACTATTCCACACTCTTTCATGTGTGTGCTAAACTCGTAACTTAGATACTCTCCTCCACGGTCAGACCGTAGAAATTTGAACTTTCTATTACGATGATTTTCCACTTCATTCTGAAATTCCTTGAACTTTTCAAAAGTTTCAGACTTGTGTTTCATCAAATAGATATACCCATATCTACTCAAATCATCCGTGAAAGTAACAAAATAACGATATCCACCTCGCGCCAACACACTCATTGGTCCACATACATCAGTATGTATGATTTCCAATAAATCTGTCGCCCGTTCCATTGAACCGGAAAACGGCGTTCTAGTCATCTTGCCCATAAGGCATGGCTCACATGTATCAAATGATTCAAAATCAAGTGATTCCAAAAGTCCATCAGAATGGAGTTTCTTCATGCGTTTAACACCAATATGACCTAGACGGCAGTGCCACATATATGCAGATATATCATCATCAAGTTAATCTTTTTAGCCTTAACATTATGAGTGTGCGTAATATTACTATCGAGATCCATCAGAAATAAACCATTCAACATAGGTGCATGACCATAAACAATAGTATCCATATAAATCGAACAACCATTGTTTTCAGATTTAAATGAATAACCACTTTGCATCAAACACAATCCGGATACAATGTTCATGCTAAGTGCAGGCACCAAATAACAATTATTCAGGTTTATAACTAATCCCGATGGCATATGGAGAGGCAGCGTTCCGACGGCGATCACATCAACTCTTGATCCATTGCCGACCCGCATTGTGAGCTCGTCCCTTGCTAGTTGTCACTTGTTCCGCAGCCCCTGAATCGAGTTACATATATTAGCAACCAATCCCGTATCAAATACCCACGTGCTACTGCGAGTACTAGTCAAGTACACATCCATAACATGTATATCATATATACCTTTGTTTGCCTTGCCGGACTTCTTGTCTGCCAAATACTTGGGGCAGTTACGCTTCCAATGGCCAGTCCCCTTGCAATAGTAACACTCGGTATCGGACTTAGGGCCAGCTCGGGGTTTCTTTTCAGGCGCGGCAACGGATTTGCCACCCTTATTTCCCTTGTGCTTGCCTTTCTTGTCCTTCTTGAAACCGGTGGTCCTATTGATCATCAACACTTGATGTTCTTTCCTAATCTCCACTTCTATAGTCTTAAGCATTGACAGAAGCTCGGGAAGAGTCTTCTTCATGCCCTGCATATTAAACTTCATCACGAAGCTCTTGTAGCTAGGTGGGAGAGATTGGAGAGCACGATGTATGCCTAAGTCATTGGGAATCATTATTCCCAAGGACACAAGCTTATCGGCGCACCCAGACATTTTGAGTACGTGCTCACTAACGGAGCTGTTTTCCTCAATTTTGCAGCTGAAGAACTTTTCAGAAGCATTATAACTCTCTACGGCAGCATGGGTATCGAAAGTCATTTTCAATTCTCCCATGGTATCAAAAGCATTGCCATTTTCGAAACGCTTTTGAAGTTCTGGCTCTAGCCCATACAGTATGCCGCAATGAACTAAGTTGTGGTCCTCCTGACGAGTCACATAGACATTCTTTTCCTCGTTAGGGGCATCAGGAGCTGGTGGGGGGGCCTAGCGGCGCATCTAGCACATATTGCTTTTGTGCAGCACTGAGGAAAATCCTCAAATTCATAGCCTAGTTGGTGAAGTTGCTACCATTCGTAGCAAGTTTCTCTTTCTCCATGAACACATTGAAATTAAAAGCAGGTGGTGACATCTACAACAGAATTTGTAAAGTTTATTTAGACTAAGTATATGATAGAGTGAGTTCAACTAATCCAAATTACTAATGAACTCCCACTCAAAAACGACATCCCTCGTGCCTTTTTGGTGATTACATGAACCAAATCTACTACACCAAGTCCGATCATCACGTGAGTCGGTGTAGCTTCAAAGGCGAGCATCTATATGGGCATCATATCAACTATATAACTCATGCTTAACCTTTCGGTTCGTGTTCCGAGGCCATGTCTGTACATGCTAGGCTCTCCAAGTAAGAACCTTAGTACTCGCGTGTGTAAAACTGTCTTACACCCGTTGTATGAAAGCGTAGAGTCGAATACACCCGATCATCACGTGATGTCTCGAAACACGATCCATAGAACGGTGCATACTCAAGGAAAAACACATTTTATCTTGATATCTAAATGAGGGATCATCTTACATTGCTACCAAAAGCGCCAAACTAGCAGTATAAGATGCTAACATCTAATGTGTAAAGTGAGATGATATGGTCCATGCATTTGATCTCTATCATTTGCATCGTGGTATGATCGCTATCATTCCTTTGTGTGTAAGGCCAAGGTCTATGGAACTTACACGTTGAATGTGTTGTAAGAGTATCTATCATACATCTACTTACAACAATATCATATCAATACACAAGCCCAGCAACGATCTAAACTAGACGCCTCTAATTTATCAATTGCAAGTTTTACGTGGCTTAGGGCTTCAGAGATAGAACCGTTCTCACCTACGAACATGAACCACAACGAGGATAACCAAGTTATTAGCAACTCGTTGTAAATCAGATATTGACTATAGTAGGAGAGTCAGACACCCGCCAGCCACTTATGCAAAACAAGTTGCATGTCAGTCGTGGAACTGGTCTCATGTACGATGACATGTAAGGTTGGTCTAGGCCGCTTCATCCCACTATGCCACCAATATCCAAAATACATAGAAGATGCAATAACATGATCATCATCGCCCACATATAAACATATGTGTACTACCCGTGCAAAGCACCTACGCATAGATCAAGCTCTGATACCACTGTTGGGTCCGCAACATAGAAAACAAAAAATTCCTACGATGAGAACTACACGCCAAGATCTATCTACTAGGTACAAAGCAACATGTGGACTTACATCCAACGAGAACTTACCCTCGAAGACAACGAGTTTTGTTAACGAGTAGGAACTCGTGGTTGATGTAGTCGTACACTTGTCGATCTCAAGATCGTGAGGAAGTCCGAGCGCCGCAACTCAGCAGCGCATCCGTACTCGCACAAACGTTAAAGCCACCGGACAACCTCCACCTCCTCGCTCCAGCGATCCAACGGAAGCAGCAACTCCTTCCAGATGAAATCCCACCTAGAACATGTATCCCGCTAATCCGAGACCATGGGGGGATAATTCTGGAGGGGGAGAGAGATCCTTCACAAGGATGTGTGAGGAAGAAGGAGGGAGAGGGTGGACTTTTATAGGAGGAGGGGGGTGCCCCTCCTCTCCATGGCCGGCGCATGGGGGGGTGACCCCTCACCTCCCCCATTCATGTGGTGGTAACCCCTCCACATTAAAATGCCTCTTCACATTCCCTTTTAAAGTCCCCACTTTAAATGCATTAAAATTCTCCAAGGTTAATGCTCTCTCATTTAATAAAACTATTTTATTAAATTTATTCAGAACTTTGTTAATTACTTTAATTAACAAACATTCACATATAACCCCTTGCAATATTTCAATATCACATGCAGAACCACTTTCTGCAATTTCACCCGAAACAATTTCCGGTTTCTATCAAAATAATTCCTGCGCTTTGAAATTCTTTCGTCTGAAACTCCAAAATGGTGTCCGGTAACTCTTAAGTGTGTCACCCTACGGTTCGCGAATAATGCAGACATGATTGAGACTCCTCTCAGATCAATAGTCAGAAGCGGGACATGGAGATCCATACTGACTCCTACACATTCAACGATGACTTCTGTGATCGTGAGAACGTTTAACGCTTGTAATTTAATCCCTTTGTCTCATGATATAATACATGTCCGAGATTCGATCATCCGTATCCAAATACCTAGTGTGATCTCGTTACCGACATGCACTCTTTTCTCATTCCCGTGATATAACATTCTAGTGATCACATCACTTGCTTGCAAGCTATCTTAATGTGATATCACCGAGAGGGCCCAAAGTATATCTATATGTCATTGGGATTGACAAACTCCACTCTTGATCCATGAGCCTCAACATAACACCTTCGTAGCACTGAACCCATATTTATAGTCACCCTGTTACGGTGTGATGTTTGATGTTATCAAGATACTCTTCCGGTGTTAGCAATTAACATGATCTCATGGTCTAAGGATAAAGATTACTTCGTATGATGTTATAGGAATATAAACATAATGAATTTGATCGTAATTCTATACTTCGGATGAATGTTCATCACATCATTCCACCAATGTTGTGACCTTGTTATTAACAACATCCAATGTCCATGATCAGGAAACCTTGGTCATCTTGTTAATCAACAAGCTAGTCTATAAGAGAGGCATAACTAGGAACCCTTTTTTTTTTATTAAACACACATGTATTGACGTTTCCGATCAATACAATTATAGCATGCAAAATAAACATTTATCATAAACATGGAATAAGATAATAACCACTTTATTATTGCCTCTCGGGCATATTCCCTTCAGTCTCCCACTTGCACTAGAGTCAATAATCTAGTTTGAAAAACTTTGCGTATTGAACACCTATGGCTTTCTGGTGTTGCATATACGCTATTGCTAGTGGTTAACATAATCTCCGGATTTGGCAGTTTCAGGTCCGTGTGTATTTGCATGTCTTTGCGTCTCTACGCATCACTCATTCTCAAATGAGATGGCATTGTATAAATTTGGTCCTTTGGTGAGACCTTTAGTTCGTTCTGGTTAAAATATGTTGATATTATTGTCACACAATATATCTTCATAGTATTAGCCCACTTTGAACCACACCTAGTTTGATAACAAACTACTTAACACAAATGCCCTCCTTTGCTGCTACTATAGAAGTTATATACTTAGCCTTTTGTTGTAGTATCCGTCACAATGTCTCAACTTTGGAACTCATCCAAATCCACCATGGAACATCCTTTCCATTACATTGTGCCACCCATAGTCTAAATTGAGATAAATTTAATTTGTATCTTGTGACAAAACTAGTATCAATGTAACACTTTACAATGAACTACCTTTAACTATTTGTTATACATGATATATTCTTAGTTCTTCCAAAGCTCATAAGAATATCTTTACTATCGTCCAATGATCATCTTATGAATCATTCTGGTATGTGCTCATAACATTTAGAGCATAGGACATTCTGTATATATACATATCATGGTATAATCGATCAAAATCTTCATGTGATTTTACTCACCAAGTGTTGAAACACTTGAATCTTGATACAATCCTTTCCATGCAGCAAGAACCTTTCTTGTTGTTTCCATATTGAACCCTTTCAATATCTCATATATGTATGTCTAGCACAACCATATTAGCGCCTCAATCTATCCATATAGATATTGATGCCAAATATTCCGGGTTTGCCCAAGTCTTTCATCAAAATCTCATTTTTATGAAATTCTTAACTTATGTCAATACAAGATACATCATTTCCAATCAACAATATGTCCTCTACATAATGTATTAGAAATATGTCTCAGCTCTCCCACTTAATTTCTTGCAAATGCAAGCATCTTCATCATCTCCGATGAATTTAAACTCTTTTAACAGTTTCATCATGGTGAAGATTCCAACTCTGCTATGCTTACTTCAACTATTGAAGTTTGCATTCCCTTTTAGTACCCTTTGAATTAACAAAACCCTTCGAACCGTGTCATGTACACGTCCTAGGTGACCATTCTATTAGAAGAACCTTGTTTTGTTTATTCAACTACCATATACCAAATTATATGTAGTGGTTGATACATTAATCCGTCAAGACTAAATATCGCTATGAAAGATCAAATCTTGTCATAGTCAACTCCTTGAACATTGTCGTAAACTTCTTTCCGACATGTCGACTATTTCATAGATGTTAAACATCCATGTCTATTTATTTATAGATCCAAACACAACCGATAGGCTTCATGCCTTTCCGGAGGGTCTTCCAAGTTCAGAAACTTGATTTCTCGTGTATGGATACTATCACGGATTCTATGACTTCTAGTCATTTTATGGAGTCAGGGCCCATCATCGCTTCTTTGCATGTAGTCGGTTCATCATTGTCAAAACAATAACGACTTGCTTATCAAATCTTACTATTTGATTCTTACCGACCCACATGGTTCAATAGGAACTCTAATCTCCGAGATCACACCTTTTGTAATCACGGGAGCCATGAGCATTGTGGCCGCCACCGGGACACTTTCCGGTGCTGCGCTACTTAGCACATATAGCTAAGGTTCAATAACCTTATCAAGTTCCTATTGTCCTCCCACTTAACTTTTCGCGAAAAATTCCTTCTCAAGAAACTTAACATTCCAAGTAACAAACTCTTTTATCCTTGGTGTTATGGAGAAATTCCCAACAAATTCTTTGGGATAACCTACAAAGACGTGCTTATCCGACTTTGGTTGTAAACATTTTACTTATGCATAGCATACCAAAATTTAAGAAAAGACAATTCGGGTTTTATCCCAAACCATAACTCATATGGTGTCATTTTAACGGATCATGATGGTGCTCTTTTGAGTGTAAAATCGGTAGTCTCTAAAGCTTCAATCTTTAAAACATAATGGCAGTTTTATAAATGGCACCCTTGATCTTACCTTGTCAAACATGGTTTGATTTCATCTCTCGAATATTCCATACTCCTATGGTTTATCGGGAAACACAAATCATGGAACAATTCCTCAAATCTTAGGTGTTTTGCTAAACATGTAACTCAAATATCTTCCTTTATGATCGAATCATAAACTCTTTATTTTCTTGTTACAATGATTTTTCACTTGATCTTGAAAGTCTTTGAACAATTTTCAAATGTTTCATACTTCTTCCTTATTAAGTAAATATATAGATATATTCACTTAAATTTCTGGAGAAAGCATATGAAGCAAAAATATCCATCGCATATGGCTACACATAATGGACTATATACATCAACATGCATAATATCCAATAATTTAGTCATCCATTCCTCTTTGGCCTATGGACGGAGTTCAATTATCTCGAGGAAAGTCTCACATGTGTCAATTGATCAAAATCAAAGACTCCAAAAATCCATCAACATGGAGTTTCTTCATGTTTTCTTTCAAATATAATTTAAACAGCAATGTCACTTCATAAGTGATCTTTCAATCATTTTTCTTGCGACATTTTAGCAATAGTGTTTATGGATGTGATTTCTCCCACTAGACTTGTAAAAGTTCATCCATCCTTTATGGAATACGGTAATTATTTGAACAACCATTGTTCTCGTAATACCGGAACAAAATAAGAATTATTAAAACAAATCTTGAAGGCTAGGTTTGACGACAACGAAAAACACAATAACACTTTATTTGTTTTCAATGAACATCATCACTTATTCTCTTGCCAGTTTCTTAGGCCATTGCAGTTCATGAATTGTGTTGTCATGTATGACACTTCATACCAACCAATTCAGTATCCAATACCGGTATCCAATTCCTAAGAACCACATTGTTTAACAAGCAACGAATACAACCATAACATGTATATCTTCTATATACTTAAGCTGGACATTTCCAACTTTTTCTTTTCTGCCAAATATTTTATGGATTCTCTTTCAGCAATTCCTTTTCCTTTTAAAAGAATCTATCAACATCAATTGTGGTGTCATTCACATGACACATAGTACAAAGCGTATATAGTCAAATACTAATACCTTTGGACTTGCACTTTGAAGTGGATCACCATCATTAAATGTTTGGTGTTCTTTCAAAAATCCATTCTTTAGTAATCTTTCAGTGTAGTAAACATTTTACTTACATCTTCTATTCATCCTTATCATGACAACTTTCATGATCAAGCTACTATAGCCTATAAGGATGAATCGTGAGTATAATATTAGTTCCCAAAACCTTTTTGGTAGATTAGGACGCCTAGCGTCTCCAACCATCACAAATTCTCATACAATATGAGAACGTGTATTTTGTTAAATTATACTCTATTATATTGCAACCATAAACATTGTTTCAGATATCACAATATCTTCCACACATGATGGTATCTGAAACAATTTTCAGCTCCTAGATAATCTTGATATTAAAACAACTTTTGAATATCAATAATCATGGAGGCAAACATGATACTTTAGATACTAACATTAGAATTCTTACTCTTGATTTAATACTACTTATTAAACTTCATGGAGTAAATAGAGTTTGCTGAAAGTTTGCAATAGGACTTATTAACTTTAAATTGACATTCAAAACAATATGATACCAGTTCGTAAAGTAAATATCCAGAATTCTATAGTTCTATTATCTCAATTAAAACTAAGCATAAGCTAGTGAACATACGCCAATGACTACAACAAATTATGCAAATTCACTTTGATTTAGTTTATGACAAAATTGAGTTCGACTAATCCAAATTAGAAATGAACTCCCACTCAAAAACGACATCCCTCGTGCCATTTTGGTGATTACATGAACTAAATCCACTACACCAAGTCCGATCATCACGTGAGTCGGTGTAGCTTCAAAGGCGAGCATCTATATGGGCATTATATCAACTATATTACTAATGCTTAACCTTTTGGTCCGTGTTCCGAGGCCATGTCTGTACATGCTAGGCTCGCCAAGTAAGAACCTTAGTACTCGCGTGTGTAAAACTGTCTTACACCCGTTGTATGAAAGCGTAGAGTCGAGTACACCCGATCATCACGTGATGTCTCGAAACACGATCCATAGAACGGTGCATACTTAAGGAAGAACACATTTTTATCTTGATATCTAAATGAGGGATCATCTTACAATGCTACAGAAAGCACCAAACTAGCAGTATAAGATGCTAACATCTAATGTGTAAAGTGAGATGGTATGGTCCATGCATTTGATCTCTATCATTTGCATCGTGGTATGATCTCTATCATTCCTTTGTGTGTAAGGCCAAGGTCTATGGAACTTACACGTTGAATGTGTTGTAAGAGTATCTATCATACATCTACTTACAACAATATCATATCAATACACAAGCCCAGCAACGATCTAAACTAGACACCTCTAATTTATCAATTGCAAGTTTTACGTGGCTTAGGGCTTCAGAGATAGAACCGTTCTCACCTACGAACATGAACCACAATGAGGATAACCAAGTTATTAGCAACTCGTTGTAAATCAGATATTGACTATAGTAGGAGAGTCAGACACCCGCCAGCCACTTATGCAAAACAAGTTGCATGTCAGTCGTGGAACCGGTCTCATGTACGATGACATGTAAGGTTGGTCTGGGCCGCTTCATCCCACTATGCCACCAATATCCAAAATACATAGAAGATGCAATAACATGATCATCATCGCCCACATATAAAGATATGTGTACTACCCGTGCAAAGCACCTACGCATAGATCATGCTTTGATACCACTTTTGGGTCCGCAGCATAGAAAACAAAATTTTCCTACGATGAGAACTACACGCCAAGATCTATCTACTAGGTACAAAGCAATGGGTGGACATACATCCAACGAGAACTTACCCTCGAAGACAACGAGTTTTGTTAACGAGTAGGAACTCATGGTTGATCTATTCGTACACTTGCCGATCTCAAGATCGTGAGGAAGTCCGAGCGCCGCAACTCAGCAGCGCATCCATACTCGCACACACGTTCAAGCCACCGGACAACCTCCACCTCCTCGCTCTAGCTATCCAGCGGAAGCAGCAACTCCTTCCAGACGAAATGCCACCGGGAACATGTATCTCGCTAATCCGAGACCATGAGGGAATAATTCTAGAGGGGGAGAGAGATCCTTCACAAGGAGGTGTGACAAAGAAGGAGGAAGAGGGTGGCCTTTTATAGGAGGAGGGGGGTGCCCCTCCTTCATAGTCGGCGCATGGGGGGTGACTCCTCACCTCCCATTCATGTGGTGGTAACCCCTCCACATTAAAATGCCTCTTCACATTCCCCTTTAAAGTCCCTACTTTAAATGCATTAAAATTCTCCAAGTTTAATGCTCTCTCATTTAATAAAACTCTTTTATTAAATTTATTCAGAATTTTCTTAATTACTTTAATTAACAAACATTCACATATAACCCCTTGCAATATTTCAATATCACATGCTGAACCACTTTCTGCAATTTCACCCGAAACAATTTCCGGTTTCTATCGAAACAATTCCTGCGCTTTGCAATTCTTTCGTCTGAAACATATGTGATCCAAAATAGTGTCCGGTAACTCTTAAGTGTGTCACCCTACGGTTCACGAATAATGCAGACATGATCGAGACCCCTCTCCGATCAATAATCAGTAGCGGGACCTAGAGATCCGTACTGACTCCTACACATTCAACGATGACTTCTGTGATCGTGAGAACCTTTAACGCTAGTAACTAAATCCCTTTGTCTCGCGATATATTACATGTCCGAGATTCGATCATTGGTATCTCCATACCTAGTTTGATCTCGTTACCTACATGCACTCTTTTCTTGTTCTCGTGATATAACATTCTAGTGATCACATCACTTGTTTGCAAGCTATCTTAATGTGATATCACCGAGATGGCCCAAAGTATATCTATCCGTCATCGGGATTGACAAATTCCACTCTTGATCCATGAGCCTCAACATAACACCTTCGTAGCACTGAACCCATCTTTATAGTCACCCTGTTACGATGTGACGTTTGATGTTATCAAGATACTCTTCCGGTGTTAGCGATTAACATGATCTCATGGTCTAAGGATAAAGATTACTTCGTATGATGTTATAGAAATATAAACATAATGACTTTGATTGTAATGCTATACTTCGGATGAATGTTCATCACATCATTCCACCAATGTTGTGACCTTGTTATTAACAACATCCAATGTCCATGATCAGGAAACCTTGATCATCTTGTTAATCAACAAGCTAGTATATAAGAGAGGCATAACTAGGAACCCTTTTTTGTTTATTAAACACACATGTATTGACGTTTCCGATCAATACAATTATAGCATGCAAAATAAACATGGAATAAGATAATAACCACTTTACTATTGCCTCTCGGGCATATTCCCTTCAGTTGCGTGTGTGCGTTGATATTTTAGTTGTTACCCTCCCACGTGTACATGTGTATACCACAACAATGCTTGATGAAGCGGCCCCCAATCGACTTTATGCGTTCATTCGCGAGACTGGTCCACGCTTGACATACGGCATGTATCGTATAAAGTGGCTTAGGGGGTGCCTGTCTCTCTCGCATTAGTTGGTATGCCATTTGCAACTGAGGGCCCCGAAAGGGGTGTAGTAGAGACAACTACTTGATCAAAGTTGTGCTGAAAGTTCGTAGGTAAGAATGGTTCTTATGCGAAACCCATTCAGCCACGTAAAAGATGAAAAGATAAAGTAGAGGCGTCTAACTTTGTTTTGCAGGGGGCGTTGCTTTGTGATATGGTTGTGGCAAAGGTAAAGTGATTACCTTATGTTATGTAGTAGTAGATAGTCACAGAGGTGACGAACTACCACGCCGGAAAGACACCAGTACCCTGGTGTCTACGGCGCCGGAATCTGGTGACGACGGATGGAGATCACGACGTAAAGGACCATATCACATCGCATTTACATTCAATGTTATTGTTTGTATATCTTATTGTGCTAGTATTAGATACTCGACGGTAGCCTAATAAGATGATCCTTGTTAAAATTACCAACGATTGTGTTCCCCCTTAGTGTGCACCACCAAGAAAGTTCTTCGGTATGAGGCGATCCATGGTACAGGCATGGGTGTCATACATATCTACGTTCGCATACAGTGGGTGTAAGCCATGTTGCACAACAAATACACTAAGGTTGAGTTGGCGAGCCTAGCACGCCATAGAAGCGTGGCCTCGGATCACGGATGGTCGAAAGATCGAGCACGAGTCGCATGAATGATGTGACCAACTTTTAGCGTCCACCTTTGAACCCACATTGATGGCCGTGTTAATCGGGGGAGATGTGGCTGATAGGGGTCGTGTTATCACTAGGAACCCTTATGGGGATAGGTGTTTCTGAGTGGAGTTATTATTAACTCATTTAATTATAAACTTAGTCTAAATTCCTTTTTGCAATTGTAAATGTAGAAAAGTTCTCCCTGATGCCACCTTTCCTGTTGACTATTGATTGGTTAGAAGGATAGAAGCTCAGATTAGATGGATCAAACTTCTCCATATGGGTTGCGCGTCTCCACGTTCTCTTTAGCGAGAATGACGTGGTCGAATACATACTCGACGGGATGGATTTGGATCAGCCTATTGAGCTAGAGACCCTAGAGCAGCAGGAAGACCGCTATCTTCGTCGGGAGATGGCCTCCTTCATTTCAGTTACTATGCATTTCGGAATGGTGGATGAGCTATGGCCTTTCGTGGGTGGTGTCAACCCTCGTTCGGTGATGCTACAACTTAGGAAACATTTCATGGAACAAGCACGCATGTGGGAGCATGAGCTGATGGGAGACTTCCTCTCTATTAAGATGGAGAAGATGCATGATGTGTACATGAGGCCAGCATACTTTCTGGATAGCTGGATGACGGGCTCTTTTGCAAATGGCGTTGTGCTGCGGTCGCTGCCACCAAGCTACCAAGCACAAGTCAGGACTTGCATTATGAGAGGCGACGTGGAATCAATGGAGTTCCACCAGTTCGTGACACATCTCAGGAATGTGTTGGTTGAATGAAATGTCGCTGAGGTCATCAATGACAAAGGTATATATTTGATATACAATTTTATAAATGTTATGATCTTGCAAACACATTTGCAGTGTTAAGTATATTTGATACTTGTTCTGTTTTGCTGAAAACAAGTCCTTCTGCATGAGAGGTGTTTGCTAGAGAGGAGGTAACGTTGCATGTTGATGGCGAGCATGATGATGATGGCCAACGACACTCTCCCTCGACATTTATCACTTAGTTTATGTTTTGGATAGTTATTGTAATCAAAAGATTGTGAACTTCTTTAGTGTGTCTCACACTTTGTGAGACGGTTATTCATATGAGTTTGTAACAAACAATTGTTCCACTTTTATGAATGATTTCTATTTGTGTTCATATCTTGTTTGATTATGTGTAAATTATCCTTATTGTTTGAAACTAATTGATAATGCATGAACATTTGTAAAATATTGGAATGCCTTAAAATACCCAACTTAAATGATATTTCATTACGGAATGAAAACCATTGTTTAAATTCAAAGTTATTTTGATAATATGTGAAAGACATTCGATTTCTTGTCACATATAAATCATGCCTAAGTTCGGCAAAATAACTTGAACACCGTGTATTACTTGAATACAAAGTGTTTAATGAATTGTTAAAAGTAAATACATATTCGATGTATTGTGTTTTAACGAAAATGGTAATTATCATTATATGATTGTTTTAAAAGTGTAAAGAAGTTTACGAAAGGAAACATGAATATGAAACTATTTGATTTGATCAAAGTGTTTCATCAATGAAAAGGGTATAAATATAAAAGAGAATCTAATTACTATGATTTGATCAATAGTAATGAAATTCGACTTTATAAGAATGGCATAAGAGAAATTGTGAAATGCAAAGAATTTTGAAACATCAAAATGCAAAGCATCACAATGTGATATTAGATATCAAAGTGGGTATATAGATGGCACCAAATAAATCGTTGTAGTTTAGATGTAGAGACCATTAGTTAGAAATAGTTAGCACTCAATTAGAACACATAGTGAACCATCTGGATTCGTGAAAGCGGCTCCATATCTAGTATGGATCGTCGTGAAAGTTTTGGGGTTATTCGATATAACCAAAACAATAGCGAACAAGTCCTTGTAGAGTAATCATTGGAAACTTTCAATACGAAATCCATAGCCGAAACCAAAAGAAAAGCAAAACTGGTGTTGCTTGGATTTTGGTACATTCTTGAGAAAGCTCACTTTTAGTGATATTTCTCGATTATGGAGCAAATGGAAGATAGTGAAAAACATGATGATGATTCAAATCCCTGCATCAGAGTGTTGAGAAGCGCAACGGAAAATGCTCCTGGATGATTCTCTTCACAAAGGGAAGAATCAATGATATTGATCATTGTGTTTTCCCCACTAGTGTTTTCACTACATGAAGTAGGATTCTAAATGTAATCCATATCCTGTATGGAGACATTTGTGAATCATTTTTCATGATTCTTGGAATATGACATACCTACGAATTAATAAGGAAATAATGGTAAACTAGAATTATGAGAAATCCTAGAAACAAAATTCCCTTGAGATTAGAAAGCAATTCGTTGCTGAATCTCACAAGTAAAAGGGGTTACTTGAATTTTCCCAAATGACTGCAAAGCCATAGTGGAAAATGGGGTGAATGACAAAGGCACAATGTTTGAAGTATTGGACGAATTCAAATGAATTTGATTCAATTGTGCTGAATGTCTAGAGGATTTAAGACTAGTAAAAGTACTAGTATCTCATAGTAAATCTCTCATTTTGATATTTGATCAAAGCTTTTTAAAATTGTTCAAAATAGTGAGTGGATATGCAATTTGCATAAAATTGAGTGGAGCTATGAAAGTTTTCCTAAAACAATATGTGAATGACATATTTTTGAGTGGGAGCTTATACAGTGATTCTTAAGTGCGTTAAGAATAAAACCGCAAATACTTATAAATAATGATTTATAAGGTGCAGAAGTTGATAGTAAGTGTATTATGTAGTATTCCTTAAGGGATTCTGAAAGGGGTTTCAGAATAGAAGTTAATTAAGGAACTAGTCCTTAATAACTCAAGTTAGGAATAGTATTAAGTTTAACATTAATGGTTGAAAGAAAGAAAAGGATGATCATCATCCACTATGTTGAGACATAGGTTCTATCATAGAAAACCATGATGATGATTTAACATAATATGTGATCCAATAGGTAACGTTTGAAAGTGATTAAGTTAGAATCACAGAACGTTGAGCTAAGTTTGTCCGTAGTGTCTGATAGAGAACTGTAGACATATTTTCCAAATCCATAAAGGATGACATATCTTAAAACATAAAGACTTGTGTTATAAGGGAATATGTTGGAAACTCCCGTAATACCGATTAGAGTCAAGTAGGAAGTGAGGTGAACAAAACATCGAAACTTGCACAGAGTGCACTGGTGTTTCGATGGTTACATTTATAATAATAGATAAGGGTACCATCTAAAGTGTTGTATAATGTTATGTCGGGGCTAGTTCGCTTTTAACGTAGAATGATGTGTCCCAGGGCACAGTGCCTATCGAAATAAGGCAGAAAAGTAGGCATCTCTCCAGTCGTTGCTTTTCTTTCTGTTACTTCGAAAGTAGCTGCTTCAGCTTCAGCCACGCGAATTCTCGAAAGCCCTCGAGGTTGATCTAAAGTCACTATAGGCTCCTGGAATCAGGCATCGTTCTGCTACCATAGCAACAATGCATACACATAGATGTTATCATGTGATGATAATGTATTAATGTCAATCAAGGTGACATTAGTAAGTTGCAAAGGATTTGGGACTGTAAAGTACAGGCCCAAGACTCAACCTCTTCCATGAGCAAGCATGTTCAGGGTACCGGATATATGGTGCTAATGATTAAAGAACAAATGCAGCTTGTGTATTTGTACTCTAGTGCAAGTGGGAGACTGTTCGAAATATGCCCTAGAGACAAATAGTAGTAAGGACTATTATCATATTTCATATAGTTTATGATTAAGTTTTATATCATGCTATAACTATATTGAGTTGAAACATCAATACACGTGTGATATATAAACAACCAGGGGTTCCCAGTGAAACTCTAGTCACTGGTTCATTGGTCAATAGATGATCATGTTTCCTGATCATGTGGCATTCATGCCAGTTGGAAATGGAGTCAACACATTCAGAGAATGAGTTGATAAACCAATACCCAACCTAAACATCATGACCCGATCATGTCACAAAGTTCAAGTTATGATGATTAGAAATGGATCCTCGTAGACTATTCCTTAGACCGTGAGGCTATATCAATCACTATCTCCCGAGAGTGCTTTGATAGCAGCAAGTGCCACTTGGTAATACAGTAGTTATAAAGGTGTGTTCAGGTACTCGGAGGAAACCATTGAGGCAATATATGTCAAGAGCGGGATTTGTCCGTCCACGTGACGGAAAGATACTCAAGGGCCCACTCGGAGAAGTTATATCCAATAGCCGCGCAGCGTGTGATTTGATCACAGGGATATGACTTGTCAGAATGAGTCAAGTAGCGTTGTTTGGTAATGAGATCGAACACGACATCGTGATTTCATTGATCAGATCTCGGGCAATGCAAGTATCGAGAGACAAAGGGATAAGACACGACTGTCCTGGTTCAAACGACGAAAGATCTTCGTGGAGCGCACAGGGGTCACATGGCCATCCAGGTCCCTCTGTCGATCATTGGTGCGGGAGTGTCCCGACCATGTCTGGAGTGTTCCTGAACCGTGGGGTATCACACTTAAGGGCTTGATGATGCTTAGAGAGTGTTTATAGGATCGGAATAATCACCGAAGAATAGTAGGGAGAAACCGGAAGGGTTTCGGTAAGTCCGGAGGATGTCCGGAGTGGAGGTGGAAGTGTTCCATAACCACGGAGGTTGAATAATATGTGATGAATGTTAAATATTGATTTAATCATTTATTCATAATTATTTAATAAAGAGAATATCAATTTAAAAGGTCAAAAGGCTTAATGGGCCGATTCCCGGAGGGGAGAGGGCCCATTAGGGAAAGGAGAGAGGGAGAAGGGGCAAGGGGGTGGCCAGCTGGGCCAAGCCCCCCCCCCCCCCCCCCCGCGTGGGGCCCACTAGGGCTGGCCGGCGGCCACCCCCCTCCTCTCCTTTAGTCCCACCCCGGGACTTTGAGGAAGGTAGTACCTCCCCTCCCCCATATATAGTGGGGGTATTTGACCAGATAAATACACCCAATAATCAAAAAGGGTCTTGTCACTTTTGGGAGGACCTCTCATTGATATTTTCTCTCTCTCCCTCTCTCTCCCGTGACCGTGGTCCCAAGTCTGAACTGCGTGAATGAGAGACTGAAGGAAATATGCCCCGAGAGGCAATAATAAAGTTGTTATTATATATTCCTTATATATGATAGATGTTTATTTTACATGCTAGAATTGTATTTATCGGAAACATCAATACATGTGTGTTTAATAAACAAAAAGGGTTCCTAGTTATGCCTCTCTTATAGACTAGCTTGTTGATTAACAAGATGATC
Source organism: Avena eriantha (assembly GCA_910589775.1). NCBI lineage: Eukaryota > Viridiplantae > Streptophyta > Magnoliopsida > Poales > Poaceae > Avena > Avena eriantha. The sequence goes on along the minus strand of OU342744.1, from coordinate 77,084,926 downwards.
AAGGTTTCCTGATCATGGACACTGGATGTTGTTAATAACAAGGTCACACCATTGGTGGAATGATGTGATGAACATTCATCCGAAGTATAGCATTACGATCAAGTCATTATGTTTATATTGCTATAACATCATACGAATTAATATTTATCCTTAGACCATGAGATCATGTTAATTGCTAACACCGGAAGAGTATCTTGATAACATCAAACGTCATACCGTAACAGGGTGACTATAAAGATGGGTTCAGTACTACGAAGGTGTTATGTTGAGGCTCATGGATCAAGAGTGGAATTTGTCAATCCAGATGACGGATAGATATACTCTGGGCCCTCTCGGTGATATCACAGTAAGATAGCTTGCAAGAAAGTGATGTGATCACTAGAATGTTATATCACGGGAACGAGAAAAGAGTGCATGTCGGTAACGAGATCAAACTAGGTATGGAGATACCGATGATCGAATCCCGGACATGTAATATATCGAGAGACAAAGGGATTTAGTTACAAGCGTTAAAGGTTCTCACGATCACAGAAGTCATCGTTGAATGTGTAGGAGTCAGTACGGATCTCTAGGTCCCGCTGCTGATTATTGATCGGAGAAGGGTCTCGATCATGTCTGCATTATTCGCGAACCGTAGGGTGGCACACTTAAGAGTTACCGGACACCATTTTGGAGCACATATGTTTTAGAAGAAAGAATTGCAAAGCGTAGGAATTGTTTCAATAGAAACCGAAAATTGTTTCGGGTGAAATTGCAGAAAGTGGTTCTGCATGTGATATTGAAATATTGCAAGGGGTTATATGTGAATGTTTGTTAATTAAAGTAATTAACAAAATTCTGAATACATTTAATAAAAAGAGTTTTATTAAATGAGCGAGCATTAAATTTGGAGAAATTTAATGCATTTAAAGTGGACACTTTAAAAGGGAATGTGAAGAGGCATTTTAATGTGGAGGGGTTACCACCACATGAATGGGAGGTAAGGAGTCACCCCCCATGCGCCGGCTATGAAGGAGGGGCACCCCCCTCCTCCTATAAAAGGCCACCCTCTTCCTCCTTCTTCCTCACACCTCCTTGTGAAGGATCTCTCTCCCCCTCTAGAATTATTCCCCCATGGTCTCGGATTAGCGAGATACATGTTCCCGGTGGCATTTCGTCCGGAAGAAGTTGCTGCTTCCGCTGGATCGCTGGAGCGAGGAGGTGGAGGTTGTTCGGTGGCTTGAACGTGTGTGCGAGTGCGGATGTGCTGCTGAGTTGTGGCGCTCGGACTTCCTCACGATCTTGAGATCGGCAAGTGTACGACTACATCAACCACGAGTTCCTACTCGTTAACAAAACTCGTTGTCTTTGAGGGTAAGTTCTCGTTGGATGTATGTCCACCCGTTGCTTTGTACCTAATAGATAGATCTTGGTGTGTAGTTCACACCGTAGGAATTTTTTTGTTTTCTATGCTGCGGACCCAATAGTGGTATCAGAGCCTGATCTATGCGTAGGTGCTTTGCACGGGTAGTACACATATGTTTATATGTGGGCGATGATGATCATGTTATTGCATCTTCTATGTATTTTGGATATTGGTGGCATAGTGGGATGAAGCGGCTCGGACCAACCTTACATGTCATCGTACATGAGACCGGTTCCACGACTGACATGCAACTTGTTTTGCATAAGTGGCTGGCGGGTGTCTGTCTCTCCTACTATAGTCAATATCTGATTTACAACGAGTTGCTAATAACTTAGTTATCCTCGTTGTGGTTCATGTTCGTAGGTGAGAACGATTCTATCTCCGAAAGCCCTAAGCCACGTAAAACTTGGAATTGATAAATTAGAGGCGTATATTTTAGATCGTTGCTGGGCTAGTGTGTTGATATGGTATTGTTGTAAGTAGATGTATGATAGAGACTCTTACAACACACTCAACATGTAAGTTCCATAGACCTTGGCCTTACACACAAAGGAATGATAGAGATCATACCACGATGCAAGTGATAGAGATCAAATGCATGGACCATATCATCTCACTTTACACATTAGATGTTAGCATCTTATCCTGCAAGTTTGGCGCTTTTGGTAGCATTATAAGATGATCCCTCGTTTAGATATCAAGATAAAAATGTGTTCTTCCTTAAGTATGCATCGTTCTGTGGATCATGTTTCGAGACATCACGTGATGATCGGGTGTACTCGAATCTACGCTTTCATAGGAACGAGTGTAAGACAGTTCTACACACGCGAATACTAAGGTTCTTACTTGGCGAGCCTAGCATGTACAGACATGGCCTCGGAACACGGACCGAAAGGTTAAGCCTGAGTAGTATAGTTGATATGATGCCCATATAGATGCTCGCCTTTGAAGCTACATCAACTCACGTGATGATCGGACTTGGTGTAGTGGATTTGGTTCATGTAATCACCAAAAAGATACGAGGGATGTCGTTTTTGAGTGGGAGTTCATTATTAATTTGGATTAGTTGAACTCAATCTATCATAAACTTAGTCTAAATAAACTTTACAAATTCTGTTGTAGATGGCACCACCTGCTTTTAATTTCAATGTGTTCATGGAGAAAGAGAAACTTGCTATGAATGGTAGAAACTTCACCAACTGGGCTATGAATTTGAGGATTCTCCTCACTGCTGCACAAAAGCAATATGTGCTAGATGCGCCGCTGATACATTGCAAATGTATCTATAATTTTTGATGCTCCATGCTTGGTTTTATCCACTTTCTTGTGTTTTGTCCACACTTTGGAGTACTTTTCATATGATTTCTTGGGCTAACCTATTAACAAGAGCCACAGTGACAGCTGCCTGTTTTTTGCTGTTTTTGGTTCCAGGAAAGTCAGAAAATGAATATTCTCGGAATTGGACGGGACAAAAGCCAAAGTGCCTATTTTTCCAGGGGTTGGCCACACCACCCCTAGGCGCGGGCTGGGCCTGGCCGCGCCAGGGCATGGTGTGGTGGCCCCAGGCACCCCCTCTACCTCTCTCTTCGCCTATAAGAAGCCTTCTGACCTAAAAACTCCGGGGGGTTCGACGTTTTTCCACGAAAAGTTCTGCTGCGCCGCCGCCACCAAAGGGGAGATTCAGGGGACAGAAAGTCTCTATTCCGGCACCATGCCGGGACGGGGAAGTGCCCCCGGAGCCATCTCCATCGATCTCCACCATCATCTTCATCAACCATCCATGTTTCCCCAATCTATGAGTGAGTAATCCCCCGCTGTAGGCTATGGGGATGGTAGGGATTGGATGAGATTGTTCATGTAATGGCATCAGATTGTTAGGGCATAGTGCCTAGTATCTTTTATTTCTGCTTTATGACTTTGTTGCGACTTGTTGTGCTTAATGCTTGTCACTAGGGCCCGAGTGCCATGATTTCAGATCGGAACTTATTATTGATTCATTATGATAGTATTGTTTCTGGTCTTATCTACAAGTTGTATACACACGTCGTTGTTCGGAACCTATGGTCCCGAAGTGACAGAAATCGGGGTAGCCGGAAGGGAAAGGCTTTGATGTGAGGATCACATGTGTTCATAGAGTGTTAATGCTTTGCTCCGGTGCTCTATTAAAAGGAGCACCTTAATTGCTACTAGTTCCCTAGAGGCCCCGCTGCAAACGGGCTGGCAGGACAAAAGATGTTGTGCAAGTTCTCATTGCGAGCACGTATGACTATATATGGAACACATGCCTAGGATTGTCTAGTACTTGGGTGCTTTATCTTATTTATCTGCAATTGCCCTATGTTCTGATTGCTATGTGAATTGTCTTGTCCATGCAACACCCGTCCATCCATCCCTATGCCTACCGCACTCGAATCCCACTGTTTACTGCTTTTGTTACTACTGTCTTTGTTTTACTACTGCTGTTACTTTGCTATTCCTACTACAAAACTGTTGCTACTGATAAACTGCTGTGAGCAAGATTGTTTCTAGGTGCAGCTGAATTCACAACTCAGTTGTTAAGGCTTATAAATATTCTTTGGCTCCCCTTGTGTCGAATAAATTGGGTTGCACTTCCCTCAAAAATACTGCGATACACCCCCTATACTTGTGGGTCATCAACCTCTAGGTCCCCCACCAGCTCTTGATGCCCCTGACGAGGAAAAGAATGTCTATGTGACTCGTCAGGAGGACCACAACTTAGTTCATTGCGGCATACTATATGGGCTAGAGATAGAACTTCGAAAGCGTTTCGAAAATGGCAATGCCTTTGATACCATGGGAGAATTGAAAATGATTTTCGATACCCATGCTGCCGTAGAGAGTTATAATGCTACAGAAAAGTTCTTTAGCTGCATGATGGAGGAAAACAACTCCGTTAGTGAGCACGTACTCAAAATGTCTGGGTACGCCGATAAGCTTGTGTCCTTGGGAATAACGATTCCCATTGACTTAGGCATACATCATGTTCTCCAATCTCTGCCACCTAGCTACAAGAGCTTCATGATGAACTATAATATGCAGAGCATGAAGAAGTCTCTTCCCGAGCTTCTGTTAATGCTTAAGACTACAGAAGTGGAGATTAGGAAAGAACATCAAGTGTTGATGATCAATAGGACCACCGGTTTCAAGAAAGACAAGAAAGGGAAGCACAAGGGAAAGAAGGGTGGCAAGTCTGTTGCCACGCCTGAAAAGAAACCCCGAGCTGGCCCTAAGTCTAACACCGAGTGCTACTATTGTAAGGGGACTGGCCATTGGAAGCGCAACTGCCCCAAGTATTTGGCGGACAAGAAGTCCGGCAAGGCAAACAAAGGTATATGTGATATACATGTTATTGATGTGTACTTGACTAGTACTCAAAGTAGCACCTGGGTATTTGATACGAGATCGGTTGCTAATATATGTAACTCGGTTCAGGGGCTACGGAACAAGCGACAACTAGCAAGGGATGAGGTCAGAATGCGGGTCGGCAATGGATCAAAAGTTGATGTGATCGCCATCGGGACGCTACCTCTCCATTTGCCATCGGGATTAGTTATAAACCTAAATAATTGTTATTTAGTGCCTGCACTGAGCATGAACATTGTATCTGGATCGTGTTTGATGCAAAGTGGTCATTCCTTTAAATCTAAAAACAATGGTTGTTCCATTTATAAGAATGATATCTTTTATGGTCATATTGGCGTTATTATTTCTGTTGGATGTATACCTATGTTGAATGGTTTATTTCTGTTGGATCTCGATAGTAATATTACACACATTCATAATGTTAATGCTAAAAAGATTAAACTTGATGATGATATGTCTACATATATGTGGCACTGTCGTCTAGGTCATATTGGCGTTAAACGCATGAAGAAACTCCATTCTAACAGACTTTTGGAATCACTTGATGTTGAATCATTTGATACATGTGAGCCATGCCTTATGGGCAAAATGACTAGAACGCCGTTTTCCGGTTCAATGGAACGGGCGACAGATCTATTGGAAATCATACATACTGATGTGTGTGGACCAATGAGTGTGTCGGCGCGAGGTGGATATCGTTATTTTGTTACTTTCACGGATGATTTGAGTAGATATGGGTATATCTATTTGATGAAACACAAGTCTGAAACTTTTGAAAAGTTCAAGGAATTTCAGAATGAAGTGGAAAATCATCGTAATAGAAAGGTCAAATTTCTACGGTCTGACCGTGGAGGAGAGTATCTAAGTTACGAGTTTAGCACACACATGAAAGAGTGTGGAATAGTTTCACAACTCACGCCTGCCGGAACACCACAACGTAATGGTCTGTCGGAACGTCGTAATCGTACCTTATTGGATATGGTTCGATCTATGATGTCTCTGACTGACTTGCCACTATCATTTTGGGGTTATGCACTAGAAACAGCTGCATTCACTTTAAATCGGGCACCATCTAAATCCGTTGAAACGACACCGTATGAATTATGGTTTGGAAACAAACCTAAGCTGTCATTTCTTAAAGTTTGGGGATGCGATGTTTATGTGAAGAAACTGCAACCAGATAAACTCGAACCCAAAGCGGAAAAATGTGTCTTCATAGGATACCCTAAGGAAACAATTGGGTATACCTTCTATCACAGATCCGAGGGTAAGGTTTTTGTTGCCAAGAATGAATCCTTTCTTGAGAAGGAGTTTCTCGCGAAAGGTGTGAGTAGTCGGAAGGTAGAACTCGAAGAGGTTATTGAACCTTCTCTTCATGGAATGGCGAGTGGTGCAGCACCGGAAGTTGTTTCGGAGTTGACTTCACCTGATGAAGAGAGAGCTAATGATAATGATCATGAAACTCCGAAAGAGGACACTACCGAACCTCGCAGGTCAAGCAGGACACGTGCAGCTCCTGAACTGTACGGCAATCCTGTTGTGAATTTCATGGTTGATGAAATGGATGACCCTGCGACGTATGAAGAAGCGATGATGAGACCAGATTCCAACAAATGGCTAGAAGCCATGAAATCTGATATGGAATCCATGTACGAGAACCAAGTTTGGAACTTGGTGGACTTACCTCACGACCGAAAGTCCGTTGAGAATAAATGGATTTTCAAAAGAAAAACTAATGCTGATGGTAATGTGACCATCTATAAGGCTCGACTTGTCGCAAAGGGGTTTCGACAAATTCAAGGAGTTGACTACGATGAGACATTCTCTCCCGTAGCGATGCTTAAGTCGGTTAGGATTATGTTAGCAATTGCTGCATATTTCAATTATGAAATATGGCAGATGGATGTCAAAACTGCGTTCCTCAATGGTAATATTGAAGAAGAGTTGTATATGATACAACCTAAGGGTTTTGTCGATCCTAAGGATGCTAATAAGGTATGCAAACTTCAGCGATCCATCTATGGACTGAAGCAAGCATCCCGGAGTTGGAATCTCCGCTTTGATGAGGTTCAAAGAGTTTGGATTTGTCCAAACTTATGGAGAGGCTTGTATTTACAAGAAAGTGAGTGGGACAAATGTGGTATTTCTGATATTATATGTGGATGACATATTATTGATTGGAAATGATATAGATCTTTTAAACAGTGTTAAAAGTTATCTAAACAACAAATTTTCGATGAAAGACCTTGGTGAAGCATCATATATATTAGGCATTAAAATCTATAGAGATAGATCAAGGCACCTAATTTGGCTATCGCAGACATACCTTGATAAGATATTAAAGAAGTTTAATATGGACGAAAGTAAGAAGGGGTTCTTACCTATGTTGCAAGGCAAGACATTGAGTAAGACTCAAAGTCTGGCAACTAAGAAAGATTGACATGATTGCTTGTTGCCATCTTTATTTCAGTTTGCCTTTAGTCTCTTCCATGCCATCAAAGTATTTTCTGGCACCATTGTATTATATCCATACCACTTGTATTTTACTATATCTTCGCCGAACTAGTGTACCTATACACCTTAGAAGTGTATTGGGTGTGTTGGGGACACAAGAGACTTCTTGTATCTTGATTGCAAGGTTGTTTGAGAGGGATACCTTTGACCACTTCCTCTCTGAGTTCGATAACCTTGGGTGATCCACTTAAGGGAAACTTGCTGCTGTTCTACAAACCTCTGCACTTGGAGGCCCAACAACTATCTACAAGAATAGAAGTGCGTAGACATCAACCTATTTTCTGACGCCGTTGCCGGGGAGGTAAGGTAAAAGGTACTCGCATCCTCTGGTGTGAGTGCTCGAAGTTATTTCCTTTAGATTCTGCAATTTTGTCTTTTGTTTCTTGTTTTCACTAGTTAGGCTTAATGGAAAACAACAACAAAATTAGAGAGCTTTATAGTATTTATCTTGAGTTAGGACATGAAGTGTTTGAAGAGAAAATTAAAAAATCTATGGAACTTTATTTGCATGCTAATAGCAATGTTGTTAGTATGAATTATTTGGACACCATTATTGCTAATGCTATAGAAAAGTCTAAGCTTAGGGAAGCTAGTTTTTATGAAAATGATCTTTTTAGTTCCCCAGCTTTGGAAGATAGCTATTCTATTGCTTATGATGATACCAAACGTCCAATATATGATGATTACAATGATGAATATGATATTTTCAGTCCACCTACTATTGAGGATAAAATTAACTATGATTACAATATGCCTCCTATATTTGATGATTATGGTGATGAGAATAATAATGATAGCTATTTTGTTAAATTTGCTCCCACCACAATTAATAAGAATGACTATGCTTATGTGGTGAGTAATAATGATTGTATGCATGTGGCTCATGATAAGAATGTTTTATGTGATAGTTATATTGTTAATTTTATTCATGATGCTACTGAAAGATATTATGAGAGAGGGAAACATGGTTTTATGTATCTCAATAATATTAAGTTTCCCCTCTTTATGTTAATTTTTTTGAAGTTGCACTTGTTTTGCTTTACTATGCTTGTTGCTTTGTGCTTTCATGACTTGTTTCTTTACAATATTCCAACGGTTAGGAAGTGGGTTAGACTTAAATGTGCTTTCAATTTGCTTCTTGATGATCTCTTTTACTTCAATTCATATATCTTATGTGAGCATCTTCTCAAACTATCGTGCCTAACTTAAAGGCGTTAAAGAAAAGTACTTATTGGGAGATAACCCAAAAGTTTTAGTTGAGTCTTGGAAGTTATTACCTCTGTAATAACTTCTCCTTATCATTTTTATTTGGTTTTTATGCCAAGAATAACCTCTAATGAGAGAGAAGTAAGATTTGGGAAAGTTGCTGTCCCGAAATAGATTTTTGTGCTTCACTGTAAAAATTTGTCAAAAATCTCTATACATCGGATTGAGCTGTAATTTTGTGTGCTTCTGCCCCAGGTTGTTATCCAACTTTCTTTAGTTCAACACTTTTCGATTTGAGCAACAGAAGGTCTTAAGAAAAATCGTATTTTACCTGCTAGTCTGTTTTGATAGATTTCTGCCATTATTTGCATTTGCCTCTTTATCGATTTCTTTTTGGGTTCTTTTTGATCATTTGAACTTTTTTAAGGAAGTGCTACAATAGCTTTTGTTTTAATGGAAGTTTTATTTGTGTTGGAACTGAACCAAAAGATTTATTATCTTTTGAATGCACTAATGTTGCTAATGAAGATTGTGTACAGTTTTGTATGAAGGAAATTTTCAGGTGTAGGGAAAGAATGATGTAATGAGATGAAGAATGGACAAAATCTCAAGCTTGGGGATGCCAACCCGTGTCACCCCAAGAAATATTCAAGAGGTACAAGCATCAAAGCTTGGGGATGCCCAAGGCATCCCCTTCTTCACCAATAAAAATCTCAGGTCTTTCTAGACACTTCGTTTTTATTGTTTCATGCACTGTTGTGTTGTTCTTGGAGCGTCTTTGTTTTTGTTTTTAGTTTTATTTTTCTTGGTTTGCTGCAATAAGTTGGTTGTATCCCAGCATTTCTTTTGGAGAGAGACACACTCATTTTCATTGTCAAGAACACTCTAGTTTTCATTCTTATTGTTCTATGAGTGTTCTCTTTTGCTAGCACTGTGTTTAGCCTTAGTTTTCTTGTGCTTTCAGCTTAGAAATTTTTAGTTCTTATTTGTGGATTTGTGAGACAAGCTCACTGATCTTTATTGATTATTATCTTTGTGAGTTGTTTCAAATAAGTCGATTGGTGTTGGAAAAGAGTAGGAAAGTTCATGCTTAAGTGGTATAAAAGGAGCTTGTTTTTGACTGTGACTTAGGCTTTATCATGTCATGCTTGATATTGTTTTGGCTTTATGCTTACTGATTTTTGTTGTAGCATGACATGTTATAAACAATTGAGATTGCTTAATGTTCCTTGAAAGAATCATGCGTTGTTTTAGCATATTAAAGCATAGTATTGTGGTATTGTCCTTTAACGCTTTATTTGGGTTGACTTGGCGCATGCTCACACCATGTTAAGACTATCCCAAGTCACCATAGCCTCTATGGTCCTTTAGTTTTCAACTTGTAATATCACTTTATGCTTTAATTAATGATGTTTTGTCGCTTTGCATGATTATGGCCATTATTGCTCTCTTAGTTGGTCGCTCCTAGTCTTTTGCTAGCCTCCATACCAAGTATGAGTTGCACTCATGCATCCAACTCCAAATAAAACCAAGTTATTCCAAAGAGTCCACCATACCTACCTATTAGCATTTGCTATTCCAAGTATATTCATGTTTTTATCTACCTTCCGAATTAAACTTGTTATGTGAAAATTAGTGATTAAAGCTCTCACGAACTTGATGGCACACTTTACTTTTATTGCCCCTAATAAACTTGAACCATTGTGTCATCTATGTTGTATATGCTTGCACTTATACGTTGGGGATTAGCAGAACCATGCTATCATGGGGAACGCTTTCAACATTGCACTTGCACATTGTACCCGATTGATATCATGCTCTTTTGTTTATGGATGTCATCGGTGTGAAATGAAAGGGGAGCTTGTAAGTCCATGGAGTTATGTATGTGTGTTAGAGAAACGCCTGGGCGGCTGGTCTAATCCATGCCTAATCATGGTGGAAACATGCAGCATAACCATAATGAGCAATCTATGAAGCATTCTTCTTAGAAAAAAATATATTGATATTGAGAAAAAAAGATGAGAAAAGAGGAACGAGAGAAAAAAGCACCATTTTCCCATGGTAAATAAGAAGATGATGAGATGCTTATTGTCTGCTTGCCTTGTCATTTTGATATGGGGATTCTTCCGTATCATCGGGCAAGGGGTACCCTGTTGGCGGTTCTCTATGATACACATGTACTTACTATGACAAGAACTTACCGGTAACTAAACTTGAGTAGCATGAGGAGCGACCCTCGTATTCAAGGGACATGAGATTGCCAACTTATACTTTGTCAAGTATATACTCTATAGTCTGTTCACATTAACCTTAATCACTTCAAGATGCTTATGATAGGGGCAATGAGAGCTGAAAGCTAACAAGTACCATAATTTTTGGAAGCTCTTTATGAGACTTGAATCCCTGCTTCCTTCTATGAAGGCCTTTCTTTTACTTTTATGTTGAGTCCCCATCTTCTATCTTTATGCACTTATTGAGAGAGCATAGTGGCCATTCATAGTTTAATGTGCATTGTCTTGAAACTTGTTGATTGATTCATAACTTTGATATTGCTTGTTCTTCAACTGTTTGTACCTAGTCACCCTTATGAACTTTGAAGGTGTCCTATGCATTTATGGTTTGCTACTCCATGAGGGACAAGCTGAATGCCACTATGCTATGTTTTCTGTATGTGAAACAAACAAACGTCTTTCAATGCATTGTTATTCATGATCTTTGTTTGTACCTTTTCATGTTATAACATAGTTGCTATGTCTTATTGTTAGAACTATATCTTTCATGCTATGTTAAAGAACTATGATCCTAGCTATCAAATGTTTTCAAAATACTTTGATCAAGATTATGATGGTGCATGTTACCTCAAAAATTATTCTTTTTTATCACTTACCTACTCGAGGACGAGCAAGATTAAGCTTGGGGATGTTGATACGTTGTAAATGTATCCATAATTTTTGATGTTCCATGCTTGCTATATATCTACTTTCTTATGTTTTTCCACACTTTGGAGTATTTTTACACATTTTCTAGGACTAACCTATTAACAAGATAACACAATGCCAGTTGCATGTTTTCTTCCATTTTTGGTTCTAGAAAAGCCAGAAAATGAATATTCTCAGAATTGGACGGGACAAAAGCCAAAGTAAATATTTCACCGAGGGGAACACGGAGCCAGAAACGAGACGGAGAGGGGCCAAGGGCTGGCCACACCATAGGGTGGCGCGAGTCCCCCTGGCCGCGCCACCAGGTGGTGTGGGCCCCTCAGACGCCCACCGACCTTGCCTCTTTGCCTATCAGAAGCCTCCCGATGCAGAAACCCTAAATAATCCAGCCTCCAGCCACAAAAGGTTCTGCAGTGCCACCGCCACTGAAGAGGAGATTCGAGGGACAAAATTCTCAGTTCCAGCACCCTGGCGGGACGGGGAAGTGCCCCCGGAGCCATCTCCATCGATCTCCATCGCCGTTGCTGATTCCCATGATGAGGAGGGAGTAGTTCTCTCTCGAGGCTAAGGGCTCTACCGGCAGCTATGTGTCCATCTCTCTCTCTATGCATGATCATATTGTGATCATGAGCTTTGTAATCAAGTAAATCTACCTTGCTACTCAAGTGCTTTAATATATCTCTAGCTCTCCCCACGTGTGAAAGTGATAGCGTGCACACCATGGTGACACTTAGGCTAGAGATTACAAATACTTGTTATGAGTTATATTTGGAGTTGGATGTCTCTATGAAATTGTGGTGTTTGTTGGAACCATCTAGCGCTCAAGGTGACAGTGTGGGGTTATCTAGATGGGGAAAGCGGACTTTGAGGAGTGCTGTTATAACCCTACCATGGATTAGAGTGTCCAACCGGAGAGTAGTTCGGAGTAGAATCATAAATAGAAGATATTTATATGAGAGTGTTCACTAGTGAAAGTATGATCCCTAGGCCTTGTTTCTAAGCATTGAAACACCGTTTGTAACTAGATTTGTTACATGTTTGCTTGCTGCCATCTTTATTTTAGTTTGCCTTTAGTCTCTTCCACGCCATCAAAGTATTTTCTGGCACCGTTGTATTATATCCATACCACTTGTGTTTTATTATCTCTTCGTGGAACTAGTGCACCTATACACCTGACAAGTGTATTGGGTGTGTTGGGGATACAAGGGACTTCTTGTATCTTGATTACACGGTTACTTGAGAGGGATACCTTTGACCACTGCCTCCCTGAGTTCAATAAACCTTGGGTGATCCACTTAAGGGAAACTTGATGTTGTTCTACAAACCTCTGCACTTGGAGGCCCAACAACTGTCTACAAGAATAGAAGTGCGTAGACATCAGTACTCGTAAGCAAGGGGCATGAGATTTTCAACTTATAACTTGTCAAGCATATCTTCATATTTGTGTCACTTTAACCTTAATCACCTCAAGATGCTTATGATAGGGGAAATGAGAGATGAAAGCTAATAAGTACCATAATTTTTGGAAGCTCTTTATGAAACTTGAATCTCAGCTTCCCTTTGTGAAGGGCCTTTCTTTTTACTTTTATGTTGAATCTTCATCTTCTATCTTTATGCACCTATTGAGAGAGCATAGTGGTCATTCTTAGTTTAATGGGCATTGTCCCAAAACTTGTTGATTGATTCATAACTTTGGTATTGCTTGCTCTTAAATTATTTGTATCTAGTCACCCTTATGAACTTTGAAGGTGTCCTATGCATTTATGTTTTGCTATACCATGAGGGACAAGCTGAATACCACTCTTATTATGTTTTCTATATGTGATACAAACAAACATCTTTCAATGCATTGTTGTTCATGATCTTTTGTTTGTACCTTTTCATGTTGCAACTAGTTGCTTTGTCTTATTGTTAGAACTATATCTTTCATGTTTATGTTAGAGTAATATGATTACAGCTAGCAATGTTTTACAATACATTGATCAAGATTGTGATGGTGCATGTCACCTCAAAAATTATTCTTTTTATCACTTACCTACTCGAGGACAAGCAGGAGTTAAGCTTGTGGATGCTTGATACGTCGTAAATGTATCTATAATTTTTGATGCTCCATGCTTGTTTTATATCAACTTTCTTATGTTTTGTTCCCACTTTGAGGTATTTTTATACAATTTCTGGAACTAACCTATTGACAAGATGCCACAGTGCCAGTTGCCTATTTTCTGCTGTTTTTGGTTTCAGAAAGGCTAATAAAAGCATATTCTCGGAATTGGATGAAACAAAGACTGAAGTTCCTATTTTTTTCGACACGACACAGAGTCCAAAGGGGAGACGGAGGGGAGCCACAGGAGGAAGGCACACCCTAGTGTGGCACGGGTCCCCTGGCCGCGCCACCAGGTGGTGTGGCCACCCTGTCCCACCTCTGGCATCGCCCTTTCGCCTATAAAAGCCCCCCGGGACGAAAACCCTAGATACCAGATCAGAATTCCACGAAAAGTTCCCCAACACCGCCGCCATTGAAGATGAGATTTGGGGGACAAAACTCTTTGTTCCGGCACCCTGCCGGGATGGGAAGTGCCCCAGGATCCATCTCCATCGACTCCACCGCCATCTTCATCGCCGTTGTTGACTCCCATGATGAGGAGGGAGTAATTCTCTCTCGAGGCTAAGGGCTCTACAAGTAGTTATGTGTTCATCTCTCTCTATGTGTGATATTATTGTGATCATGAGCTTTGTAATCTATAGATCTATTCTGCTACTCAAGTGCTTTAATTAATCTCTGCTTATCCCCACGTGTGTGAAGTTTACAGTGTGCCCACCGTGTGGCACTTTGGCTAAGGTTAAATACTTATCATGAATATAATTTGAGTTGGATGTTTCTATGAGATTGTGGTGTTTGTTGGAACCATCTAGCGCTCAAGGTGATAGTGAGGGGTTATCTAGATGGGGAATGCGAACTTTAAGGTGTGTTGTTATAGCCCTACATCGTCCAACCGGAGAGTAGTTCAGGGTAGCATAATGAAGAGAAGATATTTATATGAGAGTGTCCACTAGTGAAAGTATGATCCCTAGGCCTTGTTTCTAAGCATTGAAACAACGTTTACAATCAGTCATGTTACATGTTTGCTTGCTGCCACTCTTATTTCAAATTGCAATTACCACTTATAATCATCCATATTACTTGTATTTCACTATCTCTTCGCTGAACTAGTGCACCTATAAACCTGACAAGGGTATTGGGTGTGTTGGGGACACAAGAGACTTGTATATTGATTGCAGGGTTGCTTGAGAGGGATACCTTTGACCACTTCCTCCCTGAGTTTGATAAACCTTGGGTGATCCACTTAAGGTAAAATTGCTGTTGTTCTACAAACCTCTGCACTTGGAGGCCCAACACTGTCTACAAGACTAGAAGTGTGCGTAGACATCAATCGACAAGCCTCAGAAGAAGAGTGGTAGTCCAGTAGACGAGCACTAGCTCTTCAGCAGCCATGGAGACCTTCTTCGCTAAGATCCGGCCTCTTAGCCGGTTGGACATGATTTCATGGAGGGGAGCAACGGGTCTTGATGCGGCGGTGGTTACTTGGGAGGCAAGCTCGGCCCTTTGGGCCAAATCTAGCATGGTTGGGCTCGATTCGGTGTCTTGTTGGAGTTCGGTGAGGGAGGCGGGTGGCTCTACTCTTTGTTCCTTACTAGAGGTTATGTGAAGGATCACACCATGACCATAGAGGAAAAATGAAAACTTTTCATTTTTACTCGCAGCAACAACATGAACTCCACAAGCTCTAGCTCTAGCAGGTAGGCAACACGATCTTACCGCTAAATGCACATGTGAGGGATCGATGGCGCATCTGTCGGGAAGTGCAGTCACTGTTCAGTGTCTCCACGCTCTGGTCCAGCTCCGACGGGATCCTTCTCCAGCTCGGGTATGGTGTTTGGCTCGGCAAAGCAAGGATTGGCCTTTCCTCTCTCTCTCTCTCTAAGAAGCTCAGGCAAACTGCCACATCAGGTGTCCACACATATGGGTGGGGAGCCATGCCGGTGAGATGCTAGTCTCAGCTCGGTGCCATGGGGACGAAGGGAAAGGTGGCAACTTCCAAACACTAAACTTGCTCCTGTCACCTCCAGTGTCCCTTCCTTATATTGGGAGGCGGAATGGGTGTTGGATCTCCTGCCCAACCCTAAACCCAAAACCATATCCCACCTAACCTAGGAATATTCCATTACTGACAGGTGTCATAGTCGGTTCCAACCCAACTATGTGTGACCCCATAGGCTACCAGCAAGTCGGACAAAGTTCGAGTCGCCGTACCGAGTCACCAATCTTTCCGAGTTGAACTCCAAACTAATAGTCAGCGATGGCCTCTAGCAAGGTGTGTCGACTCCCGGATACTATGTAGTCTTTATGACTTGTCTTTCTCGATGTGCTGACTAGCCAATTACCTTTTGAAAGAGCATGTGTACCCCTAGGTGTGGTGTAGCACCCTGGTAAAACCACTACAAGAAACTCGCCTGGTGTTTCTGTTTTGTGCATCATCATGACTGCATGCTCATATTCATCATGCCACATTGCATGGAACATAATTTAAATTATTATATTTAATTGTTTCACTTGTATTTGGTCCTTCATATTTGTATTTGACATTGTATTTGCATTGCTCTATTTCATCCTCTCTCTCTATTCTATCTCGTGTTGGTGCCATACTTACATGGAACCATAATGTCCAATTTTATTTACTTGAGTCTTGCTATTCTTATATTGTTAAAATACCAAAACCAAGTTGGAGAAACCATCTTTTGATTCTATTATGTCACTACCTTGTGGTCTCGTGTTTGTCCATATGATCTCCTCTCAAAATCTATCATATGTTCTCAAGTGGGTTCCCTTTTATTTTTGCCTTGAGGTTTGAACTCATGCCCATTTGATAAGTATGTTGAATCTACTTGATCTTGTTTTTTTCATATGGCCACCTTTCTATTCTATCAATTTGATCATGTGGTTTGAGTTGTTTTCTACGTGTGTGTATGGGACCCTATAATCTATGCTCACATGATCTTATGTCCTCGCCATCTTAATCCTCTATCTATTCTATCTATGTTCATGCTATTCTTTCTTCCGCCTAAACACGTACTCCTACCTATCCAACCCTCCTACACCATATACACATGCTATCTTCCTCGTTGTTATGCAAAAACTCCAATTTGAAATTATTTGGTGTTTTTATTTTTGCTTCATCATGAAAGCATCGTGCATATTTTATTTTTATTTTCGAGCACAAAATTATTTTATTAAACGCCATAGTTTGTTTGTTAAAAATATCCGCACGGTATAATATATAAAGCCGGTCCCGTCCTTTTTCTTATTTTAAATTAAAAATATTAATTATCTTCGTTCGTTACGTAACCACAAAAGGTTTTGTTATTTTTTCTAAAAACAAAAATTGGCCAAAAGCCGGTCTAATGTTTAGGCCCAAAGCTAGTCCCATCTAGTCTACTTTGGTCTATAAGAATATCTCAATCCCCTTTTTCTTCCCAAACCCTAGCTCCAAATCCCCAAATCGAAGATCTGACTCTCCCTTCATGTCTTCCCCGCCGCCAGTGGGTGCCTTTGAAATTCTTGCTGCCGACATCATGCTGGTGTCGATATTGTGCTCCTGCGCGCATCTATTCTCTTTGTTTTAAATCCAGGCCATGTCCAGTAAAAGCAACGCAGTGAAGCAGCTAGCAGAAATGCATGCGATCCATCGGCCGGCGTGCCATTTATTCATGGCTGCGTGCATATACTTCTGCTTGTTTTTCCGGCGATAGCCGCGCGTAGAGGCCTCGGGTCTTGTTCCTTGCACAGTGTCCACCTGCGCGCTAAATCAGAGCAGTGCCACACCGCCGCCGTCGCCTAACGGCACCAAGGGCCAGCAGCACCAGATCCTCCCGCTGCCCTGCCTTGGGCTTGCCCTTGCTCCCATGCGCGCGCCGCCTGCAGCAAGGCCGGCCGACAGCAGCAGTAGAAGGCAGCTTGCAGCACTACGGTCCCCCCCCCCCCCCGCATCCGGCCAGGCTACATGCCCTTCTTCGACGCTGCAGGTAGTGTCTTCTCCGTCTCGTCCCCTCGTTTGGTGCGCAGGATACAACCACCCGGTCGACGGTGCTCTGAAGCTTCTACTCCTAGCAGCTACGTGCAAGGCCATCTTATCCGCTCGTGTTTTGTTCTCCAGGTGGACAACATTTGCCACTGTTGTTTCCTCTTGGCCCGGCCTTGTTTGTGTCAATGCTTCCATGGTCAGGTTGTTCGCCAGGCGTTTGACGAAATGTTCAAAAAAGATTTGGACAAGGATTTCTTCTTCCAGGCGTCTGTCCCTTGTGCTATTACTTCTACCACAATCAGAGCCATCTCTTCACCTCTCTGATCCAACAGTGAGACCCCGAGTCTAACCCTATTTTTTATATAAAATGTTATCTATCTTGTCAATTAATTTTACATGCTTGCATACATATTGTCATTGTGGTTTGGGGTTTTCAGGAGATTCATCTAAATTAATTATGGAGACCATATGCGGACTATTCTAGTTTTATATTGGACTCCATTTAAATTTGTGTAGCGAACTGATGCCATGTTTTGTCTTATTAAGTCAACATTTAAATGCGGGGCATCTAAAATAACTTGAACCTTTTAATTAATTGTCGGGACCCCGGTTCCGCTTAATACTGCCTAATTGTACCGCATCTTTTCCATGACATGCATCATACATGCATCATGCTCGGTCTTCTACCGTAGTATTAAATAGTGCATCCGGTGTTTGTCCTAGTGTTTGCTTCTTCGCGGATTAGGCCGATGAGTTGATGCAAGTATCGACAAGTTCTCCGGATATGATCCGTCGGCAGTGTTTCCCAGGCGAGCATCTCTTCCCCTTCTACCTATTTTGCATTTATAGTCTTTATTTCCTCCTGTTGATCTATTGCTATCCGTGTCGCGATGCTTTAGTTTCGTACCAGTTATACCCCGTGCAGCCTCTATATTGTCTCGGACACCTCCTATTACCTGTGTTTGGTAGATAGCTGGCCTTGTGAGTCGTAGTCGCTTGCTCATGTGTGATCTCGTTTTGTCAAGTACCACAGTTGTTGGAATGTTGGAAGATGTTTGGGGTGGAGATGTTCATGACTTTAAAAAGCACTATTAAAATGCTAGATATAACTAATGCAGAGGCATCGGTGAGCAATAGATGTTATTTGGTTCTTCCATGCTTATTTGTGTCCCATAGGACCCCGAGTACTTGATACCTGTTCCTTGATTTTTCGCACTATCCACATCCGGGAGGCCGTGGATCCCCCTGAGCCAGAGCTTGATTCATTTCTATTTCTTGGGGCCACAAGTAGTTTGGGGATTTATTACTATCTTGTACTTATGCCATGTTTACTGCTTTATTTAAGATTGTGCGTGGAGCACATGTACTGTTTTGGATGCGGAGTGTTTTCGCGGTATCGACAAGCCCAGTCACACTTTCGGGTTCCCATCCGTTTACAGCCATTGACGCAAATCCTGGGCCCGTTCCAGAGCCGGCCAACTTCGTTGCGGGTAGCTTAGTGGGGTGGCCCCCTGAAATATTTATGAATCCTGTGATTTCTTTGTCGTGAAAGCCTCGTTGGGTTTTGAGTTGGTTTTTCCGAGGTTGATCGAGTGTGTGTTGCTATTTGTGCACCCCTGCAGGGTAAAACTTTCTAAAAGCCGTGTCCGCGGTTATGGACGACTTGGAGCACAGTATCTCGATCATAGACAAGCATAACTAAAGTAGTGCTATAAATTTGACTTAATATGTGACTAGTAATCAGCCTCACTATAACATAATGGATATTAAAAATGCCAACAACTGGTTGAGCTGGGGTTCCTTGTGTCTTACTATACCTGCCTAGTAAGTATTGCAACTCCAACGGAATGTGATAAAAGTGCCAACAACTGCTGGGTTTGGGATTCCTCAAGACAATTATATCTGACTAGTAAATGTTCCAACTACCACGGAATGATTAATTAAAATTGCCACTACTAATGCTTCAGGATGACTCATGCTATCTATATTTGATTAGTAATTGCTGCAACTATAACAGAATGAGTAAAATTGCCAACTGTGTCAGTTCCTTGGTCCGACTTCCTCGTTTGGTCTCGAGGGGGAAATACCAGGATGGGTTTGTTTGGTGTTAGCTTCAGGTTGGATCCGAATAGGTCATTCTTATCCCTCCCTGATAACCGCCAGTTGTATCGAGTCTCTATAGGTTGTTTAGTGCCGCTGCGCTGCCGCTTCAGCCCACCATACCTATGTAGGCGAGAGCCGCCAAATTCTAGCCTCGCCGTGTACTGGCCTCAGTACTGACCCTCCTCTTTTTCCTTTGCCCTTTGTCGGCACCCCTTTTGTTTTAGCAGGTTGAGATCAACGTCGTTAGCAGGGTTACCCTTCTGGCTTGGCCTGGGCAGGGTTATGGACGCCATTGGTTATTCTTCAGGGCTCTTAGCCCCATTTGCATCTTGTCCGTACCCGGACGTTGTATCGTTTTCAAGGTGATTTAGATATTTGTACTGTATGTGTGTATTCTAGACTCATGGATTCGTGTTGTATATGTCTGTTCTGTGGGTCCTATCGAGGACTGTTATGTAATGGTATTACTTCGTTTTCCACCCGCACGAAAGTGCCTGGTGGGCGTCCTTGAATCGTTTCTATGCGGGTTTGGCGGAAAGGGCTAAAACTTGCATAGGGAAGATGCGAGGGTGTTACATGTGGTTTTGGTAATTAATGGCAATCTCTAGGAGCTAATTTTTTCCTTGAGTTACACTTGTAGGATTGTCCATAAGCATTGCTTGAACCATATGTTGGCTTCAAGGTTGAAATAATAAGAAGAAGATCCAAGGTTGATCAAGACAACGTGCAAAGAGTGGATTCAAGTGGATCAACATATAAAGAACAAATGAAGTGTAAGGCCAATATGATCCATCTCAAGAATAATATCATATGCTTCAAGCTTTCCTTCCATATGGTGATCATGGATATGTGCAGATATGCCCAAAGAATAGGCTCCATTATGGAGTGTGGGGACCAATTCACAAGCCTCCATTAAGAAAGAGAAATCAAGGAAGGTGTTCCAACTTGAGGGGATCAAGATCATCATCATATATCTTAGGTGGAATGTGCAACGCAAAGGTATGATCTTGATAGGTTTTATCTTTTACCAGTCCCATGTTGTTAGTTGGGAAACCGAGTTATAGGGTACATATTTGTACTATCAAGAGGAGCCCTCGAGTGAGTAACTTGATTGTATCATTCGTAGAGAGCTCAACCTTTGCATACCTGACATCATATTTCTGTGTTCTTATTTTTATTTTATCTATTTGAGGTTTTTGAGCTTGTGGTTATATTCAATACAAGGTCAAGTTCATCAAAAATGTATTTTAAATGAATATCTTATTGCGTTTTTTATCTTAGTGGTTTACCGGTTCATCCTTTATAGAGAAGTCAACTCTTTCATCTTGTGGTTTTATCCTTCCTTGTCAGACTAAGATGTTTCTCTGCATGAACTTGTAGACCTTCTTGTTAGCTTCGAAATGAGCCCAACTTTATCAGAAAGAGAGTTCGGATGCAACAATTATGATTGTTTTCGTTTTCTATTTATGCTAAGTTTGGGGGGCCTGAATTTACGCTCCCCCTCAGGGCCAAAAACTGTTTGAATTCTGCCCCCTATAAATTAGGATAAGGACCAAGTGGTGCAACTCATTATATGTGGCTAGAAATTTTGGCCCGGGGACAAAATTTATATGGGGCGGAAATCCTCCTCCCCCCTCCCCCCGCTCGCCAGACCAAAATTTCAAGATGATGTATTCCACCATCCTGAAATATATCACATTGAAATTCATGTAATCTGGGTTCTGCGAAAACGATAAATCTGACAATTTTTTGTTGTCTGAAACTCTTCGCTTGTTTGTTGCAATCAGATCAAAAGTTTTGTTTTCGTAGCCTATAATATAAGGTACATCGCTCTGAGATTTTTGAAGGATGGTAGAATATATCATTGACATCTTTGGGTTTCTAGGTTTTTTCTAGAACTTTGAAATCAACTCTTTGAATTTTTAAAACCAAGCTCCATGTATCAACAATTCAACTTTCTACAATATATACACATACACATCATCAGACCACACATTGAAACTAGCAAAACTAACATAAAACCTCAGTCTAACATACTATTGACGATGCATCCCATGGCCTAATAGGAAAGACAGACAACATGATCATTAGTGGATCTACCCCTGATCCAAAACATCTGAAGGGTTTCTAACTTTCTTATCCTCTGCTCGTAGAAGTACAACAAATCCTGCATGGAATAATAAGCAGGGTGATCAGCACAAAAAGATCATTCTCTTGGTGGTGTTATGGTCATAGATATCCACCTTAAACGTGGAATCATCTATTACCTTGAACATCGGGATATCATTAATATGCAGCTCGTGCCCATCTACAAAATAGAACAGACCTTCGTTGAAGACTAGCTTATCGTTGTTCTTAT
Organism: Avena eriantha; assembly: GCA_910589775.1. Classification (NCBI taxonomy): domain Eukaryota; kingdom Viridiplantae; phylum Streptophyta; class Magnoliopsida; order Poales; family Poaceae; genus Avena; species Avena eriantha. The sequence continues at coordinate 77,062,936 of OU342744.1, read as the reverse complement.
CGCACTCGATGTGCACAGACTAGCCGCACTGTGGGCAAGTCTTCAGCATGATAGGCTTGGCAATCCCCTTCAGCCTCTTCTTGAACTCGTTGGGGATGACTAGCATGTACATGTCATCTTCGTCGAGTTGCACATAGAAGCGTGAGAACGAAGAAGGGCCAATTGGTGACCAACCCTTTTAGAGCAGCCTGACCCTCGTGCTTTCGTTATATGTAACCCAGACTTACCACGCTTCTCGGACACTATTGGCTTTTTGGTTAGTGTGTTCATCTCAATTCTGAACTCAAAATAGGGGGAGGACATCCCCAATTGACAGTAGTAAGAGGCAGTTGCTCATTGACGTTAAAGACATCTTGGTTTTACATAAAGTTGAGCACGCTATATATAGATCAATAGCATAAAAATCAAAATGTAGCACAAGTTCAGACTTCAGAGGTACTGATCTGCTTTTTAGCTGCATAGAGTAACTGTTCTATTTTTGTGCAATCATATTGTATACTTGTAAACAAGTAGCAAGTTATAAATAATAATATATTTTATAAATACTAGTAAGTTGCACGTGCCTTGCACGTGGTACTCAGATAATAAAAGTATGACATATCGTCACTATAAATTTTATTAGGTAAAGCTCAAAAAATAATTATAATTTTGAGTCACATCCATAAAGTATTAGGTGTATATTTGGTTATTGTACTTTATATCATGTAGAAATCAAATTTTATTAGCTACCTAATACTCGAATTTTTTGGAAACATGCTCAAAAGAAATGAGAGAGAAGATTCTACACTGATGGTGAACTGTGTTTTGAGGTTTATGCATAGAGTTCATTGTGTTAAACACTAGCAATAAAATCTTCTAGATGCTAGAAGGGAAAATAAGATCCAACAGCTAACAATGTTGAGATTTGCTAGTCTTAATCTAACGGTCAACGTTCAAAGTTATTTGTACATTATATATTGGTAAGATAAGATATGCAGAAGAATGTACCGTTTTCCGTATTTATCTATTTAAGAGTTTGTAATGCCCGGAAAAACATCCCCAATTAGAATTGCCTGTTATTTTTTTTGCATCATCATGACATCATCATGCATATTTTGTTCGCAATTTTAACCACAAACTATTTTGCTAAAAACCTATTTTGGTTTTACTAAAATATCTCTATGGTTTTATTAAATCCGTTTCCCTTTTCTTGTTTTCAAACTAAAATAAAATAATATTTTGGTCTGTTATACGGCCGCAAATGATTTTCTTATTTGACTAAATTTAAAACTAGGCTAAAGGCCCGTCTAAAATTTTAGCCCAAAACTACCATCTAGTCTACTTTAGACTAGATAAATACCCTAATTCCTCTTTTCCTTCCCCAAACCTAGCCTCCAATGCTGCCCAAATTTAGATCTGAGAATTCCCTTATCAACTTTCCCCAATTTCTCTCCCGTGCTGTGTTTCTTCCTATTCCTTGATTCCTTGTCAAATCCATGTGCATGCATAATTCCCCAAAACAGCTAGCTAGCTGAACAAGATCGATTCATGTTCTTCTATTTCTTTTCTTTAATTCTCTTGCACCGCTGCTATCTGTTGCTGTCGTCTTGGCCGCGCGCGCTTATGCCCGGCCATGCAGCAGCTCAACACCGCCTGCCCTTGCCCCCCCCCCCCCCCCCCCCCCCCCACCCCCCCACACACACACACACTCAGGTCAGGTGTAGCAGCAGATCGCCATGCTGCTTGGCCGTGCCCGCGCCCCTGCGCCTCCTCAATCTGCTCGCCCAGACCTGCTGTTCCTTTGCTCCATACAAGAGGTAACCAATCTGAACCACATCTGAACACAACCCGTCGGTGTGCTCCCTGCCAGCCTCGGTATCGACGCGCCACCATGAGCCTGCTCCGCTCCACTCTCCAGCGTGTGTGCGTAACGGCGGCTGGAGCCTCGCCGACACCTGGCCTGGCCCTCCACCACTGGTCCTGTCGTGGGCCTGCCGCATCCAGCTCACGCAAGGAGCTCCCGGAGATCCTTTTTCTCTGGCGAACTTAACGGCCGTCTGCATCATCGATGCAATCTTTTCAAGACGCCTCAGCTTATTCTGATCCCGATCAATGACTGCCGTTTTGTTTGCAGGTTCTCACGTCGGTACTCGCACTAGGACAAAGCCAGTTCATTTGCTTCCTTTTCGTTCGTGCACAACCATTGTTCGACAGAATGTCTGTGAGATGTCCGGCCTTAAACTCCTCTTCGGTGTTCCCTTCTGCTACTTCAACTTCTACCCGAAGACCGTCTTTCCGACTCTTTGATTCAAGCTGTGAGACACCGCCCCTATTTTATAAATTCTATATAAGTTGTCGCATATTTAAATCATCATGTTTTTCATTACATGTCATCTGGTGGAACGGGTTAAATAGTCGATTCACCTAAATTAAATATGGAGATTATATGCAGGCTATTCTAGTCTTATATTAGCCCCATTTAAATTTGTGTAGCGAACCGATGACATGCTTTGCCTTGTTAATTAAATATTTAATTTGTGGGGTAGCTAAATAACTTGAACCTCATATTTAATTGTCGGGATTTCGGTTCCAGTTAAATTGAATAGACCGCATATTGCCATGCCATGCATCATATCATGCTCATGCTGGATCTTCTGTAGTATTAAATATTACACCGGTTGCTCTTTCTAGTGATTTGTTTCTTCACCGGATAGGATGATGAGTCGGTGTGAGAAACGACAAGCCTTCGGTCACCGACTTTGTCTCACAGGCGAGCATCCTCCCCCCTTCTACTTATTTTGCATTTATAATCTTTACTTCCTTCCTTTGATCTATTGCTATCCTTATTGTCGATGCTTTAGTATTGTCCCCTTACTTTACTCGCTCTACTATATTGCCTTGGTTATCCTATTGCCTCTGTTTGAGTAGCTAGTTTTGACTTTGCGAGTCGTAGCGCATGCTTAGGTCAGCTGCCCGCTCTAATACAGGTGAACCGTGATACCTGGTTATGGTTGATAACATGATAAATTAAATTTGTGATGTTGGTTATAATTATGGTTATGGTTTCACCTAATGATAAGGCCCCGGCAGGGACCACCTTTGGGAACTGCTTGAGCCTCCCTAGGACCCGTTCGTTCTACGATACTAGTTCTGAGTTGATCGCGCTAACCAAACGTGGGGGCCCCTGGGATCCCCCCTCAACTACCGGCGCTATTCGTTTATCCAGAGGGTCACAAAATTGGTTTTCCATTTGGCGCATACGCATAATATGTCCTCGGACATGGGTTGAGTTGTGATATGATTTTGGTGGACTGCCATGGCTTGCATTGCATAAAATGGGGATACCGTGCCGGAGGTGGGATGGAGCTCTACAAGTTATCTTCCGACCATCGACTGGCCGTAGACTCAAACGCTATGCCACCTTGAGGCTCGGTCGTGCCGCTTTGCTGGGTAAAACATAGTAAGTGATACCTCTGGATATGCGTGTAGTTATGAGACAGTTCTTGTTGTGAGATTCGGAAGGCATGCGTATTTTGTTGCCTAAGGGGTTGAGCATGCGTTTGGGTACAGTAGTGCACCCCTGCAGGGTAAATCTTTTCGAGAAGCCGTGTGTCCACGGTTATGGACACCTCAGGAGTACGGTGTCATAATCATAGATAACGCCACTAATGCTTTGCCTCTAATAATATGATTAGTAATTAGACTTATCAACTAAACAACTGGATAATTAAAATTGTCACCGTGTGTGTTCCGCAAGTGGACTTCCTCGACTGGTCTTCGAGGGGGAAACCTTCGGATGGGTTATGCTTGGTGTTATATTATAGTTACTGTATAGCGCTCTCTTACCTCGCTCTAATAGCCGAAGTTGTAGCGTGTCTCTATAAGTTAGATAGTGCAAGCTTTGCTACCGCTGAACCCACCATACCTATGTAGGCGAGGACCGCCGAATTCTAGCCTCGCCGTGTGCTGGCCTCAGTACTGACCGCTCTCTTTTCCTTTGCCCTTTGTCGGCACCCCTTTGGCTTTGACAGATATGAGATCGACGACGTTAGCAAGGTTACCCTTCCGGCTCGGCCTGGGCAGGGTTTATGGACACCGCTTGGTTATTCTCTAGGACTCTTAGTCCAATTTGGATCTTGTCCGTGCTCGGATACTATTTGGCTTTCTTCTTGATTTGTATCTTTGTATTGTATCAATTGTATTATTGACTCGTTGAGTCGTTGTTATACATATAAGTTCTTGTGGATTCTATTGTAAACTACCGTGATGTACTACATGTAATAACAATCCACCCACACGAAAGTGTCTGGTGGGCGCCTTTGAATCGCTTCTATGCGGGTTTTGGCAGGAAATGCTAAGATCTACATAGACCCGATTCTGGGGCGTTACAGAGTTTAAACAAGATGCATGCTATCTAGACAAAGTTGAGTCCATTAATTCGGATCGGGGGAGTACAAAGATCAGTACTAGGCATTACATTAGTTGCATCATTATGCAAAAAGGAGCCATAAGATGTTTTTAATTTCCGAAACTAATGTAGAACATAGCAAACTAGTTACACCTGCATGCATCCTAGTGAGTTTAGGTGTACTCACGGTCTTGTTGGATGGTGCCGCTGCCGGAGATATAATGCCTCGAGCGATGCGTCCTAGGCCGCAAGAGCAGTTGGTGCCGCCACCGAAGATGGTGGTGTCTACGCAGGAGAAGACAGTTCCTAGGGAGATGTTGTCAAGTCCGACAGCAAAGATGGAGCCTCCAGCGGAATAGACAGTGCAAGGCAGAATAGTGCGTGGGCCACTAGAGAAGTTGGCACCGCCGAAGGTTCAGAAACGGATGTAGATTCTGTGGCTGCCGCAATCTCCATGCTGGTAGATGATGTCACGGTCTCTATAATACGGTGGACCTCAGCCCGTCAAGATTATCCAGCATGTGGAAGATCTAGTTGGCTTTCCTGCCGAATCTCTGGAAGATCAATTCTGCCTCAATGGCAGATATGCAGCTGCAAGAAGAAGGGTTCTTCATAGCAATGACAGTGTAGAGGAGAGAGAGAGAACGTGCTTTGTTGATGCTACTACTCGTTAGGTAACTTGTGCGCTCGTTCTGAATTTAGTGTCTGGTCACATCAGTTTGCCCTGTTTCCTTTCACTATAACTCCACTCTATACTCTATACGTATATGGTGTTGGAATTTTGCCTGCCCAGCCCATTTATATTATTCAACAATTCCTGAAATCCTAGAGGCCCACTTGGCCCATTCATGCAAGGCAAAGAGGTGGGACAAGAGTTTAGTCCCACATTGCTAGTTGAGTGGAAGTTGGACCAGCTTATAAGGAGAGCTCTTCCACCACTTGTACGAGCTTGAGAAGAGAAGACATATACACGCGCGCTCCTCCTCCTCCGCCGCTCGCCTCGCCTCGCCTCGTCACGACGCGCGCGCGCCGCGGGTTGCGGGAATGCCTCGAGCTACGCACAAATTCAGTGGAGATTTAATTCGAGCTTAGTGGAGGCTGTTCGGCTTCGGTCGATGCCTGTTCGTTTCCTCTCCCGACGCCGACTGTTCGCCTGCCTACCCGTGCCTATAAGAGTGAGAGGTCGCTCCTCTCCTCAGACACACAAACGCACACACCCTGCGCCTCCAGTTTCAGAGCATTGCGCTGCTTAGATCTTCCCCTGCAGCGTGCACCGCGAGCTGGGACAGTAGGCCTCCGAGACCCCGCTGCTTCGAGTCCTGTACGGGAGAAGGGCGATAAGGTTTTTGGGGAGCGCTACCAGCGCGACTACTGGCTTCATCACGGACTCCTCCACGGATAGCGACTGCAGCGACGTCTTCCTCAACGACGACTTCTTCCCCGACATCAACAACCTTTTCCTCGACAACATGGCTGACGACAGTGCCAACGCTAACGGGAACACCGGCGGTTCCTCTACCGTGATGTATATCATCTTTTGATCTTTTTCTATTATTCTGCCTATGCTTTATCTGCCTTTTATTTTGGTTAAATCTCTTGGAAAATTGCTCTATTTCTCAACAATTGGGACGAAACAGTACAACTTGTGGTGCTACCTGGAGACTGGGCGTTGCACGCAGTATGCTATTCAGACGTGCAGGTCGTCGTACAGGTTGCCTTGGTACCACACCAAAACTATACTAAATTAAACGAAGATTATGTACAAAATATGTTTAATCAAGTAAAGACAGCAGGGCATAAACTAGCTTTACAAATATACTACTCCATATGGTGTACTACAAAAGAAATAGTTCGACCAACTGGGAGCTACTCCTATTACATACATAGTACTACTCGAGTACTATACAACATTTCAATAGCACGAGGCCACACTTTTTTCTTTTTGAAATAAACCGCCAAACTGGTTCCAATCCAGGGCGTTAGTGAAGTTTGGGATGAACTAAATCGGAGTATTCACAAATGAAGGGTAATGCGTTCATTTTATCAGTTTATATGATGAGAATGCAATGTTTGTTGAGAAACCAATAGATGTGTCCATACCATTCAGACTAAACTGATATATTTCAGAATGCGGCGGGTCATAAAGGCATATTGCATAGTGTGACATGTAGACAGAGTTGCTTCTTATCAGGTGTGACATGTAGACAGAGTTGCTTCTTATCAGATATCCTTGAGCAATATTGGCCCCAACTACCGCCATGTTGATCGGATAGTTCACTTAACCATTGTCCATGGCTTATCTCGATGTAGTAACACAGCAAAGTTTTTCGAGAACACCAGGCAGCCGAATTCAGAAGAATAAGTGCGACCAATATGACCACAACTAACAATATTAGGACGAGCCGTATAACGACAAATCGGACATTGAACATCCTGCTCACCGGCAATGCCTCGGGTAAAGACGAGTAGAAGACGGAACTGTCTGGAGAATTTGCTAACCACCACATACCATAATCGTAGTCGTACTCGTGGCCTAGACCGGCATCAAGTTCATCCACCCATTTACCCAAGGCCGGTGGCATCAGGAGTAGCGTAGGATCTGGAAAAGAAATCACAGTTGGTATAAGAACTGTTTGGTTCGCAATACTTTAAAAATGGAGGAATAGGAAAATATAATATTGGGATATATAAAATCGTATTGGAATCAAATTTGCGGGAACCTGTAATAGAAGCAATCTGGTTACACCATAGGAAAGAAAGCAGAAATTTGTGTGAACAACCAAATGTAATACTAATATACATAAGAATCCTTATGAAAAACTCTATTGATTTAAATTCTCTAAACTCATAGAGAAATCCTTTTAGACAAAGAGGATAAAAACATAAAATATAAAGCTTCTTTTAAACCAACAATGCCATATGCCAACTTTGTAAAATAAGCATGTATTCATGAATATGAAGCTCGTGCACTATATATAGAGGTGTAACTAACAGGATAATAAGGACTCCACTCTCAATCTCAGTTATAGCAAACACATGTCTTCTTTGCATAATTACATCGTCCATACATCTTGATGGCCGTGAGGAACGAGAACTAAGCCCTCCAAAAGCGCAACAAGAGTTTAATCTTGATATCTCTCAGAAAATGTTGGAACTTGGCAAATAGCTATCTTCTACGGTACCATCCCATGGCCATTATCCAAGAAATTATCTAAGCGATTGGTGACTTCAAACTGCACCGCTGGAACAAGAATTTTGCAATGAGTGTACACTTTGACAGGTTCCCAGTTGGGCGTGGTGATCCAATCACCATTGGTGCTTGCCCACTGTTTATTCGTGCCGCCTAGCATGACAGCATCTGAGGAGAGGCTTTCCAGCGGCGACAACTTACAGAGGAGGCTCTCGCCATCCAACATGCAATCCTGCGGTATCTTAGTCGGGTGAGAATGAAGTACACATGGGAAGCCAAACGACTGAGAAGCCAGCGGAGTTGCCGGAAATTCACTAGAGCCCGTTTTTGAATTTAGTAAAAATTATCAATTATTTTCCAAAAAATACCTACGTGTAGCCACTGATACGAAATACATGTATGCAAAATTTCAAAGAAAAATGCATTGTATTTCAACCGCAGCAAAAAATACAAATATAATTTTTTTGGAATAACGGAGGCCCATTTAAAATTATACTGTTTACGTTCAGATATGAAATTTTCCTTTTTTTACCGAGGACATAATACAAAATATTTTCACATGATTTTCTGTATACGCTTATAAATGACTATCTATCTCCCTATATTTTTTCCAAAATGTTCTGAAACTTTAATTTTTGAACTTTAAAAAAAAGGCTCGAAGGAGCCCGGACGCCATATATCCATGCTCCCGCAGAGTTACTTTGTATTTTTCTGAGTCGAGATGAAGTTTGGACGAACCAACGAGGTTCGTGACGATGATAACGTCGCATCTAGCCATGAATTCTTCAAAGGAACCTTCGGTAAACACCTCATGAAAAAACCGAGAATCATCGTCATCGTCCTTGCTCAATCTAGCCATCTCAATGCACCTGGTGCGGCAATGGTGTTCGAAATTAGTTGGTTTAAGCTCTGAAGTGCAGTAGCCATTAAATAAAAGGTGGGGTGGCAAGCCTAGTCTTGGAATCGCCTCCACATCCACCTCCCCAAGCATATCAGCGCGTTCCCCCATGCGCCGCACGCCGACGACACCCCCGACTACCACGCGCGCGACCAGTTCTTTCATTACCTTGATGCCTAAGAGCAAGAACAATACTATAGCTAGCAAGCTCGCTATATGAGATTGCCATGTCATCAAGAGCTAGCTTGTACAATAGTGTTGACTATAAGGTTAGCTAGTAGATTAGTACTACTAGTTGCTATCTTCTTTTTTTCTCTTTTCTCTCATTTAATGTTTCTGTCTAGGAGAAAGTGTAGAGCTGGCTCTTGTATGAGAGCCAACAATTTGCATGTTTGCTTATCTCTCTCCTCCACATAGACAAAAATGCCTAGTCGGTTGGCTTATAGCCCACTATTGTACCTGCTCTAAGCCGGACACTTCGATGTGCGCGCCCGCCTCCGCCACCCTCCGCCACGAGGTTAGCACCGCACGTTCCTGGACGGGCGGTGAGAGGTAGAGGCAGTCGACCTCGGCACTGGCGGGGCTCAGCTCTTCTACATTTAAGCTATTACTGTACGGATGTACGGATGCTGTAGGTGCTAAAATCTGCCGTCCACTCCAATCTGGTGGTTCTCCTTCCTCCCCCTTAATCTCGCTATTAACTAGATTGGAGTGGACGGCAAATTTTACCACAATAAAACACATGGTGATTTATTAAACCCATTGAAATAACATTAAAGCAAATACAAAAATTAAATGATTTTTTAATTTAATAAATTTATTGAACATGTCTAATACTAGTTTCAAATATGCCGAAACACATTCAAACATGATGATGCATAATAAACCCCTATAAAACAAGATATAAAATATTGTGTCTCCGAATTGTGGTAGTGCAATCACCATGTGTTTTCTTTAGGAATTGGACTCAAATCCAATGTTGCTTAATTTTTTTCATTAATATATTTTAGTTTTATACTAAATTGTCAATTATTTTCTTGCTATGGTGTACGAAGTGAAACATATTGTTTCCAACAAGAAAACTCACCAGGTTTCATAACGTTTTTAAGAGTTTCACCAAGTTCTAAAAGTTAATTTTAAAAAATTATCAATATGTATTCAATATTAGTCTTGTTTCGAAGGTCTTTTTATTAGAAACTCAAATATGCAAACAGTTCTTAAATTAGACTCCTGGTTCAAAATTTATCAATGTTTCAAATTTTAGAACAATGTGTGAATGAGAGAGTAGCATGATCATGCTGAGGGCTCGGCTCCTCTACAGTCAAGCTATTATTGTACAGATGGTGCTAAAATCTGCCGTCCACTGCAATCTAGTGGTTCTCCTTTCTCTCCATTATTTCTGTTATTAATAACCGGAAAAAAGTGCCGATGGCACAGACGCCAAGAAACAGAGATGCCGAGGCGGCGGACAAGCTCGCCGCGGTACTCGACTCAGTCCGTGTTCCGCGCAGACACACAAGTGAAGCTCACGCGCACGGCGTCGGCGCCACCGAGCTCCCGCCTCCCGAGATGCCGAGGCACGGTCACGAAGCTCATCGCGGTAGTCAGTCGGTGTTCCCCTGAGCCGCCGCACAGGTGAAGCTCGCACAGTCGCACGCACGGTGTCGGCGCCAGCGTGCTGCAGACCTCCGCCATCGTGGCTACTGAACAAGGCGTCGCTAGACCCTGCAGCAGCTCTTTAATCAATTCTATGACCTAATTTAGGAGTAAATCTTTGGCGCCGCAGATGAATTGAAGAAAATACTTTCTGCAGTATTGCAAATGACTTCGCGAGAATTCGAGACACGAATTCCTTCCTCCACCACTAAGAACCAGCTAGTGTTCCACTCCGACTCCAGCCAGCTATCATACGGAACCTGGGAGCTTGGTCTTCAGGAACGTAAGATGAAGATGATCTCCCTGATAATATTGTGCTCCGGTTCTGCGGTTTCTCTATCAGGCGAGCGAGCTTCCTAACCTTTGACGGCGCTGGCTTTGTCCGTGGATGTTTCACCAAAGAGGAAAACCAAGCTGTCCGGCCGGGTAGGCAGACAACCGCCGGCGACGGTGTTTTTTTTCCAGTTAATAGCGAGATTAAGGGGGAGGAAGGAGAACCACCGGATTGGAGTGGACGGCAGATTTTAGCACCTACAGCATCCGTACAGTAATAGCTTAAATGTAGAAGAGCCGAGCCCCCTGATCATATGCTGACAACTTCCTGAAAACAAGGAGGAGAGAGAGCACGCTACCTCCCGTGCATGCTAGAAAATCCCCTCTCTGCACTCCAGGGACTATGTATCCGCCGAGGGAAAGCATGGGAAGGCGGTCCTCGTCGTCGGGCGCGGGAACTCCGATGCGCGCTGGACCTGACCGAGAACGGCACTGCCGCCTCCCGTGATCGTCCGCGGGGAGGTCCACCGGATGACGAGGGAGATCATGAGCCCGTCTGGATGGTCGACAGGCTAGCGCTGCTCGCGTGCTTCCTCGTGTTCGGAGACACCACCAAGCACGTACGGTGTCCCGCAGCCCGCCGTCAGGCCCTTCGCAAGGAAGCTGCAGAGCAACGTCTACCCTGTCATCGACGTCGGCAACTACAGCAAGATCAAGACGGCCACATCCAGGTGCTGCCGGCGATGACGAGCATCGACGGGGACGTGGTGGAGTTCGCCGGCGGCAGATGGCACCGCTTCGACGCCATCGTCTTCGCCACGGAGTACCGCAGCGCGGTAAAGAAGTGGCTCAAGGTTCGTTTCCAAGAGCAGATCGATTTTGAACTCAAACTTCATAGCTACTCCCTCCATTCGGAAATATAAGACACTTTAGCTTTGTGCTATGAGTGTATCTAGAACATAGCACAAAGCTAAGACGTCTTATATTTACGAACGGAGGGAGTACTACTAACTCCATCTCAAAATAGATGTCGCGGATTTATCAAAAATTAGATGAATCTATATGCTAAACAGTGTCAAGATTCATTCAAATTTTATAAATTTACGACATCTATTTTAAGATCGGAGGAGTAGTATAATATGTACTCTCTCCGTTTCAAAATATACGATGTTTTAGCTTTATGAAAGAAATGTATCTAGACCTGTTTTAGTGTGTAGATTCATCTAGATTTGGAGTGAACCTACGCACTAAAATGATGTAGGTACGCTGTTTTCGTAAAGTTACATTTTTTTTGAGAAACACAGTACAAACGCAGACGCTCACAATGCATACATACACTCACCCTATGAACACACGCACGCACACCCTACCCTATGAGCACCCTCCGAGAGACTGAGCCGACGGGTCTTGAGATTGACGAAGTCACCGCAGACGCCTCGCTGTCGACGGGAACGTCGCCTCAAACATCTTATATTTTGAAACACAAGGAATAAGATGTTTTAAATACATTACCTTCACAAACCTAAAACATCTTATATTACGAACTGTTGCTGCATGCTTGTGTTTGTAGAGCGGGCGACGACGGGCTGTTCGGCGAGAACAGGATGGCGGCCGTGAGGTCTGCCGGGGGGAGAATGGGCTCTATCGCGCAGACATCAACAGACAGCTTCAGGGCTCCACCGCAACCCGCCGCGCTTGAGAGTTGAGAGCCACCATCTCCATTCCCCCAAAAATATAACTATAGAATTTTAGTGTAAGAAAAATCAAAACACACTAGATTTAAGCAAATAGTATAAAATAATGCCAATATTTACAACAATTACTAAAGAGCTGTGTATACATCATGTGAAATTTTTAGCAATCTTATTCACTTTGTGAATCTTAGATATCTGAGTCTTTGTTATTGTCCTCCTCCTCCTTGTTCATTCGCTAGTCATCCCTACCTATTACTTTTTTATTCTTTTTAGGCAGTAGCGAAGAGATCAATTGGAAGTAAAGTGGGTATAACTTGAATTTATGGAGACTATACATACGTAAGATTCGTTAGGAATTTCTTTTTGAATGAATGAAAACACTCTTAGCTCAGTTCGGTAGAACGCAGGTCTCCAAAACCCGATGTCGTAGGTTCAAATCCTACATAGCGTGATTCCATCTATCTTATGTCGAAGCGGAGTAAAATAATTTAACAAAACGCCTATTATCCGAGGCTCTTTGCCTACGCGGTGTGAAAAAACCCTATAGGTGTAAAATTTCAACCGTTTGACCAAGGCTCGGGCAAACTCATTCGCAGAGAAATCGCACACGGAGCCATAACAAAAGCTTCGCACGCGATTATTTTTTACAGAACCGTTAGCGCCAATGATTAGACTAATTTTACAATTTATTTTCCTTTTCCCATAGTGAGAAATAAATGGTCATGTCTTCCGGACGTATTGCGTTCTACACATGTAGCCTCTTCGACTTCCTTCCGGCACCGGCGCCCTCTTTACCACACGGTAGACACACATTTTGATATGGCTTGCACCAAGAAAATTGGGCCTACTTTGTGCCATTTCCTACAACAGGCATGGACAATACCTGGGCAAGAAAACAGTTTCCAGAATTTTGCATAGTCCTCAGCAGCAAATCAAAAATTTCTAGGTACAGATTCCTGCAGAAAAACACCCAACTAAACTACGAGCAGTTTGTATCAGTAACGAGAAAAGCTAACAATCAGTTGCATCACAGAATGTCTGCTATTCCAATACTTCTGGCATTTGAGAAATATGTGCGGCTGTGCTTACAAACTACAGTTCTAGTAGAAGAATCACCCAGATCAAGGTGATCAATCTGTAATCATAGTGCCGACAATTACCGTGTAGCACTCACACTCCCAGCCCATATTATAGCTCCAATACAGACTCAACAATAGCAGCATCAGTAATGCATAAAAAATGAGGACGGAGCTATACATGGAATTAACAAAGCCTGCAGTATCCTTTTCAAGAGAGTAACTGATTAATGCCAAGGGTGGAGTACTATAGATGGACGGACGATTTAGATATGGAACAATTTGATGGTCCAAGGGTCACACAAAATATACGATCGAACTATTTTCACCGTTACTAGCATTAGTCAAAAAGGTTACTCAGATTTACCATGCCGATATGTTCAAACATGTCAGAGGAGCACGGGTGGCCTGATTAGCAGAAACAACAGTTTTCAAGGGATTCCTGCCATGCTTTAGATATTATGAACTATGGGTGTGCTGAGACTAGATCGTGGTCCGAGTGACAGCACGTTTGGTGATGATGTTTTTGCACCATCTGTGTGGCTAATAGCATTGGCTAAAGCAGAAAAAGAATCCCCTTGGCTTGTCTTCGATATTGCCTTTAGGCGTGATATCGCCTCGAGAAGCCATTAGTGAGCTCGTCCCAGGGGATTCGGGAGGTAAGATTGTGTTCTCCGAACTGAATGTGCGAGCTGGGCCCATATGTTCTGGTGACGAAAGGGTGGAGAGATAGTGGAGAAGCATTTGCACTATCTGGGTGAAGTTTGGTCTCTCACTTGGGTCTTCTTTCCAGCAGGATGTTAAAATTTCTGACAGCTCCTCTGGCAAATTATCTGCACTTGGTCTGATGTTCTGAAGAAAATGAGGTTTCATAGTCAAGTTACAAATATATGATGCTACCGATAGTACATATGATAAAACATATTCTGAACAATCAATGTTACGAACTGCGAATGTTTATGGTGAAACTCTAAAAAATCAATGTTACCTTGAAAGCAGCGGCATATGCAGCTTGCAGATTAGACATGCCCTCAAAGGGCAGTTTATTGTGAAGTAGTTCCCATAACACAATTGCAAAGCTGTAAACATCTACTTTATGGTTGTAATGCTTCTTTTCACCATGCCTTAATGTGACCGTGCTGTACAACTGTTCAGATGTTTCAGGTTAGTTAGCACAAAAATGAAAGGCTTTAAAAACTGAAAAATAAATAACCGCAGTAGCAGAAACCTCTGGAGCCATCCAACGGTAGGTTCCTGTTTCAGCTGTCATCATCTCTGTTAATGTCTCTTCTCTTGCTAAACCAAGGTCAACAAGTTTAATTGTTCTCTGGTCAGCAGTAAGCAGCAGGTTCTCTGTACAAAGGAAAGGGCAAAAACTAAGTACTCGGGATTAACTTTATTCACATAAACATCTCCTCGGTCGGATCATTGGAGATTGATGTGACATTAGATTAACAGACCAAGGAAATGTTATATGAACTAAAAATAAAACCAGATGATACTCTTGATAAAGTTACGTATCTCATATGCATTGTTGACCATATCTGGTCTAAACGGAATGGTTTGCCAGCTGTAGCTAACTGCTAATAAGTGCAAAACAATATGGCACAAGTCACCATCTACTAAACAACCGCAATAACTCCTATTCCTCTACCATTTGTTTAGCATTTCTTCCTATACCTTATGCACCTCCTTTACCTTGCTCAAGGGAATATCCTCCAGCTTCATGAAGTACCAACATCCAAACACAAAACATTTATGAAATGTATTATTTTCTCCAAATTAGGATCAGTTCCTTTAGAGATGCAAGTGGGATCCCACCTAAATCTCATCTATAGTTCATTTTTCCATTTCTAATTCAAAAGTTTGGCTAAAATTTTGAACTAGAAATGACAAAAATAAACTAAAAGTGGGATTTAGGTGGGATCCCACTTGACACCTTAAGTTCATTGATCCAAGAGTGCACACATTGCACATCATGTGCAATTTGATGCACCAAAAACAAGGTGTCCAAAATTTAGAGCAAAACTATCCACATGCATTTCCACGACGTGCACACATAGCAAGATCTAGGAAAGCCAAACCTTCAATCCAAGATCCAACAGATTTAGAAAATAATGCATGTCTTGGGTCTTGCTGTGTCATACTAAACCTCAAATCTATCTATGCATATCCCCCAAAAGCTGACTTTTTTATTACAAAGAGCAGAAAATCTTAAAATACTAAATTAGGCAATAGTGACAGTTAGTCACTCGAAATAAGCAGGACGCAATTGCCTGAGAGAAACAATAAAAGGTACATGTAATGATTACCTGTGACTAATTGTTAGTTGAATAACCAAACTAAGCGTACGCACTGCACAGGCACAGCCATAACCAGGACATTCATCTTTCAAATTATGCAACTTGATGGTCTAAATAACATACATTTGCGGGGCCAAAAGAGACGGATATGGATCAGGTTGCAGGATGGGCCCTCAGTTTGACTATCGCGGTCAGTCAAGGTCTGTCTCCGTATACTAACTTTTCTTTTTCACCAATGCATGTGTACTTCATGTTCGCTGAATAGAACACTTGAATCAAGTCAGATCCCAGCACCCATATCCAGGTTAAACTGATGCTGGGAGCCACCTTTCCTACTTATATATGTGAATGACACGCTATGCACTATGTGATATCTCAGTTCTTAGAGCAACTCTAACAGGTGATGCATTTTGGGGCATGCCCCATTATACCTACCAAATGGGGCACTTTGGGGCAAAAAAGACCTCCAACAGGTGCCCCATCAGTGGTTGGTGTCCCATATTTTTTGCCACACAGCCACCGCGCGCTGCAAATATGCCACACAGCTGCCGCATTTCTGCACCTGCGCGCTCTCCCCAACCGCCGAGCGGAAATTTCATTTTCCTCCCGCCGCTGCCACCTACCACAGCCAGCGACGATTCGCCGCCCACCGAGCCTGCGCTCCACCGCGAAGCCACCGCCCGGCCCCGCCTCACCACCCACGCAGCAGGACGGCCCCGCCCACGACCTGATTTGGGATTTCCGCTGCCGTTTGCCTCCGTCCAGTCGCCGGTCGCCGATCTGCCGATTCGGCCTCTCCGTCGCCTCTCCGACGCCTATCCAGTGGGACTCCCCGCAGATTGGAGCACAGCAGAGCCCTCGCGATTGCCGCATCGCCTCGGTACGATTTCTCCATTTTGTTTCTTCTTTTTATTTCGATCTAGTTTAGCTTTAGATTACGAACACAAATTGTTCGTGCTTGTAGAGAGGGCATTTGGGATTTTGCAAGCCCAATTTGCAATTGTTGAGGTCCCGCTCGGTTTTGGGATCGACGGGTATTGTGGTACATCATGACTGCTTGCGTCATCATGCATAACATGATCATTCAAGATGAGCATGGACAAGATACAGATTATGATCACTATGAGTTGCTTGGGCGTCCGTTACGGACATGAAGACCGCATTGCTCGTTTCCTACAAGCTTACCATGACATTAGAGACTCCGATGTGCATGAGGACTTCAAAAAGACCTCATCGAGGAGTGGTGGAAATGGAATTGCACCCAAGTCAACTAGTTTTTGTTCATGTTGTTGTTGTTTGATGATTTGTGTGCTATTTGACAAACCATTTGATGAACTCCATGTAATAATTAAGTACTATTATTTATTTATTTATTTATTTTCAATTTAAATGTACATCATTTGAGTATAAAGTTCATGTTTGTATGTATGAAAAAGAGGTTGTGGGGCAGCAGCCGTGCCCCAAAATGCGGCAGCCGCTGGAGCAACACGCGCTGCAAAATGGGGCAGCTGGTAAACCAGCCGCCGTTTTGGGGCCACAAATCAGCAAAACTGCTGCCGCATTTCCTCTTTTTGGTGGCCCAAAATGGGGCACCTGTTAGAGTTGCTCTTACTAGTAAAGATATTCAATTAGCCAATGCATGCGTACAAACTTCATATTGCTAAGAGGTGAAATCAGAACATGTCGAGTATTATAGAACAAATTTTAGTATATGCCAACACATTTATAACATGTGCTCTTTGAACACTGATCCATTAAATTCTCACTATTCATAGAATGAGACTTGATGACACAAATTACATATGCCTACACATCTGCTTGAGTAATCATTCTGCAACGTGCTACTTGTCCCACTATACATGCATATATGTAATGATTGAGGAACCTATAAATGCTTCAACGTATCCAAATGTATGGACAATTCTGCTTGATTTGGTGACATAAACTATACTCCTCCATAGGTATATCACACAGTGTGTACCTTACAAGCTTCCCCGCACTTGTGCTCTTGGCACACACACACAACTGGTGATGTTTGTGTAAAATTTCCAGGTGCATGGTCCCATTATTAGACTAGCTTGTAATAGCAGCACTGCCAACGTAATACAGCATCAGCAAAGAGCAATGTTTTTGAGTCGCCGAGCCAAGTTAAGTCGCCAGCCCTGCGGCTCGGAGATTAGTCGATGAAAGTTGTTGTATAGTCGCCATAAGTCGCTGAATAGTCGCAAGTCGCACCGATTTTGAGAAATGGCTCAAAAACCTTGGCAAGCAGGAACAAGAAAGTTGTGCACCACTTGTCGCTTTTCAAATCAACTTCGTAGCATCTCCTTAACTTTGTTCTAGTGGCAGAATTCAATTAAAATTTGAACTGACGCAAGAAAAAGCTACAAACAATGTCCAATACAAAATAACAGTATGACACATCAGATGTGTAGCCATGCAAATACACATTTCTTATGCTATATGAGATTTGGCGTGCAATATCATGAGCATTAAAGTGATACGCTCAGCGTACTGCATAAATTTACTTGGTAGGGGAAGAGAGGGAAAGGCCCATACCCAAATAACAGAAAAATGGAAAATCTTACCAGGCTTAAGATCACGATGAATGATCCCGTGTGCGTGCAAACATTCCATGGCTCGGGCAATGTCCAATGCAAATCCAACTGCTACACGAGGGTCCAAGTTCCTAGGACGCAAGCTGACCAAGTACTTCCGCAAAGAGCCCCCCACTAATAGCTCTGTCACCACCACCATGACAGGCTCTAGGCAAGCCCCGATAAACTGAGCAACAAGTGGATATAGTTCTCAATATTCAGAAGCACCCAACACTTCCAACGCAAGGAAAGAATGACAATAGTCAGAAAGAAACGAACCTTGACAAGGTTCTTGTGCTGCACCCTTGACAGCATGGTGACCTCTCTCAAGAACCTACCCTGCCTCTTGACCACCTCCTCAGGGGTGTCGCCCTTGTGCACAATCTTGATGGCAACGTTTTGGTTCCTGTACCTAGCAACCCCAGCATCAACCAAGAGATAAGGAAATGATTCATGCAGATCAGAAAATTGTAGATGATAGTGAAAAAAAGACAGCCTTACTTTCCCTCATAGACCTTGGCATGTCCACCCTCCCCGATGCGTGGGCCAACAAAGAGAAGCTTAGGGTCGATGAGCCAGTTGGGGTCAATTTGAAGATCTTCACCGGCATAGAACCCGCTCCTGGACTCCATTCCAGACAGAGTGGATCCACCTTGGGTCCCGTGGGGTCACCCCACACGACCCCACTAAACGCTGAAAGGAAAAGGAGTCCTCATTAGAATGTGATCAGAATTGGTAGCAAAAAACATACCATAAGCATGTTGTAAAGAACCTCACAGAACACAGAAGTGTCAGGTGTATTCAAAGGATTCCTCATTTGGAACTATTCAAAAAAAAATGAAAGAATATTTATTTTGCTTCAGAAAAAAAAAACAATTTGTAAGTTGGAAGAGAAGTACATCATATATACGTGAGGCTGATTTGAAGAACATACGAACATGAACCTACTGTTTCTTAGTCAAGCATTGGTCCCTGGGAAATTGTTGACTGCTACTACTAGTAAAGACACCACTACTACATGATCTCCATGAGCTACTAGTAAAGACACCAACCTAAGCTGGAGAGATGCTAGGAAGGAAAGCTAACCTCGTTGCAGCCTACAACAGATCTGGTGACAGAAGACCTCGAATCACAGCAGCAACCTGCTCACAAGACGAACGAGAGCAAAATCGGTCACATGATGAAGGAGAAGAAGAAGAGCGGTGAGGGAAGGCCAGCGTGGCGATCCGGACAAGAGCCCTACCTCAAACAGGGAACCGGGTCGGCTGCCGCCGCAGCTCCTCGCGTGGCGGTGGCGCCGCCTCTGCTGCCCCTCCCCTTGTGCCGCCTCTGCTTCTGCTGCTCCCGTGGTGTTGCTGCGGGTGAGGGAGGGGTTGTCGAGGAGGAGACGCCGAACTGCCCTTGCCGGGGCCGGTGCCGGCGCCGGCGGTGGACACGGCGGAGGGGCGATGGGCGCGGAGGGATCTGGACGGGGGAGGGTCGGGAGCGACTAGCGAGAGAGGCTCCTTTCCCTCTAACAAAGACGATTCAGTCTAATCTGGTCTCGCTGTAAACACGATTGACTTTGAGCGAGCGTGAGTCCATCGACGATAGCGATGGACACTTCAGCGAGAGAGAAGGTGCCAGGAAGCAGCGTTTATGTTTGGAACCAGAGACAAAACTACAAGTCCACCATTTCTTTTTTACAGCCCGAGTACACACGCTTGGAAATACCCAGTTTACCGCTAGTGTTGTCAGGCCGAGTTCTCAGGCGAAGCAAAAGACGGCGATATATTCTAATTTTCTCATTTCCGCCGGCGAAATCTTGGCCAAAGGTGTTCGACAGAAGTACATCCAAAAAGTTCGGCCATCAAATTATTACAGAACAAGATAAAATAGTTCGGCGATCAGTTGTCGATGGGATGGTCTCCCCCGGCGTGTCCGATGCGACGGGGATAGGTTCGTCAGCGTCGTGGTCGGCCGACTAGTTGGAGGAGGTCGAAGCGGAGCTCGACGAAGCCACGACGGTGGAGGTGTTCGGCGCAGAGCTTGGCGTGCTGGCGACGATGTCCTCCTGGAGGATGGCGTTGCGCCACGCCATATACCAGGCCTTGACCGGCGTGCTCATCACCGAGGTGTCTTCGCCGCCCATGAGAAACTACAGATCTGTGTTCCTCTTCTTGGCGACGTAGTTCGCTTTGAGGAGGTCGAGCTTGCGGTCTTGGTTCTGTAGCAGCTGATCCCATCTCTCGTTGGCCTTCTCCTCCCTCTTCTTAGTATGGGCCTTCGTGTCGGCGATGCACTTCTCGATGGAATCCTGGAGACGCTCGGCAGGAGGTCCTGCGGCTTTGAGCATCTTCGCCTTCTGGCCGAGCTCTGGCCTTCCTTCACCGGCAGCAGGGGAGGAGCCGCTAGGTTGTACACGCCGTCCTTGGTCTTGCCGAGTGGCAACCGAGTGTCCGCCCATTTCTGGCATTTCTCTATCGCATAAAACATGCGTCGGCCCGGGACTGTTCTTGAGTGAAGAAAGAGGCATTGTCGGCCGCTGCCGACCCTTCGGAGATCATGCCATGCATGTAGGCTTCGGCCGACATTCCGCCGAACACGTTCTGTGCGTCTGCCTCGCCGTAGGCTGCGTGCGACGAACTTCCGGCGAACGACAGAGGACCGCGACGCATGGACGTCGAAGATGCGTCGTACGCCGGAGAGCTGGAGTAGGGAACGTTGACGTCGATGTTGAAGGCCGGAGGAGTAGGAGGGCGAGGTGCGGGGCAGGGGAACAACGTGTTCGGGTTGAACCCGTCGTCGAACTTGGGGGAGGAGGAGTACCTCTGCCGCGCGTTCGCCTGGCTCTCCTGAAACATGGACGGAGAAATCGGCGAGAAGCCGGCCGGCGAGGCGACGCTTGGCTGACTCCCCCAAACGTCGCCGCTTCCCTCTTTCCCTGAGCTTCGGCCGCCACGTGAGCCTCGACGAGCCCCTTCGCCTACTTGGCCCTTGCCTCCCTGTCCCTACGGCTGTCCGATTCGACCTTTCTCTTCGTGGATAGGTCCAGCCACATGGGGGCGTTCGTGCCTTCAGGTCTCGGCGCGGGCGCTCTTGACTTCCTCGCCTTTTTCTCCTTTGGTTCGCCAGCGGCGGATCGGGGTTTGGCGAAACCCTTGTGCGGCATGGCGGTCGGGAACTCGGCGAACTAGGGGGAGATGTAGGGGAATGGGAGGGAAGGCGGGAGCACTACAAGATTTCCGGTCTATTGCAACTTCATCGCAATAAGTGCCAAATTGTGGCAATTGGTACCTATTTCCACGACATGTCATTCGTTGCCAGCCGTTGCGACAGGTCGCATGGTAATAGGTTATTTCCACAAAAAACCAATCGTGGCAACGAAGTGTGCTATTGCAACAATCAAGCAGCAAGTTGCCACATTTTTTCCCGTGGCGTCTTGCACTTGATGCTACAATTAGGTTTGTGGCAATAGCTTAATATAATGGATAATGAAATGTGGCGATTACTCGTTCGTGGCGATAGACATTTGTGGAAATAACCTCTGCCAACATCACTTGTTTCGTGAGGCGTACTCTTTTGTCGCAATAGTCAATTGTGATATCTTGATGAAATGAATAGACCATACATGCAAGATTTCACATCGGAACTATTACTCACCGCATCAAAATATAATGCACGCATTCCAAAGTTACATATGTCAAGAAACCAAAGCATCCATACATTCAATAGCTCAGAAAGAAAATGTATCCACAAATACATTTGTCAAAACATACTTTTGAGATATGAAAAGACAAATATGCTAGTTTCTAGAGGTAGGTATCTAACTTAAGGAAATAAAATCTTAATTTCCACAACCATTCTTCGTTTCAAGGTACGGTCTAAAGCTTCGGGACAACTATGCTCAATTTGATCTTCACTTCACTCATATATTTCCATTCTACAAGAACAAGTAGCAAGATCAATGAATTAGGTAGTACACAGGTCTGCATATGGTTAGTCTGCAAAATCTAGAAGGACAAAAAATGGAGAGTAATTTTTATAGAACCTGAAAATGATATACAAGTAAAGTTAATGTTCAACGCTAACAAGGACAAAATAACAACGATATATATCCACATCGGAGAATATCCTACTAAACATTAGAGCAAGCAATGGTTGTATCCTTGATAATTTTAATTTAGGCTAGCAAGGTACTGTAGTTGCCCTATGTTCACTGGAATAGCTCTCTCCGCTAATGATGATAGTTAACGGTAAGCTGGCTATGGAAAGTGAGTGGTTAAAAGATTCACCAATAAAGGTAGATTCTTGCTAAAAAAATCTAGAAGTTGTCTCCTTAACCTTAATCTAGAATTATTATCTAGGGACAGATGCAAAGAACGAAAAAGAAATTTAGATATCACAGATTACACATATAGATCACATTGTTAATTATAAAAACCAATGTAGATTAGAATATTTCAATTACCTTTGATGGAAGAGCAATCATGTGTTGTTTTGTAAAAAAAGCCAGACCGGTACTTGAGGTGTAGTATATAATTGAAGTAAGCCTATGCATAAGATTTGCTTCCCAGCTTTCGCAGAGGGACCGGGTATATATTCTTGTACATACAACTCCAAAGTTTCCTGCATGAGAAGGTCGAACATGTACATTAAATTTCAGAGAAAGCAGATAACAAATAAAGAGGATACCTGGACCAGGGACGATGAAATCGACTGCAGAATCCAAGAGGAAATAATTTATTGTACATGTGATTCGGATCCATTCCCCTCCATATGACCGCCGCGATCTGTCTCCCTTCTTGATTACACTATCCGGCTGATTCCAGCACCATATCAACCGAAGGCCACTCACCTCCCGCCGACGGCCCAGCGGACAAGTCACCGAAGTCGCAGAATCAAGATGTTGTGATCGGGGAAGTGGAGAATAGATCTCCAAGAAGTCCTGAACGAGCATCTCGTCGGATCTCCTCCTGCAAACCACCGACGTTGAACCCGCATCATGCCCATCCTCGGATCCGAGATTGCAACCGGCACCGACACCGAATCCACCTACAGATCTGCGCTGGCGTACTTTTGCGCCATACATGAGAACCTGGATCTAGACGCGTCGGATCGGGGAAGCCTGACACAACGATGGAGACGCAACGATACAAACCGGAGGCGTCGCCCGACATGGAGCGAGGTCGAATTTCGTCCGGTTCATCCGTCTCTCTCTGTGCGTCGCCTACCGCCCAGGCCCCAGAGTGCTCTATAACTAGAAGACGAGAGATTAGTTTTGGCTTAGGGGCTGGTTCATTGCTAGCCCATAAAATTAGGGGAGGAAATTCGTGATTAGTTTGTGAAGTTTATGGTCGTGTTAGCTGTTGTGTCGTGGGCTCGTGGCCTAGCGGGAAATTGGATTTTTTGGGAATCCAGCGGGAAACTAAAATTTCGCGGTCGGTTCAGAATTTCATTAGAAAATTGGCTCCAAGTTTTGTACTCCCTCAGGTTTATATTAATGGTCTCAATTTTATCTAAATATAGTTAATATAGTTAACTACATACAAATTTAATAAAGTTGAGACGAAGGGAATAGAGAAAACACGTTTTTCTATTGGGAGGTATAGAACTGAGAACAAATTAGTTGGGGCATCCCTGCGTTCATTGGAGTACCACGTGACATCACATTTTTTTATTATCAAATGAAATAAAAATATTTCATGCTAATGTGCGGGCCCCATTAATCTATATTCTGAGGTGTAACAATAAAAAATCTTGTCATGTGGCCCTTCCAACATTGTTGCAATATCGCATGCTATATGGCAACATCAAAACATTGTGGCAATATATGCAAATATTGCCGCCGGTATACATTTTGTTGCGATATCTCCTATCTATTGCAACAATAAAATTATCTATTGCAATGTAATTAAATTGTAGCAATATGTCTAAGTTATTGCTAGGAGTTAACATTTTATTGCAGTAACTAGCTTCTATTGCAACATAAGTCTTATTTAACGCAATGTAGCATGAACGTTGCAATATGCACCACCTATTACCAAAAAAAAGAAGAACGTGGTAATATTGCAATTTATTGCAACAAATAATTATCATTGCAATTAATATTGTTGCAGTACACCCAAATCCTTGTAGTGGAGGGGAAGGAGGAAAAGGGCGGGAGCTCGACCTCCACTCGCTGACATGGTTGGGCCACCCTTTTTTGGCTACGTCTGGTGTTCCCTAGCCGTTCCCGGCGCCGCGGGATCAGCCTGGGAACGCCGGACGAAAGTTGGGCCAAATCCGGACGAAACCGGTGTCCTGGGAACGCGACTGGGCGAAAAATCGCCGTCCAGACGAAAAAAGGCCTGGGAACAGCGTCCTAGGAACCCAAGTGGAGATGCTCTGAGGTAGAGGCCCACCGTGCCACTATGTTGTAAGTACGACAAGTTGTTGACATAATACTTTCACAAGCCACGTTTTCGCAAATATTATATCGCTTAGAGTGGAACAACAGAAACATCGTGAGTCCCATAGTATATACGATTATTATTACGAACCAAAAATGGTGTTCACAACTAGGTCCTCCTCACTTGAGGATAACTAAGCAACTTGACTTAGTATGGTTACAAATGATAAGAAACAAACTAATTTACACGTTGGGAGCTCAACACCTTATTTATTAAGGTTTTATGCTGCTCGACTCGACCAAGATACTACTACATCTACTGGTGACTATTCTGATTGTCCCTCTCTAGCTCCGTATCGGATAATGTAGTCTACACCCTCTACTTCTCTGGAGAGATCTGGCTCCATGTAGAAGGCATCATCTTGACCATCAGTAGCATTCATTGTAGCCTCCTCCGGGTCTTTAGAGTCCTCAAAATACTATTTCGCCCTGCTTTATAAATAAATCCACATCGACCGAGCTGACACAAGGTGATGGGGAGACCCCTTACAAAGCAGATCAAGGTAAACAAGAAAAGCACGAAAGACCACAACTTTCCATCGAAGACAACCACCCGGGAGCGGGAAGAATCGAGGATCCACGACGACGCCCCCAGGAGGGTAATGATGCACTGCGCCGCCACCGCCGAGACCAGTGGTCAAGGTTTTCACCCGGAGTCTTTTCACGGAGAAGGTAGCCACAGCGGCGCCCCAAGAGGGTAACAATACTTGCAGGCATCGCCATCGCTGGTGCCGAAGCACTGAGCTTTCCTCGCACCTTCAGGCCACTTCCCGTCGCTCGCTCGCGTACACTGACCCCGAGTCTAGCCTCCGACACGTGATTCGGGAGCTGCCAAAGCCGAAACATTGCCAACACCGAAGTCCCCCAATGTTCGCTCCTCGCCACCCAAATGACCGAAGATGGGAACCACCACCGCCGCCACGTCGCTCGCCGAAGAGTCGCCTACGTAGCCCACCTTCTAGGGCCGCTGCCCCGGCGTCCACGAACTCGAGCCAAGACTCCAACCAACACCACAACACACCGCCGACGAGGAGGGCGGAGTAGAGCAAGCTCAGATCTACCGGAAATGAGCCACCCGACAGCCTAGGGGAGGGGAACAACCCTCCATCACCAGTGGTGATTGTCGTTCGGCCGCGACAACAATAACGACTAGGCCAAGATCAGGCCCAGATTAGACCCGACCAAGCTGCCAGACCCAGATCGGGCGTTGTTCGTGCCGCCGCCACGCTGTTGCAGCTAGGCCATCAACACTGTCGTCCACCTGCGCCCCTTGCTGCACTACCAGCGCCGCCGCCTTGTAGGCAGAGCCGCCATGGAGTCTCCGTTGCACCGCCGCTGCAGCTCCCGCCCCCAAGCCAAGCGTTGGAGGAATGGGAACCCCTGCTGCATCGCCCGGGGGACATCCCGCACAAGCATGCCGCCGAACAAGCTCGTCACCCGCGCCATTCTACACCGCCGCTAGAGACCGCCGCCCGCGAGGGGGCCCCAACACCGGGTAAGGGAGATCCTGCCGCCGCCGCGCGGTCTTTGCCGGGCGGCGCTCGCCGGTGGTGGCAGGGTAGCGAGGGAGGAGGGGAGGAGGCGGCAGTGGGCTAGGGAGCACCTCGGCCGCCCTCGCGGGGATGACGCGAGACGCGAGGGTTTTCTTCAGTGGCCAGGACTGTAGTGGTAGCGAGTAAGAGTCAAAGCACGGAAAGGGTGAGTAACAACGTTATCCAGCAAATTTCTTTTTGACGGTGAGAAGTTTGATGCACTAACCAGAGGTACAGACCATAGATTGTAAGCTTAATGCAGTTTTCATAAATATTTATTAAAAGGATTTCTTTTATTAAGAAAACTATGTCATCATGACTGATAGCTGAGTAATATAGAAGTGTTGTGCAAAAATACTAGATCATGTAGGCCGCACGTTGCCGCGACCGTCAATTACGACAATAGATTATTAGGAATCAATAAAACATATTTTGATTTTACAAAAGTGACGCTGCCAGCAGAAAAATGTGCAGTGCAAGACTAAATGGAGTCATATAGTAACTGGCTCATAGGTCATACAACAATATTTGCAAAACAAAAAAATCTCAACACAAAGTCTAGGTAATTTAACATATCAGTGAGCTGCCCAAAATCTTGGAGCCAAGGAATTACACAACGGTGTCTCCTATCCAAAAGAACAAAAGAGATCTCGTACATGCAGCTTACAACACTGGTCTTCTAGGCAAATGTTAACATTTAGGCTCGTGTAACTTGAATGGAAGTCAACCTGCATCACATAAAAAATGAGTGTAAATACGACAGCAAAAGATATAATTTTGATGGTAGAAGACAGTAAAGTGAATGCAAATATTTCTTTCCAAATGTATAACCTTCTATGCAGGTTGACTAATTTGTTTTACGTGCACTTAGACGGTCGAACCAGAAATTTGTACTCCCTCTATTGGGGATTATAAGACCCCCTCAATTTGCAAGTCAAAATTTAACCATGATTTTATCTAACAAAATATGAGTTATATGACATAAATATTTTATCACCGGAAACTTCTTTAAAATATAAATCAATAATCTATGAGAGGATCTATATATCTACACGGAATCAATGCATCAATGGCCGCAGGCCTGAATCAAAGTATCAAAAATTCAAGAAAGTGTTGCATGCTGCACTAATATGGACAATAACAATAATAAATATTTGTTTTCATGTGATTGAATGGTAAGTTTATCTGCAAGCCCTACTAAATTCACGTTCTCAATTCTCAGGTAAAATATATTTGTCAATAATCACGAGTGGAGGATGTTCTTACAATCTTATTAAATTCTGATATGATGCAGATTTGTCCAATTTGCTTAAAAACACCCACAATCAAGCATACACCCGAAGCAGCAGACATTCAATGATACTTCAACTTTTGTAGGATCCTAGAAACAGTATAATGCCATTTGATCAAATATGGAACCTAATTAATTGTGTGTGTGGGAACAAATACAATATATGTTGCCCTGCATCCGACTCCACATCTGAAGGTCGTCTCTGTTTTGAGAGGTGAATTTGATCCATACAACTGGACTTTAAGAAAGATATTAGTTACTGGAATGGGCTAAGCAAAAGTAGTAACTATCAAAAGAAGTGTTAGGAGAAGGATAAGCTATGTACCGAAATGAATGCAATTAGAGCAGGTTAGGAACTCTAAGTAATATAACTAATATGACCACCTGGTATTTAATCTTTTGCTTACAGCGCATGTACTTGAAGGTTTACTTTGCAAAATTTCATCCCTGCTAAAGTACTTCAATCTCTTGAAAATTGGGCCGGTAGCCAGGGTCGCTCGCCATTTGTTTGACGTAGACTACTCCCTAATTGCAAGTGTGGTCTTAATGCCTCTTGATAATACCATGGCCTGAAATATCAATAAAAAGAGCATTGATAATTAACACCATCATAGACAACTAACTGAATGTGTATATCTTAGGACTCTTTTGAATTAGAACAAAAGGACAAGGTAATCCATCAAGGCTAAAGAAGATGAATTTATAGTGTTACTGACATATTGCAGTTTTAATCTAAACAAAATGAGTTTTTTGCCAGCTTCCTAATTTTTTGTTCTCAGAAGCTGGTCATCCTGAACTCACCATTATGTAAATATGTGATTGATTTCTTGGGTGTTAGAATGAAAATCATGTCTATCGTCTAGTACAGCTTGCAGTTCATCCATACTTGGTCAGTTGATCTGCAGCCACATGTTACAAAAGTTAACACCCAGTCCTAATTTAGACAGATAGGAAATGGTGTGAAGATTGCAAAAAGCAAAAAAAACAAATTCTAATTTAGACTTTATGTGAATACTACTAGATAACTGATAACAGCCTAGAGACAGAACGCATGTTTCAAGGAAAATGTGCAGCCACCTAGTGTGAATCGGCAAACCTTACCTTAGTACATACAACATATTTAGCAACTGAATCTAGAAAATGCTGTAAGTAGATAATCAGCAGCAAAGGATACATGCCACCTGGATCAGCAACAAGTGTTGCGCACGAGTTCATCAACATCAGTTCTCAGGGCACCTCTACAGTCCACCTCATCTCTGTAGAGCCTCCCTCACGGCACCGCCCAAAAACCGGTTCTCGTGGCGCTGCAGCCGAGATAGTTGGGGAGGTACGGTGGGCGCCGTGCCGCTGCTCGAGGTCGACGTATGGGGGAATCGACCATGGCGATGAGGAGCTACGTCTAAAGGGGAGGAGGTGCTTGGCGTAAGAGACTGCCCACCGTCAAGGGGTGGGCAGAGGGCGGCGCTGCAAGCGTCTGCGAGCTGGAGGGAATGGCAGTAGTGGCGGCGCATCTTGGGTCTCCTTGTCGCGAGAGGAGACAGCGGGCGAGGGGTGGAACTGAGAAGTTGAGCGAGCGGCAACCATTCATCCAAGATCTGACGATTAGCAATATAGGGGACATCCGTCCCAGGAGCAGCCCATGCGGGAGAGGAGAAGCATTCGATGGCCAAGACATCTAGAACCTTCGATCGAACGGTCAGAGGTTGAGGGCGTGAGAGGCCTCCTCCTTAGCTCGGTTATAATATCCCTAATGGTTTGTAAATTAGTATGCTTATCACTACATGCACGGTGCATGGTTACCGGAAAAAAATCAGGATTATTGAGTGAATTATAGCAAGAGTACGGCCCAACCACCACAGTCATATCTGAACCTAGGTAAAACGTGTGTCACCGTCCCAGACTTCCACTCCCACCCCCCGGCGCGCCACCATGTGGTGCCCCTAATGGCTCACTCGTCATCGATATGACAACAGGGTTCCATTCTGACAACCAACACCGAGTTTCATCTATATCTTCTCAGATTTGTGTTCTTGTTTTGAGAATTTTTGGATGAATTTATTTAGATTCATCGCATATGGTGAACTATTTGAAATTTCCTTTTAGATATAGCTTGAACTCGTCGTTCTGCACAATTGCTGTGTTGTTAGTTTTTGGATTCAATGGACTTAGAAGAATATATATCAGTAGCTCTCTCATATAGTGTAAGCTCTTTATGTATGCACATTGAACTGAAGATTCTAGCTACTTGCGATGATCCTAGAGAAATTATTCAGAAGGAGGTGGAGGTGCGAGCGGGACATGAGATCCGCAGTGTCGAGCTGGGCTAGCTATGCGGGCTTGACCTTGAAGACGCTATTGAGGACGCCAATCGGCCTCACATTACTGACCACCAGGACCTTCTTGCTTGTGTTATCTCTGACAAGTGATGGAGTAGAAGACTCCCTGAAGATGACGACTCCACTAACTGCATCACGGAATGTTTCTCCTTGGGGAAGTCCATAAACAAGGTTAGTGTTGGTGTGTCCGGGGAACATGTCTATGAAGGCCGTCGGCGGTGGCAAAGGGAGCACGAGCATGTCAATACAGATGTCATCAATGCATCCTGGAGGAGTTGAAGAGGAACCTGGAGGATGTCGCCACGTCAATGCCGCCATGGATAGTCGCATCAATCTCGTCTAAAGCTTGGCGTAGTCTCGCTATCTCCTTCTCCTCTGGCGCTAGCCGCGGTATCACCATATCCATATCAGTTCAAGGAAACACGGGTTGTTTACGTTTCACGAGGCAACCAAATCGAGTGCAACCAATCAAACACCTACCACTCCTATCTCCATAGAGCCAAGAAAAGGCCACGCAGGCAACAACACAAGTGGAGAACATGACCCGAAGGTCGTTTCTGCCTAGACGGGGTGTGTATGATTTGGTTTCTACACCCCTATTTGTTTCCTTAAAGGAAAAACTAAAAAGGGTAGATCATGGACTACTGGTGTTGCCGCAGGTGCTATGATTGCAGATGACGGATCCGAGTAGATCGGATCCAAAAGGCAGAGGATTTCTGCTGCTTTGATGCGAAAGTGGAGGTCCCCGATCATGATATATGTCCCCCGATCGAAGCTGTTGGAGGCCGGGAGAGGGGTGGGCAGGCGTGGACCAAGATCAGTGGGATCATGGTGCACCGACCTTAATTGTCGGATTGCTGCTTCGTGAATATAGAGCCGCCGAATTCATGGCTCCAGCGCTTAGAGTTCCCACAGACGGCACAAATTGTTGAGTGGTAACCTCGGCAATGTCTATGATTATGGACTTAGGTTTGATGGAAAAAGGAGAGCTGGTGATTTTGTCATCCTATCAAACAAATAAGGGAGTCGAAGTCCTGCCTGATTTTGAAAATATAGGGTTAAAGAGTCACCGATATGCAATCTAACTCACGGCGAGTTGTCTTTCGCTCAAAGCTACAGTGCCCTCTCTGTCGGCCTCCCAGCCTATATATGAGGGGCTGGGTCTCAGAGTCCAACATGGATCGGTTACAAGTTTGGTTACAACTATATGACTATGTCGGTTGATATTTCTATCTTGATTAACATGTTCGATTCTTGGCCTTCTCATGCTTCCAGGACTCCTATTTCCTTATGGGCCTCATGGGTCGTAGTTTGAGTACGTACCAGGTATTGCCAATTATAGGAATCCAATAAGTCATACCTATGTCACAGCTGACACTAGCTGCGGTGTCGCCGTATCCATATCAGTTCAAGGAAGCAGATGTTATTTACGTTTCACGAGGCAACCAAATCAAGTGCATCCAACCAAACACCCGTCACTCTTATCTCCATAGAGCCAAGAAATGGCTGCGAAGGCAACCAAACAAGTGGAGAACATGACCCGAAGGTCGTTTCTGCCTAGACGGGGTATGTATGATTTGGTTTCTACAAACCTATGCGTTTCTTTAAAGGAAAAAACTGAAAAGGATAAAGTATACTAGACATTTCATGTTTCTGTATTTCACATAGGAATACATGCACTACCGGGGGTATTTTGATGAGAACAAATATTCTTCTTCTAAGCTATATTGTCTGCTCTCGTCCTCTGTGTTTCTACCCTCAGTCATTTTATGACTCGGTGAATTCGTACCACACATCACAACATTTTTATAGAGTACTCGAAGGTTCTCGAGTGTCATCTCCACTTGCCTCATGGTCGGTCGGTGGTCTCCGTCCATCCTCACACATGCCACTGCCAACACAGCTACTTCTTCTACCTCCGTACCCCCTTCCTCCATGACCTGAGGATCTAACATGTGGACCAGATCGCCTGCTGCGAGCAGAGTGGTAAAATATGCGACAAGGCTTTCCTCCTCGGACGACCGATATGAGCATGGTTTCTTCCTGGTGAGCAGCTCCATGAGGAAAACGCCGAAGCTATAAACGTCGCTCTTCTCAGTAAGCCACCCCGAGTAGTAGTACGTGGGG
This sequence comes from Avena eriantha, assembly GCA_910589775.1. NCBI lineage: Eukaryota > Viridiplantae > Streptophyta > Magnoliopsida > Poales > Poaceae > Avena > Avena eriantha. The sequence continues at coordinate 77,031,146 of OU342744.1, read as the reverse complement.
TCAAGGTATCCAAGAGTCCCTTGGATGACGGTTATGTCCCCTGTTTGATCGACCGGAATGCACCTCGAAGCTCCAAAGTCTGACACCTTTGCTACGAGAGTGTCATCTAACAGAATATTCTGAGACTTGATATCCCTGTGGACTATAGGGAATGACATGGCCGAGTGAAGGTATGCGAGAGCTCTCGCGGTCTCCGTTGCAATTCGCAGACGATCCACCCATCGCAACGATGCTCTAGGCTCTTCGACATGAAGATGGTGGTAAAGGGTCCCATTGGATATGAATTCATACACCAGCAATGGCACCTCTGTCTCGAGGCAACACCCAAAGAGCTTGACCACGTTCCGGTGGTTGACTTGAGAGAGGATGGCTACCTCATTGATGAACTCGTTGATCTCCCTTTGGATGGCGACCTTGGACTTCTTGACCGCCACGACGTGTAGGTCAGACATAATCCCTTTGTACACCGTGCCGTGCCCTCCTCCGCCAATCTCACGAGCTTTGTCGAAATTGTTGGTGGCCTTCTCTAGCTCCACCAAGGGGATGATCATCCTCTCAGCGATGTCCGCCTTTTGCGACACCAGTTGTCGCAACAGATGTCCCCTGTTTTCCTTGAAGAATTTGTGCTTCAACATTTTCGCCCTCCGATGCTTGAGCTTTCGGGTCACAAATACGGCAGCAAGTACCAGCATTAGAAGGCCAGCGCCACTGCCGACACCAATGCCGACACTGAATCCTTCAAAACAGAAGAGAAAATGATGTGTCATTGTTATGTCTTGTGGTAAACAGGGAGCAAGAACCGATGTGTAACCTCTGTCCGCGAGGGGAAATTTGACGCAGCCATCTTTGATTCCGGGGTTGCCACCGGCGCCGCGTGGACACTGGCATATGTAACCCCCGGCCGTGTTAGTGCACTCGCCGGAGCACATGCCCGGAATTGCGCACTCGTCGATGTCTTGGCATCCACCGGCGAGGTAGGGATTGCCATGGTACCCATCCTGGCACTGGCACACGTAGCCGCTGCGGTAGTTGCCGCTGACGTTGCGGCATGAGCTGAGGCTGCTCTGGCACGCGCTCTTGGCCACGTCCTCGGGGCACGCCGACGTCGCCACTCCTGGCAGCACCACCGGCTTCGAGTCCAACGCAAATTCGAGGACGACGGGGATCGCGGTCCGGCGCGACGAGTCAACCGTGGAGTCGTCGTTGAGGAGCGCGGCGGAGGCGTTGTGGAACCACCCGCGCTGCGCGACGCGCACCGCTATGGGAAGCTTGTGGTCGTACTCGTGGTACTCGTCCAGCCACCTGAACAGCACGCCGTAGGCGGGGCGGCCGATGGGGATGGGAGTCTCGCAGCAGCCGATGCCGGAGCACGCTCCGTCGTAACCGTAGGTCGTCACGACGCCGGTTCGGTATTTGTTCATGGAGCAGAAGGAGGAGCAGCCGCTGATGACATCGCGATCTTCCCCAACCAGCGTGGCCTGCACGTTGCACCCGGTGACCACGAGCTGGCTGTGCCGCTCCGACACCACGTAGGGGCTGTCGCCGGCGCCGAGGCCGCCGCCCCACGTGCCGTTGCCGCCGTAGATGTCTTGGAAGGTGATGTTCACGGCGCCCGCGCTGTCCATGACGCGCACAGTTGAGGTGGCCAAGGATATCTCGACGACGTGGAGGGTGCCGCCGTCGCCGATGAGCAGCCGGCCGCGCGCCCGGTCGCAGGTGAGGTTGAAACCCGGCCAGTAGCACCTAGAGTCGCTGACGCCGAACGGGTACGGCACGCTCACGCCGGCGCAGCTTCTCAGGCACCTCGGCGGCGGCCGTGCGCCCCGTGCGGCGGCCGGAGCTGCCGAGAAGCAGACGTGCAGCAGCAGCAACACTAGGTGCGCGGCGAGAATCATCACCGTCGCCGTCGCGTGCTCTGTCCGTCCCACCTAGGCACCTACTGCGTGTCCTGTTCGTTCAGTCCTCGTCTTCTTATCGATCACCTGTACTGTACGCAGCTTGGTAGTGGCGACTGGCGAGTTGCCAAATGGCAACGTACACACTAGTGTACTTCACTCATCAGTTCGCCGCCTGCTCGCTTGACTGACCTGGTCAACATGTTTTCGGAATTTGGGTGGCCCAAGTTGCGAAAGCCTACAAGTCCCACTGAGCCACGAGGCCAAAATCTCACGGATACAAAGCACCTCGGACCAAAAGCTGACGGACTATATGCTTGGACTGAAAACTGATACGAGGTTGGTAAGATTATTATTATTTGGAAGAGGCCCTGAGAACTTTTTATGTCTAAGTTGCAGATGTCATCCTAATATTTATGCTACTTATAAGATAGGCACCTCTTAGAAGTCACTGAAGGAGCAGAATCGACGCCTGGAGAAGCCAGGCCTCCCCACCGGCATCCAACATCTGCAGCCACTAGTCCCCCCCTCCTCCTCCCCCTGGTCACCGAGGCCGGACGGGAAATGAAAGGAGAGTCGAGCGCCGCGACTCCAGAGCTAGCAACACTTATTCATAGAGCTTGCAGCGGGGACCTCCAAGTACGTCTTCCTCCATGGAAGCTTGTCGGAGACGCCCAACCGCAGCCGCCTTGCGCTGTGTCCACACGAGAAGACAACAGAGCTCAAAGAAGCCTTATTCGCGGAGATCCTAACCTTTTGCATCGCCACCAGCCACAGCTCCCGCCACCAGAGCCACGCCGTAGCAAAGAAGAAGATTGAGACACACAAGAATTGTCCAGCAAAGATCCCGTGCTCTACCCCCAAACCGGGACAAAGCCCGAAACCCTAGACTCCTAGTTCCTTTCAGGCAACAGGTTGCCCTTTACATTGAGAAATTCGAAAACTTGATTTCAAAGTCTCAAAATATTAAAAAAAACCTTGGATGTAGTTAATGATGTATCATACAACTGTGCAAAAAGCCTCCGCAAAATGACAAAAATGTGAATATGCGTATAATCAACAATGAACGTTTTCAAAATCACAAAATTTATCTTATTTTATCACTAAAACAAAACTTTGAAATGACAATCATTTTTTAACTGTATATACATTTTCCCGACTTTCAGAAATTTATTTCGTAAATTTGTACATATGAACAAGCATGAATTTTCATATTATTTATAAAAAACGAAACAAACTAGTCCTATAACGGGCCGCGCTAGATGCAACCAATAACAAAAACTCTTCAAGTGTTGTGGCCCTAAGAGCGTCTCCAGCAGCGATGCGCTAAAATAATTACCAGTATGCAGCGCCGGAGGTAAAAACTGACGCTCCAGCAAAGACTGTAAAATTATGCGCGGCTCTATTTTTTTTTTGCAGCGCCCACCGGATTGCGCTATCAAAAGCCGTATATCTCCAGCTTGAGATAGAGCACGCTGGAAACTCCGACCGATTCGCGCGAGCCCAACTGCCTTGAAATATCCGGCTCGCGCGCACAGCTCCTCTGCGCCGTCGCCGGCCGCGCCGCTGCCGGCCGCCGCCGCCCGAGCCATGCCGCCCGCTCCGCTGCTGCCGGCCGATTGAGAGCAAGGTTGCCGAAGTGCACGCGAACGGGCTCGCCGAGCGCCCGGAGCACGACCTCGCTGCCGTTGTTCCCGGACGACACGTCGTACGCGAGCATCATGACAACGGGGGTCGCCAGCGCGTAGCCTTTCGGCGCGGTGAAGAGCGAGCCACCGCCGAGGAGGAGGAAGCGCAAGAAGAGGACGTCGACGCAGTGGGCGAACGGGGCCGGGATGACGCGCGGCGGCACGGTGAACCCCGTAGTGTCGGCGGGCGCGGTGCCATTGACGCTGTCGGCGAAGAGGGAGCTGCTCCGCACGCGCACCGCGGAGGCCTCGACCTCGCCCTCAGCGTCGGCGCAGCCGCTGCCGTTGGAGGAGAGTTGGTCCGGCGGGAGGGGCGTGATGGCGACGAGCTTGTTGGTGCGGCGGAGCATCTCGAAGGCGGTCGCGAACGGCCGCCTCGAGGGCGGAGATGTTAATAACGATGGCACGGCTGCCATTGTGGGCCACGGACGGAGAGGAAGAAGACAGGAAGGCGAGAAGGAGCAACGACAACGACAAGAGATGAAGTGACGAAATTTTGTGTTTAATTTTTAGTCTATTTATTTGGTCTTGTTTAATCTTCTTTTGCCACACATATGTTGAAATGGGTGTTTTTGGCGCGTATTTTAGGGTGTCTGGTGAAGGGCTGATTTTTCACTTCTTGGCGCGCTGCAAAATAGGGCCTCCGGTGGAGGTCGCGCCGGCGCCACGCGCTGTATCCAGATCGAGCGCTGTAACCGAGTTTTACAGCGCCACAGTTTACAGTCTCTGTTGGAGATGCTCTAACACTGGGCGTGAGCGTCGTATACGAGCACTCCTCTTTGTTATACTTTACGATCTTAATTGAGCCCACGTAGTACTGTCTTAATTTTTTTTTGACCCAACACGTACTATTTGGAAACTGATTCCGCTTCTACTGACAGCTGATGCAACAAAGCGTTGGTTGTAAATAAATTAGTATGTGCTCACAAGTCCTGGACCATCAACCCTAAATCCTTGTACCATCCTTGTAATTTATTTACCATTATGACATTTTCATTATTTGAAACTAACAATTTTGCAGCACACGTGGCATCGATACTACTCCAACACTGTTTAACGTGTCCATCTCATATTTTCCAGTGAGAATGTCATTTCCACATTAAATGGGCACGCTGAACTGGTTCACCCAAAAAATGGTTGTAATCTGCTTTGCAGCACTATGTAAACTCGCAGTACAAGGCATTATTAATTTAAAGTCCTTGAACCTTTCATATGAAAAACTGGTTGACCAAAACCATGTAGATGTATTTTCGAACACTGCAAAACATTGTGGAAGGACGGTGGGAACTGGAGGCATGATAGCCGGAAACAGGGTACAATGCCTTGTCCCCTGAGTTGGGAGTCGCGGTTCGCGGACGCTGTGCATGACGAAGAGATACGATAGCGGGAACACTCCCTAGACTGGGTATGCAAAACGGCCCGATATGAGCGGTGGAGAAAGTTGGAGGCGAGCGAGAAAAGAAAGCTGGACATGCGGTGGCATAAATAGGATACCTCGGCGTAGCCCTAGCTGCCTCACCATCAAACAGTCGTACGCGGACGACTGGACAGCCACGCCCCAGCGCGTTTGCTCTCGCGAGCGGTGGCGGCGAAAATAACTCATCCCGATCTCATCCGGCCAGGGCGTTGGCCTTGTCCCCTCTCCCTCCGTTTGCCGCTCCGGCGGCAGCGCGAGGGAGAGGGGCCTCGTTCCTCTGTTCTGGTCTAGTAGTTAGGGTTAGGTTTTGTCTTCTTCGGTGTGCCGTTGGAATGGTGGGAGCGGCGTCCAGGCGAATAAATTTGTCTCAACTCTGCTCCCATACCGGCGACGACCTCAAGGCGGCGCCTCGGAGTTGATAGCAACGTGTGCTGATCGGTCCTTCAGATCGATAGCTTGGTGTGTCGCCGACGCTCGTTGTTATCTGCGACGGCGCTGGTGGCCGGGGTGAAAGGATAGAGATGTCGCCTAGAGGGGGGGTGAATAGGCAATTTTAAAACTATTACGGTTTTGGCTTGATAGAATGCGGAATTAAACTAACGTTTATTTTACAAGCACAAAACCTAAATACACTAGGCTCAACTAAGTGCACCACCAACAAGATAAGCTAAGCAAGATATCACAAGATAAATATACCACAAGTGATAAGCAAGATATAAGTACTTCAAGCTCGATGGCTATCACAAGGAAAGTAAGCTCGGGTATAGAGATAACCGAGGCACGCGGAGACGAAGATGTATTCCCGTGTTCCCTTACAAGTAAGGTACGTCACGTTGGAGAGGTGTGGGATTCCACGAAGGATTTTCCAACGCCACGAAGGCTAACCTTCTTCTCCGAGTCTATCCCACGAAGGAATATGCCCTTTCCTTATGGCTAGCTTTTCCTCCACTCCGGAGATGGCAAGCTCCACAAAAACTTCACAAGCTCCACGAAGGAGAAGCCCGGGTCCCTTCACAATCTTCCACGAAGAGGACACCGCGGCACCAACCGCCAAGCCAACTAGGAGGTCACCCTCCAAGAGCAACAAGCTCACGGTCTCTCACTCGAACAAATCGTAATGGAGAGCTCAACACTTATGCAAGAATGCAAAGCAAGAACACCAAGGATGTTCAAATCCTTCACTCTCAAATCCAAAGCAACAAGTGCTAGGGAGGAATTAGAGAGGAAGAACAATGGTGGAAGTCAACCAATGACTCCAAGATCTAGATCCAAAGGGTTCCCCTCACTTAGAGGAGGAATTGATTGGTGGGGATTGTAGATCTAGATCTCCTCTTCCAAAGCCCTCAAAAAGATGCAAGAATCATAGGAGGGAAGTGGGAGGAGGCAAGCTCAAGAGGGTCAACAATGGAGGTCAATTTCGTGCTCAAGAACGCCCAAAAACGTTGGGGGAAGAACCCCCTTTTATAGGGAAAAGCAAATATGGCTGTTGGAGAGAAAACAGCGAAAACTCGGTTCTAAAGTCGGTTGGACCGGCCCTAGAACCCGGAAACTCGGTCCCCAGGCCGGAGGACCGACCTACAAACCGAAAAACCTCTGTTTGCCAACCCGGAATAGACTCGGTCGCGAAAACCGGAAAATCCGGTCTAAGATCCGGTCTACCGGAGCTAGAACCGGACCGTCCGGTGTGGGGCTCGGTTGAGCTTGTTGTAGAGCTTGTCATTTATGCATCATGAATGACAAGGCTTACCATACCAAGCTCTACAATATTTGATGATAATCTTGGGTTAGTTCATGATGCATAAATGACAAGGCTTACCATACCACAAGATCCATGTGGTACATTCTTTATTCTTCATGTGTTGACCAACTTGAAATCACTCTTCACTCTTTGTATTGGTCAACCAAGTGTCTTCTCATGCTCCATATCAATATATTGAGGTACATAAGGAACTCTTCATTTGATTACATGCTCTAAATCTTAATCAACCATAGCTCAACTAATGAGGCTATCATGACACCGACTTAGAGCCATATCTTGAATTATTCTATTGAGATCACACTCTCAAGATCTTGAACATATCATATTCTTGTTCAACTCAAGGTTCTTGATGCCAATACTCAAGGTATATCTTTATCTTCATGGCATCCATACTTGAATCCAACATATGGCCTACAAGCATGACCTATGGAATATTCCTTCATATAAAACTCAATGAAAACATTAGTCCATAGGGATTGTCATTAATCACCAAAACCACACATAGGGGCAATTACCCTTTCAATCTCCCCCATTTTGGTATTTGATGACAATCACAACAAGAGGGTTTATATAATGAATATTAGAAACAAGTACGCAACTTATCCGAGAATAAGTTGTATACAAGAGGTTGTATTTGATATGGTTAAGTAACACAAAGATACTAGCCCATATCAAAACCAATTCTACTCACACAAACTACAACTAATGAAAGAGATGTGAGTAGAACCAAATATAGAGCAAACTCCCCCACAATATATGCACGTGTGATGAACTTGAATTTCATTGCATACATTGTCAGGCATAACCTTTGGGAGAGTTTCCACTATATATTCAACCATGCAATACATAATAAAGATGAAATGCATGAAAGGCAAACACTTAAGAACAAACCAATCTTAAGTAGAAAACCATTTCCCTTAAAACCCTCTAAACTTCTCCCCCATTGACAACAAGTGCCAAAATGGATGACAAAGTTAGAAGGCCAATATAGTTCAAGTTCCTCCCAAGGTGTGCATTTCTCATAATATGAGTGAAATCATATGCACATATCCAATGACGAATACTTGGAGGAAATCAACTATATTGAGGATAAAATATTGCTAAAAGGATAACAAGGTGAAGAAACTTCAACGGATGAAGCAAGCAATCAAAAGATCCAAATAATCAAATGGACAAATAGTGATCTAAATGAAATAAGGAAGCTCCCCAAGGTTTGTGCATAAATGAGTTGTTTCATTTGAATACAATATGCACAAGCATGGAATCCTCACTTCCTCTATATCATTTAGAACACAACCAAGATACAAGGAGTAGAGATATAAATCAATACACTTGTCAAAACAAGCTTAAGTCCAAAAGAAACCAAATATGAGATATGAGTGCGCGAAGATGCAATACAAGTAAACCGAGCACTCATAAATCAAGACCTTACCAAAACCATTAAAAACTAAGCGGATAAGTGAGATGGTTGGCAACAGGCGAGGATATCAAGGCGAGAGATTAACACTCTTGTGTATATAAGTTTCTAATTGGGAACATGGGAATAATCCACAAAGAAACATCCACACATAAGAGGTTAATAAAGATAAGAAAACATGATATCCAAGAGGAAGTCATAAGATATACAAAAAAAAATGATATTTTGCTTAAGTGCATATATATAGCCCATGGCTCTATTTTCTCTTATGGTATATCAATGAACTTCACCAAAGAAAAAGAAAACCTCAGAAACATCACAACTAACACTAAGGGAACTAATGCTAGTTGGGATATTTTGAGAAAGGCAACAAGTATCAAAAGGAAGGATTCAATGCAATTTCAACAATATTGCACATGAGAGTACCTTGAGGAATTGATATGCAATAAATTGCTATAAGGCATATTTGGGATTGGTGAATCATGAACATGATTTTATATACTCCCCATTATATGCAATTACTCACATAAGAAATAAGGATAGAAAAGTCTTTCAAAGATCCTTACAAGAACCGCAACATTTACAAACAAATAAATTCATGCTAAGATGCAACCTACAAGAGATTGGATGGAAGAATAGTATGCATGAATAAGATACTTGTTACCGAGATAGCAATGGTATGATGTAGCAGATAAGAATTCTTCGATCATCCTAGCTTGGCTCCAATTATCATGTGGCGACAACACGTTCCTTATAGATAAGACAAGCATCCATTGCATCTCCAATGTACCTAAAACAACATTCAAGTACATCTTGGTCCCCAAACTTATTGGGTCCAAAGTGGTTAGACTAACCACAACACATAGGACATACTCCATAAAAATATGTGCATACTTAGAGATGAATTTGAATTACATGCACATCATAGCCATTTACAGATTTGATGGAGTATACCCTGTATATTGGATCAAAGAAAGCAAAACATGATATAAGATATACATTTAGTAAACATGCATGCACGAGACTTTCAAGAACCAATGAATATATAATTTGGACAAAACACCAAAATATTCAAGAAGGCATACAAGGTGTGACAAAACACATTTGTTGTCCAAACTATATCAAAGAATCAAATCAACACAAGATTTGTTCAACAAAGTTCAACAAATGAACCAAGAAAAAACCATTGAGCATAAAATATGAGATAAAAACACAACTGCTCAAAGATTTATCTCATTCAAGCAAATAACACAGAGAAGAAAGAATGAGATAACAAACTCCCAAAAGAGCAAGGTTTCAACAAATAAACCAAACCCTTAACACTTTTCACAATGGCACAAGGTTCCAAGAAGAAAAGGTTTGTCTTCCACTAAAAGCACATTTGATAATAATCAAAAACACCATCAAAGAGATGTTCGAAATCCAAGGAAGAAAAAGGGAGCCACAACAATTTTTGGAAAGAAAAAGGCAATAAGAGGTGAAATCCAAGGTGAAGATGACCCACAAATGCTACCACACCCAAGTATATCAATTGTCGAAGACAATGAGTGTATTGGAATTTATTTCCGGTGGTATATTGCATGAATATTAAAGATAAATCTTCACAATAAAAATCATAGTATAAGAATAAAAAGATTAATCACTATGCAAAGATAGAGATTCTTGATAGCTTCAACTAGTGACACAATCATGTAAAGCAATGATTAGAATAACTTGAAGCAAATGGTCTCCCAAATAAGATATAGAGATATGCATTTGAGGAAGGCCACACCAAGAATTTCTTACTCAAGCAAAGACGGAAAAGATGAGCAATAAAAGCTTCTAACAAAAGATAGGACCTTGTTTGAGCTAACATGCCACCTAGATACAAGATAATCAACAATATCAACTCTAAGTGGCACCACCTAATATGTTCACATTTCCTAGGATTATGATATGCAAAAGAAGCATATTACTCCCCCATAATGTGGTATTCAATTTTTCTTAATAAGAGGAAAAACAACCTCGACTAGAGATAATTAATGGACATTTATAATTTGAATTTCTCATGAGCATGACACACCACATAGTGACTAGATAAGCTTGCAATATCAATACTAAGTGGTAGTACTCATGTACACACATTTTAAGGTATGAGAGATGCGCGAGGCATATCACTTTCCCAAAATGGGATGTTCCATTAATCATTCGAAAAGAGCCAAAAAAAAAGATATCATCAAGATGCATTAGAGGCTCAAAGCAAAACACACAAGTAAATGATGTGCCAAACACATAGACATACTTGAATACACAAAATAAGCAAGTATGAGTCACAACAAATACAAACACATACTTGGTACAAAACCAAAACATGTAAAGGGGCAAGTAACTTACAATATAGAAGAGTTGAGTTCGAGTTACCGCCAAGAGGCACATTGGGTATATGGTAGGGAGATGATAATCCTTATAACTTGGCTTGATCAAATATAGTATATGAAGATCCCTTAATTCTTCATGAGTAACCAAGTCTCCAATGCCCTCCAAAAACACCTATTGATCAAGTTTGAGCTTGTTGGTCCCCAACCAAGTTGGGTCCTAAGAGGTTAGTCACAATAGGCTTGGCAACCCAAATGGTTCGTTTCTTGACACCACTTTGAGTTCCAACAAACTTAGCAAACACATTTCCATCATTATCCTTCCCAAGAGAATAGTAATCATCAACAATGATAGGGTTATATAAGGTACCATTTGAACATGAAGAGGCCAAGTGCCCCTTCTCCGACATATGTAGCAACAAGTGCTCCCCTTTCTCTTCTTTATTGATTTCTTGTCTTGGGGAGCCTTATCTTGATTCTTCTTGGGAAGTGGCCTAGCTTCAACTTGAGGTTGATATTGGGCTTGACCTTGACCTTGTGGCCGCTTCCCTTGTTGCTTATCATTCAAGTGCTTTTTCTTCAATGGACAAGATCTTACATGATGTCCTACAACCTTGCACTTGAAGCAAATAATCTTAGACGAATTCTTGACTTGGTCTTGGCTCTTCTTCTTGTTGCTCTTGGACTTGTTCTTGTTATTGGAGTTGAATCCAAGTCCACTTTTATCATTGGGGCATTTTTGCACACTCAAAATATTATCGAGTGTGGATTTGCCTTCATGACTCTTTTCCAAGTCTTTCTTCAAAGAAGTGACTTGGGCCTAGAGCTCTTTGATTTCCTCTACATGGTTAGTATAAATAGAGGTACTAGAGGAAGTGGAAGCTTCATTGTTAGAGAAACAAGGCAAAGCAAGTAATCCAACACAAGTTTTATCAATAGTATGACAAGAAGGATCACTAGGACTAGCACATGGAAAAATAGCATTTTGAGTAGAAGTTGTGCTAATGTCCAAATGAGGCTCACAAGATGTTACTTTAGTGATACTTGCCTCGTGAGCTAACTTTAGCCCATCATAGGAGATTAGAAGATCATTATGAGAGGCCAAGAGCTTTTCATGACTTTCTTCCAATTTCCCATAATTGCTAGTTAGCAACTCAAGTTGAGCCCTTAGCTCAACATTCTCCTTTAGGGTAGATGCTTCACAAGAAGTAGAGTTAGTAGCACTAGCATCATTAATAGATTTTTCCTTTTCAAGCTCATAAGATTCAATTTTTTGTATGAGGAGACAATTAGTGTGCTTCTCCTCGGCAATCTCTTGCTTAAGGAGATTGAATCTCTGACTCCCATCATCAAGTTGGAAATCCAAATCCTCTATGGTTTCCATTTGTTTAGTTATGGTGTCCATAACATGTTTGATACAAGCAACGACCTTATTATTACCACGAAGAGAGGTACACAAAAAGGTCAGCTCAAGCACAAGAGCTCTAGTATCCTCATCAAGGTCATCATCACTATCATCATTATCATTGCTATTATCTAGAGAAGATATCTTGGGATCCAAAGTAGGAGATACCTTTGATCCTCTTGCCATAAGGCACATGTGAGCATGGGAGGATGAAGATGAGGATATTCTTGAATCTTCATTCATGATTGTGTCTTGCTCCATAGGGTGTTTGATTTCCTCTACATTGTTAGATACACAACTAGAGGAAATAGAAGCATTTTGTTTATTGGAACAAGAAAAATCAAGCATATCATCTACACTAGTACTCAAATAATTTCTAGACAATATGCAAGGACTAGCAACACAAGGGGATATATAATTATCGTTGCAAGAAGTGCTTAAGTCCAAACTCTCTACACCATTAGCATTTATAGAACATGAATCATTGGTGTAAAGAGAACCACTACCATCATTACATATGATTTCTCCACTCACCATGCCATTACCTTGTGACTTGTCACATGTAGGTGAAGTGGAGGGAATTGAAATCTCATCGCGGCCGGAGGTGGAAGCCACTTGGAGGTCTTCATGATGTGAAGGAGAAGAGAGCTCCTCGGAGATACCACCGAGCCTATGAGAAATGGACCCACCAAATATTTCTTTAAGCTTGGTCCACGTGTCATGAGATGACTTGCGCTTTACATTTGTCAAGAACAAGTTAACTATGGGGCTCAAAGAGAAAATAAGCTCATTAGATACTTGAGCTTCGAGATGTAAATTTTTCTCATCCTCTAAAGATAGATTTTGAGGATCCATCAGAGGAGAAAAACCTACATCTAGAAATCGCTCAATATTTGGACACAAGCTCCAAAGATTACAAAGCAAGCAATTTCTCCACAAAATATAATTTGTGCCATCAAAGATAATTGTGTCATTGTGCACTATACTACTAGCCGACATCTTTACACTCTAGGTGGTGAAGCCTAAACAAGGAGAGACCTTGCTCTGATACCAATTGAAAGGATAGAGATGTCGCCTAGAGGGGGGTGAATAGGCAATTTCAAAACTATTACGGTTTTGGCTTGATAGAATGCGGAATTAAACTAACGTTTATTTTACAAGCACAAAACCTAAATACACTAGGCTCAACTAAGTGCACCAACATCAAGATAAGCTAAGCAAGATAGCACAAGATAAATATACCACAAGTGATAAGCAAGATATAAGTACTTCAAGCTTGATGGCTATCACAAGGAAAGTAAGCTCGGGTATAGAGATAACCGAGGCACGCGGAGACGAAGATGTATTCCCGTGTTCCCTACAAGTAAGGTACGTCACGTTGGAGAGGTGTGGGATTCCACGAAGGATTTCCCAACGCCACGAAGGCTCACCTTCTTCTCCGAGTCTATCCCACGAAGGAATAGGCCCTTTCCTTATGGCTAGCTTTTCCTCCACTCCGGAGATGGCAAGCTCCACAACCACTTCACAAGCTCCATGAAGGAGAAGCCCGGGTCCCTTCACAATCTTCCACGAAGAGGACACCGCGGCACTAACCGCCAAGCCAACTAGGAGGTCACCCTCCAAGAGCAACAAGCTCACGGTCTCTCACTCGAACAAATCGTAATGGAGAGCTCAACACTTATGCAAGAATGCAAAGAAAGAACACCAAGGGTGTTCAAATCCTTCACTCTCAAATCCCACCAAAGCAACAAGTGCTAGGGAGGAATTAGAGAGGAAGAACAATGGTGGAAGTCAACTAATGACTCCAAGATCTAGATCCAAAGGGTTCCCCTCACTTAGAGGAGGAATTGATTGGTGGGGATTGTAGATCTAGATCTCCTCTTCCAAAGCCCTCAAAAAGATGCAAGAATCATAGGAGGGAAGTGGGAGGAGGCAAGCTCAAGAGGGTCAACAATGGAGGTCAATTTCGTGCTCAAGAACGCCCAAAAACGTTGGGGGAAGAACCCCCTTTTATAGGGAAAAGCAAATATGGCCGTTGGAGAGAAAACAACGAAAACTCGGTTCTAAAGTCGGTTGGACCGGCCCTAGAACTGGGAAACTCGGTCCCCAAGCCGGAGGACCGACCTACAAACCGAAAAACCTCTGTTTGCCAACCCGGAATAGACTCGATCGCGAAAACCGGGAAATCCGGTCTAAGATCCGGTCTACCGGAGCTAGAACCGGACCGTCCGGTGTGGGGCTCGGTTGAACCGGATCCACAACCGGGATGAAACTGACTTCACGAAAAACGCAATAACTTTTGCATCCGGACTCCGATTTCGATAATCTTGGGATTGTTTTGACGAGGACAACAAGCTCTACAATATGGTGCATGAAAACATCATAGTACAACAAAGGAAGATAGAACCAAATGAGGAAAGGTATGGAGCCTCCCTATAAGAAGAACCGGTAAAACCTTCAAACTCGAAAACGCCATATAAGATGCATACGAATTCTGTTTTCGATGAACTTGGGCTTGTTGAAGAGCTAGCAACAAGCTCAAGAACCTCACATAGAGAAAATACCAAGAAGCAACAAAATAGGAAGATGCAAAGTATGCAAAGGATTGATCTCCCTAAGACAATGTGATCAAGTTACCCAACCGAAAGCCCCTCTTGATAGTGCGGCTATCTATCCTATAACCCGGTCTCCCAACAACCACCTTGATACCGGTAAAAGGAAAACCTAGCAAGGCCATACCTTTGCCTTGCGCATCCCGCTTGATCTTGATGACAACGCTTCAAGCTCCATCCAAGCCGGAATGCACCACTTGATCATTGTTGCTTCGTGAAGACTCATAATTTGCTCCCCCATACACCACTATGGGATAGCTTCATTAAGACACATCTTCACATGTCCATTATCACCAATATGGATGGCAAGCTTCAAGCAAATGATCTTCTCGAGATGCTTATCTTGAACTTTCCCTTCTCAACCTTAGATCTTCACTTTTGAAGTAATCCCATGGAAAGATACCTATCCCATATGGAAAACGCAAAGGAACATATATAATGGGTTTGTTCATGATGCATAAATGACAAGGCTTACCATACCACAAGATCCATGTGGTACATTCTTTATTCTTCATGTGTTGACCAACTTGAAATCACTCTTCACTCTTTGTATTGGTCAACCAAGTGTCTTCTCATGCTCCATATCAATCTCTTGAGGTACATAAGGAACTCTTCATTTGATTACATGCTCTAAATCTTAATCAACCAGCTCAACTAATGAGGCTATCATGACACCGACTTAGAGCCATATCTTGAATTATTCTATTGAGATCACACTCTCAAGATCTTGAACATATCATATTCTTGTTCAACTTAAGGATCTTGATGCCAATACTCAAGGTATATCTTTATTTTCATGGCATCCATACTTGAATCCAACATATGGCCTACAAGCATGACCTATGGAATATTCCTTCATATAAAACTCAATGAAAACATTAGTCCATAGGGATTGTCATTAATCACCAAAACCACACATAGGGGCAATTACCCTTTCACGGGGCGAGGTGGTTCTTCTGGAGCGAGGATGTTGGTCCTGAGGTGGTGGATTTGCCGTTCTTCTTCGACTTCGCCAATGGGAGACGGCAAATCTTGGTCCAAGACAGCACGGGGACGTCCCCCGGTCGACGTGCCACAGCGACATGTGCATTGCTACGTGCAACAGGCCTGTTCATCGACTCACAAAGCTTCGTTGGCGATGGTGCGGTTTTGGATCTTGCAATGGTGGAGGTTCGACGTCTCTCCCGACGTCCGCCTTGGCGGCGCTGGAGTTGGGCAGCGGCCGCTAGCTATGGTGGTTGCGGAAAATTTTGGAGATCGTTTTGTATTTCTCAATTTCTTAGGATTTTATCTACAAATTCAGGATAATCTGTTTATCCCGGTCTGTCGTTTAGTTTCCACGTATGTTGCGTCATGTAACCTGATTTTCTATTAATGAAATACGTGTGTTACTCTCAAAAAATAAGATACCTCGGCTTAGACGGCGGACATGACGGGCACATAGAATTTGTACGGACTTGGGCACCCTTTAACTACCGTGGGTTATGGCTAGAGGAGTGGCCAATCTATCTTAATCCCATGGTATCGTTCCGGGTTCACTGTTTCCAAACTATCGGGTCATGTACCACCCATTGAGCCGAACATGGCAAAGATGTATACCCTCGTTGTCCCCTATTTTTGCCTGGCTTTGACTCATATCCGCCATTATCGTACCCAATTCACGTCATACCGAAAACACGGTAACTATGGGTGGACGGCGTCGACCTTGGCATCGGCGAGGCGGATCTCTACACCGTGAGGTTCCTAGTGGTGGCCATGGGGAAGTACCATGAGAAGGTAATGCCGGCGGTGCCAGGACTAGACACGTTCCTCGGCGAGACCATCCACGCTAGAGAGTACCAGTCCGACGAGGGTATGCACGGGAAGGCGGTGCTCGTCGTTGGTTGCAGAAACTCAGGGATGGAGAACACGTTGGATATTGCGCCAAGGGCGCTGTCGTCGTCTCTGTTGAGGTCTGTGGCGAGGTCCACCTAATCACGAGGGAGATCATGAGCGTGTCCATACCGCTGCTCAGATACCTTCCCTTTTGTATGGTCGATAGGCTCGCGCTACTTGCGTGTTGCCTCGTGTTTGGCAACACCACCTACTACAAGAAATATGGTGATACACGATCCTCCATATTGGTCACTGGAAGGTCATGGTTTTTGATCTATGACCTTTCTATGACGAAAAACACTTGGTCAAAAGCTGTGTGTCACTAGTTAAACACCACGAACTTTTTTCTGAATTTATGACCAATATATATTGTCATAGATTTTATGACCAAATTTTTGGTCACGACCTATCTTCCCTATCCATGGCAGTTCTTACGTGGCCGATATTAGGTGGCAAATCCGTGACCATATCAAATGGTCGTTGATCAAATTCAGCCCAGTCTGGGTTGGTGTTTTACATGGGCCAAGCCCAATAATTATGGCCTTTTTATATGGCCAGTCCATTTTTTGTTTAGGCCTTGGCCTTTTAGGGTTCATTTCTTATTTGGGCCGTAGCCTTTTTTACATGGCCTGCTTGGCTATTTTTAGTACATTTCGCTTAGGCCTTGGCCTTTGTGGTTTAGTTCTTTATTTGGGCTTGGCCTTACATGGTCCATTTTCAAATTTTTGTCAATATTATTTGGACCATGACAGTTTTAGCACCCAAATAGTACCAGGCCCTCCATGTCTCAATTTCTACTATTTAGGGTAAATAAACCACATTTAAGTAAGAACATCATAAAATCACATGCCGATTTGTATAATAGTAAGCTGCGATTACACACAACAAGCAATATGCAAGCTACAACAAGCATTACACACAGCAAGCAGAACACCCCTTCACGTTAGGACATCACGAATTGGTTGTCCTGACAATTAAAATTGGTCATAATTGGCTAAATACAAGGCAGTGATATCCATATATAACCACTTCATGTTAGGACACCATGACCTTCTTGATAAAATTGGTTGTAATTCTTTAAGCTTTGGACCCTCCCAAATGGCTTAAGACTATTTCGTTCAGAATGGTCATAGATATATGACCAAAAAATGCATGGTTGTTAATAAAATGTCACTAGTCAACACATTTCTTGTAGTGACAAAGCACAACCTCTCCGTGGTAGAGAAAAACCTACCCGGTCATCGATGTCGGCATCTACAACAAGATCAATAAAGGAGAGATTCAGGTGCTGCTACCGATAACGACCATCGACTAGGATGTGGTCGAGTTAGCAGGTGGCAGTCGACACCGCTTCACGCCAGCATCTTCGCCACTAGGTACTGATGCATGAAAAATATCTAGTTGAAGGTTTGTGTCATGCACTAGTTGGAAAAAGTTTATTGGTGGCATTCGAAAAAAGGTGCTAGAGGCGTTCAACCTACACGCCGCTAATCGCACGCCACTGGTAACTATTAGTGGTGGCGTGTGGCTGGAACGCCACCACTAAAAATGGTACCAGTGGCGTTCCATGCGAATGCCACCATTAAAGTCTCACCACTAGCATGCTCCCCAAATGCCACCATTAAAATATACATCTGTAGCGTTCAGTGTATATCAAACATTGCTAGTATGAATTTGAAATTAAAAAACTGGTTTTACATTATTAAATTTCACATCAATTATATATTAGGAACTGGATATTCATATACAGTAGAAGAGAAAATAAAGTAACATAATCCAGAAGTTATTATTACTGCATTTAACAAACCTTATTAACTGAGAAGGAAATAACAACACGTGCAATGTCAAGTAATAATGCACCCACAATACTCCTGTATTCAGTGATATCATCAGGACCAAGAGGCGTTCCCTCATTTAGAGACAATTTCTCAGTAGAAGACAGGGGCATGGGACATGATGTGCATATTCTCATGCTAACCTTTGAGCAAATCAGTAGCATATTTCTCTTGTGTAAGGAGTAAACCATCATTAACCTTTTTTTTACCTCAATACCTAAGAAGAAGTGTAGATCTCCCAAATATTTTTAAGCAAACTCATCCTTTAAATCATGCAACAAAGCATTGATGGCCTGATTTGTTGAACTAGTGACAATGATTTCATCAACATAGATTAGAAAAAATATCATAATGCTTGACTTGTTGTAAAGAAAAAGTGAGGTATCTGCTATGGAAGGAACAAAACCAAATGCCTGAAGTTCTATACTTAATCTAGAATACCATGCTCGAGGAGCTTGTTTGAGACCATAAAGAGCCTTGTCAAGTTTGTATATAAAATGTGAAGTATGAAAATCTTTAAGACCTAGAGATTGTTTCATGTAGACATCCTCTTCCAGAATGCCATGGAGAAACGTGTTCTTGACATCTAGCTGCCTCAAATTCTAGCCTCGAGAGACATCTACTGATAGAGCAAGTTTGATAGTTGTTGCCTTCACAAATCGACTGAAAGTATCCTCATAGTTTATACCATACCTTTGTTTAAATCCTTTTTCAACAAGACGAGCCTTGTATATATCAGTTGTGCCATCTGTATTTTTCTTGATACGGTACACCCATTTGCAATCAATAAGATTTTTGGTGGAATTTGGAGGTACAAGTGTCCAAGTTTTGTTTTCTATTAGGACATGATATTCTTCTGTCATAGCCTGATGCCAACACTCATCTGAGAGGGCTTATGACAGTGTGGACGGTTCACCTATGGAAATAAACATGCCATATTAAATAGTACCATCAGTGTACTGCTTAGGTTGTTTTATACCTTTTTGAAGACGCATGCGAGGCTCGGAAACAGGTTCTGGTCATGGTTTAGGTTGTATCTGTTCTGGTTGCAGTGAAGGTGACGGAGCTACTATATATCATTGTCATCATTACTCATGTCTTTATTTTCCTACGTACCGGTGTTGGTTTCTGTCTCCCTAACATTGTTTTCCACAAAATGCCCACTAGTCGCATCAGACGTGGCACCATGACACACATACGGGGATAGCGGTTCGTTGCGCGTGATAGGTGACAGAGACGGGTCCATGCAGGCGACTGACGCAGGGTTGGGGGCAAAAGCTAGGATTGTGGAGAATCTTTGTCTGCCACGTCACGCATGAAAAGCTACAGAGGCGGGGTCCACGCAGGTGACAGCGACCGCTGCACAGGAGACAGCCACGGGGCAGGAGCATGCGCCACTAGCTGCATGCTTGTGAGGCGATGAAGCATCACCTTCGGGATCAGCACGCACATTATCCAAGGAGGAGCGATAATATCTATCTAGACCAACACGTTGGTTAGTATGTGTGAATTCATATATGCACCATTTTTGTTCATTTGTTCACTGTTTTGGCTGGAAATTTCTGCTGGTGTTTGCTGAGCTTGAATAGTATCTACAACAACAGTATTTTCTAGGCACCATGGCCAGAATTAGTAACATCTAAAATAATATGCAAATTCATATGATCATCAATGTGTATCTCTCCATTATCTTTAGGCAATAAAGTAATGTCTTTTTGAGATGTGAGCCAGCATTTGGATAGAGATTAACAAAAGGGAAGATATTTTCATCAAACACCACATCTCTAGAAATATAGACATGACCAGTTTTAGTATCTAGGCATTTACTCCTTTGTAACGAGGACTGTAGCCTAAAAACACACACTTGATGGAACGAAAGGCAAGTATCTTATTATTGTAGGGGCGGAGATTAGACCAGCAAGTACAACTAAAAAGTCTAAGAGACTCATAATTGGGTCTTGTATGAAGGAGACGTTCAACTGGAGTGTCAAGCTTAATCACCTTGCTAGGAAGTAAGTTAATGAGATAAGTAGCTGTAAGAAAGACTTCATCCCAAAACTTGAGAGGCATAGATGCATTGGCAAGTAAGGCAACACCAACTTCAACAATATAGCGATGTTTACGTTCTGCTAAACCATTTTGTTGGTGAGCACGTGGTCAAGAGATATGATGAGTAATACCCACTTTTTGGAAGAAACCGTGGAGTTTTTTATATTCACCATCCTAATCAGTTTGCATAGTAATGATTTTTCTATCAAACTTTCGTTCAACTAGTTACTAGAAATTAAGGAAATCTTGATAAACCTCAGAGCGCTTTTTAAGAAAATAGATCCAAATAAATTTACTAAAATTATCAATAAAGCTTACATAATATGAATGTTTACCAACAGGAGTGGGTGCTGGCTCTCATACACTAGTAGAGACAGGATATGGTAATTGAAGGCTCTTAGCTAGTTGACAAGAATCACAAATGTATGGGCTCATTTCTGGTGCATGATAAATATGATGTTTTCTAAGAATTTGTTGAACCACAAAGGAGGGTGGATGTCCTAAGCGGTGATGTCATGTAGAAGACGATGGCTTTATTGTAACGAATGCTTGCTTGGATGACCTGGTAGACATAGTAACTAGCGGGTAGAGACCATCATGACATGGAACCTTAAACATAATTCTCCTAGTACCCTAATCCTTAATATAAAAAATAGGGGTGAAATTTTAGAAAGACATCATTATCTAGTGTACGTTTATGAACAGAAATGAGATTTTTTGATGCATCTGTTACATGCAGAATATCAATGTAAAGAACTATGGGGAGTGTGTAATATTGAATGACTAATATGAGATATTTGCATACCTTTACCATTGGTCGTGTGAACTTGGTCACATCTTGTGTACTTCTCTTGGATGGACAACTTGTTCCACTCATTGGAGACATGATTTGTGGCGTCAGTGCCAGATTATCAGTTTGTATCAACTCCATAGGATGCCAAGATTGTACCTTTATCACCACCATCACCACTACGGCCACGCCGATCACCATCATCTTCACGGTGATCACGATTGTTCTAGAACCTCCACCAAAAGTCACTAGCAGGATGACCATGGATCTTGCAAATCTGGAATGTAACATTAACATAGGGTGGGAGCATGACCACGACGGCGCCCATCATTACGGCACCCACCATCATCTCTATGTCTCCCACCATCATCACGATGGAGAGGACGACCATCATAGCGACCACCATCACAGAGATCATCATATCTATCACGGCGATCATCATAGCCACGACGGCCTCGATCATCCTGGCGGCCACGGTAGTCATGGTTATCTTGGCGTCTATCATCTTGGTATCCACGTGGAGGTGGAGGAGGACCACCATGGCGTGCCATATTGGCAGATGATATAAAAGCCTCACCACCCTCATCGATTTTATGGAGTTGATCAAAAGCCTGAACTTGACTGAACAGATCGAGAGTAGTATTGGGATTGGCATTGACAACAGTTTTGGGTTTGTTATAAGAATCTCCAAGACCATGCAGAACGGACCAAATCTGTTCATCATCATCAAGAGCCTTCCCAACAGCAGCAAGTTCGAAGGCAATATTTTTGATATTGGAAAAATTATTTTTCAACAAAAAGCTCACCCTTCTTGATGTCATTCAGTGCAGATCAAAGTTGTTGAGTCCTAAAGCGGGATGCCGTTGTGGTCAGCTATTCCAGGGCTTTCCACACCTCAGCCGATGTTTCAAGCCCAATCACATGAGATAGAGCATTTGGTAACAGAGAATTCAGGATGTACCTCAAGACCTGTTGATCACGAGTAGCCCAAGTGACGTACTGCGTGTTCTCCAATTTTATTTTCTTGCCATTGGTATCTTCAACCTCGATCTCCTCGACAGGGCTGCTTCAAGTCCTTTCACAAGATTCAGCATTTGGGCACCACGAAGAGCAGGGATGATAAGGGACTTCCAGGTGAGAGAATTTTCCCTCGTAAGAATCTAGGCTGGCGGCGCTCCAAGAGAAAAAGAGAGCAGCGTGAAGGAGGAGGCAGACGAAGAGGTCATGACTGCAGTGGTGGCGGATTTTTTTTCTGGTGTTTTTGGTTGTGTTTTGTGTCACTGCGGCAGATCACGTCACCACGCAATGATTTTGGCTTGTGTCTAGGTTTCTTTTGTATCGGATTGTGTGTATCTAGGTTTCTTCGCGACAGCGATAGGGGAAGCCTGCAGCGGTGGCGGATGTTTGGCTATTTTGTGGTATTGGCGGCGGCGGTAGCAAGCTATGATGGTGGCAGAAGGTTGTGGCGGCGATTTTTGAGGGCAGCTAGGTCAGGGAGAGGACCTACTTTCATACCATGTCAAAATCTAGGTGTGAACGATGTGTTTGGTCTCCACATCGGCTTCAGTATCGATGGATCGACCACCGTTATCGTTAGAGAGAGGAGACGTACACCAGGGGGCGAGGGGAGTACGGTTGGTGTACAAAGGGATAAATCTAATACTTGTAACACCCTGGTATGTTGTTCTTGATGGCATGACTTTATCGACATGCTATCTCTCACGGAGGTTTTTGATTTAAAATTTCTATGCATGTTTGTGATCATTATACACAAAACAAAGATGAGCGCTGCTGCTGCTGCCCGGTGTGTAGGCGCTCGGCCAGGCGATCTTGTTGGCGGTGAAGTCATGGAAGCGCGGCCACCTGGTGAACGCATTCCAGTCCGAGCTCTTGTAGTTGGGTTTCAGGATGCGTCGGTGCAAGGAATAGAGCAGTAGGAGCGTCGACATCCGCGTCGAGCTGCCGGGGCAGCGTGGTCCAAGATGCGTCAAGCAGCCGTGGAGCTCCTCGTAGTAGATTTGAATGGGAAGAGGTCTAGGATATGCTGCCGCAGGGACTCCGGTAGAGCCTGACGAACAAGAGAAAGCTGGAGGTGCAGCAGCCTAGCTAGACTCCTCATCCACATCGTCCATGACAAGGCAAACAAGACGCTCTCTACCATCGAATGCGGAGTCAGCATGACCAAGTCACAGAATTCTGAATTTATCTGTACCATGGATGCTCCAAGGACCCTTCCGTATGAATCTCTGATAATGCAGCCCGTTGATCCTGTATGTTCCTTCCCATTAAACGCACCATCACATTTAAATTTGAGAACACCAGCTTCTGGTTTTGTCCATCCTGTAATAATATGTGTAGTCGTATTTACTTCTGCCCTTTGGCTTAGCGTCTTGTGCATAGTTGCAGGGTTCGGGATCGGTGGCGCGTTCCGCGACCCCGGGTCGATCGATCCGGATCAAGGGTCGGGAACGGGAGTGGATCGACGGGACTCGTTTTTGGTTTGCGATCCCTGTTCCGCGATCGTACCTGTTCCTAAATTAGCGATCCTGACTGAAATATGGTAGGACCATTAAAAACGAACCGAAAAATTGGTAATTCCAAGCGCCATATTTGGGTCATTAATACCCTTAATTCTGCGGCTCTACTCTTAATTCCAAACGCCATAGTATTTAGGATCATTAATACCCTTGATTCTACTGATTTACCCTTAATCCCAAGCGCCATATTTGGCTCATTAATACTCTTGATTCTGCGACCCACTCTATCGATCCGGGGTTATCGATCCAAACCAAAGTGGATGGCGATCCACGATCCAACTTGGTGTACCGGAGATATGTACCCCTGACCGATCCTTAATCGCTGGCGTGTCGAATCCCGTTCCCCGATCCCGTTCCTTGATCCGGGCGATCCGGTTCGCTAGTAACTATGGTCTTGTGCCAGATGAAGAGAAGTTTCAACTGCCCACTTGCAAGCAACTCTCCAAGTTCTAGTTTTCTCACCATGCCGTCGATTATATCTCTCACACCAAACAGCCCACATTCCACACAATAGTATATGAACATGATCAGAAGGGCATATGGAAGCATCAAGAATATCTCTAGCCCATGTTACAGGATGTAAAGGGGGAAGTTTTATACCTGTCAAAGATTTCATCTCTTCCCAGAAGCACCGAGCAAAGGGGCACTCCAATAAACCATGGTAAGTTGTTTCCTTCTCAGCTCCACAGTCGATGCATTGACTTAACTTTTGAACATGACGTTTCCGCAAATTGTGTCGGACTGGTACAAAATCATGAACTACCCGCCACCAAAGTGATTGAATTTTTGGTGGGATGTGTAATTTCCATATTGATCTCCATGGATCACCCTAGATTGCATTGGACGATTCAGTCTTGTATTTCTTGTTTTGTGCCTCTCGAGACAACATAATATAGGCTGACTTGACAGTATATAGACCACTAATCTCTGGTTCCTAGACCCATTGATCATCCTCAAGTTTCCCCAACAGGATTTGAGCAACTGCATCAACATCAAGAGGTAGCATATTTTGCTTCAAGGCATTATGGTTCCAGCTATTATTTATCATCAAGTCAGAGACCATCCTTGCATTAGCATTTTGGCCTTTACATAATGGTTTAAATCCTGGAACCCCAGGTATTCATTTATCTTTCCACACATCTGTAGAAGTACCATTTCCAATTCTCTTGATCATGCCCAGTTCAAGATGTTGGGGATATACTTTCCGGGTATCCTCACAGCTCCTCACTGACCAGGGTGGCCCACTTCGGTTTAGAGCTTTGCTTCACGGGTGGCCCAGTTAGGGAGAGAAGACGGAGTCCAATCCGACTGCGGGAAGGCCCAGAAGACTTACCAACTTAGGCCCATAATGTTACTTGTAGTTCAAGATGTACTCTGTAACCAACTCTTAGTCGTAGCCGAATTGATCTCTCCTGTAAACCCTAGGCCGGATATCTATATAAGCCGTCCTAGGGAGAGCCTTTAGGGCACACCTCAATAGTCTACAATCTCAGCTCACACAGGCGAAACCCTTGTAACCCATATTCTGGCTCTGCCGTATTATTGGATTGCTAGCAGGAGTAGGATCCGTCCAAAGCCGGCGGATTCGAATCTAGGTAAACTTGTGTGCTCACCGTCCCGGAACACCGAACGTCTCACACCCCTCTCTCCCGCACGCCTCGAGGACCCCCTCATGGCGTACTTGTCCTCAAACCGACGACAGTTGGCGCCCACCGTGGGGCAAGTGAGCTTCAGATCTGCGTTCCGAGCGGAATCTGCAAGAATCAGAATCGGCGAGACCATCGCCGTCGGTCGCATCCTCTACGCCAGCGACGTCCCTCTCATCGTTCTCGACGAGACTTGGATTCCGGCAAGGGAAGCCGTGACTGCCTATACTATCATGTCTTTTGGCGAGATCGATGTTTACATCAGTTTCGCTAAACCTGCCCAACCCACCCCAGCGGTGATGATAGAGGCAGAAGAATCTTCTGGGTCCCCTTTGTCCGTGGGGGCGGTAGAGTTCTGGATCTCAGAAAACCCTAATCCCACCCAGCCCGCACCAGTTGTGGAGATAGTGGAGAAATCCGAGCCTGAAGAAGACCTCACGGTCCAAGTCGAATCTGGAGTGGATCTCCCTGGAGAAGCCGGATCACAGATCGACCCACCCGTGGAAGTCGAAATCTAGGAGGAGCATATCAACGCCACTGATTTCGGCTCTGACGATGCCGAGACAGACATGCCTTTCCTTAGGTACACACTAAGATGTATGATACTGCAAGACGCTAGCGCAGATGCAATCCTCGAAACCATTAAAAGTTTCGATATGGCTGATTGCGAAAGCCGCAGGTACCTCAGGAAGCACGCATCGCATTCGTCGGATATGTTGGATCCGGATCCGGCTCTACCGATGCTGGAGAAAACACCGACTCGGTGCTGGAGGCAATTGGAACAAACGCCGACGTTCCCGCATCCTCGGATGAATCCATGACGTCGGCAGACTTCCAAAAGTTCTCCGCGGAATATGACGAGGAGTACAACTCCAAAGCTGCAGAAGATGGAGAAACCATGGATGAAGGATCCGGGGAACACTCTCCCAAAACGCAGGATGATATGGAAGTCGGAGGCAATCCCGAAGTCCAGATGTCCGAAAGTACCGATCAGAGCTTGACTCCGAGAAACGGACCCAAAGCCGTCTTTGCTACCGGCGCTGCCAAGAAGGCAAAAAAGAAGAACAAGAAGAACAAGACCCCGGCAAAAGACCCTCTGGCAGAGGAGGTGGTTGCCGAGGAATATGAGGAAGACTCAGATGGAGCACTTATCGTAGACGAGCCGAAAAAAGAAGCATCGATGGATGGACACGTGATCACTGAAGGTGCGCGTAAACTCATCGATGCCGCATTAACCACACCTATCCCTACAGCTGCAGAACTTACTGCAGATGAGCTGGACGAAAGGCCCCAAGCCCTAGAAGCGCGTCGTCAACAACTCCTTGATGAGGCCAAAAACATCGAGGTGGAGAAGAAGCGCATGTCAAACAAGGAGTACATGTCCCGTCTACATCAGAAGACACGGAAGCGTCACATAGATGACAACCAATTCCCACGTGTCCGTGCCGTCCTTTTTGGAGATGAGGTGGGAAAGCCACGGAAGGACATCAATGGAGATTGGGTTTACCCAACACCAGTGCAAAATACCGTGGCAGCTCGCGAAATTCTATCGGCTAATCCAGGACCAGAGGAGATACGTTTGGGTATCAAGCTACTCAATAAGGGACTGGAGCAGCAAAAGGTCGCCCTGTCGGGAAGTCAAAAGCTGGTCTCGGATTCTGACCAATGTCGCACAGATCCGGCATGGGCTGACGTAAGATCCCACTACGATCGGGCGCAGCATCGTCACCCCGAACGCAGGGAAGACAATTATTCAAGAACCGGATCGTCAGGACAGCACCGTAGAACTACACATAACTGGAGCAACGTCGCTCCAGCAGTCGAGAAAGACGCGATCGCTGCACTGATTCCGAGGAATCCTCCCTGAAAAGGAGAAGATAAAGAGAAACGTCAGGAGGAGGATCGTCAGAAAATGCCACCTCCTAGACATGAAAACCGTCCGGCTGAGCCTCACGATGGGAACGACGGACGAAGGAACGACGGAAACCACGCTGGCACAAACCGGCAGGGGGCTTGTCACAATCAAGAACCTCCCCGGAACCAGAATAATGACGCTTCGAACGGAGGCCGACGATCAGCCGGAAACAACCCAGCTGCACCACCCTCTCCACAGCACAGTTATCACAATGGCCCCCAAGGAGGTCAAGGAGGACGACATGGCGGAGGAGGTGGTGGCAGAAGCCGAAGTCCGGCTCCAAGGCACCGCAGCCACAGCCGATATTCGGGACGATCCCTATCCCCGAACGACACAAGGCACAGGATCAACTCCAACATAGAGGCTCGGCGCTACGAAAATGATGACGTGTATGTGGGCCCAAAGTGCTTCGGACCACGCATCAGAGCTACAAAATTCCCGGAAGGATTTGCTATCTCAAGACATATTCAAGCCTACGACGGCATTGCTCGACCAGACACCTGGTTACAGGACTTCTTCCAAGCTTGCTGCATTGCTAAAGGCGGAAACAGCCTGGTCGCAACCCGATATCTCCCACTTATGTTGCAGAAGACGGCACGATCATGGCTCAATGAACTTCCGGCGAACACCATCCACAACTGGTATGACTTACAAAGTGCGTTCTTTCGGAATTTCGAAGGCACATATCGGAGGCCCTGTACGGTTGGAGACCTACAGCGTTGCACCCAAAAAGCTAGAGAAACTTGCCGAGATTATCTCGGACGATGGATTGACACTAAGAACTCCTGCGAAGGAGTAAATGATCAAACTGCGATTGAAGCTTTCATTGCAGGTCTCCCAATTGGTTTACTGCGCCATCGCTTGAAGTGTGACAAAGTTACTGATCTGGGAGAGATGATAGAAACAACGAGCAAGTATGCAGATGCTGAAGATGATGCAGAGGGATTACTCAACGTCCTGGCTATACCTCAGTCAGCAAAGACAAAGCAACGGACTCAGAAGGGTAAAAACACCTCGAAAGAAAAACCCAACACGGAGACAGTAGTAGTCACTACTGTTTCCGGGTCTGGAGGACGAGGAGGACGCGGCGGAGGCCGCGGGCGTGGCCGTGGGACATTAAGAGTCCAAGGTAGAGGAGAGCAACAACCAGGCAAAACCTACACTTGGGCCGACATCGCCAATAACCCATGTGTGCATCACTTGGACGCCAATGGGGGCTCGTCCCACACCAACGCTGAATGTCGTTTTAACGACGACATCAAGAGAGATGATACCGCGGGCTACAAAGCTAAGCGGAAGAAGGGAAAGAAAAATCCCGAAAAAGACAAAGAGACCAAGGAAGATTCCGACATGGAGGAAGCCGATGCTTCAAATCCCAAGTCGGAAGGGAAGAAAACTTTTCCCACCAAGAAGGACACTTACGTCACCTTCCTCAGATCTCAACCAGCAAAGGTCAAGAAAGCAGTTCTCCACGAGCGCAACGCAACAGTTCCGGTTGTCCCTCAGTATCTGGACTGGTCGGAAGTGGCAATAACGTTTGACCGCACTGATCATCCGCCTAAGCTACATAGGCGAGGAAAATACGCCTTAATCGTCAATCCACTTATTGACGGTTATGGTTTCTCCAAGACCCTCATGGACGGTGGTAGCAGCATCAATATTCTCTATGTCGAAACGCTACGCCGGATGAAGATCTCGGAAACACAGCTGAACCATAGCTCTGTGATCTTTCACGGAGTTGTCCCAGGAAGGCAAGCTAATTCCCTGGGAGAGATCACTTTGGATGTTACTTTTGGAACACCAAAGAATTATCGGACGGAGGCACTTTCCTTCGAAGTGGTCCCGTTCAAGAGCGCATACCACGCTATATTCGGACGTCCGGCTTACTGGGCTTTTATGGCTCGTCCGTGTTACATTTACAATATGATGAAAATTCCAGGTCCCAACGGCGTAATCACCATCAGGGGAGACTCGAAGAGAGCACGAGAGTGCGAGGATGGAAATGCCGCCTTTGCCGAAGCCGTGCTACACGCCCAGGAGTACCAGGAGATCAAGAAGAGCATAGATACGTCCGAGATGCCCGCAACAAAGAAAGAGGTGACAAAGTCAAATCCGGAGTTCAAGGCATCAGAAGAGACGAAGACGACGCCGTTGAAGGATGATGACCCCTCCAAGGTGACACAGATAGGCGTAGGCCTAAGTAGCGCATAGGAAAGCGCGCTCGTCAAGTTCCTCCGAGCAAATCAAGATATCTTCGCATGGCAGCCATCTGACATGACCGGAGTACCTAGGGAACTTGCCGAGCACTCTCTAAATGTAAACCCGAACGCTAAACCCGTCAAACAGTCCTTGCGGCGTTTTCGTGATGAAAAGCGTAAGGCAATAGATAAGGTACTAGCACGACTCGAGTTAGCCGGATTCATAGAAGAGGTCATCCATACTGATTGGTCGGCCAAGCCTGTAATGGTCCCTAAAAAGGACACAACTGATTTAAGGATGTGTGTTGATTATACTGCCTTGAACAAGGCTTGTCCAAAAGATCTATTCGCTCTGCCTAGAATTGATCAGGTTATCGATTCTACGGCAGGCTCGGAACTCCTCTGTTTTCTCGACGCATATTCCGGTTATCACCAAATCCGGATGAAGGAATCTGACAAAATCAAAACTTCATTCATAACCCCCTTCGGAACCTTCTGTTATGTTACGATGCCCTTTGGGCTGAAGAACGCAGGAGCTACGTACCAGCGCACGATGCAGCATTGCCTCCATGATCAACTCGGACGCAATGTACATGCATACGTGGATGACATCGCGGTCATGTCCAAAAAGAAGGAAACATTGATTTCCGACTTAGAGGAGATGTTCGCCAATTTACGAAAATACAACATCATGCTTAACTCGAAGAAATGCTTCTTTGGAATACCAGCCGGAAAATTGTTAGGTTTCATTGTGTCTCAACGAGGCATAGAGGTGAACCGTGACAAGATCAAGGCTATTCTCAATATTTCCAGGCCAACTCGCCTGAAGGACGTACAAAGATTAACTGGTTACATTGTTGCGGTCAGTCGATTTGTAAGCCGGCTTGGTGGAAGAGCCGCACCATTATACAAACTCCTGAAGAAGACTAAGGATTTTGTCTGGACTGACGAAGCTGAAGCTGCATTACAAGACCTGAAGAAATTACTCTCATCTGCTCCTATCCTGGCAGCGCCGGAACCTCAGAGAACCGATGTTGCTTTACATTGCTGCGACAAATAGGGTTGTTAGTATAGTTATGGTGGTGGAGAGACCAGAATAAAATCAGGAGCACCTGGTGCAGCGTCCGACATACTTTGTCAGCGAGGTCCTAACAGAATCAAAACAGCGATATCCGCACTATCAATAGTTGGATTACGGTGTTTTTCTAGCATCTCGTAAGTTACGACACTATTTTCAGGAGCATCCAATTACCGTGGTGAGCAAAGCTCCCATGAGAGATATAATCAACAACAGCGATGCCACATGACGCATCGCCAAACGGGGTATAGAGCTTGCAGCTTTCGATATTGAGTACAAACCCCGGACAGCAATCAAATCCCAGATCCTTGCCGACTTTGTCGCTGATTGGACAGAGACCAAGGAGAACATGGTCCTCCCTGAGTCAGAATATTGGACCCTCTTTTTCGTCGGGTCCAAGGCTCGAGGGGGCTCGGGGGCTGGCGTGGTGCTCAAATCACCCCAAGGAGATAAACTTTTATACGTGTTGTAGATCCACTTCACATCGACAAACAACATTGCCGAGTATGAAGCACTGCTGCATGGAATCCGGATTGCTAAGGATATTGGCATCCGACGTTTGATGTGTTACGGAGATTTGGATCTTGTTGCTCAGCAAGTCTCGGATATTTGTAATGCAAATAAGCACATGTCAGCATATAAAGCTGTCGTGGATGATTTATCTAAATCGTTCGAGGGGTTTGAAGTTCAACACATCCCTCGAGCAGAAAACAAGGAAGCAGATGCACTATCTCGAATAGGCTCTGCGCGGAAAGAGGTTCCGGATAGCGCATTTTTAGAGCACCTCAAAGTTCCCTCGATAAAGGGAGTAGATGAGGAATATCCGACCAAATCTGACTCACCTTTAATAGCAGTTTTGGCTGTAATTCCTAGCTGGACTCAACCCTACCTTGATTACTTGGTAGATGGCAAATTACCCGAAGACGAGGTGCCAAGCCGGCAGATTATCCGACGAGCAAAAGCCTATACTATTGTTAAAGGTGAGCTCCATAAACAGAGTGTTTCTGGGGTTTTTCAGCGCTGTGTATCTCCGGAAGAAGGAGTGGAAATCTTAAGAGAAATCCACGAAGGCGAGTGTGGTCACCACGCTGCAGCCAAATCTTTAGTGGCAAAAGCTTTTCGACATGGTTTTTTCTGGCTTACAGCTCAGGCAGATGCCGAACGATTAGTCAAGACATGCAAAGGCTGCCAAAAGTACGCCAAGCAAGCTCATGTTCCGGCTGATCAGCTGCGAACAATACCTATAACATGGCCTTTTGCGGTCTGGGGGCTTGATATGGTAGGACCTTTTAAACGAGCTCCAAGTGGATTTACTCACCTCTTAGTGATGGTGGATAAATTCACGAAATGGATTGAGGCTAAACCTGTCACTAGTTGTGATGGAGCAATAGCGAAAAGATTTGTCGAGGATGTTATAATCCGGTATGGTTATCCGCATAGCATTATCACGGACAACGGGAGTAATTTTTCCATGGGAGAGTTGGCTGAATTTTGCGACGAGCAAAATATTCAGCTTGACATTGCGTCAGTCGCACATCCACAGGCTAACGGACAAGTCGAAAGAGCAAATGGTTTAATTCTACAAGGCTTGAAACCAAGACTCGAAGCACCACTGAGACGTGCTGCGGGGGCTTGGGCAGAGGAACTACCCTCTGTAATTTGGAGTTTGCGAACAACTCCGAACAGGTCAACAGGATATACACCTTTCTTCTTGGTCTATGGCGCAGAAGCAGTTCTTTCTAGTGATTTAATTCATACTTCTCCTAGAGTGGCCACGTATATCGCAGAGGATGCCGAGATTTCTCGACAAAATGATCTCGACTTAGTCGAAGAAGTTCGCGTCATCGCTGAAATGAGATCTACAGCCTATCAGCAGAAGTTACGCAAGTATCATAGCCAGAGAGTCCGAACTAGATCTTTCAATAAAGATGATTTGGTTCTCCGGCTTGTGCAACAAAGAAAGCACAAACTTTCCCCAATATGGGAAGGGCCCTTTCTAGTTAGTCGAGTATTACACAATGGGTCGTACTACTTAACTCACATGAGGCCAGTCAAAGAAAGACCTTCTACTAAGAAGAGAAAGAGAGCTGGAGGCAGTACAAATCCGGATGAGTTAGACAGACCGTGGAATATTGCTTAGCTACGTCCCTTTTATTCTTAGTTTATCCTTCTTTGTAATCATACATATGTACATGCTCTGTGAGAAATAAAAGTTTTGGTTACCTTAAAGTTTTCCTGAGAAGTTTTTACCATCTTATTTCCTAGTGATCATGTCATAGTCGAAAATCCCAGAATGCTTAAAAGTACTTTATGCTCATATTCGTTCTGGTTTAGATTTCCGATTCTAAAACTGCTACCTTCGGGTATAACTCTAAAAAAATTCTAGTCTTTACTTGGGTTATTTGTCTGATTGTTGGATGCGGGTATCTTCCGAGTAGTGAATTGTTGGTACTGGAAGCCGGCTTTGTTTCTGTGTTTAAACTGGTTTAGCAATTGAGCTCCGTTGCTCGGCAAATTTTCCGGCTGAAGGTTTAGCCGGCTCACGAAAGGGACGAGGCGGAAAGCCAGATAAACGATAAGTAGAGGCGGAAAATTCTAAGTGCTTATGAAAACATTTCAGGCACGCCAATAATCTAAGACAAAAGTGCTGAATAGATAAAAAAACTTAGCAGTAGCAAAAGTCGTAGTACTGCATCATGTTTTTTCAGAATAATACATAGTTTTCTGATCTATGATGCAGGAGGAGATGAAGGAACTATCGGATCACTGGTTACTCTGCCTTGATATCGTTCCGAGATGTCCGGATCCGAGTTGGTCCGTTCATCGTCGGAAACTTCTTCGGCGTCTTCTGGAGGAGGTGGCGGAGTATCCACACGGGTGAAGAAGGGCACCTCATAGCTAGTCAGGTCAGCTACGTGGCACCCATATCCGGCGCAGGAGTGCATGATGGCTTGAAGGTCCTGCTCCTGGCCGTCTTCGTCTACTTTGCAGTACCCTCTGGTCACTTGCCATATCTCCATGTTTCCATGATGGCTCATGACCATGGTAAGAGCGTTCTGCGCAGCAGTCCGCGCGTAGGACATGTTCCAGTCCCAAACGAGCTGCGGCATCTCCTTGGCCTTCTCCCGCACCTGGAAGTCCGACATGCTTGGCATGTCCGGAATCCTGAGAGACTCGCCAATATCCTCAAGGGACTGGCGGTAGTCATGAAGAAGATCACCGACTTGGGTAGGCCGGTGAGTGCGGGGCTTGGACGAGGAGGAGTCCGTCAAGTTCAGAGGACCTATACACAAAACAAGTCAATGAAAATCCGACATTAATGAAAGTCGAAGAAATGATAAATCAGACAGGTGGAACGTACCAAGAATGACGTCGTCAATCTTGGTCTTCTCCTCCCGGAGACTCTGGAGTTCAGCCCGGAGCGCTTCGGAGAGATCTTTCTCTCTGCCAAGCTCATTCTTGAGGTCCGAGATAACTTCATCTTGAGCGGCAATCTTGAGATCGCGCTCTTCAGTGGCCATGGAGGAGGACTCAAGGACTTGAGCTATGCTCCTTTCATGATCCGCCTTGAGCTTATCCAGCTCTTGGCGAAGTCCCTTGTTCTCCACCACCAGAGTCTTGAGGTTCTCGGCCTCTTCAATCATAGTGATGGATTGTTTCACCAACGCTATAAGTAAAAAAGAACAACAGTTCAGAAAAATTCGACATTGAAAAGAAAAAAAAACAAGGTTTGAATCTCAGAATGTTTACCTTCGGCTTCATCCTTGGCTAACTTGAGCTCAACATTTTTAAGCCGGAGAGCTTTGATCTCTCTCCGCTTATCACAGACATTGTTTAATAATTCCTGGTTATAGGAACACACTTTCTGTAAGTCAGAATACCCAAAGTCAGAAAGCTACTTAAGACTCGGGCTAATATTTTTTGCTAAATATCAGCACGAGCCTTGGGGGCTACACTAGTTCGTTCTTTGGCATCCTAATGAAAGCATAAACCTGGATTTATATATCCTACTTCATGCTTGGGGGCTAGAGGATATGATATAATATAAGGTAAAAAACAAGAGTTGGAATTCTGACTTACATATTGCTCGCGGGTGAGTTTGTCTAACCCCGCGTTCACCTCAGCTGCCACCTTCTCGACGAGAGTAAGAGAAATTACTGGGGCTGTTGGAAGCTCGCCAGTCCTGATCCTCTCGTCGCGAAGGCGTACTTGAGCGAGAAGGTCAGAGAACTTGACGTCCTCTGCTTCTTGCGCTTCCTCTTCGGGGGATAGATGGCTTTTGTCCAGGACTTGCCTGGCCAGCCGCTGGATCTCCTCTGCAGATTTCCAGGATAAGCCAAATTTGGCAAGGCCGGGGTTGCTGAGGAGGTTGTCGGCGAAGACTTCAGCCGAGGGATCATTACTCGAAGAGGGTTCACCCTTATCTTGAGCTGACGCACCCACGGTGACGTCAGTGTGCGATCCAAGGATCACGGGCGCCGTTGGAGGAGCCGGATCTTCTGCAACAACCGGAGAAGGAGTAATCGCCGGTGTTACAGAAGGTTGAGGGGCAGGAGTCAGAGGAGCCATGGCAGGGGAAGCTATGGTAAGCTTCGTCTGTCGCAGGGGCTTCGCAGGAATCCCCTTCCCCTTACCCTTGATGAGAGGCTTTGCTCTGAGAATGTAGTAAAGTCGGAAAACATTACATCTCAGAAAGAAATTCGAGAAAGGTACAAAGGCGGAAATTGTTGTTGGGTCCGCAGCATAGAAAACAAAAAATTTCCTACGATGAGAACTATACGCCAAGATCTATCTACTAGATACAGAGCAACGGGTGGACATACATCCATGGAGAACTTACCCTCGAAGACAACGAGTTTTGTTAACGAGTAGGAACTCATGGTTGATGTAGTCGTACGCTTGCCGATCTCAAGATCGTGTGGAAGTCCGAGCGCCGCAAATCAGCAGCGCATCCGTCCTCGCACACACGTTCAAGCCACCGGACAACCTCCACCTCCTCGCTCCAGCGAATCAGCGGAAGCAGCAACTCCTTCCAGACGCAAGGCCACCGGGAACATGTATCTCTCTAATCCGAGACCATGGGGGAATATCTAGAGGAGAGAGAGATCATTCACGAGGAGGTGTGAGGATGAAGGAGGGAATGGGTGGCCTTTTATAGGAGGAGGGGGGTGCCCCCTCTCTCCATGGCCGGCGCATGGGGGGTGACTCCTCACCTCCCCCATTCATGTGGTGGTAACCCCTCCACATTAAAATGCCCCTTAACATTCTCTTTTAAAGTCTCCACTTTAAATGCATTAAATTTCTCCAAATTTAATGCTCTCTCATTTAATAAAACTCTTTTATTTATTTTATTCAGAATTTTGTTAATTACTTTAATTAACAAACATTCACATAAAACCCCTTACAACATTTCAATATTACATGCAGAACCACTTTCTGCAATTTCACCCGAAACAATTCCAGTTTCTATCGAAACAATTCCTGTTTCTATCGAAACATTTCCTGCGCTTTGCAAACCTTTTGTCTGGAACATATGTGCTCCTAAATGGTGTCCGGCAACCCTTAAGTGTGTCACCCTACGGTTCGCGAATAATGCAGACATGATTGAGACTCCTCTCAGATCAATAATCAGAAGCGGGACCTGGAGATCCATACTGACTCCTACACATTCAACAATGACTTCTGTGATCGTGAGTTGTGAAACTATTCCACACTCTTTCATGTGTGTGCTAAACTCGTAACTAAGATACTCTGCTCCACGGTCAGACCGTAGAAATTTGATCTTTCTATTACGATGATTTTCCACTTCATTCTGAAATTCTTTGAACTTTTCAAAAGTTTCAGACTTGTGTTTCATCAAATAGATATACCCGTATCTACTCGAATCATCCGTGAAAGTAACAAAATAACGATATCCACCTCACGCCGACACACTCATTTGTCCACACACATCAGTATGTATGATTTCCAATAAATCTGTCGCCCGTTCCATTGAACCGGAAAACGACGTTCTAGTCATCTTGCCCATAAGGCATGGCTCACATGTATCAAATGATTCAAAATCAAGTGATTCCAAAAGTCCATCAGAATGGAGTTTCTTCATGCGTTTAACGCCAATATGACCTAGACGGTAGTGGCACATATATGCAGATATATCATTATCAAGTTTAATCCTTTTAGCATCAACATTATGAATATGCGTAATACTACTATCGAGATCCAATAGAAATAAACCATTCAACACAGGTGCATGACTATAAAAGATATTATTCATATAAATCGAACAACCATTGTTTTCAGATTTAAACGAATAACCACTTTGCATCAAACATGATCCGGATACAATGTTCATGCTCAGTGCAGGCACCAAATAACAATTATTTAGGTTTATAACTAATCCCGACGGCATATGGAGAGGTAGCGTTCCGACTGCGATCACATCAACTCTTGATCCATTGCCGACCCGCATCGTGACCTCATCCCTTGCTAGTTGTCGCTTGTTCCGCAGCCCCTGAACCGAGTTACATATATTAGCAACCGATCCCGTATCAAATACCCAGGTGCTACTGTGAGTACTAGTCAAGTACACATCAATAACATGTATATCACATATACCTTTGTTTGCCTTGCCGGCCTTTTTGTCCGCCAAATACTTGGGGCAGTTGCGCTTCCAATGGCCAGTACCCTTGCAATAGTAGCACTCGGTGTCAGACTTAGGGCCAGCTCGGGGTTTCTTTTCAAGCGCGGCAATAGATTTGCCGCCCTTCTTTCCCTTCTGCTTGCCTTTCTTGTCCTTCTTGAAACCGGTGATCTTATTGATCATCAACACTTGATGTTATTTCCTAATCTCCACTTCTGCAGTCTTAAGCATTGACAGAAGCTCGGTAAGAGACTTCTTCATGCCCTGCATATTATAGTTCATCACGAAGCTCTTGTAGCTAGGTGGCAGAGATTGGAGAACACGATGTATGCCTAAGTCAATGGGAATCATTATTCCCAAGGACACAAGCTTATCGGCGTACCCAGACATTTTGAGTACGTGCTCACTAACGGAGCTGTTCTCTTCCATCATGCAGCTAAAGAACTTTTCAGAAGCATCATAACTCTCTACGGCAGCATGGGTATCGAAAATCATTTTCAATTCTCCCATGGTATCAAAGGCATTGCCATTTTCGAAACGTTTTCGAAGTTCTGGTTCTAGCCCATACGGTATGCCGCAATGAACTAAGTTGTGGTCCTCCTGACAAGTTATATAGACGTTCTTTTCTTCGTCAGGGGCATCAAGAGCTGGTGGGGGGCCTAGCAGCGCCTCTAGCACATATTGCTTTTGTGCAGCAGTGAGGAGAATCCTCAAATTCATAGCCCAGTTGGTGAAGTTGCTACCATTCGCAGCAAGCTTCTCTTTCTCCATGAACACATTGAAATTAAAAGCAAGTGGTGCCATCTACAACAGAATTTGTAAAATATATTTACACTAAGTTTATGATAGATTGAGTTCAACTAATCCAAATTACTAATGAACTCTCACTCAAAAAACGACATCCCTTGTGTCCTTTTGGTGATTACATGAACCAAATCCACTACACCAAGTCCGATCATCACGTGAGTCGGTGTAGCTTCAAAGGCGAGTATCTATATAGGCATCATATCAACTATATGACTCATGCTTAACCTTTCAGTCCATGTTCCGAGGCCATGTCTGTACATGCTAGGCTCGTCAAGTAAGAACCTTAGTATTCGCGTGTGTAAAACTTTCTTACACCCGTTGTATGAAAGCGTAGAGTCGAGAACACCCGATCATCACGTGATGCCTCAAAACACGATCCACAAAACGGTGCATACTTAAGGAAGAACACATTTTATCTTGATATCTAAATGATGGATCATCTTATAATGCTACCAAAAGCGCCAAACTAGCAATATAAGATGCTAACATCTAATGTGTGAAGTGAGGTGATATGGTCCATGCATTTGATCTCTATCATTTGCATCGTGGTATGATCTCTATCATTCCTTTGTGTGTAAGGCCAAGGTCTATGGAACTTACACGTTAAGTGAGTTGTAAGAGTATCTATCATACATCTACTTACAACAATACCATATCAAGACACTAGCCCAGCAACGATCTAAACTAGACGCCTCTAATTTATCAATTGCAAGTTTTACGTGGCTTAGGGCTTTCAGAGATAGAACCGGTCCTACCTACGAACATGAACCACAACGAGGATAACCAAGTTATTAGCAACTCGTTGTAAATCAGATATTGACTATAGTAGGAGAGACAGACACCCGCCAGCCACTTATGCAAAACAAGTTGCATGTCCGTCGTGGAACCGGTCTCATGTACGATGATATGTAATGTTGGTCTGGGCCGCTTCATCCCACTATGCCACCAATATCCAAAGTACATAGAAGATGCAATAACATGATCATCATCGCCCACATATAAACATATGTGTACTACCCGTGCAAAGCACCTACGCATAGATCAGGCTCTGATACCACTGTTGGATCCGCAACATAGAAAACAAAAAATTTCCTACGATGAGAACTATACGCCAAGATCTATCTACTAGATACAGAGCAACGGGTGGACATACATCCATGGAGAACTTACCCTCGAAGACAACGAGTTTTGTTAACGAGTAGGAACTCGTGGTTGATGTAGTCGTACGCTTGCCGATCTCAAGATCGTGTGGAAGTCCGAGCGCCGCAAATCAGCACCGCATCCGTCCTCGCACACACGTTCAAGCCACCGGACAACCTCCACCTCCTCGCTCCAGTGAATCAGCGGAAGCAGCAACTCCTTCCAGACGCAAGGCCACCGGGAACATGTATCTCGCTAATCCGAGACCATGGGGGAATATCTAGAGGGGGAGAGAGATCCTTCACGAGGAGGTGTGAGGATGAAGGAGGGACTGGGTGGCCTTTTATAGGAGGAGGGGGCGTGCCCCCTCTCTCCATGGCCGGCGCATGGGGGGTGACCCCTCACCTCCCCCATTCATGTGGTGGTAACCCCTCCACATTAAAATGCCCCTTAACATTCTCTTTTAAAGTCTCCACTTTAAATGCATTAAATTTCTCGAAATTTAATGCTCTCTCATTTAATAAAACTCTTTCATTTATTTTATTCAGAATTTTTTTAATTACTTTAATTAACAAACATTCACATAAAACCCCTTGCAACATTTCAATATTACATGCAGAACCACTTTCTGCAATTTCACCCAAAACAATTCCGGTTTCTATCGAAACATTTCCTGTGCTTTGCAAACCTTTTGTCTGGTACATATATGCTCCTAAATGGTGTCCGGCAACCCTTAAGTGTGTCACCCTACAGTTCGCGAATAATGCAGACATGATTGAGACTCCTCTCAGATCAATAATCAGAAGCGGGACCTGGAGATCCATACTGACTCCTGCACATTCAATGACGACTTCTGTGATCGTGAGAACCTTTAACGTCAGCAATTTCATCCCTTTGTCTCATGATATAATACAGGTCCGAGATTCGATCATCGGTATCCAAATACCTAGTTTGATCTCGTTACTGACATGCACTCTTTTCTCGTTCCCGTGATATAACATTCTAGTGATCACATCACTTGCTAGCAAGCTATCTTAATGTGATATCACCGAGAGGGCCCAGAGTATATCTATCCGTCATCTGGATTGACAAATTCCACTCTTGATCCATGAGCCTCAACATAACACCTTCGTAGTACTGAACCCATCTTTATAGTCACCCTGTTACGGTGTGACGTTTGATGTTATCAAGATACTCTTCCGGTGTTAGCAATTAACATGATCTCATGGTCTAAGGACTAAGACTACTTTGTATGATGTTATAGCAATATAAACATAATGACTTGATCGTAATGCTATAATTTGGATGAATGTTCATCACATCATTTCACAAATGCTGTGACCTTGTTATTAACAACATCCAATGTCCATGATCAGGAAACTTTATTGAGGCCGTCGTCGTCGAGGGCGCAGGGGATCCAGATTCCTCGGAAGCTCTCTTTCTCCGCAGCTGCTTCCGCCAACACCGCCGCCGCCAGAGAGGAAGAAGAAGATGAAGCCATTTTCTCTCCGGTGGAAAAGGTGACCTTAAAGTGGTGTCGCTAGGAGCTCTGTGGGAAGAGGACGAAATGGCTCTAGGCGCGCTGGAGGATTGGGATGAAAGGAACGGCGAAGGACTGGTGGAGAGGAGAAGAAGGAATCTAAACCCCTTATATCCACCTACCTGCGCCAAGATTCGTGCAAACGCTACAGTGTAATTGTCGCGCGTCGTGGAAAGAACTGGGAAGGGCCCGCGCGATGATTGCGTTGCCTCGATCTCCACGCACGCATTGAAACGGCGCCTCGGTTCTGCGAACCGCGAACCCACCAACGGTCGTGCTGATGGAACGTCTGTCAGATGACGTGACTTGACCATGCTTGTGTCAGGTGGCGTTAGAGACCAAGTTCCGGCTTAGTTTAAAAGCGAGCTGGAAAATCCGAGTAACTAATTGAAAGGTCCGACTTAATTTTAAGACCCGGATCATATTTTTTGTTATGAAGTTTCAGGAACCCTTAGAGATTCTGCAAGCCGAAGATCAGGCTAGACGATGATAAAATCCGACTTTGGATCTTGGAGGCCTCTAGGGGCTACTGTTGGGGATATACTTTCCGGGTATCCTCACAGCTCCTCATTGACCAGGGTGGCCCACTTCGGGTTAGATCTTTGCTTCACGGGAGGCCCAGTTAGGGAGAGAAGACGGAGTCCAATCCGACTGCGGGAAGGCCCAGAAGACTTACCGACTTAGGCCCATAATGTTACTTGTAGTTCAAGATGTACTCTGTAACCAACTCTTAGTCGTAGCCGGATTGATCTCTCCTGTAAACCCTAGGCCGGATATCTATATAAGCCGTCCTAGGGAGAGCCTTTAGGGCACACCTCAATAGTCTACATTCTCAGCTCACACAGGCGAAAACCTTGTAACCCATATTCCGGCTCTGCCGTATTACTAGATTGCTAGCAGGAGTAGGGTCCGTCCAAAGTCGGCGGATTCGAACCTGGGTAAACTTGTGTGCTCACCGTCCCGGAACACCGAACGTCTCACACCCCTCTCTCCCACACGCCTCGAGGACCCCCTCATGGCGTACTTGTCCTCAAACCGACGACACAAGAGCTTTTCTTCCTTCCAGAATAGCTCTTCAATTGTGAGACATGTTCTTTTTCTTTGTTGCCTGCATGAACCCTTTGTTGTGATAGCATTTACCCCTTAACACACGGGCACAAAGACTCATGATTGGAAAGTAGACGCCATCCTTTTTTTCCTAGCATTGCAATTTTAAAAGGTCGTATATCCCGGAAACCCATTCCTCCTTACCTATTCGGTATAGCAATATCCTTCCATTTTTTCCAGTGCATTTTACATTTTTCACCATCACCACCCCACCAATACTGAGCCATAGCTGATGTAATCTTCTCGCAGGTGTTCTTTGAAAGGAGAAAAGAACTCATCGAGTAAGTGGGAATTGCTTGAGCTACTGATTTCACAAATATTTCCCATCCAACCATACTGAGATTCTTTTCACACCCACCATCAAGAAGGGTTTTAACTTGTGTAGTAATTTTTTCAAACGCAGTTGTCGTGTTCTGACCGAGAGCTGTAGAGATCCCCAAGTAATTTTCTTCTAAAGCCTCTTTATCGATCCCCAAAATTTGCTAGACAGAGGTTTTAACTTCATCTAAGCAATTAGATCTGAAGAATATCGTTGATTTGTTTTTGTTCACCAGATGTCCCGAACCTTTATTATATTTCTCCATAATTCTTTGCAAGTGTTCTACTCCCCGATGGGAAGCTTGTGTGAACACAAGACAATCGTCAGCA
Organism: Avena eriantha; assembly: GCA_910589775.1. Classification (NCBI taxonomy): domain Eukaryota; kingdom Viridiplantae; phylum Streptophyta; class Magnoliopsida; order Poales; family Poaceae; genus Avena; species Avena eriantha. Next base: position 76,988,794 of record OU342744.1, on the reverse strand, counting down.
AACAACAAGTGCGAGATCCATGGAGAGTGAATGCCTACCCGGATACCTTTGCATAGGAATTGGGGTCCTGAAAACTTGAGTAAAGAAGATAGCCCTTCTGTACAAAGTAGAAAGAGATATGGAGATAATGGGTCACCTTGTCAAATTTCTCTCGATGGTTTGAAAATTCTCTGACAATGGTCCATTCACCCGAACCGAGAAGGACACTGATTCCACACATATCATGACAATATTAATCCAGCTAGCATCAAAATCCATCTTGATCATGAGGGATCATAAGTATGACCATTCTACCTGGTCATACGCCTTGGCCATATTCAGCTTAATGGACCAGGCTCATGACCTCCCTTTCTTTTTCCTCAAGTAGTGTATACATTCATATGCCATGAGCACATTGTCCGTAATAAGTCTTCCCAGTATAAAAGCACTTTGCTCAGTTGATATGATTTCATTCATAATTATCCGAAGACGGTTTGCAATTACTTTAGAGCAAAGTTTGTATATCACGTTGCAAACGAAATAGGTCTATAATCCGCAAGTGATTGAGGATGTCTCACCTTTGGGATCAGCACAAGGATCGTGGAATTCATTTCCTACCGCTGCACACACATCCTTTTTCAAAATATCCCAATGGGTTTGAAAAAACCCAGGTCTAAAGCCATCGGGGCCAGGAGATTTGTTAGGCTTCATCATGTAGAGAGATTTCTCTACCTCCTTCTCCGTAAATGGACTACACAGTATCATGCTCATTTCATATTTCATCTGTAATTTTCCGAGGCACATGCTGGATCACCACCTCTGGCTAAAGGTCTTCCTGGGTTGTGAATAGGGTAGAAAAGTAGTTCATGGCCATTAATTGAAGATCCTTTTGCTCATGGAAAATAACACCTTCCTCTCTCCACAAGGATTGAATAAAATTTTGCCTTTTCCGTTGCTTACACTTAGCTTGAAAGAACGACATGTTTCGGTCGCCTTCTTTTAGCCACTGCACTCTTGATCGCTTTCTCATCATAACCTCTTCTCGAGCTAGTAATTCAGACATGCGCTTCAATAAATCTCTCTCTTGCTTTGTTGGTCCTGAGTATAGGTTCTGACCATGGACGACCCCTGTGGAACCATGGCATGTTTGGGCACCTTGCCCCTAAACTTCTCAACCGCCGTTGTGCTCTTCATAGTGCACTCGACACCAGACCTGAACTCTGATCGTTGCGCCATCAAGAAACCAACTTGGACAAGCCACGAAGCACCAACCACAGACGGAAGGAGGCAAGGGCTTCGAAGAGGAAGAAGGAGCAACCAACGCCAACGTGATGAAGAGCCGGCTCGAGATCCACGTTGTTGTGCTGCTACCAGAGGAGGGAAGGGTTCCCTCCTCACCTAGACTCGAGGGTGTCGTCCCACCGGCTAACACACCACAACATGGTGGCAGAGCGCCTAAAGAAACCTTGGACATTCTTGCAGAAACCTTCAACCTTGTCTTCGTCCTGCCCAAACCATACCATTGTCTCTGTCACCACACCACCGGCGACATTGTCCCCCTCCTCCCAAAGCGGCGCCTCCAAGGAGGAAAATAACGCTGGAGCGCTGTCGTTGCCCAGCTAAGGCTTGGGATTTCTACTGGGAGCGGAGGGGAAAGTTGAGGGAGGGGAATTGTACCTCATTAGCCCTTCAAGAAGGAGAACGGAGAGGGACGTCGTTGCCGATGTGGTTGGATCACAGCCAACCAAGGATTTCCCCCGGAATCCACCCGGCTGCCTCGCAAGGACACATATCGGGTGGCCCGAGGGCCAGCCAAGGAGGATCTGACGCAGAGAGGCAAGGGACTTCGACATATCTGATACAGATAGCGCAATCGCACCTCTGCACCGCGACATGACTTCCACCAGCTCTACCCCACCCACGAGGCCAGGAGAGCCAGCCAGCAACATCGCGCGCCACCCGCCTTCCGGTCGACGCCGCCCCTTCACCCAGGGTCGCGGGCCCGGCTTCCATAGCTCTCCGCGAGGAAGAACTCGTGCCGCCCGTCACAGCCGCCGCGCCAGAAGGCGCCGTCGCCGCCACGAGCACGCCGGAGGCCACAAAGCCACCACACCGCCGTCAGGCAGCCGCGTCGTGACGCTCCTCGCCATCACCATGCCTCACCCGCAGCTACAGCCCATGCCGCCACCACCGCAAGAGGGTAGAGGAGGCCCCACCGCCAGCGCGCCACCCGGGCCTAGCCCGGCGATCTCCTGGGCCTGTTTCCTAGTCCTTACTAAATGTTGTATATATTGCTATATTATTCTAAATATTTGCTTACATCTAGTGAGTTTTGTTTTACACTAAAATTTCTATGGCTTATACTTTTTTGGAATGGAGGCAGTAGCTCTAGACTCTATTATTGCCGTGGTCGTTGTCTGACTCGCTGGAGCCCTGAAGCTGCCTGCTGATGTCCTCGGCAATGAACTCGGCGTCCGTGCCGCTGCCGTAGATGCCTCTCCCCGCCAGCCCTGCGCGATAGAGCCCATTCTCCCCCTTAGGAGACCTCCCGGCCGCCATCCCGTTGTCGCCGAACAGCCCGTCGCCGCCGCACTACAAAGTACAAACCCAAGCATGCAGCAACGGTTACAGATTATTCTAGCTATGAAGTTGAGTTGAAATCGATCGGCTCTTGGCACCACGAACCTTGAGCCACTTCTTTACCGCGCTGCGGTACCCCGTGGCGAAGACGATGGCGTCGAAGCGGTGCCGTCTGCCGCCGGCGAACTCCACCACGTCCCCGTCAATACTCGTCATCGCCGGCAGCACCTGGATCTGGCCGGTCTTGATCTTGCTGTAGGTGCCGACGTCAATGACAGGGTAGACGTTGCTCTGCAGCTTCCGTGCGAAGGGCCCGACGGCGGGCCGCGGGACGCCGTGCTTGGCGGTGTCTCCGAACACGAGGAAGCACGCGAGCAGCGCCAGCTTGTCGATCATCGAGACGGGCAGGTACGCGAACAGCGCCGTGGACGCGCTCATGATCTCCCTCGTCATCAGGTGGACCTCGCCGCGGACGACCACGGACGCGGCGGCGCCGCCCTCGGCTAGATCCAGCGCGATCTCCATCCCGGAGTTCCCGCACCCGACGACGAGCACCGCCTTCCCACGCTTTCCCTCGGCGGATACATAGTCCCTGGAGTGCATGACCTCGCCAGTGAACGTGTCCAGGCCGGGCACCTGCGGCAGCACCTTCTCGTCGAACTCCCCCGTGGCCACAACCAGGAACTTCGCCGCGTGCCGCTCCGCCTCGCCGGTGCCGAGGTCGACGGCCTCCACCTCCCACCGCCCGTCCACGAACCGCGCGGCGCGGACCTCGCGGCGGAGGCGGGCGCGCACGTCGAAGCGTTGGGCGTAGGCGTCGAGGTAGCGAACGAAGTGGTCGCGGGGGAGGTAGTCGGGGGCGTCGTCGGCGTGCGGCGCGTGGGGGAGGGCGCTGATCTGCTTGGGGAGGTGGAGGTGGAGGCGGTCGTAGGCGCGCTTCCGCCACAGGGAGCCCACGCAGTCGTCCCGGTCCAGGACGAGGCTCGCCACCCCGCGGCGCGCCAGGCACGCCGACGCCGCCAGCCCCGACGGCCCCGCCCCCACGATGATCACTGGAGGGGCGATGCTAGTAGCCGGTGTCGCCATTGCCGCACGTTTCTTGGTGTGTGGATAGCGGGAGGTTTGTCCTCACCTGTAAACTGTGGTTATCCTCCTTTGTACGATACCAAAATCAGAATGGAATTGCGTGCCATTTGTTCGGCCTTAGCGGGGCGTGGCCTACACGAGTGGGTGGACTCGTCGCCTCTCGAGAGGTTCTTTGTCAAATCTTGTGTGCGCAGTTTCTTTTCCCATTTGTAGCTTTGTAAATTGTAAATCCTTTTTTCCTTCTTGTTCAGAAAAAATACTTCTTTCTTTCTACCAGCAAAATCTTTGCGTTTCTGTAACGTATTCCATCCGTCTCAAATTACTAGTCACATGTTTATTGAATTTAGACAGATCTTAGTCACATGTTTATTTAATTTAGACAGATCTTAAACAGCATTTTTCCTAAATCTGCGACACGTAATTAAGGACCGAGGGGGTTCTAATAAAGATCTAAGTATCTCACTTTTCCTATTTGGTCTACACTCGTTTGTTCCCTATCAACTTGTTTTTTTGTCGATCGATTTCTTATGTGGCAAGATTTGACCCATTCACACTAGTATTTAGATGTAAAATTATTATCCCACTAACAATATAAATTATATGTACTTCATTATTATGTTTATAGATGTAATTAATACGTGTCAAAATTTACGACCCATTTACACTAGTACTAGCTCCCTCTTCACACCATCCCCTTTTCGCACCGGACGTGGCGTGACCTTTAGGCAAGACGTGTGCTGAGGCAAGTGGGTTGTGTGGAAAATATTGAATCCCTAATATTTGTTGTGTGTATTGATTTGATCCTCACGGGGTATATATAGAGTTACAAGGGGTAGGTAGACTTGGAGTACAAGATGATCTTAGGGTCCTAGTCTATCTTATATACATATACGTATCTGTATTCTAACACCCCCCTCAGTCGGAGCGGGAGTGAATCAGACTGTTACGACTGAATTCGAAGTCTTGAGCTTTCATCGTTTTCACCTACTTGTCATCATCACCTGCGTGTACATGATCATGGCTCGCACCTAGGGGCGGTGACTGCGTCCCCTTCTGGTGCCTCTCTTCCCTCCCGCAGTCACAGCGGGAGTGGCGTGAACGCAACTAACGACGCGGACGCTATTGACTGGAGTTCTTGAGTTGCTGTAGACGTTGTTCTTGATGTCGATGTCGAGGTAGCCGATCGTGATGTAGCCGTGGTCGGGGTGGGTGTGTGTGGTCGATGTCGTAGTCGTTGTATGTCGTGTGGCCGCCATTGCTAGAGGCGCAAAAAAATGTGCGATTTTTTTTGGTGTTGACGAAGCTGCAATTGTGGACATTTTGCACCTTGTAAAGGTACTGACGAGGGTTTAACTCATCAATGCCCATTGTTATGGACTTGAGTTTTGGAGAAGGAGGGAGCGCTAGAGACATCTATCGGCTAGCAAACAAGCACACAGGGGACAAAGGATTTACCCAGGTTCAGGCCTCGTAGAGGTCCCTACTCCTGCTTGTCTGCTCGTGGAATTATCAAATCAAAGGAGTCGAAAGTTACAATGGTGCGCAGATGCAATCTGGCGAGGGTTGTGGAAACTAGGGTTCCGTGTGTTCTCCTCGCCGCCCCCTCCTAGCCTTTATATAGATAGGCTAGGTCTCGGGTAGCAGGTCGAGTCGGTTACAAGTTAGGGTTTTCCCCTTCAAACTTTCTATCTTTAGCTTCTTCTTGTCTTTCAAGCAATAGAGAGTCCGCAAGTCACTCGAGTCCTTTCATCCGGGTCTTGGCGACACCGTGGGCCTGTACGTATTTGGACCGTATATACCAAGCTCGAGTACCTGTAGGGTATACCCATGTCAGTAGCCCCCGAGTGTCCAGTCGAATCGCATATTCGACTGGGGACTTTTGAAGTCTTCGAGTGCTTGATTGAGTACATTTCGACTGCTTTTATTTGTGCCATAGGAATTGTTGATATACGTGCCTGATATAACCGAAGTACCGGTATCAGTTAACCACCTTAGGGTGAAACAACGCAATCTACTCGAACTCGAGTCCCCAGACTCGAATCCGGAAAAGTGCTGGTGTAATTTGACTCAGGCCGCAGAGGTCATATAGGAGTCGAATTCCAGTTAAACGGGTGTGAGCACTCGACGCGTCCGTCAAGGCATGTTCATCGTGCCTGTAGGCACGGATATATTTCTGGTAGTGCGCAGCTAAATGTGTTGCTAGACCTTATTCAGGTCTTACCTTCACGCTGTAAGCGCGACATCCGAATTTTATCATCGCGGAGACGATTCGGGCGACCCAGGAAACGTAATCTCTTTGTAGGGAAAAATTATGAGGCGGTGTCGCCATGAGCTGCGAGTGCGGACGATATCAACACACAGTTTTCTGTGCAAATAATCATAGGATGCGCGACCAGCGCTCCCTATGGGAGTAGCCCCCGAGTGAAGGAAATATGCCCGAGAGGCAATAATAAAGTGGTTATTATCTTATTCCATGTTTATGATAAATGTTTATTTTGCTTGCTATAATTGTATTGATCGGAAACGTCAATACATGTGTGTTTAATAAACAAAAAGGGTTCCTAGTTATGCCTCTCTTATAGACTAGCTCGTTGATTAACAAGATGATCAAGGTTTCCTGATCATGGACATTGGATGTTGTTAATAACGAGGTCACAACATTGGTGGAATGATGTGATGAACATTCATCCGAAGTATAGCATTACGATCAAAGTCAATATGTTTATATCGCTATAACATCATACGAAGTAATCTTTATCCTTAGACCATGAGATCATGTTAATTGTTAACACCGGAAGAGTATCTTGATAACATCAAACGTCACACCGTAACAGGGTGACTATAAAGATGGGTTCAGTGCTACGAAGGTGTTATGTTGAGGCTCATGGATCAAGAGTGGAATTTGTCAATCCCGATGACGGATAGATATACTCTGGGCCCTCTCGGTGATATCACATTAAGATAACTTGCAAGCAAGTGATGTGATCACTAGAATGTTATATCACGGGAACGAGAAAAGAGTGCATGTCGGAAACAAGATCAAACTAGGTATGGAGATACCGATGATCGAATCTCGGACATGTAATATATCGCGAGACAAAGGGATTTAGTTACTAGCGTTAAAGGTTCTCACGATCACAGAAGTCATCGTTGAATGTGTAGGAGTCAGTATGGATCTCCAGGTCCCGCTGCTGATTATTGATCGGAGAGGGGTCTCGATCATGTCTGCATTATTCGTGAACCGTAGGGTGACACACTTAAGGGATACCGACACCATTCGGAGCAAATATGTTTCAGATAAAGATTTAAGAAAGCGCTAGAATTATTTCAATAGACACCGAAACTGTTTCGGGTGAAATTGCTGAAATTGGTTCTGCATGTAATATTGAAATGTTGCAGGGGGTTTTATGTGAATGTTTGTTAATTAAAGTAATTAACAAAATTCTGAATAAAAATAATAAAAGAGTTTTATTAAATGAGAGAGCATTAAATTTGGAGAAATTTAATGCATTTAAAGTGAAGACTTTAAAAGGGAATGTGAAGAGGCATTTTAATGTGGAGGGGTTACCACCACATGAATGGAGGAGGTGAAGAGGCACCTCCTCCATGCGCCGGCCATGAAGGAGGGGCACCCCCCTCCTCCTATAAAAAGCCACCCTCTCCTCACTTGTCACTCACACCTCCTTGTGAAAGATCTCTCTCCCCCTCTAGTATTATTCCCCATGGTCTCGGATTAGCGAGATACATGTTCCCGGTGGCTTTATCTGGAAAGGAGTTGCTGCTTCCGCTGCTTTGCTGGGGAGAGGGACGGAGGTTGTCAGGTTACCGGACGTGTGTGCGATCACGGATGGACCGCTGCTTTGCGGTGCTGGACTTGGTGGTGCTGGAGCTGGATCTGAAGGACGTGCTGGAGCCAGACCTGCTCGGACTTCCTCACGATCTTGAGATCGGCAAGTGTACGACTACATCAACCACGGGTTCCTACTCGTTAACAAAACTCGTTGTCTTTGAGGGTAAGTTCTCGTTGGATGTATGTTCACCCATTGCTTTGTACCTAGTAGATAGATCTTGGCGTGTAGTTCACACCGTAGGAAATTTTTTGTTTTCTATGCTGCGGACCCAACAGTGGTATCAGAGCCTGATCTATGCGTAGGTGCTTTGCATGGGTAGTACACATATGTTTATATGTGGGCGATGATGATCATGTTATTGCATCTTCTATGTATTTTAGATATTGGTGGCATAGTGTAATGAAGCGGCCCGGACCAACCTTACATGTCATCGTACATGAGACCGGTTCTACGACTGACATGCAACTTGTTTTGCATAAGTGGCTGACGGGTGTCTGTCTCTCCTACTATAGTCAATATCTGATTTACAACTAGTTGCTAATAACCTGGTTATCCTCGTTGTGGTTCATGTTCGTAGGTAAGAACAGTTCTATCTCCGAAAGCCCTAAGCCACGTAAAACTTGCAATTGATAAATTAGAGGCGTCTAGTTTAGATCGTTGCTAGGCTAGTGTATTAATATGGTATTGTTGTAAGTAGATGTATGATAGATACTCTTACAACACACTTAACGTGTAAGTTCCGTAGACCTTGGCCTTACACACAAAGGAATGATAGAGATCATACCACGATGCAAATGATAGAGATTAAATGCATGGACCATATCATCTCACTTTACACATTAGATGTTAGCATCTTATACTGCAAGTTTGGCCCTTTTGGTAGCATTATAAGATGATCCATCATTTAGATATCAAGATAAAATGTGTTCTTCCTTAAGTATGCACCGTTTTATGGATCGTGTTTCGAGACATCACGTGATGATCGGGTGTACTCGACTCTACGCTTTCATACAAACGGGTGTAAGACAGTTTTACACATGCGAATACTAAGGTTCTTACTTGGCGAGCCTAGCATGTACAGACATGGCCTCGGAATACGGACCTAAAGGTTAAGCATGAGTTATATAGTTGATATGATGCCCATATAGATGCTCGCCTTTGAAGCTACATCAACTCACGTGATGACCAGACTTGGTGTAGTGGATTTGGTTCATGTAATCACCAAAAAGGCATGAGGGATGTCGTTTTTGAGTGGGAGTTCATTTCTAATTTGGATTAGTCAAACCAAATTTGTCATAAATTAAATCAAAATGAATTTTCATAGTTTGTTGTAGTCATTGGCATTCGTTTTCTACCTTATGCTTAGTTTTTATTTGAGATAATAGAACTATAGAATTCTGGATATTTACTTTACGAACTGGTATCATATTGTTTTTGAATGTCAATTTAAATTTTAGAAGTCCTATTGCAAACTTTCAGCAAAATCTATTTACTCCATGAAGTTTAATAAGTTGTATTAAATCAAGAGTAAGAATTGCAATGTTAGTATCTAAAGTATCATGTTTGCCTCCATGATTATTGATATTCAAAAGTTGTATTAATATCAAGATTATATTGGAGCTGAAAATTGTTTCAGAAACCATCATGTGTGAAAGATATTGTGATATCTAAACCAATGTTTTTGGTTGCATTATGATAGAGTATAATTTAGCAAAATACATGTTCTCATATTGTATGAGAATTTGTGAAGGTTGGAGACGCTAAGCGTCCTAATCTACCCAAAAGGTTTTGGGAACTGATATTATACTCGCGATTCTTTCTTATAGGCTATAGTAGCTTGATCATGAAAGTTGTCATGATAAGGATGAATAGAAGATGTAAGTAAAATGTTTACTACACTAATAGATTACTAAAGAATGGATTTTTGAAAGAATGCCAAACATTTGATGATGGTGATCCACTTCAAAGTGCAAGTCCAAAGGTATTAGTATTTGACTATATACAAGCTTTGTACCGTGTGTCATGTTGATGAAACCACTATTGATGTTGATAGATTCTTTTAAAAGAAAAGGAATTGCTGAAAGAGAATCTATAAAATATTTGGAAGAAAATAAAAGGTTGGAGATGTCCAACTTAGGTATATAGAAGATATACATGTTATGGCTGTATTCCTTGCTTGTTAAACAATGTGGCTCTTAGGTATTGGATACCGGTATTGGATACCGAATTGGTTGGTATGAAGTGTCATACAGGACAACGCAATTCATGAACTACAATGTCCTAAGTAACAAGCAAGAGAATGAGTGATGATGTTCATCGAAAACAAATAAAGTGTTATTGTGTTTTTTCGTTGTCGTCAACCCTAGACTTCAAGATTTATTTAATAATTGTTATTTTGTTCCGGTATTACGAGAACAATGGTTGTTCAAATAATTACGGTATTCCATAAAGGATGGATGAACTTTTACAAGTCTAGTGGGAGAAATCACATCCATAAACACTATTACTAAAATGTCGCAAGACAAAGATCACTTATGAAGTGACGTCGCTGTTTAAATTATATTTTAAAGAAAACATGAAGAAACTCCATGTTGATGGAATTTTAGAGTCTTTGATTTTGATCAATTGACGCATGTGAGACTTTCCTCGAGACAATTAAAACTCTGTCCATAGGCCAGAGAGGAACGGATGACTAGCTTATTGGAAATTGTGCATGCTGATGTGCATTGTCCATTATGTGTAGTCATATGCGATGGATATTTTTGCTTCATATGCTTTCTTCGAAAATTTGAGTGAATATATCTGTATATTTCCTTAATAAGGAAGAAGTATGAAACATTTGAAAGTTGTTCAAAGACTTTCAAGATGAAGTGGAAAATCATTGTAACAAGAAAATAAAGAGTTTATGATTCGATCATAAAGGAAGATATTTGAGTTACATGTTTAGCAAAACACCTAAGATTTGAGGAATTGTTCCATGAATTTGGATTTCCCGATAAACCATAGGAGTATGGTATGTTTGAGAGATGAAATCAAACCATGTTTGACATGGTAAGATCAAAGGTGTCATTTATAAAACTGCCATTATGTTTTAAGGATTGAAGCTTTAGAGACTACCTCTTTTACACTGAAAAGAGCACCATCATGATCCATTGAAATGACACCATATGAGTTATGGTTTGGGATAAAACCTGAATTGTCTTTTCTTAAATTTTGGTATGCTATGCATAAGTAAAATGTTTACAACCAAAGTTGGATAAGCACGTCTTTGTAGGTTATCCCAAAGAATTTGTTGGGAATTTCTCCATAACACCGAGGACAAAAGAGTTTGTTACTTGGAACGTCAAGTTTCTTGAGAAGGAATTTTTCGTGAAAAGTTAAGTGGGAGGACAATAGAACTTTGATAAGGTTGTTGAACTTAGCTATATGTGCTAAGTAGCATAGCGCCGGAAAGTGTCCCGGTGGCGGCCTCAATGCTTATGGCTCTCGTGATTACAAAAGGTGTGATCTCGGAGATTACAGTTCCTATAGAACCGTGTGGGTCGGTAAGAATCAAATAGTAAGATTTGATAAGCAAGTCGTTATTGTTTTGACAATGATGAACCGACTACATGCAAAGAAGCGATGATGGGCCCCGACTCCATAAAATGACTAGAAGTCATAGAATCCGTGATAGTATCCATACATGAGAAATCAAGTTTCTGAACTTGGAAGACCCTCCGGAAAGGCGTGAAGCCTATCGGTCATGTTTGGATCTATAAAGAAATAAGACATGGATGTTTAACATCTATGAAATAGTCAACATGTTGGAAAGAAGTTTACGACAATGTTCAAGGAGTTGACTATGACAAGATTTGATCTTTCATAGCGATATTTAGTCTTGATGGATTAATGTAGCAACCACTACATATAATTTGGTATATGGTAGTTGAATAAACAAAACAATGTTCTTCTAATAGAACGGTTACCTAGGACATGTACATGACACGGTCCAAAGGGTTTTGTTAATTCAAAGGGTGCTAAAAGGGCATGCAAACTTCAAGTTGAAGTAAGCATAGCGGAGTTGGAATCTTCACCATGATGAAATTGTTAAAAGAGTTTAAATTCATCGGAGATGATGAAGATGCTTGCATTTGCAAGAAATTAAGTGGGAGCACTGAGACATATTTCTAATACATTATGTAGAGGACATATTGTTGATTGGAAATGATGTATCTTGTATTGACACAATTTCATTAAAATAAGATTTCGATGAAAGACTTGGGCAAAACCGGAATATTAGGCATCAATATCTATATGGATAGATTAAGGCGCTAATATGGTTGTGCCAGACATACATATATGAGATATTGAAAGGGTTCAATACGGAAACAACAAGAAAGGTTCTTGCTGCATGAAAAGGATTGTATCAAAATTCAAGTGTTTCAACACTTGGTGAGTAAAATCACATGAAGATTTTGATCGATTATACCATGATATGTATATATCCAGAATGTCCTATACTCTAGATGTTATGAGCATATACCAGAATAATTCATAAGATGATCATTGGACAATAGTAAAGATATTCTTATGAGCTTTGGAAGAACTAAGAATATATCATGTATAAGTGACAAATAGTTAAAGGTAGTTCATTGTAAAGTGTTACATTGATACTAATTTTGTCACAAGATACAAATTAAATTTATCTCAATTTTGACTATGGGTGGCACAATGTAATGGAAAGGATGTTCCATGATGGATTTGGATGAGTTCGAAAGTTGAGACATTGTGACGGATACTACAACAAAAGGCTAAGTATATAACTGCTATAGTAGCAGCAAAGGAGGGCATTTGTGTTAAGTAGTTTGTTATCAAACTAGGTGTGGTTCAAAGTGGGCTAATACTATAAAGATATATTGTGTGACAATAATATCAACGTATTTTGAGCCAAACAAACTAAAGGTCTCACCAAAAGACCAAATTTATACAATGCCATCTCATTTGAGAATAAGTGATGCGTAGAGACGCAAAGACATGCAAATACACACGGACCTGAAACTGTCAGATCCGGAGATTATGTTAACCACTAGCAATCGCGTATATGCAACACCAGAAAGCCATAGGTGTTCAATACGCAAAGTTTTTCAAACTATATTATTGACTCTAGTGCAAGTGGGAGACTGAAGGGAATATGCCCGAGAGGCAATAATAAAGTGGTTATTATCTTATTCCATGTTTATGATAAATGTTTATTTTGCATGCTATAATTGTATTGATCGGAAACGTCAATACATGTGTGTTTAATAAACAAAAAGGGTTCCTAGTTATGCCTCTCTTATAGACTAGCTCGTTGATTAACAAGATGATCAAGGTTTCCTGATCATGGACATTGGATGTTGTTAATAACGAGGTCACAACATTGGTGGAATGATGTGATGAACATTCATCCGAAGTATAGCATTACAATCAAAGTCATTATGTTTATATTGCTATAACATCATACAAAGTAATCTTTATCCTTAGACCATGAGATCATGTTAATTGCTAACACCAGAAGAGTATCTTGATAACATCAAACGTCACACCGTAACAGGGTGACTATAAAGATGGATTCAGTGCTACGAAGGTGTTATGTTGAGGCTCATGGATCAAGAGTGGAATTTGTCAATCCTGATGACGGATAGATATACTCTGGGCCCTCTCGGTGATATCACATTAAGATAGCTTGCAAGCAAGTGATGTGATCACTAGAATGTTATATCACGGGAACGAGAAAAGAGTGCATGTCGGAAACGAGATCAAACTAGGTATGGAGATACCGATGATCGAATCTCGGACATGTAATATATCGCGAGACAAAGGGATTTAGTTAATAGCGTTAAAGGTTCTCACGATCACAGAAGTCATCGTTGAATGTGTAGGAGTCAGTATGGATCTCTATGTCCCGCTGCTAATTATTGATCGGAGAGGGGTCTCGATCATGTCTGCATTATTCGCGAACCGTAGGGTGACACACTTAAGGGATACTGACACCATTTGGAGCAAATATGTTTCAGATAAAGATTTAAGAAAGCGCTGGAATTATTTCAATAGACACCAAAACTGTTTTAGGTGAAATTGCCGAAATTGGTTCTGCATGTAATATTGAAATGTTGTAGGGGGTTTTATGTGAATGTTTGTTAATTAAATTAATTAACAAAATTCTGAATAAAAATAATAAAAGAGTTTTATTAAATGAGAGAGCATTAAATTTGGAGAAATTTAATGCATTTAAAGTGGAGACTTTAAAAGGGAATGTGAAGAGGCATTTTAGTGTGGAGGGGTTACCACCACATGAATGGAGGAGGTGAAGAGGCACCTCCTCCATGCGCCGGCCATGAAGGAGGGGCACCCCCTCCTCCTATAAAAGGCCACCATCTCCTCACTTCTCACTCACACCTCCTTGTGAAGGATCTCTCTCCCCCTCTAGTATTATTCCCCATGGTCTCGGATTAGCGAGATACATGTTCCCGGTGGCTTTATCTAGAAAGGAGTTGCTGCTTCTGCTGCTTTGCTGGGGCGAGGGACGGAGGTTGTCAGGGTACCGGACGTGTGTGCGATCACGGATGCACCGTTGCTTTGCGGTGCTAGACTTGGTGGTGCTGGAGCTGGATCTGAAGGACGTGCTGGAGCCGGACCTACTCGGACTTTCTCACGATCTTGAGATCGGCAAGTGTACGACTACATCAACCACGAGTTCCTACTTGTTAACAAAACTCCTTGTCTTCGAGGGTAAGTTCTCATTGGATGTATGTCCACCCGTTGCTTTGTACCTATTAGATAGATCTTGGCGTGTAGTTCACACCGTAGGAATTTTTTTGTTTTCTATGCTGCGGACCCAACAACGAGTTCCTGGTTGAGTCGAAGAATCAGGCAGGGACTAAATAACTTTTGCGACTAGAGTCGTCTTTTGGTTGCTTGTTTCAGTCAAAATTTCCAGCGCTCCCTATGGGAGTAACCCATGTCCATAGTCGAATTGTATTGCGAATGGTTTGGGATTGCTTTTGATTGTCCTTGTTCCTGCAATAAGAAAAGAAAATCGTAGGGTGCGCGGCCAATGCTCCCTATGGGAGTAGCCCCCGAGTGCTTGGTGGAGTCGAAGACTCCAGCAAGGACTAAAGTAGTCGAATTTTTCCACTGCGTAGCTTTGATGACGTCAGTGCTGACGCTTGTATGACCTCAGTTGCCCGCGTGAGCGAGTTTGACGGGACGTGACGAGCGGTGGGTCCCACTTCCTGACTTTGATTTGACTGGGCGTGCGTAATCTTTTTTTAACTGCGCCTCCTCGATTTCCGCACGTAATGGGAGTAGTGGAGGGACGGTTCGCGCTTCCCCTTCTCCACGTGTCCAACACGATGTGTGCCACGCGTCCAGTAGGGTTTTTCTGAGCCGTTGGATTGCATCTTCTAGGGGTTAAGTAGCGATGCTACGGCGGTAATTTCCCATCTGCGCTCTTTCTTCCTTGCTGCCATCGCCATTGGTGCTGCTCTTCTGCTTTTTCTTGCGCTCATTTCCTCCACAACGCTGGACCACCTCCGCTCGTTTCCGAGCTACTTTCTGCGCTCGCATCGCTGCCGTTCAATGGGGAAGAAGAAAGGAGGCGCTGTTACTGATTCCACGGCCACCGTCGCCGCGACGAAGAAGAAGGGTGGCTCCGCTGCTGCGGGCGCCAGCGCCGCTGCCGGCGGGAAGAAGAAGGTCGCGGGCACCCGCGTGACAAATGGTGCATGGCGCCATTCCATCATCAAGGCATCGGATCTCCGTCTTCTTCGCCAAGACAGAGTTATCTCCGCAGCAGTCGCCGATGCGCGCGTCCCCAGTGGTGAGACCATTCTTGCTCCTCCCACTGGTTTTTGAGTGATGTTTCTTGCATTCGTTATTCGCGGTCTTTCCTTGCCTCTCCACCCCTTTCTTAGGGGTCTTCTTTGTTTCTACGGGCTCCAGCTCCATCAGCTGTCCCCAAATTCGATCCTCCACATCACCTGCTTCATCACTCTTTGCGAGTGCTGGCCCAGAATCGAGCCACACTTTGGTCTTTTCAAGCGCATATTTAAATTGAAGCGTCAGTCCGCATCTGGCTCTTTAGTTTATGACGTAGGTGGTTGCGGAATCCACGTCGACCCATCCGCCACCTACTTCGACATCAAGCTCACCAAGTCCGTCTAGGGATGGAGGGACAAATGGTTCTATGTCCGCGATCAGAAGTCCAAAGATGAGCACTTTGGACTCGCGCCCTTCGATCCCACGACTCCCTGCAAGAAGATGCGTTCTTGGAAGAATGTAGTTATGCCTAGCGAACTCGCAGAGACAGACGTGCTGTATCAACGCGTCTGCGACCTCGAGAGTCGCATAGGCGCATAAGAGGGAGTTTGCGCCCTTATCCGAACTTGGCTGCGCCGTCGCGTCCAACCCCTTCAAGCCAGAGTTCATCCCATGTTCTAGTGGGCTAGCGCTGATGATGCCACTCGCGTGTCTGCCAATGGCATGTCCGCGAGTGAGGTGGATAAGAGGGTTCGACTGGTCACGAAGTACACTGGCAAGGATGTGCTTCCGAGTGAGCCAGTTGTTCCTCCTTTTGATGCTTTGAATCCTCCTCCCGAGGTATAGTTGTGCTACGCAGTAGCTTATTTTCTCGATTGCTTTTCTGTTGCTTACTTGTTCTTTTTGCTGATCTTCGCTGTCTATATGCAGGATTGGGCGGTGTCGCCTTGTATGCCTCCTCTCCCTGAGGGGATTATTCCTCGCGAAGCTTTGGAAGAGGACGAGTCTGAATTGACTATCCCTTCTGATGTGGAAGAGGAAGCCCCCGAGTCCGAGAGCCCGGATACTCGCAAGCGTTCGTGCAACGAGGATTCCGACGCGTCGTCTCCTTCGACTCCAGAAGGCACGGCTGTTGGCGCGGAGTCGCCAATTCCCGCCGTTCCTGTGAGTTGTGGAACCATCTTCTCGCAAGAAGATGCGATTGCCTAAGGAGTCTTCGTCGGAGTCGGTGGAAGCCACGTTTGATTTTGACAAGTTCGACTGGTAAGTTTTCGAGTTCATTTGTTCTTCTCTGTTTTCTTTTTGTTGGCTTTGCCCTAGAGTTTGCCCTTTCTCAATGTGGATTTTGTCTTGTAGTCAAGAGGCGTCGTCATCTTCTGGCGACGTCGAGTTTTTGAAGGAATCGAGAGTCGCAACCTCAAGGGCCATGGAAGAGGTCGAGCGCGCTCCTTCCCCTCCGGTGGGGGCCCACTCCGGGCACAATTCTTCGAGGTCTCCTCACGTAGGGGAGCATCGAATGGTTGCCCGGATGACGGCACAACAAACATCTTCGGAGTCATTGGAGGACCATGTAAGTCTAGTTGTTTCCTCCTTTTGTAGTGCTTTAGTCGACGTTATCTGTTGCCTCTGCTGATTCCTTGGTTGTGCGACAGCTCCTTGTGAAGGAAGCCGCACACTTGGCAGAACAAGTGATGGCGATGGGCCGCCAGCATGCAATGCTGGAGACGCGTCACCGTGTGGTTGAAAGTGAGTGCTCTACACTTATTCTTTTTTGTCTTCTCCTTTTTAGTATAGTCGACTGATAGTCAACTTTTGTTTGTCGTGTAGCTGAGCATAATGCTCTGTTGCGTGACGCCGCCACCTTGGAGAAGACACTGGCCACGGCTATGAAGGGTCGCGACGAGGCAATCGCAGCGCTTGACGAGGCGCGGAAGCGTGAAGAGGATCCGCGTGCCTCCTTTGTGGCCAGGGAAAAGTTGTTCGAAGAACAACTGTTCTCAGTCGCCAAGGCTCTCTCGGGTACCTTTGCTTGTGGATATTGTTGTCCTTCTCTGCATCTAATGTTTTTGTGGTGGCGCTGAAGTTTTGATCCATGTGTGGGTTCATGTACAGATGCTGGCGATTTGAGCTTTGACCCGCAGGCCCTTCGTCGCGATGACGCTCTGGCAGGTGCGGTGTCTGCAGTCGAAGACCGTAGCGCCTCCGTCCAAGATATACTTTCCAAGGCCAAGGTCGCCCTCAGTCGCCTCCAGGAGGAGTTGATGCCGAAGGCGGAGCTGATCGATAATATGGACGAGCTGGTGGAGTCACTCGCCGGGGGTCTGCCTTCCACCTACAAGAACTCCCTCCGTGCGGCTGGCGCGTCCATGTCACTCGCCATGGTGCAGGCCCACGAAGTCGAGATCAATCCTTCCGCGGTGTCGAAGGCGATGCCTGTTGGCGCGGATGGTCAGCAGGTAGTCTTTGCTCCTTTCGCGACTGCCTATGGCAAATATGGGCATCACTTGATAAATATTGTTGCGAAGTACTCGGAGGAGCTCCAACATGCCAAGAAGGCGGCGAAGGCTTCGGCCTCAGGGACCGGCGGAAAGTTAGTGGCGTCTGATACTGCCACGGACTTGATGAAGCCCCCAAAGCCGTCGAAGTCGAAGAAGCTAGCTGCTCCGTAGTTAGCTTTTGTAATAGTTGATTAATCGTCCTTTTGTTTAAGAACATGCCTGCTAGCGAGTGTGTCTGTTGATACTCATGCCGGTCTTGAATGCATCTGACCCTTGTTGATTTGGTCGTCTTATTTGCTGCTATCTTGACTTGTGGTAGGGTACATCAAGTGATCCTATGAGGGGAAACCAGGACTCGCCAACTCTTGATGATACCGTGGCACCACCGCGCTCCAAGGTAGAGGAGCTGTCTTTGCTTTCGCGACTTCGTGATCACGTGAAGCAGCTGGAGCATGAGTTGCCCGTGATCCGCGTAGTGCGGACGTGTGGAAGTCGAAGGCGGAAAAAGCCGCCGCCCGAGAGCAATATCTGCTTGGCGAGGTGGCGCAGCTGGGCGACCAATTCAAGTGTTAGTTTGCTTGTTCTCATCTTTTCTTTGTAGTCACTCGCAGTGGTACGTTGTACTCATGCTGCTGGTGTTGCTTCGTGTAGTTGTTAGCGCGCGTCATCCGCAGGAGGAGAAAGATAGAATTGCCATTTGTCTGCATGATCTCACCCAGGAGCAGCTTCAAGAGAGTGGATACTTCTGGGTAGATCATGATCGTGCGACTACGCTGGCGACCCTGCAGGATCGCGCATCGCGAGTGCTGCTCTTCCTGAAGAAGTCGCAGTCATGCTTGAAGAACATTTGTCGGGCGATGTTCCCGCTGGATGATACTCCATCAAGCCTGTTAGCCCTTCTTGCCAAATTTCAAGATTTGTCCGCGGTTCGCGAATGCGTGAGGCAACAGTTGGTGGCCGGTTCCAAGGCTGCTCTCTCAATGGTGCGATTGCACATGCCTGACGTAGATGTCGCCGCCGTTGCGTCTGGGCCACCAGCACCGCCAGCAGGTTCTGCTTGGAATATGGTGCCGTACTACCAGGAGGTGGACCGCCCAGCAGAAGAGATCGTCAACTTCTTTGAGGAACAAACCAATATTCTTTTGCTGCCGTAGTAGCCTTTTTTGTATCCTGCACATAAGTGTACTTGTGTTGTAAAGTTCGTATAGGTCTTGTAAATAATTTGTTGTCGTATGTGCATAAAGAGTTTTGTTAGCATGAAGTGTGTTGCACTATGTGAGTCCTTTTCGTTAGCCTGGCCATGTTTTATCTCTAAATCTTATTTGCGATGTAAAAGTAAAAAACGACCTGGCTGAGTAGCCTTATTTGCGATGTAAAAGTAAAAAAACGACTAAGGGTAGAAGCGTCGCAGTTGTGCGACGTTCCAAGGGTTGGAGTATGCGACTCCTGTCTCTAAATCTTGAAGGCGATAGGCACCACCTGGGATTACTTCTGTAATCACGTACGGTCCTTTCCAGGGGGACTCGAGCTTGAGATGCCCCTGCTGCTTCAGTCGCAGGACCAGGTCGCCTTCGACGAAGGATCTGGGGCGAAGCCTTCTACTATGGTAGTTGCGCATGTTCTGCTGGTAGATCGTTGATCTTTCCGCGACGATTTCCCTTGCTTTGTCAAGGAGGTCGACGGAGTCTTCGAGTGCGAGGGATGACTCTTGTTCGCTGTAAGCGACCACGCGCGGCGCCTTGTACCGTACCTCGGCTGGTAGTACTGCCTCTGCTCCGTGCACCATAAAAAATGGCGTGTAGCCCGTGGCGCTGTTTGGAGTTGTACGTAGGCTCCAGAGTACAGATTGCAGTTCGTCCGGCCAGCAACCCGCAGCTTGTTCGAGTGGCCGGAGGAGTCGCTTCTTGATGCCGCTGCAGACGATCCCGTTTGCCTTTTCTACCTGACCGTTGGTCTATGGATGCGCTACTGAGGCGTAGCTGATGTTGATCCCTAGGTTATCGCAGAATTCTTGGAACTCCTTGGATGTGAAGTTCGTCCTGTTGTCGGTGATGATGCTGTGTGGCACGCCGAAGCGGTAGACGATGGACTCAAAGAATTTGACAGCGCTGTGCGCGGATTGGTTGGTTACTAGCATGGCCTCAATCCACTTGGTGAATTTGTCGACTGTGACCAAGAGGTAGACGTAGCCTCCTCGCGAGGACCTTGGAAGCTTGCCGACCATATTGAGCCCCCACTGTGCGAAGGGCCATGCCAGTGGGATTGGTCGTAGCTTTGCGCCTGGCGCATGCGGCTTATCTGCGAATCGCTGGCAAACATTGCATTTTTGAACTATGTCCTTGGCATCACGCATGGCCGTAGGCCAGTAGAATCCAGCTCGTAGAGCTTTGGCAACGAGGGCGCGACTGCCGGCATGGTGCCCGCAGGTCCCTTCATGGATATCGAGGAGAACTGCTTTTCCATCGGCCATGGAAACGCACCGTTGGAGTATTCCTGTGATGTTGCGTTTATACAGTTCGTCGTTGATAACAGCGAATGCCTTGGATCGCCGCGCGATGTGCCGTGCATCTGTCGGATTGTCCGGTAGCCTCTTGCTGAGGAGGTACGTGATGTACGGCTGCGTCCATTATTGTTCAATCAGCATGACGCTCATTGGTCCTTCGAGTCTGGTGTCCAGCTCCAAGTCATCGAGTGCCATTGGCTCATTGGGTGGCGTAGCCCCCGAGTCCGTTGTTGCGCTTGTTTTCTTCTCTGCGGCCTTTGGCTTGATGGAGCGTTCGCATATGCGCTCGAGAAATACCCCAGGTGGTATGGGGGCGCAGGTAGAGCCTATGTTGGCCAGTGCGTCCGCCTCTTCGTTGCTTTTGCGACCTACGTGTCGCAGCTCGCAACCATCGAAGTCTCCTTCGAGTGTATCGTAGAGGTCGCGGTACGCGATCATGTTGTCGTTCAGTGCATTGCACTCATGCATTGTTTGGTTGACGACCAACTTGGAGTCGCCATATATGATGAGCCTCTTGGTGCCGTAAGCTTTTTCCATCCTCATCCCGTGCAACAGGGCCTCGTATTCAGCCTCGTTGTTTGAGGTTGTGAACTGCATTCGTAGGATATACTTCAGCTTGTCCCCTTGAGGTGATGTAAGTATGACACCTGCGCCTACTCCGTCTTTCCGCTTGGACCCATCGAAGTGCATTGTCCAGAGGTAGGACATATCTGGCTTATCCGGGAGCTGGTTCTCCATGCAGTGCACGAGAAAGTCAGGGAGCACTTGCGACTTGATTGCGTCGCGTTTTTCGTATGTGATGTCTCGTGGAGACAACTCTATTCCCCAAAGCGCGACTCGCCCCGTGGCGTCGGGGTTATTGAGGATATGTCCCAACGGGGCATCGTTGACTACCACGATTGGGTGTTCCTGGAAGTAGTGGCGCAGTCGCCGGGCGGTCATAAAGACGCCGTACGCCAGCTTCTGGTAGTGCGGGTACCGCTGTTTTGTTGGCGTGAGGACCTCGCTGAGGTAGTATATCGGGCGTTGTACGCCATGGACCTTGTTTTCCTCAGCCCGCTCGACGACGAGCACTGTGCTGACCACCTGGTTGGTGGCGGAGATGTACAGCATCAGTGGTTCCCTTTCTCGTGGAGTCACCAGCACTGGCGAATTGGATAGCAGGCGCTTGAGATCTTCGAATGCTTCTTGCGCTTCATTGGTCCACTCGAATTTTTCATCTTTGCGGAGGAGCTGGTAGAAGGGCAGTGCCTTTTCACCCATCTGACTGATAAATTGACTGAGGGCCGCGATTCGTCCGGCCAGTTGCTGGACGCCTCTTATGTTCTTCAGCTTCTCCATGGCCAGTATGGCTTTTATCTTCTTCGGGTTCGCCTCGATTCCCCTCGTGGAGATGAGATACCCGAGTAGCTGTCCAGATGGTACGCCGAAGGCGCATTTGTCCGGATTGAGCTTGATCCGGTAGCGGTCGAGGTTGGCAAAGGTTTCGCGCAAATCGTCGATTAGAGAGGCTTCCTCCTTGGTCTTGATTACTATGTCGTCGACATAGACTTGGATGTTGCGACCCAGTTGTTCCTTGAGGCAAGCCTGCATGCACCGCTGGTAGGTGGCTCCCGCGTTTTTTAGCCCAAATGGCATTGTGTTGTAGCAGAACACACCAAAGGGCGTTGTAAACGCTGTTTTCTCTTGATCTTCCTCCTTCATGCGAATTTGATTATAGCCTGAGTATGCGTCGAGGAAGCAGAGGCGCTCGCATCCCGCGGTGGAGTCGATGATCTGGTTGATCTGTGGCAGCGGGAAGTGATCTTTTGGGCAGTGCTTGTTTAAAGAAGTGAAGTCCACGCACATCCGTAGGATACCCATGTCCTTTTTTGGTACCAGCACCGTATTGGCGAGCCAAGTGCTTTCCTTGATCTCGCGTATGAACTTGGCCTCGAGGAGTCTATTGATCTCCATTCCGACTGCCTGCGCTCGTGGCTCAGACAGTCGCCTGATTGTTTTTCTTGACTGGCCTTGCATCGGGGTTGACGTTGAGTGCGTGGTCGGCGAATTTCCTGGGAACTCCTGGCATGTCCGCAGGACACCAGGCAAAAAATTCCCAGTGTTCACGGGGGAATTCGACGAGCGCGAGTTCCTATGCGGGACTCAAGTTGTTGGCGATGAGGGCCGTCTTGGCGGGATCCGATGGATGGACCTGCACCTTCTTTGTGTGCACAAATGAGTCGAAGGAGAGGTCAGGTGAGCTTGGCCTACTTAGGGGAGGCAGACTGTTGTCTGTCGTCTCTTTCAGTCTTACGAGTTCCTCCTACATGCGGAAGGACTGGGAGATTCTGTTGAATTCCCTGTCGCAACTGTCAGATCGCTCAAAGCCCCCGTTGATCGTTATGACGTCGTTGGGACCTGGCATTTTCATCTACAGGTAGGCGTAGTGGGGCACTGCCATGAACCTAGCGAATGCGATGCGCCCAAGGATGCAATGGTATTGTGAGGGCCAGTCGACGACGTCAAAGTCGATGCGCTCGCACCGGAAGTTCTTCGGCGTGCCGAAGATGACGTCGAGGTTGATTTTGCCCAGGGGGTATACGCTTTTCCCTAGGACGATGCCGTGGAACGTTGTGTCTGATGCCTCTAGGTAGGTTAGAGGGATCCTCATCGCTCGCAAGGTACTCGCGAATATGAGGTTGATGCCGCTTCCGCCGTCCATGAAGACGCGACTCATGTCGAAACCTCCAATTTGCGCCTCGAGTACGAAGGGGTAATGACCTGGACGAGGTATCTGAGGTGGGTGGTCGCGTTTGTCGAAGGTGATGCACGACTCGCTCCCACTGAGGTACTCAGTGGTGGATGGTGGCGAGTGCGTGGCCAAGTTGACTTGGCGAGTGATGGCCTTCTGCACCCTGTTGGAGGGGCGTACTTTTTGGATCATCATGGTACCCATGGCCTGTGGGTACGGTTCTCCTCCGTGGTGCTGGTCCGGTGCGGCTCCATTCGGGGGTGGCCCAGGTGGTGGTGGTGGTGCGCCATGTGCCACGGCGCCTGGAGCGGCTCCGTAGCCTCTTTCGACTGCATTGCGGTTCATCCGAACCAATCCCTCGTGTAGCTTGAGGAACTCGCGGCAGTCTTTGAGGAGGTGGCTGGACTTTCTCTTGCCATCATGCTTGTCGATGTAGAAGTGTACCGTGCATGGCCCGAACAGCTTGTCCTCGATGGAGGTCGTCGGTGCCTCATCGCGAGTGCGGCGTTGCCATACTTACGTGGTTTTCCTGGAGTCGCGGTATCCGCCGCTACGGTATCCGCTGTTGCGGTTATCGTCGCGTCTATCGGCGTAGCCGGCTGTGACCATGTTGACATCGTCGCGATCATCGTAGATGCGCATGCGGCGCTTGCGTCGGCGGTCGCGTCTGCGTTCGAGTTCCGCCTCCTCATCGGAGTGAGCGCGATTCTTCACCGAATCTTCTCTATCGGCCTACCAATCGCGATTTCCATCAGGTGGTCGATGGTCTGGGGCTTTGAGCGGCCCAACTCCTCCTGAGCTCTAAGCGGCGGACACCACCGTTGAATGCATCAATCGCGCGGTCTTCCGAGATGTTCTCTGCGGAGTTCTTGATGATGGACCACCTTTGGATGTAGGAGCGCAGCGATTCGCCAGATCTTTGCTGGCAGCATCTCAGCTCTTCGATTGATGCGGGCCGCTTGTACGTGCCCTTAAAATTGCGCACGAAGCTGTAAACCAGCTCATCCCAACTGCGAATGGATCCGCGTGGGAGGTTATTGAGCCATGCTCGAGCGGCGCCCTGCAGCTGTAGCTGCAAGCATTGCATGGCAGTGCTTCAACTGCCTCCGTGGAGTCTGACGGAGGAGATGTGGTCCTCCAGCCAGATCTTAGGGTCCTGTAGACCGTCGAATTTCTGGTTCTCTGACGGGAGTTTAAACCCTTTAGGCATTCGTTTCTGCCTGATGGATCTGTTGAAGCATCTGGCGCCGCAGAGCTCCCCATCTTCCTCTTTCGTGTCAGTCGACCGAGCACGTCATGCTCTTGACTTTTCGATCTTGCGCTGCGTGAGGTCATCGCGCGCATCATAGTCACGATCATGTCGCCGTGAGCAGCAGCGCCGAGACAGGTCGTGACTATCGTCGCTGGATGAGGGTGAGGAGTGGCGCTTTGCTAGCGCTTTGCCCTTTTTTGGGTCTGGTGTTGGCTCCTTGTCAAGGGCGGCCTCGATTAATCCCAAGCCCGCGATCGTAGATCGGTGCATGGCAGTTCGAGGATCTCCAGCTGGCGGCTGGTTATTGAGGAGGTACATGGTGGCTGCCATCACCGCAGCCTGCGGCGTCCTAGGGACCACGTTGCCCCTCGTGTCGACTGTCATAGAGCCGAAGTCGAGGACTTTCGCGGCTTCTATGCGCTCTTGCTCGGTAAGATGAGCCATCCGCAATTGCCTCTTCTTGGCGAGGTACTCGTTGCCCCTTCAGGAGGATCCTCCATAGGAGGAGAGCCCAGCACGACGAAGGCTCGATTTGTCCGCTGCCTTTTTACACGCCTCAAGTTGCGCGATTGTTTGCAGTTGGCGCTTGAATTCTTCCTTCAGGAGCCAGTGATAGCCCATCAACAGTTCCTGCGGGGACCCAAAGGGTAGAGGTGTGCCCCGTAGGGCTTCGCAGCAGCGATCCCACTCTTGAGCTTGATTACGACGTGTTCGCCGGTTTGCTCATTGATTATGCTGGGAGGTTCGATTGCTCCTCCGTTGTTGACGGGAGCACGATTGCCGCCATTACCGCCATTGCCACCATTGCCACCGTTGTCGGCGTTGGGTGGATCGGTGCTGTTACCGGTGTTACCACCGTTGTCGCGATTGGCGGAGGTGTCGCCTGCGTTGATGACGGCGCACATGAAGTGTTTGGGGAAGTTGTTGCTTCCACAACTTTCGGATCCGGAACCGTAGGTTCCATCTTCAGTGGCCAGATCGCTCAGATCGGAATCGCGACTGCTGTCGCTGATCGTATTCTCGACTGCCACCGGGGCGTTGAGCTCGCTGAGGGTGCCGATCGATGGAGGGAACCATGATGCCGGGGCAATCACCGGTGCTGTCAGCTGATCAGGCATGCGGAGCGTGCCCATCTGACCAACTTGGAAGCGGAAGCTCCCAATCGCCAGGCTGATTTCGTCACCCACAGACTCGAAGGCCGGGCGGGTGGCCGGCGTGTGGACGGTGAATTCGAAGGCGCCGAAGAGCTGGCGAATCTCCGTTGTTGCGGAGTTGTAGATCGCAGTTGATGGGGCCGAAGAAGCCGCAACATCAGCACTCCCAAGTCCCACAGACGGTGCCAATTGATGAGGGTTTAACTCATCAATACCCATTGTTATGGACTTGGGTTTTGGAGAAGGAGGGAGCGTTGGAGACATCTATCGGCTAGCAAACAAGCACACAGGGGACAAATGATTTACCCAGGTTCAGGCCTCGTAGAGGTCCCTACTCCTGCTTGTCTGCTCGTGGAATTATCAAAGGAGTCGAAAGTTACAATGGTGCGTAGATGTAATCTGGCGAGGGTTGTGAAAACTAGGGTTGCGTGTGTTCTCCTCGCCGCCCCCTCCTAGCCTTTATATAGATAGGCTAGGTCTCGGGTAGCAGGTCGAGTCGGTTAGAAGTTAGGGTTTTCCCGTTCAAACTTTCTATCTTTAGCTTCTTCTTGTCTTTCAAGCAATAGAGAGTCCGCAAGTCACTCGAGTCCTTTCATCCGGGCCTTGGCGACACCGTGGGCCTGTACGTATTTGGACCGTATATACCAAGCTCGAGTACCTGTAGGGTATACCCATGTCAGGTATTGTCAGGGCTTCTCATGGACGCGGTCATAGGTGAGACCACCAGTTTTTCCAGGACTGAAGGGAGCCATCAAGCACACGCGGTTTTGCCAGAACCGTATACGCGGTCGTAGGGGCATCACAATTGTGACACCGGTTTGTTGATGCAGTCGTCGATGTCATGGACACGATCGATGTCATCGTCGGGGTCATGGACGCGGCCATGCCGTCGTCGTGCCTTGCAGTACGTGTACTGTCAGAGGGCGTCGTAGTTATATGTCCATCGTGTGGACGATGTAGCGGCGGCGGCGGTTGTTGACGAAGGTGTTGATGAAGACCATGTTGATATAGACCTTGGCGATGATGTTGTCGACGATGTCGCAGTAGGTGTGTCGACGATGATCGTCGCTTGAAGGCGTCCCTTGTGGCGGCAAAGATGTCGAAGCCTTGATGTCGAAGAAGTCGGCAGTGGTGTTCCACACCGGCCTAGCGTGTGGATGATGTTGATGTCGCTTCTCCATGAATGTGCTCAACGAAGATCTTGTATTTTATAGTTTGGCGATGTAGTCGTACAACTAATGTCGTGAGTCGTTGTAGGCCGCCTCGATGTGGTGCAGATCTTGGCGTCAATGTAGTCGTGTCTCGGAGCTGTGCAGATCTTGGTGTTGGTGTAGTCGCGTGTCGAAGCTGTGCAGTTTTAAACTAGTGCAGATCTTGGTGTCGATGTAGTCGTGTTTTGGAACAGCGGTGTCCCACGCTGCAAGTTGGCTCGAAAACGATGTAGGCGGACGGCAGCATACGTGGAGTAGCGTGATGATGAGGTTCCACGTGGTCGCAAGAACCGGCCTCGAGCACCGTTAGCGGAATCCGGCAATGCGTACATGCTGATGTAGTTCGGATCGTAGCCATGGATGATGCCGCGCCGGACACACCCAACTTTTTGATCGATCCATGTAGCTAGGTACTTGATGCTGACGGAGACATGGACGAGGGAGCTGCTTCTAGCGCGTAGGGGATTGGGGTGTGCAGCCTGGGCATATGTTGGTGTAGAGCCTGTGTGCGGGAGTCACCCTTCCGTGGTCGACGCCACGGTGCAGGTGGACGAAGCTAGAAACGATGGAGCGCCGTCTTGATTTTGCACTAATTTTGGGATTTTCGGGCTTATTTTGTATCTAAACTGGATCTAATCTATAGAATTGAAAATTGGAATCTAATCTATCTAATAAACTGACCGGATCTTTGATCGAGACCGGATGCCGTGCTCCCGAGGAGAGGAGATTGATCTCCCTGGGGGCGGCGCGTGTTGCGGAGGTAGAGAGGATCCTAGGATCGGCGTCTGAGGCTAACCGCTCTGATACCATGTGGAAAATATTAAATTCCTAATATTTGTTGCATATTGATTTGACCCTCACAGGGGGTATATATAGAGTTACAGGGGGCATGTAGATTTGGAGTACAAGATGATCTTAGAGTCTTATTCTATCTTATATACGTATATGTATCTGTATTCTAACAGCAGAGATGAATGGATCATAGTAGCGAGCAACTAGAGCATGTTGCGCAATGTCTTCACACATGCGTAAGACATTTGTACGACCTAGCAAAAGATGATATACTATACATGTGCTTGCGTACAGATAAAGTTGTATAGAAATCTGAAACGCTGAAGGTAGGCAAAAATAAACGAATTGTACTGCTTTGACACACTACGAATCTCACACATAACACCGTCTAAGACTGCCTAAGCCCAGCGTTTCATAGCTTTACAACAAAAAATAGCAAAGAAGATTCTGAATGATGG
Organism: Avena eriantha; assembly: GCA_910589775.1. Classification (NCBI taxonomy): domain Eukaryota; kingdom Viridiplantae; phylum Streptophyta; class Magnoliopsida; order Poales; family Poaceae; genus Avena; species Avena eriantha. The sequence continues at coordinate 76,960,914 of OU342744.1, read as the reverse complement.
TCTAAGAAAAAGATTAATAATTGTCAGCCTTTGCTATCCTTAGGCGTCGTGGCCTTGAGATCGAGCATAGTGACGACGATCACCAAATCTTCGTCTGAAACTGCACATTTTCCGGACGGTGTCCCTTCCAAGTCTGTTAGACACCCTTCCCGTCCGCTCGCGGCGTCGCTACTCCGCCGAGCCAGCGGCTCGTCTGGAACGACTTCCAAGGTCACGCACATGAGCAGTGACATGAAGCGTCGTACGCGTCTCTTCCTCTAAGATAGCCCCGTGACGACACAACTAGTGCTTGTGCATCGCTGCTGGCTATAATCACACGGGAACCTTGCGCATGCGGAAGCCGATGCAGGTTCTTGTAAAGCACCGTGGGTAAAGGACGGCCTTAGCACATGAGCCATTGTACTCGAGAAACGACTAACAATATGTATAGTGTAGCCGCGAAGGGTGGAAAAAGGAAGAGTACCAATGGTTTCAGACAGATAGGGGCGAGGGGAAGAGTGCATGGAGAAAGAGTACCAACGGTTTCAGATAGAGAGGAAGGTTCTTAAATAAGCATAGGTAGCATTGAGGAAAAACTGTGTCGCACATGCATCTCGCTTCACGACAAAATGACTGTGCATATATGACATCACCAAGACGACGCTACATGACCACATGTTGTGATGACTAAATAGACTAACTGACGCGCATTTCGAGGAGGAGAACCGAAGAGAACACACTAGCGACATTGCATGCGTTGGAAGATAGTGCAGATGCAAACACTGCAGACAGAAATATGCTCATTCCCATGATATGGATAAAAACATAAAAACAAATTTACGTATAGATACATTTTTCTTTACATATGGACAACGACATGAAATAAACTAAAAAATGCCACCAACATGGCTGCCCTACATATCTTAGTACCGTTGTTCCTTGGGATAAATCACTACATCTCTTTGACGACATCCTCGTTGTGGCATCCAGCGTCGTTGCCTGGATCGTCGTTAACCCGCTGTCCATTTGATAAGCTTATCAAGGACGTTTACGTGCACAACTGCTGTTATGAAGCAACTCTTCTATCTTTGGCTATGCACGACGATGGACCCTAAAAAGAATTTAGTTGTTAGAACTATTGAATCTTCAACTGCACTCAGCATTATATTGTGTATAAGGATTTAATTGTTGAGAACGGGGCAGTAGCCTAGTTCCTCCTGGACACTGTTTCCTAAGGATTTAATTGTTAGATATATTGAATTTTCAATTGCACTAAGAATTATATTGTATATAAGGATTTATGACTGGATTTATGTGTGCAACAATCTATTTATTACTATCTATATGTGGTTTCTTATGTGTAGAATGATCGATTTATGCCACAACTTCGTGTGGTTGCTTATGTGTGCAATCATCATATTATAATAAAGATGATATTTTGGTGACACTACATAGTAATTTGACTTCCTTAGCCTTGTTGCCATACCACTTCTGAGTAAGAATATAAATCAATTGAACCTGCATTTTATTTATTTATCATTACCTTTTCTATGTTTATATTCTAACTCCAAACATATCTTTGTGCAGTTGTCTAGTGTTGTATCATGCCCTTGAGGAAAAACCATTGCATCTATATTAGGGCCAATAGAGTTAAGAATATCTTTAATGATGCAACAACTCTAAGGATATCGTTAAGTATCTATGCTTAGACACCGAAATCAATTTAGTTTTCTTTAAACATGTCACTGGCTCACTTCTCTATTTCTATGTACAAAAAGTTGAGAAGCATTCCAACACGGGATATGCCTCCAACTGTCACTATTGTGATGTTCTGTAGCACTATATTGAACATTTTTATTAAGGGTGTCATATGCTGTGTTAGCACAATATCATAAAGATGACAAAAAGATTACACATAAGGTTATGAACACATGGGCTATTACCAGGTGTGGTGTGGAAGATCATGCCAACATAACCTGTCATGACGACAACGATGAAATCATGAATTATTTCGGCATCTCTCTCATTTTTATAGCTATCAACTGAATCTATGTCGTAATACATGTATACATGTGGTGTATGAAATGTACAATCAAATTGAATTCAGTTCTACTAATGTATTTGCATGCAATGTTGAGTTATGGGCTATTGTTACAACTTCTATACATCTGCTACATGTTTCTGATGGTATCACTTGTTGTTGTTGCACATCTAAACTGTGTGCGATGCTTTAAATAAGCATATGTGTAGACTAAACAACCGTGTGGCACCTTAGTTGAATACATACACTGCAGACAAATTTGCCGTTTGCGACCCACAAATTTTCTTATGATTGAACAAGCAAAAACATGTGAAAAGGCCCTAACTATCACAAATGATTAAAAAAATGAAATCGTTTGTGAAAGATCAGCCCTTTGCACATGGTTAACCGTGTGCGCAGTAGAGACTCATTGCCCACCCATGGGTAATGTCGGTTCGATTCATCATGTATGAATGGCGATTTCCACTGTGTATGAAGACCTAATCTATACTTCTGTATTGTTCAATATTACATGGTATTCTTGTTACGATTGCTTCATCATGTTTGTGCTTAAAAACACGTTGATGGCTACTTTTCCTTTTTCATTTCCCACATTCTACATAGTTTGACACTAACAATTTCATTGCCGCATGATGTACTGCATAACTTCATGTAAATTCTTGAGCGGTGTAATTCATCTATACCAATCGGAATATTCAACATTTTTTATCTTCTACAGTTATTAAACTCTTTTGTAATGCAACTAATCATTGTGGTCTCACTTGTTTGTCTTATTAGTAGTATGGCATGTTGTTTCAACATGCAACAAGCATATTATTATTAGTAGAGAAGATGTTCAAGAGCGTGTTTCCCATGACTAGGACCTACATCGGGTCACCATGGGGACCTAGGTGAATACGACACACGCACTAGGGACAGTGCGGTGGGTAGAGGACATTCCTGACATGACGCTACCTCCTCCCATATGAGCAGGAAGTGTCTTAGGACGCCACCGACCCGTCAGGAAGTGCCATGCACGGCAATTCCACAGTAGGAAGATCCCTAGCCTACTCACTTCTTGCAAACTATACCCCTCCCTTCCATAGTTCCATTCGCAACTTGGGGTCTGGATCTACTGTGACCTTTTCTGAGAGTACCAGGGGGCTTCATGCACCTGGTGGTTATGATTGACACCTTCACTAAGTGGATCTAGGCGGAGCCCTTAACCACGATCACAACATCAAAGGTAACCAACTTTGTGCTAAGAAATATTTCCACGCGCTTTAGTGTGCCGAGCAGGATTATTACGAAATAAGGAAGTTAGTTTGCTAGCCAGGAATTCATCGACTTTTGCAAGGAATATGGAACACAGTTGTGCTTTGCCTCCGTGGCGCATCCGTAGTCCAACGGCCAAGTCAAACGTGCCAATGGCCAGGTCAAACGTGCCAATGGCTTTGTGCTTTAAGAAATAAATAGAAAGGTTTAGGATAGACTTCATGAAGTAGGAAGGGCCTGGGTGAGTGAGATCCCAACGGTCCTATGTTCGGTGAGGACCTCCCAGAGCAGAGCCAGGCGACAAACACCCTTCTTCTTGGTAAATTGGGCGGAGGAAATGCTCATAGAGGAATTGAAGTTGAAATTAGCACGAGTGTGTCTTTTCCAGGCCTTCGATCAGGAACAATATGTTGAGAAATAGAGCAATTTTCTAAGAGATTTAACCATAATAAAAGACAGATAAAACATAGACAGAATAATAGGAAAAGACCAAAAGATGATATACATCACGGTAGAGGAACCGCCGGTGTCCCCGTTATCGTTGGCACCGTCGTCAGCCATGTTGTCGAGGAAAAGGTTGTTGATGTCGGGGAAGAAGTCGTCGTTGGGGAAGACGTCGCTGCAGTCGCTATCCGTGAAGGAGTCCGTGATGAAACCAGTAGTCGTGCTGGTAGCGCTCCCCAAAAACCTTATCGCCCTTCTCCCGTACAGGACTCGAAGCAGCGGGGTCTCGGAGGCCTACTGTCCCAGCTCGCGGTGCACGCCGCAAGACGGGATGAGGAAGATCTAAGCAGCGCAATGCTCTGAAACTGGAGGCGCAGGGTGTGTGCGTTGGTGTCTGAGGAGAGGAGCGACCTCTCGCTCTTATAGGCACGAGTAGGCAGGCGAACAGTCGGTGTTGGGAGAGGAAGCGAACAGGCATCGACCGAAGCCGAATAGCCTCCACTAAGCTCGAATTAAATCTCCACTGAGTTCGTATTAAAAATACACTCACGCAGACTGTTCAAATTATTATCCATTTATGCGTGGCAAAAAGAAAGAGAAGCTCTCGGCTCGAGGCATTCCCGCAACCCGCGGCGCGCGCGCGTCGTGACAAGGTGAGACGAGGCGTGGCGAGGCGGGCGGCGGAGGAGGAGCGCGCGTGTATATGTCTTCTCTTCTCAAGCTCGTACAAGTGGTGGAAGAGCTCTCCTTATAAGCTAGTCGAACTTCCACTCAACTAGAAATGTGGGACTAAACTTTTGTCCCACCTCTTGCCTTGCATGAATGGGCCAAGTGGGCCTCTAGGATTTCAGGAATTGTTGAATAATATAAATGGGTTGGGCCTTTATTAGGCAAAATTCCAACAATCCCCCACCAGATCCCAGATGCACACATAAATTTTCCTATGGTTCCAAAACAGTGTTTATATACTGGTACTAGTGGAGACCGTTAAGTTGAACTTCCACCTAGAACTCTATGCTACACTAGTTTGCAACTTGTATAGTGGACTATGCCTTGAACTGCAAGTTTTCTGCATTCTAGTTTTACACAAAGCCTTGACCAATACTGGGCTGCCGTGGGACTTCCCCTCGGGTGGAGCTTATGCGTCATACTCCATAGCCTTTCATGAGTTTATTAGAGAGCACCCAACTCTCATAGACTGCGACGTTTAACAGTCAGACTCATATAGGTGTGTTCTTCAAAAGATATTTTGTAGGACAACATCTCTGCTTAAACTAAGCCACTTAGAACACATTAAGATAAATCAACCTGCCATGCAGAATAGGAAAGTGTTGCATCTTCACGGAGTGGTGTTTTAAAGTAGGGATACTTTCCTCTCAGTTAACCAACAGCTTGTCTCCCAATTCTAATTCACGGGATCTCCGATCACATAGAGTGGTTTACCACTATGGAAAACTTATATTGTGGGTCTCATACCCATCTCCTTTGATGCATTTTCTATCACGTTACGTGATAGACCCTTTCTGAAGGGATCTGCCAGATTCTTAGATGTTTGGATATAATCCAATGCAATAACTCCGGAGTTTCTCATTTTCCTGACAGATTTCAATCTCCTCTTCACATGTCTTGAGGACTTCATATTATCCTTAGAAATGTTAACTTTAACAATCACAGTTTGATTATCACAGTTCATTGGGATTGCGGGTATAGGTTTCTCAACCATAGGTAAGTCCATCAAGAGTTCTCGAAGCCACTCTGCTTCAACAGTGGTTGTGTCTAATGCTGCGAGTTCTGCTTCCATAGTTGATCTCGTTAAGATGGTCTGCTTGCAAGACTTTCAAGAAACAGCACCACCACCAAGTGTAAATATATATCCACTCGTGGCCTTTATCTCATCAGCATCAGATATCCAATTTGAATCACTATATCCCTCCAGCACCCTTGGGTACCCAGTATAGTGAATGTCGTAGCTCGTAGTGCCATTTAGATAGCGCATGACTCTCTCAAGAGCTTGCCAATGATCATCTCCAGGATTTGAAACAAACCGACTGAGTTTGCTTACAGCAAAAGTGATGTCAGGCCTCGTAGCGCTAGCTAAATACATAATCGACCCAATAATCTGAGAATATGTCAATTGATCTCTAGTAGTGCCTCTATTCGTTCGAAGTAACACACTAGGATCATACGGTGTTGGAGAAGACTTCCAGTTGCTATACCCAAAGCGACTCAAGATCTTTTCCACATAGTGAGACTGAAGCAGTGTGATCCCACCATTATCATCTCTCAATAGCTTGATGTTCAAAATAACATCAGCTACTCCTAGATCCTTCATCTCAAAAGACCGAGATAAGAAATCCTTGACTTCCTTAATCACATTAAGATTGGTCCCAAAAATCAGTATGTCATCAACATACAAACAAAGAATTACTCCCTCGCCCCCACCATAGCGATAGTACACACATTTGTCAGCTTCGTTTACAGCAAAACCTGCAGTGGTTAGGGTTCTCTCAAACTTCTCGTGCCACTGCTTAGGTGCTTGTTTAAGGCCATATACAGACTTCAACAACTTACACACTTTTCCTTCTTGACCACTCACTACAAATCCATCAGGCTGATCCATATAGATCTCCTCGTCCAACTCTCCATTTAGGAAAGCCGTCTTAACGTCCATTTGATGAATGAGAAGACCATGTGAGGCAACCAAAGACAATACTACTTGAATGGTGGTTAATCTGGCTATGGGTGAGTAAGTATCAAAGAAGTCCTCACCTTCTTTTTGGGTATAACCCTTGGCTACAAGTCTTGCCTTGTACTTCTCAATAGTACCATCAGGCCTAAGTTTCTTTTTAAACACCCATTTGCATCCTACAGGTTTGCACCCATAAGGACGATCGGTGATCTCCCATGTTCCATTCGCTAAGATGGAAACCATCTCACTACGAGCGGCTTCCTTCCAGTAGTCAGCATCAGGAGATGCATAGGCTTCTGAAATAGAAGTAGGAGTATCATCCACAAGGTACACAATGAAATCATTACCAAAGGATTTTGCAGTCCTCTGTCTCTTACTCCTCTTAGGAATTTCATTATCATCCTCCTCAGGTTTTTTCGAGTGTTCAACATGAATGGTATGTTCAGGAATTGTGGGTATTTCCTAATTCAATGAGTCAGGTATCTCCTGATTTGATGAGCTAGGTATATCCTTCATGGGAAAGATATCCTCAAAGAAAGTCACATCATTTGACTCCATGATTGTACCAACATGCATTTCTGATACTCCAGATTTTACTATCAGGAATCTATAGCCAATGCTATGAAAAGCATATCCCAGAAAAACATAGTCCATGGTTTTTGGTCCAAGTTTGCGCTTCTTTGGGATTGGCACATGAACCTTGGCCAGACAACCCCAAGTTCGCAAGTAAGAAAGATTTAATCTTTTCTTTTCAAATTCTTCAAATGGAGTAATCTCTTTGTTCTTAGTGGGAACTCGGTTTAGGACATGACATGCAGTCAGTAATGCCTCTCCCCACCATTCCTTGGAGAGACCCGATGTGTCTAACATGGCGTTAACCAAATCTGTTAGAGTACGGTTCTTACTTTCGGCTACCCCGTTTGACTGGGGCGAGTAGGGAGGCGTCCTCTCATGGATTATACCATGTTCCGCACAAAAAGAATCAAACTCGTTGGAAAAGTACTCTCCACCACAATCAAACCTAAACCTCTTAATCTTTCGATCAAGTTGGTTTTCCGCTTTAGTTTTATAGATTTTGAAGTAACTCAAAGCCTCATCTTTTGATTTCAGAAGATACACATGACAATATCTCGTAGAGTCATCGATCAATGTCATAAAATATTTCTTTCCACCTTTTGTTAACACACCATTCATCTCACAAAGATCTGAGTGCATGAGCTCTAGTGGCGCCAAATCTCTCACCTCTGCAGTCGTATGTGACTTGCGAGGTTGCTTTGCTTGCACACAAGTTTGGCATTTAGATCCCTTCACAGTAGTGAACTTTGGGATTATATTCATTTTTGCTAACTGCGTCATGCAACCAAAATTAACATGACAAAGACGTGAATGCCAGATATTTGGTACAAGATCAGATGAAACATGATTCACGACTTTATTACACACATCTGACAGTGACAGGCGGAACAAACCTCCACACTCATAGCCTTTACCAATAAATGTTCCAAACTTAGACAATACAAATTTATTGGACTCAAACACAATCTTGTAGCCATCACGACATAGAAGTGATCCACTAATAAGATTCTTATTTATTGAGGGAACATGATGCACGTTCTTTAGGCGCACGGTCTTTCCCGAAGTGAACTTCAGATCGACCGTACCAACACCATGAACAGAAGCATGCGAGCCGTTCCCCATCAGCACAGACTGAGCCCCTCTGACCTGATATGAAGAAAACATGGAAACATCAGAACAAACATGTACATTAGCGCCCGTGTCAATCCACCAATTAGGAGAATGACATAATGAAAGAACAGTAGGTAATATACCATACCCAACATCTTTCATCTCAACGTCGCCCATGACAACATTAGCAGTCTTGCTGCCTTTTCCATGTTGGCGCTTGTCAAAGCGGTTGGGGCAAGCAGGAGCCCAATGATCAGGATCACCGCACACATGATAAGCACCTTTCTTCTTATCAGTCCTCTTCTTGAAGCTAGTAGACTGTGAGGCTTTGTTCTTTCCATCGAACTTTCCTTTTCCATCAAACTTACCCTTGTTCTTGGACTTGTGTGACTGGAAGTTCTTTTTCTGTACCATATTAGCACTTGAACCTCCCTCAACACCTCGAGCATGTGTGTATTTTTCTCTCGCCTTCTCTTCCACATCAAGAGTTCCAATGAGATCTGATACAGAAAACTCTTGTCTCTTGTGTTTCCGGGAAGTAGCAAAGTTCCTCCACGAAGGGGGACGTTTGGCAATAATGCCCCCGGCAATGAACTTGTTCGGTAAAACACAAGGGAAGTGCTCAAGCTCCTTGGCCAGTGACTGTATTTCATGAGCCTGCTCAACCACGGAGTGGTCATCAGTCATCTTGTAGTCATAGAGTTGTTCCATGAGATACAGTTCACTGCCAGCGTCCGAGACCCCAAACTTGGCCTCGAGCACATCCCACATGTCCTTGCCATTATCAAATGACATATAGGGTTCAACAATGTTATCCCCTAGAATAGACAGCAAAGCAGCCTTGAACAGGGTATCTGTTTTCCGAAAAACTTGTTCCTGAGCAGGAGTAAGCTCTCCCTCAGGCTTGCCAAGAGTGGCGTCATAGCAGTTCATGTTCTGAAATCAGAGAACTGCTCTCACGCGCCACCTCTTATAATGCGTACCCTCAAAAACAGGTGGCTTCACAGAAGCAACGAAACCTCTTGGAGCAAATTGCCTATAATAAGGTTTTTGGATTGTTGAGAAATAGAGCAATTTTCCAAGAGATTTAACCATAGTAAAAGACAGATAAAACATAGGCAGAATAATAGGAAAATACCAAAAGATGATATACATCACCGTAGAGGAACCGCCGGTGTTCCCGTTAGCTTTGGCACCGTCGTCAGCCATGTTGTCGAGGAAAAGGTTGTTGATGTCGGGGAAGAAGTCGTCGTTGGGGAAGACGTCGCTGCAGTCGCTATTCGTGAAGGAGTCCGTGATGAAGCCAGTAGTCGCGCTGGTAGCGCTCCCCAAAAACCTTATCGCCCTTCTCCCGTACAGGACTCGAAGCAGCGGGGTCTCGGAGGCCTACTGTCCCAGCTCGCGGTGCACGCCGCAAGACGGGATGGGGAAGATCTAAGCAGCGCAATGCTCTAAAACTAGAGGCGCTGGGTGTGTGCGTTGGTGTTTGAGGAGAGGAGCGACCTCTCGCTCTTATAGGCACGAGTAGGCAGGCGAACAGTCGGCGTCGGGAGAGGAAGCGAATAGGCATCGATCGAAGCCGAATAGCCTCCACTAAGCTCGAATTAAATCTCCACTGAGTTCGTATTAAAAATACACTCACGCAGACTGTTCAAATTATTATCCATTTATGCGTGGCAAAAAGAAAGAGAAGCTCTCGGCTCGAGGCATTCCCGCAACCCGCGGCGCGCGCGCGTGTCATGACAAGGCGAGGCGAGGCAGGCGGCGGAGGAGGAGCGCGCGTGTATATGTCTTCTCTTCTCAAGCTCGTACAAGTGGTGGAAGAGCTCTCCTTATAAGTTGGTCCAACTTCCACTGAACTAGCAATTTGGGACTAAACTTTTGTCCCACCTCTTGCCTTGCATGAATGGACCAAGTGGGCCTCTAGGATTTTAGAAATTGTTGAATAATATAAATGGGCTGGGCCTTTATTAGGCAAAATTCCAACATAATAGCGGATTGATGACCTTAACCATATAGAATAAGCACAGGAGGTAGCGCACATGCACACGGCCAAGTACCAACAATCCCGTAGGAAGGTATTATGGGAAGAACGTCAAGAGGCGAGCTTTACGAATTGGAGATCTAGTCCTAAGGGTGATCCAATCCAATGTTGATCGTATCAAGCTCAACTCGAAGTAGTAAGGATCTTACCGCATTGTTGTAAATCCTAGGCCCGACACCTACCTCAGAGAGAAAGACGGAGTGGCATATTCCAACACCTTGGAATATCTCGCTATTGCGGAAAATTCTACACCTAAAGTTGGGTCAACGGATGCGTTCCCTTCGCATGTTACAACCATACACAATGTGACTTAGGAGTGGAAAGGATTAATATGTGTATGCATGTATTGCTACGCTAAAGAATTTTAGACATTCGACCGGTACGCTTACAACCTACCACCCGAACTCCCGGGGGCTAGGGATAGAAGATCACTAGATCACAGAGGTATGTTTTCTGAAATTATTTTCGATCCATGCTATCAATCGGAAATCAGAGAAGAGCACCTTACCAAACTGCTTGCATGCTAAAATGAACCCGTCTTTGTAGTCGTAGAGTACTTCCTAAGTTGTATAGTTCCAAGTTTGCAGTCCTGTCATTGTCTTCATAACCTAAGCAAGGGTTAAGGAGGATAGATTGAGTACGAGCGTACTCAACAAGTCCTATCTATGTGGTTCTTTGATGCACTATCTACAGCCGTGGATCAGGCATCCTAGGCTTGTGCAAGTTTTTGAAATTAGGTTTCTAGAAAATGTAAGTTTTGGTTTATACACTCTCATGGGTTGTGAGAACTTTCATGGAGTTCCTTCCCACACCGCGGTCGTAATCATTTTCCAGGATAGGGAGTATCATGACACATTTCTACACCCTCGAGATGTGCGCTACTTTACCCACAAACATCTGTTGCCCTGTTACATTACCAGGCATATTTTACTATTCAGACTTCCTTAGTCTGAGGTCTAGTCTAATGATTAGCAAATTACTATCCTCTCCATAACCCCATTGGCCACCCTCTGTAACGGGTTTTGGTCATGAGACCTACGCCCAATTACCCTCCCTTCTAATATACCTAGTCGTTATCCTGAGACACAAGATAGAGACGTCAAGGACTCCCACCCATTGCTATTTCCCCACAAGGAACAACAACCCAACTACGCATACGGGGACGAACGAAAGGAAGAAGGTTTAACTGACTTGCCCGGCCCATTCTGGGATCTGTGGCTTATACGTCGCTTTGAATCACTAACTACATTGGTTGTTAAGCTCTAACTTTCCCGATAGGATGGAACCTCCACCACATGGCTTACCTTCCATGCATTTAAATCCTGTTTCCATAGTCCACAATTCCATATTTCATTTTATTCATAAAACCGTATTTCGCTTTGATCCAAGTGATAGATTTTTTGAAAAGTGTTCTATAAAATAATTCAAAGGACATACAAGACACTACAACGCGGAGCCTGGGCGCTGGCGCTTACAGATACCAAGGGACATCCTTAGTCGCCGCGCTCGTGGCAAAAAAGGCGTCAGGAAAAACTGCGTTGGGGACTGTCCAACGGCGGCCGATATTTTGGCTCGACACAATGTGATCCGCCGACCTATCGCTTCCGCGGCACCAGAAGGGGATTCTCTTCGGCACAATAATCACAACGCGTTATCTTCATGCCGTGACAGATAAAATATTCTACCGTCTTCGGTATACCATTCAGCGACAAATTAATATTAATCACAATCAGTATAAACAAATTAATTTGGTAATAATACCATTCAACTCGAAATTTCCATGAAAATATGCTTTATTTTATTTTAATTAGAGTTTGAGCCCCTCTCTATTTCTATTACAAACAGAAAAGAAGAAAAAATTAAAAAAACATAAGCGGATCCTTTTTGCCCATCACAAGGGCAAAAGGAGACATTTAAAATTTCTCCACTAACCCTGCCACCTAATCTTGAGAACCTCTCTTCTCTGCTCCCTAGACCTATCTACTGTAGATGACTAGCCGACCATGCTCAACAGACGCAATGACTAGCTGGGTATTATGATGGTCGTAGCGGCAAGCCCACCATCCCATGAGGCCGGTACTATGACGGTCGCAGCGGGGACACTAGTAGAAACTCGTTACTTAGAGACTATTCCTAGAGCCGGTTTACCCCAAAAAAATACAAACCATCGGCTGTGTTCATCATCCTCAGATGGTCGTAATTTTTTGACTGCCTCTAACTCTAACCTCAGACGGTTGTTAATCTGCACCATCTCTAGTACGAGTTCCCCCTCAACCGATCTTTAAAACAAACCGCATCTAATTTAACCCGAGACGACGAAAAGTATTGGCCATCTCTCTAGATCACTCAACCGCAGCCGGTCAGAAATATTAATCGCCTCTAGGTGTCTACCGAGGTGGACCATTATGCCGCCCGTCTCGAAAACTGGCGTCGTGCACATTTTCCATGTAGCATGCGCGTGTTGTTAATGCAGTCAGAAAGTGGAGATCATGCACTGGCCTCCCACCCACACGAGTCCACACCCACATGTCCACTCGAGGACTACCAAAGGTCCCGCGTATATAAACCCGCTCAGCCTTCTTCTTCCATGTGCTCGTGTCATTTTTCCCAATCTGTCTAGTCACAAAACCCCAATCTGCACCTTCCACACGCGTCGAAGCTCCTTCGCTTGCACCACCGCCCTTCCTAGCTGCACAATGAAGTGTACACGTGGAGACAAGTCGGAGGTGAAGCCAGTTGGAGGCGCAACAACAAATGGCTCGGTCGTCGCCGAGCAAGCGGAGGCGGCTTCTCCAGGCTCGCACGCCGCTCGTCGCTGCACCATCGAGGCTTCGGGCTCCGTCTAGTCAGTTATCGTCACCGTCGAGCAGCAGGTGGCCGACAACGTGGTGATGCCAGCGGCAGATCTGGATGAGGGGCATGCGGCAGGCGGAGGCAACCCGGTGCTCTACATTAACGACCCCATCCTCCACGAACAAATCCTCGACGCAATCGCGGAGAAGGACGAGTTCGAGCAAGAGGTCTCTAATGAGGTGTTCGAGGTACTACCTTGCTAGCTTCTCTAGTCGCAACCGCAGATTTCACTGTTCATACGTAGGATTTGCTCAATCGTCTATAGATTCTTTTGCTCTTGATGCAGGGAATATATATGGTTTGAACGATCGATTGTTTTGGAGATTTGATTATATCTGCTCATCTGCCATCTAGTAAATTTACATTTGCTTAACTTGTTTTTGTTCATACGGTTTCTTCTTGTGCTGTAAATTTAACCATCTGTAACATTTGATTTTAGGGGTTTTAGGGATTGCTAGCTGTGTGTTGATTTCGATACACAACTTATATATGACATTACATTTCTATTCCTTACTGAGGCCAATGATTCAATTTTGCCCCAAAAGAGTGAAAGGGGAGACACATATGATGGTGTTAGATTTTTTTAGGGATGGTTAATGAACCTGAAAATTATCATTATTGTCTTTTATTTACTCGTACTTTATTTATCTGTATTATCAAAAACCCCTAAAATCCATTTAGTAAGTATTTATAGAGAATTTCTGATCGAAGACACTCGTCAACACCTTCTGCTCCTCGTTGGGTTCGACACTCTTACTTATCAAAAATACTGCGATATGCCCCTTATACTTGTGGGTCATCACCTGGTTATTTCGATAAATCAGTAGTATATTCTCCGACACTCGTACAATTTAAATTCATCTCATACCTGTCAGCATATTAAAATCGTTAATTTAATGTGTGCTTTTGGTGCAGAGACTGTCTCATGCAATGTAAAGTCACATTTCAATGAACTCACGAAAGATATGGTGCAATTCCGAGCTTCTGGGCGGACATACACGGTTGAAGTGCAAAAGTGGCCATCTAGGACTTGATTGGGAGGTGGAGGGTGGCATTGGTTCATTGTTGATAACCATCTCACCGGAGATGGTCAGCTGGTGTGCTTTTCCTTGCAAGGAGAGAGACTGATGATACATTGCAAATGTATCTATAATTTTTGATGTTCCATGCTTGGTTTTATCCACTTTCTTCTGTTTTGTCCACACTTTGGAGTACTTTTCATATGATTTCTTGGACTAACTTATTAACAAGAGCCACGGTGCTAGTTGCCTGTTTTCTACTATTTTTGGTTCCAAAAAGTCAGAAAATGAATATTCTCGGAATTGGACGGGACAAAAGCCAATATGCCTATTTTTTCCGGAGACTCACGGAGCCAGAATACGAGACGTAGAGGGGCCACAGGGTGGCCACACCACCCCTAGGCGCGGGTCCCCCTTGGCTGCGCCAGGGCATGGTGTGGGCCCCCTGGCCTCCCACCGACCTTGCCTCTTTCGCCTATATCTCTCCCCTGAGGCAAAAACCCTAAATCGTCAATCAGAAATCCACGAAAAGTTCCACAGCTCCGCCGCCACCGAAGAGGAGATTCGAGGGACAGAAGTCTCTGTTCCGGCACCCTGCCGGGACGGAGAAGTGCCCCCGGAGCCATCTCCATCGATCTCCACCACCATCTCCTTCACCATTGCTGGTTCCCATGATGAGGAGGGAGTAGTTCTTCCTTGAGGCTAAGGGTTCTACCAGTAGCTATGTTTTCATCTCTCTCTCTATGCATGATCTTATTGAGATCATGAGCTTGTAATCTATAGATCTACCTTGCTACTCAAGTGCTTTAATAGATCTCTGCTCTCCCCATGTGTGTGAAGTTGACAGTGTGCACACCATGGTGGCACTTAGGCTAGAGATTACAAATACTTGTTATGAGTTATATTTGGAGTTGGATGTCTTTACGAAATTGTGGTGTTTGTTTGAACCATCTAGTGCTCAAGGTGATAGTGTGGGGTTATCTAGATGGTAAAGGCTTACTTTGAGGTGTGCTGTTATAGTCCTACCATTGATTAGAGTGTCCAACCGGAGAGTAGTTAAGAGTAGTATAATAAAGACGAATATATCTATATGAGAGTGTTCACTAGTGAAAGTATGATCCGTAGGCCTTGTTTCTAAGCATTGATACACCATTTGCAATTAGATTTGTTACATGTTTGCTTGCTTCTATCTTTATTTCAGTTTTACTTTAGTCTTTTCCATGCCATCAAGCTATTTTCTATCACCGTTACCACTTATAATTATCTATACCACTTGTATTTCACTATCTCTTCGCCGAACTAGTGCACCTATACACCTGACAAGTGTATTGGTTGTGTTGGGGACACAAGAGACTTCTTGTATCTTGATTGCAGGGTTACTTGAGAGGGGATACCTTTGACCACTTCCTCCCTGAGTTCGATAAACCTTGGGTGATCCACTTAAGGGAAAACTTGTTGCTGTTCTACAAACCTCTGCACTTGGAGGCCCAACAACTGTCTACAAGAATAGAAGTGCGTAGACATCAAGCTATTTTCTGGCGCCGTTGCCGGGGAGGAAAGGTAAAAGGTATCCACACCGGATGATTAAAGAAGAAGAACCTCCCACGGCAAACGCCTATTTTCTAGCGTCGTTGCCGGGGAGGTAAGGTAAAAGGTACTCACATCCTCCGGTGTGAGTGATCGAAGATATTTCCTTTAGATTCTGCAATTTTGTCTTTTTGTTTCTTGTTTTCACTAGTTAGGCTTAATGGAAAACAACAACAAAATTAGAGAGATTTATAGTATTTATCTTGAGTTAGGACATGAAGTGTTTGAAGAGAAAATTTAAAAACCTATGGAAATTTATTTGCATGCTAATAGCAATGTTGTTAGTATGAATTCTTTGGACACCATTATTGCTAATGCTATGGAAAAGTCTAAGCATGGGGAAGCTGGTTTTGATGAGCATGATATTTTTATTTCCCCAAGCACGGAGGAGAAAATTTACTATGATGATACCAAACCTCCAATATATGATGATTACAATGATGAATATGATATTTTCAGTCCACCTACTATTGAGGAGAAAATTAATTATGATTACAATATGCCTCCCATATTTGATGATTATGGTGATGAAAATAATAATGATAGCTATTATGTTGAATTTGCTCCCACTACAATCAATAAGAATGACTATGCTTATAGGGAGAGTAATAAGTATTTTATGCATGTGGCTAATGATAAGAATGTTTTATGTGATAGTTATATTGTTAATTTTATTCATGATGCTACTGAAAGTTATTATGAGAGAGAAAAACATGGTTTTATGCATCTCAATAATATTAGGTTTCCCCTCTTTATGTTGAAAATTTTGAAGTTGCACTTGTTTTGCTTTCCTATGCTTGTTGCTTTTTGCTTTCATGACTTGTTTCTTTACAAGATTCCTATGCATAGGAAGTGGGTTAGACTTAAATTTGTTTTGAATTTGCTTCTTGAAGCTCTCTTTTACTTCAATTCATATTTCCTATGTGAGCATCTTTTCAAACTATCATGCCCAACTTAAAGGCGTTAAAGAAAAGTACTTATTGGGGGATAACCCCAAAGTTTTAGATGAGTCTCGGAAGTTATTACCTCTGTAATAACCGCTCCTTATTCTTTTTATTTGCTTTTTGTGCCAAGGGTAACCTCGAATGAGAGAGAAGTAATGATTGGGAAAGTTGTTGTCCCGAAACAGATTTTTGTGCTTCACTGTAAAACTTCGTGTAAAATCTCTGTACATCCTTTTGAGGCGTGATTTTTTGTGCTTTTGCCCCAGGTTGTTATCTAACTTTCGTTAGTTTAACACTTTTCGATTTGAGTAACAGAAGGTGTTCAAAAAAATTGGTTTTTACCTGCTGGTCTGTTTTGATAGATTTCTACCATTATTTGCATTTGCCTCTTAATCTCTTTCTCTTTGAGTTCTCTTTTATCATTTGAACTTTTTAAAGGAAGTGATACAGTAGATTTTTTTTTAATGGAAGTTTTATTGGTGTTGAAACTGAACCCAAAGACTTATTATCTTGAGTGCACTAATGTTGCTAATAAAGATTGTGTGAAGTTCTGTATGAAGGAAAAATTTCAGGTGTATGGAAGGAATGAATAATGAGATGACGGATGGACTAAAGCTCAAGCTTGGGGATGCCACACGTGTCACCCCAAGAAGTATCCAAGAAGTACAAGCGTCAAAGCTTGGGGATGCCTTGGGCATCCCCTTCTTCATCAATAAAAATCTCAGGTTTCTTCCAAACACTTCATTTTTATTGTTTCATGCACAGTTGTGTTGTTCTTGGAGCATCTTCTTTTTCGTTTTCATTTTTTTTCGTTTGCTTGGTTTTCTTAGTTTTCTGAATAAATTGGTTATACCCCCTCATTCATACATTGGTTTGCAAATAGTTTGGTTTGGTTTGGAAAAGAGTAGGAAAGTTCATACTTATGTGGTAAAAAGAGCTCGTTTTTGACTGTGACCTATGCTTTGTCATGCCATGCTTGATATTGTTTTGGATTTATGCTTAGTATTCTTCGATGTAGCATGACTTGTTATAAACAATTGAGATTGCTTAATGTGCCTTGGATGAATCATGCGTTGTTTTAGCATATTAAGGCATAGTATAGTGGTATTCTCCTTTGATGCTTTATTTGGGTTGACTTGGCGCATGCTCACACCATGTTATGACTATCCAAAGTCACCATAGCCTTTGTGATACTTTAGTTTTCAACTTGTAGTATCACTTTATTCTTTGATTAATAATGTTTTGTCGCTCTGCATGATTATAGCCATTATTGCTCTCTTAGTTTGTCGCTCCCAGTCTTTTGCTAGCCTCCATAACCAAGTATGAGTTCCACTCATGCATCCAACTCCCTAAACCAAGATATTCCAAAGAGTCCACCACACCTACCTACTAGCTTATGCTATTCCAAGTATATTCATGCTTTTGTTTACCTTTCGAATTAAACTTGTTATGAGAAAACTAGTGATTAAAGCTCTCACGAACTTGATGGCACACTTTACTTTTCTTGCCCTTAACAAACTTGAACCATTGTGTTGTCTATGTTGTATATGCTTGCACTTATTTGTTGGGAATTAGCAGAACCATGCTGTCATGGGGAACGCTTTCAACATTACACTTGGTACTTGTACCTAGTTGATATCATGCTCTTTTGTCTATGGATGTCGTCGGTGTGAAATGAAAGGGAGCTTGTAAGTTCATGGAGTTATGTATATGTGTTAGAGAAACGCTTGGGCCGCTGGTCTAATCCATGCTGACATGGTGGAAACCTGCAGCGTAACCATAATGAGCTGTCTATGAAGCATTCTTCTTATAAAATAAGAGTCCTATATTGAGAAATAAGAGAAAAAGAGAAAAAATGAGATTATGAAAAGAGGAAATAGAGAAAAAAGCACCATATTCCCATGGTAAATAAGAAGATTGCTGAGATGCTCGTTGTCTGCTTGCCTTGTCATTTTGATATGGGGATTCTTCCGTATCATCGGGCAAGGGGAACCCCGTTGGCGGTTCTCTATGATACACATGTACTTACAATGACAAGAACTTACCGGTGACTAAACTTGAGTAGCATGAGGAGCGGCCCTCGTATTCAAGGGACATGAGATTTCTAACTTATACTCCGTCAAGCATGTACACCATAGTTTGTTCACTTTAACCTTAATCACTTCAAGATGCTTATGATAGGGGCAATGAGAGTTGAAAGCTATTAAGTACCATAATTTTTGGAAGCTCTTTATGAGACTTGAATCCCTACTTCCTACTATGAAGGCCTTTCTTCCATCATTATATTGAGTCTCCACCTTCTACCTTTATGCACCTACTTTGAGAGCAGAGTGGCCATTCTTAGTTCTATGTGCATTATCCCAAGACTAGTTGATTGATGCATAACTTGATATTGCTTGTTTTAAACTATTTGTATCTAGTCACTCTTATGAACTTTGAAGGTGTCCTATGAATTTATATTTGCTACTCTATGAGGGACAAGCTGAATGCTACTATGCTATGTTTTCTTTATGTGAAACAAACAAACGTCTTGCAAAGCACTGTTATTCATGAATCTTTTGTTTGTGCCTTTTCATGTTGCATCATAGTTTCTTTGGCTTATTGCTAGAACTTTGTCTTTCAAGTTATGATTGAAGTACTATGATCCCAGCTTTGAATGTTTTACAAATACTTTGATCGAGTTTATGATGGTGCATGTCACCTCAAAGATTATTCTTTCTTTTTATCACTTACCTACTCGAGGACGAGCAGGAGTTAAGCTTAGGGATGTTGATACATTGCAAATGTATCTATAATTTTTGATGTTCCATGCTTGGTTTTATCCACTTTCTTGTGTTTTGTCCACACTTTGGAGTACTTTTCATATGATTTCTTGGACTAACCTATTAACAAGAGCCACAGTGCCAGTTGCCTGTTTTCTGTTGTTTTTGGTTCCAGAAAGTCGGAAAATGAATATTCTCGGAATTGGACGGGACAAAAGCCAATATGCCTATTTTTCCCGGAGACTCACGGAGCCAGAATACGAGACGGAGAGGGGCCACAGGGTGGCCACACCACCCCTAGGTGCGGGTCCCCCTTGGCCGCGCCAGGGCATGGTGTGGACCCCCTGGCCGCCCACCGACCTTGCCTCTTTCGCCTATATATCTCCCCGAGGCAAAAACCCTAAATCGTCAATCAGAAATCCACGAAAAGTTCCGTAGCGCCGCCGCCACCGAAGGGGAGATTCGGGGGACAGAAAGTCTCTGTTCCAGCACCCTGCCGGGACGGGAAAGTGCCCCCGGAGCCATCTCCATCGATCTCCACCACCATCTCCATCAACATTGCCAATTCCCATGATGAGGAGGGAGTAGTTCTTCCTTGAGGCTAAGGGTTCTACCGGTAGCTATGTTTTCATCTCTCTCTCTATGCATGATCTCTCTACCGGTAGCTATGTTTCACCATCATATCCGTGAAGATGGCTTGGTTGGATTACGCGTTGGAGCACGAGGTGACATCAACATCGTCGAGTACAAGACAAATTTTGATGGCCGCATCTCCTTCACCACTGACGGGTGGACTAACTTCCTCCAAACCGAGCATCTCTGGATTGGGCAAGTCATACTCATCACTGCGAGGTTGAACACCACGCGCAGGGACCTTCATATGATGTTCGTCATAGACATCATCAATGATTTGGCATCCCTGTCGGACTCGTACTCGTTGGAGTGATACTCGGAATAGTATGACTCTTAGTGGGGGTTGGGCTTATAGGAAATAAAGATGACGTGTAAGAACTTAAAAGATTTGGCGTTGTTAAACACACGTAGTGATTTCAAATTGACCAGCATGCTCACTCTCGCACGGATATGCACTTGAATTGTTAGCGAGCTGATGGAGGCAGGTTAGCGAGCTGAACAGTTGTTCGTGATAAAATTGTGAAATAACAATTCAAAACAACGTTGATTGAGGCTAATGTTTTTTAAATAACTAGCATGATGGCCCCGCAAATGCGAGGGCATAGCTTTTGTAGTTACAAAATGATAGGTACTCTGTAAATATTGTCTATTTAGGAATAGCTACATAATCTAATGTTATTATTATTAAGAAAAATAGTCAACGTTGTTGTTATGTATATAATTTAAAATTTCTAGCATCACTCTCTAGCAAGGTTACCTTGCAATTGTATGGCTATACCTACATTATATTCTAGTTGTTACTATATTGAGTTATTTTCTTTGATTTACTCACATAAGTATTTATATTAACATGTATGGACAACTTCCTAAAACATGATTAAACATGGGTACACATAATATAGGTAAACATGATTAAACACAAATGGATTGTTTGTGATTTTTTCGTTCTATCATCTGCCTGAGGCATATTACAACCATGTGTTTTAGTGTAGTGGCATACATTTGTATAAGATAAACTGTGTGGAAATTGCAAAAATATTCATTCACTCATAATTGACATAGCTTGTTATTTTTCATGATGGACATGTTATTTTCCATTGGATTATTTTTTACGATGGACTTGAAATGAATTGTTGCTTCTAATAGTTTTGTTAATTTTTCCAAAATTCACCAATGTGGTATGTCAATGAAGTGGTTTGCTTTATTTTCCATCATATTGGCATAATTATCATTTAAATTAGAACATATTACAATAGAAAAAATCTCAAGGCCTAATCAAACTTTTGTAAATGTTCCGCTGAAGTGATTTAAGACACCGTCAACGTCTTTTAAAGAAAAACTAAAACCATAAAATATCATACTGAATGTAATATTCATAAAATACTCCTCGAAATTAGGCGTTACTTTCCTCCAAGATAAAATACTGGCGTAATAATCTTATTCACTTAATAAAACATAATTATCTCTAAGTCGATACTAAGAGCCATCCAATATGATCACCGAGATTCATGTAAGGAGAAAGTATAAGGGATAAGAAAATCATTAGCAGATGTCTACCAATATATTTAACAAATAATTATTTCTAAGTATTTAGTCAGTTGTTAAAGTTTTCTTTTTTTTTTATAAATTTGTTTGCCTTTGCTGTTTCAATAAATTAAAATTAATTAAATGACAATAAGATTACTATTAAGTTAAAATAGCATTTTATTTTAAGCTTTATGGGTTAGACTTTAGTTTTATTCCCATCAGATAATTTTCTATAATGAAAATGGATTCCAAATTTCATATAGTAGCTTGAGCTTCAAATAGATATCGAGTTGTCTGCTTTATTCGTGACCTAATAAAATATGTAAATGTTATTAGTATTGTGAACTTGTGACTAATAATCTTGTAGATTTTGATTTTAGCTTAAATCAGCAATACGTCTGGTTGGTGTTGTTGACATGTATGAGATGTTCCGAGAGGTTGTTGTTATTATTTGCTTTTGACGTTAGAAGAATCTTCTAAAGTATCTTGAATTATCGTTATACTGATATTTCTCCGGGAGGCTAGACATGTACTCCCTCTGTTTCAAAATATAAGATATTTTAACTTTATGAAGCAAATGTATCTAGATTTGTTTTAATACGTAGGTTCACTTATAGTGAATCTACACACTAAAAAAAAGTCTAGATATTTTTTTTACAAAACTAAAACATCTTATATTTTAAAACGGGTGGAGTATTTGTAAGCATGTGATTCATTGGTGCAACTTTGCTTCACGTTTTCTTGTTGGGTATATAAGGTAGACGGACTTTTTTTTATTTGAGCACTCGCTGTCTGGATATGCACCTGTTTGGGTTCGCAAAAAAAAGATATTCACCTGTTTGGGCCACGTACCTAGTTTGGGACCGACGATAAGTTTTTCTCATCTTTACTATTTACCTTGTGCGTGTCGGTTGTCCCTTTAAAGAAAAATAGAGTGTTAGACGATTCCTTAAAAAACATTTATACGTGCCAGACATGGACATTTTTTGTGCTTTGCTTCTATTTCCTACTTGCCATGTAGGTGTCAGCCGTGAACTTTCTTTGTACGCGACTGATGTTAGGTAACATCTTTTTATTTTTTAATTTTAACCGCAAGTTTTAGATCTAATAGTCAAAAATAATTTAGGTGATGTGGATCAACCGGTGCCTCAAAAAACAGCCTTATATTGCTTTTAGTATATAATGGATATGTTTTTTTTAATAATTTTCACGAATAATACATGAATTAAAAGATTTGCAATTCTAGCGTGATGTCAGCATTTGAAATGCCGACCAGTCCTGTCGGCTTTTGAAATGCGATCAGTACTGTCAGTTTTTGAAAAGCCGACTAGTCCCTATAACCTGTCGCCTACTTCACACTGTCCCTATAACCTGTCGGCTATTCAAAAGCAGACGGAACTGGTCGGCATTTCAAAAGCCGACAGGACTGGTCGGCATTTCAAATGCAAATGCCGACACCGCACTAGAATTGCAAATCTTTCAATTCGTGTATTATTCGTGAAAATTATTAAAAAAATATTATTTAAAAAAATAGCATGATTGAGAGTACATATCATCGTTGATTAAAATGATTAGTTTGGCAGCAAGCGAGCGCTTAGCTTAGCGTCGACCTGACGAACAATATGTTACTGTCAGTGTGAGTCATGTGCTAGCTAGCTAGCTAGCTGTCCTGCCGTTTTCCTCGTGCTAGCGTCGAGCTGGCCAAGAAGATTTGGATGTTTAAACTAGTAGGAGGGATGAGGTCTGAACAGCATCATTAGGAATCAAGCTAGTTGATTGCCAAGAGAAAAGAAATAGTAATCAGATTGATTCAATCATCAATTATTAATACAACATGGGAGGAGGCAAGGAAATTACTGAAGCTAGACTAGAAGGAGAGGTAGGTGATGAGCAGCAAAGCAAGGTGGAGACGTGGGAGAAACACGACGAGAGTCTAGACCACGAATCAGTAGTGAGCAGGTTGCAGCTTGCATCGTCGTCGCTCTCCTCCACCTCATCCACCATGTCCCTGTCTTCGAGAGAAGAGCACCAGGACGACGAAGTCGAGCTAAAATGGGCGGCCATCGAGCGGCTGGCAACCTTGGACAGGCTCCACACCTCGTTATCTCTGCATACCAAGGGCAATGCCGGCGAGGGATTGGAGCCGGTGGACGTGCGGATCCTGGGGGCGGCGGAGCGGCGGGAGCTGGTGCGCACCCTCATCTCCGACGACATCCACGGGGACAACCTCCGGCTGCTCCGGCAGCAGCGACGCCGGATGGACAGGGTGGGCGTTCGGCAGCCGACCGTGGAGGTGCGGTGGCGGAACGTGCGCGTGGAGGCTGAATGCCACGTCGTCAACGGCAAGCCGCTCCCCACGGTCTTCAGCTCCGCCCTCTCCACGCTCTCCGTAAGTCATTAACCCGCCCATACTTTTCTTCAGATCTGCCGCGCCTTTGTAACTTGTTCGCTCAAATGCCACCGCCGATATCTGCAGCGGCTCACCACCGTGCTGGGCTTCAAACGTGACCAGGAGAGGATCCGCATCCTCAAAGATGTCTCCGGCATCCTCAAACCTTCCACGTAAGCGACCTGCCTGTCTTCCTGGCTCCACTTTCCTTGTATATATTCCTTCCACGCAAATCCTTGTATTAAGCCTTTGATGAACTGGATCGGACTGCAAATCGGAATAGTACTAGATGACCAACTAATGCCCACTCTGACTGACGTGGCCCGATCCCGATCCAGTCCAGCATGTTTAACTCATATATACTCCCTCTGTTCACAAATATAAGACATTTTTATTTTATGAAACAATTTTTTTTAGACGGCTTTAAATATATGTTTAGTCTGAAGTTATATTAAAAGACGTCTAGATACATTGGATTTACTTCTTATATTCCTGAACAGAGCGAGTAGCACCCGTGGAAGTAGTATAAATACACTCGATAATCCAATTTGGACCTTAGACGGAGAGGCCGCGCGTGTGGGGTCGGGTATCAGCAAGCAGTATCTTCACAGGACTGGAGCATGACAAGCTAGCGATTTGGCATGTTGGCAGATGCTTGCGGCGCGCACCAGCACGTGACGAGCTTTCGGCCGATACGCGAAAGTGTGGAACCGGCGGTCCACACGGGCCATGTCGCGCGAGCTGCCGCCGGATACGAGCGCTCCTCTGCCTTCTCCCCTCGTTGCTGCCAGAGGGCGCGACCGGTCCCGTGCAGCACGAGCGGTGGCAGAGCTTCTCCTTCCTTCCCACGGCGTGGAGCAACGGGCGGCGCGGGGCGCCCTTCCACGACGGGGGCTGCCTTTGCCGCGCGACAGTCGGCTGGCACCGCCTGATTGCTGAGGGCGTGCGGCTCTGCCTCCTCTCTTGGTTGTTGCTCTGCACAGCTGATTGCTCATGGCTCGGCTACAGATCCCCTTAGGCCAAGGTAATTTCTTCAATGTTCAATTGGATAGTTGGGTTTATTTGTATGAACTGATTAGTCACTATTTGTCCAATCCTAGATCCGCCACCTCATTCGTCAGTATTCGTATTGCAACATCTATCTCTCTACTATGTACATGCAGGATGACCTTACTCCTTGGACCCCCAGGCTGCGGCAAAACCACCCTCTTGCTAGCACTCGCAGGCAAGCTCAACAAAAATCTACAGGTATCCCCCCACCAATTATCGTTTGCACAAAAGAAAACAAAGAAAAATATTGCGTGCCACCATCCGAGTACGTACATACTTTACTCACATAAGTACATATGTATGCATTCATAGGTAACGGGAGAAATTGACTACAATGGTGTCAAGCTGCAAGATTTTGTTCCCACCAAGACGGCAGCTTACATTGGTCAGTATGATCTTCATGTCCCTGAGATGACTGTCAGGGAGACCCTCGACTTCTCTGCAAGGTTCCAGGGCGTCGGCAGCAGAGCAGGTAACTAAGCTTATTTTTCTTTCATGGGAGTAGGTAACTCACAGAATTCTAATGTTATCAAATGCCAAAATGGTTATGCGAAGTCTCATTTCATAAGTCTCGGTCCATTCTGAAGAAAGCGCAACCACAATTTAATGAAAAGCGCAAATGAAACTTTACTTATCTGAAGTGTAGTTAGTTGGAAAAGAGCGGTGTATTGGAAATTTCTTTTCTTCAGCCGGACCGAACCGTTTAGACCTAGCCTTCCGGCTCGCTTCCAGCGACTTCGGAGGCATCGTCCGCCTTAGGAGGCTCTCCACCGCCATCAGAGTATGCTGTCCGACGGCGGACGCCTGCGGCGGGACGTCTCCGCTTGTCTTTTTTCTCTCCTACCTGGCGGTCTTCATCCTTCACCATGCAGGTCGTCTTCCGATTCCTGGCCACTGCTGTCTTGCGTCACTGGCTCGCCGGCCTACCGATTTGGCCCCTGCCAGTCGCTGGTCGCGTCTTCCAATTTGGCCCCTGCCAGTCGCCGGTCTTCCTGTTGGGTATCCTCCTCATGTGGGCTATGAGGAGATGGCCTTATGAAGCCTTTCATGTGGCCCAAATAGGTGCAAGAGCCCACCAACCTTTAGGGTTATGACCAAGGGTCATTTTGGACATTGCATATGAGGAAAGGGGAATGATAAGCCTCCCATCCAGCCACCACAAGGTGGAGTGACGAAAATCCAGGTTAGCCTCCATTGAAAAAGAAAACCAAAAGAGAAGGGAAAGAGGAGAAGTTGAAGGAAGAAGCTGAATCAAGCACCGGGTTTTATCTACAAGGTCGTGACGTCTAGATCCACTACCTTGTCTCCTTCAAGCTATGGTTCCACCATATTTGGTGCGATTGCTCCAATCCTTAGCTCTTGTGCCCCAAATCCTGATGTATGAGATCCTCTAGTGCTCTCTAGAGAAGAACAAGTTGTATTCCCATTTGATAATAGTGGAAGAATATTTGGGTGGCTTCGGCCCGTGGTTTTTCCTCTCAAGTTGAGAGGTTTTCCACGTAAAAAGGATTGTGTCCCTGTGTGTTGATTTGCTTGTTGCTGCTCCTATGTGTTGAGAGCACATAGGACTTGTCCTGCCTACCACATACTCTGTTTCCTCCATATATGTTCGATGCATATGTTTTCTTTCGTGATTGAGCAATGATCCGTGGAATTAGCACACAAGTGATGCTGAAGTTTACATCCTATTCTGCTGCGTATTTTCAGATCACGTTTGAGTGTGCTAATTCCCCAACACTTCCAATCTAGCCTTGTTGTTTTGGATCGGCCGCGTCCTTGGATACAGAGTGACCAAGACGGTCTTGCAAGCATTGATGGATTTCATCCTCAACCTGATGATACACGCTTGCATCTTGTCTTCGCTCATGCATGTGAACAAGATCGGTGTTGGCCGGCAACCTGGCTGCTGCTGGCCTATACTTGGTGCTCGGCAGCTACCGGGTGTGCCTCAAATGGATCAGCACTAGATGCGCCTATAGATCGACGATGATATGTCCTTGCGCCGTAGCCGTGCATATGCAAGCGGTCGCACATGACGGCTGATGGCGTGTGCTCTGAGGACGACGAGTTCTTATACGGTTGGCGTCTTGATGGAGGCTTGATTGGCCAAAGATTCCGCCTAGAAGAACTACCACTCATGGGCAAATCTGTCTGTGCGGCTTCGAGGAGGCATATATCGAGGACCCACTTTTGTCGGCACCACCGGGTACATCGTCCATGGCATCTTTAGCTGATGATTACCATGGTGTTTACAATAATGGGGATTATGAAGACGGTTGTGCCTGGAAGAGCAATGGATCTTGATGGCTCATGTCAATTTTGAGATTCATATGATGACAAAGGCAAGGTTTTGGTTGTGGTGAAGACCGAGCCTGATGATCGGTGTTTTGCAGCAGGTTGGCAAGTGAGGGCGGCAACATAGAGGGACTTCGTCTATAGTCTAAGTGTGGCCCTTGGCGGTGTTAGTTTCTACATTTTCGCTGATCAGTTTGACGGGGTTTTTTGGTTCTCTTTTTTCTTTTGGTTGTGTGCATCCGCAGAGGCTGGGTGTAATGGATACCTGTTTGATATTAATATTCCTTTTATCGATCTTTTTTTTAAAGTTCAACCTAGACCTAGGCTTTTTTCGAAAAAAGGATAATCCCTTGTCTCTTGTATCAATCGATGTATACAATATTTTCTTGCAGTGTTATCATCTAAAATATCAAAATCACAGACCAGAAAGAGCAGATAAAACAAAGGCTTATATTTTTGTATCTACTGAACCAATTGTCGTAAATTTCTTGCGTACAACAGAAATCATGATGGAAGTCATTAGAAGGGAGAAGGAGGCTGGGATCACCCCTGACCCCAACTTAGATACATACATGAAGGTAAGTACAAACCTTTTTGGTTTAATTTTGTAAAGTTTCTGAAAGACTAGACGGAGAACCCTTTTCTCTGATCACATTGACACAAAAATGAAATCATGATCTTTTCTTCCAACATAAGTTCACGTCGGGGTTATTTCTTATCGGTTCTTAAAGAAAACACTATCATGTGTTTACACCCAAATGATTTTACTTGTGACAGTTAAAAAAGTGTACTCTTTTTCATAGGCAATATCTATGGAAGGTTTAGAAAGAAGCATCCAAACAGACTACATTATGAAGGTAATTGATGTTAAAAATACTATATAAGCAGCGCATAATATTTGTCCACTGCATAATGTCTTTTTTGGTTAGATCATGGGACTTGACAAATGTGCCGATGTACTAGTGGGAGATGCCATGAGAAGAGGTATTTCAGGCGGTGAGAAGAAAAGACTAACCACAGGTAAATATACAGCATATACATTTTCAGGATGGTTTTATATTATCGCAATTCTAATCCTGAAAAGAATATTATTTCAAAATAAATATAAATTATTGTGCAATTCATTGACCAAAACTCCTTAACATGATGTCTGCACATTTTGGAATGTATGCACATTTTCAATTCTTTTTCAATTTTTTAAGCGAAAATACATTTGTACTTGTACAAATGGGTATAAGACCTATCTATCCATTCAAGTACTTGTGGATGCTTTGAGATGTGTAAAAAGTTGCTGGGAGAGAATGGTTTTTTTTCCCAATTTCTGCATTTTCTCAAAAGACATCATACACGAGATTCCCGTAAGGCACGCACGTCCACCGGTTGGAATTGACATAAAGTAGCCATGGGTCCATCGGTAGTACAGAAGTTCTAGAGCTTGGCATGCATCTACCGTAGCTGTTCTCCAATTAAAAAAGCATCTACTCTAACTATGCATGTAGACTGTTTTGTTCACTATGGAAGTTCATTAGATTGTCTGGATGATTCTCTAGCCTGCTAGCCTCGCAAGCAAGCCCACAGGTATTAGCTTCAGAGAGGTGGGTGGCTTGGTCAGACCTGTACCGCGCATTGATTCTCGTCGATGGTGCTGATTTGTTAACAAACAGTTCACCAACGTGACAAGGTTACTTAAGGTACAGCCCATCCTGTACACAGTACACTGATTCTTTTTGTGATGATGGAAAACTGTTGCTGCTATGGTCAAGTAGATCACATTATGCTCAAGAGAGCTTAATTTTACAGACTATCTTTGTTTCGGGTATCTTCCTATTTCACAACATGATCGCTTTATGTTGGTTGTAGGTCATTTCAAAATAGACCGTGGTCTGTTCTTTGCTTAATCACAGATAAAGAGTAACAAAAAGAATAGTGAACGGATGACACAATGAACAGTACACCCGGCAAGCTTTCCAGCCTGGACATTTCTTTTGTACAGTTTCCAGTCAAATCAGTAGGACCATGGCTTCTCACCCTGGGGTTCTTCACCGTGGAATTCTGCAACGTGCGACCTGCACCTCCATTACGTGGAGCTGGACACGAGCGAGACGACATATTCAACACCTTTCTCACCACTGGGTACAGGACCTAAATACAGCACGAGGATTTGAGGAGAAACGTGGTGGAGCTCGATCACCACAGAAGCAACTTGAGGTGGCACTGGCCCGCGCCACGCGGACTTGATGGAGGCAGAACACTTCCTTTTGCTCTGGCTCGCGGGCGACGAGGAGCACAACATCCCGGCGTTCCTAGGCCTCGTGCCGGAGCTCGACGCGCGGGTGCTCCCGGCGCCCATGCTGTCCGTGCAGGCCACCCGCCTCGGCGCCGGCCTGTCTGTGCACCACGCCGTCACCGATGGACGTGTCGTTTGGCGGTTCATCGCGCACGCGGGGGCCTCCTCGACGGCGGCGTCGGACTCCCAGCCGTAGAGGTTGGTGCGGTAGTGCGTGTTGCCGTACTGGGAGAGGTAGAAGGGGAGCATGGCATCGAGCACCCGTGGGTCCACGAGCGTGGCCGTCTGCTTGTCCATGTAGAGCGGCCAGCCCGAGATGCGAACGCCCTTGATGGTGATGGTGTCGTCGTCCTCCTTGGCGTCGACCGGCAGGGAGGCCGTGGAGAGGGCACGGGCGGGGGAAGGGGATCAGGAGAGGCAGCCGCCGCGGCGGAGGAAGAGGGGGAGGAGGCGGTGGGGAGTGCCATGGGTGGGGAGGGAGAGGGTTCAGGTGGTGCCGCTGCTCGTTACGCGGACGGATAGGACTTCTTGGTGCCTTGGGAGGAACTCCGTCCTGGGAGAGAAGGGCGGCTCTTAATCTCTCCCTACGCACTAGAACGATCGTGGACATCGGTAGGGTGTAGGTTGAGAAAAGGCTAGTCAGGTTCTGCGGGTCGCACGACGGAAAGGAAGGAGAAAGATGTCCAAGATGTGACTGGAAAATTCAACAAGGAAAATCACCAAATGTCACGATGGAGAGGTAGGGTAAATAAAAAAATTCTATTGTGATGAAAACACCAAACCACATCGACGTACGAATCAACCTAGAGTGATTTTTCTCCCTTTCTTTAGAATATAGCTAGCTAAGTGATATATTCAGTTATCTAATCCTAAGCTCGATTTTGGTCTGTATATTATATAAATAAAATAAAGTAAATCGATGATGGATGCTTATTTTTTCACTTATAAAAATGTCTTACAATCAGGAGAGATGATAGTAGGGCCCTCAAAAGTGCTATTCATGGATGAAATATCAACTGGGCTAGACAGTTCGACCACCTTCCAAATTGTTTCTTGCCTCCAACAGCTAGCTGATATATCTGACTCTACTATACTGGTATCGCTCCTTCAACCAGCACCAGAAACTTATGAACTTTTTGAAGATATTATCTTGATGGCTGAAGGACAAATCGTATACCATGGCTCTAAGAATAGTATTATGGGCTTTTTTGAATCATGTGGATTTAAGTCCCCGAAAGAAAAGGGAGCGCTGACTTTCTTCAAGAGGTATATATTGCATAGTATTACACTCTGACTTATTACTGAATTTCTTATGTAAAAAAACCAATATAATCTAGGAGTTCAAGTAAGGCATGGTGGCACGGTTGCGTTAGCCTGTCATCAAATAAGCCATATAAGGAAACAAATTCACTATGCATAGAAACCTGCACTTAACCTAATCATCATGACATGCACCACCAGATGTTCAAATTTGACCCTCTCTAGTTATTATGAAATTTAATCTGGTCTCTGTTAGTGCAATCAGGCATAAGGTCAATCTTGTATGTCGAATTTTATGAAATAGCAATTCTCTTGTAGAGATATATTTTGGGTTAAACATATAAGATTGATGCACATTCAATAAAAAACGTTATCAGAATGAATGTAAAATATGATTAGCTGAATTTGTATTTCTTATTAGTACACTAGCTTACCAATATTTACCATCATAAAGTAATTCACTCTTCACAACTGGTGTAAATATAGGTCTTGTCAAAAAAAGATCAACAGCAATACTGGAGCCTTACCGAAGAAAGATATAAATTTGTTACAGTTGACCAATTCTGCGAT
Organism: Avena eriantha; assembly: GCA_910589775.1. Classification (NCBI taxonomy): domain Eukaryota; kingdom Viridiplantae; phylum Streptophyta; class Magnoliopsida; order Poales; family Poaceae; genus Avena; species Avena eriantha. Next base: position 76,929,601 of record OU342744.1, on the reverse strand, counting down.
AAGTTCAAAGCGTCTCAAAGTGGTCGGAATCTTGCTGATGAGCTTTTGAAGCCGTATGACGAATCAAAAGGACATAAGGATGCCCTGTCCTTTAGCATCTACTCATTATGCAAGTGGGATCTCCTCAAGGCTTGTTTTGCACGGGAGCTCCTTCTTATGAAAAGGAATGCCTTCCTCTATTTGACAAAAACCGTTCAGGTAAGCAAGTAGAGGCTATCAGTTGGAGAAAAATGTGGTTGATTCATGGAGATCTTTCGGCGCCTAGTTTTGCAGTGCTATACCAAATGTCACAAGCTAGGTGTTTATGTGTGCAAGTTCAGTTCTATTCTGCAAGCACAATTTTCATGCCACACGCATTATGCTCAGTATTAGTTAGGATAGAGGTATAGCAACGCATTATGCTCAGTATTAGTTAGGATAGAGGTATAGCAAAACCTACTTGAGTAGAAGCAGTATGGTGTAGTAAAGTTCTCGTTCTAGTATAGAGGTCTCCATAGAGCATCTTGACTAAAATCCAAAATCCTTAAACTTGTATCATCATGGTCTTTATATGTGTCTGCATTTAAGTCACTTCCAACTTTAAAGTGCACTGCAGCACTAACATAGTGCATTTAAGGAAAATATTGATGTAGTATATAGCTCAATTGCGAAATATCATACGCAGCATATACTGAACACACTGTACATGGATTGGTGGGTATTTTGCATAAGTTTCTTCTACGTACGCAGGAAAAACATTGAACTCCCAGACTATATAGAAGTCTGCAGTAGGAACTTGGCCAGCATGCAGCATCTTACTTTACATTCAGTTTCTGCTCCGTGTGCAATTTGAGGGCTTCAATGCTGTAGTGCTTTTGGTTAAAATATTTCTTACAGTTGTCGTCATAAAGTCGATTGAGTTTAAGCAATGACTGCCATAAGTTAGCATACTTACATATTTCGCTGCAGCTTGGAGTCGTTGCTGTTATTACTGGGACAGTATTTCTCCGCACACGTATGGGTGTTGACGGAATTCATGCTAACTATTATATGGGTTCACTCTTCTATGCGCTCCTCCTGCTGATGGTGAATGGTTTCCCCGAGCTGTCCATGTCAATTAATAGACTCCCAGTCTTCTACAAACAGCGAGATTACTGCTTCTATCCTGCATGGGCTTATGCAATACCATCATTTATCCTAAAGATTCCAGTCTCTTTAGTTGAGTCTGTAGCTTGGACGTCAATATCCTACTACCTGATTGGCTATACTCCGGAAGCATCCAGGTAAGAACTACAATTACATTTTACAAAATAATTAGGAAGTTGAAAGGAAGCACCAACCCAACTACAACAACGTGCCCTGTTATCATTCAGGAGTTATCACCATTAACAACAAGTCATTCAGAGTATAATTACCGAGCGAAAAATATATATCCATGGAAAAATGTAACAGTACAAAAATATATATTATGGCTCATACATTATTTGTACTGATTTTGCAGTGATCTGGTAGCCATCAACCATAAAATTCCCATATCTTACACTTCATTTATTTCCCGTTTGAAATTTCTTAGTGTGCGAAACCTAGTTTTCTCAGATGCAATACTCACCTTGTTTTAACATGCACGATTCTTGTGTCTAGATTTTTCGGTCAGCTTACCGTCCTCTTCCTCATCCATATCGTATCATTATCAATGTTTCGATGTGTCGCCTCATACTGTCAGACAATGGTGGCTAGTTCAGTCGGTGGTACGCTGGCACTTCTAGCCATCCTTCTGTTTGGGGGTTTCATAATTCCTCGCCGTAAGAAATTCCCTTATGAGTTATGATTGCTAGCTAGAGAGGAGTTATAATTTCTTGTGCAACTAAGTTGTACTCAACTATGAAACAGGCATTACTAACGTTTTCACTTATTGCTGCAGCATTTCTTCCTCATTGGCTAAAATGGGGTTTTTGGCTCTCTCCATTGTCATATGCCGAGATAGGCTTAACTGGAAATGAGTTTTTGGCACCGAGATGGTCGGAGGTACATTCTGGCATACCAAATAATTGTAAATCTATTGCACACTCAAACGACACTAAAATTTCTATATATGTTGATAGACCATGGTATCGGGTGTAACACTTGGAAGGAGTATACTGATGGAGCAAGGGCTGGACTTCAACAGCTACTTCTACTGGATCTCCCTTGGAGCACTTATTGGATTTATTTTATTGTTCAACGTGGGCTTTGCTATTGGCTTGACTATTAAAAACCGTAAGTGCGCTTGTAATATCAAATTATCAATCAAAACTATGTTGGTGACAAAATAATGTTTTAGGGTGGAGCAAAAAAAAAGTCCATTCTTTGTTGAGAAGAATATGTTGTTTGCTCTGTTTAGACCTGACATGTGTTCTAACTTCTAACCTCATATGGGCCTCTCAGCTCCAGGAACAACTCAAGCTATTGTCTCTCGCAATAATCCTAACTCATCTGATGGAAGAGACCCACATATGTCCAATGTTACGGAAAATGGGGTGCCTGAGTTGCTACAAGCAGAAACTGCTTCGATAACTAACAGGACTGGTTAGTCGAATTCTACATGATGCAACTCAATAACACTCATACTGTCAATGGAATATAAATAAGAGTTGCCTAATAAGTAATTAAATCTTGTGCAGGGAGGATGGTATTGCCTTTCACACCCCTTACAATATCATTCCAGGATGTCAGCTACTATGTAGACACTCCTGCGGTAATTCCAGGAACATCAATGGAAACATGATAGAAAAATTTAGAACCATACAAAGGGATGATCAGTAGTATGTATTTTCTCCTTGCAGGGAATGAGGGAGCATGGTTACATGGAAAGGAAAGTACAGCTGCTATACAATATCACAGGAGCATTCCGGCCAGGTGTTCTCTCGGCACTCATGGGGGTTACAGGAGCTGGAAAAACAACACTCCTTGATGTTCTTGCTGGAAGGAAAACAGGCGGTGTTATTGAAGGGGATATAAGAATAGGAGGTTATCCTAAAATTCAGAAATCTTTTGCTAGGATATCAGGCTACTGTGAACAAACAGATGTTCATTCCCCCCAAATCACTGTGGGCGAGTCAATAGCATATTCAGCCTGGTTGCGCCTTCCACCAGAAATTGATTCGAAAACAAGAAATGTGAGTTGTGCGTTGCTCTAAAGAATAAAAATTACATATATGCAAATCTATATGAAAATAATACAAGCATGCAGGGTTTGTATACTTGTATAGTAGGTTCTCGGATCAGTTGAGATGAAAGTGTGAGCTCACCATATTTATTTTCCACACAGGAATTTGTCAATGAAGTTCTTGAAACAATTGAACTCAATGAAATTAAAGATTCTCTTGTTGGAGTAAGAGGGGTAAATGGACTATCAATAGAGCAAAGGAAACGGCTCACTATTGCAGTCGAACTCGTGTCTAACCCTTCAATTATATTCATGGATGAGCCAACATCAGGCTTGGACGCAAGGGCAGCTGCTATTGTCATGCGTGCAGTGAAGAATGTTGCAGACACAGGTCGAACAGTTGTGTGCACCATTCACCAACCAAGTATCGAGATATTTGAGACATTTGATGAGGTAACTACTTTACATTTATATCACCTTCTCCAAGATTCTGTCTTTAGGCATTATTATGATAATTTTCATCATACGTGTAGTATTCCAAGACGATTATATTGGAGAAAGATATCAAAACTCAGTTTTTATCAAATCATACATGAAGTAAACAAGTGTTGGAACTGCGGCCTGAAATTGCTATGAAGCATTTATTTACGTGACAATTAATGTTAGTCATATTATCAGACGGGAAATAAATCGCGGGCTACCTCAAATAGAACTAGCAACACCTTATCTACTATATCAACTATCAAGTACTCCCTCCATACCGGTTTATTAGGCTAACACGGAGTTCAAAAAAATTGTTTGACTACAAATTTGATCAATGAATTATGAATCATATGTCACAAAAAATATATGATTGGAAAGGTCTTTTAAATGTGAAACCAATGAAATAATTTTCCCGACATATAATTCATGTTTTGTTGACAAATTTTAGGGTTAATTTTTTCTTGAATACCGTGTTAGCCTAATAAACTGGTATGGAGGTAGTAATATTAACTAGCTACTTAAATAACCCTAAACAAAGTCCAATATGAAGTCGGCTATAAATTAAGTGTTCAAGAAGCTAACAATGAAGTCGCTATTTTTTTTAAGAGTGACACATGATCTCTGTTGTATTGTTAAAATGAGCTGTTCATCATCAGTAATTTCGAGATTAATTGGAGATAAGAGAAAAATATCTACCACGGTTATGTTTGTACGGTTTAAAGGATAAGAGTGATGATTAATTAGAGGTATAAAAATATCTACCCTGTGAACAGATGCATACAATTTTCTTTTATAGGTATTAAAATCTATAACAAATGAAACTCTACTTTTAGCTATGCATGTACGTATTTTCTACTGTATAACTGTTCGATCGTGTGGGCAGTAAAGCTAGTTTCATCTACTCAACAAGAAATAAACTAGTTCCATATAATCTAGTGCACATTATTCACCGTAAACTTCTTAACTAAAACAATTTCATTAAAAGTGAAGTACCATGTTCACTAATTAGCTTTCAATACAAATCGTAGTTGATGCTGATGAAAAGGGGTGGACAGTTGATCTATGCTGGGCCACTTGGACACCTTTCCTGTGAGGTCATACGATATTTCCAGGTAATTTGTAACAGTAACTCTTCCTTGCACAAAAGGTCTAAGAAAATGCACATATGGTAATTATCATCCATTTATAGTTGATATAAGTCAGTTTGAACCTATCTTTTGCAATTAATAAGCCTACCAAGATTTTGTTTCCATTGTTTCTATATTTTCAAATGGCCCTCTTTTCAAGTTGTCTATACATATTTGCAATGTACTAATCATAGTTGTACTCTGTTTAAATCAGAGAAGGCTATACTCAGCTCATCATCAACTTACTTTTCTCCCCGGTTGTTATGTTACACATGTTAGAGCTCTATACACTTTGCATGGATTAGCCGTTTTCTACATATCTTTGTACGTGTGTCTATCGACCTATGGCCCCATGGAAATACACTCCCGATTGTTTTGTGTCTCTCAGTTGACTTCTCTTACTATGCCCATGCGTCTCCACCCTCATTATTGATCGATTCCAGCTGCTCTACCATGGATTGAGTCCTGCTACTCCCGATTGGAACATATCTGAATCATCCATGTACACCGCCTCGTCAGGACGTACTCATTATCTCAGCTCCATGGAGCCTCAACCACCAAAGCTCCTTCGTCTCTGTAGGAGAACAAGATTGGGCTGCAATTGCACGCCTCGACTGATTCCATTGATGAGTATATATACACGTTTACAAACTTCTTGTTCCTCAATTTTCGGAGAATGCGGAGTTGGAGGAGTACAAGTCTTATCTAGGTCGGTTTAAGCAATACATGGTAACCAACAATAGAGATTGATCTTGTTGTCGTTTTGAATACAGAGACGGTCTTGTAGATTCGTCTAACGCGCCCCCGCAGCCTGAACTCGGGGACAGACCGTTGCCGATGTGAAGACTGGACTTGAACTCCAAAAGCAATGGATTTGGCAAGCCTTTGGTGAAAATATCCGTTAATTGACTGCTGGAAGGAACATGAAGAACTCGCAAAGCTCCAAGGGCTACCTTCTCCCGAATAAAGTGAGTGTCGAGCTCAATGTGTTTGGTACGACGGTGGTGTACTGGATTCGCAGACATATAAACTGCAGAAATTTTATCACATACACGACCGTAGCTTTGTCAAGTGATCGGTGGAGCTCCTACAGCAAATGGTGCAGCCAACATGTTTGGGATACAATAATGGCGATGACACGGTATTCAGCTTCAGCACTGCTACGAGAAACCGTAGGTTGTCGACAAGAAGACCAGGAAATTAAGTCGTCACCCAAGAAAATGCAAAACCCAGACATAGAGCGGTGAGTATTCGGGCAACCTGCTCAATTAGCATCTGAATAGGCAACTAGAGTGTGTGTGGAAGATGAATGAAGAATGAGACCAAGATCAAGAGTCCCTTTGAGATATCAAAGAATGTGTTTGATGAGAAGAAAATGAAGCTCACGAGGGTCATGCATATGAAGACATACTTGATTAACTACATAGGCTATTTTAGGACGAGTTAAAGTTATGTATTGGAGAGCCCCTACAAGACTACGATATTGAAAAGGGGCCAAAATAGCGGAGGCAGAAAGTTTTGATTTTGTGTCGATAGGTGTAGAAGATGGATTGAAATCAGTCATGCCAGCATGCTTGAGAACATCGAGAATGTATTGACGCTAAGATAAGTGAAGGGTTGTATATGTGTGAGTGACGGCAATGCCAAGAAAATGGTGAAGAGAGCTGATATCTTTCATAGAAAATTGGTTGATGAGTTGACTGATGATGGTATGGAGATGAGAATTGGTATATGCCGTAAGAATAATGTCATCGATATAAAGGAGAGAGGCACTGTTGGAACCATTTTGGGACCATGCAAAGGACAAAAGATATGAATCGGACTTAGATTCTTCAAAACAAGAGCGCGGGCATAGGTGGCAAAGCTTTGGGACCATGCACATGGAGCTTGTTTCATGCTATAGAGCTATTTTTGGAGACGACATAGGTGTTTGGGATAGTGAAAATCAACAAACCCAGATGGTTGCTGACTGTAGATTTCCTCATCAAGATTTCCATGTATGAAGGTATTTTTGACGCCTAGTTGACTAATACACCATTTTTGAGAAATGGAAAGGTATAGAACCACACGGATCGTGGCATGCTTCACAACTGGACTGAAAATTTCGTCGAAATCAATGCCAGGATGTTGGGTAAAACCCTACACTACCCAACAAGCTTTGTGATGAGCAAGAGAAAAATCGGAATGATATGTGTGGCGAACAATCCATTTACCACTTACCATGTTGGCACCTGGAGGAGGAACAAAATTCCATTCTCCATTGCTCATATGAGCGTCATATTCATATTGCATAGCTTGGTGCCACAATGGGTCACGGAAATAAATGAGATAGTTGTGAGGAATAGGAGAAGAAACGGTAGCAAACAGGTTAAGTCATTCTTTAGTTCATGGGAGTTTACCAGTTGTGATACGAGTCTGATGAATGCGATGAGGTGGAGGTGGACCAGGGATAGGCAAGGTATGGTGCGGTGGCGTGGTAAGGTTAGGAGAATTGGGGGGTAGAAGGTGGTGTCGCGGCAGGGGAGAGAGTTTTCTCTGCTGCCGCGACAGGAAAAGAGGTGGTTTGAGCTGCCGAGGCAGTGTTTTCAGTTACCGCGACAAAGGTTTTGGTTGTCGTGGCAGGGGACTATGCCGCGAGCTAGGGATATAATGGTAGGCATGGATCGTGTATAGTAGGGTCAAGATGATCTGTAGAATTAGATGTAGGTATGGACGGTTGTGCAGAAGGGAATGTGTTCTCATCAAACGTGACGTGACGGGATATGATGATGCTTTGAGTGTCAAGATCAAGACAGCGGTAACTGCGGTGCCGAGAAGGATAACCGAGGAAAATACAATGAGTGGAGCGAGGAGCTAGTTTATGTGGGCTAGTGGAAGAAGTATTGTGATAGCATAGACACCCGAACACACGAAGATCGTTGTAACATGGATGATGACCATAGAGAAGAAAGAATTGGGTGCTAAGTTGAGAGGAATTTGTATGTCGTATACTTATTAAATAGGTGGCTATATGAAGTGCTTCTGCCAAAAAAAGAAAATTGGAGGGAGGCTTGAAATATGAGTGTTTGAACAACATCTTTGATGGTGTATAGGGCTCTCTGAGTCTTGCTATTTTGGGAAGATGTGTAGGGACAAGAGAAGCGAAAGATGATCCCATTATTACTGCAGAACGTGTATAATTTGGTGTTATCAAATTCTCGTCCATTGTCACATTGGATCGATTGAATGAGATTGAATTAAGTAAATGTATAGGCATGGAAGGCAACAAAAGTAGTGTAAACTTCGGATTTTTTGTGAATAGGAAAACTCCAAAACAAATGAGTGAAATCATCCACAATAACTAAGTAGTATCAATAACCAGACGTACTGGGTACAAGAGTGGTCCAAAGATCACAATGGATACGTTCAAAAGGGCAAATAGTATAAGACCGAGAGTTATAAAAAGGTAACCTAACATGTTTTCCTAATTGACAAGCATGACATAAATTGGAGCCAGCTTTATTTGGTGGAATGTGATGGAGTTGATGAAGCCTGTCACTGGGATGACCAAGACGAAGATGCCACATAGTCGGAGGATGAGGTGATGACTTCGGCTTCATGGTTGCGCTTATGCATTGGGTAGAGTGGACTGGAACTATTGCATCGAAAAATCACGGTCCCGGTGAGAAGATCCTTCAGAAAAACCATATGGGTCAATTTCAACAGAACAAGAATTGTCAGTGGTGAATTGTTGAATGGAGACAAGATTTTTGATAATTTGATGAACTATGAGAATATTGCATAATTTAAGAGGATAGATGTACTGGTGATAGCATAGGAACCGGTGTGAGTGATAGGAAAAGTTGCACCATTGCCAACAATGATGGATTGAGAATATTTAAATGGTACAAGCGAGTCAAAGTTACCATAATCGGATGCCATGTGAGAGGATGCACCAGAGTCCATGTGCCACTCATGTGTGTTGGGTTGTTGCATGTTGAGTGCCCCTAGAAGCGACATGACGATCACTGAGTTTGTCGAAGAGGAGGGTGCCATGTTGTTGTTCACGTGGCCATATGCGTGATATACCCGGAGAGCTGCAGGAGGATGGGCGCAGAGGATGCCAGGTGCATGTGCTTGCCATGGGTGTGGCTGCCAGGGTGTGGCTACCAGGGTGTAGGGGACGGCTGTTTACATGATGATGATGTCGGTCGGTTGTGCTGCAGAAGATGAGCTCGAGTGGGGGCGCCAATCAAAGGATTGAACTACCATAGATTATCACGACGCGTCCGTGATCGCCGCCACGGTTTTTGAAGTACTTGTAATCGCCGCCACGGTTGTTGAAGTAGTTGTAATTGGTGGAGGGAGGGCCTTGTCCACGGCCGCCCCCATCATGCGATCCTCATCCATCCAGGTAGCATGGAGGGGGAGCATGCTCGCCACCCTCGCTTGGGATGACACTATTGCCGCTAGCCTATAGTACAACTGAGGCGTCAGTCTTGCACTAATTTTCCCCTAGGATCAGTGTTGGACGGGTCTGCAAGAAGGTGGCAAAGGGCACCTAAAACGGGAGGAAGGATCAGAGGTGTGAGTAGCTGTCGTTGAGGCCATGCAAGAGGGTGAGGACGAGCGTCTCGTTGCTGATCGTTTGACCGATGTCCACGAGGGCATCGAGTAGAGCCTTGAGCTTGGCGCAATACGTGTTGATGGACATGTCGCCTTGTGGGGTGTTCCTAAACTCTGCTTCCAGCTGGATCGCCCCATGTTTCGCATTGTCGCGGAAGAGCTTCTCGATGGTGTCCCAGATTGTTCGTGCGATGGAGCCAGGGCGCATCACGATGCCGAGAAGATCACTGGAGATGGAGTCAAAGATCATTAGAGGGCCATGAAGTCATCACGACCCCAATCAGATGTAGGAGAGGTGTCGAAGGGAGTGGCACCGACATCACTGATGACATGTGAAGACATGCCATAGATTAGGACCAGCTCGCAACGGTTGGAGTAGTTAGAGGCGGTGGGGTCGAGTATGATGGGTATGTGGGTTATAATGGAGATGTCGTAGGTTGAGGGTCTAGGTGTAGGGTTGATGGAGTTGGCGGTTTCAAGAGCTTTTCATTTGGTGGAGTCGTCGATGGCTTTCTCGGAGAGCTCAGCCTCGCGAGCATCAAAGGCTTTGGCACGCTTGCGAAGCTCCTTCTCCTTTGTTGTGATCTCGTTGGGAGTCATGGTGGTGGAGGAGAGTAGCAACTAGGGTTGCGACTAGGGTTTTGGGAGAGAGAGGAGGCCCAGGACTGGGGTTCAATCTGATACCATGTAGGAGAACAAGATCGGGCTGCAATTGCACGCCTCGACCAATTCCATTGATCAGTATATATACACGTTTACAAACTTGGAGTAAAAGTATTATCTAGGTCAGTTTAAGCTATACACGGTAAGTGGCAATAGAGATTGATCTTGTTCTCCTTTTGAATGCAAAGTATTCGTCTAACAGTCTCCATGCTTCTTCCTCCAAGGGGCCGCCTCTATGCCTCGTCCCCCATCAGCACGTCTAGTCTTTCCACCAATGCAGCCAGTCATGCCATTTCCTCGCGCACACTTGTACATGGGATCTTAACTCCCTTCCTCCACGTGTCTATCCCATCACATGTAAGTGGGTTCACAAGGTAAAGACACACTCCAGTGGTTCCCTTGAGAGCTACAAGGATCATCTCGTAGCACATGGATTTCATAAAAAACATGGTTGCCATTATAGTGAGACAGTTTGCTCTTGTGGCTCAAATGACCATTGCGCGAACCCTTCTTTTCATGGATTTTGTTTGTAATTGGTCTGTCTCCTAGCTTGATGCCAAGAATGTCTTTTTTAATGGCGAGTTGTATGAGGAAGCATACATCCACCCACGGCATTGGTACTCTATTCCTGAAGGCATGGTTGGTGTTCTTCCCCCATCTGTTTATGGCCTTAGCCTTAAATAAGCCTCCTAGGCCCAGGTTGAGCGTTTCACCCTCTTTAGTCAGTGTTGCTGGATTTTCAGCGGTTAGTCATGACCTCTGCAATCTGTGTCCACATTTATATATGAGGTTTGGCTCCTCATCTTTTATATGTTTATGACATTATTATCACGGAGGATGATTTTGAGTACAATATATTTATTAAGACTCGTCATAGTGACATGCCCATGAAAGCACATAGAGGATCTTCTTGCCTTTGCAGCTCTTACCACAGACCTGAGACTCTGATCGAGCTCAATGTCCACCTCCAAACTTATGATGGTTAGTCTCTTTTTGATCCAACTCACTATCGTCATATTTTTGGGAGTCTTGCCTATCTAGCGATCACTAGTTGAGATAATTCCTATTCAATTAGATCTTCAGCCAGTTTGTCTCTATTCCCACCCAATCAGGTACACTATAGTTGCCTTCTTTGGGATCTACATTATCTTCGTGGGACTATCTCCCGCCATATTTTATATTTACACTCAAGTTCATTACAATTAATCTCAGGCATATTCAGATGCTATTTGGGCTAGCGATTGATCTTCGATTGCTTTCTACCTAGTATGTTTTTCTTGGTGGTTCTTTAATGGCCTAGAAGACGAAGAACAGACTATAATATTCCGTTGGAGTGCTTAGACTGCGTTACGAGCTAAGACTCTTTTGCCAGTAGAGGTGGATTGGCTATGGTGATTTCCTCAGGATATTGGTGTGTTTGTCACTACACCAACTCCTCTTTTATCCTATGCTATAGGTGGTATTAGTATCATGCGTGACCTTGTTAAGCATGAACTCACCTAGAATATTCGTGTTGTTTCTTCCTTCATGCGTGTTCACATATGCATTACCGAGTGGTTGCTCTACATTATGTGCCTTCCGAATTACATTAGCAAATTTCTAAATGAAGGACTAGACTACAACACAACACATCTTCTACCTCTCTTGACTCATTCTTGTTGATCCACCATGAGTTTGTGTGTGGGTGTCAAAGTTGTAAATACTTTCAATGTATTATTCTCATTGTATAAGTTTGTTTTTGCATATTTACCACAAATGTACGTGTGTGTATATATATACCTATGACCTCATGGAAATATAAGTTACATATTTCCAACAACAAAAAGGTGAAATGTTTTCTTTGTTCTTATAGGCAATACCTGGGGTACCTAGGATCAAGAATAACTACAACCCGTCAACGTGGATGCTAGAAGTTACTTCTACATCTATGGAAGTTCAACTGGGTGTAGATTTTGCGCATATGTACAGAGAATCATCAATGTGCAAGTAAGTTTCAAGAACCAGCTCAGTTAGCTCTACTTCTTAACAATCTTAATATAAATACTACATGATGAATTGTGCGAAGAGAAGTTATGTGTCGAGCAGACTGTAATGCATCCAGCCTTCCGCAGTTCTTGAGAAAAAAAGGAGTCTCGAAAATCATATTTGATTAGAGTGTATTATAAGCATGGGTCGCCATACCATACTTAACATCGCTCTCCGTTAGTCTTTAAATTACACTCATAATATTCGTGCTAAGGAGTATGTAAATTTTGTGATCAAAGGGATATGGATATGCTGGTAAAACGCTTGAGCATACCATCTCCAAGTAGGAGCGATCTCCATTTCCCAACACAGTTTCCTCGGAAGTTTGGAGAGCAATTCAAAGCCTGCCTTTGGAAGCAAAATTTATCGTATTGGAGAACCCCTTCCTACACACTGGTGCGAATGGTCTTCATAACAGTCACATCCATTTTCTTTGGTGTTTTATTCTGGCAGCAAGGCAACATCGACCACATGTGTGTAAGCCGTCTCCTAATTATGTATCTTAACTTTTATTTATATATATCATATATATATGGGGCCAGCATACAATTGAAATTTCTCGTTTTGTTTGAGGGTACGAAGAAATGAAGAGCAAGGTCTGTTCACCATATTGGGGTGCATGTATGGAATCACTCTGTTCACCGGCATCAACAACTGCCAATCAGTGATGCCAATTGTCTCCATTGAGCGCTCAGTCGTGTACAGGGAGAGGTTTGCAGGGATGTACTCTCCTTGGGCCTACTCATGCGCACAGGTTCTATTAATCACAGATGAACATATACTAGTTTCAGACCGATTATATTCTGCTATGTGTGCAGACATTGACTTATCTTTTTTGCGAGTTATAGGTTGCCATACAGGTACCTTATGTGCTGGTACAGGTAATGCTATTCATGCTGATAGCATACCCGATGATAGGATACGCATGGACAGCAGCCAAGTTCTTTTGGTTTATGTACACCATGTTGTGCACGCTGCTCTGCTTCACCTACCTTGGAATGATGACGGTGTCGCTCACCCCCAACATCCAGGTCGCATCCATCCTTGCATCCATGTTCTACACCCTACAAAACCTCATGTCTGGCTTCATTGTTCCTGGGCCAGTAAGTCAAGCTATCTTAACTCTAGCTAGCATATGTATCATTATGTTTAGGGATTAAAAGGATGGTGCTTAACAAGAATTCGTCAACATATATATGGCAGCAAATACCGAGATGGTGGATATGGCTCTACCACATCTCCCCAATGTCGTGGACGCTCAATGTCTTCTTCACCACACAATTTGGGGACGACAATGACAGGATGGTCGTTGCATTTGGTGGAGAGATCAAATCCATCTCAGCGTTCATAAAGGAATACTATGGTTTTCGACGTGACATGCTGCCACTTTCAGCAATGGCTCTGGCAGCATTCCCCATCCTCTTTGCCGTCCTCTTCGGTTACAACATCTCAAAGCTCAATTTTCAAAGGCGGTAGGACACACAGACACTGAAAGTAGTAAAATAGTACTACCTCTGTTTGGGATTATAAGGCTAGAGAGTTTTTTTTTATATTGTTAGAGATTATAAGGGTCATCTCATTTATTAGTTTCTCTCGTTTAATACATGTTTTTTTTCTCCAAACTTCTCTCGTGCATGTAAAAGTATTGGTATATGCATAGATTAATGAGAGAGTTATGAAGTGTTTTGGTCTTAGAACTAATAATCCTAAATATAGAGGTAGTATAGTAGTAGAATAGTAAAATAGATAGTATTGCACACCCGCCCTATCTTTGTGTGCGGGGAAATTTAAAGTCCATCTTTGCTTCACAACATATAAAGACCAGTGTCTGTTCATGTTAAGATATACAGTGCATCAGAATTCCAGCAGGAGGTACTCCCTCCGTTTTGAATTTGATAACCGGTGTGTGATTTTGTTGTAAATGGTGGCTCTTGATGCTCCTTCATAGCTTGTCTCGTTTTTGTATTACTCCCTCTGCCTCAACATAGATATCAAAAGTTTGTCTAAATTTGGATTCTAGATACTAACTATTTAGTAGATACATTCAAATTTTAAAAAGTTCGAGACATCTATGGTGAGACAAAGGGAGTATTATATATTTGTAATACAATCCTGTACTTATGCAAAATGCAACCCTAACAGCTAACCGCAGAATAAAACTGGTATCTGCTGCTTATTATCACCAGACATTTTGAGCTTAGATCCATCCAATAATAATTGTATTACACCAATTCAATTAGCGACGACTTTTCATCCGTCTACTACAACAAGCTCTATTACACTAAGCTTTGCCCGGCTCCGGTGATAAAGGGGAGAGGACGGTGGCGCGCCTTCGGCTCGTGCCAGTGTTTGTAGTCGTCGCTATGTGGTCAATTAACCTATTTGTAGTTTCTATTACTTTTAGAAATCTTTGTGCCGCTGTCGATGATTATTAAGTGATCGGTGGAATTTCGCAATTTTTTTAGCAAAGTTGGTATTGGCTTCTCCATAAAGGTAAAAGATTCAATGTATGCATGGCTTACTTCGTATGTACCCGTTCATGTGGGTGTCGTTTTCCTCGTTGGAGGTGAATCTAAGGGTGTCCCTCACTCCATTGTTTCCGGAAGAAACATTAGATCTAGGGGAGATCACCATTGATGGCGGCGCGAAGATGTCGTCGGGGGTTTGTTAGTCTATGTATGCACCTTTTGGAAGATGCTATGAATCCTTGAGTGAAATACACGGAGGGCATGGTTGCCTCTGTGAACCTCGGCCGACAAGGCGGCCCTTCTTCTTCCTTGTAGCCAAGTGGTTCGTCCTTGGATACTTCGAGATGACTGGCGGTAGTGGTTCTTTGCTGAAAGAGAGGCATCGAGCATTTCCTCTCGGATCTCAGTGTCTTCCACACCTTGAGGCCGTCGAAGATCCATGGTGGATATGCCAAGGCACTAGATTGCTTTTCTTCTTTCTGTGCTAGGGCGTGTTTTGTAATTGTTTAGGTCCTTTCTTGGAATTTAGGTCTTCCTGGGCAGTAGAAGCAAAGGACTTGAACGCATATTTGTACCCGCTTTTTTATGCCAGCTTCTAGGCCTCTCTCTAGGCCATTTTCGTGCTAAAAAAAGCTTCACCCATGTCATATTGTTCACCTTGATGCAACACCTGCTTGAATCCTCTTCATCTTCCTCCTCCTCCTTCTTACCCTCATCGTACTCATATTCGTCATATGAGCCAGGAGGATTGGCTTGGAAGGGGTCTTTGATCCACCGGAACATAATCCTCTCCTTCGTGTGCTCCTTCTTGTGTGCGTATACACCCGCGGTGAGCTCCGCCACTCTACTCTCCAGTGACGGCCTGTCCTCGGGCTTAGGTTCCCTCGGTCTATAGCGGTAGTAGAGATACTCCTCGGGCGGGGCGGGCTGGTATGCCCGGTGGTTTCGCTCCATGCACATGGCATGTGCATCACCCGCGGCCATACCGACGGCGGGGTCATCGACCATGAGGATCTTGGCGATGACTTTGAGCGGGGTCATGGCTCACATGTTGCCAACCCTCGGGAGGAGCAGCGTCCACATGGACAAGGCGGCGGCTAGGACCTATGGGAAGGTGCTTTGGTCGATCACCTCACAAGCATACTTGAGGGTCCGCTTCATGTCCACCACCTTCTTCGCGCAGACCAGTGTGCTAGTGGTTAGGCTGTTGATGGCAGCAATGGCACGCTCCGCCTCGGATGTTGACGATGGGGCTAACTCGGCCAAGGGTCGATGTAGAGGATGTTCTAGGCCATGGAGCCGATGACGGTCGGTGCGTAGATGCCAATGGCATAGTAGGTGTCCCTATGCTCATTGGCGGATCCGCTAGTGCTGAGGAAAGAGAAGCAGTAGGCTAAAGCCTGATCATATTGCTTGTGGTTGATGACCAGGGGTAACCTCGACAATGTCCATATTTATGGACTTAGGTTTGATGGAAACGAGCGCCAATGATTTCTCGGCATGTTAGACAAATAAGGGAGTTTAATCTCGTCTGAGCTTTATTGCAAAGAGATGATTACAAAGTTGCCGATTCGCTAGATGCAATCTAACTCACAGCGAGTTGTGTCTACTCCAAGATATGGTGTTCTCTCCGTTGGCTCCTCCCAACCCTTATATGAGAAGCTAGGTCTCAGAGTCCAATACAGATCGGTTACAGGTTTGATTATAGCTACTCGACTATGTCGGTTTGTCTCTCTATCTTGATTAACACGTCTGGTTCCTGGGCTTCGGATGCTTTCAGAACTCTTTATTTATTTATTTGTGGGCCTTGGCCCGTAGTATAAGTATGTATCAGGTATACCAATTACGGGAACCCGATAAGTCATATCCATGTAAGTCGGTGATCTCTTCGGAAGGTACAAAGCCTTCCTGTGCTGCCACATCCTTTAGGCCTTCCTCACACACGACGTGCTTGTTCTAGTGGAGCATCATGATGCATCTCTGGATCGAGAATGCGTGCTTGGATCCCTATGGTGTGGTGGGGTTAGAGAGAGAGGATAGGGTGGTCTATATAGCCGCCAGAGGAGGAGGAGAGTTCGAAGTCGGAGGCGAAGGCGGTTGGATGAGTAACCACGCAAGAAATTTTTCATAACAGGCACGTACCAGAAAACCAAAATTTCCACAGATTTGACAAATCACGCCAACTCCCCTCCTTGACCACGTCCTCCCTGATACATTGCAAATGTATCTATAATTTTTGATGTTCCATGCTTGGTTTTATCTACTTTCTTGTGTTTTGTCCACACTTTGGAGTACTTTTCATATGATTTCTTGGACTAACCTATTAACAAGAGCCACAGTGCCAACTGCCTGTTTTCTGCTGTTTTTGGTTCCAGGAAAGTCAGAAAATGAATATTCTTGGAATTGGACGGGACAAAAGCCAAAGTGCCTATTTTTTTCCGGAAGTCATCAGATGCCAGAATACGAGACGGAGAAGGGCTGGGGGCTGGCCACACCACCTGGCCGCGCGGCCAGGCTTGGCCCGCGCCAGGGGGTGGTCTGGCCGACCCCAGCACCCCCTCGGCCTCTCCTTCCGCCTATATATTGCCCTCGGGACAAAAACCCTAAGTACCCGATCAAAAATCCACGAAAGAGTCTGTAGCCGCTGTCATCTCCATCCCTAGATCGAGAGGGGTGTAAAGCTCTTCCTGGCACCCTGCTGGAGAGGGGAATTCACCCTAGAGGCCTTCTTCATCACCATGCAAGCCTCCGGTGTGATGCGTGAGTAGTTCATCCTTGGACTACGGATCCATGTAGTAGCTAGATGGCTGGTTCTCCTCCTTTGTGCTTTCATGTCTAGATCTTGTGAGCTCCGTTCATGATCAAGATCATCTATTTGTAATTCTGCATGTTGTGTTTGCGGGGATCCGATGGATATTGAGATGCTATTTCAGATTGATTATTGATTCTATCATGTCTTTGTTATTTGTGATCTTGCATGCTTTCCGTTGTTAGTAGCTATCTTGGCCAAGTAGATGCTAGCAACTCCAAGAGTTAGTATTTATGCTCGATAGTGGGTTCATGCCTCTGTAATCTGGGGAAGTGACAGAAATCTCTAAGGTACTAGATGTGTTGTTGCTACTAGGGAGAAAACAACAATCCTTTGTTCATAGAACAATTGTATTGTTTACTTTACACGCAGTTCGTAAAGCAATAATATGTTGCTTGCAACTTAATACTGGAGGGGGTTCGGATGATAACCTGAAGGTGGATTATTAGTCATAGATGCAGTTGGATGGCGGTCTATGTATAATGTTGTAATGCCCAATCGAATCTCAAAGGAGTCAAGATGATTAGTATATGCATGTATTGCTTTCTCGATGTTTGTCAATTGCCCCGCTGTAATTTGTTCACCCAGCATGTTATCTATCTAAGGAGAGCCACCTCTAGTGAACTATAGATCTCGGTCCTTGTCTTTTACATACAATCTATAAACTGTTTACTGCTTTGTGTTTACTTTCTGCAAACTTTTACTTCTTTCCATTCGATATGTTTAATCCTTTGTTTTCCATAAAACACGGTGAGATTGATAGCCTCATCGCAAGTTGGGGACAAAGTTCTGTGGTTGTATTGTGCAGGTCTCCATGTTGCTACTAGCACCTGTAGTGCGCCCTGCCAAGGCTCAGCTAGCAACACCTTTGGGGTGTTTCCTTGCTCCTACTGGTTCGATTAAACCTTGGTTTCATAACTGAGGGAAACTTGCTACTGTGCTCATCATACCTTCTTCTTGGGTTCCCAACGAGCTCTACATCAACATCGCACCAGCATTTTCCTGGCGTTGACACTGAGCCATCAAGCATTTTTCTGGCGCCGTTGCCGGCGACTCAAGGACATCTTCACAAGGGGAGTCCCTCTTAACCAATCTCTTTACTTTGTTATTTTTGTTTTGCTTTGTTTCTTTTGCTTTGTTTGCTTGTTTCTTTATCAAAAACACACAAAAAAATAGTTTTACTAGTTTGATTTCTTTTTTAAAAAACACAAAAAAAAATTAGTTCCTACTATAGTTGTTATTTTCATTGGTCTGTTATTGTCTTTATCATGCTTTCTATCAATGGTTGGTTTCTTTGAAACTGAATCTTATTGGCAAGGTGGGTTCACGGAAGAACAAAAATATTATTATAAGGAACACCGCTTGTCACAAAAAGGAAAACACTTATGGGAACAAATTGATAAATTGTATACCATTGCTATAAATGTGTGCTCTACTTATAATGTTACTTATTGCTTTGATAAATCTTGTTGCTGTAGGAGGTATAAACACCTCCCTTTTCAATGTGAGTATAATGATAATGTTATCATATCTTCTTATGTTAAAGGGAATTATGACTTTTATGATGTGGAACAAATTGAAGAATTTATTGCTTGGAAGGGTGCATTTGAACTTGCTAGTTTGCTTGAAAATATTGATGATTCGCCTTATAAATATGAGGTTTATGATATACTTAAATTTTGCTTTGATAATTACAAGGTAGAAAATGGCTATATTCTTGAATATCTTAATAGATGCTCTCCACCAATGGAAGAGACTAATGCCTTGCAGGAGCCTATGGAAGAAGAAATTGCTGAAACTGGAAGCTCATTGGATGAAAAAGAGGAGGAGAGTGATGATCAAGAGGAGGAAGAATGGATCTACCCATCCCTACCTTCTAATGAGAGTAACTCTTTACCCCTTGCATTATTTGATTGTCCCCCATGCTTACCAAAGGAGGACGAATGTTATGTTCCTGAGGATTCTTTTGAAAATGTTTATAATAAAGCTCTAGTGTTTGTAGATCATGAAAAGCATGCTTTATGTGATAGTTATATTGTTGAGTTTATTCATGAGGCTACTGGAAATTATTATGAGAGAGGAAAATATGGTTGTAAAAGTTTTCATGGTACTGAAACACCTCTATATTTGCTGAAAGTTTTGAAGTTACTCTCGTTTTATCTTCCTATGCTTGTCACTTTGTTCTTTGTGAATTTATTTGCATATAAGATTCCTATGCATAGGAAGTGGGTTAGACTTAAATGTTATTTGAATTTGCTTCTTGATGCTCTTTTTTACTTCAATTCATATTTCTTATGTGAGCATCCTCTCAAACTATCATGCCTAACTTAAAGGCGTTAAAGAAAAGTACTTATTGGGAGATAACCCAAAAGTTTTATATGAGTCTTGGAAGTTATTACTTCAGTAATAACCGCTCCTTATCCTTTTTATTTGCTTTTTGTGCCCAGAGTAACCTCTAATGAGAGAGAAGTAATGATTGGGAAAGTTGCTGTCCCGAAACAGATTTCTGTGCTTCACCGTAAACATTCGTGTAAAATCTCTGAACGTCTTTTTGAGGCGTGAAATTTGGTGCTTCTGCCCCAGGTTGTTATCTAACTTTCATTAGTTCAACACTTTTTTATTTGAGCAACAGAAGGTCTTCGAAAAAATTCGTCTTTACCTGCTGGTCTGTTTTGACAGATTTCTACCATTTTTTACATTTGCTTCTTGTTGGTTCCTTTTTGAGTTCTTTTGGGGAATTGAGCTTTTTGAGGGAAGTGCTACAGTAGATAATGTTCTAATGAAAGTTTATTTGGTATTAGAACTGAACCTTAAGACTTATTTATCTTGAGTGCACTAATGTTGCTAATAAAGATTGTGTGAAGTTTTGTATGAAGGAAAAATTTCAGGTGTATGGAAGGAATGAGTAATGAGATGAAGGATGGACTAAAGCTCAAGCTTGGGGATCCCACGCGTGTCACCCCAAGAAATATTCAAGAAGTACAAGCGTCAAAGCTTGGGGATGCCCAAGACATCCCCTTCTTCATCAATAAAAATCCCAGGTTTCTTCCAAACGCTTCATTTTTATTGTTTCATGCACAGTTGTGTTGTTCTTGGAGCGTCTTCTTTTTCTTTTTCGTTTTGGTTTTTCGTTTGCTTTTGTTTGCTTAGTTTGCTGAATAAATTGGTTGGACCCCCTCTTTCATACATTGGTTTGCAAATAGTTTGGTTTGGTTTGGAAAAGAGTAGGAAAGTTCATACTTATGTGGTAAAAAGAGCTCGTTTTTTGACTGTGGCCTATGCTTTGTCATGCCATGCTTGATATTGTTTTGGCTTTATGCTTAGTATTCTTTGCTGTAGCATGACTTGTTATAAACAATTGAGATTGCTTAATGTGCCTTGGATGAATCATGCCTTGTTTTAGCATATTAAAGCATAGTATAGTGGTATTCTCCTTTGATGCTTTATTTGGGTTGACTTGGCGAATGCTCACACCATGTTATGACTATCCCAAGTCACCATAAGCCTTTATGATCCTTTAGTTTTGAACTTGTAGTATCACTTTATGCTTTGATCAATGATGTTTTGTCTCTCTGCATGATTATGGCCATTATTGCTCTCTTAGTTTGTCGCTCCCAGTCTTTTGCTAGCCTCCACAACCAAGTATGAGTTCCACTCATGCATCCAACTCCCTAAACCAAGTTATTCCAAAGAGTCCACCATACCTACCTATTAGCATTTGCTATTCCAAGTATATTCATGCTTTTGTTTACCTTCCAAATTAAACTTGTTATGAGAAAACTAGTGATTAAAGCTCTCACAAACTTGATGGCACACTTTACTTTTCTTGCCCTTAATAAACTTGAACCATTGTGTCGTCTATGTTGTATATGCTTGCACTTATTTGTTGGGAATTAGCAAAACCATGCTTTCATGGGGAACGCTTTCAACATTGTACTTGGTACTTGTACCTAGTTGATATCATGCTCTTTTGTATATGGATGTCGTCGGTGTGAAATGAAAGGGGATCTTGTAAGTCCATGGAGTTATGTATATGTGTTAGAGAAATGCCTGGGCCGCTGGTCTAATCCATGCTGACATGGTGGAAACCTGCAGCGTAACCATAATGAGATGTCTATGAAGCATTCTTCTTATAAAAAAAGAGTCCTATATTGAGAAAAAAGAGAAAAAGAAAAAAAAGATTATGAAAAAAGGAAAGAGAGAAAAAAGCACCATATTCCCATGGTAAATAAGAAGATTGCTGAGATGCTCGTTGTCTGCTTGCCTTGTCATTTTGATATGGGGATTCTTCCATATCATCGGGCAAGGGGTACCCCGTTGGCGGTTCTCTATGATATACATGTACTTACAATGACAAGAACTTACCGGTGACTAAACTTGAGTAGCATGAGGAGCGACCCTCGTATACAAGGGACATGAGATTTCTAACTTATACTTCGTCAAGCATGTACACCATAGTCTGTTCACTTTAACCTTAATCACTTCAAGATGCTTATGATAGGGGTAATGAGAGCTAAAAGCTATAAGTACCATAATTTTTGGAAGCTCTTTATGAGACTTGAATCCCTACTTCCTTCTATGAAGGCCTTTCTTCCACCATTATATTGAGTCTCCACCTTCTACCTTTATGCACGTACTTTGAGAGCATAGTGGTCATTCTTAGTTCTATGTGCATTGTCCCAAGACTAGTTGATTGATGCATAACTTGATATTGCTTGTTTTAAAATATTTGTATCTAGTCACTCTTATGAACTTTGAAGGTGTCCTATGCATTTATATTTGCTACTCTATGAGGGACAAGCTGAATACTATTATGCTATGTTTTCTTTACGTGAAACAAACAAACGTCTTGCAAAGCATTGTTATTCATGAATCTTTTGTTTGTGCATTTTCATGTTGCATCATAGTTTCTTTGTCTTATTGCTAGAATTTTGTCTTTCATGTTATGATTGAAGTACTATGATCCCAGCTTTGAATGTTTTACAAATACTTTGATCAAGTATTTGATGGTGCATGTCACCTCAAAAATTATTCTTTCTTTTTATCACTTACCTACTCGAGGACGAGCAGGAGTTAAGCTTGGGGATGTTGATACATTGCAAATGTATCTATAATTTTTGATGTTCCATGCTTGGTTTTATCTACTTTCTTGTGTTTTGTCCACACTTTGGAGTACTTTTCATATGATTTCTTGGACTAACCTATTAACAAGAGCCACAGTGCCAACTGCCTGTTTTCTGCTGTTTTTGGTTCCAGGAAAGTCAGAAAATGAATATTCTTGGAATTGGACGGGACAAAAGCCAAAGTGCCTATTTTTTCTGGAAGTCATCAGATGCCAGCATACGAGACGGAGAAGGGCTGGGGGCTGGCCACACCACCTGGCCGCGCGGCCAGGCTTGGCCCGCGCCAGGGGGTGGTCTGGCCGACCCCAGCACCCCCTCGGCCTCTCCTTCCGCCTATATATTGCCCTCGGGACAAAAACCCTAAGTACCCGATCAAAAATCCACGAAAGAGTCTGTAGCCGCTGTCATCTCCATCCCTAGATCGAGAGGGGTGTAAAGCCCTTCCTGGCACCCTGCTGGAGAGGGAAATTCACCCTAGAGGCCTTCTTCATCACCATGCAAGCCTCCGGTGTGATGCGTGAGTAGTTCATCCTTGGACTACGGATCCATGTAGTAGCTAGATGGCTGGTTCTCCTCCTTTGTGCTTTCATGTCTAGATCTTGTGAGCTCCGTTCATGATCAAGATCATCTATTTGTAATCCTGCATGTTGTGTTTGCGGGGATCCGATGGATATTGAGATGCTATTTCAGATTGATTATTGATTCTATCATGTCTTTGTTATTTGTGATCTTGCATGCTTTCCGTTGTTAGTAGCTATCTTGGCCAAGTAGATGCTAGCAACTCCAAGAGTTAGTATTTATGCTCGATAGTGGGTTCATGCCTCTGTAATCTGGGGAAGTGACAGAAATCTCTAAGGTACTAGATGTGTTGTTGCTACTAGGGAGAAAACAACAATCCTTTGTTCATAGAACAATTGTATTGTTTACTTTACACGCAGTTCGTAAAGCAATAATATGTTGCTTGCAACTTAATACTGGAGGGGGTTCGGATGATAACCTGAAGGTGGATTATTAGTCATAGATGCAGTTGGATGGCGGTCTATGTATAATGTTGTAATGCCCAATCGAATCTCAAAGGAGTCAAGATGATTAGTATATGCATGTATTGCTTTCTCGATGTTTGTCAATTGCCCCGCTGTAATTTGTTCACCCAGCATGTTATCTATCTAAGGAGAGCCACCTCTAGTGAACTATAGATCTCGGTCCTTGTCTTTTACATACAATCTATAAACTGTTTACTGCTTTGTGTTTACTTTCTGCAAACTTTTACTTCTTTCCATTCGATATGTTTAATCCTTTGTTTTCCATAAAACACGGTGAGATTGATAGCCTCATCGCAAGTTGGGGACAAAGTTCTGTGGTTGTATTGTGCAGGTCTCCATGTTGCTACTAGCACCTGTAGTGCGCCCTGCCAAGGCTCAGCTAGCAACACCTTTGGGGTGTTTCCTTGCTCCTACTGGTTCGATTAAACCTTGGTTTCATAACTGAGGGAAACTTGCTACTGTGCTCATCATACCTTCTTCTTGGGTTCCCAACGAGCTCTACATCAACATCGCACCAGCATTTTCCTGGCGTTGACACTGAGCCATCAAGCATTTTTCTGGCGCCGTTGCCGGGGACTCAAGGACATCTTCACAAGGGGAGTCCCTCTTAACCAATCTCTTTACTTTGTTATTTTTGTTTTGCTTTGTTTCTTTTGCTTTGTTTGCTTGTTTCTTTATCAAAAACACACAAAAAAATAGTTTTACTAGTTTGATTTCTTTTTTAAAAAACACAAAAAAAATTAGTTCCTACTATAGTTGTTATTTTCATTGGTCTGTTATTGTCTTTATCATGCTTTCTATCAATGGTTGGTTTCTTTGAAACTGAATCTTATTGGCAAGGTGGGTTCACGGAAGAACAAAAATATTATTATAAGGAACACCGCTTGTCACAAAAAGGAAAACACTTATGGGAACAAATTGATAAATTGTATACCATTGCTATAAATGTGTGCTCTACTTATAATGTTACTTATTGCTTTGATAAATCTTGTTGCTGTAGGAGGTATAAACACCTCCCTTTTCAATGTGAGTATAATGATAATGTTATCATATCTTCTTATGTTAAAGGGAATTATGACTTTTATGATGTGGAACAAATTGAAGAATTTATTGCTTGGAAGGGTGCATTTGAACTTGCTAGTTTGCTTGAAAATATTGATGATTCGCCTTATAAATATGAGGTTTATGATATACTTAAATTTTGCTTTGATAATTACAAGGTAGAAAATGGCTATATTCTTGAATATCTTAATAGATGCTCTCCACCAATGGAAGAGACTAATGCCTTGCAGGAGCCTATGGAAGAAGAAATTGCTGAAACTGGAAGCTCATTGGATGAAAAAGAGGAGGAGAGTGATGATCAAGAGGAGGAAGAATGGATCTACCCATCCCTACCTTCTAATGAGAGTAACTCTTTACCCCTTGCATTATTTGATTGTCCCCCATGCTTACCAAAGGAGGACGAATGTTATGTTCCTGAGGATTCTTTTGAAAATGTTTATAATAAAGCTCTAGTGTTTGTAGATCATGAAAAGCATGCTTTATGTGATAGTTATATTGTTGAGTTTATTCATGAGGCTACTGGAAATTATTATGAGAGAGGAAAATATGGTTGTAAAAGTTTTCATGGTACTGAAACACCTCTATATTTGCTGAAAGTTTTGAAGTTACTCTCGTTTTATCTTCCTATGCTTGTCACTTTGTTCTTTGTGAATTTATTTCCATATAAGATTCCTATGCATAGGAAGTGGGTTAGACTTAAATGTTATTTGAATTTGCTTCTTGATGCTCTTTTTTACTTCAATTCATATTTCTTATGTGAGCATCCTCTCAAACTATCATGCCTAACTTAAAGGCGTTAAAGAAAAGTACTTATTGGGAGATAACCCAAAAGTTTTATATGAGTCTTGGAAGTTATTACTTCAGTAATAACCGCTCCTTATCCTTTTTATTTGCTTTTTGTGCCCAGAGTAACCTCTAATGAGAGAGAAGTAATGATTGGGAAAGTTGCTGTCCCGAAACAGATTTCTGTGCTTCACCGTAAACATTCGTGTAAAATCTCTGAACGTCTTTTTGAGGCGTGAAATTTGGTGCTTCTGCCCCAGGTTGTTATCTAACTTTCATTAGTTCAACACTTTTTTATTTGAGCAACAGAAGGTCTTCGAAAAAATTCGTCTTTACCTGCTGGTCTGTTTTGACAGATTTCTACCATTTTTTACATTTGCTTCTTGTTGGTTCCTTTTTGAGTTCTTTTGGGGAATTGAGCTTTCTGAGGGAAGTGCTACAGTAGATAATGTTCTAATGAAAGTTTATTTGGTATTAGAACTGAACCTTAAGACTTATTTATCTTGAGTGCACTAATGTTGCTAATAAAGATTGTGTGAAGTTTTGTATGAAGGAAAAATTTCAGGTGTATGGAAGGAATGAGTAATGAGATGAAGGATGGACTAAAGCTCAAGCTTGGGGATCCCACGCGTGTCACCCCAAGAAATATTCAAGAAGTACAAGCGTCAAAGCTTGGGGATGCCCAAGACATCCCCTTCTTCATCAATAAAAATCCCAGGTTTCTTCCAAACGCTTCATTTTTATTGTTTCATGCACAGTTGTGTTGTTCTTGGAGCGTCTTCTTTTTCTTTTTCGTTTTGGTTTTTCGTTTGCTTTTGTTTGCTTAGTTTGCTGAATAAATTGGTTGGACCCCCTCTTTCATACATTGGTTTGCAAATAGTTTGGTTTGGTTTGGAAAAGAGTAGGAAAGTTCATACTTATGTGGTAAAAAGAGCTCGTTTTTTGACTGTGGCCTATGCTTT
This sequence comes from Avena eriantha, assembly GCA_910589775.1. NCBI lineage: Eukaryota > Viridiplantae > Streptophyta > Magnoliopsida > Poales > Poaceae > Avena > Avena eriantha. The sequence continues at coordinate 76,903,324 of OU342744.1, read as the reverse complement.
GTCATGCCATGCTTGATATTGTTTTGGCTTTATGCTTAGTATTCTTTGCTGTAGCATGACTTGTTATAAACAATTGAGATTGCTTAATGTGCCTTGGATGAATCATGCCTTGTTTTAGCATATTAAAGCATAGTATAGTGGTATTCTCCTTTGATGCTTTATTTGGGTTGACTTGGCGAATGCTCACACCATGTTATGACTATCCCAAGTCACCATAAGCCTTTATGATCCTTTAGTTTTGAACTTGTAGTATCACTTTATGCTTTGATCAATGATGTTTTGTCTCTCTGCATGATTATGGCCATTATTGCTCTCTTAGTTTGTCGCTCCCAGTCTTTTGCTAGCCTCCACAACCAAGTATGAGTTCCACTCATGCATCCAACTCCCTAAACCAAGTTATTCCAAAGAGTCCACCATACCTACCTATTAGCATTTGCTATTCCAAGTATATTCATGCTTTTGTTTACCTTCCAAATTAAACTTGTTATGAGAAAACTAGTGATTAAAGCTCTCACAAACTTGATGGCACACTTTACTTTTCTTGCCCTTAATAAACTTGAACCATTGTGTCGTCTATGTTGTATATGCTTGCACTTATTTGTTGGGAATTAGCAAAACCATGCTTTCATGGGGAACGCTTTCAACATTGTACTTGGTACTTGTACCTAGTTGATATCATGCTCTTTTGTATATGGATGTCGTCGGTGTGAAATGAAAGGGGATCTTGTAAGTCCATGGAGTTATGTATATGTGTTAGAGAAATGCCTGGGCCGCTGGTCTAATCCATGCTGACATGGTGGAAACCTGCAGCGTAACCATAATGAGATGTCTATGAAGCATTCTTCTTATAAAAAAAGAGTCCTATATTGAGAAAAAAGAGAAAAAGAAAAAAAAGATTATGAAAAAAGGAAAGAGAGAAAAAAGCACCATATTCCCATGGTAAATAAGAAGATTGCTGAGATGCTCGTTGTCTGCTTGCCTTGTCATTTTGATATGGGGATTCTTCCATATCATCGGGCAAGGGGTACCCCGTTGGCGGTTCTCTATGATATACATGTACTTACAATGACAAGAACTTACCGGTGACTAAACTTGAGTAGCATGAGGAGCGACCCTCGTATACAAGGGACATGAGATTTCTAACTTATACTTCGTCAAGCATGTACACCATAGTCTGTTCACTTTAACCTTAATCACTTCAAGATGCTTATGATAGGGGTAATGAGAGCTAAAAGCTATAAGTACCATAATTTTTGGAAGCTCTTTATGAGACTTGAATCCCTACTTCCTTCTATGAAGGCCTTTCTTCCACCATTATATTGAGTCTCCACCTTCTACCTTTATGCACGTACTTTGAGAGCATAGTGGTCATTCTTAGTTCTATGTGCATTGTCCCAAGACTAGTTGATTGATGCATAACTTGATATTGCTTGTTTTAAAATATTTGTATCTAGTCACTCTTATGAACTTTGAAGGTGTCCTATGCATTTATATTTGCTACTCTATGAGGGACAAGCTGAATACTATTATGCTATGTTTTCTTTACGTGAAACAAACAAACGTCTTGCAAAGCATTGTTATTCATGAATCTTTTGTTTGTGCATTTTCATGTTGCATCATAGTTTCTTTGTCTTATTGCTAGAATTTTGTCTTTCATGTTATGATTGAAGTACTATGATCCCAGCTTTGAATGTTTTACAAATACTTTGATCAAGTATTTGATGGTGCATGTCACCTCAAAAATTATTCTTTCTTTTTATCACTTACCTACTCGAGGACGAGCAGGAGTTAAGCTTGGGGATGTTGATACATTGCAAATGTATCTATAATTTTTGATGTTCCATGCTTGGTTTTATCTACTTTCTTGTGTTTTGTCCACACTTTGGAGTACTTTTCATATGATTTCTTGGACTAACCTATTAACAAGAGCCACAGTGCCAACTGCCTGTTTTCTGCTGTTTTTGGTTCCAGGAAAGTCAGAAAATGAATATTCTTGGAATTGGACGGGACAAAAGCCAAAGTGCCTATTTTTTCCGGAAGTCATCAGATGCCAGCATACGAGACGGAGAAGGGCTGGGGGCTGGCCACACCACCTGGCCGCGCGGCTAGGCTTGGCCCGCGCCAGGGGGTGGTCTGGCCGACCCCAGCACCCCCTCGGCCTCTCCTTCCGCCTATATATTGCCCTCGGGACAAAAACCCTAAGTACCCGATCAAAAATCCACGAAAGAGTCTGTAGCCGCTGTCATCTCCATCCCTAGATCGAGAGGGGTGTAAAGCTCTTCCTGGCACCCTGCTGGAGAGGGGAATTCACCCTAGAGGCCTTCTTCATCACCATGCAAGCCTCCGGTGTGATGCGTGAGTAGTTCATCCTTGGACTACGGATCCATGTAGTAGCTAGATGGCTGGTTCTCCTCCTTTGTGCTTTCATGTCTAGATCTTGTGAGCTCCGTTCATGATCAAGATCATCTATTTGTAATTCTGCATGTTGTGTTTGCGGGGATCCGATGGATATTGAGATGCTATTTCAGATTGATTATTGATTCTATCATGTCTTTGTTATTTGTGATCTTGCATGCTTTCCGTTGTTAGTAGCTATCTTGGCCAAGTAGATGCTAGCAACTCCAAGAGTTAGTATTTATGCTCGATAGTGGGTTCATGCCTCTGTAATCTGGGGAAGTGACAGAAATCTCTAAGGTACTAGATGTGTTGTTGCTACTAGGGAGAAAACAACAATCCTTTGTTCATAGAACAATTGTATTGTTTACTTTACACGCAGTTCGTAAAGCAATAATATGTTGCTTGCAACTTAATACTGGAGGGGGTTCGGATGATAACCTGAAGGTGGATTATTAGTCATAGATGCAGTTGGATGGCGGTCTATGTATAATGTTGTAATGCCCAATCGAATCTCAAAGGAGTCAAGATGATTAGTATATGCATGTATTGCTTTCTCGATGTTTGTCAATTGCCCCGCTGTAATTTGTTCACCCAGCATGTTATCTATCTAAGGAGAGCCACCTCTAGTGAACTATAGATCTCGGTCCTTGTCTTTTACATACAATCTATAAACTGTTTACTGCTTTGTGTTTACTTTCTGCAAACTTTTACTTCTTTCCATTCGATATGTTTAATCCTTTGTTTTCCATAAAACACGGTGAGATTGATAGCCTCATCGCAAGTTGGGGACAAAGTTCTGTGGTTGTATTGTGCAGGTCTCCATGTTGCTACTAGCACCTGTAGTGCGCCCTGCCAAGGCTCAGCTAGCAACACCTTTGGGGTGTTTCCTTGCTCCTACTGGTTCGATTAAACCTTGGTTTCATAACTGAGGGAAACTTGCTACTGTGCTCATCATACCTTCTTCTTGGGTTCCCAACGAGCTCTACATCAACATCGCACCAGCATTTTCCTGGCGTTGACACTGAGCCATCAAGCATTTTTCTGGCGCCGTTGCCGGGGACTCAAGGACATCTTCACAAGGGGAGTCCCTCTTAACCAATCTCTTTACTTTGTTATTTTTGTTTTGCTTTGTTTCTTTTGCTTTGTTTGCTTGTTTCTTTATCAAAAACACACAAAAAAATAGTTTTACTAGTTTGATTTCTTTTTTAAAAAACACAAAAAAAATTAGTTCCTACTATAGTTGTTATTTTCATTGGTCTGTTATTGTCTTTATCATGCTTTCTATCAATGGTTGGTTTCTTTGAAACTGAATCTTATTGGCAAGGTGGGTTCACGGAAGAACAAAAATATTATTATAAGGAACACCGCTTGTCACAAAAAGGAAAACACTTATGGGAACAAATTGATAAATTGTATACCATTGCTATAAATGTGTGCTCTACTTATAATGTTACTTATTGCTTTGATAAATCTTGTTGCTGTAGGAGGTATAAACACCTCCCTTTTCAATGTGAGTATAATGATAATGTTATCATATCTTCTTATGTTAAAGGGAATTATGACTTTTATGATGTGGAACAAATTGAAGAATTTATTGCTTGGAAGGGTGCATTTGAACTTGCTAGTTTGCTTGAAAATATTGATGATTCGCCTTATAAATATGAGGTTTATGATATACTTAAATTTTGCTTTGATAATTACAAGGTAGAAAATGGCTATATTCTTGAATATCTTAATAGATGCTCTCCACCAATGGAAGAGACTAATGCCTTGCAGGAGCCTATGGAAGAAGAAATTGCTGAAACTGGAAGCTCATTGGATGAAAAAGAGGAGGAGAGTGATGATCAAGAGGAGGAAGAATGGATCTACCCATCCCTACCTTCTAATGAGAGTAACTCTTTACCCCTTGCATTATTTGATTGTCCCCCATGCTTACCAAAGGAGGACGAATGTTATGTTCCTGAGGATTCTTTTGAAAATGTTTATAATAAAGCTCTAGTGTTTGTAGATCATGAAAAGCATGCTTTATGTGATAGTTATATTGTTGAGTTTATTCATGAGGCTACTGGAAATTATTATGAGAGAGGAAAATATGGTTGTAAAAGTTTTCATGGTACTGAAACACCTCTATATTTGCTGAAAGTTTTGAAGTTACTCTCGTTTTATCTTCCTATGCTTGTCACTTTGTTCTTTGTGAATTTATTTCCATATAAGATTCCTATGCATAGGAAGTGGGTTAGACTTAAATGTTATTTGAATTTGCTTCTTGATGCTCTTTTTTACTTCAATTCATATTTCTTATGTGAGCATCCTCTCAAACTATCATGCCTAACTTAAAGGCGTTAAAGAAAAGTACTTATTGGGAGATAACCCAAAAGTTTTATATGAGTCTTGGAAGTTATTACTTCAGTAATAACCGCTCCTTATCCTTTTTATTTGCTTTTTGTGCCCAGAGTAACCTCTAATGAGAGAGAAGTAATGATTGGGAAAGTTGCTGTCCCGAAACAGATTTCTGTGCTTCACCGTAAACATTCGTGTAAAATCTCTGAACGTCTTTTTGAGGCGTGAAATTTGGTGCTTCTGCCCCAGGTTGTTATCTAACTTTCATTAGTTCAACACTTTTTTATTTGAGCAACAGAAGGTCTTCGAAAAAATTCGTCTTTACCTGCTGGTCTGTTTTGACAGATTTCTACCATTTTTTACATTTGCTTCTTGTTGGTTCCTTTTTGAGTTCTTTTGGGGAATTGAGCTTTTTGAGGGAAGTGCTACAGTAGATAATGTTCTAATGAAAGTTTATTTGGTATTAGAACTGAACCTTAAGACTTATTTATCTTGAGTGCACTAATGTTGCTAATAAAGATTGTGTGAAGTTTTGTATGAAGGAAAAATTTCAGGTGTATGGAAGGAATGAGTAATGAGATGAAGGATGGACTAAAGCTCAAGCTTGGGGATCCCACGCGTGTCACCCCAAGAAATATTCAAGAAGTACAAGCGTCAAAGCTTGGGGATGCCCAAGACATCCCCTTCTTCATCAATAAAAATCCCAGGTTTCTTCCAAACGCTTCATTTTTATTGTTTCATGCACAGTTGTGTTGTTCTTGGAGCGTCTTCTTTTTCTTTTTCGTTTTGGTTTTTCGTTTGCTTTTGTTTGCTTAGTTTGCTGAATAAATTGGTTGGACCCCCTCTTTCATACATTGGTTTGCAAATAGTTTGGTTTGGTTTGGAAAAGAGTAGGAAAGTTCATACTTATGTGGTAAAAAGAGCTCGTTTTTTGACTGTGGCCTATGCTTTGTCATGCCATGCTTGATATTGTTTTGGCTTTATGCTTAGTATTCTTTGCTGTAGCATGACTTGTTATAAACAATTGAGATTGCTTAATGTGCCTTGGATGAATCATGCCTTGTTTTAGCATATTAAAGCATAGTATAGTGGTATTCTCCTTTGATGCTTTATTTGGGTTGACTTGGCGAATGCTCACACCATGTTATGACTATCCCAAGTCACCATAAGCCTTTATGATCCTTTAGTTTTGAACTTGTAGTATCACTTTATGCTTTGATCAATGATGTTTTGTCTCTCTGCATGATTATGGCCATTATTGCTCTCTTAGTTTGTCGCTCCCAGTCTTTTGCTAGCCTCCACAACCAAGTATGAGTTCCACTCATGCATCCAACTCCCTAAACCAAGTTATTCCAAAGAGTCCACCATACCTACCTATTAGCATTTTCTATTCCAAGTATATTCATGCTTTTGTTTACCTTCCAAATTAAACTTGTTATGAGAAAACTAGTGATTAAAGCTCTCACAAACTTGATGGCACACTTTACTTTTCTTGCCCTTAATAAACTTGAACCATTGTGTCGTCTATGTTGTATATGCTTGCACTTATTTGTTGGGAATTAGCAAAACCATGCTTTCATGGGGAACGCTTTCAACATTGTACTTGGTACTTGTACCTAGTTGATATCATGCTCTTTTGTATATGGATGTCGTCGGTGTGAAATGAAAGGGGATCTTGTAAGTCCATGGAGTTATGTATATGTGTTAGAGAAATGCCTGGGCCGCTGGTCTAATCCATGCTGACATGGTGGAAACCTGCAGCGTAACCATAATGAGATGTCTATGAAGCATTCTTCTTATAAAAAAAGAGTCCTATATTGAGAAAAAAGAGAAAAAGAAAAAAAAGATTATGAAAAAAGGAAAGAGAGAAAAAAGCACCATATTCCCATGGTAAATAAGAAGATTGCTGAGATGCTCGTTGTCTGCTTGCCTTGTCATTTTGATATGGGGATTCTTCCATATCATCGGGCAAGGGGTACCCCGTTGGCGGTTCTCTATGATATACATGTACTTACAATGACAAGAACTTACCGGTGACTAAACTTGAGTAGCATGAGGAGCGGCCCTCGTATACAAGGGACATGAGATTTCTAACTTATACTTCGTCAAGCATGTACACCATAGTCTGTTCACTTTAACCTTAATCACTTCAAGATGCTTATGATAGGGGTAATGAGAGCTAAAAGCTATAAGTACCATAATTTTTGGAAGCTCTTTATGAGACTTGAATCCCTACTTCCTTCTATGAAGGCCTTTCTTCCACCATTATATTGAGTCTCCACCTTCTACCTTTATGCACGTACTTTGAGAGCATAGTGGTCATTCTTAGTTCTATGTGCATTGTCCCAAGACTAGTTGATTGATGCATAACTTGATATTGCTTGTTTTAAAATATTTGTATCTAGTCACACCTTCAAAGTTTACAAGAGTGACTAGATACAAATAGTTTAAAACAAGCAATATCAAGGTATGCATCAATCAACAAGTCTTGGGACAATGCACATAGAACTAAGAATGGCCACTATGCTCTGAAGAAAGTGCTCATAGAATAAGTGGAGACTCAACAAGTGGAAGAAAAAGGTTTTGAATAATTTTGAAAGGCTTCCAAATGCTGAAAGTATGGTACTCGTTAGCTTTGAGCTCTCATTGCCCCTATCATAAGCATCTTTAATGTGGTTAAGGTGAAAGTGACACAACTAAGAGGATATGCTTGACAAGTTATAAATCGAAGTCGCATGCCCCTTACTTACGAAGACCGATCCTCATGCTACTCAACTTCAGTCACGAGCAAGCTCTTGTCATTGTAAATACATGCATATCATTGAGAACCGCCAACGGGGTACCCCTTGCACATGACACAGGAGCTATCCCATAATCAAAATGACAAGGCAAGCAGACAGTGAGCATCTCAGCGATCTTTTTATTTGCTATTTGCATAGGTTTTTATTGAGGATGCTTCATAGAATGCTCACTATAGTTATGCTGCAAGTTTCCACCATGATTAGGCATGGCTTAGGCTAGCGGCCCAGGCGTTTCTCTAACACACATATAAACTCCATGATCTTACAAGTTCCACTTTTATTTCACACCACCGGGATCCATAAGCAAAAGAACATGATATCAACGAGGTACAAGGTACCAGTGCAATGTTGAAAGCATTCCCTATGATACATGGTTCTGCTAACTTCAACTTATAAAGCGCAAGCATATACGCAACAAAGAAGGACGCAATGGTTCAGTTTTATTAAATGCAAGAAAGTAAAGTGTGTCATCAAGTTCGTGAGAGCTTTACTAACTAACTTTCTCATAACATGCAAACATTTTATTCGGAAGAAAACAAGGCATATTGAATATGCATGAAAGTAGCAAATGATGCTAATGGGTAGGTATGGTGGACGCTTTGGAAATATTTGGTTTAGGGAGTTGGAAACATGAGTAAGACACCTAGTGGAAATGAAGGCTAGCAATAGTAAGGGAGCGACAAACAAGAGAGCAATAATGGCCATAATCATGCAGAGGGACAAAACATCATTGATCCAAGCATAAAGTGATACTACAAGTTGAAAACTAAAGGATAATAAAGGCTTATGGCGACTTGGGATAGTCATAACATGGTGTGAGCATGCGCCAAAGTCAACCCAAATAAATCATCAAAGGAGAATACCACTATACTATGCTTTAATATGCTAAAACAACGAATGATTCATCCAAGGCACATTAATCAATCTCAATTGTTTATAACAAGTCATACTACAGCAAAGAATACTAAGCATAAAGCCAAAACAATATCAAGCATGACATGACAAAGCATAGGCCACAGTCAAAAACAAGCTCACTTTACCACTTAAGCATGAGCTTTCCTACTCTTTTCCAAGCCAAACCAAACTATTTGAAAGCCGATGTATGAAAGAGGGGGTGCAACCAATTTATTCAGAAAACTAAGAAAACCACGCAAACTAAAAACCAAAACGAAAACGAAAAAGAAGACGCTCCAAGAACAACACAACTGTGCATGAAACAATAAAAATAAAGCGTTTGGAAGAAACCTGGGATTTTTATTGATGAAGAAGGGGATGCCTTGGGCATCCCCAAGCTTTGACGCTTGTACTTCTTGGATATTTCTTGGGGTGACACGCGTGGCATCCCCAAGCTTAAGCTTTAGTCCATCCTTCATCTCATTACTCATTCCTTCCATACACCTGAAATTTTTCTTTCATACAAAACTTCACACAATCTTTATTAGCAACATTAGTGCACTCAAGATAAATAAGTCTTAAGTTTCAGTTCTAACACCAAATAAACCTCCATTAGAACACTAGATACTGTAGCACTTCCCTCAAAAAGCTCAATTCTCCAAAAGAACTCAAAAAGGAACCAACAAGAAGCAAATGCAGAAAATGGCAGAAATCTGTCAAAACAGACCAGCAGGTAAAGACGATTTTTTTCAAAGACCTTCTGTTGCTCAAATAAAAAAGTGCTGAACTAACGAACGTTAGATAACAACCTGGGGCATAAGCACAAAAAATTACAGCTCAAACCGAAATACATAGATCTCTCACGAAGTTTTACGGTGAAGCACAAAAATCTGTTTTGGGACAACAACTTTCCCAATCATTACTTCTCTCTCATTAGAGGTTACTCTTGGTACAAAAAGCAAATAAAAAAGATAAGGAGCGGTTATTACAGAGGTAATAACTTCCAAGACTCATCTAAAACTCTTGGGCTATCTCCCAACAAGTACTTTTCTTTAACGCCTTTAAGTTAGGCATAAACAAAAACTAGAATGGATAGAATAGAAGTAAAGAGAAATAATCATAGTGAAAACATTGTTTTGTTCAATGAAATCCTTTTGTTAACAAGGTTGATCAGGTCTTGCTACCAAAACAATTTCATATGAGACAAAACTTTGTATTCCACTAATGATTATGTTACCTCAACCTTGATAGCAATGGTCCCAATCATAATAGTTTCAAATTTTTCTCTTGGTATGGGACAATATATTTCTCCAACTTGAATGCCCTCAACATGTTCAATTGAATTCAAACCATAAGTCCTTTCAATCTTCTTGAGTAAATAGACAATGTGTTCATTGAAGGTCAGCTTCCCTTGATTACAATTAATAACAGTTCCTGCAGTATTTAAGAAAAGGTCTCCCAAGAATAATAGACATATTATCATCTTCAGGCATAAAAGTTTGAGAGGATGCTCTCATAAGAAATATGAGTTGAAGTAAAAGAGAGTATCAAGAAGCAAATTCAAAACACATTTAAGTCTAACCCACTTCCAATGCATAGGAATCGTGTATGCAAATAAATTTGCAAAGAACAAAGTGACATGCATATGAAGATAAAACAAAAGTAACTTCAAAACTTTCAGCACATAGAGAGGTGTTTCAATACCATGAAAACTTCTACCACCATATTTTCCTCTCTCATAATAATTTTTAGTAGCCTCATGAAGAAACTCAACAATATAACTATCACATAAAACATGCTCTTCATGATCTACAAGCACTAGGGCTTTATTATAAACATTTTCAAGAGAAACCTCAGGAACATAACATTCATTCTCCTTTAGTAAGCATGGAGGACAATCAAATAATGTAAGGGATAAAGAGTTACTCTCATTAGAAGGTAGACATGGGTAGCTAATCCATTCTTCTTCCTTTTGTTCATCACTTTCCTCCTCTTTTTCATCCAATGAGATTTCAGGTTCATCAATTTCTTCTTCCATAGGATCCTGCAAGGCATTAGTCTCTTCCATTTGTGGAAAGCATCTATTAAAATACTCAAGAATATAGTCATTTTCATCCTTGTAATTATCAAAGCAAAATTTAAGCATACCATACACCTCATATTTGTAAGGTGAATCATCAATATTTTCAAGCAAACTAGCAAGTTCAAAAGCACCCTTCGAAGAAATAAATTCTTCATTTTGTTCCGGATCATAAAAGTCATAAATTCCTTTAGCATAGGAAGATATGGTATCATTATCACTATACTCACATTGAAAAGGGAGGTGTTTATACCTCTTTCTGCAACAATACTCATCACAGCAATAAGTAACATTATAAGTAGAGCACATGTTTCTAGCAATGGTATACAATCTATCAATTTGTTCCCATAAGTGTTTCCCTTTTCGTGACAAGCGGTGTTCCTTATAATAATCTTTTTGATCTTCCGTGAACCCACCTTGCCAATAAGATTCAGTTTCAAAGAAACCAACCATTGACATCAAGCATGATAAAGCAAGACAATAACAGACCAATGAAAACAACAGCTAGAGTAGGAACTACTTTTTTGTATTTTTGATAAAGAAACAAGTAAACAAGGAGAAAATAAACTTATCTTGAACAATAGTGAATCCAAGTGGACTTGATAAATAAAGCTATGCTCCCCGGCTACGGCGCCAGAAAATAGTCTTGATGACCCACAAGTATAGGGGGTGTATCGCAGTATTTTCGAGGGAAGTGAAACCCAATTTATTGATTCGACACAAGGGGATCCAAAGAATATTTATAAGCCTTAACAACTGAGTTGTCAATTCAGATGCACCTGGAAACAATCTTGCTCACAGTAGTTTATCCGTAGCAACCGTTTTGTAGTAGGAATAGTAAAGTAACGGCAGTAGCAAAGCAAAGACAGTAGTAACGAAAGCAGTAAACAATGGGATTCGAGTGCAGTAGGCATAAGGATGGATGGACGGGCGTTGCATGGACAAGACAATTCACATAGCAATCAGAACATAGGGCAATTGCAGATAAATAAGATAAAGCACCCAAGTACTAGACAATCCTAGGCATGTGTTCCATATATAGTCATACGTTCTCGCAATGAGAACTTGCACAACATCTTTTGTCCAGCCAGCCCGTTTGCAGCGGGGCCTCTAGGGAACTACTGGCAATTAAGGTGCTCATTTTAATAGAGCACCAGATCAAAGCATTAACACTCCGTGAACACATGTGATCCTCACATCAAAGCCTTTCCCTTCCGGTTATCCCGATTTCTGTCACTTCGGGGCCATAGGTTTTGGACAACAACGTGTGTATGCAACTTGTAGATAAGACCCGAAACTATACTATCATAATGAATCAATAATAAGTTCAGATATGAAATCATGGCACTCGGGCCCTAGTGACAAGCATTAAGCACAACAAGTTGCAACAAAGTCATAAAGCACTAATAAAAGATACTAGGCACCATGCCCTAACAATCTGATGCCATTACATGAACGATCTCATCCAATCCCTACCATCCCCATATCCTACAGCGGGGGATTACTCACTCATAGATGGGGGAAACATGGATGGTCGATGGAGATGATGGTGAAGATCGATGGAGATGGCTCCGGGGGCACTTCCCTGTCCCGGCAGGGTGCCGGAACAGAGACTTTCTGTCCCCCAAATCTCCCCTTCGGTGGCGGCGGCGCAGCGGAACTTTTCGTGGAAAAACATCGACCCCCTGAGGTTTTTAGGTCAGAAGGCTTCTTATAGGCGAAGAGGGGGACCGAGGTGGTGCCTGGAGCCACCACACCATGCCCTGGTGCGGCCAAGCCCAGCCCGCGCCTGGGGTGGTGTGGCCAGGCCCTGGCCCTCCTCCGTCTCGTATTCTGGCTCCGTGAGTCTTCTGGAAAAATAGGCACTTGGCTTTTGTCCCGTCCAATTCCGAGAATATTCATTTTCTGACTTTCCTGGAACCAAAATCAGCAGAAAACAGGCAGCTGGCACTGTGGCTCTTGTTAATAGGTTAGTCCAAGAAATCATATGAAAAGTACTCCAAAGTGTGGACAAAACACAAGAAAGTGGATAAAACCAAGCATGGAGCATCAAAAATATTAGATACATTTGCAATGTATCAACCACCACCATTGTTACCTCCACGCCCACCACCACCGTGAATCCCTCGTTGTCCAAAGCCATCGCAACCTCCTTGGTTGTCGTAACCACCTCGCGACGCTCCATTAGTGGAGAGATCGTGGCCAAAGTTATTCCCATTTCTTGGGACCCTTCCACTACTAGGAAAAACATTAACAGCAGCGTACCTTTTTTATATTAGTGGCGCAAGAGCCGTGCGCCACTTTCAACATGCCACTAGTATTTTTTATCAGTGGCGCACGGGCCTGTGCGCCACGGATAAGCCCACTTATCAGTGGCACATGTGCGTATGGTGCGCCACTGATAATTTTTTCAAAATTCAAAAAAGGTGGGATATGAAAAGTTATCTGTGGTGCATATTGTCATGGTGCGCCACTGATAATTTTTTCAAATTTTAAAAAACTAGATCAAGATCTAGCGTCGTTGGTGTCGCCTTGCCACCATTGCTTCATCATCGTCACGTCGTCGCAGACACAACCTACCACTGAAGGGAGGTGCCAGAGGCCGTGGCTGTGTCGGTTGGAGGATGTCAAGGCCGAGGACAAGGATGTTGTTGACGAGCTCGAGGAAGGCACAGTGACCAGCGACCAGAGAGAGGAGAAGTAGAGGTGGAGGAGCCACGGATGGAGAAGGGGAAGAGAAAAAGAGGAGAAGGGGCGAAGAAAGAGAAGGGGAGAAGAAGGAGATAAGAATAAGAAGAGAAGAAGGCCAGGATAAGAAGAAGGAAAGAAGAAGGGGACGAGAAGTAGAAGATAAGGAGAAGGAGAGAAGAAGGGGAGGATAAGTGGAAGAGAAGGATAAGTGGAGAAGGAGAGGAGAGGAGGAGAATGAGAGAAAAGGGGAGGGAAGGAGAAGGGGAGAAGCGGAAGGAGAGGAGAGGAGGAGAAGGGAGAAGAGGAGAAGGAGAAGGAGAAGGGAAGGAGGGGCGGTTCATATTTTAAAAGGACCCACCCTTATCTGTGGCGCACCACTATGGGTGCATCACAGATAAGTAGGCTCACAAAATTGCAGCAAAAACCCTTATATTTTACTTAATTTTTTTCTTTTTCGACTTTTGAGATTCTAAAAAATAGGTAAATGACCAGTCGTTGCAACAGGATATAGAATTTTGCATAGATGAATTTTCATATATATTTTTTAATCTGAGGTCGTTTCAAAAGTTATGGCTGTTTTACCGTGTCATAATATTTTTTTGCAAAAAAAGTCAAAATTCATCTTTGTTAATTTTTCTACAAACTAGACGATATTACCTACCTACATGTCAATGGATTTTAAAATTTGAAGTGTTTTTCATTTTCTTTTAATTTTTGCAAGACTAAAAAGACGATCGAAAGGGGGGTGAGAAGATTTTTTTGGTGGGACTGGGCTCATCGGAGCAAAGTGATGGCCGTCGCCACAAGAGGGGTGGCGTGGAGGGGACGCCATCCTTTGGCACTTGTATACTTTGTGGTGTAGTGGATTGGCGATCTACTACGCGCATATATGTATCCGGTTAGGAGTACTAAGCATATATATATATATATATATATATATATATATATATATATATATATATATATATATATATATATATATATATATATATATATATATATATATATGCGTGTACCTGGTCTCTGTAAAACACACCGTGAGTTGAAGGAAAATTGGAAGCCTCGATATGAGCCTCTGGTCAAATTGTTTCCGCGTGAGCGTGTTCTGGCGAGAAGCACATCGCCTGAATCCAGTACATACGCTAGGTGTAACAATTCTACATCTATGGACTCATGGAAAGGAACTTAGAGCATCTGCACTCATAACCCCTATATGGGCTCCGGCACGGCCAGTTTTTTGCCTGTATGGGGGGCGCCGGCGCGATGTTGCCAAATGGGGGGGGGGCATCGGCTCCCAGTTTGTAACACCCTCGAATCGGCCCTATGCAAGTGTTAGCCCTTTCCGCCAAACCCGCATAGAAACAATTCAAGGACGCCCATCAGGCACTTTCATGCGGGTGGAAAACGAAGTAATACCATTACACAACAGTCCTCGATTGGACCCACAGAACAGATATATATACAACAGCGACTCAGCGAGTCAGGAATACAGATATACAGTACAAAGACCCAAATCACCTTGAAAACGATACTACGTCCGAGTACGGACAAGATGCAAATGGGGCTAAGATCTCTGAAGAATAACCAATGGCGTCCATAACCCTGCCTAGACCAAGCCGAAAGGGTAACCCTGCTAACGACGTCGATCTCAAACCTGCTAAAACAAAAAGAGGTGCCGACAAAGGGCAAAGGAAAAAAGAGGAGCGTCAGTACTGAGGCCAGTACACGACAAGGCTAGAATTCGGCGACTCTCGCCTACATAGGTATGGTGGGCTGAAGCGGCAGCGCAGCGGCACTAAACAACCTATAGAGACTCGGTATCACTGGCGGCTATTAGAGAGGGGTAAGAAAGACCTATTCGGATCCAACCTGAAGCTAACACCAAACAAACCCATCCTGATATTTCCCCCTCGAGACCAAACGAGGAAGTCGGACCAAGGAACTCACACAGTTGGCAGTTTTATTCATTCCATTATAATTGAAGCACTTACTAGTCAGATATAGATAGCGTGGGCCGTCCTGATAGCATAAGTAGTGGGCAGTTTTAATTAACATTCCGTTGTAGTTGGGACATTTACTAGTCAGATATAATTGTCCTGAGGAATCCCAAACCCCAGCAATTGTGGGCACTTTTATCACATTCCATTGAAGTTGCAATACTTACTAGGGAGGTACAGCATATCACGAAACAACCCAGATCCACCAGTTGTTGGCATTTTTAATATCCATTCCATTATAGTTGCATCTGATTACTAGTCACATATTAAGTCAAATTTATAGCACTACTTTAGTTATGCTTGTCTATGATCGAGATACTGTGCTCCAAGTCGTCCATAACCACGGACAAGGCTTTCAGAAAGTTTTACCCTGCAGGGGTGCACAAATAGCAACACACACTCGATCAACCTCGGAAAAACCAACTCAAAACCCGACGAGGCATTCACGACAAAGCAATCACAGGATTCAGAAATATTTCAGGGGGCCACCCCACTAAGCTACCCGCAACGAAGTTGGCCGGCTCCGGAACGGACCCAGGGTTTGCGTCAATGGCTGTAAACGACTGGGAACCCGAAAGTGTGACTGGGCTTGTCGATACCGCGAAAACACTCCGCATCCAAAACAGTACAGGTGCTCCACGCACAATCTTAAATAAAGCAGTAAAGCATGGCATAAGTACAGGATAGTAATAAAGCCCCAAACTACTTTGTGGCCCCAAGAAATAGAAATGAATCAAGCTCTGGCTCAGGAGGGTCCACGGCCTCCCGGATGTGGATAGTGCGAAAAATCAAGGAACAGGTATCAAGTACTCGGGGTCCTACGGGACACAAGTGAGCATGGAAGAACCAAATAACATCTATTGCCCACCGATGCCTCTGCATTAGTTATAGCTAGCATTTTTATAGTGGTATTTAAAGTCATGATCATCTCCACCAGTAAGCATCTCCACCATTAACATCTGCTAGCATTTCAACAACTGTGGTACTTGACAATACGAGATTGCACCTAAGCAAGCAACTACGACTCGCAAGGCCAGATATCTACCAAACACGGGTAATAGGAGGTGCCCAAGTCAATATAGAGGCTGCACGAGATATAACTGGTGCACGAAAACTAAAGCATCGCGACACGGATAGCAATAGATCAACAGGAGGAAATAAAGACTATAAATGCAAAATAGGTAGAAGGGGGAGAGATGCTCGCCTGGGAAAACACTTCTGAAGGATCATATCCGGAGAACTTGTCGATACTCACATCAACTCATTGGCCTAATCCGCGAAGAAGCAAACACTAGAAGAAACACCGGATGCAATATTTAATACGACGGCAAAAGATCCGACATGCTTATGATATGATGCATGGCATGGCAAGATGCGGTGCAATTAGGCAATATTAAGCGGAACCGGGGTCCCGACAATTAATTAGACGGTTCAAGTTATTTATCTACCCCGCAATTTAAATGTTGTATTAACAGGGCGAAACATGGCATCGGTTCGCTACACCAATTTAAATGGAGTCCGGAATAAGATAAAGACATTCCGCATAAACACTCCATATTTAATTATGAGGTGAATCGGCATAATGCCCCCAAACCACAGACAAATATGCATGCATGAACTATTTAATATATGACAGATATATGGCAAATTATAAAATAGGGGCTCGGGAAAAGGTTCACACATTGGCGTTTGGCGATCCTGGGTTCCGGGGGTTCGGGGTTCGACAGGGATCGGTCTCGACGGGAACGTTCTCGGACAACGGAGTAGATCTTGTCGCATCCGGGAAGAAGGACTTGGCGTTCCGGGTTCTCGGGCATCGGATCCGTGACGAAGTACTTGTCGTCCCATGTAAAAGTTCTTGTCGATCCGGGAGAAGATCTTGGGGTTCCACGTCGAAGGCCTTTGGGTACGGGGGTCTTCGGGGTCTTGGGGTTCCCGGTAGGCGATCTTGAGGTTCATTCTTGTCTTCGAGAGATCTTGGCGAGGGTCGGAGAACTTGGCGTCCGGGAAGGCGATCATGTCATCCCGACCTTGTTCGATGTCGAACTTGCTCCGGTGGTCGTCGTACTTGTCTGATGTAGATCTTGGCGTGGCTAGCCTTGGAGGAAGAGGATTGGACGCAGAACGCAAAGTGCACCGATGGCTTGTAATAACACAAACACACGCACATACACATATGTGCACAGATGAACAACAGGAACCCTTCGAGCAGCACACAAACAGGAACCCACGCAGGGACATGGCGGTCCTTCGATGCTTGGCGTTGGAACAGGAAGACGTAGGGTGACAGGGAGGTCATGGGTGGCGAGCAGGGCGTCGTGGCGTGCGGTTCCATCGAGGACCGAGGCGAGGCAGAACACCGGATGAAGGAGGCGGCAGGGGGGGGGCGATCTGCAGGGCGGAGCTCGACGCGCAGAGGGAGCAAGGCCGGGGCGACGTCGAGTCAGTCGGAGGCGAGCAAAGGAGGAAGAGGACCGGCGGAGACGGGGCTTGGACGGTTGCGGCGCCGTCAAGGAGGTGGTGGCCGCTGCAGGGCTCCGGACCGCGAGGTCGGCGGTGACAGGGAAGAGGCCAGACCGGCGAGGAGAGCAGGGGGCTGGAGCCGGGGGAGCTCAGGCGGTGCAGCTCCTAGGAAGGACGGCGCCGGTGGTGTTAGGCGACGCGGGCGCGAGGTGGGTCGGAGGCGAGGCCGGCGCGGACGCGGCCGGCGAGGAGGTCGAGCAGCGGCGTTCTGGGGAGGAAGCGGAACTCGGGGCTGGCGGCGATGGAGGAGCGAGGCGCCCGGTGGCGGCGCCATGTGGTCCGGTGAAGGGGAGGGGCGAGGTCACCGGCCGGGCGGACGAGGACCGAGGCGGCGGAGCTCCTGGCGGGCTCCGGGGAGGCGGCGGTGGTAGGTGGGGGAACCAGGGGCGCGGTTGGTGGGCAGGTGCCGGCGGCACGCGACGCGACGTGGAGGTGGGGCCGGAGCCAGGCGGGAGCGACAGGCGGACCAGGTGGTGGGGATGCGGGGCCAGGCGGTGGAACCGGGGACGGGGCGGGAAAAGCGGCAGGCGGCGTGCGGGTTGCGCGCCCAGGCGGGAGTGTGTCCGCGCGTGGGGCCGGGGCAGGCGGCGTGCGTGTAGGTTAGAGCAGTGGGGATTGGCCAGGGGGTGAGGTGGCGCAACGTGGTTGGTCGGGGTGAGGTCGAGGTGTGCCAGGTGGCGGCGGTGATGGGGAGTGGGCGGGAAAAGAGGTGGGGCTGGGAATTTTTGGGCAGGATAGTATTTATTTGGAGGTGGCCGGCTGGGCTTGCGGGCCTGGCGGGCTGCCTCCTAACAATAAACAATTAATTTAATTTATTAAAAACAAGGCTTTTGCAAACCATATTTAGACAAACAAAAATATTCCGGAGGCCCGGGTTTTAATTTGAATAAAGACGGGAATATTTAGAAAACAAAACTAGGCGTTTCGAAAATAGTTTAGACAAAACCATGCATGATGATGACGATGCTCAAATGCAAGGTGGCATGATGACATGAGCATACGGTCATGACGATGCAATGCACAAAAACAACGCGATTTTCTAGTAGTGGTTTTAGCGGGGCGCCACACAGTTGTGCCCCCCATAACAAAATTTAAATATTCTAAATTTAGCAGAAATTTGGACAAACAGTTGAAACTTCAACAAAACGTAGACGAACAGTTTAAATTTAACAAAAATTTACAAAAAAACGTCATCTAATGGCCACGGCCAATCCCGAGCCGACGGTACATCGCCGCGGCGTAGTCGAATAGGCCATCCTCGTCATCGTCGTCGCTAGGCGGCTCGTCCTTCGCCGGCAGTAGGCGGCTGCACCCCTCGTCGCTGCTCCTGCGCGCTAGCCTCGTGGAAGGACCAGCCGCCCCCTCGTCAACGACGAGGCCGTGGCGCCTGGCGCGCTCGGCCTGCTCCCACCGCCAGTCCTGTGCGGACCACCTGACGGTGAACTCATCGGTGGCCGGCAGGACGGCGTTGAAGGATGCCCGCGCCAGCATCCTCTGGCCCAGAAATTCTTCCGGGTCCTCGCCGTCCGCCAGCTGGAGCGCGGCCGCGTTGTACTCCGACGGTGGCGTCCACTCCTTCTTGGGCTCGGGCTTGGGCCTGCCCAAGCGGAGGCGGTGAGGCGGCGAGGGAGGCTCGTGGCGCCTGTGCGGTGGGCTCTCCTGCTCGTCCTTCACCGGCGGGAGCACGAGCATCCCCTGGTAGCGCGGTGACGGCGAGGAGTACGGCGAGTACCGCGCTGGGGGCGAACGCGAGGAGGAGGAGGACGCCGACGGCGCGCGGCGGGGCCCCCAGCGGTTGCTGGTGCCTGCTGGCGATCGCGCGGGATACACGGCGACATCACCAACGGCGGGTTGTTGTCGTTGGCGATGTGGTCCAGGACCCAGGAGAGGATGCGTCCTGGAGTGCTCCACCATCGCTGCCGGCCTTCGCTGTTGAAGTTCGCAGGCGGCGGGCCAACACCGTCGTAGGCCTCGATGTGTTCCTCGCGCTGCCACGCGAAGAAGGCCGCCCACGCCTGGAGGTTGTCGGGATCCACTGGGGGTCGTTGCGCTCCTCGTCGGTGAGCGACCCTAGTAGTGCTCGTAGATCGCGGCTCTGCGGGCCATGCCGGTGGGGATGGGCGGCACAGGGAGGCCGCCGCGGCTCACCGCCCACCCCGTCGGAAGCTGAAAAGCCGACGGGACGGGGTAGCCGGCGCTCTATAGCGCCTATGCCTTGTTGACATGGAGCCAGAGGCGGCCAAACCTGTTGGCCGCTGCGCCGTCGTAGCCCGCCATCGATGAGGGAGAAGAAGACGACGCTTGGGGGAGGAGATGGTGGAGCTCGCCGTCGAGA
Source organism: Avena eriantha (assembly GCA_910589775.1). Taxonomy (NCBI): domain Eukaryota; kingdom Viridiplantae; phylum Streptophyta; class Magnoliopsida; order Poales; family Poaceae; genus Avena; species Avena eriantha. Next base: position 76,883,266 of record OU342744.1, on the reverse strand, counting down.
TGATGCGTTTGCGGCGACAATGAAAACCGCCACGGGTTTTTATAATGGGGAGGAGGGGGAGGCGAGCGGTGGGCATTAACGCCGCCCTGCCCCTTTGACGGGACATGTCGGCTGCACCGCCCACTGTCGTTCGCTGGAAAGACTGTGGCGAGCAGCGCCATTACTCGACGCTGATGGCGAGGAAGGAGTCCGGCTCTATGCGGCTGCCATGCGGGCCAGCTTTGACCAGGGCGGTTCGGCGCGCGCGTTCCCACCTTCTCTTCCCGCCACCCGTCCTACCACACGTCTATCCGACGCCCCCGCTCGCCTCTCTGTACATTGAGTTTGACCTAGGACCGCCGGATAAATAATTGGACCGCGCGGGCGTCAAAAAAATTGAGACACGCGGCTCGGCTCGAAATTTCGTGCCAGCACCCCAAAACGCTATTGAGGTCTTTTGAGGCCCCCAAGTGAAGATGCTCTTGCGGGATCACGTGGAGAGAAAGGAGAGGAATCACACCCCTATAATCAGGAAGTGGCCGTAACTCTAGCATTATTCTACGTGCGTGTCTCGCTTGTTGTTGGTGTAACAGTTTTTATGGGACGCTAGCCACCCGCCTCCTTAGTTCACAGTCGATTTAAGCAATATGCTTTTGATTCAATAAAGCTCGAAGTTTTCCCTAAAAAATGATTTTTGGTTTCGAATTCATGTTCCGTCCTAGTTTATTCTTGATTAAATATATTGGAAAATTGCTAATAATATATTCGACATAGCATTGGTGCTTGCTAACTCTAGTCCGCATTGCCGCTCTCCTCGGGACCGGTTGCGCCGGAGCTCTGCAGCAGCCTGCTGATGTCATCGGCGATGAACTCGGCATCCGTGCCACTGCCGGTGAGCCCTCTGGCCGCCATGCCCGCGCGGTAGAGCCCCTTCTCTCCTTTGGGAGACTTCCCCGTTACCTTCCCGTCCTTGCCAATCAGCTCGTCGCCTTCGTTCTAAAACCAGTTGAGATTATTCTAGGTGAGAAATTCAGAAGAAAAACTTGATTGATTCTTGGCATGGCATCGCATGGCACGGACCTTGAGCCACTTCTTGGCGGTGCAGCGGTACCCGGTGGCGAAGATGATGGCGTCGAACCGGTGCCGCCTACCGCCGGCGAACTCCACCACATCCCGGTCGATGCTCGTCATCGCCGGCAGCACCTGGATCTGCCCTTTCTTGATCTTGTCGTAGGTGCCGACGTCGATGACCGGGTACGCGGCGTTGCTCTGCTGCATCCTGGCGAAGGGCCCGACGGCAGGCCGCGGGAGGCCGTGCTTGGCGGTGTCGCCGAACACGAGGCGGCACGCGAGCAGCGTCAGCCTGTCGACCATCCAGAGCGGCAGGAACCTGAGCAGCGGTATGGACGCGCTCATGATCTCCCTCGTCATCAGGTGGACCTCGCCACGGACGACGACGGAGCAGCCGGCGCCGCCTTCGGCAAGGTCCAGCGCGATCTCCATCCCCGAATTTCCACAGCCGACGACGAGCACCGCCTTCCCCTGCATCCCCTCGGCGGACCGGTACTCGCTGGCGTGGATGGTCTCGCCCGGGAACGTGTCCAGCCCTGGCACCGCCGGCATCACCTTCTCGTCGAACTTCCCGGTGGCCACCACCAGGAACCTCGCAGTGTACAGCTCCGCCTCGCCGGTGCCGAGGTCTACGGCCTCTACCTCCCACCGCCCGTCCACGAACCGTGTGCTGCGGACCTCGCGGCGGAGGCGGAGGCGCTCGCGCACGGCGAAGCGGTCCGCGTAGGCGTCGAGGTAGCGGACGAAGTGGTCGCGGGGGAGGTAGGCGGGGGCCTCGTCCGCGTGCGGCGCGTGTGGAAGAGCGCTGTGGTGCTTGGGGAGGTGGAGGTGGAGGCGGTCGTAGGCGCGCTTCCGCCACAGCGAGCCCACGCAGTCGTCGCGCTCCAAGACGACGCTCTCCACCCCGCGCAGCGCCAGGCACGCCGACGCAGCCAGCCCCGACGGCCCCGCCCCGATGATGATCACCGGCGGCACGCTGGTAGTAGCCCTCGTCGTCGACATTGTTGGATGGGGAGAGTAGCTAAGCTGCTAGCTGCTCTTGCCTGCCGTGTAGGCGTGTACTAGTGAGCGTGATGATGATAATAACTTGACAGTGCCCGTGTAATGGCAGTCGAGAAAAGCAAGATATGTATCGATCCATCTTTTCTTAGCCTTGTCTTGTTTCCGGGAATGGCGATCGAGAAGATATATGTGCAGTCACATTGATGTCTGGTCAGTAGTGTTGGCACAACTGATCAATCATACACATCTCGGAATCCCCATCTTTCTTACTCCTGCTGCTTTTTTTCGAAAAAGTTACTACTGTAGCTTTCCCCTGCTGCTTTAGAAGAATTAGTTCTTAAACTTGATACTTTTGTAAATTTTAAATCATGAGTCCAAATTAAAAACCGTTTGAACATTTGGTTTCCTAGCGAAGAGGTCTTCAAAACAAGACCAATGTTAAATATATTTCAACAAAACTTAATAAATGATGACATCTAAAAGTATTGTAACTTTGAAAAACATTATGGAACATGAAGAAAATATATTTTGTAAAAATATTTGTTTCACTGCATTCAAACTTGATTTATCAAGGTTAAAAAATAACTCAACAGTTGACGATGAGTTCAAACCATAAAATGTAGTATTGAGAAAAATAAGATCATGACGTTTCATTGGATTTTATTACTCCTTCTGTTCGCATTTCTATGCGTTAGCCGAAGTGTAGATACCAAGGAGAGCTCTGTTTTCACTCTGCTGCACTATCTCACCCCTATGCTAAACAGCACTGCATGCATGCACAGCTAGCACTGCCGCATGCACCGCTAGCAGTCAGTGAAAAAGTGAAGGGCAGCCTTGGAAGCAAAAATGTGAGGGCATCTCCATCGGTCCAACCTAAATGCGTGATGAAATGGTCCGTTTCTGTCCGCTTGGATCGGCCCGCGGTCACTTTGGGGCCGTGGTTCGGTTTGTCCGGACAGCCGCGCCCAGCGGCACGGCCCAAATGTCCGTTGTCCTTTTCGTCGGTAGATAATTTTGAGATGGCACACAATTCAGTGTGTGAACAAGAACACCATGGGTGCATACATTTGAGACACAAGAGCTACAAATTAAACCTAACTTACATTAAATGAAACCCTAATCGATGATCTCGCTTCCATTGTCCTCTTCGTCGCCATGTTTCACGGCTACACCGTCCTCCTCCGCCCCGTCTTCCTCGCTGCCGCTATCAGAAATCTCGATGATTCAGGCGCGGTTAGCCTCCATCAAGAAGTCTGCGTAGAGCGCATCATTGATGGCGGAGGAGATGGTGTGTCCCGGAACCACCCAGAATTGCACCCTTCCTTCACGGTTGCGGTCGTCAGGTGGACCTCGCGGAGGTGTTCGTGGCAGATGGCAAGCGCCGCCCGGCGCTCCAGCTTGAATTATCTCGCCCAATAGGAGCTCGAAGCCGCGTACGGGGGCATGGCCCTCTTCCACTCCGGGAGTTTGAGGCGGTGCTCCTCGATTCGGCATCCCAACTCGGCACCACACGGAACCGGTGCCACCGGGACCCCGTAGTGGCTGAGCTCGAAGCCTTCCGGGATCATCGCGGGTGGCGGAGCAAGGATGCCATGGTAGGCGAACGTGGATGCCTCATAGTAGTTCAGAGTGGGTCTCGCCATGGCTGCGGCGAGGAGGGAGGTTGCGATGGGAGGGGAGTGCGACACTGACAAGGGCTAGGGCCTGTTTAAGTAGAGCACGCGCGGAGGTTCTCACGCATTCTCCCTTCAATACCGGCGCGGGAACTCAGGCGGTGTCCCGTCAGTCACAGGCTGACGCGCCCATCGACATTGATGGCAAAGGCTGCCGCGTTTGCGTATGAATCGGTACCGCCGGTCAGGCTAGCCTTTGCGTCTGAATTGGTGTCGCGGTTGCATCTAAATAGGCAACGTTGTTGCCTCTCGCGGTGGCGGGTGTGCCACTAGCGCGGGGGGAGGGGGCACGCCCTAAGCCAGCCTTTGTCCGGGCCGACCCAGTGGTCAGCAAATTAGGTGCATGGATGGGTCGCGCCTGGCGCGTCGGGATGGATGGGTCGTGTCGCTGCGACGCCGCACACTTCGCCTGCGTTCGCACGGACAGGTTCGAACACGCCCGGGCTGGTTGGGTCGACCCAGTGAAGATGCCCTTAGGCGAAGACTAAAATGAAACATATGGAGTATTAATAATCATGATACTTCATTGTGTTTTGGAAATCTTTGTTAATTTTTAGCTTGTTTAAAAGTTATAATTAAAATAAGTATATATATTCAAACCGATTTTTAATTTGATAATTATTCTAATTGAGACGACCCCTATAAATCTAAGATAAAAATAAATAGGTGGGAGAGAGAGTGTCATAAATATATCAGGCAGAGTACTATATGCATGACAAAAGATTCTTTGCATGTTCATATCTAAGAGTAAATAGGAAAAATAGATGGTTCTAAGGGCATGTACTAGAGAAGACGAATCATCTCTTAGCCCTCCATGTAATCTAGAGAAGGTAATAAAATAAATTATACAATGGAGATCTCTTATTATCATCTCTAAAAATTAATGTGAATTGATTAATTATCGTAAGAAATTGTGTTGATAAGAGAAAACACAAGGTACAATGGAGAAAAATAGTGTTCTATTATTTTTAAGGGATCATCCCTTAGCTAAGGGAAGACAGCCTTCTTTTTTTTCATTCTCTCTTCTCCAACTAAACGAAAATCCGACGTGACAACCGTAAAAAAAGACTGACATCATCATAGTGTACATGCCCTAAGATACACGCTAGGTAGCATGGACTATAGTCATGCATTTCTCGCCACGTCCCTGAATTCATGGTAGGGTGCACTATCAAAGCGTCCGCAAGCATAGCATTATCACATTTTTATCATATGTCTAACCCTCGGTATAGTGTGACATTGTTACATATGTATATCTGCTCGAAACTCGCGCCCCGTTTATAAATAAAGAAACATCTAAGTACAAGTTTCCACAACCAACGACGACGCTTAAGTGCCAAGAAAAGAAAAAAAAGGAACGTTCGCTGGGTCTCAGCACAACACATCCCCCGCAAAAAAAAGAAGATCATCCACTAGGTATAGCCCCCTCGGAAGCTCGATCAGGGGTCATGAAGTGATGCGCCGATGCTCGCAGCGTTTGAAGGGAGTCGTCCGAGTGCGCCCGGTCCCGCTGTTTAGAGAAAGGGTACCATTGTTGAAAAAAAAAATGAAGTCAGAAGCATGTCTTAGAAAGATCCGCTCTATCACTATCTTATTACGAATATTTCACAACATCCGCGTAAGGGCTACAAACACTAACCAGAAGAGACGGCGCCTTCTTCTGATACGGTTTGCCTCAGTTTCTAAGAACTCGCCGAGATCCTCGGCCTGCTAGGAAGGCCCAAGAGCTTTCCGGATGAAGCTCCATAGAAACTGAGCAACATGACTTGTGAACATAATGTTTGTGCATGTTTTCGACATCCCACATAATGGACACCGTCCATTTCCCTATCCATTATGTTTAGAGACCTCGACCCTTGAGGGAAGACGATCACGAAGAAGCTGGTACACAAAGATTTTCAAACTAAGGGGAACGGGAGCCTTCCAAAGCGAGGGGTAGTCCATTCTAGCTCTGGACCCTAGAAGAGGGTCCTGGAGGCCGAACTAACTGAAAAAGCCCATGAGGGAGTATGACGCCTTGTCACCCCATCCCTCTCATCCGAGAGGAGAGGGATTCAGGCAGGGAGCTCCGCAGTCTTTGGAAGTCTGCGGCATCCACGATGCTGACGGCCCTTCGGAACAGGATGTTCCAGCTACCCTCGTGAACTCCCTCAGCCACTAACATCATTGGTCTCGCACAAATGGCGAAGAGGGCATGGAACTACTCGTATAGGGGAGGACCGACTAGCCAAGGGTCTAGCCAAAAGAGAAATTCTCTCCCATTTCAAACAGAGAACTCTGCCCCTAGCCCGATGCCATGTTTAAAGTCCTGGATGGCTCTCAATTTTGAGAGCCTTCCCGTCTCGCACATGCTAGCAGGGCGACCATGTAGGTATATAGCTTTAATTAGTTGTAGCCACAGCCCTCCGTCGTCCTGGAGGATGCACCACACCCATTGAGCATCAAGGATGAAGCACCCTGGGAAAACCCAACTAGAAAATTACTTGTTATTTTATTATCATCGCTATTACAACGGATGGTTAACTAAAGTGCAAACAACTGATGGTATTGAGATGTTCTATCATATCTATACCTGACTAGTAAGTATGACCACAATAATGGAATGACTAATAAAAACTGCCAACTGTGTGAGTTCCTCGGAAGGACTTCCTCGTTTGGTCTCGAGAGGGAAATTCCAGGATGGGTTATGTTTGGTGTTAATATCAGGTTGGATCCGAATAGATCTCTCTTACCCCTCTCTGATAGCCAATAGTTGTATCGAGTTTCTATAGGTTGTTTAGTGCATGCTTTGTTGTCGGTTCAGTCCACCATACCCATGTAGGCAAGAGCCGCCGAATTCTAAGACTCTTCGTGTACTGGCCTCAGTACCGACCGTTCCCATTTTCCTTTGCCCTTTGTCGGCACCCCTTCTTCTTTGACAGGTATGAGTATGATGACGCTAGCAAGGTTACCCTTCTAGCTTGGCCTGGGCAGGGTTATGGATGCCATTGGCCAATCTTCAGGACTCTTAGTCCAATTTGCTTAACCGTACTCGGATGTCGGATTATTTCCAATGTGATTTGGATCTTTGTAATGTATATGTGTATTCTTGACTCACTGAGTTGTTGTTGAATATAAATTTTCTTACGGGTTCCATCCTGAACTATTGTGTAATGGTATTATTTTGTTTTCAAACTGCACGCAAGTGATTGATGGGCCTTATCGAATCGTTTCTATGCGGGTTGCCAGGAATCGCTAAAATCTGCATAGGGCCGACTCGAGGGTGTTACAAAGGCGATGTTGAAGCGTCATGAATCGAGAATCCCTATGCCCCCAAGGGACTTGGGGATGCATATGTCAGCCTATTTCACCATGTGATATTTCTGGTGTCTGTCCCTCGCTACGCAAAAGAACTAGAACAACTCTTTTGGAAGTCCGCGTGGGTCCCCTCAGGAAGCAGGTATAGAACCATCTAGTACATGGGGAGGTGAGATAAGCAGGGATTATTAAGGATCATCTTGCTCCCCTTGGATGTGAGTCTCGCTCGCTAGAGTTTAGTTTTCGAGCGAACCCTCACGACCAGGGGCTAGATCCTTAATCAGAACTTGTATATCTCATATAGGCATCCCAGATACGTGATGGGGAAGTGTGCCAACCAATAATTGACGTTGTTAGAATATCCCAGGATCATGACCTCACCCTTTTCAAAGTTGATTTTCAACCCTTACATGGATTCAAAGCATAGGAGCGAGAATTTTAGGTTGATGATATCAAGCTCTGAGCCCTGTACCATGATTATGGTGTCATCTCCATATTGGAGGTGGGAGATCCCACCTCTGGGGATAAGATGTCCTACCACACCTGTGATGTGGCCAACGAACTTATCTCTATCCAAAATCTCTACAGGCGTATCCACCGCGGAGATAAACAAAAGAGACGAGATTAGGCCCCCTGTCCCACTCCGCATGATGGGCTAAAATATAGACCCACCTCCCCATTTACACTAATCGTGATGTGCCCACTCATGACGAACTACATAATCCAAGAAATCACCGTGTCGTCAAACCCCCTTCTCTCGGGGAACTGCCATAATAAGGCCCAGTCTAACCGATCATAGGCCTTCTGGAAGTCCAACCTCAGGAACAATCCTTTATGACGGAGAACCTTCACCTCATGAATAATTTCATGGAGTCCAAGAACACCATCATGAATCAAGCGTCCCTTCAAGAAGGCGAACTGGCGATCATCATATCGATCTCGGCGTCCGCCACGGTCATCATAGCGGTCCTGCCGCCTATAATTCACCTAACGGGGTCGATCATCTTGGCGGGCAGGACCTAGAAGGGGAGGGCGATCTCCAGTCCTCCATGCCATGTTGGCGGATGACACAAAAACCTGACTACCATCCCTAGACTTGTGCAGCTGATCAAAGGCTTTGAGTTCACTCACCAAATAAGCAAGGGTAGTTTTTGGATTGGCATTGATGGATACCTTCAGCATGTTGTAGGAATCCTCAAGGCCATGCAAGATTGACCAGATCAACTTGTCATCATCAAGGGGCTTTCCAGATCAACTCATCATCATCAAGGGGCTTTCTAGCAGCAGCAAGTTCATAGGCTATTGTTTTCATCTTGTCAAAGTACTTTTTAGTAGAGAGATCTCCCTTCTTCATATAATTCAAAGCATATCACACTTGTTGGGCCCGAGAACAAGAGGGGGTCGTGGTGAGGGACTCGACCGCCTTTCGTACTTCAGCAGAGGTGTCAAGACCAATGACATGCGATAGCAAGTCAGGGGAGAAGGAGTTTAAGATGTACCACACAACTTGTTGATCTTGGGTGACCCAAGCGGAGTACTCGGGGTTTTCAATCTTGACACACTTGCCGTTTCTATCCTCAACTTCAAATTCTTCTGCAGGCAAACTGGAGTCCCTTCACCAGATTGAGGACCCGGGCACCACGTAGGGCGGGGATGACGAGTGCTTTCCAGACAAGCGGGTTGTCACAGAAGTTGGGCTGGCGGCGCTCCCAGAGCCGCGGCCAGCGCAGTAATAGAAGACGTCGAAGAGGACATGGCGGCGGCGGCAAAAAAATTGCGGCGGCGGTGGGGTTTTTGTGGTTGTATTTTTTTGGTATTGGTTTGTAGGCTGCGACAGCAGGGTTTTGGTTTTCTGGCTTTGTGGTTTTTGCGGCGGCGTCAGAGAACTGAGCCGGCGGCAGGATCGCGACGGCGGCAGGATCGCGACAGCGGCGCAGATGAGCTGCGGCGATATAGATTTCAGCAGCTAGGTTAGGGAAGAGCCCGCTCTGATACCATGTCAGGTTTTGATGTGAATGGTACGTTTGCGTGTTAATATAGATCGGCAATGCACAGATCGGTTTAGATGCAGAGTCCAAACGAAAATAAAAAGGAAACTATATTGGTTACAAAGACACGTATAAGAAAACCATCTAATTAATTAGCTTCTCCTTGAGCTGTGGATGCTCTTATTACTACTGCTCTGGGTGCTGAAGATCAAAGCGAAGTTGACCACGGCGGACCCGCGCGCGGCCGTAGTGTGGCGGCTTCATGAGCTCCATGGTCTCGAGTGCGGCGACGACCTCGGCCATGGAGGGCCGGTTCTTGGGGTCATCGGAGAGGCAGCTCAGCGCGAGCTGTGCGGCGGCGCTAAGAGCAGCACCGTACATGTACTGCCCCTCCCCCTCCAGGTGCGGGTCCACCAGCTGCACCACCTTCTGCCGGCCGGTCTGCAGGTACGGCTTGGCCCAGTTAACCAGGTTCACCTGCGGCGCCGGCCGGGCGGTGTCGAGGGCGCGCATGCCGGTGAGCAACTCCAGGAGCACCACGCCGAACCCGTACACGTCGCTCTTCACGTACAGCTGACCTGCACCAACACAGACAAGCCTTTGAGGACGGCGAGTGTCTTGCCCTCGCTCGTGCACGTGGCGACAGATGCGATGGTGTGGTCGGTCGGTCGTGCATGGTGGTAGGGGTAGATATAGTATACCTGAGGAAACGTACTCCGGTGCGGCGTAGCCCAAGGTTCCCATGACGCGGGTGGTGACGTGGCTGTGGCCATCGGTTGGGCCATTCTTCGCGAGGCCAAAGTCAGAGATCTTGGCGTTGTAGTGCTGCATGCATGACGATCGAGGGAACAGGCACGTTAATTACACTCTACTTGATGACGTCGATCTCGGAATGCACATAATGCATATACCTTGTCGAGCAGGATGTTTGAGGACTTGAAGTCTCCGTAGATCACATGTGTCTCATGCAGGAAAGCTAGGCCGCGTGCCGCGCAAATGGCGATCCGTAACCGGAGGCCCCAGGGGATGGGGATGATGGGTTGGACGGACCCTCCTTCCTCTATCAACAATGAATGTGTGCAGTAATATTATTTGTTGGCTACAACTGAATTTATTTACTACTTTCCTAGTCTAGAAACCTCTTGTACATATATAATTTGCTAGATTTAATTTGAACACGCGTACAAGATTTTTGTAGATATTATTTAAGGATATAATATCGGTTGTACTAGAAATCAGGCGCCTGATTTTTTAGTTAAGTCCGAGTCGCCTCTCTTTCACGACTTCATTACAATGTTATGTGTGTGGTCTATCTACCAGGTATATATATGTTAGTAATAGAGAAGACATTTGGCGACTATCTTCTATAAAATAGTGCAACCAAACATATATAGCTGTACAGAAGGAAAACTATAATAAGTAAGTATGCATAGTGAAGAGAAGACCATCGAAGCATGCCGAAGAGAAAGGGGGTTGTATGTTGAGTTTCCTTTGTTATCCCATGAGAAGAAGAAATAAATAGATGTATTTTCCTCGAGAAGTGGGACAGTTTGTGTGAGGATGAGACCCTAGGGAGAAGGCAAACTTAGATGGACATGCAAGGTGTAGGTCTATAAGTCAGTGATGTAAGCCACCGAGCACGTGGTGAAAAATCATCATGAGGGTTGGGGTTCCTGAGAGGCCGCACTTTTAGCTCGCCATGTATATTTGTATGGCTTTAGCTTTCTATGTACTCTTCTCTCAAGAGGTGCAATTACCACTTATACCATTGTGCTACTCATATGAAGTCTCTCATTTTCTGTCATTGACAATTCAACAATCTTGGGTAAATGATAAGTTTAAAAAATCCACAGTTTTGTCAAACTTTTAAAATATTTGAACTAAGTATTGTGGATTTTGTATATCCAACAATTAATTCTTGTTTTATTTATATTAAAATTTGGGTGATTCACCCTTTTTAATATTATTTCCTGGTATTAGTGCCTTATAATTCTTAATATTCTTAGAAGGCACATAACTTCATGAAATTAGTATCAGTAAATTTCCTAGAATTGATATTGTGAAATTCTCTCATTTAAATTTAAATCAATGTATTAACTTCATTTTTTTTGAAAATTCTCAAAATATGTATGATCACAGATTTTTGTAGAAGAGACATAGTTTCCCCAGATTTCTATATTGATATTTGTAGAGTTGGTATCATGGAATTTTATCTTATCCAATTAAAACTTAAATTTATATATTATGAGATTCAAATGTTTCAAGTCACAAAATGGCGTGGAGAATATTTTTTTGTTATCCTAAACTAGCATGGTGGCTCTCGCAAATGCGAGGGCATCACTTATCATCTTTATTGTGCCAAAGTTGATCGGAAATATTAGTACATTCTCAAAATACTATTAAAAGTAATAAATTATATAGCCACCATCTATATATGTCATGCATAGAAGACATCTTTAATAGTTTTAATTTTGCAGGCGAAATATTATTAGGGTAATTACAAAAGACAACATTAATGAATATATGTGAAGTTTGTGCTTGAGATTACTCCCTCTATACCGGTTTAAAGGGCACATATAGCAAATCTCTTCGACCTAGGCATTCTCTGATTGGGGCTAATTTGGCTTTTACTAATTCTCTGATTGGTCATTTCTCCAAAATTAAATGCTTATGTGCCTAGGAGGTGGAGGGGATTTTGGGATTGCATGATTTCCAATATATGTCCTTTAAACCGGGATGGAGGGAGTAAATTGTACTCTCTTCGTCCCAAAATATAAGGCGCCTAAGGTTTTGTTAAAAGTCAATGTTTTCTAAGTTTGACCAAGATTATACACAAAAATATAAATATTTACACTACCAAATCAATATCAGTAGATTTATCATAAAGTATATTTTTTAATGTGTCCATTCCATAATGTGGATGTACATATTTTTTCGTAAATATTTGGTCAAAGTTAGTAAAATTTGACTTTTGACCAGTCATTAGGCGCCTTATATTTTGGGACGGATGGAGTAATATACAATTAAAGCTAGATTATTGTTTTATGTGATTTTAGATAAGTATGTGAGACAAGCCTTGATATTTTTAAATAATTAGGGTCTGCTTGAGCTATGATCCTATGATGTTTGGACCCATCTAATGGTAGAAAAAATATTTTTAGTATAAGGTAAAACAAAAGGAATTGCAATTGTAGTTTTATATAATCTTTCTACCTCTTATTTCCCTCATTTTTTGTATTAATATGTGACACTATCATGTTGTGAAATGCATAACCTCATAGATATGGTCATATGGACAATCTACAATATATATCTTAGATATGGTAATACCTTTTATTTCAAATTTATTGATCTTACTCTCTTTTGTCATGTTTGTGTAATATGTTTTGCATATCAATAACAATAGTATATTATTTATTTATAATGGATATAATATATTTTTAACTATGTTTTAACTCTCTCAATTCTAACGCCACTATCTTCAGTCCATTCATTCTGCTCTCTGCTCAATTGTATTTATCGATGTGATGCAACATGCCTACACAGTCATGGATGCCATAGTTTTGGCATTTCTCAAGCTACCACTTTATGGTACCTAAATACTCCTCTATCAGGACACATGGGGCCTAAGGTAAAATAACATCGCATCGATATGCTTTGGAGTTTTTTCCTGCTCCACCTCATAGGTAAATACTCCTATTTCTTGACATGCATGTGAGGGCACACTAAAATTGCATCGTATTGATCTGCTTTGAAGTTGTTTTCCATCCCTGATCAGTTTTTGAGTTGGCTTCACCTACATATTGATCGGTTTTAGAGTTTTCTTCATGACTTATTAGCTTTAGAGTTAGATTTTTGTATGTTGTGTGCAGCACAGACCGCATCGATATAAATCTCGTCAATCGAAGTCCTGGTTGTCGTATGGCTTCCGATTTCCAGTTAATCATGGATATATATTTTACATGGAGTATAATTTATAAATAATCCAAAACATACATCTGCTCATAGTATGTTTTTGAAAATGCTTGGCAGGATATTAGAAGTCCTAGAAGTCCAATATTAGCCCCATATATGTTTTTCTAATCAAGCAAGATGAGAACGTAGAAACTGGTGGAAGGAAAACCAATTGTTTTGGCCTGATCAATATGACCGATCCATATATGTGCCAATCAGAGTCACACGTCGTGCATGAGATCGTTTGGTCCGACATACACCAACTTACTTTTCATGTTTGAGTATGTTGGTTTCATATCAATTCCCTAATCGATTCAAAATCAATTGATGACAATAGAAAAATAATCTAATCCGTTAAACATATGTTAACAATAGATACTAAAGGTGGCGATTTAAAATTAGGCACACGGAAAATGTGAACCGACATAAAAGAAACTCAGACAATCCCACGTACTCCCTCCGTTTTAAAATATAAAATATTTTAGCTTTGTGAATAGATGTATCTAGACTCCTTTTAGGGTATAGATTCATCTAAATTTAGAGTGAACCTACACACTAAAAGGAGTCTAGATACGAGTGTAGATACATTTCATTTACAAAGCTAAAACATCTTATATTTTGAAATCGAGGGAGTACGTGTCCACACGCTGGTATGACTTCACGACAGGCTCACCAAGCCGGATGTCGGTATCTCTGCCCGTCTAAACTAAACCTGTATAAGTCGTACGTAGTCGGTGCGTCGACTTAGAGCTCGTCCTCACTAGAGGACTTCATTTTTTTTTGAAAAATTCAAATTTAAAGGCTCCAAATTTTTCAAAAATAAATAAATACTGGATGTAGGTAATGATTTATAATACACGCGTACTGAAAATCATCTGAAAATATTATGTATTATTTCCTCAGCAAAAAGGAGAAATTTGTAGATCTAGACGTGAACAGTGCAATTTTGAATGAGTCTCCTTTTTTCCAAAAATTTTCATATTTAGCATTTTTCTGCGCCCGAAATACAAGGTACGTATTTTGCAATGAAATTTTGCAGGCTTGTATTTTGTACCATTGGCTACACAAATATATATTTAAAAAAAATATTTGATGCTTTTTGAATTTTTTTAAAAAGTCCTTCAGTAAGGACAGTAGCCAAAGCGATTTTCCGGTACCTAGTTAGTCTTCAAGAAACATATGCTAGCAACGTCCGGTTTAATAGCTGCAGTAAAACACTTATGATGTCACTGCTGATATCATCAAGTGGATTCCAGCCGAACGTGGTATGGCACGTCGTATTCTTTGTTGGCTTATTAGTCTCAGGGAAAGTAACACCACACGTTCCTATGCGTTACTAACTCGTGTCGTTTTATCTTTACACATTAAATCACAACCATTATAATTAGGACGCACCATAATGATTAAAGGAGGAGATAATTTAGTACACGTGGATCAACCTGGTGTCTCAAAACAATCTCGTAGGCTGGTCGTAGTAAGAGTATCATAGTTAGTATCATACATACTATGTTGGAAAAATCTGATGTGGCACAATAATTAATGAAAAAAGAGATGGTTAAAATATACCGTATCATAGCACGTAAAACTAGAAAATGTTCATACAAATAAATCTTGTATACAATTTTGCTTTGAGATTTTACAAATCATTATATAGTACTAGTATGATACGATTATATGATACTATGCACTATGAATATAGTATCATACACTAGTGTACATATGCATGATACTAATAGTATGGTAGTACCACTATGACCAGCCTTATACTCCCTCCATACCAAATTATTGGACTAATAGTGGTTTTGGAGACATACCGAGATATTAGCCTAAGTTGTGCATTAGTTATCCCGATTTGCATTAACTGACCGATGCATGTGGCTGAAAGCTCTCATCGTTCCGTTCAGATTGTGGGTCATGCATGCTGAACTGTTTAGCTGACCGTGGGCCTAAGCTGTTCCCCCAATTTCCGGTTTAATTTACTTAATCTATTAAGGTCTAGACATTTGCTTGACCTTCTTTTTTCATCGCCAATCGGGAGGAACTTTGGTCGCAGCGCTTGGCTAATCGAGCCCAGTAATCCGGTACGGAGGGAGTATTGCTTTTATATATAATACTAGATAGAAGATTGGTGCATTTTGACAGAAAATGTGAAACATTAAATCTAGTTTTATATTGGAGATATCTTGGAAATGTTGAAAATCCATTCAAAATTATTTTTACAAAGCTGGTTATTTATTTGAGCTTGAAAACTTGGTAGAAAATCAAAGCTCATTAATTTGGAGTATTAATAACCAGTAGTCTTAAAAAATCATCAGATCTAACGGAAACTCTCCTCCCGTGAGAAAAAGAGGCGGCGGCTAGGGTAAAAACCCTAGCAGCCGCCACGTTCTACTTCGTCCTCGCCGTCTGCGACCGAGCATCGACGGGTCCCCGCCTCCTCTGCTTGCCGCTCCGGCGGCGGAAGGAGGTGGGGACCTCAGACCTGCGCTCGGCGGTGTAGAAGGTCCCTAAAGTTAGAGTTTGGTCATCCGGCATCGTCGTTATGGTGGCTATGGCGGCGTTGTGCGGGACAAGAATAACGTATACCCGCCTCCTCTTCCACCTCGTTGGCGACGATCCTGCTGCTGGCGTTGAGGAGGGTGGGGATTCGTCTGGTCGCCGCTTCCATGGAGTGGTGGATCTCGTCCAGTCTACGTGTGTTCTGGATCTCGTCCAGTCTACGTGTGTTTTAGGTTTGGTGTTACAAGTTTCGAATCAATTCAAGGGTTCAATGGCGACAACTTCATCTCTGGGGCGCTGGTCCTTAGGGGCACGTGCACGAAGCTTTCCGACTGTCATCAACAATGGCATGCCGGCTCCGGTAATGGAGCGGCGATAGCGGCGATAGCGGCGCGTCGGCGGCTCGCTCTGGCGGCAGTAGTTATCGTTAGGTGGTCCAAAGGCTCGATATAATTTTTATTATGTTTAGGATACTTTGTACTTCTTATGAACTCATGAAATAGATCCGGATCTTTTTCCGAAAAAAAAAACCAGTAGTCTTAGACTTAACCGAGCAGAATATTAACCGTCGTGTCTCTGATTAAAAATATTGGGTTGAAAAGCATCCACATATAGGCAGGGCCCTGTCAGATGCTCCAGCAAAGTTACAATTGCATCATCAACCGGAAATTATTGAGAGTTAAATAGTATTCCCTCCGTTTTAAAATATGAGATGTTTTATTTAAAATATAAGATGTTTTATTGTGAATGAAGTGTATCTAGACCACTTTTACTGTGTAGGTTCACTCTAAACCTATATGAACTTACACATTAAAAGAGGTCTAGATACATTTTTTACACAAAACTAAAACATCCTATATTTTGAAATGGAAGGAGTATATGCGAGGAATATAACCTGGTGCGGATTAGCGGACCCCTATACGTGCCATTCATCTACACACATCCACGTCAGTGGTTTTCGTTAGTGCTTGACGTGTACTACTAGCTACATCAAAGTCTATTTTTGTTTTAACGCGCACTTAATCATGAAATCAAACAAAGGAAGTTGGAAAGGAAAAGATAGGCCACGTGCAGGGAGGACTCACTTCTGAAGAGATGATTCTCCAAGCTCCCCCTTGCCACGAACTCGTAGACGAGCAAGAGTTCCCTGTCCTCCATGCAGTAGCCCAGCAGCCTCACCAGGTTTGGATGCGACAACCTCCCGAGAAAGTTCACCTCAGACTGCAAAATTATTAAGCAGTAAGTACGTATTAATTAATGATGCATGCAACTCTATATATAAGCTCGTCCGATCCATGGATGCTTGTGTATCCTTCCATCATGCACAGATATAGTACAAGTCCGTAGGAAAATTAGACTCGACTTCACTAGTTAATTAAGTAAACGGTGAAGTTAGGGCGTGCGTGCGTACGATACCTGCCATTCTTGCAGGCCCTGACTGCTCTCCGGGTTTAGCCTCTTGACGGCAATGGCCATGGCTGCGCTTCGTGTGCCACTACTCGAGGTGTTCGTGGTCGCCGCGTTGATCCAGCCCTTGTAAACCCGCCCGAACCCACCCTCGCCAAGCACGTTGTCGGGCTTGAAGTTCCTGGTCGCCACCTTGAGCTCGGCGAATGTGAAGATGCGCAGGCTAGGCACCTCCTCCAGGATCATGCCCTCCTCTGTGTCCGGGCAGGCCACGGTGCCATCCGCCGAGGTGCTGCCAGTGATCACGGGCGATCTAGGGGGCTTTCTGGCGTGCATTATTGGGCTCATGGCGAGATGCGCGTTGGGCGCTGCCATGGGAAGAAGAAGAAATGCATGTCGGGGTGAAGAAGTACTAGTACTAGTACTATTACATTGGGATTGGCCCGGCGGTGTCGTCGCCGCGGCCTGCATTTCTGCTTGCTCGCGGCAGAAGCAGTTCCACATGGAATCAAGCAACCGCAGAAAGCTCATTGCCTCGTATCTACCTAGAGATCGATCGATTATGGATTTACGGAAGAGATGCCCCTTCATGCTGTTTTGTCTCAGGTATATAAAGACTCATGCACCTCTGATCGTCTCCGTTATTTTTTCGGACCAATGATCCAAGTGCACGATTCAAACACACTGTGTACGTAACTATTAAGTTCAGCTTTAGCAAGTCCAACTATCCCCTATCATAGTCGTTAATTGCCCCCTCAAGTAATTTGACCATCAATGACACGTCATATATACGCTTCTTTCCACGCAACTCGCAGGGAGAAAGGGGAGCAGGCAGAGGCAGGGTGATTTCTGATTGTACAAAAAGTAAAAGTGATATACTACTCATCAAAGATCCCCTAAAAAAAAGCGATACGTATCAAAGAGGGCGACATGCATGTCGGCTCCAGGTGGAACGAAGAATCTCACCTGCTGGAGAATTAGATGGACAAGACCGCGTTTGACTTGGCATTTTATTCTATCTTGATCTTGATATAAGGTCGAGAGACAGGCTTGAGAACTAGTATGCGCTAGGTTGAACGTGTACGGATTTTCTTAAATGGAAAAGGTGATTTTGGATTCTTCATAAAAAGGTGATATCGGAGAGGGTGACATGTCGGGTCATCACGGACATTGTGACCTGCTGGATAATTCAAGAGGGATCATATTTTTTTCGATAAAAGGCGCTTTTATTACTTAGAGTAAGTATTACACCCGGCCTCTGCATAGCTAGGATATACACAGCCGATAAAGTGACCAGCAAGTCCAACAGAAATAAAAATAAAATCGATGGCGGGTTACAGCACGTTATGATTAAATGCAACTACGCCATAGGAGCTGGAGGCGGGCCGATCCGAAGATTATGCTGCCATCCATGTCTGGTAAATACGTCCCGTGTTGTATCCTCCAGTCGCGTACACACCTCCATTAAAAGGTCTCGAAACTCCACACGACGTAGCGTCGACCATGCCCGAAGGGTATGTGTACATCTGTAAATAACCTGCAAAAAGGAATAGTTAATATCATTAAAAACCTTATCATTTTTACATAGCCATAGCGACCATATAAATGCCATCGCTCTGACCTGAAGAAGTATCTTAAACTTGTTATCTACCATGTAACCAATTTCTAAAAATATTGCCAATAATACGTGGTGGAGACAAGCCAGAAGTTGTTTGGGTGACTGACCATATAGACCATGCAAAACTGTATTGGAAAAACACGTGTTTGATTGTCTCATCGTGGAGACAAAATAAGCATCTCGGATTCCCATGCCAATTCCGCTTAATAAGGTTGTATTTTGTAAGGATAATTCCTCGACGAAGATACCAAGCATTTTTTTATTTTTAAGAGGTATCTTCATCTTCCAGATCATCCAATTATCTAAAACTTGTATTACTCGCTGGATTAAAGCATTGTATAAAGAGCTAACAGAGAAAGAACCATTCTCAGTTAGATTCCAACGAAATTCATCTGGCTCAGCTGACAATTGGACATGCGCCAGTCGATGTAGCAGCATGATCCAAGAGTCAAGTCTGACACCAGTTAAATCCCTTCTAAACGTTATATTAGGTTGAAAAGATTCCAACATAGTGGCAATCATTTCCTCCTTATAGCGGGCAATGGAATACAACGCAGGATATTGTTCTCGGATGGTGGCATTACCTAACCATTTATCCTCCCAAAACGTTATCTGAGACCCATTATTAATAGAAAATATGCCAAAGCGAAGAAAATGTTTCTTTGTCGCCATCAGGCCAGTCCAAAAGTGAGAGTCGCCCGGTTTCCAAACCATTTTGGACAATGCTTTTGAGCCAACATATTTTCTCTTAATAAGAGTTTGTCATATCCCTTCTTGAATTAATAACTTGAAGAGCCATTTACTAAGAAGGGATATATTCTTGATCTCCAAATCATGAATACCTAGCCCACCCTGTTCTTTGGGACGACACAACACACTCCATTTAGCCAGTTTGTATTTCTTTTTCTCATTATCCCCTTGCCAAAAGAATCTTGATCGGAAGTAATCTAACCTTTTCAAGAGCCCTTTTGGTAGTTGAAAGAAAGATAACATATACAACACCATGTTACTAAGTACTGAATTTATGAGTACCAATCTTCCCTCTATGGAGAGTAATTTACCTTCCCAACTACTTAAACGCAATTGTAGTCTTTCTTCGACAATTTTCCATTCAACATTTGTAAGCCTACGGTAATGTACCAGAATGCCCAAATGTTTGATCAGAAAAACGTCGTGACTACAGCCGAAAAGTTCATTGTAAAGTCTAGCCGCTTCCCGAGCCTCACCGAAACAAAACAATTCACTCTTGTGGAAGTTAATTTTTAATCCTGAAAGTTGCTCAAAAGCTGAAAGTATAAGTTTCAGGTTTTTTGCCTTTTCGAGGTCATGTTCCATAAAGAGAATTGCATCGTCCGCATATTGAAGAATAGATAAACAACCAACCACTAGATGGGGAATCACACCTTCAATATGACCCTCTGATTTGGCACGCTCAATCAAGATAGATAGCATATTAGCCACTATATTAAATAACATTGGCGATAATGAATCCCCTTGTCTTAGCCCCTTTTTGGTATGGAAGTAGGTACCAACGTCGTCATTGACTTTGATGGCAACACTACCTCCAACCACAAAGCTATTGATTAAAGCACGCCACTCAGCGGAAAACCTTTCATTCTAAGAACTTGTTGAAGGAAAGACCATTTAACTTTATCGTAAGCTTTATCAAAATCTATTTTAAGAATTACCCCGTTCAATTTCTTCCTATGATATTCATGAACAGTTTCATGTAAAGTTACTACACCATCAAGAATGTTTTGACCTTGCATGAAAGCAGTTTGCAAAGGTCTAACAACATGATCAACCACTGAGTTTAACCTGATAGTAGCGACTTTGGTAGAAATCTTAAAACTAATATTAAGTAGACATATTGGTCTATATTGTTGGATCCGTTCTACTTCGTTAACCTTAGGTAACAAGATGATCTCACCAAAATTCAAACGAAACAGCTCTAGTTGGCCCAGGTGCAAAGCACTGAACATGTCAAGGAGATATGTTTTGATGGCATCCCAAAAGGTTTGGTAAAACTCAGTTGGGAATCCATCGGCACCAGGTGCCTTATTGTGTTCTATTTGGAAAATAGCTAATTTGACCTCATCCTCAGAATAAGGAGCGGTCAGATAGTTGTTTTCCACATCAAAAACTTGGGGTACATCGGTTGTTTGAGATTCATCCATAGAGAAAGAACCTTCCTCTGGTTCCCCGAACAAAACTTTGCACTAATTTGTAATGTAAGATTTCAACTGATCATGTCCTTCAATCGTCTCGTCATTATGCATGAAGGAATGAATACGTTTGTTCTTGTGTCTGCCATTGGCTACACTTTGGAAGTATCTAGTATTCAATTCCTCATGCAAGATAAATTTTGATTTAGAACGCTAATACCATTTGAGTTCCTCTTCTGTAACACCCTCAAATCGGCCCTATGCAAGTTTTAGCCCTTTCCGCCAAACCCGCATAGAAACGATTCAAGGACGCCCACCAGGCACTTTCGTGCGGGTGGAAAACGAAGTAATACCATTACACAACAGTCCTCGATGGGACCCACAGAACAGATATATATATACAACAACGACTCAACGAGTCAAGAATACAGATATACAATGCAAAGATCCAAATCACCTTGAAAACGTTACGGCATCCGAGTACGGACAAGATGCAAATGGGGCTAAGAGCCCTGAAGAATAACCAATGGCGTCCATAACCCTGCCCATGCCAAGCCGGAAGGGTAACCCTACTAACGACGTCGATCGCAACCCTGCTAAAACAAAAGGGGGTGCCGACAAAGGGCAAAGGAAAAAGAGGAGCGTCAGTACTGAGGCCAGTACACGGCGAGGCTAGAATTTGGCGGCTCTCGCCTACATAGGTATGGTGGACTGAAGCGGCAACGCAGCATGCACTAAACAACCTATAGAGACTCGATTAACTGTCGGCTATTAGAGAGAGATAAGAAAGACCTATTCGGTTCCAACCTGATACTAACACCAAACATACCCATCCTGGTATTTCCCCCTCGAGACCAAACGAGGAAGTCGAACCAAGGAACTCACACAGTTGGCAATTTTACTCATTCCGTTATAGTTACAACACTTACTAGTCAGATATATAGCTTGAGTCATCCTGATAGCATAAGTAGTGGGCAGTTTTAGTTAACATTCCGTTGTAGTTGGAACATTTACTAGTCAGATATAATTGTCCTGAGGAAACCCAAAACCCCGCAGTTGTTTGCACTTTTATCACATTCCATTGGAGTTGCAATACTTACTAGGCAGATACAACCAGACACAAGGAACCCCAGCTCCACCAGTTGTTGGCATTTTTAATATCTATTCCGTTGTATTTGAATCTGATTACTAGTCACATATTAAGTCAAATTTACAGCACTACTTTAGTTATGCTTGTCTATGATCGAGATACTGTGCTCCAAGTCGTCCATAACCGCGGACACGGCTTTCAGAAAGATTTACCCTGCATGGGTGCACAAATAGCAACACACACACGATCAACCTCGGAAAAACCAAATCAAAACCCAACGAGGCTTTCACGACAAAGCAATCACAGGATTCATAAACTATTTCAGGGGGCCACTCCATTAAGCTACCCGCAACGAAGTTGGCTGGCTCCGAGACGGACCCAAGGTTTGCGCCAATGGCTTGCACCGAGGACACGTAGAGCTGCTGTTGCTACCCATGCGCACACACACAAAGTAGAAGACAGAGGGGCGGCGGCCTGGGCCGAGCAGACGGTGGTGGGCGAGCTTGCTACCGGGATGAGGTCGGCCGTGCTTGGCTCGATGTCGAAGAGGCTCAGGCAACCGCGGCTGCGGGAGGAAGCCATCGACATAGAGACGCGGGTGTCGCGCTCGAGGCAGCGGCCGGAGAGGAGCAGACGCTGGGGCGGAGGGCGAGGTCGACGGTGGCGCTGGGGACGTGCAGAGGGGTGACGGCGAGGTGCTGACGGTGGAGCCCGGGAGGTGCAGAGGAGGAGGTTGCCCGCGGTGGCGGCGGCACGAGGTTGGGGAGACGGGGCGAGGGCGCCGACCCTGGCGGTGGACGGAAGGAGGGAGGCGGGCAGAGGAGAGATCGAGCGGGGAGCGAGGCCAGCGGCGGCAAGGCGATGGGGACGCGTGGCCAGGCGTCTTCCCGCTGGGGACGTGGAGAGCAACGCAGAGGGGAGCCGCTGTTGCGGCTGGCGAGGAGGAGTGAGGTACTCGGGAGGCGGCCGCGGTCGCCAAGGAAGACGAGGGGGCGCGTGGCGGCTCTGTGTCGGGAGGACGAGCAGCGGTGGCGGCGCTTACGATGGGGTGAGGCGGCGTCGTGCCACCCAGGGAGGAAGGCGGGGTCGGCACGGGCCTGTGGCCTGGAATCTGGCGGCGGCGACGAGAAGATCTCACGAGCGGTGGTTGGTGGCCGCCGCATCGAGAGGGTGAGGGAGAGGGGTAGGGTCCGGGCGGAGAGACCGAGGTGGAGGACGCGGTTGGTGGCGAGGTGGGTCGCGTGGTGGGACCTGGTCCGCAGCGGAGATCCCAAGGAGGGGGGGGTTGTCGGCACGGGACGTGTGCGTGCGTGTGGCGTGTGTGGGCACGAGTTGGTGGCTGGGAAGGTAAAAAGAGGGAGGAGGGGCCAGGGTGTGGGGTGGCTGTCCATCCCGGGAGAGGTGGGTCCCGCGCGGGGTGACGTGGCGGGCCGGGAGTGGCCGGGGTGAGGTGGCGAGGGGTGGGAGGAGCGGGCGATGCGGGACAGGAGAGCCGGGTGGGTCGGCTGTCGGTGAGGGAAGTGCGGCAGGGAGAGGAGGTGGGCCAGGGCGAGGAGCTGACAGGTGGTGGGCGGGAGTTGGGGATAAGGTGGCGATGGGGTGTTGGCTAGGGGTGGCGACCAGGTGGTGGGATGGGGTAGCGCGCCCAGGCGGCGGCGGCTGAAAAAAGAGAGGGAGGGAAACGGTTGGTGGCTGTGTGGTTAGGGGGAGGCGGTAGGTAGGATTTGGCTGGGGTAGGATAGGATTTTATTTTTAGGGTTTGGAGGTGGCCGGCCGGGCTTTCGGGCCTGGCGGCTGCCTCCTAAAAATAACTTAAATATTTTATTTATTTAAACGAGGCTTTTGTAATCCGTTTTTAGACGAAAAAAAATAATCCAGAGGCCCAGGTTTTAATTTGAAATAAAGACGAGGCGTTTAGAAAACAAAACCAGGCTTTTCGAAAATAGTTTTTAAACAAACCATGTATGATGATGACGATGCTCAAATGCAATGTGGCATGATGACATGAGCATGCGGTCATGATGATGCAATGCAAAAAAACACAGCGATTTTCTAGTAGTGGTTTTAGCGGGATGACACAATTCGACACCACTAACAATGGATCTCGCCCTCGAGATCCGCCTCATGGTACCAAAAGAAGGCTGGCGATCTGAATCTTCTTGCTTCGTGTAGATCGTTGCGACACCACTAACAAGTGTGCTTACTCCATCTTGGAGTCGTCGACACCACCAACAAGGAGTCATTGTTCACGCTCGTCGAGAAAACACTCTGGGAACAAAGGACGAAGGTAAAGGTATCAACAAATAAAGCCACCTCTAGCTTCCGTGGACGGAGTAAAATTGCTGGATCCACCGATTTGATATACAAAAGCGAATGATAAGAGTAGTGGTATGGTCGCGACTCCATCCCGCACTCATATCATTACTCCGTACATGAATAGCATAATTATGCAACCAACTCTCGGAATCAGACTGAAGATCTCGACAAACGAGGTTCGGAAACAAGGAGTGATGCAGACTCTGCACCGGATCTGGCGTAGATGATGTTGTCGCGTCAGAAAACACCGGAAGGCACGAGAAGGAACAAAGAGAAGTCCAACAGATGAAGGATTCCTGAGATGGCATGAAGACCGAATGTAGAAACACTGTTGCCAAAGGGGAAGCGAAGCCCTGAAGGTACGACGGAAAACCCTACCACGAGAAATCCTAGACTCGAAGAAAAGATAAGAGAGCAGATTCAAAACACGAAGAGGTAAGAGAAGAATAGCATAGGGGTAAGAAGTAAAATCATACCTAATCAGATCTATCCAACCGATTTTGCAAAACTAGTTTTGACACTCTACTTCGGCCGTTAGCTAGGTTATCCTACAGGCTGGACCAGTGGGGTATCGTAACTGCTGAGCTCTGATACCACTCTGTAACACCCTCAAATCGGCCCTATGCATGTTTTAGCCCTTTCCACCAAACCCGCATAGAAACGGTTCAAGGACGCCCACCAGGCACTTTCGTGCGGGTGGAAAACGAAGTAATACCATTACACAACAGTCCTTGATGGGACCCACAGAACAGATATATATACAATAGCGACTCAACGAGTCAAGAATACAGATATACAATGCAAAGATCCAAATCACCTTGAAAACGTTACGGCATCCGAGTACGGACAAGATGCAAATGGGGCTAAGAGCCCTGAAGAATAACAAAAAGCGTCCATAACCCTGCCCAGGCCAAGCCGGAAGGGTAACCCTGCTAACGACGTCGATCGCAACCCTGCTAAAACAAAAGGGGGTGCCGACAAAGGGCAAAGGAAAAAGAGGAGCATCAGTACTGAGGCCAGTACACGGCGAGGCAAGAATGCGGCGGCTCTCGCCTACATAGGTATGGTGGACTGAAGCGGCAGCGCAGCATGCACTAAACAACCTATAGAGACTCGATTAACTGTCGGCTATTAGAGAGAGATAAGAAATACCTATTCGGTTCCAACCTGATACTAACATGAAACATACCCATCCTGGTATCTCCCCCTCGAGACCAAACGAGGAAGTCGGACCAAGGAACTCACACAGTTGGCAATTTTACTCATTCCGTTATAGTTACAACACTTACTAGTCAGATATATAGCTTGAGTCATCCTGATAGCATAAGTAGTGGGCAGTTTTAGTTAACATTCCGTTGTAGTTGGAACATTTACTAGTCAGATATAATTGTCCTGAGGAAACCCAAAACCCCGCAGTTTTTGGCACTTTCATCACATTCCATTGGAGTTGCAATACTTACTAGGCAGATACAACCAGACACAAGGAACCCCAGCTCCACCAGTTGTTGGCATTTTTAATATCCATTCCGTTGTATTTGAATCTAATTACTAGTCACATATTAAGTCAAATTTACAGCACTACTTTAGTTATGCTTGTCTATGATCGAGATACTGTGCTCCAAGTCGTCCATAACCGCGGACACGGCTTTCAGAAAGATTTACCCTGCAGGGGTGCACGAATAGCAACACACACATGATCAACCTCGCAAAACCAAATCAAAACCCAACGAGGCTTTCACGACAAAGCAATCACAAGATTCATAAAATATTTCAGGGGGCCACCCCATTAAGCTACCCGCAACGAAGTTGGCTGGCTTCGAGACGGACCCAAGGTTTGCGCCAATGGCTGTAAACGACTGGGAACCCGAAAGTGTGACTGGGCTTGTCGATACCGCGAAAACACTCCGCAATTCCTAAACAGTACAGGTGCTCGACGCACAATCTTAAATAAAGCAGTAAAACATGGCAAGTACAGAATAGTAATAAAGCCCCAAACTAGTTTGTGGCCCCAAGAAATAAGAAATGAATCAAGCTCTGGCTAAGGGGGATTCATAGACTCTCCCGTATGTGGATAGTGCGAATAGTCAAGGAACAGGTATCAAGTACTCAGGGTCCTACGGGACACAAGTGAGCGTGGAAGAACCAAATAACATCTATAGCCCACCGATGCCTCTGCATTAGTTATATCTAGCATTTTAATAGTTGTATTTAAAGTCATGATCAACTGCACCGTACATCATCTCCACCATTAAGCATCTCCACCATTTATCATGTGCCAACTTGCCGTCAACGGTGGAAGGACAACCACGCAAAGAAGCACATAAGCAAGCAACTACGACTCGCAAGGCTGACTATCTATCAAACAACAGACAATAGGATGTGTCCATGGCAATATAGAGGCTGCAAGGAGTATAAATGGTGCACAGAAACTAAAGCATCACAATACGGATAACAATAGATCAACAGGAGGAAGTAAAGACTATAAATGCAAAATAGGTAGAAGGAGGGAGGATGCTCGCCTGGGAAACACTGCCGAAGATACATTATCCGAAGAACTTGTCGATACTCGCATCCACTCAACGGCCTAATCCGCGAAGAAGCAAATCAGTAAAAGAAACACCGGATGCACTATTTAATACTACGTCAGAAGATCAGGCATGATGCATGTATGATGTATGACATGGCAATGGTGCAAAGCAATTAGGCAATATTAAGTAGAACCAGGGTCCCAACAATTAATTAAAAGGTTCAAGTTGTTTAGATACCCCGCATTTTAAATGTTGTTTAAACACGGCAAAACATGGCATCGGTTCACTACGCAAATTAAATGGAGGCGGTATAAGACAAGAATAACCCGCATATGTCCTCCATATTTAATTTAGGTGAATCGGCATAATGCCCCAAACCACAGACAGATATGCATGCATGAACAATTTAATATGCGACAGTTTTATATATATAGCATTTATAAAATAGGGGCTCGGGAAAAGGTTCACACATCTGGGTTCGGGAGATCTTGGGTTCCGGGGGTTCGGGTCCGGTCTCAGGGTTCGACGAGGGAAACGTTTCGACGGGATCGGTCTCGGACAACGGAAGGAGAGCTTGGCGTTTTGGGAAGAAGGACTTGGTTTGGCGTCGGGGGTGCATCGGATTCGCCCTGGTCGGTGTCGATCTTGTCATCGATGGCGAACTTGAGTGGATCGGGTACCGGGGTCTTCGGGTCCGTGTAGACGGTCATGGCGTTCAGGATGAAGAACTTGGCGTTCCGTGTCGGCAACCTTGGCGTCCGGGTTCTCGGGCATCGCAGTCGAGAAGGAGAACTTGTCGCATTTGTGGTCAACGGGTTCGGGGCTTCGGCTAGCGGAGCCGGGAAGGAGAACTTGGGGTCCGGGGGGGATCTTGTCGCATCCGAGGGGGTACTTGGAGTCCGTGATGGAGATCTTGTCAGGTTCCATGTTGTCCTCCTTGGAATATGCCAGACTTGACGATGGACTTAAGATGTTGAACGACACGGCAATAGGAACCACACGACTTGCACCGAGGACACGTAGTGCTGCTGTTGCTACCCATGCGCGCACACACAAAGTAGAAGACAGAGGGGCGGTGGCCTAGGCCGAGCAGACGATGGTGGGCGAGCTTGCTGCCGGGATGAGGTCGGCCGTGCTTGGCTCGATGTCGAAGGGGCTCAGGCAACCGCGGCTACAGGAGGAAGCCGTCGACACAGAGACGCGGGTGTCGCGCTCGAGGCGGCGGCCGGAGAGGAGCAGACGCTGGGGCGGAGGGCGAGGTCGACGGTGGCGTTGGGGACGTGCAGAGGGGTGATGGCGAGGTGCTGACGGTGGAGCCCGGGAGGTGCAGAGGAGGAGGTTGCCCGCGGTGGCGGCGGCACGAGGTTGGGGAGACGGGGCGAGGGCGCCGACCCTGGCGGTGGACGGAAGGAGGGAGGTGGGCAGAGGAGAGATCGAGCGGGGAGCGAGGCCGGCGGGGGCGAGGCGATGGGGACGCGTGGCCAGGCGTCTTCCTGCTGGGTATGCGGAGAGCGGCGCAGAGGGGAGCCGTTGTTGCGGCCAGCGAGAAGGAGCGAGGTACTCGGGAGGCGGCGGCGGTCGCCAAGGAAGACGAGGGGGCGCGCGGCGGCTTGATGCGTCCATTTTGCATCACTATTATATGTCTTAATTCACTATTATTCATTGGTATATTTCGTATTGAGAGTTGATACTTATGTTATTTCATCTGTTTTTGCATGGTTGATGACTTTTGGAGCATGGATCGCTACAGTCAGGATTCTGATGGAAAAGGTGCTGTTTGGAGGCAAAATTCGCGAAGATCAGAAATTCCGGGAAAATATACGGAAAATCCTATTTTTCCAGAAGACTAAGGATGCCAGAAGATGGAGTGGAGGTGGGCCACAGGGGGCCCACACCACCCCATGGCGCAGGCAGGCCTAGGACACGCTAGGAAGTGGTGTGGCCGCCCTGGCCCACTCCAGCCTCTCCCCTCTAGCGTATATCAACCTCCTGAAACCCTAAGACTTGGGGAGCGACCACATAAAGATTCCACCGCCTCTGCGGGGCGGAAAACACCGAGAGAGAAAGATCTCTCCGGCAGACAGATTTCTGCTGGGGGAATTCCTTCCCGGAGAGGGGAGATCATCGCCGTCAACACCACCATCAAGCTGGACTTCATCGGGATCATCATCATCATCACCACCATCATCACCATCAGCACCCTCATCACCATCTCCATATTGCTATAACAATTGCGTTGAATCTTGCATAGTTCATAGGGGAAACTTTCTCGGTGTTGATTACTCCTTGTAGTTGATGCTATTGAGTGAACCATTGAATTATTGTTTATGTTCAGATTGTTATACATCATTATTCCATCTCTGATCATGATCCATATGATGTCTTGTGAGTAGTTCGTTTTGTTCTTGAGGACATGGGAGAAGTCATGTTGTTAGTAGTGGAGTTATGTTGAGAAAGATTCAATAGTTTGATATTTAAGTTGTGGTGTACTTCTTCTAGTGGTGTCATGTGAACGTCGACTACATGACACTTCACCTATATGGGCCTAGGGGAATGCATTGTGTATTTGGCTACTAATCGTAGGGGTTGCCGGAGTGACAGAAACCTAAACCCCCATTAGGAAACCATTGCACAAGGGACGTAAGGGTCTTAGAGTTTAAAGCTGTGGTTAGGTTTCTACCTTAATTACTTTCTTGTACTTACGGATGTTTGCAAGGGGGTTTAATCACAAGTATGTATTTAGTCTTGGATGGGGCGGTACATTAGCACAGGTTCACCCACACAACACTTAGCAAGCTAGAGAAGATTAATCGACTATATGAAGCGAAAGCACTTGACAGTCTTCCCATGTGTCTTCGAGAACGTTTGGTCATCTATAGAAATACAACCGGCTTGTCCTTTGTTGCATAAAGGATTGGGCCACTTGCTGCATTCATTCTTACTGTCTTTTATTTACTCGTACTTTGTTTACTTGCCTTATCGAAAACCCCTAAAAATCCGTTTGAGAAGTATTTGCAAAGAATTCCTGATCCATACCACTAGCCAGCACCTTCTGCTCCTTGTTGGGTTCGACACTCTTACTTATCGAAAATACTACGATACACCCCCTATACTTGTGGGTCATCAAGACTATTTTTTGGCGCCGTTGCCGGGGAGTGAAGCGCTATTGGAGAGTGGAACTGGTAAAGGAAACTTCTACTGTGAGTATTGTTTACTTCTGCTAGTTGCTTTATTTTCGTTATGGATAATTCGCTGAGTTTCTTATTTGGTAATGCTACTACCACTGCTAAGGTAGTAGATAAGCCACCACCTGCTGAGAAAGATGTTTTCAAAACACCGACAAGAATTATTGATCGTGTTATGGATAACTACTATGTTGGGGATGGAACTGTCCATCCCAGTGATCATTTACTCTTTATACACGAATTATGCGGGTTGTTCAAGTGTGTAGGTATTACTACAGATCAAGTTAAGAAGAAGTTATTCTCATTATCACTGAAAGGAAGAGCTGAGGATTGGTATAAGCTGCTGAAGAATGGTCAAGCTCTCGAATGGGAGGAAATAGTGCCTCTCTTTTATTCAAAGTTTTATCCTCCTAGTGAGATTCATAAATATCGGAATCAAATATACAACTTTTGGCCTCTTGATGGAGAAAGTACAGCTCAAGCTTGGGGGAGATTGAAGTTACTAATGCTCAAATGTCCCATTCATGAGCTCCCCAACAATATTATTATCAATAACTTTTATGCAAGGCTCCTCTACATGACAAGGATTTAATGGATGCTTCTTGTGCTGGATCATTCACTCACATGGAAGAAGAAGTTAAATGGGACCTTCTAGATCGTATTCAAGACAATGTTGAAGCTTGGGAGAATGAAAAAGGTAGAAAGTCAGGTATAAATTATGATTATGAATGCATTTAATCTTTTATGGGAACTGATGACTTTCAAAATATTAGTAATCTTTATGGTCTTGATTTGCAAGTTATTACGAATTGTTTTAGAGCTTTTGCTTCCTATATCGAAATTCCAAAAAGGAGATGGAACAAATACCATGCACCTTACAAAGATATTGCTGACTATGCTCCTATTGGAAGTGCTGAGTATTGCATTATTGATCCCATCTTACCCGAACCTTATATCGAGAAGATTCCCTTTCCCGAAAAGGTAAAGGACCATCCTATGATAACTAATGTTATCACCAAAAGTGAAAAAAGAACTCTAAAACCTGATGAACAAATAAACATTGAACCTGTGGTAGCAATTATGAAAGACCTTGTCACTAAAAGCGTAGAAGACGGGCACATAGTCTTTTGTGAAGATGCTTCTAATATTGTTTCACATCCCAATAGAACTAAAAAGGCTAGTGTTCCTGCGCTTTCTATGAGAATTGGTGATCATTGCTATTATGGTTTATGTGATATTGGTGCAAGTTCCAGTGCTATTCCTTATGAGCTTTACAGAGAAATTATGCATGAGATCAGTCCTTGCGAGTTGGAAGAGATTGATGTGGTTATTCACCTTGCTAATAGAGAGAACATCTCTCCAATTGGTATTGTGCGAGACGTGGAAGTTCTTTGCGGTAAGATTAAGTACCCCGCTGATTTTTTAGTACTTGGTTCAGCTGCTAGTAAAACTTATCCTATCATTTTTGGTAGACCTTTCTTGAGTACTTGTGGGGCTATTATTGATTGCAAGAGGGAGAAATCTTGACTAAGTTTGATGGGGAATCCTATGAGTTTAGTTTTTCAAAATTTGCTAAAGAACCCTGCGAAGAGGAAACCCATAATGAGGATTTTAGGGTTGAACAACTTGCTTCTATTTCTCTTGCTCCTAACAATGCTTTGGAGCAATTTATGGAAGACCATGAAAGTGAAATCTTCATGGAAGAAAGGAATGAGATTGACATGATTCTCCGCGATCAACCTATGATGCTTAAGCACGACTTGCCTGTTGAGGACTTGGGTACCACGATGCCACCTCAAAAGGACCCGGTTTTCGATCTAAAACCTCTCCCTGATGATCTTAAATATGCTTTTATTGATGATAAAAAGATATATCCTGTTATTAGTAGCGCTAAACTTTCAGGGGAGGAAGAAGAAAGATTATTGGAAGTTTTGAAGAAACACAGAGGAGCTATGGGTTATACCATGGATGATTTGAAAGGGATTTCACCTACTATATGTCAGCATTCTATCAACATAGAACCAGATGCGAAGCCCGTAGTGGAGCACCAACGACGTTTAAATCCTAAGATGACGGAAGTGGTAAGGAATGAGGTATTGAAACTCCTTGATGCTGGTATTATTTACCCTATTGCTGATAGTGAATGGGTTAGTCCTGTTCATTGTGTTCCTAAAAAGGGAGGTATTACCGTTGTTCCTAATGATAATGATGAACTTATTCCTCAAAGAATAGTGGTAGGCTATAGGATGTGCATTGATTTTAGGAAAGTCAATAAAGTCACTAAGAAAGATCACTACCCGCTTCCTTTTATTGATCAAATGTTGGAAAGGTTGTCTAAAAAGACCCATTTTTGTTTTCTTGATGGGTATTCTGGTTTCTCTCAAATTGTTGTTAAACAACAAGATCATGAAAAAACTACTTTTACTTGCCCTTATGGAACTTATGCCTATAGACGTATGCCTTTTGGTTTATGTAATGCTCCTGCTACTTTCCAAAGGTACATGTCTGCTATCTTTCATGGCTTTTGTGAGGAAATTGTAGAAGTGTTCATGGATGACTTTTCTGTCTATGGAACTTCTTTGGATAATTGTCTGCACAACCTTGATAAAGTTTTGCAGAGATGTGAAGAAACTAATCTTGTTCTTAATTGGGAGAAATGCCACTTCATGGTTAATGAAGGGATTGTTCTTGGGCATAAAATTTCTGAAAGAGGCATAGAAGTTGATAGAGCTAAGGTTGAGGCAATTGAGAAGATGCCATGCCCAAGAGACATAAAAGGTATTCGGTATCCTTGGTCATGTTGGTTTCTATAGAAGGTTTATTAAAGACTTTTCCAGGATATCAAAACCCCTTACTAATCTTCTTCAAAAAGATGTACCCTTCGTTTTTGATGATGAATTTAAGGAAGCTTTTGAAACTCTTAAGAAGGCTTTAACTACAGCCCCTATTGTTCAACCACCTGATTGGAGTTTACCCTTTGAAATAATGTGTGATGCTAGTGATTTTGCTGTAGGTGCTGTCCTTGGGCAAAGTATTGATAAAAAGCTAAACGTTATCCATTATGCTAGTAAGACTCTAGACGCTACTCAAAGGAATTATGCTACTACTGAAAAGGAATTTCTAGCTGTTGTTTTTGCTTGTGATAAGTTTAGGCCCTATATTGTGGACTCAAAAGTAACCATTCATACTGATCATGCTGCTATTAAATATCTTATGACAAAGAAGGACGCTAAGCCTAGGCTTATTAGATGGGTACTGCTTTTACAAGAGTTTGATCTACACATAGTAGATCGAAAGGGTGCTAAAAATCCTGTAGCTGATAATTTATCTCGTTTGGAAAACATCTCTTTTGATCCTATGCCTGTTAATGACAGTTTTCCAAATGAGCAATTAGCCGCAGTAGGGGTGAACTCGCGAGGAAGCCCTTGGTATGCTGATTATGCTAACTTTATTTTCTCCAAGTATTTGTCTCCAACTTTTACAGCTCAGCAAAGAAGAAAGTTCTTTTATGATTTGAGGCATTATTTTTGGGACGACCCACACTTATACAAAGAAGGGGTTGATGGTATTATGCGAAGATGTGTTCTAGAGTATGAACAAAAAGAGATATTGCATAAATGTCATGGGAGTGCCTATGGAGGACATCATGCAGGAGATAGAACTACACAAAAGGTATTACAATCAGGTTTCTATTGGCCTACCCTTTTTAAAGATGCAAGGAAATTTGTTTTATCTTGTGATGAATGTCAACGTGTTGGTAATATTTCTAGACGCAATGAAATGCCTATGAACTACTCTCTAGTTATTGAACCTTTTGATTGTTGGGGATTCGACTTTATGGGTCCTTTCCCTCCTTCGAAGGGTTACACTCATATTCTTGTTGCCGTTGATTATGTTACTAAGTGGGTAGAAGCCATTCCTACGAAAAGTGCTGACGGTGAAACCTCTCTAAAAATGATTAAGGATGTTATCTTTCCTAGGTTTGGAGTGCCTAGGTATCTCATGACTGATGGGGGTTCTCATTTCATTCATGGCGGTTTTAGGAAGACCCTCGCTAAGTATGATGTTAATCATAGAATTGCTTCAGCTTATCACCCCCAAACTAGCGGGCAAGTAGAGTTATCAAATAGAGAAATTAAATCTATCTTGCAAAAGACTGTTAATAGGTCTAGAAAAAACTAGGCTAAGAAGTTGAATGATGCTTTATGGGCTTATAGAACTGCTTATAAGAATCCTATGGGAATGTCTCCTTACAAAATGGTTTATAGGAAAGCTTGCCACTTACCCTTAGAATTAGAACACAAAGCTTACTGGGCAGTGAAAGAACTAAATAGAGATTGTAAGCTAGCTGGTGAGAAAAGAATTTTTGACTTAAGTTCTTTAGATGAATGTAGGAGTGAAGCCTATGAGAATGCTAGGCTCTTTAAAGAAAAAGTTAAAAGATGGCATGACAAGCGAATACTTAAGAGAGAATTTCATGTTGGTGAGAAAGTTCTATTGTATAGGTCTCGTCTCAGATTTTTTGCAGGTAAGCTACTATCAAAATGGGAAGGACCTTTCATCATTGAAGAAGTATACCGTTCAGGAGCAATAAAAATTTCTTCTCTAAAAGATAATACTACACAAGTAGTGAATGGACAGTGACTCAAACACTATATTGCTGGAGATTCTTACAATGAAGATGTTGATGCCTTTCAAGTTATAACTCTGGAGAAATTCATTGAGGACAAAATTCAGAGACCTGCAGAGTCCGTGTTCAAATAGGTAACAGTTCTGGTAAGAAAAGTTCCACGAAAATACAATTCAACTATATTTTTGCAGTTTTCAGTCAATAAGGAAAGCTACGAAGCGAAAAAGGGACGGAAACGGAGCCAGGGTGGCCCACACCACCCCATGGCGCGGTCCCACCCCTGGCCGCACCACCAGATGGTGTGGCCACTCCGGACTCCGCCTCCGACTCGTTTTCTTCCAGTACCTTCCTTTTGATATGAAACTTCGTAATATATAACCCCTCGGATCTTACGAGGTTCGTATATCGTGTTTTCGTCGTGTTTTTGTTTCGATCTGTTTCTGCCAGGTGGAATCCCAGATTTGGAGCCATAATGTCTTCCTCTGGAACATCCAAGGGAGATTCCTTAGAAGATATCATCAACCCATACATGAGAGAATTGAAGATTCATCCCAAGGAGTTGGTGCTCGAAGGTGGAGAGGTCCGGATTAAAGAGGTTCAAGGCCCTAAAGGTGAAGGAAGTCTGGAGGATAGGATGGAAGCACTGGAGCATGAAGTCTTTAGGTACAGGAAGATGGCGGAGCGTGAAGTGGATATCATCCATAAGATTTGTTCCGAACTCATCACCGAGCACCAGAAGGAGACTACTGAACTCAAAGACGAAGTCCTCTCACTCCGCCAAACAACCAACAAACTGCAAGCACAGTTCTATGACGTTCAAAATCAAAACTGTGAGTATGAGGCTAGATTTAAACGCATAAGTGTTGCTACAAGTTTCAGGATGTTGGAAACCACGATGTCCTTTGTTGATGGGAAGCCTTTACCCTGGAAGACGGACGAAGATGAGAGGATACCACCACCACCAAAGGAGTAATTCGTCATCAGGTTTGGCATCCCCTTGGCTTGTTCCAAGCTTGGGGGAGTGTCGCGGTATCATATCACTATCTTCTATATTTTTACCTTATTAGTAGAGTCATATCATGAATAGAGGAGTTATTATGTAGTATGGTTTGCATTATTGAAGTGTACCCTCTCTCGTTAGATATGTATCCCTTGGTGTGAGTTTCCGTTATGGAATATTAATGAGAAGTTCTATCATTCACCCTTTTGCATAGCTTATGTTAGTTTTCAATTCGTGGTTATATGATTGATCTTGTTGTTAGTATTGGTAGCACTTTGGTATCATTGATTTAATTTAGTTGGTTTTGGCAAACCTGGCTCGGTCAGTAGCAACACATTTTTGAGAGTTGAAAAGAAAAAGATAGAAGTACTCTAGAGAAAAATAATTTCATCATCTTTCTTTCTTGATTTGCTCATAAGTCTAGTATTCTCTAGTTAAGATCTTTTGTGCTTCCAAGGAAGATTGCATGTTTGTCTTTATCACTTTTATGTTTGGTTGTTTCCTTCAACTCTTGTACTTGCTACCCAGCCTTGCTAGCCAAAAACCTGTACCGAGAGGGTATTCTTCTCCTGCATCCACCTCCTTTAAACCAAAACCTTTGCCATTTGTGTCCACCATACCTACCTAGTAGCATTATTGCTATTCCAAGTAAATTCTTGTTTTATCTACCTCCCAAATTAAACTCGTTATGCGAAAATTAGTGATTAAAGCTCTCACGAACTTGATGGCACACTTTACTTTCTTGCATTTAATAAACTTGAACCATTGGGTCCTTCTTTGTTGCATATATGCTTGCGCTTTATGAGTTGAAGTTAGCCAAACCATGTATCATGGGGACCGCTTTCAACACTTCATTGGTACTTGTACCTAGTTGATATCATGTTCTTTTGCTTATGGATCCCGGCGGTGTGAAATAAAAGTGGAACTTGTAAGATCATGGAGTTTATATGTGTTAGAGAAACGCCTGGGCCGCTAGCCTAAGCCATGCCTAATCATGGTGGATACTTGCAACATACCTATAGTGAGCATTCTATGAAGCATCCT
Organism: Avena eriantha; assembly: GCA_910589775.1. Classification (NCBI taxonomy): domain Eukaryota; kingdom Viridiplantae; phylum Streptophyta; class Magnoliopsida; order Poales; family Poaceae; genus Avena; species Avena eriantha. The sequence continues at coordinate 76,846,820 of OU342744.1, read as the reverse complement.
CAATAAAAACCTATGCAAATAGCAAATAAAAAGATCGCTGAAATGCTTACTGTCTGCTTGTCTTGTCATTTTGATTATGGGATAGCTCCTGTGTCATGTGCAAGGGGTACCCCGTTGGCGGTTCTCAATGATATGCATGTATTTACAATGACAAGAGCTTGCTCGTTACTGAAGTTGAGTAGCATGATGATCGGTACTCATAAGTAAGGGGCATGAGATTTCAACTTATAACTTGTGAAGCATATCCTCTTAGTTGTGTCACTTTAACCTTAATCACCTAAAGATGCCTATGATAGGGGCAATGAGAGCTGAAAGCTAGAAAGTATCATAATTTTGGGGAGCTCTTTATGAGACTTGCAATCCCTGCTTCCCTCTGCGAAGGGCCTTTCTTTTACTTTGTAGCTGAGTCAGTAAACCTATTCCCTTCTTTCTCAGCAAGTATTTTGAGTTGATGTGTTTCATTCATTCATATGGTGATTTATTCAATCATGTTTCTTATGTTCCTTGCTTTGCACGTTGCTCTTATCTTGAAGTTTACTACTTTGAAAGCTTTCTTTGAAAACCAGCTATTTGTGAACTCCAGCAAACTATCAACTATTCTTCGACCAAGAGCTAAGTTTGCCATTACCAATTATGATTCACTTTATGTATCTTTATTGTGTTTCCTTTACTCATTACAAGTTGAGTTATATAATACTGAGTTGTCTTCCATTATGATCTATGTATTTGATGAATGTGATGCTTCTTATCCGTATTCTTTTATCGACTCTTCACTCCATAAACCCAAGGTCATGTTTATTGAGCTCAGTTTCGCTTGGGGACAAGCGAAGTCTAAGCTTGGGGGGAGTTGATGCGTCCATTTTGCATCACTATTCTATGTCTTAATTCACTATTATTCATTGATATATTTCGTATTGAGAGGTGATACTTATGTTATTTCATCTGTTTTTGCATGGTTGATGACTTTTGGAGCATGGATCACTGCAGTCAGGATTCTGATGGAAAAGGTGCTGTTTGGAGGCAAAATTCGTGAAGATCAGAAAATCCGGGAAAATATACGGAAAATCCTATTTTTCCAGAAGACTAAGGATGCCAGAAGATGGAGTGGAGGTGGGCCACAGGGGGCCCACACCACCCCATGGCGCGGGCAGGCCTAGGCCGCGCCAGGGAGTGGTGTGGCCGCCCTGGCCCACTCCAGCCTCTCCCCTCTAGCGTATATCAACCTCCTGAAACCCTAAGACTTGGGGAGCGACCACATAAAGATTCCACCGCCTCTGCGGGGCGGAAAACACCGAGAGAGAAAGATCTCTCCGGCAGACAGATTTCTGCTGGGGGAATTCCTTCCCGGAGAGGGGAGATCATCGCCATCAACACCACCATCAAGCTGGACTCCAAGAATAGCCCGCATATGTCCTCCATATTTAATTTAGGTGAATCGGCATAATGCCCCAAACCACAGACAGATATGCATGCATGAACAATTTAATATGCGACAGTTTTATATATATAGCATTTATAAAATAGGGGCTCGGGAAAAGGTTCACACATCTGGGTTCGGGAGATCTTGGGTTCCGGGGGTTCGGGTCCGGTCTCAGGGTTCGACGAGGGAAACGTTTCGACGGGATCGGTCTCGGACAACGGAAGGAGAGCTTGGCGTTTTGGGAAGAAGGACTTGGTTTGGCGTCGGGGGTGCATCGGATTCGCCCTGGTCGGTGTCGATCTTGTCATCGATGGCGAACTTGAGTGGATCCGGTACCGGGGTCTTCGGGTCCGTGTAGACGGTCATGGCGTTCGGGATGAAGAACTTGGCGTTCCGTGTCGGCAACCTTGGCGTCCGGGTTCTCGGGCATCGCAGTCGAGAAGGAGAACTTGTCGCATTTGTGGTCAACGGGTTCGGGGCTTCGGCTAGCGGAGCCGGGAAGGAGAACTTGGGGTCCGGGGGGGATCTTGTCGCATCCGAGGGGGGTACTTGGAGTCCGTGATGGAGATCTTGTCAGGTTCCATGTTGTCCTCCTTGGAATATGCCAGACTTGACGATGGACTTAAGATGTTGAACGACACGGCAATAGGAACCACACGACTTGCACCGAGGACACGTAGTGCTGCTGTTGCTACCCATGCGCGCACACACAAAGTAGAAGACAGAGGGGCGGTGGCCTAGGCCGAGCAGACGATGGTGGGCGAGCTTGCTGCCGGGATGAGGTCGGCCGTGCTTGGCTCGATGTCGAAGGGGCTCAGGCAACCGCGGCTACAGGAGGAAGCCGTCGACACAGAGACGCGGGTGTCGCGCTCGAGGCGGCGGCCGGAGAGGAGCAGACGCTGGGGCGGAGGGCGAGGTCGACGGTGGCGTTGGGGACGTGCAGAGGGGTGATGGCGAGGTGCTGACGGTGGAGCCCGGGAGGTGCAGAGGAGGAGGTTGCCCGCGGTGGCGGCGGCACGAGGTTGGGGAGACGGGGCGAGGGCGCCGACCCTGGCGGTGGACGGAAGGAGGGAGGTGGGCAGAGGAGAGATCGAGCGGGGAGCGAGGCCGGCGGGGGCGAGGCGATGGGGACGCGTGGCCAGGCGTCTTCCTGCTGGGTATGCGGAGAGCGGCGCAGAGGGGAGCCGTTGTTGCGGCCAGCGAGAAGGAGCGAGGTACTCGGGAGGCGGCGGCGGTCGCCAAGGAAGACGAGGGGGCGCGCGGCGGCTTGATGCGTCCATTTTGCATCACTATTATATGTCTTAATTCACTATTATTTATTGGTATATTTCGTATTGAGAGTTGATACTTATGTTATTTCATCTGTTTTTGCATGGTTGATGACTTTTGGAGCATGGATCGCTGCAGTCAGGATTCTGATGGAAAAGGTGCTGTTTGGAGGCAAAATTCGCGAAGATCAGAAATTCCGGGAAAATATACGGAAAATCCTATTTTTCCAGAAGACTAAGGATGCCAGAAGATGGAGTGGAGGTGGGCCACAGGGGGCCCACACCACCCCATGGCGCAGGCAGGCCTAGGACACGCTAGGAAGTGGTGTGGCCGCCCTGGCCCACTCCAGCCTCTCCCCTCTAGCGTATATCAACCTCCTGAAACCCTAAGACTTGGGGAGCGACCACATAAAGATTCCACCGCCTCTGCGGGGCGGAAAACACCGAGAGAGAAAGATCTCTCCGGCAGACAGATTTCTGCTGGGGGAATTCCTTCCCGGAGAGGGGAGATCATCGCCGTCAACACCACCATCAAGCTGGACTTCATCGGGATCATCATCATCATCACCACCATCATCACCATCAGCACCCTCATCACCATCTCCATATTGCTATAACAATTGCGTTGAATCTTGCATAGTTCATAGGGGAAACTTTCTCGGTGTTGATTACTCCTTGTAGTTGATGCTATTGAGTGAACCATTGAATTATTGTTTATGTTCAGATTGTTATACATCATTATTCCATCTCTGATCATGATCCATATGATGTCTTGTGAGTAGTTCGTTTTGTTCTTGAGGACATGGGAGAAGTCATGTTGTTAGTAGTGGAGTTATGTTGAGAAAGATTCAATAGTTTGATATTTAAGTTGTGGTGTACTTCTTCTAGTGGTGTCATGTGAACGTCGACTACATGACACTTCACCTATATGGGCCTAGGGGAATGCATTGTGTATTTGGCTACTAATCGTAGGGGTTGCCGGAGTGACAGAAACCTAAACCCCCATTAGGAAACCATTGCACAAGGGACGTAAGGGTCTTAGAGTTTAAAGCTGTGGTTAGGTTTCTACCTTAATTACTTTCTTGTACTTACGGATGTTTGCAAGGGGGTTTAATCACAAGTATGTATTTAGTCTTGGATGGGGCGGTACATTAGCACAGGTTCACCCACACAACACTTAGCAAGCTAGAGAAGATTAATCGACTATATGAAGCGAAAGCACTTGACAGTCTTCCCATGTGTCTTCGAGAACGTTTGGTCATCTATAGAAATACAACCGGCTTGTCCTTTGTTGCATAAAGGATTGGGCCACTTGCTGCATTCATTCTTACTGTCTTTTATTTACTCGTACTTTGTTTACTTGCCTTATCGAAAACCCCTAAAAATCCGTTTGAGAAGTATTTGCAAAGAATTCCTGATCCATACCACTAGCCAGCACCTTCTGCTCCTCGTTGGGTTCGACACTCTTACTTATCGAAAATACTACGATACACCCCCTATACTTGTGGGTCATCACGGCTCTGTGTCGGGAGGATGAGCAGCGGTGGCAGAGCTTTCTGCGGGGTGAGGCGGCGTCGCGCCGCCCAGGGAGGAAGGCGGGGTCGGCAGGGGCCTGCGGCCTGGAATCTGGCGGCGGAGACGAGAAGATCTCACGAGCGGTGGTTGGTGGCCGCCGCATCGAGAGGGTGAGGGAGAGGGGAAGGGTCCGGGCGGAGAGACCGAGGAGGAGGACGCGGTTGGTGGCGAGGTGGGTCGTGTGGTGGGACCTGGTCCACAGCGGAAATCCCAAGTAGGGGGGTTGTCGGCACGGGACGTGTGCGTGCGTGTGGCGTGTGTGGGTGGGAGTTGGCAGCTGGGGAATGGAAAAAGAGGGAGGAGGGACCAGGGTGTGGGGTGGTTGTCCATCCCGGGAGAGGTGGGGCCCGCGCCGGGTGAGGTGGCGGGCCGGGAGTGGCCGGGGTGAGGTGGCGAGGGGTGGGAGGAGCGGGCGATGCGGGACAGGAGAGCCGGGTGGGTCGGCTGTCAGTGAGGGAAGTGCGGCGGGAGAGGAGGTGGGCCAGGGCGAGGAGCTGGCAGGTGGTGGGCGGGAGTTGGGGATAAGGTGGCGATGGGGTGTTGGCTAGGGGTGGCGACCAGGTGGTGGGATGGGGTAGCGTGCCCAGGCGGCGGCGGCTGAAAAAAGAGAGGGAGGGAAATGGTTGGTGGCTGTGTGGTTAGGGGGAGGCGGTAGGTAGGATTTGGCTGGGGTAGGATAGGATTTTATTTTTAGGGTTTGGAGGTGGCCGGCCGGGCTTTTGGGCCTGGCGGCTGCCTCCTAAAAATAACTTAAATATTTTATTTATTTAAAACGAGGCTTTTGTAATCCGTTTTTAGACGAAACAAAATAATCCAGAGGCCCGGGTTTTAATTTGAAATAAAGACGGGGCATTTAGAAAACAAAACCAGGCTTTTCGAAAATAGTTTTTAAACAAACCATGCATGATGATGACGATGCTCAAATGCAATGTGGCATGATGACATGAGCATGCGGTCATGATGATGCAATGCACAAAAACACAGCAATTTTCTAGTAGTGGTTTTAGCGGGATGCCACATCTTCCCGCTGTAATCGGGCAATCTCCATGTTCGATTGGCTTTTGAGCTCAATTTACTGCGGAGTTAGCAACCGTGTTTCTGCTAAAGCTTCAAGGTCATCAATAATAGAGGAAAGTCTCAATTTTTCTTTTTTGAGAATACCAGTTGTGTGTCGCGCCCAACCCCCAAGGTGTTTTTGTGTCATACACACTTTATTATTCCACCTCTGGATTGGGGTATCACCACAGACCGGTCTTTCCCACACTGCTTTCACCATATCCTGGAAACCATCTCGTGTTAGCCATCCGAGTTCAAATTTGAACGGACGAGACGAGTGAGGTGGTGGTAACCCAGTGGTAAGCAAAATGGGAGCATGATCTGACAGAGCGTCAATACGTTCTAGAGCGCGTATCGAGACTAGAGGGAAATAATCATCCCAATCTGAGTCCATGAGTACACGATCAAGTTTTTCGTATGTAGATTCTGGCAAAGAATTAACCCATGTAAACTCTCTTCTAATCATTGTGACTTCCTTTAAATCCAGACTATCATTGACAACGTTAAAAAGGAAAGGGCAATGATCATCAAAACGGCCTTTACTCTTCTCGTATGGGAAACCTAAGCAAATTAAAATCACCCCCTATGAGGATAGGGTGCAGATTATCTTTTGCTAAGTTCACCAATTCACGAAGAAAATCAGCCTTAAAAGCCTCTTGGGCCGCACCATAAACTACGACCAGACTCCATTTGAAACTATCAGCCTTGCTACGGATATGAAGTTTTATATGGAACTCCCTTTCCGAAACGGCTAATATGTCCATGGTGTCCGCCGGCACACCAAGTAAAATGCCCCCCGGACCGTCCCCTGGGTGGATGGGAATGCCACACAAAGTCTAAACCACTCGATGGGCGGTCCAGCATACTTTGTGAGAATTCCCATCTACCTGTTTCGGAGATAGCCACAAAATCTAAATTATGCTCCCTAGAACAAAGTGCAATGTGTAGATGTTTAGCCAAGTCACGAAGACCTCTGCTATTAAAAAACATGCCATTCATTGGTAAAAATAATAGATTAGGAGCAAGATCTCGTCTACGAAATTTATTACACTTTTTCCCAGAAGTCGATTTATGACCAGAAGCAGTTAGCTCATCTAATGAACTTAATATGTCCTCGTCCAAACCAAATTTCAGAACTTCACCTACTAGGTGAGATAGGAGTTGACCATCTGTAGTATGGTCCGCATCCTCATCATTCGAGTAAGAGGAAATATAAGAGGTCGAAGCTTTTGGAACAACCGTTAACCGGTCAAATTCCATCCGCTTCAAGACCTTAGCAGAAACTAAAATATCACTAGCATTCTGACCTAGACTAATACCAACTAAATTTAGCTTACAAGAAATACTAGTAGAAGGAAAAGAAATAAAAGACTTGGAGGAAGAGGGATTACCACAAGTATCCAGGTTCTTTTCAGCTTTCCTGCGCATGGCCTTCTCCAAAGAATCCATGTCTGTCGATGAAGCACTGTCGGAGCCCATCGTGTATCTTCCACTCATGCGAAGCACCGGGAACACCGAAGTCTTCTTCTTCCTAGCGCCAGCCACAGAGGCTTGCGCAGGAGGAGCAGCACCCCCATAGTAGGCTCGACCACCGCAACGGTCTCCGCCGTCTGAGTAGATGTGGTCATCATTAGAGGGACCTCCAGAAGTGCTGCTGTCGGTGGAGATGAGTTCACCATCAGGGGGACCTCCTGAGGCATAGGGCCCTCCAGAGGCCCATGACCTGCTGCGGTCTGGCTCGATGGACAGGTGGCCTGGCTACCGGTGGCCTACTGGAGTGGGCCGTGGAGCTGCCCCGCAGCAAATGACAAAGCAGCAGAAGGCAAGGTGCAACGGGCCGCCGATGAAGGCGAGGTGGGACGGGCTGCATCTGTCAGCAACAGCGAAGAAGTGAAGAAGACCGACGATGAGGCGTGGGTCGCCTGTGCAGTAATAGTAGCAGCAGCGGTGAAATCCAGCACCGAAGACGGCCCAGCGCAAAGCTCTGTTGGGGCACCAGGAGACCACGACGACAAAGGCATCTCGGGCGGAAACTTGTCTCCCGAGCCATCCCAAGAAACCTCAGCAAAAATAGATACTCTAGGATGCTGAAAGCCTGAACGAGAGCATCGTGCAGCAGCCACAATAGCTTTACCCCGGGGAGTCTGCGGACAAGGGTTGAACGGAGTGACCGCAAAAATAGGCAAAGACGAAACACTGTTGACAGGAGGTCCTCCCATAGCTGGTTTGGTACCCGCGTTATCAATATCCATTTGGTTCCCTTGAGGCCGAGGTGCACTATCATCAACCGGTGAATCCTTCTCTTTCCGGCCAGTGCCATCATCCTCATAAGAATTGTCCCCCTTACACCTCCAAAAAAGAGGAGTGAAAGCGGGACCAGGAACAAAGTCTGGAGTCTCCTGGCGGAACCTAAAGTCAAAACCCTTCAGTTTCAAGGTAGCAGTAGTACATATATAGGGGCCCTTGGCATCCACACACTTCAGCAACGCATTAGAATTCATCATTGCCACACAAATGCGCACAATGTTGCGGCTATACAACATTGGCAAATCAACATCCATAGTCGTGCCCAATAGAGAACTAGCCACCCAATGACCAAGGAAATGACGAATGGTATGAGGTACCCCCTCCACGTGAACCCACACCCGAGGAAGAATAAACTTAGGCTGTATATCCTGTATCTCCCAAATACTGATAACAACCTTGGTATTGTGAGATGGAACCGGCATCTGAATACCATCAACACGCTGGAGATCTTCGAAAGATGGAAAACACACAAGATAGGCATCATCACCATGAGGAAGCGCCTCCCACTTCCGCTGAGTACTGAGCAGACAAATGCACATCATCTAACAGCTGCAGGTACCATCGCACCAATGATCAACACCTTAGCAGTAGGAGTACACTTAGGTGCAAGATTTTCCTTAAAGATGAAATCAGGCAGCTGGTTGAAAAGAGTATCCTCCGTACCATTCCCGACCACAATCATCATAGGCTTGGGCATCTTCAGAGTTGGGCACTTGATGGTGGGATGAGCCGAGTATTACAAACCAAGCAATAATGCAAAACATGGCAGTTCTTAGAAGCGTGAGAATCAGCAGAGCATTTCCAGCATTTCAGACCCTTCTTGGACTTGTCCTTATGATTAGACTGAACCAAAGAATCCACAGTAGCAACCAAAGGTGTCGGTGTGATCGTGACCAGCGGCTTACTCGAAGCAGGAGCAGCATTAACCATACCCGCAGGCTGTGGCATCGACATGGGCTGAAACTGAGGTTGAAAAATCAGCTGAGCAGTAGCCGCCTGAGGCACCGAAGGTACCTGCACATTCTTATTTTTCTTCCTTTTGTTCCGAGGCACCAATGAGTTGACAGCAGGTGCAGGAGCTTGCACATATTGTGGGAACATCTGTGCAAACTGCTAGGGCGGAACGATCGGAGGGAAGACAGTCCTCGGAAAGTTCTGCGGCGGCTGGAAGAACTGCCCCGGGGGCTGAAGTACGAAGCCCGGCGATCCAGGCGGACGAAACGGAGGCTGAAGTGGCCTGAACGGGAACGATGCAGCCACCGCCGGCTGACCTCCCCCAGCCAGTGGAGCCGCAGGCTACGAGGGCGTCGGTGGAGGAGCAGACGGCGCAGTCGGGCCCATTCCCGGCGAAGTAAGATTCGACACCCCACTCCTAGGGCCCCCCGTCACGAGAGGCGGAGCGGTCCCGGCCATGACGACACAGGCAAAGGAGGGCGACCCCGGAGACCAGGGAGGGCGACGACACACGAGCGTTGAGGAAGGGGGCGACGGATGGGGCGATGAAGTAGGCGACGTAAAGGTCGATGTAGGGTTATGCGAGGGACAAGAACCGATCGGAACCGGTCTCAGCAAATGCGGGGTACGTCTCTGTAAAGCACCCGTCCGCGCCAGGGCGTTCGCATGCACGCGGGCCGGGTGGACCTAATTACTCGCATGCATCTGGGCCCTAGCCGGTTGATCCGAAATATGCTCTGAAAACCCCTCCGAAGAAACGTACCGCTGCATCAAAGGAAACGCCTCCGGCGTCGCAGCCCCGGTCACCGCATGCGGGAGGAACATCCCAGCAGCGGTCACCGCCTTAGAGAGACAACCATCGTTCTAGATATGGAAGTTTGATGCAAGTGACACCCTTAGTACAAACAAAGGGTCGAAACTTCATGTGAATGGGTCCCCATCAGTATCCTATCGACCCGACTTTGCTTTCTAGCATCATAGAGGATGGTAGTCATGTTTGTGGTGAGTTGATGTAGTTAACAAGAAGTTGTTCCTCGAAGACAATGCAGCTGAAAATTCAGATTAATGGGATCATCACTACAGGAATAACTGTAAACGCCGACGGCAAAATGTTGGGCCCGTCGGCGTAGGTGCGCAGGCTCGTCAGCGGGGCTACGCGGCTGATACATTGCAAATGTATCTCTAATTTTTGATATTCCATGCTTGGTTTTATCCACTTTCTTGTGTTTTGTCCACACTTTGGAGTACTTTTCATATGATTTCTGGGACTAACCTATTAACAAGAGCCACAGTGCCAGCTGCCTGTTTTCTGCTGTTTTTGGTCCCAAGAAAGTTAAAAAACGAATATTCTCGGAATTGGACGGGACAAAAGCCAAAGTGCCTATTTTTCCGGAAGTCATCAGATGCCGGAATACGAGACGGAGAAGGGCCAGAGGGCGGCCACACCACCTGGCCGCGCGGCCAGGCTTGGCCCGCACCAAGGGGTGGTGTGGCCAGCCTAGGCACCCCCTCGGCCTCTCCTTCCGCCTATAAGATGCCCTCAGGACGAAAACCCTAAGGACCCGATCAAAAATCCACGAAAGAGTCTATAGCCACCGTCATCTCCATCCCTAGATCGGGAGGGATCTGAAGCTCTTCTCGGCACCCTGCCGGAGAGGGGAATTCACCCTGGAGGCCTTCTTCATCACCATAAAAGCCTCTGGTGTGATGTGTGAGTAGTTCATCCTTGGACTATGGATCCATGTAGTAGCTAGATGGTTGGTTCTCCTCCTTTATGCTTTCATGTCTAGATCTTTTGAGCTCCGTTCATGATCAAGATCATCTATTTGTAATTCTGCATGTTGTGTTTTCGGGGATCCAATGGATATTGGGATGCTATTTTAGATTGATTATTGATTCTATCATGTCTTTGTTATTCGTGATATTGCATGCTTTCCGTTGTTAGTAGCTATCTTGGCCAAGTAGATGCTAGCAACTCTAAGAGTTAGTATTTATGCTCGATAGTGGGTTCATGCCTCTAGTAATCTGGGGAAGTGACAGAAATCTCTAAGGTACTAGATGTGTTGTTGCTACTAGGGAGAAAACAACAATCCTTTGTTCATAGAAAAATCGTATTGTTTACTTTACATGCAGTTCGTAAAGCAATAATCTGTTGCTTGCAACTTAATACTGGAGGGGGTTCGGATGATAACCTGAAGGTGGATTATTAGTCATAGATGCAGTTGGATGGCGGTCTATGTATAATGTTGTAATGCCCAATCAAGTCTCAAAGGAGTCAAGATGATTAGTATATGCATGTATTGCTTCCTTGATGTTTGTCAATTGCCCCGTTGTAATTTGTTCACCCAGCATGTTATCTATCTTAAGGAGAGCCACCTCTAGTGAACTATGGATCCCGGTCCTTTTTGTTTACATACAATCTATAAACTGTTTACTGCTTTGTGCTTACTTTCTGCAAACTATTACTTCTTTCCATTCGATACATTTAATCCTTTGTTTTTTCCACAAAACATGGTGAGATTGACAACCTCATCGCAAGTTGGGGACAAAGTTCTGTAGTTGTGTTGTGCAGGTCTCCACGTTGCTACTAGCACCGGTAGTGCGCCCTGCCAAGGCTTAGCTAGCAACACCTTTGGGGTGTTTCCTTGCTCCTATTGGTTCGATTAAACCTTGGTTTCATAACTCAGGGAAAGTTGCTGCTGTGCTCATCATACCTTCCTCTTGGGGTTCCCAGCGAGCTCTACATCAACACCGCACCAGCATTTTCCTGGCGCCGACACTGAGCCATCAAGCATTTTTTTGGCGCAGTTGCGGGGGAGTCAAGTTACCTTCCTCTTGTTTTGTTTTCTTGTTTCTTTATCAAAAACACAAAAAGATTAGTTTTACTAGTTTGCTTTCTTATTTGAAAACACAAAAAATGACTACTCTTGTAAACACTAAGTTGTGTGACTTCACTAGCACCAACAACAATGATTTTATGAGCACACCTATTGCTCCACCCGTGCCTAAAGATACTTTCTTTGGGATAAAACCTGCTTTACTCAATCTTGTTATGAGAGAACACTTTTCTGGTATTGGTAATGAGGATGCTGCTTCCCATCTAAATAACTTTGTTGAACTTTGTGAGATGCAAAAGCATAGGGATGTAGATGGTGATATCATTAAGCTGAAATTGTTTCCTTTCTCTTTGAGAGGAAAAGCTAAAGAATGGTTGAATTCCTTAACTAGGAATAGTATTGATTTTTGGACTAAATGCAAAGATGCTTTCATTGGAAAATACTATCCTCCTGCTAAGATTATATCTATGAGAAGTGAAATAATGAAGTTTAAACAATCTGATAATGAACATGTTGCTCAAGCTTGGGAAAGAATGAAATCTTTGGTAAAGAATTGTCCCACTCATGGACTGACTGCTTGGATGACCATCCAAACTTTTTATGCAGGATTGAACTATTCTTCAAGGAACCTATTGGACTCTGCTGCTCGAGGTACCTTTATGACCATCACTTTGGGTGCTGCAACAAAACTTCTAGACAATATGATGGTTAATTATTCTGAATGGCATACTGAGAGAGGTCCACAAGGTAGGAAGGTAAATTCTATTGAGGAAACCTCCTCCTTGAGTGATAAGATTGATATTATTTTGTCTATGATTGTTAATGGGAAAGCCCATATTGATCCAAATAATGTTCCTTTAGCCTCTTTGGTTGCTCAAGAAGAGCAAGTTGATGTGAACTTCATAACAAATAACAACTTCGGCAATGATGCTTATAGGAGTAATTTTGGTAACAACAATTATAAGCCATATCCTCCCAACAATGGTAATGCTTATGGAAATTCTTACAACAATAATTGGAGTGCACCCTCTAAACTTGAAGTTATGCTCAAAGACTTTATTAGTAAACAAACTGCTTTCAATAAAACTATTGAGGAAAAACTCTCTAATGCTGAAAGAAATATAGCATCTTTGGCTGAAGCTCAATCTTCTTTGAATAAAATGGCTGCTAAACCTGAAACTAATGATAATCCCTATGCAGCTACGAATGCTATACAAGTAAGAATTGATGAAAATGTTAGACTATTAGCTGAATTACATGCTAAGTGGGAAAGAGAAGATGAGATTGCTAGAAACATTAGTGTTTCTACTATCACCACTACTAGTGTTGAGGCTAGTAATAGTTCTACTACTTTAAATGATAATTATGATTTTGATCTTGATGGTTGCAATATCTCTGAAGTTATTAAGTTCCTACAAAAGCTTGCTAAAAGTCCTAATACTAGTGCTATGAACATGACCTTTACAAAACACATTACTAATGCTCTCATAAAGATTAAACAAGAAAAGATGAAACATAAAGCTTCTATTCCTATAAAACAAGAAGATGGTTGGGAACCCATCATTAATATGAAAGTGAATGACTTTGATTTCAAAGCTTTATGTGATCTTGATAGTAGTGTTTCTATTATGCCTAGAAAGATTTATGATATGCTTGATTTGCCTCCACTCGATGATTGTTATTTGAATGTCCCGCTTGATGATAATGCTAAAAAGAAACTCATGGGGAGTCTTAATGATGTTCTTATTATGGTCAACAATGCCTATGTCCCCGTTGATTTCTATGTTTTGGATGTTGAATACAATGCTTCTTGTCCTATTATTTTGGGAAGACCTTTTCTTAGAACTGTTGGTGCCATTATTGATATGAAAGAAGGCACCATTAAATATCAACTCCCACTCAAGAAAGGTATAGAACACTTACCTAAGAAGAGAGAGAAGATTTCTTTTGCTTCTCCTATGAAAACAAAATTTGGTCTTAATGCTTCTTCATTTGAGAACAGTTGATTCTTTTTCTTGCTTCTTATGCCTAACTTAAAGGCGTTAAAGAAAAGTACTTATTGGGAGATAACCCAAAAGTTTTTGATGAGTCTTGGAAGTTATTACCTATGTAATAACCGCTCCTTATCCTTTTTATTTTCTTTTTGTGCCAACAGTAACATCTAATGAGAGAGAAGTAATGATTGGGAAAGTAGCTGTCCCAAAACAGATTTCTGTGATTCACCGTAAAAATTTGTGTAAAATCTCTGAACGTCTTTTTGAGGCGTGAATTTTTGTGCTTCTGCACCAGGTTGTTATCTAGCTTTGTGTTTACTTTCTGCTAACTATTGCTTCTTTCCATTCGATACGTTTAATCCTTTGTTTTCCGCAGAACACGGTGAGATTGACAACCTCATCGCAAGTTGGGGACAAAGTTCTGTGGTTGTGTTGTGTAGGTCTCCACGTTGCTACTAGCACCGGTAGTGCCCCCTGCCAAGGCTTAGCTAGCAACACCTTTGGGGTGTTTCCTTGCTCCTACTGGTTTGATTAAACCTTGGTTTCATAACCGAGGGAAACTTGTTGCTGTGCTCATGATACCTTCCTCTTGGGGTTCCCAATGGGCTCTACATCAACACCGCACCAGCATTTTCCTGGCGTCGACACTGAGCCATCAGCGGCCATCGGCGTGGAATCCCTGTCGGTGTAGGGGTAAGGGGCCGACGGCAGCCGTCAGCGTCAGATTGCCGTCGGCGTAGCCCGACAGCGAACCGACGGTACCCGTTGGCGTAGCGAGCCACGTGACCCAGGCTAACCCTCACCATTTGTCGGGCACGCGACATCGTTCGGGCATGAGGATACGCCAACGGCTCTGCCATCGGCCAAGCACACGCGGTCTCCGCCGACGACAATGTCGTCGACCTAGAGGCCTAGTTTTTTCTTTTTGTCCCACGGATCAAATTTATCTAGTTGGTTTATTTATTTCCCACTATAATTTTAATGTAAATATGATTTATAAATAACTTGGGGATTGTACCTCCAAATTTTGGTATCCCGCCTCCCACATAGAATAACGGCGCGAATCTTTCGGGAAGCCGATGCTAAAACATAAATGTAAAATAAAAACAACAAATTCACATATAATATACAACTACAACATAGTTAAATCGAATCCCCTCTTTTGGAGAAACCCTAGAAACCCCTGTTTTGGAGAAACCCCTCTTTTGGGGCCCCTCATGCATCGAAGTTCCTCTTTTGGAGAAACCCTGGACCGTGTCAAGGTTATCGCATGCACGCGTGTGAAGGCTATGCATGCAAGTGAGGTGGGTACAGTCTCTCCCATCCTCCCACAACACCTACCTACATGCACGCGTGTGAAGGCTATGCATGTAAGTGAGGTAGGTACTGTGTCTCCCATCCTCCCACAACACCTACCTACATCTTCTAGGGCCACGTGCAAGTTTTCTAGGGACCCCGAGGCAACGAAGTCCCTCTTTTGGGGAAACCCTGTACCATGTGTCCTGCGTTATCTACCCCTAGATGGGCATCGAAAGAGGGTAGAGAAGTGGAGCCTTTTCTTGACTTGTCTTTCGTTAGGTCATAGCAACATGCCAAAACAAGGTTGGACCCAAGATTCAAGAAGATTCTATGGGCTAGACCTGTGGTGGGAGTTTCACGCTCTATTATTGCATGTGAGAGCAAACTTTGGCTACAACTAATTCAAAAAATAAAAATGGAAAACCCACGCATAGCGTCATTTTATGTGACCTAGTTGTAAGGAGAATGCTAGGGGGCTAGACCTGCGGGGCCCTCAAATTAGGGTTTCGGTGGAAAAGGACCTCCTGAGCGCCGGAATGCCACGAAAACATGCATGTGGCCCTAGCATACATGCAAAAGCATGGTTGAAGCTTCATATATGCAGTACCTAGCCTCTAGGTGTGACCATATATAGTTGCATGCGATGACACATAGAGAAGTGCTGGACATGTAGGAGGAAACTCCCGTTGCGGGTCAAACGGAGGGAAACCGGTGGAATCTTGGGCTGAGCCTTGATTTTCCATGTAGGTATGACCTAAACAAAAACAAAATTACATTGGTAAATCCTTGTACGGAAAATGCTATGGGGCAAGAATCGCGGGGCCCTCAGATTAGGGTTTAGCCCCACCCCTCCATTGGTAAACCCTAGGCATAGATGATAGACTAGAAGATAACCTCCGTGTGGAATCTCTCTAGTTTCGCCTCCTCCCCTTACAAGGGACCGACTATCGTCACCAACCTCTATGGATTTAGCCTTTGAGCATCCTTAGATGTAAAAGATATTTACTTTGATTTGGCTCTAGTAAAGTTATCAACACCCTCCCCAAGGTGTTCTTCCCTCTCCGATGTGGATTTGATGGTAGCACATTGACCGATTTTTTCTTGCAAGGATTCTATTGGATCCGTGGCCGCCGGAGGGAGCAATGTGTCTTGTATCGTGTTGTGTTTGCGCGTGTTCATCGTGTTCTTCGTGATGTGTGTGTGTTCACTTCCGCTACCTTCTCCCTTCCCTCGCATTTCCCATCGATTTGCCCACGAGATCCGTGAAGATTGGGCTACCCAAGGGGTCACCCCTAACATATTGGTATCAACAACTTTTGATTGCCACTGATTTCTCATTGATTTGGTCTTCTCCCCATAAATTCAAAATTTCCCAAAAATAGCCGCAATTTTCTGTTTTGGATCAATCTGAAATTTGAGTGAGTTTTGGTAGGTTTTGATCAATGGATTACTTGCTAAACTTATTGATCTACCTTCCTTTGTGTTCCAATAGCCTAATTCCTTGATTTCTCCCATCAATTTGAGGTTTTGGTTCAAGTATTTCTATCCAAATCGCGTCCCATTCGTGTTCTAGAAGTTCCCGGGACCGGAGTCTCCACCCTCGGGCTGGATTTTACGCCATAAGTGACTCTAGGCTGGAGTCTCTGCCTCCCAAAGGCAGGAGTCTCTGCCCCTGTACCGGGGGCTTGCACCAGAATTCTAGCAGAAAACTGCTTTGAGCTTTCTCACGGTTTTGAGCATATCTTTTGCATTCGAACTTGGATTTTGGTGTTCTTTACCTCGTTTCGAAGAGGAGAAGGAGCTCTGAATCATCATCCAAGTTGTTCATGCTATATACTTCAACAAAATTCTGTGAGCAAGGTGGATTCCAACAATAATGGGTGAAGATCGTCAAGAAAGGTACAAATGTTCCATGACTTCTCCCCACTTGCATTCCTTTGTGAACCACACTATCTTTGTGACCAACAAACACCTATTGAGACTAGTTCCTCATATGGTTGCTTGGCATTTGCACATTTGATACCTTGGAGAATTCCGAGCATAAGTTGTGAGCGTTATCTCATATATTTATCTTGTATAGCTGTTGGCACAAGGAAGAGGCAAGTAAAAAAGAAAGAAAAGGAGTGAAAAATAGAAAAAATAAAAAGAAAGATACAAGTGTCTCATAGAATAGGAAGTGCAAGCTCGATGAACATCTTGTAGGTGTGGTACTTATTGTGCAAATCTTCTAGCCCACCAATTTTATGCAATCGAACTAGTGTCTCTCCTTGTACTTGTGTGACACGAGTTTATAGTTTTCGCTAGGTAATCATTTGGTTGTTAGCTCACTTCCTCCGTCGCACAAGTCTCATTTATCCCACTGTGTGTGCTTCCTTGATCATATTTCCTTTATCTTGTGGATTGACTTATTTTTTCTTTATGATCATCGTGGCTCTTTACTTGCTGTTATAATATCTTGCTTTCGTACTATTTCCTTGACATGCCACTTTTCATACCTATCCACCATAAATCAGCCTTTTGTGTGTATTGTGTAGTTGGGTTTAGATTGCTTTGTCACTTCACTTTGCTTGGTTTTTATTGCTCTCAAGCGTGGCCACTTCACTTTGCTTCAAAAATACAAAATACTTTCTTCACTTGCAAACACACACAAAACCCAAAAACAACATTTTTTTATTATTTTTACTTTGCTTGCCTAGTTTTACTTGTCTTATTTTATTTTATATTATTGTTATTTCATATTACTAATATGAAACCTTGTGCTTGACAACCACATGGTGCAGTTGGGGACACACGACAAAAACTTTGCTTTGTAGGTTGCTTGAAGAGGAGAAGAAGAAGAACCTCTGAGCCAATTCTTCGAGAGTTCGATATAAACCCTCGAGTTATCCTTGTGGGAAAAAGACACTTGCTACGAGACTCTGCACTTGTAGTCCTAACGGGTTGGTACACACGGAGTTGTTTCCATCAGGCGCTGACTTCGACACCGATTATTCAGGTCGAAAGGCAACCCCTTCCGCCTGTGATGTCGGTTACGGTGGCTTCTTCTGGCTGACGTCTACAGGTCTTCTTCAACATCTAGGTCGCTATGTCATTTCGGAGGCCCTTAAGCTCGAGTACAGTATGCTCCCATCTCCTAGTCCCAGGTGGTTGTGTCTCCGGCGACATGGACATTGACTCTGGTGAGCGGCGATCTGGTGGAGAAGGAGCAGGACCCGATTGTGTTTTTAGTTTTCCATCTAGGATCCCTAGTGCAAATTGTAAAGGTCCTCTTGTAATTCCTAAGATCCTTTTATATAAACTCTAACTCCACCGCTCAAAGTTACTGAAGCTCTTGGTCCTCCTATTTTTAAAAACAAAGAGAAGGCGGAAAAAACTACAGCCTCTACCGTGGTTGATGTTAAATACGGTTTTGTATAGGTCTACATATTGTATTATATACATGTATGTATGTAACTGTTGGTCGTATAAATATATGAGATACGGTTTTTTTTGAAAAGGGAAAAACCCCGGCCTCTGCATCGGTTGATGCACACAACCTTTATTAAAACCAAGATCTAAGATCCAACATTCAACACATATTACACATCATGGGTCGCTTAAAGTTAATACATGAATCAACCAACGAAAAATATGAAGCGATAGAAAACTAAGCATCATCTAGTCGATTAAGCGGCTGCCAGCACGATTGACTGAATATGTGGTGGGCGACCATCAGCAAATGGCTGCACCCAGTAGCCATAATATCCCGCTGGTCTGGCGGTAGGAGGAACGCCCAAAGCTGCATCCAATATGCCACCATATGGATAACCTACAATAGATTAAAAGATTTTGATTTGTTAAAGATAATGTCATTCCTGCATCTCCAGATAGACCAACACAAGGCAGAGACACCAATGCGAATTCTAGCTTTAGAAGATTTATCAACACCATTCAACCAATTCCCAAACATGTTTGTGATATTAGTTGGAGGTGGTAGATCATAAGTAAAATTGACAATACGCCATAACAGCCGAGCAAAAGGGCACGATATAAACAAATGTTTGATGGTTTCCTGCGACCCACAGAAACAACACTTGGTACATCCTATCCAATTCCTTTTAACCAAATTATCTTTAGTAAGGAGTACTTTGTTTTGAAGGAACCACACGAAAATTTTAATCTTAAGCGGGACCTTAAACTTCCACAAATATTTTCGAAGAAAGACCGTGCGATTATTCATAAGATCTTCATACATGGATTTTACTGAGAACACCCCAGACGAAGTTAAGTTCCATACAAACTTATCATGTTCTGCCGATAGCTGAACAGTCATAAGTTTTTGGCATAGGTGTAACCAGGCAGTCCATTTATTACCATTAAGTACCCTCCTGAAACCAATGTTTAAAGGTACTTGATAATACCTGTGCCACGGTAACATTAGTCCTATGTATAATATTGTATAAGATTGGAAACTATGACCAACGCAACCCTGAAACTGTTATTGCACACGGCCATATATTCATTGTTCAAAAGTACTTTCAAATGTTTTTTCCAATTTAACCAAACCTTGTTATCCTTCCCGTGGAGTTCTACGTATAAACATGGTCATTACTTTCGTTGTATTTGTCCAACTGTTTCTTTTGCAATATATCATCCGAAACTGGTAGGTTAAGTGCTACCGTCCACCTAGTTCTAATAAGTTATACTCTTCCTGTTTTAAAGTAAAAAAGGTTTAAGCCTTTTTCTTAGACACATGTATCTAGACGCATTTAGTGCGTAGGTTTGGAGTGAAATGAGTGAACCTAAACTCTAAAAGATGTCTACATACATGTGCTTAGAAAAATGCAAAAATGTCTTATATTCTAGAATAGAGGGAGTACTAAGAAAGTATGACACATGGAGGAAAAATGTCACTAGAAACACACTAAAACTTACATGAACCTACATACGAAAAGGATCTAGATACACTCTTTTCACAAAGCTAAAACATCTTTAACAAAGGGAGTAGCTTATACTCCATTTCGGTTAGACGTGGGTGCTAAAATGGCCTGTTGGGTCTATCAAACGGCTGGATGGGGGGCGTGTAGCTAGTTGCGTAATAAAGAGCCGGGTATTTACTTTCTTGTGCTATTTCTCCAACCTTTTCTTAAACATGTACTCCCTTGGATCTAAATTAGTGTCCTTAGATTTGGGGCTAGATTCGAATGTTAAGCTAGCTAGCATACTCCTTGTTTTGTTTAATTAGCAATCCATGGAAACCATGCCACATGCCCACACTGTCAAAAAGTGTGATACAGTCTTGTGTCGGTGATTCGATTGCGACCTGAGCAGCACATGTTCAATTTGCAATTCTACCCACGCTTGGAACTAACCTACTACCAAACACGGTAAGACCTAAGAAGAATATACCATATGAGGAAGATCAAAAGTTGATTCAACTGACCAGCTGCACCCGACATGAGCCGTACTTTCTTCTCTTGTGTACGCGGGACCCACCTTTCCCCCATTTAACCTAAAGCTCATTGGATTTCATGGAGACTACTACTATAAATAAACTTGGTGGCCTTGGTTAAGATAAGCAGTACTACTAATGCACCGTTCTGTATTTGACGGGACTGCCGTATCTCAGTCGATCTGCGTTGGTTGGTTGATTTACAGCAGACCCACAACACGGTTTGTGCGTTGGGTACATAAGACTGGTGCACGCAAATTATCAACGGTTTGTGCGTTGGGTACATAAGACTGGTGCACGCAAATTATCAACGCGTCTGTATGATCGTCTATGCTTCCTTTATGCACTATTCTTACACTATATATATATTCTAGTAACCCAATCTTTGATCAACCCAAATGGCATGCAGGCTTCGCGCACTCAAAGAAGACGGACCTGCTCCAGACAAACCGAGAACGTCGACCTATGTTTTCTCGCTATCAAAAACATGCATGACCGATACAGTCAATAATCGGACAAAGGCTACTTGGCGGTTGTATATCGTGCATGCGCTAAAAAAACTGCCAATATGCAGCGTCGAACGCGATTTTGCGCGCTCCAACAGACGCTGCAATAGTACAGGTTGTAAGGACATCTCCAGCAGTCGCTGTATATGGCACCTGCGCTAAAAAAACTGCCAATTAGTTTGCGCGCTCCAGCAGGCGCTGTATACTTGCGCGCGCTATGGCGCGAGGCGTTTTCGTGCTATCCAACGCGGTATATTTGGGGCGTCAACTGCAGCGTACTCTATCGCTGGGCTCGCGCGCGAACAAACAATTGCCGACGGAAAGTTCTCTCGCGCCCGTGCTACCTCGATCGCCAACTCCCCCCTCCGCGCGGCCGCTTGCAAAATTCCGGTGATTGATGGGTCCTCGGGTACACCACCGACCCCTCCCTAGAATTCCCCCTAATGACGCCACCGGTGGAGAAATTTCCCTACCGCCCATGGCAAACCCTAGCACTGTCACCACCACCGAGAGCAGTTCCGCCGCCCGCGTCTTCTTCGTGCCACCGCGGCCGATCTTGCACACCAGCGCCGGCGCCCCGCAGCTACTGCCATCCGTGCCACCGAAGGGTAGGGCAGCAGCCTCCAAGCGCTTGGCACAGGTGGCGGGTGTCCAAAAACCCAAGCCCAAGTCGGTGAAGATGACGGCGAAGACTACTACTGCTCGACCCGTCCAACATCTGCCTCCTTCCGAGGTGCCAGCGAGCGCTCCGCCTCCTCCACTCCCTCCAGCGCATGCTCCATTGACCGCTGCAACGTCGGCACGCACACGACCTGTTCTCGCAAATGACCACAAGGTAAAAATGCCTCCTTTTTTTAGATAGGTGAATATTGATGAGGATTTGGAGGCATGGAGGGATGAGTATGCCGGGTCAAATTGGAGGCATGGGTGCACCGCCGGGGGGATTCATGGCCTCATGGTTTCTCCAATACCACTTACAAGTGATGATGACAATGGAGATTCAACGGTTCAAGCCACCACCACCATCCAAGACTCCAATGGAGAAGAAACACAAAATGGAGATGGCAATAACTATGAAGATGTTGATCCTTGAAGTGGTTGTGTTTGTGTGAGACAAATTTGTGTTGAACTTGGTTTTGTCGAATTATCTTTTGCATTGGAACAGTATCATTGATTAGAACTATGCTATTCTGGTTCAGATGTGGAACTTTTTTAGCGTCATTTATTTGGGATCTTTTTGATCTTGTTGATCGCAAAGTACGTGAAGGCTATTTGCACCGGCGCGCTATAGTTTGTAGCGCCTGGTAGGGGGCTGTTTTCGGCTTCTATGCGTGCACAGCAAAATGCAGCCTCCGATGGAGGTCGCACCGACGTCGCGTGCTTCATCGCATTACATCGCGCTCCAAACGGCATATACAACACCAGATTATAGCGCCGCTCCTGGAGATGCTCTACATTTTTGTGTGTGCGTGGCATTCTGCGCTATCTAAAGCGCAATATTTGGTGCGTCCACTCTAGCGCGCTGCATCGCTCGGGCTCGCGCACGAAGATCGAACCGCCACCCAAAAATTTCCTCTATGCCTGCGCCCTCGACTGGCCTCTCCTTCCGTGCATCCACCGTCGACATTCCGGCGATGGACAGGTCCTCGGGCATTACACCTACCCTTCCATACGCAGTCCCCTTGCCGCTGGTGGAGCACCGCCCCCGCCAACTGCCACTCTCCCAAAGAGATCGAGAAAGCATGACGTGCCAGGGAAAACTCGAACCCTGACCGGCCACGCGACAACGGCAACGCCGACGCGTTCTGTAACTTAGTCGGCTCGATCCACACATTCACTGGTATGGGGACAAGGCGCGAGAAGAAGGTACTCGCCCGCGATGTCGCTGTCAATGTGGTTCAGCAGGTCGACATCCCACGTTGGCTCAATTGGTCAGAACAAAGCATTACCTAGAGTCACGACGATCACGCACCCATGATCGAGTACCCAGGGCGAGTCACCCTGGTCGTCAAGCCCAAAGTGGCTGACTACTGGATGCCAAAGATGCTGGTGAACGGAGGAAGCTTCATCAACATCATGTACCTAGACACGTTCGGGCGACTGGAACTCCTAGAGTCCATGGTCGAATCGGCCCTCTACACCTTCCACGACATCGTTCTGGGTCGGAAGGCATATCCAATTGGCAAGGTGACGCTGCAAGTCACCTTTGGCACGCCAGCTAACTTTCACACGGAGCGGCTCGTCTTCGAGCTGGTAAACTTCCGCAACCTATATCACGGCGTGCTCGGGCGGAAGGCGTTCGCCAAACTCATGGCGGCCCTTCACTACGCCTACAATATGATGAAGCTCCCGGGCCCTCACGGCATCATCACCGTGCGTGGCAACCCGGACATGGCCGTGGAATGCGAGGAAAATAGTGCCTAGCTCGCCGACGCCGTCATCACCGAAGAAACAAATCACGCCGACAAACTCGCCAAATACACTAGCGGGATCGACAAAGACAACCCCTCCATATTGAAGAAGCCAACCACGGCAAGCTCCGCACCTGCCACCTTCGAGGCTTCTGCACACACTCGCCAAGTCGAGCTTGTCCCAAGCGAATCTAGCTAGCGGGTCACCGTGGGTACAAACCTCAATCCCTCATAGGAAGGCGCACTCATCGAGTTCCTCCATGAGAATCGTGACATTTTCACATGGAATCCATCTGACATGCCTGGTTTCCCGAGGGAACTCGCTGAGCGCAAACTAAACGCTGACCCAAAATTACAGCCAGTAAAGAAGTGGCTGCGACCCTTCAATGAAGAGCGTTGTCGTGCAATCGCTGAGGAAGTACAGCGGCTACTCACCGCAGGATTTATCCGTCCCATCAAATACTCCAAGTGGCTGGAAAACCCGGTCCTAGTGGTCCGGATGAACAACACCTGGAGGATGTGTATCAACTACACTAACCTCTGCAGTGCCTTCCCTAAAGAGGAATTCGTACTTCCGCAAATCGATCAGATCGTCGACTCGACCGTGGGGTCTGAGTCGCTCTGTTTTGTTGACGCTTACTCTGGGTACAACCAGATCAAAATGGCAACTGAGGAAGAGGACAAAACAGTGTTCATCATGCCATTCAGAGCATTCTGCTACACCACCATGACCTTCGGCCTCAACAACGCCGAGGCAACCTACCATAGATGCATGCAGGAGTGCATGGCAAGCCAAATTGGCCGCAACATACGCGTCTACATTGACGACGTGGTCGTAAAGTCGACTCGGAAGGACGATCTCCTCGCCGACCTCGCAGAAACTTTCGCAAACTTGCGGAAGTACAAGATCAAGCTCAATCCAGAGAAGTGCATGTTCAGCGTGCCCACTAGACAGTTATTGGGATATGTTGTGTCCAAACGCGGCATCGAGCCAAACCCCTCCAAGATCGGCACCATCGCGCAACTCAGCAAACCAGAGTGCCTCCACGATGTAAAGAAGCTGGCGGGGCAAGTGGCGACTCTCAGTCGCTTTATCCCTCGGCTCGGCGAAAAGGCAATGCCTCTTTACCGCCTCACACTAGTAGGAAAAGTCCTAGTGGCGGCGTTCGGAAAAGGATATTCGTGGCGTTGAACCCGCACGCCACTAATCTCACGCCACTGATAGGACGTAGTGGTGGCGTCTCAATCGGACGCCAGTACTAAGTTAGCTACTAGTGGCGTTTCACTGAGCGCCACCCGTATGATAAGCAGTAGTGGAGTTCGTGCCTTCCGGAACGCCATTAACCATAATTCGGGAATTAAAAAAATACTGAAAATCTTGATTATATCACCAATATCAAATAACAGAATACAACAATACTTAACATTATTCAGAATACAACAAATTCTACTGGATAGCATTCATAATACAACAGCACAGGATACAACAAAGTTTACTGGATAGCATTCAGAATACAGTGATACACACAACAACTAACTTAGAAAACAACTAACTTAGAAGACTATCTAGCTTGTTCTACCTAGGACATGGTCTTCAAAGTTAGAAGACTAGGTTCTACCTAAGGGAATGATCTTCAAGGTCAGAAGACTCTGAGTCAGGGATCTCGTACGAGAAAAACATGACTCCATAAGTTTTTTCAAGGTGATTCTCAACCTCAACCCGGCATCCATCCCATACCTTTCTACCAATTCTGTCTAAATTGGTCCTATAAAGTAGGTTCGGTTCGTCTCGTTGACGATTAGAATCTTGTAGCTCTTGTCAGGTATGCCTCTTCCACCAAGGTAAGCTCAAATTATCCCTAGTGATTGACACGTCTGTTCACATGGCTAAGAAAGTCCTTTCTTGCGTGGCAAGGGATTGTCTGAGAAAAAGATATATGAAAACAATAGTTAATTAGTTTCAATCAAAATGCATGCAAGGCTGGAAATCATAATTAAGCCAAACATACTGCCATAGTCTCAAATTCTTCGTGAAGCACTATGATAAACTTCTTATCCTGACAACTTTCATGGCCATAGTGATGCATGGATGCATTTGCTGCATCTCACAAGGCCATATGCAAAATAATTTCAGGGATGGAGTAAGCGAGCCAACTAGTGCAAAGTAGTAGAAAACTCAAATATAAAGGCACACAAGTAATCTTACAAATACAAGATGCCACGGCTGAACTGAAGGTCTCACATAAAGACACACAAGACAAAAAGAGTGCCTATAAGACCAAATTAAATGTACAAGATATTCATGGACATACGACAAGGTCTTATGGACACCTTTTCATGAATCCTACGACACCGCACACCACTTTGCAGGTTCTCGTGTCGTCACGGCTGCGGAGCGAGCGGCCTAGAAGAGCAGGGACCATTGGGCAGTAGAGAATAAGGCGATGTACGCCCGTCCGACCGCCGATGAGGGGAGGGACATGAGGTTGTTGCACGAGGCGGGCCGACGAGTACATGAAGCAGCGTGTCCGTGCTGCCGTTAGAACCGTCGGGTGGTCGTGCCAGCGCTGCTGGTCCCTCAGGCCACGACTGTGGCTAGAACTAGGCGTGACGACTAGACATCGAGTGGGAGAAGTCATCATAGATTAGTCAAATTAGGTTTAGATTTAGATGTAACCTGCTATCAATCTAATAAAAAAGGATTATCAAATTAATGTCCCACTTACGGACGGGATCGATCTATGTCTGGACACGTGCCTATACGTAACCGTATTCTAAATTTGATATATACCGATGGGTCGTGCTAGATGCCTCGTTTCAAATGGATCGCTCCGCATAGTGCGCGCGGGTCTGTCCGGTCGTATCAGTTCGGACACGACATGATGATTTAGGTCGGTCCGGTGAAGATGCCAAGGTGGTGCCGTCGTACGGTGGCAGCTTGACTACTGGTGGTACTTGTGCCAACAGATGATGCGAAACTGGTCTGGACGTAGGCATATACATCCCACGTGGTTAGAAAATGGTAGGGACGCAGATTCTGGCGAGTATCTTTGATCGAATTCTTGTTCACCAGGGCATGACGCTCACTGGACTCCAATAAATGACATACTTTTGCTGACGCCATCACTGCAAAGTAAAGTGTCGACATTTATTTCGCTAAAGATAAGGTACATAAACTCTTGGCGTCGCAGTCTGATCACGGGCCACCGGCTCCCCCGAGCGACCGGGGGCCTTCCGCGCTGCCGGCCCTTCTCCCCCTCCTTCACCCCTTCTCCCTCGCTGCCGCGAGAGCGCGCTGCTGGACGAAGTCCGGGCAGCATCGGCGGCGGCAGGGCCTTCTTTCCCCCATGCTCAGTGGTGGCGGCGCGGGCCGCGGCGGCTGGTCAGGGGCGTTGCTCTGCTCGCGGGGAGCAGCGGCGCGGTGGCGGGTGTGCGTGGTGGCGGTGTGGCCGCTGCGCTGGGAGCCTCGGCGCGTGGGGGCATGCGGGCCTCTCCGGGTCAGGTGGTCTCGCACGTGCAGGTGCGCGGGTGGCCGGCACGAGCTGGTCCTTCCCTCACCGGTCGGTGGGGAGGTGTGTCGGCGGCGTGCTGGGCTGGTGGAGACGGTGGAGCCAGGTACTACGCGAGGGAGGCGGCAGCGGCAGGGCTCGATGGCGGCCTGGGCGGTGCGACCAGATCTGGCCCATTCGGGTCGGACCTGGGCTTCTAGGGTTTGTGCTGCTGCGGTGGTGTGGCTTCGACCCGCCTCCTAGCTGCGGCTAGGACACCAGATCCAGGCCAGGCGGGCCTAGATCCGGTGGCCACCGGCGTTCCCCTGCCATGGATCGTCACACCCCGCACCCGATCCTTAGTGGAGTCTATACCAAGCCGGTCTAGACCTGGTGCTAGCTTCCTCCCTTGGCGCTCCGTTGGGCGTCTCTCCGGCGAGCGACGCGGTGTTCCTCATACCAGCAGTGGTCCGGCATTCCCGGGTGAGCGCAGTGGTGGTAGTGCTGCTACTTGGCGGCAGGGATCGATGGTGGCGGTTGATCTCCTGCTGAACGGAGAAGTAGGGTCTAGTGTGAAGGTTGTCGTGGACGACGGTTCCCCTGCTGCAGTGCGGCGACGGGGCTTCACGGGCCCCTGTGGGCTCGGCCAGGCTAGGTGGGCCTAGTTTTCCTTCGCGGCCGTATCTGGTTGGCTACCGCCTTCCGGTGGTGGAGGTTGTTCCCTCCTGCGCGTTGTTGTTCCGGAAACCACCGCCGAAGTTTTCCTCTTCTCTGTCTTACTGGCCCTGCTGTGTGTGTCTCGGTGAGACGACGATGGTGCATGTGCGACCGTGTTGGCGTGCGTTGGCGGATGGCAAGCATGGTGGAGCATGACGTAGTGTCCAGGGGTGTGTTTATTCGAGGGGTCAGGAGAAATCCTTATCATCTTGACACGGTGACCCATGCAGGTGCCATCGCCCATCCTGAAGGGCGCCGGGAGTACCTCTTCTCCACCTACCAGAGTGTACTAGGGGAAACCCTAGGACCTGTCCAGGCAACAGCGTCCTCATCGTCGCCTTCCTTCTTGGAGGTGTTGCTTGGTGCACGCGCTTTAGAGTGCTATGCATGTGGTGGAACGTAGCTGGAGTGCACAACGGTTGCGAGTCATGTTCGTTTTCGTCAAGCCACTGTTGTCGGCTTTGTTTTCTCTTTTTTTCTTTGTTGTTTTCTTTGGACGTTGTGCTGTCTGGCCGAGCAGCGGTCTCACCTGTGGTTGCTATATTTATATAGTTGGGCCTATTCCCTGTTTTGAGGAGGATCACGGGCCACCATTGGATTTCACCATTCCATGTGAATTTGCAACCACAGGGGCCAGCCCAACACCTTCAAATGCAGGTTCTCCCATCCCAACTCCTTAAAAAAGTGTTTTTATCACCAAAAAGCTAATATACGGCGGAAGAAGAATAAGATCGAGCGACTAACATGCCCTAATGGAATAATATGTGAAAATCTGGATGAGCTGGAGGCAATGACGAAGGAGTTTTATGAAAATCTTTACAAGTCAGAGGGAACTATTGGGATAGAGGAGGTGTTATCACATGTACCTAGTAAAGTGACAACAGCTATGAATGCCGATCTGTTGGAGCCATACACGGAGTCAGAAGTAAAGAATGCACTTTTCCAAATGTTCCCTACAAAAGCTCCAGGCCCGGATGGTTTTCCGGTGCACTTCTTTCAAAAACACTGGAATTTGTGTGGCGAAGATATTACAAAGATTGTTGTCCGATTACTAAATGGAGAAGATTCACCTGAGGAGTTAAACGAAACGTTCATCGTCATTATCCCCAAGGTAAAGAACCCTTCGAATCTCTCCCAATTCAGACCTATTAGCTTGTGCAATATGGTGTTCAAAATCGCATCAAAAGTACTAGCAAACCGTCTGAAGAAGATTCTCCCTGAAGTAGTGTCAGAAGAGCAGTCGACGTTTGTTCCCGGCCGCCTAATTACATATAACGTAATCACGTCTTATGAGTGTTTACACTTTATGAAGAACAATAGGGCAAAAAGAATTTTCATTGTGCTCTCAAATTGGACATGAGAAAGGCTTATGATCAGTTAGAATGGGATTATCTGGAGGCGATCATGGAAAAGCTGGGGTTTGCCCGCAGATTTGTTGATACAGTTATGAGGGGTGTCTGTACTGTGTGTTTTTCGGTTCTCTTTAATGGAGCAAAGACAAAGAGTTTTAAACCTTCAAGGGGAATCCGTCAAGGCGACCCCTTATTGCCATACCTGTTTCTCTTGGCAGGGGAGGGCCTCTCATGCCTCTTGAAGGACGCTATGAGATCAGGCGAACTGGAGGGCATAAAGATTGCTCGCACGGCACCATCAGTTAATCACTTATTATTCGCTGATGATTGCATCTTGTTCTGCAAAGCTTCGGCAGGTGATGCTGGGAAACTCAGAGCTGTCTTGGGTTCATATTGCGATGCTTCAGGTCAACGTATTAACAATGACAAGTCATCGTATTAACAATGACAAGTCATCGATTTATTTTGGGAAGGGTTGTCCGGAGAGGATTCGAAATGAGATGAAGCATATTCTAGAGGTCCCAGATGAGACTTTGAATGACAAATACCTTGGCCTACCATCGGATGTGGGTAGATCAAAGAATGGTGCCTTTGGTTACTTGAAAGATAGAATAGGAAGCGTGTTCAAGGCTGGATGGAGAAAGTGGAAAGACAGGCTATCCCAACGTACTCCATG
Source organism: Avena eriantha (assembly GCA_910589775.1). Lineage (NCBI taxonomy): Eukaryota > Viridiplantae > Streptophyta > Magnoliopsida > Poales > Poaceae > Avena > Avena eriantha. The sequence goes on along the minus strand of OU342744.1, from coordinate 76,817,529 downwards.
GCTTTGTTCAAGCTGCCAAGAGGTTTATGTGATCACATCACGTCGATGATTCGCAAATTCTGGTGGGGCAGCAAGAATGGTGAGAGAAAGGCGGCATGGGTCTCGTGGGACTCCATGACCATGCCTAAATATAAAGGTGGACTTGGCTTCCGCGACATTGAATTGTTTAATTTGGCTTTATTGTCCAGGCAGGTCTGGAGGATTCTAATGGACCCTGAATCACTAAGTGCTCGAATCCTCAAATCGGTATATTTTCCGAATGTGCATCTGTTGGAGGCGGAAGTGGGATCTAACCCATCTCAAATTTGGCGATCGTTATGTCAAGGTCGTGATATGCTAAAGCTTGGGTTGGTCCGACGTATTGGAGATGGTACAACTACGGAGATTTGTGACAATAACTGGATCCCGAGGGATCACCTTCTCCGGTTAGTGGGTTGCAATGAGATAATGGATGAGAAACCTCGGTTTGTCTCTGAACTGATATGTACAGCCACGAGATCATGGAAACTGGATATGCTTGAGAAGTTCTTTCTGCCAATGGATGTTGAAGCAATTCAACAAATTCCCATCAGCTACATTAGGCAGCCAGATTTTTGGGCTTGGCATTATGAGAGATCTGGTGTTTTCTCAGTCAGATCAGCTTATAGGTTGGTTTTGGAGACCAAAACCAAGAGAGAAAATTATATGGATGGGAGAGCTGAACCCTCGTCTTCTGAGCAAGAGGAGAAATCGTGGAAGGCTCTGTGGAAGGTCAAGGTGCCATCCAAGATACATCTTTTTGCCTCGAGGCTAGCGAGGGCGTCTTTACCAACGGGAGAAGTTAGAGCTCATCGGCATATGGCGGATTCTCCTATCTGTCTGATATGCAATGCATCAAATGACACTTGGAGGCATTCACTGATGGAATGCAATATGGCACAAAGTGTATGGGCACTCAAGGAAACAGATATCATGCTCCCGTTATTCAGTGACACAACGGATGATCCGAAGCTTTGGTTATTTTCTCTTAGCAAATCTTTGTCCCAAGCACAATTTATTGAGGTATTAGTAACCTTGTGGGCTATCTGGTGGGCACGGCGCAAATTAATTCATGAGAATGAGCAACAGTCTCAACTGACCACACACTTATTCATAGAGAGATTCTTGGCGGAGCTGAATCTCACAAGCTTGGAAGAGACTAAGCAAGTGCATGCGACTCCGAGAGTCAAGGCAGTATGGAGGGCACCCCCTGAAGGCACGGTAAAGATGAACACAGATGGTGCAGTGGCTAGAAATCTGAAGAGAGGTGCAGTGGCGTGCGTCAGCCGGGACGCCCAGGGCTCCTTCCTTGGTGCATCGGCCATAGTGTACGAAGGGCTGGTAAACCCTGAAATACTTGAAGCTCTTGCGTGCATGGAGGCACTTGCTCTAGCAGCAGATACTCATGTGCCCAAGGTGCTCGTGGCATCCGACTGCCAGAATGTTGTGAAGGAGATCAACGGGGGAGAAGGCCGGGGAGAGCACAACATGATTATTTCTGAGATTCAAGCTCGTCGGCAACAGTTTTCTCTGGCTACCTTTAGCCATGAACGACGAGAAGCTAATAGGGAGGCACATCGCTTAGCACGATCAACGACTACTCTTGATGTGGGTAGGCATGTGTGGTTTGGCAATTCCCCAGATCATTTGGGAGTGAGTTTTTTAAACAATATCAATAATTAATAAAGCTTCTGTCGTTCTCTCAAAAAAAAAACTCCTTAAATTTTTTTTGGAGGGCTCCCAACTGCTTAAATATTTGCTTTCCATATGAAGATTAGCTACGTTCGAGACTTATTCCTTTTGTGACACCACGATCGCTACAGGCAATTCTGCCTCCTTCCTTTTGTTCATTTTCTATTCCTATATATATATATTCCGCTTACTTCTTTCATTCATTTTTTCCTTTTACATTTCCTCCTACTTTTTTCTTTCTTGTTTCCTAAATTTTCTTTCCTATTTTTATTTTATCATATACGGTTTTCTAAGTTTGCTTCTTTTTCTTTTCTTTTAGTTTATTTCTTTTTCATGTTTTTTCTTCATTATTAATGTTCTAGATAGCTCACACTTTTGCTCTTGCGCACATATATTTTGTTTCTCAAGCGCTAAAATTGTTGTCTATTTTGGTCCAGTAGGTTTAGATCTTTTTTTTGCGAAATTTCACCGATCTATTAATAATCATCAACAACAGTATAAAGATAGCCAAAAGTAATAAAAATTACAAATAGATCAGTTGGATCATTTAGCGACGACTACAAACACTAACACGAGCCGAAGGCACGCCACTGTCATCACCCCTCCATCACCGCAACCAGACAAATCTTGTCGTAGTAGAGCTTGTTGTAATAAACAAACAAGAAGTCGTCGTGCTAAGGCCACAAAGGACCAGCGCACTAGAGCAACAACCATCGTCAATGATGACAATCATAGATTGGAAGAGACTAACCCGAAAACAAACCAACGAAGACGAAAACAGATAGAATCCCACGAGATCTGCTGGACAAACAACTCCGTGTGCCCTCCGCCGGCGCTAGATGCACCACCGGAATAAGGATAGAGCGGGGAGGATACTATTTCTGATTGCAGGACATATGTAACACCTCAAAAACCCTAATCAAGATTATCAAGTTCTAATCATCCAATTTTAGGGTTAACAAAAACTTTTATTATTAATTTAAATATGAATGCATGTGTGTTTGCATTAACGTGTGATTGATTGAAATTGTCATGTTTGATTGCTACAAATGATTAAATGATGAATGCTACATCATCTAGGCCAATTACAAACCAAATCTAAAGAAAAAGAAATTAAATATGAATTAAATAACCAAATGGTCATTTTGACCAAAGTTAACCACTAGGCTACTTTGAGTGTTCCTAGAAGAAGATTTCCAACAGAAACAATTCCATTTCTTTTCACCACTTGCTAGACCAAGTAAAAGAGAATCCTAGCCCACTTTATAAATCCACAGATACTATTTTTAAATCTATTTAAAGGACAGTTCAAATTTGAATCTAGTGCATAGGCTAAGATCACCATTTTGCAAAAACCATCTAAACCAATTCCCTTTGGCAAACCCAAGCAATCTTAGACACTCAAGCTTAAAGACCAAATCACTCACCAAATTTCATTTAAAAATTTCAAACTTAATCTCTTGCAGCCATTAAGACAAACACCTTGCAGACACTAATCTCATATCTGCCTAACTTCACTGTTTGGGCATTGATCACTAGATCAATTGCCCTCATTCTACTCCCCTGGTCTCCCCTTGTGTCGAGCAGCACAGACCAGCACACCCCTTAGCCGTTGTGCACAGTGCAGCTCTGCCCGAATATGGTCATCGCCGGCCGACAGTTGACAACGCGACAAAGGCCACGCCGCCCTCACCCACGACGCGCACCAGACACGCCACCGTCTACCGCCACCCCCTGTCCAAGCCACAACCATGGCCAAGCCCTGGACCACCCTAGCGACGCCGCGCCCAGCCTCTCTGCGCCATGCCAAGAGCGCACCAGCGCGCCGTAGCCGACCAGCTCGCACAGACCGCGCCTCTCCCCCGCCTCACGTGCACTAACTCGCCATGATCAGCACAACCTCCCAGACACCCCCGTTCGCCGCCGCGCGACCTGTAGCCCCCCGTGCACCGTCGCAAACACCGCCGCTCCCGCGTAGAGCATCGCACGCGCCCGACCGTTCCACGCCACCCCGTGCCGCGCCATTACTTCCGTGATGATCGCCAGGAAACACCGCACCACCCCCTAGCCTCAGCCGCGCCGCTAGCCGCCTGTATCGTCGTCACCGACGAGTCCGATCCCATGCCGCTCAGTCCCCTCACCGAGGTATAAATAGAGACCCCTTTGCCTCCATTCTCCATACCAACACCATCCCCACTCCTCACAGACACTCTCTCACCCTTCCCCAGAGCAAGGCGAGCTCTCCTTCGCCGGAATTTGGCCGGAGCCCGCCGCTACGGGAGGAGAAGGGCGCCGTCGATTGGAGCCACCCCAGGACCTGTCGTGATCGCGCCTCGAACCGCCATCGTTGACAACGTCGTTCGTCCCTATCGTCGATCCTAGCTGGAGCCCAGGTGAGCTTCACCAGACCCCCACCGCCGCGTTAGGTTAAAATCCTCGCCGGAGCTGTTCTTCATCGACGATGACCCTCCGCCGTTGTATCGTCTTTTAATCGCACGACCTAGATTCGCAGATACCGTTTCGGTTAGTTTAAGTCGCTGATTGGTCGACCCCCTTTGTCAGCAGCCCTCCATGCTGTGCTGTGCAGATTGGGTCGGCCCGTTTAGTTTCCCGCGCAGCCCTGTGAATTCAAATTAGTATTTTCCAATTTAGTTAAAACTCCATTCTGTCAGTAGATTCAAAAATCAATTCAGAGAGATTCACTGAATCAAATTGCATGATTCCAATTTTGTTAGAAAGATATTTAAATTATCTATCCAAGCCCGTTGGATTCAAATAATTTGGAGTTAGAGATCACATATAGTAAAAATAACAAGACAGAGACTTTTTCAAATTCAAACATTTTTCAAAAATCAACCATAAATGCTTTTGAGTTCATTCCAAATCTCAAAAATCACATTTTATAAGATCTATCTGAATATGTAAAAATATTTAGGTTTGGATGCAGTGACATTGGACTAGTACCAAAATAATGCTATATAGGCATTTCTAGTCACTTTAATTCTATTAAATAGTAATCTTAAACTTTATAAAATATGATCAACACTTTAAATCACATTCCCATGTATTAGAATATGTGGTGATGACATGTGTCAACATGATCCGATATTTTAATTGGAGAATATTAAATCTTCATTGAAAATACTTTTCTAAAATAAAATAAATAAGATTAAGTCTTTAATTCATGTGATGATTGTAATGATGCTAGATCATCAAGTGTGAGCATTAGTGTGCCAAAGAGAAGTAGTTAAGTATTGTTTGGTGATTGTGTACCCCGTATTTCTTTATAGACGATAGTACCGACCAAGGATACGAGGAGGAGGAGTACTACCAAGGAGAAGAAGATGAAAACTTCAACCACTCACCAATCAAGGCAAGCTATCACTACTAGCAAGCTAACAATTGCAAGTATTAACCTAAGCAAGATGCATTAGGCATGCTTTGGTTATACCAATTTGATTATACCAATCCCAAGTTTTACTTGCAAGCTTTATTCTTTTACTTTACCAAAGTTCTTTACTTTTAGTTAGTACTTTGTGAGCATTGGAGATTTAGTATAGATAGCATAAAGAGTATAAAACTAGGCCTAACTAGTTATACCTAGATGTCATTCTATGGCATGAGATTGGAGATTAGCACCCCTCATTAGTGAACACTCTTAACTTTAGTGGCTAGTGCTAAGCATAAAAGTGAGTCACTTTAGATGGGAATACTCGGTGAAAATGATTATGAAAACCTTGGAATGATGTTTCATTCTATTGAGTTGTTTTGACATGTGTTGAGAAACACAATGATTTGATGATGAAAATGTTGAGGCATGAGCCTTAGCCCTTTTCCAAAAAGTGATGGTTGGGTTCGGATGCGATACCATTCCAATTTTATCGTACAACCACAAATACCTGAATTGGGTAGGGCTTAGCCGGAAGTTTATATGCCTTAGTATGGGTTCCCTCGCAGAAGAGGTTTGAGCTAAGGCTACCTCATGAGTGTGAATGTCCACCTATGCAGTGTCCAGGATGGCAGATGGCCATGGCTGGGAGGCCAAGCTCATATGAGAGGTGCCTATAGTAGAGTGTGTAATTAAATGGTTATGATTAATTATCCACATACTAAGTTTGAATGATTCAGGGTTATCCCTGACAGAATTTTGTGGTGAAAGTGTATCACCTCTGCAGAGTGTCAAACTATTCGAATAGCCATGTTCGCGGGCATGGACAATTGGAATGGCCATACTATTCCGTCGTCAGATGTTTTCAAAAAGATTTGTGAATTGAACTATGATTTTGACTTGACCACAACAGGGTTGTGAACATGAAAACTAGGTTCCCACTTAAAGTGATTTAGAACATTAAACTAGCTTTCTTTACTTCTAAACTCAGCTTTAGATAAATCTTTCTTTTTGCAAATAAACATAGAGATTAAGATTCCTACTAGAACTACCTTACTTGTTAGTGATAGTTTGCGAGTACTTAAAGAGTACTCATGGCTTTGTCCCTAGCCATTCCCGTGGCCAGACTATGAGGACTACCAGGATGACAGACATCAGGATTTCTATGACAACTAGAATCATCTCCCATCGTTAGTATTGCTTGTGACTTGAAGATGAAGCCTCGCCTACGTTTCTATTCCGCTGCTTGATTTGTATTAAGACTGGATCATGAGATCCTTTAATTGTAAGACCTTAGTATGGTTTGTAATGGATAATGTACTGTGATATTAATCTGTTATGTCTCGCAAAAATGGTAATCCTGGGATTGTGAGGTATGGCATAACAGGCATCTGGGATAAAAATCCGGGTGTTGACAACATAGCCATCGCCTTAACATCCTGAAGAAGACACTAGAAAATAGGTTAAACAAAGAACATGAAACCTCCCGCCACCGAGAGGCCATGGTCCGACATACCTCCACGACCCTCTAAGCTTCAATATTCATCTTGATATTTTTTACGTATTTATTGTGTATGATTCACAAAATAAATTTTGGCTTCTTCATTGTTTTTTATGAAATTTGGATAGGATAGAACGTCCCCAAATCAGCAACACCGGCAAGAGCACAGGGATTGCATGAGCTTGTTTCCAAGAAGTGGAATGTGAGAAATTAGAGTTTTTTGAAGATATGAAGAGATATCTTATTATAAATTGGTATAGCAAAACTGGTGAAGAAGTCTTCTCATTTATAATCGATAACATCTGAAATTATTAAAGCACAGTAACTGTATTCCCAGAAAATTCTTGGACATATTATGTGATTTACCGGATAGAGCATAGAATTAATTATAGGAGACGCGCGTGCATAACTACTAGTACTTCGAAACTAGCTACAAATGATTTGTGCACTTGCAGACATCAGGCTATTTTCTAGCGCTGTTGCCGGGGAGCTAAGGCTGAGTGTTTTTCTTTTGACATTTCAGGTGTTACTATTACAAAATGTTCTCCTTTGGAGACACATGGTCTACACGCTCTGGTAGGACCTATTTACCAGATAATTTTGAGCGCGTGCCTATTCAAAGGCGCGAGGAAATTATTAAAAAACTTGTAAGATCAGAAAAAGTTGAAGTTGAAAACCTGAGAGATTTTATGGAAATCATGTCCATTTATAAGACAACTCTCAAGAAACCTGAGAAAACTCTCAGAGAATACAATGCTCCAAGTTCTGCTTTCCTTAAACAACCAATATATTAAAATTTTATAGGAAAAGGCTTTCAGTGGAAGGAAAGATGAAGACTCAGGAAGACATATTAGAGAGTTTGACGATGTGATGACAACGCTTGGACCAAAAGGTTTGCCAAGAGATTTAGGTGAACTAAAATGGAGTATTAATCATGATGTTTCATTGTGTTTTGGAAATTAGATTTTAAATTTTGTTAATTTTAGCTTGTTTAAAAAATATAATCAAAATAAGTATATATATTCAAACCGATTTTTAATTTGATAATTATTCTAATTTAGACGACCCTTATAAATCTAAGATAAAAATAAATAGGTGGGAGAGAGCTTTGCATTTTCATATCTCAGAGTAAATAGGAAAAATGGAGGGAATCCATTTCAACAATTGCTAATACAGTACAAACGACGAGGGTACCAAATTTAAGGTAACTATATATAAGCGCTCAGTCAACAATAATGTTTGTTCTTGTTCTGCCGATCCTTGTTTATCTTCTTGGTCCGCTGCTTATCTCTGCCGTTCCTGACCTGCTTCGTCTCCAGCTGGGACGGCACACCCTTCTTTTCCTGGTCGGCGCTGGCGGCAGCCCTGGTGAGTCCCAGGCTGTCCCGGAAGAGCGGCACGTTGAGCTCGAAGTGAGCGGCGAAGCCCTCCTCGCCGAGGTACTGCCGGAGGAAGTTGACCAGGACAAGCTTCACCCACGTCGTCTTGTTCACCTTGACGCGGCTAGACTCCTCTTCCTCCTCCTCCTCCTCCTGGTTACCATTATCGTACTCGTCTTGGTCATCCGAGCCAGGTGGATTGTCTTCGAAGAGGTCTTTGATCCGCCGGAACAGGATCCTCTCCTCCGCGTGCTGCTTCTTGTGCGCGTCTACACCGGCGGCGAGCTCCGCCACTCTGCTCTCCAGCGACGGCCTGTCCTCGGGCTTAGGTTCCCGCGGAATATAGCGGTAGTAGCGGTACTCCTGGGGCGGGTCAGGCTGGTATGGGCGGTGGTTCCGCTCCATGCACACCGCCAGCGCCTCGCCCGCGGCCATCCGGACGGCGGGGTAGTCGGACGTGAGGTGCTTGGCGATGACTTTGAACGGGGTCATGGCGCGCAGGTTACCGGCCCTAGGGAGGAGCAGCGTCCACGCGGACAAGGCGGCGGCCAGGACCTGCGGGAAGGTTGTCTGGTCGATCACCTCGCAGACGGCCTTGAGGGTGCGCTTCGCGGCCGGCGCCTTCTTCGCGCAGACCAGAGTGACGGCGGTGAGGCAGTTGATGGCGGCCACGGCCCGCTCCGCCTCGGAGGCCGACGAAGGGGCTAACTCGGCGGAGAGGCGGTCGAGGTTGAAGAGCCTGTCGAGGGTGTTCTGGGCGTCGTAGCCGACGACGGTGAGCACGTAGATGCCGATGGCGCGGTAGGCGTCCTTGCGCTCCTTGGCGGATCCGGCGGTGCTGAGGAAAGAGAAGCAGCGGGACAGAGCCTGGTCGTACTCGTGCCGGCGGTCGGTGATCTCTTCGGGAGGCACGAAGCCCTGCAGTGCCGGCGGAGACAAGGGGGGACCCCCCCCCCCCCCCCCCCCCAACCGATCGCCCCTCCCAATTTTTTTCAGTGTGTAGTACTAGGCATATACGTATATATGATATATGATGTCTGTGCATATGTCCTGTATGTAGGGGGGCTTTAGCCCATATTAATAAACTGCATGCTGAATTAACTAGGCCCAATGGCCAATGCGCAAAAGCCCACGTACAAGGCTTAGGCCATCGTGGAATTTGGAGGCAGACTCCATCGATCAATCTGATCGTTGATCAATCAGCGAAAGTTACGCCTGCGTTCTTACGTGTTGCCTCTCTTCAACGCCTCGGCACCGCCGCCGCCCGCCGTTCTGCGTTTGCCGAGTCGCCGAGTCGCCGTGTAATTTTGTTCACTTCTCGATCTCGTGGGCATACAGGCATACAGCCCAGCTAGACTGCCTCAAGTTAGAGACCAGCTGACCTGAGCAGGAATCCACGTACGTATCTGCTGACTTCTCTATTGTTTGTTCTATAATTAGCACCATGTTGAATTTTGAGGAATTAAAATCTTAGATTCCTAGTCACTTGACCTGGTTCATTAGTATATAGATCAGTTGATTAGTTTATTAATTTATGTCTTTTATCATTTTGTTGTGCTCAGAGAGATGAAGAGAAAGGGACCATCAGAAAGGAGAGTAGATTTCTTTTTCAAGCGGATTGGTTCAATTTCGAGCGCTAATATTACTGTCCAATTTATTGCTGAGAATGCAAAACTATCTGAGGAGAAGCAACCTCTTATAGGTGACAGTTCCAATCCGGTTGATATGCACACTCATGATCAAAATATTGTGGAACCATTACAAGTTTCAGAACAGGGTAGAATTGGAAGCACGCCATATGAAAGAGATCCTGGTAAGCGTCAACAGATTTGGGAACTCCGCTTGATAAGCAAGAAGAAGCACGGAGGTTCTATATTACCCAGGGCCCTTATCAGCCATACATGAGAGTATATCCACATAATGGAAAAGAAAAAATCCTCGCCGATTCCAATTTAGTTATTTCACAAATTTTCCTTGGCTAGAGATTCACTTTCCACACATCGTGCATATTGTCTGCCTTGTTTCGTCTTTACAAAAAAACCAAGTGGAAGATGTGGCTCAGATACATTCACATCTAAAGGCTTTATAAATTGGAAGAAGGTGAATGATGGAAAAGAGTGTGCTTTTTTAACACACATGGGCAAAGATTCCAACTCAGCTCATAATTATTCAGTTCGATGTTTTGATAATCTGAAAAATAGTATGACCCACATCGACAAGGCAATTGTACAAGCAACCGAAAAAAAGGTTTTAGATGCAAGGCTGAGGCTTAAAGTCACAATTGATTCCATTAGGTAAGAAATAGTTTCTGTAGTAGACAATAGAATATTAGATATTGTACTAAGCATGTTATTAACATTTTTTCCTCGTCGGTTTCACCAGGTGGTTAACATTCCAAGCTTGTGCTTTTAGAGGCCGTGATGAATCTCAAGAATCCATAAATCAGGGTAATTTTCTTGAATTGGTAAAGTTACTGGCCTTTTATAATAAGGAGGTAGATGCGGTTGTCTTGAATAATGCTCCACGGAATGCGAGGTACACCTCCCCTACTATTCAACAAGAGATTCTTGAGATATTTTCTCGAAAGGTTCAGAGGCAAATTAGAGAAGAAATTGGTACTAGCAAGTTTTGTATAATGGTGGATGAAGCTCGAGATGAATCAAAAAAAGAGCAAATGGCATTGGTCGTCCGGTTTGTGAACAATGAAGGATACATAAAGGAGCGTTTTCTTGATATCATTCATGTCACTGATACTGCTGCATTGACTCTCAAAGAGGCAATTTGTGTTGTCCTTGCGGACAATAATTTGAGCATCCGAGATATAAGAGGACAAGGATATGATGGGGCAAGTAACATGCGAGGTGAATGGAATGGGTTAAAAGCTTTAATTCTGAACGAGTGTCCTTATGCTTATTATGTACACTGCATGGCCCATCAATTGCAGTTGGCTCTTGTTGCCGCATCAAGGGAGGTACATGAGGTGCACAACTTTTTCCAACATGCTATTCTCATAATAAATGTTGTTAGTGCGTCGCCTAAACGCAATGATGAGTTATTGGCAAACCAAGCAGCAGAAATTGAACGTGAAATTGAGTTGGGTGAGCTTGATACGGGAAGAGGAGCAAATCAGATAGGCTCTTTACAGACCTGGTGACACTAGATGGAGTTCTCACTTCAAGTCGATTAAGAGTTTAATTAAAATGTTTGGTGCTACGGTTGCTGTTCTACAGAGCGTAGCAACTGACCGCTCAGTCTCCAAATATTCTAGAGGAGATGTTGTAGGTGCTTTAAAAATAATTTTGTCATTTGACTTTGTGTTCATTCTGCATCTAATGGAGAAAATCATGAAGATCACAGATGTCTTATGTCAAACCCTCCAAAAGAAGTCCATTGACATTTTAAATGCATTGGATTCAGTTTCGAACACAAAAGTATTGCTAGGTAAGTTAAGAGAAAATGGTTGGGAATCTCTTTTGGAGGAGGTTCAGAATTTCTGTTCGAAGCATGACATTGAGGTCCCCGATTTGAACCGCAAGTAATATCTCTTTCCTTGTATTTTTATCCGTTAGAATATATATTATCATACATTCATACTTGCTTAACTCTAGTATTAATACATATATATTGCAATTTGTAGGTACTCGCTGACGTGACAAGGTCTCGCAACAAGCATGATAACACAACAACGCTACATCACTACAAAGCAGATGTGTTCAATGTTGCTATAGATCAACAATTGGCTGAGATAAATGATCGCTTTGGTATTCAAAGTACAACTCTTGACACTTTGTGTATCTTTAGATCCAAGGCATGATTCTTTTGACATCTCAAAAATATGCACACTGGTTGAAAAGTTTTATCCTGAGGATTTCTCTAGTCAAAAAAGGGCTCAATTGGAGTCTCAACTTCCCCATTTTCAGTTGGATGTTCGCAATAATTCAGACCTTAAATGATTGTCTTCACTTGCTGATTTGACGGTTGACTAGCCAAAACAGGTAAAGCTGCCACATACTCAATGGTTGATAGATTACTACGATTAGTCATTACTCTTCCGGTGTCAACTGCAACCACCGAGCGAGCTTTTTTGGCCATGAAACTTATCAAGACGCGCCTTCGAAATAGAATGGGAGATGATTTTCTTCGGCATTATATGATTCTCTACATTGGTAAGGAATTAGCTGCAAAGATTAGTTCTGATGAGATTATCGACCTATTTGACACTGGTGGTCGTAAAGCAGATTTTAAGCTAATAGATATGTAATTTATTTTTATAGCGTCGAACATATATTCGAATATTTATATGGATTTTGTATTGATATTTTTCGAGACTTAATATATTGTGATTTTTATTCTCTTTGATGGTCGTCGACTTTTCGCCCCCCTCCCCCCCCCCCCCCCCCCCCCATGTCCGAATCCTGGCTCCGCCCCTCACGAGGTCCTTGAGGCCTTCCTCCCGAGCGACGTGCTTGTTTTGGTGGAGCATCGCGACGCATCTCTGGATCGAGAACGCGCGCTCACCGGAGTTGGAATCGGCGCGCCCCATCGAGTTGCGAGTGCGGAGAGGCCCGGATCGCTTTGGTGTTGTGGGGTTGGCGAGCTAGGACGGACGGAGAGGTAGATAATATAGCCGGGCCGGTGGTGGAGGAGGTGGAGAGATCGGAGTCGGAGTCAGAGTCGGTTCGGTCGATCGAGACGTACGTTTCGTGACGGGCACGAACACATGCGGCCCACAGTGAAAATGAATCGCAAACCTCCAACTCATGTAGGCCCGTCTCCAATTAGGCCCGCCATGTAGCTCCCATTTTTCCTTTGTTTTCCGCATGTCGTTTTTTGCCGTGGCAATACACACACGCTGCCTACAACTACAACTACAACTTGCTCCCTCCGTTGTTGCGCTTACGGTTGGCCTTTCTCATGTGAGCTGTGTGAAACTCGACCGCTAGACCGCTAGAAAACAATGTTGCACAAATTCTGAACTGAACATCACTATACGCAAGTATGTGTTCCATATATAAAACCTACCCCCTCCATTCCAAAATATAAGATGTTTTAGTTTTGTAAATAGAGTGTATCTAGATTCTTTTAGTGTGTAGGTTCACTCTAAACCTACATGAAAAGGAGCAGGCTTGAGTTGGCTGAACTTAGCGGGGCCATTAGGATGCCATAGTCGATTTGGGTGCCGTATGTATAGTAAAATTTGGGGGGCTTCACCAGAGCACTAGTGTACACGTCAACAAGGATGCATTGCTTTCCACAAGATAATATAAAATACCCATATGAGCATCCTAAATAGCACACATAATATGGAGTATTTCGGGGAGCTGAACAACAAAGGGATAAGTACGTCTTCGTGGGATCACGGAACTGCCACTTGAAGTTAGATAAAGGATTTGGGATGGTATAGAAATTCCCCATACGGCGATGAGCATAATGGACACCTATTTTGACATAGAGAGGAGGGAACGCGAAGCTATATATGGAAGGGAAGGAAGAAACTGCAGCGCGCCAAGCGCGGCAGGTGCTAGTAACAACAAGAAAGTCATGAAATGAGCTAAATAGAGTAATGATTAGATGAAGCAGGGTGTCTGTAAGGTCTGCCCAAACATGTCGTTCAGATAAGACTGAGGGGGTACAGCCCAAACTGTGGCAGATTTTCTTAGACAACCTCTTTGCAACGACAACTTCTGTCATAAATAAAATAAAAGAATGGAATATCAGAATGAAGGAATGCAGAGAGCATAGAAACATAACTAGTAAACTATTAGAAATGAGGTACAGAGGCCCTTATAATTGCAGTACACATTACAAGAAACAGAGATTTCATTTTCACTAAACATTATTTTTTTAGGGGACTAAACATTAATTATTTCCAGAATATAAGATGTATGTCAACATTCCAATCATAATAAGCTACATGAAAACAACAAGCACCTTGGTATTTTGTACAACAGCATAAATACAACACTTTTTTTTGGAATGATAACCTTTTTCAAAGTACCATTAGTTTTACCCTCTTATCTTTAGGTGGTGTTGAGTATGCACATCCCAGAACAAATTGTTGGGAGGGATTAGTGGCAAGGACATGCCAGATATGGAGGAGTAACAGGGTTCCTAGCGCTTATAGGTCAGGTAGCCGCGTGACCCTACGCTAACCTAAACCCTAAACCCTAAAACTCTAACCTACGGGGCTCTCTGCCAAATCGTCACCGCACAAATCCCGCAATACGGTCCCATCTTCATCCATGACGAAATTTATGCAATCTTTTTCATTAACACATAAAGTTTGTGAACCCCTCCTTTGCACATCATTAATTTCACATGATCATTATTTCTATCTCGATTGCCCAAGTGTTGCGCAGCAAAGGGACGGTACGTTCATTTCATCATCTTCCTCTAAACCCATAGTTCCACACTTGTACTATCACCAGAGCATTGTTCAGGTACAGATAGGGTTGCAAGCGGGGCGGGATGCAGGACTAGTCTCTAGTGCAGTTTATCTGGATGTAGTGTTAAATGAGGATGGTGACCTCTAGTATAATTTGTACTAATTCATATGTTCTGCGGGATACGCGGGATCCCGCTTCCGCAACCCTAGGTACAGGCAGGACCACACAAAATCTGACCAAACCAACAGCCGGAGAAGGATCCTAATGACTACTCTGGATCCACCACTGCCAATTGACAAACATGCATCAGGTAGAGGAGAAGAAAAGGTTAGGGTTTGCAGACCTAGAGGTGAGAGCCAAAGCAGCGGATGCCGCCGATGAGTGGTCGGCCTCCTCCGGCGGATCTGCGCCTCCGGCCATGAAAGCGGCAGTCCGGTCCGTTTCTGCCAGAGCAGGCTCCTCGGCCGCGACGCGTCGGCGACGAAAAGATAGAGAAGGAGTCGGCGGCGGAACTGGTCGATTTGTGTAGGCACACGCCTGTTAAATATTTGCTTGTTGCGTTTCCTACTAGGCCCAGCCCAGCCCAGCTTGCTCGTGTACAGTGATTGATAAGCCCAGATTTCTTTTTCTCCTTCAAATAGAAAACAAATCCAAAATCTTTTGTCACATGATCCGTGCTGATTTCACCTAAAATTCAGGCAAAAGATACGGTAAACAAATGCTGTATCCAATTTTTTGCGGGTACAATGATGTATTCATTTCACTGAACAGTTTTCTATACGAGGATGCTAACATTTCAGGTTCACTAAAAAAGGCTTCCTCCGGGGAACCCGTTGGCCAACAAAGTCAACTCACCACGTTAACAACCCTATCGCTGGCCGGAGGTTTCGGTATTTTGTTAGACTATTTTCAGTGTCTTCTTCAGGATGTTGAAGCGGCGGCTACGTCCTGAGGTTAGAATAAGGTCCTTTCTGCCCTATCCTCTCTGGTGGTGCGTCTAGCATCAGCGGAGGGCGCGTGGAGTCATGTGTCCGACGGGTTCCTTGAGATTCGGTCGTTTTTCGTATATGTGTTTTGATGTCAGTCTCTTCCGATGTGCGTTGTTTATCTTGGGCGATGGTTGCTACTCTGGTGCGCTGGTCCGTTGAGGTCTTAGCACGACGACTTTCCGTCCGTCTACTACAACAAGCTCTACTACGACAAGCTTTGCCCGACTCCGGTGATGAAGGGGCGAGGACGGCGGCACGCCTTTGGCTCGTGCCAGTGTTTGTAGTCGTCGCTAAGTAGTGCAGTGACCTATTTGTAAATTTTATTACTTTTGGAACACTTTGTACTGCTGTTGATGATTATTAATAGATCGGTGAAATTTCGCAAGAAAAAACAACCCTATCGTAGGAAAACCACATTTCTCCTTGCTTTCTTCTACCACGACCAACGGTGGGGATTCCCCTTGCGATGTCTCATCATCATCCCTCCTCCCACCGCTCTACTTCCCGACTCGCGCTTAGTTTGATCTGGACGCCATCGGAGATGAGGGTCAGGTGATTGCCTTAGCAGATGTAGCCGGCGGGATGTGCTCATGGAAGGCTTTTGGCACCCCTTTTTATGGCGACACATCGGATGCCTACCCTTTTGTTGGGGTGTAGTGCTATGTTCCTTCTGACATGATGAACTCTATTGTGATGCCTTCCTTATGCGTACGTGTCTGGTACGCCACCAGTACATATATATACTTATGGCATGGCTCACGCGTCTAAGTGTTTTTACGAATTAAAAAATATTAGATCTATTATTAAAATTAGCATCATTGTTTATTACATATCGCATTAATAGTAATAGTAGATAACAAGAAAAGGTCAGAGATATAACACATCAATATTGAACCATATAGATTCACAGAAATATCATATTATTCAAATTCGACTAGATAGTTACTCAATCCATGACTACTCCTAGTAGCTAGGAGGCGCCGAATCTTCGATGCTCAGCAGATTGATTCTAGGATGATCAGCTTCCTACGGATCCATCCACAACGTTCCACCATCGCGAAACCAGCACGCATTGGCATGTTCAATCCAATCAAAACCACTAAAGACGATTGTATCCTCTTCATTTGAGATAAGAACCCGAAAGATCTAGCCACTCTACTCTTTGACTATGTTGGCCATATATTTGGCATCTTCATATTCGTCAATGTTGATATTCTTCAAAACTTCACGCTTTGCTAAACATGAGATCTACTGTGCAAAATTGAAGAACCAATAGTTAGACGACAAAACTTAATTGTAACCATATAAATAAACGACTTAGCAACAACAGGTTAGATTTAAACATACAATCATAGTTAGAATGTGCTGAGGAAAAACCAAGTAGAAGAGTCTGGTTATCGGTTTTAGTAGTTTAAAGGAGGGCATCGTGACCACCTGATGGCACACACTCAGCCTCTTAGCCACACTTAGTACATTCGCGAACCATTTGCTACATATATATATAAAGCATAAATAAGTTGCATGCATAGTAAACATATAAAACAACAAGTAGACCATTAATTAAACATAACACATAATAAAATAGCATAATCATAAGCAACACACATCCTAAACTGTGAAGGAGATATACCCTAGAGGCAAATAATAAAAGGATATTGTTGTCATATGTCATTAGTTTATAATAGTTTTATATCATGTTATAACTGTATCAAATGAAAACATTGATACATGTGTGGTATACAAATAAACCCAGGTCCTCTATTCAACTAGTTCATTGGGCAGACGATGATCAAGGTTTCCTGATCAAGGTTCACATGCAGCTGTGTGTTGTCAACCAAGGGCTCACCTTGGTTGTGGCCATCCGCGTCGGCAGCGGCTCGAGCTCGCATGGTGGTGGCACATTGCGGGAGGTAGGGTTGGAGGAGAGAGAAAAAAGGGGATCATGGAGGAGGAGAATGAGAAGGGAGAGATGGAGGGGAGTGCACGAGGGGCACACAAAAATATAAGGGTTAATTAGATCTATGCCACTCCAATTTTCACCACTTTGAGAAATGCCATTACAAATACCGGACTTGGATATATGCCACTCCAACTCTCCATACCTCTCTCAATGTCATTCTCCCCATTTAAAAGAGAATAACAGTACAAAAATACATGTATTAGATTGTGAACTGTAGTATTTACCACATTGCCCCTGTGACCATTTTGGTGGCACTTTTTTGGTCTTTCCGGTGCCAAAAATTTCAAAAATTTCAAATTTTGGCAAAAAATTGAACTTTCCAAAAAAATCTAAAAAAATACAAAAAAAACTAAGACAAGTGTACTGTTAAATTATGAGCCAATTCTAGGAAGACATGGACCCTTAAACTGGCATTTACGTTCTCTAGAAACTTGTCAAATTTTGGCCAAAAAATTGAATATCTTGGAAAAATCTGAAAAAATAGAGAAAATCAGAAACAGTAATATGAGTATACTATTCAAATACCGGGATGGATTGAATCACCGCCTTGAGTAATATTTCTTTTGCACCCAATAGATAATTGAAAGAATATACAAAAAAATGAAATCGACCAGGACTAGCCCTTGATGGTAATGTTATAGTAGAAGCGGGACTTAGCGTGACAATTCTAGAAATTCGTCCCGGGATTGAACTCTGGTTGTTGGGGTGCACCACTACGACCCAACCATTGGGGTGCGCCACTACTGCCCCGTTCTCATAATTGAAAGAATACACATGTCTCTGTATATTCGAGCAGAGGATGGCTGGGAAAGATGCAAGGACTCGTGCATGCACACATATGGCAACTCGGGACAGACAACTCCATGCCCAGCTGCGTTTCCGGCAGCGCCGTATCCAGCAGCATTTCCGGCAGCCCCCACTGACTACAAGCTTGCCGTCCGATGGCCAGTCGCCACTGATGCGTCACGCGAGGGGGGGTGGGGGGATCTAGCCGCCCGCGCCTCCCTCTGCTAGCGCCTACAGCCGCGACGTCACGGGTGAGCCTCCAGCCACCGCTGCCGCCCGCCGCTAGGGTTCCTGCGGGAGAGACCTGGGCATCGTTTCCGGTAGTGGTTCCAGCTGAGTCGACCAGGTCGGGTAGTGATTCCAGCTGAGTTGACCAGGTCGGCTAGATATTAGGTTGGTTTTTTATTTTCTTTTACGTGTCTGTATATGAGTATAACGGTAAGTATGAGAGTATAATAGCATGTATATGGCTTGGTAATGATTAGAATGGCATCGAGAGAGGTATGGAAGAGTTTGAGTGGCGTATCTCCAAGTCCGATTTTTATAATGGCATTTTTTCAAGTGACGAAAATAGGAGTGGCATAAATCCAATTAACCCAAAATATAAAGGTAGGGCCCAAAAGGGATGCACATGGGAATGTGATCGTTGCCGACACCTGCTAGATTAATTTCGTAGTAGACTGCATTTAAGTTTAGCAATGCCCATGGTGATAGTGGGTGTAGTTTGAGGAGCATCCTTTTTTCTGAATCAAACCACCACTTATGAAAAAACATCCCAAAAATAAGTGACTTAGGTTTGTCTAGATTCGCGTGTATCTTGGCATATTTTAGTATTAGATATATGCGAATCTAGATAAACTTAAGTCACTTATTTTGGGATAGAGGGAGTACTAATTAATGTAGTTTCATTAGATGAGTTGTGCGAAACTGTGATGGAAAATGGTTCTGCAGAATTACACTACCTTGTCGTTACAAGAATGTATCTTCTCCATAGAAAAAAAAGAAACACACCTACATGGAACCACATGTCTTATTTATCTCTAGAAGACTAGACGGTCCAAATCTAAGTTGAAGAGAAGAACATGACTAGAACCTGGGTGGTGTAAAAATAAAGACTAGAACCTCGGTACTGAGTTTGTACATCCGTTGACTAACTATTATCAACAGATATCATTGTGTGAAAGTACGTGCAATTCATCTCAGGATAAGAGCAATTCTCTGAACTTAAACCATATATGCACAACCATGCGCTCCGTTGAAGCGGAAGAAGTATTTTCTTTTTAAGGAAAACTGAATTAGTTCGCAACAAGAAAGGAGATACATGTGAGAAGATGCAGACCAAGGAACATAGTACTCCCTCCATCTAGAAATAAGGTACTTGGATTTATCTAGATTTATATTTATCTACATGGTAAAATACTTCTAGATACATGCGAATTTAAACAAATCCAAATCACTTATTTCCGGACGGAGAGTACATATTTTTTTCAATTTTATGGAAAGTCCAGTCACTACGGGAAAAATTCTCGCTGCCGTCGCCCTCGTCCTTTGTCGTGTGCCAAAAGGGCAGGAACACGGCAAAGATTTTCTCTGCCGTGAGGTGGTCCAGAAGCACACGGCAAAGAGTACCCACACGGTACATTCCAAATAAAACACACGGCAAATAAAAGATACACATCAAAGACAAAAAGTGACACACGGCAAAGAACGGATCCACGGCAAAGACCAAACGAGGCACACGACAAATCCAAACACACGGCAAAGAGGTGGGTCCCACGCCCCCCTAGGCGAGCCAACTGACGGCGGTTGACGGTGGTCCTTTGCCGTGTGCCCTTGCAGTTAGACACACGACAATATCTTTGCCGTGTGCTTTAAGCACAATACAAGGCAAAACTCCTTGTGCTAAACTTCTCGTTCTAACTTGTAGGCAAATACTGACAAAGATATGCAACCCGAGCTAAGAAATATTGCCAGGGGCTTTAACCATTCAGTCGATATGTTCAATACTTATGACATGAATGGGTATCGCTTCCATACCCATGAATACACAACTCTCCGGCCCAACCGGAAGACAACAAATAGCAGGGTCTTTTGTGAAGGCTCAGATGGCCTCCAGGATTATGGAAGAGTCGAGGGTATATATGAGTTGAATTGCGGTTTTGGCAAAGGGCTAAATCCCGTTGTATTCAAATGACATTGGTTTGACCCACATCAGGTGAAACAGGATCCTGAAATTGAACTGGTCGAAGTTAAGAGAAGTTCCGTTTATGCGGGAGATGATGTCTATATTTTGGCTACTCAGGCCTTCCAAGTATTCTATCTTCCGTATCCATGCCAAAACCCTAGAAAACGTCTAAAGGACTGGGATGTTGTGATGATGGTACCGACACGCAACAGGCCGCCCTTGCCAAACAAGGATGATTACCGCCGCCTAGACCCTTCAACAAATGATGGCGAGTTTTATCAGGAAGAAGGGCTCCCCGGGCAATTCACTATCAACTTGTCCGCCGATAGTGACATGGTCGTAGACGATGACCAAGAAGCCGAGGAGGAAAACACTGTGCAAGATGAAGTTGAGGAGGTTCACAACCAACAAGATGTGAGTTTGCTCGAGGCGTTCCGTGCAGGCCTTGACGTCAACGCTCCATAGGGACCACCTCCAGGTTTCGTGGATGATTATTGGTGGCCCGAGAATGATCGCGATGATGAAACCTGTGTTCCAATTCGTAATCCCGACACAGGCTTCTGATGTATGTAGTAGTAATAATATGAGACTAATCTATGTAGTACTGTGCCTCGGGCTGTTGTATTTGTAAGAACTCTATGCTATGTAATAAATTTTGTTGCTTTTACTAATATCCATCGATTTTCATCGTTGTTGCTTTTACTAATATTCATCTATTTTCATCAGTGTTGCTTTTACTATTATTCATCTAATTATGTTCATTGTTCCTTTTAATGTGTACTAATAAAATACTCTTTTCATTCTGTTTTGTAGGTGATTGAAAGATGCCGGGGGGAAAGGGTGTTACAAAAAAGCTGAAAAGCTTGGTTGACCTTGTGAGTGGTGGTTCAAAAAAGGGTGGTTCGAAAAAGGATGGTTCAAAAGCTTCAACATCGGCTTCGAGAGAGCGTGCTAGTCCTCCACCGCGCACTTCACAGCGCCGGGGGCGTGGGAGGCATGGGAGGAATCCTAGTTCCCCCGGCCGTGGTGCACCAGGACAAGGAGGAGGAGGACCAGGAGGAGGAGGAGCCAGTTCGTCCGGAGGAGGAGGAGGAGACTCACTCGGATGATGATGATGATGATGATGATAATGAGGCGCAGTCGCAGCAGTCGGAGGACGAGGGGTTGGGGTCTTTACCCTACAAGCTTGACATGACCTTGAGGTGGGAGCCTCCGGAGGATGAGACGTCATACCTTGAAGCGTACGCAGCCATGGACCCGTGGCTTACGCCACGTAGCAAGGCTCCGTATCAGCGTGGGGTTGCGAGACTCCCCGATCTACCTTATGCCTATGCGGATAAGATTCTTGTACCAGCTGGGAAGAGGTACATTATTTGACCCGCTAACCATATATTGGAATTTTTATCACATGCTGATTATGATTTTTCATTTTGCAGTTCCTTTCTATATGAGGATGGAATGAAGACGTATCGTGGCTACTCGAGCATCCTTGGAGCCCTGGCTCGAGCGTTTTTTCCTGGGATTGTCACTCTCCCAAATGGTCAGCAGGGTGTAGCTTGGACTTGGAAGCATTACCACTACGCCCCGGATCCGGCTAAAGAGTACAACCACATGGCGGAGAAGATTCAAGTTCTGTTCTGGGTAATCTTGTTTCACTTGTCATAATTAAATCACCGCGGCTTTGGCTCCTTTTTTTCCTGTGTGCATACTTGTAGAATTATTTCGACATGGACAGGGAGAACTCAAGGGAGTGCATGGGGATCGTGAACGAGCTTGCCAAGAGAAAGGTGCAATACATGCACTACGAGGCACGCGTGAACTCTGTCCACAACTGGTTTGGCGATCGTAAGATCTGGATGAACAAGAGTCAAGCCCGGGACATGCTCTTCGAGCCATGGCAGTACCTGCAGGTAGTTGTGTTTCTGTTTTATTGATTTCTTGACCTTCATCTATTTCATGTTGTACTAATACATGTACCTTGTGGATGTAGAACCCTCCTCAGTTTGTCGGTAATGACACGAGGTGCTTCACGGGGATGGTAGCGTGGTGGACACACGCCGAGTACCTCAAGAGACACGAGGCCGCAAAGAAGCGGTGAGAGGAGATGAAGGGTGGATCACACCGCCAAGGCAGCATCCCTCTCGCCCTTGTCAGGCAAAAAGAGGTGAGCAAATGCTTTCTTTATTTTTGCTTCTCATGTTATTCTTTACTCCGCAAGGGAGTCCCCCTTCACTTATCTTTGTCCTCTCATTTGCAGAAAGTAAAGACAGGTGTGGAGCCGTCCATGTTTTCCATTTGGAAGAAGATGCGCACCTTGGACGAGCCTGTGGACGACTCCTCGTGGATCAATGAGGGAGCCAAGATTCGGAGTACGAAGTACTCCGAGAAGTACAAGCAGGTGCACGACGAAGATTCCAACGCTGACACCGCCCCCTTCGATCCTGAGGTTGCCGTGCTGGCGGGACAGGGCCAGAGGAATGGCCGCCTATGGATTGCTGACAGGTCCGTCGACCCTAGGACCGTTCCATCTATGCGCCAGATCCGGCGTGGCAGGACGAGCTCCATGCCTGCCGTACAGACCCGTCCACGGCCTTCGGTTATAGCTGTCGACCAGTTACGGGTATGTTCTTCTTCCTCAGTCATCTTTGTTTTACTACATGTTTTACATTGCAATGTTCATGACATCGCGGCTACATGACGTAGGAGGATATGGCCGCTGAGAGGGCAAGCAGAGAGGCGGCCGAGCAGCGGCAGCTACAGCTGGAGCAGCAGCTTAGCCAGCAGCAGGCGATGCTGGAGCAGCAACAACAGATGACACAGTGGATGGCACAGCAAATGCTCATGACTGCTCCACCAGGGTCTCTTCCTACTCCTCCTTTCGCCTTCCCGTGGGTAAGTAATCACATGTCTTTATTGTCTAATGCTCGTAATTTTCAATATTTTCTTATTATCTAATGCTCACAATTTCCCATCGTGTAGTTGGCCAATTTGATGCCGCCTGGTGGGTCGAACAACCAGGCGCCGCCTGGTGGGTCAGACGGTGGATCGAACAACCAGTCGCCTTTCACCGTTAATAATCCGTCGGTCATCCGCAGGCTGGATCAGAGTCCTCCTGGTTAGTTCTCCTACACTTGACCTTGTGCATCACTCGATATCGGTACTCGATACACTTGGAGAGTCTCATGATTGTGCTTTTGACCTTGTAGGAGGGCTTTGAGGTTGTGGCTATCATGTGTGCATCACGGTTAGTTCTCCTACACTTGTTAAATTTATCCATGCCATCACACTTGTAAATTTTTTAGCCATGCCATGATACTTGTAGAAAATTTAGCCTTGCCATGACAGTTGTCAAAATTTACTTGTCATTTTTATCAACTTGCCACGAGACTTGTCGAAATCACATGTAATTGTCATTTCCATCAACTTGCCTTGAAAGTTGATCAATACTAGTTTTGTATGCCATTGCCAAGTTGTATATTTCTATGTTCCTACATTGCCACTACTATACTTGTAAAAATTTAGCCATACAATTTGTCAAGCGAATCTCACTATTTTGCTTTCGACCGTGTAAGATGTGGATATGTGGTGGCCATCGAGTACATCAAGGACATCGACCTTCGCCGTGCTTGAGTCATATGTGATTGTTTGGATCATATATTTGCTTAGATCATATGTTTGGATCATGTGATGTGTATGAGTGCTTGGATCATATGTTTGTGATGTGTATGAGTGCTTGGATCATATGTTTGTGATGTGTATGAGTGTTTGGATCATGTGTATGTTTGCTTGGAGCATAGTTGCTTGTTTGGATCATATATTTGTTATCATATATATCAACTATTGTTTTAAATGCAGGGATATAGAAAAAACAAATAAAAAGGGAAATAAAAGGGCCTTTGCCGTGTGTATACACACGGCAAAGTGCGACAGGTGGCAGCAGCCCGTGTGCTCCTGGGTTGGCTCGAAGGGCCTTTGCCGTGTGCCTTCTAGGAAAGACACACGGCAAAGAGGGATGCGTTGCCGTGTTGCATATCCCACGGGCACAAGGCAAAGGAGGTGACTGTGCCGTGTGTTTCTGCCCACAGGCACACGGCAAAGGAGGCAACTGTGCCGTGTGGGTCGCCTATCTGCACACGGCAAAGTCTAACACACGGTAACCACAGGACACACGGCAACGCGTTACGACACGACAAAGCGTAAATAGCACACAGCAAAGAAGGAACACGGCAAAGGCTCGCTGGCTCCGTTAAACGGACGAAAGCGATAAGGCGCTTTACTGTGTCGGGTCTACGTATAAGACACACGACAAAGGTTTTGTCATGTATTATTCTTAGTACACATGGCAAAGGGCCTTTGACGTCGCTTACTCTGCCGTGTGGCATTTGCCGTGTGTATACACACGGCAAAGCCTTTGCCGTGTTCCAGGTTCCCTTTGCTGTGTGTTTGCCCACACGGCAAAGAACTTCTTTCCCGTAGTGAGTAAGTCTTTTCTCCTTGTTCAACATACATAATTAATCACCAAATGGAGTCCCATATATATTTTTTTCCCAGTCACGGAAACAAACCTAGTGACTAACTATATGTAGATCTTAAAAGCATGAGTTGGCAAGGCATGTGCAAGACTAGTGAAAACAGCATGAGCATCACTCGCTGTAGACCAAGCTGGGGAGCACCCAAAAGTTCTCCAGATGCATATCGTCTTGGCTTGAAAGGATGTATGCAAGGGGGGTGGGTTCTTCTATACATTGGGTGACCAAGCTGTACCGCAATCCAAGGCTCATCGGAAATTTCGGATTTGCTTGGAACGTAGATGCATCAACAAGGAGACAGTGCTCCCTCCTATCAATACCTCATCGGAACTTTTCCCGCCCCATCTTTCCGGGCTCATGCAAGAAAACGTATGGCTCCTCCTATCAATACTAAGAAAAACGGCCCAGTTTTCCAACTTCTTCAGTTTTACCCACTTAGCTGGTTTGGAAGATAAGTCGAGGCGGAAGACATGGAAGCGGAATGTCTTGCTGGGAATATAGGACTTGTGAGCTGATACCGAGAGGTCAACCATGAGAAGCATGTTACCACATACCACTAACCATGGATTTTTACGCAATCCAGTAACCATGTCCTCTCCCCACACAACTGCCACTTCCCGCATGCCAAACTGAGGTGCCAAGGATATGGTACTGAGCTTTCTAAAAGAGTCCGTGGCAAACATCTGACCTTTGAAGGACACAATCTGACAAATCCTTGCAGCACCAATAGAGTGCTCCGTCCAGGATTTAGCTCCAACCCGCCACTGGAACATGGACATTCCGGAGCAAATCAGGAGGTGTGAGTTGGGTGAACTTAGCGGAGCTGTAAGGATGCCACAGTACATTGCGCCGAGCTCGGCCCGAGCTTGCGCCGCCGGCCCGAGCTTGCACACTTGAGCTCGGCCCGAGCTTGCGCCGAGCTCGTTCTAGCTCGGTGCAGCTCGCGAGCCTAGCAGGGCCCCGTCACTGACATGTGGACCTCCTCAACGGCAGCGGCTGTTCGGGCGGCGCAGCGGAGCCTGCGGGCAGCGGCGGTGCAGGTTGTGCGTGTGTAGACTGCTGGGCAGCATCAGAGAGGGCCAGAGGGGGGTGGCGAGAGGAGCGTGGCGGCGCAGCGGAGCCTGCCTGCAGCGGCGCGGCGGTGCGGCGTGCCGGCGACTTCGTCTGGGCGATGACGGCGCGACCTGGAAGAGCACAACCTTGAAGAACACGACCTAGACATCACCTGGAAAGAAACCTAGCACTAATAGGCCCATTTTCAGCCCAACTTGATATCCTCTCTCACAAATCGACCCTAAAATCAATTCAAAAAAAAAGACGAGCCAATCGAGCCGGACCGGGCTGAGCCCGAGCCAGCCCGAGCTCGCTGCGGTCCAGCAGCGGAGGCTTGGCTCGGTCCTGCAGCGCCAGGTGGCCCAAGTATGGCATCCAGGCATAATTGCATCTGTGATGTCAACTTCACCCGCTAATGTAACGTTTAGGAGGACCCTATTGGGACCCAGGTTGGCATCATGGAATGTTCTATTAAAACGCTTATCTATGGTGCACCTATCTAATGGTCCTGATAGGTTCAAATGGAACCTACATGAGAGTGGCGAATTCTCTGTAGACTCAATGTATAAGACACTTTTAATATCGTCAGTGCTAGTTGATGGTACTAAGATGATCTGGAAGATGAAGATACCACTTAAGACAAAGATATTCGCATGGTATTTTTGTTGGGGAGTCATCTTAACTAAGGATAACCTTGTTAAAAGGAATTGGCAAGGAAGTAAGCAATGTGTTCTCTACCATCATGATGAGACAATAAACCATATTTTCTTCCAATGCAAATTTGCGAGGTCTATATGGTTAGTCATCCACGTGGCATCTGGACTATCTCCTCCCCGTAGTATTGCTAATATTTTTGGCAATTGGCTACATGGGATTGATAAGAAGTTCATAATTGTTATTAGGGTGGGAACGCTTGTCGTTATCTAGTCATCCTGACTATGTAAAATGACAAGGTTTTTAACGGTAAAATGTCTTATCTTATGCAGGTTATTCATGGTGTACATTATAGTCGCTGACATAATACTAATAAAATAGCGTTCACTAGTATTACATCCCTTAGAATAGCACAACAGAAACATCGTGGGTCCGGAATATGTCTTTATATTACATATATCACATTAGAGAAGATCCAAAGAACTTTCTCGATATAACGAGGATTATAATATACAAAAGATAACCAGAAATAGCAACTCGAAGTCGATTTTAGAAATACCACTACTATATTAACTATGGCTTGTGATTGCTGCTACAATAATGCTCTACGAAAATAGGTTCTGGTTTCTAAGATTATTTATATGCTACGCTCCAGCTTGACTTCTGTGATTTCAGTTGTAGACGTTGACCCCGTTGATCTTCTCTGGATATCTTCAGTTCTTCAAAGTAGTTCACCTCCTAAGTTCGCCATTGAGTGCTCCAAAATCTAGCAAGAGTTAAGAAGGTACGGTTGAGTACGAGCGTACTCAGCAAGTTCACTAAAAAGGAGTGTTTGATGCACTATCTACATCCACAGACAACAGGTCATAGGCTATGCAGGTTTTCGTAAACATTTCTTCAAAGGTTGCTTTTATTATTAAAAGCTATATCCGTCGGCCTTCATAGGTTTACCAGAACTTTCATGGAGTTCCTTTCCTCCAGCGTTCACAGCTCCTTCCCGGAACCGGGAGTAACATGTCATAGTTCTTACACTTTTCTGAGGTGCGACCTTAAGTTTTGTTGCATGGACGGGAGTATCTCCTTGTTCGAACTTCCTTGGTTTGAGGCCCAACCTAAGATCCAAGTCAATCACTACCCTTCTCCGTGACCCCGCATGAAGACACGACCCCCCAAGCAGAACGAACTCTGTTAATCCGCGCGCGGATATAACTACGATTGACTCCTTGAGGACTCTAGTGAGCAGAACATGTCCCTAGTCGCCCCATCGATATAAGGACCTACCTACAACTGTCTCTCACAGCTAGTGACACCAATGTCGCAGGGAGCTAAGGGGTCCCACCCATGTTGACCCTCGTAAGGACACCAGCGCCACGAGATGGTCATTCGTCCATGCGAAAGGAAGAAGATTCAGCTGACTTCCCTAGATCCATTGTAGATCTGATGGTTATCGCGTGATATACAGTGCTAGAATCACTGGCGACATCGGTTGTTAAGTCCTAGATGATATATTCCTGTACAATGCTATTCCAATTCTAGACTTCATAGATTAGCTAATCACCCTGGATTAGTAACCAATAGTTTACATTATTATCAAAAATAGTGTTTTCAGACTTTTTTGAAATGCAGGTGGCGACAACATTTGATTTGCAAATACTTGATAGAAAATAATCAAAGGACATGAACTTGCCTTTCTGACCACAAGTGTTGGGCAAATACCCCCGGGTAGGGTCACATCAGGGTATAAAGGTCGAGTTAGCCGAGGTACGCAAAGGTCAAAGCAAGAGCTGGCCAAGTGATACGTTGCAAACATATCTATAATTTTTGATGTTCCATGCTTGTTTTATATCTACTTTCTTATGTTTTGTCCACACTTTGGAGTATTTTTTACATATTTTCTGAAACTAACATATTAACAAGATGCCACAGTGCCGGTTGCCTATTTTCTGCTATTTTTGGTTTCAGAAAAGCTAGTAAGAAAATATTCTTGGAATTGGACCGGACAAAAGCCCAAGTCAATATTTCACCAGAAGGAATACGAAGTCCGGAGGGGAGACGAAGAGGGGAGCTAGGCCGGCCACACCAAGTGGTGGCGCGGCCAGCCCTAACCGCACCACCAGGTGGTGTGGGCCCCCTGGCACTCCATCGACCTTGCCCCTTCGCCTATATATTGCCTCCGGGACAAAAACCCTAAGAACCCGATCAAAATTCCATGAAAGAGTCTGTAACCGCCGCCATCCCCATCCCTAGATCGGGAGGGATCTGAAGCTCTTCTCGGCACCCTGTCGAAGGGGAGAGATCAACCTGGAGGCCTTCTTCATCACCATGCCTACCTCCGGTGTGATGCGTGAGTAGTTCATCCCTGGACTATGGGTCCATGTAGTAGCTAGATGGTTGGTTCTTCTCCTTTGTGCTACCATGTCTAGATCTTGTGAGCTCCGTTCATGATCAAGATCATCTATTTGTAATCATACATGTTGTGTTTGCGGGGATCCAATGGATATTGAGATGCTATTTCAGATTGATTATTGATTCTATCATGTCTATGTTATTTGTGATCTTGCATGCTTTCCGTTGTTAGTAGCTATCTTGGCCGAGTAGATGCTAGCAATTCCAAGAGAGAGTATTTATGCTCGATAGTGGGTTCATGCCTCTAGGAATCTGGGGAAGTGACAGAAATCTCTAAGGTACTAGATGTGTTGTTGCTACTAGGGAGAAAACAACAATTCTTTGTTCATAGAACAATCGTATTGTTTACTTTACACACTTTGCTTAATGCAATTATCTGTTGCTTGCAACTTAATACTGGAGGGGGTTTGGATGATAACCTGAAGGTGGATTATTAGTCATAGATGCAATTCGATTACGATCTATGTATAATGTTGTAATGCCCAATCAAATCTCATAGGAGTCAAGATGATTAGTATATGTATCTATGCTTTCTCGATGTTTGTCAATTGCCCCGCTGTAATTTGTTCACCCAACATGTCTTCTATCTTAAGGAGAATCACCTCTAGTGAACTATGGACACCGGTCCTTTCTTTTACTATCAATCGACAATCTTCTATTAACTATTTTCTGTTTACTTTCTGCAAGCAATTACTATCTTCCACACAATACGTTTAATCCTTTGTTTTCAGCAAAACTGGTGAGATTGATAATCTCACTATAAGTTGGGGCAAAATTTCTGTGGTTGTGTTGTGCAGGATTCCAAGTTGAAACAACACCTTGGAGGTGTTTCCTTGTTCCTACTGGTTCGATAACCTTTGTTTCATAACTGAGGGAAAACTTGTTGTTGTTCTCATCATACCTTCCTCTTGGGGTTCCCCAACGAGCTCGAATATATTTTGAGCCATCAAGCTATTTTTCTGGCACCGTTGCCGATGAGTCAAGGACATCTTCACAAGGGGAGTCCCTTATAACCAATCTCTTTACTTTGTTGTTTTTGTTTTGCTTAGTTTATTTTTGCTTTGTTTGCTTGTTTCTTTATCAAAAACACACAAAAAATTAGTTATACTAGTTTGCTTCGTTATAATTAAAAACACAAAAAAATTATCTTAAGTTGCCATTATGTCTAGCATTGCTCCAATCACTATGTGGCCCGAGGAAATGATTTTTACTTTCAAACAAGGAATTGAAGAGAGTTTCAAAGAAGCTTGGTCTAGAATCTCTGAAATACATGCAAAAACTGAACCCAAAATGACTCTAAGCTTGTTTTTTTGCGGTTTTTTTACTTTGGGACTGCTCTATGCTATAGATATGCTTTGGATGTTGTAGTAGGAAGAGATTTCCTCCAATGCAATGAGGATGAAGCTTTTAATGCCACAAAGAAGTTGGTCTTAACATATAAACACTCCTCCAAATCTGATTCCTCCTTCATAAACATATTTGCTAGATTAAACACTCTTGAAGCCAACACAACTAGTTTAAAAAATTGCTATAACATGCTTAGAGAGCATCATGATTATATTCCAATAAACTCCAAACCCTCAAAATGGCTTCCTATAGTAAAAGTTGTTATAAATAATGAAACTTTTCATGCTCGCTATGATATCATGTCTGAATTCTGTCTTATGCCTAAAGATATCTATGAACCTTTGAAACTTTGGGGACTTTCTGAAGGGGGGGGGAAGAAATATCTCTTGCTAATAATGCCACAATATTACCCATTGGAATAGCTGAAGGAGTGTTTACAAATATTCTAGGGAAAGTGGTGTCTACTGATTATCTTGTTATTGAATGTGTAGGAAAATGACAAATTACACTTGGAAGATCCCTACTTAAACTCCTTGGAGCAATAATAGATGTGGAAAAGGGCATCATGCACTTTGCTTCTCCACCAAACAATCATACGTTCCCGAAGGATAAGAATAAAATCAAGAGAGGTAAGGGCAAGAAATTTGGTTTTAATGCTTCTTCATTTGAGAATACTTGATTATTTTCTTGCTTCTTATGCCTAGCTCAAAGGCGTTAAAGAAAAGCACTTATTGGGAGATAACCTAAAAGTTTTAGTTGAGTCTTGGAAGTTATTACCTCTGTAATAACCTCTCCTTACCATTTTTGTGTGGTTTTTGTGCCAAGAGTAACCTCTAGTGAGAGAGAAGTAAGATTTGGGAAAATTGCTGTCTCGAAACAGATTTTTGTGCTTCGCTGTAAAAAATCGTGAAAAATCTTTGTATGTCGGTTTGACCTGTAATGTTTTGTGCTTCATCCCTAGGTTGTTATCCAACTTTAGTTAGTTCAACACTTTTCAATTTGAGCAACATAAGGTCTTCGAAAAAAATCAGTTTTTACCTGCTGGTCTGTTTTGACAGATTTTTGCCATTATTTGCATTTGCCTCTTAATCTCTTTCTCTTTGAGTTACCTTTGCTCACTTGAACTTTTAAAAGGAATTGCATCAGTAGCTTGTGTTTTAATGGAAGTTTTACTTGTGTTGAAACTGAACCTAAAGACTTATTATCTTGAGTACACTAATGTTGCTAATGAAGATTGTGTGAAGTTTTGTATGAAGGAAATTTTAAAGTGTAGGGAAGAACAATGTGATAAGATGAAGTATGGACAAAAGCTCAAGCTTGGGGATGCCACCCGTGTCACCCCAAAAAATATTCAAGAAGTACGGGCGTCATAGCTTGGGGATGCCCAAGGCATCCCCTTCTTCATCAATAAAAATTTCAGGTTTCTTCCAAACACTTTATTTTTACTGTTTCATGCACAATTGCGTTGTTCTTGGAGCGTCTTTGTTTTTTTTTTAGTTTTCGTCTGCTTAGTTTACTTGAATAAATTGGTTGGACCCACACATTCATGCATTATTTTTCAAATAAAGTTGATTTGGATTGGAAAAGAGTAGGAAAGTTTATGCTTAAGCGGTAAAAAGGAGCTTGTTTTTGACTGTGACTTAGACTTTATCATGTCATGCTTGATATTGTTTTGGCTTTATGCTTAATGATTATTGTTGTAGCATGACATGTTATAAACAATTGAGATTGCTTAATGTGCCTTGAAAGAATCATACGTTGTTTTAGCATATAAAAGCATAATATTGTGGTATTCTCCTTTGATGCTTTATTTGGGTTGACTTGGCGCATGCTCACACCATGTTAAGACTATACCAAGTCACCATAGCCTCTATGATCATTTAGTTTTCGTCTTGTAATATCACTTTATGCTTTAATTAATAATGCTTTATCGCTTTGCATGATTATGGTCATTATTGCTCTCTTAGTTGGTCGCTCCTAGTCTTTTGCTAGCCTCCATACCAAGTATGAGTTCCACTCATGCATCCAACTCCAAATAAAACCAAGTTATTCCAAAGAGTCCACCACACCTACCTATTAGCATTTTCTTTTCCAAGTATATTCATGTTTTTATCTACCTTTCGAATTAAACTTGTTATATGAAAATTAGGGATTAAAGCTCTCACGAACTTGATGGCACACTTTATTTTTCTTGCCCCTAATAAACTTGAACCATTGTGTTGTTTATTTTGTATATGCTTGCACTTATACGTTGGGATTAGCAGAACCATGCTATCATGGGGAACGCTTTCAACATTGTACCTAGTTGATATCATGCTCTTTTGTTTATGGATGTCGTCGGTGTGAAATGAAAGGGGAGCTTGTAAGTCCATGGAGTTATGTATGTGTGTTAGAGAAACGCCTGGGCCGCTAGCCTAAGCCATGCCTAATCATGGCGGAAACTTGCAGCATCACCATAGTGAGCAATCTATGAAGTATTCTTCTTATAAAAAAGAGATAGAGATTGAGAAAAAGAAAAAAAGATGAGAAAAGATGAAAGAGAGAAAAAGCACCATTTTCCCATGGTAAATAAGAAGATTGTTGAGATGCTCATTGTCTGCTTGCCTTGTTATTTTGATTATGGGATAGCTCCTGTATCATGTGCAAGGGGTACCGTTGACGGTTCTCTATGATACACATGTACTTACTATGACAAGAACTTACTGGTAACTAAACTTGAGTAGCATGAGGAGCGACCCTCGTATTCAAGGGACATGAGATTGCCAACTTATACTTTGTCAAGCATATACTCCATAGTTTGTTCACTTTAACCTTAATCACTTCAAGATGCTTATGATAGGGGCAATGAGAGCTAAAAGCTAATAAGTACCATAATTTTTGGAAGCTATTGATGAGACTTGAATCCCTACTTCCTTCTATGAAGGCCTTTCTTTTCTTTTATATTAAGTCTCCATCTTCTATCTTTATGCACCTATTGAGAGAGCATAGTGGCCATTCTTAGTTTAATGTGCATTGTCCCAATACTTGTTGATTGATTCATAACTTTGATATTTCTTGTTCTTAAACTATTTGTATCTAGTCACCCTTATGAACTTTGAAGGTGTCCTATGCATTTATGTTTTGCTACACTATGAGGGACAAGCTGAATACCATTCTCATTATGTTTTCTATATGTGAAACAAACAAACATCTTTTAAAGCATTGTTATTTATGAATCTTTTGTTTGTACCTTTTCATGTTACAACATAGTCGCTATGTCTTATTGTTAGAACTATATCTTTCATGCTATGTTAAAGTACTATGATCCCAGATATCAATGTTTTACAAATACCTTGATCAAGATTAGGATGGTGCATGTCACCTAAAAAAATATTCTTTTTTATAACTTACATGCTCGAGGACGAGCAGGAGTTAAGCTTGGGGATGTTGATACATTGCAAATGTATCTATAATTTTTGATGTTCCATGCTTGTTTTATATCTACTTTAACATCCTAGAATTTGAGCTTAGAAATAAGCTGAGATAAGGTGTGTGCATTGCATTCATGCATAGAAAATCTGGGGAATTTTCGCGCAAAACTAAAGAAGCCAGTGAGGGATCGTGATCTCTCTTGCTCTTATGGAAGCATCCAGGCAAGTGCGATAGATTTCGACATGACCTCCATTGTATCTTTGCTTTTGAGGGGGGTATTCATTCAAATTTAAACATTCAAGAGTTATGTTTGAATTCAAATAGAATTTGAGATGAATATAGAAAATGAATTGCAAAAATAGAATAAAGTACACCTTGTATGAATAAATAATACATTACCCTTTATAATAAAGGTACTTCAAGACAAATGAAAGATTACATTAATAAATGAGAATACACATAAATATAAGTATAAATAATAACAAGCATTAAACTCCAAAAGGGGAGAAAAATCAAACTTTATTATCTCAAACATATAAAAATACATTGTATTTACACATACATAAAAGAAAGAAAAAGAATTACAAAAGAATCTTGAATAAAAATTACAATAAGGATCAATAATAATAAAAAGGTCCTAAACTATTCCTTCATCCTATGTCTTAATTCCTCACTCTAATTCCTGCAAACAGATCATAGAAATAAAGAAGCAACATTTTGGTAATGTTAGAAATGTTTGCCTCACTAGGTGAGGGAATTAAATGTATGATTTAGCTTAGGTATTTTGGTAAGAATTACCAAAACCCACCAGTGACCTAAGAGGGTACCACCCAATCTAGACAACAAGTAGGATTTATGTTTAAGCCAATGTGGTCCTGAGCCAAGGACAAGCAAAAATGACAGCTAACTAGCAGAAATATCTCAGTCAAGCTGATCCATATGGGACAAGTTCCATTTGTGGAAACTTGAACCAGAGGGGGGCCACTGAACAGCAACTCACACAACACATGCAAGTGTTGTGTTGTCAACACCACAAGAGAGTACCGGATAGGGAGAGAGCACAGCCGTAGCTAGCAAAACTACACCCTCCCACATCTAACCATTCCATATCCACAGCTCCAGAGCACAAGGTTCAGCACCAAAACCTCCACAATGCACCACACCCATATCACCAGCACCCTGGTTGCTTGGGGAAGCCATCCAGGAGCACCAAAAGAAGGACATGAGCAAGGAGGAGAAGGTTTACCAGAAGATTCAGTAGCAACTGATCAAGATCCATCACTAGAACAAGTTTCAGGAAACTCAAGGTAGGAAAAATAAGAGCCTTGGAAGATATAGTGCATAATATATCTGTTCTTATCTGTTTTAGATAAAAGGGCAAGAATAGGAAGCAATAAAGTATAGAAAAGAGAGGATTTCTCTCAGTCCTGCATAGAGGTGCTATGCAAAATCATCATCAAGAAATGAAAACCATAGCACAATATCTGTCCTTATCCAGAGTTGTGCCTCAGCCTTTGCATCATTGGCAGGGCCTAGATACAAGTATAATAGTTGATCTTATCAAGATCATCCAATAAAATTAATCCAACACACAAGAAATTTCATAAGGAAGCACAATCATCCAGAACCATTAAATATTTACAAGCAAAGGTATATCTTTGCCATTGAAGTGATCCCGTACTTTTAGATGATCTTATGATCATCTAGAACACCAAACCATCTAGAAAAGCATCTACCCAATCTGGAGCTATACTGCATAGATTTAGGTGGTCAGGTGATCACTACAAACTCAATAACACACCATTAGGAAAATATCACAAGAAGTATAATCATAACAAGTTATTTATTTGCTTACACCTGATCAAGTTAACCATTAGAAGGTTATTTCTAGATCCTGAAGAATAATCTAAGAAGATACAACAACAACCCTACAAGCAGCAGGTTGCTAATCTATAATCTAATCAAGCATCTATTCTTGCAAGTCTGTTCTACCTAGCACCACTAGAGATAGATCCAAATGACTGATGGCCCAAAATATATCGAGCTCGTCGGGGAACCCCAAGAGGAAGGTATGATGAGCACAACAACAAGTTTTCCCTCAGTACGAAACCAAGGTTATCAATCCAGTAGGAGCAAGGAAACACCCCAAAGGTGTAGCTAGTTGAACGTTGGCAGGGCGCACTACCGGTGCCAGCAGCAACGTGGAGACCTACACAACACAACCACAGAACTCTATCCCCAACTTGCGATGAGGTTGTCAATCTCACCGGTTTTGATGAAAACAAAGGATTAAACGTATCGAATGGAAGGAAGTAATAGTTTGCAAGAAGTAAATACAAAGCAGTAAACAGTTTATAGATTGTATGTAAAAGAAAGGACCGGGATCCATAGTTCACTAGAGGTGGCTCTCCTTAAGATAGATAACATGCTGGGTGAACAAATTACAGCGGGGCAATTGACAAACATCGAGAAAGCAATACATGCATATACTAATCATCTTGACTCCTTTGGAACTTGATTGGGCATTACAACATTATACATAGACCGCCATCCAACTACATCTATGACTAATAATCCACCTTCAGGTTATCATCCGAACCCCCTCCAGTATTAAGTTGCAAGCAACAGATTATTGCTTTATGAATTGCGTGTAATGTAAACAATACGATTGTTCTATGAACAAAGGATTGTTGTTTTCTCCCTAGTAGCAACAACACATCTAGTACCTTAGAGATTTCTGTCACTTCCCCAGATTACCAGAGGCATGAACCCACTATCGAGCATAAATACTAACTCTTGGAGTTGCTAGCATCTACTTGGCCAGATAGCTACTAACAACAGAAAGCATGCAAGATTCACAAATAACAAAGACATGATAGAATCAATAATCAATCTGAAATAGCATCTCAATATCCATCGGATCCCCGCAAACACAACATGCAGAATTACAAATAGATGATCTTGATCATGAACGGAGCTCACAAGATCTAGACATGAAAGCAAAAAGGAGGAGAACCAGCCATCTAGCTACTACATGGACCCGTAGTCCAGAGATGAACTACTCACGCATCACATCGAAGGCTTGCATGAGGATGAAGAAGGCCTCCAGGGTGAATTCCCTATCCGGCAGGGTGCCGGAAAGAGCTTCAGATCCCTCCCGATCTAGGGATGGAGATGACGGCGGCTATAGACTCTTTCGTGGATTTTTAATCGGGTACTTAGGGTTTTCGTCTCGAGGGCATCTTATAGGCGGAAGGAGAGGCCAAGGGGGTGCTGGGGTCGGCCAGACCACCCCCTAGCGTGGGCTAGGCTTGGCCGCGTGGCCAGGTGGTGTGGCCGGCCCCCAGCCCTTCTCCATCTCGTATTTTGGCATCTGATGACTTCTGGAAAAATAGGCACTTTGGCTTTTGTCCCGTCCAATTCTGAGAATATTCATTTTCTGACTTTCCTGGAACCAAAAACAAGAGAAAACAAGCAGCTCGCACTGCGGCTCTTGTTAATAGGTTAGTCCAAGAAATCATATGAAAAGTACTCCAAAGTGTGGACAAAACACAAGAAAGTGGATAAAACCAAGCATGGAACATAAAAAATTATAGATACATTTGCAATGTATCAACATCCCCAAGCTTAACTCCATCTCGTCCTCGAGTAGGTAAGTGATAAAAAGAAAGAATAATTTTTGAGGTGACATGCACCATCAAAGACTTGATCAAAGTATTTTTAAAACATTCAAAGCTTGGATCATAGTACTTCAATCATAACATGAAAGACAAAGTTCTAGCAATAAGACAAAGAAACTATGATGCAACATGAAAAGGCATAAACAAAAGATTCATGAATAACAATGCTTTGCAAGACATTTGTCTGTTTCACATAAAGAAAACATAGCATAATAGTATTTAGCTTGTCCCTCATAGAGTAGCAAATATAAATGCATAGGACACCTTCAAAGTTCATAAGAGTGACTAGATACAAATAGTTTAAAACAAGCAATATCATGATATGCATCAATCAACTAGTCTTGGGACAATGCACATAGAACTAAGAATGGCCACTATGCTCTCAAAGTAAGTGCATAAAGGTAGAAGGTGGAGACTCAATATATAATGGTGGAAGAAAGGCCTTCATAGAAGGAAGTATGGATTCAAGTCTCATAAAGAGCTTCCAAAAATTATGGTACTTATAGATTTCAGCTCTCATTGCCCCTATCATAAGCATATTGAAGGTGATTAAGGTTAAAGTGACACAACTAAGAGGATATGCTTGACAAGTTATAAACCAAAATCTCATGCCCCTTACTTATGAAGACCGAACCTCATGCTACTCAACTTTAGTCACAAGTAAGCTCTTGTCATTGTAAGTACATGTGTATCATAACAAAACCGCCAACGGGGTACCCCTTGCACATGATACAGGAGCTATCCCATAATCAAAATGACAAGGCAAGCAGACAATGAGCATCTCAGCGATCTTTTTATTTGCTATTTGCATAGGTTTTTACTGAGGATGCTTCATAGAGTGCTCATTATGGTGATGCTGCAAGTTTCCACCATGATTAAGCATGGCTTAGGCTAGCGGCCCAGGCATTTCTCTAACACACATACAAACTCCATGATCTTACAAGTTCCACTTTTATTTCACACCGCCGGGATCCATTAGCAAAAGAACATGATATCAACGGGGTACAAAGTACAAGTGCAATGTTGAAAGCGTTCCCCATGATACATGGTTCTGCTAACTTCAACTTATAAAGCGCAAGCATATACGCAACAAAGAAGGACACAATGGTTCAAGTTTATTAGATGCAAAAAAGTAAAAGTGTGCCATCAAGTTCGTGAGAGCTTTAATTACTAGTTTTCTCATAACAAGTTTAATTCGGAAGGTAAACAAAAGCATGAATATACCTGAAATAGCATAAGCTAGTAGGTAGGTATGGTGGAATCTTTGGAATAGCTTGGTTTAGGGAGTTGGATGCATGAGTGGAACTCATACTTGGTTGTGGATGCTAGCAAAAGACTAGGAGCGACAAACTGAGAGAGCAATAATGGCCATAATCATGCAGAGCGACAAAACATCATTGATCAAAGCATAAAGTGATACTACAAGTTGAAAACTAAAGGATCATAAAGGCTATGGTGACTTGAGATAGTCATAACATGGTGTGATCATGTGCCAAGTCAACCCAAATAAAGCATCAAAGGAGAATACCACTATACTATGCTTTAATATGCTAAAACAACGCATGATTCATCCAAGGCACATTAAGCAATCTCAATTGTTTATAACAAGTCATGCTACATCAAAGAATACTAATCATAAAGCCAAAACAATATCAAGCATGGCATGACAAAGCATAGGCCACAGTCAAAAACAAGCTCTTTTTACCACATAAGTATGAACTTTCCTACTCTTTTCCAATCCAAACCAAACTTTTTGCAAACCAAAGTATGAAAGAGGGGGTCCAACCAATTTATTCAGCAAACTAAGCAAACAAAGCAAATGAAAAACCAAAACTAAAACAAAAAATAAGACGCTCCAAGAACAACACAACTGTGCATGGAACAATAAAAATGAAGCGTTTGGAAGAAACCTGGGATTTTTATTGATGAAGAAGGGGATGTCCAAGGCATCCCCAAGCTTTGATGCTTGTACTTCTTGGATATTTCTTGGGGTGAAATGTGTGGCATCCCCAAGCTTGAGCTTTAGTCCATCCTTCATCTCATTACTCATTTCTTCCATACACCTGAAATTTTTCCTTCATACAAAACTTCACACAATCTTTATTAGCAACATTAGTGCACTCAAGATAATAGGTCTTACGGTTCAGTTTTAACACCAAATAAACTTCCATTATAACACTAGCTATTGAAGCACTTCCCTCAAAAAGCGCAATTCCCCAAAAGAACTAAAAAAGGAATCAATAAGAAGCAAATGCAGAAAATGGCAGAAATCTATCAAAACAGACAAAAGACGATTTTTTTCGAAGACCTTTTGTTGCTCAAATCAAAAAGTGTTGAACTAACTAAAGTTAGATAACAACCTGGGGTAGAAGCACAAAACTTCACAGCTCAAAAAGATGTTCAGATATTTTACACGAATTTGTACGGTGAAGCACAGAAATCTGTTTCGGGACAGCAACTTTCCCAATTATTACTTCTCTCTCATTAGAGGTTACTCTTGGCACAAAAAGCAAATAAAAAGGCACTAAAGTAATAACTTCCAAGACTCATCTAAAACTTTTGGGTTATCTCCCAATAAGTACTTTTCTTTAACGCCTTTAAGTTAGGCATAAGAAGCAAGAAAGAATCATGTGTTCTCAAATGAAGAAGCATTAAGACCAAATTTTGTTTTCATAGGAGAAGCAAAAGAAATCTTCTCTCTCTTCTTGGGAAAGTGTTCTATACCTTTCTTGAGTGGGAGTTAATATTTAATGGTGCCTTCCTTCATATCAATAATGGCACCAACAGTTCTAAGAAAAGGTCTTCCCAAAGTAATAGGACAAGAATCATTGCATTCAACATCCAAAACATAGAAATCAACAGGGACATAGGCATTGTTAACCATAATAAGAACATCATTAAGACTCCACATGAGTTTCTTTTTAGCATTATCATCAAGTGGGACATTCAAATAACAATCTTCAAGTGGAGGCAAATCAAGCATATCATAAATCCTTCTAGGCATAATAGAAACACTACTATCAAGATCACATAAAGCTTTGAAATCAAAGTCATTTACTTTCATATTAATGATGGGTTCCCAACCATCTTCTTGTTTTATAGGAATAGAAGCTTTATGTTTCATCTTTTCTTCTTTAATCTTTATGAGAGAATCAGTAATGTGTTTCGTAAAGGCCATGTTCATAGCACTAGCATTAGGACTTTTAGCAAGCTTTTGTAGGAACTTAATAACTTCAGAGATATTACAACCATCAAGATCAAAACCAAAATTATCATCTAGAGTGGTAGAGCTATTACTAGCCTCAACACTAGTGGTGGTAATAGTAGAAACACTAATGTTTCTAGCAATTTCATCTTCTCTTTCCCACTTAGCATGTAATTCAGCTAATAGTCTAACATTTTCATCAATTCTTACTTGTATGGCATTAGTGGCTGCAAAGGGATTATCAATAGTTTCAGGTTTAGCAGCCATTTTATTAATCAATGAAGATTGAGCTTTAGACAAAGATGATATATTCCTTTCAGCATTAGAAAGTTTCAATTATAACTAGGAATTTCCCTATTTAGACTCTCAAGTTGATGGCTAATGTTCTTCAAAATGGTATATTGTTCCTCCATAGTCTTGGTGAATAGTTGATTTTGCTCATATTGCATTTGCATGAAATTCTTAGTGGCTCTTTCAACTTCTAAAGTTCTTCCTTCACTAGGTAACCCAGGTTTGCCATTATAACTATAAGTATTACTAGGAGGGTAAGGCCTATAATTATTATTACCATAAGCATTGTTGCCGAAATTGTTATTTCTTATAAAGTTCACATCAATTTGCTCTTCTTGAGCAACCAAAGAGGCTAAAGGAACATTATTTGGATCAATATGGGCTTTCCCATTAACAAGCATAGACATAATAACATCAATCTTATCACTCAAGGAGGAGGTTTCCTCAACATAATTTACCTTCTTACCTTGTGGAGCTCTTTCAGTATGCCATTCAGAATAGTTAACCATCATATTATCCAGAAGCTTTGTTGCAGCACCCAAAGTAATGGTCATAAAGGTACCTCTAGCAGCAGAATCTAATAGGTTCCTTGAAGAATAATTTAATCCTGCATAAAAAGTTTGGATGATCATCCAAGCAGTCAGTCCATGAGTGGGACGATTCTTTACCAAAGATTTCATTCTTTCCCAAGTTTGAGCAACATGTTCATTATCAGATTGTTTAAACTTCATTATTTCACTTCTCATAGATATAATCTTAGCATGAGGATAGTATTTTCCCATGAAAGCATCTTTGCATTTAGTCCAAGAATCAATACTATTCCTAGTTAAGGAATTCAACCATTCTTTAGCTTTTCCTCTCAAAGAGAAAGGAAACAATTTGAGCTTAATAATATCACCATCTATATCCCTATGCTTTTGTATCTCACAAAGTTCAACAAAGTTATTTAGATGGGCAGCAGCATCTTCATTACCAATACCATAAAATTGTTCTCTCTTAACAAGATTGAGTAAATCAGGTTTTATCTCAAAGAAAGTAGCTTCAGGCACAGTTGGAGCAATAGGTGTGCTCATAAAATCATTGTTGTTGGTGCTAGTGAAGTCACACAACTTAGTGTTTTGAAGAGTAGTCATTTTTGTGTGTTTTCAATAAAGAAAGCAAACTTGTAAAACTAATTTTTGTGTGTTTTTGATAAAGAAACAAGCAAACAAAGCAAAAGTAAACTAAGCAAAACAAAAATAACAAAGTAAAGAGATTGGTTATGAGGGACTCCCCTTGTGAAGATGTCCTTGACTCCCCAGCAACGGTGCCAGAAAAAGTTGTTGATGGCCCAAAATATATCGAGCTCGTTGGGGAACCCCAAGGGGAAGGTATGATGAGCACAGCAGCAAGTTTTCCCTCAATACGGAACCAAGGTTATCAATCCAGTAGGAGCAAGGAAACACCCCAAAGGTGTAGCTAGCTGAACGTTGGCAGGGCGCACTACCGGCGCCAGCAGCAACGTGGAGACCTGCACAACACAACCACAGAACTTTGTCCGCAACTTGCGATGAGGTTGTCCATCTCACCGGTTTTGCTGAAAACAAAGGATTAAACGTATCAAATGGAAGGAAGTAATAGTTTGCAGGAAGTAAACACAAAGCAGTAAAAATTTTATAGATTGTATGTAAAAGAAAAGGACCGGGATCCATAGTTCACTAGAGGTGGCTCTCCTTAAGATAGATAACATGTTGGGTGAACAAATTACAGCGGGGCAATTGACAAACATCGAGAAAGCAATACATGCATATAATAATCATCTTGACTCCTTTGGAACTTGATTGGGCATTACAATATTATACATAGACCGCCATCCAACTGCATCTATGACTAATAATCGACCTTCAAGTTATCATCCGAACCCCCTCCAGTATTAAGTTGCAAGCAACAGATTATTGCTTTACGAATTGCGTGTAATGTAAACAATACGATTGTTCTATGTGTTGGGGATCGGTGTAGAAAACAAAAAAATTCCTATGACGGAACCCCAGAAACTAGCCTAGGATCTATCTATGTAGAAATGTGGTAACGGCCGGAGCGTATAGAATACATACCCTTGTAGTCTGTGCGCGGTTAACGTTCCGCGGGGAACGTGGTTGATGTAGTCGTACTCGAAGCCGACCTCAAGGTTGCGAAGCTCCTCGCAGGTCACCCCTTGCTCCTTCTTGATCTTCATCATCTTCATCGT
The DNA here is from genome assembly GCA_910589775.1 of Avena eriantha. Lineage (NCBI taxonomy): Eukaryota > Viridiplantae > Streptophyta > Magnoliopsida > Poales > Poaceae > Avena > Avena eriantha. The sequence continues at coordinate 76,774,442 of OU342744.1, read as the reverse complement.
GCAACAGCTCCGGCTCACAACATTCAAGCGCCCCAAGTGTTGCGCCTCGTGTCTTCGTACACATCCGGTGCACGATGAGAGCTCCGGCTCCTCGATCTCGCCGGGAGTGCGGAAGTTGATATCCGTCTAGGAATCCCTGCAGCGCAACGGCATACTGCAGGTGTGCCTTGATCGCACAACCCAGACTTGGGGCCATGGTCACAAGGTATAGAGAGAGAGGGAATGAGGAAGTCAACCAAATGAGTTCTCCAAATATTGTGTTTGGTGTGTTTAATCCCACCCATGGGCACCCCTTTATATAGGCTAAGGGGGTGTACCTTTCTCAAAGGCTAAGCCATGTGGGACTAATACTAAAGGAAAAAGTCAATGGAAATTCGGACTGCCAAATGGGCCAAAAGAACTCAGCCCAAATAGCAAAGAGAAAATACTTAAATAAAAAGAAAAGAAAAAAGAAGCAGGAACAGCCAGCCAGTCGGGTGGGCCAGCCTGCCCACCGCGGCCCAGCTCGCGCTGGCTGCGCTCGCGCCCCGCCCCGGGTGGGCCAGAAGCCGGCGGCCCACCGGCCGTCCGCCCTGCCCCGCGTCGTCGGGCCCGGGTGGGCCGGCTCGCCTGCCCGCAGCCCACCTGGCCGAGCAGCCCGCCCACCTGGCGCTGAGCGGCGTCCAGTTATCTGCCGCCCTGTGCGGTGGCGGTTATCCGCCGCCCATAGGTTTGGCTGTTTTTATCTTTTTCCATTTATTTTTCTGCAGCTTTTATTTCTAGGCCTTTTTCCTCTGGGATTTGGCCTAATATAAAAGTTGACTTTATAAATCTTAATCTAAATATTATTTATAATATATTAATTCATAATTAACATATAATAAATATATATTTAAATTCCCATTTATCTGAAAACACTTTTTGGGACTTTTCCTTTTTTCTTTCTCCGAACAACTTCGGATCTCTCCGCGGAACGATTTCAGTTTTCTCTCTTTCTCTACTGTGATTCCACCTTACGAATGATCGCTCTCATCGTACCCTTAAGTGTATCCTCTCACGGCTCGAGAATGCTCTAGACATGATCTGTATCAATGATTAAAAGAGGGATCAGGTATATCCATGTGACATCTATGCATTCCTGATGACAATATCTTTTGAACCGTCTAAATGTAGCATCCTCTTCCTTTTGTTTCTAGATACAGCTTTTCCGAGATCCGATCATTGGTATCTCATACCTTGTTCAATCTCGTTCACGACAAGTTATGTTTTCTTGTTACCGTGATATTACATCCCCGTGACCTAGTCACATGTTGCAACATTTATAGATGTAATCTCACCAAGTCGGCCGTATGTATCTTTACCCGTCATATGGGTGAACAAATCCTGGTCTTGCAGTCACATGTCATCTACTGTTCCTTCGGAATACCCAACATATACCTTTATGGCCACCGCGTTACCAAATGACGGTTGATGCAGTCTAAGCAGCCTAGGGAAATAGTGAGTAATATGAGCTCACGGTCAAAGGAGAAGGACTTTAGGGATAGTTGTTGCAACAATGAACTATATGACTTGATCGTGTTGCAATCCTTCGAGTAATGTCCAACCACATCATTCTCCAATGATATGATCTCATTGTCAGTCGACATAAATGCCCATGATCTTGAAACCCAGATCATCTTCATGACCAACGAACTAGTATGAATAGAGGCTACTAGGGACTTGGTTGTTTCATACCACACCTGTACCAATGTTTCTACTTGGCACAGTTATAGCATAATATGAAACTATTATAAACTAATTGAGATATGACAATAAAAACCTATTTATTATTTGCCTCTAGTGCATATCTCCTTCAGTCTCCCACTTACACTAGAGTACAAATAATCTAGCTTGCATTTTACTCATATAAACCATATCCATGTTCTGTTTTACCAGATCATTATGTGTTTTGCAAATCGTTAATGTCTTCCTAATTTTGACATTCACTCCATTATCTTATAATGATTTAGACTTTGATCAATAAAGTTTTTTTTTGTAAAGCCAAGTTTTTGGCTTTCAAAAGTTATTTTTTTGGGCATGTGTTTGCTCATGCATGACAAAATGGTTATTGATTAAGCTTCTATGAAATTTAAAAGCTTAATCAATAACTCATTATAGAGAGCTTGCACTTGTGGTCTTTGCACTCAAAATTAGGATGCATTATCCTTATATGGGAATCTTGTGATGTTTTCACTCATCATAAGGGTGTCAATTACCTCTTAAAATAGAAGGAATTGAAATTGAGGTAGAGGTAGAGGCGGCGATTAGATTGGATAAATGACACAATTAATCCTTTTGTCAACCATTCTGGATAGAATGAGAAGCTCAAAATGATGATGGACTATTACAAAACATTATGAGAGCGTATTATCAAAGGTAGAACTAGAAAGTTCACTACACATGGAATTAGGATTTTTTATGTGCCCACCTTTGTGTGGCACAAAAGTCCCAGATGAGCTAGGGCATTCCGAGGGAGGCACATTTTACCCCGTACACCGGTCATCCTCGAGAGTCAAATATGTTTCAGGACCTAAAAAAATTACCTTATTGTTGGAAATGAATGAAAAATTGAGGTGGCCAAGCACGTGTCCCCTTCTAGGGTTTGTAAGCAAGTAAAGGTTTTAGCATAAAAGGCGAACACGATTGTTGCAATCCATGGGTTTCCAGTATGGCCACGGGATGACACTTCCATCGATTTTGTTGTCCTACCTAGTACATGAAGAGGTAAGGATGCAATTTGGATGGTCGTGGATCAGGTTAGCAAAGCTGCTCATTTTGTTCCTATCCATGCCACCTACTTTGGGAGTGACCTGGCACGAACATTTGTTCGTTGGATAGTGAGGTTGCAGGAGGTTCTAAACCATTACTTCTTATTATACGGATGCCAAGTTTGTACCACAGTTCTTAGAGAGCGTGTAGTTTGAAGCAATTGAGACTTGGTACGCCGTGTCATCCTTTGATAGATGGCCCATTATAGTGCACAATCCTAACACTAGAAGACATGTTGATGTATTTTGTCCTATCTCGGTAAGAGAGTTTCCAAGATCACTTGCCACTTGTAGAGTTTGCTTATAATAACAACTATAGCGAGTATACGTAGGGCTCTTACTAGGCTCCGTATGTGAAAGGGTGTGGATCTCTTCTTTGTTGGAACATTGTTGGTGAAAAGCCAATGTAGGAACTAAATTGAGTTCATCAAACTACATAGAGGATAGACGAGGTTATGGAACATAAGTTAGTAGCACAATGCAGACAAATGAGACAGGGTAATTCTAAGAGATTGAATGTGGACTTCTAAGATGGTGAGGGAGTACTCTTAAGGGTGTCAACTTGAAAAGGTGTTCTATCAACGGAAAGCTTAGAACACGATACATTGGGCGTTACATAATAGTTGCTTGAGCGGGGAAGATAGCGTACTGACTCTAGTTGTCTGGGTCAATAAAAGGTGCGCATAATATGTTCCATATCTATATGCCACTTAAGCCGCATAAGTATTTTTGTGATCGAGAGCGACAACTCACCATGCAGCCAATTAAGTTTGAGCAAGATTTAACGTTCGAGCATTGTCGTGTGAGAATATTGGTAGACTGAGAAGTAATAAACCATATAACACTAAAGTACGTGGAAGTTCTATGGTTGCAACAAACCGAGTGTGAGGTAACTTGGGAGCTTGAGTTTAACATGCGTGAGAAATCGCTAGAATTTTGCACCGATATTGTGTGGTACATGTTTATGTTTGATCCTATGGCTAGTCGTGTGAGTAGTAAAACGAGGAAGAATTCGAGGTCGAATTCTGCTTAAGGGGATGAGAATGTAATACCCCAAATTTTTATGCTAAGTATTTGTGATTATTTAATCTACCAAAAATGAAATGGGACCAATATGTTTTAAGTAAGATTTTGCAATGTGGATTTATTAAATAAAAAGTCAAGAAAGCAAAAGAAAATTTGTGTGAAATCTTGTACTTGAATCTTTGACCTCACGCTAGTAACAATTAGCACCTACCAATTGTTATGCCTAGTCTCATTAGCATATTACCAGACTAGATCCTTGTAACCAGGACAAGCACGATTAATAAAGAAATGGGCTGGGCTTGTTCTTGTACTGGGCTCTCGCTGCCCATTTGTCCTGGCAGTTTAGTAAAGTCAGGAGAGCACCCTCGACGCCACGATTTCCTCTCTGCCCTAGAAGATTCCTAGACTAGTTTCCCTAGGCGGCGGCCGCCCTTGCGACTAGTGATCTGCGATGCCGTTGCTGTCGAATTAGGACTGCCGCTGCCGGGTCGTGCAGTTGCGAGACTGCAACGTTGCTCTCCATGGCCTTCCCTGTCAAGTCGTTCTATCGAGGCTGGAGCTAGCACATACCCTCCTCCCTATCGGTTAGTTCATGATTTTCTTCCAAGCTTTATCAGACTGTAGTTTGGATTAGAGTTTTGGCATCACGTCCAGAAGTCTTTCTATTTCAGAATTTGTTAAGCTCCAAGTATGTACACAGATCAGATAGGTTGCAACTAGTACTAGAGACTATCAGCTGCTTTTCCATACATGGGATTGATGGGATCCATCGATTGGTACTATGTACCTGTTTATTTTGATTCTAGTGGTCTAGATTTTGAGGTAAACATTTAAGGGATGGAAGTTACGAGTTATTAGGAAATGGAGCAACTTCTAGTTCATTTTCTAGGACAGAACGTTAGTCATACGCATGGGCTGGAGCAAGATTATTGTATCGGTGCTAGATTTTAGCCTGAGACATAGCATTTTTAATTTATGAGTAGTCGCATGTACTGATTGTAATGCTAATTTATGAGTAGTCGCATGTACTGATTGTAATGCTTCCGGTTAATGAAGTCCATTAGCTCTACGCATGACTACACCTACAGCCTTAATTTCCGTATAAGATACTAGCTGAGAAGATAACCTGTTATTTTTTTTACAAAGAAAAGAGGCGGGGAAGTAAATGTTTTTTATTTGGGTTCTTGTCCCTAGGAGCGATCCAATATTTTTTTGTGTATGCTTTTGAAGAGACGATGTGTATTGAGTGTGATGTATGTTTTAATAACAGGTGTTGGTACGTTCGGTTCAGGATCCTACAATTTACAGTTTATACCCAACGGTCGAGGCAAGTCCATAACGGGATAATACTTGCATGATTCCCCTCGCTTAACTTTTATTTTCTAGCACTTGTTATTATCCATTTGCTATATATTGGTGTTATGTGTAGAGATAAAGCGGATACAACAAAGAATAAAGGAAAATGTTATAGTTGCGCTTGCATTTTTGCATAGCATGTTAATGACAGTGCACAGTGTTGTGACCTACTGAGGTAGGCACCTTGAGACCGTCGATGTTGGGACGAGTCCCACATTGTCGGCAACCTCCACAAGTTGGAGTGAGTGGGATGCCGACGGGTGTCCACTCAAGCGATACCGGTATACGCAAAAGAAAAGTGAAAGCAAAGAGCATATAGACATACATGATCATCATCGCTACATGACAGTGTTACAAGATAATCGTTGGTATTGTGTTTTATGCAATGTTTATTATTTCTTTATGTATTTGTTGAGTACTTTGTACTCACCCTTGTGGCTTCTTTATTTTTAGGTACCATTTGAGGATGTCTTGCATGGGATGGGAGTAGCACCTCTATACCTTACACGCACTACTTTTCACACATTATAGTACTTTATAGATTATAGATAGAGCATTTCAAACACCCTCAAGATTGCTCTTGATTTACTCTTTCTTTATTGTACGATTTGGTATTTCTTGTGGCTACCGCATTAGTTGGTATTAGACATCTTGGATATGAACTTTAACTCAGTCTTGTGGAATCGGGTGGTTGCTTTTATGGATAAAATTGGAATAGTATTATAATTTTGTTGCCGTGGATGTCTCCATAAACAAAGGAGACTCTGCTGAAATTTATAGCTTTGAACCAATATGAGATGTGTTTTTTGTATGTGTAGCACTGCCAGATAGGGTGGATATCCGGGGTGTTACAGTTGGTATCAGAGCCTAGGCTTTAGGTCTCTAGAGTAGGTTAATAGTAAATAGAATATTTTGCTAAGATCTTTAAGAACTAAAATTTGTCCTGGTTTTGCTTACACAACTAAAAACTTGATTTAAAATTTAAACAACTTAAAACTTGACACACTGGTCCACAATAGGTTGGGTTTGGGTTATGCATTGCATTCATGCTTTCGCTATATTCTACTATTGATCTCTTTTATCCTTTGTATGTTGATGGGCATGTTGGCAATTGTATTGCCGGGAGGCTTGCAAGCCTTTATTTGGGTACCATTGTCTCTCTATTGGTAGTTGGCAAGAGAGAGGAAAAGAATCTTCATGGTTGATCAATTCAGCAACCCATGAATAACAAGATAAAGGTATCAGCTGGGTAAATTTAGAGATTTTTGTTACTTTGTTAGACTCATGAGGGGATAGTTGAAGAGTTTTCCAATCAACATTTGGGTTAATATGATATTAGTGTGGAATATTAAAGCTTTGTTTGCCTTGTTTGTTTCAAGATCCAATATCAAAGGAATCCGAGAGAATAGTTTGCTAATCTTAAAGATGAGGTGGAAAAGGGATATTTGTTTTCATAAATGTGAATCTAGATTAGACAACCTAGCTGGTGTAATAGTGGAGTGCATAACATAAATGCTATGGAGACATATCTAGATCCAATTCAATATGAAGAGGTATTTCTTTTATCCACCATCCAAAGACCAATTTCCACTTGGCTTCCTCATTCTCTTTCATATATTATTAGTAGTGCATCACCCGCACCTACCTTGGTTTGGTGATAATCATCCAGTAGTGAAATTATTGATGTTGAATTATTCTTCGAGATTGATGATGTACTCCAATGTCCTCACTGACCATTAGTGTTCTAGAGTTAATACCTTAAGTTTGCCCCATTCTACATCTATAATATTCTTCCTTGACATTTATTGCTACCCCTTCTCCCATTGTTGAGTACAAATAATGGGGAACACGATGCTCTCCATGGAGGCAACCTATTTGTTCCTTTTAGAAAATTGTTTGTTTCTAAAAGCCTTTTTATTGGATGCTATTCTAGGTGAAAATATTGCCATTACTTTATCATATGTAAGTGTTAGTTCCCTAGGTTAAGTCGGTAACCATCCATGAAGTGACCCTTTGTGTTTTTAAAAGTGTGTCTTATACACGCAACCTTGAGTGTTCTTGAAAGATTCATAGGTTGGTTTTTTGTAGTGGCTTTGCAATAACGATAGATGGGAGTTGACCTCGAACTCTAGTTCGTGCCCATGAAATCTTTTTGGAATGCAATTGAGGATGACTGAGAGTTACCATTGAGCGATTCACCTGTTCACTTACATAGTTAACAGTTCGGGTGCGGGATGGATTGGCCCTCATACCAATTACCCTTATTATTCGCTTTTGTACATTGCAAGGGTGAATCATTATGTTTTTCCTTTAATTAGTTGAGAGATGACATTGTGTAGCCTAAACCATAAAATGGTACGATGTTCCACTTGTAGAAGAGGCGACCACAATCAAGCGCAAGAGATATAGTGAGGCTAAACCTTTGCCATTTTATGGTACTATACCACCATGAGAGTTTCATATATGTTATGTTGTGTTCCAAATCCAAAGTTAAAGAATGTTCAACATTCTTTGGTCATGTAACATCTACAAGGATTCAATCTTTACCAATAAAAAAGACAATTGTTTATGACTTAGATGCTATGCTTGTTTAAAAGTTCTTGAAGAAAGGGTTGTGGAGTCTTACGTTGATCTCATTCCTGGTACTCGACCTACCTTTGCCTACTTATCATTTTCATGACCATTTCAAGAAGGAAGAAACTGTTGGACGACACGACTGTTATATAATGGTTTGGTTCACCATCGGGTCTCACTTTAGGGAGCGCCCATTATGTTCACAACCAAGAAGGATGGTAGTCAACGATAAGTGTTAGATTACCATGTTCTTAACACCGTAACCATTAGGAGAAATATCCATTAGTCTGCATAAAGCACTTGTTTGATCAGTTGAATGTAGGTATGGTGTTTTGGAAGATTGATCTCCAACCTAGTTGTAGTCATATTCCTATGAGGGAACATGATACTACACAAAATGCTCTCCTCTAGTAGGTATGGGCATTGTGAATATAGAGATGTCTTCTGGACTAACCAATACCCAATCCGTCTTTATATAATAGCAATGAACAGTATGCTACATATGTTCCGTGATAACTTTGTGGCAGTGTTCCTTGGTGATACCATCATATATTGAAAGACAATAAGATCATGAAGCACCATTTTATGCTTATGATTTAGACTTTGATCAATAAAGTTTTTTTTTTGTAAAGCCAAGTTTTTGGCTTTCAAAAGTTTTTTTTTTGGGCATGTGTTTGCTCATGCATGACAGAATGGTTATTGATTAAGCTTCTATGAAATTTAAAAGCTTAATCAATAACTCATTATAGAGAGCTTGCACTTGTGGTCTTTGCACTCAAAATTAGGATGCATTATCCTTATATGGGAATCTTGTGATGTTTTCACTCATCATAAGGGTGTCAATTACCTCTTAAAATAGAAGGAATTGAAATTGAGGTAGAGGTAGAGGCGGCGATTAGATTGGATAAATGACACAATTAATCCTTTTGTCAACCATTCCGGATAGAATGAGAAGCTCAAAATGATGATGGACTATTACAAAACATTATGAGAGCGTATTATCAAAGGTAGAACTAGAAAGTTCACTACACATGGAATTAGGATTTTTTATGTGCCCACCTTTGTGTGGCACAAAAGTCCCAGATGAGCTAGGGCATTCCGAGGGAGGCACATTTTACCCCGTACACCGGTCATCCTCGAGAGTCAAATATGTTTCAGGACCTAAAAAAATTACCTTATTGTTGGAAATGAATGAAAAATTGAGGTGGCCAAGCACGTGTCCCCTTCTAGGGTTTGTAAGCAAGTAAAGGTTTTAGCATAAAAGGCGAACACGATTGTTGCAATCCATGGGTTTCCAGTATGGCCACGGGATGACACTTCCATCGATTTTGTTGTCCTACCTAGTACATGAAGAGGTAAGGATGCAATTTGGATGGTCGTGGATCAGGTTAGCAAAGCTGCTCATTTTTTTCCTATCCATGCCACCTACTTTGGGAGTGACCTGGCACGAACATTTGTTCGTTGGATAGTGAGGTTGCAGGAGGTTCTAAACCATTACTTCTTATTATACGGATGCCAAGTTTGTACCACAGTTCTTAGAGAGCGTGTAGTTTGAAGCAATTGAGACTTGGTACGCCGTGTCATCCTTTGATAGATGGCCCATTATAGTGCACAATCCTAACACTAGAAGACATGTTGATGTATTTTGTCCTATCTCGGTAAGAGAGTTTCCAAGATCACTTGCCACTTGTAGAGTTTGCTTATAATAACAACTATAGCGAGTATACGTAGGGCTCTTACTAGGCTCCGTATGTGAAAGGGTGTGGATCTCTTCTTTGTTGGAACATTGTTGGTGAAAAGCCAATGTAGGAACTAAATTGAGTTCATCAAACTACATAGAGGATAGACGAGGTTATGGAACATAAGTTAGTAGCACAATGCAGACAAATGAGACAGGGTAATTCTAAGAGATTGAATGTGGACTTCTAAGATGGTGAGGGAGTACTCTTAAGGGTGTCAACTTGAAAAGGTGTTCTATCAACGGAAAGCTTAGAACACGATACATTGGGCGTTACATAATAGTTGCTTGAGCGGGGAAGATAGCGTACTGACTCTAGTTGTCTGGGTCAATAAAAGGTGCGCATAATATGTTCCATATCTATATGCCACTTAAGCCGCATAAGTATTTTTGTGATCGAGAGCGACAACTCACCATGCAGCCAATTAAGTTTGAGCAAGATTTAACGTTCGAGCATTGTCGTGTGAGAATATTGGTAGACTGAGAAGTAATAAACCATATAACACTAAAGTACGTGGAAGTTCTATGGTTGCAACAAACCGAGTGTGAGGTAACTTGGGAGCTTGAGTTTAACATGCGTGAGAAATCGCTAGAATTTTGCACCGATATTGTGTGGTACATCTTTATGTTTGATCCTATGGCTAGTCGTGTGAGTAGTAAAACGAGGAAGAATTCGAGGTCGAATTCTGCTTAAGGGGATGAGAATGTAATACCCCAAATTTTTATGCTAAGTATTTGTGATTATTTAATCTACCAAAAATGAAATGGGACCAATATGTTTTAAGTAAGATTTTGCAATGTGGATTTATTAAATAAAAAGTCAAGAAAGCAAAAGAAAATTTGTGTGAAATCTTGTACTTGAATCTTTGACCTCACGCTAGTAACAATTAGCACCTACCAATTGTTATGCCTAGTCTCATTAGCATATTACCAGACTAGATCCTTGTAACCAGGACAAGCACGATTAATAAAGAAATGGGCTGGGCTTGTTCTTGTACTGGGCTCTCGCTGCCCATTTGTCCTGGCAGTTTAGTAAAGTCAGGAGAGCACCCTCGACGCCACGATTTCCTCTCTGCCCTAGAAGATTCCTAGACTAGTTTCCCTAGGCGGCGGCCGCCCTTGCGACTAGTGATCTGCGATGCCGTTGCTGTCGAATTAGGACTGCCGCTGCCGGGTCGTGCAGTTGCGAGACTGCAACGTTGCTCTCCATGGCCTTCCCTGTCAAGTCGTTCTATCGAGGCTGGAGCTAGCACATACCCTCCTCCCTATCGGTTAGTTCATGATTTTCTTCCAAGCTTTATCAGACTGTAGTTTGGATTAGAGTTTTGGCATCACGTCCAGAAGTCTTTCTATTTCAGAATTTGTTAAGCTCCAAGTATGTACACAGATCAGATAGGTTGCAACTAGTACTAGAGACTATCAGCTGCTTTTCCATACATGGGATTGATGGGATCCATCGATTGGTACTATGTACCTGTTTATTTTGATTCTAGTGGTCTAGATTTTGAGGTAAACATTTAAGGGATGGAAGTTACGAGTTATTAGGAAATGGAGCAACTTCTAGTTCATTTTCTAGGACAGAACGTTAGTCATACGCATGGGCTGGAGCAAGATTATTGTATCGGTGCTAGATTTTAGCCTGAGACATAGCATTTTTAATTTATGAGTAGTCGCATGTACTGATTGTAATGCTAATTTATGAGTAGTCGCATGTACTGATTGTAATGCTTCCGGTTAATGAAGTCCATTAGCTCTACGCATGACTACACCTACAGCCTTAATTTCCGTATAAGATACTAGCTGAGAAGATAACCTGTTATTTTTTTTACAAAGAAAAGAGGCGGGGAAGTAAATGTTTTTTATTTGGGTTCTTGTCCCTAGGAGCGATCCAATATTTTTTTGTGTATGCTTTTGAAGAGACGATGTGTATTGAGTGTGATGTATGTTTTAATAACAGGTGTTGGTACGTTCGGTTCAGGATCCTACAATTTACAGTTTATACCCAACGGTCGAGGCAAGTCCATAACGGGATAATACTTGCATGATTCCCCTCGCTTAACTTTTATTTTCTAGCACTTGTTATTATCCATTTGCTATATATTGGTGTTATGTGTAGAGATAAAGCGGATACAACAAAGAATAAAGGAAAATGTTATAGTTGCGCTTGCATTTTTGCATAGCATGTTAATGACAGTGCACAGTGTTGTGACCTACTGAGGTAGGCACCTTGAGACCGTCGATGTTGGGACGAGTCCCACATTGTCGGCAACCTCCACAAGTTGGAGTGAGTGGGATGCCGACGGGTGTCCACTCAAGCGATACCGGTATACGCAAAAGAAAAGTGAAAGCAAAGAGCATATAGACATACATGATCATCATCGCTACATGACAGTGTTACAAGATAATCGTTGGTATTGTGTTTTATGCAATGTTTATTATTTCTTTATGTATTTGTTGAGTACTTTGTACTCACCCTTGTGGCTTCTTTATTTTTAGGTACCATTTGAGGATGTCTTGCATGGGATGGGAGTAGCACCTCTATACCTTACACGCACTACTTTTCACACATTATAGTACTTTATAGATTATAGATAGAGCATTTCAAACACCCTCAAGATTGCTCTTGATTTACTCTTTCTTTATTGTACGATTTGGTATTTCTTGTGGCTACCGCATTAGTTGGTATTAGACATCTTGGATATGAACTTTAACTCAGTCTTGTGGAATCGGGTGGTTGCTTTTATGGATAAAATTGGAATAGTATTATAATTTTGTTGCCGTGGATGTCTCCATAAACAAAGGAGACTCTGCTGAAATTTATAGCTTTGAACCAATATGAGATGTGTTTTTTGTATGTGTAGCACTGCCAGATAGGGTGGATATCCGGGGTGTTACAGTTGGTATCAGAGCCTAGGCTTTAGGTCTCTAGAGTAGGTTAATAGTAAATAGAATATTTTGCTAAGATCTTTAAGAACTAAAATTTGTCCTGGTTTTGCTTACACAACTAAAAACTTGATTTAAAATTTAAACAACTTAAAACTTGACACACTGGTCCACAATAGGTTGGGTTTGGGTTATGCATTGCATTCATGCTTTCGCTATATTCTACTATTGATCTCTTTTATCCTTTGTATGTTGATGGGCATGTTGGCAATTGTATTGCCGGGAGGCTTGCAAGCCTTTATTTGGGTACCATTGTCTCTCTATTGGTAGTTGGCAAGAGAGAGGAAAAGAATCTTCATGGTTGATCAATTCAGCAACCCATGAATAACAAGATAAAGGTATCAGCTGGGTAAATTTAGAGATTTTTGTTACTTTGTTAGACTCATGAGGGGATAGTTGAAGAGTTTTCCAATCAACATTTGGGTTAATATGATATTAGTGTGGAATATTAAAGCTTTGTTTGCCTTGTTTGTTTCAAGATCCAATATCAAAGGAATCCGAGAGAATAGTTTGCTAATCTTAAAGATGAGGTGGAAAAGGGATATTTGTTTTCATAAATGTGAATCTAGATTAGACAACCTAGCTGGTGTAATAGTGGAGTGCATAACATAAATGCTATGGAGACATATCTAGATCCAATTCAATATGAAGAGGTATTTCTTTTATCCACCATCCAAAGACCAATTTCCACTTGGCTTCCTCATTCTCTTTCATATATTATTAGTAGTGCATCACCCGCACCTACCTTGGTTTGGTGATAATCATCCAGTAGTGAAATTATTGATGTTGAATTATTCTTCGAGATTGATGATGTACTCCAATGTCCTCACTGACCATTAGTGTTCTAGAGTTAATACCTTAAGTTTGCCCCATTCTACATCTATAATATTCTTCCTTGACATTTATTGCTACCCCTTCTCCCATTGTTGAGTACAAATAATGGGGAACACGATGCTCTCCATGGAGGCAACCTATTTGTTCCTTTTAGAAAATTGTTTGTTTCTAAAAGCCTTTTTATTGGATGCTATTCTAGGTGAAAATATTGCCATTACTTTATCATATGTAAGTGTTAGTTCCCTAGGTTAAGTCGGTAACCATCCATGAAGTGACCCTTTGTGTTTTTAAAAGTGTGTCTTATACACGCAACCTTGAGTGTTCTTGAAAGATTCATAGGTTGGTTTTTTGTAGTGGCTTTGCAATAACGATAGATGGGAGTTGACCTCGAACTCTAGTTCGTGCCCATGAAATCTTTTTGGAATGCAATTGAGGATGACTGAGAGTTACCATTGAGCGATTCACCTGTTCACTTACATAGTTAACAGTTCGGGTGCGGGATGGATTGGCCCTCATACCAATTACCCTTATTATTCGCTTTTGTACATTGCAAGGGTGAATCATTATGTTTTTCCTTTAATTAGTTGAGAGATGACATTGTGTAGCCTAAACCATAAAATGGTACGATGTTCCACTTGTAGAAGAGGCGACCACAATCAAGCGCAAGAGATATAGTGAGGCTAAACCTTTGCCATTTTATGGTACTATACCACCATGAGAGTTTCATATATGTTATTTTGTGTTCCAAATCCAAAGTTAAAGAATGTTCAACATTCTTTGGTCATGTAACATCTACAAGGATTCAATCTTTACCAATAAAAAAGACAATTGTTTATGACTTAGATGCTATGCTTGTTTAAAAGTTCTTGAAGAAAGGGTTGTGGAGTCTTACGTTGATCTCATTCCTGGTACTCGACCTACCTTTGCCTACTTATCATTTTCATGACCATTTCAAGAAGGAAGAAACTGTTGGACGACACGACTGTTATATAATGGTTTGGTTCACCATCGGGTCTCACTTTAGGGAGCGCCCATTATGTTCACAACCAAGAAGGATGGTAGTCAACGATAAGTGTTAGATTACCATGTTCTTAACACCGTAACCATTAGGAGAAATATCCATTAGTCTGCATAAAGCACTTGTTTGATCAGTTGAATGTAGGTATGGTGTTTTGGAAGATTGATCTCCAACCTAGTTGTAGTCATATTCCTATGAGGGAACATGATACTACACAAAATGCTCTCCTCTAGTAGGTATGGGCATTGTGAATATAGAGATGTCTTCTGGACTAACCAATACCCAATCCGTCTTTATATAATAGCAATGAACAGTATGCTACATATGTTCCGTGATAACTTTGTGGCAGTGTTCCTTGGTGATACCATCATATATTGAAAGACAATAAGATCATGAAGCACCATTTTATGCTTATGATTTAGACTTTGATCAATAAAGTTTTTTTTTTGTAAAGCCAAGTTTTTGGCTTTCAAAAGTTTTTTTTTGGGCATGTGTTTGCTCATGCATGACAGAATGGTTATTGATTAAGCTTCTATGAAATTTAAAAGCTTAATCAATAACTCATTATAGAGAGCTTGCACTTGTGGTCTTTGCACTCAAAATTAGGATGCATTATCCTTATATGGGAATCTTGTGATGTTTTCACTCATCATAAGGGTGTCAATTACCTCTTAAAATAGAAGGAATTGAAATTGAGGTAGAGGTAGAGGCGGCGATTAGATTGGATAAATGACACAATTAATCCTTTTGTCAACCATTCCGGATAGAATGAGAAGCTCAAAATGATGATGGACTATTACAAAACATTATGAGAGCGTATTATCAAAGGTAGAACTAGAAAGTTCACTACACATGGAATTAGGATTTTTTATGTGCCCACCTTTGTGTGGCACAAAAGTCCCAGATGAGCTAGGGCATTCCGAGGGAGGCACATTTTACCCCGTACACCGGTCATCCTCGAGAGTCAAATATGTTTCAGGACCTAAAAAAATTACCTTATTGTTGGAAATGAATGAAAAATTGAGGTGGCCAAGCACGTGTCCCCTTCTAGGGTTTGTAAGCAAGTAAAGGTTTTAGCATAAAAGGCGAACACGATTGTTGCAATCCATGGGTTTCCAGTATGGCCACGGGATGACACTTCCATCGATTTTGTTGTCCTACCTAGTACATGAAGAGGTAAGGATGCAATTTGGATGGTCGTGGATCAGGTTAGCAAAGCTGCTCATTTTTTTCCTATCCATGCCACCTACTTTGGGAGTGACCTGGCACGAACATTTGTTCGTTGGATAGTGAGGTTGCAGGAGGTTCTAAACCATTACTTCTTATTATACGGATGCCAAGTTTGTACCACAGTTCTTAGAGAGCGTGTAGTTTGAAGCAATTGAGACTTGGTACGCCGTGTCATCCTTTGATAGATGGCCCATTATAGTGCACAATCCTAACACTAGAAGACATGTTGATGTATTTTGTCCTATCTCGGTAAGAGAGTTTCCAAGATCACTTGCCACTTGTAGAGTTTGCTTATAATAACAACTATAGCGAGTATACGTAGGGCTCTTACTAGGCTCCGTATGTGAAAGGGTGTGGATCTCTTCTTTGTTGGAACATTGTTGGTGAAAAGCCAATGTAGGAACTAAATTGAGTTCATCAAACTACATAGAGGATAGACGAGGTTATGGAACATAAGTTAGTAGCACAATGCAGACAAATGAGACAGGGTAATTCTAAGAGATTGAATGTGGACTTCTAAGATGGTGAGGGAGTACTCTTAAGGGTGTCAACTTGAAAAGGTGTTCTATCAACGGAAAGCTTAGAACACGATACATTGGGCGTTACATAATAGTTGCTTGAGCGGGGAAGATAGCGTACTGACTCTAGTTGTCTGGGTCAATAAAAGGTGCGCATAATATGTTCCATATCTATATGCCACTTAAGCCGCATAAGTATTTTTGTGATCGAGAGCGACAACTCACCATGCAGCCAATTAAGTTTGAGCAAGATTTAACGTTCGAGCATTGTCGTGTGAGAATATTGGTAGACTGAGAAGTAATAAACCATATAACACTAAAGTACGTGGAAGTTCTATGGTTGCAACAAACCGAGTGTGAGGTAACTTGGGAGCTTGAGTTTAACATGCGTGAGAAATCGCTAGAATTTTGCACCGATATTGTGTGGTACATCTTTATGTTTGATCCTATGGCTAGTCGTGTGAGTAGTAAAACGAGGAAGAATTCGAGGTCGAATTCTGCTTAAGGGGATGAGAATGTAATACCCCAAATTTTTATGCTAAGTATTTGTGATTATTTAATCTACCAAAAATGAAATGGGACCAATATGTTTTAAGTAAGATTTTGCAATGTGGATTTATTAAATAAAAAGTCAAGAAAGCAAAAGAAAATTTGTGTGAAATCTTGTACTTGAATCTTTGACCTCACGCTAGTAACAATTAGCACCTACCAATTGTTATGCCTAGTCTCATTAGCATATTACCAGACTAGATCCTTGTAACCAGGACAAGCACGATTAATAAAGAAATGGGCTGGGCTTGTTCTTGTACTGGGCTCTCGCTGCCCATTTGTCCTGGCAGTTTAGTAAAGTCAGGAGAGCACCCTCGACGCCACGATTTCCTCTCTGCCCTAGAAGATTCCTAGACTAGTTTCCCTAGGCGGCGGCCGCCCTTGCGACTAGTGATCTGCGATGCCGTTGCTGTCGAATTAGGACTGCCGCTGCCGGGTCGTGCAGTTGCGAGACTGCAACGTTGCTCTCCATGGCCTTCCCTGTCAAGTCGTTCTATCGAGGCTGGAGCTAGCACATACCCTCCTCCCTATCGGTTAGTTCATGATTTTCTTCCAAGCTTTATCAGACTGTAGTTTGGATTAGAGTTTTGGCATCACGTCCAGAAGTCTTTCTATTTCAGAATTTGTTAAGCTCCAAGTATGTACACAGATCAGATAGGTTGCAACTAGTACTAGAGACTATCAGCTGCTTTTCCATACATGGGATTGATGGGATCCATCGATTGGTACTATGTACCTGTTTATTTTGATTCTAGTGGTCTAGATTTTGAGGTAAACATTTAAGGGATGGAAGTTACGAGTTATTAGGAAATGGAGCAACTTCTAGTTCATTTTCTAGGACAGAACGTTAGTCATACGCATGGGCTGGAGCAAGATTATTGTATCGGTGCTAGATTTTAGCCTGAGACATAGCATTTTTAATTTATGAGTAGTCGCATGTACTGATTGTAATGCTAATTTATGAGTAGTCGCATGTACTGATTGTAATGCTTCCGGTTAATGAAGTCCATTAGCTCTACGCATGACTACACCTACAGCCTTAATTTCCGTATAAGATACTAGCTGAGAAGATAACCTGTTATTTTTTTTACAAAGAAAAGAGGCGGGGAAGTAAATGTTTTTTATTTGGGTTCTTGTCCCTAGGAGCGATCCAATATTTTTTTGTGTATGCTTTTGAAGAGACGATGTGTATTGAGTGTGATGTATGTTTTAATAACAGGTGTTGGTACGTTCGGTTCAGGATCCTACAATTTACAGTTTATACCCAACGGTCGAGGCAAGTCCATAACGGGATAATACTTGCATGATTCCCCTCGCTTAACTTTTATTTTCTAGCACTTGTTATTATCCATTTGCTATATATTGGTGTTATGTGTAGAGATAAAGCGGATACAACAAAGAATAAAGGAAAATGTTATAGTTGCGCTTGCATTTTTGCATAGCATGTTAATGACAGTGCACAGTGTTGTGACCTACTGAGGTAGGCACCTTGAGACCGTCGATGTTGGGACGAGTCCCACATTGTCGGCAACCTCCACAAGTTGGAGTGAGTGGGATGCCGACGGGTGTCCACTCAAGCGATACCGGTATACGCAAAAGAAAAGTGAAAGCAAAGAGCATATAGACATACATGATCATCATCGCTACATGACAGTGTTACAAGATAATCGTTGGTATTGTGTTTTATGCAATGTTTATTATTTCTTTATGTATTTGTTGAGTACTTTGTACTCACCCTTGTGGCTTCTTTATTTTTAGGTACCATTTGAGGATGTCTTGCATGGGATGGGAGTAGCACCTCTATACCTTACACGCACTACTTTTCACACATTATAGTACTTTATAGATTATAGATAGAGCATTTCAAACACCCTCAAGATTGCTCTTGATTTACTCTTTCTTTATTGTACGATTTGGTATTTCTTGTGGCTACCGCATTAGTTGGTATTAGACATCTTGGATATGAACTTTAACTCAGTCTTGTGGAATCGGGTGGTTGCTTTTATGGATAAAATTGGAATAGTATTATAATTTTGTTGCCGTGGATGTCTCCATAAACAAAGGAGACTCTGCTGAAATTTATAGCTTTGAACCAATATGAGATGTGTTTTTTGTATGTGTAGCACTGCCAGATAGGGTGGATATCCGGGGTGTTACAGTTGGTATCAGAGCCTAGGCTTTAGGTCTCTAGAGTAGGTTAATAGTAAATAGAATATTTTGCTAAGATCTTTAAGAACTAAAATTTGTCCTGGTTTTGCTTACACAACTAAAAACTTGATTTAAAATTTAAACAACTTAAAACTTGACACACTGGTCCACAATAGGTTGGGTTTGGGTTATGCATTGCATTCATGCTTTCGCTATATTCTACTATTGATCTCTTTTATCCTTTGTATGTTGATGGGCATGTTGGCAATTGTATTGCCGGGAGGCTTGCAAGCCTTTATTTGGGTACCATTGTCTCTCTATTGGTAGTTGGCAAGAGAGAGGAAAAGAATCTTCATGGTTGATCAATTCAGCAACCCATGAATAACAAGATAAAGGTATCAGCTGGGTAAATTTAGAGATTTTTGTTACTTTGTTAGACTCATGAGGGGATAGTTGAAGAGTTTTCCAATCAACATTTGGGTTAATATGATATTAGTGTGGAATATTAAAGCTTTGTTTGCCTTGTTTGTTTCAAGATCCAATATCAAAGGAATCCGAGAGAATAGTTTGCTAATCTTAAAGATGAGGTGGAAAAGGGATATTTGTTTTCATAAATGTGAATCTAGATTAGACAACCTAGCTGGTGTAATAGTGGAGTGCATAACATAAATGCTATGGAGACATATCTAGATCCAATTCAATATGAAGAGGTATTTCTTTTATCCACCATCCAAAGACCAATTTCCACTTGGCTTCCTCATTCTCTTTCATATATTATTAGTAGTGCATCACCCGCACCTACCTTGGTTTGGTGATAATCATCCAGTAGTGAAATTATTGATGTTGAATTATTCTTCGAGATTGATGATGTACTCCAATGTCCTCACTGACCATTAGTGTTCTAGAGTTAATACCTTAAGTTTGCCCCATTCTACATCTATAATATTCTTCCTTGACATTTATTGCTACCCCTTCTCCCATTGTTGAGTACAAATAATGGGGAACACGATGCTCTCCATGGAGGCAACCTATTTGTTCCTTTTAGAAAATTGTTTGTTTCTAAAAGCCTTTTTATTGGATGCTATTCTAGGTGAAAATATTGCCATTACTTTATCATATGTAAGTGTTAGTTCCCTAGGTTAAGTCGGTAACCATCCATGAAGTGACCCTTTGTGTTTTTAAAAGTGTGTCTTATACACGCAACCTTGAGTGTTCTTGAAAGATTCATAGGTTGGTTTTTTGTAGTGGCTTTGCAATAACGATAGATGGGAGTTGACCTCGAACTCTAGTTCGTGCCCATGAAATCTTTTTGGAATGCAATTGAGGATGACTGAGAGTTACCATTGAGCGATTCACCTGTTCACTTACATAGTTAACAGTTCGGGTGCGGGATGGATTGGCCCTCATACCAATTACCCTTATTATTCGCTTTTGTACATTGCAAGGGTGAATCATTATGTTTTTCCTTTAATTAGTTGAGAGATGACATTGTGTAGCCTAAACCATAAAATGGTACGATGTTCCACTTGTAGAAGAGGCGACCACAATCAAGCGCAAGAGATATAGTGAGGCTAAACCTTTGCCATTTTATGGTACTATACCACCATGAGAGTTTCATATATGTTATGTTGTGTTCCAAATCCAAAGTTAAAGAATGTTCAACATTCTTTGGTCATGTAACATCTACAAGGATTCAATCTTTACCAATAAAAAAGACAATTGTTTATGACTTAGATGCTATGCTTGTTTAAAAGTTCTTGAAGAAAGGGTTGTGGAGTCTTACGTTGATCTCATTCCTGGTACTCGACCTACCTTTGCCTACTTATCATTTTCATGACCATTTCAAGAAGGAAGAAACTGTTGGACGACACGACTGTTATATAATGGTTTGGTTCACCATCGGGTCTCACTTTAGGGAGCGCCCATTATGTTCACAACCAAGAAGGATGGTAGTCAACGATAAGTGTTAGATTACCATGTTCTTAACACCGTAACCATTAGGAGAAATATCCATTAGTCTGCATAAAGCACTTGTTTGATCAGTTGAATGTAGGTATGGTGTTTTGGAAGATTGATCTCCAACCTAGTTGTAGTCATATTCCTATGAGGGAACATGATACTACACAAAATGCTCTCCTCTAGTAGGTATGGGCATTGTGAATATAGAGATGTCTTCTGGACTAACCAATACCCAATCCGTCTTTATATAATAGCAATGAACAGTATGCTACATATGTTCCGTGATAACTTTGTGGCAGTGTTCCTTGGTGATACCATCATATATTGAAAGACAATAAGATCATGAAGCACCATTTTATGCTTATGATTTAGACTTTGATCAATAAAGTTTTTTTTTTGTAAAGCCAAGTTTTTGGCTTTCAAAAGTTTTTTTTTGGGCATGTGTTTGCTCATGCATGACAGAATGGTTATTGATTAAGCTTCTATGAAATTTAAAAGCTTAATCAATAACTCATTATAGAGAGCTTGCACTTGTGGTCTTTGCACTCAAAATTAGGATGCATTATCCTTATATGGGAATCTTGTGATGTTTTCACTCATCATAAGGGTGTCAATTACCTCTTAAAATAGAAGGAATTGAAATTGAGGTAGAGGTAGAGGCGGCGATTAGATTGGATAAATGACACAATTAATCCTTTTGTCAACCATTCCGGATAGAATGAGAAGCTCAAAATGATGATGGACTATTACAAAACATTATGAGAGCGTATTATCAAAGGTAGAACTAGAAAGTTCACTACACATGGAATTAGGATTTTTTATGTGCCCACCTTTGTGTGGCACAAAAGTCCCAGATGAGCTAGGGCATTCCGAGGGAGGCACATTTTACCCCGTACACCGGTCATCCTCGAGAGTCAAATATGTTTCAGGACCTAAAAAAATTACCTTATTGTTGGAAATGAATGAAAAATTGAGGTGGCCAAGCACGTGTCCCCTTCTAGGGTTTGTAAGCAAGTAAAGGTTTTAGCATAAAAGGCGAACACGATTGTTGCAATCCATGGGTTTCCAGTATGGCCACGGGATGACACTTCCATCGATTTTGTTGTCCTACCTAGTACATGAAGAGGTAAGGATGCAATTTGGATGGTCGTGGATCAGGTTAGCAAAGCTGCTCATTTTTTTCCTATCCATGCCACCTACTTTGGGAGTGACCTGGCACGAACATTTGTTCGTTGGATAGTGAGGTTGCAGGAGGTTCTAAACCATTACTTCTTATTATACGGATGCCAAGTTTGTACCACAGTTCTTAGAGAGCGTGTAGTTTGAAGCAATTGAGACTTGGTACGCCGTGTCATCCTTTGATAGATGGCCCATTATAGTGCACAATCCTAACACTAGAAGACATGTTGATGTATTTTGTCCTATCTCGGTAAGAGAGTTTCCAAGATCACTTGCCACTTGTAGAGTTTGCTTATAATAACAACTATAGCGAGTATACGTAGGGCTCTTACTAGGCTCCGTATGTGAAAGGGTGTGGATCTCTTCTTTGTTGGAACATTGTTGGTGAAAAGCCAATGTAGGAACTAAATTGAGTTCATCAAACTACATAGAGGATAGACGAGGTTATGGAACATAAGTTAGTAGCACAATGCAGACAAATGAGACAGGGTAATTCTAAGAGATTGAATGTGGACTTCTAAGATGGTGAGGGAGTACTCTTAAGGGTGTCAACTTGAAAAGGTGTTCTATCAACGGAAAGCTTAGAACACGATACATTGGGCGTTACATAATAGTTGCTTGAGCGGGGAAGATAGCGTACTGACTCTAGTTGTCTGGGTCAATAAAAGGTGCGCATAATATGTTCCATATCTATATGCCACTTAAGCCGCATAAGTATTTTTGTGATCGAGAGCGACAACTCACCATGCAGCCAATTAAGTTTGAGCAAGATTTAACGTTCGAGCATTGTCGTGTGAGAATATTGGTAGACTGAGAAGTAATAAACCATATAACACTAAAGTACGTGGAAGTTCTATGGTTGCAACAAACCGAGTGTGAGGTAACTTGGGAGCTTGAGTTTAACATGCGTGAGAAATCGCTAGAATTTTGCACCGATATTGTGTGGTACATCTTTATGTTTGATCCTATGGCTAGTCGTGTGAGTAGTAAAACGAGGAAGAATTCGAGGTCGAATTCTGCTTAAGGGGATGAGAATGTAATACCCCAAATTTTTATGCTAAGTATTTGTGATTATTTAATCTACCAAAAATGAAATGGGACCAATATGTTTTAAGTAAGATTTTGCAATGTGGATTTATTAAATAAAAAGTCAAGAAAGCAAAAGAAAATTTGTGTGAAATCTTGTACTTGAATCTTTGACCTCACGCTAGTAACAATTAGCACCTACCAATTGTTATGCCTAGTCTCATTAGCATATTACCAGACTAGATCCTTGTAACCAGGACAAGCACGATTAATAAAGAAATGGGCTGGGCTTGTTCTTGTACTGGGCTCTCGCTGCCCATTTGTCCTGGCAGTTTAGTAAAGTCAGGAGAGCACCCTCGACGCCACGATTTCCTCTCTGCCCTAGAAGATTCCTAGACTAGTTTCCCTAGGCGGCGGCCGCCCTTGCGACTAGTGATCTGCGATGCCGTTGCTGTCGAATTAGGACTGCCGCTGCCGGGTCGTGCAGTTGCGAGACTGCAACGTTGCTCTCCATGGCCTTCCCTGTCAAGTCGTTCTATCGAGGCTGGAGCTAGCACATACCCTCCTCCCTATCGGTTAGTTCCTGATTTTCTTCCAAGCTTTATCAGACTGTAGTTTGGATTAGAGTTTTGGCATCACGTCCAGAAGTCTTTCTATTTCAGAATTTGTTAAGCTCCAAGTATGTACACAGATCAGATAGGTTGCAACTAGTACTAGAGACTATCAGCTGCTTTTCCATACATGGGATTGATGGGATCCATCGATTGGTACTATGTACCTGTTTATTTTGATTCTAGTGGTCTAGATTTTGAGGTAAACATTTAAGGGATGGAAGTTACGAGTTATTAGGAAATGGAGCAACTTCTAGTTCATTTTCTAGGACAGAACGTTAGTCATACGCATGGGCTGGAGCAAGATTATTGTATCGGTGCTAGATTTTAGCCTGAGACATAGCATTTTTAATTTATGAGTAGTCGCATGTACTGATTGTAATGCTAATTTATGAGTAGTCGCATGTACTGATTGTAATGCTTCCGGTTAATGAAGTCCATTAGCTCTACGCATGACTACACCTACAGCCTTAATTTCCGTATAAGATACTAGCTGAGAAGATAACCTGTTA
Organism: Avena eriantha; assembly: GCA_910589775.1. Classification (NCBI taxonomy): domain Eukaryota; kingdom Viridiplantae; phylum Streptophyta; class Magnoliopsida; order Poales; family Poaceae; genus Avena; species Avena eriantha. The sequence continues at coordinate 76,750,435 of OU342744.1, read as the reverse complement.
TTTTTTTTACAAAGAAAAGAGGCGGGGAAGTAAATGTTTTTTATTTGGGTTCTTGTCCCTAGGAGCGATCCAATATTTTTTTGTGTATGCTTTTGAAGAGACGATGTGTATTGAGTGTGATGTATGTTTTAATAACAGGTGTTGGTACGTTCGGTTCAGGATCCTACAATTTACAGTTTATACCCAACGGTCGAGGCAAGTCCATAACGGGATAATACTTGCATGATTCCCCTCGCTTAACTTTTATTTTCTAGCACTTGTTATTATCCATTTGCTATATATTGGTGTTATGTGTAGAGATAAAGCGGATACAACAAAGAATAAAGGAAAATGTTATAGTTGCGCTTGCATTTTTGCATAGCATGTTAATGACAGTGCACAGTGTTGTGACCTACTGAGGTAGGCACCTTGAGACCGTCGATGTTGGGACGAGTCCCACATTGTCGGCAACCTCCACAAGTTGGAGTGAGTGGGATGCCGACGGGTGTCCACTCAAGCGATACCGGTATACGCAAAAGAAAAGTGAAAGCAAAGAGCATATAGACATACATGATCATCATCGCTACATGACAGTGTTACAAGATAATCGTTGGTATTGTGTTTTATGCAATGTTTATTATTTCTTTATGTATTTGTTGAGTACTTTGTACTCACCCTTGTGGCTTCTTTATTTTTAGGTACCATTTGAGGATGTCTTGCATGGGATGGGAGTAGCACCTCTATACCTTACACGCACTACTTTTCACACATTATAGTACTTTATAGATTATAGATAGAGCATTTCAAACACCCTCAAGATTGCTCTTGATTTACTCTTTCTTTATTGTACGATTTGGTATTTCTTGTGGCTACCGCATTAGTTGGTATTAGACATCTTGGATATGAACTTTAACTCAGTCTTGTGGAATCGGGTGGTTGCTTTTATGGATAAAATTGGAATAGTATTATAATTTTGTTGCCGTGGATGTCTCCATAAACAAAGGAGACTCTGCTGAAATTTATAGCTTTGAACCAATATGAGATGTGTTTTTTGTATGTGTAGCACTGCCAGATAGGGTGGATATCCGGGGTGTTACAGTCATGGCAGCAGAACGAGGCTGGATTCCAGGAGCTTACAGTGACGTTAGATCAACCTCGAGGGCTTTCTCATGGGCACTGGGCCCTAGGACACATCATTCTACGTTAAAAGCGAACTAGTCCCGCCATAACATTATCTCACATCAGATGTAGCTTTTTTACTTCTATATCTGTGTAGATCCTAGTGCATGAAATGCAACTATGCCACTTAAATTGCTTCTTGCTACTTAAGTACAAACTTAATTCTGGTTCAGTGATCAACTCAGGAATCACTTAAAGACACATTCGTATAGTTAAGACTTTGTCCTACCAACCAGAACTTCGGGTCACAGTATGTCGAGTATACAACATGGTTTATGGAAGAACCTATGACTGAGGCATAGGAGATGTAACGCATCTCTTTCTTTCAACCATAGTTGCAATACTAACCCAATGCTTCATATAGTAAGAACTTCTTTTTTACCTTGTTCCATTCTAAGCTACTTCAGAATATTGTCTTAGGACATTCTGAACATCTTTCAGAATCAAGTCTAGGAAGCATTCGACATTCAGTGTTTATTAAACTCACCAATCTATCTTGATAGTTTTTCTTGTTTAATAACTTCAACTTCATCCTCATTAATCTAACTTAAATATTATTAACACCGATCACATCATTCACATATGTCGTCCACATATTCTAGAATGATTTCACGCTCCCACTCAAATATGACATTCATGTTTGAGATCCAGAGATTTCACATAGCTCCCACTCAAAATATGTCAGCTACATATTATGAATTAGCCAAGCCGATTTGCTCCCACTCAAGTCTAGGTCCTCTCGATAATCTTGGACATTCCAAAATTCGTTGACCATCATCAAATCGAGAATTCCAGTAACGAGATTTCAATGACCATTCATTTCTCGTACTTAGGTCCATCACGCTTCTTTGTAATTCGTAGGTATGTGTTGTTCAAAACATGACAAGTGAATCAACAATATAATTCTGCAAACTTGTAGAATATATAGTTGAATCCTACTTTCTTTAGTAAAAGTATTCCCTGAAACTTTATGATCATTATCAACAGTTTCTCCTCTATTTGTAGAGTTTGGTTTCACGAAACAAATTTCGCTGCGCCACTCAACAAATCGGAGGTAAGGTCAAATACCTTGTTTTGATCTTTTACTTTCTTCCACATGTATCTTCTTCAAGACACGTTGACTTAGGACAACATCAAGTTTTCCCCTTTGTGGAAGATACATTCATAGCTTCCTAAGAATGCTCTACAAAGACTTGTTTATTCGCCATGACTTCGACTTGTCAAAATCTCCATAAACTCGAACATGCCATAACGCTTATGGTGTTGTTTCCATGAATCTTTGGATGTTCCTTTGCATTTCAAATGAGTGTTTGCTTATTTCGATCTTTAACTCTAAACGACAACTACAACCCTAATAAGAGATAATATTACACCATATGTATCAAATACATATTGATTATGATGTTTAGACATTTCAACATAGTTTGAATTTGTTCAATTATCATAATTTGTGAATATTCTTTCACAAGTTCCTTTTATGCTAAATTTAACTTGAATACCTTAGTCATGTCGATCAAATCGAACAGACTTGTTAATTCAGTTAATTCAATATCCCATTTAGTTATGAACTTATTTGAACAATTCAAATCATTTCAAACTTCATGTTTCATTAAGTAAATACACTTATTCACTTAAGTCCATAATAAATGATTTCCACTACTTGTTGAAAATGTGATACATCACTATGTATAAGATTCAACATTTCTTCGCATATCACCGTTTTACCAGAATGTGGAGTTTTAGTCATTCTACCCAAGAGGCATGGTTTTGCAAAGTCTCTAGATTATGCATCTAGGACCCTGATCTTTCATAAAGAACCTGCAATAACCAAAATGACTTAAACTGTAGTGTCATTTCATTATTAAACTTCGGATATCTTTTAGCATTCTAATCCTTTATAAATGTTTTAAACTATTATCATTAACATTGTGACGAGAATAACTTATTTGTAATCGTAATATGGCCATAAGGTATTGTTCATAAGAATAGTACAAACTGGTTTGTAACTTGTTCATATGAATAATCGTCTCGCCAAAAGCAAGACACACAAACTATGCTTAGAAAATTATATTCAAGTCCACTAATCCAAATGATAAATTTTGAGGAAAGAGGTGATGTCGGCCATCAACAGATTTGCTTGCCGTCATCAAGTCACGTTGCCTCAAAACCAGCAATTCTCAAGCAGATCCTCCTGTTTTCACAAAACAAGACAAGTATCAAATACTTTCCAAACTGCAATGAGTTTTGCAGGAACCACATTTATAATTTTGTATATCTAACATATACCTTTTCATCAATGACCTCCATTGCAATCGAGCCCTTCCAAGAGTTCTCAACTCTAATGCAAGATCACTAAGTGTTTCTCCAAACATTCCGGGGTCATCGAATTATCTCCTAATGGTTATTGTGTCAAGAAGAGAAGATCACCTTTTACGAGGATATCCCTCAGGCGTGGGTATTAATCTATGAAGTTGGATCCTTTTGCTAAGTTCCAAATTAAGCAATGTATTCCCATGGTCGCAAAGGACCTCAATGCGATAGGCTAAGATCTACTAAGATATTTGCAAACAGACATCTAGACTAAGTTCATTATAAGAGATCAATTTATAATTGATCTCCACTAAAACGGTCATCCCCTGGACGATTTTAGTGATCGCATGATCCCTATCCTCTGCACCTCCCCCATGTTACACAGCCATCAGTGCATTATCAAAGGTAGACATTCACTAATGCCAATCACATCATCCATGTGACTCATGCTCGATCTTTCGATCTCTTGTGTTCCGAGGCCACGCTTCTGTGGCGTGCTAGGCTCCCCAAATCTAACTTGTGTGTATTCGTTGTGCAACATGGCTTACACCCACTGTATGCGAACGTAGATATGTCTGACACCCAGGCCTGTAACCCTGGATTGCCTCATACCGAAGAACTTTCTTGGTGGTGCACACACAAGAGGAACACAGAACATTGGAATTAAATAGGGATTATCTTATTTGCTACCGTTGAGTTTCTATATACTAGCACACAATAAGATGTAAAAACTGGTATCAACATCATATGTATAATGTGATATGATATGGTATTTCTTGCGCCTTGATCTCCATCGAGCGCTCCGGCATGATCTCCATCTTGCCCTTGGTTTGACGCCAAGTCCACGACGCCTCCACCAGGTTGTTCATCGGAACGATGACTATCACTATACTACTTAGTAACAGAAAAGTAAACTACTTTACCTTCGTATCGACCAATGCCATATCATAATCACATGCCCCCCTGCAAAATAAAGTTAGACGCCTCTACTTTATCTATTGCAAGTTTTACGTGGTTGTTAGGGCTTTCGCACTAGAACCGTTTCTAAACTACGAACTTTCCAACCTCAACATGGATCCGACAGTTGTCTCTATTACACCCCTTTCGGGGCCCTCCGTTGTAAATGCTATATCAACTATTGAATGAGAGACAGACACCCGCTAGCCACTTATATGGTACAAGTCGTATGTTGAGCGTGGAACCAGTTTCGTGTACGAATACGCGTAAGGTCGGTCCGGGCCGCTTCATCAAACAATACCGCGATATAAAAAAGTACATGTTAGAGGGTAACAACTAAGGGATAAATGCCCGCACAATACTTGTGCGTACTGGCTGTACATCACTCGTACGCATAGATTGGATCTGATACCACTATTGGGGATCGGTGCAGAAAACAAAAAATTTCCTATGCCGGAACCCCAAAAACTAGCCTAGGATCTATCTATGTAGAAATGCGGTAACGACCAGAGCATATAGAATACATACCCTTGTACTCTGTACGCGGTTAACGTTCCGCGGGGAACGTGGTTGATGTAGTCGTACTCGAAGCCGACCTCAAGGTCGCGAAGCTCCTCGCAGGTCACCCCTTGCTCCTTCTTGATCTTCATCATCTTCATCGTGCAACACCTCTGGCTCACAACATTCAAGCGCCCTAATTGTTGCGCCTCGTGTCTTCGTACACATCCGGTGCACGATGAGACCTTCGGTTCCCTGATCCCGCCGGGAGTGTGGAAGTTGATATTCAGCTAGGAATCCCTACAGCGCAACGGCATACTGCAGGTGTGCCTTGATCGCACAGCCCAGACTTGGGGCCATGGTCACAAGTATAGAGAGAGGGAAGGAGGAAGTCAACCAAAGGACTTCTCCAAATATTGTGTTTGGTGTGTTTAATCTCACCCATGGACACCCCTTTATATAGGCTAAGGGGGTGTACCTTTCTCAAAGGCTAAGCCATGTGGGACTAATACTAAAGGAAAAAGTCACCAGAAATTCGGACTGCCAAATGGGCCAAAAGAACTCAGCCCAAATAGCAAAGAGAAAATACTTAAATAAAAATAAAAGGAAAAAGCAGCAGCAACAGCCAGCCAGCCGGGCAAGCCAGCTTGCCCACCGCGGCCCAGCTCGCGCTGGCTGCGCCCGCGCCGTGCCCCGGGTGGGCCAGAAGCCGGCGGCCAACCGACTGTCCGCCCTGCCCCGCGTCGCCTGGCCCGGGTGGGCCGGCTCGCCTGGCCGCGGCCCACCTGGCCGAGCAGCCCACCCGCCTGGCGTTGAGCGGCGTCCAGTTATCTGCCACCCTGTGCGGTGGCGGTTATCCGCCGCCCACAGGGTTGGCTGTTTTTATCTTTTTCCATTTATTTTTCTGCAGCTTTTATGTCTAGGCCTTTTCCCTCTAGGATTTGGCCTAATATAAAAGTTGACTTTATAAATCTTAATCTAAATATTATTTATAATATATTAATTCATAATTAACATATAATAAATATATATTTAAATTCCCATTTATCCGAAAACACTTTTTGGGACTTTTCCTTTATTCTTTCTCCGAACAACTTCGGATCTCTCCGTGAAACGATTCCGGCTTTCTCTCTTTCTCTAATGTGATTCCACCTTACGAATGATCGCTCTCATCGTACCCTTAAGTGTATCCTCTCACGGCTCGGGAATGCTCTAGACATGATCTGTATCAATGATTAACAGAGGGACCAGGGATATCCATGTGACCCCTATGCATTCCTGATGACAATGTCGTTTGAGCCGTCTAAATGTAGCATCCTCTTCCTTTTATTTCTCGATACAACTTGTCCGAGATCCGATCATTGGTATCCCATACCTTGTTCAATCTCGTTCACAACAAGTTATGTTTTCTTGTTACCATGATATTACATCCCCGTGAACTAGTCACATGTTGCAACATTTATAGATGTAATCTCACCAAGTCGGCCGTATGTATCTTTACCCGTCATATGGGTGAACAAATCCCGGTCTTGCAGTCACATGTCATCTATTGTTCCTTCGGAATACCCAACGTACACCTTTATGGCCACCGCGTTACCAGATGACGGTTGATGCAGTCTAAGCAGCCTAGGGAAACAGTGAGTAATATGAGCTCACGGTTTAAGGAGAAGGAGTCTAGGTATAGCTGTTGCAACAATGAACTATATGACTTGATCGTGTGCAATCCTTCGAGGAATGTCCAACCACATCATTCTCCAATGATATGATCTCATTGTCAGTCGGCATAAATGCCCATGATCTTGAAACTCAGATCATCTTCGTGACCAACGAACTAGTATGAATAGAGGCTACTAGGGAATTGGTTGTTTCATACCACACCTGTACCAATGTTTCTACTTGGCACAATTATAGCACAATATGAAACTATTATAAACTAATTGAGATATGACAATAAAAACCTATTTATTATTTGCCTCTAGGGCATATCTCCTTCACTATGAACAAAGGATTGTTGTTTTCTCCCTAGTAGCAACAACACATCTAGTACCTTAGAGATTTCTATCACTTCCCTTGATTACCAGAGGCATGAACCCACTATCGAGCATAAATACTAACTCTTGGAGTTGCTAGAATCTACTTGGCCAAGATAGCTACTAACAACGGAAAGCATGCAAGATTCACAAATAACAAAGACATGATAGAATCAATAATCAATCAGAAATAGCATCTCAATATCCATCGGATCCCCACAAACACAACATGCCGAATTACAAATAGATGATCTTGATCATGAATGGAGCTCACAAGATCTAGACATGAAAGCACAAAGGAGGAGAACCAGCCATCTAGCTACTACATGGACCCGTAGTCCAGAGATGAACTACTCACGCATCACATCGGAGGCTTGCATGATGATAAAGAAGGCCTCCAGGGTGAATTCCCCTCTCCGCCAAGGTGCCGGCAAGAGCTTTAGATCCCTCCCGATTTAGGGATGGAGATGACGGTGGCTACACACTCGTTCGTGGATTTTTGATCAGGTACTTAGGGGTTTTGTCCCGAGGGCATCTTATAGGCGGAAGGAGAGGCCGAGGAGGTGCTGGGGTCGGCCAGACCACCCCCTGGCGCGGGCCAGGCCTGGCCGCGCGGCCAGGTGGTGTGGCCGGCCGCCAGCCCTTCTCCGTCTCGTATTCTGGCATCTGATGACTTCCGGAAAAATAGGCACTTTGGATTTTGTCCCATCCAATTCCGAGAATATTCATTTTTTGACTTTCTTGGAACCAAAAACAACAGAACACAGGCAGCTGGCACTGTGGCTCTTGTTAATAGGTTAGTCCAAGAAATCATATGAAAAGTACTCCAAAGTGTGGACAAAACACAAGAAAGTGGATAAAACCAAGCATGGAACATCAAAAATTATAGATTCATTTGCAATGTATCAATGACAAAAAGCTATGGTCATGATTCAACTTCCTATTCCAATGTCTTGTGATCTACTTCAATTTAAAAAATAACCATTGTTGAGCATATGATCTGTTCCATAACATCAGCTAGAGGTAAGCAAGACCTATTAAACCATTCAATTATCCATTCACAAAAATACCAGTAGTTAGAACCTAATCAGATCATTTAACTGGATCCAAGATTCAAACCAGCATGGAGGCATTCCACTAGGATCATAGTCAGTAAACAATAGTATTTTGGCCAAGGTTTTTACCTCAGGTAAATAAAGGCACATTTACACATCATTAATATCTCTGAAAGGGATTGTTAACCAATTAAAATTCACCCCTCTAGAGAAACAATTGTAATCATGGTATATCAGCAATTGCACTGCTGATTCATAATACTAATCCTTATTACAGTATAATTTCATCAATCCCCAAAATCAGAATACTACAACTTCTTTTCATTGATGTTAACAAGTATTAAGAATGATTCAATCATCCAGGTGGGGACAGCAAGTTTAACAAAGCCTCATTAGTTGGCGGTATTACTTCAGTACGGAAGCATTTTAAATATAACAAATCATCTATACCAATACAAGGCAGCATCCGTATATATCAAATTATTTAGTCCGTAGTAATAATAGGTTCAGGTAGTACCCTGTTGGCAGGAACTACCATCAGTAATACATTATCTAGAAGGTTATCACAACCAAGATGAATCAAGATGTTTAACTAAGCATCACTGTAGAGGGGTATGAACACTTGGTTCCGAGATGAACCCTAATAGAGGTAACCATAGTAATCCCAAATGGCTTGGCCAGGAAGAGCATGAAGAGAAGCGTAAAAGGGGTAGTACAAGGAGACTTACTCAAGGTTCTCGCAAATGTACCGAAGAGGAAGTACAAAGATAGCCGTCGGTAGAGAGAAGTGGCGGCACGGGGAGCACCCCGAAGGGGCGCTGCAACCCGCGCCAACACAAGACGGTGGCAGCCGATGAGGGAGGCCATGTCACGGTGGCACTAGGGCACCAGGTGCTGCACCAGCACCCAGATGCGACCAACGGCAGCAACCGCGACACCACCAACCCACACCCTAGCACTAGAAAGGGGTCGTGCCTAGACGCAGCAGAGCGGGTTGGGCGAATCGCCGGGGTGTGGGGGAAGAGTGAGTTGCGGTGCGTCACCCGTGACGGTCGACGGCGACATCAACGGCCAGAGCCGCCGGAATCGTAGAGGCGACGACGTCGCCATGGCATCGTCAGGGAGAGAGAGGAGAGAGCATCGAGGTAAGGGTTGGGTTGGGGTCGACCAACTGAATGGACCGGACCAGGTGGTCTAGTCCAACCAAGTGGGCTGGACTGACTTGTGGGCCCGGTTTGGGTATATAAAGGAAATGGAAAATGGATAAAAATGAATAATATGGAAATTACCAATATACCCTAAACTTATTTTAATTCTAGAAAAATATAGAAACATCTTAAAAATATATATAATATATCAAAAAGACCACAAAAATAATATCTACCTAAGAAAAATATCATTTTACTTATTCAAGTTTAATAAAATGCAAATAAGTATTAACACCCTTAAATCCTAAATGAAATTTCATAAATTAAGAAAAAGTCATGAAAATGAATAAAAATTATTTTTACATATGAAAATAAAACTAACATTAAAAAATACTAACTTAATTTTTACAAATAAAACTTGAAGCAAATATTTAAGAACATTTAATTCTTTGTTGAATTTTATAAAAATAAGGATATTACCTAAAAATAAATAAAATTCATTTTTAAGATCTTGAATAAATCTAGTTTACCATAAAAATACTAAATATATGATTCCAAAGATTTATAAGGTTTTCGAGTAATAAATCCTTATCTATTATGCAAAATACCCATTTTATAAATTCCTTAGAAACATCTCTTAAAAAAAATAAAACCTTAACTCTTTTATATTCAAATACTAGTTCCAAAATCATAACACAGATCTATGCAAAGCTTAAGTATAAACTATTAACTTTATCAAGCTCTTATAAAACCTTATACCCTAACACCATAATGATATTAGCTAAATGTGTTTCCTTTAGTAAGTCGATCAATTTCATAATAACAAGTCACCTTTAAACTCATCATTCACTTAAACTGGAAGTGAATGATCTCACAGTCTCGAACATCCTTATTATAAACCTTAAAACTTTTAAATACTTTAAACACATCACACCTAGGTATATTTATGTTTTAAAGTTAACTTTGGTCCATAAAGTTATGTATATAATGTATGAAGTTTAATTATCTTTTATCGTTAACTTTTGTCTATTTCAATCAAATCATAAGGCATGTCAAATTCATATAATTCGATCCAACCCAAACAACATCGATCACATTCTTTTAACCACACAAATTATTTAAACCTTGGCAAAGAAACCTTTTTCTCAAAGGTTTTTCGTTTTGCCACTTTAAACAATAATTTTATAAACAAGTTATTTAACTTTTAACAACCTATCACCCCAACACCTATTATAATTACCAAGTAGTAATTCACCTCAACCTTAGAATGATATTATAGTTCACTTGTGTACTTTGCATGTTAAGCATTTAAATTCTTTGTAGTTATCTTTACTTGTGAAGTAAACATGAGAAATAGCCAAATCTCAAAGGTGTCACTTAAAATAAACTCATTCATGTTATTGGGGATTTATCTCGGGATTTTACAGAATGCATTACATTACTTATGCATCAGCATATTGCTTCTTTAAACATTAGTCCTTACCGGACCAATGATGCTATTTACAGATTTTGGATCTTTTTGTATCTCGAAGACCGTGAGTGCATAATATTGCAATCACCAAAAGGCAAGTTCACAACTTGCTCATGTCCTTTGATTATTTTCTATGCTTGTAACTCAACTGTGTCATCACCTGCATTTCAAAAAGGACAGAAAACACTATTTTCATGATAATATGATTATGGATTATCTACCAGATGGTAATAATCTACTGATACAGTTCCAGTGGTATAGGAACATAATATCTAGGACTTAACAACCAATGTCGCCAGTGATTCTAGCGCCGTATATTACGCGTCAACCATGAGACTTGGAATGGGGCGAGAAAGTCAGATGTATCTTCTCCCTTTCATATGGAGCCAAGATGACATTATCGTGAGGTTGTTGATTTCTCGTGGAGTTCTTGAGAATCTAGCACATGGGTGGGACCCCTTAGTTCCCCATGAGCTAGGTGTCTAGGAATTGTGGACAGGAATAAGCTGCCCGGTTGTGCAACAAGGCTAAGATCTCTTGTGGGAAAAGTGACGCACCTCTGCAGAGTGTAAGAATTGTGACATGTTACTCCCTGTTCCGGGAAGGAGCTACGAACGCGGCAGGAAAGGAACTCCATGAAGTTCTGGTCAACCTGTGAAGGTTGCCGGACATAGTTTTCAGAATAAAAGCAACCTTTGAAGAAATGTTTACGAAAACCTGCATTGCCTACGACCTATGGTCTATGGCTGTAGAGATAGTGCATCATACACTCCTTTTTAGTGAAATTGCTGAGTACGCTCGTACTCAACCGGGCAACAATATAAAGCCAAATAGTTTAGATACTAGTCTTAGTTACTAGATAGTTCTGAGTTATTATTTCTGGTTCTTCTTTGTAAGAAGTTCTTTCTCTCTCTTTAACCTAGAGTATTCTATGGATCTTTTGTAAAGAGTCGAGTTGTAATCTATAGTCAGTCTTGGACCTGCTGTGTTTCTGTTGTACCACTCCGAGAGATGTAATACTAGTGAACGGTGTTTCATTGGTGTTATGTCAACGACTATAGTGTACTACATCATGCCATGGTATGCTGGGTCACCGCATCTACTTTCTTATGTTTTGTCCACACTTTGGAGTATTTTTAAACATTTTCTGGAACTAACCTTTTAACAATATGCCACAATGACAGTTTCCTGTTTTCTGCTGTTCTTGGTTTCAGAAAATCTAGTATGGAAATATTCTCGGAATTGGACCGGACAAAAGCCCAAGTCAATATTTCACCAGAAGGAACACGGAGTCCAGAGGGGAGCCGAAGAAGGGAGCCAGGCCGGCCATACCAGGTGGTGGTGTGGCCAGCCCTAGCCGCGCCACCAGGTGGTGTGGGCCTCCTGGCACACCACCGACCTTGTCCCTTCGCCTATATATTGCCTCCGGGAGGAAAACCCTAAGTACCCGATCAAAATTCCACGAAAGAGTCTGTAGCCGCCGCCATCTCCATCCCTAGATCAGGAGGGATCTGAAGCTCTTCCCGGCACCCTGTCGGAGGGGAGAGATCACCCTGGAGGCCTTCTTCATCACCATGACTGCCTCCGGTGTGATGCGTGAGTAGTTCATCCTTGTACTACGGGTGCATGTAGTAGCTAGATGGTTGGTTCTTCTCCTTTGTGCTACCATGTCTAGATCTTGTGAGCTCCATTCATGATCAAGATCATCTATTTGTAATCATACATGTTGTGTTTGTGGGGATCCGATGGATATTGAGATGCTATTTCAGATTGATTATTGATTCTATCATGTCTATGTTATTTGTGATCTTGCATGCTTTCCGTTGTTAGTAGCTATCTTGTCCGAGTACATGCTAGCAACTCCAAGAGGGAGTTTTTATGCTCGATAGTAGGTTCATGCCTCTAGGAATCTGGGTAAGTGACAGAAATCTCTAAGGTAGATGTGTTGTTGCTACTAGGGAGAAAACAACAATCCTTTGTTCATAGAACAATCATATTGTTTACTTTACACACTTTGCTTAATGTAATTATCTGTTGCTTGCAACTTAATACTGGAGGGGGTTCGGATGATAACCTGAACGTGGATTATTAGTCATAGATGCAGTTGGATTACTGTCTATGTATAATGTTGTAATGCCTAATCAAATCTCATAGGAGTCAAGATGATTAGTAAATGCATGTATGCTTTCTCGGTGTTTGCAATTGCCCCGCTGTAATTTGTTCACCCAACATGTCATCTATCTTAAGGAGAATCACCTCTAGTGAACTATAGACCCTGGCCCTTTCTTTTACTATCAATCTACAAGCTATTTACTGTTTACTGTTTACTTTCTGCAAGCAATTACTATCTTCCACACAATACATTTAGTCCTTTGTTTTCAGCAAAACCGGTGAGATTGACAACCTCACTGTAAGTTAGGGGCAAAGTTCTGTGGTTGTGTTGTGCAGGATTCCAAGTTGGAAACAACACATTGGAGGTGTTTCCTTACTCCTACTGGTTCGATAACCTTGGTTTGATAACTGAGGGAAAACTTGCTGTTGTGCTCATCATACCTTCCTCTTGGACGATTCACCAAATATTCAGGCGACTTTGATCCCCAAGCGATCTGTAATAGGACGATTCACCAAATATTCAGGCGACTTTGATTCCATTGGTCTCTTGATATCTAACGAAATCCCCAGCGTTCTCTCTTCCGTAAAACTCTAAGGCCTTTTCCATGTACATTGCCGAGGTCAAACCTCATCAATTGGCGCCGTTTGTGGGAAACTTGAACGTTGGAACCATGGATTCGGCGGAACTCTCCTTCCCAAGGAACAACCCAAGAAAAGCAGTTTCGACTCTATGCCCGGGGTTCCTTCGCCTCCGCCATGCGACCCGTCAAAATCTTTGGTTGCCCCGGCTCGCTATGAATCTTTTGCTGCGTGACTCACTACAAATAGTCGGCTATGGCATCCTACTAAAATCTTAGGCTATGGCAACCCTCTATAAATCTTTGGATGATATGACCCATTGCCATCATCGGCTCCAGTTCCTCTGACCACATCAACCTCGTCGACTACCGACAAAGCTAAGTACTGAATTTCATGTTGATTTTCTTTCTTAGTTTAATTGCACTCGAAACACTCGGGGGCTTCACCCTCTTTGAGTAACCTAAGTGTTATCGACTCTGTGCACTCGAGAATCTCATACGCGATTTCCCGAATAGCTGACTCTGTCCGAGCATCGAATTTTGAACTCCGACCTAGTTGCAGCCCAACTGACAAGTCGGCAAGGTACTGAGACTAAGGGCATCAGGATAACGAAAAGGTCACGCGTTACAGTGCAAAAGTGTCGGGTCCGATGGCACCATAAAATGTTATGACAAAACAAAAAGCAATATTGTTTACGAGATACAAGTTCTTCATAATTCTCTATGTTCTTTTTGCAAGGATTTCAACTACATTGAGCTATTCTATCGCGTCCTCCAACAAAGTCAACTAACATCACACGCGCCAACTTACGCCAAGACCCAAGTCGAGAAATTTTTCGGATGAAGATCATCTCCGCGCACCTAATATTAATAAAGCTAAGTTCTCTTAACCAAGTCCACTTTTCATTATTCAATTACACCCGATACTCGGGGGCTCAGTCGAAAAAATTATTACATAATCATACTCCGATACTCGGGGGCTTTGCTACTCAACGCAAACTTAAAAATTCTTTGGCTCCGCCATGAAATACGTTAAAAACACGCTTTGACCCGAGTATCTAATTCAGCCCAATGGGCATCAGGCTAACGAAAAGGTCTCGCGAGGGGCGCAAACGCCATAGCCATCAACAAAAATATATAAAGATTCCAAATTACAACAAGCTATACTTTTGGCTGATACATACACAAACTTTACACAATCTACATGTCTTTTTCTAGGGTCCTTATTTTATCTACATGGAGAAATTATCGGATGAAGAAGATCTCTGAGCCTATGCTCTGGTGCAAAGACCCGAACATAGCCTCGGGGGATACTCCCATCGGGAGCGTTGGACGCGCACCCGATAGAAAAACATAAATCCTCCAAACAGGAGTCGACGAAAGAATATCTACAATGAAGAAGCATAACTTTGAGTCTACCCGAGTGTAGCCTCAAAGGTTACTCCCATCGGGAGCACCCGATGACAATGGTGACATCACTTCAAGAACAAGACAACGTCATCCATTGCATCATCCAAACAAGACATCGACAAGTTCACGCATCTGAAGAAATCTTCTAGTTCACCTTTCGAGCATATTAAAAAGGACTTTGAGCCTATGCTCGGACGCAAGCATCCGAACATAGCCTCGGTGGCTACTGACATGGGCGTAACACTTCAGGTGCCTATTATTGGTACATATGGTGCGGCCCAATGGAAGCCTCACCCGAAGATTTGTCAAGATCCATGAAGCCCACAATGGTTTGGTTGATACGGAGTATACAAGGACACAGACTCCTGGCGATATAAGATAGGGAAAGTACAAAACTAGATTAGATACAAACTCTAGCTTGTAACCTACTCATATTGGTACCCGAGACCTAGCCTCCCCATATATAAAGGATAGGAGGGGCCAACGAGGGAAGGGGAACACAATACAATAGACATTACACCCAACTTTAGATCCAGACAATAGACACCAAACAATCTCCAAACGATCTGTAATAGGGTGATTCACCAAATATTCAGGCGACTTTGATTCCATTGTTCTCCTGATATCCGATGAAATCCCTAGCGTTCTATCTTCCACAAAACACTAGGTCCTTCTCCATGGACATTGCCGAGGTCACACCTCATCATCGAGACCCCTATCGGTCTGCCATTCAACAAGCACCTTGGGAGGCTCGCTGGATGGGGTCACCATGGGGGTCAGTGCGCAAAGCATGTCGACTTCGAGGAGCGAACCAAGGACTTTAAAAGAGCAAACTAGAGCCTCAGATGCCAGCTCGTCCTATGATCAGCCCCAGCACCCTCCATAGGGCGGTTGAGGAGGTAACGGCAGCTGATGACATTGTAAAGGGCAAGAAGGGTCGCAAAAGGAAGCCTAAGGGTGTGAGCTAGAATACAAAGCCTGCTATCTAGGCTCAGGACGTCCCTATAGAAAATCCCAGGAAGCGGGTGAACGAGGCAGGTACACCAATGCTCAATGAATCGATGCTCGCGGTCGTAGGCTTGCATATGCATAGTATTCATCATGGCTGTCTGTTTGTTGAGGCGCGCCACATTCGAGAGGGATATCAGTTGTACCTGGTTTACAAGGCTAAGGTGCTAAATGTGACGGGCTTTGTCATAGTAGCCCCCGGGGATATTTTCTACGTGTGGCATACCGACCTCTTAGACATGTTGCCAGGATTCCGGCTGCACAATACGCTGGTCCGACTGTTCTTGCTCAATAGATCATTAGAAACAGGACCCCGGGCATCACGATAGTGGATCCCTACTTCATGTGTGACACCGTCTTGAGAACACATGAGGGCGTCCTAATGGCGACCGAATACCTCTCATACTTCCTATAAACAAACTCGGGCAAGGATTTGATTCTCATTCCCTACAATCTAGAGTCGAAGAGTGGTCGCTAAGGTTGTGTGATCATATCCTTGAATGTGCAACGCTCAAATGCATTGTATCTCGACTCGGGTAGTGCGAAGAGGAAAGACTACTCCACTATCAAGAGAGTTCTTGACAATTATCTCAACGCCTACATCACAGCAGGAGGTGCCATCCCTAGTAGGACAGTTAAGAGGCACGACATGCGCGTGTTCGTCCACACAAAGGAGTTCCCCTACGTCAAGCAGGAGCCTGGCACCAGGAAGGATGCCTTCTATGCCCTACACCACATGAAGGCATTCGTACGGGACCATCATAACATCACGCTGCCATCTGACCTCCAAAGGTGGGCTAAAGAACTTGAACGTATACAATATCACAACATCGGAATGGATTTCTTCGATATCCAGGAGGAGATCTCGACAATCGTGCACCAACAAGTCATAAATTCTGGGGGCCTCTTCTACGGCGGCACTCAACCGTGCAACAAGAAGATAGATGAAGACTTAGTGAAGCAAGGTGATGGCAGGACGTTCATGACGTTAGCGAAAGGAACTAAACGGGGCTTCGTGAATACCCTCGAGCCAACTCATCAGCCGAAGAAGTCTTGATGTTTGCCTAGCTAGTTATTAGTTCTGAACTTGTATTGTAAAGTTTATCCCTATGTTAACTTGCCTAGCAATCTCTAGAGTATGTTTCATAAACCGTTGAACTTGATTGTGAGTGACGCTAGCTAGTTATTTGTGTTATGAACTATTTTAGTGCTTGGTCATATGTTGCTTCTCATTTGTTATTGCTGCCCTACTTCTTGGTTTGCTTTTTGTATTGCTTCGAAATGCTGATGATTAAAACGTGTTGTGGCACTATATGTGTGTGTGACTATACTGCTGCTGGATCTGGTGTGCCAAGTAGACTTGTAATTTGAGCTTCCTCTACTTGCCGCACAAGATCCATCAATGGCATTGTTATTTACGTGCCCAACCTAAGTATGAGGAACTAATCCAAGTCATTTGGTTTGCTTTTTTTGTATTTCTTCAAAATGACGATGATTAAAACGTGTTGTGGAACTATATATGTGTGTGCGACTATACCGCTGCTGAATCTGGTGTGTCAAGTATACTTGTAATATGTGCATCCTCACTACTTGCCACACCGGATCCATCAGCGGCATTGTTATTTCCATGCCCAACCTAAGTATGAGGCAAAAGTAGACTTGTAACAATATCGCCCAAGTTTATACTATTTCATCTCGTAGCCCTAAAGTCGAAAGAGGAAAAATATTTTCGAGATTCATATACGTAACAGATAATATGTTTAGTGGTAAGCCAAGGAAAGGATTTTGGGTCCATGGCAACGACTCCTTTCGACACACCAAACTCGAAATGAGTCGTTGCCATGGAGACCGAATCCTTTCCTTGCTTTACCACTAGACATATCATGTCCATACTATATAAATTGTGGAAGTATTTCTCTTCTTTTGTCTTTGGCCATACGAATAGATTAGATAGCGTGAATTAAATGAAATGGTCAATTATGTAGTTTCAAATATCTCATTGTAGCCCTAAATTCGACCGGAAAGACATTACTTCACTATTCGTATAGCATTGGCGACATTGTTATATGAATCATGAAATTATTTCTTTCCTTTCATATTTGGCGATATAATGAAATGATAAACTATGTAGCCGCAAAGTCGAGAGGGCAGACACATAAGTTCGTGATTCGTATATATAGCATGGCGACATTGTGTTAGTTAATACTATTTGATCTCGTAGCCCCAATGTCGAAAGAGGATAAATATTTTCGAGAGTCATAAACATAAGACATAATATATTCAGTGGTAAGCCAATAAAAGGATTATGGGTCCACGGTAACGACTCCTTTCGACACACCAAACTCAAAATGAGTCGTTGCTTTTGTTGGGTCCACAACATAGAAAACAAAAAAATTCCTATGATGTGAACTACACGCCAAGATCTATCTACTAGGTACAAAGCAATGGGTGGACATACATCCAACGAGAACTTACCCTCGAAGACAACGAGTTTTGTTAACGAGTAGGAACTCGTGGTTGATGTAGTCGTACACTTGCCAATCTCAAGATCGTGAGGAAGTCCAGCAGGTCCGGCTCCAGCACGTCCATCAGATCCAGCTCCAGCAGCACCAAGTCCAGCACCGCAAAGCAGCGGTGCATCCGTGATCGCACACACGTCCGGTATCCCGACAACCTCCGTCCCTCGCTCCAGCAAAGCAGCGGAAGTAGCAATTCCTTTCCAGATAAAGCCACCGGGAACATGTATCTCGCTAATCCGAGACCATGGGGGAATAATACTAGAGGGGGAGAGAGATCCTTCACAAGGAGGTGTGAGTGAGAAGTGAGGAGAGGGTGGCCTTTTATAGGAGGAGGGGGGTGCCCCTCCTTCATGTCCGGCGCATGGATGAGGTGCCTCTTCACCTCCTCCATTCATGTGGTGGTAACCCCTCCACATTAAAATGCCTCTTCACATTCCCTTTTAAAGTATCCACTTTAAATGCATTAAATTTCTCCAAATTTAATGCTCTCTCATTTAATAAAACTCTTTTATTATATTTATTCAGAATTTTGTTAATTACTTTAATTAACAAACATTCACATAAAACCCCTGCAACATTTCAATATTACATGCAGAACCAATTTCAGCAATTTTACCCAAAACAGTTTTGGTGTCTATTGAAATAATTCCAGCGCTTTCTTAAATCTTTATCTGAAACATATTTGATCCAAATGGTGTCGGTATCCCTTAAGTGTGTCACCCTATGGTTTGCGAATAATGCAGACATGATCGAGACCCCTCTCCGATCAATAATCAGCAGCGGGACCTGGAGATCCATACTGACTCCTACACATTCAACGATAACTTCTGTGATCGTGAGAACCTTTCACGCTAGTAACTAAATACCTTTGTCTCGCGATATATTACATGTCCGAGATTTGATCATCGGTATCTCCATACCTAGTTTGATCTCGTTTCCGACATGCACTTTTTTCTCGTTCCCGTGATATAACATTCTAGTGATCACATCACTTGCTTGCAAGCTATCTTAATGTGATATCACCGAGAGGGCCTAGATTATATCTATCCGTCATCAGGATTGACAAATTCCACTCTTGATCCATGAGCCTCAACATAACACCTTCGTAGCACTGAACCCATCTTTATAGTCACTCTGTTACGGTGTGACGTTTGATGTTATCAAGATACTCTTCCGGTGTTAGCAATTAACATGATCTCATGGTCTAAGGATAAAGATTACTTCGTATTATGTTATAGCAATATAAACATAATGACTTTGATCGTAATGCTATACTTCGGATGAATGTTCATCACATCATTCCACCAATGTTGTGACCTCGTTATTAACAACATCCAATGTCCATGATCAGGAAACCTTGATCATCTTGTTAATCAACGAGCTAGTCTATAAGAGAGGCATAACTAGGAACCCTTTTTGTTTATTAAACACACATGTATTGACGTTTCCGATCAATACAATTATAACATGCAAAATAAACATTCATCATAAACATGGAATAAGATAATAACCACTTTATTATTGCCTCTCGGGCATATTCCCTTCAGTCTCCCACTTGCACTAGAGTCAATAATCTAGTTTGAAAAACTTTGCGTATTGAACACCTATGGCTTTCTTGTGTTGCATATACGCTATTGCTAGTGGTTAACATAATCTCCGAATCTGACAGTTTCAGGTCTGTGTGTATTTGCATGTCTTTGCGTCTCTACGCATCAATCATTCTCAAATGAGATGGCATTGTATAAATTTGGTCCTTTGGTGAGACCTTTAGTTCGTTCGGCTCAAAATATGTTGATATTATTGTCACACAATATATCTTCATAGTATTAGCCCACTTTGAACCACACCTAGTTTGATAACAAACTACTTAACACAAATTCCCTCCTATGCTGCTACTATAGCAGTTATATACTGAGCCTTTTGTTGTAGTATCTGTCACAATGTCTCAACTTTGGAACTCATCCAAATCCATCATGGAACATCCTTTCCATTACATTGTGCCACCCATAGTCTAAATTGAGAAAAATTTAATTTGTATCTTGTGACAAAACTAGTATCAATGTAACACTTTACAATGAACTACCTTTAACTATTTGTCACTTATACATTATATATTCTTAGTTCTTCCAAAGCTCATAAGAATATCTTTACTATTGTCCAATGATCATCTTATGAATCATTCTGGTATATGCTCATAACATTTAGAGCATAGGACATTCTAGATATATACATATCATGGTATAATCGATCAAAATCTTCATGTGATTTTACTCACCAAGTGTTGAAACACTTGAATTTTGATACAATCATTTCCATGCAGCAAGAACCTTTCTTGTTGTTTCCATATTGAACCCTTTCAATATCTCATATATGTATGTTTGGCACAACCATATTTGCGCCTTAATCTATCCATATAGATATTGATGCCAAATATTCCGGGTTTGCCCAAGTCTTTCATCGAAATCTTATTTTAATGAAATTCTTAACTTGTGTCAATACAAGATACATCATTTCCAATCAACAATATGTCCTCTACATAATGTATTAGAAATATGCCTCAGTGCTCCCACTTAATTTCTTGCAAATGCAAGCATCTTCATCATCTCCGATGAATTTAAACTCTTTTATTAGTTTCATCATGGTGAAGATTCCAACTCCGCTATGCGTACTTCAACTATTGAAGTTTACATGCCATTTTAGCACCCTTTGAATTAACAAAACCCTTCGGACCATGTCATGTACATGTCCTAGGTTACCGTTCTATTAGAAGAACCTTGTTTTGTTTATTCAACTACCATATACCAAATTCTATGTAGTGGTTGCTACATTAATCTGTCAAGACTATATATCGCTATGAAAGATCAACTCTTGTCATAGTCAACTCCTTGAACATTGTCGTAAACTTCTTTCCGACATGTTGACTATTTCATAGATGTTAAACATCCATGTCTTATTTCTTTATAGATCCAAACACGACCGATAGGCTTCACGCCATTCCGGAGGGTCTTCCAAGTTCAGAAACTTGATTTCTCGTGTATGGATACTATCACGGATTCTATGCTTTCTAGTCATTTTATGGAGTCAGGGCCCATCATCGCTTCTTTGCATGTAGTCGGTTCATCATTGTCAAAACAATAACGACTTGCTTATCAAATCTTACTATTTGATTCTTACCGATCCACACGGTTCTATAGGAACTCTAATCTCCGAGATCACACCTTTTGTAATCACGAGAGCCATGAGAATTGTGGCTGCCACCAGGACACTTTCCGGCGCTGCGCTACTTAGCACATATAGCTAAGGTTCAACAACCTTATCAAAGTTCTATTGTCCTCCCACTTAACTTTTCGTGAAAAATTCCTTCTCAAGAAACTTGATGTTCCAAGTGACAAACTCTTTTGTCCTCGGTGTTATGGAGAAATTCCCAACAAATTCTTTGGGATAACCTACAAAGACGTGTTTATCCGACTTTGGTTGTAAACATTTTACTTATGCATAACATACCAAAATTTAAGAAAAGACAATTCGGGTTTTATCCCAAACCATAACTTATATGGTGTCATTTCAACGGATCACGATGGTGCTCTTTTCAGTGTAAAAGCGGTAGTCTCTAAAGCTTCAATCTTTAAAACATAATGGTAGTTTTATAAATGACACCTTTGATCTTACCATGTCAAACATGGTTTGATTTCATCTCTCGAATATGCCATACTCCTATGGTTTACCAGGAAATCCAAATTCATGGAACAATTCCTCAAATCTTAGGTGTTTTTCTAAACATGTAACTCAAATATCTTCCTTTACGATCAAATCATAAAATCTTTTATTTTCTTGTTACAATGATTTTTTTAGTTCATCTTGAAAGTCTTTGAACAAGTTTCAAATGTTTCATACTTCTTCCTTATTAAGTAAATATATAGATATATTCACTCAAATTTTTGAAGAAAGCATATGAAGCAAAAAGATCCATCGCATATGGCTACACATAATGGACTATGCACATCAGCATGCACAATTTCCAATAAGCTAGTCATCCGTTCCTCTCTGGCCTATGGACGGAGTTTCAATTATCTCGAGGAAAGTCTCACATGCGTCAATTGATCAAAATCAAAGACTCCAAAAATCCATCAACATGGAGTTTCTTCATGTTTTCTTTCAAATATAATTTAAACAGCGATGTCACTTCATAAGTGATCTTTCAATCATTTGTCTTGCGACATTTTAGCAATAGTGTTTATGGATGTGATTTCTCCAACTAGACTTGTAAAAGTTCATCAATCCTTTATGGAATACGGTACTTATTTGAACAGCCATTGTTCTCATAATACCGGAACAAAATAACAATTATCTAAACA
This sequence comes from Avena eriantha, assembly GCA_910589775.1. NCBI lineage: Eukaryota > Viridiplantae > Streptophyta > Magnoliopsida > Poales > Poaceae > Avena > Avena eriantha. The sequence continues at coordinate 76,727,826 of OU342744.1, read as the reverse complement.
AATCTTGAAGGCTTGGTTTGATGACAACGAAAAACACAATAAGACTTTATTTGTTTTCGATGAACATCATCGCTCATTCTCTTGCTAGTTACTTAGGCCATTGTAGTTCATAAATTGCGTTGTCCTGTATGACACTTCATACCAACCAATTCGGTATCCAATACCTAAGAAACCACATTGTTTAACAAGCAAGGAATACATCCATAACATGTATATCTTCTATATACCTAAGTGGGACATCTCCAACCTTTTATTTTCTGCCAAATATTTTATAGATTCTCTTTCAGCAATTCCTTTTCTTTTAAAAGAATGTATCAACATCAATAGTGGTGTCATCAACATGACACATGGTACAAAGCGTATATAGTTAAATACTAATACCTTTGGACTTGCACTTTGAAGTGGATCACCATCATCAAATGTTTGGTGTTCTTTCAAAAATTCATTCTTTAGTAATATATTAGTGTAGTAAACATTTTACTTACATCTTCTATTCATCCTTATCATGACAACTTTCATGATCAAGCTACTATAGCTTATAAGGAAGAATCACGAGTATAATATCAGTTCCCAAAACATTTTTGGTAGATTCGGATGCCTAGCATCTCCATCCTTCACAAATTCTCATACAATATGAGAACATGTATTTTGCTAAATTGTACTCTATCATAATGCAACCAAAACCATTGTTTCAGATATCACAATATCTTCCACACATGATGGTTTCTGAAAAAAAAATCAGCTCCTAGATAATCTTGATATTAAAACAACTTTTGAATATCAATAATCATGGAGGCAAACATGATACTATAGATACTAACATTGGAATTCTTACTCTTGATTTAATACTACTTATTAAACTTCATGGAGTAAATAGAGTTTGCTGAAAGTTTGCAATAGGACTTATAAACTTTAAATTGACATTCAAAACAATACGATACCAGTTCGTAAAGTAAATGTCTAGAATTCTATAGTTCTATTATCTCAAATAAAAAGTAAGCCTAAGGTAGAAAACGAATGCCAATGACTACAACAAACTATGCAAATTCACATTGATTTAATTTATGACAAATTGAGTTCGACTAATCCAAATTACTAATGAACTCCCACTCAAAAACGACATCCCTCGTGTCTTTTTGGTGATTACATGAACCAAATCCACGACACCAAGTCCGATCATCACGTGAGTTGATGTAGCTTCAAAGGCGAGCATCTATATGGGCATCATATCAACTATATGACTCATGCTTAACCTTTCGGTCCGTGTTCCGAGGCCATGTCTGTACATGCTAGGCTCGCCAAGTAAGAACCTTAGTATTCGCGTGTGTAAAACTGTCTTACACCCGTTCCTATGAAAGCGTAGATTCGAGTACACCCGATCATCACGTGATGTCTTGAAACACGATCCATAAAACGGTGCATACTTAAGGAAGAACACATTTTATCTTGATATTTAAATGAGGGATCATCTTATAATGCTACAAAAAGCGCCAAACTAGCAGTATAAGATGCTAACATCTAATGTGTAAAGTGAGATGATATGGTCCATGCATTTGATCTCTATCACTTGCATCGTGGTATGATCTCTATCATTCCTTTGTGTGTAAGGCCAAGGTCTACGGAACTTACACGTTGAGTGTGTTGTAAGAGTATCTATCATACATCTACTTACAACAATACCATATCAAGACACTAGCCCAACAACGATCTAAACTAGACGCCTCTAATTTATCAATTGCAAGTTTTACGTGGCTTAGGGCTTTCGGAGATAGAACCGTTCTCACCTACGAACATGAACCACAACGAGGATAACCAAGTTATTAGCAACTCGTTGTAAATCAGATATTGACTATAGTAGGAGAGACAGACACCCGCCAGCCACTTATGCAAAACAAGTTGCATGTCAGTCGTGGAACCGGTCTCATGTACGATGACATGCAAGGTTGGTCCGGGCCGCTTCATCCCACTATGCCACCAATATCCAAAATACATGGAAGATGCAATAACATGATCATCATCGCCCACATATAAACATATGTGTACTACCCGTGCAAAGCACCTACGCATAGATCAGGCTCTGATACCACTGTTGGGTCCACAACATAGAAAACAAAAAATTTCCTACGGTGTGAACTACACGCCAAGATCTATCTACTAGGTACAAAGCAACGGGTGGACATACATCCAACGAGAACTTACCCTCGAAGACAACGAGTTTTGTTAACGAGTAGGAACTCGTGGTTGATGTAGTCGTACACTTGCCGATCTCAAGATCGTGAGGAAGTCCAGCAGGTCCGGCTCCAGCACGTCCATCAGATCCAGCTCCAGCAGCACCAAGTCCAGCACTGCAAAGCAGCGGTGCATCCATGATCGCACACACGTCCGGTACCCCCGACAACCTCCGTCCCTCGCTCTAGCAAAGCAGCAGATGCAACAACTCCTTTCTAGATAAAGCCACCGAGAACATATATCTCGCTAATCCGAGACCATGGAGGAATAATACTAGAGGGGGAGAGAGATCCTTCACAAGGAGGTGTGAGTGAGAAGTGAGGAGAGGGTGGCCTTTTATAGGAGGAGGGGGTGCCCCTCCTTCATGGCCGGCGCATGGAGGAGGTGCCTCTTCACCTCCTCCACTCAGGTGGTGGTAACCCCTCCACATTAAAATGCCTCTTCACATTCCCTTTTAAAGTCTCCACTTTAAATGCATTAAATTTCTCCAAATTTAATGCTCTCTCGTTTAATAAAACTCTTTTATTATTTTTATTCAGAATTTTGTGGGCTTCAGACGTATTCGAGCGGGGGCTCAGTCGCAAGCTGGGTCCCGAGTTGGATAAGCCTGCCCATATCAGTACCGGGCTTCGCATTCTTCCAGTCGCCAAGTAAGTTATACTTCCTTGTCCCAATTTTCTTTGCTTCTTCCGTGTTGTGGTTGTGCTGATTAGAAGGGCTCGTGCAGGTCGGGGGCTAAGAAGATTGGTCGCCCTTCGGTTGCCAAGATTCCCCCGGCCACTATCGTGGGACAGGGTGATCTGCCCAAGAAGAGGAAGGCCTCCGAGGATGTCGCGTCTGCCGAAGTCACGAAGAAACAGAAGGGGGGCGCTGATGACGCCACGACCGGGGGAAGCGCCACGGAGCCAGCTGCTGCGCCGCTCGTCAAAGAGGGGGCAGCGACGCGATCAGAGCCAGCACCAGCTGCGTCCACGCCGGAGGTGCTGGTCCCGGCGGCCAGCGCCCCTGCCAGGGCGTCGGCGACGTTCCCTCGCTTTATGGCGAGGGGGTTTCTAGGCGGTGCGGATGCGCAATCTCCGCAATTCCCGGAGATCGTGGACGCGGAGATTGAGGCCCGTCGCGGGCGCACCTCCTTCATGGTCCCGTCGACTGACGCTGCTGAACATCACAAGATGCTCGGCGCTGCTATTCAGGTATGTTCAGTCCCCGAATTCCTAGTCGCTGAATTTCAGCGGCTAGGAATTGTCTTAATTTTCCTGTATTCTCTAGTCCCCGAGTTCCTAGTCGCTGAATGTCAGCGGTTGGGAACTGGTCTTAATTTTCCTGTATTCTCCAGTCCCCGAGTTCCTAGTCGCTGAATTTCAGCGGCTGGGAACTGGTCTTAATTTTCCTGTATTCTCCAGTCCCCGAGTTCCTAGTCGCTGAATTTCAGCGGCTGGGAACTGGTCTTTCTTTTCCTCCCAATGCTTAGCTGGTCTTGTTGTTTTGCAGGGGTTACAGCGGGAGTCTACTGATCGGCAGGCTGCACGAGAGCGCCTGGAGCGTGATTTGCGCAAGGCGCAAGTGGTGAACAGGCGGCTTCAGGAGAGGATCGGTGAGTGTTTGACGTTGTTCTTCTTTGCTTGTTATGAGCTGGTTTTGTGCAATACTCTGACATCTCTACTTGCAGATGGTTTCCCGGACGAGGTCTCCAAGGCCCGTGAGGGGTATGTCCCACTCGCCGAACTGGACGCGGCGAATGAGCGAGTGGCCTCCCTAGTCAAGGAGTTGGAGGATGCTAAGGCGGCCTCAATTTCTTCGGAAGAACGTGCGAAGGCTGCCGTCGCCGCCGCTGAAGAGGAACGCAAGGCCACGGACTCCATTATCATGGGGCTGCATAACGACCAAGCCGCTTTTGAGAAGCACGTCAAGGAGAATTGCCGCAAGCTTCTTGGTGAGTTTCTATCATTTGCCTTATCCTTTTGTCGGTTCTCCGCTTTTGGGGGTTTCATTGTTTCACTGACATCTGACTTTCCAACTGTGGTAGGCCAAAGCGACCCGGTGGTGCAGACGTATACCGCTTCGCAGTGCGTGACTGCCATGGTGAATGCTACCACGGCCTCGGCGTTGTGTGTCCAGGCGGCTCTCCATGGCATGTCTCCCACCGAAGTCATCCCTGGGGGGCTCACGGAGGTGTGGCGCTATCTGGAGGAGGTGCCCGCAGTTTTGGAGTGGATGACGTGCTCCGCGTTCAGGCGTGGGGCCGCCACAACGTTGAGCTTGGGCCTCGCACACTTCCCGAATGACTTCGATCTGGACGATGTCACGAGTGGCTATCCTTCGGCGATCGGCATGGTGGAGATGTCGGAGGTGCTGAAGCTGACTGCGAAGGCCACTCCTTATACCGACCGTGTCTTGGCGATAGGGGATCTTCTGCCGTACCAGGAGACGGTGCTGGCGCCTGGCGACCCCGAGCCAGAGCACCGTGACATGAAGTCGGAGCAGCCCTTCTGGTCGTCGTTGGCAAAGTCGTTGACCTCGTACCCGGCGAACCCGTGGCGGCCCTTTGTGCGCGTCAAGGGTGGTGGCGCTTCTTCTTCGTCAGGGCCTGTGGAGTAAGCAAATGTAATAGTTGTAATAGATGCCAAGTGGCGAACATTGTATGATGTTTTTGTAACCCATGTCGCAGGGACTTGGTCGACTTGTGTTATGATTAAGGGAGTGTTTTTTTCAACAATTTGAGCAATTCCCCGAGCGTGTTCGCCCTTTAATGGGGTATAACTCGATTGTGTACTTCGATGTGTTTGATTTGTTTTTGCGTTTGTTTTTATCCCTCGCGTCTCCTGAGCGGCGAGTCCCCGAGCGCGAGTGGGGTTCGTTTGTGAACGAGTCCCCGAGTATTGTGCTAGACCGTATTGGTCGTGATCCTATTGCAGGTTGTGAATGCGTTGTTTGTAACGCGTCTCCTCCCCTGGCCAAGAGAGCCAGTCGCTTGGCGAGCCCTAGGAAGCTCTCTTACTAGGTGTGTTCCCGAGCCGCGTGGGGTCCCTGTTTTGCGGAGTCCCCATGCGTGGTACTTAACCGTTCGAGTCGCTTTGCGCGAGGGTGGGAGGGACAGATCGCTGTGAGAAGCGTGTATCGGATGTCTTGGCCCGGCGGGCCAGTCAGGCTAGGCGACTCCAATGGCGGCTCCGGGTTGGCCTTTTTCGTGGACGACCCAAGGCCCGAATATTTCTGGTACCATTGTGCCGCACGACTTGGCCGTGCCGGTCGCTCGACCAGAGGTTGACTTCCATAAGTAGCATATTGCTAGTATGTACGAGTGCGAGTGGCACAAGAATATGGTGAGTGGACACAATTTGTGCGATCCGAATGAATTTCATTATATATTCCGATGGAGTACAGTGTGAGGTTCTAAGTATAGAACTTTCTGAGGAGGTTTACATTCCATGGCCTCCCGACCTCCAATTGGCCATCACCCCCGTATGTCGATGAGGTAGTAGGCATCGTTGCCAAGGACTCGGGCTATGGCGAATGGCCCCTCCCAAGCGGGGATAGCTTGTGCATGCCCTTCTTGTCTTGGACCAGTCGTAAGACCAGGTCGCCTTCCTGGAAGGTGCGAGTTCGCACTCGGCAGCTGTGATAACGACGAAGTCCTTGCTGGTATATGGCGGTGCGGGAGCGAGCCAGGTCGCGTGCTTCGTCGAGTTGATCGACCCTGTCTTGGCGGGCGGTTTCGTTGGCCGCCTCGATGTAGTGGGCGACTCGAGGGGAGTCGTGCTCCAGGTCTGTTGGCATTACGGCCTCAGCGCCATACACCATGAAGAAAGGCGTGAACCCGGTTGATCGGTTGACGGAGGTGCGGATCCCCCATATCACAGAGGGGAGCTCGTCCACCCAACATCCTAGGGTGCGTTCGAGGGGCACCTATAGTCGCGGCTTGAGACCATGGAGGACGCTCTGCTTGGTGCGCTCTGCTTGGCCGTTTGACTCCGGGTGGGCGACTGATGCGAGGTCGAGTCGTATGCCGTGCTCCTCACAGAATTCCGCCATGCCCCCCTTGGTGAAGTTGGTGCGGTTGTCTATGATTATGCTATGTGGGTAGCCATACCGGCAGATGAGTTCACGGAGGAACTTGGTAGCCGTCTTGCCGTCGCACTTCTTGATCACCTTGGCCTCCACCCATTTGGTGAACTTGTCGACTGCGACCAGGAGGTGAGTGAAGCCCGATGGGGCCTTCTTGAACGGGTCGACCATGTCCATGCCCCATACGGCGAATGGCCACGTGATGGGGATTGTCTTGAGCACTGAACCAGGAAGGTGCGTCTGGTTGGCGTACTTCTGGCATCTGACGCATCTTTGGACAACGTCGGTGGCGTCAGCGTGTGCGATGAGCCAGTAGAAACCATGTCGCATGGCCTTGGCACCGGCGTGATGGACGCAGTCGCCGGCGTGGATGTCCTGGAGGATCTTGCGGCCTTCCTCTGGCTGTACGCAGCGTTGGAACACGCCGGTCACGCTGCGCTTGTGGAGCTCGCCGTTGATGATGACGAAGGATTTGCAACGGCGTACGATCATTCGCGCCTCTGTCTCGTTGCTCGGTAGGAGTTTGTGTTCCAGGAAGGCGACGTATGGTGTTGTCCAGTCTCTAGGTTCCACAACCATGGCGACTAAGGCAGGTTCTGGTTGTAGTGGGATCCCAACGTCGATCTCCTTCAGTTGGCTGACGGAGGGCTTATGGATGATGTCGAGGAAGACGCCTACTGGTGGCGCCTGTCGAGCCGACCCGATGCGGGAAAGGGAGTCCGCCTCCTCATTTTTACGCCTGTCGATCCACTCGACGGAGTAGCCGTCGAAGTGTCCTCCCAGTTGGTCGATGGCCTGGCGGTACGCTATCATTGTTGGGGAAACAGCGTCGCATGTCCAGGCCACTTGGCCGGCGACTAGGTCGGAGTCACCGTAGCATCGTAGGAGATTGATGTTCATCTCCTTGGCGGCTCTCATGTCGTGGAGGAGGGCCTCGTATTCCGCCACGTTGTTGGTGCAGGATTTGAAGTTGAGGTGGAGCACGTAGCGGAGCTTGTCTCCTTTGGGGGAGGTCAGTATGACCCCAGCCCCCGCGCCATCGGCGTTCTTGGAGCCGTCGAAGTGGAGCGACCAGTAGTGGAGGTATGGGAGCTTCTCTGGCTGCTGTGCCTCTTCCCAGTCGGCGAGGAAATCGGCTAGGGCTTGTGACTTGATCGCTTTTCGGGGCTCGTATTTGATGTTGTGGACGCCGATCTTGACGGCCCACTTGGCGACTCACCCAGTCGCATCGCGATTGCGTATGATGTCTTGCAGGGGCGCGGAGGATACCACCGTGATTGGGTGCTCCTGGAAGTAGTGCGGGAGTCGCCGCTATGCTCGGAATACCGCGTACACCAGTTTTTGGTATTGCGGGTAGCGCTGTCGTGAATCTGTTAAGACTTCGCTGATGTAGTATACTGGGCGCTATATGGGGCGCTCCTTGCCCTCTTCTGGTCGTTCGATGACCATCACGGCGCTGACGAACCGATTGGAGGCCGCGACGTAGACGAGCATTGGCTCTCTGTCGAGTGGCACGGCGAGTAGTGGTGCCGCGAGTAGCACTTCTTTGAGTGCTTTCAGTGCGTTGTCGGCCTCTGTGTCCCATTGGAACGTTGGGTTCTTGCGTGTCAGGCGGTATAGGGGCATTGCCTTCTCGCCTAGCCGAGGGATGAAGCGACTGAGAGCCGCGACTCGCCCTGCCAACTTTTGGACGTCGCGCAGGCACTCGGGTTTCCCGAGTCGCACGATGGTGTCGATCTTGGTGGGGTTGGCCTCAATGCCTCGCTTGGAGACTATGTACCCCAGAAGTTGTCCGGTGGGTACGCCGAAGGTGCATTTTCCGGGGTTTAGCTTGATGTTGTACCTCCGCAGATTTGCGAAGGTTTCTGCTAGGTCGGCGAGCAGATCATCCTGGCGGGTGGATTTTACCACCACGTCGTCGATGTAGACGTGGATGTTGCGGCCAATTTGGCTCGCTAGACACTCCTGCATGCACCTCTGATATGTGTCGCCTGCGTTCTTGAGGCCAAACGTCATGGCCGTGTAGCAGAACGCGCCGAATGGCGTGATGAACACCATCTTCTCCTTGTCTTCGACCGCCATCTTGATCTGGTTGTAACCAGAGTAAGCGTCGAGAAAACACAGCGACTCCGATCCCGTGGTCGAGTCGATGATCTGATCGATGCGCGGTAGGACGAACTCCTCCTTCGGGCAGGCGCTGTTGAGGTTGGTGTAGTCTATACACATTCTCCAGGTGTTGTTCTTTTTGAGGACCAGGACTGGGTTTGCCAGCCACTTGGAGTACTTAATTGGCCGGATGAAGCCTACGGCTAGCAGGCACTGGACTTCCTTGGCGATTACTCGACGACGCTCTTCATTGAAGGGCCGTAGCGACTGTTTTACTGGTCGCACTTTGGGGTTGGCATTGAGTTTGTGCTCAGCGAGTTCCCTCGGGACACCTGGCATATCAGATGGCTTCCATGCGAAGATGTCGCGGTTCTCACGGAGGAACCCGATGAGCGCGCTTTCCTATGCAGGGCTCATATGCGCCCCGATGGTGATCGTCTGGCTGGAGTCGCCTAGGACGAGCTCGACGGTGCAGGTGTGCGTGGTCGCCTCGAACGTGGAGTTCGCGGCGATCGGTTTCTTCAGGATGGTGGGATCGTCCTTGTTGATGTTGCCCGCGTATTTCGCGAGCTCCTCCGCGTGGTCAGTCTCCGTGGCGATGACGGCGTCGGCGAGCTTGGCGCTTTTTTCCTTGCATTCCACGGCCATATCAGGGTCGCCGTGGATGGTGATGATGCCGCTCGGCCCGGGGAGCTTCATCATGTTGTAGGCGTAGTGCGGGGTCGCCATGAACTTTGCGAATGCCTGGCAGCCTAGGACGCAGTGGTAGGGACTGCGGAAGTTTACCAGCTCGAAGACGATCCTCTCCGTGCGGTAGTTTGTCGGGGTGTCGAAGGTGACTGGCAGCGTCACCTCCCCGATCGGGTACGCCTTCCGACCGGGGACGATGCCGTGGAAGGTCGTCAGTGTTGGCTCGATGGCTGTTTCTGGGAGCTGGAGCCTTTTGAAGGTGTCGAGGTACAGGATGTTGATGGAGCTCCCACCGTCCATCAGCGTCTTGGGCAGCCAGTAGTCGGCCACCTTTGGCCTGACCACCAGGGCGACTCGCCCTGGATACTCGATTCTTGGCGCGTGGTCCTGGCGACTCCAGGTGATGCTCTGTTCGGACCAGTTTAGGAAGCGGGGGATGTCGACTTGCATCACCGCATTGACGGCGACTACGCGGGCGAGTACCTTCTTCTCACGCTTGGTGCCAAGTCTGGTGAAGGTATGTAGCGACCCGACAGCGGTTCTGAAGCCGCCGTCGTTCCCGTTGTCCCGCGGTTTGTTGTTGTTGGGGTCCTCCCTTGCACGTCTCGCCTTCTCGATCTCTTTGAGAGAGTGGCAGTCGGCGGTGGTGTGGGTGGCTGGTTTTCCCTCCCTGTTGTGGTAGATGCAAGGCTGATTGAGCAGGGCGGCGGGGTCGAATTTCGGCCTCGTCGCATTGTTGGCACGGTAGTTCCCGCTATCGCGGTAGTTTCCTCCGTCGTGGCGGTAGTTCTTGGAGTCGCGTTGGCCATAGCCGGCGTTGGCGACGAAGTCAACTCGCCCGTCGGTCCGGCGCTTGCCGGTGATGCGGGTGTTGCTGTAGCGCATATCGCGTAGGCGCCCGCTGTCGTGGATGCTAGTGCGCAGTCTTCCTCTCGACTCGTCGTTGGAGTCTTGGTTGGGGTCTTCCTCCACGTAGCGCTTGGCAATCTCGAGGAGGTCGAGGATTTTATCGAGCGTCCGGTAGACCCTCTTGATCTTGGCAATCAGAGGTTCGTACCGGCACGCGTTCTTGAAGCAGTGTATCGCCGTGTCTGGGTGGATGCCGGAGGCGCTTATCCACAGCTCTTGCCACCTTTGGATCCACCGGCGGGTCGACTCGCATTGTCCCTGGATGCATCGCTCCAGGTCCTCGATGGTGGTGGCGCGGGTGTAGGAGCCCTCGAAGTGCCTGACGAAGGCGTCCCGCATTTCTTCCCAGGAGTTCATGCTATCGGCGGGTAGCATGTTGATCCATTGCCGGGTCGCACCCTCCATCATCAGGGAGAGGTAGTGAGCGGCGAGCAGGTCGGTGTGGCCTAAGATCCCCATTGCCATGAGATATGTGTCCAGCCAAACGGCGGGGTCGTACGTCGGGTCGTATTTCTCGATCTCCTTGGGGGCCTTGAAGTTGGCGGGGTATTTTTCCCCGCGGATCATGGGTCCAAAGCATTGTGGCCCGACTCGGCTGAGCGAGCCTCTTGGCTCCGGGTCACCGCGGTTGGCGAGGGTGTGTTGCAGGTCGTAGGGCTGGCACGACCGCCACGCCTGATTGTTGATGATGTGCGTTCGGGCGTCGAGTGGTTGCCCGTTTGCGGTGACGGTGTTGTTCGCAGGTCGTGGCTCGTTGGTCGACAACGCGGGGTTGGCGGCCCGCGGTTGGTTTTCCAGGGGTGGGATGGTGGGCAAACTATCACGTTGGCCACGGTGGGGTGGCCGCTTGATGCCACCCTGCTTGCTGACGAGCGGGAGTACATCCGCCCTCGCGGATCGACTCCAGCGGCTTGTTGCTCTACGGCCCTAACAAGTAGGGCCTTGGCATACTAGATCTGTAGCGCGCCGTCGCCTTGGACATCGAGGTTAGCGATCGCGGCGTCGGCCGCGACGACGATGTCCATCAGGGTGGAGTACAGTGGTAGCCCGTTGGCGTCCCGGGCTTGAGGCGAGATGATGATCCGTGGTTGGTCTGGTGGGGGCGCATGGCCCATGGGTGGTGGAGGGGCCCCATTCGCCGGTGCTCCAGGTGGTGGTCTTACGGGGTTGCCTCATCCTGGCCGCGTGTTCTCGCCGTGTTCGCGCTCGGCGGCGCGTGTGGGGTCACCCTCGTCGTTGAAGTTCAGGACGCGGCCCTGAACATCGGGGTTCAGGTGGGTCCTGATGCGGCGCTGGTGATAGAGTGACAGCTCCTTCGCCATCTCTCGTTCGAGGCGGTATTTCTCGCGCTCGGCGAATTCGTTGCGCTGCGCCTCCTGGAGCTGCAAGCGGGCTTGTTCCACCTTCGTGGCTGTCGCGGTCGGCAGAATCGGCGTGGAGAACGGATTTGGTGGGGCGGTCGTGCTACCCGCCATGTAGATCGCGTTGAAGCGATTGGATCTGGCGCTAAGATCCTCGGGGGATTCCTAGCCGGAGTCAGAGTCGAAGATCCCCAGGATGGAGGGATCCTCGAAGTCTTCGGGATTGGAGACTCGCGTGATGGAGTCCTCCCGTGACGTGGCGGTGATGGATCCGTTGGCCGATGCAGGGGTCGCGGAGTCGGCATCGTCATTGGTGGCGACGTTGGTCTCGACCGCGTCGCTAGCGGCCAAGTCGTACTCGGTGACGAGGCCCCTGATGGAGCGGACCTGCTCCTCCGAAAGCAGATCACGGTGTGGAGGCGATCCGCCGACGATCATGGTCGCGGCTGGGTCAACCACGCCGGTGAAGCCGACGAAGAGGTTGATGGAGCCGACCAGCATCACCGCAGCGTGTATGACTGGGCGCGACACCGGGATGTAGCTGTTGGGCAGGATCTGCAAGATCCCGCCGAAGGCGATCATGCGGCCGGTGGCGAACGGCCGCTCGATCGGCGAGTAGGGTCTCGCCGCAGAACTCAGGCCTGTCCTGCTATGCCCCACGGTGGGCGCCACTGTCGTGGAAATGGCCACGGCAGTTGCTGCCATAGGCAGCGATTGAGAGTTTTATGAGGAAGAGTTGGCGGCCATCTGCGGTGCGAGATGGGGGCAGGTGCATAGGGGTTTACCCAGGTTCGGCCCCCCGAAGGGTAAAGACCTACTCCTGCTAGATTGGATTATGAGAGAGCGAGTTACAAGGGAGGCGAGCTCGGCGGCTGGGCAGCGAGTCGCTTGAGGGGGTGTATGAGGAACATAAGTCTCTACGATACCCTAGGGAGGTTTATACATGAAGCACCTCCCAGGGTTTACAAGTTGTCCCCGAACAAGATAAGGATCCGGGGGCTTTTGACCTAATCCGACTGGGCTTCCAGTCGACAGTCGATGGGCCTCTTCTTTCCTTAGAGTCCAGTCGCTGTCCTCCAGGCGTACTCGTGGGCCTTCCGGCCCACTCGAAACCTACTCCTGAGCATACCCCCTTTGGCATATCCCATCACATATAGAATTTCATGCCAAATATTCCGGTTTTGCCCAAGTCTTTCATCGAAATCCTATTTTAATGAAAATCTTAACTTGTGTCAATACAAGATACATCATTTCCAATCAACAATATGTACTCTGCATAATGTATTGGAAATTTGTCTCAGCGCTCCCACTTAATTTCTTGCAAATTCAAGCATCTTCATCATCTCCGATGAAATTTAACTCCTTTAACATTTTCATCATGGTGAAGATTCCAACTCCGCTATGCTTAGTTCAACTATTGAAGTTTGCATGCCCTTTTAGCACCCTTTGAATTAACAAAACCCTTCGAACCGTGTCAGGTACACATCCTAGGTAACCATTCTATTAGAAGAACCTTGTTTTGTTTATTCAACTACCATATACCAAATTATATGTAGTGGTTGCTACATTAATCTGTCAAGACTAAATATCGCTATGAAAGATCAAATCTTGTCATAGTCAACTCCTTGAACATTGCCGTAAACTTCTTTTTGACATGTCAACTATTTCATAGATGTTAAACATCCAAGTCTATTTCTTTATAGATCCAAACATGACCGATAGGCTTCACGCCTTTTCGGAGGGTCTTCCAAGTTTAGAAACTTGATTTCTCGTGTATGGATACTATCACGGATTCTATGACTTCTAGTTATTTTATGGAGTCAGGGCGTATCATCGCTTCTTTGCATGTAGTCGGTTCATCATTGTCAAAACGATAACGACTTCTGTTTCAAATCTTACTATTTGATTCTTACCGACTCACACGGTTCAATAGGAACTCTAATCTCCAAGATCACACCCTTTGTAATCACAGGAGCCATGAGCATTGTGGCCGCCATCGGGACACTTTCTGGCGCTACGATACATAGCACATATAGCTAAGGTTCAACAACCTTATCAAAGTTCTATTGTCCTCCCACTTAACTTTTCACGAAAAGTTCCTTCTTAAGAAACTTGACATTCCAAGCGACAAACTCTTTTGTCCTTGGTGTTATGGAGGAATTCCCAACAAATTCTTTGGGATAACCTACAAAGACGTGTTTATCCGACTTTGGTTGTAAACATTTTACTTATGCATAGCATACCAAAATTTAAGAAAAGACAATTCAGGTTTTATCCCAAACCATAACTCATATGGTGTCATTTCAACGGATCACGACGGTGCTCTTTTCACGGTAAAAGTGGTAGTCTCTAAAGCTTCAATCCTTAGAACATAGTGGCAGTTTTATAAATGATACCTTTGATCTTACCATGTCAAATATGGTTTGATTTTATCTCTCGAATATGCCATACTCCTATGGTTTATCGGGAAACATAAATCATGGAACAATTCCTCAAATCTTAGGTGTTTTGCTAAACCTGTAACTCAAGTATCTTATTTTATCATCGAATCATAAACTCTTTATTTTCTTGTTACAATGATTTTCCACTTCGCCTTGAAAGTCTTTGAACAATTTTCAAATGTTTCATACTTCTTCCTTATTAAGTAAATATATAGATATATTCACTCAAATTTCTGGAGAAAGCATATGTAGCAAAAAGATCCATCGCATATGGCTACACATAATGGACTATATACATCAACATGCATAATATCCAATAAGTTAGTCATCCGTTCCTCTTTGGCCTATGGACGGAGTTTCAATTATCTCAAGGAAAGTTTCACAAGCCTCAATTGATCAAAATCAAAAGATTCCAAAATTCCATCAACATGGAATTTTTTCATGTTTACTTTCCAATATAATTCAAACAACAATGTCACTTCATAAGTGATCTTCCAATCATTTGTCTTACGACATTTTAGCAATAATGTTTATGGATGTGATTTCTCCAACTAGACTTGTAAAAGTTCATCCATCCTTTATGGAATACGGTAGTTATTTGAACAACCATTGTTCTCATAATACCGGAACAAAATAACAATTATTAAAACAAATCTTGTAGGCTAGGTTTGATGACAACGAAAATGCAATAACACTTTATTTGTTTTTGATAAACATCATCACTTATTCTCTTGCTAGTTACTTAGGCCATTGCAGTTCATGAATTGTGTTTTTCTGTATGACACTTCACACCACCAATTTGGTATCCAATACCAATATCCAATACCTCAGAACCACATTGCTTAACAAGCAAGGAATACAACCATAACATGTACATCTTCTTTATACCTGAGTTGGACATCTCCAACCTTTTCTTTTCTACCAAATATTTTATAGATTCTCTTTTAACAATTCCTTTTATTTTAAAATAATCTATCAACATCAATAGTGGTGTCATTCACATGACACATAGTACAAAGTGTATATAGTCAAATACTAATACCTTTGGACTTGCACTTTGAAGTGGATCACCATCATCAAATGTTTGGTGTTCTTTCAAAAATCCATTCTTTAGTAATCTATTAGTGTAGTAAACATTTTACTTACATCTTCTACTCATCCTTATCATGACAACTTTCATGATCAAGCTACTATAGCCTATAAGGAAGAATCGCGAGTATAATGTTAGTTCCCAAAACCTTTTTGGTAGATTAGGACGCCTAGCGTCTCCAACCTTCACAAATTTTCATACAATACGAGAACGTGTATTTTGCTAAATTATACTCTATCATAATGCAACCAAAACCATTGTTTCAGATATCACAATATCTTCCACACATGATGGTTTCTGAAACAATTTTCAGCTCCTAGATAATCTTGATATTAAAACAACTTTTGAATATCAATAATCATGGAGGCAAACATGATACTTTAGATACTAACATTGGAATTCTTACTCTTGATTTAATACTACTTATTAAACGTCATGGAGTAAATAGAGTTTGCTGAAAGTTTGCAATAGGACTTCTAAAATTTAAATTGACATTCAAAAACAATATGATACCAGTTCGTAAAGTAAATATCCAGAATTCTATAGTTCTATTATCTCAATTAAAACTAAGCGTAAGGTAGTGAACAAATGCCAATGACTACAACAAATTATGCAAATTCACTTCGATTTAGTTTATGACAAATTAAGTTCGACTAATCCAAATTAGAAATAAACTCCCACTCAAAAACGACATCCCTCGTGCTTTTTTTGTGATTACATGAACCAAATCCACTACACCAAGTCCGATCATCACATGAGTCAGTGTAGCTTCAAAGACGAGCATCTATATAGGCATCATATCAACTATATGACTGATGCTTAACCTTTTGGTCCGTGTTCCGAGGCCATGTTTGTACATGCTAGGCTCGCCAAGTAAGAACCTTAGTATCCACGTGTGTAAAACTGTCTTACACCCGTTGTATGAAAGCGCGGAGTCAAGTACACCCGATCATCACGTGATGTCTCGAAACACGATCCATAGAATGGTGCATACTCAAGGAAGTACACATTTTATCTTGATATCTAAATGATGGATCATCTTACAATGCTACGAAAAGCGCCAAACTAGCAGTATAAGATGCAAACATCTAATGTGTAAAGTGAGATGATATGGTACATGCATTTGATCTCTATCATTTGCATCGTGGTATGTTCTCTATCATTCCTTTGTGTGTAAGGCCAAGGTCTATGGAACTTACACGTTAAGTGTGTTGTAAGAGTCTCTATCATACATCTACTTACAAGAATACCATATCAATACACTAGCCCAGCAACAATCTAAACTAGACACCTCTAATTTATCAATTGCAAGTTTTACGTGGCTTAGGGCTTTCGGAGATAGAACCGGTATTACCTACGAACATGAAACCACAACGAGGATACCCAAGTTATTAGCAACTCGTTGTAAATCAGATATTGACTATAGTAGGAGAAACAGACACCCGCCAGCGACTTATGCAAAACTAGTTGCATGTCAGTCGTGGAACCGGTCTCATGTGCGATGACATGTAAGGTTGGTCCGGGCCGCTTCATCCCACTATGCCACCAATATCCAAAATACATGAAAGAAGCAATAACATGATCATTATCGCCCACATATAAACATATGTGTACTACCCGTGAAAAGCACCTACGCATAGATCAGGCTCTGATACCACTTTTGGGTTCGCAGCATAGAAAACAAAAAAATTCCTACGATGGGAACTATACGCCAAGATCTATCTACTAAATACAAGCAACGGGTGGATATACATCCATAGATAACTTACCCTCGAAGACAAAAAAGCTTTGTTAACGAGTTGGAACTCGTGGATGATGTAGTCATACACTTGCCGATCTCAAGATCGTGATAAAGTCCAGCACGTCCATCAGATCCAGCTCCAGCAAGTCCAGCACCACCAAGTCCAGCACCGCAAAGCAGCGGTGCATCCGTGTTCACACACACGTCCGGTACCCCGAAAACCTCCATCCCTCGCTCCAGCAAAGCAGCGTGAGCAGCAACTCCTTTCCAGATAAAGCCACCGGAAACATGTATCTCGCTAATCCGAGACCATGGGGAATAACTAGAGGGGGAGAGAGATCCTTCACGAAGAGGTGTGTGTTGTGAGGAGGAGAGGGGGGCCTTTTATAGGGAAGAGGGGGCAGCCAAGGGCCATGGCATGGCAGCCATGGTGGTGCCCCTACCTCTTCCACATTCATGTGGGTGGAGCTCCCACTCCCATAAAAAGCCTCCACTCAAAATTCCACTCACACATGCATTAATTTCCACCAAATTTAATGCAAGCTCTCATTAAATAAAACTATTATATTTATTTTATTCAGAATTTTATTAATTACATTAATTAACAAACATTCACATAAAAACCCCTGCAATATTTCAATATCACATGCAGAACCAGTTTTAGCAATTTCACCCGAAACAGTTTCGGTGTCTATTGAAATAATTCTAGCGCTTTCTTAAATCTTTATCTGAAACATATTTGCTACAAATGGTGTCGGTATCCCTTAAGTGTGTCACCCTACGGTTCGTGAATAGTGCAGACATGATCGAGACCCCTCTCCGATCAATAATCAGCAGCGGGACCTAGAGATCCGTACTGACTCCCACATATTCAACGATGACTCTTGTGATCGTGTGAATCTTTAACGTCGTAAGTAAATCCCTTTGTCTTGCGATATATTACATGTCCGAGATTTGATCATCGGCATCCAAATACCTAGTTTGATCTCGTTACCGACATGCACTCTTTTCTCGTTCCCGTGATATAACATTCTAGTGATCACATCACTTGCTTGCAAGCTATTTCAATGTGATATCACCGAGAGGGCCTAGAGTATATCTATCCGTCATCGGGATGGACAAATCCCACTCTTGATCCATGAGCCTCAACATAACACCTTCGTAGCACGGAACTCACCTTTATAGTCACCCTGTTATGGTGTGACGTTTGATGTTATCAAGATACTCTTCCGGTGTTAGTAATTAACATGATCTCATGGTCTAAGGACTAAGATTACTTCGTATGATATTATAGAAATACAAACATAATGACTCTGATCGTAATGCTATACTTTGGATGAATGATCATCACATCATTCCACCAATGTTGTGACCTTATTATTAACAACAACCAATGTCCATGATCAGGAAACCTTGATCATCTTGTTAATCAACGAGCTAGTTTGTATGAGAGGCATTACTAGGAACTTTGTATTTTGTTTATTAAACACACATGTATTAATGTTTCCAATTAATATAATTATAGCATGAAAAATAAACATTTATCATAAACATGGAATAAGATAATAACCACTTTATTATTGCCTCTCGGGCATATTCCCTTGAGTAGAGGGGTGGAGGAAGAGAAGTGGAGGAAGCACGGGAGGAAGAAGTGAAGAAACTTCGTCGTGATCACCACCTTGCTCTTCATGGTAGGCTGTGTGCTCTACTTCACCTAGAGAGCTCCGTTGTGCATGTAGTTGTAATATGATTGTGAACTTGTACTCGATCCGTCCCTCGAGAAATGTGAACTTGGTGTTGTGTCTGATGTACTCTAGCTAGTGTATGTGTGAACTCTCGTATGTCGCGGATTAATTCAAGTTGATGTGTGATGTACTTGTATTAGTGTTGGTTATACTATGTTTTGGCCAATTGCAACTTTCTAGAAATTCTGTGTTGTTTATACTATATTCTAGACTGTATAACACCTCTATATTGTGTATTCTGGACCATATTGTGGTTCTGTAAAATTTGAAATGCGCATATGTCAGACATAAGCAAGGCGCATATCTCAGACATACTAGAGTCGCATTACACATGCGGCTTGTATAAGCTATATATACGAGTATGCGCCTCCTATATGGAGGCGCATATCAATATGCGCCTCGCATATATAGCTTATACCAGGCGCATGTGAAATACGACTCAGGTAAGAAATACTAGCAGAGCGGGCTCGAGGCGCATCACATATGCACCTCTAATGGCGTTTTAGATGCGACTCAAGTAGCTTTTTTCCTAGTAGTGGCAGCATGGTCCTGGTTTGTAGGCCTAAACGATATGGGGGACTTGGCATCATGGACTTTGAAATGCAGAACAAAGCTCTCCTTCTTAAGCAGCTCCACAAATTACTAAATATATTAAGGCCCACGCCCTTAGAGCCCTCTCAGTGCACGTTACACGCCGAGATTACTGTAGACAGCTACAGTAACGCACAGTAACACGGTCCAGGCTCCTCCCGTTCGTTTTTCCCTTTGGATACCGGTACACTGCTTTGCCACGCCTCGGTTCGTTCAGTACACGTGTTCCGCCGCCGCTTACTTCTCCTTCTCGCGACTTCCTTCCTCCCTCGGTGGCTTCTCCCCTGTTTCTCACTGCCGCCTCCCCCTCCGATTGGCGATCCTTCCTCATCGCCCTGCCACGATTTGGGTCAGTCCCTTTGTTTATTCGCCGTTGATTCGTTCCCTTCTGTCTGATTTGATGCAGTTATTCAGATTGTCGTTCTCCTTTCAAGATTTTGATGTCAGCTTCGTCGTTTTCTTGGCAGGATTCTCTATGCCTGCCCATGCTGTCGCTGCCCGGCGGCGCCCACGCGCTACTTCTGCCTCGCCTCCTTCACCACCACGGCGCCGCTACCGCCCAGCGGAGGTCCCTGTCCTGCCGAATCCCTCTCCATCGCCTGCACGCCGTCCCCGTTCTCCTGCTACATCCCCTCCTCCTACACAACGTCGACGTGGTCTAGCGGATGTGTTCGCTGTGTCGATTCCTGCTTTGCCGCGCCGTCGTTGTGCTCGCGGCCGTGTTCTATTCTCAGGCGACGCCTCCGATTCTCAGTTTTCTGTGCCTTCTGAATTTTCTGTCATGTTGGAGGTCTCGCCCCGTGACGTTACGGCCAAGTGTAGCCCCTCACATGTGCCTTTCGTTCCTGCTATCGTATCGCAGGCCACCTTGCTTGTGGAAGAGGTTCGTTCGGTTGCAGCCCACACTCATTTGCCTGTCTGTCCGCTGGTTCTGCCTCGCTCTCGCCGGCGGCGTGGTTTGGACGAAATTCCCCGTAATTCTGCTCCTTTGCCGCTCCGTACCCTGCGTTCTACGACGGCCTCTCCGGTTCGGGTTCCTGCACGCTCTTCGTCTGCCCGTGTTAGTTCTTCTTTTCCTTCTGCTGCTCCTGCGCGTCCAGATCTTTCAAATACGCCTCCTGTTCATTGCTATTTTACTGAGATGAACTCCGCATTGCCTGCTGTATCAAATAGGTCCGTATCCATGCTTACGCCATCCGAACAAGAAGCAAGAGGACGGGAAATACGACTAGGCAAGCGTCCAGCTGATGATGTGCCATTTGTTCCTACTGAATCTGGTTTGTGCTGCCATACTCTGCTGTCAGTTATTCGGTGTTTTCATGCTACTTTCTGGCTATGTTCGCTATATTGCATATGACCCATTCCTGTCTTTTCCTATCCTGACTTTCTCCGTATTTCTAAACCTGGTTAATGATACAACAGTTAGTAACACCAATAATAAAAAGGCCATGAAAGACGATCATATCGCATGGAGTTACACTCCTGCAGGCCCGTGAATGGACTTTTGGAGTTTCATGTGCTCTTTACAGGGTTGATCTCTGTAGATGGAAAGGAAAAGCCTTGCGATTTCACATACAGACCACACTGTATCTAGGTTAAAAAAACTCGGGGATGAAAGCCCGCACAGAAAAAGGTCATACAGCTTCAGATATTGTTTTATCCATTTTTTCAAGCTTTGCTGCAAGAGATCTTCCCATAACCTTTACGAAAAAAGGAAACAACTGACTACATATTTAGAGATGTAAGGTACATACAAAGGAACATGTTGCTGTACTAAATGGTTTCTCCATCATGGAGTCTGTTGGTTCCATGACCCAGCTTTTCATTTCATTATATATGATAGCTTAATCTTGGTACACTGCTCTGCCTTTAGATAGTTTCAGGTTAATTCAGAATGCTCTTACATGATAGCACACTACTGCCTCACTAATGCACTATGTTCCTGTGCAATCTTGCTTACAGTGCCGTATGTGGACTCTTCCGACGATGAGTTTTCTTCTTACCGCTCAGCCCTGGCCGCTGGGTTTTTCCCGGATGGCGAGTCTTCCAATGCTACGACTCATGTGGATGTGCCCTCCAACCTGTCTGCTATGAATGCTTGGGCTCCGTTTCCACCGGGTCATTCTTCCGCTCTGGGTTCATTTGCTCAGCCTGGACCTTCTTTGTCTCAAATTGTCGGCTCTGATGATGACGCGCCTGATATGGGTACGCCTCATGCTTTGCCAGCGCTCCATGTGGGTGTAGGCCCTGATTATTTAGCAAGCGGTAAGAATTTTGTTTGCGTTTGTTTCGTACACTGGTTATTTTTGGTTAGTTGCCATCTTTGTGCTCATGTTTTTTGGACATATTTAGCTACAGTCTGTTATTGGTTTTGCATTTCAGTTCATCCAACCCCATGTATTCCTGCAAGTAGAGGCAGCTTGAACCGACGAATGCGTCTGGCAGTCCGGCGTCACCGTGCCTTCCTTCAGGCAAGGTATCAAGCGGGTGCTGTTCAGCTGCCTTTGTCGGCTGATTTTATCACCATGCTGAAACGTAATTTATTCGATTCCTTATCCTTTTGTTCATTCATGAAACTTGCATTGCTTCCTGTTGTTTTGTTTTCTTTCATCTTAACTATTCTTCCTTTCCTCTTTTAGGTGCATGGCCTGACCGGTCTTACTACCATGGACCTCACCACCTATGCGTGCACTGTGGCGCGTCTTTCTGGTTTCGGGAGCGGTGTAAGCGTTCCACCAGAGAACGACACCGGCCTGTCTACAATGGTCGTTGCCGTGGTGGTAGAGTGTCGCTTCCTGTTTATCCTGATTGGCCGCCTCCTCTAGATCAATTGCTTAGCTTTAATGGAGGACCAGAATCAAATCGTTTTATGCGACTGATTCATGAGTACAACTCTATGTTTGCTTTCACTTCGCTTGGTGTTCATGTTGATAACAGTATTAACATTGGAGGTGGCCCTTATGTTTTCAAGATATGTGGGGTTGTTTGTCATCAGATTGGTTCCCTCCTCCCTCCAACTGACAATCTTGTTCCCAAGTTTGCTCAACTCTATATTTATGACACACTGAATGAATTGGATAATAGGATGGGTATACTTTCTGCTCATGACGGTGATGCTGACGATTCTGTTCCTTTGAGTGAGAGGTTGCTATCCTTTTCTCGTGATCGCCGTCGCCAGCGAGATATGCAGCATAGCCGTGAGTTGGATGCTCTTTCTGGTCGTACAACTCGCCGCCGTCGAGCCCGCAGAGAAGAACCTGCCCGTTCTATAGTTGATTCGTTGCGAACAATGCTTAATGATCATAATTCTCTGGTGCAGACTTTCCGTACGGCTGAGCAAAGGCTTTTTTCACCTGATTGTCCGCATGTCGCTATTCGCCTATTTGGTCATGAAGGGGCGGATCATGGGAACCGTTACTCTCTTCCTACAGCACCTGAATTAGCGGCTCTAATAGTTGATGACTTCTCTGTAGAGGCAAATAGATTTGATATTATTGTTCAGAAAGATGCTGGGTTCTTCCAGCGTGTCTCCCCTCTTAATCCATCTCTTATGGCTTTGCAGTACCCACTCTTATTTCCTCATGGTTCTATGGGGTTTTACCTTGGGATTAAATATCAAGATGTTGAAGGTGTCCCTGCTGGGACAAGGCATGACATATCTATGCTTGAATACTATTGTTACAAATTTCATTATCGAAAAGGAGAGCCTAACCCTTATACATGTTGTGGCTGATCGTCCAATCAAATTATGGTGGACTCTTTTTCTTGTGTTGAGTCCTGTAGACTTAGTTACCATTTTCTGAATCAGGAAACTCTCCGTTCTGAAACATATCAAGGTCTGGCTGATGCTCTTGGAGAAGGTAATTCCACTGGCAAGAATATTGGGATTGAATATATTCTGCATTCCAGCTATACAGGAAGTCCTCGATACATGATTCAAAATTATCAGGATGGAATGGCAATCTGTCGTGTTCATGGTGCTCCTGATCTTTTCATTACCTTTACATGTAATCCGAGGTGGGATGAGATATCTGATGCTCTTCTTATCGAGCCTGGGCAAACTCATGCTGACAGACCGGATATAGTGACACGTGTGTTCAAAATGAAGATCAACCATTTCAGTAAACGTATTAGAAAAGGGAAAACTTTTGGACCTGTTAAAGCATGTATGTATATCTCATTATTTAGACTTCCTGCCTCTCCATCTGTTAGTGTTACATCCACTGTTAAAAAAATTCCTTCTCTCTACATCTGTACAAGCTTAAGGTTTTTTGGGTTCGCGTACCTTATCTTTTTAGGACAGATACATTTTCTATTTCCTATACAATTTCTCTTTCTTTACATGCAAAGCGTTGACTGAGCCACTTTCTATTTTCTTATTTGCCTCTTAAGTAATACATTCCCTGCTTTTTTAAAGTAAAAGTATCCTAATTTTGCAGATTTGTATGTCGTCGAATTCCAGAAAAGAGGCCTTCCCCACATACATGCGCTTGTGTGGTTGAAAGATGATACAGAAGATCCTAGGCCAGCAACGATTGATTCTTACATTTCTGCGGAGATACCTGATTACACCGTAGATCCACTTGGTTATGCACTTGTGGAAGAATTTATGGTTCATGGCCCTTGTGGCAGATATAATCCGAACTCGCCGTGCATGAAAGATGGAGTTTGTTCTAAGCACTATCCCAAGGAATTTAATGAGGAAACAACGATTGATGGACTTGGTTTTCCAGTCTACCGTCGTCGTGAGAATGACCGTTATGTTACAAAGAACGGGTATCGCTTGAGTAATAAGTGGATTGTACCACATAACATGGCATTGCTCAAGAGATTTCAGGCCCATATCAACGTAGAGTGGTGTAACAAAACAAATCTTCTTAAATATCTCTTCAAGTATCTAGCCAAGGGCCCTGACAAGGCCCGGGCACGTTTACATTCTATGTATCAACCTTCAGGATCTGAATCAGCAGGGATTAATGAAATTGACGAGTATGCTAGCTGCAGGTGCGAGCCCACTATTTTCTTCTCCTACCAGCCTCTGTCACTTTGTTGTTACATAATCACATTCCCTGTTGTCAAGATTCTTTTCTCCTCTGAATTGTTTCCCTTTATGATTATAAAGTCTATGTTCATGTATCCGTCGATGTCATGCATTTTTCCCGTTCGCTACTTCGTTTTAAGTTTTGGTTTTTTCCCTTATGTTTAAGTTCACATTCTACTCTGGTGCAGGTATCTGTCCACATGTGAAGCATGTTGGCGGACTTTTTCTTTTGATATTCATGTTAGAGAGCCATTTGTTGAAAGGCTGACAGTGCACCTACCCCATATGAACCGAGTTATCTACCGTGACCGTGACCGGCTTGCTGACGTCGTTCGCAATCCCAACAAATACAAAACAATGTTGACTGAATGGTTTGTCGCCAATCAACGTTACCCTGATGCTCAGTCTTTAACATATCTGGACTTCCCGACAAAATGGGCCTGGAACGGACAAACCAAAAAGTGGAGAAGGAGAGTGCGTGTCTGTAAATTTGGTGCACCAATTGGAAGAATTTATAATTGCCATCCTACTACAAATGAACTTTATTTTTTACGGATGTTGCTAACAGTTGTTCCAGGAGCTACAGGCTATGATGACCTCCGGACTTACAATGGAACACTGTTTGGTTCATTTAGAGAAGCTTGCCAGGCACGTGGATTGGTAGGTGATGACAAAGAGTGGTATCTTCTCTTCGATGAGGCAATTCAGTGGGCTTCTTCTTTCCAACTAAGACATCTGTTTATGACAGTTTTGCTATTTTGTGGCGTCATTGATGGCCATAAGCTTCTTCAAAAGTACTCACAGTACATGACTGATGATCTGGCAGCTCAGATCCGTCACTCTATGAATGACAGTGCATTGGTAATCCCTCCAGATTATTTGCACTCCGAATTGCTGCAGGAACTCTCGAGTATGTTTGGCAAGAATGGTTATTCCCTGGCGTCTTTCAACATTCCAACTCAGGCTTTGCATGATTCTAGGCTTCTTAGCAACAGATTAGTACTAGAAGAGATGCAATATAATAGAAACAGGTTGAGGGTGACAGCTTCATCACTTCATCAGAGGTTAAATGAAGGGCAAATAAACATCTATGATCAAATCATGACTGCAGCTACCAGCTTGATTGGTAAGGTGTTCTTTATTTCTGGCCCTGGGGGTACGGGCAAAACCTTTTTATGGAATGCTATTATTACAGCGTTACGGGCTGACAACCATATAGTTCTAGCCGTTGCTTCTTCTGGGGTGGCTTCTCTACTTCTCCCGGGTGGAAGAACAGCCCACTCTTGGTTTAGGATCCCACTTGACATTGGTGATCAGACTATGTGCAACATATCTCGAGGAACAAATTTAGCTGAACTTGTGTGACTACATTTTTTCTATTGTCAACGCCATATATGACTCTTTTGAAGATAATTTCTTTGATATATCTTATCTAGCTCAACGTGCAATAGTTTGCCCAACTAATAAGATTGCTGATGAAGTTAATGAAATCCTCTTCAGCATGGTTCCTGGGGAAGACATAGTTTTTGAAAGCTCTGACAGTATTTGCAAAACACTGGACCATATAGCAGATGCAGATATACTATACCCTCCTGAATTTCTTCATAAAGTAGACCCTCCAAACTTTCCACGCCACAGTCTTACACTGAAAATTGGAGTCCCAGTTATATTATTACGAAATATCAACCAATCGATTGGACTCTGTAATGACACACGTCTTATGGTCACCAGATTAGGGCAATGGGTTCTTGAAGCTAAAATTATGACTGGAAGTAATATTGGTGATCATGTTTGCATACCCAGGATTGTATTGCATATACCAGCTAGAAAGTGGCCTTTTACTCTACAGCGTCGGCAGCATCCGATTCGGTTATGCTACGCAATGACGATCAACAAAAGCCAAGGTCAAACACTTGAAAAAGTTGGTGTCTATTTACCGAAACCTGTATTTTCTCATGGGCAGCTTTATGTAGCTCTATCAAGGGTAACATCTAGGGAAGGGCGAGCACCAAGATGGAAAACCGACTGCAGAGGGCAGTCGAGGAATATAGTTTATCGTGAGGTACTTGAAAGCCTTTAGGCAATGTTGATATGGGTGCTCTATGCTCCAGTTTGTAGCATTGTTTTATACTGGTATTTCGTTCTAACTTTTTCGTCTCTATTTCCAAAAGACTCCGGTATGCCCTTCGCACTATGCTTTAAGACTATTTTTTTGTATCCTTTTCTAGGTTCACAGTCTGCGTTCCTATCTGTCTTGGTTCAATGTTGTTAGTTGATTTTGCTGCTTCTTATCTCAGTTTGGTTTTTCGACAATAATTTTCTATGAATATCAGTCTGCGCCGATACCATCCATTTCACCGTCATGCCAGCAAGCTGCTATCATTCCATACGGCCACCCTCCAGAAACTGCTACTTCACTTCATATGAATAAACCTGCTTATATTTATTAAATAACTAAGTGATAATAGACACATGCAGCAGTGGCCAAGGTTTTTTTTTTCATGGTAATACGTGTCTCATTTATATATCATAAAGATCATAGTACACGTCACGGAAACACCGACCTGACAAAACTGAAAAGACAGCAAAACGCAAGCTTTGCGCAAAGGACCACCGGCCAAGAAAGAAAACCATCTAAACCGGAGAAACCTCTGAGCATGACGCCGACGCGCATCACCTGCCTCTGGCACCACCATAGCGGCCACCAAAGGAAATAATGATGGATCGCCTCCTCACCCGAGCTCGATGCGGCTCCATCGCTGACATGCAGCTTTGCGGACCTCCAAGGTGGCTCACCCAAGGTGAAACCATTGTCGTTGAACGAATCAGACCGGAGCAACACTCCGGACACGACATTGAGCTCCAGATCTAGCCCCTCTGCATGACTAAGACGTCGAAGAAGGAAGCCACACCTGCCATCCACGAACCACAGACCCAGCACACGATCCGCTATCTTCCAGATGCCGTCGATGCAGATCACAATCTGCATCCGCTCCTGGACTACCTCCCAGGTTCCGCGCCGGCGCTGGAGCAAACGTCGCCGCAACAGCGGAGCCTGAGGACACAAATCCACCACGAGGATGGCGTCACCGCCACACCATCCTTGCTTGGATAGACTGATCTCCAAATCCATTGGGAAAGGATCTGAAGAAAATTTATTCAGCACCGTCATCTTCATCCCCAAAGCCAAGACGATAAACAGCCTAAAAACGAATCTACTTTAGACTAAGACTATTCACACGCGTGGATCCGGTGACCCCCCTCACTACCGACGACCTAGGTCGCCGGAGGGGGAAGCCGCCGGAGACCGGCGTTGGAAGGCGGGTACCCTAGGGCAAGGTATTTTTTTCCTCACCCCGTGGCGGCGGCGTGGGGGAAAAAGAGATGGTCAGCAGTGGCCAAGGTTACAAAGTTCAAATATAAAGCATACACAAACTGCTTACACCGCTACCAAAGAAATACGGATCTACAAACAAAACCTACATAGATTTAAAAATGGAACTCGACGTCTGGTATTTCATCTTCTAGCAGATCTGCATCATATATTGTGGACTGATACACTTTAGCGTATTGCAATACCCCATCTTCTATTGGAAACATTTTGCCATGGAGATCCCATGCATCACTTTCAAACAAAATCCGAGCAAAAACAGAGACACCATTTGCTCCAGCTCTTACACGATAAAAAACAGTGTTGCCAAATTAAGAAAATAAGAACCTGCGCACGGTCTCCTCTAATGGAGCATCGCTCTCCCTTAACCAGAACTGAATGACATTATTTTCCGGAGGCACAAAATCTGCCCTCCCTCCAAGCAGATGGCCAGGCATCTAAATCTCGATTCAACGCAGATACCGCAACAAATATAAATGGCTCGATGGATATGCCTGCTCTTGCAGCGCATCTCTACCTCCGGCGCATTGGCCTCTATTTAAAGACTTATGGATAAGCTCCTTATCTGCTACCTTCAAGAGGCTTCTGGGACAAAACCTCTAGAAAGAACCAACTCTTTGTGAAAAAACTACACGTCGCACAATACTGTTTACATGCAATTCACAACTGTACGTGCTATAGACAGGCTGGCATACAGCTCTCCATGTATACAGAACACGTGCCACGCAGCAGCAAAGGACGCTCCCACCGCTGGCTATCACCAAATGCCACCCAAGAGATCAAACCCAAGGACGCCGGTGCCACCATCTACCCCAAGTTTAATTAAAAAATACAACGGGTCCTCCTCTGACTACAAAACACGCCATCCATTCAGACACGCTTAATACAAAAAGAAACTGTATTAATGCTTCGCTTGCCCCTCAAATGGAGACTAAAATTTGCCGCAAAGGGCGCGGCGTGCTGCCGCGCCACATGTACCTAGTTTTACTGTAAGGTGGACACACCATGGGTTCACTTTGCCTGGTCGCTCTACACCCCTGGTTCTGCCCCTCATGCTCGAACTCGCAAGGATCATTTTGGTGGCGTGATGTGTTCAGCCTAATAGATATTTATCGGAGCATTTCGAAATGCACGGTGGGCACTGGTGAAACAATCTTGTTCTGGAAAGATTTCTGGCTCGAGGGCATACTGTTATGTGATAAGTATCCTAGACTATTCTCTTACACGTTGAATGAAGATGTCGCAGTATCAGACATGGCGCTATCCACTGATTTGTTTCCTCAGTTTGCTTTTCGATCTCAACACAAGCCAACGAGGATTTGGTTCAGATCCAATCAGTGATACAGGGATTAGTTATTGATCAATCTGAATTAGATTCCAGAAACTTTCCTTGGGGAAGCTCACAGTAAACCTCAGCGAAATTCTACAAGTTTATGTTCAGTGCAATTCCAGAAGACAGAACCTTGACAGCTGTTTGGAAATCTAAATGCCTCCCCAAGCTGAGAGTTTTTGCTTGGTTTCTTCTGATGGATCGCCTAAATAGGAGTACAAAGGATATTATTCATAGGAAAAATTGGAATATTGATGGTGGCCCTTCCTGCGTGCTTTGTGGCAATCCAGAATTTGAGACTCGGGACCATCTATTTTTTCACTGCCCGTTTGCCACTTCCTGCTGGGATACGATTGGCATACTGTGGGATTGTTCGCTACAAATTTCAAATCGATTTGCAGCAGCGAAACAGAATTTTAATGGGCTATGCACTACAGGAAACGAGCCCAGCGCCGACGGCTGGACCCCGTCGGCGTACACCCCGTATACCGTCGGCGTACGCTGGGCCGATGGTGGCCGTCGGCGTACCACCCCGTAGACGTATAGACGGATCCCGTCGGCGTACAACCTAGGCCGACGGAAAGTTCGAGCCGTCGGTGCACGCGCCGTCGGCGTAGCCTCCGCGGGGCCCACTTAGCGCACGTAACGTCCGTCAGCCCCCTTCTCTATACGCCGACGGCCGCACCGTCGGCCCAGCTTACCACGTGTCCGTCCCTGCAGCCTTGCGTGGTACTAAGGCCGACGGCAATGCCGTCGGGCCAGATTGACTACTGGGCCACGCAGCACCCTACGCCGACGACATTGCCGTCGGCCCAACATGACTACTGGGCGCCACAAGACCCTACGCTGACGGCAATGCCGTCGGCCCAGGTTGACTATGCGCCATATGGCATCTCTACACCGACGGCATTGCCGTCGGCGTAGAGGTTGCCCAGTTTTATCTTTTTGGTTCTGTTTTGCTTCATTTCCTGCACATTTAAAACTCCCGCAATACAGATTCCAAGCAGAGCATTCAAAACATACACCTAAAGCATTCAACACATACACATAAAGGAAAACATAAGGTCATCATCATCAAAATATCATATAGGTACATGATAGGTAGATCATCCACATAGGTAGTATCGATACAAAAGTTCCCTACACATCCGGAGAGCTAGAGAGACCCATGTCTCCCCGCGTGAAGTCAGGCGTAGGACGACGTGGAGCAGCCGCCGTCGAACCAGCACCGGAAGAAGGAGGAGTAGCACCACCACGACCGGTAGAAGGAGAAGCATCAGCATTAGGAGTAGAAGCACCACCACCCGAAGCAGCAGCGGAAGCACCAGGAGAACCACGACCGGTATGAACCGGTGTCATCGTGCGCGAGAAAGTCGGTGAGGCGGCTGCTCGACCAAAGGGTACCATGGTGGAACATCCCGCTCCCTACACGTTTGAGCCAGAATTAGCAACCACCAAGACATAGTTGCGAAGTAATGACGTAGTTAGCAAATAATTTACTGGAGTCCCTGAGTAGAAGCCCAAAGCAAATTCGTCCTTCGATGGGAAGATTGGCTGCACCCCCGGCCTAGCTGGCCGTGGCGGTAGCATATCCCGCTCTCCAGTGGCATAGAACTTCTCGTCAGCCTGCAAGAAAGTTTAGGTGTCAAGCGTTGCACAATTTAATGTTTAAACTAGGGAAAGTAGGACTTATCTTTTGCAAAAAAGGTTAAAGCTTACAGCATCTCGACACTCTGTCCACTCCTCGTAGGCAGCTGAGGCCTGCTTCCACGCCTCAAACGCCACCGCATGTTCCATATGTGCGGCCTTGTAGGCCTCGTCCAAAGCCTGCTAAAATTTCAAAAATAATGAATCTCGTCAACTTAGCCACTTGAGAATAAATGTCAGAAAGAGGATGGAAATAAGAAAAACTTACATCAGTGTTCGCTTGGGAAGGCCATCGATGAGGCGGAATAGCGGGGTCGTCAGCGGTGAGGGTAGCCTTGACACGCGCGAGGCTCCAATCAGGAGTTCGCGGGGTCACCCTATCGAGGACCTTCAAACGGCCGTGCTCCCGGCCGCGCCCTGCCACGACCAACGCTCTCACATCGGTCTCCTCATACCTAGGGTCTTCCACCTCCGAGTGAAAAGCACTGAACACCTCGAGGTAGGCTGGACCATCCACCTCGGCAGTGTCGTAGAAGACGCGAAGCGAGGGCTGGGGCTCAGACAAATCAGGCTTCTTCATCTTCATCCTTTCCCAGACTTCATAGTCGGAAACAGGCCTCCCTAGCTTGGCCTCCTGCATCGCGGAAGAAATGTTTTGCATATCAAGTAGGAACATGAGGGGAAATAAATGAAGGTTGTTGCATGTATATGTATACCATTTTGGCCTTGAAGCGATCATGGTTGAGGTTTCCCGCACAATGTGTCCCCCCAGAGCCTCGGTTTGCCTTGTTCCGCTCGCTCAAGGCGTTGAACTCGGGGTCTTCCCCGCGCCACCTCGCTGTCAACGCCTCCCATGTGTCATTCTTACCATCGGCCCATGAGGGCATAACCTGAAAAATCGATACTCATTTGAAGAAAGGATAATGCAATTGCAACTTAGCAACGACGTAGAATCTCATTGACAATTTACTTACCCCAGCGTAATCTTCCTGGGACAAGCTTGGTTGTACCTTCACATTCTCATGCTTCGGCGCCTTCTTGCCCAACTTCTGGGAGCTGTATAGATTGGTGGTGGTATGCTTCTGATTGTAGAACTATTGCCGTGTCAACCTCGTACAAGCCCCCCGCAAAGTCTTGTCTGCCTTGTCCTGCTCCTCTGGAAGCACCCTATAGAATCTCTTCAATCATGCATAAAAATTGTGAACATAACTTGAAAAGTTAGCATGGTGGGGTCATCAACTATGAAGAAAACTCAAAAAGTTTGCCTTACCCAAAACTTGGCGATCATGGCATTAGAAGCTTTCCCATAGCCCGGGTACCCAGCGGCCTCATAGTGTGCCCAATGCATGGCTAGCTTCCTCTCGCCGCCAGGGACGGGAGTGTAGAAGACCAGCCAAAACTTCCTAATAAGAGCTCCAACTAAGGTGTTAGGTGCACGGGTACCCGGCGGAAATGTCCAATTGCTGCACAATAATCAAACACTAGTACATGCCAAATTGTTATGACCAAAATGAAATTACAGGCCACTTACTCAATGCCGTTAGGCGTAATGATGGGTTTATCCTCCTCGGATCGTGGTTCAAATATTTCTTCGGGGACACCTGATACCCCACGAATCTTTGGCTTCTTCGGCGGCGCAGACGACCCCGACTCCTAGTCTCGAGAACCCCCCTCCTGGTATCGAGCCTCCCCTCCTGGTCTCGAGATTCCCCCTCCTGGTCGCGAGACCCCCCCTCCAAGTCACGAGACTCCTCCTCGTCAAGAGACTCTGAGTAAGCAGACTGGGAAGCCACGCCGCCAGGAGCGGAGGTTAGGTCACTCAAAAGGCGTACACCACGTCCTCCACCTCGTCCTCCACCTCATCCTGCACCTCGTCCTGCACCTCGTTCTCCCCTTTGGGGAAGCCCCACTCCTCCCTCACCTCGTCCTGCACCTCATCCTTCCCTCAGGGGAAGCCCCACTCCTCCCTCACCTCCTCCTCTCTGACTGGCGTCAGTGTAACACGGGTTCGGAATGGGTTCTCTTCCACTTTTGGTAACCTTCTTCTTCTTCATCACCCTAAGCAAAGAGGATGATGATTCCTTTCTTTGGCTCATATTGGTCAATCACCTGCATTCAGAAGAGGTAAACAATTAAGAAAAATGATCCAATTAAGAAGAATAAAGACGTAATGCAATTATGGATATAATAAAGATGAAAAATAAAGACATAATTAAGAAAAATAAAGACATAATTAATAAAAATAAAGACGCAACGCAATTAAGAAGCATAAAGACCTAATAAAGACATAAAAGATGAAATAAAGACATAATAAAGACATAAAAGACCCTCACCACTCATCATCACTCTCATCATTATGTCTTGGGTTCTCATCGACACTATCAACATCACTATCACGTGAGAAGAAAGTTGGAGGCTCATCGCACGATGTAGGCTCATCATCACTGCCATTTTCCGAATGTAACTTGGTGAGCATATTTATGTCCTTTATATTCGTGACTACCTCACCACGAGTTTGACCATCGTTCTCGAGGTCCTCAAGATCTTGTAATTCAAAGTCCCCAAAGTTCTATTGCTCTTGATAGATAATTCCCGCATATGTTTTAGGGTCAATGTTGTTGTAATCATCGTCGGAGGGCATGGGTAGCTTACCATGTGGCGATACCTGGAACACGACTTCCCAGTCCTTCAGTTCCTCTTTCTGACATGGGTAGGGCAAATAATAAACTTGCTTGGCTTGTTGAGCCACAACATAGACATTAGATCTACTATAGGTGGTTGAAGGCCGTACTTCAACTAACCCAATGGAAGGGGTACTTCTTTGTCCACCGTGTGGGTCAAACCAGTGGCACTTGAACACAACAAGCTTGAGTTCTAGGGGTGTATTATTGAACGTCCGCTCGTATACATTTTGTAATCTTCCATAGTAATCAAAGTCCTCAGCACCTCTTGTGAAGAACTCGGTATTTATAGTCTTTTCATTAGGCCGACGGTTCTGGTGAGACTCTGTATGGAAGCGATACCCATTCACATCATACTTCTCATACATCTTGACTCTACGATTACAACCCTGAGAGACACATCTCAACTCATCCGACATCTCAACGTTGGGATCAACTCCCTACAAGTTCAGTACAAATTGTGCATTAGTTACGTGTAGTAAGAGGGAAAAGTCGCGGATTGTCGGGTAAGAGGGACAGGTTAAAAATTACCTTCTCATAGAACCAAGACGTGAAATTTTTCTTTCCAGGGGCACCCTCTTTCAGAAGAGTGTCCAACTCCGCATCAGAGGGATCGGTCGTTCCCGACAACATTTCATCCATGAATTGGCTAAAATGAGAAAATTCATATTATATCGAAACCGAGTTATTATTTGCAAAGTAATTTGTTCACCATATTACCTAAGGAAACGGGGCACTTCATTTTCTTCATCATCCTCTTCCTTCTCACCGCGGACCACTTCCTTCATGTTCATAAGCACATAGAGCATTATGCAATCCTTCTCTTCCTTTTTTAAGGTATAAATGGTTGCGCCACCGGCCTTGCCACCGGGACACTGGAAGAGGAGAAGTTTGGGGTCATGCTTGGGCTCGTCGACATTGTACCGACACACTGGGTTATGCATAGTGGGAACATCATCGTCATAGTACGTTGTCGTGGCGTTTGTTATCTCCTGGAGAATAGTTGCCTCAACTATGCTTGCTTCAATAGCACTTTTGTTTCCACATTTGTATCTAATATACTTAAACTCTCTCTCAATACAAAACTGCCAACAAAACTGCACCGGCCCACCCAAGAGTGCCTCATTCGCGAGATGCACAATGACATGTAACATCGGAGTAAAGAAGGCAGGCGGAAAGATCTTCTCTAACTTGCATAGCAAATCCGACACTACATCATGCAGCTTCTCAATAATCAGGGGACATATCTGCTTAGCATAGAGCGTGCGGAAGAAATGGCTCAACTCCGCAAGCACTCTCCAGACATGCTCAGGGAGATACCCTCGAACCATCACCGGCATCAGCCGCTCAATCCATATATGATAGTCGTGACTCTTGAGCCCGGTGACTTTTCCAGTTGAAAGATTGACTCCCTTGCTCATATTCGAACAATAACGATCAGGGAACATCACGATGAATTTGAGCCACTTTAATGACTCCTTCCTTTGGAGGCCATCAAGACAGTAGTTGGCATGCGGCTTGAACCAATTTTTCCGATTGCGTTCAAGAGGTTGCATGTGTAGTCTCTTCCTATCACATAGCTCCTCAACATTGACTCTCGCCTTGACATTGTCCTTTGACTTCTCAGGAATATTCAGGACTGTGTAAAAAAGGGACTCTCTGATGTTCTTTTCGGTGTGCATCACATCGATGTTATGGGGAAGTTCGAGGTCCTTGTAATACGCGAGCTTCGTTATGCCGGCCTCGTGAGTCCATTTGTGTGTTACACCGTATCCTGCAAATTGTGGGACACCGGACTCAGTACGCACGAGAGCACGTAGCTCGGCATCAACAGCTACACCATCGAACGTTGGTATATTTTTTTTCTTCAAGCACAACTTTTCCCTTGACGAAGTTCTTTTTGTCTTCTCTGAATCGATGCTCTCTTGTGAGGTACGGTCGATGCGTGTCAAATGCGGAATACTTTTTACCCGCCTTTAGCCAAAGGAACTCAAGTAGGTGCCTGCACACTGGGCATGGCCACTTACCAGTTGAACACCATCCGCAGAATAGGGCATACCCAGGCATGTCGTGCATGGAATAGTGGAACCAAACTTTTATATATAAGTTAGTCTTCGATGCACGGTCGTATGTCAATGTCTCGTGGTGCCAAGAGTGGTTCAGATCTTCCACAAGCGGCTGCATGTAGACACTCAAATTCTTCCCCGGGTATTCAGGCCCTGGAATGATCAGTGACAGGAATATGGTCTTCCTTTGCATTAGGGCTCCGGGAGGGAGATTGAGCGGAACAACAAATACGGGCCAGCAACTGTAGGAGGTAGTCGACATACCATATGGATTGAATCTATCGGTTGCTATCGCAACTCTGGCGTTCCGAGCCTCCGCTGCCTCATCGGGGTGGTCTCTATCAAAGTTCTTCCATGCCTTACCATCAGATGGATGTCCCATCTTTACCCGTCCGTGTTCATCCTCGTATCTCTTCCCCGTCTTGTGCCATGTCATTTGTGTGGCAGACTCCTTGGTCATGTAAAGCCGCTGGATTCTTTTTATGAACGGGAGATAACAAAGAATCTTCATAGCGACTTTTGACTGTGTCATCTAACCATCGGCTCCCTTTACCTCATGATACCTAGAGGCCCCACACTTGCTACAGTACTTGTCATCTGCAAACTGTTTCCAAAACAAGAGGCAGCCTTTTGGACAACAATCTATCTTTTCGTATTCCATGTTGAGCGCTCACACTATTTTCTTCACTTCGTACATGGTTTTAGGCAGACAATGCCCTTCGGGCAACATGTTACCAAATGTCTGCAGATGATCTTCAAAGCATGAACGGGTGTTTCCGTACTGGAGCTTTTTAGTTAGTAATTGCGAGATGGCATCAAGCTGAGAAATCTTTGAACCCTCATACAGAGGCCTCTTAGCCGAGGCCATCATATCATAGAAGGCCTTCGCGCTTGGCTCTGGTTCCTCCGGTTCACGCGTTCTTCTAGTTCTGGTGGTTCCTCCGGTTCACCTGAAGATGGCGAATCTACCGTGTCGGCATCATGGAGATCATCTAGCAAGTTCCTAATCCCATCGCCATCATTGCCATTGATCCATTGCCGCATCACCTCACCTCTCTCACGGTCGTACTGAGTAAAATCGATCGTCGTGACGTAGTCCGGCATATACCCAGATTTCAAAAGGTGTTTTCTCATATCATCCTTGGACTGACGATGACGCTTATTACAACGAGCGCAAGGGCAAGTTGGAAGAAGGCCTGCCCTAGAACCACGCGCTAACTACTTCACTAAGATATCGGTCTTCCATAGCCACTCCTCTGTTTATTCAACAACACTAATACGACCATTGTACATCCACCCATTATCAGCCATCCTCTACTTTATTGGGAGCCAAATAATAAACATGGCATTTCATATCAAATAATAGCATTAAACTAAATGCATCATATTTTTTATTTCTCTACGAGACAGCACGCATGATCTACATCTCTAATAGGCATAGAGGTTCCTAGCAGCCGCCGGATCCGTAGATTGGGTACATTCTCCATGCTCTACCCTGCTCCGAGACAGAATTTCGGCAGCACCTCCCCGCTGCTCTCCCGATACACGTCTCGGCAAAAAGCGGAGAGGATGTGCATCCGGAGAACAATGGGGAAGCGCTGCCGAAATCCTGACTCGGACTAGGGCAGAGCATGGAGAACGTATCCAACTACGCATCCGCCGGCTGTCCCGTAAATGCCGCAAGCGTTACGGTTCATAATATGCAAATCTAACCCTATGTGCATATTTATCCGCGTAACGCTTACGGACAGGAAAAGATGCCCAGGTGACGTGACTGATGGGTTCGTAGCATGGAAAACAAAAAAATTCTACCGCAAGAACGAACAAAACCCAGATCTAATCTAGATAAAAGCCAAGATCTAATCTATTAGACATGTGCAATGAGATAGATCTGTACTAACCCTTGTAGATCCGAAAGCCTTGTGCGAGATCGGATCTCGTGGTTGATGTAGACGATCACTTGCCGATCTCAAGGTCGAGTAGACGATCCTTCCGGCGCCGCGTTCCGGCAGCGCTTCCGCAGTCGGTCACACGTGCGGAGTCGATGCAGACCTTCCTCTCCCGGTTCCAGCGAGCAGCGGAGGTAGTAGATCTCTCTACGGAATCCCAGCAGCACGACGGCGTGGTGTTGGTGGTGGAGTAGAGAATTCTGCAGGGCTTCGCCTAAGCCTGAGCAGAAGGAAGGAGGAGGAGAGAGGTGGCTAGGGCAAGAGTGGAGGGGCAAGGGGGGTGGCGCCTCCACCCCTCTATATATAGAGGGAGGGGTGCGGCCTAGGGTTCCCACCCCTAGGCCCACCTCCTAGGGCCGGCGCACAAGGGAGAGGGGGGAGGGAGATTCCTTCCCCCCAAGTCTCCCTTTCCTTTCTTGGTTTTCAAGTAAAGTCCACGGAACCTTCTGGAACTTTCTGGAACATTCCGAAACCTTCTAGAACCCCCATATAAACACTCCGGAACATTTCCGATCCTAGAAAAATGATCTCCATTATATGAATCTTATTCTCCGAACAATTCCGGATCTCCTCGTGATGTCTCAGATCCAATCCGAGACTCCGAACAACATTCGGTCTCCAACGCATATTCCATATCTACCTAAACAGCATCGAACCTTAAGTGTGTCACCCTACGGTTCGTGAATATGCAGACATGATGGAGACACCTCTCCGATCAATAACCATCAGCGGGATCTGGAGATCCATAACGGCTCCCACATACTCAACGATGACTTCGTGATCGATAGAACCATTAACATACAAAACCAATTCCCTTTGTCACGCGATACTCTACTTATCCGAGGTTTGATCGTCGGTATCTCCATACCTAGTTCTACCTCGTTACTGACAAGTACTCTTTACTCGTTCCATGATATGTCATCCCTTGTGACCTAGTCACATGCTTGCAAGCTAACTAGATGACATTCCACCGAGAGGGCCCAGAGCATATCTATCCGTCATATGGATGGACAAATCCCAATCTTGGTTCATGCGCTTCAACACATACTTTCAGAATACCCAATGACACCTTTATGACCACCTAGTTACGAAGCGGTGTTTGATGCCATCAAAGTACCCATCCGGTGATGGTGATTAACATAACCTCATGGTCGAAGGATTAGGTTACTATGCAATTGAAAGCTTGTAGCAATACGAACTTAATGACTTGATCTTATGCTATACTTACTACGGGTTTGTGTCCATCTTGGACATACTCGCGAATAGCATGGAAACGTAGCTTGATGTGCTTCAGCTTGCTAGGTGACCTTGGCTCCTGTGCATTAGCTATGGCACCTGTGTTGTCACAGTAGATGGCCATCGGGTCCAACGCACTAGGAACCACGCCAAGCTCAGTAATGAACTCCTTCATCCATATGGCTTCTTATGCAGCCTCCGAAGCAGCTATGTATTCCGATTCAGTTGAAGATTTCGCCACAACGCTTTGCTTGGCACTCCTCCAGCTCACTGCAGCACCATTCAAAATAAATACGTATCCAGACTGTGACTTCGAGTTATCTGGATCGGTGTTCCAACTAGCATCAGTGTAACCGTTTACAACAAGCTGTTCATCACCTCCATAAGAAAGAACCATATCCTTAGTCCTATTTAGGTACTTTAGGATATTCTTGACCGCTGTCCAGTGCTCCATTCCAGGATCACTTTGA
This sequence comes from Avena eriantha, assembly GCA_910589775.1. NCBI lineage: Eukaryota > Viridiplantae > Streptophyta > Magnoliopsida > Poales > Poaceae > Avena > Avena eriantha. The sequence goes on along the minus strand of OU342744.1, from coordinate 76,689,047 downwards.
TATCTGCTAGTCAAACTAACAGCATGTGCTATATCCGGTCTTGTACACAGCATGGCATACATGATAGAACCTATGGCCGAGGCATAGGGAATATTATTCATTTTCTCTCTATCTTCTGCCGTAGCTGGACTTTGAGTCTTACTCAAGGTCTTACCTAACAACATGGGCACGAACCCTTTCTTGCTCTCTTCCATTCTAAACTTCTTTAGAACTTTGTCCAAGTATGTACTTTGTGAAAGCGCTATTAGGCGTCTTGATCTATCTCTATAAATCTTGATGCCTAGAATATATGCCGCTTCGCCAAGATCCTTCATTGAAAAACTATTATTCAAATAGGCTTTGACACTATTAAGAAGTTCTACATCATTCCCAATCAACATTATGTCATCTACATATAGTACTAGGAATGCTACAGAGCGCCCACTCACTTTCTTGTAAATACAAGCTTCTCCATAAGTTTGTATAAACCCAAAGTTTTTGATTACTTTATCAAAACGTTGATTCCAACTCCGGGATGCTTGCTTCAGTCCATAAATGGAGCGCTGAAGTTTGCATACCTTGTCAGCATCTTTAGGATCGACAAAACCCTTGGGATGTACCATATACAACTCTTCCTCAATGTCACCATTAAGGAACGCCGTTTTGACATCCATCTACGAAATCTCATAATCGAAATATGCAGCAATTGCTAACAAAATCCTCACAGACTTTAGCTTCGCTACTGGTGAGAAAGTCTCATCGTAGTCAACTCCTTGAATTTGTCGGAACCCTTTCGCGACAAGTCGAGCTTTATAGACGGTAACATTACCATCAGCATCTGTTTTTCTCTTGAAAATCCATTTGTTCTCGACAGCCTTATGGCCATCCGGTAAGTCCACCAAAGTCCACACTTGGTTTTCGTACATGGATCCCATTTCGGATTTCATGGCTTCTAGCCATTTGTCGGAATCTGGGCTCACCATAGCTTCTTCATACGTCGCAGGGTCATCAGTGTTGTCCACCAACATGACGTTCAAGGCAGGGTCATACCAATCAGGAGTGGTACGAACCCTCGTTGACCTGCGAGGTTCAGCAGCAACTTCGTTCGAAGTTTCATGATCACCATCATTAGCTTCCTCTCCAATTGGTGCAGGCGGCACAAAAACATCTTCCGGTGTTGCGCTACTCTCAAATTCGAGAGAAGGTTCCATAACCTCATCGAGTTCTACTTTACTTCCAGTCACTTCCTTCGAGAGAAACTCCTTCTCAAGAAAGGATCCATTCTTGGCAACGAAAACTTTGCCTTTGGATCTATGATAGAAGGTATACCCAATTGTTTCTTTAGGGTATCCTAGGAAGACGCATTTCTCCGCTTTGGGTTCAAGCTTATCAGGTTGTAACTTCTTTACATATGCTTCGCAACCCCAGACTTTAAGGAACGACAACTTAGTTTTCTTACCAAACCACAATTCGTACAGTGTCGTTTCAACGGATTTAGATGGTGCCCTATTTAAAGTGAATGCGGCTGTCTCTAATGCATAGCCCCAAAACGATAGCAGTAAATCTGTAAGAGACATCATAGACCAAACCATATCTAAGAGAGTTCGATTACGACGTTCGGACACACCATTACGCTGTGGTGTTCCCGGCGGTGTCAACTGCGAAAGTATTCCACATTTCTTTAAATGCATGCCAAACTCATAACTTAGATATTCACCTCCGCGGTCAGAACACAGAAACTTAATCTTCTTGTTACGATGATTTTCCACTCACTTTGAAATTCCTTAAACTTCTCGAAAGTTTCGGACTTATGTTTCATAAAGTAGACATACCCATATCTACTTAAGTCATCCGTGAAAGTGAGAACATAACGATATCCACCACGCGATGCTACACTCATTGGACCGCACACATCGGTATGTATTATTTCCAATAAGTCTGTAGCTCGCTCCATTATTCCAGAGAATGGAGTCTTAGTCATTTTTCCCATTAGACATGCTTCACATCTTTCAAGTGATTCAAAATCAAGTGATTCAAGAAGTCCATCAGAATGGAGTTTCTTCATACGCTTCACTCCAATGTGACCAAGACGACAGTGCCACATGTATGTAGAATTATCATTTAATTTTGTTCGTTTAGCATCTATGTTGTGAACATGTGTATCACTACTATCGAGATTCAGTAAGAATAAACCATTCATCTCAGGTGCATTACCATAAAAGATATTACTCATATAAATCGAACAACCTTTATTCTCGGACTTAAAAGAGTAACCGTCTTGCAATAAACAAGATCCAGATATAATGTTCATGCTTAACGCAGGCACCAAATAACAATTATTCAAATTTAAAACTAATCCCGAAGGTAGATGTAGAGGGAGCGTGACGACGGCGATCACATCAACCTTGGATCCATTTCCAACACGCATCGTTACCTCATCTCTCGCCAGTCTTTGCTTATTTCGCAGCTCCTGTTTCGAGTTACAAATATGAGCAACCGAACCAGTATCAAATACCCAGGCACTAGTACGATTACTAGTAAGATACACATCAATAACATGTATATCGAATATACCTTTCTTCTTGATGTTGCCGTTCTTCAGATCCGCCAGGTACTTGGGGCAGTTACGCTTCCAGTGACCAGCACCCTTGCAGTAGAAGCATTCAGTTTCAGGCTTAGGACTAGCCTTGGGCTTCTTAGCAGGTGTGGCAGCTTTCTTGTCGTCCTTCTTGAAGTTACCCTTGTTCTTAGGCTTGCCCTGTTTCTTGAAATTGGTGGTCTTATTGACCATCAACACTTGGTGCTCCTTCTTGATCTCCACTTCAGCAGTTTTCAGCATGGACGATAGTTCAGGCAACGTCTTGTTCATGCAGTGCATGTTGTAGTTTATCACAAAGTTCTTGTAACTTGGTGGCAGTGATTGGAGGACGCGGTGAATCCCTAACTCATTAGGCATCGTTATCCCCAACTCTTGGAGCTTGTTTGCGTGCCCAGACATGGTGAGCACGTGCTCGCTAACGGAGCTACCCTCTTCCATCTTACAGTTAAAGAACTTTTCGGAGGCCTCATAGCTCTCCACGGCCGCGTGAGTCTCAAAAATCAGCCTGAGCTCCTTAATGATCTCGAACGGGTCGTGGGGCTCAAAGCGCTTCTGAAGCTCCGCTTCTAAACCGTAAAGGATGGCACACTGAACTGTGGAGTAGTGATTTTCCGAGTGGCGTAAACATTCTTTACGTCATCGGTGGCATCTTCTGCAGGTGGGTCACCCAGTGGTGCTTCGAGCACATAGGTCAACTGACCAGCCCTGAGGACGATCTTCAGTCCACGGAACCAGTCCGTGAAGTTGCTTCCATTGTTCTTAAGCTTTTCTTTCTCTAGGAACGCATTGAAATTGATGGAGAGGTTCGCCATAATCTACAACAATTTGCAAGTAGTTTAGACTAAGTTTATGATAAATTGAGTTCAAATTTAATTCTTAAATTAACTAGGTGAACTCCCACTCAAAACAACATCCCTCACGTTGTCTTAGTGATTACACGAACCAAATCCACTACACCAAGTCCGATCTTCACGAGAGAAGATGTAGTTTCATCGACGAACAATCTTCATGTTCATCATATCATTTATATGACTCATGCTCTACCTTTCGGTATTCCGTGTTCCGAGACCATGTCTGTACATGCTAGGCTCGTCAAGATTAACCTTAGTTTCCGCATGTGCAAATCTGGCTTGCACCCGTTGTATGCACACGTAGAATCTATCACATCCGATCATCACGAGATGCTTCGAAACGACGAGTCTTAGCAACGGTGCCAACTAAGGGTGAACACTTTATTACTTGATATTTAGTGAGAGGGATCATCTTATAATGCTACCGTCACGATCTAAGCAATACAAGATGCATAAAGGATTAACATCACAGGCAATTCATAATTAGTGTGATATGATATGGCCCTTTCTTCTTATGCCTTTGATCTCCATCTCCAAAGCACGGACATGATCTCCATCATCACCAGCATTGCGTCAAGGTCAGTGGCGCCGCTTCATGGTTGTCCATCATCACTAGCAACTATTACAAGTACTTGGAATAAAGCTTATTACAAGATGAATAGACACGCAGGTCTTAACAGAATTAAAGACAACCATTAGGCTCCTGCCGGTTGCCATATTACAACAAGGATCATCGCATACATCAAATATAATCACAATCACATGATGGCCATATCACATCACAAAACCCCTGCAAAAACAAGTTAGACGCCTCTAATTTTCTTTGCATGTTTTACGTGGTTTGGGGCTTTCGAATAAGAATGGATCTTACCTACGAAACTGAACCACAACGTTGATACAAGTGCTATCAAGTGCAAAGTGTAAATTAGATCTTTACTATGGTGAGAGAGACAGACACCCGCAAAGCCACTTGTGCAAAGCAAGTTACACGTCAAGCGTGGAGCAAGTCTCATGTGCGATGACATGTAAGGTTAGCCCAAGCCGCTTCATCCCACCATACCGCAAGATACAAAGTACACAAAGCAAAAGACGGCACAAGCACCAACGCCCATAAAACCATTGTGTTCTACTCGTGCAACAGATCTACGCATAGACATGGCTCTGATACCACTCATGGGTTCGTAGCATGGAAAACAAAAAATTTCTACCGCAAGAACGAACAAATACCATATCTAATCTAGATAAAAGCCAAGATCTAATCTATTAGACATGTGCAACGAGATAGATCTGTACTAACCCTTGTAGATCCGAAAGCCTTGTGCGAGATCGGATCTCGTGGTTGATGTAGACGATCACTTGCCGATCTCAAGATCGAGTAGACGATCCTTCCGGCGCCGCATTCCGGCAGCGCTTCCGCAGTCGGTCACACGTGCGGAGTCGATGCAGACCTTCCTCTCCCCGTTCCAGCGAGCAGCGGAGGTAGTAGATCTCTCCACGGAATCCCAGCAGCACGACGGTGTGGTGGTGGTGGTGGAGTAGAGAATTCTGCAGGGCTTCGCCTAAGCCTGAGCAGAAGGAAGGAGGAGGAGGAGAGAGGCGGCTAGGGCAAGAGTGGAGGGGCAAGGGGGTGGCGCCTCCACCCCTTTATATATAGAGGGAGGGGTGCGGCCTAGGGTTCCCACCCCTAGGCCCACCTCCTAGGGTCGGCGCACAAGGGAGAGGGGGGAGGGAGATTCCTTCCCCCCCAAGTCTCCCCTTTCCTTTCTTGGTTTTCAAGTAAAGTCCACGGAACCTTCTGGAACTTTCTGGAACATTCCGAAACCTTCTAGAACCCCCATATAAACACTCCGGAACATTTCTGATCCTAGAAAAATGATCTCCATTATATGAATCTTATTCTCCGGACAATTCCGGATCTCCTCGTGATGTCTCAGATCCAATCCGAGACTCCGAACAACATTCGGTCTCCAACGCATATTCCATATCTACCTAAACAACATCGAACCTTAAGTGTGTCACCCTACGGTTCGTGAATATGCAGACATGATGGAGACACCTCTCCGATCAATAACCATCAGCGGGATCTGGAGATCTATAAGGGCTCCCACATACTCAACGATGACTTCGTGATCGATAGAACCATTAACATACGAAACCAATTCCCTTTGTCACGCGATACTCTACTTATCCGAGGTTTGATCGTCGGTATCTCCATACCTAGTTCTACCTCGTTTCTGACAAGTACTCTTTACTTGTTCCATGATATGTCATCCCTTGTGACCTAGTCACATGCTTGCAAGCTAACTAGATGACATTCCACCGAGAGGGCCCAGAGCATATCTATCCGTCATATGGATGGACAAATCCCAATCTTGGTTCATGCGCTTCAACACATACTTTCAGAATACCCAATGACACCTTTATGACCACCTAGTTACGAAGCGGTGTTTGATGCCATCAAAGTACCCATCCGGTGATGGTGATTAACATAACCTCATGGTCGAAGGATTAGGTTACTATGCAATTGAAAGCTTGTAGCAATACGAACTTAATGACTTGATTTTATGCTATACTTACTACGGGTGTGTGTCCATCACATCATTCTCCTAATGATACAACCTTGTTATTAATGACATCCAATGTCCATAATCAGGAAACCATGATCATCTATTAATCAACAAGCTAGTTCAACAAGAGGCTTACTAGGGACTCTTTTACGTTTACAAAGCACACATGTATTAGTGTTTCCTTATAATACAATTATAGCATGGGATGTAAACATTCATCATAAACACAAAGATATAATAATAACCACTTTTATTATTGCCTCTTGGGCATATCTCCAATAGTGACAAACTCGGTGATCTAGACACTTAAATAAAACCATAGGTACTTGCAAGAAAGGCGAATGGATTTCTAACCCTAGAAGCATGACCAACAGTGAAGAAGATCACTAACGCTCCTGCAAACCGCCCTCAGTCGACGTCCCCACTCTCAAACTCAACGCGTATCCCTGCACGATAATGCAAGGTTTTATTATTAGCAAGTTCACAAGTCCCGGTTCATATGGTGCCCGACAGAAAAAGAGAAATGCACTCCATGTATATTGCACTACACACAAAAATTGCACTACACATAAAAAGACATGTATATTGCACTACACAAAACAATTGCCTTACAATTTCCTTACCAAGGGGAAGCGCTCGCGGGCGGGTGGGCGTGGCGGCACCGGCTCGGCCTGAGGAGGGTGCGGCCTCGCGGGCGGGCGGGTGGGGCAGCTGTGGGAAGGGAGGGCAGGGTACTGAGGGAGGGGCGGGCGAGGCGCTCCAGCCAGGGACAGAAGGAGGGCCAGGGATAGAGGGAGGAGCAGGCGGGGAGGGAGGAGCAGCGCCAGCTCGGGGAGGGAGGGGCGGGCGGGGTGCTCAGCCGGGGACAGAGGGACGGGCGGAGGGGGAGCTCAGGGCGGTGGCGGGGAGCTTTTGCGCCGCGGAGCGACGGGCAGGGAGCAGCGGCACCGGGGAGTGAGGCGAGCGGCGGCGGCAGTAAGGGAGGCGAGCAGCGGTGGCGGGAAAGGAGGCGAGCGAGCGGCGGCGGCTAAGGCTAGCAGCGACGGCGGGGAGTGAGGCGAGCAGCGGAAGCAGGGAGGGAGGATGCAGTCGGGCTGAGGCAAGCGAACGAGTGGAGGAGAGGGAGCCCGCATCCATGGGCCGCGTAAACGTTATCCACGCGCCAACCTACGCCGACCGTCGGCATAGGCAGTCACGTACATCTTAGGCAGCTCTACGCCGACGGCATAGCCGTCGGCCTAGCCCTTTTTTATTTATCATTTTAATTATAACTACGTTATATTTTTAATATATTACTTAATTTATGTGGTTCAAAAACAATTCATTATATTTTTTACTCCTCTTTTTAATTTCTCGTGGAATCCCAGACATCGGGCGGTCATTTCTTGTGGTCTTCCTCTGGCAAAACCCTACCAAGCGTTAACGCATGTCAGGGTAGGGGGTCACACCTGGGGCCTACGCATGGCACCTACCAACCTTGCACCACTATCACACACATGTGCTAGGGTCACATGCAAGTTTTCATGTGATTCTGATGCTCCGGTGGTCTTCCTCCGGCAAAACCCTAGACCGGGGCCCCCTGATCGTCTACCCCTATAGCAATCTCCATACGAGGGTAGCCCGGTGGAACTTTCTACTTTTTTTGGTTTGTTTAGGACATATGTACATGGAGAACAAAGGTTGGTCCCACTTTGCAACATTCTAGGCCCCGGTTGTCCCGCGGCGGGAGTTTCCACGTATAGATTCAGGATTTTACCAAGTGTTAACGCATGTCTGGGTAGGGGGGTCACACCTGGGGCCTACGCATAGCACCTACCAACCTTGCACCACTATCACACACATGTGCTAGGGGCACATGCAAGTTTTCATGTGATTCCGATGCTCCGGTAGTCTTCCTCCAGCGAAACCCTAGACTAGGGCCCCCGGATCGTCTACCCCTATAACAATTTCCGTATGAGGGTAGCCCGGTGGACCTTTCTACTTTTATTGGTTTGTTTAGGACATATGTACATGGAGAGCAAAGGTTGGGCCCACTTTGCAACATTATAGGCCCCGGTTGTCCCGCGGCTGGAGTTTCCACGTACAGATCCAGGATTTTACCAAGCGTTAACGCATGTCCGGGTAGGGGTGTTCACACCTGGGGCCTACGCATGGCACCTACCAACCTTGCACCACTATCACACAGATGTGCTACGGCACATGCAAGTTTTCATGTGATTCCGACGCTCCGGTGGTCTTCCTCCGGCAAAACCCTAGACCGGGGCCCCCTGATCGTCTACCCCTATAGCAATCTCCATACGAGGGTATCCTGGTGGACCTTTCTACTTGTTTTGGTTTGTTTAGGACATATGTACATGGAGAGCAAAGGTTGGTCCCACTTTGCAACATTCTAGGCCCCGGTTGTCCCGCGGCGGGAGTTTCCACGTATAGATTCAGGATTTTACCAAGTGTTAACGCATGTCTGGGTAGGGGGGTCACACCTGGGGCCTACGCATAGCACCTACCAACCTTGCACCACTATCACACACATGTGCTAGGGGCACATGCAAGTTTTCATGTGATTCCGATGCTCCGGTAGTCTTCCTCCAGCGAAACCCAAGACCGGGGCCCCCGGATCGTCTACCCCTATAACAATTTCCGTACGAGGGTAGCCCGGTGGACCTTTCTACTTTTTTTGGTTTGTTTAGGACATATGTACATGGAGAGCAAAGGTTGGGCCCACTTTGCAACATTATAGGCCCCGGTTGTCCCGCGGCTGGAGTTTCCACGTACAGATCCAGGATTTTACCAAGCGTTAACGCATGTCCGGGTAGGGGGTTTCACACCTGGGGCCTACGCATGGCACCTACCAACCTTGCACCACTATCACACAGATGTGCTAGGGCACATACAAGTTTTCATTTGATTCCAACGCTCCGGTGGTCTTCCTCTGGCGAAACCCTAGACCCGGGCCCCCGGATCGTCTACCCCTATAGCAATCTCCGTACGAGGGTAGCCCAGTGGACCTTTTCTACTTTTTTTGGTTTGTTTAGGACATATTTACATGGAGAGCAAAGGTTGGGCCCACTTTGCAACATTCTAGGCCCCGGTTGTCCCGTGGGGGGAGTTTTCAAGTACAGATCTAGGATTTTACTAAGTGTTAACGCATGTCCGGAAAGAGGGTCACACCTGGGGCCTACACATGGCACCTACCAACCTTGCACCACTCTCAAACACATATCCTAGGGGCACATGCAAGTTTTCATGTGATTCCGACGCTCTGGTGGTCTTCCTTCGGCGAAACCCTAGACTGGGGCCCCCGGATAGTCTACCCCTATAGCAATCTCCGTACGAGGGTAGCCCGGTGGACCTTTCTACTTGTTTTGGTTTGTTTAGGACATATGTACATGGAGAGCAAAGGTTGGCCCTACCTTGCAACATTCTAGGCCCCGGTTGTCCCGCGGCGGGTGTTTCCACGTACAGATCCAGGATTTTACCAAGCGTTAACGCATGTCCGGGTAGGGGGGTCACACCTGGGGCCTACGCATGGCACCTACCGACATTTCACCACTATCGCACACATTTTCTAGGGGCACATGCAAGTTTTCATGTGATTCCGACGCTCTGGTGGTCTTCCTCCGGCGAAACCCTAGACCGGGGCCCCAGATGGTCTACCCCTATAGCAATCTCCGGACGAGGGTAGCCCGGTGGACCTTTCTACTTTTTTTGGTCTGTTTAGGACATATGTACATGGAGAGCAAAGGTTGGGCCCACTTTGCAACATTCTAGACCCCGGTTGTCCCGCGGCGGGAGTTTCCACGTATAGATCCAGGATTTTACCAAGCGTTAACGCATGTCCGGGTAGGGGGTCACACCTGGGGCCTATGCATGGCACCTACCAACCTTGCACCACTATCACACACATGTTATAGGTCGCATGAAAGTTTTCATGTGATTCCGACGCTCTGGTGGTCTTCCTCCGGCGAAACCGTAGACTGGGGCCCCCGGATAGTCTACCCCTATAGCAATCTCCGTACGAGGCTAGCCCGGTGGACCTTTCTACTTGTTTTGGTTTGTTTAGGACATATGTACATGTAGAGCAAAGGTTGGGCCTAGTTTGCAACATTCTAGGCCCTGGTTGTCCCGCGGCGGGAGTTTCCACGTACAGATCCAGGATTTTACCAAGCGTTAACGCATGTCCGGGTAGGGGGGTCACTCCTGGGACCTATGCATGGCACCTACCAACCTTGCACCACTATCACACACATGTGCCAGGGGCACATGCAAGTTTTCATGTGATTCCGATGCTCCGGTGGTCTTCCTCTGGCAAAACCCTAGACCGGGGCCCCCAGATCATCTACCCCTATAGCAATCTTCGTATGAGGGTAGCCCGGGGGACCTTTCTACTTGTTTTGGTTTTTTAGGACATATGTACATGGAGAGCAAAGGTTGGGCCCACTTTGCAACATTCTAGGCCCCGGTTGTCCCACGGCGGGAGTTTCCATATACAGATCCAGGATTTTACCAAGCGTTAACGCATGTCCGGGTAGGGGGGTCACACCTGGGGCCTACGCTTGGCACCTACCAACCTTGCACCACTATCACACACATGTGCTAGGGGCACATGCAAGTTTTCATGTGAGTCCGACGCTCCGGTGGTCTTCCTCCGGCGAAACCCTAGACCGGGGCCCCTGGTTCGTCTACCCCTATAGCAATCTCCGTACGAAGGTAGCCCGGTGGACCTTTCTACTTGTTTTGGTTTGCTTAGGACATATGTACATGGAGAGCAAAGTTTTGGCCCACTTTGCAACATTCTAGGCCCCGGTTGTCCCGTGGCAGGAGTTTTCACGTACAGATCCAGGATTTTACCAAGCGTTAACGCATGTCCGGGTAGGGGGAGGTCACACCTGGGGCCTACGCATGGCACCTACCAACCTTGCACCACTATCACACACATGTTATAGGTCACATGAAAGTTTTCATGTGATTCCGACGCTCCGGTGGTCTTCCTCCGGCGAAACCCTAGACCGGGGCCCCTGGATTGTCTACCCCTATAGCAATCTCCGTACGAGGGTATCTCGGTGGACCTTTCTACTTGTTTTGGTTTGTTTAGGACATATGTACATGGAGAGAAAAGGTTGGGCCCAGTTTGCAACATTCTAGGCTCCGGTTGTCCCGCGGCGGGAGTTTCCACGTACAGATCCAGGGTTTTACCAAGCGTTAACGCATGTCCGGGTAGGAGGGGTCACACCTGGGGCCTACGCATGGCACCTATGCAAGGCCCCGGTTGTTTCGACGCTCCGGCTCGGCCCAAGAAAACCATGGCTCGACCCAAGAAAACCAAGACTCGGCCCAAGAAAATCTAGGATCGGCCCATGTATATCTGGTGGGTTAGGTTTGTTTAGGTTAAATACCCCCTCCTCTCTCATTGCACTCCGCTGCATCCTCCTCCTCTTGCCCAAAGCAGCCGCCGCCATCGCCCGTCTAAAGTATCCTCCATCTGAAGCCGCTCGTCGTCACCGCCCGCAGGTAATCTCCTAGCCCATTTTTTTGTTAATTAGACGCATTTTGGAGAACCCACACTTAGAAATTTGTTTTTTTGATCAAATGCATACTTTAGGATGCCCAACCCGCGTGTTCATCCTCAACTAGGCGGCAACGCCGGAGGACTGCTGGCCTCCATCAGGGACGGGGATGTCCGAGCTTGGGCTCCGTCGGGCTGGCACTGGGAGGTGCTTACTTCCGGGAACCGTAGCTTGGTGAGGAATCCGGGTCCCGTCGTCGACCCGCAGCTTCTTTGGTGGCGGTCGCATGGTCCAGGAGCGGTTCAGAGGGAGCCGGCCCCCGAGGAGGTGGTATGGAGGCGTGTCAGGGAGGAGGACGAGCACGTCCGTCGCTATATGTATATGTTGGAGGTCAGGTTCTCCAATACATGGCAGGTTCTTCAGGGATCTCACCCGAGCTATGCTCGTGTGATGGTTCCTTCTCTTTAGGTGTTCACCGCTCGCGGCTCAGGACCCGTAAATCGGCGTCCAGTTTGATTGAGCGAGATGTATTAGTGATACTATCGAGATGTATTAGTCCAGAACTTGAAATAAGATATTATTGAGATGTGTGCGCGTCGTTATTCTATGTGGGTGTGGCAGGATGCCGAAGATTCGCGTGGTTATTTTACAGTCACCAATTTATGAAAAAAGTAGATATATATTAAGATTTTTGTGGGAAAAAAATAAACAAGGTACACACAAAAAATAAAAAAACACCTACGCCGACGGTCAGGCCGTCGGCGTAGAAGTTGGAGCTTAGATAGGCCGACGGTCAGGCCGTCGGCGTATATACGCGACTAACGCCGCGGGCTGGCCCGTCAGGTGGGCCGTTAAGTAGCTTGTTGGGCCGACGGCAGCCGTCGGTGTAGACTTTGCGTACGCCGACGGCGGCCGTCAGGACATTTGATTCTACGCCGACGGGGTGGTACGCCGACGGCCTATTTGCCTGGCTGACGAGCCCGGAAACCTTCGCCGATGGCCCCGACCTTTTGTCGTTGGTGTAGGATTAGGCCGTCGGCGTTTTTTGGTTCTCCCGTAGTGATGTTTTATGGAGATTTCTATTTGTGCCGCTTGGAACATCCGGAAAGAGAGAAACGACTACATTTTTAAAAATCAATTCTCATCTCTAGCTCATTGGAGGGTGCATTTTCAAAGTGATTTGCTACTTCATAAATACATAGTGAAGGCTGATTTGGTCAACCTCTTTTGGATTGGATCCTACAATGTTTCACGTAGGGCTTTTCTTTATTTTATTTTCCTTGCATTTCTACCCCCTTGATGTAATCTCCCTCTTTTGTACTTTGTTCATATTATAAATTAAAATTATACCATAGGGGTTCTCCCCTACGGTCCCATGATAAAAAAAAAGTTGGACACATCTAATTTAAGCTTGTCCTCTAGCGACATTGTTCCACGCTTCTTATGTGCTGACTGGATGACATGTTCTACAAACACATTTGCAAGACTAAGTTCACAATATGAATTTTAACGTACAATCATATCATAGCAAGAAATCCCACTAAAACTATTATCCCTAAGATAGTTTTAGGGATTACATGATCCCTTTACACTGTGCCATCCCCGATCATTACGGCCTTTGACATAGCTGTCAGGGTGGAGTATAACCGTCGATCACATCATACATGTGACTCATGCTAAATCTTTTGATTCCGTGTTTCGAGGTCATGTCTGTTATATGCTAGGCTCATGCATACATGGCTTCAATCCACCTTATGTGAACGCTAAGATGTCTAGCACCCGATCATCACGGCCTGATTCATAACGTTGAACTTTCTTGGTGGCGCACACTTTAGGGAGAACAATAATATTGATATTATATTAGGGATTATCTTATTAATGCTATAATCGCGTATCTAATACAACTAAGTACAAACAAGATACACACACAAAATAACATCACATGCAATTTGTAATGTGTGATATGACATGGTCTTTTGTGCCTTGATCTCCATCATGCGCCGTTTAGCATGACGCCAAGCTCATGGCGCCATCTATGAAGTTTATTCATGAAATTGACCATATCACATCACTTACCCCCTCTTGCAACTTAGAGTTAGATGCTTCTACATTATTACTTGCAAGTTTTACGTGGCTGCTAGGGGTTTTTGAGATAGAACACTTCATACCTACGAACATCAACCACAACATTGATCAAGTAGTTGTCTCTACTATATCGCTTTTAGTGCACTCTGTTGTTAATGCCATATCAACTATTGTGAGAGAGACAGACACCCGTTGGTCACTTATATGGTACAAGTCGTATGTCAAGCATGGAACTAGTCTCGCGTATGATTACGCGTAAAGTCGGTCCAGGCCGCGTCATCTCAAAGTGTCGTGATATAAACAAGAACACATGGGAGGGTAACAACTAAGAGATCAATGCCCACACTCACCATGTGGTCTATATGTACTAGCATAACTACGCATAGATCGACTCTAATACCACTGAAGGGGTTCGTAGAGGAAAACACAATTTTTTCTAGCTAGAACACACTATAAGCCTAAGATCTATCTCTAGTTAATGCAGTAACGAGATGAGGTTACGATTACATACCCTTGTAGAACACAATGCAGTTAACATTCTGCGGGGAATATGGATGAAGTAGACGATCGTAGTCAATCTCAAGGTCGCGAAGCTCCTGGTCCTTTGCACGACAACCCTGACGCCACTATTAGTAGCTCTATCTAAGGACTCACACATGTACGGTGTCTAGCGACGACTTCTGTTCTACTTGATCCAGCCGGGATGCGGAAGCAGATCCTCTAGAACCAGGATCCAGCAGCTTGACGGCATGACATTGGTGTTGACTCCCTTGCGCGTAGTCCTTTCATGGAACCGCACTTGCGAGAGTCAACTAAAAAAGAGGAGAAAAGGGGGTACACCCTTCATAGGAAATCCTCCTTTTATTTTATGTGTCTTTTTCCTCCCAACATAGGCCTTATTATATAGGAGGAAAATGGGTAAACCCTTCCTTTAAGTCCCCATGTGGGACTAAATAAAAGGCAAAAAGAAGTGCACAACCGGCTGGGCTATGCAGTGGCCGGGCGGGCCACCAAGCCCTAGCCTAGTGGTGGCCTGGCCAAGAGGCGGTGCAGGGGCGCCCGGGTGGGCTGCCTCTCACGTTCGTGTGCCGGCTCAACATACGATCGAGGTGGCGGCTAGGCGAGGCAGTGGTGATGTCGAGTGGGCCTTCGCCCATGCCCGCTCCCCAGTCGGCCTGCCAGCCTCCTCTCGCTTTCCAGCGTGGGCCGCACGCCGAGGCCCGCTAGCGGCGACAACGGCTAGAGCTTTACCGCGTGCTAGCTAGCACCCGCGCACTCGTGTGCCTGTGTGGGCCCGAGTGGGCCCAACTGTTGTGGCTATCTTCCAGGGTGGCTTCCTCTTTGGGTTGTTTCCCTCCGGGGATTCGGCCCAATGCTGGAAATATCCCCATAAATAATAATTTAAAATATTTATTGAATATATTAATTCACAGTTAACATATACAGGTGCATATTTATAAATTGCCATTTATCTGAAACATCTTTCGGACTTCTCCTTCTTCCGAACATCTTCAGACCATCTTCGAAACTATTCCGATAATTCTTTCTCATCGGTGATCCCTTCGCTTCCATAGCAATCTTAGAACATCGTTAGACTCTTAAGTGTGTTAACCTATGCTTTGGGAATGACACAAAGGTGATCAAGATTTCTCTTCGATCAATGATCAATAGCGGGACCGAGATATCCATATTGAACCCCATGCATTCCACGAGACTCTGTCGTGTTCGAACCATAAACTCGATGTCCTATTCCCTTTGTCCCTTCTATACATGACTTGTCCAAGATTTGATCTTTAGTATCACTATACTAATCTCATTACCGACAAGTCTACTCAACTAATTATCGTGATATTGTATCTCCATGAACCAGTCATACGCTGCAACTTATTGGATGCAATTTCATCGAGTGGGCCTAGTGTATCTTCCTGTCACATAGGTGGACAAATCCTGATCTTGATACATAGGCCTCAACTTTTCTTTATACCCAATACACACTTTTATGGCCACCGAGTTACGGACATGACAGTTAGTAAGATCTAAGCATTCCTCCGAAGATAGTGATTAATATGATCTCACGGTCTAATGAGAAGGTCACTTCGTTTTTAATTATTACAATGATGAACCATGTGACTATATCATGGTGCAATACTTATGCGGTTAATGTCCATCATATCATTCTCCAATGATATGACTTCATTGTCAACTGGCATAAATGCACCATGATCAGGAAACCTTGATCATCGACTGCCCAACGAACTAGTTTAATAGAGGCTACTAGGGACCAGGTTTGTATCAGTGTTTTCTCTTGATATAGTTATAGCATAGTATGAAACTTTTATGAACTAGTTTGAGATATGATACTAAACCTATATATTATTTGCCTCTAGGGCATATCTCCTTCACCTTCATCTCAACGTCTCCCATGCCAATATTGGCGGTTTTGCTGCTCTTTCCATGCCGACGCTTATCAAAGTGGTTACGGAAACTAGGAGCCTAGTGATCAGGATCACCACACACAAGACAAGCACCTTTTGTTGTGTCCAGTCTTCTTGAAATTGGTAGACTGCGAGGCTTTGTTTTTTCCATCAAATTTTCCTTTTCCATCAAACTTTCCTTGTTATTCTTGAACTTGTGGGACTGGAAATTCTTTTTCTATACCAAGTTAGCACTTGAATCTCGCTCGGAACCTCGAGCACGTGTGTCTTTTGCTCTCTTCTTCTCTTCCACATCAACAGTCCCAATGAGATCCACGATGGAAAACTCGTATCACTTTTGTTTTAGAGAAGTAGCAAAGTTCCTCCATGAAGGGGGAATCTTGGCAATAATGCCTTCAGCAACAAACTTGTCCGGTAACACACAAGTGAAGTTCTAAATCTCCTTGGCAAGATACTGTATGTCATGAGCCTGCTCAACGACGGAGCAATCATCAGCCATCTTATAGTCATAGAATTGTTCCATGACATATAGTTCAATAATAGCGTCCGAGACCCCAAATTTGTACTCGAGTGCAGCCCACATGTCTGTGCCATTAGTAAATGACATATAGGGTTCCACAATGTTTTCCCCAAGGATAGAAAAACGATAAGTCTTGAACATAGTATCAATTTTATTATAAAATTCCTCTTGAACAGCCATAAGCTCCCCATCGGGTTTGCCTTGGATGGTGTTATTGTAGCCCATGTTTTGAAACCATAGGACTGCTCACACGCGCCATCTCTTGAAATGCACACCCTCAAAAAGGGAGGTGGCTTCATAGTTATAACAAAGCCACGTGTATTGAAATGCCTATAATAAGGTTTTAGGATTGTTGAGAAATAAGTATTTTAACAGAAGATTTAATCCAAGTAAACAATGAATAAAACATGACTAAAATAATGGAAAATTACACTAGTCATACAATTTACCAAATAGTATGTGGACAACAAGTCTAAACAGTTTGCTAAGACAAATATTTGAAGTATGATCCGAAGTAGATAATTGACGTACAGTGCATCAGGAGGTACTGTGTAACCATTGTTGTTTGATTTGTCTCCCATGTCGTGGAAGAGGTTGTCGACATACGGGAAGAAATCGTCAGCATCCACGACATCGTCCATTATGAAGATGCCGTCACTGTCCGTGAAGGAGTCCGTGATGAAGCCTGTAGTCGCATGTGAGTGCTCCTCAAAAATCTTATCGCCCTTCTCGCATACAGGATCTCGAAGCAGTGGGGTCTCGAAGGTCTACTATCCTGGCTCGCGGTGCACGCCACAAGACGGGATGGGGAAAAACTTGGTGGTTGCTTAGGAGCTCTAGAACTGGAGGTAGTCGATGTTGTGTACTATGCTCTACGTCGGGAGACCAAAAGAAGAGTCGGGAGATGAACGGAACATGCAGTGACTGAAGCCCACTCAGTTCGTATTAAAATCCCACTCGATTTTATTCTCCACTGAGTTCGTGTTAAAAATCCACTAGCACAGATTGTTCATCTTCCATTCATGCGTGGCAACATAAAGCTGAGCGTGGCGAGATTCCTGCAACCAGCGGCGTGCGAGCGTCGTCACGAGGCAAGCAAGGAGTGAAAGATCTCACTTTATAAGCTGGTCTAACTTCCATTCAACTAGCAATGTGGGACTAAACTTTTGCCCCACGTCTTGTCTTGCATGAATGGGCCAAGTGGGCCTCTAGGATTTCAAAAATTAATGACATAATATAAATGGGTTGTGCCTATTTTAGGCAAAAATCCAACACTTTCAACGCACAAACTTCATTTTGGCTTAAGAGGCAACAAACGCGCCAAATGGCTAGTAGTATTCTTCAAAAGGAATCTTTTAGTGAAATGAAATAACTTTACATGCCTTTAAGTTTACTAGTTGTAACTCAATATGATCAACTATTCTTGACTTCTTGTAGATTATGAAGTTGGCAGTCAAGATCCATGGATCTATCTCAGGCTTCCGCTAATTCGAGAAAAGTGATCAACTAAAGGGCATGTTCAAAGCATATCTTTAGCTCAAAGACTGCAATAATCCCATTGGTAAATGCAATAATCTCATTTGTAAATGTCAAAGAGTAACTGGCATTTGTAAATGCCATTGGACAATACAAATGACAATACAAATGACATTTACAACTGCAATAATCTCAAAGGTTGTAACTTCATAATCCAATGACAAGATGCCAATTACAAATGGCAACTTGGTGATCCTGCGAGGACAAACTTATCTCTTCGTCGTTTAGGACCCCGAAATACTCCAAATTATATGCACCATTTAGGATGCTCATATGGGCATCTTATCTTCTCATGTATGGAGCACATCCTCCTTGTCAATGTTTACACTGGTACTAAGGTGAAGCCCCCGAAGCTCCGAGCCAATAGCAATTGTGTCATCTACTATGGCATCCTTATGGCTCTGCTTAGTTCATCTGACTCGTGTCTCCTCCTTTGCTTGAGAAAATCTTTATTCATGTGGCAGGTTGGCACAAACTCTTGGACAGAGCACCCTCGTGTTTCTGAACATGTTATTCTTCGGATTGTTTTCTTCAGAGGTCAGATGTTCACCATAGACTATCCTCGGAGGATCAGTACTATATCCTTGGCACCTCAGCTCACCATGCAGGAAGTAGCAGTCATATGGCGAGAGGACGTGGTTGTTGGCTTGAATTATTATCCATGGCTGGTGGTCTGTGGTGACATGCTTCTCATGGTTGATCTCGTTGACGACCTGATAAGCAATGGTACTTTCCAAGTCTTCCGTATTGACTTTCCAGCCGAACCAGCCATGTGGGTGAAGATGGAGAAGTTAAAAAATTGGGTTCTTTTTGTTAGCCTTGATAGGAGGAGCCCTACATTTTCTTGCAAGAATCCGGAAAGGTGGGCGGAAAGAGTAACTGCATTTACGTTCCGAGTGCATCCAAAAATTCCGACGAACCTTGGATTGCTGTAGAGATTGGTCAAGCAGTTTACAGCACGACTTACGAGGATTCATATATTCTGGGAGGTGAAAGCAGGCAGCTTGAGAGCTTATGGGTGCTCCCTAGCTTGGTCTATGGTGTTGGCCAGTGAAAGATGATCATTGCTTGTCGCTGGTTTCACTCTTGTGTACTATGTCCTATCAACTGTTACTTTCACAAGTATATTTATCTATATATTGAGCTCCAGCCAGTGATGTAGTGAACAAGAATTAACTTTCTGGATGCTTATTCATGCAAGTGTTTCTCTTGAGCTGCATCTCTTCCACATCCTTAGCTTTAATTGAAGGCATAGTTCTATCCTTGTGTATAATGAATTGATGATGGTTCAGATGAAAAAGGGCTGCTCCTGAAATTGCACCTAATCTGGATTAATTGTTAGTGCGTAGAACATGTGGTTCAATGATGTAGCTACAAGGTAATTTAAATTGCAACGTTTGTTCACACTTCAATCATAATACTATTAGGTCTTGTATCAAAACCTCGGATGAATAAAAGTGAAACCCACAAAAGATGAAATTTTACAAGCTAGTCTACCGTTGTGATGTTCTACCGAAAAAGCGGATTTGTTAGTTTCGTTTAATCCAAATTATTTTTTCGCGAAAACGTAAAAGCCTTGAGTTTTATATCATTGATAGAAAAAGAGAGTTTTGTACAACTGTACACAAGTGTTGAAGAGCATCAACCCTTTACAACTTAACCCACTAGACCTACGGAGCCGTATGAAGCAAGGTACGTAAGCCAATTGCACTGGCAACAGCCTATGATCGAGCATCGGATCGAAACTAATGTTAGGTAACGCATTGTCGAATATCATGGTTTTGCTGGTTCCAAATCCACCACATCGTTAGCATGATTAGCGAGAAAGTCCCCCCGTGAAGAGCTCGGGGGGTTGACACGGACGCTTGCGGCCACAAATCCACAAAGTCATCTTCTCCATCCATTATGATTGGCCTAGGAGCATGTGCAAACGACCAATATTTACAAACGGCTAACAGTGATGCCTAAAAAGAACAACAGCGAAAAAGTATGATACTAACAAAACGACCTAGAATTGAGAACAAGCATCTTAGTTGTTTCATTAGATAAAAATGATAGATGAGATTGAGATTCCCAGATGCTGTAAAATACAGCGCGTGCCAAGGAGCGTTTCACCATGCCGGTCGATGAAGAACTACTCCCAGTAGGCGAGGTTCCCCGGGTCCTCGGTGAGTTCGGGGTCCTCCATGCCGGCTATGGCGGCATGTATCTCGTCGGAGGCCCGCACGCCGCCCGTACTGAGCTTCCACGCCAATGGGCAGCGGAAGTCGGGTGGCGCTGGACAGTCGGTGTCGTGGAGCAGTCGTGCCTGCCACGACTGTAGGGATGGCCGGCCGAAGCCGTTCGCCGCCGTAGGGTCGCCTGGGTATCGCTTCGCCATTTCTGTTGCCAGACTGTTCTTCTCGTCGCTGAAGGTGAAGGTTGTGGGTGAGGAATGGGGGTGGGAGTGTGTGGCATAGAGACCGGGAGGGCGGACGGAATTTACAGCCGAAATAGGAAAGAGCGGCGAAGGCAGGAGGAGTGTAGCGGCGTGGGCGGGAAAAAGTGGAATCAACGGGAAGGTGGGCGGGCGGTGGCGTGTCATTACGGCGACACGTGGGAGTCGGGGACAGGCGTCGTTGCCCGGCAGTCCGTTGCGGGAGCCAAGGCGACAGGATTAGGATGACTCGTTTCACACGCTGCAGGGCGAGGCCACCAAGGCGGGGTTTTTTTCTGCCGAATTCGCTTCATTCGGCCTTCTTACACGGTCCCAGCGTCCCATGTTCGGTTTGTGAACCCCAGATATAAAATAGGAAAAATCCGGTGAAAACTGGACGCCTGGAAACATGGCTGAGCGATTTTTCGTCATCCGGATTAAAAAAAACTGCTAGTGGAGATGCTCTTGATAGTTTCCTGTGTATTCCAAGTCCAACTCACCAAAGAGACTGTCTAGACTGGGACTTCTGTCCGACTTGACTAACATCTGAACCCGGCTTGGACTAGAGCTGCGACGCTACTTGACCAACAAAGATGCCGGACTGGGCCTAGAAGAAACGCTTCGACCAAACCTCCGCGCCGCCGATTCCTTCTCTGTCTATTTGTCGCCGACGAGTCCGACGGAGGAACGCAGCGCGGCGGAGGAGCCCGAACGTCTAGACACGGCCCGCCGTACCGCGTCCATGGCCGGAAGCGCAGAGCCCACGGAGGAGGCCGTGCTCTTGCCGCCGGCACCCGCCACTCTCACCCCTAGGTATGCAAAACCCTAACCTTCTTGCTTCTCCTCTTCATGATGCGAATTTGTTGAACGGAGCCTGGAGGGAGACGATGAATTCAATGTAGGTGGGGCTTAAACCCTGAACCCATGGACTTTCCATGTTATAGTATGCCTGATGTGATGGAATTTTAGTCCTCGTTATTATACACTGCACCCTCGTTTTATTTCTGCATCGTGTAACATTTGGGCATCGGGATAGCATACTCATTTTAAGAGTAGTTTACAAAGTTCTCATACATCCAAAAAAATACATTGAAAGCGCGTGCGTTCCGCTCCAGTCAGATGGTACGCATGATCAGGACACAGAGAGAATTCATGTCCCGGCTAAATCATATGTGAAAAAAAGGGAGGGCTGACAAGAAAATTATGTGCTGAACAGATTGCGTAAAAATTGTCTGGATGAAGATGGGAGCGAGTTGTGGTACTTGTATGTTACAAAGTTGATATGCTATTTGTGCTGCCGATAAACTCTACAATGTACAGATCACCCCCTCTAGAATGGTTTTCAAATATGCATATATTTGTCGCTCACTAGACAGGTTATGCTGTTGTACTTAATGTGAAGCTTTCGGTTGTTTTGCTGTAGCTTATAGTGATTGAAATATAGCATTTTGATAACTCGTTATGCATCTTATTCTTGAAAAAAAAATATGTTCAATGAGTTGAGCATCTTCATTTGTTTTAATGTGTAGCTGAAAGCCTGCCCATTTTCTAGCCGTTTACTAGTTATATATCTCTAAGATTTTTTATTTCCTGATCCTGATCTATTGTTCTTGAATTTTCTGTATGACAGCCAAGTTGCCGTTGTGGAGAAGCCGTCCAAGAAAATCTGCCATGGCTTGGGCTCTACATCCTCAGACTCATCTGAACGGCATGTTTGGGCAGACCTTACGGATAGCCTGCTTCACCAAATCATTGGCCTGTTTAGCTCATTCCATGACTTCCTTGCTGTTACTGGCACCTGCCGTTCCTGGCGTGCTGCAGCTTCTTCCTTCCCACCCTTATACCACTTCCCCTTCCCACCTCTCCACCTGAAAGCCATTGTTCGTCGTGCTCGTCAGCATATGGGCGATGGTTATAGCTCACACAACCCTTTATCTAACTACACATGGCAGCTTCGTGATCCTGCGAAGACAAACTTATCCCTTAGTTGTTCACCGTCCCGACATACTCCAAATTACTTGTGCTATTTGGGCTGCTCATATGGGCATCTTATCTTATCATGTAGGGAGCACTGTCTCCTTGTTGATGTATACACTAGCACTAAGGTGAAACCCCCCAAACTCCCATTCAGAAACGATCATGCAATGTACTATGGCATTCTTACAGCTCCGCTAAGTTCACCCAACTCGCACCTCCTGATTTGCTCCAGAAATTCCATGTTCCAGTGGCAGGTTGGAGCTAACTCCTGGATGGAGCACCCAATTGGTTCTGCAAGGATTTGTCAGATTGTGTACTTCAAAGGTCAGATGTTTGCCACGGACACCTTTAGGAAGCTCAATATCATCTCCATGGCACCTCAGTTTGGCATGCGGGAAGTGACAGCTGGCTTGCGTAAAAATCCATGGTTAGTGGTATGTGGTAACATGCTTCTCATGGTTGACCTCTCAGTAATAGTTCACAAGTCATATATTCCCCGCAAGACATTCAGCTTCCATGTCTTCCAGCTCGACTTATCGGCCAAACCAGCTAAGTGGGTAAAGCTTGAGAAGTTGGAAAACTGGGCTCTCTTTCTTAGTATTGATAGGAGGAGCCCTACGTTTTCTTGCATGAGCCCTGAAAGATGGGGCGGGAAAAGTAACTGCATTTACGTTCCAAGCAAATCCGAAGATTCAGATAAGCCTTGGATTGCAGTAGAGCTTGGTCAGACAATGTACAGCATAATCCACCCCCTTGCATACATCCTTTCAAGCAAAGATAGGCATCTTGAGAACTTTTGGGTGCTCCCCAGCCTGGCCTACGGCGTCGACCAGTGAAAGAGCATCTTTGCTTGCGCTGTTTGGCTAGTCTTGCACATGCCCTGCGAACTCTGGTTTAAGATCTATAGTTCGTCGTCTGGTTCAATCGTCTGGTTCTATGACTTGGCATCCATGCCCTTGAATAGTTAATATCTAATATAAGTATACTGAACTCCATTTGGTGAACAACAATTTTTTGTTGATTAATTATGTATGCTGAACAAGGTGAAAATGACTTATTGGACTTGCCATAAAATCTTCTCGTATGTTCTCCTTTCTTGCTGTGGAAACTCTTTCACTTTTCCTTGAAAAGAAAATAACTCTTTCGCTTCAATGGAGCACATGGTTGTGTATGTATGGTCTAGTTCAGAGAGTTGCTCCTGTACTGGAATGAATTGCACTTAATTTCAGCCAACGCTATCTGTTGACTGCTGTACAAACTCACTACCCAGGTCCTAGTCTTTTGTTTACACCACCCAGGTTCTAGTCCTGCGCACTTCTCTTCATCAACTTATAATATTTGGACCGTCTACTCTTATAGAGATAAATAAAACATGTAGTTACACGTTAGCGTGTTTCATTTCTTTTCTTATTTGAGAAGACACATTCTTGTAACGACAAGGTAATTTAATTCTGCAACTTGCCTAAGGAAACTATATTGGTATTTGATTCACACAGTCATTACTTGAGCGGTGAAAGGTATTAGATCATTAAAAAAAATTCTAACTACCAGGCACAACCGCATATGTACCCATGTGCCTCATTGTGATGAAAGGTATTAGATAATATTCTAGTTGTTTATAGTTTTTCCATAAAACTTGGTCAACTCCAGAAAAAATATGTACCCCTTGTTTTTCGGAACGGAGGTGGTACTAGGCAGAACTCCCTCTTCGATCCAAGATGGATCTCGATGGCTCATGTCAAGTCCGAGACAACATGTCCTGGCGGAGGCAGAGGTTGGATGTGGTGAGGACTGTGAGCTGAAAGATCGGTGTTTTGTACCAATCTTGGCAAGCGGGGGCGGCAATACAGGTGGACTTCATTTTTGGTAGTGCTCTTTGGGCATCAAGTCTCGATTTTCATGGTAAAAATCTTAGGTCTAGCCTTCACTGGTTGTTCTTTACAATGGTGGATTCTATTCATTTCCTTTTTGGTGGCATTTTCTGGGGTCCGATTGGACTTTCTTCAAGGTGAAAATCCATAATCTATGATCACTCGACGACGGTGTTTGTGCATTATTCTCTTTTTGGAGGCGTCGTTCTTGGAGAACCTTGTTTGCGGTCTGGGTGTGGCCTTTGGTGGTGGTTGTTCTTACTGTTTCGTTGATCAGTTTTTTTGGTTGTGCGCATCTTTATGTCTAGACATTATGTTTAGCTTTTGTGAAACAAATATATCTAGATGATTTTTAGTGTGTAATACTCCGAACCTACACATTAAAAGATGTCTAGATAAATTCGTTTAATAAAATCTAAAATGTCTTATATTTTGAAACGGGGGGAGTACGGCGTATTAATGTATTCCGTTATCGGAATAAGTTTGGCCTCCTATGGACGGATTGTGGTGCATCTCCCTTGCTTTCACAGGAAGCCACAAATTACCCTTAGATGTACTCCCTCCATTTCAAAATATAAAATGTTCTAGCTTTTATGAAACAAATGTATCTTGATCCCTTTTAGTGGATGCAGATTCAATGACTTGGTGAAGCCAACTCTCACGGTGACATGCCCCCAAGATCCACCTACTATCTTTAGTCCAACGAACCATATTTGTTTAGATTTTTAAATAAAAAACTAAAACTATTTAGAAAAATTTGAAAAATCAGTAAATCATACTTTTTCAACTTGTATCCTGGTGAAGATTCATTTCATTTGAATCAATGGTTTGTAATTAAATACAATTTTAGTTTAAACTAGTACTGAAAACACATTTACTTTTAATCATAAAGTAGTGATTGGAAAGGAATGGAACTTTCTCAGGATTCAAACCTAGACATTTACGATTTAATGGAATTTTTTCAATTTTTTGAAATAGATTTGCTTTTTGTAGGTCAAAATCTGAGCTAATGTGATACTCTGGATCTAATATGAAAGGTGAATCTTGGGGGCTGGTCATTGTAAGACTTGGTTCAACAAGTCACTAAAACCATGTCCTCGTAGGTAGGTTCACTTCGAACCTACACACTAAAAGACGTTTAGATACAATTTTACAAAAGATAAGACATATTATATTTTAAAACGGAGGGAGTAGTCGGCGAACACCTTGGTGACTCCCTATGCATGACGAATGCGAGGCTAATCATAAGCGCAATAAACGGAGGGAGTACCAGAGTAATAAAATTGTAGGAAAATGATACCATACCCCAGGGATGTATTCATTAGATCCCCGGGTCGTCCGTCCACTGTTCAACATGCGTTTTGTTTGATGGCCCCACATTGTTCCTTATATGTTTATTTCTTTCTCTGCCTCCACGCGGAACCACCGGCTACAACTCATGGCGTCCGCCGCCTGCAGTTTCCACCGTCGCGTCGTCGTGACCCTCCCGACGCTCCGGCTTCCAGGCCGCCTGCAGCTCGCAGCTCCCGCCACCGTGACCCCATGTAGCTCCCTCCACCCCGCTGCCTGCAGCTCGCGCAATGCGTGCCCGCCGCTGCAGCCACCCGCGGATGCCTCCCTTTGCGCCAAGCTCACCCGAGGTAGACGCCTCTAGCTCGCTGCAGCTATGGCGATGCTGCTAGCGGACACCCTCGTTGTCGATGCTACGAGTGGGTGCTACGAGCTACTCCTAGGGAAAGGCGATGCTAGATACACGTATTTGTTGTGGGAGGCACGACACAGTGCTACACAAGCAGGATGATGATGCTACAAGAAGTGATCATCGTTGCTACAAATGAAGGGTCACGATGCTACTGACCAATGCACATGTTTTGATATTTTGCTACATGGCGATGCTGCAATAGTAGCAAATTTGTACTATTTTTGTTCTATATTTTTGCTAAAATAGCACAAAGTATTTGCTACGACTTTTTTGATGGAAGTCTCCGGAAAGTCGGTTTTGCTACGGCAGCCCAACTATTTTTGCTACCAAACCACCAGCAATGTCTCCGGCGAAGTCAGTTTTTTTGCTATAGTTGCTATTTTTTTGGTACACCTGTTTTGTGGGTTTGCTACAATAGCGTCAAGTTTTTGCTACAATGTCTTCGACGAAAGTCTGCCTGTGAAGTCGCGTGCTAAGGCGGGGAAGGAATCATCGCGTGCGGGGTCTAAGAATAAGGAATTAGGGCTGTCAGCTTCGACGCCCTTCCTGACCTCCTCCCGATGGGAACCGTCGGAGGAGCACTTCAGGGCAAAGGCGCATGCATTCGAGTGTGGGTACAAAAACAAGCAGGAGAGAGAGAGTCGTGCCGCATGCATTCGAGTGTGGGTACGAAAACAAGCTTCCGAATTATTTAGTGTGATTTAGCTTCATTTTCCTTTTTGTTAGCTTTTGCATGATGTACGTTGATCCTACTCCATTGACATGAAACTGTGGATTAATTAGCGACGATGATCCTACTCCATTGACATGAAACTGTGGATTAATTAGCTTTAGGCTTGGGACTGGGCTATTCTTCCTCTGCGATAGAAGTTTCTACTTCCCCTCTATGGCACTTAGCATCTTCCAGTTCTTTTGAATTTGCGCTGAAATGGAAATTGGTTCTGTGTGCTCTGTTCAGATACTGATCCTACCTTATGTAGATGCATACATTATCGAACATTAAACAAAGCATCTCTCAAAGAAGAATTTAGAAAGAATATCTGTTCAGAAAGATGCATGATGTCCATGGAAACTTCTCCTTACACTTCTCTTTTGGCATGTCATCCATTCTTGTGATTAGAGTATTATATGGTGCATATTACATGCTCGCCTTACCTGGTACATGCTAACCAATTTTTTCAGCGGTAATCGACACGAAATGTTACTGAAACAGTTATTCAGATTCTTTGGGGTGCTGTAGCACCTGGTAAATTTTCATGCTAACTTCTTATATAATTTGAGAGTGAAAAAAATAAATTTCCAATGTGAACAGTAGCTTACACTTTCTATCTAATTTTTTTGTGCCCTAACAAACATTCAATGCTCCAATATTTGTACAAAGTAGGCTGAAGTGAGACCTATTTTGTACCTATTCTGGATATCGTTTCACATTGAAATTTTACTCCATGCTGAAACCATTGTTTTGCTTCGTTGCACCTATATGTGTATTGATATGTGCTGCGATTTTTGAATTTCAATGTACATACTTGAAGGTTGAATGAAAAGTTGAGTTTTATTGGTTGAGATGCTAATTTTATAACCTTCAAAACAAGGTAAGCGTAAAGCCGTAAACAACAAAACTCTGATGCCGATTGCCTAACTCATCATCTTACTTGCAAATGATCATTTCTAACTTCATTGTCTTTTGAACCAGTATCTTAAGGAGGTTGGTTGGGCTAAGGGTGGTCGACTGGTTGCACTCAGCCAAGACGATTAGTTGTGCAGGTATCAAATGTTTAAATCGTCATTCGGTTGTGCATCCTTCTATAGATACTATATGAAACTAGGTCGTTCTTTACTATTTGATAACATGCACCATATTATTATTTTCAGCATATCTCTAGCCGTGGAACATAAGGCTCTTAGCTACTCATTTGTTCGGGCAAGTTTCTGTATTTTGGATCTCCTAGCACAATCTACTTATCTTTTTATAGCAAGTTGTCCACACTAAATTCGAACACAAATCAATCTTAACAATATGCATCTAAGAAAACTAGAGAAAGATCTTCATAACAGAGATAGATAACTTCCTAAGATAAGGTCGGACTTCTTGGTCATGAAGGTGATTTATCTACCTGCCCCCTTGTGGTGCCCAAGAATGCATCTGTAACAAGAACTATACCCTGGCAAAATTTTGTACCCTGAGAACCACATTTGTAGCAACTGAAGATATCCAACATTGAAAGCATTTTGCTGAGAACTTATTCATATGGTCCTATTGTGATTTCTGGCATCATGTTTCAGAGTACTTAGCCAACAGAATCATATCCGTACTGCTTAAAGGATGGTAGCCGAGTGTCTCGTATACTGATTTTTAAATGTTCATGTTCTAAAATTTCTTTCCTGCTCTTAGGCTTCATTTGCAGATGCTTACCTTTTATGATCAATTTCCCTTTTCAACCCATCTTAATAATTTGAATAGACCGTTGCATGAAGAGTAGCTGAAGAAATTGGTGTGGAACTTGGGTAAGGAGTAGGTTACACGATCCGATTTGAGGATGAAACAAACATGGTACAATCAATGTTTTTTGTCCTTCAGTGTTTCTTTATCTGAATTATGCATTATGAAACACATTTTTCAACGTATTGGCTATATATATATTTTTGCTTATACCCTACATGATTTGATAGGGTATGAACATGATCAAATTTCTCATGGATGGGGTACTGATTAGAGAAATGATGGACGATCCTCTTTTGACCAAATATAGGTACCATCTTATGACTCTCAATATTAGTATGACCTTAAATGGCAGTACACATTGTCACATGTCCATTTGTCATCATTACTCAACCATGTGATCAAATTGCATATTCTTATTGTGATTATACATTGGTGATGGTAATCATAGTGGAGTAAAAACACCTTTCTCAGTTGGATGGTTCCTTAATAATTTTACTTTATTCACATACCAATCCATGTTTTTATGTTTTATTAGTGTAATTATGATGGATGAACCTCATGAACGATCCATTTCAACCGACGTATTGCTGGGACTCTTGTAAAAGGTTTGCAATTCTGAACATACAGGTCAGATCTCTCTTCAAGTTTTCTGTGAATTATGTTTTGTTTCTGTTTTGCATGTTTATGTACATGAATTCACCTGATCAACGTCGTCGGAGTTGCGTTTAATCATTTCCTCTGCAACAATTGAAGCAAGATCAATGTCAACCTTTTTCACCACTAGACAATTAGTACTCACTCCGACTTGGGTTCGTCTAGATTTGTATGTATCTATACATGATTTAAGACTACATAAATGCAAATATAGACAAAGTCAAGTCAATTATTTTGGAAGTGGGGGAGTAGATGAAATAGTTGGACAGCCAAGCAATAGGAGAAGATCGATATACATGAATATTGGTGTGTTTTATATTTACACGTGAGACGTCTGATAACAGAAATAAATAAGACACCGTAGCTAAGTTGTATATAATAATAAAAGACGGAACGCTTCTGTCAACCAGTCTTTTTTAGACGATTTTGTCCTCCCACAAAACTACGTATTACCCACCACTGCCATAGTTAAGTTAGGTCGTTGTTTTTTCCTTCTTCCGTCGATCCCTGACCAAACGAAACCTCCCCTCCCTTTTCTTCCTCTCTGTTCACCGCCAATGGCCAAGGGCGTGCGGTGCAGGATGGTCGATGGCACGGCGCTGGTAGCGCTGGGCAGTTGACGGTCGAAGATCCTGGCGGCGAGGACGGAGGACAATGGCCCCGGCGCATGTAGGATGGTCGAGGACGCGGCGCTGGTAGCGTCAGGCGGACCGACGGCGGCCTGACGTGTGCAGGATGGTGAAGGCGCGGCGCTAGTAGCACCGGGCGGTTTTCGGCCGACATCCGGGCGGCGAGGACGGAGGACAGAGGACCTGAGTTTATAAAGTAGATTTTCTATGTTTTCTTCCAAAACAACTTTTTTCTCCCATGGGAACACATGGAAATATTTGCTATGAAATATAAAAGAGTACTATATCAAACCAAAAAAATAAAGATTAAGAAAAATTGTGAGAACTGGTTACGGTCGATCGATTTCGGGGCAAAATTTTGATCTGTCGATGTTTTTCAATCAAAAGCTCCCCCCGGCGTTGCAACGCATAGCCATTTGTGCTATGAGAACTTAAATTCGCATCTGTGAGGATTTAAACTCAGGTGTTGGTTTTGTACACCCACTCCTCCAACCATTTAATTTAGGCTCGCTTCCGCTAGCTCCAGTTGCTGATGGAGAACAGTTCTAGTCATCCAGGCCATGTCGGCGCGAGGCCTGCGCAATTCGTCTGCAGAAGGTCTCCAGCAAGCAAGAGTGTGCATGCGTGAACAGGGGATGGAGTTGAACTTTGCTATCGATGCAGCCAATCTCCTGTACGTCGAGTTGACCAACATCCTGGTCCTAGGTAATACATTTAGCTTGCGTCCAAATTTTCCCGGAGAAAGTAGCAGCCTGATTCAGCTATCCGGAAAATAAGACTTTATGTTGGTCAGCGGACACACGTATAGTACTTACGAGAGAATGGATCGGAGGCGCCATGCATGGGTGCTGACAGCTGAAATGCTGGATCCTATTAGCTGCAGGTAGCCGAGACGACCATTGGTTGAATTCCGGCAAAAGCACGCCTGTATTGTCGCTTTGTCTCGCCTTACGCCGCTTCTCAAACAAGCCACTTCGCCTCCAATTAAGCTCTCCTTTAAGTTACGCCCCCTCCACCCCCCAATAAGAAGAACCCCTCGATCGCTAGGTGCCACACAAACACACACACCACAACCATCCAAATTAACCAGTATAAGTATACCATCGAGCCCTCCTCAGCACTTGACCCAAGAAGCCTCTTCCACGGCCAGCTCAATCGCCGTGGCAATAATGGCGCGGCGGCGCGGCGGCATGGCTCGGCAGCTAGCATGCTGCTGCTTCCTGGTGGCGCTGGCGCTGGCGTGCGGCGTGGCCATGGGGGCAAGCGCGCCTAGGCAGACCGGTCCGTCCAACAAGCTCCCCAAGATGAAGCTCGAGAAGTTCTCATTCAAGAAAACCGGCGGCAAGCGGCTGTACAGTATCACCTGCAACAAAGAGAAGGGAAAGAAGCCCTGCGTCATGTCCTGCCCTGCCCACTGCCCCAACGAGTGCCTCGCCTCATGCAGCTACTGCATGTCATTCTGCAGTAAGTCTGTTGGTTCATTTACGCGCAATCGAGCTTGTTCACTACTAGTACTACCTCTGTTGCACAATGTAAGCCTTTTTAGGAGCAAGCTCTTACAGAACAGAGGAAGTAACATATAGTACTAGCTACTACTGCCAATGAATGTTGAGATTCATTTGTTATATTATGCAGTGTGCGATATCTTCCCGGGCACCTCCTGCGGCGACCCCCGCTTCACGGGCGGCGACGGCAACACCTTCTACTTCCACGGCAAGAAGGACCAGGACTTCTGCATCGTCTCCGACACGGACCTCCACATCAACGCCCACTTCATCGGCAACCACAACCCCGCCGCGGGGCGCAGCTTCACGTGGATCCAGGCCGTCGGCGTCAGCTTCGGCGGGCACCGCCTCTTCATCGGCGCTCGCAAGGCCGCCCAGTGGGACGCCGATGAGGACCACATCGACATCACCCTCGACGGCGATACCGTCGATGTCGAGACCTTCAAGAGCGCCTTGTGGGTATCCAGGGCTCTGCCCAACCTCTCCGTCTCGCGCACCGACAACTTGAACGCCGTCACGGTCGAGCTTGACGGCGTGTTCAGCATCAATGCCAACGCGGTGCCAATCACCGACGAGGACTCCCGGATCCACAACTATGGCAAGACCGGGAGTGACAGCCTCGTGCATCTTGACCTTGCCTTCAAGTTCTACTCCCTCACCAAGGCCGTCGACGGTGTGCTCGGCCAGACCTACCAGCCGGACTACGTCAACAAGGTGAACATAAGCGCCAAGATGCCGATCATGGGCGGGGCACCAAAGTACCTCTCCTCGAGTCTCTTCTCGACGGATTGCGCCGTCTCCAAGTACCGTGGCAACAATGGAGTTGCTGGCCCTGTCGTTACCTTCGCATCCTAATAAACCAGTCGCCCATATGATGGACGACGTACAACCACACCCACCTATATATGCTGCTACCATGGAATAACTCATTTTGGGTACATACATATACATACTGTTGAGCACGTACATGAAGAAATAAATTTGGAACACTTCGGCGGTGCTTAGATTTTTCAAGCATTTATTCATTATTAAGGGTTTATTTTTCCATTAAAATGGGATTGAACAATGTTGATTCATTTTGTGGTAATATGGTATATATAATATAACTTGTTGCGATACTTGGATGAGTAAATTAAGTCTTTGCCAAACTTTGTTAACTCATTGTAAGTACGTAGAACTTAGCAGCACCAGCTAGGACTATTCAGAAACCCCCCTTAAGAGAACCCCCTACTTTTTAGAAAGTGTTTCTTAACCCAAATAGACCCCGACCCGGACATCCCCTGACCGACACGAATCCAGAGCCCCGCGACCACGCCCCCTTCCTACTTCAAAGCCCTGCCCCCGAGCGGAGACACCTCCCGTCGATTTTCCAGAGCCTGCCCTACCTGCGTCGGCGCCGATGAGCGAGCGGAGGCAGAGGCAGAGGCCGACGCGAGGGAGGAGGCGCCGGAGTTCCCCGCTTGTTCCCGACCTAACGACCTTCTTCGGAGCTGCACGGGCGTAAACAAGCGAGCGGAGGCAGAGGCAGAGGCCGACGCGAGGGAGGAGGCGCCGGAGTTCCCCGCTTGTTCCTGACCTAACGACCTTCTTCGGAGCTGCACTGGCGTAAACGAGCGAGCGGAGGCAGAGGCAGAGGCCGACGCGAGGGAGGAGGCGCCGGAGTTCCCCGCTTGTTCCCGACCTAACGACCTTCTTCGGAGCTGCACTGGCGTAAACGAGCGAGCGGAGGCAGAGGCAGAGGCCGACGCGAGGGAGGAGGCGCCGGAGTTCCCCGCTTGTTCCCGACCTAACGACCTTCTTCGGAGCTGCACTGGCGTAAACGAGCGAGCTGCAGTGGAGGCCAACACGAGGGAGGAGGCTCCGGAGTTTCCCGCTTGTTCCCGAGATATGGACCTTCATCCAGGTTGCGTCGATGCAGGCAAGCGAGCGGCGGCGGCGGCTTACGCGAGGAGGAGGCGCCGGATTCCCGCGGCGAGGGCCCCAACCTAAGAACGTTCTGACTCATCGGTGCAGGTGAGATACCGCCGGTATTCATGGCATCTATCAGGCTGCAAGGGGTGTCCCTGCAAATTTCTGAGGTGTGTGCCAAAACCCTGCTAGTTAACTGGCAAAAATTCTGCTAGTTAAATGCCGTAAATTCTGCTAGTTAACTGCTAAATTCATCGTGTGAGCTAAGGGGAAATTGCAAATCACTAGTGTAGTTGCAAAAATAAAAATGATCACTGATTAGTTTTACTATTTTTGGGGGTTAGCACCTGAGAGGGGTAGAAGTTAAAGAAAATAGTGATTTGTGTTGAGACTTGTTAATCACAAGATATGAGCAGCATGTTGAGACATGATAAGTCGCAAATTTTTCTAGTTAGCTGCTTAAATTTGTCTTGTGAATTAACTGAAACCTTGTAAAAAGTAACTGTTATGTTTGTTTTGTGGTGGTTTTTTGGGAGTTAATTGAAGATGTCAAATGTAGTTGCAAAAAAAGATCATTGGGTCAGTTCAAGATTTTTTGGCAGTTACCATCTGATAGTATGAGAAGTTAACTATAGTTACTTGTGTTTAAAGTTGATAATCACTACTGTGGGTTCACTTAGACTTCTAAAAAACAATAAAAAGTTAACTAGAAGTATTTGGTATTGTAGCTGTGTTACTCTTAAAAAATTTGTGGGAGTTGAGATGTTAAATAGATAGAAGTTAATTCTGGTTACATGCGTTGTAGGTTCTGGGGACTCATAGCAAGGTACCGAAGGGCGTATTCATAAAAGGCAGTTTGGGACTCAGAAGTTACTTGCTACTGGGGTGTTCAATACTGAAGTTGAAAGAGTGACTAGTTCTGAAATTGAGAAAGTAGCGACAGATGTTCAAAAGGAAAAAATCAATCTTCTCTGACCCAAGATTTCAGGTATAAAAAATAGAGTAAACCTTTTAATATAAACTTCACCAATTATGCTTGTATGGGAGTTAACTATGTTCAACTAGAGTGGTTTGGGTTGTTGTGAAAATATGAAATGTGTTGCACCAACAAAAAATATTTGGAACAAAAATGTTCATATATGGCAGTTCACTATGGTAAACTGTGGGGGTTGGGATGTTGAAAAACAGCATGTGCTTGATCAGGGATGATAAAAATATGAAGAAGTAACTTCATGTATGGAAGATAGCTATGTGGGAATATGAAGAAGTAACTTCAATATGGAAGATAGCTATGTTTGAAACACATCCAAAGATGGCCCATGGAAACAATGATATGGTTAAAAAGATAACAGATGGAGGTGAAGAAAGTACTGCTGCTCTGGCCCACCAAAGCGTGAACGGCCTCCTGTGATATGTGATAAGCCTATAGAACGTTTTGAACCTATGATGCGCCTTTTTTTAACAAGGAGTGCCCCCAAAGGGGTTGGAGACTTCACATATATTCTAAGCGCTGAAAGTTACAAATGATTACAAAGAACCCCATAAAATATGAAGACACACATAGGTCCCTAGTATAAGTAGAGAAGACCTCACTGATAGAAAACAAAAGACAAATTGGTCCTTCCTCTTCTCCACCACCGAGTCGGATGACAGGCACGCCACCATCAATCACAAGAGTGGGGACATAACCACTTGCTCCTGAGCCAACGAGCAATGCGTCGGTTGACTTCAAGGGCCTCACGAAGGAGGTTAGAATAATGCCGGAAGCCTTTACTGGCTTTTTGATAGGCCATGTGCTGACCTTGGATGTCGGACGGCTATGACCCGCCGCCGAGGTGATGCTCAAGAAGATAGCCTCCCAACTCCACTTCTGCCTGGCACTGCAACTTGCGGAAAATGCCAGCAGCAGAGGGTTCTTTACCAAACCCGACGGTACTGCCCGACC
Source organism: Avena eriantha (assembly GCA_910589775.1). Classification (NCBI taxonomy): domain Eukaryota; kingdom Viridiplantae; phylum Streptophyta; class Magnoliopsida; order Poales; family Poaceae; genus Avena; species Avena eriantha. The sequence goes on along the minus strand of OU342744.1, from coordinate 76,653,921 downwards.
GACCGACTCACCACACCTACCACGGGTGGGAGACAGACAGTGAAGAAGATCAGCTTGGCGCAAAACCCATGAATCCTTCATCCATAGATGTCCATCGTTGCTGCAACTTAGCAAACCTTCCCTTCAAAACACAACCACTGCGTCCAGGAAGGAGAATACACGCTGAGGAGCAACATCAACGAGCATCTAGGAATTGCCGACGCTCCTCAGATCTCTTGCCCGAGATGAGGATAAGAAGCCGTAGAAGATGCCGCGACGACGAACCCGGGGAACATGCTTATTGGACAAGTAGCGGCCAAAGAGGAGCTCCCCCACGGAGACCCAAAATTCGGCGTGAACGACCACTCTAGCGGCAAACCTGCACTTCCGATGGGGTAGCTGCAACGGAACCACTCCTTCTTGGACCCACCTGACTAGGAGGACCAGTCAAATGAAATGGTCAAAAATAAAAATGAAATTGTTTGTAAAAAGGCCATGCTTCAGAAAATAAAAAGGCCAAAATTATTGGGCTTGACCCATTTTAGCCAACCAGAATTGACAAAAAAGAATCATAAAAGGCCACAATTAATGGGCTTCATCCATATAAAGCACCGAACTGGACTGGACCAAATTCGATTCACGGCAATCTGATTTCTTCACATTTATGCCACGTAGGATTTGATGTGGCTAGACCCTCTAGCACATGACGATATTGAATCTTCATAGAGGTTATGGTGATTCAATTTCATCGTAGACGATTATGACGATTTCGCAAAAAAAAACATCGTTGTGTGCAATTATTGATGCTCGGTTTTTGATGATATGTTTTTCATCATAAGATTGTCATATATTATAGACAATGATAATTCAGTGATGAAAATGGAGAGGTTTGTATCATCAGCTTCCTTGTAGTGGAAGAATGTTGCTCCGGAGGTGGGAGACTACCTGGGCATGCCAGGAGAGGTGATTCTATGGCGAGAGCTTTACCTTGATCATATGCCCAAAATTGAAAGGGTCCGACAAGGTGACACCGATGGAGGATGGCGGCATCGAAGGGAGGGCGAGGGTGGTGAGAGAAGAGCTTGATGATGCAGCGGAAGACATTGCTCCAGGTGGGAGCTCTATACCATGGGAGACAATAGAGTAGATTGGTTTGGGGACATGCAAGCACGCATCCAAAAGGTAGGCGGCGGTCTTGTATATATTGATTAAAGAAAGGCCGTATAGATCTGTTACAATTGGTATACAACATATTTGGTTAGAGTCCAACTATTCCTATGTAGTAGGAATTACCTAATACAACACACACACACACATATATATATATATATATATATATATATATATATATATATATATATATATATATATATATATGAAAAATACTTCTTACTCCCGGGTGTAACTACACCCACGACTCATATACTACTTTACGGAAGTATTTGTAATACTTTATCTGTTTGAGTATGTTTATATACTATATCTAAGATACTTCCAAGCAAGTTAGGTGAAAAAATTGCAAATGCACCCATAGTTTTCAGTATATATGTAAAATACCATCATATTTGTACGTATAAAAGGAGGATGTGAATAAAAATTACATACTACCCAAAAAATAGTATATATCCTACCCAAATATTCTTATATACTTCATACTACCTATATATAGTCTCCAGTATGATAGATACTGTCTAAATTACGTGAAACACACGTGGGTGTAACTACACCGGGTGATATATATATATATATATATATATATATACTACCATTATGCTCCTATTTTTGTTACTTAATTTAGCATTAGTCAACAGTTCCCTTGGTCGTTTGGAATGGAACAAGAGTTGGCATGATTCTCCTCCATCATCTTGGTCATCCCAATCAAGTTTTTCATCCTGAAACTCCAGCTAAACATGGTGAAGGTGAGAACTTTACACGTCTATAAGATCTTCAACATAACTTTTGGCCTCGTTGATTCTTAGAAATTTGCGGTACTAAGATGTACATGTATTACTTTCCCAGCTGACAAATTGCTTTCTTGTATGTGTAGAGATTAGCAGGAAGATAAGAATCACGTAACCACGTGATAGGATTTTAATTGGAACCATGTGATAGCCTTTATTATAATGCAGGAAAGGTTGTACTAAAAGGTCAAGACAGTGAAGCAAAGAGTGAAAATATTTTCTTTATTGATAATGTAAAATTTGAATGCCGCCCCTCCATATAGAATGAAAGGTGACCAACACGTAAATGACAACACCTATAGGCTATAGTAAACCATGTCATCGTGCAGAAGGCATAAATACTCCATCAACTCCCACACAGTTGTGAGTAGTACTAATGCTCACATCGTGGGGAATAAATGAATACTTCACCACCTCTCACTTTTTCGTCTGTCTCTCACCACTCCATACTAACCAAACTATATAGATTGTCCATTCATCTGCACTCCTGACTGGTGATTCTCATTCTCTTATATAGTGGCGTGCATACATTTTTTAAACATAAGATAGGTGGTAATCGCATAGATAGAGGAGACCATGATAGAGGAACAGGAGAGATGTGTATATATGGGCATGTGGGGATTGGAGACATCAGGCATTAGTGAAATGCATATTGGTGCTGAGTGGCTGTTTACATTGTTAGAATCTCGACGCGTTGGATGATACGTGCCTCCTAGTCCTAGTGCCATTGTAGTAGACAGCGATAAAGTCGTCTCAACCAGACCCTCCTCGGCATAGCTGGTCATATTGTGGGGATAGACTGTCCGTAGGCAACATCGCTGATAGTGGTTATGAGAGAAAGCTCATTTTGTGGGTACAGCCGCTGACGTGATCCATGGTTTATCTTTATCGTAGGACTGATGATTAGGCAAAACTGGCAAGACTGGTAAGCTCCACATGCTACTCTTTCCTTGACGCAAGCGGGTTTGAGCCTTACTAATAATTATCATAGAGTGGACCTAATTCATAGTTTTTCTAAGATCTTCACCAAGCTGTTCACCTCACGGATACACTGAAATTACCATTGCACACAAAGGAATTTCTTATATATAACTTTTTTCTATAATCTGTAGCTGCTTTTGGATAAGTTAAAACACATGGATGCACCTGGAAAGTGGAAATTATGTGCTACTTGGGGCGCGAGAGTCATAAGCCACCAGTTAGAGACCAGCAAACCGCATATGTAAATTTCGGATATTGCCTTCTCCAAAATTCGTATAAAAATCATGATGACGCCTGACTATATGCCTTTCATATTTAGGGTCCAGAGGAAAATTAGGAGCCCTCCTTCAGGAGCACGTACTTCCGGGCCTCGCGCACGTCCCGCTGCGAGCATTTGGAGGGGGCCCATCCGATAACCCGAGGCTTGGCCGCCGTGGTGTCGGCGATGGAACCTCCACCCCTTGCTTCTATCCATGGCGACGGTGTCAAAGGTGCGGAGGTGTGCACAGGTAAGCAAGAAAGAAAAGAACAGCGGTGCTGGAGCAGATGCGGCGCAAGGCGGAAGAAAGACAGTGGCGGAAGGAGAAGATGAGCAGTAAAAAAATCCCACACGGTGCTTATAAAGTACCCGCGGCACTCCAGAGCCGTTAGATCTCGAAGATATTTCGTCATATGAAACCCGCTGATGACACGTGTTCACAGATAAAATGAAGAGTCCGCCGTAATGAGCAATATTTACTACGGTAACTTTGGAGAAAATTGTGCAGTGCCTCCATTCCCGCGCAACATGGAGTCGTGCGGTCAAACTCACCTCTAACACGTCCCCCACGCATCATCGTCAGTCTACGTCATGGGCCCATCATTGAAACGTCCCATCGGGAACGCTCCAACAAAGCCGAAGCACGCCATCTTCATTAGCAATGACATCATGGGCAACAAATAAAAAACATCGACTTTGCCGACAATAAAACAGAACTTCAAGAAAAAATGATAATGCAAGGCCAGCGTCGAACATTTCCTCAGATGATAAGGACTTGATTCTATGCTCGGATGCAAGTGTTCGAACATAGTCTCGAGGACTAATCCCATTAGGAGCCCTGATTTTGCACCCGATAATATGTTGGCGATTCAAGAAAAAGATGGCTTGAGTCGAGTATCTCCTCGGATGATAAAAACTTGAGCCTATGCTCAAACGCAAGCATTTGAACATAGACTCAGGGCTACTCCCATCGGGAGCGTTAAACAGCGCACCCGATGAAAATGACAACAAGCTGGCAACTTCAGCAACTCCCACAGCCAAAGGAGGCACTCGACGAAAAATAAAAAAAATCTCGGACCGCGTCCATCGTGATAACATGTCTATCGACATGAAGGTAAGACCCTGGGATCCGTCCTATGAGGCCTAGTACTCGCACCCGAATGCACTCTACTAGTAAATTTCCATATCCATGATATGATGAAAAATCCCGACAAACACGTTAGGTACCCAAAACACAAAACTGGAAGTCAGTATTCGATAAGACCTGCGCAACCCGAACTGAGTTACGCCAGTATATACCGAGTTTGAGTCCGAGGACTCGGGCTTGAAGTAGGTTCACAATGTTTTTGCCCAGGAGCAATGAACTGGTTGCCGATCCCTTCGGATGCACTAGATTCGTTTAACCAACATCCCCAAAACAAAAATATTTATGAATAAAGTTTAGTCGATGAAATCTTCGGGTTCCATGCTGAAAATGTCTTTCAGTCTCAACCAGAATCTACGATTCGGATAGAGTTTTTGAGGCTACTAATATGGGTATGACTTATCGGGTTCTCATTATTGGTATATCTGGTATGCACTCAAACCATGGTCCACTGAGCCCATAAGGAAATAGGAGTCCTAGAAGCATACGAAGCCTAGGAACCAAATGTGTTGATCAGTATAGAAATACAAACCCATATAGTAGGATAGCTGTAATCAAACTTGTAACCGCCCGTATTAGACTTTGAGACCCAGCCCTCATATATAGGTAAGGAGGAGCCGAAGGAGAGGGCACCCTAGCTTTGAAGTAGACACAACCCGCCGTGAATTAGATTGCATCTATCGAACCAGCGATCTTGTAATCATATTCTGCAATAACGATCCGACGGGATTCAACGCCCTTGTTTGTCTGACAGGCTAATAAAATCACTCGCGCTCTCCTTTTCTATCAACCCAAGTCCATAATCAAGGGCATTGTCGAGGTTACCCCTTGTCAGTTACATACATGATGGTTGATGCAGTTAAAGCAGCCTCAGGTAACAGTGATTAAATATGATCTCACGGTCTAACGATTAAGACACTTCGTTTGTAACCATTGCAACTATGAACTTTGTAACTTGATTGTGTTGCAACTATCATATGTGGGTAATGTCTATAAAATCATTTTCCATGCCATGACTTCGTTGTTAGTTGGTATAAATGCACCTTGATCAGGAAACCTTTATCATCCCTGTCCAATGAACTAGTTAAATAGATGCTACTAGGGACCTTTGGTTTGTTTAAATATCACACTTGTATCAATATCTTCGATTGATACAATTATATCATGATATAAAACTGTTATGAACTAATGAGATTTGATAATAAACACCTTTATCATTTGCCTCTAAGGCATATCTTCTTCACTATAGGCTAAAGCAAAGCATGTCATCGTGCAGAAGGAATAAATACCCCATCAACTCCAACGCAGTTGTGAGTACTAATTTTCACATCGTGAGGCAGAAATGAATATTTCACCACCTCTCACTTGTGTGAGTAACGTTCTTCGTCTGTCTCTCCATCTATATATACCACTCCATATTAACCAAACAATACAGATTGGTCATTCATCTTCTACTCCTGACTAGTGATTCCCATTCTCTTATATAGTGGCGTGCATACTGTTTTTAAACATAAGATAGGTGGTAATCGCATAGATAGAGGAGACCATGATAGAGGAACACGAGAGATGTGTATGGGCATGCCGTGGAGACATCAGGCATTAGTGAAATGCATACTCCTCCTGAGTGGCTATTTACATTGTTAGAATCTTGACACGTTGGATGATATGTGCCTCCTAGTTCCAGAGTCATTGTAGTAGACAGCGATAAAGTCGTCTCAACTAGACGCTCCACGACATAGCTGGTCATATTGTGGGGACAGACTCTCCGTAGGCAACATCACTGATAGTGGTTATGAGAGAAAGCTCATTTGGTCGGTCCAGCCGCTGATGTCATCATGGGATTAATGATTAGGCAAAACTGGCAGGACTGCTAAGCTCCACATGGTACTCTTTCCTTGACGTTGAGCCTTGCTAATAATTGTCACAGAGTGGACCTAATTCATAGTTCTTCTAAGATCTTCAGCAAGCTGTTTGCCTCACGGACTCACTGAAATTACGATTGCACACAAAAGAATTTCTTATATATAACTTTTTTTCTATAATCTATAGCAGCTTTTGGATAAGTTAAAACACATGGAGATGCACCTGGAAAGTGGAAATTATGTGCTACTAGTGGCGCGAGAGTCATAAGCCACCAGTTCGAGACCAGCAACCCGCATCTGTAAATTTTGGATATTGCCTTCTCCAAAATCCACATAAAAATCATGTTGACGCCTGACTATATAGGCCTTTCATATTTAGGGTCCAGAGGAAACCATCCAGATTCAGATGTGTTTGCCTTCAAATAAATAAATTTAGATGTGTTTTAATAGCGTGGGACGGACATCTCAATGTCGGAGCTGTCCAAACAGATAAATCTAACTGCTATGTCATGTAGCCGTTGCTGTCAAGCTGCCGTTCCAACTATATTTTACTTTCACTACCCAATTTTGCTGAGATCATGCACACGGAATCAGCTATGTCAATCTTCGCCTGGCGTCTTCTGTTTGCTTGGTACCTATATGCTTAAAGTAGTCAGTTCAAAAGGTACAAGTATATGCTGCGCATTTCTACTGGAAATTAGCCCCAAAACATCGCAGATCATGTATCGGGACAAACATGAGACTGTATAGGAGCGTAAGTAGCAAGCAGTTTTGGGCATATGCTACATACCGCCTTTTCGTTACTAAATTTCGTTCAACTGAGAGTTGAATCATGGACTTGGTTATTTAACAGTACAGAACAAGAGTGGGCATGATTTTTCTTCATTATCTTGGTAAGTTCTTCATCCTGAAACAGCAGTGCAACATGGTAAAAGTGAGAGCCTGGTTGCAGGTGAAGCGCCCAAGTCGAAATGAAGTACACAAAATCTCTGAATTGTGCAGATATAAAATCTGTATTCGATCAGCACAAAGACGATATTCTTCAGAGCCATCTGGATAGTTTGAACACGTGATTGCCCATTCTCTATGACACAAGACTGCCCAGAAACCCAGGAGTACAGAAACATTCATTTCGCTGTTGAAGTCTAGAAGACAGGGCTTGAGCAAACTGAAACACATACTTATATTGGCTGCCTGGAGTACCGATATAAGAAGGATATGGCAGACATACTATCATCAAGCAGAACCTAGCTGGTTCCATCTCTACGAGCTGCCCAGCTGAAACTTGTTCTCAAATTTTATGTAAAATCCGCGTCCATCTTTCATGTCCATCTTTCATGTTCATGTTGTAGGGGCGGCAATCAAAGTCAGACGTCTTTGCCTCCAAAAATGATCCAAAGTTCAGATGTGTTTAAATAGTGTGGCAAACTTCAATGTCACATGTAAAATTAGACCGTTCGTTCGTGAGGATTTGTTCATTGCCATTTCAACTACTGGAAATTGTAGGAGATGCCCCACCAGTGAAGTCTTACCAATCAAAGATATGTAGATTTGAAATGTCTCTAGACTAACAAATAAATGCCCACACCTATAGGCTAAGTAAGTAATGACATCAACCGCTGGTGGAGAAAGAATGAATACTCCACCAACTCTGGCACTTGTGTGAGTAATTTTCTCCGCTTGTCTAGCCCTCTATATATATCACTCCATCTTTAGCGAACTATATGAATTGTTCATTCGTTTGCACTTCCAACCAGTGATTCTCATTCTCTTTTTAGTAGGCCTAAATATCTTTTACATAACATATGTGGCAACCACATAAATAGATAAAATCAGGATAAAGATACTAGGGAGATGTGTGCGGACATGTGGGAATTGGAGACATTTGGCATTAGCAAAATGCTTGCTCAGGGTCTGCGGCTGTTCGAATTGTTAAAACCTTGATATGTTAGATGAACATGCCTGCCGCTCCTACTCCTAGCGCGAATGGACTAGCCACATATACAGTTGTCTCAAGCAGACCCTCTACGCCGTAGACGGTTATCTTATGGTAACAAACAGTTTGTGGCATAGCTCTACAATGACAACATCATGCCAGGAGTGGTAATCTTTCCGTCTTGTGGCTGCTTTGAGCCTTCCGTCCGTGAAACTATTACTCATAACTGTCACACTGAAGGTTGGCTTTAATGTATTAGGGTCGCTGTTTCACAAGAACCTAATTAAGAGTTTCTCTAAGATCTTCCGTAACCCAATCACCTCAATAATTCATTGAAATTATGAACATATTGATGCACACACATTACTCTCCTGTATAAAATTTTTTTTCCTAATATTTAGCAGCTTTTGGATAAGTTAAAACACACAGATGCACCGGAAAAGTAGGAGTTAGGTGCTACTAGTGGCGTGAGGGTCATAAACCACCGGTGCGAAACCACCAAAACAAATTCTCTACATTTTGGATGCTGCCCAGAAAAAATTTCTCTCAAAATTTACGTCAAATCCGTGTCGACACCTCACTATATATGCCTTTCATGTCTAGTACAGAGGGCATCAATCAAATTTAGATGTGTTTGCCTTAAAAATGTTCAGATGTGTAGCGTAGTACATGTCAATGTCACGACAGTTAAATCAGACTGCTACGTCGTGTAGATGTTGCTGTCAAGCTGCCGTTCCAACTAGAATATGTTTTAGTTTCACTCACCAGTTTTGCTGAACTCATGCCCATGGAATCAGCAATGTCAGTCATCCGGCGTCTTCTGTTTGCTTTGTGCCTACAAGCCAAGGATGTAAGTTCCAAAGGTACAGCAATGCGCTATGCATTTCTACGCGAATTTGTGTTTGAAAAGAAGGTAAAATTATACGCGAGCATAACTAGCGAGCACTGGAACACATGTCAGCGTCATGTTCCCTAGTCAACAGCTGAAGCTTGACCTCGGTTGTACAGAATGGAACAAGAGGTAAGAGATTGGTCATCTTGGTCAATCCCAATCAAGTTCTTCATCCGGAAAAAGCAGTGCAACATGGTATAAAAGGTGAGAGCTTGGTTGCTAGTGAGTCAAAATGATCTGTACAAAATATCTCTGTTTGCAGATGTAAAATCTGTAGTGGATCAGTGGAAAGGCACTATTCTTCAGAGCCATCTGGAGTTGGGACACGTAATTGCCAATTATCTAGGACACCAAGCTTCCCAGGAACCCAAAAGTATAGAAACATTCATGTCATTGTTCTAGCCTAGAAGACAGGGACATTGATCAAACCCAACCAACGTAGTGGCTGTGTAGATCACGGATATAAGATGGGCATGGTAAACTTACTCTCAGCAAACAGAAGCAGCGAGCTCTGATGGCTCCACAGCTCTCCTCCCTCGCAGTATTAGCTGGGATATGCTTAGTTTCAGCTCTTGCCACAGCCCTGCTGGTGATCACCTTCTACATTCTCGGCGTCGTCACATCCTTCGCGGTCTTTTGCATCAGAGAGTTCACCCAGAGAGCACAGGACCGGCCACCGCTCATAGGGACAGTGTTCCGCCAGATCAACAACTTCGATAGGATCTTCGATGAGCATGTAAAGTATGCGCTCTTGCATCCCACCATCAGGCTGGTCTATCCTGGGCACAGTGAGATTTTGACTGCTGACCCAGCCGTCATCGAGCATGTACTCAAGACAAACTTCAGTAACTACAGCAAGGTAACATGGTGAATAGATGGATCATTCTGCATGACAGATGTTCACATCCTAGAAGATCTATAGAGAGGATGGTCAAAAGTCAAAACATGAGTAGTCTGTACAACATTTCCATGCAATCCTGAATTAACTGTCACCAAGAAGAAATATAACCCTGGATTTAAATTCAACTTAATAAGACTATTATTTCTTATCTCGCAAAAGGAGAGTAACTTCAATAATCATGCAAATGTACAAAAAGTAAATAAAAAGCTGAGTCTATGACTAGAATTTGACAATTCTGGATCGTATTTTACAGGGGGCATTCAACACTCAAATCGTGAAGGATCTCTTTGGGAATGGAATTTTTGCAACAGATGGGGAGAAGTGGCGACACCAGAGGAAGCTAGCAAGCCACGAATTCTCCACAAAAGTGTTACGCGATTTCAGCAGTGATGTTTTCAGAATGAATGCTGCAAAATTGTTAGAGAGGATCTCATCTGCAGCTGCTAACAGAATCACCATAAACATGCAGGTACTTACAAGATTATGATCAATATAAAAGACAGTAATATAAGTGTTAGAATCATATTTGTAGCTCTAGTAGTTTTTCCTATGCATGCCTGAGTTAGCACTTTAAATCAAAAAAAAAATCAAATCCTATCACCTAAACCGTTGTTTTGGGCACAAAAGTAGAACAAGCATAGTTTCATTGAAATGCTCTGAACTTGGCTATTCATATCTAAAATTTCCGAGTAAGAAAAACAAACATAACAAATAAGTAGAGTCTGAGTTCGAAGTTTGAGGTGGTGTGCTTGTTCCAAAGGATGAATGGCTTGAACAAGCTCAACTACAAAGTTCAGATGTCAACCTCGTAGTTCCCCTTAACTTCTACCCTTTCCTAGAACGTCAAGTCACTGACTCACAGTAATGCACATTTCCTCAGGACCTTCTGATGAGAACAACTATGGATTCAATCTTCAAAGTGGGATTTGGTTTCGAACTTAACACACTATTTGGATCAGATGGATCTAGCATTGAATTCAGCAAGGCGTTCGATGAGGCAAATTTTCTTGTGTACTATCGGTATGTTGATATGTTCTGGAAATTGAAAAGGTATCTTAATATCGGGTCAGAAGCAAAACTCAAGAAGAGCATAAAGATAATCGACGACTTTGTGATACAGTTGATCCATCAAAAGAGAGACAAAATGAAGAATGGAAGTGAACATGTAAGGGCTACAAACTCCATCTGTACGATAGTCTGTTACAGTATAAGTAGGTTATAATGCATTTTTTTCTAATTGCTGATATTTTCGGAGTAGCAAACTTGAGCATAAAGTTACTTAGTATCGGAATATTCAGAATATGAAATCCTGATCTCCAACCATACCAAATTCCACATATGTTCTAATTCTATCTTTTCTTTTGTGATGCATGCAGGAAGTCAAACAGGACATACTATCAAGATTCATACTAGAAAGCGAGAAGGACCCTGCGACGATGAACGATCGTTACCTGCGTGACATAGTCCTCAGCTTCCTGATTGCTGGGAAAGACACCACAGGAAATACCCTTTCATGGTTTTTCTACATGCTCTGCAAGAACCCAGTAGTGCAAGATAAGATTGCATTTGAAATCAGAGAATCTGTTGACTGTGCACGAGAGGACAACATGGAAATGTTCACTGCAAGACTGAAACAAGGTGCTATTGAGAAAATGCATTACCTCCATGCTGCGATTACTGAGACTCTCCGGCTGTATCCTGGAGTTCCAGTGGTATGAATAACTCCTAATGCTATTCCTTTTAAGAGTAGATCCCTACAAAAACAAGTTTAGATATGATTTTCTGTAATTTGGATCTCACATTAAGTACCCACTTACATGACAACTTATGTTGTGGCACACTTTCAGGATGGTAAGATGGCAGATGAAGATGATGTACTACCAAACGGCTATAGAGTGCTAAAAGGAGATGGAATGAACTACATGATTTATGCCATGGGAAGGATGAAATACCTTTGGGGTGAGGATGCAGAAGAATTCAGGCCTGAAAGATGGCTTGCGAATGGGGTCTTCCAGCAAGAGAGCCCTTACAAATTCATAGCTTTTAATGTAAGTATTACATGTGTAAACATCAGTTCTCAAGTCATAAGCACAAGCTGATAAGCAAGAATTCTTTCAATGATCAGGCAGGCCCTCGTATCTGCTTGGGAAAAGAATTTGCACACAGGCAGATGAAAATTGTGGCTGCTACACTGCTACATTTCTTCAGGTTCAAACTGGAAGATGAATCCAAGGGTCCAATATACAAACCAATGTTTACCCTCCACATGGATAAAGGCCTTCATCTTTCTGTGTACACCCGTAAAATTCCAGCTTGAATATGCCAACGAGCTACTAGATCCTCTGCTGCTGCATGAAATATGTACATTACCAACAGCTACTCTTTTTGAGAAATCGTAAGAATAAATGTCACAGATAGAAAACCGACCTTAAGTATACATTCGCGTTACTCAAGACTATTCATATCATTTAATAATGAGAAAAAAAGAGTAACATAGAATTGTCGAAAACCACTGAGATACCGATGGATATCACAAGCTTTCAACTTGAAACATTCATGTGTAAGCAGGCATAAAGGTAAGTATCAGGATTCAAACCATAATGGCTACTCATAGACCAGTGTAATGTCAAACCCAAATTCTATGTTTTGGATGCTGTTCAGCCAGACCCATTTACATGAAATCCGCTGGTCCTATGTACCGTTCCTCCATATTTTTCGTTGAGAAAGCATCAAATTGTAGGTATTCAGTGATCATAGCAGAAATAATGAACCTGGATTATTCCCCGTAATGATGACATGCATAAAAGCACAAACAGATGAATCTAACTGCTACATCATCGTGTTGACATCGTTGTCAAGTTGCAAGTCCATGACTGCACATCCACCAGATAGTTTTAGTTTCACTAATTTCCAGCTTGCTGAACTCATGCTCACGGAATCAGCCATGTCACTACCTCTGGCGTCTTCTGCTTGCTGGTGCCTATAATCCAAGGAAGTAAATTCCAAATATACAACAATGCCATGAAAAAAAATTGCTCAGAAACATCAAATGGATGTATATAAATAAAAGAATATTATTACATGTGAGGTTAAGCCCTGGGCCACATACCAGTGACACATATCACTATTTTGGGTACTCCCTCCGACCCATATTAGTTGACTCGAAGTTGTCTAAATACGGATGTATCTAGTACTAAAACTTGTCTCGATACATTCGTATCTAGACAAATCTAAGTCAACCAATATGGGTCGGAGGGAGTACTTAATTTTGTTGAATCAGAAACTAAATCTTCAACACGGTTGCCAATTATGATGTTCTAAAGGTTGGACATGATTCTTCTCCACCATGGCCTTTACAATCAGGTTCTTCATCCAAAACAGCAGCATATAATATGGTAAATGTGAAGGATGCATATAGAAAATTTAATTGCTAGGAAAGTTCCAAGCCCAAATGTTCCACACAAAGTAATACCAAACTCAGTATTTGCAGATATCAAATTGGACTCGATGCCCGGTCAACGCAAACATCAAACAATCCAGTGATTTTCTTTAGAGCCATTTGGATAGTTTGAACACGCAATTGTCCATTTTGTACAACATGGGACAGTCCAAAACCAAGAAATATAGAAAGATGCATGTCGCTGTTCTAATTCTGAAGAGAGAGACATTGACCCAATCTAAAGAGACATAGTAGCTGGCTGGCTGCACATATTGAGATATAAAATGCATATGGTCAACTATTCTCAAGCAGAAACAACCACCTCTAATGGCTACCCAGCTCTCCTCCCTCGCTGTATCCGCAGGTATGTGCTTAGCTGCAGTTTCCGCAATAGCCTTCCTGACGATCATCCTCTACATCCTCGGTGTTGTCGCGTCCTTCGTCGTCTTCTGTATCAGAGAGTTCTCCCAGAAGGCCCAGGACCGGCCACCGCTCCTCGGGACTGTACTCATTCAGCTCAAGAACTTCGACAGGCTCTTTGACGAACATGTGTCATATGCCCTTCTGCACCGCACCAGCCGGCTGGTATATCCTGAGCACAGTGAGATCTTCACCTCTGACCCGGCTGTCATCGAGCATTTCCTCAAGACTAATTTCAGTAAATACAGTAAGGTGATTCTCCATGCTGAACGTCTCTGTTCATCCTCTCCTTTCTTAAGGATTAATATGCTGATAGATAGGTAGTTCATTATGAATTTCAATGATGAAATCCTGAAGATTTATTCAATGGATGGTCAAATCAAACATTTAGTTGGTTAGGTGTTAACTACATGGCATAATTTCTCTGATATGACTCATTAACAGTGTGCCCTTTGAAGGTAATATGAACATTCAGGTAACATTTATTAAGTTCACACACAAAATCATCTAGTGGTCCAGCAGCTCATAGTGCAATACATAGAGCAATCTAAAAGCTAATATAAACTGGAATAGATCTAATAATGACCAGTAGGCAGACATCAACCTTAAAGCTACATACGGCCTAGTCACAATGTCAATGTATCGCCTCTTACAAGAAAGATATCATGTTAAATAACTATTGCAAATGCTTAGAAAATTAAAACACTGAACCTATGAGCACAACTTTCTGATGATGTTGGATCCTATTTCACAGGGGGCTTTCAACACTCGAGTCATGAGGGATCTCTTCGGGGATGGAATTTTCGCAACAGACGGGGAGAAGTGGCGACACCAGAGGAAGCTAGCAAGCCACGAGTTCTCAACCAAAGTGCTACGGGACTTCAGTAGTGATATTTTTAGAATGAACGCTGCAAAACTGGCAGACAAGATCTCATATGCAGCAGCTGACAGAATTACCATAAATATGCAGGTACTTCCATGACTATGATTAATATTTTGATATTAATAAGCGCTCAGATCATATTTGTAGGTTTTGTCTCTAGTCCATTTTAACTTAGAATCTTAACTTGCAAAAGGCTAAAGGCAATCCAACCTACAATTAAACAAAAGTTCAAGCGAGCTACTACTCTGAGGAGAGTAAATCTGGAGCAAAATTGCACCATAAACTTCTATATTGGGTTATGCGTAACTCAGCTTTTGAGGAAGCAACACTACCATATGGATTATTTCGAATCTAGTTCAAAATTTGATGGAATATGGTCGTTCCAAAGACTAAGTTATTTGAACAAGCTCAACTTTAAAGTTCAGAGAACAACCTAGTTGTCATATTCTACATATATTTCTAACTTTTGATTAAAGTCAAGTTACCCTACTAATAAATTTCTCAGGACCTTTTGATGAGAACAACAATGGATTCAATGTTCAAAGTGGGGCTCGGTACCGAGCTTAACACACTATCCGGATCAGACGAATCTAGCATTCAATTCAGCAATGCATTTGACGAAGCAAGCTCTCTTGTTTACTATCGATATGTCGATCTGTTCTGGCAAGTTAAACGGTACCTCAATATTGGATCAGAAGCAAAACTCAAGAAGAGCATTCAGATAATCGACAACTTTGTGATGCAGTTGATCCATCAAAAAAGAGGGCAAATGAAGAACGGACATGATTGTGTAAGGGTTACAAAACACTATCTGCACTATGTTTTGTTACAGTCTGAACATGATATAACAAAATTTCTAATGGCTTGTCAGTGTCAAGTACAGAAAAGAACTTGCGGAATAAATTTTAACTTGGTACAATAGTCGATGGGGATCTTGATGTCCAATCATTCCAATTTTTCAAATCATAACCGAGCATAGACTGCGTAGGACATGTTGAAGATATAATATCTACATCACATGGCACATATTTTTAACAGTGTAATGTTGGCAAGTTGATTTTGTGGGTGCTATGCTCCATTAGTATGAATTATGATGTGCCCTCTGGACATACAGAATTTGGTCGCTTAAAAGTACTATTCAGAATAGTAGTAAGGAAACCTTCATATACTATTTTTTTTACTTATAACTATGTCTTCTCTTTCATGATGCATGCAGAAAGCCAGAGAAGACATACTATCAAGATTCATACTAGCAAGTGAGGAGGATCCTGAGACGATGAATGATCGTTACCTGCGCGACATAGTCCTCAGCTTTTTGATTGCTGGGAAGGACACCACGGCAAATACCCTATCATGGTTCTTCTACATGCTCTGTAAGAACCCCATAGTGCAGGATAAGGTTGCCTATGAAATCAAGGAATCTGTTGAGTGGACGCAAGAAGATAACATGGAAACCTACACTAGAAGATTGAACCAAGGTGCCATTGATAAGATGCATTACCTCCATGCTACGTTAACTGAGACGCTTCGGCTGTATCCTGCTGTTCCAGTGGTAGGAATAACTCCAAAACTTCAAAGTCTATTCCTTCTAGAGAGTAGAATCCAACTAAAGTAAGACCAGACATGTTTGTCCTAATTCGAACCTGGCATGAAGTAGCCGCTTGCAAGTAACATATCATAACGTGGAACACTTGATATTACTATATTAGTGTAATATTCAAGTAATCATGACACTAAGGACTGGACTAGCCTGTTAGGTAACTCGGCATGGTATTCTACACGCTAATCATCACATATACATGAATTTATAGTAACAGTTTAAAGCTTATGCTTGCTTTGCCAGCATTTATCCGCAAAAAGAAATGAGGAGAAAAGGGAGTAGGGTTGTAGAATAGCTGCTCCTGAAAAATGGAGACAAATCAACTACTAGAATAATGCTAAAATGCCAGTAAAATCATTAGAGGGGCATTCAAATAAAACATCAAAAATTATTTGCGAGGAAATATGTTATCTCAAAAATGGCATTTCCATGATTAAAAATATGTGTGGCACTCTTTCAGGATGGCAAGATGGCAGATGAAGATGATGTACTACCTAATGGCTACAGAGTGATAAAAGGGGATGGAATGAACTACATGATCTACGCCATGGGGAGGATGAAATACCTTTGGGGTGAGGATGCTGAAGAATTTAGGCCTGAAAGATGGCTTGCGAATGGAGTCTTCCAGCAAGAAAGCCCTTACAAGTTTATATCTTTCAATGTAAGTATTAGTGAACAAATATTTTATGCACATGTTTAGAGGACCTACTAAGTGAATATGTCCAATTCTACAAGTTAGGTTCATGTTAGAAACAACCAAATATTCAGAATGAGTAAGTAGAGAACATATAAAACAATATCTTAGTGGTATTTAAATCTGGTCATCTGTTGCTATAGCAGAAAATAAAGCATACAGTATCGTATTCCAACTATAGCAGCGAAACACCATGCACCTAATTGCTAATCATATGTACTTTCCGCAGAGTACTGCCACAAACAGTTATTCACACCAAATAAAAAAAATACATGTGTTAGTGCCAGTTCTCAAGTCACAAGGACAAGCAAAGATAATTTTTTTTGACTTGAGTTAGATAGCAATTTTCACTTATAAAGTCTTCTTCTCATGATCAGGCGGGCCCCCGTATATGCTTGGGGAAAGAATTTGCATACAGGCAGATGAAAATCATGGCTGCCACTCTGATACATTTCTTCAGGTTCAAACTGGAAGATGAATCCAAGGGACCAGTATACAAAACAATGTTTACCCTGCACATGGATAAAGGCCTTCAACTACTTGTGTACCCCCGTGGAATTTCAGCTTGAACACCTTAACAAGCTACTAGATCTGGCATTTGTACATTTCCAATATATAGGTACTCTTTCCAGAAAGTTGTAATAGTAATGGTCAGTTGCCGCATACTAACAAGAAGAATGCGCCACTTTGTACTTTGATGGGAAGTATGGTACACAACGAGTCTGTTTATGTTCCTACTGGCATTTCAAAAGCAAATAATATGCCACATATTTTCTTAATCGCACAATTATCAATAACGAGGAATAATATGACAATCGCTTTTGGGAAGAAAACAGAACAAACAGCCTGGAACCAAACAACATTGTTTTGTTTCACAGTTGCTTACAAGAGAGTACATAACTGTTCTATAAGCTACTCTGATTTAAAACAAGGTACAAGATAAATGGTTACACGGATGTTTATTCAGCTAGAGTCGGAAGCTGGAGTCCAGGCCTTGATGTCCAGCCTTTGATATTTCTGTAATTCTCAACCACCTCTTTTCTTAGCCTCTCAGTAGAAGCATCCAAAGGAGTCTTCAGCTGCAAAAGCAAAAAAGCATACATTCAGAAAATAGTGTATGACACAAGTTCAGATACGGGGATGTGAGAAGAGAAGGGACCTTTGGGAATTTCAACTTCGGTGGAGCCTCGACAACCTCACCAAATTTGACCTTTTCACGTCCAGGGAATTCCTGAAGAGTCTCGACCTTACTGCCCTTGCGTTTCTTTTTCTTCTCATCTAGATGCCTGAAATCATTGATACAAGATACGTTATTCCCTTATTACACCTTCTAAGTTCTAATGAGTGAACATGAAAGTTTTCTTTAGCAGATTTCCACTAGAGTTTCTGTCCAACTTCCAACAAAAATACAATTAACTCTACCATCACTTGAAGCTAGAAACTTGTCATTTCCTTTACATGATGAAGATCCAGATAATCCAAATGGACAGATGCAAAGCTACACGTTCTGGGTCAAACAAACAAGGAGAGATGAAATGGTTAGCGAACTTACTTCTTCCTCTTCTGCTTCTTTGAGACCGAGGCATTCGCATCCAGTTCCTTGAAACGAAGATCCAAGGCTTTCCCCCGCTTCCTCTTTCCCTTGCTTCCATCTGCATTTACGTTCTCATCGGCCACTGGTCCACCCTCGCCTCTAGTCTCAGCTGCTTTGTTGCCAGAAGCTGTCTCCAAGGCCTGCTTCTTAGTTTTCTACATGAACATTACCAACTAGAAATCAAATGGCGCGGACGGCAGAAGCTAATACATCACATTTGAGCAGATATTAAGATCTTTGATACCACTGCGAATCAGGTGAACATATGTAAGTGCATCACAAGCAAGAAAAAAGCATTCTATCGCCATAGGCCGCATTACCTTATCTTTTCCCTCGTTGTTCTTCCCCGTCCCATCGGCGCCTTGCTTCCCTGGAGGCCCCCCTGGGCAACCACGAAAAACAACTGTAGGTCAGAGGAGGCACACGACTGGCAGAATAGCCACGATACAGTTGAAGCGTTTACGGAAAAGATAATCTCACCGGAGGAAGCGTCGTTCACGGCGCCGGGTTTTCCACCGCCGCCGGTCTGCTTGTTCTGGATGGCGATTAGGCGGCGGAGCTTGGACGGGAGCGCGTCGAGCTCCCGCTGCTTCGGCGGCGGGGGCAGCCGCGCGTCTCCCCCGTGCGCCGCCCGGTAGTTCTTCTCCCTCCGCCTCACCCCCTTCCCCGTCATCTCCTCCGCCGCCGCGCGCGCCGCTCTCTTGCTGGTGGGTTCGTTTCCGCCGCCGCACTTGCTCTGCTACGCGGGGTTAGACCGAGGGTACAGATACTAAGTGGGCCTTCAGGCTATAGACGGAGAAAAGCCAACATATAGGCCTAAGTTCGTTAGCCTGATGGGCTTCATTGGCCCGGCCCATGTGGAATGCGCACATGGCTCGCGAGCTGGGAAGCTTCTAGCTACAGAAATGGCAGCGGCGACCCGTGCAGCGCAGTGTCTGCTCGGCTTTAGTCGCCGCGCGCCGCCCCTGCCTCCTCTCGCTTCCCTCCTCATCTCACGTCTTAGCGGCGGTGCGGGGGCCGTGCGCATGGCCTCGTCGGACGCAGCGGCGCCTCAGCCCAGCGCCACCGTGGCAGTTCCCGGCGCGGCGGGGCCCGTCCGCGTGGTGGCGGCGCCGGGCCTCCCCGAGGCGGACTTCAGGAAGGCGATGGATTCCGCGCTGTTCAGGCGGTGGCTGGAGAACCTGCAGACCGAAAAGGGTCTCCTCTCCTACGGGAAGCTCAGCCTCACGCAGATCCTCATCCAGGTGGGCATGTTTGGGGGAGCTCCTCCTTCTCTCGCATCGGCATCGCATAAAAAAATGTTTACGCTCGTACAATTTCTTCTTGAGAAATCAATGGCGCCACTCTCGCTTTGCAGGGGGTGGATATGTTTGGGGAGCGCGTGGGATTTCTCAAGTTCAAAGCTGACATCGTGGACGAGGAAACCAAAGCCAAGGTGAGAAAGGATTATGGCTAATGGCACATACACCAGATAGCTTGTCACGACTTGGTTGATAGTAATACCTGTTTCACTGACCGGAATGTACATAATCTGTTATGAGTAGTTATTACTTTATGCGTATTGGATGATATGCCCCAGAGGTCGGACTGAAAAGGGGAAGCTCGGATGGTCCAAGATGAGCAATACATATGTTCCAGTTCCACCAGGGTTTTCTAAGGCAGAATCTGTAGGCTAAACAACATTTTGTGACATTATTGTTTTAAAGCTAACTTAGTTGACATGGTTGCAATTGTTTCCCCCGATGGAACTGCTTATGAAATCTTTTAGTCTTAAGACATTTCCAAATGTTCATTGGTAGTCTCCTTTCCCTTATAATTTGATTTGGTAGATGCATTATGTTAGTCACAATATAGTTGTGTTCATATTATATCGGTTGACAGTATATGTAGATTCCAGGAATTGTCTTTGCGAGAGGACCTGCTGTTGCTGTGCTGATCCTTTTGGAGTCTAAAGGGCAAACTTACGCCGTTCTTACTGAACAGGTATATTACTGTGACTTCGTCACAGATCAGAGAGCAAAAGCCTTTTACTGACCGCTTTTAAAATTTCAGGCTAGGGTTCCCGTTGGAAAATTTATGTTGGAACTACCAGCCGGAATGTTAGATGATGAAAAAGGTGATTTTGTGGGCACTGCAGTCCGCGAGGTCAGTACTTGTTTGTCCTGTATTGTACAGTGTATCAACCTGAAGTTTACATGCTATTGTAAGACATGGTAACCCTGTTTTTGCTCGATTTGGATCAATGACCATTAGAAAAAAATACCACTATTGCAGGCTGATATCCAGCATAACTTTTAAATTACTAATTAATAATTGGTTAACATATATACTAAATTGGTACTGTTACGTTAATTGCTCACAGGTCGAGGAAGAAACTGGTATAAAGTTGAACTTGGAGGACATGGTTGATCTTACTGCACTGCTGGACCCTACTACTGGATGCAGAATGTTTCCATCTCCGGTAACTGAGCAGCATTTCTTTCACTTCAAAAAATCTGGCATAACTTGTGCTTTAGAAAAGAATAACATAACTAGTGTAACTCAATTTGGTTAAAGGTTTTCCCTCAAAAATTGTTTTTGGCTGAAGTGCGATAGACAGACAGTGAGGATAATATGATTGGGGTGTTTGGAGCACCCTGCCTGGTCATGGTTTCCTTGGTAATTGCATTCCTTAAAAAAGTTGCGAAAGAAATTAGAAGAAAAACAACCTGATGAGTTCTATTTGGCAATAAGTTTGCGGCTCAGTGGTAGTCCTGTTATGTTGCTCGGGAACTAGATTTGCCAAGGATCCCTTTCCGGCATGTGATTCTCTACAACAATTATACTAGTACTAAAAGTCGACCTTTTGGTACCAGCAACCCGGAAACAAATGTTTTCTGGATCTATCCAGAAGTTGGGACCTTGTTTACATTCTTACACTTGCTCTATTTTTTGTTTGTTTGATAGAACTTACACATCCTCCTCCGCAAGCCTCGAGCAATCTCTTGACTAGTGTGTGTTGTACCAGGGTGGCTGCGATGAAGAAATCGGGCTGTTCCTATACAGGGGGCGCGTTGACGAGGAGACCATCAATGCTCTGCAGGGAAAGGAAACTGGCCTGCGCGAACATGGCGAGCTGATCAAGCTGCGTGTGGTTCCGTACAGCCAGCTCTGGCGCTCGACGGCAGACGCCAAGGCGCTATCTGCCATAGCTCTGTATGAAATGGCCAAGAAGGAAGGCATCCTGCCGTTGCCCCCTCGCGGCTCATTGGCAAACTTGTAAGAGCCGAAGCTTTGCATGTTCTGTAACGAGAAGGTTTTTTCTGCAGGGGAAATCTATAATGTGATTGTGAGAACACCGCTGAGCTGAATGAATTGCCCTGCTCAAAAACCATTTTTCGTACTACTTGGCCGCCATGCTAAAAACCGTGCTCCTGATTAGCATTCACACAATCTTGTCTACATTGTCGGATTTGGGGTTTTACTTTTTACAGAAGATTTGGTGATCTTAAGCTCAAGGTTAGCTTGAAAGGTTAGATTATGGCTAGTTCTTCCAGTTAACCAATCAATCCGCTACATATGACTCTTATCAAATTTGCTTACATAAAGCACATGTCTATGCTTCCCCTGGGTAGCGCCTAGGGTTCCTCTTCCTTCCCGGAGGTGTGACTGACGAGAAGTTTATCTCCGACTCTAGATCGGTTCCCACGTTCTCATAAACTGGAGATCTTGGAGGGCTCTGCCTCTCCTTCCACTCCCATTCCCATTCCCATCGCGCTAGAGTTGGTGAGGTTGTTTTCCGGCTATAATGGTGAGTACATGGGTGAGGTTGTTTTCCGGCTATAATGGTGAGTACATCATCCATGTCGGATGTTCCCACCCAAGATGCCTCGTCTGAAACATGGAGATCTTGGAGGGCTCTGCCTCTCCTTCCACTCTCGTTCCCACCGCGCTGGAGTTGGTGAGGTTGTTTTCCGGCTATAATGGCGAGTACACCATCGGCGTCGGATGTTCCCACCCAAGATGCCTCGTCTGAAACGTCGGGGGGTCTACACCAACCTAAGATTCCGGAGATCAACAAGCTGCTTGAGAACCTTGATCTGCAAGAGGAGGACTTTGATGACGTGTTCGTTGATGATACTGAGGATGAGATCTTAGAGGGTACCCGGTGGGAAGAGTTTTAGTCCAACTGCGCTATACTTGCAGATGAGAGGTGCATGGAATCTCGCACAGGATGTTAGATTCAGAAAGTTGGGCACAAACTTATTCATCGCATGGTTGTTTTGTCTGGCGGATTTGAAAATAGTTATTGAGCAGGGACCATGGTTGTTCCGGTAATATGCGGTACTGATAGAACACTACGATGGGATTGGTAGGGCTAAATTGGTGGAGCTTGAATACATGCCGATCTGGATGCAAGTTCATGAGTTGCCTGAGGGATACCGCAAGGAAAAAATCATTGAGAAACTTGTGAAGAAAGCCGGGAAGATTTTGCAGGTGCAGTTCGAGGGTCCTAAGTTCGAGGGTCCTAGCATCTATGGTGATTATTTTTGTATTCACGTACGCCATGATGTGAGAGAACCTTTCCTTAGGTTTGTCTCCTGAGTGAGACAGGGGAGAGGGTGTTGTTCTTGTGCAGATATGAGGAACTTGGTCAATTCTATGAAGTGTGTGGTTTATTGGGACACGAGCATGAGGATTGTGGTAATGGAATACACACGGCCAAAGACAGGAAATTTGGGAACTGGCTCTATGCTGATCCCCCGCCAAGTAGAGGTTGTGGTGAGCCTAAACCAGCGAGGGACTTTGGTGTTCAAGGGGTCGCCATCCGAGGGCGGGGCAAAGGACAATGTGATAGCAGGTCCTTTGCTAATTCAAACGCCATGGGGTATGATGATGATCTCAGGGATACAGGTACTAGTCCAAGGAAACCAACCGATATAAATATGGTGGATAATCATAAGGGGAGAATAAGAGGCTTCCTTGCCTTTGATGATGATAATGCATCGGTACTAGTGCTAGCTGGTAAATCTGTTAAAAGTACTAGTAGGGGGATGCTATGGCTGAAGAAGAAGATCTGAATGATTCTAGTTCGCTTGATAGCCAGGGGAATAAAAAAGGAAAGGACGAACTCTGAGAACAAAAACTTTTCGGCGGGCTCCGGGATTGATGGTGATTTACCTCTGTCATGGCAGCCAAGGCAGTACGTAGCCGGGGAGAGGGAGGGAGATGTGTGGTGACTCTCCTTGTTGTCGCTCAGCTGCTGGATTCAGAGGAAGTGGACGATCTTATAGATCGGTGTGCCAGCCGCCAGCACCCCACCGCCGCCATGGGTGTCGCAAGAGGAAGAAGGGGAGGGCGGATGTAGAGAGGTGAGCGTCTAGAGCAGATGAGGCTACTCTTGAAGCGAAACAGGGGCAACATCTCATGTTTCCCGCCTACGCGGCCACGGATGCCGCGTGCATGCCATCACCCCCATTTTGCAGCTCAGGGGCATGGGTCCATGGCGTTGTCTGGGCATACCTCCAGGGTTCTTTAAATATGGTACAGTCCAGGACGGCGAGCAACCAAACGGCTCGAATTCTTACCCATTCGGCCAGCTTGGAGAGTATACAGGCTACCAAACGCGTCTCTAGCTTACGATACTTCTCACTATAACTAGCCTTAGTTTCTTGCCTCGCTCGGGTCAGAGATTAGTGGGAGTTTAACCCACGAGGATCGATAGTTCCACCCACCAACCAAACAGAGATACCGTAAGTCTTCTATGCTCCTGTCCAGCTCCATCCAACTACCGCGTAACGTTTCAGGTTCCTCCACTCAACTTATGAAATAATAGAACCATATAGTTAGAGCATCTTCGCTCGTTGGTTGTTCCCAGGCCGAAATTCGGCGCTATTTAGCGTCGACCGGAGCTAGTTTTCGGTCTGGGAACGCCCAGTTTCCCACTCATGTTCCCAGGCGCGCTTCCCAGGCAAGGCAAAAACGATGATATTTCGTCCGAATTTGGTTCAAATTCGGCTAAAATTCGGTCTAGTTCAGTATAGCTTGGCCTAGTTCAAAATAGTTTGGCCTAATTCGGCATAGTTCGACCTAATTTGGCATAGTTCGATGAACTCGGCTCAAATTTGGCCTACTTTGGTCTAGTTCGCCCAAATTTGTCTCAAATTCGGCTCAAATTCACCCTACTTAGGCCTAGTTTTCCCAAATTCGGCTCAAATTCGGCTAGTTTGGCCTAGTTCGCCCTACTCTGGCCTAGTTCGCCCAAATTCAGCTAAAATTCGCCCTGCTTTGGCCTAGTTTGCCCAAAATCGGCTAAAATTTGGCCAAATTTGGCTCAAGTTCGCCCAAACTTTGCCCAAAATTTGGCCTAGTTTGGCCTAGTTCGCCCAAATTCGGCCTAGTTTGGGCTAGTTCGCCCAAATTCGGCTCAAGTTCGCCCAAATTTGGCTCAAAATTTGGTCTAACTCGGCATAGTTTGGCCTAGTTCGCCCAAATTCGGCTCAAAATTCGGCCTAGTTCGTCGTAGTAGGGCCTAGTTCACCTAAAATGACGGTGTCCGGCGTTCCCAGGCGGTTCCCAGCATCCTGGGTTTGGCCTAGGAATGCCGGATGAAAGTTGAGCCAAATCCGGACGAAACCGACGTCCTGGAAACGCGACTGGTGAAAAATCACCGTCCGGACGAAAAAAACGCCCTGGGAACGGGTGGAGATACTCTTATCCTGAGTTTTCTATTCCACATTTGTCGTTGGAGGGAAGGACGTGTATAGTTATTCTTACAAATCCTTTTCATCTTTACTTGTACTCTTATATGTGCAATTCATATTTATTTTTGTTTTATTATTTTATACGACAGAGGGGGTCAAGAGAAAGTACTCCATTGCAGTGACAGACATCACATTGGATGGATAACTCGGACGGAGCTAGCATTCCAGTGACTGATAAAACCAACATACAGACACTGTGTTATCAAACCAACATCCAGAGCTAGCATCCCAGTGACAGACACGGATAACTCGAACAGCCGCCCCAACGGATGGATCGATCCGCTGACGTATTATTATTAATAACCACATAGAATATCAACGTTACCACACCACAGACATCACAGGGCTAGCTGCAAAGTAGTAAAAGTACAACAAGCACCAGACAGACATGGTTTTACTAGTAGCAGCTCTTATTTCCAGACGAGGGGGTCTTAATTCTTCTTGGTGACATCATCCATGGGACCGCATAATACGCATCCCGATGGCTTTCCTTGTTGAGATCTCTAGCCGGTGAGGCACTTGGTGAGGCAATTTCCCTTGCAGTCCGTGGACACGATGAGATCGCAGTAACTCTTACAAAGAAGGTCGCTGCTTCCGCAGTCGGCCTTGCAATCGTTCACATCCCCGCCGTTGCAGAGGCCATCGCACTTGAAGATGCACTCCAGCTCTGTCAGCCCCGTGCTCAGGACGAGCAGGCCGCAGAGGACCGCAGCAACGACGGCAGGCTTGAGAGCGGAAGCCATTGACTGAGAATTGCGATGGATAAGATCGGTGAGGGATGGATGGATTATTAAGTGATGGATCACAAGGCTATTTATAGGCAACCCAAGGCCTGGCGGACATCCGATCAACCACGCAAGCTGCTAATAAAGGTACTAAGCTTTCCGTCCGAAGCAATACATTTTCCGAAACAATAATGCATGTATTTTTTTTACGAGATTCCTCTGATTTATTAATAATCATCAATAGCAGCACATACGCAAGCAAGAGGGCTTGGATGAAGACACAACATACAAGCTGACTCGGGGAGAATAATATAGTTAGCTCGTGTTCCAGTCCTCCGCATTTTTAGTTAGTTTGCGTCATGCTTCCATTGACTTTTGAAGGAAAAAATAGTATAGTAACCTCATGCTCCTTGCCCGAGATTACTCCTGATGCTTCTCATCGGTGAAAGGGAAAGGCGCCCCCTCACTTGACCTTCCCTCTTGCCGAACAGGTTAAACAATTACTCCCTCCGTCTCAAAATAGATGTCCTAGATTTAGCAAAATTTAGATAAATCTAAACACTATTTAATATATAGGTTCATCTAAATTTTGACAAACCTGCGACATCTATTTTGAGACGGAGGGAGTACCATTTATATGCATTTCTTGGACAGGACTAGCTAGCTTTTTTTGAGAGAGAATATCCTAGCTTTATTGATAAATAAATTATTTTGTCTTTTTAGATTTCTCAATTAATGCCGACGGAGCACGAGATGAAATATTTCTACATGAACCTCCTCTCTCTCCATAGGAGAAGACCCCATTGGACGCACCAAACGTACAGAAATGCACACATGTGCTACTCTCAAGATTTCTCTCTCGTCATATTTTTTTCTTCTACTATTAAGTTTTTATTGATATGTTCTCCATTTTTTTCTGTTTTTATATTTTAGATTCCTACAGTTACCAATTTGATTGTTTTGTTTTGTAGTCTTTTTGTGTTTCCCTAATACATCCTCCATTGATGTCATTTTAGAAAATGGTTGTTATCATGTTTTTATGATTACAAGTCTATGGAATTTGTTGTGGTACAAGTGTTCTCCTCCTTCCTCCTTGTTACAAACATATATCACACTTGTGTTTACAGAAAAAATGGTGAATGGACCGGTGAGAAGGTCACACAAGACGGGGATGTTAACTATTGGTATAGGGTTGTTAACGCCTCTTTGCCGTATCGACATCACAAGATTTTGGATAGATCTCATTTCCATGTTCATCATCACATGTTTAACCTCAAAAAGATAATCATACGGTTTCTTTCATATATCAAAGCAAGAGATGCTTGATAGATACGCCGGCGTACTAGCTGCATTGTGGAGAATTATGTAGTTAGCTAATTGTCCACTTCTCAATTTTCGTAGTTAGCTATGATTCTTGCTTTAGGATTATTACATTGAACTAGCACAGTGGACCTTGCTAATGCAAGAGCAACATCCTTAATATTTTATATGTGGTTAAGAGTATATCTTATGTATCATTGGTACTCATATAATCATGATATTAAATTGTAAGGTTCTATTGACACTCAAAATATTCTGCTAAATGAAATCCTACTACTGTGATAGAATTAATTACCTTTAGTTTTGGGGTACATGATTCCTACCTCACTAATAAAAACACTATATAAATGACCATATGTGTAGTTTGTACAAGAAATTAGATTCCACCCTTTCCAATGGAATTTATGTGATCCCAAGTCAATATATATGCAAGGTAAACTTCTGGTGTCTTGTCTCTCATATTTATGTAAAGTTACAAAAATATAAATTGTGTGGCTCATATACTAGCACCAACCAATAAAATAGCCATATCATGTTTCTATATTTTATTGGAAACTATTTATTATAGCCTACTAAAATTATGGTACAAAGGATCAGTACAATTATGAAGATCAACTGGTTACGTGTAGCTACTTTCATTATCTTCTTTATCATGTGAATATTCCAAATATATTTCCTTTTCTGGCTACATAATATGTGCTTCTAATTATAATAAAAAAACAACAAGGTTAAGATTTTGGTCTATATTTGTTCAGGTGCTCAATGAAGTTAATAAAAAGAACTATAGTGCTCTGAAGGATAGGCCAACATAAGAGCAATAATATCCACTTACATTTCTATTATTTTCCCTCCTTTTATCAAAGGCACGATGTTTTGGACATGGGCATGCATGTTCTCTGAAGATAAAACTTTGACCGTCGTTTAGTATATGGATGCTTTTGGCAAAATTAAGCAAATAATTATCCAAAAAATAATGATATTATTTACTATTTACTATTTCAATAATTTTCTACGAGTGATTTCAAGGTTGCAGAAGTTTGAGTACAAGAGTTCAAGTTTCATTTACTTTGAAATGCCTTTATTATTCTTGTTGTATTTTTATTTAACTGTCTCAATGGTATTGACTTCTAGATCAAGTCATTGTATACACTCTCTCGTACAATTGTTGTGTCTTGTAACGTGGCCATGTAGCCTTTGAAAGCGTAGATCTATGTTTTTGAGGCAAATGTTTAACTGTGTGTCTTTGCAAATGTAACATTTTTTCGATCATACAGTTTGACAAATTTCCAAAGCAAATGGAAATTCACACTTCTTAAGAGGGTCCTCATACCAACAAAGTCACATATGATTTTAGAACTTAAAGAATTAGCAAGCACCAAGGATGACACAAAATATCAAGTTTGATTACAATCATAGGATCTCATAAGCTGTAGTATATTTTCTAAAAGTTTAGGCCCAAAGAAAATTTTCCTTTAAAACTGGGTAATCCGAGAAATCAAATTTATAACGAAATATTTCTCTAATATGTAATTAGAACCTTGCATTCCTGTTCCATTTTTCTCAGAGTAAAAACAACTCGGATTTAAGATAAAGCCACATTGGTGATTTTATCCTTAAAGAACCTGTTTGTTTATTGTATGGAGTATTGATGTTTGTTTCGATATTTCATTGGTTGACTGAGTGTACAAATGTAATTTGATAAGTACGTTCCATAAACATTCGATCGTACGTTCAATGCTTGATCTAACATAGTCAACTGTTTGGTTATATGTGATATAGGCTCAGTGCAAGAACACTTGGATGGTGAGCCAATAGTTGTTGCCGTTAAAGGAACAACAGAATGGGTATCTTTAGCAATAGACTGCCCTTCTAGAGAGCGCTTGAAAACTACTTGTAGGGCAATGATTTCTATGTTATATTATAATAGTCCACCAAATTTATGAGTGTTTGTAGCAAATTTCTACACCATACCCTCATAGTTTCTTTTTTTTAGCATAAACCCTCATAGTTTCTTAATGCACTATATTGGGCAACATTAGGTAAAAAAACATTCAACTTCCCCATTTTCATATATCTAAAGCCTAAGTTTCACATAAAAAATATTTGCAACTACCCATCTACCTGTTTGATAAAGAATCAATGTTAGAAAACATCTTTTGGAAATAAATGAATACTGGCAACAACCATTGGATCACCATCGAAGTATTACCAGTTAAGCCCTCATGATCATATATCATGGTGTATTTTAGTTATAGACCTTGTGAGTACAAACTATACATTCAACACCATGGAGCTCAAGTGGGGGTGCTGGACGATTGAATCTTAGATACAAACAATCGACAAAATTCAATACCTCTACTTTTGTGTCCTAAATCCTTGTCACCGCTCTTCGCTTTTTCGGCGACTTTGCACGTAACTTGCCTTTGAATTGACAACCGGGGTAAGAGGGACCAAGCCTGGCTTAGTTCAGCCCATAGTTACTGGAACCTTTTATAGTGTCCGTCTTGAGGAACCGGGACTCCAGTCTCAAAAGTGCCAGCTAGATTGGATTGCATATTGTGCTTCTAGCAGGCCTCCCCCGGTGTGAGTTACGGTGCACCACCCTCGGTGATGGAGGTACACATTAACATGTGCGAGTGTAAGCCGAAACACGTTTCGACGCAACACACTTTTTGTGGACTCCACTTGGATACAAATTTTAGATTAGACAATCATGTCCTATACTAAGATCATTAAACTAGCTGATGTTACTACCAAGAACATCGTAAGGCCAAGTTTTGATGAACTCACTGTATAAAAATGCAAAGCCTTTGAGGATATTCAGAGTCAAAGACAGGAAGAACGCAACGCACTAAAAATAAATACAAGAAGCTTATGATCGGGAAGCCTACTTGGCTACCTTCAAGAAACACTGACAATGAGTTACTGAGCCGGTGGGAGAGTTCAATCCGGTTTCTATCATCAATGACAGGCCCAATGTAAGTGATGATGCTTTTCTCTCCTAATCAAATAGCAGTACACTAAAAAATACCTTGTGAATATACTTCGATAGCAAGATAGCAGAGTGACAAATGATAGCACAGAAGGATAATGCATTTGAGAAAGGGAGACACTTCTTTCGATAAACGGCGTTTTATTACTATTTTTTTTAAGTATTACACCTGGTCTCTACATAGTTAAGATGCACACATGCGATAGAAGTCCCAATGCAAACAAAATAAAATAGATGAATTACATATCAAGTTGAGAAATTGTAAAAAACGTCTAGTGCGATGGTGGAGGGCCGATTAGAAGATTATACCGCCATCCATAACGGGTAAATAAATCCCACGCCGTATCCTCTAGGCGTGTACACGCCTCCGTAACTAAATCGTGAAACTCCGCACGAGGTAGGGATGACCACGACCGAAGGGTGTTGGTACATCGGTAGATAACCCGCAACAGAGAATATTTCTTGTCATTAAACACTATCATTTATATGTAAGCAAAGCGACCATATAATGGCAATCTCTCACACCCTTATAAGTATTCTATACTTGTAATCCATGACATGTAACCAATTTCCAAATACATTGGCAACGCTGCACGGTGGGTACAATCATGAAGCTGACTGGCCATATAGACCGTGCAAAAGGTACATTAGAAAAACAAGTTCTTAATTGTCGTATCATGATAAAAAACACACATTTAATATTCTCATGCCAATTCCACCTAACTAAATTTTCTTATGTAAGGATAATCCCCAACGAAGATACGAACCAAAAATTGGAGGAGTGAGAGGTAAAGTTTAGTCCCACGTAGAAAGTTGGAGGAGAGTTGCACCATCTTATAAGGTGTCTCACCACTTTGTAAGTGAGTGAAAAAAGAAGTGCTACAAGTGCGTTCCTCCTATGACGAAGCCGCTCACTCGCCCACTTGTCTCGTCACTACACACGCGCGCCGCGGTTTGTGGAATGATCCTCGAGCTGAGCTTATTTTTTGCTGCTCAGGAAAACTGATGCGGTTTTGATAGAAGTATTAATAGTTAGTCGGTTTGGATTGCTCTCGGATCGTGGGCTACTATAACCAACATGAACGCATGCGCAAAATGGCCTCGGCCCACGTTGTACCCTGTACGATTTTCCGAGCCGCTCTATATAAGCGCTTGTGTACTAAAATTAATCTTGGATTTTGATAGCCTCTCTGCTTGTGCCGCCACCATAATCTACTCCATCCTACACGCTGGCTTGTACCGACGAACGATAGAGCAGGTCTCCAGAATCACTTGCCTTTGCGATCCTGTATGGGAGAGGTTGAAGAAGGTTTTTGGAAAGCTCTCCACACGACTGCTTAAGTTCTTCATCACGTACATCGTCTTCCCGGTTGTCAATCCAGACCGCATGTGCGTCGTCTTCAACGTCGTCTTATTCGACAAGTTTCTGCAATCTCTACACCAATGACCTGTGCGTCTACAAATGATCAGTGTGTGCCCTATGATATAATCTGTTCTTTTATTATGGCTATTGTAGAGTTTGCGCTGCTATTGTTCATGTTGATTAATACATCTAGTATGTTATAGTTTCACATGATTGTTGTTGTTGTAGTCAAACTTTATGTTTTGGAAATAATTCTGGAAATTCTGCCTAATAATCCAACAACATCATTTGATAAGAAGCCTAATAATCCAACAACCAAGTCATTAGACAAGAAGAGTGATGTTGTTGGCAATTATGTGGCTTCAGATGTTGTGGTTAAGCTTAAGGGGTATGAGTTAAGCAATTTGTAGGGAGCCTGTTGGTTATACTCTAGAGCCAGATTTTGTTCCTTTTGTTCGGAGCCATGATGGATAGGACCCTGAGGATGATGGGAAGGGCAAGGATGACCTCACGGATACTTCGAACCTATATATATGGTTCAACTACTATTGCGGAGGCACCTAATACCACAATGACTCATACCGCTAGGAATGTCACTAGTGCATCTGTTTGATCTTTTTAGTTGCTCGATCTTTGGGGTTGGGAATGAGACCAGTGACATTCCATTCCTATTATTGTGACCCCTTTTAATCCCAACCCAAAGACGCCGAAAGGAATTGAGTTGGTGAAGCTATACTGATCCAACTCTCTTGTGCACAGTAGCTTTGAGTTGACGGAGGCTACGGTCCAGGAGTTGCCTAAGACCCTGGCTATTTCTCCACTTCATGTGTCCTCTCAGGACCTCAGTTTGGCTCTCGCCTATGTCTCTATGTCTACATGGGTAGGGGAGATATCTGGCCCATCCACGAACTATGGCACGGTTCGGACCAGCATCTCCAGCATGCCGGCCAGGTCTGCTAGTGACGTCGGCAGGAGGCCTGCAACACAAGCCACGTCCTCACCAAATGTGCTAGGCTGCACGGTACCGTCCTGGGCCACATCGTCGATGCCTTCAAGGGCTTCCTTCCTAGCTATGTCATAGGATTCTTTGTCGCGGCCATCACGGGCCTCTTCACCGATGGCAGCCCGTGAAGCCGATGCGTGAGCCTCTTCTCTATCACCTAGGTGTGATACCGAGACTCCACACTAGACCAGGTGGATTCGGCATGGGAAGGCCGACCTATCTTTTCCTCCCAGATTGCCCAGGTGGGGAGCACTACAATAGCTCCTGGTTCGCCTAGATTCATCGAGCCGAATGCTCCATCTACATCTTCTTCAACACCTTCTGCGGAAGCTGCTGTGCTGGAAGGGGCTAACGAGATAGTGGGTTCTGCTCCACCATTTAGCCCCGTCTCATTGACCAAGGCATGAAAGCGCAAGGGCGCAGTGGACACTCCATTGTCGCGGAGCACTCGCCATGTGGCAGATGATGATGGTGCATCTACGACCGATGATGATACTATGACAAAGACATTGTGCTGTAAGGCAACCATGAACCTCAACTTAGCTGGTATAAAATCTTTGTCTAAATCGTGTCTTATGTTCTCTACTCCTTTTATTACTTCCAAGTTAAATAATGTTGGGGTAAATAATGGTAGCTCTCGGAGGGAAGTTCTACTTTCTGCTAATGCTCTCATAAACTTGGAGAATAACCATCTAACGGTTACACCAAAAGTATCTAACAAATTTGATGCTTTACCACCAATAGAGGAGGAAGAGTTGTATACCATATTAGATGGTCAACTTCTTTCACACATAGATGGTGAAGTGTCAGAGCTGGTCTATGATGAGGCTGGGCTTAGTTCTTTGTATGAACTCAAAGCTATAGGTCGAAAATCAAAATGATCCAACTCCAAAAAAGGTCCGAAGTCTAGCAAGAGACAATGTTTGTCAAAATAGCTAATTGTTTCCTGATGGATGGCATGTTTCCGAATAACAGAGGTCTTGGTGACTTGGCTAAAAACTGTATTTTGCTGATTTTGTTTAGGATCATAAAATGGATTGTTTGGCTATCTCTGATACGAGTAGATTAGATTTCTTGGTTGATCTTCTTAACCGCCTCTCTAGTGATATTGACTTTACCTGGTTCTCTCATCCACCTCGTGGCAGATCGGATGGCATTTTACTTGGCGTTCCATCAGAGACAGTGGGTGTGATAGCGAGTTTGGTGGGAGATTTTCATAATTAAGCTCCATGTCCACAACAAAGCTCATAATTTCACATGGACTCTAGTAGCCGTGTATAGTGCTCCCCAGGATATGTCTAAGGCTACTTTTCTTCATGAGGTTGTTAATCTAGCAAAGGGTAATCCATACCCTATCATTATAGGGGATGATTTCAATTTTCTTAGATTCCCTTAGTAGAAAAGTTGGAGAATATTTGATGATCATTGGCCATTCTTATTCAATGTTTTCATTGACACTCTTGATTTAAGAGAGGTTTCTATGATTGGGAGACACTTCAGTTGGGCGAATAGTCTCCCAAAACCGACATATGGAAAGCTAGATCATGTCCTTATGGAGACCGATTGGGAAAGTAATTTTCCTATGGTAACCACGTGTGCTCTAGAACGTATTGAGGGTCACAATCTAGACACTAGTTCAAATTTGAACTTAGATGGCCGCACCGTGAAGGTTTCCATGACATGATTAAGAATGTTTGAGAAAAAACAGTGAAGGATAGACCACCAATCCATAGATACACTACTAGGAAACGCCTCTTCAGTGGCGCATGGAAATACCTCTTCTGTGGTGCATATGTGATGCACCACTATTACGTCGACGCTGATATATGCTTTCAGTGGCGCATATAGATATGCGCCACAGAAATCTCAGACTTATGTGACGCATTTCTGCATATGCGCGCATACAACCCAATGTGCCACAAAATGTATATGCACCACATATACCTTTTCTATATGCGTCACTAACTATATTACATGTATTCAAAGAAAAATACATTCCTGGTGTATAATCAGGTATTTATACATGATTTATACAGTATTTATCCAGATCAGTATAAACAGTATATTGCACATATAGTAGATGAAAATGACATATAATACAAGCACAAGTATAATGTCATCACACTTAGAGGCCGATCAAGGTACATATATAGTGTCAAGTGCCGAATTTTTACACAAGTGTCGAATACAAAGTTTATATCATCTCACATTACAAATATGAAGCGGTCACCGCCTACACTAGGATCAAATAGAATACAGCTGTGATGATGGTGAGCAATAGCATGAGTCCGACCAATATCTTCATCTGGTTCTTCTTCCACAAGTGGTTCCTACACTTGGCTACCGCCTTCTCTCTAGTAGCGTATCCTTTGTAGCTATTGCCGCTGAACTTGTTCACTTGTTTGTGACAGTCCTCCCACTCCTCATAGATTCCTAGAACCCTACCCATGTACACACCATACTATCTCATCGCCATATCTATAGACGACAAGGCATATTAGTAAAACATGCAACAAAAAGAATTAATAAAGGGTTCACATGCATATATATGTTTAAAAAATATAAAACAAAGGATCCATAAACCTAAAAGATAGCATCACGATCATCATAGAAGTAATAAGTTCAACGACAACACGACCACGGTATAGTTAAGTCAAGCAACAACGACCGTTTCGACCACAAGATAGTAAAATTTATGACACACACACTACATGCGTCCATCGAGAATATACACACACTCGATCATGCTAGGCACACATTGATCATGAAGACTTCTTATTCTCGCTCGACTTCGGGAACGATTGATAACCCTCTTTCGTCATCCATGTCCTTGTGTCACCCTGCTTACGGAGGCGTTCTTCGATCTCCCTCTTACTCAACCCTCTGGCTTGTTGTAGACCCCCCCTTGAGTTGACATCTTCAATGATGATTTGCGACAACTTCATATGAATGCGATGGAAGTCTTCTCTAAGATCATCATCGTCGGTTCGCGCCAAAGTTTCGGCCCATCCTCGGAGACTAGATGGCAGCGTTAGGTTCTGGCAATCCCGTACATAGCCTTTAAGGTGATGGAGCACGTAGAAGGCCTCCTTGGCGCTACCAGTAGCCGGCTGCTTGACGTAGGGGAACTCGAGCACATGCTTGAACACGTGTTTGTCATCCTTGATACATTCCCCCTTATCTACGAAGGTGCATCCCTTCTTGGCGTAGCCCTCGAGAGCCTCATTGAGAACACCCCTTATTCTGGTGTAGTCTTTCTTCTTCATCAAACTCCCTGAGTCGAAATACGTGGCTAGCGAATACCTCGGGGCAAGGACGATGAGTCTGCAGTATTTGTCTTTGCGCAACACAATTGGAATGGAATGTTGGAAAAGGAGCAAAGGAAGAAATATATAAGAAATGCATAAGTTACGGCGGCGATGAGCGAGTGTGTACTTACTCGGGAAATAAAGGAAAAGAAGTGTGTCCTTCCTCTTGTTGTCCACCATGAAATTCTCGAGGTACGTCGGCGCCTTGGTCCGTGTCTCTGATCCTTTGACCAACGGGTTGTCCAGCATGTAGTAGGGATCCACTATCGCGACTTGCGGGGTACTCTCTCTCTCTTGATCTTGATCGCCAGATTGAGCGCGTATAGGCGGACCAAGTTATAGTCTAGTCTTTTCGAGAGAAGTAACTTGAAGATGTCCTCGTACACTATGAAGAATAGATCTGCGGGGGCATCATCGACGAAGCCCATTTCCAATGGCACCTTGGCCGTGAAAACCAGTAATTTGGATCTTTGTCTTTAAGGAGGAGGCCCTCTAGTGTCTTGACACCCTCATGCAAAGTTAACATGGGTCCAACCGCGATGTGGAGCAGATCCGGAGTCAATATTGGATCACCAGCTACATGCACTCGGGGCAAGCCATATTGTTTGGATGGTATGACGACGGTGTCCTGAGCCCGGATCCTCTTCGGAGGAGGCTAGCTCGCAGCCTTCTTATTATTATTACCTCTCTTCTTGTGCTTATTTTTCACAATAGTGTCATCCACTGCCATCTGCTCATCGGCCGCCTTTTGGAGTGTGTTAGGGCTGAAAACCAATCCCGGTTTCTCCTGTGGTGGATCGGCGGCTGGAGGCGTCTCTTGAGAAAAACCATGGAAGACCAGGCGCTGTGTGCATGTATTGGGCCGATCAGCTTGATGGTCGCGAGCTGTGAAGGATTCTTCATCCATAGAAGTCATATACAATCCTTTGTTGGCGCCCGTGTTGATGAAGTCGTCAATGTTGACCAATTCATCATCATCTTCATGGGTGCCATCATGTGGTGGTGGTGGTAGCGGGGGCGACAATGGTTGCGGTACAACGTCTTTGCCATGGGGCATTACACATACTACCAAGAGTTGCTGGTGATGGCTGTTGGTGGTGATGACGGCGGCTGCTGGCTTCCCAGGTGGTGGTCGGGCGATCGGTTGAGAGGTGGCACCGGTGCTCCCCCCGCAAGACAAATCTGGGTCTTAGGCCATGTCAAGGTCCAATTGTAGCATTCTCCAAGGGTCTTGTGTTTGTCGGCTCGCTGAGGTTGAAAGGGGGGTCCATGTCATCACACCCTAGCAACACCCGAGCCAACCTGACCCTCATCACGTCATCATCCATTGGATTGTTGTGCATCGTGCGGCTCGTCGGTTATATGAGATTGCCCTTGGCAACATCCTTCAACTCATCGCCGACATCTTTAAGCAGGAGTACGAAAGAAGTGTCCTGAGGCAAAACATGTTGTTGGGCATTATGAGATGGTAGCACTCATCAAAGGCATAAAGGAGATGACGTGCACTAACTAATTAGTTACCTTGGTGATGGCGTTGAGCTCGGCTAATGTACAGACACGGCCGATGTCGGTGGCCGGCCTATCATCATCTGCATTCTCCAGCTCGGGTGCCTCACGAAGCACCACTGCCGTCGGCTGCACCTTGGTATCTTTGGCGGGAGGGGGCGTCGGTGTGACCAAAACGAGTGGCTATGTCCCGGTGTTGACGACCGGCGGGGTCACCAGGTCTGGCGACACGTTAACGTTGATGCCCAAGTTGTTGCCGCTTAAGCTGGGAAAATGTAACACCTCGTCCACTTGGCCCAGGGGGTGTCACTCCTGGCAGCTTAATAGGATATCTAGACTGGCCCCACAGACCAACACTAGTCTTTTCTGTGCACTTTGTCCTCACTCGTGCGCACCCGGTACCCACTTCCCGGTCGGTCACCCACCAGGTCCGGTGACACGTTAACGTTGATGCCCAAGTTGCTGCCGCTTAAGCTGGGCAAATGTAACACCCCGTCCACTAGGCCCAGGGGGTGTCACTCCTGGCAGCTTAATAGGATATCTAGACTGGCCCCACAAACCAACACTAGTCTTTTCTGCGCATTTTGTCCTCACTCGTGCGCACCCGGTACCCACTTCTTGGTCGGTCACCCATCCTAGAATTACTCTAGGCCAAGCACGCTTAACCTCAGAATTCTTTGAGCTTCCGGAAAAGAAGTTGCAACTTGTTGGTATGAGTATTCTATCAATCCTATTAAGCCATGTGCCTGGTCTCACATACACCCACCCTTTAGAAGATCGATGCCCTCGTTGATCAAGCACACCCTAGGAACGTTCCCTCTTGGCACGCGTCTATGCATCCAGTGGCGGCACATGTGCCATGCCGTGTCCACTCCGAGCCACACGCGCCATGCTCCACATGTCCTGCCACTGACCCGCACACACCCGTTTAATCGCGAGGATCGGCTCTAATACCACTTGTAACACCCCGTCCACTAGGCCCGGGGGTGTCACTCCTGGCAGCTTAATAGGATATCTAGACTGGCCTCACAGACCAACACTAGTCTTTTCTGCACACTTTGTCCTCACTCGTGCGCACCCGGTACCCACTTCCCGGTCGGTCACCCATCCTAGAATTGCTCTAGGCCAAGCACGCTTAACCTTAGAGTTCTTTTCGAATGAGCTTTCGGAAAAGAAGTTACAACTTGTTGGTATGAGTATTCTATCAATCCTATTAAGCCATGTGCATGGTCTCACAACAGATGTATCGGCCCCTGTCTACCTCCCGCATTCCGAGCAGTTAGCTCCTAAAAAAACTCAGGGGGGATCATCACGCGGA
The DNA here is from genome assembly GCA_910589775.1 of Avena eriantha. Lineage (NCBI taxonomy): Eukaryota > Viridiplantae > Streptophyta > Magnoliopsida > Poales > Poaceae > Avena > Avena eriantha. The sequence continues at coordinate 76,615,098 of OU342744.1, read as the reverse complement.
GCTTCTCTTCACTAACTTGTCCACTGTTTTCTCATCCACTGCCTTCTCCTCTAATGTCTGCACCTTCATATTCAGCTCTTCAACAACGGCTTTATCCTTAGCCGCCGACTGATTCTTCCTCTCCCTTCTTTTCTTGGCGTCCTCTTTGTAGTACTCCTTGAAATTCATGCCCGTACCGAAGCCGGACACATGGCCAGCTGAGGACGGCGGCAACCCCTTGTCCCTCTTCTTGTAAGCATTCATCGCCCTATTGAAAACCGTGTCCCACGGCTTCGTCGAATCCTAGGAAAACTCTTCGGCAAGAGCGTTCAGTTCATCCTCCTGCAGAGGCAAGGAAAGGTGAACCCATTTAGATTCTTGGCTTCATTATTTTAATTAGAACGTAATAGACTTGAGATCACAACGGGGAGTATCTGCGTCATCAGCACGTGACAGTCGTGAGACTTCATACCGCTGAACCTCTTCTTTGCCACGTCCAGATATCTGCTTATCTTCCCCGAGTAAACGTGAGGAACTTTCACTCCTAGGAGGCACCTAAAAAACTGCTCAGGCTCCTCCAGACTCAGAGTGAAGTAGGCAACGCGAAGCACTACCTCATTCTTCTTAACTCTTTTGCGGTGACCTTGAGTCCCTTTCGTCTGATCATCATTATCATCATCATCATCATCACTATCAGGGTACTGAAGATCTTTCTTGATGCCAAGCAATTTATGGTCCTTTCTTGCTTTTGGCCCATCATTGGTCCTCTACGGCATGTTCAGTAGAGTGCCAAGCAGACTCTTGGTAACATTCTTCATGATGTGCATTACATCGAGGCTATGGGGAGCGTGGAGGACCTTCAAGTACGGCAGGTCCCAGAAAACAGACCTTGCTTTCCATACACCCAACAAAGGCTTTGTCCTCGGTCGTTTTTTTCCCGGCGCAGGGAAATCTACCCAATTATTCAAAAGCTCCTTGATTTCTTCGCCGCTCCTCGGACGCGGGTCTCTTTCGAGCTCGTCCTTACCATTGAATAGGTCACTACGTTTTCACCACGGGTGATCCATGCGGATCCACTTTCAAGTACCTTGGAACACGGTTTTCGAAGACCCGGGATCCCTTGGTAGCTGGAGATGCGGTGTCTCATCCATGCACTTGACACATGCATTGTGTCTGTGGTTCACCTGGCCGATACATATGTGTAACCAGGATAGTCCTACACCGTCGTGAGCAACGCGGCTCTCAGAAGGAAATATTCTTTATTGTAGACATCCCACGTATGGGCCGGCGTCTCCCACAAGCTAGCTAATTCCTCTCTCAATAGGCCGAGGTACAAATGCATATCGATAAGTGGTTATTTCAGCCCCTGAATAAGAATGCTCATGTGTATGTACCTTTGCTTCGCACACAGCCACGGGGGGAGGTTGTACGGCCATAGAAACACGGGCCAGGTGCTATGCGTGCTACTCAGGTTTACAAAAGGATTGAGTCCATCAGTGCTCATACCGAGTCTGACGTTCCTTGCATCGCCCCTGAACTCTTCGAACTCGATGTCCAATGCATTCCACTGGCTAGCATCTGAAGGGTGTGTCAGGATCTTGCCCTTCTCCGGAACATCTTCTCCCTTTCCGCGTTCCATTGCATGAGCTTTGCTTCCTTAGGATCTACGAAATATCACTACAGACAGGGGGTGATAGGAAAGTACCATACCACTTTTCGAGGAACTTTCTTGTTCCCTCTCTTGTACCATTCTTGGCTGCACACCAGACATGTGGTTCTCTCCACGTACTCGTTCTGATAAAGTGTGTAATCATTGATACATGCGTGGTATTTAATGTGTGGTAGGTCGAGAGAGCATACGATTTTCTTGGCCTCCTCGATACTTGTTGGCAATGTGTTCCCCTTAGGAAGTCGGTCGTGCTAGTATTCCATGTACACGTTGAAGCTCACATCGGTCCATTTATGTTCGGCCTTCATCTCTAGAGCCTTGAGCGTTACACTCAATCGTGTATCCTCGGGGCGACACCTAGGATACAATGGATCCTGTCTATCTCCATTTAGGATAGCTTGGCTTTCTCTCTGGCTGCAGCTTTTGCGTTGCTCGTCTCCTTGAGGAGCAGTTCTTGAACATGAGGCTCCTACAAGGCTTAAGTTAGCAGCGTCTGTGTGTTTGCGTCTTCTCCTTCTTCATGTTGATCATGCCCGTCGACATCTCCTTCTTCATGATGATCATGCCCATTTGCATATCCTTCTTCATGATGATCATGCTGATCATGCCCGCCAGCATCTCCTTCATCATGATGATCATGCCCGGGAGACTCTTCATCTTCTTACCCGCCCACGTCTTCATGACCACCATGTCCTGCCGGCGCCTCATTGAGGTCTGACGACCCACAAGTATAGGGGGTGTATCGCAGTATTTTCGAGGGAAGTTAAACCCAATTTATTGATTCGACACAAGGGGAGCCAAAGAATATTTATAAGCCTTAACAACTGAGTTGTCAATTCAGCTGCACCTGGAAACAATCTTGCTCACAACAGTTTATCAGTAGCAATAGTTTTGTAGTAGAAATAGCAAAGTAACAAGAGTAGTAAAGTAAAGACAGCAATAGCAATAACAGTAAACAGTGGGATTCAAGTGCGGTAGGCATAGGGATGGATGGACAGGCGTTGCATGGACAAGACAATTTACATAGCAATCAGAACATAGGGCAATTGCAGATAAATAAGATAAAGCATCCAAGTACTAGATAATCCTGGGCATGTGTTCCATATATAGTCATACGTGCTCGCAATGAGAACTTGCACAACATCTTTTGTCCTGCCAGCCCGTTTGCAGCGGGGCCTCTAGAGAACTACTGACAATTAAGGTGCTCCTTTTAATAGAGCACCGGAGCAAAGCATTAACACTCCGTGAACACATGTGATCCTCACATCAAAGCCTTTCCCTTCCGGTTATCCCGATTTCCGTCACTTCGGGGCCATAGGTTCTGGACAACAACGTGGGTATACAACTTGTAGATAAGACCAGAAACAATACTATCATAATGAATCAATAACATGTTCAGATCTGAAATCATGGCACTCGGGCCCTAGTGACAAGCATTAAGCACAACAAGTCGCAACAAAGTCATAAAGCACTAATAAAAGATACTAGGCACCATGCCCTAACAATCTGATGCCATTACATGAACGATCTCATCCAATCCCTGCCATCCCCATAGCCTACAGCGGGGGATTACTCACTCATAGATGGGGGAAACATGGATGGTCGATGAAGATGATGGTGGAGATCGATGGAGATGGCTCCGGGGGCACTTCCCCGTCCCGGCAGGGTGCCGGAACAGAGACTTTCTGAGGGAAGTGAAACCCAATTTATTGATTCGACACAAGGGGAGCCAAAGAATACTTATCAGTCTTAACAACTGAGTTGTCAATTCAGCTGCACCTGGAAACAATCTTGCTCACATCAGTTTATCAGTAGCAACAGTTTGTTAGTAGAAATAGTAAAGTAACAGTAGTAGCAAAACAAAGACAGTAGTAACAAAAGCAGTAAACGGTGGGATTCAAGTGCGGTAGGCATAGGGATGGATAGACGGGCGTTGCATGGACAAGACAATTCACATAGCAATCAGAACATAGGGCAATTGCAGATAAATAAGATAAAACATCCAAGTACTAGATAATCCTAGGCATGTGTTCAATATATAGTCATACGTGCTCGCAATGAGAACTTGCACAACATCTTTTGTCCTCCCAGCCCGTTTGCAGCGGGGCCTCTAGGGAACTACTGGCAATTAAGGTGCTCCTTTTAATAGAGCACCGGAGCAAAGCATTAACACTCCATGAACACATGTGATCCTCACATCAAAGCCATTCCCTCCGGTTATCCCGATTTCTATCACTTCGGGGCCATTGGTTCCAGACAACAACGTGTGTACACAACTTGTAGATAAGACCAAAACAATACTATCATAATGAATCAATAACATGTTCAGATCTGAAATCATGGCACTCGAGCCCTAGTGACAAGCATTAAGCACAACAAGTCGCAACAAAGTCATAAAGCACTAATAAAAGATACTAGGCACCATTCCCTAACAATCCGATGCCATTACATGAATGATCTCATCCAACCCCTACCATCCCCATGGCCTACAACGGGGGATTACTCACTCATAGATGGGGGAAACATGGATGGTCGCTGGAGAATCGATGGTGATGATGATGGCGATGATCTCCTCCAATTCCCCGTCCCAGCAAGGTGCCAGAAAAAAGTTTCTGGTTCTGTTTCGTGGAATCTAGTGGTGGCGGCAGAGCGGAACTCCTTCTAAAAAAACGTCGAACCCCCCAAGTTTTTAGGTCAAAAGGCTCCTTATAGGCGAAGAGAGAGGTCGAGGGGGTGCATGGGGGCCCACACCACCCCCTGGCGCGGCTTGGCCTAGCCCGCGCCACCAGGTGGTGTGGCCACCCCTGGCTCTTCTCTGTCTCGTATTCTGGCTCTTGGAGTCTTCTGGTGAAATAGGATTTTTGGCATATTTTCCGGGATTTTTCCTGATAGTTGATTTTCTGCACAAAAAGTAGACACCAAGGCAATTCTGCTGAAAACAGCATCAGTCCGCATTAGTTGCATCCAAATCACACAAGTTTAGAAGAGAAACAATAGCAAAAGTGTTCGGGAAATTAGATACATTTTGGACGTATCAACTCCCCCCAAGCTTAGCTTATTGCTTGTCCTCAAGCAATTCAGTTGAAAACTGAGTGCGATAAAAGAACTTTCACGAACACATTTGCTTCATATGATGTAAATATTATCAGCAATGTGATCAACTACTTAGACAATTCATAGTAAAGAGTATGCAACTGAGTCTACTTAATAGTCATTGCAAGCTATGAAGAGATTCCAACTCAAAAATAATAAGTAGCATGAGGCACAAACATAAGCAACATTACAATGCTCATAGAAAGGTATGATAGAGTGGTATCTCGCTTGCCTTTGATTATGAATGTCAAGGCACCTCTAAAGTTCAAGTGATGACTAGAAGTAAACATATCAAGGATACAAGCATCAAAGTCATAACACAAATAATCAAGTAATGGAACAAACACAAAGAATGACAACTATGCTCTCAAGAAGGTGCTCAAAGAATATGTGGAGACTCAACAAGTAGAAGAAAAGGTTTTGAATAATTTGAAAGGCTTCCAAATACTGAAAGTATGGTACTCATTAGCTTTGAGCTCTCATTGCCCCTATCATAAGCATCTTTAATGTGGTTAAGGTGAAAGTGACGTCCAATCTAAGTTATATGCTTAACAGACTATAAACTAAAAATCCCAAGTCCCTTGAGTACGAGGGCCGCTCCTCATGCTACTCAACTTTAGTTACCGGTAAGTTCTTGTCATCGTAAGTATGTGCGTATCATTGAGAACCGCCAACGGGGTACCCCTTGCCCGATGATACGGAAGAATCCCCATATCAAAATGACAAGGCAAGCAGACAATGAGTATCTCAGCAATCTTCTTATTTACCATGGGAAAATGGTGCTTTTTTCTCTCTTTCCTCTTTTCATAAAAATCTTTTTTTTCTTTTTCTCAATAGCTATCTCTCTCTTTTTTATAAGAAGAATGCTTCATAGATATCATTATGGTTACGCTGCAGGTTTCCACCATGTCAGCATGGATTAGACCAGCGGCCCAGGCGTTTCTCTAACACACATACATAACTCCATGGACTTACAAGCTCCCCTTTTATTTCACACCGACGACATCCGCAAACAAAAGAGCAAGGTATCAACTGGGTATATATTTACAAGTGTTGAAAGCGTTCCCCGTGACAGCACGGTTCTGCTAATTCCTAGCCTATAATTTGCAAGCATATAACTTTCATGGAGAGTTCACAATGGTTCAGGTTTATTAAGTGCAGGAAATAAAGTGTGCCATCAAGTTCGTGAGAGCTTTACTAACTAATTTTCTCATAACAAGCAAACATTTTATTCGAAAGAAAACAAAGCATATTGAGTATGCACGGAAGTAGCAAATGATGCTAATAGGTAGGTATGGTGGACACTTTGGCAATATTTGGTTTAAGGGAGTTGGAAACATGAGTAAAACACTCAGTGGAAGTGAAGGCTAGCAATAGTAAGGAAGCGACAAACGAGAGAGCAATAGCTGTCATTATCATGCTTGCAACAAAACATGACTACTCAAGGCATGAAAGTGATTCAAGATCCTCAAGGAAAAATAATTCAACGAGGCTCAACTAATTATTACAGTCATGTGAATGCGTGAGCATGTGCCAAGTCAATTCAAATGAAACATTCAGAGGAGTATACCACGGTGTCATACCAATTTATGAATAGATCAATGCAAGCAAACATTCATAAGACATGCTACAAACTATTAGCGAGCTAGAGCTAATCAAAAGAAAACAAGAACTACTAAGCATGCAAAGATAACATACACCCTACATGAACAGACTAAGCATGCTCACAGTGATGAGTATATGTACAAAAATGAAAACAAATAGAGTTCATTACCAGCCTCTTACCACACCTCAAGTTGTCATTAATCCTCATTATTGCTCTTCACTTGTGTGGCTTGAATAATAATATGAGACCAATAATCCACTGAGGACTGTCGAACCCTGTAGCAAACTCACAAGAACCAAAGAAGAACGACAAATATTTTTGGTGTTTTCGATTTTTAAACAAGAACCAAAAGGGAAAACCAAACAAAGCAAAATCTTTTTGGGTTTTTCGAATAGTTCAAACAAAGCAAAAAGGGAAAAACAAACCAAGGAAAAAAAGAAGAAGCAAACCAAAGAGAAACAATAGAAATATTTTTGGTCCTTTTGTGTTTTAGAAAGCAAAAGCAAAAGAAGAACGAAAACTAAAAAGAGAACGAAAACATGAATATACAAAGTACCGACGCAACATGATATGGAGATGAGTGCTGTGTCGACGTACCTCCCCCCAAGCTTAGGCTTTTGGCCTAAGTGGGTATCAATCCATGTACGAATAGGGGTTCCAAGCGGGCGGATCTTGGTAAGAATGGTTGTAGCTGGGCCCATGAGAAGAAGAAGAAGCTCCCCAATCATAAGCGGGCTGCTAATAAGAAGAAGCTCCGACTTGCTCTTTCTCCAACCAGCTTTGAGAAAGGTTATTTCATAAGATAACTCACTCATACTAGCCCACGAGGAAACAAATTTATGCTATATCATGGAATTAAGATCAAGCCTCTCTATGGAAAACTGTAGGTCTAGATGATGAGGCACTAAACCATGCAATGCTAGTAAACGAGAAGCAATGAGGCCTCCACAAATTCCACCTTTCTCACGGTTAGCAGCAAGACAGAAAGCTATCAAAGCACCCAAGTTGTAAGACCTATCTTGTCTAAGAGCAGCAGAAATAAATGCTAGATCAAACTAAGATAACTTATTGGCAGTTTTCCTAGCAAGAACACACTTGACAATAAAGTAGGCAAAGTAGCGAATGGAGGGAAGATGAATGTTACGGATTTTTCCACTCTCCTTTGAGAAGCTACTCCCTTGGCAAATTTCTGCATATAAATCCATGAGTGGTTCAGGTCTCTCCTTAATCTTCCTACATGATCCCCATTGAGGTACCTTAATAGCTGCACAAAAATCATCAAGAGAAAGGTTGACAACAATATTGTAAATTTTGTAATGGACCATGGGGTTAGGCAAAGAGTGACTAAATTGGAAATCCTGCACCACAGACATGGTTAGCTTCACAAATTGACAAGGTTCATCTTCTAAAAAGTGCTCTAACCCTGCATTAGAAACCAAAGTGTGGAAATCTTGTAGAATTCCTGCAGCCCTCATGAAATCAGAGCATAGATAAATGGAGGGAAAAACTTCCTCCTCCCGGTGGACCTTCATACCTCAGGTACCCAAAGCTCATGTTGGTTTAGGTGGTGTTCACTCATCTTCTATTCAAGGAACAAATGCTCCAAATTTCAGCAAGAAAGATGGGCTGAGCAAAGAGATCAAAAAAATCGAGAGCAAGCACAGCTTGAACGCGATTTTGGGCAATGAACCGGAGCTTACTCGGGAGAGAGAAGAATGTGGCAGGTGAGAGAGTTAGTGGGGGGCTAGGGGTGGCCCACACCAGGGCATGGCGCCACCCTGGGCTGGCCGCGCCACCATGTGGTGTGCCTGACTAGTGGGCCCCCCTGGTACCTCCCAGGTACTCCTCTGCCCCTTTTTTCACACAAAAATTTAATATGAATTTTCTGGAATTTTTCGAGACACTTTATTTTTGGGAATTTTTCAGAAATAGAAGAATGGTTTTTCTGACAAACAATTTTTTTTTCTTTTGGAAACATGATGCAAGGACAAAACAAGGCTAGAACTACAGAAGTTCTAAGACACTCTAACATGCAAGCAACTAACAACAAAAATAAAACTAAACGAAAGCAAAAACTAAAATGCAAAGGATAGAAATAAATGGAGATAATCATAATGAAAACATTGTTTTGTTCAATGAAATACTTTTGTTAACAAGGTTGATCAAGTCTTGCTACCAAAACAATTGCATATGAGACAAAACTTTCTATTCCACTAGTGATTATGTTACCTCAACCTTGATAGCAATGGTCCCAATCATAATAGTTTCAAAAAAAAATCTTGGTATGGGACAATATATTTCTCCAAATTGAATGCCCTCAACATGTTCAATTGAATTCAAAACATAAGTCCTTTCAATCTTCTTGGGGAAATAGACAGTATGTTCCTTGTCATTAACATTGAAGGTCACCTTTCCTTGATTACAATTAATAACAGCTCCTGTAGTATTAAGAAAAGGTCTCCCAAGAATAATAGACATGTTATCATCTTCAGGCATTTCAAGCACAACAGAATCAGTTAATATCAAGCAATTGTGAGCCACCTGAACAGGTACATCCTCACATATACCCACAGAAATAGTGTTAGATTTATCAGCCATTTGCAAAGATATATTAGTTGGTATCAATTTTTCAAGCTGAAGCATCTTATAGAGAGAGAAAGGCATAACACTAACTCCAACTCCCAAATCACACAAAGCAGTTCTAACATAACTATTCTTAATAGAGCAAGGGATAGTTGGAATCCCTGGGTCTCCAAGTTTCTTAGGAACCTTACCATTGAAGGAATAATTAGCAAGCAAAGTAGAAATTTCTTCATTAGGGATCTTCCTTTTATTCGAGACAATATCCTTCATATACTTTGAGTAAGGAGGCAATTTAATAGCATCAGTCAAAGGGATTTGCAAGAATAAAGGCTTTATCCACTCACAAAACTTATTATAGTGTTCATCTTCCTTTGACTTGTGTTTCTTATCAGGGAAAGGCATAGGTTTTTGGACCCAAGGTTCTCTTTCACTACCATGTTTCTTAGCAATGAAATCTTCTTTGGTGTATTTAGTATTCTTTTCAGGTTCTTCTTCAACTTTTTCTTCATTAGGAACTTCATTTTCTTCATTAGGAACTTCATTTTCTTCATTACCACTTTCAGTTTCAGCATTAGAGATAGATATACTATATGGATCTATAGCAGGTTCAGAGGGTTCTACAACAGTTTTATGTTTCTTTTTCCTTTTCTTACGAGTAGAGCCATTATTTTCAGCTTGTTGAGAATCCTGCTCGATTCTTTTGGGATGCCCCTCAGGATATAGAGGATCCTGGGTAACAGCACCACCTCTAGTGTTTTCCATTAGATGATTTTGCACCCTTTTATTAAAGTTGTCTTGCTTAACAATAAAGATATCGAATTCTTCTAAGCATTGATCAGGAGGTTTATAGTAGGGGATATCACCTTCATCAAAGTGTTGGAGAGAGTGTACCTCAATAGTGGATGAGTGGGGAATAGGCTTACATAGTTCTTCTATAGGAGGTAAATTCTTGACATCTGCAGCTTTAATACCCTTCTCCTTAAGACATTTCTTAGCTTCCTTCATCACTTCATCATTTAATTCAATAACTCCCATCTTCTTTGATGTTGGAATAGGCACCGGAATAGATGGTTCAGGTACAATTACTTCAAGTATAGCTTGTTTAGGAGGAGTCCAGTCTTCATAGTTCTTACTTATTTTAGCCATTAATTACTCAACTTCCTTAGGAGTCCTATTCCTAAAAACACAATCAACACAACTATCTAGGTATGTCCTAGATTCTTCGGTTAGTCCATTATAAAATATATCAAGAAGCTCGTTCTTAGGTAATGTACTTCCAGCTTGTGCATGAATCAAAGCACAAAACCTTGCCCAAGACTCGGGCAATACCTCTTTTTCTCCCTGTTTAAAATCAAAAAGTTCCTACAAAATAGCATGTCTAGCACTAGGAGGAAAATATTTCTACAGGAAAGTACTAATCAAGCACTCAGGGCTATCAATAGATCCAGGAGGTAAATTACTAAACCAAGTTTTAGCTTCTCCTTTCAGTGAAAAGGGGAAAATCTTAGCAACAAAGTAAGTACGCATCTTAACATCATCAGAAAACAAGCCACTCATGGTAGAAAGTTCATTCATATGTGCTACCGCACTTTCATTCTTAGTCCCACAAAAAGGTTCTTTCTCGACAATAGCTATGTAAGATAGATCGAGAGAGAAATCATAATCTTCATCTATAATGTTTATGGGAGAAGCAGCAAGCTTAGCAATAGGAGACAATTTGGGTCTAATAGTATGCCTCTAAGGAGACTCTTAGCAGCGCTCCTATCATGGGTGTTTTTACATTCTTTAATAAATTCATTGGTCATCTCAACATAACCATCTTCAATATCATAACTTTCACTAAACTCAGGTGAACTAACAGGTGTGGTAGTGTCTTCATTAGGAGTTTTAGTATTTCCAGCTATAGTTCTAGCAATCGTAGCATCTAGGAAAGGACCTAATGAACCACTCTTATCAAGCACAGTAGAAGCAGTATCATAAGCATCAGAAGTTTCAGATTCAGCAGTAGTAGCAGTGTGTGTAGCATCTGTATGTGGTGGTGTAACGAGCTTACTTATAACATACGGTGAATCAAGAGCAGCAGAGGTGTTCATAACCGTACCTCTTCTTGTAGTGGATGGTAAAATAGGAAACTTGCCATCGCGAGACTTACCCATGATGGATGGATAGCAGCGAACAATAGAGAATCCAAGTGAACTTAATAAATAAAGCTATGCTCCCCGGCAACGGCGCTAGAAAATAGTCTTGATGACCCACAAGTATAGGGGGTGTATCGCAGTATTTTCGAGGGAAGTGAAACCCAATTTATTGATTCGACACAAGGGGAGCCAAAGAATATTTATAAGCCTTAACAACTGAGTTGTCAATTCAGCTGCACCTGGAAAGAATCTTGCTCACAGCAGTTTATCAGTAGCAACAGTTTTGTAGTAGAAATAGCAAAGTAACAACAGTAGTAAAGTAAAGACAGCAATAGCAATAACAGTAAATAGTGGGATTCGAGTGCGGTAGGCATAGGAATGGATGGACGGGCGTTGCATGGACAAGACAATTCACATAGCAATCAGAACATAGGGCAATTGCAGATAAATAAGATAAAACATCCAAGTACTAGATAATCCTAGGCATGTGTTCAATATATAGTCATACGTGCTCGCAATGAGAACTTGCACAACATCTTTTGTCCTCCCAGCCCGTTTGCAGCGGGGCCTCTAGGGAACTACTGGCAATTAAGGTGCTCCTTTTAATAGAGCACCGGAGCAAAGCATTAACACTCCGTGAACACATGTGATCCTCACATCAAAGCCATTCCCTCCGGTTATCCCGATTTCTGTCACTTCGGGGCCATTGGTTCCGGACATCAACGTGTGTATACAACTTGCAGATAAGACCAAAAACAATACTATCATAATGAATCAATAACATGTTCAGATCTAAAATCATGGCACTCGGGCCCTAGTGACAAGCATTAAGCACAACAAGTCGCGACAAAGTCATTAAGCACTAATAAAAGATACTAAGCACCATGCCCTAACAATCTGATGCCATTACATGAGCAATCTCATCCAATCCCTACCATCCCCATGGCCTACAGCGGGGGATTACTCACTCATAGATGGGGAAACATGGATGGTCGATGGAGAAGCAATGGTGATGATGATGGCGATGATCTCCTCCAATTCCCTGTCCCGGCAGGGTGCCAGAACGGAGTTTCTGGTGCTGTTTTGTGGAATCTGGTGGTGGCAGCGGAGCGGAACTCCTTCTGGAAAAATGTCGAACCTCCCGAAGTTTTTAGGTCAGAAGGCTCCTTATAGGCGAAGAGAGAGGCCGAGGGGGTGCCTGGGGGGCCACACCACCCCCTGGCATGGCCTATCCTGGCCCGCGCCACCAGGTGGTGTGGCCACCCCTGGCTCTTCTCCGTCTCGTATTCTGGCTCCTAGAGTCTTTGGGTGAAATAGGATTTTTGGCATATTTTCTGGGATTTTTCCTGATAGTTGATTTTCTGCACAAAAAGTAGACACCAAGGCAATTCTGCTGAAAACAGCGTCAGTCCGCATTAGTTGCATCCAAATCACACAAGTTTAGAGGAGAAACAATAGGAAAAGTGTTCGGGAAAGTAGATACATTTTGGACGTATCAAGGTCGCGCATGAAACCGCGCCTGAGCAGGTGACCCTCTATTGGGGATCACAGCAGAAAACAAAAAATTTCCTACGATGTAACCCCAAAAACTGGCTAGGATCTATCTATGTATTAATGCGGTAACGACCGAAGCATATAGAATACATACCCTTGTATACCGTACGCGGTTAACGTTCCACGGGGAACGTGGTTGAAGTAGTTGTACTCGTATCCGACCTCAAGGTCGCGAAGCTCCTCGCAGGTCACCCCTTGCTCCTTCTTCATCTTCATCGTGCAACAGCTCCGGCTCACGACATTCAAGCACCCCAAGTGTTGCGCCTCGTGTCTTCATACACATCCAGTCCATGATGAGACCTCTGGCTCCCTGATCCCGTCGGGAGTGTAGAAGTTGATATCCGGCTAGGAATCCCTGCAGCGAACGGCGTGCTGCAGGTGTGCCTCGATCGCACAGCCCAGACTTGGGGCCATGGTCACAAGGTATAGAGAGAGGGAGGGAGAAAGTCAACCAAAGGACTTCTCAAATTGTGTATTCAATCCCACCCATGGGCACCCCTTTATATAGGGGGAGGGGGTGTGCCCTCCCCTTTGGGTTTTCCATGTGGGACTATTCAAGGGAGAGGGGAGAGGCACATGGGCCTCATGGGCCAGCCGGCCAGGGGTGAGCCCCACTCCGTGCACATCCCTAGGCTGGCCGGGTGGGCCCCCTTGAGGCGCCTGGGCCTTAGCCCTTTGGCCCTTGGCCCTTCCCTCCTTCGTCTTTCCCTCATGGGCCCTTTTTCCCTAGGAAGTTTGGCTCATTAGTGGAATACCCCTTCAAATTAGATTTTAATTTTATATTTAATATTAATTACACTAATTAATATGTAAATACATATTACAAAATCCGTCTTGACCCGAAACACCTTTCGATTCCCTTTCGATTTCCTCCGAACGACTTCAGATCTTTCTCGGAATGATTCCGGTCCTTTATTCTTTCTCCGAACTGCTTCGGATTTCTCCGCGGAACATTTCCGGCTTTCTCTTTCTCTACTGTGATTCCGTCTTATGAATGATCGCTCTCATCGTACCCTTAAGTGTATCCTCTCATAGCTCGGGAATGCTCTAGACATGATCTGTATCAATGATCAATAGAGGGACCAGGGATATCCATGTGACCCCTATGCATTCCTGATGACAATGTCGTTTGAACCGCTAAATGTAGCATCCTCTTCCTTTTGTTTCTCGATACAACTTGTCCGAGATTCGATCATTGGTATCCCATACCTTGTTCAATCTCGTTCACAACAAGTTCTGTTTTCTTGTTACCGTGATATTACATCCTCGTGACCTAGTCACATGTTGCAACATTTATGGATGTAATCTCACCAAGCCGGCCGTATGTACCTTTACCCGTCATGTGGGTGAACAAATCCCGGTCTTGCAGTCACATGTCATCTACTGTTCTTTCGGAATACCCAACGTATACCTTTATAACCACTATATTACCAAGTGGCGCTTGATGCAGTCTAAGTAGCCTCGGGAAACAGTGAGTAATATGAGCTCACGGTCTAAGGAGAAGGAGTCTAGGTATAGCTGTTGCAACAATGAACAATATGACTTGATCGTGTTGCAATCCTTCGAGGAATGTCCAATCACATCATTCTCCAATGATATGATCCTGTTGTCAGTCGGCATAAATGCCCATGATCTTGAAACCCAGATCATCTTCGTAACCAACGAACTAGTATGAATAGAGGCTACTAGGGACTTTGTTGTTTCATACCACACCTGTACCAACGTTTCTATATGGCACAGTTATAGCACAATATGAAACTATTATAAACTAATTGAGATATGACAATAAAAACCTATTTATTATTTTCCTCTAGAGCATATCTCCTTCACCCTCCAATTGTCCAGAATTAGGGTCGATCCAGCGCTAGAGTTTGCATGTTCGACATGGATATCTTATCATGATCTTGTTGTTCAGAATCATGTCCTCCTTCGCGCCTTTCTTATACCTAGCAATTCGACCTTCGCTCATCATGACGACCATGGTTGCCTAAGCGGTCACAACAGAGAGTAGGTTAGAATCACACCATATGCACACACACATGCATGAATGCTAGCCGGAAAAATTCGGCATGACCTTTCCTAAAATTAGGACATATGGGTAGTGCAGAAATTTGCCGAAATGGAAATGAATTAACATTTTGGTAAACATCCATGCACCACACCGACCGGGACAACAACAAGCAAGCAACAAAAAACTTCCTCCCCAAGTGTTGCGCCTCGTGTCTTCATACACATCCAGTGCATGATGAGACCTCTGGCTCCCTGATCCCGTCGGGAGTGTAGAAGTTGATATCCGGCTAGGAATCCCTGCAGTGCAACGGCGTGCTGCAGGTGTGCCTCGATCGCATAGCCTAGACTTGGGGCCATGGTCACAAGGTATAGAGAGAGGGAGGGAGAAAGTCAACCAAAGGACTTCTCAAATTGTGTCTTCAATCCCACCCATGGGCACCCCTTTATATAGGGGGAGGGGGTGTGCCCTCCCCTTTGGGTTTTCCATGTGGGACTATTCAAGGGAGAGGGGGGGAGGCGCATGGGCCTCATGGGCCAGCCGGCCAGGGGTGGGCCCCACCCCGTGCATAGCCCTAGGCTGCCGGGTGGGCCCCCTTGAGGCGCTTGGGCCTTGGCCCTTCCCTCCTTCGGTTTTTCTAGTAGTGATAGAATAATAAAATGAGTGCTACAAGAAAATTCCTTAGTGGATGGGCCCGCCATACTGCTAGGATTCTAAAAAAGGATAAGCTTCGACTCTCATCTGTCCTTGATGAATTAGAACCTTTCGTGGAAGTTAGGCCATTATCTACACAAGAAATTGAGCTTAAAAGCCAATCGAATGCTGAAATTGCATGACTTATGCGGAAAGAAGAAGTCAAATGGTATCAATGATCTAAATCGAAATTTATTCTAGAAGGAATACAAGATACTTCCATGGTGTGACAAATAGTAGAAACCAGAAGAAATTTATTCACTCTCCTATACCGGATGAGGTCATGATCCAAGGCCATGAGCAACTCAAATCTTATATTACAAATTATATAAAGATATTTTCGGAGCCCCTAGAGAAGGTAACAACATTCTAACTGCCCCTTATACTGAGGAGACAGTCAAGAACGTGGTTTTCCAAATGGAACACAACAAGACCCTAGGTCCAAATGGCTCCCCAACTGAATTCTATTAGAACTCTTGGGATGTTATCAAACTTGAGCTTCTAGATTTTTTTAGCTCTCTCCGTGCGGGACAACTACAATTGTTTCGCCTGAATTTATGTGAGGTCATCTTATTACCTATGGTTAAAGAGGTAGAATGGATACAGAAGTATAGACCTATATGCCGTCTTAACGTTAGTTTTAAAATTTTCCGAATTAGAGGGAGTGTCTGACTTGGCGGGAGAAATGCTCCCACCTGTTGGGCGCACACGTGGACAGAGCCCAACACCGCGCCCATGGACCGCCCCAAACAGACCGAATAGGACCGATCTGGTGTCCAATTTGCAGCCCGCCAGCCTGGGATGCTCTAACAATATCATGCCTGTCAACAGCCCATAGGAAAGCAGAGTACCCTGTCCATCAGAGAACGAACTCATCATGCCCAAAAACAGAGTAGCGTCAAGTAGTTTGTTTGGAAAATTCAGAATACAACCTGGAGGCGGGTGCCTTGTAGGTGGCGCATATGTTTAACGATACTGCTTGTGTCAGTCAAGTTTATAACAAAACATAAGACAAACCTTTCATGGTCAGGCTGCAGGCGTGAAACTAAACTAAGCTAGCACAAACTCCACCTAACTCGAGCACTAATTGGCAATGCCTTTGGTTTCACTATTCATGTTGCTGCTTTCTGTATTCTACATGTTGTCGTTATGTCTACCTAATAGGAGAAATAATCTGCAGTGCTTTGGTTTTGTTATGCAACTTGGTTCAGTTTTCTTTCTAGGTCAAGCCATTATGTCTACCTAACGCCAACAGCGAATGCTGAGTTGAGAAATACTAACCATGACACCATCTGGTCTAAACCTGCTCTGCATTCACAAATTTCAGACTTTTCTTCCTTCTGTTTTGCAATAGGCCACCCGAAACTACGGCGCAGAACAGAAGTCAAAGTCGAAGTAGGCGGCCGGCTAGCTGGTGGTCTAGCTACTCGTCTGGACAGCTAATAAGCAAGATGGCCTCCTCTTTGTTCATTGCACCAAAGTCCTCCAGCTTCCTCTTGTGCGCTGTTGTGCTGCACTTCCATCGCCGCCGGTCTCTCCTGTTAGGCATCCTCCATTTTGCCGTGGCCACAGCTTGAGCCCAGCCATCCTCGACCGCGGGTCGATCCCGTTAGGCATGACGATCTCCTCTCCTCTCCTGTGGTTCTCCTCTAGTTTAATTAAGTGTATAACATATGTTTTATTCACGTCACCTCGCAAGCATGTACAGCATTCCATTAGTTGATCGAAACATATAAAAGTTGATATTTTATGTAGTACTTCTATGTAAATCTGATTTTTCATGTCTAGGAACTTAATTATTAACATATGCATCTCAATGAATAACATGGTCTATGTTGAAAACATTTTAAAACAAGTTCTAGCATGATGAATACAATAGTTACTGTTTTGCTACAAAACTTTGCTTACTTGGATTAATCGTTAGTAAAAGCACACAATTAAGTTCATTCGATGCTTGCATGTCGTGCAGCCATGGAGGCGGCTCTGGTGAGCGCGGCGACAGGGGTCCTGAAACATGTCTTGGGGAAGCTGGGTACTCTGCTCGGTGACAAGTACAAGCATTTCAAGGAGTTGCGCAAAGATATCAAGTACCTCTCTTATGAGCTCACTGCAATGGACGCCTTTCTCATGAAGATGTCAGAGGAGGAGGATCCTGATGTGCAGGATAAAGTTTGGATGAATGAGGTGCGCGAGTTGTCATACGACATGGAAGACTGCATCGACGATTTCATGGAAAACGTTGGTGATAAGGACACAAAGCCAGATGGATTCATGGAAAAGATCAAACACTCGCTAGGGAAGTGGGGCGAGATGAAGGCTCGCCGTCGGATTGGCAACGAGATCCATGATTTGAAGAAACAAATCACTGAGGTGGGCGAGAGGAATCAAAGGTACAAAACTGGTGTCGCTATCTCTAGCACCAAAAATGCCACTATTGATCCTCGTGCTCTTGCCATCTTTGAGCATGCCTCGGAGCTTGTTGGAATTGACAAGCCCAAGGCTGAGTTAATCAGGATACTGACTCAAGAGGATGGACGTGCAAGACAACGCTTGAAGCTGGTCTCTATTGTTGGATTAGGAGGCATGGGCAAGACAACGCTTGCGAACCAAGTGTATCAACATTTCAAAGGAGAATTCGAGTGTCGGGCCTTCTTATCAGTGTCGCGAAATCCAGACATGACGAATATTCTAAGAATTATTCTTAGTGAAATTAGTGGTCAAGATTATGCTGCAACTGAAGCAGGGAGTACACAACAACTCATTTGCAAGATTACACATTTCCTAGCAAACAAAAGGTATAGTTTCTATATTGTTTTCACTTGTCATCATCAAATATATATAATTAAGAAATCTGTCATACTAGTAATTTCAAGAGCAGTTCCATGTGATTTTATGTTCATATTTCCATTTAGTATTAGAAATTCTTTAGCGAAGATTGTGTTGATTTTTTTTATATAAACTCCCCAGGCAGGTGGCTAATCTTAGTTATGGCTAATTTTGATATGATTGACCAGTGACACTAGACATCGCACCACCATCAGTTGTCCCTTTTTCTTTTGTTTTTATATTCTACTAGCACCTTAGAAATAGTACGCTCTCCATTCAGCATATATGACATCACGTTGTGTTAACAGTTAAATCAAGTAGCCCATGGACCTTTAATTCATTGGTGATGCTACTGATTCGGTGCATCCGGCACAAAAGAAATAAAAGAGTTTTCGACAAAATTTTCACTCCAATATAATAGGCGAGAGATCAGCTCAGAGTTGCTCCTCGTCAATAGGCTCAGGCTAGTACTAGTCATGTCCTAATGTTAGCTTTAAAATAATTAAGTGATCCCATAAGTATTGTTGTCAGAAGTTGGTGTGATGTCTCTGTGTTGTGTTGATTTGGTTGTTTTTAAGACTTGTTGATTTTCTTGATGAACTATGTCATTTGTCGTATGTAAGTACAATGTAGCTTTTCTTGATTCTACAGTCTAGGATGTTTTGTCCACACCAAGCTAGATTCTTTATTCATTTGCTTATAACTATCAGAATCTAGGCCAGTTAGTAAGTCTATAAGGTTATTCATCGTAATGTTTCCATCCATCTCTTGTATGAACGGGTGTATCCTTGTAAATAAATTAATCACTTCTTTTATGTTTCTTGTAGTCATTCCTCCTGTTTAAGCTATTTCGTATCATCCAGCTCCACATGATCTGCCGAACTAATTAACATGGATCAATGTACACATCCGAACAATTTCCATATTATATGTGATTTTAACAATTGTATCAGATATCTTACACTCTATGTCTTATGTTGTCAATGTGAACAGGGTTGTATGCAGATCTTTTACATTTATATTCTGGTTGTACAATCTTTTTTATTAAAGTCACACTAATATCCCCTACGAATCCACGTGCAGGTATTTTGTTGTTGTTGATGATATATGGGACGTGGATACATGGGGTGTTATTAAGCTTGCATTCCCCGTGACTAATTATGGTAGTGTCATAATCACCACTACCCGTATAAATGATGTTGCCGAATCATGTCGATCATCATTCAGTGGTGACATTTATTCTATAAGGCCTCTTAATATAGTGCATTCAAGGCAACTATTTTACAGAAGACTATTTCATTATGATGAAGATTGCCCTTCACACCTTGAAAAAGTTTCTAATGAAATTTTGAAAAAATGTGATGGCTTACCTCTGGCAATCATTGCTATATCTGGATTGTTGGCTAACAGAGAAAGAACAATCGATATTTGGAATCAAGTGAAAAATTCGGTTGGCCGTGCACTTGAAAGAAATTCCAGCGTTGAAAGAATGATGAGGATAGTGTCACCCAGTTACTTTGATCTGCCTCCTCATCTAAGAACTTGCCTATTATATCTTAGTACATTTCCAGAAGATTGTATTATTAAGAAGGAATGTCTGATAAGGAGGTGGATAGGTGAAGGATTCGTTCGTAAAGAAGGAAGATATACAGCACATGACATTGGAGAAAGATATTTTAATGAGCTTATCAACAGGGGGTTGATCCAACCTGGAGAGAAAGATGTATATGGTAATGTGAATAGTTGTCGAGCTCATGATACGGTTCTTGATTTCATCATATCTAAGTCCCTAGAACAGAACTTTGTTACATTACTTGATGTTCGCCTTCCGTCAAGAGAGACACAAAGTAAAGTTGTTCGTCGACTCTCTCTACAAGTCGGAAAGAAAGGAAAATCAACAACACCAACATCAGGTATGTTGTTGTCTCATATCCGATCACTTCATGTGTTTGGAGATTCTGTGGAAATACCTTCTTTGGAGGAGTTTAGACATCTGCGTGTTCTTGACTTGAAGGATTGCCTCCAATTGGAAGGACATCATCTTGAAAATATAGTGAGGTTGTTCCAGCTGAGGTACCTGAACCTAAAAAATACAGGAATACGTAAGCTTCCGGAACAAATTGGGCGCCTAGGGTGCTTAGAGATGATGCACATAAGAGACACTTATGTAAGGGAATTGCCTGCATCTATTGTTGATCTCAGAAAATTATCACATCTATTTGTTGACGAGATTGTTAAATTTCCCGATGGGATTGCGAAGATGCAAGCACTACAGTCATTGGAACTTGTCGATGTCTCCATTCAGCCATTGGACTTCCTATGGGGCCTTGGCAAGCTAAATAATTTGAGGAATCTGAACCTTCTACATTGCGAAGTTGATGATGTCACTACTCGGGATACATATATGGCTCGGGAGGAGTCCAACAATGCTATCGTCTCTTCTCTATGTAAGCTAAGCACCCATAACCTTCGCTCTCTGACTATTATGAAAGGAAGCAACCTCTTACAGGAACCTTTGTGCATGCTTACCCTTGAGAAACTAATTTTCATGTATTCACCCGTTCCACGCGTTCCTAAATGGGTGAGTTCCCTCATGAACCTCCAACATATACACCTTGAAGTGGAGCTAGTCGAGCAGGATGATCTCTACATCCTTGGAGCCTTACCCAGTCTGCTCATTCTGCATCTAAAGAGGCAAACAAAGTCAAATGGAAGGCTCAGGATCTCTGGTGAAACTGGTTTCCAATTCTTGAGGATTTTTATATACGATGCAAATTATGGCCTCTTAGATCTGAAGTTTGCCGCAGGATCCATGCGCAAGCTAGAAAAAATCGAGATTGTTTATCTGCGCGTTGTTGAGCTAACTCTCTAGACTTTAGTATAGCAAACCTCCCCTGCCTCATTACCGTCGGATGTATTGTACGATCGGGAGAAGTTGGTATTGTTGAGGCCGGAAAGGCTGTTATTGAGACAGCAGTCAATACACATCCCAACCAACCTACTCTACTCTTCCAAAACAACTGATTTTATTCCACTTTAGGTACTTAGTTCTCTCTCACTTCCAAAGCCAGATTTTATATTCTCTTAATATCATTGCCTAATGTGTTCAGGTTGTCTGCCTTTACAGATTATTGGAGCAGGTTTCATCTGGCATATCTCAAGGATTCATCAATACATCCCGACACCAGTTCACCAGTGTTTCTTGATGAATGTGTCCAAGACTCCCAAGTTTTTTTTTATGTGTAATCTTTACTTGGACCGTTCTTATGGTGTAAGTGAAAAAAAAGTACATTGTACTCCTTCAGTAATTTAACCCGTGGCATCAACTCTATACAATATGAACACCAATAATTAGTTAAATTGACTACAGTTTTGTTGCCTTAATCATTGATCCGTGTTGATGGTTTAATATAATACAGTTTGGATGCGATCTCTTCTCATTAGTTTCGGATGCTGTTATTTCTGCTTATGGATCTTTACAGCTTAACATTTGGCAGTGATAATCAGATTAATAGTACCAGGTTGGGCATTTGAGTGTCGCGGCTGATCAATGTTGTTGGCGACCTTCAGAACTGACCGATACTTGCGATCAACAATTCCAGTATAGAGGAGCTTTCTATACCATGACGTCATGCAGCGCGCCAGCTCTCGTTCTCTCTAAGGCATTTCTAGCTAGACCATATAAATAATCTAAGCATCTAGAGAGTAGGACTGAAATATATGAAGTGTCTAGTCTAAAGAAACTCTATCAGTGTCACTGGTCTTCCTTGATGTCTACCTAGCCAAACCGTTAAAGAAGTTCTCTAGTGGCAGAGTATGAATCTCGGCTTTCCACCACTAAATCTAAACCTCTTCTCTTTCATCCTTTTGTTGGGGGTGGAGGGTGGGGGAATTGATGTTGTTTCCTATCTTGTTAACATGCCATTGTGATGCCAAGATAACATGTGATTTCCTATGCATGACATATGTATTATACTTAATGACCGTCTTAATCTCCCTCCTATGTTGAGGCGTATGCTCTCGTCGTTCCCAGCGCAAGCTATGCTAGGAAGGGACTGATGCAGCGTCAGGTCTCTCTTGCAAATTTTCACTATCAGAGTCAAATTAACACTTTACTGTCGGCAAATTCAAGAGTTGTTTTTTGCTTTTTGTACTTTTCTTTTGAGACCATTTTTCAGTGAAAATTCAGGTGGAACATTGTGCGCGTTCCATTTCAAAATACAAGAGAAACAAGATGTTCCTGTTGCTCCTGGTCAGGCTGGCATTGAAGAGTATTTTGAGGGAGAAGTGTACCCCTTTAACTGCACAACAAATGATGCATTATACTCCTGTCTCCTCTTTGAGATGGATAGGAATTTATAGCTTAAGCCGGGGTTTCTTAATTGGCTCCTTCCCCGTCAAATCTTGTGCAATGACATTCTACGATTTATGTATATTTTCTTCTTTCTACAAAATTCGAGCTGATATTGAAAAATCATTTATGAATACTGTAACACCCTGATCAACCTGGGCCCGACGTCTATCATCCCTGGGGGCTCTCTAGGACGATCTCTAGACTGGTCTCATAGATCAATGCTAGTCTTTTCTGTGCACTTTGTCCTCACTCGTGTGCACCCGATAACAACTTCCCGGTCAGTCACCCATCCTCATATTGCTCCAGGTCAAGCATGCTTAACCTGGAGTTTCTTTAAAGATGATCCCTAAAAAATAGGTTGCAACCGTTGATATGGGTATCATTTTCTTGAACCGTTTATCATTTTATTTTATTTTTTAAACCGTTTATCATTTTCTTTTATTCTTTGCAAAAGTAAAAAGGTGATCCACGCCACAGCGGGGGAGGGGGGGTGGAGTTGATGCTACTCACACTTAGCCGTGAGGCACCACATAGTGGTGCGCCACGAGTAAGTTTTCTACCCGTGGGTGCTTCCCCTAGGTACATGGCTCACACATAGTGGTGGCGCACCTAGGAGCACATGCACCACGGGTAAGTGGGGCATCTCTAGCAGGTGCGCCACGGCTATTTACCTGTAGGACACCACCTAGCATGTGCACCACGGGTATGTGAATTACCTATAACTGTTTCCTAGTAATGACAGAACACCGCGAGATGCATTTCCTGGAGGAGAGAGTAGTAGGCTAAGTGTGGGTACAGAGGGCGAGTACCCTGACCCTCCAGACCCACAATGGAGGAGATCGAGCACCCGCTATGAACAGGAGCCCCGGTCAGAACAGTAGAGGGTAAGGGGAACGAGAGAGACGTGAGAGACGTCATCCTCTCCGTCGCACCGCAATGAAATGGAAGCTTCGCAGCAGAGGATGTTGATGTCGAAGACGGAATATCGGCGGAGAAGGACACCTGGCATAGGAGGAACCGCAGTGGTGGTGCAGAGGAGGAAGGGACGGCGCGCACAAGGACCTTGTTACGGAATATGGCGAGTGTAGATTCATATATATAGCTCCCAGCTAATTACTTAATCAAGCCATTGTCTTTATTAAAGAGTCCTTACACATTACAACATTGGATTACGTGCACAGATACACACTGATTACATAAAACTCTAGCATGTCGATCCGTGAAGACATAACACATAGTGCAACATAGCAGACCATAATTAAGCAAGAGACAAGGGGGTGGACAAGGGCTTATACACAGTACCAGCAGTGGCTCACCAAGGTAGGTCGGCATCAGCACTTGTCCGCGCAGGCGATGAACTTGACAGTACAGGCAGCTTCGCCGTCACTGCAGGCCTCGTCCTGTGATTGGCAGCTGGCAAAGCAATTCGCTTCTTTGGCTGGGCAACCGGCGAGGCAACTCGTGGAAGTCAAGGCGCAGACGAGCGGGGGTGCGGCGCAACTGCTGTAGTCCCGGACGCAGTTACCGCTGCAGCTGGTTTCCGCCGCCGCCTGCCCCATCATGGTCAGGGCCAGCACAAGGCACAGAGCGGCAACCACGGCGACCTTGAGAGCGGAGGCCATCGCGAGGTAGTATGTTTTGCTAGTATTATTAATGGAAGCTAGCTAGGGAGAGGATATGATTATGAGACGCCATGGAGATGCTATTTATAGCCTAGCAGCAAACGCGGAACCAACGACATAAGGCTTTTGAAAATTGCAGATCATGTAACACGCACCATTTGTTAAGCAAGCTGTATAGTATTGACTCGCTTAGTATGCATTACATAGGAAAGCAGGCCGCTAGTACTTCTAATCTTGATACATTCAGTCAATGCACTTCTAATCATATTCAGAGTACACCTTAATTATAACTAGCACAAAAACAATCCTAACAACTCTCATTCCTTCGTAACCTCTGCCTAGCTTGTTTCCCTTAACGAACGGTGGTTACAAAAACAATCCTAATAACCCAAGGCTTTTGAAAATTGCGGATCATGTAACACGCACCATTTGTTAAGTGTATTGCTACGCCTCTTAAGTATTGACTTCGAAAAACCATGGCAACGAACGAATATTCTCCCCTGTGTCCACTAATGACCTCAGAGCAAACGGTCCATTCCTGTAGTTCGTCTCCCATGTGGCCATAGAATTTACAATGCCTCCCAATGGTGACTAATCTATACCTAATAATAAAAGAAGGACTGTTTCTCTCTTCATCTGTCCAAGTGCCCTTTGGTCCATCCGTCTGTATGTTTTCGCATGTCGCTTTGTGCCTCCGGTCGTTTATGTTTTCCCGGTCTATCTGTTTACGCTTTCGTCTGTCTGTTTGGGCGTCTTCTCGCTCGGCAGACCTGTGTAGCTCCACGCCCGCATCCGTTCTTAGCTGTGGACAAATCGGCTCCAAGATGGACACAAATCGTGCATAGCAGAATCACACTCTGAAAAGAGGACCTCGATGGATCCAAACAATAATCCCTCATCGTCTTTATCTTACCCATGCGCGTCTCATTTCCTAGATGTGCTCTTTCCCGTGGACGCTCAGATGGTTGTGGAAAAATTACTTGGAAAATTATTTGATGGAGTATAAGGTAAGCAGATGACGTGGCTTCATGAATGATTGCGGAATTATGTCATGCTTTTGAAGATATGCGCATACGACCGTTCCTATACTTTGGTCGGTTGGCAAACGTGGTTGCTAAAGAGATAGGCAATGCAAAAGAAGCGTAGTCCATGTCACAAGCATGCATGAAATTTCTACCATATTCCTACATCCTTTATAGTACTCTTTTAGAAAATATACCCTTTTTAGAATAATAATAAAATAAAACAAGAGACCAAATATAGAACGGACAATCCGACTTTTCTCTGCTCTGCTACTCGACTATGGGCTGGACTAGCGGTGGTGACCCATGACTCTAATGACATTGACATACGGTGTGCATCATATATGTCCCGAAGACACGCCGACTAAAATATTCTTATCGACGGTGGCATATGGCGGACGAACTGCAAAAGACGAAGCTAGGGTTGGCAGGTCGTGCGCGCAAGCGGGTGTGACGGGGAATTGGTAGAGGAGATCGGGGCCGAGTCTCATCGGTGTGCGGCGGCGAGGAAACAGTCGGTAGAGGCCGGAGCGGCAGGCGATGGCACTTCGTATTTTTTTATCTTGCATGCATGTTTTTTCTTAGATCTTGCGTGCGCGTGTGCCGTGTGTTTTTTTAGGGTTACGTGCACTTTTTTCTCCCGGTGCAACACACGGGCACTGTTTGCTAGTACATCTTACATTTTGGAACCGAAGAAGCATTTGATCTAGTAACCGGGCACCCAATGGGTACAAGTACCCATCATGTATGGGTGCGGGTAAAACTTTATACCTACTGGTAAGGTAAGGAAATCGGTAGAATTTTTTGTACCCATGACTATACATGTATGGGTATATTATTGTTCTACCTGAAGGGGTTCCGAGATAGAAAACAAAAAAATTTCTAACGACGAACACCATAGCCAAGATCTATCTATGCAGATGTATAGTAACGAGAGGGATAAGGTGATCATACCTTTGACAACCGAGAGCGGGATTATGTTCCCGCACAAACGTTGCTGATGTAGATGAAGCTTAGCGGACCTCAAGGTTTCAAGTGTCCAGCACCACAAGTGGCGGTGCCTCTGAAGTTTTGCACATGTCCGGTGTAAAGACGTCCCCCGGGCCCCGGTATAGCAAGACATCGGAAAAAGAAGATTCAGACCGATTCCAATTGCGCGACGACGTGCATATGGTGGAGAAGTGTCTAACTCGTAACGCACGTTCCTAACCGGGGAACACAGACGAGAGGGAGAGAGGGAGAGGGAGAAGGCTAAAAGCCAATTGATGGGACAATGTGGGAGGTCCTCTCCTCCCACATACGTATAGGAAAAAGGAGAGCACCCCCTCCCTTCAAGTACCACGTTGGGACTAAACGAAGGGAGATAGGGGCTGGCCGCTAGCGGTGGGGTGGGCCCTAGCCATGCGTGCCTTGGCCAATGGCCGGCTAGCGGTGGGAGGCCCCCAACCCGTGGCGCCTCCTTGCCCTCTTGGGCCCCTCCCTCTGGGAGGGTCTATGAGGTGGTCTTTGCTCTATTTATTTATTTAAATATGTATTTATTAATTAATTACTTTAATTAATAATAAATATAAATTAAACCTTTCACATTGAAACACCTATCGAAGTCCTCTAAACATCTTCAGTATTTATCTAAAATGATTCCAGTTCTTTCTATCCTATTTCTTTTACGATCTCGCATGAACCCTAAGCGTCTCTACCCTTAAGCATGACACCCTTATGATTCGGGAATGCTCGGACATGATCGAGACTGCTCTCCGATCAATGACCAACAATGGTATCTGAAAACTCATGATGGCCCCTTTGCATTCCACGAATTGATTGATCGCTTGAACCTTGAACATTGAGTCACATTCCCTTTGCTCTACAATACCTGGTTTCTCCAAGATCCTTTGGTATCGATATACCTAGTTCGATCCTATTATCGACAAGTACATTTACTCGCTTCTGTGATATTAGATCCTCGTGACCTAGGCACATACTTGCAAGATCATTGATGTAATCTCACCCAGTGGGTCCAGAGTATCTATCTGTCACTCGGATATGCAAATCCTGATCTTGATGTATACGCCTCAACATATCCCTTTGAAATACCCAATACACATCTTTATGGTCACCCTGTTACGGTGTGATGGTTGATGTGATCAAAGCAGCTGCGGGTCATATATAGTGATTAAACATGATCACATAGTCAAAGAATTGGGTTACTATGCTTTGCTAGATATTTCAATGATGAAATTTTTGATGGGATCACATTGCAATTATATGGTTGGGTGTGTGTCGATCACTCCATTCATTCAATGAAGTGACCTCGTTGTCAGTTGACATAAAAACTCCATGATCGGGAAATCTCGATCATCGGTTGCCCAACGAACTAATATTCTAGTGGATAATAGGGACTTGGATTGTTTATATATCACACGTTTATTAATGTTTCCACCTAATACAGTTATAACATGATACAAATTATGAACATATGAGATATATCAATAAAAACAACTTTATTATTATGGCCTCTAGGGCATATCTCCTTCACTACCCTCCCATATACTCTATCCATTGTCATCCTTGACCCCAAGCCACACCTTCATGCAACACTAGTTAATTGTAGAGCACCTAAAGTTAATTGTTAGGCATTCAACGAGACCTCTCGTGAAACCACTCCCATGCGGTCGCATCAGGGCTGCACCGGAGCTCCGTTGCCCCTCCTATCTAGCCTCCCCATCCTCTCCCCTCCTCCCGCCGCCGCTGGCATCGATGCTAGGTAAAGTCTTGGTAGCATGGCGTCGGAAGAGCTTCCTCATTCGATGTCTTGGCGCAGGTTGCACGGATGTCGTGGTGGAAGGCCTCCCTAGTGTGGTGGCTTAGATCTCGCAACGAAAGAGGAACCCACATCGGTCTAGGCTTCGGTGGTGGCATGGGAAGGTGGCGACAAAAGATCGGCGAGCATATTCGGCAACGGACAATGGCAGTGGTGGGTAGGGCCTCGATCTGGGCTAACCTGTATGACCCGTGACCATTGTTGTGCTTGCTGCATCGCAACGTCTCTAATCACAACATGCAATGGAACTCCTGGGTTTGTCCGGGGCAGCGGTTCCATGCATGGTGGTGGTAGCCTCCTCCTTCATAGGGGGGGAGGGGTGGAGGTGGAGGCGTCTACTAGTCTGCATCAAAGAATAGAGGTGGTATGTCCCTGCTATTCTCCGAGCACCAAGGTGCCGATCTGCTTCATCTTGTCCTCCTCAATTTGGCCGCCTTCAAGTTCAATCTTCCTCTTGGAGATCTCCGTCGTTTGGCACAGGATGCTACTAGATATCTAGAGCAGGAATCGATGCGTTCATGCACTCCCTTATCTTTGTCTAGAGTGGCTTCATTTGGGTGGGGCACAAACCTTGGCCTTCTTGTTAGTACCATGGGACATATCTTAATATAGATTTTCATGGAACTGATAGAGTTAAAGAAAGTCATGGTGGTTGCAATCATAGGTTGGTATGGGCAGAGAGGGTTCTGGTAGTGATGAAGACAATTCAAGCACATGTTCTCCCTATGTGTTGAGTGTTTGGCGACTTACAGTAGCAGCGGCAAACGGGAGTGACAACACAGGTTGAGTACATTCTTGGTGGTGCTCCTTGAGGACCGAGCCATGATTTTTAGGGTTGAAAACCAAAAGTCTAGTCTGCATTGGTTGTACTGGCAATGGCTTTACTAAAGACATTATTTTGAAAACTTGGACAGCCTACAGGGTGGAAATTCAAGATCTTCGAAGACAATGCTTATGTGTTGTTTCCTTCTTTGAGTGTAG
This sequence comes from Avena eriantha, assembly GCA_910589775.1. Taxonomy (NCBI): domain Eukaryota; kingdom Viridiplantae; phylum Streptophyta; class Magnoliopsida; order Poales; family Poaceae; genus Avena; species Avena eriantha. The sequence continues at coordinate 76,586,152 of OU342744.1, read as the reverse complement.
CTTTTGTACAATCTCGTTTGTAGAATATGAATTTGTCGACGGTAGTGGTTAGAGTGCTGCTGTTGCGAGAGGTTCATCACCACGACGGTGTTTTGGTTTTCTTTTCTTGACTATGTGCATCTCAGGTACCCTTAGATTGATGTCTTCACGATATTAATACGTTCTATTCATCGAAAGAAGTTAATTGTAGAGCATGTAGGCATGCACCGCTTGGGAACCGGAACGGGAACCAGCTCTGACCTCTCTGCAAGTCGTGTGTGCAACGAGTATCTATTCTGAGCTACTGTACAATTTTTCCAGGGCTGTACTAGTACTAGCAGGTCATGTGCAAGGCCACGTTCATACACGATTGCGACAAACGAATCGTGTGTGCATTGACATTGCCCTCCTCGGTTCCCATCCGCCGCATCCGGCATGTGTTGGCTCTGGTCATGGTCCAGCAAGCACATCGGAGCTTCTGTTTCTGAAGACAGATGGTGAACTGAGTCGTGATGTTTGGGGAGTAATGATGAATCGACGAGGCCACAAAGGCCGGAGATGGGAGATGATTAACCAGCCATGACTGCATGCATTAGGCGAATTCCGTCTATTCCATAGGATAGTTCTCATCGAATTGAGGAGTCGATGTCCAGCATCTGGAGCTAGCATTCTATAAGATGGAAATCACAAATCAGCAGCTGGGTACGGAGATGTTCCAGGTTTGATTCTCTTCCGGAGTTATTGGCATATTTGCATTTGATAGAGGTGAAGGCCAAGTCATGTTGGTTGATTGCTGTGCTCTGCTCCACTGCTCCTGGAAAAAAAAGTAATCCCTCCGTCCACAAATCATTGACTTGACTTTGTCTATATTTAAATGTATCTATACAATAAAATGCGTCTAGATACATTCGAATCTAGACAAACCTAAATCAGTTATTTCTAGACGAAGGGAGTACTACCGGTGCACCTTGCATATGAATTCTTGGTCAGCTCAAACACATGATCCTGCAAGCAGTACCTCATGTTAGCCTAAATTATGTGCTCCTGTTTTGGCTCTGGTGATCTTGGGCAAATTCAAATTTTTGAGTGTATATTACCCAAGTACATAGTTGAATTCTTGGATAGCTGAACGTAAATTGTGTTGCCCGTGTTGAAGCTTGGGATATAGTATATGCTGGTGTACACCATATGAACAGAGCAATCCTAGAAACTGGCCGGCCGATCCGTGAACCAGCGATGCTTTTGATCTTATAGTGAGGGGACTTGAGCAGTGCACTATTTCTTTGATTTTGTCCTTCGAGATCAGCTGGAAAACTCTCGCATTGTTTTGGCTTAATCGCTGGTTGACGCATAGTGCGTGAGGAGGATGACGGAGACGCGTCGAGGTAGTCGTCGAGGGTGTCAATGCCGAAGCCGATGTAGTCCGAGCCGTCGAGGACAAGGTGCACCCATAGTTTTGCTAGAACTAGGCGCACATCGGGACGAACGCACACTCCGGTTTTGCCAGAACCAAGTATGCAAAGAAGAACTCGTCGGTGACGCGGTCGAGACAGTCGTAGAGGGGTCAATGCCGAAAAGACGTTATCGAAGCCGATGAAGACGAGGCGCCGATCCGAGCTTGCTAGACTCGGAAACGCGTCGGGGAGGAAGGCACTCCCAGTGTTGTCAGTACCAGACGTGCGGGGGCAGGGACCATCATGAACTTGCCGCCATGTCAGAAAGACTAGCAAGGGAAGACTCCAGAGAGGTTACGACGCGCAGAGCGGCGAAGGGAGAGATGTCGGCGCTGTCCGTGATTGTCGGAGTAGAGTAGCAGGTGGTGTAGTCGGGGATGCGGCGATGACGCTGGCGGCGAAGTTGTAGTGGACGAAGACGTACAAGGCGGCGAAAACAGCGGCGACTTGGGGTAGCCATGAAGTAGGCGAGGAAGACCCGGCGACGTGACGAAGACCATGTGCAGACGGTGGCGATCTGCGCCGTAGGAGATGGCGCGGTGAAAGCCGAGGCCGTCGATGCACGAGGATGGCGAAGTAGACTGCGCGCAGCCACGCTACGACCCGGGGGCGGCATAGCTGCAGGGCGCAAGTCGATGAGTGCGACCATTGCACCTTGCAGAACTTGATGGACTTGTTGCGAGTCCTTCTTTCTGCGGCTTCAAGAATTTTTATGGGGTGTTCCTAATAAGATAGATCTTCTTGGAGATTGATGAGTTCATGGTCCACGGTCCTGCCGGGATCCTTGAAGCAGTTCTTGAGTTGAGAGATGTGGAAAACATCATGGACTTTGAGTTGTTTAGGGAGCTCAAGAGCATAAGCAACTTGTCCTCTTCTTCCACGAATTTTGAAAGGACCGATGTATCTAGGAGCCAGCTATCCTTTGATACCAAAACGGTGCGTGCCTCTCATGGGACTGACACGAAGGTAAACGAGATCACCAGGAACATACTCCATGTCCGTGATGCTTCCTGTCATAATTTCTCTTCTGGCGACTTTGAGCAATCTTTAGATTTTCAAGAATGATGTGAACTTTTTTCTCCGCTTGAGTTACAATGTCGGGGCCAAACAATATTCTTTCACCTGCGCCCGACCAACCAATCGGAGTTCTGCATTTGCGACCATAGAGAGCCTCAAATGGTGCCATCTTTAGACTTTTCTGGAAACTGTTGTTGTAAGAGAATTCAGCATAAGGAAGACATTCTTCCCACTTCATGCCGAAAGAGATAACGCAAGCACGGAGCATATCTTCCAGAATCTGATTGATCCTTTCAACTTGTCCTTGCGACTGAGGGTGGTAAGCGGTGCCGAAATTTAATTTTGTTCCCAAAGCATTTTGGAAACTTCCCCAGAACTTGGAAGTGAAGATACTTCCACGGTCTGAACTGATCTCAAGAGGAACTCCATACAGAGAGACAATTCTGTTGATATAGAGCTCAGCCAACTGAATTGCATAAATTGTTTCCTTGACTGGAAAGAAGTGAGCTACTTTGGAAAGCCTGTCAATGACAACAAAGATTGCATTGTTGTCCTTCTGCGACCTTGGAAAACCAGTGATGAAGTCCATCTCTACTTTCTCCCATTTCTATTCCGGAGGCTTCAATGGTTGTAGAAGGCCGGAAGGTTTCTGATGGACAGCTTTAACTCTGCGACAAACATCACACTCCGAGACATACTTGGCACAATATCGTTTCAAACCAGGCCACCAATATTGTGTTTTCAAGTTCATGTACATCTTAGTGCTGCCAGGGTGGATAGAAGAACAGAATCATGCGCCTCCTTGAGAACTTGCTCTCTTAAACCCGGGTAGTTCGGAACAAACATCCGGTGTTCAAAGAAAAGAGTGCCTTGGTCGTCGACGTGGAAAGACTCATACTTCGGAAGCTGAATGTTGGAGATGATCTTTTTGGTGTAAGGATCACCAAGTTGAATGGAACGAACTTTTTCTTCCAAGAGAGGTGTTGCCAGGAGGTTCAGAAGATAACCTTGATCCACAATTTCAAGGTTGAGCTTGCGGAATTCCTCGCACAAGAGAGGCTGTTGTTCTTCCACCATGAGATTGCCACAGTGACTTATTCGTTTCTTGACATTTTAGCAAAACTTGTCAGTTTTTGTTAAATTCCACCTATCACCTAGAGTGGGATCATCAACATGGTCAAAAATTGAGGACGAATCAGATCAGTCCCTCGTCTGATCCAATAAGGAATATAGTATGGTCTCTTAAAGTTCCAGCAAAGATCAAAATCCACTACTGGAAAACTTTGTTGGGTGCCATCCCTTTTTTGGGTATATTAGCAAATAGACACATCCCAATTGGTTCCCAATGTCCACTTTGCTCTCTAGATTGTGAGAATATTCATTACAACACGGAGATCGGCCCTTGGCGCTTATAAATACCGAGGCATAGGCTTAGTCACCGTGATCGCACCGCGGCAAAAAAAAGCCATCAGAGATAACTGCGTCGGGGATTGTGCAATGGCGGCGGATTTTTTGACGTGACACAACGTGATCCGCTGAGCTGACGCTTGGCGCGGCAGTCAATATGCCTTGTTACATTACGAAAGATTGCCGAACTTTAGTGCCGTGTCACGTACTGCGAATGTTGTGGTTTGTACAACATCGCCGATCTAGATAATTAATTACAGTATCATTAATCAAAGTAAGCAGTTTACACTCATTAATTTTGGGGAGCTAATTGCATTAAAATCGAAAATTCAATTTTATTGAGAGGATATTTATTACATCACATTACACTGCTTCCTTCTCTGAAAATGGGGGTTTATCCCTACTAATTCTTCTAACAAGAAAATTATGAAAATAAAGAACTAAAAACTACCTACAACTAACCTAATTCTTTCACTTATCTTAAGGATTTTTTTGACGCAACACTTATCTTAAGGATAAGTGGAGAAATTTACCTAATCTAATCTTGAGCGCCTCTCTATTCTGCTAAAACCCTAACACCCTACCATGACAAACGCAACAATAGTGCCATCATCCTCCAAAGACGATGCTTTCATGGCGGTGGTGGCAATAGCGGCGATGGTGACATGTATGTAATCCTTCGCACGAGCTACACTAACCGTGTTGTCGTGAATCTGAAAGAGATAGTAGATCGATTAGAGAAAGAACATGATGCAATAGCATATCGATTACAAAAAGAACATGATGCAACAGCAGTTTGGTTAGAAAAAACAAGATCAAACAACAGATCAATTAGAGAAAGAACAAGATCTAATAGCAGATCGACCTTAGGCTTGGAGGACTCCAGCGCGGAGCCTGGTTTAGATTGGTAGAGCTTGCGAGGCATCACCACATTTGGGAGGGGAGACAGTAGTAGATATGAGAGTTGGTGAGATCTTAGGATATTCTTGGAAATAACTATGTTCAGATCTAGGGCTTGACTTACCGAGAGAGTAGGTGTGGCGCCGTACAGAGAGAGGAGTTGAGAGAGTATGGACTAAGGACTCACTGTATTATATAGGAAATGAGATGGGCTATTAGTAAGATGTAGTGTTATCTTTATGGGTTGTATAACACGTGCACCTAGTAACGTGGGTCAAATTGGTTCATAGAACCCATACGTCGGTCTCCGGCAGCTCAGGTAAGCAGTGGTGGTCACACCTCTCAGCCGGACAAGCCTAACCATTCTAGTGATTAACCATTCTCCAGCAGACGTCAACAATTAATGACGCTTCAAATGGGCGGCGGACATTGGAAATGCCTCTGTTAGCCAAGCAAGGCATTAAAAACCGCCGCCTTCCCTGTCCATGTATCACGACAGCAAAATCCTCCGCTACCGTGTGTGCCACGGTGTATAGGTGGCAGCCGATACAAAATGGTGCCGCCAAAGCTCATCCGCCGTGTAACCAACTATTGTCGGTTCTTTTTGCTTATACCGCCCCAAAAATCCGTCGTGTTTGGGGGGTATTTTTGTAGTGATTAAACACGCTTTCCTTCAATGCAACAGGGTTAAGCATATTTGGAGTTGTCTAGGGATGAAATAAGCTATTGAACTAGCATGTAGTGATGATCATGAAGGATGTAGTTGCACCATTGATGGAGGACGTTAAATGTAATGATCTAATCACAATAGCTATTTTGTATAATTGGTGGGAGAGGAGGCAAGTAACACAGAGAAACCATCCAATCACCACCAAGATCGGCTCAATCGATTGATGCTCTGCTCATGAACTACTCAAAGGCAAAAAAGACTAGTACTCATCATCTTCAGCGCAACGGTTGGGTTAAACCTTCTGAGGGTTTTGTGAAACTGAACGTTGATGCTGCCTTTGATATTGGTTGGGTGTAGGAGCTACCGGTTCTATTCTGCGAGATTCCACGGGCTTATTTATCGCTCGTTCTGACTCGACTCTGCCATTTGTTGAAGATGTAGCATCAGATGAGGCCCTAGCTCTTCGAAACGGCATGGCCCTTGCTTCTTCAATTGGATGTAACAGAGTTATGGTGGAATCATATTGTATGGACCTCATCACTATGATGCAGAGTGGGGGAAATTCTATCGGATTAACGGTGACTATATATGATGTTATATCTTTCTAGTGTCGTGGTTTTACTCAGGTTATTTTTAATCACTGTTCAAGAGAGGCTAATATAGTCGCTCATTTTCTTGCTAGTAGAGCCGAAGGTCCCAACTTCACTATGTGGCAAGAGGAACCTCTTGATTTTGTTTTTTCTAATGATGTAAGTGGGTTCCATCAGTTTATAATTGAGCCACTGGGCAATCGTAGTCAGTATTCAGTGGAGGCCACTCATAGACGAACCACGCCAACGGCCGGGAGACTCAGACCAATAAAATGAGTTAAAATGGTTTTAGGAGCCGAGCACAGGATTCGATCGCTAACCATGACCTCTCGGGCACGAGTTCTCAATGCCAGCCGTGTCCACCCTGCCCGAGCTACTGCCGCCGACGACCACGATCTATCCTTCTTCGACATCGCGCACATCACCAAGATACCGATCCAGCGGCTGTTCTTCTTCGACGGACCCGGACTCCCGCCGTTTCCGACCGTCGTTAGCACGCTCAGGTCCTCTCTAGCTGAAACCCTCGCGGTCTTCCTGCCCCTCGCCGGCGAGGTAGCCTTCCGCCCCACCTCGGGCACCGTCGTCATCGACTGTTCCCTGGCCGCCGTCTCCTCTGGTGTCAGGTTCGTGGAGGCCGAGTACCTTGGCGGCGCGGACGACATACGCCGCCTGGCCCGAGAGGACGAACATGACAGCGAGGCGTTCTTGCAGCTGGTCCCGGAGATCGATGTGACCCAGCTTCCCATTCCTGTCCTCGCCGTGCAGGTCACGAGGCCAGCGACGGGCCACGGTGCCGTGGCCATCGGGGTTACGATCGTCCACTCGGTCGCCGACGGCCACGCGGTGTGGCAGTTCATGCGGGCGTGGTCGAGGGCGTCGCGGGAGGGCTTACTCACCGCCAGCGGCGGCGCCACCGCGCCACGGGTGGTCGTGCCGCCGCCGACGTTCGACCGGGCAGTGGTCATGCACCATCCCATGGCTGCGGAGCTGTCCCGCATGTTCTTGCGCATCTTGGCGCCGGCGCTGCCTCTGGTTGGTAACGAAATCACTCTCAAGACCCGAGTTCATTCAGTTCACATCACATACCTGAACAATTTTATGGCACAGCTGAGGTCACCGTCGTCGTCCTCCACCGCGCCAACACTCGGCGACACCGCGGACGAGAGCCGTAGGACGTTCGTGCTAACCGCCGACCGGATCCGGTATCTGAAGCAGAAGAGCGGAACATCCGGCGGGCAGGCCAGCAGCCGACCAGCACCTACGTCGCCGTCTCATCCCTAGTGTGGGCGTCCCTCGTCCGCGCCAAGTCCCTGAACCCCGCAGACGACGCCTACTTCTCGGTCGTGGCCGACTGCCGCCGCCGGCTGCGGCCGCCTCCGGGCAAGGGCTACTTCGGGAACTGCGTGAGGGCATGCTTGGCGAGGGCCAACGTGGGGGACCTCTGCGGCGAGGGCGGTGTCGCCCACGCCGCGGCGGCTATCGGGGAGCGCATCCGTGAATTCCTGGATGAGAACTCGGACCCGCTGGAGGGGATGGAGCGCGTGCTGGAGGTCTTCGGCGCCATCCCCAAGGAGAGGCTGACCTCGGTGGGGTCGTCGCACCGGTTCATGGCGTACGAGACGGATTTCGGGTGGGGCGCTCCGAGCCGCGTCGAGCTCGTGTCCATGTTCAAGGCGGAGCTGGTGATGCTGCTCGGAGCCAGGGAGCGCGGCGCCGTGCAGGTGTCTGCGGCGCTCGGCCGGCCGTTGATGGAGGCGTTCGAGGCCAACTTCCTTGCGCTTGCCGGGAGCAGCGACTGATGTATTTTTTTGCTTAATAAATCCACTACTTCTCCACGCGAATCTCATCAGTCTTTGGCTGCCGATCTAGGCTCCGTTTATTCTATTCCTGCAGAATTTTGGTATCAGGAAGGCGATTGATTTGCTTTTTGATCAAGCAGGATTTTGGTACTGTATCAGAAAGGCGATTGATGTGCTTGCCAGGTATAGGGAATATAAGTAATGACTAATCTGCAGGTTGGAAACCCAAATGAAAGAAGGGGTAGTACGACTGTATGTGAGGGGTTTACTTGGGATTAACGGTGATATCACTATGCATATCATTAGTTCTCTTTCTTCTATGGATCAGACTAGTAGGTTATTGCTATAAGCGGTTGCGGAGACAATAGCAATTATGGATGCACTGCCCACGTATAATTTATCTTGCTCTAACAATTACATGCATACTTTATCTTTATCTTTTATTCTCATCGGATATTTTGCACAACTACAGGTGAAACCAAACACCCTAGGCCTTCTCTCTTCATCATCGACAACAACAAAAATACGCAAACTCTTGGTCCGGTAAAACACAAAAGGAATTCTAAAACTCCCGAAGGTCCGTTAAAGTAACTTCAGTACGCATCTGCTTCCCGAGTATTCGACAACCTAGGTCTACTAGGGAAAAAGAGCTATACTACATCTGTAATTCGGATCGAAGGTATCAACCCTTTTTCTGGTGTCGTTGCCGAGGAAGCAATAGCTACCCTGGTGAGGTTAGTAGGAATCTTGCTAGTCTTAATTATTGTTTTTAATTTTGTTAGTTTTCTTTTTAGTCTTTATTTGAAAAACCAAAAAAAATAGTTAGTCTTTAAATTCTTGCTTTTACTATTATAAGTCTTTGTTTAAGAAAATTCAAAAACATAGGAAATATGGCTAAAAAGAAGCTTGGGTAGTTTGCTACTCCCAACAATGATTATTTGCGTACTCCTATTACTCAGCCAGTAATTGCTGCTGATGATTGTGAAATTAAGCCCCATTATTTAAGTTTGGTTCAACAGAATCAATTTGGAGGCTCTGTTGTTAAGGACGCAGGTATGCACTTGAATACTTTCACCAAAATATGTGATATGATGCGTATAAAATATGCTGACCCCGATGTGGTCAAATTGCGTTTATTTCCTTTCTCTCTTAGAGAAAGAGCAAAATAATCGTTGCTATCTTTGCCTAGAAATACTATTACATCATGGTTAGAATGCACTTTTTTATTTATGACTAAATTTTTCTCACCTGCAAAGACTATACAACTTAGATCTAATATTACTAGTTTTAGACAGGAAGAGCGTGAGACACTAGCGCTTGCATGGGAGAGGATGAAAGAATGCATGAGAAATTGTCCTAGTCATGGGATGGAAGACTGGTTAATTCTCCATCTATTTTATAATGCTTTTAACCCTGTGTCTAAGTCTATGCTTGATACTGCAGTTGGAGGAACATTTATGGTAAACATATTACCGAAGCAAAATAGCTGCTAGACAATATGCAAGATAATGGCATGTGGATAGATCAAACACGAAGAAGGTGAACTCCGTAGCACCACAAGAAAATGAAGAACTCAATGCTAAGTTGGATGAGCTCATACTAGCCGTAAAAGGTAAGGAAACCCAGGTAAGAGCTATCCCTAAAACAAATATTGAAGAAATAGATTTCATAGCTCGTAATGATTAAAACCCTGCTTGGAAGAAGAATTATAATCCTAATTTTCAGAAACATTATTTTAGTCATGTAGGTAACTCTAATAATAATATGGGAACTAGTAATGGTAGTCCCCAAGAAACACTTAAGTCTTTTATAGACTCACAAAATGAACAAAACAATATTTTTGTTAAAATAATGGAGAACCATGATGCTATGCTTGGTAAATTGTCTAACCAAGCTGTAAGTTTGAGAAATTATTCGCAGGCCCTCCAAGAAAGAACGAGGATCATTGAGGCACATCTAGGTAAGATAACCGAGAATCAAACTCTTATTCTAGCTAAATTTGTAGGAAAAGCTGAGCACAATCCTCTTGAAGACCTTAAGATGATGATAATCCAAAGGGAGGAGCCTGAAGAACTTGATTATAGTAATGCTCCTTCACCAAGCTACACCATTGAAGATCTCGTAAAAAGGATCAACATTAAGATTCCGATAAGTGAATGTAGTGAGAAAGCTATGAACCAACACTTTGTTAATCAGGTAGCAATAAAGGTACGTGAGCTTGAGGAAGAATATCAGCAAATTGCTGAAAAATTACCTGTGAAGCTTGATGACATATTTGAGCCTACTATTAAGATTAAAATTGAAACCAATGAGATAGCTACACTTTGTGATCTAGGTGCAAGCGTTTCGACAATTCTAAAGAGTCTTTTTAACAAGTTAAATCTTGGCTCTTTTGAAATCACTAAGTTAAAATTACATCTAGCAGATTCTACCTACAAATAAGTTGTAGGAATTAAAGGAGAATACTTTAGTATACATTAAAGACTGTCCTGTTCTTATTGATTTTGTTATTGTTGACAAGCCTGAAGATGCTACTGCTCCTATTATATTAGGCCGTCCTTTCTTAAGAACTATCAAGGCTTTGATTAATCTACATGAAGAGAACTGAAGCTTCAATTGTCTTCGCGGGATCCTTTTGTTATTCATTTTCCCAGGAAGTAGAAAGCCAAGCATGATGAAAATGAGGCCATCACTTTGAAGGCCAACTATTTTCGAGTGGGTGTTCCACTTATCTGGCCTAAATGAGAAACATTGAGGTCAAGATTTTGACCATAAAAGAGCGCTTCATGGGAGGCAACCCATGTGAAATAAAGGTTTGAGTAAAGTTTTTAAGTTTTAAGTTCAAGTTTAGTTTCAATAAAGCGTGCTAGAAAACTCCAATTGAGGAGAAGAAGTTCGGTAGTACTAAAAATCCTGCTTTATTCATGCTGTTATTGGTCGACAATATTTACTGTCAATTTTCTATCAAAAACAAGGTATATCACTAAGTTACAGTATAACAAATAATTTTTGAAGAAACGGAAATTTTTTATGCATACAGAGAGTTTAACGACCAACTATACGGCGGGAATAAAAATTCCGGCCGTATACTTCCAGTCGTATAGATATCTTTGCCATCGACAATTTTTCTTTCATATGTACTGACAGTTTAATGACCAACTATAGGGTGGGAATAAAAAATTCTGGCCGTATAGCTCCGGCCGTATAGATATCGGTGCTTTCGTACAAATTCTTTTCCAATATACTTACGGTTTAACGACCAATTATATGGCGAAAATAACAATTCCGGCCGTATAGTTCTGGTCGTATAGATATTGATGCCTTTGTATAATTTATTTTCCCAGATACAGACAGTTTAACGACCAACTATACGACGGAAATATATTGTTCCGGTCGTATAGTTCTGGCCGTATAGCCGTATCGCCGAGTGAAAATCCTAAAATTTTGACAATAGTCCAACTATACGGCAGAAACACATTGTTCCGACGATATAGTTTCGCCCGTATAGTTGCGTCCGACCACAAAATCGCACGGTAAGGTACCTCCAACCCCAAACTTGAATCCTTTTTCTCTCTTCTACCTCCAAACTCTCTCAAAACCTCAAGAGATCTTCATCTCTATTCAATTTCGTTCGATTTCCTCGCACACAAGTGATCTACGGTATGTTTCTCCTTCGATCTTCCAAATACTTTTTGTAAATTCATCTTCGATCTAAAAAGTTTTATTTTTGTATTTCTTCAATGTTTTAGATGATGAACATAAGAAACCAAACTCATGCTCGTGCCACCGCTAGCGCTTCTCGGGCTGTCGCTCAAGAACGCATTGGGATACAGTTCAGGAATGAGCTCCAATGTGATCGCTTCGACAAGATCAAGAACCGCAAAGTGAAGGCCACCAAGTGGGCATGCCCCATTATATTGAACCAACTCGGTATTTCTGATGACTGTAATTTTCTTTGCAATAGATCTGGCCTGCAAAACTTTGTGTACAATGATGTGTCTACTTATCACCGCTTACTATTGAATTCCTAAGTTCTTTGCAAAGCACCGTTAAACTCTGGCAAGGAGAGGACACAATTTCTTTCCGACTTATGAACAACAACTACACTTTAACACTAGATGCATGGTGCGCATGTTTTAATATGCCAAACAATGATGTTAATGCCTTACACGCATCCTTTACTGGCTTAGACCCTTCTCCTGAACAATATTATAATGGAATAAGTTTCACTACTAGAGTGAGAAGGGGGGAATATTCAACATCCTACAATTCGCTATTTGTTCTATATTATTGCTAACACCTTGCAGGCACGTAATGAGTTCACAAGACTCAATGAGGAGGACATCTTAGTCCTCGCAAAAGCTGCTTACATCAACTGCGACTTGTCACTCAACTTGGGCGCAATCCTTGTGTGCTACCTAGAGCACCAATCCTCCCAAAGCCAAGGACCAATCACAGGCGGAGGCGTCAACACCGTGCTTTCCACTGCCCTAGGCATCGACCTAGGTGAGTTGCAACATGTGATAGGTGAGTGATGTTGGTTTCTCTACTTTAAAAGCTTGTGGAATGCTCACTAGGAGAGGTGGTGTTTATTACCTACATATTGTTGGAGCTGGGCGTCTCTACCCCGCTCCTATGCCTAATGGTCTTTTCTCTATCGGGGAAGGACGTTTGTTATATGACCTACAGATTGAGCAACACCAACCCGAGGAGGAGATTTCGGAGGAGGATGAGGACAAAGAAGAGGAGCAAGAAGTTCCTTATCAAGAGGAGCAACAACAAACCCGGTTCGCCACATACCAAGATTTCCAAGAACTTGGAGGGACTATGGAGAGGATGCATAGCCTCTCTTTGAACCTCCGAGGAACAACTAGTAACCTCTCAACTCAATTTGCAAACTAGAGTAATGACTTTTTCCCGCCACCACAATGATTTGAAGGGCTTGCAAAAAGCCTAATCTTAGGGAAGTTTTTTCTCATGTATCTTTATTTTGGTGTTCATTTGCTTTTATTTATTTCGAGGTTGTATTTTTAATTTGATTTTATAAGCACTTGTGTTGGTTTCCCCAACACTTTATTTTTAGTTCTTGCTATTTGCTTTCGAGATTTTCTAGCCGAGTTTTGCCGCCAATTTTCTATTCTTTAAATTTCCTCTCTTAAAACCACAAAAAGATTTCTCCATTTTTCTTTATTTTCCCTCCTTCTTTTCTTTTCGCCTCGAGGTATTCATGTATTTGCAGGAGAGTGATCGACTTCAAGTTTCCAAGAAGCAAATAAAAAAGGGAGAGAGAAGTGGAACCAAACATGAGAGGTATGCCTTATGACTCCCCACTTGTGAAGTTTGGGAAACCCATGCTAGTTAGTAGTAAGTGTTGAGATGTTATATTGGTGGAGTGAGTCTTTGTATTATAGTAAGATTTTTGTTCGCATGGGTATTTAGTTGGGTACGTTTTGTTCCAACTCTCGTAGTTAACCGAGTCTTGCCTAAAAATTGCTAAAAATTGTAGTAAGAAAAAGTCTCACAATTGAAGGCTTGAGTGTTGTAGTGCTTAGTCTTGAAGGCTTATTGTCAGAGACACTCAACACCACTGAAAATGTTGATTGACTTGATAGCTCTCTTTAAAAAGATTTGTTCAATTGAATTAATGTTTAATGGTTTTTGTGAGCATGCCAAAGTTTGACTTGTTAATCATAAGAATGATATAGCTTCATGCGTGTCAAACTTCATGGGATGCCAACAAGTCCGCTGGCCTACAAACGATCTTCATGGAGGAAACTCCTTGATTTCGGCTGTGAGTTGATTAAACACATGTAGCAGCAATGCTATAGTGGGTAAGATTCTTGGCACTTCCGGGTAGTCATGTTCATGATGGAATCACTCCTCTGGCTGTTATGAGTAATCATTACGCAAAAGGAACAAAAACCTTAGTGATGCCACGAGTGTCCATCACAGCCCGATAAACTATGGCATGCTCTCAATTACTCAAGAACTAAAATTCTTGAAGGACAATGAATAGAAAAGTAGTGCTTGAAATGTCTTGATTTATTGATGTGGGAGAATTAAGATACTCTAGTGTATATGCTTTTCATGACAACTCTCACACTCTCAATTTACAAGATTATACTTTATTGTTCAAAGGCAATCCTATGAGTTGATTACATGAGATGGAATAAAGTTTACTCATTTGAATCATCCATGTTAACAATAATTTTGTTGTGCTATAAGTATGCATAAAACCCATATGATATGCTTGCCATTACTCTATCTGTGCTGAAGTTTTTCAGATTTATGAAGTGGAGGAAACATGAGACTACCAATCATGAGTAAGATCATCATCTCGTTATTTCAGTTTAAATGCTGAGTTCCTTTTTGATTTTAGTTTACATGCTCGGGGACGATCAAGTTTAAGCTTGGGGAGGTTGATGACTCTGAAATATAGTCATCTACGTCCACATTTAAACTGGATATTATTCATATTTTTGATGAAATATCTCTCTTAACCCTATCACTAATGCCTAATATTCAAAGGGGTATGCAATCCTTTCCTTCCATTTTTTCCTGCGCATATAATAGCGTTTGATGATGGGAATCACTATATTAAAGTCAAAGATACGAGATTTCCAACAACCAGCAGAAGAAACCAGGAGTCGTGGGTCGGAGGCAGACGCTTTAACGACCAACCATACAACCGGAACAAAATTCCGGCTGTATAGTTCCGGTCATATAGTTGTCGTCGACGCTGCTAGTTCAAATAGAACAACTTTCATGAAGGAACCCCTATATAAAGAAGCCTCGGGCGACGAGAAAAGAGCGCTCGAGTGTCCCTGGCCCAGATCATCAGCCACCGGAGAAATACACTTAGATCTAATCTCCAAATCCTTCTCCACCACCATAGCCATATTCTACCACTTGTAATAGTAGATCTCTTCTTTGATTGGCGATATTGTAAGACTATTTGCTATCAATCTCATGATTTCCATTACAATGTTTGTGATTGTTGATCACATCTCTATGTATGAGTAATTCTCCTTAGGCTAAGGGCTCTGGCCTAGCCATGTAGCATTTATGCATGTTATTTATCATAGATGGGATCATGTATTAGTTTGTATGATATGATGCTTATTGTATCCTCTCTTGCCTCAATCTAAGGACTTGTCAGGTACCCAAGACCCAAGGATTGAGCCAGGTATAGGGAGTATGAGTAATGACTAATATGCAGGTTGGGAACCCCAGAGATAGAAGGGGTAGTATGGTTGTATGTGAGGGATTTACTTGGGATTAATGGTGATATCACTATGCATATCATTAGTTCTCTTTCTTATATGGATGAGACTAGTAGGTTATTGCTATAAGCGGTTGTGGAGGCAATAGCAATTATGGATGCACTGCCCACATATAATTTATCTTGCTCTAACAATTACATGCATACTTTATCTTCATCTTTTATTCCCATCGGATATTTTGCACAGCTACAGGTGAAACCGAACATCCTAGGCCCTCTCTCTCCATCATCGACAACAACAAAAAGACAAAAACTCTTGGTCCGGTAAAAACACAAAAAGAATTCTAAAACTCCCGAAGGTCCATTAAAGTAACTTTACTATGCATCTTCTTCCCGAGGATTCGATGACTTAGGTCTACTAGGGAAAAAGAGCTATACTACATCCATAATCCGGATCGAAGGTATCAGCGGTCTCTTCCTCTAGCAACAGGGCAAACAGCTCCTCATCGTCGGAGTCCATGGCCAAACCGGCAATACTGAAACACTTCGCGGGTGAGGTGAGCGGGAGCTCGGAACAAAGCCGAGCTGCGGTGAAGGCTGGAGCAAGGCCTACGCCGAGGGGAAAGGATGCGGTGGAGGCGGCTTTCTGTAGGCGTGCATTCGACTGGGCAGGGCAGGGCTTCGCCGGCGATGACATGGAGGTGAGGGAGTAGCTAGGAGAAAGCTTTGTGTCGTGGAAGATCCAAATGGAAGTGGGGAATGGGTTGTGTCACCAACAGGGTTGGCCCACCGTTTTTCGCTTCATCCGGCATTCCTAGGCGGTTCTAGGTGCTCCGGATTCGTCCTGGGAACCCCGGATGTAAAATGGGCTGAATCCGGCAAAAGCTGGGCGCTTGGGAACGCGATTGGGCAATTTTTCGCCATCCGGATAAAAAACGGCCTAGGAACGCCCTCTTTGGAATGCTAGTGGAGATGCTCTAAGGCCTAGGCACACCCTTTTGTTATATGGCACCTGTTTTAGTGTTTTATGGTACTTTTTTTTTACCTTTCTAGATCACTCATTCTAGGGCATGGCCTGTCTTAGAATGCCTCAAAATAGGGCATGAGAGTGAAATTTCAAGATTTCAGAAGCTAGAAAGTTTGATGGAGCAAGTAAGATAGTTCTAATTAAGCATACATTTGACCCAAAATCAAACAATTTACAACCACACTCGAACTATTTGACACAATCTCGAACAATTTCACCCACATTTGAATGATTTTACCCTAATTCGAAGGCCTAATAATTCTTCTCGTCCCAATCAAAGTCATCATAGCTCAAATCGTACTCCACCGCCGCCAAGAGCTCGGTCTCCTCCTTGCGATGACCCAGCATATCACTACACTTTGTAGTATGTAAGTAATTGACGTACACCAGTGAAACACTATTTCACTAGTATTACATCCCTTAGAATGGTACAACAGAAACATCACAGGTCCAATGTACGAATATACATTACAACACAGTACATTACCAAAGATCCAGAGAACCTCCTCGGTACAATGAGGAAAGTATCTTTACAAAAGAAAACTAGAAATAGAAACTTGTAGACTCTTGTACGATTAAGTATATCCTAATACTATTTAGCTTGCGATTGCTACCACAGTAATGCCACACAAATATAGGTTCTATTGTTTAGGGTTGACCTATGATTTACCCTTCAGCTTGACTTCCACTGCAAGAGATGTAGATGTTGATTCCATTTATTACACTGGACAACTTCTGCTCTTCATAGTAGTTCAATCCTTATGGCGCCCTTGATTGCTCTAGAATCTAGTAAGGATTTAGAAGGTATGGTTGAGTACGAGCGTACTCAACAAGTTCATTAAATAGGACGGTTTGATGCACTATCTACAACCACTGACCATAGGTTATATGCTAATGCAAGTTTTCATAAACATTTCTTTAATAGTAAACCGTATCAGTGGTTCTAATTCTTTTACCGTGTCTTCACTTTGCTCCCTATTCTTTAAAATTGCACATCCAGGTTATAATTATTTCATAAGTGTTTGACGCAAGGTCCTAAATCGGCTTGACCCTCGTTGACCGATACCACGTAGACAATGGGGCCCAGGGGACGTGCTTCACACTCTTCATATTTGCGAATAGGCTCCTTGGTTGTGTTTCCTTCCAAAACTCGGTCCTGTTTGGTCCATGTAATATCCTGATCGCCACTAGCGGATGCCGCGGAAGAAGTTGGCGCTTTGCGGGCGACATCACAGAGGGATGCGGAAGCCAGGGAAGTGGCGCGGAGGCATGGCCGGGAGTCTAGGAGCATAGATGCGACAAATGCTACAAGGGTAGCTTATGAGAGGTTGAGAGTTGAGAGAGCTTAGGCATTCCGGCAATGAGATTAGGCACACAGAGTTTACCGTGGTTTCTCTCCTCTCGGTACAAGTAAAGACCTACTCTTGCTTGAAACTGAATTGCACTAGATCGGTTATAGAGTCGCTAGAGGAGGCAAGTCGATTGGGGCTAGGTGGTGTTTGCGCTAAGGCTTGGAGAATAATGTGATGATGTTTCTAGGGTTCGCCGTTGAGGTTTATATGAGCACTTCCCCTAGGGTTTACAAGATAGGATCCGAGTCGGTTAAGGATCTAGGATCTCCTATGAGGATAGCTGGGTCGTAACTTGCTCCTCACATAGACTGAACAGCCAAAATATGGAAACCGGACAAAAATCCATGATATCGTGGAAAACCGACCGACGTCGTGGAAAACAGGACTAACTTCTCACGTGTGTCGGATATGCTGGGCGAGACGTTGGACTGAACGGCCAAAACGTGGAAACTGGACAAAAATCCACGATATCGTGGAAAACCGTCTGACGTCGTGGAAAACAGCACTAGCGTCTCACGTGTGTCAGTTATGCTGAAAACATGCCAAATATGGGCGAGACGTTGGATCGAATGGCCAAACCATGGAAACCGGGCAAAAATCCATGACATCATGGAAAACCACCCGATATCGTGAAAAACAGGACTAGCGTCTCACGTGTGTCGGTTACGCTGAAAATAAGACAAATCAGGGCGAGATGTTGGACTGAACGGCCAAACCATGGAAGGCCATCTAGAATAGGTTCTCATCTCGTGGGCTTTGCCTGATTGCCGGTAAAATGCTCTGCCATGGCGTGGATGGGTTCGACCTGGGTACGCTAGATGAAAATTCGGCCCGATCCGACGAAAACTAGGTCCTAGGGGGTCGGCTAGGAGTAAGGCTAGGGGCGTTCGGTGGCAGCTGGACATTCTCTTACTAATTAAAAGTATTAGTTTTCTAAGTCATCGCTAGTTGTGACGTAGTCAACTTTGTAAACGTTGGATTGATTTTGCAAAGGTTTGTGTTCCGCGGCTCCGCATGATGCGCGCATGGCTAGCCGGCCATACGGTCTCTCACTGCCTATTGAACTTGACCACATTGAGTTGGGTGCAGGCCCACAAACCATATTGTTTTTTTTTGACAGGAAAACATCGTTTTATTGATTACTCGACATCAATACATAAGGTTCCCCGGATACACTCCGGAACAGTACGAAAAACCTCACTAGAGGTAAAATTAATACAAGACTTTGCTAAAATATGCGCTGCTACATTTAAACTACGCTTCACGTGGACGAAAGAAACCGACGTGAAGACCTTGGACAGATCCTTTATATCTTCCACCAGCACTCCAACCTGTGATATGTCCAGCGAAGAGGAACCGAGCCTGTGGATTAACGATAAGCAATCAGAAGCGAAGATGACTCGGCCGAAGCCCTCGTCCCTTGCAAGATGCACCGCTCGCTGCAAAGCCAAAGCCTCAGCCTGCTCTGGCAAAACCACACCCAGGAACTGATGTCGGCAAGATACAACACAGGCCCTAGAGCCATCTCGCACCACCACACCTGCACCCATTCTGCCTGCCTCTCCAAAGATTGCAGCATCAGAATTAACAAGAAAAACCCCCGGCGGCGGTGGAGTCCAACCTGATGGTGTCGTGGACTCACACCTAGTAATCGGCGCATTCTTCAGAAGATTATCCTTGATTAAATCCATGTACGCAAAAATCTTCGCACAAGTTCTTCGTGGGTTTGGCTTCTCCAACGAATTCCGAACCTCATTGCGAGCATCCCATAGATGCCAGAATGTAACAGCGACCACCGCTACCTGTAGCTCATCCGCCCGCTCGAGGAAGTCAAAAAGCCACTGACTACAGGAGGCGAAATGTTTACGCAGAAGCTGAAGTTTGAAGCATTGTTTGATCTCCCGCCACACAAACCGAGCGAACTGGCAAGACAACATAGAATGATCAATCGTTTCCCTGTGTCCACAGAAGATGCATGGGCCAGTTTCAGGGATTCTCCTTTTCTGCAATTGCTCCCCACTGGGAAGACAGTTATGAGCAAACCGCCACAGGTGAATTTTCATCTTACCAGGCACTTTGATCTTCCAAATAGATTGCCAATGTTTTCCTTCCTGCATCCAAGCAGCGCTCAATCCAAATCCCGATGCACTCCTCCAATGAAGAAATTTTGCAGACTGGGCCATGTTATATCCCGACTTGACAGTATAGAGACCATGTCTCGTCATAGGCCAGCTAGCAAAATCTTCTCCCACATGCCTAGATAAAGGTATCCGCATTATCTGCTTGGCGATTGCTGGAGTGAAAAAAGCTTTAACATTCTCTTCATTCCATGCACGCGTCTCCTCATCCAGGAGACAATGAACTGTTGCCTGGCTCGGAATCGGTGACAAAGACTGCACTTCCGAAGGAGTAATCCCCGGAATCCAATTGTCCTTCATAATCTTCATAGTTTTGCCACTCCCAATCCCCCAGCGCACACCCTCATAGAGCAAGTCTCTCCCATGCAGGAGACTTCTCCACGTATACGATGCCGATCTTGGCTTTGGGGCATTCCAAAAGTTAGTGTCCGGGAAATACCGCCCCTTCAAAACCCGAGCACACAGAGAGTCTGGCTCGATAAGCAGTCTCCACCCCTATTTAGCCAACATAGCTTGATTAAAGAGGCTGAGATCACGAAATCTCATCCCTCCCAATGCTTTAGGTGTTGATAGCCAGGCCCAAGACCTCCAATGAATTTTCCTCTTACCCTCTTCCACTCCCCACCACTGGTTAGCAATAACTGATTTGATCTTATCACAGTTGGTGAGAGGAATCATAAAACAGCTCATGACAAAATTCGGAATCGCTTGGATAACTGCTTTTAGCAGCGTTTCATTGCCCGCTCTAGACAGTGGTCGACCCACAATTCCATTAACATATTTCCAAATCTTGTCAAAGAGAAACTTAAAAGTTGATGTAGGTGATCTGCCAACCGAAGTAGGCATCCCAAGATAGAAGTCATTGAGAGTCTCATTTTGCACCTCCAGAACCATTTTCACCTCGTCCTTCACTTGATCTTCACAACGTTGACCAAAAAAGACAGAAGATTTCTCGAGATTAATTTTCTGGCCTGAGCCATCACAATAAATCTTGAGAGTATTTTTCAGAGCCTCCACACTCCTCCTATCGCTCCTAGCAAAGAAAATTATGTCATCTGCAAACAGTAAATGGGATATAGGGGGACCGAGTCTACCATTACATATACCATAGAGCTCGCGTGGATCCTCCCTTTGTTGCAGTAGACTTGACAGACCTTTAGTGCACAGAAGAAACATATAAGGACTAATTGGATCTCCCTGTCGAATACCCCTTGATGGAACAACCGGCTCCGTCAGCTCGCCATTAACCCGAACAGCGTAGCGAACACAGGTAACACATCTCATCACCGTTTGAATCTAGTTGGGGTCAAAGCCAAGCTTGCAAAGGCAACCAAACAGATAGTTCCATTCCACTCTATCATAAGCCTTCATCATATCTATTTTCAGCGCAAAGAAAGGCTTCTTTGCACTCTGGTTGCATATAGTATGCAAACATTCAAAGGCAATTAAAGCATTGCCAGTAATCAACTTGCCCGGCACAAAAGCACTTTGATGTTCCGATATAATCGTGGGCAGAATTACTTTGAGCCTGTTTGCCAGAACCTTGGAAGCAATTTTGTAGAGGACATTGCATAAACTAATAGGCCGAAAGTTCTTCAGGTGTTTCGGCTTGGCCACCTTCGGGATCAGGATAATGATGGAGTCACATAATCCCTCAGGTATCTTGCCTCCATTCGGGAAGCTTCGAACAACAGCACAAATCTCTTCCTTAAAAAAGTCCCAGTGAGTCTGGTAGAAACACGCCGGAAAACCGTCCGGACCTGGCGCTTTGGTGGGACCCATCTGAAAGAGAGCAGCCCCAATTTCCTCGTCTGTGTACGGCTTACAGAGATCAATATTCATATCATCAGTAACCTTCCTAGGGATAGCATCAAGAACTGCATCCACTGAGTCACATGGTTCAGAGGAAAAAAGTTGTTCATAGAACTGTTGAACCATACCTTTGATCCCCTCCTGTGAATCACATTTTGAGCCATCTTCACGGCAAAGAGCTGAAATCTTATTTGTACATTTACGAGCTGAGGCTTTCGCATGGAAGAAGGCTGTGTTACGGTCACCTTCACGTAACCAATCCACCCGTGACCGCTGTCTTGCCATAATCTCCTCACATTCAAAAAGATCACACAGCTTGCGTTCCACTTCACGTTCGTCCTTCAAATTTTCCTCCGAGGCAGGCTGCGCACGCAAGAAAGCGAGTTGTCTCTCAAAATTCCGGATTTGTCTTCTCACTGAACCAAAAGTGGCGCGGCTCCAATCACGCAGCATGGGTGCCATTCGATTAAGAGAGGCCCATATAGATGACAAAGACATGGTCTCCCCACGACTCGCGTCCCACGCTGCCTCCAGAGTTTCTTTGTAGTCCGGAGCACGCCTCCACATTGCTTCATACCGAAAACTGCTATTGACAGGGCCTTGAGGACCCCTCCGCTGATCTTTGGTAATGGAGATCAGAATCGCATAATGGTCCGAAGAAGTGGTGACAATATTGTCAACCGTACAGTTCTCAAAGAGCCGGGAGAAAGCATCGTTTGACACTGCTCGATCAAGACGTACCTTGACATGTGTATCTGTATTTTGTCTATTGCACCACGTATATCTAGGGCCCTCATAACCCAAGTCTACCAGACCGCAGTCCTGGAGATAGTCTCGAAACGCACCCATCTAAGTCTCAGTGCGGTCACGAGGCCCCAAATGTTCATCCTGACTGATTGCCTCGTTGAAATCGCCGCAGCAGATCCAGGGACCGCTCCAGGATGCACGCATGGAACGGAGGAGATCCCAAAATTCGTGTCGAAGCTCTCGTCTTGGTTCTCCATAAACAAAGGTTGCCCGCCATGTCTGTCCTCCTTCTGGTGTAATTTGGGCGTCAATGCACCTGTTGTTAAACCCCTGAATAGAGACATCCATCGACGATAACCAAAACAGGCCCAAGCCCCCAATTAGGCCAGCACTACTCACAGCAAAGCAGCCCGAGTATCCAAGTGACCACATGAAACTCCGAACTCTGGCATCCCTCATTTTCGTCTTTGACAGGAAAAGGAGGGTGGGACGATGAACTCTCACTAGCCAGCGGAGCTCGCCAACTGTCGCGTCCGTCCCTAACCCGCGACAGTTCCAGCAAAGAAGACTCATTGCATGTGGCGGGGCTGTTCAACAGCTCCCGCCTGATCCGCCGATCCGTCAACGCATTTTTTCATTTTTTTTATTTGAATCCGAACTTAGTTCCTCCTCACCCTGCATCAAAGAATTTGCCTTCTCCCCCGCACTGTTATGCAATACAATTGCCTTGGGATTTGCAATTTCAACCTCCGGTAGCACCCCCACCTTTGCCTTGTACACTTGTTGGTTTTTGCGCTTCTGACCACTAGCAGTACCACTTGCCTTTCCTGGAGCAGAGGCGAGGTCCTTGCCTTTACTAGCTTTGGTTCCAGAAATACGAGGCCGAGATTGGTTTTTCTTGACGGGCGAGGACGCCTCATTGGCCTCCGAACTCCCTTCCTTCCCAGGCGCACCCCCTTTACCAGTCTGCTGGCCTCCTCTTTCCTTGTTGAAATTAGAAGAGCCCTGACCTGCAGACTCAGATCCACTCGACGAGAATGTACTCTGCTGCTTCTTCCTATGTTCATCAGGGGCACAAAGTCGATCAGCCGAGTAAGGCAATCTTCCCTCCATATCACGCTCACCCGGATTCTTGCATTCGATGGATGAGTGACCAACCAGACCACATGAGAAGCAATAATGAACCTTGACTCCCCGTCTCAGCGGTTTATCAACGTCAACCTCAACCCTAACTCTCATAAAGCTTCCCCAGCATCTGCCAGAAGCATAACAGTCCACTATGGGGACACTCCCTTCCAAGTCTAGCTAACTGGCAATTTTTGCACCCCACTTTGCATGCATATACCCGAAGGGTAAATTGATAATACGAGCCCAGATCTTCAGACCATTGAACACCATATCCTTTGGCTTCAGATCAATATTGAAATCTTTCAGCAAAACCGCATGTTTTCCGACCACCCAAGGAGGGCCATCCACCACACAGTCTTTGTCAGCCTTCGTAGCAAATTCAGCTACAAACCGATTCTCCCCTGTAGGGTTTAACAGAAGCCCCCGCGGATTACCCCATGCCGGCCGCAGTGCCGCCCCAATCGTGCTGATATGCAAGATGTTTGGAGAGAGCACCTTCCCGACAAGCGCCCATGGCGAATGGACAGGGGCAACATCCGTCACATCATCCAGGATCACCGCTTCGGTTTCCTCTGCCGTCAACCGGAGCCGGCCCATCATCTCCGAGACCGGGTCGTCAGATCCAGCCGCCGTCGCTCCCTTTGGGGAAGCCTGTCCCACACTCCCCCTCGAGCCGCCAGATCCCACACCAGGAGCCGACACCACCGCCTTGCCACCACCATCCATCTTCGACAAGCTCGTCATCGATCAGCTTGAAACCGTTCCCACAGCAGGACCAAGGGTGGGTAGCAATCAAGAGAGAGCCCCGTGATCACCCCGAATCCGCGCAGAGAAACGATCTCGGGAGCCGTCTAGGGCACCGTCGTCGTGATGGGAAGCGCAGGAAACGAGATCGCGCTCGCAAGCACGACAGAGACGTGGATTCAAACCCTAAGGCCAAGGAGATCGCTAAGGAGATCTCCCTAACCCTAGGAGAGAGAAACTAGTCTATCTCTAGTTGTGTAGGTAAAACCATATTGTTCTGTAAAGTACAACCGTATAGGCTAGCTAACCCTATTTTTCTTGCTATGTTCATAATGATCATGGGCTCCTTAATCTCTTTCTCCTCTTTTTCCCTTTGTCACATAGACTTTTGCTCGTGAAGGCTTTGTGTACATGTTCTTTTTTAAGCTTTTCTATATATTTATGTAGAACTAGTTTTAAAATAAGTTTTCTGATTACAAGTGTGATCGTAGTATATTTTTTTTCAGTTGCAAGTGAGGTTGTAACCATAATTTTTTGTGGTTGCAAGTGATGTTGTAACCAAGGGTTTTTACTTACAAGTGATGTTGCAATTACGGGTTTTCTTACACGGAAATTCTAAGTCATGGCTAGTTAAGACGTATCTTATGTCATAGTAATGTTGTCGATCGTTGGTCTTGTCGTCCGCGTCAACATTGGTGTTGTCCCATTGCATGTGTTTTATTGTGTGTTGGCCATCTATCGCTTTGTCTATGCGCTGTGTTAATGGGCCATCGATTCTTTCAAGAGCTGGGCCACGGAGCTTGGGGATACTTGGCTCCTCAAGATATTAATCACTATTGACAAAGAGATCCATCATGCTATTCTAGATCTAGGATCTAGTGTCTCTGTTTTATCCAAAAAACTATATGATCTACTAGAACTCGAAACCATGGGAAAATGTTCAACGGATCTTTTGCTTGCTGATGACTCAAATAACATGCTTTAGGGAAAGTAAATGATATAATGATTGAGTTACCTTAGCTTATAGGATCAATCTAGTTTACTTTTATAATGAGTTGAATCAATGGATAGAGATAGGCCAGGGTTGAAGATCCACCTACAGCTGCACATCATATAGGATAAAAGATAATAATAAGCATAATCATGTGTAATGTTTAAATGGAGATAATCTCTTGTGAACAACACATCCTAATATACTAGAGCCTTCGTGATGCAGCGGGAATAGCAATAGTCTTTTAATCCAACCGAGTGCACACCGAAGCAACGGGCTACAAACGATTATTAAGTATAAAACAAAGATCAAAGCTTTAAGTGGTGATGTTATTGTGACCCCGAATGGGTCGCTAAACGAAGACCTTACTACCCTTTCTGTCACTGGGGTTCCTATGAGATCACTACTAGGCAAGTATCTCACCTTAAGCCTTTATCAATATATGGGATCTTGGGTACCTACAAGTCCACAGATCGAGACAAGAGACAAAGAAACAAAAGATACAAATCTCAATTGCAAAAAAAATACAATACTCCCATGAATTAGATGCACATAATCGTTGCGAGGTTTCTCACCAACCCGCGGCTCATGAGGACTACTCACTCATAACAAATAGATCGGAGATAGAAAGCATCATACAAATACTTAGATTGAAATCAAATATTCTTACAATGGTCGCCAAATCACAAGGAGATCTAAATTACAAAGACTTGGCTATGGCTAGTGGAGGGGGTGGATGATGGAAATGATGAACAATGGTGTGGATCTCCTTTGGTGGTGTTGTGATGTATCTGAGAATGGAGCCTCAAAATATATATTCGCCTACACAAAAGTCGTAGGGTTTGACGAGACAAAGCCAACTCCACATGGTACGGGCGAACGGTACGGGCAGGCCCTGCCCGTACCAGTGGTCGTCAAGCGTGCTGACGCCCTGGAATGGCTTCCCAATTACTTGGCCGTGTAGACTTCCTTAAAAACCTTCATTATGACTCCTTATTTCGCATTAAAAACCATGATTTCCTGCACAACACAATTCAAAAAAAGGTTTTTCATATTTTGCAATTATTAGTCATTAGTGACAAGGATTGAGAGTTTCTTGTCAATTGCTTAACCAAAAACAATGTTTAAACATGATGGAAGATGGCTAATTTTGGAGACATCAAGTATCAAGTTAAACCCATTTGGATGTTTTAAAGTTGACAAAACATTTGGAGCAAAAAATTCCTACACAAACTCTTTTTAGTTAAAAAAAATCTCTGATTTTGTTTCGTGGTCCCTTCTTATTTTGAAATGTCATTTTTTGTTTCGTGGTCCCTTCTTATTATGAGTTGCACTTGAACTTGCAATTAGATTTCCTCGATGGAGTTGCAACCCCAGTTGCAATTGAGGATTGTTTCATGGCCCCATCTTAATATGTGATGCAACTAGACTTGTAACTAACTTTTAACGAGAGTTGCAACTAGCGTTGCAACAGAGAATTCAAATTCTCTTCTTTTTTGGGTCCATTGATACTATGAGTATTGAAAGATTATTTTATTGTTTTGTGGTCTCTCCTTATTATGAGTTGCAAGTGGACTTTGCATCTTCCTTTTCTCGAGATGTTGCAACATGGGTTGCAACTGAGGAGTGTTTTGTTGTCCCTTCTTACTATGAGTTGCCACTAGACCTGCAATTGGCTCTTCTTAAGGAGTTGTAACTCTAGTAGTAACTTATAATTGTTTCGTGGACCCTTCTTACTATGATTTTCCAATGGACATGAAAATGGATTTTAACAAGAGATGCAACTAGGGTTGAAACTGAGGATTAAAATGACATTTTCTTATTTCACGGCCCCTTCTTACTATGAGCGGTAACTTTACTTGCAGTTGGTTTTCTCGAGGAATTGCAATAGGGTTTCAATTGAGAATTGTTTCATGGCCCCTTCTTACTATGACTTGCTATTATACTTGTGACTATATTTTAACAAGAGTTGCAACTGAGGACTGAAATGTTATTTTATTATTTCGTGATCCCTCCTTACTATGAGTTTCATCTAGACTTGAGACTGGCTTTCTTGGGGAGTTGCAACTAGGGTTGCAATTGAGGATTGTTTCACGGTTCTTTCTTATTACGAGTTGCAACTAGATTTGCAATTGGCTTTTATCTGGAGCTGCAATTATGGTTGCAACTGAGGATTGTTTCGTGGCTCCTTCTTATTTTAAGTTGTAACTAGACTTGCAACTTGCTTTTATTGGGGGAGTTGTAACTAGGGTTGTAACTGATGATTGTTTCATGGCCTCTTCTTACTATGAGTTCAACCGGACCTGTAACTGGTTTTTAACAAGAGTCGCACTAGGGTTGTAACTAAGGATTGGAATGTTATTTTCTTGTTTCTTGGTCCCTTCATACTATGAGTATTGAAATGTCAATTTCTTGCTTTATGATCCCTTCTTATTATAAGTTACATCTAGACTTGCAATTGGCTTTTCTTGAGGAGTAGCAACTCGGGTTGCAACCGATGATTGTTCCGTAGTCCCTTATTTCAGTTGTAACTGGATTTGCAACTAGATTTTCTAGACAGAGTGTTTCGTGGTCTCTTCTTACTATGAGTTTTCACTAGACTTTCTACCGACTTTTTCCCAGGGAGTTGCAACCGAGGATTGTTTCATAGTCCCTTCTTACTAGGAGTTACAATTACGGTTGCAATTTATTTTTGTTTTTCTTCTACGGGTTTTCTTTCCTTTTCTATTAAACTTTTTTCTTTTTCCTATTTTTCTATGTTCTCTGTTTGTTCATGTTCTCTTTTCTTGTCATTTTCTTTTTAAAAAATTATATTGATGTCTTTTATTGTGCAATGTCTGAATTTTCTTCTAACCCGTGAACAATTATTTTGTACCATGTGAATTTTTTTTGTCACATAAACATTCTACTGAACCACGTGAAATATACCGAAAATTTACTAAAGCTCATGCATATAGTTTTTGAACTCTGCAAACAAATTGTTTCAACTGAACAAATATTTGTAAACCTCGTGAACTATTTATGAACCTT
The DNA here is from genome assembly GCA_910589775.1 of Avena eriantha. NCBI lineage: Eukaryota > Viridiplantae > Streptophyta > Magnoliopsida > Poales > Poaceae > Avena > Avena eriantha. The sequence goes on along the minus strand of OU342744.1, from coordinate 76,558,145 downwards.
GCGAAGAAATATTTTGAACTATACCAATTACATTATTTTATAAATATCATGAACATTTTTTTTAAACTAGCGAACAATTTCTCTGAACTAAGCGAACATTTTGTAAACCCCGAAAACATTTTTCTTGAACCTCGCGAACAATTTTTTTTACTATACGAACAAATTTCTAAACCTTGGGAAAAGAATTTTGAAACCTAGCGAACAGATTTTTGAACTCCATGAATATTTTTCTCGTATTCCTAAATATACTTCCCCATCAGTCGCCTCTCTTTTCCATTCTATTTACAAGAGGTTGCCCCTCCACTATAGATAACGGTTTGGCTGTAAGAGAAAAGAGAGAACCAAACTCGCATGGCAGAACTGCATCCCGCCGTCGCCGCTCCCCCGCAGCAGACCCCGCCCCTCGGCCGCTCCCTTGCTTCCGGTCGCGGCCAACCTCTACACCTGTAGCATCCATCAGGGGCTATAATGACGAGCTCTTCGGCCGCCCTGACTGTACTAGCTCGAATCCTCCCAGTTTCTCATTGCAGTAGTTTGTTGGATCCTGGACTAGAAGATCTTGTGTTGTTTAATTTTCCTATGTGGATCGATTACTAGCAGTTTGTTGGACTAGGCGATACAAAACATTTACAACTCGTAGTTGCTCCCAGCTACAACATTGAAATGTACTGCTAGATTGCTAGTACCAGATTCAGTATATTCCGTAGATGTGAATGGTTTTTTATTATCTGACTTGCATAATTTATTGGTTCGTTTACAGAGAATTACAGTGTAGCTCCCGAGTGCTGCACACCCCTATACTTGGAAAAAATAAAAAATAATTTAAAAAGGTTAAAAAATTTCAAACTTTTTTATAAATCAAAGATGACCAGGTATGCTACTTGTATAAAAATATTTTCCTAGGAAATTATTTTTTATTGTATCCTGGGAAAAAGAACAAATTCAAAACGCTACATGACCAGGTACTATTCACCTTTGATTCGTCATATTTTTGTTTTTTGCCCTGAAGACCATGCGAATTATTTTCTTTCCAAATATTTTTATACGAGTACAATACCTAATCATCTTTGATTTAAAAAAGTTTAAATTATTTTAACCTTTTTTTTAAATTATTTTTTATTTTTCCAAGTATGGGGATGCGTAGCACCCGAGAGCCAAAAGTCCGTGTTAATCGTTTATAGCTCATTTTTAACTAAAAACTAGTATACTATGACATCACCAATTATCTAGGACACAAATATAATTTAGGGACACTGTAGACATTTCACAATTTAACATATCAAATAAGCCAAATTTTCAGTAGCCTAAAAGAAGTCTTCCTTATATTTTCTAGCAGCTTCTGCTTTCCACCACGGTTTCTAACCACCGTTTCTTATAAGTTGGCTTATGCATGAGCAGGAGCCCTTTTATCTAGTACCGCGCGCGTCCGACTCTGTTTATTTGGTACTGCACGCGAGAAAATTTATTTGTAACAGCACGGAATAATCATGCAGTCGCCGACGGCGAGCAGTCCATTCGGAAGGACTCAAGCACGTCCTCCCTGCTGGCGGCGGCGGCGCCGTACGCCTCCATGAACTCGCTGAACACGAAGCTCCTGAACCTCGCTGGGCTCGCCTCGCTCACCATCTCCGGCGCAGGCCCGATGGGGCAGTCCATGGTGGGTATCACGAGCGTCGCCACCGACATCCTCGCGGCCGCCGAATTGGTCACAGCGCGGTGCTCCACGCTGGCCAGCACGCCGTTCGTGACGATCTCCATCTGGTGCCCGAAGTTGATGACGAACGCGCCGGGGACGGGGCGGACGAGGAGCCACCTTCCGCCGTGCTTGGCCTGGAGCCCGGCGACGTCGCCCTGCGAGAGCACGGTGAGGAGGTGGCGGTCGCAGTGCGGGAGGAGGCCGAGCGTGACGGACGGGTCCGGGCAGGGCGGGTAGTAGTTGACGTTCATCTGCGTGTCCCCGCCGCTGAGGTCGCCCGCGAAGAAGCCGCCGGGGAGGCCGAGCCCCTCGGCGACGAGGCTGAGCAGCGTCTGCGCCAGATCGTGCACGGCCGCCGCGTACTCCGCGAGGGAGCTCCGGAAGGTGGCCGGCTTGGCCGGCCAGTGGCGGACGAGCTCGTCGGATACAGGGTGGCAGGTGAGCTTGAGGTAGTCGCGCCAGTAACGCGTCTGGCTGCGGTCGTAGGAGGTGCTGGAGGCGAGGCGGAAGGGCCTGCTCTGGTCTTCCGAGCAGTACGGCAGCTTCTCCTCCGCCGGCAACGCGAAGAGCTCCGCGGCCGCCTCCCGGAAGGCCCGCACCACGTCCTCCGCCACGCCGTGGTTCACCACCTGGAAGAAGCCGAACTCCTTCCCGGCCCGGATGATCTCCGCGGCGACCTGGCGGCGGTGGTCGGAGAGGGCTGCCCCGTGGAGGTCGATGACGGGGAGGGCGACGTCGGTGCTGGCGTCGTCGAGCAACGCAGACGGGCGCTTCTCCGGCGGGAAGACGTATTTGTCCGGCACGGCGGCGTACGCCGGAGCATTGGACAGAAGCTCCATGCCCGATACTCTACTCCCTGCCGGATCGATCGATGGAGCTTCCTAGTCGGTCTCCAGCTGGACATGCATATAGCAAGTGGGTGGAGTGGAGTGGATGTCTACGAGGGAGCTTCGGTACGTAATTTAATCTGGCCGGCGTAATATACATTTGGAGTCTGCGAGAGATCTCGGACCTCTGGTCGGCTGGCTGTCGGATTAGTCGGCCGGCAGTGGCTGTCGCTTAAGGCCTTTCACAATGGACCGCTCACTAAACTGTCTAGCACCCCCTGTCCCCACAATCGGGGGGCGGGCTAGAGCTGTCGACAACCAAGCCACGTCGAACGAACCGCATTCATTTGTGATGGACCTTGCACTCCCTTGCTGCCTCGATAATCAGGAACCGAGTTTGGATGCCAACAACCCAAGCCACGTTGGACGAGCCGAGTCCGTTAGTGCTAGGCCTAGTTGACAACGACCCAACGCCATCAGTCTATGTAGTTAATGACCTCCGTCGAAACCGTACACGACCCGCGTGGGTCTTCGTCTGTTTCAGACACCAGCGCTCGCGTGACGGATCGCCTCCCAACGAGTCAGAGTTAATGGAGCGGTGACCGTTCATCTTACCGCCCTCCACCGCGCCAATAAAAGGCCACTCCACCTCCTCACCGACGCACACCCACAAGTCACCCATCTCCTCCTCGTCATCTACTCTCCTCCGATGACCAACCATTCCACGCAACGACCAAGAGCCCGGCTACAGTAGGAGCGGCGACGCAAGGTTGCGCAATGAAGGCCCAAAATATATCGAGCTCGTTGGGGCACCCCAAGAGGAAGGTATGATGAGCACACCAGCAAGTTTTCTCTCAGTACGAAACCAAGGTTATCAATCCAGTAGGAGCAAGAAAACATCCAAAGGTGTTGCTAGTTGAGCCTTGGCAGGGCGCACTATCGGTGCTATTAGCAACGTGGAGACCTGCACAACACAACCACAAAACTTTGCCCCCAACTTGCGATGAGGTTGTCAATCTCACCGATTTTGCTAAAAACAAAGGATTAAACTAATCAAATGGAAGGAAGTAATAGTTTGCAGAAAGTAAACACAAAGCAGTAAACAGTTTGTAGATTGAATGTAAAAGAAAGGAATGGGATCCATAGTTCACTAGAGGTGGCCCTCCTTAAGATAGATAACATGCTGGGTGAACAAATTACAGCGGGGCAATTGACAAACATCAAGAAAGCATACAAGCATATACTACTCATCTTGACTCCTTTGAGACTTCATTGGGCATTACAACATTATACATAGACCACCATCCAACTTCATCTATGACTAATAATCCACCTTTAGGTTATCATCCGAACCCCCTCCAGTATTAAGTTGCAAGCAACAGATTATTGCATTATGAATTGCGTGTAAAGTAAACAATACGATTATTATATGAACAAAGGATTGTTGTTTTCTCCCTAGTAGCAACATCACATCTAGTACCTTAGAGATTTCTGTCACTTCCCCAGATTACCAGAGGCATGAACCCACTATCGAGTATAAATACTAACTCTTGGAGTTGCTAGCATCTACTTGGCCAAGATAGCTACTAACAACAGAAAGCATGCAAGATCACAAATAACAAAGACATGATAGAATCAATAATCAATCTGAAATAGCATCTTAATATCCATCGGATCCCCGCAAACACAACATGCAGAATTATAAATAGATGATCTTGATCATAAATGGAGCTCACAAGATCTAGACATGATAGCACAAAGGAGGAGAACCAGCCATCTAGCTACTACATGGACCCGTAGTCCAGAGATGAACTACTCACGCATCACACCGGAGGATTGCATGATGATGAAGAAGGCCTCCAGGGTGAATTCCCCTCTCCGGCAGGGTGTCGGGAAGAGCTTCAGATCCCTCCCGATCTAGGGATGAAGATGACGACGGCTACAGACTCTTTCCTGGAATTTTGATCGGTTACTTAGGGTTTCCATATCAGAGGCAATATATAGGCGAAAGGAGAGGCCGAGGGGGTGCCTGGGCTGGCCACACCACCCCCTGGCGCGGGCCAAGCCAGGCCGCGCAGCCAGGTGGTGTGGCCGCCCTCTGGTCCTTCTCCGTCTCGTATTCTGGCTCCAAGTGTCCTCCGGTAAAATGATAACTTTGGCTTTTGTTCCGTCCAATTCCGAGAATATTCATTTTCTGACTTTCTGGAACCAAAAACAGCAGAAAACAGGCGTCTGGCACTGTGGCTCTTCTTAATAGGTTAGTCCAAGAAAAATCATATGAAAAGTACTCCAAATTATGGACCAAACATAAGAAAGTAGATAAAACCAAGCATGGAACATCAAAAATTATAGATACATTTGCAATGTATCAACATCCCCAAGCTTAACTCCTGCTCGTCCTCGAGTAGGTAAGTGATAAAAAGAAAGAATATTTTTTGAGGTGACATGCATCATCATAAACTTGATCAAAGTATTTGTAAAACATTCAAAGCTAGGATCATAGTACTTCAATCATAACATGAAAGACAAATTTCTAACAATAAGATAAAGAAACTATGTTGCAATATCAAAAGGTACACACAAAAGATTCATGAATAACAATACTTTGCAAGATGTTTGTTTGTTTCACATAAAGAAAACATAGCATAATGGCATTCAGCTTTTCCCTCATAGAGTAGCAAATATAAATGCATAGGACACCTTCAAAGTTTATAAGAGTGACTAAATATAAATAGTTTAAAACAAGCAATATCAAATTATGCATTAATCAACTAGTCTTGGGACAATGCACATAGAACTAAAAATGGCCACTACACTCTTAAAATAGGTGCATAAAGATAGAAGGTGGAGACTCAATATATAAGTGGAAGAAAGGTCTTCATAGAAGGAAGTAGGGATTCAAGTCTCATAAAGAGCTTCCAAAAATTATGGTACTTATAGCTTTTAGCTCTCATTGCCCCTATCATAAGCATCTTGAAGGTGATTAAGGTTAAAGTGACACAACTAAGAGGATATGCTTGACAAGTTATAAACCGAAATCTCATGCCCCTTACTTATGAAGACCGAACCTCATGCTACTCAACTTTAGTCATGAGTAAGCTCTTGTCATTGTAAGTACATGTGTATCATAAAGAACCGCCAACGGGGTACCCCTTGGACATGATACAGGAGCTATCCCATAATCAAAATGACAAGGCAAGCAGACAATGAGCATCTCAGCGATCTTTTTATTTGCTATTTGCATAGGTTTTTATTGAGAATGCTTCGTAGAGTGCTCATTATGGTGATGCTGCAAGTTTCCACCATAATTAGGCATGGCTTAGGCTAGCGGCCCAGGCGTTTCTCTAACACACATACAAACTCCATGATCTTACAAGTTCCACTTTTATTTCACACCGCCGGGATCCATAAGCAAAAGAACATGATATCAACGGGGTATAAAGTAGAAGTGCAATGTTGAAAGCGTTCCTCATGATACATGGTTCTGCTAATTTCAACTTATAAAGCGCAAGCATGTACGCAACAAAAAAGGACCCAATGGTTCAAGTTTATTAAATGCAAAAAAGTAAAGTGTGCCATCAAGTTCGTGAGAGCTTTAATCACTAGTTTTCTCATAACAAGTTTAATTTGGAAGGTAAACAAAAGCATGAATATACTTGAAATAGCATAAGTTAATAGGTAGGTATGGTGGACTCTTTGGAATAACTTGGTTTAAGGAGTTGGATGCATGAGTGGAACTCATACTTGGTTGTGGAGGCTAGCAAAAGACTGGGAGCGACCAACTAAGAGAGCCATAATCATGCAGAGCGACAAACATCATTGATCAAAGCATAAAGTGATACTACAAGTTGAAAAGTAAAGGATCATAAAGGCTATGGTGACTTGGGATAGTCATAATATGGTGTGAGCATGCGCCAAGTAAACCCAAATAAAGAATCAAAGGAGAATACCACAATACTATGCTTTTAATATGCTAAAACAACGCATAATTCATCCAAGACACATTAAGCAATCTCAATTGTTTATAACAAGTCATGCTACAGCAAAGAATACTAAGCATAAAGCCAATACAATATCAAGCATGGCATGACAAAGCATAGGCCACAGTCAAAAACAAGCTCTCTTTAACACTTAAGCATGAACTTTCCTACTCTTTTACAATCCAAACCAAACTATTTGAAAACCAATGTATGATAGAGGGGGTCCAATAAGAAGCAAATGCAGAAAATGGCAGAAATCTGTCAAAACAGACCATCAGGTAAAGACGAATTTTTTCGAAGACCTTCTGTTGCTCAAATCAAAAAGTGTTGAACTAACGAATGTTAGATAACAACCTGGGGCAGAAGCAAAAATATTCATGCCTCAAAAAGACATACAGAGATTTTACACGATTTTTTACGGTGAAGCACATAAATCTGTTTCGGGACAGCAACTTTCCTAATCATTACTTCTCTCTCATTAGAGATTACTCTTGGCACAAAAAGCAAATAAAAAGGATAAGGAGCGGTTATTACTGAAGTAATAACTTTTAAGACTCATCTAAAACTTTTGGGTTATCTCCCAATAAGTACTTTTCTTTAACGCCTTTAAGTTAGGCATAAGAAGTAAGAAAAAGAATCAAGTGTTCTCAAATGAAGAAGCATTAAAACCAAATTTCATGCCCTTACCTCTCTTAATTGTATTCTTAACCTTGGGGAAAATATGATTGTTTGGTGGAGAAGCAAGGTGCATGGTACCCTTTCCCACATCTATTATTGCCCTAAGGAGTTCTAATAGAGACCTTCCAAGTGTAATTTGTCCTTTTCCTGCACATTCAATAACAAGATAATCAGTAAAAATCATTTTCCCAAGGATCTTTGTAACACTCCTTCAGCTATTCCAATAGTTAATATTGTAGCATTATTAGCAAGAGATATTACTTTTCCTCCTTCAGAAAACCCCCAAAGATTCAAAGATTCATAAATATCTTTAGGCATAAGACAAAATTCAGACATGATATCACAGTGAGCTTGAAAAGTTTCATTATTTATATCAATCTTCACTGTGGGGAGCCACTTTGATTGTTCAGAATTTATTGGAACATAATTATGATGCTCTCTAAGCATGTTATAACAATCCTTTAAACTAGTAGTACAGGTCTCAAGAGTGTTCAATCTAGCAAATATGTTCATAAAGGAAGAATCAGATTTGCTAGGTAAGTTGTAGGTAAAGATCAACTTCTTTATAGCATTAATAGCATCATCCTCATTGCATTGGAGGAAATCTCCTCCCACAACAGCATCTAAAGCATATCTATAGCAAAGATCAATTCTAAGGTAAAAACTGCTAAGAAACAAGCTTTAAGTCATTTTAGGCTCAGTTTTTTTATGTAGATCAGAGATTCTAGACCAAGCTTCCTTGAAGATCTCCTCAATTCCTTGTTTAAAAGTGAAAATCATTTCCTCAGGTGACATAGTGATTGGAGCGAGGCTAGACATAATGGCAACTTAACATAGAAACTAATTTTTTGTGTTTTTAATAAAGAAAGAAAACTTGTAAAACTAATTTTTTTGTGTTTTTGATAAAGAACCAAGCAAACAAAGCAAAAGTAAACTAAGCAAAACAAAAATAACAAAGTAAAGAGATTGGTTATGAGGGACTCCCATTGTGAAGATATCCTTGAGTCCCCGGAAACGGCGCCAGAAAAAGAGCTTGATGGCCAAAAATATATCGAGCTCGTTGGGGAACCCCAAGAGAAAGGTATGATGAGCACAACAGCAAGTTTTCCCTCAGTACGAAACCAAGGTTATCAATCCAGTAGGAGCAAGGAAACACCCCAAAGGTGTTGATAGCTGAGCCTTGGCAGGGCGCACTACCGGTGCTAGTAGCAACGTGGAGACCTGCACAACACAACCACAGAACTTTGCCCACAACTTGCGATGAGGTTGTCAATCTCACCGATTTTGCTAAAAACAAAGGATTAAACGTATCAAATGGAAGGAAGTAATAGTTTGCAGAAAGTAAACACAAAGCAGTAAACAGTTTGTAGATTGAATGTAAAAGAAAGGAATGGAATCCATAGTTCACTAGAGGTGGCCCTCCTTAAGATAGATAACATGCTGGGTGAACAAATTACAGCGGGGCAATTGACAAACATCAAGAAAGCATACAAGCATATACTACTCATCTTGACTCCTTTGAGACTTCATTGGGCATTACAACATTATACATAGACCACCATCCAACTTCATCTATGACTAATAATCCACCTTTAGGTTATCATCCGAACCCCCTCCAGTATTAAGTTGCAAGCAACAGATTATTGCATTACGAATTGCGTGTAAAGTAAACAATACGATTGTTATATGAACAAAGGATTGTTGTTTTCTCCCTAGTAGCAACATCACATCTAGTACCTTAGAGATTTCTGTCACTTCCCCAGATTACCAGAGGCATGAACCCACTATCGAGCATAAATACTAACTCTTGGAGTTGCTAGCATCTACTTGGTGAAGATAGCTACTAACAACGGAAAGCATGCAAGATCACAAATAACAAAGACATGATAGAATCAATAATCAATCTGAAATAGCATGTCAATATCCATCGGATCTCCGCAAACACAACATGCAGAATTATAAATAGATGATCTTGATCATGAACGGAGCTCACAAGATCTAGACATGATAGCACAAAGGAGGAGAACCAGCCATCTAGCTACTACATGGACCCATAGTCCAGAGATGAACTACTCACGCATCACACCGGAGGCTTGCATGATGATGAAGAAGGCTCCAGGGTGAATTCCCCTCTCTGGCAGGGTGTCAGAAAGAGCTTCTGATCTCTCCCGATCTAGGGATGGAGATGACGACGGCTATAGACTCTTTCGTGAAATTTTGATCAGGTACTTAGGATTTCCGTATCAGAGGCAATATATAGGCGGAAGGAGAGGCCGAGGGGGTGCCTGGGCTGGCCACACCACCCCCTGGCGCGGGCCAAGCCTGGCCGTGTGGCCAGGTGGTGTGGCCGCCCTCTGGCCCTTCTCCGTCTCGTATTCTGGCTCCAAGTGTCCCCCGGTAAAATAATAACTTTGGCTTTTGTCCCGTCCAATTCCGAGAATATTCATTTTTGACTTTCTGGAACCAAAAACAGCAAAAAATAGACAGCTGTCACTATGGCTCTTGTTAATAGGTTAGTCCAAGAAATCATATGAAAAGTACACCAAAGTGTAGACAAAACATAAGAAAGTAGATAAAACCAAGCATGAAACATTAAAAATTATAGATACATTTGCAATGTATCACGCAACCTCACCCTCGAGGAGATGACAGTCTTTTACGAGGCGAACCTCCTCATGCTGACGGACTGGTGAACATTTCCCATGATAGCAATGCCTTCCCGCTCATGCCCACTGGTGACAACCTGCGCGATGTCATCGCCCACCGCATGCCCCTACTGTCGGCCATCAACCAGCAGGACCCTAGCTGGTTCGACGAGCGCTATTGGAACGGCGTCCTACTACAGGAGTGCGGGGATGCCATGCACCGCGAGGCGGTGCCCTATGGTGGTCGTGTATTTCCGGGTCCAAAGCACACCGGCAAAAGCTTGGCCCATGCGGCCAGGTCTGGCCACAGCTAAACCTTCCATTTGCCCGTTCCATGTCCATCCCAGCACAGATTTTGGCCTAAGCCTGGCCCAAAGCACAAAACCCGACAAAAGCCTGACCCGCACGGTCAGGCCCGGCCATGGCTTGAACCTTCCATTTTTCCCCGGCATGAGTCCATACCGCCCAACCCAGCATGAGTCCATACCAGCCCAACCGCTAATAAAAAGCAAGATTGGCCCAACCTGGCCTAGGATTTCCGGGTTGGATCAGGCTACCCGTACCCAGATTTGTTCTAGAGCGACTGGGTGGTTAGATGTGAGATTTGGAGGGTATTAGAACAACTCTAACGACTGTTGCAAAATGTAAAAAAGTTAGATGCGATAGCTGATTTGTAATTTTATGGCACCAAAACGGCCGCCACTTTACCTGTTGTCCCATTTTGCAGCACGGTTGCTCTAGCGGCTGCCCTATAATAGGGCACCATACTGGGATCGGACGGTCGCCGGAGGCCAAACTCAAAAACTTGCTAGGAGGCAATTTTCAGTCAAATTTTAGCCAATATATAGCAAAAAATAAATCACAAGGTCAAATTTCATTCAAATGTTAGCCAGTCAATCAATAGACAAAACATGTACTATGTGATCGATTCAGTCAATCATACGCAACGCTAGATCGAGCCTTGGGCAATAGGAGGCGGAAGCTCTCCTCGTACGCATGCAACGCCGCTCGCCTCATCCTTGTCGGCCGCTGCGGCGCCTACCCCCGGAAGCTCACGCGCAGGCAGGGAAGATGGGGAACAGGCGCGCGGGTGGAGGCAGGAATCTGCGCGGCAACCCTTCGTTCGACGCGTTTTCAGTGACCCTAAACTCGTATTCATGTTGTACAATGACCGTATTAACTTGACTAAACAAGTTTACTGACTAACCATGAATTTAACTCAAGTTTCACATGGCAGTTAGGTCCGCGCGCGTGAGAAGTAGAAATGTGGCAGCGCGTCCGCTGCCCGCAAATATTCTTGCAGCAGTTGTTGTCGCATTTGGTAGTTATTTAGGCTGCGGCCGCATTTCGCAGCAGCTATCAGAGATGCTCTTACGCCCTTACTGCTGCAGGCTGTGAACAAGCGACAGTGGCTGAGACCCTTGCTGAGCACAAGTGGGTTGCTGACATTTCAGTGCAGCTCACTGTCAGCGGAGTGGTGCAGTTCGTCAGACTTTGGGATGCTGTTGAGGGGGGTGAACACATCCAAAGCCAGCACAGCAGCATAACTTCATCTGGCATTGGTCTCCAACTGGATCGGCCTACAAGATCGAATATAGACTGGCCGCTAAACAAGATTCCCAGGTGCGTCCTCCTGCATCTGGAAGAGCTGGGCGCCACTGAATTGCAATATTTTCTGCTAGCTGTCACTCCAATATAGACTCTGGACCTTGGACAAGCTCCGAATATTCGAGCCAGGGTGCCCAGCTCGCAAGACAGCTTGGAAGATTGGTGGTTGGAAGTGAGATCAACAATTACAAGGGCAAGGAAGGAAAGGGCTTGACCCCCTGATCATGCTAACTGCATAAACCAAATAAAATCAGTACAGAGGCTAATCAACTTCTTCCTAGATGAGGTTCAGCGATGGAAACTAGCAGGTGCAGGTGGTTTGGAGTTCTTAATCTGAGTAGTCGAGTGCTAGTCTAGGTACACAGCATAAGCAAGATCTTGTAAAAAACTGTTTGCTGCCTTCTATATATGTACTCCCGAAAAAAGTGATACCACTGACCAAAACCGATCAAAATTTCTGTTTTGCAAGACGAAAAGGGCCCTGCTTCAGGTCCTGATGGTTTACAACATACACGATTGTCCCTTCGGGCAATCCCATCAGCAGAAGAGCCTACCAACGCCTAGCAAGGTTTCCGGTTCTGGAACGGATGGCAGAGAGCATGGATACCAATGCTGTTGTTGCTATCAGAAGAGGGAATTGTAGGTCAAGAAGGTGCATGCGATTGAAGCAGCGCAGATCACGAGGGAGGGCAGCAGGGTGACATTCAGCAGGCTCCCGATGCCCAGGTAACCCGCCGCTGTGATGGTGCAGTCAGCGACCACCCTCGCCAGGGTCCCAGCCTCCGTTGAGAGGAGCCCGCCGTTGTACGTGCCGCGGGAGAGGCGGGATGACATTACGCTCGACAGGAGGGAGAGGTTGACACCTGCATTTGGCCATAAGAGTTTGAGGCACTTATCTCAGTGCGAGATAGAAAGATATCACAAGATTAAACTGACTAGGAGGTCATGGATTGTTACCTTCGAGAACTTCAGCAGACACAAATGTAATGAGCGCTGAGATAACATACTGGATGGCAGAGTATGTACTCGTGACTTTGAAGCTGAAAATGATGCCTACTAGCAGCGTAATTTGAGAAGCCATCAAGAGTTGCCTGTCAAAAGATTAATAACCTTGGTAAGGGGGACTATATCTGCAGTTTTGTCAGAACAGCACCAGCAAACCCTTTGATTCTTACGGCCCTATGGTAACACAAAAGCAACACAGGTTCAGAGATCCACAAACCTGTCCTCAAACATGTTGCTGATGTATGTCCCAACAACAGCATTAATAGGCAGTACTGTCAAGCCAAGAATCGCCAGAAATATTGCCACTGCGCTTGTGTTCCAATTGAAATAGTGATTTGTAATAACACTTGACTCAGAAAGCAAAATCTCCATCGCGTATTTGAGCATGAAGTATATCAACAATTGGACCTATATGTGAAAAGTACATTATGTCAATATGTGCACAAATGAAAGAAAATAATTTCCAAAAAACATCAAGAAAACAAAGACTGCAGATATGGGCAACTAGTTGTCAAATTTACTCTCTGAAGATTGCAGGCTTTGCTTGTATGAACTACTCCCTCAGTCCCACAGTATAAAACGTTTTGGCAAGCTATTTTAGCTTCCAAAAACGTCTTATAATAGTCCATGAATCATTTCAAAAATTCAAAAGAACTTGAAAAATCAAAAATTGAGGAGAGAGAATATGTGGTGCACAGGCAACTAGTTTCCCAAATTACTTTCCAAAGATTGCAGGCTTTGCTTGTATGAGGTACATTAGCCTGAAATTAATAATTGGACAGATTGATTCTACATCACATCTGCAGTGTGCGTTCCCAATCAAAAAAAAAATTTACTGTGCAGCTCTAGGTCTTGGGAAAAACAGAGGAAATTTTTTTCCGATCTACCATCCTACTGTGTTTGATTTGTTTGGAAAAACCAACATGCTCCTTAACCTAAAATTTCTTCCATGTCCTTGTGAAAATAGCAGAGGCAACTTGGACTAATCAAAACCACCTCTACCATGAAGCCAAGATCATTTCATAAAGTAAAGAAACTAGATAACTGAAATTATAATAACCTACTTCCAGTAGATCACCATTCTATACCAACATAATCTGAGCACGCAGGTACAAAAGACAACAAGTAACCCCTGGATAATTCAGCAGAAACATACCTTCACTGATGGAGTGAGCAATCTGTAGGCTGAACCAATCGAAGTTGCAGGCTTGCGAGAATCTTGTGCACATTCTTCACTATCGTCTTCATCGTCGTCGTCATCATCTTCATTTTGTTTAGTCTCAGAATCTCCAAGCAATGGCTGTGCAAGTCCATTTTCAACTTGCTCGATATCCACTCCTTGTCCTGCAATCATGATGACCATCCAATTAAATCAAGAGATATACAAGATAATTTCCATTACAATGCATGATTTAAGTGGTAACAAAGGCAGCAACACACTAGATATTGGACTTACCAGAAGAAGGATTTTGTGGGGTATCATTGACCTCATCAGCACGATTTGGTTCCTTAAACGAGATGCATAGCCAAACTAAGTACAGTAGCCATGCAACTGCCATCAACCAACCAGGTAGAGTTGACTGACTGAATGTAACCATGTAGATCTTAAATCTCCACTGAAGTAAACCAGCCAGCGCTGGCCCACAAGCCATGCCAAGTGCACTTGCACTTACAAATCCTGCTGAAGCTTGCATGCGTATCCTTGCAGGGACACAATCACTAATGTACCGGCGATTGACAGCTCTTGCAGAACCCAACCTGCATAACAACAATCACATATTCATTGAACATGAAACAGAGAAGTGCTAAGCATGAAGTTAACTGGTACATGCAATTTGGTAAAGGATTTTCCGAACATCAGAATAGCAGAAGGCCATGGAAATCGCTTAACTACTGAAAAATGAATCGCATCGATAGCATATATCTCCTCTGTAGACAATGATATGAAAACTTTGCAATTATATATCATTGCATGTGAATGTTCAACCATATGTATATCTCCTACATAGCTAAATGATTTGACATATTCCCATTTACCAATTGTAGGGTGTTCCGTATAAATACTATTTAGAAAGGAAAAGACACTTGCTGCAGAAGACCTTCCTACTATGGACCCAATCAACAATATGACAGGTTATTATTGATGATAGGTCATGCTTCTCTGGAAGCAAAATGTTATAATTTCCTCAAAATATAGAGCAGACAACGATACACACTTAGGCAAAAGGCAGGTAATTACCATACATCTAAATAAATTATGATACGAGAATTTGATAGAACATACTGAAGCAACAAATGCCTCCATGTATAGGTACTTACCCACAGAGTAGGCGTCCAATGATAAGGACTGTCAGGGAGTTCATATCGTAAGCCATTGCATAACAAACATTGCCCAAGCAAAGAACAATACTGCTGAAAACAAGTGGTCTAAAATACGACTTGTTGGACCATGCACTGAAGTACACTGAGGAGAATACTTGTGCAACAGCCATTGAACCAATAACAACACCACAAACAGTTGAAGCAGCCCCAAGGCTCACTGAGTAGTCATCTGCAGTTGGCACAATGATGTATGTGTTGACCATGTAAAGGAACGTGTTCACCAAATTCAACATAAGAGATATGAAATGATATTTCTGATCTTCTATTTCTTCCTCCCCTGCGGTACTAGGAGACTCCTCTTGCGCAATTAGAGCATGTTGCCCCAAAAAACGCAGAAAATTAGTTGAGCGTGTTAACTTATCCACTGATGAGTTTATCATATCAATTATTGGGTCCTACAGTGATCAAGAATAGCTCACTCAGAAAAATTTTAAGCATACTGAAGACTCTATTGGGCCAGAAGAAAAATTGTATTATCAGTTTTTGCATGAGAGCAGCAAAGGAAACAACAAACCTTTAGAGCAGTAGGTGGTTGGTCATAAATAGACAAATAACTTCCTTGGTGCTCCTGAAGGTCAACAAGGTTACGTGACAAGGCTCCTACAACGGCTCCTACACCCTGGTTGCATAATAGATCATAAGATAAGATGTTGTATGTTCTGGGCTAAAAGGGATTGTAAAAGCAAGATAAAAGGTTTGAATATAAAATGATATACAAAATGGAAATGAAGTTTATAGCAGAAGAAATGAATGATACTTAAATTCTGGAGACAGTACATTACCACATGTTTGAAGACCTGCTGTAGCTGTGAATATGGGTGATTTGATCTACTTGACACATAGTAATCGGTAAATCTGTAACTGAACCTCTTATCAAACTTCTTCAAAATTTTCCTAATGCCAGTTGCATTCAGATCAACAAATTTGAGAAGTTTGATAAGATCTAGACCAACTTCTCTATAAGCTTCTCGCAACTCAGCAATGCCTGATATATCTGGCTGTTCTGCCAGTATGGCCCTTTGTTTTCCTAGCTTTTCTATCCTGCTTGCCAGCATTCCTTGTTGCTCCAACAGAAAAAGGACAATCTTCTCAATCTGAATCAACAGAAAATAAACAATAAACCATCAGTAAAGAAGTAGATATTAGATGGAACAATTTCTCGAAACTAGTAATGTTACATGTGCTTTGCTTTTTTAATGATTATTACTCTTTGATAACAGTAGGGCATAAGGATGTTTCTTCATGAAACAGTGGGATCGGTTTATTTTCTGACCTTTCACATTTCCAAAAAAAAATTCTAATAAAAAATATTTAGCATCTAAGGGTTAATAACTTTAAAAAATGACTTCTAATTACTATATTTATGGTAATGTGACTTAGTTAAGATTCTCCATAGCAGTGAATTTTGGAGTGAAGGAAGATGTCTCTTCAATATAAGTTCAAGAGAGATAACAGAGGAATTGGTATGGACTAACAAATCTGGCATGCTAGTACATGGATTACAGAAAGAAAGTGCCAATTAAGGAGAATACTGAGCAACATTCACCAGTAGGTCATTGAAAAGAAACGTTAATAACATGCCTTAGCACAATGTCAGATATGTACAAGTTCTGCAATGAATCATTTACATACACGGATGGCACTGCCAAACATATACATTGTAAGCGCAGGCCTATTGAGTTCCTTTGGTAACTGAGTCATGTGTGGATAATTTTGTATATGAGAGCAAGCATGGGTACCATAGAAGATGAGACAGGTAGATCTGTGGGGTAACTCGGATGATAAAAAAACTAAAAAGCAGTGAAACTTTTATCTATAACAATGTATTTGACCCCGAAGGGTTGCAGCCCTGTCACTGCACTGTCCACGCAACAGAAATAGAAGTCTGCAGGTTAAAGGCTCCTATCTCTTAGGATTACCTGATCATCAAGCATCTTCGAGAAATCCTTGAGAACCCGGCGACGATCTTTCTCACCCTGTTGGAGCTGTTGTCCATATTGTTTTACTTTTTTCTTCATCAGCTTGTAGTTTATATAGTACCTGCAAACATTGACATCAGCACTGCAAGCTACACAATTGATATCCAAGGACATGAATGTACAATTTTTACAGCAAGGAGATGGGCATAGCTCAATGATGTGTATCATAGTAAAGAACAAAGATAGTTGATCATGGTATGCTATTAAAGACAATCAAAGGTTCCATCATTTGAATGTTCCATTATCTGCTTGTTGAGTAATGTAGATATTTTTCCTCAGATGCAGTTGACATAAAGTGCTATATGGAATAATATTTAGGAACTCGTTGATACAGATTGGTTCAAAGTGGAAAAAGGAACCCTGAACCATACCCTCTCCACTCCGGAACTTGGTCGGCCGTCAACTTTTTCCCGAAGTTCACCATCTTGACTTGGATATGTTAGTCTGCAAGGAAATATTAAGATGTGTCAGCACGACAACAAGAAATACCAGATGTTAACGTGATTTCTGAGATGCAAGTACAGTCAATAAGATTCAAGTTGGTAAGGCGCCCCTCTGCTTCGTATATCTCAGCCCTTTGTGCAATCACATGGTGCGGACACATCAGATAGGACACGGTCCTGGAGAACTCAGAAAGGTTGTAGTTAAGCGGAACAGGCAACAAACTTAGTAAGCCTGGATTCCCCAACAGATACGCTCCTAGTAGAAACTCAGGGTAGTAACTCAAAATCAGGCTAAAATTGCAAAGAGACGCATAGTCACTCAGTTTCTCGCTATCAATGTGCAGTTGCAGTACTTAATTCATCGGTCTTTCTCAAGAGGCCTAACATACATAACCAATCATAGAAGGGCGGCCGACATGTCACGGTCCGAGAAACCAACTTTGAAAAGACAAGTAGGCGCAAACGTCCATTTTTCACTTGCAACATCACATCCCTTTCGCTCAATCGCGGAACCAATCAACCAACCGTTTGTATTTTTTTACATGGACGCACCACACAGTTCCATAGTCAGCAAATCCCGGTACTATCATAATAATCCCAGCAAACTAGTAGTATGTAAACAGAAACATTTTGTTGAACGAGATAGTATGAATTGGCTGAAACTATTTGAGGAGACGCATGGAGGAGAGCGGTGTTAAGCTGTCCTTGCGATCTAGACTGGTCGTCCACTTGGCTGCCGACCCCACTACACCCACGCGCTCGACTTTGACCGCGCTAGAGCAATAGTTCCTAGTGATCAGCAAACGCCGCCCCAGAAATCGAAGCAGAAAAGAACAAAAAAAAATACGGAACGATTCTGGGTACCGGATATTTTTCAGCCTAGATAGAAACCTGGAAAGCCGCCTCCGTGAAGGAGGGACTCGAATCTTGCAGTAGTAACTGATCGCGGAAAGCAAAATCACAGGACCCGACGGAATTCCCCGTCGCCTACAGTATTACCCAATCATCATTCAGCGGCGTGCGTGTGCGAGCGTGCGCCTAATCAGCTTTTCCGCTCCCGCCCCGTAATTGCGCTGTCCCGGAAGGGGCCTCACCCGGCTCTACCGAACAGGGGACTGCGCATGAGCAGGGTAGCGGCGCAGGCCAGTGTGACCCAACCCGCCCCTCGGAATCAGTCCGAGGCGCGATGGCGGCTCTCGTCTTCCGGGGCAGAATTCCGGCGGCGCGAACCGGGGGAACCCGAAAGCGTGTCAGTGGAAAGTGGGGGAGAAGGGGGCGAGAAGGAGGAGGAGGAGGAGTCCATTCATTTACCTCCCGGGCGTGGCAGCGCAGATCGGATCGGAGGAGCGAGCGGAGCTGGGGCACGTGGGAGCGGCGAGAGGGGCGCGAGGTGGGTGGCGGCGGGTTGGAATATTTATAGGCTGGGGAAGGGGGAGGGCGGAGGCAGCCGGCGCGGCGAGGCGGCGGTGGGTGTGTTTCACTTTCACTTTGGAAGAGAAGAGGAGAGCTCTCTCCGTCCCACCGCGGCCAGGCCAGGTACGGAAATCGGAAAGCTTTTCCCCTGCCTCGCCCGACGCCAGCTTTTCGTCAGATTGATTGCGGTGTCTTTACTAGTGGAGTATATTTTTGTTTTTAGAAAAATGATTGATTGCGGTGCATTCCCGTCCAAGGCCCCCCCAGGTGGCGCGAGTGGCGACGTACGCCGTCCCGTTCCGTCGCGGCGGTGGACACCGGATCGATCAGATCAGATCGGATCAGACGGTGGTAGTGGGGCCCGGCGACCCAAGATTCGCGTGCCGAACGAAATCAAAAACCGGCTGAGCAGCCGAAGCCGCACCGATCCGTCCCGCTCGCTAGCCAAAATTTGTTAGTCTAGCTTAAATTTTTTTCAACAAATTTAGTCTGATTTAAATTAAATTTTGTTTTCACGGTTGCCGCTTCGCAACACTATGTATACCCCTAGGGCCGGTTCTTTTTCGCTGGGGCTTGTGCAGAAACGGAATAAGCTTACCCGATCTGCCTGGCTTGGTAGGCAAAATTTGTTAGTTTAGTTCAAATTTTTTAAAGAAAATTAGTCTAGTTTAAATTAAATTTTGCTTTCGCGGGTTGCCGCTTCGCAACACTATGCATACCCCCCTATGGCCGGTTCTTTTTCGCTGGGGCTTGTGCAGAAGGTTTAATCTTAGCTGATCTAGAGAAACAGTCCCTCTGATTCTAATTAATGTTCTCTGATTTATCTAGATTCAGATATATCTAGCACTAAAACATGATTAGGTACATCTAAAAATGTAATAATGATCGGAGGACGGTACTAAATTATGAACAAACATAATAAAATACTCATTCGCAAAAAAGACTAAAATACTAAATTTTACAATAAAATACCTTCTAGTAGCCATTTTCTCTACTACAAAGAAAGTTCATTGAGACCGTCCACTCGATTAAAAGTTCGAAGTCGTTGTATATTTTTCAAAACAGGGAAGGAAGAGTACAAGCTAAGCTAGAGCTCGCATCCAGCAGCTGAACATTTATTCGTATGTCCACCACCATTTCGTGTACTACGCCGTGTTCCTCGTTACGTCATGGCGTTCCGGCAACCATGCATACCAGCGGGCAGAGCAGCTGTACCGCGCCGAAATGCCGAATCAGCAGCTGTACGGAGCTAGCATCGCTTTGTTGCTGAGACTTCTCTAGATGCAACCGTACCTTTCTGCTTTTCTTTTCTTTTCTTTTCTTTGCGGCCGGGTACTACCTTTCAAGCTTTTCGTGATGCCGGAACAGGGCGGTTGTTTATTTATCTATTCTGCGGCCGCGCGTATCGCGGGGGGCGGTGTCCGGTGAGGATCCGTCGCGGTCTGCCGCCCATGCACGTGGAACCCACGCCGCAGAGTGGCAGCCTGATGCTGGCTATGCCCCCACCGGCCAGGCATCTCTTGCGTACTGATATTCTTGACTGTCACCCAAACGCACGCCCCTGCAGATTACTAACAGTTACTAGTACTACATCGCACACACGTTACTGACGATTAACATGTTCGCCGCCATGATTTGCCGACCGCTCTGCGGCCACACCAGCCAACTCAAAGTCAAACAGCACGCGCGCATGACGTAAACATGTCCTGATACTGATAGTAAACTTTTTTTTTTAACAGGAGAGCCCTAGAAAGGGTCGGAAGACTTTTAATATTCCAAGACGGTGGAGCGTGCAGGCCCCTAGAGGAAAGGAAAATGAAAACAAGGCCATGCACTTTACAACAAGGACCCTAATAAAATACAGAAGAAAGCAACCTGGTCCTTCTCCCATCCCGACTCTACAACTACTAGGCCTCACAACGGAGGTTGAAGAAACGCCGGAGCACGCCGGCGAGGTCAAAGGCCTCAACGAATTTTTGCAGGCTAGTTAGTTGGACCCGCTCCCGCGAGCGGACGGGAGCCTTGCGCCGCCGCCGGCTCGAACCCCTCCCCTCCGTCTCCCGCCCCTCGTCGTCGCTAGAGGGCGCGCCCGGGCGAAGCCCGGCCGGCGGCGGCGGGGATCTCACATCCCTCGCGCGGCAGGTGCTGGCGCGGGACGGCACTGCCGCTCCGGGGCGCTGCGTGGCGCGGGTCGCAGCGGCGACGCGGGCGGGTGGTGGCGACGCGGTGGGCTGCGCGATGGGCTGCGAGCGGCTGGCTCTAGTGGCTTGTCTGGCTCTGGCCGGTGGCGTGGTATGGCGATGAAGGATGACCTCGGCCTGGCAGTGGTAGCCTGCCGCGGCGGCGACCTGGCGGCGGTGATGGAGGGCGGGCGTGGTGAGGAGGCGTGGGGAGTCAACAGGCGGCGGGGTGCACAACGGTGGCCAGGTGACGCACCAGATCTGGGCCGGTGAGGGCCTGACCTGGGTCTTGCGGGCTAGATCTGGGCTAGTGAGGGCCCGATTTGGGCCTTGCAGGGTGATGACCCACAAGTATAGGGTGTGTATCGCAGTATTTTTGAGGGAAGTGAAACCCAATTTATTGATTCGACACAAGGGGAGCCAAAGAATACTTATCAGTCTTAACAACTGAGTTGTCAATTCAGCTGCACCTGGAAACAATCTTGCTCACATCAGTTTATCAGTAGCAACAGTTTGTTAGTAGAAATAGTAAAGTAACAGTAGTAGCAAAACAAAGACAGTAGTAACAAAAGCAGTAAACGGTGGGATTCAAGTGCGGTAGGCATAGGGATGGATAGACGGGTGTTGCATGGACAAGACAATTCACATAGCAATCAGAACATAGGACAATTGCAGATAAATAAGATAAAGCATCTAAGTACTAGACAATCCTAGACATGTGTTCCATATATAGTCATACGTGCTCGCAATGAGAACTTGCACAACATCTTTTGTCCTGTCAGCCCGTTTGCAGCGGGGCCTCTAGGGAACTACTGGAAATTTAGGTGCTCCTTTTAATAGAGCACCGGAGCAAAGCATTAACACTCTGTGAACACATGTGATCCTCACATCAAAGCCTTTCCCTTTCGGTTATCCCGATTTCTGTCACTTCGGGGCCATAGGTTCCGGACAACGACGTGTGTATACAACTTGCAGATAAGACCAAAAACAATACTATCATAATGAATCAATAATAAGTTCAGATCTGAAATCATGGCACTCGGGCCCTAGTGACAAGCATTAAGCACAACAAGTCGCAACAAAGTCATAAAGCACTAATACAAGATACTAGGCACCATGCCCTTACAATCTGATGCTATTACATGAACGATCTCATCCGATCCCTACCATCCTCATAGCCTATAGCGGGGGATTACTCACTCATAGATGGGGGAAACATGGATGGTCGATGGAGAAGCGATGGTGATGATGATGGCGATGATCTCCTCCAATTCCCCGTCCCGACAGGATGCCAGAACGAAGTTTCTGGTGCTGTTTCGTGGAATCTGATGGTGGCGGCGGAGCGGAACTCCTTCTGGAAAAACGCCGAACCCCCCGAAGTTTTTAGGTCAGAAAGCTCCTTATAGGCGAAGAGAGAGGCCGAGGGGGTGCCTAGGGGGCCCACACCACCCCCTGGCGCGGCCTGGCCTGGACCGTGCCACCAGGTGGTGTGGCCACCCTAGGGCTCTTCTCCGTCTCGTATTCTGGCTCCTGGAGTCTTCGGGTGAAATAGGATTTTTGGCATATTTTCCGGGATTTTTCCTGATAGTTGATTTTCTGCACAAAAAGTAGACACCAAGGCAATTCTGCTGAAAACAGCGTCAGTCCGCATTAGTTGCATCCAAATCACACAAGTTTAGAGGAGAAACAATAGCAAAAGTGTTCGGGAAAGTAGATACGTTTTGGACGTATCAACTCCCCCAAGCTTAGCTCATTGCTTGTCCTCAAGCAATTCAGTTGAAAACTGAGTGCGATAAAAGAACTTTCACGAACATATTTGCTTCATATGATGTAAATATTCTCAGCAATGTGATCAACTACTTGGACAATTTATAATAAAGAGTATGCAACTAAGTCTACTTAATAGTCATTGCAAGCTATGAAGAGATTCCAACTCAAGAATAATAAGTAGCATGAAGCACGAACATAAGCAACATTACAATGCTCATAAAAAGGTATGATAGAGTGGTATCTCGCTTGCCTTTGATTATGAATGCCAAGGCACCTCTGAAGTTCAAGTGATGACTAGAAGTAAAGATATCAAGGAGACAAGCATCAAAGTCATAACACAAATAATCAAGTATTGGAACAAACACAAAGAATGACAACTATGCTCTCAAGAAGGTGCTCAAAGAATAAGTGGAGACTCAACAGGTAGAGGACAAGGTTTTGAATAATTTGAAAGGCTTCCAAATGCTAAAAGTATGGTACTCGTTAGCTTTGAGCTCTCATTGCCCCTATCATAAGCATCTTTAATGTGGTTAAGGTGAAAGTGACACAACTAAGAGGATATGCTTGACAAGTTATAAATTGAAGTCTCATGCCCCTTACTTACGAAGACCGATCCTCATGCTACTCAACTTCAGTCACAAGTAAGCTCTTGTCATTGTAAGTATATACGTATCATAGAAAACCGCCAACGTGGTACCCCTTGCACATGACACAGGAGCTATCCCATGATCAAAATGACAAGGCAAGCAGACAATGAGCATCTCAACTATCTTTTTATTTACTATTTGCATAGATTTTTATTGAGGATGCTTCATAGAATTCTCATTATGGTTATGCTGCAAGTTTCCACCATTATTAGGCATGGCTTAGGCTAGTGGCCCGGGCGTTTCTCTAACATACATACAAACTCCATGATCTTACAAGTTCCACTTTTATTTCACACCGCCGGGATCCATAAGCAAAAAAACATGATATCAACTAAGTACAAAGTACCTATGAAGCGTTGAAAGCGGTCCCCATGATACATGGTTCTGCTAACTTTAACTCATAAAGCGCAAGCATATGCACAACAAAGAAGGACGCGATGGTTCAGGTTTATTAAGTGCGGAAAAGAAAGTATGCCATCAAGTTCGTAAGAGATTTACTAACTTACTTTCTCATAACAAGCAAACATTTTATTCGGAAAAAAAAAGGCACATTGAATATGCACGGAGGTAGCAAATGATGCTAATGGGTAGGTATGGTAGACACTTTGGAGATATTCGGTTTAGGGAGTTGGAAACTCGAGTAAAACACTCAGTGGAAGTGAAGGCTAGCAATAGTAAGGGAGCAACAAACGAGAGAGCAATAACTATGATTATCATACTTGCAACAAAACAAGACTACTCATGGCATGAAAATGATTCTAGATCCTCAAGGCAAAATAATTCATCAAGGCTTAACTGATTATCACAGTCATGTGCATGCATGAGCATGTGCCAAGTCAATCAAATGAAACATTCAGAGGAGGATACCACGGTGTCATACCAATTTATGAATAGAGTAATGCAAGCAAACATTCATGAAACATGCTACAAACTATTATCGAGCTGGAGCTAATCACAAGAAAGCAAGAACTACTAAGCATCCAAAGAAAACATACACTCTACATGAACGGACTAAGCAAGCTCACAATGATGAGTATATGTACAAAAATGAAGACAAATAGAGTTCGTTACCAGCCTCTTACCACGCCTCAAGTTGTCATTGATCCTCATTATTGCTCTTCACTTGTGTGGCTTGAATAATAATATGAAACCAATAATCCACTGAGAACTACCAAACCCTGTAGCCAACTCGCAAAAACCAAAGAAGAACGAGAAATATTTTTGGTGTTTTTGATTTTTAAACAAGAACCAAAAGAGAAGAACAAGCAAAGCAAAATATTTTTGGGTTTTTCAAATAGTTCAAACAAAGCAAAAAGGGAAAAGAAAAACAAGGCAAAAAGAAGAAGCAAACCAAAGAGAAACAACAGAAATATTTTTGGTTTTTTTGTGTTTTTAGAAAGCAAAAGCAAAGAAGAACGAAAACTAAAAAGAGAACGAAAACATGAATATACAAAGTACCGACGTAACATGATATGGAGATGAGTGTAGTGTCGGCGTACCTCCCCCCAAGCTTAGGCTTTTGGCCTAAGTGGGTATCAGCCCCAGGCTGGCCAAGATGAAGTGTCACCGGGGTACGACGAGGAGGTACCCTCGTCCTGGTGCGAGCCCGAGTACGCCCCTCCGTAATGTGCGGAGTAATCATAGGAGGGCACATCCTCCTGGTGCTGCTCGTGGAAACCCAACAAGCGAAGCTGCTCGTCCACCTCCTCCTTGGAGCGCGACCACGGTCTCCTGTCAACACTGAACAAAGCAGGCTGTGGGAAAAGGATCTCCCTTTCATCCACATCAGTGAAAAGCATCCTATATACTAGATTGTTCAAATCAGAGGTAGCAGTGGCAAAGTGATGAGTTTTCATGGCAACAAGGTCGAGCCTCTGTGGTGCTAGCATAACATCATCAGGAGCCACTGAAAGATCTAAAGCATTGACTATACGCGAGGCAATGATGCCCCCATAGATAGGCCCCCTAGCAGCTAGGCGGTGAGCAATAAGAGAGCCAAGATTGTACCGAGTATCATTGTTGAGCGCAGCAGCAAGGAAAGCTAAGTGATAGTTGGAGATATTACTAGTGTTCTCCCTACCCACTACACTAGTGGCAAGATAGTACGCAAAGTATCTAAGAGCAGGGAGTTGGATATTTCTTATCTTTCTGCGCTGCGCCACGCGGTCATCATCATTGGTCACCCCTCGGTAAAGCTCCAACAAATCAACGGGCCGCCCTTGAATTTTCTTCACGGTCCCTGTCATACGCACACCTACAATACTGCAAAATCTCTCCAAAGGCATGGTGAAGGGCATATCATAGATTTTAAAAGAGACAGTAGAATGATAGGATGTGTAAGTAAATGAGAAACTCTCAACAAAAGTTTTGGTGAGCATAGCATATTGTGCACTCTCATCTTGCATATAAGAGGTTAAGCCAACCCTCTCAATCAGTAGCAAGAAATCATCAAGAATACCTGCAGCTTGCAAGAAAGTAAAACAAGGAAAAGAGGATGGGTGAGCATCCCCATCATCCATTTCACTGCCAATGCGTGTTGCAATGAGGTCTTCATTGTATGATGGCCTAGCTTGAGAGGATGTTCTTGAGGGCCTCGACCTCCTAGGTGCATCACTCTCAAATATCTCTCCAAAAGTGTGGTTGTTCATGCTTGGTATTCTGAAATTTAAACACCTATTAAACAAGTGATTGCAAAGTAAATATAATAAAGGATTCTACTCATAGGGACTTGCAAGAGGCCTAAACATGCATCAAAACTATATCTCTAAGCATCAAACAAGCTTACAAGCTCTCATAACCAGTCACCTACAGCAGCAAAATACTCAACATACAATCCACTAAACACAAATCTACTTGGATAAGGGGAGGAGTCACATACCAAGGAACAATTGCTCCAAATTTCAGCAAGAAAGATGGGCTGAGCAAAGAGATCGAAGAAATCGAGAGCAAGCACAGAGAGAACGCAATTCTGAGCTATGAACTGGAACTTACTCGGGAGAGAGAAGAAAGTGGCAGGAGAGAGAGGTACTGGGGGGCCAGGGGTGGCCCACACCAGGGCATGGCGCCACCCAGGGCTGGCCGCGCTACCACATGGTGTACCTGATGTGGTTCGTAGCATGGAAAACAAAAAAATTCTACCGCAAGAACGAACAAAACCCAGATCTAATCTAGATAAAAGCCAAGATCTAATCTATTAGACATGTGCAACGAGATAGATCTGTACTAACCCTTGTAGACACGAAAGCGTTACGAGATTAGATCTCGTGGTTGATGTAGTCGATCACTTGCCGATCTCAAGATCGAGTGGACGATCCTTCCGGCGCCGCGTTCCGGCAGCGCTTCCGCAGTCGGTCACACGTGCGGAGTCGAAGCAGACCTTCCTCTCCTCGTTCCAGCGAGCAGAGGAGGTAGTAGATCTCTCCACGGAATCCTAGCAGCACGACGGCGTGGTGGTGGTGGTGGAGTGGAGAATTCTGCAGGGCTTCGCCTAAGCCTGAGCAGAAAGAAGGAGGAAGAGAGAGGCGGCTTGGGGCAAGAGTGGAGGATCAAAGGGGGGGTGGCGCCTCCACCCCTCTATATATAGAGGGAGGGGTGCGGCCTAGGGTTCCCACCCCTAGGCCCACCCCTTAGGGCCAGCGCACCAAGGAGGTGGGGGGAGGAGTCCTCCCCCCCCAAGTCTCCTCTTTAAATTTCCCTTATCTTATCTTGGTTTTCAAATAAACTCCAAAATATCTTCTAGAACCTTCCGGAACATTCCGAAACCTTCTAGAATCCACATACAAACACTCCGGAACATTTCCTAACTCAGAGAAAGATCCCCATTATATGAATCTTACTCCTCGGACAATTCCGGAGCTCCTTGTGATGTCCCGAATCCAATCCGAGACTCCGAACAACATTCGGTCTCCTACGCACATTCCATATCTACTTAAAAAAACAACTTCGAACCTTAAGTGTGTCACCCTACGGTTCGTGAATATGTAGACATGACAGAGACACCTCTCCGATCAATAACCATCATCGGGATCTGGAGATCCATAACGGCTCCCACATACTCAACGATGACTTCGTGATCGATTGAACCATTAACATACGAAACCAATTCCCTTTGTCTCGCGATACTCTACTTATCCGAGGTTTGATCATCGGTATCTCCATAACTAGTTCTACCTTGTTACTGACAAGTACTCTTTACTCGTTCCGTGATATGTCATCCCTTATGACCTAGTCACATGCTTGCAAGCTAACTAGATGACATTCCACCGAGAGGGCCCAGAGCATATCTATCCGTCGTATGGATGGACAAATCCTAATCTTGGTCCATGCGCTTCAACACATACTTTTAGAATACCCAACGACACCTTTATGACCACCCAGTTACGAAGCGGTGTTTGATGTCATCAAAGTACCCATCCGGTGATGGTGATTAACACAACCTCATGGTCGAAGGATTAGGTCACTATGCATTTAAAAGCTTATAGCAATACGAACTTAATGACTTGATCTTATGCTACGCTTACTATGGGTGTGTGTCCATCATATCATTCTCCTAATGATACAACCTTGTTATTAATGACATCCAATGTCCATGACTAGGAAACCATGATCATCTATTAATCAACAAGCTAGTTCAACAAGAGTCTTACTAGGGACTCTTACATGTTTACAAAACACACAAGTATTAGTGTTTCCTAATAATACAATTATAGCATGGGATGTAAACATTCATCATAAACACAAAGATATAATAATAACCACTTTTATTATTGCCTCTTGGGCATATCTCCAACAGTCTCCCACTTGCACTAGAGTCAATAATCTAGATTACATGGTAATATACCTAACACCCATGGCGTTCTGGTGTTGGTCATGCTTTGCTCTAGGGAGAGGTTTAGTTAACGGATCTGCCACATTCAGATCAGTGTGTACTTTGCAAATCTTTATGTCACCATCTCGGACATACTCGCGAATAGCGTGGAAACGTAGCTTGATGTGCTTCAGCTTGCTATGTGACCTTGGCTCCTGTGCATTAGCTATGGCACCTGTGTTGTCACAGTAGATGGCCATCGGGTCCAACGCACTGGGAACCACGCCAAGTTCAGTAATGAATTCCTTCATCCATATGGCTTCTTGCGCAGCCTCCGAAGCAGCCATGTATTCCGATTCAGTTGAAGATTTTGCCACAACGCTTTGCTTTGCACTCCTCCAGCTCACTGCAGCACCATTCAAAATAAATACGTATCCCGACTGTGACTTCGAGTCATCCGGATCGGTGTTCCAACTAGCATCGGTGTAACCATTTACAACAAGCTGTTCATCACCTCCATAAGAAAGAACCATATCCTTAGTCCTCTTTAGGTAGTTTAGGATATTCTTGACCGCTGTCCAGTGTTCAATTCCAGGATCACTTTGATATCTGCTAGTCAAACTAACAGCATGTGCTATATCCGGTCTTGTACACAGCATGGCATACATGATAGAACCTATGGCCGAGGCATAGGGAATATTATTCATTTTCTCTCTATCTTCTGCCGTAGCTGGACTTTGAGTCTTACTCAAAGTCTTACCTGACAACATGGGCACGAACCCTTTCTTGCTATCTTCCATTCTAAACTTCTTTAGAACTTTGTCAAGGTATGTACTTTGTGAAAGCGCTATTAGGCGTCTTGATCTATCTCTATAAATCTTGATGCCTAGAATATATGCCGCTTCGCCAAGATCCTTCATTGAAAAACTATTATTCAAATAGATTTTGACGCTATTAAGAAGTTCTATATCATTCCCAATCAACAATATGTCATCTACATATAGTACTAGGAATGCTACAGAGATCCCACTCACTTTCTTGTAAATACAAGCTTCTCCATAAGTTTGTATAAACCCAAAATTTTTGATTACTTTATCAAAACGTTGATTCCAACTCCGGGATGCTTGCTTCAGTCCATAAATGGAGCGCTGAAGTTTGCATACCTTGTCAGCAACTTTAGGATCGACAAAACCCTTGGGTTGTACCATATACAACTCTTCCTCAATGTCACCATTAAGGAACGCCGTTTTGACATCCATCTGCCAAATCTCATAATCGAAATGTGCAGCAATTGCTAACAAAATCCTCACAAACTTTAGCTTCGCTACTGGTGAGAATGTCTCATCATAGTCAACTCCTTGAATTTGTCAGAACCCTTTCGCGACAAGTCGAGCTTTATAGACGGTAACATTACCATCAGCATCTGTTTTTCTCTTGAAAATCCATTTGTTCTCGACAGCCTTACGGCCATTCGGTAAGTCCACCAAAGTCCATACTTGGTTTTCGTACATGGATCCCATTTCGGATTTTATGGCTTCTAGCCATTTGTCGGAATCTGGGCTCACCATAGCTTCTTCATACGTCGCAGGGTCATCAGCGCTGTCCACCAACATGACGTTCAAGGCAGAGTCATACCAATCAGGAGTGGTACGAACCCTCGTTGACCTGCGAGCTTCAGCAGCAACTTCGACTGAAGTTTCATGATCTTTATCATTAGCTTCCTCTCCAATTGGTGCAGGCGGCACAAAAACATCTTCCGGTGCTGCGCTACTCTCAAATCCTAGAGAAGGTTCAATAACCTCGTCGAGTTCTACTTTCCTTCCAGTCACCTCCTTCGAGAGAAACTCCTTCTCAAGAAAGGATCCATTCTTGGCAACGAAAACTTTGCCTTCGGATCTATGATAGAAGGTATACCCAATTGTTTCTTTAGGGTATCCTATGAAGACGCATTTCTCCGCTTTGGGTTCAAGCTTTTCAGGTTGTAACTTCTTTACATATGCTTCGCAACCCCAGACTTTAAGGAACGACAACTTAGGTTTCTTACCAAACCATAATTCGTACGGTGTCGTTTCAACGGATTTAGATGGTGCCCTATTTAAAGTGAATGCGGCTGTCTCTAATGCATAGCCCCAAAACGATAGCGGTAAATCTATAAGAGACATCATAGACCGAACCATATCTAAGAGAGTTCGATTACGACGTTCGGACACACCATTACGTTGTGGTGTTCCCGGCGGTGTCAATTGCGAAAGTATTCCACATTTCGTTAAATGCATGCCAAACTCGTAACTTAGATATTCACCTCTGCGGTCAGAACGCAGAAACTTAATCTTCTTGTTACGATGATTTTCCACTTCACTTTGAAATTCCTTAAACTTCTCGAAAGTTTCGGACTTATGTTTCATAAAGTAGACATACCCATATCTACTCAAGTCATCCGTGAAAGTGAGAACGTAACGATATCCACCACGCGATGCTACACTCATTGGACCGCACACATCGGTATGTATTATTTCCAATAAGTCTGTAGCTCGCTCCATTGTACCAGAGAATGGAGTCTTAGTCATTTTTCCCATTAGACATGCTTCGCATCTTTCAAGTGATTCAAAATCAAGTGATTCAAGAAGTCCATCAGAATGGAGTTTCTTCATACGCTTCACTCCAATGTGACCAAGACGACAGTGCCACATGTATGTAGAATTATCATTCAATTTTGTTCGTTTAGCATCTATGTTGTGAACATGTGTATCACTACTATCGAGATTCAGTAAGAATAAACCATTCATCTCAGGTGCATTACCATAAAAGATATTACTCATATAAATTGAACAACCTTTATTCTCAGACTTAAAAGAGTAACCGTCTCGCAATAAACAAGATCCAGATATAATGTTCATGCTTAACGCAGGCACCAAATAACAATTATTCAAATTTAAAACTAATCCCGAAGGTAGATGTAGAGGGAGCGTGCCGACGGCGATCACATCAACCTTGTAGCCATTTCCAACGCGCATCGTCACCTCGTCTCTCGCCAGTCTTCGCTTATTCCGCAGCTCCTGTTTTGAGTTACAAATATGAGCAACCGAACCACTACTACGATTACTAGTAAGATACACATCAATAACATATATATCAAATATACCTTTCTTCTTGATGTTGCCATTCTTCAGATCCGCCAGGTACTTGGGGCAGTTACGCTTCCAGTGACCAGCACCCTTGCAGTAGAAGCACTCAGTTTCAGGCTTAGGACCAGCCTTGGGCTTCTTTGCAGGTGCGGCAGCTTTCTTGCCGTCCTTCTTGAAGTTGCCCTTGTTCTTAGGCTTGCCCTGTCTCTTGAAATTGGTGGTCTTATTGACCATCAACACTTGGTGCTCCTTCTTGATCTCCACTTCAGCAGTTTTCAGCATGGACGATAGTTCAGGCAACGTCTTGTTCATGCAGTGCATATTGTAGTTCATCACAAAGTTCTTGTAACTTGGTGGCAGTGATTGGAGGAGACGGTGAATCCCTAACTCATTAGGAATCGATATCCCCAACTCTTGGAGCTTCTTTGCGTACCCAGACATGGTGAGCACGTGCTCACTAATGGAGCTTCCCTCTTCCATCTTACAGTTAAAGAACTTTTCGGAGGCCTCATAGCTCTCCATGGCCGCGCGAGTCTCAAAAATTAGCCTGAGCTCCTTAATGATCTCGAACGGGTCGTGGAGCTCCGCTTATAAACCGTACAGGATGGCACACTGAACTGTGGAGTAATGATTTTTCCGAGTGGCGTAAACATTCTTTACGTCATCGGTGGCATCTTCTGCAGGTGGGTCACCTAGCGGTGCTTCGAGCACATAGGTCAACTGACCAGCCCTGAGGACGATCTTCAGTCCACGGAACCAGTCCGTTAAATTGCTTCCATTGTTCTTAAGCTTTTCTTTCTCTAGGAACGCATTGAAATTGATGGAGGGGGTCGCCATAATCTACAACAAATTTGCAAGTAGTTTAGACTAAGTTTATGATAAATTGAGTTCAAATTTAATTCTTAAATTAACTAGGTGAACTCCCACTCAAAACAACATTCCTCACATTGTCTTAGTGATTACACGAACCAAGTCCACTACACCAAGTCCGATCTTCACGAGAGAAGATGTAGTTTCATCGGTGAACAATCTTCATGTTCATCATATCATTTATAAGACTCATGCTCTACCTTTCGGTATTCCGTGTTCCGAGACCATGTCTGTACATGCTAGGCTCGTCAAGATAACCTTAATTTCCACATGTGCAAATCTGGCTTGCACCCGTTGTATGCACACGTAGAATCTATCACATCCGATCATCACGAGATGCTTCGAAACGACGAGTCTTAGCAACGGTGCCAACTAAGGGTGAACACTTTATTACTTGATATTTAGTGAGAGGGATCATCTTATAATGCTACCGTCGCGATCTAAGCAATACAAGATGCATAAAGGATTAACATCACAGGCAATTCATAATTAGTGTGATATGATATGGCCCTTTCTTCTTGCGCCTTTGATCTCCATCTCCAAAGCACGGACATGATCTCCATCATCACCAGCATTGCGTCAAGGTCAGTGGCGCCACTTCATGGTTGTCCACCATCACTAGCAACTATTACAACTATTTGGAATAAAGCTATTACAAGATGAATAGACACGCAGGCCTTAACAGAATTAAAGACAACCATTAGGCTCCCGCCGGTTGCCATATTACAACAAGGATCATTGCATACATCAAATACAATCACAATCACATGATGGTCATATCACATCACAAAACCCCTGCAAAAACAAGTTAGACGCCTCTAATTTTCTTTGCATGTTTTACGTGGTTTGGGGCTTTCGAATAAGAACGGATCTTACCTACGAAACTGAACCACAACATTGATACAAGTGCTATCAAAATTTGCAAAGTGTAAATTGGATCTATACTATGGTGGGAGAGACAGACACCCGCAAATCCACTTGTGCAAAGCAAGTTACACGTCAAGCGTGGAGCAAGTCTCATGTGCGATGACATGTAAGGTTAGCCCGAGCCGCTTCATCCCACCATGCCGCAAGATGCAAAATACACAAAGCAAAAGACGGCACGAGCACCAACGCCCACAACATCATTGTGTTCTACTCGTGCAACAGATCTACGCATAGACACGACTCTGATACCACTGATGGGGTTCGTAGCATGGAAAACAAAAAAATTCTACCGCAAGAACGAACAAAACCCAGATCTAATCTAGATAAAAGCCAAGATCTAATCTATTAGACATGTGCAACGAGATAGATCTGTACTAACCCTTGTAGACACGAAAGCGTTACGAGATTAGATCTCGTGGTTGATGTAGTCGATCACTTGCCGATCTCAAGATCGAGTGGATGATCCTTCCGGCGCCGCCTTCCGGCAGCGCTTCCGCAGTCGGTCACACGTGCGGAGTCGAAGCAGACCTTCCTCTCCTCGTTCCAGTGAGCAGCGGAGGTAGTAGATCTCTCCACGGAATCCCAGCAGCACGACGGCGTGGTGGTGGTGGTGGAGTGGAGAATTCTGCAGGGCTTCGCCTAAGCCTGAGCAGAAAGAAGGAGGAAGAGAGAGGCGGCTTGGGGCAAGAGTGGAGGATCAAAGGGGGGGTGGCGCCTCCACCCCTCTATATATAGAGGGAGGGGTGCAGCCTAGGGTTCCCACCCCTAGCCCCCCCCCTTAGGGCCAGCGCACCAAGGAGGTGGGGGGAGTCCTCCCCCCCAAGTCTCCTCTTTAAATTTCCCTTATCTTATCTTATCTTATCTTATCTTGGTTTTCAAATAAACTCCAAAATATCTTCTAGAACCTTCCGGAACATTCCGAAACCTTCTAGAATCCCCATACAAACACTCCAGAACATTTCCTAACGCAGAAAAAGATCCCCATTATATGAATCTTACTCCCCGGACAATTCCGGAGCTCCTCGTGATGTCCCGAATCCAATCCGAGACTCCGAACAACATTCGGTCTCCAACGCACATTCCATATCTACTTAAAAAACAACTTCGAACCTTAAGTGTGTCACCCTACGGTTCGTGAATATGTAGACATGACGAAGACACCTCTCCGATCAATAACCATCAGCAGGATCTGGAGATCCATAACGGCTCCCACATACTCAACGATGACTTCGTGATCGATTGAACCATTAACATACGAAACCAATTCCCTTTGTCTCGCGATACTCTACTTATCCGAGGTTTGATCATCGGTATCTCCATACCTAGTTCTACCTCGTTACTGACAAGTACTCTTTACTCGTTCCGTGATATGTCATCCCTTGTGACCTAGTCACATGCTTGCAAGCTAACTAGATGACATTCCACCGAGAGGGCCCAGAGCATATCTATCCGTCGTATGGATGGACAAATCCCAATATTGGTCCATGCGCTTCAACACATACTTTCAGAATACCCAATGACACCTTTATGACCACCCAGTTACAAAGTGGTGTTTGATGTCATCAAAGTACCCATCCAGTGATCGTGATTAACACAACCTCATGGTCGAAGGATTAGGTCACTATGCATTTAAAAGCTTATAGCAATACAAACTTAATGACTTGATCTTATGCTACGCTTACTATGGGTGTGTGTCCATCATATCATTCTCCTAATGATACAACCTTGTTATTAATGACATCCAATGTCCATGACTAGGAAACCATGATCATCTATTAATCAACAAGCTAGTTCAACAAGAGGCTTACTAGGGACTCTTACATGTTTACAAAACACACAAGTATTAGTGTTTCCTAATAATACAATTATAGCATGGGATGTAAACATTCATCATAAACACAAAGATATAATAATAACCACTTTTATTATTGCCTCTTGGGCATATCTCCAACAGTACCTGCCTGGTGGCCGCCTGGTACCTACCAGGTACTCCTTTGCCCCTTTTTCACGTAAAAATTTAATATGAATTTTCTGGAATTTTTCGAGACACTTTATTTTTGGGCAATTTTCAGAAATAGAAGAATGATTTTTCTGACAGACAGATTTTTTTAATTTTTGGAAACATGATGCAAGGACAAAACAAGGCTATAACTACATAAGTTCTAGCATGCAAGCAACTAACAATAAAAAGAAAACTAAGCGAAAGCAAAAACTAAAATGCAAAGGATAGAAATAAACGAGGATAATCATAATGAAAACATTGTATTGTTCAATGGAATCCTTTTCTTAGCAAGGTTGATCAAGTCGTGCTACCAAAACAATTGCATATGAGACAAAATTTTGTACTCCACTAATGATTATGTTACCTCAACCTTGATAGCAATGGTCCCAATCATAATAGTTTCAAATTTTTCTTTTGGTATGGGACAAGATATTTCTCCAACTTGAATGCCTTCAACATGTTCAATTGAATTTAAACCATAAGTCCTTTCAATCTTCTTGGGGAAATAGACATTATGTTCCTTGTCATTAACATTGAAGGTCACCTTTCCTTGATTACAATTAATAACAGCTCCTGCGGTATTAAGAAAAGGTCTCCCAAGAATAATAGACATATTATCATCTTCAGGCATTTCAAGCACAACAAAATCAGTTAATATCAAGAAATTGTGAGCCACTTGAACAGGTACATCCTCACATATACCCACAGGAATAGTGGTAGACTTATCAGTCATTTGCAAAGATATATCAGTTGGTATCAATTTTTCAAGCTGAAGCCTCTTATAGAGAGAGAAAGGTATAACACTAACTCCAGCTCCCAAATCACACAAAGCAGTTCTAACATAACTGTTCTTAATAGAGCAAGGGATAGTTGGAATCCCTGGGTTTCCAAGTTTCTTAGGAACCTTACCATTGAAAGAATAATTAGCAAGCAAAGTAGAGATTTCTTCATTAGGGATCTTCCTTTTATTCGAGACAATGTCCTTCATATACTTTGAGTAAGGAGGCAATTTAATAGCATCAGTCAAAGGAATTTGCAAGAATAAAGGCTTCATCCACTCACAAAACTTATTATAATGTTCATCCTCCTTTGACTTGTGTTTCATATCAGGCAAAGGCATAGGTTTTTGGACCCAAGGTTCTCTTTCACTACCATGTTTCTTAGCAATAAAATCTTCTTTGGTGTATTTAGTAATCTTAGTGTGGTTTTCAGGTTCTTCTTCAACTTTTTCCTAATTAGGCACTTCATTTTCTTCATTACCACTTTCAGTTTCAGCATCAGAGATAGATATACTATTAGGATCTATAGCAGGTTTAGAGGGTTCTACAACAGTTTTATGTTTCTTTTTCCTTTTCTTACGAGTAGAACCACTATTTTCAGCTTGTTGAGAATCCTGCTCAATTCTTTTGGGATGCCCCTCAGGATATAGAGGATCCTGGGTAGCAGCACCACTTCTAGTTCTAATTTTATAAGCATGTTTTTCTTTAGCAGCATTAACTAGCAAGTCGTTTTGCACTTTAACGAGTTGATCTATTTGAGTTTGAACCATTTGAAAGTGTTTAACAATCATTTTAACATCATCAGAGGTTCTTTCCACAATATCTTTCAACTCAACAATAGCTCTAGTGTTTTCCATTAGATGATTTTGCACCCTTTTATTAAAGTTATCTTGCTTAACAATAAAGATATCAAATTCTTCTAAGCATTGATCGGGAGGTTTCAAGTAAGGGATATCACCTTCATCAAAGTGTTGGAGAGAGTGTACCTCAATAGTGGGTGAGTGGGGAATAGGATTACATAATTCTTCTATAGGAGGTAAATTCTTGACATCTGCAGCTTTAATTCCCTTCTTCTTAAGACATTTCTTAGCTTCCTTCATCACTTCATCATTTAATTCAATAACTCCCCTCTTCTTTGGTGTTGGAATATGCATAGGAATAGATGGTTTAGATACAATTACTTCAGGTGTAACTTGTTTAGGAGGAGTCCAATCTTCATAATTCTTGCTTATTTTAGCCATTAATTCCTCAGCTTCCTTGGGAGTCCTATTCCTGAAAACACAATCAGCACAACTATCTAGGTATGTCCTAGATTCTTCGGTTAGTCCATTATAAAATATATCAAGTAGTTCATTCTTAGGTAATGGACTTCCAGCCTGTGCATGAATCAAAGCACAAAATCTTGCCCAAGATTCAGGCAATACCTCGTTTTCTCCCTGTTTAAAATCAAAAAGTTCCTCCAAAACAGCATGTCTAGCACTGGGAGGAAAATATTTCTACAGGAAAGTACTAATCAAGCACTCAGGGCTATCAATAGATCCACGAGGTAAATTACTAAACCAAGTTTTAGCTTCTCCTTTTAGTGAAAAGGAAAAAAAATCTTAGCAACAAAGTAAGTACGCATCTTAATATCATCAGAAAACAAGCCACTCATGGTAGAAAGTTCATTCATATGTGCTACCGCATTTTCATTCTTAGTCCCACAAAAAGGTTCTTTCTCGACAATAGCTATGTAAGATAGATCGAGAGAGAAATCATAATCTTCATCTATAATGTTTATGGGAGAAGCAGCAAACTTAGCAACATGAGATAATTTGGGCCTAATAGTACGCCTCTCAAGGAGACTCTTAGCAGCGCTCCTATCATGGGTGTTCTTACATTCTTTAATAAACTCATCGGTCATCTCAACATAATCTTCTTCAATATCATAACTCTCACTAGACTCAGGTGAGCTAACAGGTGTGGCAGTGTCTTCATTAGGAGTTTCGGTATTTCCAGCTATAGTTCTAGCAATCGCAGCATCTAGGAAAGGACCTAATGAACCACTCTTATCAAGCACAGTAGAAGCAACATCATAAGCATCAGAAGTTTCAGATTCAGCAGTAGTAGCAGTATGTGTAGCATGTGTATGTGGTGGTGTAAGGAACTTACTCAAAACAGACGGTGAATCAAGAGCGGTAGAGGTGTTCAGAACCGTACCTCTTCTTGTAGTGGATGGTAAAATAGGAACCTTGCCATCACGAGACTTACCCATGATGGATGGATAGCAGCGAACAATAGAGAATCCAAGTGAACTTGATAAATAAAGCTATGCTCCCCGGCAACGGCGCTAGAAAATAGTCTTGATGACACACAAGTATAGGGGGTGTATCGCAGTATTTTCGAGGGAAGTGAAACCCAATTTATTGATTTGACACAAGGGGAGCCAAAGAATACTTATCAGTCTTAACAACTAAGTTGTCAATTCAGCTGCACCTGGAAACAATCTTGCTCACAACAGTTTATCAGTAGCAACAGTTTTGTAGTAGAAATAGTAAAGTAACTGTAGTAGCAAAACATAGACAGTAGTAACAAAAGCAGTAAACAGTGGGATTCGAGTGCGGTAGGCATAGGGATGGATAGACGGGCGTTGCATGGACAAGACAATTCACATAGCAATCAGAATATAGGGAAATTGCAGATAACTAAGATAAAGCATCCAAGTACTAGACAATCCTAGGCATGTGTTTCATATATAGTCATACGTGCTCGCAATGAGAACTTGCACAACATTTTTTTGTCCTGCCAGCCCGTTTGCAGCGGGGCCTCTAGGGAACTACTGGCAATTAAGGTGTTCCTTTTAATAGAGCACCGGAGCAAAGCATTAACACTCCGGGAACACATGTGATGCTCACATCAAAGCCTTTCCCTTCTGGTTATCCCGATTTCTGTCACTTCGGGGCCATAGGTTCTAGACAACGACGTGTGTATACAACTTGCAGATAAGACCAGAAACAATACTATCATAATGAATCAATAATAAGTTCAGATATGAAATCATGGCACTTGGGCCCTAGTGACAAGCATTAAGCACAACAAGTCGCAACAAAGTCATAAAGCACTAATAAAAGATACTAGGCACCATGCCCTAACAATCTGATGCCATTACATGAATGATCTCATCCAATCCCTACCATCCCCATAGCCTACAGCGGGGGATCACTCACTCATAGATGGGGGAAACATGGATGGTCGATGGAGAAGCGATGGTGATGATGATGGCGATGATCTCCTCCAATTGCCCGTCCCGGCAGGGTGCCAGAACGGAGTTTCTGGTGCTGTTTTGTGGAATCTGATGGTGGCGACGGAGCGGAACTCCTTCTGGAAAAACGTCGAACCCCCCGAAGTTTTAGGTTAGAAGGCTCCTTATAGGCGAAGAGAGAGGCCGAGAGGGTGCCTGGGAGGGCCACACCACCCCCTGGCGCGGCCTGGCCTGGCCCGCGTCACCAGGTGGTGTGGCCACCCCAGGGCTCTTCTCCGTCTCGTATTCTGGCTCCTGGAGTCTTCGAGTGAAATAGGATTTTTGGCATATTTTCCGGGATTTTTCCTGATAGTTGATTTTCTGCACAAAAAGTAGACACCAAGGCAATTCTGCTGAAAACAGCGCCAGTCCGCATTAGTTGCATCCAAATCACACAAGTTTAGAGGAGAAACAATAGCAAAAGTGTTCGGGAAAGTAGATACGTTTTGGACGTATCACAGGGCCCTGGCTGCCACGTCCTGGCTCTGACCGAGAGGCTGCTGCGCACCATCTCTAGCTGGTGGCTAGGGTCTAGATCAGGACTAGGTGGGGCCAGATCTGGAGCCTATCCGTGGGCTCTGACTTGCAAGTAGTCCGGACATGCCGGGATTGCATTGCTAGTCGTCCGTGTGCTGGTTCACGTGGTCCCCCTTGTCCATGCCGTTGGTCCTAGTTCGGTGAGGGTTCTGCCCCGCAGGTGCGAGTTCGTGGTTTTCCTCAGACCAACGATGGACCGGCAAGACCGGATGAGCACGGTGGCGATGGCGCTACTCCTTGGTGGTGGGGATCTTCGGTGGTAGTGGATCTGCTGGTGGACGGAGAAGCAGGGACTAACGCTAGGGTTGGCGTCTACGGTAACACCCTTGCTGCAATGTGGCGGTGGGGCTTCACGAGTCCATTTGGGCTCGGCCAGGCCAGAGAGGGCCGGGTTTGCCCTCCTGCTGCATCCGGTCGGCTATCGCCCTCCAGCGGTGGAGGTAGTTCCCTCCCACGTGCTACTGTATCGCCAATTCCCGCTGAAGTGTCTTATTTTTGGTCTTACCAGCCTCGCAACGTGGGTCATGGTGAGATGGCGGTGATGACTGCAAGATCGTGGTGGCGTGTTCAGGTGGGTGGCGAGCTAGGTGGAGCCATTCCAAGTGTCCGGGAATGTTGTTTTTTGAGGGACCGGGAGAAATCCTTGTCGTCCAGACACCGACGTGGTGATGCCTGCGGGTGTCACCGACCTTCTTGAAGGGCGTCGGGTGTATCTCTTTCCGACCTCCCATAGCGTATTAGGGGAAACCCTAGGACCAGTCCGGGCAGCAATGTCGTTGTTGTCGCTTTCCTTCTTGGAGGTGTTGCTTGATATGCGACGCTTCGGAGCGCTAGGAACATGGTGGAATTCTTCGGAGGGCGCAGCGGTTGCGGGTCATCCTCGTTTCGTCGAGCCACTATTGTCGGCTTTATTGTCTCTTATTTTTCTTTTTCTTTTCGTTTTCTCTGTTGTTTCCTTTGGGTGTTGTGTTGTCTGGCCCAGCAGCGGTCTCAATCGTGGTTGCTATATTAATGTAGTTGGGCACATGCATGTTTCGAGGAAAGGCCTCAACATGGCCAAGATAATCGGCTGGCACCAAGCCTCCGATTTGGATGTGCAGAAGAAAATGGCTTCAATTCTCCAAGGCCAGCCTCCGCCGCTGCTCCATGGAGATTCATTCCTTCCACCCGCCGCCTCGGCACCTAGAAGGAGAAGAAGATCCATCAAGAAGCGACTTCGAGTGGCCAAGATCCATTGCCGCCTGATACATTGCAAATGTATCTATAATTTTTGATGTTCCATGCTTGGTTTTATCTACTTTCTTGTGTTTTGTCTACACTTTGGATTACTTTTCATATGATTTCTTGGACTAACCTATTAACAAGAGCCATAGTGCTAGCTGCCTGTTTTCTGTTGTTTTTGGTTCCAAGAAAGTCAGAAAATGAATATTCTCGGAATTGGACGGGACAAAAGCCAAAGTCGCTATTTTATCGGAATACATCTGGAGCCAGAATACGAGACGGAGAGGGACTAGGGCTTGGCCACACCACCTGGCCGCGCGGCCAGGCCTGGCCCATGCCAGGGGTGGTCTGGCCGACCCCAGCACCCCTCGGCCTCTCCTTCCACCTATAAGATGCCTCTGATACTGAAACCCTAAGTACCCGATCAAAAATCCACGAAAGGGTCTGTAGCCGCCGTCGCCTCTATCCCTAGATCGGGAGGGATCTGAAGCTCTTCCCGGCACCCTGCCGGAGAGGGGAATTCACCCTGGAGGCCTTCTTCATCATCATGCAAGCCTCCGGTGTGATGCGTGAGTAGTTCATCTCTAGACTACGGGTCCATGTAGTAGCTAGATGGCTGGTTCTCCTCCTTTGTGCTTTCATGTTTAGATCTTTTGAGCTCCGTTCATGATCAAGATCATCTATTTGTAATTCTGCATGTTGTGTTTGCGGGGATCTGATGGATATTGAGATGCTATTTCAGATTGATTATTGATTCTATCATGTCTTTGTTATTTGTGATCTTGCATGCTTTCCGTTGTTAGTAGCTATCTTGGCCAAGTAGATGCTAGCAACTCCAAGAGTTAGTATTTATGCTCGATAGTGGGTTCATGCCTCTGGTAATCTAGGGAAGTGACAGAAATCTCTAAGGTACTAGATGTGCTGTTGCTACTAGGGAGGAAACAACAATCCTTTGTTCATAGAACAATTGTATTGTTTACTTTACACGCAATTCGTAATGCAATAATCTGGTGCTTGCAACTTAATACTGGAGGGGGTTCGGATGATAACCTGAAGGTGGATTATTAGTCATAGATGCAGTTGGATGGCGGTCTATGTATAATGTTGTAATGCCCAATCGAATCTCAAAGGAGTCAAGATGATTAGTATTTGCATGTATTGCTTTCTTGATGTTTGTCAATTGCCCCGCTGTAATTTGTTCACCCAGCATGTTATCTATCTTAAGGAGAGCCACCTCTAGTGAACTATGGACCCCGGTCCTTTCTTTTACATTCAATCTACAAACTGTTTACTGCTTTGTGTTTACTTTCTGCAAACTATTACTTCCTTCCATTCCATATGTTTAATCCTTTGTTTTCAGCAAAACTGGTGAGATTGACAACCTCATCGTAAGTTGGGGGCAAAGTTCTGTGGTTGTGTTGTGCAGGTCTCCACGTTGCTGCTGGCACCGGTAGTGCGCCCTGCCAACGTTCAGCTAGCTACACCTTTGGGGTGTTTCCTTGCTCCTACTGGTTCGATTAAACCTTGGTTTCATACTAAGGGAAAACCTTTTGTTGTGCTCATCATACCTTCCTCTTGGGGTTCCCCAACGAGCTCGATATATTTTGGGCCATCACCGCCGCGCGTAGAAGCCGAGCCCTCCCCTCAGAGTTCCTGCCCGAGATGAGGGAAAGAGGCCATAGAAGATGCAGCAACAATCGATCCACAAGAAGGCCCCCTGGATAGGAGGCCGACGCATCCACCAGAACAGAGAAGAAGCTGGGACGTCTCCTCTCCACCCTCCCTTACCACCGCGGCCGGCCAAGAGGGAAACGGACACGAAAACCATCACCTGGAAGAGCAGGTCCTCCTCGCCTCCACGGCCGGCCAGGAGCCACCTCACCACACCACCTGCTCTGATCTGATGGAGGAAACTGCTCTTATTTGACCGGGGGCTCACCATCAACTCCAAATCAACCAGCCACCACCTCGGTGACCTAGCAGCGAGAGAAGAGGGCAACCGTCTAGCATCGAGTAGAAGCACCAGGATGGAGAAGGACCCCCACCTCACCCCAATATAACCCTGCCACCTCTGCAGCCTCTCTCCCCCTCGCCGCCACGGCCGGCTAGCAAGAGAGGACACAGAGAAGCAGGGGACCAGATTAGGGAGAAGGGAAGAATGGCCTTATTGACGGAGATCAATGCTGCGGCGGAGCTCATCCTCTGCTCCAACCAATGGGGTAGCAACATGAGCCAGCACCACCACCAGATGCGCTGGATCTAGCCGAAGAAATCCGACACCCTACTCTATACTACCGGCATACAGCCGAGAACCCTAAAACTAGCCCTACCTACTACCCCGGCACCTCCCCTCCGCCATCTTCGACCGGCGCCGCCAGCGGATACAGCTCGGGTTCAGCCCGGGCACTCACGGACAACGCTCAGAAGGTGGGGGCCGCTAGGAGCAGAGAGGAGGAAAGACATGTGTGCTTTAGGGCAGAATTTGATACTGATGGTAACCTAGAGCTCCTGCGATCACAGACCATTTTCTAGCTTCGTACGGATGCCTCCAAATTGCCGACTGGCACACCGCGTTTGGTAGTAGTACTAGCCAAATATCGGCATGGTAGTGTCACGGGCCAGCTGTAAACAGTTCTCGGGACAACTTGTTGCGCAGCTCGTTTTAGTAGACTGCATTTTTTACGAGCAAAGAACCGCGATCCTTGTGTTTGGTTGCACACATCGAGTTTGGTTGAACGTAGCGGAACTGTTGTGGTAGCCTCTTACATTGGAGTGGTGAGCTTACCCGACACTCCAACAATAAGCAGATTCATCACACGCAGTGCATCAATAGAAGGATACCATAAGCTAATCATTAGAAGCACTACATCATACGCAGTTCATCATTGGACGTATTACTATGTACCACCTCTGATCACGGTTTCATAGAGGGATGTTTATTAATATTGGTATAATTGAACCTCGTGCTGGAGAAGACTATGTAGACGAGGTTGAGATATCGTCATTTCTGAATCCATCCGGTGATAGACATCAGCTAGAACAGATGGATGAATGGGCAAACTGACAACGTTAATGAAGGGAAAACAAACAACAATGATGGCTCCTCGACAACAACCGATGAGGTATATATATATTAAGCCTCTTATGACTAGATCGATGTTAATTGATCTGTATATATATATATTAATCACTCTTCTGTCTTCTTTTAGCCCTCCAGATCAAGACAATCGATAGGTATAACGAAACGAAGCCCTAACAGGTGGATGGTAATCAAAAGTTCACCATCGATGAAATAGATGATAATGGAGAACCGATTGCTTCAAAAAAACATGCGAGGATGTTTGTAAATCAATGCGGAGTGATTGCTAGGGACAACCTCCCGATCACCATTCAAGAATGGAATAAGCCAAAGAATGCAGGTAAAGAATTCACTAGTTATGTCCATGATGATGCCAAAGAAGACCTTTGGCAGAAGCTCATAGCACATTTCATACTACCTACAGAATATGAAGAATTTGAGGCAGATGGTACTACCCCAATTCCGGGTGGGCTTGAAAGAAGAGCGACAATCAAGGAGTGGGCTCTATCGAAGACGGCCGAACTGTTCCGGAACCACAAGAAATCTTTATACGCTATTATGTCGCGAAAAATAAAACTCCAAAATTCATAGGAGCATACGATAAATTGAGAGAATAGTGCCCCGATTTTGTAAAGTACAAGCTATCTTCTGTAGCCAAGGCAAGGTCAGAAAAAAATAAGAAAAATGCTGAGAAAGAGCGATACCACCATAAAATGGGGACATGTGGCTACAAGAGTGGTGTGACTAAGTGGGAAGCTATGGAGTCCAACATGAGGGCTAGAGGGATCACTCCAGGTACAGATGGATGGCCCGAGAGGTCAAAGCACTGGTGGTACGAGCCTGGGGGAATGGTTAACCCAGAAACAGGGGCGACAATTTTTCAAGAAAAAATTCTAATACCCTCCAATGCACTTGTTAAAGCAATGGTTGATACTCAAGCGGGATTGTTCTGGCCCGATAGAGCTAACGATGAGCTGACACGCGCCCTCGGGAATCCTGAAAAACCTAGACGAACACGATGCAAAGGTGCCAGTATTAT
The DNA here is from genome assembly GCA_910589775.1 of Avena eriantha. Classification (NCBI taxonomy): domain Eukaryota; kingdom Viridiplantae; phylum Streptophyta; class Magnoliopsida; order Poales; family Poaceae; genus Avena; species Avena eriantha. The sequence continues at coordinate 76,513,226 of OU342744.1, read as the reverse complement.
TACATGGAAGAAAGGGTTTCCCCAGTGCGATGACGGTTACATAAGCCATAAGGTAAAGAAGGACCGGGAGGCAGACCAGATCGAAAAGATAGAAGAGGAACTAGCTAGGATGAAGAAGCTGATAGTGGAAGCACTTAGCCAAAGGTCATCTCATCCGTAGGAAAATCCTGCATTGGATAATAGCCAACAGAGAAGCAGTGTGGCTTCCACGGAGGTCTATGCTGATGATCATGCAGTGCTGGAGGATGCACTGGCGTCTCGCTACCCTGTGGATGATGTCAGAGGGAGCCATAGTGTGAGCTACATTAGCTAATGAACAACCTGTCCTTCAAGGTGGTGATCGGCACTACTTTACCTTCTCTACCTGGAGCACTCCACCATTCACTTTCGATTCCACCTGGCTTTACCCGTGTCTCGGTGGATGACCTAGTGGAGGGGTTTGCGGACCTAGAGATTGAAATCGCTACACCTGAAGGCCATAAGAAACTAGGAGATGTCAAGCGCTACATCATTCTATGGAAAAATAAGTACATCAAGTTTCCAGGGTCGGCCCTGTAACATCCCATCATTATAGCTCAGAAATAAGCTGACATAAGGTGTGTGCATTGCATTCATGCATAGAAAATCTAGATAATTTTCGCGCTTTTAAGTAAAACTTGTCAAAGTGATTGAAGCTTCTCTTAACTTGGTGGAACTAAAGTAGATTATCAAGTTGACTACGATAAGTTTCAATATGATCTTTGCTAAAACCTTACCTTTGGGTAATATAATTTGATCTAAGGGTAGATCAAATGTAATAAAACTAAGTCACAACACACTACTTAATAAGGAGTATTAGATCTTCTAGAGATCATGACATGGTATTCCATACAACAACTCAAGGATGAATATTTAATATTCTAAAGATGATATCAAGGTATTATCTACCACAAACACTGAATACTAAGTTAAGTATATAACTTAAGTAAAGAAACCCCATAACTAATTCTTGAAACACTTGCTTGCCATAGTTATTACTACCATGAGCATCATGGTAGTTCTTAAACATTAACTCTTATCACAAATAGAGTAGAAAGGGAAGTCAAGCCAAGACCATCTAGCACATACCCTTAGTGTCATGTTAACAGATGAAAATCCTATTTAACGAGTCCTAGTGTCAATTGATCATCAATGTTGAGTGATCAATTCTTGACCTAAACTTATTGACTCATAGTCTTTGACCTATAATGTTGACCTTCCAAAGACCTTAAGTAAATTAATAAGAAGAAGGAACTAGTATGGTAGAGTATGCCATCATCAATGGAATGTGATCCTTGGTGGAGATCAAACCATCTGATGTTGGAGGAGATAACTCACTCATGAGTTAACTAGAAGAAGTACCTAAACCTAAGAATTAGCTAATACTTGAGAAGTTATCAGAAAGCTAGAAATGGTAGAATGTCAAATAAGAATTCTTGTTAAGCTAAGAAGATACAAATTTGGAGTAAGCTTCCTTAACAAGATACACTCTATAAAGAAGCTAGTACAAGTTTACTACTTAGTTGATGATAGATCTTGATCAGACAATTAGAAGCCTAAGCTTTGCTTGATCAAAGGATGGTGGTCATTATTCTCAAGTCACTTAAGAATAGATGACTAGCTGATGAAGAAGAGTTGTGAGTATACCAAATTAGGCAAAACCGTAGTAAGCTGCATCATCTAGCTTGATCATGATAAGTCAAGCTAGAGTATGATGAAGTATATAGTATGAGTTGTATGGGGTAGTTGAAGGCATAGTAGTTTAACCAAGCTAATACAAGAACAAACTTGTATTATGAAGAGTAGTACCATACCTATTCTAGAGGATTGATATTCCTTGTTATATATAGTGAGGATTGTAATCTTGCAACCCTTGGTAGCAGTTGCAAGATGGAATTAATGGATGGAGTTAGAAGTAGCTTCATTGATGGATTCATAAAGGGTAGTTTAGCAATGGAAGTTATATAGATACTAGGAGAAGAATGGAGAATGAGTGTTGTGGAAGTGGCATGACCATGTCATCATATGATGATGGATGTGGTGGAGTCAGATGATTGACTTATTCAGGAAGATGTGATCTTTGTGAATAAGATAAGAGAGCGATATAGAGAATATTTAGGAAAGGAGTTCCTAATTTAAAGATAAGCTTAGTGAGGTATTAAGGTAGGAGTGCTTGAGAAAACTTTAACCAACAATATATCAAGCCATGACAAGACCCATGTCTACCTCTTTGTTCAAAACCTTAAAATCAAATTGATAGTGGAACCATTTCCTATTCCTAAGTAACCATTGAACAAAATCCTTGGACAATTAAAGCTTCCAAGATATAATTAGAGAACGAGATGAGTGTTTATAGATGGAAGACTTGTTCACCTTATTGTCTTAAACCCTAATAAAGACCTAGTCTCATATACAAGGTGAAAAATACCGCGCTATGGTATTTAGCGCCAGGCTTCCCAGGATGCTATACACGCTATATCATGTTATAGCACACGCTATTTAAAATAGCAATGCTATACACGCTATATCATGTTATAGCACACGCTATTTAAAATAGCGTTTGTAAAAAAATAATGATATATTTATTCTAAACATAAATAATTTTAGCATCTAAAATTTGTTCAGAAACAATTACATGCATATCAAAGTAAAGAATAAGACCAATCCATGACATAAAAAATGGAGTCACACTATCACAGTCCCATCGATATGAGGCACATACCCATTAACATATGAAGAATAGAGAACTAGATAGTTTTAAGGTAGCCTAATAATAACATAGCATGAAGTATTATTCCGAATCTTATGGAGAATTCATGTGGAAGCAACCGTCACCACCACTCACAAACTGGAGAAGCACCGTCGCCGCTCGCGCGCCGATTTCGTGACTACATGAACTGTCTGGTGGGGGGTTGGGATTAGGTTTGCGTATGACTCGGGAATGGTTTTGGCCTTTTAGGCCGATGGGTTATAGACTGTAGTTTTTGCATTTTTTGCAGCACTAAAAAATATAACGACGCTACAACGTTTTGATAAATAGCGTGTTATTTTCAAATTAGCGGCATAACGTCTAAAATAGCTTAAACATAGCGTCGACGCTCTAAATTTGCTATGGCATGTTATAAGTGCGCTATAGCGCGCTATTTTTTTCCTTGCTCATATACCATCAAGATCACTTTAGTAAAGCAATCTCAATAGCTCACTCTAAGTTGAGATATCACCTTGGTCACCAAACATGATGGCAATATGTCTTAGCCTTAATATTCATCCATATCTCTAAGTGAAAATGACTTATTAAATCCTCTCAAAACCCATATACCTATATTTGAATAAACATTAGCATTTATCCACCAATGATTGTTATTGATTTATAATGACCTAACCAAGATTGTCTTGTGGTAATTCTAAACACTACAAATCAAGTAGAATTGGATTTGGTGAAATCACCAAATAGGGTGAGCCATGGAATTAAAATCACCATATTACAAACCCCAGGGTTTAATACCTTGCAATATATTTGTATAGTTCCTTTATGAGGTTAATTATTAACAAGATTATGTACCCATCGGTATCCATTTTAAACCATTGCCATTACATTATTTTAGTGGAAATGAAAGTCATTTTATAAGATCTTATTATCAAAAGTAAATCCTAAAACCCTAACCCTAATTACTTTGATTAATAAACAATTTCCTTTATAATACTGGTAATTGTAACACACTAACAATGTTAGGTCACTCAACTAATACCATGTCCTTAGAAATATTTGAAATACTGTATAAAAGTTTAAATGCTCAAAGGGTTGTAATTTGAAAAGAAAATGGATTATGAAAATTGAAAATCGAAATAGAAAAGGAAGAAACCAGCGCAACAATACAGCCCATGGCCAAGGTTGTCCCTGCGCTAATTGTCGCCCGCGTGCGCCAGCCGCCGCTGCTCGCTCACTCAGCCATGGCCCAGTAGTAGCCCACTTAAGCCTGGTCCAGACACCCCTTCGTTTCGTCGTCTTCATCGACTATGGCGAAGCAGCTGCCTGGATCGAGCTCTGCCGTCGATCCTTCGCCGCGCTGCGATGTGTGCCGCCGCATCTAACCTCGAGGATAAGAATGCCCACGCTCTCCTCTATCCACTCATACCCATCTCACTCTCTCGCTCGCTCTCTCCTGTTTTCCCCCAAAACCGAAGCCCTAGCCATCGTCGGTCGTCGAAGCTCGCTGATGTTCCCGACCTCCCCGAGCTCAGGGAAGGGCTCCATCATCTCTACCATGGTCTCATAGGTCTTCCTCTGCAAGGGAATCGAGCCGATGTGTCCGGAGGCGACCGAATTGACTTCATCTTTCTGAGCGCTGGCCACCACGTTCGTCTTTGATTCCAGCTTCACTACATCGTGCCTCGCCTCCCCAAGCCTTCCATCGCAATCCTAGTGAACTGGAGATTCTCTATGTGTCCTCTGTTACTTCGTTTGCTTCCTGAATCACCGTCGTGGACCTCCGACCACCATCGTAGTTGTTCATCGTGGAGCTGGCTCTGGTGACCTAAATGGGGCGGCGCAACCATCGTTCGGACCCCCGTGCTCTACTGGTTCGAGCACGTGGTCTCGCTGGCCAACGCACGCTCGGAATCGCCACCGGCGACCACAATCTGGTGGTGGAGGCCATACCGACGTCATCGTGACGCCGTGCTTGCGTCACCTCCCGCCCAGACAGCGAGTTTGACTGGTCCACGCCAACATGGCCACGAGCCCATTAGTCAGTGACTGTGTCTAGAGTTAGGTGCGGTGTAAAAAGGATAAGTATAGAGGCTCACGTTAGGTGCGGTGTAAAAAGGATAAGTATAGAGGCTCACATCATCAGTGATACAATAAATCATTTAGTAGTTTATTTAAATAAATCCAAAGAATGATTAAATCTTGTTAATTCAATATCTTTTGATTTATAATTCAAAAATATATATATTATATATATGTTCTTTTCCAACTTCAATAAAATCATTAATATTATTTAGTAAATACCTTATTAAGGATAAACCATAAATAAATATATTTATTATTTAAAAATTCCCCAAAAATAGGTATAATATTTCAAAAGTCTTAGAAAAATCAAAATATATATTTATAAACTTGTTTTATACATTTTTTATCATTTAACTAATATTTATTATTTATTAAGTGTTTATAACATGATAAAACTTATAAAAATCATATTTTATTATTTAAAATCACAAAAATATTTATAATATACCAAAATAATCACAAAAATAAATTATACACATTAAAAACATCCCCTTTCATAATTAAAGTAAAATAAAAGGTAAGGGTCTACTAAATCTTGTTTAAAACCTTTTCTTTCATTTTAATTCATTAAATATACATAAATCTTTACTAGTGCATTTATCATTATTTGTTTAAAGTCTAAAAATAGTATTAGTCTTAAAAATAATAATAGTATGAAGTCTAAATAGTCCAAAACATCTTAATTACAATTTTTGATAAACTATCATTCCTAAATAAGTGCAGCATTTCCCAAAAGGAGATCTCAAATATACAATCCTCAAGATTATTATTTTGAACTTATTAAAACCTTTTACCATTAGTTTAACCACAAGTTTATAAATATATTAGAAATCCAAAGGTAATTCATAAGTAGTTAACTAATATTGTTTCCTTGTTTACAAATCATAACCACTCATTTATAAGGAGACAGATGATTCTATTCAATCATAAAGTTAAGAAACTACTACTCAAATAAAAGTAATACCACTCTTAATTAACCTTAAAGAAATATTATGAAGCTCATCCTTTGCCTGACTCTCTGACTTGGAACTCTCCCCTTGCTTACTAGTTGCATCAAACAACTCTTGGTACCTTTGGTCCATTGCCTGAAGAACAGTCGGCAGCTCCTTTACAGTAACCCCCGAAGTTTCTGCTTCTTCTCCTGGCATGTTCTCACACTTCACCTCCTACACAAACTTGTTAAATCCTGACCTTTTATGACTGCCGGCAACCAATTTGCAGTTCTCCCTATCCCTCTTCGACCTGTTCCGCTTCTGCATGAAACAACCTGACACCACAACGATTTGCGCTGACTTCCGCCGCCGTCAACTCAACAGAGACCAGATCCAGACGCAGAGATACTCGGATGCTCTGATACCATGATGGATTTTATCAGGACTCTCTCAATCTCATAGATCGAACAACAAAGGGCAAGGGGATTTCTCTAGTTTCTAGACTGTTCTGAACATGACTGCCCCGCATCTCTATCTCTTCTCTATATATTAGTTGCTACATATTTACATAGCAGTCTCTCCCACACTTCTAGTTATGTACAAGTCCACCCAACAAGGGGAAAGACACAGGAAGCTCGATCGTGTGTATACACTCCATCTGTCGTAGGTACCGGTACTCTGTTTTGCTCTCATCTGCAGTGCAGAGCCTCGTACCTTTCAACCCTTTTCTGTTCTTTTCTATACTCTAGGAATGCATTCAATGGAAGCTACGAGTGAACGATGAACAATCGTTCTGGTCTGATTGGCTGGTGCAACCTTGATTTATTGGAGGTTGCAGATCGAGACACTATATTTAACTCCAAGCTTGACATTAGCCTGCAATTATTTCATTAATATACTTATTCAGACAACATTTCATCTGATTTACTAAACAAACCCGCATCCCACGAAGGGAACATCCACGCGGAATTACCAACAAAATGACGAGGGCCAACATGGAGGCAACACTCACTAGTGAGAGTAATTGATCGCGGGAACTGGATTTTTAAAGCCGAAACACATCATGTACTGTACACAATTTCATGTCTCCCCGAGGATTTAGCGAGCAAATCAGACATCAAATAACAGAAGTTGCACCCATGATAAAACTGAACAGAGGAGCCTGGACCGTACCCCTGGATAAGGAACATATGACCTAATCCTCATTTTGCAATCAGAATGTAGAAACAATGGCACGCATTGTACTGTCTGGTTTATTCCTGGACAGTTGGCAGGGCGAAGATGAAGGGAAGCTGGCAAGGTTCCGATGCCTGAAGAAAGCCTGCCTGTTTGTAGGACTCGACGCTATCGGCAAGTGTCTCCTCAAGCTCCCTTGTTTTCCACCCCAAATTCCTCAGCTTATATGAGGTCATCTCCATATTATAATCCAAGTCCACAAACCTGCGGAAGAAAAGGGAGTTTTTTAACATGTACTCCTCCGTTCTAAGATATAAGACGTTTTAGCTTTGTTATTAAAAGAATGTATCTAAATGATTTTTATTGTGTTGGTAGCGTTGTTGTTGATAGATAGCACTTACTTGTCTGCATAATTGTAGTTAGGGTACATCTTCTTCAAAACTCCCACCAAATCCTTCATGTCAAGTTGGTCTAATGAGCATATATATCTTTGAGAGGGCCCTGCCTTGTTGTATAACAGGAGTAGTGCATCTGCAACGTCGCGGACATCAACAATGCTCCAAGATTTGTTGTTCATCGTGTCAGGACCTCCTGCATGCCGTTCCAGCATAATGGAATTACATTTAGGTATAACTATGACTTCTAAAATTGAACTGAAAATAAAACTTCGGAGCTCCTCGTTATATCACATGCAACTACAATAGTAAGCACAAATCTAAGTTGCATCAAGATTTCCAGATGGACAAGGGTACTAGTTTGATGGAGTGCAATTTTCCTCCTTTTTCCGGAGGGCACTATTATATCCGGTTACCGAAGATACCAAAAAATTTGGTAATCTACCACCAGAGTCTATCCGAAAATTTTAGATGGCAAAAACATAATAGCTCCCTTCCTTTACCACAAAGAGCACAAAGTTGCAGCAGTGAAGGCATGGTGTTTCCACCAGCAGATTACTAGTCACCCCTAGTCCCTTGACGCTTCTACTTTATTTCATTTTGAGCCATGAAGGGCCACATAGCAGAGAGTGTGAAGTAGATAGAAAATCCCACGAGAGTCTAAGAGCAATTATAGCAGATTCCCTAAAATCACACCGGCCTATAAAAAATACTATGAATTGAGAAGCCGGTCGCAAAAAATGCTCTAGGACATGCCCAATTCCAATCTCTAGAAAGAGATTATAGGATCCTACAAAAATGCTTTTGGGATGCAAGTATCCGGTATCAACCCCTTTTTTAGAGGCGCCAATTTCATATCGATTTTCTTACTCCCACCCCCTCTTCCCTGCTGCCTCACTCTACACTGATGTGCTCCCTGAGATCGTGACTCTATGGTAAAACTGATGTACGACACAAATATGTGAACTTCATCGTAGGGGTACAATGTATGACCTCTGCAGAGTGCATAATCTACTGAAGTAGCCACATCCTTGGTTATGGATACAATCTTGGATAAGTCACCCTATTTGATCTTTGCCGGGTCTATTATTTTTTAAGCTAAGCTTCTAGTGATATTATGACTTGTTTATGCTTGATTTGCTTGTGAACCATGAACTTGCTTAATTGGTGAATGAAGTGTTCAATTTAGATGCATCTCAGTGCACTTTCAATGTTATGTGTTCCAATGTCTAGGAGAACTATGATCTATGATTATGAGATGTTGATCTCAGAGTAGTCATAAGATCTAACTGAAAATGCCAAAGTAATTGTGGATATACTTACTCTTAGTTCTAGGTTGCCACCATTCGGATATAGTTATGTATAAATATGTCTTAACTCCTAGACGTTCAAGTATATAATCATGCCCAGAATAATCAAGCTACCATGTCTAGGGTTGGGCTCGTCATAATCGGCGCACGCACGTGCGGCAATTCCTTCTAGAAGGCTTTGAGCAGGAGTTTTGTATTTTCCTTTTTTGTAATGTTTTTACCTTAGGGTTAGTGATAGCCTGGAGGAGATTATGTCACAAGGCATGAGCTCTTGGGCTCGTCTAGATTTTAATAATAGAAGGCTATACGTAGCAACCAATACAGAGGTTGGGGTAGTTCTCCTTTTCGAAAATGCTGAAAGTATTTCTCAAAATTATAATTCCGGTGATAAACAAGAAAAAACTGTTAAAACTTTAAAGTATCTCAAAGAGGTGTTGTAGAAAATAATACGTGCTCAGATGTGAACCTTTTATTATGTAGAGAAGGGCCTTGCTGGTAGTATTGGGCACCAGATGCTGCAAGAGAGGGCCAAACACAACGCCAGGACAAATTGTGACGACGTGCAACCCGGTCTTCTTTCCATATTCCAAGACTATCTCTTCAGCTTCGGTCTTAGCAAGACCATACCAGATCTGTCAAGAGAAGAAAATTGAGACCAAGTTAGTCATCCATATATGAAATCAGAAGTCTCTAAGAACTAAAAGGAATATTGAAGTTCTTATGTTTTATGACAATAAGAAGACGTCACGGTGGACATTGATTTACTATTATTCGTACCGTATGTAAGTGCCCTGTTTTGCAGATACTTGCCAATTATATGAGTTAAATTAAATGAACAGTATGCAATTAGTTCATTCTGGGCCACATAGACAAAAATCTAATGAACGAGTCTGCACCTATTGAAACACTGAGAGGCCTAAGGCTAGTCATAGTTGTAGTATGATAATATGTACTACTATCATGCATGCCACCTTGGCGAAATGCTGAAGTGACACAACAATTAGTAAAGGGAGAAACGCTAGTAGTATTATACTAATATGATACCATATCATAGCACATGTAATAAGAAAATTTAACATTAAATGCATCTTATACATAGAATCGCATTGAGATTTTATAAATAATTAAATAACATATGACTATGATATGACTAGATGATACTAAACACTACATGGATAGTATTATCATACACGATATTATATGCATGATACTAGCATGTGATACTTGACGACCAGCCTATGTGAAAGGAGCATAATACACATGTATCTAACGACTAGCATTAGTTGTTGTGTGCTGACCTCGTTTTGTCTGCAGAACTCTTTGTTCGACCAGCTGCTCTCATCTCTTACTTTACCTTGAGGCCAGCCTGGGTTATAAAGAACAGCGATGATAGAGGAGACCTGAATGAGTTTCTGGACGTTCGTGGCCGAGCAAGCCTTGAGTACATTCCTGGTGCCCTCAGTAGTTGGAACCATCATCTCTTTCTGTGCAAGATCAATAAGAGTCAAGCAGATGTTTATAATAAGTGTTACTGATTTAGTATAAAAGTAAGTACAACCACCAATAGTATGACCCTAGTAGTATTAAAAATCTACTCACATGCATGCTACTAGAGGAATGTATAACAAACTGCTCCTCACATGGCTCAACTAATAAGTGAGCTTTAAGCTGTAAGTCATGTTGCAGCCTAATCAGCCCAAGAATTTTGTTACGGGAGGGAAGAAAAAGGTAAAATGTTGAAGATTCCTTTGAAGAACTCAGCGCTACTTCCCTTGGAAAAAAAGAACTCAGCTATAACTTGTATAGTAGTATATAATAATGATGCACTTGCCTCTGGATCAACCAGCTTGCCATCGGGCACCGGCGAGGCGACATGGAAGACGCCCTGACACCCGGCGAACGCGGCCGTCAGCGTGTCGTAGTCGAGCACGTCGGCCTTGAACAGGCGCAGGTTCTCCGGGGCCATGTCCAGCTGCTTCAGGAACGCGTTCTTGGGATCACCTGAAGAAATGGAGATTGTTTTGCCGATGAAAAAGCATCAGGCGATCGAGCATCTAATATACTTGGCCATGTCGCCGGCGGTACGTACATGGGTCGCGGACGGTGGCGTGCACGGCGTAGCCGCGGGAGAGGAGCAGCTTCACGAGCCACGAGGCGATGAACCCGCCGCCTCCGGTCACGCACACCCGCGGCAGTGGCAGTGGCGACGACAACGACGACTCCATGGGTCTCCGGCGGGCCCGTCGTTTGGTATATGGATGTAGAGAGAAAGCGGAAGATAAGGTAGACGACGACCGAGGAGAGCTATGGTGATGAGGTATTTATTGTACTCATAAGTACTCCCTCGGTTTCAAAATATAAGATGTTTTAGCTTTCTAAAAAAAGTGTATCTAAACCTCTTTTAGTATGTAGGTTCTACACATTAAAAATGGTGTAGATACACTTTCTTCACAAAATAAAAACATCTTATATTTGAAAACAGAGGAGTAGAATGGAGCACACAAAGTGACAAAACTGACGCCACGCAGCTGACAGGGATGGCCCACTTGGCCAGCTGCTTGTCAACGATGATGCCTCTAATCGTGACTGGCGTGGCGGCGATTATACTATAATATGTATGCTAGACCTTAGATTTACTAACCGCGTGATGGCATCTGGTATCACATAAAGGCAGCAAGCAGACTGCCAGGGGCAGTTGACTTAAAATTACAAGACCCACTTCGGACAGCCAGTGTATCTGAAATGTTCCGATTGTGTCGTCCGACGGACAGAAAATGGGTAGTTGTCCGACGCGCCAGACCACAACGCCCATCATGCCTAGACGCCGTCTTCCCACCACTCGCGCTCACAAACCAGGCGGAGGAGAACCGGAGAACTGCCGGTTGTGGAGGGTGATGCTGAGGAGGAGGAGGACGATGACGTTTTTGACTTCGACAACGAGACGGGGCCACCAATTGACCAACAGGTGATCCTCGCCTCCATCCAATCGTCGTGCGGGCGAGAGCAATAGCCTAGGAGCTCCGGAAGGACGGAGAACCGAGGGTCATGGAGGCTGGAGGAGGATCCCTCCCGAAGGCCGACATAGCCATATTAATGCTAGTCAACCCCCGAAACGTTCGTAGCAATATCATGCTGCCAGAGCACCTCCGGCAATAAGAACTCATCGAGGCTCACTCGGAGTGTGCCTCCATGTGGTGCGCGCCAACCCCGGCGACGTGGCCGCGCGTACCCGCCTCGACACGCAGAGGATTTTCCACCACTCTCTCGAAGAGGAGTGGGGCCTCGTTCGCCCACCGCGCATGAATAACGAGGTAATCTTCCACTCCCGAGGGCCGGAGCCAGTGCCATCGCCGCCGCATGTAGTTGTATTCCTTTTAACATGTGTAAAATTTCCTAATATATGAATGGAGTTATATTACTCCCTCCGACCCATATTAGTTGACTCAACTTTTTTTAGATTCGGATGTATCTAGCACTAAAACATGTCTAGATACATCTGAATCTAGACAAATCCAAGTCAACTAATATGAGTCGGAGGGAGTACTAATTTGTTTGGATCTAGTGTGCCACTTCCACACGGGCCCTAGCAACCGATGCCCGTCGTCAGCCAGACGCATTTGCGAACCAAATTTTATGGCCAAATATGTCGCGCCGGACGCGTCATTCCGTTCAGCAGGCGCGGCCTGTCCTTCTATTCGCGCGGACAGACTCTAACCGTTTGGGTCGCATCATCGGAGATACCGTATCTGCCTGAGGCTGCTTATATCCGGAAAAAGTAAGACTATGCTAGGCTGCTAAGCTAAATAATGCTTTAAGTCACGGAGGTCTCTGGCCGCGTCAAACCGACTACAAGAATAAACAACAAATCTAATGAGAAAAAAAGTGATCTCTAATTGTAGTACTTGTCAACGATGATGCCCTCTAATCGTGACCGGCACGGCGATTAAACTGCTCCCTCCGATTAAAATTAACATTGTCTGTCTACAGTTGGATATATCTAGCACTAAAACATGTTTAGATACATCCAAATCTAAATAAATATGAGTACGTTAATTTGAATCGGAGGAAGTATATATGCTCGATCCTGGGTTTCTTAATCGCGTGATGGCATCTGGTTAAGGTGTCAAGTGGGATCCCGACTAGATCTCAGTTCTAGTTCATTTTAAAATTTATAGTGCAAAATGTTGTCAAAATTTTATACTTGAAATCTTAAAATAAACTAGAAGTGGAACTTAGCTAGGGTCCCACTTTACACCCTACATCTGGGAATTGGTACTATCATGGAAAGACAGCAAGCAGACTGCGACGGGCAGTTGACTTAACTACGCTAGCCGCTGTTTATTCGAAAAAACTAAGACTATGCTAGGCTGCTTGCTAAATAATAATGTCACCGAGATCTGGCCACGTCAAACCGATGACAAGAACAAACAACAAATCTAAAGAGAGAAAAATTGTTCTCCAACCTCCGTAACGCTATTTGTTTTCAACGGACCGAAGCTTCCTTTGGGTGATTGGCATCCCCACACGAAGATCAAGGCCTACGCACCAGATATCACGATAAATTCAGGCAAGCCCTTTCGCGCACGATTTGCTATACCGATATTTGTGGGTTTGTGGGTCCAATAGGTTCTACAGAGAGAGGATTGGGATCTTATATAGCTCGAGGAATTGCTTCGAGCTTCCCTTCCACGCTCATCTTGGTGGTCGGCCAAGCCATTCTCTATCACCACCATTCTCTTTGTTTTCCCTTCTATTTATAATATTCTTTTTATCAAATGGGCTCTTCCCGTCGATTTAATATAAACAAACTGCCACAAAGTTTGTACAAAGTTCAAAACAAACTAAAAAGAGAGACAAGATCTCTCTTCAGCTATGTCCTGAACCATCAGGCAACTAACAGTAGAGGAGAAAACTAGGGACACAAGAGTGGTACTTTATTCGAACAAATGCACACACCCTTCCCGATTCTCATAGCAAGATGCAATGCTGGAAAACATTACTAGGAGACCAAAACATAGTTAAAGGTGCATATGCGATTCTTGCTGTAGTTGGCGCCTATCCATGCGATATTGAATACGCTTCACAGATCACCGTCTTCAAGATCTCCACGCCGTCCTCAAGGTTTTTTTCTGCCATGGATTTTATGCAATATTGCCAGGGATTTAATCCTATACACACAATCTATATATCACATTTGCAGGATCATCAGGGAATTTAATGTTAAGGTAAGCATCATTTCCTGATTCCAGATAGTCCAACAAACTCTAGTTCCTTCATGGATCACCAGTTTTGTGTTGGTTAGCTGGAAAGGAATCAATCCATCCTGCTACCAAGTCTTCAGCACTATCTAGTAGTCTGATGAGACCAAAAGCACACAACACAACTTGCCACACTAGTTTTGCAAGCACACAGTTGAAAAATGAGATGATCAACATATTCATTCTGATTGCAGAAATGACAACGAGCATTCCCATTCCAACTATTTTCAAGAGACAATCCTTGGTCAAAATGCTATTTTTTAGCATCAACCAAAGGAAAATTTGGACTTTCAAAGGAATTTTGATTTTCCACAGGAACTTGTGAGGCTAGTTCCTAGCAGATCTCAACTGTAAGTACAAATCCTTCACTTTAAACTTCTCAACATTGCCAATTTTCCACTTTAGCCTATTAGGAAAATCATTTAGTTACACTTCATCCACAATCATCTTTAAATCATACCATTGTGTCAAAGCATCTCCTAGGAGAACCCTTCTAAATATTATGAATCCCCATCCTTCTTTTTTGACTTTGTGTTGACACCATTTTGGTAAAAGTTAAGTTATACAACCAAGGATAATACTGCCGGTGGTAAATCTTTTACCCATGCATGTTACCAAAACATAATTTAGGCAAGCTGAACTATGACATCCTATTGTCACAGCAAGCCTGATGCTACCTCCCTGAAAGCGGGGCTTCAGATTTTCAAAAGAGTCTATCAGATGTCTGTGAACATTTTTATCTAACGTGATTTTTTAACACGAGAATAAGTTGTTTATCCATGTGAACATTTTTTCTCATTTCTTATGAACTAGTGAACCATTTTTTAAATTAATTAAATATTTTTTAAAATCTCATGAACATTTTTCTAAACTTTTGAAAGGCATTTCGTTAAAACAATCTTTTTACCATTACTCGGGAATTTTTTTTTTGAATTCTATACACATTTTATCTCAACTTTCTAAAGTTTTTGTAAAATATTCATATGAAAATTATAAACAAAACTGAGAATAGAAACTAAAAATAACAGTAAAATAAGAAAAAATACACTAGATTCAGCCCATTCAAAAAATGGTTCATACGTCGGTAGGTTAAAAAAAATTCGGATTTGAAAAATATTCGTATTTTTAAACATAAATATAATATAAAAATATGAAACAAGAAAGCGAAAAATAGGAAAATGAAAAAACTCACCTATTGATGTGATGCAACCAATGCACCCCATTTGGGGATGATGGAGACGGGAGCCTCCACGTGGGGGCAATCGATAGGAACTTCCCTATAAGGATCATGATTGCATTCATAAAAGCTATGAGTGAACAAACGTTTTTGGTTTCCTTAGCAAATTCAACCTTGATTTATTGGAGGTCGATTCAGATGGTATTTTTAGTGCAACCTAATTAATGTAGCAAAAAATTCCATTAATTTATATGCAATTGACAAGGGCCACTTTTATCACTAGCGAGAGCATTAGACCGTGAGAAATAAAGTTTGGAAGTGGAAACACATTATACACACAATTTTCATGCCTCCTCGCAGATTTAGCAAACAGATCTAACAAGAAATAGCAAAAAATACATCCGCACCCATCTGAGCTGAACAGATGAGCCGGGCTGGGACACCAGGAGAAGAAACAGATGACCATGTCCTTACATTACAATCAGAATGTAGATACAATGGCACAACAGTGTATTGTCGGGTTTATTCCAGGGCATTCGCCACGTGGAACAAGAAGGGAAGCCGGCAAGGTTCCGATACCTGAAGAATGCCTGCCTTGTTGTACGACTCGATGCTGTCCGCAAGTGTCTCCTCTAGCTTCCTTGGTTTCCATCCTAGATTCTTGAGCTTATCTGAGGTTATTTCAAGCCTATAATCCTCATCAACCATTCTGCCAAAACCAAAAGGAGTGGTTAAACATGTATTATCATAATAAGCACAACCCACTCAAGAGTTGTCGTTGATATAGTCAGTGGCACTTACTTGTCCACATAACTATAGCTAGGGTACATGTTCTTTAAGATCTCCAACAAATCTTTCAGGTCAAGTTGGTCCAATGAGCATATGTATCTCTCAGATGACTCTGCCTTGTTGTACAACAGGAGTAGCGCATCGACAACATCTCTAACATCAACGACGGGCCAAAATTTGTTGTTCATCGTATCAGGACCTCCTGCAGTTGAACATATATATAATGGGATTACTACATTTAGATAAACTTATTAATTTCATTTTCTTAACTCTATTTTTCATCTATAATTCACCAATAATAGCAAGGCAATAACAATATGTATGGAGAAACTTGGGAGCTCCTTGCAAATTGAATTCTCCTTTTCTCCCAGGCAGTGAGCACAAATCCAAGCTCCCTAAAGATGCTTCTAGATAAATAAGAGTCGTTAGTTTTATATCGTTCTTTACCTGTGTGCCCTCCCGTGTATGCTATTGATATATCTTATAAAGCAAAACCTCACTAGCATTGTATTAGCCTTTTCCATTAGTTCAGTCTTTTGGTTGCGTTGTCTAGTGAATGAAGCTTGACAACATAAATATAGTCTATCTTTATATGCAATCTATCCACATCATCCATTTTTAGCAATACAATTGTCCATGTCATCACCCGTAACACTCATCAATAATAGTTTATCTGTGCATGCAAGATATCCACACCACCTATTCTTTTACACATCCGATTAATATATATATATTAATTTCATATCAATTAAATTTATCCCCAGGATTACTTCTGACTATTTAGACCATATGAATCTTGCATACCATGTTGGCTCTTCATGTTTCATGTGTGATATACCATTTCGTTTACACAGTATAGATTTTCAAAAGATATATCCGATGCATCCTCGCTGTTTATTATTATAGTGCTAATATCTTTGCACTTCTACAACTAAGAAAGTAAACTATATAACACTACTAAATCATGAAAGTACATAAGGAGAGGTCTAGCAATCTTAATTAGTTTTATCTCTATCTTTTAATTATATATTCAGATGGTGCGAACATGCAATTAACTAGCTATTTCACACTTTTACACTCATACATGATTGTAAATATATGTGAATTAAGATTTTCATTTTTTTATAAGTAAACCTATTAGATGTCACATAAACATTTTTTAGTACAAAAATATAGTGATTATGAATTAAGTAAACAAATAGACATCATATATTGTTGCATTTGTAACTCATACACATATACGATAATTACAAAAAAACTTCTATAACACTGCACATGGTCGGAAAGGAAAACAAGAAAATTTGAACATATATAAATGTAGACAGAAGGTATTTCACATTTACTTTGAATTATTGGGCATATATAAATATGAAAGTCTTCGTATTGGAAGGAGTGAGAACTATGCTAGGTATCTAATCTTTTAGGAGAACTCTTGGGTTATTCCTGTAGTTCAACCAAACATCTTCTATCATAGAATAATGTGTTCCAATTCCTATAGGAACATACGGATGGCTTAAAGTATCGTGAATATCCAGTAAACAATGGCGAGGATGTTGAGTTTAGATAACCGTGATATGTGGTAGGTAACAGTGAATTGTTCAATCTCAAATGGATCAATGGTCGGTGTGTGATGATGCTGGCCAGATACACCAAGAAGTTGTAACCACAAACAAGAGAATAAGGACTTAATTTTGCTAGAATATTGATAGTAATGAAAGAAAGAATAAACTACAATGACCGTTTTAGATGGAGTCATCTTATGTTGAGATTGATAAGCTTGTGTTGAGTTTTGTATACGAGTCAGCTTATGCTCGGACTTGATGCTGCGGTGTGGATAGAATATGAGTAGTATTTGAGTTGAACACTTGTGCATTGACCTCCTGTTGACTGTGAGGGGGTACCACGCGGTGTAACCTATGGTGACTAGACAACGACAGGCACGCAGGGCTGTCGTCGGCATGTGCTGGTGCCTAGGGCGGTCGGTACTGGGATATCGAGTGGAGGCAATATCCTATAGAATAAGCGAGTTCTTCAAACCTGGTTAAGAAATCTCAGTAATTGTTTGGTACTTGGTAAGATCAATTCTATAACACCCCGTGACCTATATGTAGCTTGATCCGCAACCATGCTTCTTCCAATTGGTGAACATGTCAATAAAAGGAAATCACGTAACTATAGATTATAGCATAAAGTTGATTATAACACAATCTTAAATTAAACAATAAAGCACTTATTATTCATTATAACAAATACTTGAGAATTACATAAACTAAACCATCAATTAAATGAGAACAACAAAGTCAAAGAACGTAAATAATATCAAAAATAAGGGGTGACGACTTGTTCATGTCCACAGCAAGGATGACTGCTTGCTCGGCGGCAGTGGAAGAACACAAAACAGCGGCAACAAAGGGTTGCGCAATGGTCGTGGTCTCCACCTAGTCCACCATGGTGGGAATGCGGTATTCACATCGTCCTCCACCACCTAGTCCTTTTGGGAGGCTCAATTGAAGAGGGAGATTTGGCAACATAGTATGCCAGTCGGGCTACTTCCAATTCCTGAGATAGGGGATGGGTGCATCGGGTTCACCGGGGAATGAATATTAGAGGGGGAGCAAGAGAAGGAGGTGTTTGGTCATAGGAAACATGACCGCTGGACCTTCTTTTAATTACAATTATAATTGTAGACAGGCTGTGATATTTGTAGCCCAACTTTTTGACCGACCGACTACATTGAAGGTGCGCACATGAGAGTGGGGAAGAAAAACAGTGACAATGGTACAATTAGGATAGCAATGTCATGCCATTTCACTGGCCGCATTGTTAGCTCCCGCGTTACCTACTCCAGGGTGAAGATGGTGGAATTGAATGCGAAAAGAGAGCACCAAAGGCAAGCAAAGCCAAGGCCACATTTGAATAGCTTGGGTCGCCTAGTCGCACATGTGCTCTTCAGACAAGAAGGTATAAGAGGGAATACTCGAGAGTCATAATGAAGTTAATGTTTGCATGGTGCGGTTGAAATTGATCCCACGTGGATCACAACACATGCCTGGTCAAAGTGTGTTGACCTGAGGAAAGCCCTTCATGTGCATGTATGTGTTCTTGGGTCTTGAGAGATGGGGAAAGCCGAGCAGACGAAAAGATAATAGGGGTATAAATAGGAGCAGAGGTACAATAATGCTGATAAAAATGGAAAACTTTACTATTCAACCGGCTGAACCATCAACCGGTTTGTTTTGTGACATCACATAAAGCCCCACTTTCTCTCTACCGGCTTGACAGTTGACACACACGCTCCCCGCTGTGGATAATACACTGTGTTGGCCACTTGGCCGCAGCAGTGACATCTCCTCTGCTCACATACGTTGCTTGTTGGCCGCATCTACCACACCAACTTCTGTCGCAACTCCTATATAACACGGGTGCAGTTCAAGGTTGGTTGCCACTCTGGTGACCTCGTCATTGATGAGGTGGTAGAGCTCGTCATGGATAGCACAGACGGTGAGCTCGCCACACAGCTGTTTGGTAGGGTTTCACTCGACGACACCTCCAGCGTGGCAGATTCATGGTCGACAGACTGTCATCGTCCATGGCAGTGTCTCCATGGCTAACGTGGAGGTCGGTCTTTTGGGAGAATTTTTCATGTTGTAGAAGGAGTTTCAAAATGATACATTTGTGTACCATTTTTGTTCTTTAGGCACGGGTAAAATGCTACATGATTTTTGTGCACTATATACAGATTTCTGGAAGGTTTCTTTAATGTTGGAAGCGTTGTTGATTTTTGTTGCAAACAAGGACACGTGTTTTTACGTCTCCATGCAAACAAATGGGGATCCGTTGCATGTGTCGGTAATTTTTCCTACACTGGACTTCGAAAGTATTCACAGATTCACATGAAAATGTTGCAAACGATGTTCCATTTCTTAAAGACGTTACATATAAAAAAGTTAAGTTCAGGTCCTTTTTGTAGCAATGACCGGATTTTCCAGCAATGATCAGGGTGTCCAGGGCATGCAAGGGCGGTCAAACTGGCTAATGCATCAGCCGCACTGATGCCTAGAATTTTCCCCCAATAATTCTTGTGTATTACACTGCTAATGTTTATAAAAAGCATGTTTTAAGAATTAGGAACATCCAAAGTTTCAATTTCCCTACTAACCGGAATGTGCATTCTGGTTGAAGCGAGAGAAAAAATGATGCTGAAAGTATCTCAAAGAAGTGTTGTAGAAAATACTTTGGACTAGGGTGTTAACCTTTTATGATGTACAGAAGAAGATTGCTGGTAGTATTCGAAACCACATGCTGCAAGAGAGGGCCGAAAACAACAGAAGGGCAAAGTCTGACGATGTGCAATCCAGTCTTCTTACAGTATTCCAGGGCTATCTCTTCGGCTTCGATCTTGGCAAGAACATACCAGATCTGCCGACAAAATAAAAGTTGTCACTACAGGCTAGTCCCAGCTAGTCCCAACAAGATACCAGCATGTGTTAGTGGCATCAGAATATAGGTCATAAGTTACTCCCTCTATTTCATAATATAAGCCTTTTTAGAAAGCTAAAACAACTTACTAAAAAAGCTTACATTGTAGAACGGAGGTAGTAGTTACTTAGTGGAGCAAGTAATGTGCATAAGAGCCGAGCAGGTTGTTGCCATAGCTGCGTGTGTGAGCTAGCTAGCTACTTAAGGCATTGTAATCAGTTTATTTGGCAAGAGATATAGAGTGAAGGCTATGTGACACAGTCCGAGGACAAAAGCCAGTGTGTATCCTGTGCGTTGTGTGAAACAACAGAGCTAGCTAGCTACTCCTTCTGTTTAGAAATATAAGATGTTTTAGTTTTATGAATCGAATGTATTTAGACGTCTTTTAGTGTATAGTTTTATAGAGGTTCGGAGTAAACCTATACACTAAAAAACGTCTAGATACATTCATTTCACAAAGCTGAAATGTTATATTTCTAAACGGAGGGAGGATGTGTGAGTTGAGAGAGTCAGCTCCATCACCCTCCGTATCACTACTCAGGATTCTTTTAGATGAACTCACAAATATTAAAGATGTTACCAGTGTATATGTACGTCTTATGACAGTAAGACTTCCCAGTGATCATTTTCTGTTAGTCGTACTCGTATGTAAGCTTCCCATGCATATTTTCATATACTTGCCAATTATGTGATCTCAATAATGATTAGTATGTGTTTGTCAGTGCAAAGAGAACATGTTGGATAAGAGCTGACGCTCATCATCTCTGTAATCAGTTCTGGGTCACAGAAAAAAATCTACTATGAAATACTAAAAAAGAGTACACCTTGTATAAAGAAACAAAATACATGCATACTCAAATAACTAGTATTAGTTGCAATGCGCTGACCTTATTTTCTCTGCAAAACTCTTTGTCTGACCAGCAACTCTCGTCTTTGATTTTGTCTTGAGGCCAGGCTGCGTTAAGAACAATAGCGCCGATCGATGAGACCTGGATGAGTTTTTGGACGTTCATAGCCGAGCAAGCCTTGAGTACATTCCTGGTACCTTCTACAGCAGGAGCCATCATCTCTTTCTGCACATTTGTGTGCGGAACAAGATCAATCAAAGTCAAGCAAGCTTTCTGTATACAAAAACATAAGTATATACCCTCTATTCCAAAATAAGTGTCATGGTGTTAGTTGAAAATTGAACTAAAACTATGCCAGCTATTTTGGAACGGAGGGAGTACAACAACCTATATATGACTAGCATATATGTGCTACTCTCTCTATTTTTATTTACCTCACGTTTTAGGTTTAGTCAAGATCAAACTTTATAAAGTTTGTTCAAGACTATATAAAACATATAAGCATTCATATAACCAAACACATGTAATATAAAAATACACTTTATGATTATTCTAATACACTACATTTTACATTATATATGTTGATTTTCATAAATATTAAGCAGAACTTTACAAAATTTGACCTTTTTAAAAAAAGCAGACACAAAACCTTTGCTCCAATCTATTCAACAAAGGTATGGAAAAAAACAAATTTTGACTTTGAACAAACCAAAACATAAGGTATTTATGAACGGAGGGAGTACCCAAAAACTACTCACATGCATATGCTTACTATAGAAAAATGTGCATCAGACAACAAACGGCTAGGCACCTGGCTCAAATAAGGAGGACCTTACATTGTTATGCATATGTTTCAGCCTATAATCAGCACAAGAATTTAAAACTAAACTGGAAACTATGGGAAGCCAAAAATAAAGTAAAAGATTGAAGATTCTTTCGGAGAACTTAGCTATTTCCCCACAAAACAATAACTGAGCTCATTCTAAATTGAGGTATAAATGTTGCACTTTTTGAGAAATACGATGTAACTTGTCTTAATGGGCCCATGAGTATCAGGTATACAGTCGAGCCGCCAAACTTGGATTTTAGTAGTAGTTAGTAACTAAAATAAGGGTGTCTCTAAGTCACGGTCAACTGTGACTTAAAATAAGTCATAGTCAAGTGACATCATCGGTGTGACTTGCAACCCATTTGCTCACTTGCTCTCTTATTTCTTCTTGTTGGGCCTTGTCTTGTGTTATTGTGTTGTTGTCTTTTCTTGCTAGGATGTTGTGATGTTGTCCTTTGTTGTTTACGTGTCCCACTGTGACTTGGCGGACGGAGATACCACCCTATGGGCGGAGCTCCTGAGCTTTTTCCTCGACCCCCTCCGTCGCAGGACAAGTCCGTCCGAGCAGCTACATCGTGCGGAGAGGCCTCCCAATAGGCGGAGCTCCCATGGGTCTTCCTCGACTCCCTCTGCCGCAAGACAGGTCCACCCGACCAGTGACAATCAGAGGATAGAAACGGGCAGAGCTCCCGCTCCTCGTCAATTTCACCTCCCCTGCCCCCTCCTCCCTTTTGCTTCCACTGCTTATTTCGAATACCTCAACGAGAATTAGCATCTTCGAACTTTTTTTAGAAGGTGGAAAAGCAAGGGGATGGAAAAGTTAATGGAGGAAACAGTAGTTGGTGGGGGAAGAAACCTAACGGACAAGGTTATGGCCCCACTTGTCAATGAGTTGCAAAAAAGTAGGCGCTGGTGTTGATTGGTGGGCTTTGTTGATCCATTAAATGGAAAATTTAAGCATAGAGATAATACATACAAATTTTAAAGATAAAAATGCCAGAGTAAAAGATGCTATGATTACTAAATAATTACAAAAAATATGATAGATTTGTAGTGTCGTAAATATATAAATTTTAAATACAAAAAACAATTTGTAATAAAAATAGTGCTATTATGCCGTGCAAATTATTCTAACCATTGTTTATATGGTTGTACTAGAAACTACTCAACTATCGCCAACATCATGAATGAATATGACAAGCTCGCCCTCTTCTTTGAGGAGAATGAACAATTTTTTTGTTCCAGGTGCAAAATCTACCCAATCCGGACATGAAGTTCATTCTCCCATCTGCTGATGTGGAGCAGACCACGTATTTATTATTACCCACTTTAGTCATCACTACATAAGTATTTCCATTGTGTGGGATAGATAAAACTGATGCAAATTGTTTTAGAATATGTTATACAATTTGTTTTGCAACTGATGGGTGAAAAATTTCCCAGTTGCAAGTCAAGTTGCAACTTAGAAAAAATATTAGTTTAATTCCTGTTTCAATTTAAAATTGTAATTTCAAAAAAAGATCACAGTTGCAAGTGCAGTTGCAACTCATGGGTAAACGAAGGTCTCACGTTATAAGTCAAAGTGCAACTGGAAAACTATTATCTTAAGTTTTGTTTCAATTTAAAAATGTAATTTTTAAAAAAAGATCCTAATTGCAGGTGCAGTTGTAACTGATGGTAAAAGTAAATGTCTCAAGTTACAAGTCAAGTTGCAACCGAGAAAAAAGTTTGACTTTCTCATTTCAATTTAAAAAATATAAATTAGAAAACCTAGTCGCATGTGCATGTGCAACTAACCGGTGAAAAAATGTCTCAGCTGCAAGTCAAGTTGCAACAGGGAAGATTAGCTTAATTATTGTCTCCATTTAAAAATACAATTTAAAAAAAGATCTCATTTGTAAGTACAGTTATAACTGGTGGGTCAAAAGAAATGTCTTAAATTACAAGTCAAGTTGTAACTTGGGAAAAAAATCTCATTTTAATCTAAATATATTTTCAAAAATTCCCTAAATATTTTAAAAATCGTAGTTGCAGGTGCATTTGCAACTGATGGATCATTCTCAAGTCAAGTTGCAATCTGCAAGATTAACTTAATTCTTGTTTCGACTCAAAAATGTAATTTCAAAAAAAGATCTCAGTGGCAAGTGCAGTTGCAACTAATGGGTGGAAAACGGAGACAGTTGTAAGTCAAGATGCAACTCAAAGACTAGCTTAACTTTCGATTCAAACTAAAAATGTAATTTTAAAATAACTCAATTGGAAGTGCATTTGTAAATGATGGGCAAAGAAAATGACTCAAGTTGCAAGTAGGAAAAATGTTAGCTTAATTCTCATTTCAATTTAAAAATACTTTTTTAAAATATCTCATTTGCATGTGGTTGCAACCGATGGGTACAAAAAAATGTCTTAGTTGCAAGTCAAGTTGCAACCGGGAAGATTGGCTTAATTATCATTTTCAATTAAAAAGGGATAACAGACGAAGCTTGATTTTAGGAAACTTCGTCTTCTTCCTATTAATAGCATGCACAAACGAACGGATACAAAAAGAAATCAACTGTTCTTTTCGCCCTAAAAATAATATCACAAATTTGTCCAAATTTAGATATATTGTATATTAAATAGTGTCAAGATATATCTAAATTTATACAAATCTGCGATATCTTTTTCAGGATGGAGGGAGTCCCAATAAAAGACCACACCCACACACTGTCTATATATAGTAGTCATACCTTGCCACACGATACCAGAAAAAAGCTTGAGTGAACAAAAATAAACAAAGAAGGACCCAACAAATAAAAAAACAGCATATAAAAATGAGCTAGACCAAAACAAAAAAGGAAAGAAAGATGTCGGACAACTTGGCAAACTACCGGTCCGAAACGCAAAACGAATCCGGCACAAATCTTGACGAGGGTGGCAAAATCAGTGGTTCACAACCTAGCTATGACCTAGTAAATCTCAACTAGTTGTGATTTAATAATTCCGCAAAAATAATGCACCTTTTACCCCGGAGCTGGAACAGATTTTAGTCATACCTTGCCACACGATACCATAAAAAACTTCAGTGACCAAAAATAAACAAAGAAGGACCCAAAAAATAAAAATAAAAACATATAAAAATGAGCTGACCAAAAAAAAAGAGGAAAAAAATGCCGGACAACTTGGCAAACTACCGGTCGCGTACGCTTAATACTGTCCGAAACGCAAAACGAATCCGGCACAAATCTTAACGAGGGTGGCAAAATGAATGGTTCACAACCTAGCTATGACCTAGTAAATCTCAACTATCTGCGATTTAATAATTCCGCAAAAATAATGCACCTTTTACCCGGAACAGATTTTAGTCATACCTTGCCACGCGATACAAGAAATAAAAGCTTGAGTGAACAAAAATAAAAAAAAGAAGGACCCAAAAAATAACATATAAAAATGAGCTAGACCAAAAAACAAAAACTAAAACAGAAAATGAAAAAAAAT
Organism: Avena eriantha; assembly: GCA_910589775.1. Classification (NCBI taxonomy): domain Eukaryota; kingdom Viridiplantae; phylum Streptophyta; class Magnoliopsida; order Poales; family Poaceae; genus Avena; species Avena eriantha. Next base: position 76,487,746 of record OU342744.1, on the reverse strand, counting down.
GCCGGACAACTCAGGCAAACTACCAGTCGTTTATCTCAGCTAGCTAGACAACAGAGCAATAAAGTAACTGAAAAAAGACCGCGTCAACTACCCGCAGGTTACTGGGTTTTGGGTCGTCACCTGCGGGTAGTTTAAACCTTAAGAGCGAACGGTACGCTCAATACTGGCCGCAAAACGAATCCGGCACAAATCTTGACTTGGGTGTCAAAATGAATGGTTCACAACCTAGCTATGACCTAGTAAATCTCAGCTAGCTGTGATTTAACAATTCTGCTAAAATAATGCAACTTTTACCCCGAGAATAGTTTTTTTTTTTTAAACAAGGCATTCTTCTTGTGTTTCGCTTGTTCCATAAACATAAACCATATTTTTGGTCAAAACATGTTCAGAACTGCTAATATAAGCCATTTGTACGTAGTAGCACTCGATCATATTTACTACTACTCCGTATAAGCCATTTGTGCATACGTGGTTGTGCGTGCATCTACTACTCTGGATCGATCGGTGAAGAGTGCGGAAAGAGGAACTAGCTAGCTGCAACGTTACTCTATTCTGGAAGATTTGCAGGACCCAGGGCCCCAAATTAAATCTAACGACGATGATGCACTTGCCTCTGGATCAACCAGCTCGCCTTCGGGCACTGGAGTGGCGACATGGAAGACGCCCTCGCACCCGGCGAACGCGGCCGCCACCGTGTCGTAGTCGAGCATGTCCGCCTTGTAAAGGCGCAGGTTCTCGGCGGCCCCGTCCAGCTGCTTCAGGAACGCGTTCTTCGGGTCACCTGAAGAAATGAAGAATTTATTTCCCGATCAAATAGCACCAGGTGATCGAGCCATGTCGCCGGCGGTACGTACATGGGTCGCGGACGGTGGCGTGCACGGCGTAGCCGCGGGAGAGGAGCAGCTTCACGAGCCACGAGGCGATGAACCCTCCGCCTCCGGTGACGCACACGCGCGGCTGCGGCGACGACAACGATGACTCCATCTCGATCTCCGGCCTGCCGCTTGCCCCCCGTTTGGTATGTTGGTGTAGAGAGAAAACGGAAGAGAAGATAGACTATGGAGGAGGAGAGCTATGGTGGTGAGCTATTTATTGTACTCCTCTGTAAGCTATAGTGTCTAGTAATAAGGAGTACTGCACAGACAATGAGACAAACGACGCCACCCAGCTGACAAGGATGGCCCACTCTGCTTGTCAATGATTTTGCCCTCTAATCATGGCCTCAAAGGCTCAAACTAGTCCCTCAGTCTGAAATATAAACCATTTTAGTTTTGTGAAACGAATGTGTCTAGATGACTTTTGTGTATAGATTTAAAGTAAACCTACACGCTATAAGTTCGTTTCGTAGAGCTAGAGTATGTTATACTCCATTTCTGAATGGAGGGAGTAGCATATATATACTCGATCCTGGCTTTTACTAATCGCGTGATGGCATCTGGTATTAGGGAAAACAACAAGCAGACTGCGACGGCCGGCCAGTTGACTTGACTATGCTAGGCTATGATTTTTTCCCCTCAAATCGTGACTAGCGTGGCGATTAAATACAGTGTATATGCTCGACCATGGGTTTATTAGGGCATGAACATTAGTTTAGACAGATGGAGTCTATAATACAAATTCTAGACAATATTATAGACAACTTATATAACAGTCTATCTGTAAGATATCTATTTTTAGTAGAGCTATGTGTGAGTATAAGTTACAGACACCACTGATACAATAACAAAATTCTTGTCTATAAGCTGTCTGTAAGAATCCTACAGACTGTCTAGAACTTTATAAACAACATCACTCTCTCTCCTCTCCACATCAGCAAAATCATCTATAACCTCCTGTTGCAGACAGCTGACTCGGCACTATTGTACATGCCCTTAGTCGCATCATGACAGTTATTGGAAAGACAACAAACAGACTGTGACATGCAGTTATCAAGTTTATTTTATTTTTTGAGGGAGCGACATGCATTAGAGTTTTTTTTTCATTAGAGTTGACTATATGCTAGGGCTATATTCGGAAATAATAAGACTATCCCAAATGCTAAAAAACATCCGAATCTAGACAAATCCAAATCAACTAATATGGGTCGGAGGGAGTACGTTGGTTTGGTTTTTGCGCTAGCTAGCGGGAATTGACAAATGCGGAATCGGACAAGTTTAATTAGATTCCCCTAGCAAAACTGATGTTAATTTCCTATGTGATTTTTCAATTTCCTACTGTGGTAATCTCTTTGTAAGTTACCGTACGTGCTAGAGAAACCTTTTGCTTTGGTGGTGTGGTCTACTGATTGTGATACTATAGTGATTTGTGTATAGCATCGTGCTCGTTTGATTTCGGTGAACGTGCGATGTACTTAGGAAAATTAGGTTTCAACCATTCAGTAAGAGCCATGTCAGACCCTTGGGTTGGAGTATTTTGGTACAGCAGAAACTACTTGGCACTCTGTGTTCGAAAGGACATAGCCCTTCAGAAAATTGAATAATGCTCAAGATAGCGGGGGAAGCTCACATGCATGTTTACTCGAATACATGTCTGAGTTGGGCTAGTCATTTGTTGCTTTGATTGAATACAGAAAAAATGGCTGCTTTGGAAGACCGAATGCACCTTCAATATTTGGCAAAACCGAAGATAATGCTTCGATGTGTAATAGAGCTAGAGATTCTAGTTGCTCCATATATGTTAAGACAGTGAAAATAACACCAATTCAAGTTAATCTTTATTATTTTCTAACTAACTAATCTCCTCAAGGGTATGGTTTGGAGTAGACGATTGAGGGGCTGATCCGTTTGTCCTGCGCATCATCTTGATTGTTTTCTTTCTTGAATTCATCATGATACATGCTCCTATATCACTTACTTCGGGCTTTAAAAATCAGTTCTTGGAGTGGAATAATCAGAATAGACATGTCAGTGGCTTCAACCATTACTCTCCCAATAAGACTTAGAAAAAACTACCAAAGTCTGTACCTAATTGCTGGAGGCCGTAGAGCATCCACCAAAGTCTTCATTTTTGCTGCCAAAAGTGAGCACACAAAGCACATCAAAGCCATCTTCTTAACGTACTAAAATCTTACTTCCTTGACTATGTCACTAAGAGCACAACAAGGAACATTGAAGATTATATCCAAATATATAACAAATCTGAATTCTATGTTCAATATTCTGAAATCCCAACATCCCTAAAAAGTGCCATTGATCCTGCAATAGTATGTTAGTATAAAAAGATTATCGTGTTGATTATTTAGTAAAGTTTTCTATTTATCTTACTTTCCAATTAAATTGTTGATATGCCAATTTTTAGACGGAGGGGTGGGGTATTGTTAGTAGTACATAAATTTGTATACCGATGATTTTAAACTATGTTGCTTTTGCCAACCCCTCAGTTGTATACTAATTCTAATTAAGTTGTTTTTTCAGCATACTTAAGTTGTTTCCGTCATTTAATTTAAGTTTTACTTATAATCAAATGTCCCCTAAGTAGCATGTTCGTTTAATTAAGTTGCTTTTTGCTATCTCACTAAGTTGTTTTTGATGAAAATTAAGCTGTAAACTCATGCTTTTAAACTAAGTTTTCTTTTGTCATCTGCTCAGTTGTATGCTTGTACTAATTGGGTTGGTGGACAGGGACTCACAGTAGAGGTCGTCGAGTTCGTCCGCGGAGAGTGAGACGCGCGCAAGAGTGCTAGAGTTCATCGATGGATAATTGATATTTTCTTTATTCTTAGTCAACACACAAATTTTCCCTTTTTCCCAGCTTTTTTCCCAAACTAAGTTGTATAAAAAATATAAGCAAGTTGATGTAACCTACTCTTTTCGTCCAGAAATAAGTGACTTAGATTTTTCCAAATCCGTATGTATCTATACACTAAAACGCGTCTAGATACATGTGAATCTAGAAAAGTCCAAGTCACTTATTTCTGGATGGAGGGAGTACATGATAAAGTTGATGTAGATTTTTTTAAAGTATCTTAGGCATATTTTAACTAAGTGGTCAAATTGGGTTAATTAAGTTGTATTATCAATATGCCTTAGTTAGGTACTGAAATTAATCAAGTTGGTTCCTCTAAAATGTCTAAGTTGTGTTTTATATTCTAGCTAGTTTCATTTTCTTTTTCGGAGCAACATCCGTAAGTTGGCTACTTTAGGTTAATTAAGTTGTATTGTCAATATGCCTAGTTGGGTACTAAAATGAATTAAGTTGTTTCCACCAGTATTTTTAAGTTGTGTTTTAGAGTTTAGTTAGTTTTCTTTTTCTAGACCAACATCCCTACGTTCGCTTCTTTGGGTTAATTAGGTTATACTTGTCAACATGCTTAAGTTGGTTACAAAAATGAATTAAGTTACATGTTTAAGTTGTCTTTTATAGTCCAGTTATTTTTTTCTTTTTGGAGCATCATGCATAGTTGGCTACTTTGGGTTAATAAGTTGTATTGTTAATATGACTAAGATGGCTACCTAAATGAACTAATTCGGTTCTACCAACATGCTTAAGATGTGTTTTATAGTCTAGTTACTTTTCTTTTTTCTTTATTTTAGAAATATCCATAAGTTGGCTACTTTGGCTATCATGTCTGACTTGGCTACGAAAATGAATTAAGTTGGTTCTACCAACATGCTTAAGTTGTGTTTTATAGTCTAGTTGGGTTTTCTTTTTCGGTTTTGGAGCAACATGTACAAGTTGGTTACTTTGGGGTTAATTAAGTTGTCTTCTCAATATAACCAAGTTGGCTACGAAACGAACTAAGTTGTTTTCGCCTGCTAAAGTTGATTTCTTTGGGGTTACTTTGGGGTTAATTAAGTTGTTTTCGCATGCTAAAGTCTCAGCTTGGGTTTACTACAACTTTTTAAAGTTGCTTAAGCATATTTTTACCAAGTTGCTCAGTTACCAAGCCTTAATTGTATGATAACAGTTGCTAAAGTTGATATTACCATTTTGGAACCCTATTGATGTTCCAGTTCTAGTTGGTTCTCAACACCACCTCAAGTTGCATCACTGGCCTTTTTGCATCATAAAACCATGGTCATGCAAGAAAAATGAGAAGTAACTTAAGCATTTTCCTGTACAACCCAAAAATATTACCACTGTTCTTATGTGATTACAACTCTTTTAGGTTTCTCCGAGAAGAACCAATGACCAGAGCGTCAGCATGATCAGCAAAGGGAAGATGTTATCACTTATATTGATGCTACAATAGAGATCTGCAACAGAGGTATGAAATCACAAACCAATCCATGTTATGTATTTGTCATGGTGCCATATTGTGTATGATTTGGTCTTTTGGTTGAAATTTCTATCGTTGCCTGTCCCGACGCTTTGTTTGTGCACAACACATATTTGATAAGACAATGCGTTCTTAAGAACTACTGCTGATTTCCTTCGTAGTGTACTTAGTTTTTTTTTTCATATTCTCACAAAACCCAAACCATAGAAGATAAATGATATACATTTTTCATGCACAAACAAAAATATATATTACTTCTTTTTGGCATGGTTGCAATTTTCAGATTAATGCGACAAGAACAAGTGCAGGGGTCAACATGATCAACAGAGAAATTTTTATCCCTATATCAACACTGCGACACTATGTTCAATGTCAATTATGTACAAAGGCAAATAACATAGATTCTTTGTGTTCTAGAACTATTAGTAGTGTTGCACCTTACAAAATCAGTACCATGTTAATCTTTTGTCGCGCAAAGCATACCGCTGAATTACTTTTAACATGTTAGATACCTGGAAACCTGAAGTTTGTGTCACAAACCTGAAATCCTTTGTTACTTTTATATGGGGCCATTATGCAACACTATCCTACTAGTTGACCCAGATATGCCACTTGTACCTACGATAGAACTAAGTTGCTCGACCAGCTACTATTCCAAGTTTTTGTTCTTTCTATTGGAATTTATTTTAGGGGCATACCTCTGTTGCTAGGATTTTGTATAGTTTTGTATGTTAGGGAAAATCTTGTTGTGTTACTTTCATGCGGGGTATCTGCAATAAATTAGTTGCTCGACTCCAAGGCATGTGTTGTACCCATACAGGTTCTTTTTTTGGTTCCTAAAATCCTACTTCTTGTATGTAATATTCAGCCCTTGTTGTCCCAGGTATGTCAGACTAAGACAACTAAGTTGCTGGACAATTTATTGAATCCTATTGGTTTTACTATGTGGAAGAACTTTGTTTGGTGGGCTCTTGTTTTCACGGTTGTTCTTTCAAATTTTTTCTTGGGATGTGTTTTCCATAATATAATTGTTTTTCTTCAAGAGTTCTATAGTAGAGCTATCTTTTTTGGTCATAAAGTGAGGAATTTCATGGGTAGGGGGTGCTAGAGAATGCAACGGATGAGATGAGAGTTTACCTTGATCTAGAGAAGTTGCAGTATCGAGTCATATCCTGGGGAACTGGACTTATCAGGTACCCAAGACCCCGAGGGTTGAGCCAGGTATAGGGAGTATGAGTAATGACTGATCTACAGGTTGGGAACCCTAGTGACAAAACGGGTAGTATGGCTGTATGTGAGGGATTTACTTGGGATTAACGGTGACATCACTATGCATATCATTATTTCTCTTTCTTCTATGAATGAGACTAGTAGGTTATTGCTATAAGCGGTTGCAGAGGCAATAGCAATTATGGATGCACTGCCCACATATAATTTATCTTGCTCTAACAATTACATGCATACTTTATTTCTATTGTTTATTTTCATCAGATGTTTTGCACAGCTACAGGTGAAACCGAGCGCCCTAGGCCCTTTCTCTCCTTCATCAACAACAACAAAAAGACGCAAACTCTTAGTCCAGTAAAAACACAAAAGGAATTCTAGAACTCCCGAATGTCCGTTAAAGTAACTTCACTACGCATATGCTTCCTGAGGATTCGATAACCTAGGTCTACTAGGGAAAAATAAGCTATACTACATCCGTAATCTGGATCGATGGTATCAGACTCCTGTATTATATAGGAAATGGGTGAGATGTTGATGCGATATAGTGTTTGCTTTATGGGTTGTATAACACGTGCCCCTAGGAACGTGGGCCGAATTGGTTCATAGAGCCCATACATCGGTCTCCGGCAGCTCGAGGAAGCTGTGGTGGTCCATACCTGTCTACCAGACAAGCCTAACCAGTCAGCGGGCAGTGATTGACCATTCTTCAGTGGACATCGACAATCAATGGAGGTTTTTAATTTGCATCCCGGAAGTTGAGACGCCAAGGTGTAGCGGGACCCGAGTTGCTTGTAATCGGATCACGTTACTCATAGTTTGCATACTAAATGCTTAGAGGGCCTTTTATACACAAATTCAACATTACATTTGAACACAAAATATCACGCTAACGCCCATCAAGTTGGGCCCCTCATATCAGTTTTGACCGTTATGTCGCTGCCATCATTGCTGCCAAGTAGACTTGTAGCGTTGGTGCCTGCATCCATTCCCCATTACGCTGCCTTCTTCTTCCCCAAAGCGGTGATGTGTGGTCGTGGCCATGGCGTGGAGCTGGGACGCCATTTCCTGCGATGGTGAGATCCCGAACGTGACCGAACCTGCTCGGTCCCACTCTCCTCCTCATCCCGAATCGGAGCTCGCCCTCACCATGTCCACACCCATGGCATGGCGTGGGGACGAGAATTCATTCCCGAAGGAGATCTGTCACCATGCTCGGATCCGAGCTCGTCCGTGCCATGGTCTCACCTGCACCAGCCACTGCGGCTTACTCTCCAAACCCCAATGCCACATCCACTATCATGAATAGGTGGCATATTCTAGTGATGCGTTCAAATGCGTACACCATGTATCATTCATAACAATAACACTATCGACAATGTTGCTAGATGTGTGTATGAGCTATTCATTTTATATGCTGATGACATCTTACTTTTCATGGATAGTAATCATGAAACTGCAATTAACTTGAAGTGATTGTCATCATGTTTTGAGCAAAATGTCTGGTATGCACATTACGTGTGTCTGTTCTATGCTACAATTCGGATGTACAAGTTTTCTCAAATACCTTTATATTTTTCTTGAAGATTGGACGATCGTGACAACGAGCGCATTTATGGTCGAATGTTATTTACAATACACTCGCTTATTACATTAGTAGATGACTCGCTCTGATTTTTCATGCATGCCTTCTTTTTTTTGTTGGCCCACTGTCAAGGGCGTATCTAGGCAGGAGCCCCAATCCATACGTCACCACGTATTTTTGTCAGCTCTTAGCGTTGTATGTGCCTCCTCACTCTCCCATCATTGTCACTGCTAGGATATATTGTCAGGCACTGGGCTACTGATGGCTGCGGTGGTCGACATCGTCGCCGCTAGGGATGTCAGGATGCCGATGGACGTGTTGCTAGGGTTCACGAGGATGAGGACGGGGAGACGATGGCAGAGTGGACCGAGAGGGAGCACGGGTTGAAGAGGAAAAAGCTCAAGACCTTTTTTGCAAAAGTAATATCACCAAAAGTAAATAGGACCTGAGGGACCAAGGGAGTATGATGTTTTCTGCGACCCATAGATTGACCACATCCTTTCGTGTGGAACAAGTATCCTGGCCGTCTACGTCGGTTAAGATCCGAGTCAATGGGTCCCATATATGCCCCACCTAAAAAAAGAATCTGGACCACCATTTATCACATGACTGTACTACATATATAATGTGTTGGTACTTTATAGATCTAGCACAGTTTACTACAAAACTACATGCGTAAAGTGTTGGAACTTTACAGATCCAATGCATATTTACCAAAGTACTTATAGATCTAGGTCGCGAAATAGTTCAAAATAAATTTACATATATTGAATATTAGACTCTATTTGAAGAGTTCATCGTGAGGAAGTCAAAGATGCAAACAAAATTAAAATTGCATTTTTTTGTGTAAAACCTTTTTTCGAAAGTTGAGCTCGATTCCAATTTACTAGTTCATTTGAAGAAAGGAATCTAATAAAGTAGGTGGCAGGAGTATCCCAACTCTTGAACAGCACGTGCGCTCTCCTCCTCATGCACGAGAGGTGGCGACCAACAAGCGTGAGTCCCCTCTCCCTCCATGCCGCTCCGGTGGCGGGTGGGAGGGGGGACCTCGTTCCGTAGTTAGGGTTAGGGTCTTTTGTTGTGGTGTGTCGTTGGGATGGTGGGAGCGACGCACGGGCGAATAAATCTGCCTCAACTCTTCTCGCACACCGGTGACGTCTTTTATGGCGGCATCTCGGAGTTGATGGCAACGTGTGCTTGTTGATCCTTTAGATCAGCGGCTTGGTCTTCTCGCGGATCTTCAGATCTAGCGAGATCTGCAAAACGACGTGTCGTTGGCGTTCGACGTTATCTACGGCGGCGCTGGGGGCTGGGGCAAGGTGGATGCTCTGGAGCAAGGATGCTGGTCCGGAGGTGGTGGATTTGTCGTTATTCATCGACTTCGTTGATGGTATGCGGCGGATCTTGGTTCAAGGTAGCACGGGGACGTCCCTGGTCGACGTGTCAGAACGACATGTGCCTTGCTGCTTACAGCGGGCATGTTCATCAACTCACAAAGCCTCGTTGGCGATGGTGCTCCCTTGGGTCCGGCAATGGTGGAGGCTCGACGTCTATTCCAACGCACTTCTAGGCGGCGTTGGTGTTTGGCGGCGGCCACTGGTTTTGGCAAGTGTAGAAAACCCTAGGCATAGTTCTCTGTAAAAATTTCAGGATATATGTTTTCTCCCGGTCTATCTATTAGTTTCCACGTTTGTTTACTCATGTAATTTGATTTTCTTTTAATGAAATACGTGGTTTCTAAAAAAAAAAATAGGTAGAGGTTGGTGGGTCCTTCGGGTCCGTATCCCAATAACAACCAAAGGAACAGATAGCCGTTCCGCGCGGAACAACTTGGTATCCTGCATTTTGGTGTTTTTTTTCGTCTTTTACAAGGACTGGTGACTGGTGGGGATTTTGTTTACTCTCGACCACAGAAAACCGTGACTAGGATCTGTTGTGAACACGATGTTGTTCGGGTCGGCAGTTGCCAAATTCTGGGCAAAAGACGCGAACCGCGCGCAGGCTCGTGGGCTTGAGTGCCTTCTGCGAGGACACCCGGACGTTGTTCCTGGTCATGGCGGACCGGGTGGTTTCGCTTGAGCTCAAGACGCTCAAGATGGAGAGGCTGTGGCTCAACGACGACGAGTCGCGGCCCCTCGGCGACGTCTTCCCGTGTGAGATGGTGGCGTGGCCGCCGGCGATCGCTGATCCTGTGAGGCCCCGGTGATAAGCAACCAAAGCATAGTAGTATTACTCTAGGTTGTGTTCTGGTGGTGTCAGTAAGGGGATTGCACAGTCCTGGTGATAGGCAATCATACTTGGATGTGCTTTTGTTGGCAGTTAGTTTATCTCTTACCATGCCATCACCATGTGTTACCATGCCATTATCATTTGTGAGTCATGGACGATCGAGGTGCACTTGTGCAACTGGTGAGTTGTTGCAACCATATTGTCTCTGTTCAGGATAGCAGAAATCAGTGACGTCGGTTCACTGTGTGTGAGGAGAGTAGCATTTTATGCAGGCATTGTAACACTCGAGCATTTGCTTGCGACGCCTATTTTAAGACGGACGGAGTAAGTAAATTGAAGAGGTGACACCGTATTTACCAACATGAGAGATCAACGTTGTATCTTATTAGCTAACATGCGGCTCCTTGACACGATCATAGTAAGAAAACATATCGCCCCAATCCCACGCAAATACGATTCATAAATTAACAATAAATGCAAGCTACAAAGGTTAAAAATATATTGATCTTTTTTTTTGCTTTAGATAGAAATTGCATTGATACTGACTAGACAAATGTTCGTGCCTTGACACGGCCTATTGAATTTCTTTTGCCGTCACACATTGAATCTTCGTTCTCTTTCGGCAACATTATCTCGCCTTGTGTTATCTCGCCTTGTGTTGAAGGTTCTTCTGGTATGGCAACACATATGTAAATTAGAAAATCGTAACAAAAAATTGAACTCTATGCGTGCAACTATTTGGTTGTCTAGAACATGAATCTTCCGTCCCTTCCAAATTCCAACATCACTACGCCGGGTATATGAATTTTTCAGGAACATCGACATAATCTATCATTTCGCTCTCTGTGATTTATACAAGTGAGACACACACTGAAATTTTCTTTTAGATATGGTCATATGCAACATGCATAAAACACAATAACCTGATAGCTCAAATATTTCAAAGCAGATCTTTGATGACTTGTGCGGTTGACGCTCTGCGCACAAACTAATATTGTTGATTGTGTGTTTCAATACATTTAGTGGTGGTAGTAAAGTAAAGGCATCGTGCATGGCGTCTCCCAATCCATCACAGCATGATCATCTCGGATGCCATCAGAGGGCAGAGGCGACCCTGATCATACTTATGCTCCAACTATAGCTAGAATCTAGAAGGAGACATGTTCAAATCATACAAGAGACCATGCTACTAATGCAAAGATAGAGAACACTATGGAATTATTGATACTAACCGCATGGTAGGGATCCATATAAAGTCACGTTTTTTCCAAAAAAAATAGTTATGAATCCCTTTCCCCCTTAAATCTAGAATTAATTAATCAGCAACTTGATCCTTCAACATATAGAATAAAAAAACTAGAATTAATTAATCAGCAATTTGATCCTTCAACATATAGAATCGAAATAATAGCCCTCTTTGTAGTAGACAAAGCACCAGTAAACATGCATTGGTGCCTTTTTCAACAAATGCCCATAAATACATGACATATGCTCATACACTATCTAGTCTCAGAGCTACCAAGTACACTAAATTATCCATGCAAGGGCAGAGACTAAGTGAGATGAAGATTGATTCTCAATTCTCATGTTTCAGTCCACAGCATCGCACCTCTAATTAATAGTCCATGCTACGCTAGGTGATGCATTATTCCTGCAAGTATCATAGTACATATTACATACGAAATACATCCGATCTAACATTTGCTAGTATGATTAACAGAGATTCTGTGAATTCAGGAATTGGCACAGTTGCCCCATAGATCCTCGTACAACAGATACGAGGACACTGCAGCCAGATTACAAGATTTCAAACAAAGTGCTTCACGCCCATGGACTCCCATGAGGTGCAGAAGCAGCCGATGAATAAAAATAATGCCAAGCTAAACTTCAGCATACATCCTGGCTGGCGTTACAGGTTTTGCACAAAAAGCGAAAAATATTGAAAGCATTCTGCGGTCTGTTCAAGGTTCTGCAAAACAATTAGAAAAAAAAAGCGACAAAGAGATGATGCATCATGCGCGCTGTCTGTTATTGAGATGAACCATTTAAAAAAAAAAGACAAACTAATCAACACAGATGGAATCGACCAGCTCAGCGGTTTCCTTGTTGACTCGCACGTTTTCCATCTTCAGACGGTGTCGCATCCCAGGGAACTTCCTACCAGCTGCCACGTACGTCCGTACCAGCGGTTCGAACACCGCCGTCCCTAGAGTCACCCGCACCCTCTTCAGCAGCTCGACGAACCTCTCGGCTCCGTCCACGTCTTGCTTCTCCTCAAAGTAACCCATCAAGGCCTTGATCACGTATCGCCGTAGCCCGCGGTCCTCGCCGCTGCTCACCGCCTTCTTGATTGCACGGTCCGCGCACCAGTGAGCGCTCTTCAGATCCCCTGCCTTGAGATAGTGCTCCATAAATATCGCCCACGTCTCAGGGTTGAGTCTCCCTCCACGCATCTTGGCACGCTTCCTTAGAGCAACAGCCTCGTACACCATGCCCTCTGCGATATACGCCCTGATCAGAGCATTGGCAACCCCGATGTTGTATTTAGGATGCTTCAGCTCCTCAACCTCATCATCCGTTCTTGTCTTCTTCTTGTCCCCAGTAGCTCCCTTAACATCAGAAGAAGAATCATCATTGGAGGATGCGTTCTGCTTCTTACAGGTGGTTTTGGTTGCCATGGCGGCATCGGTTGCTCTAGTCTTCTTATTAGGTGGATGGATGTGCCGGGCTTCCCATTCTTTGAAACAGGCCTCAGCAGCAGGCAGATCCTTCAAACCCGTCAGAACTTGAATCATGATAATATAGCTCATGCTTGCCTTTCTAGGATTATTCCGCTTCAATGACCGCCAAACACGATGAACTTCCGCCAAGTTTTGTGTTTGTCCATACAACGTGATGAGGAAATGGTAGGCTCCAAGGTCATGGCTAGTGTTCCGCTTCTCTAGCTCCTTGAGAGCAGCTTCTGCTTTCTCCGACAGTCCAGCATTAACGTATATGGATGCCAGGTTGCTGTATGTTGTCCAATCAGGAGCAACACGTCCATCCCTTTTCATCTCTTCAATCACCCTCTCCACCCCTTCTATGTCTAGACGAGATGCAAGGGCCCTCATCCATACATTATAAGTATAGATGTCTGGCAATACATCAGCTGCCTTCATGTCCTGGATGATCGTAGGGACCTTCACAGGTTGGTCCGTCCTAGAGTATAGTGTCATTAAGCTGTTATAGGACATGGCAGTGGAAGCAAAGTTGAGCTCCTTCATTTTCACCATAAGGGCCTCCGCCTTCTCGGTCATCAACTCCTTGCAGTAACAATTGAGAAGAGCGCCATATGTGAGATGAGTCTTGGAAGTTTCTGGGAGGTCCATGAAGTACTTCTCAGCAGCAGCGATACCTCTACCCTTGGCAACAAGATCCAGGCGGATTGCTTGATCACCGACTGTAGGATTCATGCCTCTTCTGCTCATAACTTCAGTAAGCTGCAGAAATAAACATATACAAGGGGGTAAAGAACCAACAAAAGCAGATATGCAACATTCAAAATTCTGCAATGATCTCAACCTGGGATAACGCACACAGTATCATGATAAAATTAAGGAATACATTAACTTTTTTAGCAATATTCACAAAAATGAGGAGTGAAAAAAAAAAAGATTACTTAACCTAGTGCTGCTCAAGGTAAACTATGAATGAATATACAATGAAAGCACATCAGTGTGAACTCTTTTATGTTCACATAGTAGTAACATGAATAAGAGGGAGCCAATCTCGCAACAGCATTAAATACACACTAGCATTTAGCATGCTAAAGCTAGTTTGGACTTTCGAGGCCATTCAGATGAGAGGTTGCCGCACAATTAGAATCTTCAACCTGGTATGCGACTAACCAGCTAGTACCAGGAATTGCAAAAACCCGTGAAGCAAAAGTACTAGTGTACTACAGTTAAATGCCACGGTGTCATGGTAGTATTTTAAATGTCACTGCATGCATCAAACAGACCACAATGCTATGCACATAGTAGTATTCCATTCGAAGGACAGTTACACGCCATTTGTATGATTTCTGTCCTTTTATGTAGCAGCAATTGGTGTATTTTAACAAAATAGAAAACTTCACTGTCCAGAATGTCAAATATATGGTTTAACCTACAAGACAAAATGGAACAGGACAAAGACAAGAGAAGTCGTGTAAAATCATGTGGCAGAAACAGGACCTGCACTGTCTCATACTAAAACTAAACTCTAACAATTGTCTAGTTAAACCATTTAGCATTGCTAGAAAAGTCAGATACCCAGTTAGGCAGTTACCTCAGAGGGTCCAGTCTAGGTGCAAATAATGCAAGAAAAGACCATAACAAGATTCACAACATTATAAAATTAGAGAGAAAAAGTAGGTCCAGCATAGAGGTTATCTACACAGCTACATCGTAATAGACATACTAAAAAAATTAGTCACAGTGCGAAGTGCCAATAAGTATGAGGAGTTTTAAAAACATAACAACTAACTTACGAGGACATACTAAGTAAACTCCAGCAAAGGTAACTATAAGATTAAATATGCAAAGAAGTTCAGTAACTTGCAATGATATCAAGAGACATGGGAGTATAGGTCACATTGATTATTCATGGTGAGAGGTAACAAAGTATACTATATGCAACTACCACCATGCCTATTCAGAACGAGGAAGTACCAAGAGAAAACAAGAGGACTAATAAGCTAATTGTGTGAGAGATGGTTCAACTTTTTCTTATCCATACATAGCAGGTAAAGGTAATTCATAAGTAGCAGATGAAGCATTTAACAACTCCGAAGCACCGATACTTCAAACTCCGCCGTGTCCGCGTATAATACTTCGCCGATACTCCGATACGCCGATACGCGAGCGATACGGATATCCCAGGAGTATCGACTTTTCTGATTTAAAAAGAAAATAGAAAAATGCCGATATGCCACTGGGACACGGAAGCCCATCCAAAGCCCACACTACTGACCCTAATAGCCAGTGCATTTTCTATCTATTTGCTCCATTGACCATGGCAGCGGATTGGATCGAGGCATGGGGAGCAACTGCATGAGCGCACCGCTGGCTGGACTCGCTCACCGCCGTCTGTATTTTGATCAGCATTCAATTATCCTTTGCCTTCATCAGATCACATGGCATTTTATTATTTTTTATATGTATGCTGGACGTATCGCCGTACTGCTATTTCTAGAAATTGTCGTATCCCGTATCCCCGTATCCGTGTCGCCGTATCGGTGCTGCGTAGTTTAACAATACAGTGAAGCACACTACTGAACAGACCAGCTGTAATATAGAAATCATGGTCTTCCAGCAGTAAAATGGGGCTAAATCCATGGACAATTAACTATCTGGACCAACCAAAGTCTGGGATAAAGCATTTGTTGCATTTCAGAAGCCTATAATGCAAGTCCATCTAAACATAAACAAACATGACTCCAAAGACAGAATAATTCCTATCATACACCAGTCAGCACTATTTTCCACAACTGAACCAGTGGATAGAGGGAGACATACTGAAAGACGCCTAGAAGGGCATTTCATTTCACTATTTCGAAACTATATCATTGTTTGCACTTGACAATTTGACAACGGTGTCACACTACCAGATGAATAAAATCTCACAATGATCTTCAGGTCTAGAGATGAAACACACAATACAGATAATCAGATAAAGCCTTCCACTGGACAAAACAACCTGGTAATTTCGAGGCCTACTACGAAGCAAATTCGCAATACAAATCCTGATCTCTGCATGGCATATAACTCATGGCACACTACCACATCAGTAAGCGTCACACGAGGTGTATCCCCTTCCACGACCATACTACCGCCGCCAGATCTAGTCCGCAACAAAAATGGCGTCACGAAGCACAAAGCGAGACCACTAACGAGATCAGGGAAGGAGGGGCATGAATAGATGGGGCTGGACCTTGAGGGCCGGGCGGTAGAGCTTATGGCGCCGGAGCCGGCGGACGCAGACGCCGACCTCCCACTTGAAGGCGAGCTTCCGGCTGCCGAGGAAGCCGTCCACCTCCTGCCGCACCGCCTGCGGCGTCGGCCCCCGCCGGAACAGCCGCTTGTACAGCGCCTCCTCCACGTACTTCTTCGTCGACCGCTTCGCCAGGTCCTTCAACCGCGTCGCCATCTCCGCCGCCTCACCTCGCCGGCGCCTCCTCGGTCGGGGGTTTTGAGGGTTTTGGCGGCGCGAGGAGGATCTCACCTCCCACTAGCCCACCACTCCACTCTCTCGGCCGCTCCGGGCTCGTTGGGCCTAGGCTTGACTGGCCCGTCAAGGCTTTGGGCTCGTTGGGCCTAGATGAATGGCTGTGGGCTTCAAGTGGTCTCTCTCACCCGTGAGCCGAGGGCAAAAAGGGAGTTAAAAAAAAGGAGTTACTGTGAAGAAGGGGGGAGAGAGAGGCGACGTCGCCGGCGACCGGAGGTGGGCGCGGGGGCGATGAGCCGGAAGGAGGCCGCGGTTGCCGAGGCTGGAGGAGGGGAGGGGTCGTCGCGTTCCGAGGGAGGCGGGGAGCTGGCGGAGACGCTGGCGCGGCGGCGGCTGTACCGGGAGGTGACGTTGGCGCTGCGGGCGGGGCTGCGGGACGCCAAGGCGGAGTTCTCCTTCCTCCGCGCGCGGGGGCTCCGCAGCCTCCTGGGGTTCCTCCGCTCCACCGCCTCCGCGCCCGACGAATCACAGCTGCTCCTCTTTCGCCACTCCCAGTCCATCCCCGATCTCCAAGGTAGCAACGATCTCTCCGCCCATTTCGGTGATCCCACGCATTGCGAGAACACACATGTTATTGGCTTCTGATTCGTTCTGGTTAAGTGGTGATATCAAGACAATGCAATAGCAAGTTGGTATTTTGATGGGATTAGTGGAGAATGTTTTCGTCTGTCTCACACTGGCTAAAATGCAGTGACTAGTGGGAGCACGGAGGAATCTGTTGTTAGAATATAACCCTAGTATCAGCGGCAGGTTTGGCGAATGCAGTTAGTTGGAATACACGATTCACTATTAGGTGATAAATGTCCCAAATAGCTGAGCTCCTTGATCTGCCATGCCATTCGTGTTATTCGCCTCGTAATTGGGTGCTATATTGATCTTGGCTTGTTTTGAATGAAAATTAATCTTGCTCATATGGATGCATGATTGCTAGAGGTTTGTTTATTTTCCTTCAAACTTCATGATGTACTCTTAGGGAAAGAGCTAGCCTAGCCCAATAGGTGTCTTTGTGATGTTCTCCCAAAATATGTATGTGGCACGAATACAGAAATGGAGAGAAAATACAGAAAAAAAAAGGTTTCATAGAGCACATGCTAGACGGGGCGGAGAACTTCTGCAATCACGTCTCCCTCCTGCTTCGAATCCCCCTGCAACTGAGTGGCTAGTCATGGAGGCTCAGACCAAAGCGGGGGACGTGCTCTCTCCGATGGCGAAGAGAATAGCTGGAGCAGGGACTTGGCTCACTCCTACGACAGTTCTGGGTGGCGTGACCACTTCGCCTGAGGCTCTAGATGTAGTCTAATTTTGTTTCGTATGGTGGGTGTCCTGCTGGTCACACTTCTAGTGGCAGGTTGTAGTTCCTTTTGTTTTTGAGCCTCTGTTTTTCTCATGCTCTGAACTTTGTTTCTCCTTTTGCTACATCTCTGTAAAAGACTTGAACCTGTTTTCGCGGGTTTCGTTTCTATGAAATGGAACCGGGGGCGAGGCTCCTGTTTGTCTAAAAAAAATACAGAAAAGGAATTTTGCGAACGAGAAATGGTAAATTTTAAGCGGAAATGAAAGTGGGAACGGAACAACATTTTCAGGCGGAACAGACATGGAAACAGAAATTCCGTTTCCTGCAAATACGGAACTTTCCGTTTTAGTGTGGCTATCGTGGATGTGTTTCGTGCAGTACAGTTTTCCCTTGCCAATCTCTACGAAACAGGCCCAACCCCATCATATTCTACTACCTAATCCTGTAATCCCTTCAACCTTCTCCCCTAATCAAGGAAGTCCAGCCACATAACCTAGGGTTTGGGACACCAGACCGCCGCTGTAGTGGCGCCGTGTCACCTACTCATCCTCCGCTCGTATCTGTGACATACCATATTTGGTCTGTATCTGTTTACGTATTTTTTTCCGTGGTTTCTATATTTGTTTCCACTTCCGCGAAAATTTATGAAAACAAATGTGGCAGCACTCAGTTCCGTCCGTTTCCACTCCGTTTTCATCCCTAACCATCGCATCTACCATATAGCTTATTGCAAGATATAACAAGTCATTTGACCCTTGTTGTAGTCTTTTAGCATGTAACTTCACCATTCAGTGTTTTAAGATGAACATTCATTTATCTAATATGCATGTGTGCACCTGAGTAAGTAGCGATTACTGACACGCTTATGTTTTGTGACAGTTATTACCGCTCTCTTTCAGAATTCGTTGCGTCAAGCAAAGGAAGATCCTATTGTGACATTGGATCATATGTTTGGAGTCGAGCCGATAAAGATTACAAGCCCCCCAACAGATTCTGAAATTGCTCTAGCTCTTAGAGTTTTGGAAGGCTGTTGCCTTTTGTATAGCCGATGCACTGCTCTGGCCCATAAGTACAAGGCTGTGAAGGTACGCATCACTGTGTTCTAAATATTTTTATTACCTCTATTGTCTTTTGGTTCTTCTAATTGCAGTTAACGGCTTCAGTTGGTGTAGGTACTCTTGAATATATTAGCCAGCCGAGGTCCAACTGAGCAAGGGGTGTGCTTGGATGCTCTGATATCATTAATGTTGGATTCGCCGTCAAATCAGATTGTACGATTTACCTCTTACCTGAATGTGTGTTATGCTCGTCTTAAATATTGTGTATATGGATGTTTCTTTTGGATTTATGATGAGTGTTCTGAATGTATGAGAAAATTTGCAAATATAAGATAGATATGATTGAAATTGACCAAATCGTTTATTTTGACATGTTACTACATTTCAAAGGACTGATAGTTTGTCTTTAATGACGTGCCAATATGTTTAAGTATTAAATTTCGCTTCAGATCATGAGGAATAGTTGCTGTGAGTTTGCTTAATACTCCCTCTGTTCCAAAATAATTGAAGTTCTAGATGTGTCCTAAGTTAATCTTCTCCAAGTTTGAGCAAATTTATAGAAAAATATGTTAATATCGACGACATCAAATCTATATAGTACAAAAGTATCTTGTACGATGAATCTAACAAACTAAAACGGTGTTCTAGATGTTGATACTCCCTCCGATACATATTAATGACCTCAACTTTATCTAGATTCATATGTATCTAGTTAAGTATTTAGACTAGATGCATTCCTATCTAGACAAAGTTGAGGCCATTAATATGGACCGGAGGGAGTATATTTTTTCTACAAACTTGGTCAAACATATAGAAGATTGACTTAGGAAAAGATAGAACTTTTATTATTTTGGAACGGAGGGAGTACATATAAGGACGTAACATCAAATAAGCTATCCAACTTGATAATTTCTGGTTGCTGCTGTTATTTGTCATCTTCAGCTGATCTGTAGGAGTACCTTATATACCTACTTCCTTCTGTAGGAGTTTGAGGAATGCAGTGGACTTGAAAAGGTTGCTGAGCTTTTGAAGGATGTGCAAGTGGAGGAGCACATAAGGCAAGAATTGTTCCCTGAAGTGTTTTTATTTCAAATCTATGCATGGCCTACAATTTAAACCAAAGTTATTATCCCAGTCCCATGTGAATTATAGTTCCTATTATATTTCATTCGTGTGATTGATCTGTCTATATCTCACCTGCGACTTAATAAGAATTATAAACAAGCGAAATGAAAATTTTAAGTGTGGTTTGGTGTCTTAATGACAGAAATGCCCATACAAAGCTATCCCTGGATAGTATCAGTTGTTCACATCTGCTCATTCATTACTAGGCTCATTTGTTAGTCTTTACTACTCCCTCCAACTGAAGGCTAAGACATAATTGTGCATGATGAAAAGGTGGACATGAGCAAGTGAAGATATGTTATGTATTTTCATTACAAATCTCTAGGGTCTCCGGCTCTTTCCTATTAGAAACAATATCTGTTGCATTAATTTTTCTCCGATTTTTTAATTGCTGCCGGCTTGACTAATTAAATTTGTTCATTTGGCACTTCAATGCACAGGTTGAAATGCGGGGAGTTCCTATTGCTACTCATCGGGCATGTTTACGCGAAGGAAAACACCCCCATACACGAACAGATGCGGAATCTACTCGGGGAGCAGTGCGCGTCACTCGTATGGGCAGCGAGCCGGTTTGGTTCCACCCTTGACCCGGAGCAGAGGCAGATGGCCTTGCAAATCCAAGCAAGGAGAGTTGTCGAGTCCTTGGAGCCCTACTAGGACAGCCCCGCAGCAATGTATTCCTGGCGATGGTTCCATGTCTCTTGTCTGGGTTGCATGCTTTTCATTCTTTCCCCGGATAAAAGGAACATGGCCTTGCTCCTGCATCCTCCATTTTGTTGCTCTGGTCTATTGAAAGGCCTTTTGTTCTTCTTTTCTTGTGTAGAGCAGCTATTCTTACATCTGTTGTTTGTACGAGTTTGTTGGAGATATTGTGTTTGTTACACCTTTGTTTGAAAAGATCGTTGAGTTTAGTTTTGTTTGAAGACTAATGGACTATATAGGGAAGACCCATAGGATGCAAAGAAAGATTTCATACATGTGGCTTTCAAATTTACATAGCATGTTGTAGCATCGAGATATCGAGCAAAAATTCCGTTGCCTCTTGTATCCTTGCATATACTCCATCATCTACTCCATATACCTCGCATGTCATCTACCGTCAAAGAATATAAATCGCTTAGACTGCTGAGTTGTGTGACCAAATCACTCATCTTTACAAGTCTGTTTTCTACTCCCTCTGATCCATATTAGTTGTATCTAGACAAAGTAGAGTCAACTAATACGGGTCGGAGGGGAGTAGTAAAAAAAGGAAAAAACTGCAAATGCATATCGTGCCTTGAACAATTTCCCGTCGACGCATGTGTGTACCGTGGACGTCGGCGTGCCCAGATATTATCTATGAACTCCGCTGGCCCACGCGGCAGCCCGATCAGGAACGAACGGCCGAGCTACTCCCTCTGATCCATATTAGTTGACTCTACTTTGTCTAGATTCATATCTAGACAAAGTAGAGTCAACTAATAGGGTCGGAGGGGAGTAGTAAAAAAAAAGAAAAAACTGCAAATGCATATCGTGCCTTGAACAATTTCCCGTCGACGCATGTGTACCCTGGACGTCGGCGTGCCCAGATATTATCTATGAACTCCGCTGGCCCACGCGGCTGCCCGATCAGGAACGAACGGCCGAGATGGTGCCCCCGGCCTCCCACTTGCCACCGCGTGGCGCGTGCACCCCCACCCCGCCTCCCCCTTCCACCACTCGCAAGTTGCAGCCTCTACCGGCCACCGCTTCCTCCACCCCACCTCATCGGCGACGGCGACGGCTACGACTACCGTACGCTCGTCCGTACTCCTCGCAGAGCGCGCTCGCCGGCGATCATCCATCCGCCGTAGGTACCGCGCTTCCCCGATCCATCCATCCACTCACCCCAGCCCGCTGCCCTGTTGCCCCTTCCCCTCTGCGTACTGCTGCACCCGCGCTCAAATCTGGGATTATTCCGTCGCTAGAAGCTCGTGAGATGCCGGCGCTGGTAGCCTAGGAGCGCGTAGGGACCGGTTTTGCTTGGCGGGGGCGTCGATTTGGGCTTAGGATGGTTTCAGTCCACTGGTTGTAGATTGTGCGATGTGCCCCTCGATCTCACCCCTTCGGCTTGCTGGCTGAATAGCTCCCGCGTGTGCTAGCTCATGGTGGCCATGATGCCTAAGGATTTACAACATCGACACGTTGATTTTTGGTCGGAGGTGGAGTTTGGAGGAGTGCCAGGAAATGGTTTGCAGGAGTGTTTGTTAGGAAATGAGGCAACTCTTGTTACACCAGACCAGCGGTGAAAGATTCACACTAAACAGATCGGTTTATGTTTAATCCTACAACGCTATGCTTAAAAACTGTTTGGCATTCCAATGCTCGTTAGCACCCCCCAAAATGGGTTATTGCAGACGGAAGCGTGAATAAAGGAAGGTTCCTTACTTAACTGATTGTCTGAATGTTCACTCTATCTCAGATTCAAACTCTATTATCACATCGTTTATATTTGTTACGGACATTGAGAAGTACTCCTCCGTATATATTTTTCTTTCGTAGCGGTAATTATCGTAGGATTTATAACCAGTTTCTCTGCTTTGTAGCTTCGGTAGAATCAACTGATCGTGTTTCCATTGTTTCTGCAGGCTTTGTGGAGCTTCTGTTGCAAAGGACATGGGAAGTTGCTGGCAGTGATCTCTTCATAGTTCACATATGGAGACGGACAAAGTAGTTGATGGATACGGGTTTGCTGATGAAGCTACGAGCGATGTCCGTGTTTGCTTTACACGGACCGACGAGCAGCCGGAATGGTTCCCTTGCCACTCGTCCGTCCTTTCAAGCGGTAGCAATTATTTTGCAGAGTGGCTTGGTCGAAATGATATCCGTTCTAATAACTGCATCGAAGTTGAGTGCCCGAGAGTTGAGTATGACCATCATGTCAAGGCGTTGGAGTTAATGTATCTTCCTTGCGAGTCGATTGTAGAATCATTTGACTCTGTTAAGTCAGCTCTTGGCGTTCTCCGGGCATCAACCTCTCTCAGATGTGAGTTGATTACCAGAAGCTGTATCGATTATCTTGAATCTGCTTCCTGGGATGATAAAGAGGAGGAAGAGATCTTAGATGTAGCTCAGAGCCTGGGCCCAGAAGCTGGGCCTTTGTTAGCCCGTTTGCAAGCTCCTAGTGCAAATGCTGTGAAGAACGTCTTCATCTCCGCAATACGTTTTGCTACGTCCATGGAGAGTTCGTTCGCTACTTTCTCTGATGACCTCAAGACTTCTGCCCAAGAGCAAATTGACTTCATGCTCCACGAGGGTGATGACCCTGCTATGGTTATGATGGACGAAGATATAAGGTCTGTGTTAAAGGAAGGCTTGACAAAACTGTTGTCGACACTTAGGACTGGACTAGATCTCCTGGCCTCAGAGTGTAACCAATCGCCTGAACAGACAGAGAAAAGGGTCTTGCATAGCTTAGTTGACATTGACTGGATAACCAGTGTCTTGACAAAGATTGAGATGATGAACGAGTTTGTTTCTGGCTGGTTAGAAATCTCAGACCATGTTATCTCTGTGGTTCAGGACAAGAAGTATAGCTCAGGCCTGTGGGCTGTGAAGGTAAAGCTTCTAGAAGTGACTGGAAAGGCCTTGGATGCTGTTGGCTATGGCTCTGTGATTCTTCCGTCAACATCCAGAGCCCATCTGCTGAAGACATGGCTTCCGTACATTCGAACAACAAAGTGCTGGCTTGATGGTAAGATGAAACATGAAGCGTTTCCTCAGATGGATGCATACTTGTGTCAGAATATTGAGAGTGCAATGGTTTCGATGATTTTAGCATTGCCTTCAGGTGACCAGTCAGATATCCTGTCGGAGTGGATGCTGAAAGCAGACCAGTTCAGATATCCTGACCTCACTGAGGCATTTGAGATGTGGTGTTACCGCAGTAAAACAGCAATCAGACGGCTGAAGCCGAGGATAGATAATGGTGACAAACCTATCAGCTTGTAAGGGTACCATTAATTTGATCATTTTGTTGTAAACTGTAAGAGCGAAATTAGCTGGTTGGTACCAGGTATATGCCAACCAATTTCTCATTCTTGTATGATGTAAAACAGTTGCCCATGTTATATACTACCAGTTCTCTTGTAGTATGTTCATTGCCTCATCTAATTGAAATCACCGACTTTATCTATCAATTGTACCGGTGTGGAGATGTTTCCGACTATAGTTCACGACTTCATGGTGCAACTGAGCATCTGTAGTGTTAAAAAGCCTATAATGACTGACACTCATGTTTTTTTTCTTAGTACAATGTAAACCAGGTTCAGAGTTCCTGGACTGAGTGTGCAACTCCCAGTTCAATCAGGTCTGGTATATACTTTTTGTTCCTGAAACCGCTTAAGCATGGATCCTGAAGGACTTTGTTCCACGTTCTGTGGCCACAATTGCTATCAACTCCTATATATCAAGTACGTGCAATAATTGATACCCCTAAAAAAAGAAGTACAATAATTGAAATGTTTTTCAGGTTTTTTCTTCTGTTCAGCATTTTCCTACATATTTTTTCCTTTATTCATTGGTTAAGTTTGTGCTTTGCAGTATATGGTACAGGGAAAGTCATTCTTTAGCATTCTAGTATACAGCTTAATTAATGAAGTGGTCCAGCAGAGATAGGTTTGGAAATTTAGTTGATAGAGATCATTGTCTTCACTAAACTGCTTGATTCGAAATATAACACTAAACTACGGATCATCCCTAACCCAGCTACTCATTGCATCATTAGCCAACTTCATTCCTAACCAAAACGAAACCATTTGGGATTTGGCAACTTCTGCGAAAGCGGCGCATTCATTAGTTGTCCCGTTGTGGCAGAGGAATCTTGGTGTGCCTTTTATTAGAGCTATAATCTCCAACTGATTGCAGCCATCATGAGGCCAATCTTGCTCTGCTAATCATATCTTAAATCATTCCAGGCACTTAGCCAAGTACATCATAGTAGGTCTGGTTACGTGCTTAATTAGACGAAAGTGCTTTGTTCTGTGGCAGCAGCCGAGCAGGAGGGGAATAATGATTGCTAGCAGATGTCCAGCTTAATTCTCCCAATCTCCTGATGTGTTAGGGCTAGCTAGAAAAGGAGCTTTTTCCATCTAGTGGAACGTAAAGCGGATGATTAACAAGTGTTTTCTGTGTTATAATCAGTCTCTTTTTTTATTGCTGACTTTTGTCACCCGTGCATGATGAGGTAGTATAGCATTTGCAAGCTGCTCCGTTTGAGACCGAGAACCAAATCTAATAAGCCCGCTTTTTTCTCCAGTTACAGACAAGCAATTTGATGGCGGGCATGATTAGATGACGCGCGAACAGTGAATTAATTCCACTAGTGCGAAGGGGCCAATTAGAAAGAAGAGTATCTGGTTCAATGGATGAAATAATTGTAAATGCTAGTGGAATTGAATATTTGATCCAATCTAGTAAGTAGTATAGTCTAGTGTGATTGATAGGCAGGGAAGAACAACGAGACACTGATCATCTCTGCACAGAAGGCTCGGAACCACACTGAGATTACACTGCCGGTATATATATATATGCATATATGTGGTATGTATTTACAGCTCTAGTTTTTAGTACATACTACATACTAGTACGGTGCTGCTAATTCTACTGTGATGATTTCTGAAGCTAACATCTGCAATTGTGCAGGTCATGCGATGTGACCTATTGAAGCTGCTTTGTGAGCCAGCGAATATCAAAATTTTCCGGTGCTCGGATATTTGCCTAGGCGACGGCCATGCCGCGGTCGGCGTTGGAGTTCTGGACCTGGAGCCTGAAGCTGGTGGGACGGACGACGCTGTCCTTGTCCTTCTTGGCGGTGATGTCCTCGGAGAAGCTCCACAGCCTGGAGGCCTCCTCGGCGCTGGACGCCAGCCTCGACGGCGACGCCTCGTTGCAGTCTGCGAAGTACTTCCCCGACACCCCCGCCAGCGCCGGGTGCACCGCCACGTAGCAAGTCGTCGCGGCCGCCTGGGTAGACATAGAAGGGTCAGGATTCTGGACTGGGACAGTGGTCGATCAAAGTAGCAAGAAACTGTCGATCGGCTGACTGAACTGGATGAGGCTGAGTGTGCTACTGACCTGAGGAACCGTCTTGAGGAGCTTGGATGCCAGGAAGAAGACCGTATCTGCAACAGTTGTTTAATTTCAGCGTGTAAGTTCATTTCATTTGATAGGATTATTCGGGTAACTCGTATGGGCCCACATGTCAGCCTCGGTATTTTCTCCAATTGGGAAGTAGTAAGTGTCGCTGATTTAATACAAACTTGCACTAAATAAAACTGCGGACACTTATTTTGAAACCGAGGGAGTATCGTTTAATTTTTTGCGGGAAAAACTCAAAAAAAAGTGAGGAGAAGAAGAGAAGGGGACGTACTGGTGACGAGGCCAGCACGGTCGCGGATGAGGCGTGTCCTGACGATCCCGGGGTGGACGCAATTGGCCGTGACGTTGGCGCCCATCTCCTTGAGGCGCTCGGCGAGCGCCATGGTGTGGAGCACGTTGGCGAGCTTGGACAGAGCGTAGGCCCGCGTCGGATCGTACGGCCTGCACAATAGGTACGTTCCAGAAAATTAGCGCACGTGGTGCATCCATCCATCTCAAAGGCTCGTCGGACGTGCACGTACGTGGCCTTGCGGGTGACGCGGTGGAGGTATGCGAGCGGGTCGTCGCCGGCGGCGAACCAGGTGTGCACGGTGGAGGAGACGTTGACGACGCGGCCCTGGACGCCGGTGTCCCTGGCCGTCTCCGCCATCCTCCCCAGCAGCAGGCTCGTGAGCAGGAAGTGGCCCAGGTAGTTGGTGGCGAACGTCGTCTCCACCCCGTCCTCCGTCACCGCCAACCGGTCCACGAACTGCCCCGCGTTGTTGCTGCACCGTGCACGTAAGAGTTTAGCCACGGCGATCGCCGGCGAGAGAGAAGAATAGGGAGCGCGTCGCGGTTACGTACATGAGCAGGTTGAGGGGGAGGCGGAGGGCGAGGAAGCGCTTGGCGAAGCGGCGGACGGAGGCGAGGGAGGAGAGGTCGAGCGGCAGCACCACGACGTCCGCGGCCGCGGCCGCGGGGCCGAGCTCGCCCAGGAGCCGCGCGCGGGCCTCCTCGGCCGCCTTGAGGTTCCGGGCCGGGAGGACCAGCCTGGCGCCGCGCGTGGCCAGCGCCCGCGCCGTCTCCGCCCCGATCCCCGACGTCGCGCCCGTCACGATGGCGGTGATGTGGCTCAGGTCGCCCGCGGCGCGCGTGGCCTCCTCCGCCGTGGTGCGCGACCCGAAGCCGCTCGCGCCCGCCGTGCCAGCCAGGTACCTCAGCGAGCTCAGCATGCCGCTCATGGCCGAATTATCGACGGTCTGGTGTGGGAGAGAGAGAGAGATGGTGGCGCTGCGGGAAAGAAAAGAGAAGACCGGGTATAAATAGCCCGGTCGATCGAGTGTCAAGGCTCTATCTCCACTCCACCGAAAGCGACATGCATGAACTCCGTCGCTCGCTCGCACACGAGGGGAAGGATACATTTAATTTCTGTTTTGTTTAGCCGGGTTCGTGCGTGTCAGTGACGGAGCGAGTGATCGAGCTACCTAGTGCACGATGCAGTACAAGATCTAGTGGATCTTCTCACCTTCTGAGTCTTGAGTAATAATCAGGACCTTCAAAATGTGCTGCGAGCAAGATCGATCGACGGTCACTGATCGTCTTAACGGAAACACTTGTGTTGATTCTCTAGTAGGGGTGACCCCTTGGGTGGTCTCCAACGTCCAAGCGAATGCACTCGCAAAGAACACGATGAACACATTCACACGCGATACACAAAACAACCTATAGCTCGCGCCGCCGGCTACCGGTCCAACACAATTCCCAGGATCGGTGTTAGGCACGAATTCTCTCTCTAACCGACACGGCGAGGCGAGGATCTTGACGAGATCTTGACAACTTGGATAGAGATCACTTACACCAAGGTCTTACACAACTTGAACGCAACGAGGTAAAATCCAAGAGGTTTCTGATAATAGGTGCTCCTCAAAGGAGCATAGGACTAAACTAGAGATCCACAAGTGGGTTTCTTCTATTTCTATTATCCAATCTAAGTCAAAGGGAAGAGCCTCATGCGCTACTTATATTGCTAGAGGCGAAAGGGTAGGTAAACGGAATATTTTACGGTATCAAACCCAAAGTTGTGCGCAAAAAGTGGAAATCGGTGGCTCGTTTGGCGAATCGGATGTGGAACCGAACTGGTTCGGCGGCTAGTTCGGTGAACCGGCCGTGGCGCCGGTTTGGGCTCGGCGGTGCCAAAACCGATAGTCTAAGGGTTGATTCGGCGGGGAGCCGAACTGGGTCGGCTGGCCCACGCCTGGCGGCGGATGAGCGCAGAGGGATTCCGGCGGTGGGGTCGGTTCGCCGAACCCGGCGCCGGATGAGCAGAGGGATTCCAGAGGTGTGGTCGGTTCGCCAAACCCGGCGCCAGATGAGCGGAGGGATTCCGGCGATAGGGTCGGTTTCCCGAAGCCGGCGCCGGATGAGCGAAGGGACTCCGGCGGTGCGGTCGGTTCGCCGAACCCGGTGCCGGATGAGCGGACAGATTCCGGCGGTGGGGTCGGTTCACCGAACCTGGTGCCGACTTCAGCAGCAGCTTCCTATGTGCGTCCTTGGCTGCTCCTCTTGGCGATTCTTCTCGGGGTTCATATCCGAGGATAAGCAATGTATTGGTATGAAGTAGTAGGTCATTCAGAGGAGAGTCAAAGTTACACATGAAGAGGAGCGAGTTCACCTTATCTTGTAAGAGCTTGGCTCGAGCACGTGTTATTGGTCCTCTTGAGAGATTTGGTGTAATAGATGGAGTGACATCGGAAGGACGGGCTACATCAGCACCCCCACCTTGGAAAGAGTCGTCCTCGACTCTTTATCCTCGTGATCTCCATGGAATGGTGATAGGTCCACCACATTGGAAGTATTACTCACAAGGTACTTCGATGTAGGGAGTCGATGACATATGCATTGTTATTGATCTTCTTGAGGACCTTGAAGGGACCATCTCTGATGACCCACAAGTATATGGGGTGTATCGCAGTATTTTTGATAAGTAAGAGTGTCGAACCCAACGAGGAGCAGAAGGTGCTGGCTAGTGGTATGGATCAGGAATTCTCTGCAAATACTTTGCAAACGGATTTTTAGGGGTTTTTGATAAAGCAAGTAAACAAAGTACAAGTAAATAAAAGACAGTAGGAATAAATGCAGCAAGTGGCCCAATCCTTTAAGCAGCAAAGGACAAGCCGGTTGTACTACTTAAGATGACCAAACGTTCTCGAGGAACATGGGAAGACTGTCAAGTTCTTTCGCTTCATATAGTCGATTAATCTTCTTTAGCTTGCTAAGTGTTGTGTGGGTGAACCTGTGCTAATGTACCGCCCCATCCAAGACTAATACATACTTGTGATTATACCCCTTGCAAACATCCGTAAGTACAAAAAAGTAATTAAGGTAGAAACCTAACCACAACTTTAAACTCTAAGACCCTTATGTCCCTTGTGCAATGGTTTCCTAACGGGGGTTCAGGTTTCTGTCACTCCGGCAACCCCTATGATTAGTAGCCAAATACACAATGCATTCCCCTAGTCCCATATAGGTGAAGTGCCATGCAATCGACGTTCATATGACACCACTAAAAGAAGTACACCACAACTTAAATAACAATCTATTGAATCTTTCTCAACGCAACTCCACTACTAACAACAAGACTTCTCCCATGTCCTCAAGAACAAAACGAACTACTCACAAGACATCATATGGATCATGATAAGAGATAGAATAATGATGTATAATAATCTGAACATAAACAATAATTCAATGGTTCACTCAGTAGCATCAACTACAAAGAGTAATCAACACCGGGAAAGTTTCCCCTATGAACTATGCAAGATTCAACTCAATTGTTACAGCAATATGGAGATGGTGATGAGGGTGATGGTGGAGATGATGGTGATGATGATCCCGATGAAGTCCAGCTTGATGGTGGTGTTGATGGCGACGATCTCCCCTCTCCGGGAAGAAATTCCCCCGGCAGAAATCTGTCTGCCGGAGAAATCTTTCTCTCTCGGTGTTTTCCGCCCCGCAGAGGCGGTGGAATCTTTCTGTGGTCGAGTCTTAGGGTTTCAGGAGGATGATATACGCCAGAGGGGAGAGGCTAGAGTGGGCCAGGGCGGCCACACCACCTCCAGGCGCGGCCTAGGCCTGCCCGCGCCATGGGGTGGTGTGGGCCCCCTGTGGCCCACCTCCACTCCATCTTCTGCATCCTTAGTCTTCTGGAAAAATAGGATTTTCCGTATATTTTCCCGGATTTTCTGATCTTCGCGAATTTTGCCTCCAAACATCACCTTTTCCATCAGAATCCTGACTGCAGCGGTCCATGCTCCAAAAGTCATCAACCATGCAAAAATAGATGAAATAACATAAGTATCACCTCTGAATACGAAATATATCAATGAATAATAGTGAATTAAGACATAGAATAGTGATGCAAAATGGACGTATCAACTCCCCCCAAGCTTAGACTTCGCTTGTCCCCAAGCGAAACTGAGCTCAATAAACATGGCCTCAGGTTTATGGAGTGAAGAGTCGATAAAAGAATACGGACAAGAAGCATCACATGCATCAAAATACATAGATCATAATAGAATACAACTCACTATTATATAACTCAACTTGTAATGAGTAAAGGAAACACAATAAAGATACATAAAGTGAATCATAATTGGTAATGGCAAACTTAGCTCTTGGTCGAAAAATAGTTGATAATTTGCTGGAGTTCACAAATAACTGGTTTTTCAATGAAAGCTTTTAAAGTAGTAAACATCAAGATAAGAGCAATGTGCAAAACAAGGAACATAAGAAACATGATTGAATAAATCATCATATGAATGAATGAAACACATCAACTCAAAATACTTGCTGAGATAGAAGGGAATAGGTTTACTGACTCAACTACAAAGTAAAAGAAAGGGCCCTTCGTAGAGGGAAGCAGGGATTGCAAGTCTCATAAAGAGTTCCCAAAAATTATGATACTTACTAGCTTTCAGCTCTCATTGCCCCTATCATAGGCATCTTTTGGTGGTTAAGGTTAAAGTGACACAACTAAGAGGATATGCTTGACAAGTTATAAGTTGAAATCTCGTG
Source organism: Avena eriantha (assembly GCA_910589775.1). Classification (NCBI taxonomy): domain Eukaryota; kingdom Viridiplantae; phylum Streptophyta; class Magnoliopsida; order Poales; family Poaceae; genus Avena; species Avena eriantha. The sequence goes on along the minus strand of OU342744.1, from coordinate 76,456,598 downwards.
CCCCTTACTTATGAGTACCGATCCTCATGCTACTCAACTTCAGTCACGAGCAAGCTCTTGTCATTGTAAATACGTGCGTATCATTGAGAACCGCCAACGGGGTACCCCTTGTACATGACACAGGAGCTATCCCATAATGAAAATGACAAGGCAAGTAGACAGTGAGCATCTCAGCGATCTTTTTTATTTGCTATTTGCATAGGTTTTTATTGAGGATGCTTCATAGAATGCTCGCTATAGTTATGATGTAAGTTTCCACCATGATTAGGCATGGCTTAGGCTAGCGGCCCAGGCGTTTCTCTAACACACATATAAACTCCATGATCTTACAAGTTCCACTTTTATTTCACACCGCCGGGATCCATAAGCAAAAGAATATGATATCAACTAGGTACAAAGTACCAAATGAAGTGTTGAAAGCGGTCCCCATGATACATGGTTCGGCTAACTTCAACTCATAAAGCGCAAGCATATACACAACAAAGAAGGACCCAATGGTTCAAGTTTATTAAATACAAGAAAGTAAAGTGTGCCATCAAGTTCGTGAGAGCTTTAATCACTAATTTTCACATAACAAGTTTAATTTGGGAGGTAGATAAAACAGAATTTACTTGGAATAGCAATAATGCTACTAGGTAGGTATGGTGGACTCAAATGGAAAATGTTTTGGTTTAAAGGAGTGGATGCACGAGAAGAATACCCTCTCAGTACAGGTTTTTGGCTAGCAAGGCTGGGTAGCAAGTACAAGAGTTGAAAGAAACAAACAAACATACAAGTGATAAAGACAAACATGCAATCTTCCTTGGAAGCACAAAAGATCTTAACTAGAGAATGCTAGACTTATTAGCAAATCAAGAAAGAAAGATGATGAAATTATTTTTTCTCTAGAGTACTTCTATCTTTTTCTTTTTCTTTTCAACTCTCAAAAAGGTGTTGCTACTGACCGAGCCAGGTTTGCCAAAACCAACTAAATTAACTCAATAATCCCAAAGTGATATCAATACTAACAACAAGATCAATCATATAACCACGAATTGAAAACTAATAAAAGCTATGCAAAAGAGTAAATGATAGAACTTCTCATTAATATTCCATAATGGAAACTCACACCAAGGGGTACATATCTAACGAGAGAGGGGACACTTCCATAATGCAAACCATACTACATAATAACTCCTCTATTCATGATATGACTCTACTAATAAGGTACAAAGATAGAAGATAGTGATGTGATACCGCGGCACTCCCCCAAGCTTGGAACAAACCAAGGGGATGCCAAACCTGATGACGAATTACTCCTTCGGTGGTGGTTGTATCCTCTCGATGAGCTCTTTGATTAGTTTCCCCAAGTCCTCAATCTTGAGGGTGAGATTACGAATCAGCTGTGAGTTTTGCTCAATGCGGCTCACGATCATGTCGTGTTGAAAATTCCAGCTTTTGCTATTCTTTCTCCACTCTTCCTCCTTGAAGTCTTGTTTTCATGCATGGCTAGAACGAGGCAAATCCCAATTGGAGGGTAATTTCCCCTTGGGCATATTCTGGTATTGATGCTCATGGATAAGGGTATGTAAAGGATTCTTAGTGCGTGGAGGAAGTGACCAGGGATCTGAACGGTGATGAGGAGGCTTCCCTCCAATGGCTGGGTTTGCCACCACTCCAATGCTTGCAATGGTAGTGTCGGTATGCGGATGTTGGCTTTGCTCCTCTTCACCTTCACTCTTGATCTCCTTATCCTTCCCGGGGTCTTGGAGGTCTTCCTCCATGGGCTCCTTCCCTTTATCCTTGGCAGACACCATTGTGCTTCTAAGCTTTCAAAGAGTATGTCCTGGCAGAAACAGATCGAAACAAAAACACGACGAAAACACGATATACGAACCTCGGGGGATCTGGGAGGTTATATATTACGAAGTTTCATATCAAAAGGAAGGTACTGGGAGAAAACGAGTCGGAGGCGGAGTCTGGGGTGGACTCACCACCTGGTGGCGCGGCCAGGGGTGGGTGATGGCTCAATACACGGCGCCCAGAAAAGTGCTTGGTGCGTGGTGTTGATGTAGAGCTCGTTGGGAACCCCAAGAGGAAGGTATGATGAGCACAGCAGCAAGTTTCCCTCAGTTATGAAACCAAGGTTTAATCGAACCAGTAAGAGCAAGGAAACACCTCAAAGGTGTTACTAGCTGAGCTTTGGCAGGGCGCACTACCGATGCTAGTAGCAACATGGAGACCTGCACAACACAACCACAGAACTTTGTCCCCAACTTGTGATGAGGTTTTCAATCTCACCGTGTTTTGCGGAAAACAAAGGATTAAACGTATCGAATGGAAAGAAGTAAAAGTTTACAGAAAGTAAACACAAAATAGTAAACAGTTGTAGATTGTATGTAAAGAAAGAGGACCGGGATCCATAGTTCACTAGAGGTGGCTCTCCTTAGATAGATAACATGCTGGGTGAACAAATTACAGCGGGACAATTGACAAACACCGAGAAAGCAATACATGCACATACTAATCATCTTGACTCCTCTGAGACTTGATTGTGCATTACAACATAATACATAGACCGCCACCCAACTGCATCTGTGACTAATAATCCACCTTCAGGTTATCATCCGAACCCCCTCCAGTATTAAGTTGCAAGCAACAGATTATTGCTTTACGAACTACGTGTAAAGTAAACAATACGATTGTTCTATGAACAAAGGATTGTTGTTTTCTCCCTAGTAGCAACAGCACATCTAGTACCTTAGAGATTTCTGTCACTTCCCCAGATTACTAGAGGCATGAACCCACTATCGAGCATAAATACTAACTCTTGGAGTTGCTAGCATCTACTTGGCCAAGATAGCTACTAACAACGGAAAGCATGCAAGATCTCAAATAACAAAGACATGATAGAATCAATAATCAATCTGAAATAGCATCTCAATATCCATCGGATCCCCGCAAACACAACATGTATGAATTACAAATAGATGATCTTGATCATGAACGGAGCTCACAATATCTAAACATGAAAGCACAAAGGAGGAGAAACCAGCCATCTAGCTACTACATGGATCTGTAGTCCAAGGATGATCTACTCACGCATCACACCGGAGGCTTGCATGGTGATGAAGAAAGCCTCTAGGGTGAATTCCCCTCTCCGGCAGGGTGCCGGGAAGAGCTTCAGATCCCTCCCGATCTAGGGATGGAGATGACGGCGGCTACAGACTCTTTCGTGGATTTTTGATCGGGTACTTAGGGTGTTCGTCCCGAGGGCAACTTATAGTCGGAAGGGGAGGCCGAGGGGGTGCCGGGAGCGGCCACACCACCCCCTGGCACGGGCTAGGCCTGGCCGCGCGGCCAGGTGGTGTGGTGGCTCCCTGGCCCTTCTCCGTCTCGTATTCTAGCACTTGATCACTTCCGGAAAAATAGGCACTTTGGCTTTTGTCCCGTCCAATTCCGAGAATATTCATTTTCTGACTTTCCTGGAACCAAAAACAGCAAAAAACAGGCAGCTGGCACTGTGGCTCTTGTTAATAGGTTAGGCCAAGAAATCATATGAAAAGTACTCCAAAGTTGGAACAAAACACAAGAAAGTGGATAAAACCAAGCATGGAACATCAAAAATTATAGATACATTTGCAATGTATCAACATCCCCAAGCTTAACTCATGCTCGTCCTCGAGTAGGTAAGTGATAAAAAGAAAGAATAATTTTTGAGGTGGCATGCACCATCAAAGACTTGATCAAAGTATTTGCAAAACACTCAAAGCTGGGATCATAGTACTTCAATCATAACATGAAAGACAAAGTTATAGCAATAAGCAAAGAAACTATGATGCAACATGAAAAGGCACAAACAAAAGATTCATGAATAACAATGCTTTGCAAGACGTTTGTTTGTTTCACATAAAGAAAACATAGCATAAAAGTATTCAGCTTGTCCCTCAATAGAGTAGCAAATATAAATGCATAGGACACCTTCAAAATTCATAAGAGTGACTAGATACAATAGTTTCAAACAAGCAATAACAAGTTATGCATCAATCAACTAGTCTTGGGACAATGCACATAGAACTAAGAATGGCCACTATGCTCTCAAAGTAGGTGCATAAAGATAGAAGGTGGAGACTCAATATAATGGTGGAAGAAAGGCCTTTTGTAAAAGGAAGTAGGGATTCAAGTCTCATAAAGAGCTTCCAAAAATTATGGTACTCATAGCTTTCAGCTCTCATTGCCCCTATCACAAGCATCTTGAAGTGATTAAGGTTAAAGTGAACAAACTATGGTGTACATGCTTGACGAAGTATAAGTCAGAAATCTCATGTCCCTTGTATACGAGGGACGCTCCTCATGCTACTCAAGTTTAGTCACCAGTAATTTCTTGTCATCGTAAGTACATGTGTATCATTGAGAACCGCCAACGGGGTACCCCTTGCCCGATGATACGGAAGAATCCCCATATAAAAATGACAAGGCAAGCAGACAACGAGCATCTCAGCATTCTTCTTATTTACCAAGGAAGCTTTATTCACAAGTAAAGTAAAGTGTGCCATCAAGTTCGTGAGAGCTTTAATCACTAGTTTTTTCATAACAAGTGAAAGGTAAACAAAAGCATGAATATACTTGGAATAGCATAAGCTAGTAGGTAGGTATGGTGGACTCTTTGGAATAACTTGGTTTAGGGAGTTGGATGCATGAGTGGAACTCATACTTTGTTGTGGAGGCTAGCAAAAGACTAGGAGCGACAAACTAAGAGAGCAATAATGGCCATAATCATGCAGAGGACAAAACATCATTGATCAAAGCATAAAGTGATAGTACAAGTTGAAAACTAAAGGATCATAAAGGCTAAGGTGACTTGAGATAGTCATAACATGGTGTGAGCATGCGCCAAGTCAACCCAAATAAAGAATCAAAGGAGAATACCACTATACTATGCTTTAATATGCTAAACAACGCATGATTCATCCAAGGCACATTAAGCAATATCAATTGTTTATAACAAGTCATGCTACAACAAAGAATACTAAGCATAAAGCCAAAACAATATCAAGCATGGCATGACAAAACATAGGCCACAGTCAAAAACAAGCTCTTTTTACCACATAAGCATGAACTTTCCTACTCTTTCCCAAACCAAAGCAAACTATTTGCAAACCAAAGTGTGAAAGAGGGGGTCCAACCAATCTATTCATAAAACTAAGCAAACAAGCAAACTAAAAACCAAAACAAAAACGAAAAAGAAGACGCTCCAAAAAAACACAACTGTGCATGAAACAATAAAAATGAAGCGTTTGGAAGAAACCTGGGATTTTTATTGATGAAGAAGGGGATGCCTTGGGCATCCCCAAGCTTTGACGCTTGTACTTCTTGGATGTTTCTTGGGGTGACACGCGTGGCATCCCCAAGCTTGAGCTTTATTCCATCCTTCATCTCATTACTCATTCCTTCCATACACCTGAAATTTTTCCTTCATACAAAACTTCACACAATCTCATTAGCAACATTAGTGCACTTAAGATAAATAAGTCTCAAGGTTCAGTTCTAACACCAAATAAACTTCCATTAGAACACTAGCTACTGTAGCACTTCCCTCAAAAATCTCAATTCCCCAAAGGAACTCAAGAAGGAACTAACAAGAAGCAAATGCAGAAAATGGCAGAAATCTGTCAAAACAGACCAGCAGGTAAATACGAATTTTTTCGAAGACCTTCTGTTCCTCAAATCAAAAAGTGTTGAACTAACTAAAGTTAGATAACAACCTGGGGCACAAGAAAAAACAATTACAGCTCAATCCGACGTACAGAGCTCTCTCAGGAATTTTTACGGTGAAGCACGGAAATCTGTTTCGGGACAGCAACTTTCCCAATCATTACTTCACTCTCATTAGAGGTTACTCTTGGCACAAAAAGCAAATAAAAAGGATAAGGAGAGGTTATTACAGAGGTAATAACTTCCAAGACTCAACTAAAACTCTTGGGTTATCTCCCAACAAGTACTTTTCTTTAACGCCTTTAAGTTAGGCATAAGAAGCAAAGAAAGAATCAAGTGTTCTCAAATGAAGAAGCATTAAGACCAAATTTTGTTTTCATAGGAGAAGCAAAAGAAATATTTTCTCTCTTTTTAGGGAAGTGTTCTATACCTTTATTGAGTGGGAGTTGATATTTAATGGTGCCTTCTTTCATATCAATGATGGCACCAACAGTTCTAAGAAAAGGTCTTCCTAAAGTAATAGGACAAGAAGCATTGTATTCAACATCCAAAACATAGAAATCAACGGGGACATAGGAATCGTTAACCATAATAAGAACATCATTAAGAATCCCCATGAGTTTCTTTTTAGCATTAGCATCAAGTGGGACATTCAAATAACAATCTTCAAGAGGAGGCAAATCAAGCATATCATAAATCCTTCTAGGCATAATAGAAACACTACTATCAAGATCACACAAAGCTTTGAAATTAAAGTCATTCACTTTCATATTAATGATGGGTTCACAACCATCTTCTTGTTTTATAGGAATAGAAGTTTTATGTTTCATCTTTTCTTCTTTAATCTTTATGAGAGCATCAGTAAGGTGTTTTGTAAAATCCATGTTCATAGCACTAGCATTAGGACTTTTAGCAAGTTTTTGTAAGAACTTAATAACTTCAGAGGTATTGTAACCATCAAGATCAAAATCAACTTTATCATCTAAGGTATTAGAACTATTATTAGCCTCAACACTAGTGGTGGTAATAGTAGAAACACTAATGTTTCTAGCAATTTCATCTTCTCTTTCCCACTTAGAATGTAATTCAGCTAATAGTCTAACATTTTCATCAATTCTTACTTGTATAGCATTAGTGGCTGCAAAGAGATTATCATTAGTTTCAGGTTTAGCAGCCATTTTATTTAAAGAAGATTGAGCTTCAGCCAAAGATGCTATATTTCTTTCAGCATTAGAGAGTTTTTCCTCAATAGTTTTATTGAAAGCAGTTTGTTTACTAATAAAATCTTTAAGCATAACTTCAAGTTCAGAGGGAGCACTCTTATTATTATTGTAAGAATTTCCATAAGCATTACCATTGTTGGGAGGATATGGCTTATAATTATTGTTACCAAAATTGTTCCTATAAGCATTATTACCATAAGCATTGTTGCCAAAGTTGTTATTTCTTATGAAGTTCACATCAACTTGCTCTTCTTGAGCAACCAAAGAGGCTAAAGGAACATTATTTGGATCAATATGGGCTTGCCCATTAACAAGCATAGGCATAATAATATCAATCTTATCACTCAAGGAGGAGGTTTCCTCAACATAATTTCCCTTCTTACCTTGTGGAGCTCTCTCAGTATGCCATTCAGAATAATTAACCATCATATTGTCCAATAGTTTTGTTGCAGCACCCAAAGTGATGGTCATAAAGGTACCTCCAGCAGCTGAATCCAATAGGTTCCTTGAAGAATAGTTCAATCCTGCATAAAAAGTTTGGATGATCGTCCAAGCAGTCAGTCCATGAGTGGGACAATTCTTTACCAAAGATTTCATTCTTTCCCAAGCTTGATCAACATGCTCAATATCAAGTTGTTTAAACTTCATTATTTCACTTCTCATGGATATAATCTTAGCAGGAGGATAGTATTTTCCAATAAAAGCATCTTTGCACTTAGTCCAAGAATCAATACTATTCCTAGTCAAGGAATTCAACCATTCTTTAGCTTTTCCTCACAAAGAGAAAGGAAACAATTTTAGTTTAATAATATCACCATCTATATCCCTATGCTTTTGCATCTCACAAAGTTCAACAAAGTTATTTAGATGGGAAGCAGCATCTTCATTACCAATACCAGAAAATTGTTCTCTCATAACAAGATTGAGTAAAGCAGGTTTTATCTCAAAGAAAGTATTTTCAGCCACAGGTGGAGCAATAGGAGTGCTCATAAAATCATTATTGTTGGTGCTAGTGAAGTCACACAACTTAGTGTTTTCAAGAGTAGTCATTTTTTTGGGTTTTCAAATAAGAAAGCAAACAAGTAAAACTATTTTTTTTGTGTTTTTTGAAGAACAAAACAAGAAAACAAAGCAAAAAGAAAACTAAGCAAAACAAAAACAACAAAGTAAAGAGATTGGTTGTGAGGGACTCCCCTTGTGAAGATGTCCTTGACTCCCCGGCAACGGCGCCAGAAAATCGCTTGATGGCTCAATACACGGCGCCCAGAAAAGTGCTTGGTGCGTGGTGTTGATGTAGAGCTTGTTGGGAACCCCAAGAGGAAGGTATGATGAGCACAGCAGCAAGTTTCCCTCAGTTATGAAACCAAGGTTTAATCGAACCAGTAGGAGCAAGGAAACACCTCAAAGGTGTTACTAGCTGAGCTTTGGCAGGGCACACTACCGGTGCTAGTAGCAACATGGAGACCTGTACAACACAACCACAGAACTTTGTCCCCAACTTGCGATGAGGTTGTCAATCTCACCGTGTTTTGCGGAAAACAAAGGATTAAACGTATCGAATGGAAAGAAGTAAAAGTTTGCAGAAAGTAAACACAAAATAGTAAATAGTTGTAGATTGTATGTAAAGAAAGAGGGCCGGGATCCATAGTTCACTAGAGGTGGCTCTCCTTAGATAGATAACATGCTGGGTGAACAAATTACAGTAGGGCAATTGACAAACACCGAGAAAGCAATACATGCATATACTAATCATCTTGACTCCTCTGAGACTTGATTGGGCATTACAACATAATACATAGACCGCCATCCAACTACATCTATGACTAATAATCCACCTTCAGGTTATCATCCGAACCCCCTCCAGTATTAAGTTGCAAGCAACAGATTATTGCTTTACAAAATGCATGTAAAGTAAACAATACGATTGTTCTATGAACAAAGGATTGTTGTTTTCTCCCTAGTAGCAACAACACATCTAGTACCATAGAGATTTCTGTCACTTCCCCAGATTACTAGAGGCATGAACCCACTATCGAGCATAAATACTAACTCTTGGAGTTGCTAGCATCTACTTGGCCAAGATAGCTACTAACAACGGAAAGCATGCAAGATCTCAAATAACAAAGACATGATAGAATCAATAATCAATCTAAAATAGCATCTCAATATCCATCGGATCCCCGCAAACACAACATGTATGAATTACAAATAGATGATCTTGATCATGAACGGAGCTCACAAGATCTAAACATGAAAGCACAAAGGAGGAGAAACCAGCCATCTAGCTACTACATGGATCCGTAGTCCAAGGATGAACTACTCACACATCACGCCGGAGGCTTGCATGGTGATGAAGAAAGCCTCCAGGGTGAATTCCCCTCTCCGGCAGGGTGCCGGGAAGAGCTTCAGATCCCTCCCAATCTAGGGATGGAGATGACGGCGGCTACAGACTCTTTCGTGGATTTTTGATCGGGTACTTAGGGTTTTCGTCCCGAGGGCAACTTATAGTCGGAAGGGGAGGCCGAGGGGGTGCCGGGAGCGGCCACACTACCCCCTGGCGCGGGCCAGGCCTGGCCACGTGGCCAGGTGGTGTGGTGGCTCCCTGGCCCTTCTCCGTCTCTTATTCTGGCACTTGATCACTTCTAGAAAAATAGGCACTTTGGCTTTTGTCCCGTCCAATTCCGAGAATATTAATTTTCTGACTTTCCTGGAACCAAAAACAGCAGAAAACAGGCAGCTGGCACTGTGGCTCTTGTTAATAGGTTAGTCCAAGAAATCATATGAATAGTACTCCAAAGTTGGAACAAAACACAAGAAAGTGGATAAAACCAAGCATGGAACATCAAAATTTATAGATACATTTGCAATGTATCAGTGGGCTCGCGCCACAGGGTGGTGTGAGCCACCTGGCTCCGTTTCCGTCCCTTTTTCGCTTCGTAGCTTTCCTTATTGACTAAAAACTGCAAAAATATAGTTGGATAGTATTTTTGCAGAACTTTTCTTACCAGAACTGTTACCTATTTGAAGGCGGACTCTGCAGGTCTCTGAATTTGGTATCTAGTAGATTCTTCCGGAGTCATCACTTGAATAACATCAATATCTTCATCTTCATATACTTATTACTTGCGTCATAAAACCTTTCTCTTCCTTATTACACCATTATCTCCACTTTCTGGAAATTTCTTTCACACAAAACTTCACACAGTTCTCATTAGCAACATTAGGATAAGTGAAGTGATAAAACCTTTTGAGTCCAACTTCAACTGAAACCATCAAAACATAAGATACTGTAGCAACTCCTTCCGAAAACCCAAAAAGAATTCAAAAAGGAAATCGAATAAAGAAGCAAATGCAAGAGTGACAAAATCTGTCAAAACAGACCAGCAAGTAAATATCAATTTTTTCGAAAATCTTATGTTGCTCAAGTCAAAAAGTGCAAAACTAACAAAAGTTAAATAACAACCTGGGGCAGAAGCGCAAAACATTACAGCCCAATCTGACATACAGAGATCTCTCACGAATTTTTATGGTGAAGCACAAAAATCTGTTTCGGGACAGCATCTTCCCAAATATTACTTCTCTCTCATTAGAGGTTAATCTTGACACAAAAACCAAACAAAACGGATAAGGATCGGTTATTACCGAAGTAATAACTTCCAAGACTCAAAGCAAAAAACAAATTGGGTTGTCTCCCATAAAGCTCTTTCTTTATAGCCATTAAGATGGGCATGATAATTTGAAGAAGCTCTCATAGGGAAATGAATTGAAGTGAAAGAGAGCATTAAGAAGCAAAACACACACATTTAAGTCTAACCCACTTCCTATGCAAGGGGATTTTGTAAACAAACAAGTTATTGAAACCAAAGGCAACGTGTATAAGAAGGCAAAACAAGCGCAACATAAAAACTTTCAGTATAAAACGAGGAAACATGATATTATTGAGATACATAAGAACACTTTTCTCTCTCTCATAGTAACTTTTAGTATCATGCATAAACTTAACAATATAGCTATCACAAGGACCATCATAGCAATGATCACTTATTCTAACAGAAAACACAGAAATACTAGCTCTCATAACACTACTATGTGAAACAATATTAGAGGTATCCTTACAAAGGATAGGGTGTCCCTCTTTTTCATATTTAGTAACAAAGTCTTTCACATTTGCTATTATAGGTTCATCAACCATTTGTTTATCAGGTTCAACAGCTTTATTCATACTTTCATTAACCATACTAGCTATCATAGAATGTTCCTTTATCTTAACTGGGAAAGGAATTTTGTCAATATAAGGTTTAGGTAAAACATGATTAGCAGTATAAACTTCAGTATTTCTTGCAGGAACACTTTTAGCAACATCTTTATAAGGTTCATGATACTTATTCGACTTCTTTTTAGGCACTTCAATATAAGAAGCAAAAGCCTTAAAATAAGAAGCAATAGCTTGAGAGTCTAGACCATAAGCATTACTAATATTTTGGAAGTCATCAGTTCCCATAAAAGATTCTATGCATTCATAATCATATTATACCTGACTTTCTACCTTTGTCATTCTCCCAAGCTTCAACATTGTCCTGAATACGGTCTAGAAGGTCCCATTTAGCTTCTTCTTCCATGCGAGTGAATGATCCAGCACAAGAAGCATCCAATAAATCCTTATCATGTAGAGGGAGCCTTGCATAAAAGTTATTGATAATAATATTGTTGGGGAGCTCATGAATGGGACATTTGAGCATGAGTAACTTCAATCTCCCCCAAGATTGGGTTGTACTCTCTCCATCAAGAGGCCAAAAGTTGTATATTTGATTCCGATCTTTATGAATCTCACTAGACGGATAAAACTTTGAATAAAAGAGAGGCACTATTTCCTCCCATTCCAGAGCTTGACCATTCTTCAGCAGCTTATACCATTCCTCAGCTCTTCCTTTCAGTGATAATGAGAATAACTTCTTCTTAACTTGATCTGAAGTAATACCTGCACACTTGAACAACCCACATAATTCGTGTATAAAGAGTAAATGATCACCGGGATGGACAGTTCCATCCCCAACATAGTAGTTATCCATAACACGATCAATAATTCTTGTAGGTATTTTGAAAACATCATTCTCAGCAGGTGGTGGCTTATCTACTACCTTAGCAGTGGTAGTAGCATTACCAAATAAGAAACTTAGCGAATTATCCATAACGAAACTAAAGCAACTAGCAGAAGTAAACAATACTCACAGTAGAAGTTTCCTTTACCATTTCCACTCTCCAATAGCGCTTCACTCCCCAGCAACGGCGCCAGAAAATAGTCTTGATGAACCACAAGTATAGGGGGTGTATCGCAGTATTTTCGATAAGTAAGAGTGTCGAACCCAACGAGGAGCAGAAGGTGATGGCTAGTGGTATGGATCAGGAATTCTCTGCAAATACTTAGCAAACGCATTTTTAGGGGGTTTTCGATAAAGCAAGTAAACAAACTACGAGTAAATAAAAGATAGTAGGAATAAATGCAGCAAGTGGCCCAATCCTTTATGCAGCAAAGGACAAGCCGGTTGTATTACTTAAGATGACCAAACGTTCTCGAGGATACATGGGAAGATTGTCAAGTGCTTTTGCTTCATATAGTCGATTAATCTTCTTTAGCTTGCTAAGTGTTGTGTGGGTGAACCTGTGCTAATGTACCGCCCCATCCAAGACTAATACATACTTGTGATTATACCCCTTGCAAACATCCGTAAGTACAAGAAAGTAATTAAGGTAGAAACCTAACCACAACTTTAAACTCTAAGACCCTTACGTCCCTTGTGCAATGGTTTCCTAACGGGGGTTCAGGTTTCTGTCACTCCGGCAACCCCTACGATTAGTAGCCAAATACACAATGCATTCCCCTAGGCCCATATAGGTGAAGTGTCATGTAGTCGACGTTCACATGACACCACTAGAAGAAGTACACCATAACTTAAATAACAATCTATTGAATCTTTCTCAACGCAACTCCACTACTAACAACAAGACTTCTCCCATGTCCTCAAGAACAAAACGAACTACTCACAAGACATCATATGGATCATGATCAGAGATGGAATAATGATGTATAACAATCTGAACATAAACAATAATTCAATGGTTCACTCAATAGCATCAACTACAAAGAGTAATCAACACCGAGAAAGTTTCCCCTATGAACTATGCAAGATTCAACTCAATTGTTACAGCAATATGGAGATGGTGATGAGGGTGATGGTGGTGATGATCCCGATGAAGTCCAGCTTGATGGTGGTGTTGATGGCGACAATCTCCCCTCTCCGGGAAGGAATTCCCTCGGCAGAAATCTGTCTGCCGGAGAGATCTTTCACTCTCGGTGTTTTCCGCCCCGTAGAGGCGGCGGAATCTTTCTGTGGTTGCTCCTCGAGTCTTAGGGTTTCGGGAGGATGATATACGCTAGAGGGGAGAGGCTGGAGTGGGCTAGGGCGGCCACACCACCTCCAGGCGTGGCCTAGGCCTGCCCGCGCCATGGGGTGGCGTGGCCCCCCTATGGCCCACCTCCACTCCATCTTCTGGCATCCTTAGTCTTCTGGAAAAATAGGATTTTCCGTATATTTTTCCGGATTTTCTGATCTTCGTGAATTTTGCCTCCAAACAGCACCTTTTCCATTAGAATCCTGACTGCAGCGGTCCATGCTCCAAAAGTCATCAACCATGCAAAAATAGATGAAATAACATAAGTATCACCTCTCAATACGAAATATATCAATGAATAATAGTGAGTTAAGACATAGAATAGTGATGCAAAATGGACGTATCAATCTCCTCTTGGCTTGAGCTTGTAATCACGTTCCTTGGAGAAACGGTCCTTGCTTAGGTGTATCCACACTAGATCACCTTCTTCAAAAATCATCTCCTTCTTTGTCTTATTAAGCCTTGACGCTTGGCGAAGAACTTGTTCCTCGATAGTAGCTCTTATTTCATCGTGGGGTTTCTTCATTGCTTGGGTGCGCTTGTCGATGTCCATGTTGGTGCGCTCGTGAAGAGGAATCGGTAGGATGTCGCGCACTGTGAGAGACTCGAGTCCATAAACAATCATGAATGGACTCTTCATCATCATGGAGTGATTGGCTCGAGTGTAGGCGAACTTGGCATGGGGAATGCATTCCTCCCATTCTTAAGATTCTTTATGATCAACACTCGTAGGAGGGTTCTGAGGCTTCGGTTGACAACCTCGGTTTGACCATCAGTTTGAGGATGCGAGGCAAATGCAAAGAGGAGCTTGACGCTGAGCTTGTCCATGAGCGTCTTCCACATGTATCTCATGAATTTGACATCACGGTCAGAGACGATGATTCTTGGCACGCCATGAAGACAAACAATTTCCCTCGAAAAAAATTTGTCGATGTGTGAAGCACAATCGGTCTTATGGAAAGGAATGCAATGTGCCATTTTCGAAAAGCGTTCAACTACAACAAATATGGAATCATGGCCATGATTTGATCTAGGCAATCCTAATATAAAGTCCATTCTAATGTCCGATCAAGGTGCATGTGGAATAGGCAATGACATATAAAGACCAAATGGGTTAGACTTGGACTTAGCTTGTAAGCATGAAGTGCACCGTTGGACGTGGCGCTCCACATCTCTCTTCATCTTGGGCCAATAGTAGTGCATGGATAGCATGTCGTGTGTCTTGTCATGACCAAAGTGAGCCATTAAACCTCCACCATTTAGTGATCATGGATCCGTCAAGATCAAGCACACCATGTTGGTTACGTTCTCCATTGGACCATATAAGGACACGGTTAAATGCGGCGCGGTTCCAATGAACGCGTGCAATATGTTGCTTGGTAGGCCATGGCAATATGACAAGGGTGCTCTACATGATGGCCACACAAACGTGTATACCTTCAAGTGGCTTGATATTACAAGTGGCTTGATAAAACGTGTATACCTTCAAGTCGGTTCGCTGAACCCGGTGCCGACTTCAGCAGCAGCTCCCTCTTGTGCGTCCTTGGCTGCTCCTCTTGGCGATTCTTCTTGGGATTCATATCTGAGGATATATAATGTATTGGTATGAAGTAGCAGGTCATTCTGTAACATCCTAGCATTTAGGAATAAACGAAAGGTAGATTTAGGATTTTGTGCATCTGCATGCATGCATCTGAAAATCTGGGTAATTTTTTCACAAACTAAATCCCTAGAATGATCAAAGTCTCTCTTACTTCGATGGATTAGAAATTAGCCATCTCAGCGAGTGCGATATATTTTGGCATGTCCTTTAGGTATTCTTTATGTTTTGGAAGGATAGAATTCAAACTTTCTTTTGAATTTCAAATTTGAATTCAAACTTGAATTTAGAAAATTCAATAATAATAAAAGTATAATTAAGTATAAACAGATGTTATACTAGGAAATGATTTTGATTATTGGATAATAATATATGACATTATAATAAAAAACAAGCAATAAAAGAATTCTTTATTGACATATACATACAATATTACATTGTTCTTTTACAATAAAAGAATAAAAGTAAATTACAATTAAGTAAACTAATCAATTAAATAGAAAATGAAAATGGAAAAGGAATTACAATAATGAAATAAAAAGAACTCTTAATCGTAATATGAATGTATATGTTACATTTTCTTTACAAATTAATAAAAGAATAAAAAGAATTACAAAAGTAATAAAGAAAAATTCTAAACTATTTTCCTATCAAATCTAATATTCGTATCCTCTTATCCTTGCTTTGTACTTGTTCTTGCAAAAAGAAAAAGCAAACAAAGAGAGAAATTATGAGGGGTTAAAGTTTAGCGCTCTCAAAATTCTAACAGTGAGTTGCATTCTTCAATATCATCACTGGGCAGTAAAAATGGGCCAATTATCATATGTTCTTATGCCTAGATTAGCCTCAGTACAAAATCATAGGCAGGGGCAAGTTTCACAAAGTCAGTAAAAGGAAAAAGATAAACAGCCAGAAAAGATCTTCACAATCGAACTGATCCACAAGGGAAGGGTCGAAAGGGTAGAAACTTGCACCAACACGTCCCACATGTAAGCAAGCAGGTAGCACACACTACGCATGTAGTTGTTGTGTTGTCCACACCACAAGGAGAGGCACTGAGAGTCCTGCCGTAACACAACAAGGAGGCAAATAGCACCACTCCTTCTATCACCAGAAACACAAGCATGACAAATGTTCATGCTAGTTCATCCACTAAAGATTTCACTCCAGCAAGAGTTGATCAAGATCAAGCTTGGAAGCAGACATCATCTCAATGAGGAGGAGGCCAAGACAGGAGGAGAAGGCCAAGCTAGTGAGAAGGCCAGTAGAGCAAGGAGCAAGACAAGCACTAGATCTAGCAACATAAAAGAATCACCACAAGATCACATGTACCAGCAACAAGACTGTTTGTCCACTCCGCTTAACAGGTTAATCATCAAAATCTATCATAAGCATCTGCACATATCAATTTTTTCTCAAGACAGATAATAAAAGGGAGAGAGAGCTCTCGGAATGCATAGGTGCTATGCAAATCATCATAGAGACTGAAGGAACAAATAATATATGATCCTTTTGAGATTTGAGCTTCAGCCTTTTTCATCACATGCTAGGAGATGTGCACACACAAATTATCAAGAAACAACGATCTATGGTTATCCAACTAGCATACTTCACACCAGATCATTGTGTAATCAAGATCTTTTGAGTATGCATATAGGTTAGGGGAGGCATTGGACCGCTAATCTAAGCCATGTATCATGGTGAAAACTTGCAGCATGAGCATTCGATGAAACTAATCTAAATAAAAATTTATGCAAATAGTAAATAAAAAGGAAAAGTGAAGGATGCACATTTGTCTGTTTGTCTTGTCATTGGAGTATGGATGGTCTACAAACATCACTCGCACAAAGGGGCAGGGGTACCTCAATGCCATCCCATTTGGAGCTATTTGCATACTAGGACAAATATCTTGTGGCCTAAGTTGAGTAGCATGAGGAACATGCCATTGTAGTCAACGGGCATCAGATACTTTACTTAGAACATGTCAAGCATATAAGGAGTATATTTAATTTCACTTTAATACCACAATCATATATGGAACCACACTCTTGCTTACAAATGTTTTATCCAAAATTTTAGTTTAATGTATATCAATGCTTGCAGCTCCTTGTTCAAAGAGTCCAAAAGAAAAGTAAACTTAAGATTTTATGACCAAAGTAGGACATCTTTCCTTTGCATTTTTTATTGTTTACATGTTTCATTGTCCATAGTACATTTGTGCATTTGTTCTTAGACAAGCTTTACATATTGGTAAACATGGATGAAGTTTATGAGATATATCACTTTATATATGCTTGCTGTTATTCTTGATGGAGTAAACTTTTTGACTTGTTATGTTTCAATGATCACGACTTATAATGTTAAAAGACAACAAACTCCAAATTTCATGTTAGTTTTATCACCTTTATGCTCGAGGATGAGCATAGGTTAGGTTTGGGGATGCTTGATGCATGTGAAATGCATCCATGAACTTTGTAGTTTATTGTGCCAAGATCCCTATTATCTTGCAACTTTATTATATTTATTAGTACTAACCTACTAATAGTTTCAAAAGTACACAAGTTCTTGTTTCAAACTTTTTATGTAGGAAATACGCGAATATGAAAAAAAATCGGCCATTAGGGTGAAATTTGGAGTTTCTTGAAATATGTCCCTATAGAACAGTTTTCGTAGATTTCCATGGCCTCCCCTGAAGATGAGGCCCACTAGAAAAGTCAAAACATGAAATTTGTGGGGAATTTTGCACTGATGACTCTAGACATAAAATTTGCCTCAAACAGAGTCCGTACGTGACTTTTAGCCCCATATTACAGAAGGGTATATAAGCAGTTTCGGAATTCTGAGAGTTCGTTACCTGATAGACTCCGACTCTTTCCATACTTGATGGATTCGGCCAATTCACACTGCAATGAGCTCCCAAAAGATAGAGGGGAGCCATAGAAAGGTTCTAGAGGTGTCCAATATCCCTTGGATCAAAGGGGCATCCATCCCATGGCTGGGATGCATCTCCACCTCTATATATTGAGGAGAAACCCTATTTTTTGGAGCCATCCATCAAAAGCCACGAAACTCCTCCCGCTTGGCAGATGCCAAGGAGGGGGAGAATGTCCTCCACACCAGCACCATGTCCAAGGAATAAGAAGGGGCAAGGGGCCTCCATCCCCTAGGTTAGCCTCCGCCCCAGGGAGGCGCCGGGGCTATAACCCTGCCCTGCTGCCGGCATTGTGGCCACCTCTCCCCCTTGGGGAGGGACATCTTCATCACCATCTACAACAACTCTCCATCATCCCCTACTGTAATCTCTTGGCAAACATGATGTGTGGTACAATCTATTGTTTTCTCATGATCTATTGTATCTATGTATAAGTTTTAGTAGTGATATGTTCTTTGCAATTGTGAAATACTTTGTTTATTGGTTGCATACAAGTATGTTATCTTCTATGATGGTCTTATATACTGATATATGAGTGAACACATATGTTGGGGGTGATACATTGCAAATGTATCTATAATTTTTGATGTTCCATGCTTGGTTTTATCCACTTTCTTGTGTTTTGTTCCAACTTTGGAGTACTTTTCATATGATTTCTTGGACTAACCTATTAACAAGAGCCACAGTGCCAGCTGCCTATTTTCTGCTATTTTTGGTTCCAGGAAAGTCAGAAAATGAATATTCTCGGAATTGGACGGGACAAAAGCCAAAGTGCCTATTTTTCCGGAAGTCGTCAAGTGCCAGAATACGAGACGGAGAGGTGCTAGGGGCCACCACACCACCTGGCCGCGCGGCCAGGCCTACCCCCTCGGCCTCTCCTTCCGCCTATATATTGCCCTCGGGACAAAAACCATAAGTGCCCGATCAAAAATCCACGAAAGAGTCTGTAGCCGCCGTCATCTCTATCCCTAGATCGGGAGGGATCTAAAGCTCTTCCCGGCACCCTGGTGGAGAGGGGAATTCACCCTGGAAGCCTTCTTCATCACCATGCAAGCCTCCGGTGTGATGCGTGAGTAGTTCATCCTTGGACTACGGATCCATGTAGTAGCTAGATGGCTGGTTCTCCTCCTTTGTGCTTTCATGTTTAGATCTTGTGAGCTCGGTTCATGATCAAGATCATCTATTTGTAATTCTGCATGTTGTGTTTGCGGGGATCCGATGGATATTGTGATGCTATTTCAGATTGATTATTGATTCTATCATGTCTTTGTTATTTGTGATCTTGCATGCTTTCCGTTGTTAGTAGCTATCTTGGCCGAGTAGATGCTAGCAACTCGAAGAGTTAGTATTTATGCTCGATAGTGGGTTCATGCCTCTAGTAATCTGGGGAAGTGATAGAAATCTCTAAGGTACTAGATGTGATGTTGCTACTAGGGAGAAAACAACAATCCTTTGTTCATAGAACAATCGTATTGTTTACTTTACACGCAGTTCGTAAAGCAATAATATGTTGCTTGCAACTTAATACTGAAGGGGGCTCGGATGATAACCTGAAGGTGGATTATTAGTCATAGATGCAGTTGGGTGCGGTCTATGTATTATGTTGTAATGCCCAATCAAGTCTCAGAGGAGTCAAGATGATTAGTATATGCATGTATTGCTTTCTCGATGTTTGTCAATTGCCCCGCTGCAATTTGTTCACCCAACATGTTATTTATCTAAGGAGAGCCACCTCTAGTGAACTATGGATCCCGGTCCTTTTCTTTACATTCAATCTACAACTGTTTACTTCTTTGTGTTTACTTTCTGCAAACTATTACTTCTTTCCATTTGATACGTTTAATCCTTTGTTTTCCGCAAAACACGACGAGATTGACAACCTCATCGCAAGTTGGGACAAAGTGCAGGTCTCCACGTTGCTACTAGCACCGGTAGTGCGCCCTGCCAAAGATCAGCTAGTAACACCTTTGGGGTGTTTCCTTGCTCCTACTGTTTCGATTAAACCTTGGTTTCATAACTGAGGGAAACTTGCTGCTGTGCTCATCATACCTTTCTCTTGGGGTTCCCAACGAGCTCTACATCAACACCGCCATCAAGCATTTTTCTGGGCGCCGTGCATTGAGCCATCAGGGGGATGCATAAGGTTGTCACAGTTGCATGTTGTTAGGAGGAGGGATGGACGACCCAATAGAAACCATGTTCCAAGTCTTATATGCATGCTATATTAATTCATGGTTAATTAGCGAGGAGTAATATATTGGGAACCTTGGAACTTAAAGCGGTGGTTGGACATATTTTTCTTAATGAAATTCCTTTTTAGCATATTCACTTGGCCTAGGGACCAATCACTAGGGTGTGTAATGGCACATTTACTTACCTGCGCCTATTTATGGCTCCACCTAGAAGAAACAATAGACTTTATTTATACAAGTTACGTGTGATGGTTAGGCGTGTCACTTGCTAGACACATGTCCTTAATTAGTCCTATTGTTGCTCTATTTTCTAGTGCCTTGGGGTTTTAATCACCGAGTTCTTAATGATTTATGGTATATAGTACTTATGCATCTAGCTGGTATAAATTGTGCTTCACTAATTGTGACAACCAGAATGAATGAAATAGCAATCTACCAAAACATTTGCTTCCTTGAGTTACTTGATTCTATTTTACTTTACTTGTTTTTACCTTACTTGCACTAGCTAGTTTTACTTTCTGTATTTACTTTTAGCACTAGATAATTTTAGTTTACAGTTTTCTAGTTAGAAGTAAAATGTACCTTGCACCTAGTAGATCATTGTATTGCATAAAGGGACATATTAGTGGGTTATAGGGCTTTATAGAATAGATAGTTTACCTTCTGCTCCTCGTGGGATCGACACTCAAATACTTATCGAATTATGCTACAGTGATTCCCTTCTCTTGGGGATTATCATAGTGAAATCCTTCTAACGACCACGATCGATCGTAGTGATAGTATAAGAAATGGGAAGAGGACGACGTGGCCTTCTTCTCCCATCATTCTCACTGCCTTCATGTTCTTTGTCGTGATCCCCACCATAGTAGGAGCTCATTGCTCTAGATATTCTCAAAGTTCCCTCAAGAAATTTCCTACACGCAACCATGGGGAAACCTAAGAAGATTGGGGGGCTCCACTTCCGGCACCACCATTGCGAAGAAGACCACTAACATCGCCGCGAAGAGGAAGACATGGGGTGATTGCCATACATCAACCTGGAACGCTAGAGATCTCCACCCTCTAAAACTCGTTGGGCTGCTGCTGAATGACGACAATGTCTATTTTCCCGGAGATGAGGTAATCCCCACTCCCGAGCCTAGGTGGAGGGTGATGTTCCCCTCTTATATCTACCGTGGCCTCTCTCTTACCACCCACGAATTCCTTTGTGGGCTTCTTTTTGTTTATGTTGTGCAACTGCATGATATGTCCTCTAACTCCATTCTGCACATTGTGAGTTTCATCATGTTGTGCGAATGCTTATTGGGCGTTGACCCCCCACTAGGGCCTCTAGAAACGTCTTTACTCTATAAAGAGGCAATCCGGAACTGAAGGGCCCTATGTTGTTGGCAGCTTCAGTATCTCCATCCGAGGGGATGTCGAGTACTTCGCCTTCAAGATCCTTGAGTCCACCTAGGGTTGGAGGAAGAAGTGGTTCTACGTTCATTATAAACCAAGCGTTGGCCAGAAGTATGGGATCACAGAGTTCTTTGCGAATGGGACAGTGAAGAAGAAGAGGTCTTGGAAGCATGAGTTCATAGAGACCGAGGCAACCGAGGCCAAAGTCACCTACGATTGGATCATGGAGCTTCAGAACATTCCAGGCAAGGAGGTATTCAGGGTCCGTATTATCTCGACCTTCATCCGATATTGAATTCAGCCGCTTCAGTCCAGGCTCAACCGAATGTTGAAGTACACTGGTTCCTCAGACCCGACATGGACCCAGGAAGAAAACTGGTCAAAGGTTGAACTTGAGAAAAACATCAAGGGCCTCACCACCCTGACCACCGAAGATGAGCTTCTAGGGGAGCCACCAGTGACACCTTACAAAGCAAGCAAGAAGCTTCCTAAGCCGTCTTTCCTACCGGCGCTGCCAAGAAGGCAAAGAAGAGGAACAATAAGAACAAGACCCCGACAAAAGACCCTCTAACAGAGGAGGTGATTGCCGAGGAATACGAAGAAGACTCGGATGGGGCGCTTATCCCACACAAGCCCAAAAAATAAGAATTGGTGGATGGACACGTGATCACTGAAGGTGCGCGTAAACTCATCGATGTTGCATTAACCACACCTATTCCTACAGTTGTAGAACTTACTGATGAAGAACTGGACGAGAGGGCATAGGCCCTAGAAGCGTCGTCAAGTACTCCTCGATGAAGCCAAAAACATTGAGGAGGAAAATAAACGCATAGCATCTGCGGAGAAGTACAACTCTAGGCAATACTAGAAGACTAAGAAGCGTCATACTAATGACAACCAATTCCCGCAGATCCATGCCGTCCTTTTCGGAGATGAGATGGGGAAGCCTAGGAAAGATAGCAAAGGGGATTGGGTATATCCAACCCTAGTACAGAATACCGTGGCGGCCTGAGAAATTCTATCGGCTAATCCAGGCCCGGAGGAGATCCGGTTGGGAATCAAACTACTCAACAAAGGACTGGAGCAGCAAAAGGTCGCCATGTCCGGGAGTCAAAAACCGGTCTCTGATTCTGACCAATGTCGCACAGACCTGGCATGGGCTTATGTAAGACCCCAGCGTGTTCCGGAGCAGCACCACCACCCTGATCGCCGGGAAGACAATTACTCAAGAACCGGATCTTTAGGACAGCACCACAAAGCTGCCCGGGACTGGCGTAATGTTAACCCAGTTGCGGAGCAAGAGGAAATCGCTGCACTGAATCCGAGGAACCCGCCCCGGCGAGAGTCGAAAGACCGCAGGGACGACGATAAAGAGAAACGTCGGGAGGAGGACCGACAGAGAATGCCACCCCCCCCCCCAGACATGCTAGCCGTCTGGACGACAGACGAAGGAACGACAGACACCATGCCGAGACAAGCCGGCAGGGGGCTCGTCACAATGAAGACCCTCCCCGGAACCGGAATAATGACGCTCCGGACGGAGGCCGGCGATTAGCCGGAAATAACCCAACTGCTCCACCATCTCCACCTAGTAGCCATCACAACGGCTCTCAAGGAGGCCAGGGAGGGCGTCGAGGTGGAGGAGGTGGTGGCAGAAGCCGAAGTCCGGCTCCAAGGCACCGCAGCCACAACCGACATTCGGGACGATCTCTATCCCTAAACGATGCAAAGGCACATGATCAACTCCAACATAGAGGCGCGGCGCTATGAAAACGATGATATCTACGTGGGCCCAAAGTGCTTCGGACCACGCATCAGAGCTACAAGATTCCCGGAAGGATTTTCTATCTCAAGACATATCCAAGCCTACGACAGCATTGCTCAGCCAGGTACCTGGCTACAGGATTTCTTCCAAGCTTGCTGCATCGCCAAAGGAGGAAACCGCCTGGTCGCAACCCGATATCTCCCACTCATGTTGCGGAAGACGGCACGATCATGGCTCAATGAACTTCCGGAGAACACCATCCACAACTGGTATGACATGCAAAGTGCGTTCTTTCGCAATTTCGAAGGCACGTACCGGAGGCCCTGTATGGTCGGAGACCTATAGCGTTGCACCCAGAAGGCCGGAGAAACATGCCGGGATTACCTCGGACGATGGATTGACACCAAGAACTCCTGTGAAGGAGTAAATGATCAAATTGCGATTGAAGCTTTCATTGCAAGTCTCCCAATTGGTTTACTACGTCATCGTTTGAAGTGTGACAAAGTTACTAATTTGGGAGAGATGATAGAAACAGCGAGCAAGATGCTGACGATGACGCAGAGGGATTACTCAACACCCTAGCTATGCCACAGTCGGCAAAACAACCAAAGCAACAAGCTCAGAAGCGCAAAAATACCTCGGAAGAAAATCAAACGCGGAAACGGCAGTGGTTACTACTACTTTCGGGTCTGGAGGACGAGGAGGACGCGACGGAGGCCACGGGCGTGGCCGTGGGACTTTGAGAGTTCAAGGTAGAGGAGACCAGCAACCAGGCAAAACCTACACTTGGGCCGACATTGCCAATAACTCGTGTGTGCATCACCTAGACGCCAATGGGGGCTCATCCCACACCAACGCAGAGTGTCGTTTTAATGACGACATCAAAAGAGATGATACCGCTGGCTACAGAGCTAAGCAGAAAAAGGGAAAGAAGAATCCCGAAAAGGACAAAGAGACCAAGGAAGATTCCGACATGGAGGAAGCCGATGCTTCAAATCCCAAGCCGGAAGGGAAGAAAAATTTTCCGACCAAGAAAGACACTTACGTCACCTTCCTCGGATCTCAACCAGCAAAGGTCAAGAAAGCAGTTCTACATGAGCTCAATGCAACAGTTTCAGCTGTCCCCCAATTTTTGGATTGGTTGGAAGTGGCAATCACGTTTGACCGCGCTGATCATCCGCCTAAGCTACACAGGCGAGGAAAATACGCCTTAATCGTCAATCCACTTATTGACGGCTATGGTTTCTCCAAGACCCTCATGGACGGTGGCAGCAGTATCAATATTCTCTATGTCGAAACGCTATGCCGGATGAAGATCTTGGAGACCTAGTTGAACCATAGCTCTGTGATCTTTCACGGAGTTGTCCCGGGAAGACAAGCTAATTCCCTGGGAGAAATCACTTTGGATGTTACCTTTGGAACTCCAAAGAATTATCGGACGGAGGCACTCTCCTTCGAAGTGGTCCCATTCAAGAGCGCGTACCACGCTATATTCGGACGTCCGGCTTACTAGGCTTTTATGGCTCGTCCGTGTTACATTTACAATATGATGAAAATTCCAGGTCCCAACGGCGTAATCACCATCACGGGAGACCCGAAGAAAGCGCGAGAGTGCGAGGATGGAAATGTCGCCTTTGCTGAAGCCGTGTTGCATGTCCAGGAGTACCAGGAGATCATGAAGAGCATAGATCCGTCCGAGATGCCCGCAACGAAGAAAGAGGTGACAAAGCCAAATCTGGAGTTCAAGGCACCAGAAGAGACGAAGAAGACGTCGTTGAAGGATGATACCCCTCCAAGGTGACCTAGATAGGCATAGGCTTAGATAACGCATAGAAAAGCGCGCTCTTCAAGTTCCTCAAAGCAAATCAAGATATCTTTGCATGGCAACCATCTGACATGACCGGAGTACCTAGGGAACTTACCGAGCACTCTTTAAATGTAAACCCGAACGCTAAACCCGTCAAACAGTCCTTACGACGTTTCGGCGATGAAAAGCGTAAGGAAATAGCTAAGGAAGTAGCACGGCTCGAGTTAGCCGGATTCATAGAAGAGGTCATCCACACTGAGTGGTCGGCCAATCCTGTAATGGTCCCTAAAAAGGACACCACTGATTTAAGGATGTGTGTTGATTATACTGCCTTGAACAAGGATGTGTGTTGATTATACTGCCTTGATTACACTGAGTGGTCGCTTTGCATAGAATTGATCAAGTTATCGATTCTACGGCAGGCTCGGAACTCCTCTGTTTTCTCGATGCATATTCCGGTTATCACCAAATCCGGATGAAGGAATCTGACAAAGTCAAAACTTCATTCATAACCCCCTTCAGAACCTTCTGTTTTGTTACGATGCCTTTTGGTTGAAGAATGCAGGAGCTACCTACCAGCGCACTATGCAGCGTTGCCTCCACGATCAACTCGGACGCAATGTACCTGCATACGTGGATGATATTGCGGTGATGTCCAAAAAGAAGGAAACACTGATTTCCGACTTGGAGAAAACGTTTGCCAATCTACGAAAATACAACATCATGCTTAACCCGAAGAAATGCTTCTTTGAAATCCCAGCTGGAAAATTGTTAGGTTTTATCATGTCTCAAAGAGGCATAGAGGTGAACCGAGACAAAATCAAGGCTATACTCAATATTTCCAGGCCAACTCACCTGAAGGATGTACAAAGACTAACTGGTTGCATTGCTGCAGTCAGTCGGTTTGTAAGCCGGCTTGGTGAAAGAGCCACACCATTATACAAACTCCTGAAAAAGGCTAAGGATTTTGTGTGGACCGATGAAGCTGAAGTTGCGTTATAGGACCTGAAGAAAGTACTCTCATCTGCTCCTATCCTTGCTGCATCAGAACCACAGGAACCGATGTTGCTTTATCTTGCTACGACAAACAAAGTCGTTAGTATCGTCATGGTGGTGGAGAGACCGGAGGAAAATCAGGAACACTTGGTGCAGCGTCCGACTTACTTTGTCAGCGAGGTCCTGACATAATCAAAACAACGGTATCCGCACTATCATAAGCTGGCTTACGGTGTTTTTCTAGCATCTCGTAAGCTATGACACTATTTCTAGGAGCATCCAATTACCATGGTGAGCACAGCTCCCATGAGAGATATAATCAACAACAGTGACACCACAGGACGCATCGCCAATTGGGGCATAGAGCTTTCAGCTTTCGATATTGAGTACAAACCTCGGACAACAATCAAATCCCAAATCCTTGCCGACTTTGTTGCTGACTAGACAGAGACGAAGGAGAATATGACCCTCCCTGAGTCGGAGTATTGGACCCTGTATTTTGATGGGTCTAAGGCTCGAGGGGCTCGGGGCTGGCGTGGTGCTCAAATCACCCCAAGGTGATAAACTTCTATACGTGTTGCAAATCCACTTCACAGCGACAAACAATATTGCTGAGTATGAAACATTGCTACATGGAATCCATATTGCTAAGGATATCGGCATCCGATGTCTGATGTGTTATGGAGATTCGGATCTTGTTGCTCAGCAAGTTTCGGATATTTGTAATGCAAATAAACACATGGCAGTGTATAAAGCTGTCGTGGATGATTTATCTAAATCGTTCAAAGGGTTTGAGGTTCAACACATCCCTCGAGTAGAAAACGAGGAAGCAGATGCATTATCTCGGATAGGCTCTACACGGAAAGAGGTCCCAGATGGCGCTTTTTTGAGCACCTCAAAGTTCCCTCAATAAAGGGAGTGGATGAGGAATATCCGACCAAATCCGACTCACCTCTAATAGCAGTTTTGGCTGTAATTCCCAGCTGGACTCAACCCTACCTTGATTATCTGGTAGATGGCAAATTACCCGAAGACTAGGTTTGAGCCAGCAGATTATCCGACGAGCAAAAGCCTATACTATAGTTAAAGGTGAGCTCTATAAGCGGAGTGTTTCTAGGGTTTTTCGGCGCTCCGTATCTTTGGAAGAAGGGGTGGAAATCTTAAGAGAGATCCACGAAGGCGAGTGTGGTCACCACGTTGCAGCCAAATCTTTAGTGGCAAAAGCTTTTAGACATGGATTTTTCTGGCTTACAGCTCAGGCAGATGCCGAACGATTAGTCAAGACGTGCAAGGGCTACCAAAAGTACGCCAAACAAGCTCATGTTCCGGCTGATCAGTTGAGAACAATACCTATAACATGGCCTTTTGCGGTCTGGGGGCTTGATATGGTAGGACCGTTTTTGCGGTACGCCAAACAATCTGTGGATTTACTCACCTCTTAGTGATGGTGGATAAGTTCACCAAATGGATTGAGGTCAAACCTGTCACCAGTTGTGATGGAGCAACAACCAAAAGATTTGTCGAGGATGTTATAATCCGGTATGGTTATCCGCATAGCATTATCACGGACAACGGGAGTAATTTCTCTATGGGAGAATTGGCCAAATTCTGCAATGAACAAAATATCCGGCTTGACATTGCGTCAGTCGCACATCCACAGGCTAACAGACAAGTCGAAAGAGCAAATGGTTTAATCCTACAAGGCCTAAAACCGAGACTCGAAGCACCACTAAGACATGCTGCGGGGGCTTGGGGAGAGGAATTACCCTCTGTAATGTGGAGTTTACGAACGACTCCGAACAGGTCAACCGGATACACATCTTTCTTCTTAGTCTATGGCGCAGAAGCAGTTCTTCCTAGTGATTTGATTCACACTTCTCCTAGAGTGGCCGCATATATTGAAGGGGATGCCGAGATTTCTCGACAAAATGATCTCGACTTAGTCGAAGAAGTTCGTGTCGTTGCTGAAATGAGATCAACAGCCTATTAGCAGAAGTTACACAAGTATCATAGCTAGAGAGTCTGAAACAGATCTTTCAATAAAGGTGATTTGGTTCTCCGGCTTGTGCAACAAAGAAAGCACAAACTTTCCCCAGTATGGGAAAGGCCCTTTTTAGTTAGTCGAGTATTGCACAATGGTTCGTACTACTTAACTAACATAAGGCCAGTCAAAGAAAGACCTGCTACTAAGAAGAGAAAGAGAGCCGGAGGCAGTACAAATCCGGATGAGTTAGACAGACCATGGAATATTGCTCAGCTACGTCCCTTTTATTCTTAGTTTATCATTCTTTGTAATCATACATATGTACATGTTATGTGAGAAATAAAAGTCTTGGTTGCCTCAAGTTTTTTCTGAGAAGTTTTTACCATCTTATTTCCTAATGATCATGTCATAATCGAAAATCCCAGAATACTTGAAAGTACTTTATGCTCAAGTTTGTTCTGGTTTAGATTTCCGATTCTAAAAATGCTACCTTCGGGTATAACTCTAAAAAGTTTCTAGTCTATACTTTGGTTATTTGTCTGATTGCCGGATGCGGGTATTTTCCGAGTAATGAATTGTTGGTACTGGAAGCCGGCTTTGTTTTCGAGTTTAAACTGGTTTAGCAATTGAGCTCCGTTGCTCGGCAAAGTTTCCGTGTAGAAGGTTTAGCCGGCTCATGAAAGGGACGAGGTGGAAAGCCAGATAAACGATAAGTATAGCCGAAAAAAGATAAGTGCTTATGTAAACATTTTAGGCACACAAAAAATTGAAGCCAAAAGTGCTGAATAGATCAAAAGCTTAGCACTAGCAAAGTGATACATTGCAAATGTATCTATAATTTTTGATGTTCCATGCTTGGTTTTATCTACTTTCTTATGTTTTGTTCCAACTTTGGAGTACTTTTCATATGATTTCTTGGACTAACCTATTAACATATGCCACAGTGCCAGTTGCCTGTTTTCTGCTGTTTTTGGTTCCAGGAAGTCAGAAAATGAATATTCTCGGAATTGGACGGGACAAAAGCCAAAGTTACTATTTTCCCAGAAGACTCATGGATCCAGAAGGAGAGTCGGAGAGGGGCCACAGGATGGTCACACCCCCCTTGGCGCGGGTCCCCCAAGCCGCGCCAGGGCATGGTGTGGGCCCCCTGGCCGGCCATCGACCTTGCCTCTTTCGCCTATAAGAGCCTCCCGGTGCAAAAACCCTAGATGGTCAATCAGAAATCCACGAAAAGTTCCGCAGCGCCGCCGCCACCGAAGGGGAGATTCGGGGGGACAGAAAGTCTCTGTTCCGGCACCCTGCCGGGACGGGGAAGTGCCCCCGGAGCCATCTCCATCACTCTCCGCCACCATCTCCATCACCATTGCTGATTCCCATGATGAGGAGGGAGTAGTTCTCTCTCGAGGCTAAGGGTTCTACCGGTAGCTATGTGTTCATCTCTCTCTATGCATGATCATATTGTGATCATGAGCTTTGTAATGAAGTAGATCTACCTTGTTACTCAGGTGCTTTATTAGATCTCTACTCTCCCCATGTTTGTGAAAGTGATAGCGTGCACACCATGGTGGCACTTAGGCTAGAGATTACAAATACTTGTTATGAGTTATATTTGGAGTTGGATGTCTCTATGAAATTGTGGTGTTTGTTGGAACCATCTAGCGCTCAAGGTGACAGTGTGGGGTTATCTAGATGGGAAAGGCTTACTTTGAGGTGTGTTGTTATAGCCCTACCATGGATTAGAGTGTCCAACCGGAGAGTAGTTAAGAGTAGTATCATGAAGATAATATATTTATGAGAGAGTATGCACTAGTGAAAGTATGATCCCTAGGCCTTGTTTCTAAGCATTGATACATCGTTTGCAATTAGATCTGTTACATGTTTGATTACTTCCATGTTTATTTCAGTTTGCCTTTAGTCTTTTCCCACGTCAACCACACGCCAGCAAGCTATTTTCTATCATCGTTACCACTTATAATTATCCATACCACTTGTATTTCACTATCTCTTCGCCGAACTAGTGCACCTATACACCTGACAAGTGTATTGGGTGTGTTGGGGACACAAGAGACTTCTTGTATCTTGATTGCAGGGTTGCTTGAGAGGGGATACCTTTGACCACTTCCTCCCTGAGTTCGATAAAACTTGGGTAATCCACTTAAGGGAAAACTTGTTGCCGTTCTACAAACCTCTGCACTTGGAGGCCCAACAACTGTCTACAAGAATATAAGTGCGTAGACATCACAAAGTTATAGTACTGCATATTTACAGACCCATCATGTTTCTCGGAATAATACATTTTGTTTCTGGCAATCTATGATGCAGGAGGAGAGGAAGGAGTTGCTGGCTCGCTGGATACATCGCCTTGATATCGTTCCGAGATATCCACATCCGAAATGGTGTTGTCATCGTTGGAAACTTCGGCTACTTCTTCGGGAGGCGGAGGTGGAGTGTCCACGCGGGTGAAGAAAGGAGTGTCGTAGCTGGTCAAGTCAGCTACATGACATCCATATCCGGTGCAGGAGTCCATAATGGCCTTGATGTCTTGCTCATGTCCGTCTTCATCTACTGTAGAATACCCTCTGGTCACTTGCCATATCTCCATGGCATGGTGGCTCATGACCATGGTGAGAGCGTTCTGCGCTGCGGATCGCGCGTAAGACATATTCCAATCCTGGACAAGTTGCGGCATCTCCTTCGCCTTGTCTCGCACCTGAAAGTCCGACATGCTATGCATGTCCGGAAGCTTGAGAGCTTCGCCAATATCCTCAAGGGATTGGCGGAAGTCATGAAGCAGGTCACCGACTTGGGTAAGCCGGTGGGTGCGAGGCTCGGCAGAGGTGGAGTCCGTCAAGTTCAGAGGACCTATACACACAAAAAAGTTAGGAAAAAACCGACATCGAAAGAGTTGAAGAATATAGACAAGTCAGAAAGATGGAAACATACCGAAGATGACATCGTCAACTTTGGTCTCTTCTCGAAGACTCTAGAGTTCAGCCCGGAGCGCCTCGGAAAGGTCCTTCTCTCTGCAAAGTTCATTGTTGAGATCCGAGATTCTATGATCTTGAGCAACAATCTTACGATCACGCTCGTCAGTAGCCATGGAGGAGGATTTGAGAACTTGAGCAATGCTCTTCTCATGATCTGCCTTGAGCTTATCCAGCTCTTGGCGAAGTTCCTTGTTCTCCACCACCAAGGTTTTGAGGTTCTCGGCCTCTTCAATCATAGCGCAGGATTGTTTTACCAGTGCTGTGAGTCAAAAAGAACAACAGTTCAGTAAAAATATTCGACTATGAAAACATGAAAGACAAGGTTTGAGTCTCGAAATGTTTACCTTCTGCCTCATCCTTGGAGACCTTAAGCTCAACCTTTTTAAGTCGGAGAGCTTTGATCTCTCTCCACTTATTGCAGACATTTTTCAACAAATCATGGTTATAGGAATATACTTTCTGTAAGTCAGAATACCTAAAGTCAGAAGTCTACTAAAGACTCGGGCTAATATTTTTACTAATATCAACACGAGCCTTGGGGGCTACATTAGTTTGTTCTTTGGCATCCTAAGGAAGCATAAACCTGGATTATATATCCTACTTCATGCTTGGGGGCTAGAGGATATGATATGAAATAAAGGAAAAACAAGAGTTAGAATTCCGACTTACATATTGTTCGTGAGTAAGTTTATCCAAACTCGCATTCACTTCAACATCAACCTTCTCGGCGAGAGTTAGAGGAACCACTGGCACAGTTGGAAGCTCACTGGTCCTTATCCTCTCGTCGCGAAGACGCACTTGTTCAAGAAGGTCAGAGTGTTTGATGTCCTCTGCCTCTTGTGCTTCTTCTTTGGCAGAAAGATTTCTTTTCTCCAGGCATTGCCTGGCCAGCCGCTGGATCTCTTCTGCAGATTTCCGGGACAAGCCAAACTTGGCAAGCCCCGGATTGTTGAGAAGGTTTTCGGCAAAGGTCTCTGCCGAGGGATCATTACCTGAAGAGGGTTCACCCTTATCTAAATCTGACTCATCCATGGTGATGTCAGTTTGCGATTCAAGGATCGCTGGCTCCATTGAAGGAGCCGGATCTTCTGTGACGGCCGGCGACGGAGTAGTCACTGGCATTGCAGAGGATTGGGGGGCAGGAGTCGGAGGAGCCACGGCAGGAGAGGCTATGGTCAACTTCGTCTGTTAGAGGGGCTTCGAAGAAGTTCCCTTCCCCTTACCCTTGACGAGCTGCTTAGCTCTGAGAATGAAATAGAATGGAAAACATTACATCTCGGAAGAAAATTCGAGTAAGGTACAAAGGCGAAGAGTTGTGTTGAAAGTTACCGCTTCACGACGGGCACCTCCTTTGTACCGACGGCCTGTCGGAGCCTTGCACTTCTTAAGCGCAATGTCCGGCAATGGGACCAGTTCCGTCTCCTGAGAAAACTCTGGAGGATATCCCTCGAGTGGAGCAAGTTCCGACTCAGGGAGGTCAACAAGCTGAAAAGAAGAAAACATATCAGTATTGCAAGATAATTTAAAGGATGAAACACATAAAAGGGTTTATTGTTAAAAGCTTACCGGCACCACAGGGTTTTCCCATGTGTGCATGTCCAGAGAAACTTCCGGGATCTTCCTCTCGATCCGTTCCCTTATTAGCCACTTAACCTGGCTAATATAACCTTGCGAGGTATAGGCTCTGGAACTGATGCAAAGGGAATCCTTTTTGGACGACGTGATGGAGTGCATCAGTCGGTCTCCGTGGTGCTGGAGGGGTTGGATCCGGCGTGATACCCAACATTGGACCAAGTCGAATCCCTTCAGTCCTTTGTGTTTTATCAGATATTCAATACGCCTCCTGGCAAGAAGCAGATCGTCACCGAGAGCCAGAGCAGGCTCGTCCCAAGATGCTTGGGGAGTGGCGGCTCCGTCGATGAAAGCCGGCAAAGCAGTGGCTTTGCCGGGAGCAGGGACATCCTTGTGATAAAAGAAAGTGGCTGGCCATTGCTTGACTGAGTCACTGGCTAGAATCTTAGGATAGGCGTGATCACGCCTAACCGAAAAACTAATTGTACCGGTAATATAAGGAATACCGGCAGTGATAGAATTTCTACGGACATGGAAGTAGTACCGGAATAAAATAAGACTTGGCCTAACGCCGATATATCCCTCGCACAAGGCCTCATAGGCGCTCATCTCTAAGAGGGAGTTGGGGAGAAGATGGTGAAGCTGAACACCATAGTGATCTATTACCTCGGAAAAGAATTCTGAGGGAGGGAAAGACAGACCTCTATCGAGGTAGGTGCCGAAGTGCACCCGCTCGTCGGTGCGTGGGATGGGAATGGTTTCGCCAGAACCGCTCCGCCAATCGCCGGCGCGGAGGAGCCCTTCAGTCTCCACGCCGCGGAGCTTCTCATCGTCCAGCACGCAGGGGATCCAAACCCCGCGGTAGCTTTCCTTCTTCGTCGCCGCCGCCGTCGCCGCTGCTGCGGCCAAGCCAGATGATGAAGACAAAGCCATTCTTCTGGTGTGCCGATGACCTTAGATGGGCGGCGATGGGAGTTTGGGAAGCAGGGGAGCACTGTGCGCGGGGGAGATTTGGAGGAGAAGAAACGGCAAGGGAACAGGTGAAGAAAGGAGAAGGTGAATCCTCACCCCTTATATCCACCTAACTGTGCCAAGATTCGTGCAAATGACCCTGTATAACCGCCAGGCGTCGTGGAAGGAACTAAGAAGGACCCACGCGATGATTACGTCGCCTCGATCTCCGCGTACGCATTGAAACGGCGCCTCGGTTCCGCGAATGGCGGACCCACCAACGGTCGTGCTGACAAGATGTTTGTCAGAAGACGTGACTTGACCATGACGAGTGTTAGACGACGTCAGAGACCAAGTTCCGGCTTAGTTTGAAAATCAAGCTGGAAAATCTGAGTAACATGTTGATAGGTCCGACTTATTTTTAAGACCCGAATCGTATTTTGTTGTTGTGAAGTTTCAGAAACCCTTCAAGATTCTGCAAGCCGAAGATCAAGCTAGACGATGATGAATCCGACTTTGGATCTTGAAGACTTCCGAGGGCTGTTGTTGGGGATATACTTTCCGGGTATCCTCACAGTTCCTCACTGACCAGGGTGGCCCACTTCGGGTTAGAGCTTTGCTTCACGGGCGGCCCAGTCAGGGAGAAAAGACGGAGTCCAATCTGGCTACTAGAAGGCCCAGAAGACTTACTGACTTAGGCTCATAATGTTACTTGCAGTTTAAGATGTACTATGTAACCAACTCTTAGTCGTAGCCGGACTGATCTCTCCTGTAAACCCTAGGCCGGATATCTATATAAGGCATCCTAGGGAGAGCCTTTAGGGCACCTACCCTCATAGTCTACAATCTCAACTCACACAGGCGAACCCCTGTAACCCATATTCCGGCTCTGCCGTATTACTGGATTGCTAGCAGGAGTAGGATCCGTCCAAAACCGGCGGATTCGAACCTGGGTAAACTTGTGTGCTCACCGTCCCGGAACACCGTACGTCTCACACCCCTCTCTTCCGCACGCCTCGAGGATCCCCTCATGGCGTACTTGTCATCAATCCGACGACAGAAGGGCTAATGTATTTATGGTCTTCATTTTCTCCTCAATTGAATTCTCGCAATCAAAATCTTCATTTGCTTATTTGGTGGTAGGGCCATAAACAATTCATGTGTCGCCCTCCGCTGCCAGAGGAGCACGATGAGCTAGAAGATGATGATGAGATGGAGGCATCGCACTCCATCTACATACATCTAGATAAACCTAAGTCACTGCAGAGGGAGTAGTATCGTAGAACCGGAAAATCACGGATGTTGTAGGTTAGTTCAGTCCCTGGGAATATAACCGAGAAATGTGCCTGGTATTTGACAAGATTCGGACTCTTGGCGCCGTGCGAGACGTCGCGTTCTTGGCCACGTACGTACGTATGTACCCTGCGGCCTATTTTTTGTCTATAGCGATTCTGCAAGTGACGTGTACTTATATATCTTGCTTGTCCTTCTCTCGAGAGTCATCGTCTCGCCATAAAGCAGTGCGGTACGAACGGTCCATGCGCTCAAGTACAAGAGAGAACGTTGCACTAAACCTTTCTGCTTCACTCAGCTAATTTGCTAAGTAGCTACAGCTAGCGCTCTCTAGAGTACGTACGTACGGACAAGAGTAGATCCCACGGACGATAGAAATGGATCTTTGAACTGTATCTCAAGATCGATGGCGATCGATCGTCTCTTTTTTTCTTTCTCCTTGAAACAGTATTTCTCAGGCTATATTAATATAGCAACGAGATAATATAACCAACAGCGGTAGCACAATCCAGACAAACAGAAAAGAAATAGAAAGAAAAAAGAAACAAATGCCGACGTCGGACAGATCGACGAAATGGAGATGACTCTCAACCGATGGTCCTCCGGAATTGTCCCACCACACTCCAACCACTCCAAAGCGCGGTGTATCAAGCAACACCTTCAAGAAGCAATGCGACGTCGACGACGTTATTGCCCGGACTTGTCCTAGGGTTTCCCTAGATATGCATAGGGAAGCGGGGAAGAGGTACATCCGACGTCCATCAGGAAGGACGAGGTCACCCGCATGTGTCAACGTGTCGGTGCCGACCGAGCCGGCAGGGATTTCTCACGACCCCCCAAAACCACCACCCCGGTCACTTCGTAGCGCTCCAACAACCTTGTCGTCCACCAACACACGCCAACCCGGTCCTGCCGCCATCATCGTTGTCTCACCGAGGCTCGCAAGACAGAGAAGTGGGACCGCAGGAGATGAGTACAACACGGCAGCCTCGCAGGAGGGACCGACCTTCACCGTCAACAGGATGGTAGCTGACCGGGCGCAACAACAGGTGCACACCAAGCCCCAAACAGGCCCTGTCGGGCCTAAAGCCGCCGCCAACGCCATTCCTAGCCCAGGCAGTCACCCTCACCATCCCGCAAGAGCAATAGCTAAGCTAGGCAAGAGCCGGCCCGCCCAAGCCCAGATGGAGCCTGAAGGGCTCAAATCTGGGACGGTAGGGCTCGCCGGCCACGGTACTCCAAGCTTCGCCCGCGACATGCGCTGTTCCACCGCCAAGAAGAGGCGCCACCGCATTCCACCACCCGGATCTCATCGGACCTATCGCCGGCCTGGACACACTCGTCCGAGCAGGCGCATCCTTGCGTGCGGGGAGAGGGACACCCGGCGGCGCCTGCCGACAGCGGCGGGAGGGAAGGGAGGGGGAGGCGGGCGCCGCCCCACCGCCTCGCTCGGGGAGGCGACGGGCCACCTCTTTTTTTCCTCGAGATGGCAACAAATAGGTCGTTGTAATATTTTGCCACTTATTTTGTTTAGGGGTCAGCGTCGCACTAATTACTGAGCTCAGCCCATGTATGTGATCGAGCTCGAGAGAGTGCGTTAGTTAGTTAATCAACCTTCATTCCCCATCGCACTTCTATTTTTCTTTTGTGATGAGATATAGTACAGTCCATCTTCCTCGGCGGACTCGATTGATCGATCGTGCACTCAAACAACTAGTACTACTACTACTGCAGATATTAATGGCCAACACAAAATATTTGTGAAAGCGACCAAGATGTGTGCATTGTGGATTTTGATCGGATCTCAGCAACTATCTTAGAGGTTGATTACGATCAAGCACATGGAGGATGAGCTCCTGTTAGTTTGTAGTGGGAGTTGGGTTTTTTTTTTTTGCAAACTGAAATCCCTAGTGGGGTTTGCAGACTGGTCTAGAACTTGGAAGTTCCAATAGGCCAATTGGTGGTGGGTGGGGAGCAAATTAAGGAACCTCCAAGACTGGGAGCAGATCACATTGGGGAAAACAAAACCAAACAAAAGGAGTGGTGAAATCAGGCTGGGGCCGGGTGATGGAGACTGGAGCTTAATCAGATGGAACAGTAATTGCGGTGGTGGTGCTAATCCGTATCTGGGAAGGGATTTGTTTTGGGTGTGTGCATGGTTGCATCAGAAGCAACAAAAAGGGGAGTGCTACAAATAAATGGGCTGGATTATATATATGGTTTTCTTTTATGTGCATTATCGTCTCCTTTCTCTCACCTTCTAGATGGCATTATTACCATGAGTATAAATCTATAAAGGGTGCCAGAAAATTGAAGGCAATGCAAGTGATAGCTATGCAGTTAGAAACCACGTGTTACATCAGAACAAATATAGGTATATGATTGATTCTAAACTACTCTCTCCGTTTTAAAGCATAAGATGCTTTAGCTTTGTGAAAGGAGTGTATCTAGACCTCTTTTAATGTGTATGTTCATTTTAAACCTACATGAACCTACACACTAAAAGTGATCTACATATACTCCTTTCATAAAGCTAAAACATCTTATATTTTAAAATAGAAGGAGTAGTTCCTAATTAACATAACTTCTAAAATAATACTCCCTCCATCCATAAATAAGTGATTTGAATTTGTCTAGATTCGCATGTATCTAGCCATGTATTCCTGCACGGAGAGAGTATAATACTCTCTCGGAGTACTAATTTCTTTGTGGGTTTTCTCTTCTTAGTTCGATCACCAGTATATATGTGTAAGCATCCACCGTACCATCAGCCCCTCCCACAACAAAAGAATTAATTGTGTATTCTTAACTCGATTAAAAACTTGTGGATATCATCAATGACATATTTGGAATGCACGATAAGATCCTCCATTTCCTTTTTCCCGTGATTCATATGCTGCTTTTTCTAGAAGAAGGTCCCATGAGGATCCTCCATGACTCTAGAAAACTAATATGTGGAACGCTTAAAAGGAGACGCTTTCTATTGCAGAGATTCCAATCGTTGCAACAGTATATTCTAATCTTCGCAATTTGGAGCTTATGTTTTGCGGCCTCCCCTGAAAACAAAATTGAGTATGGCAGCAACTTTGCAAATAATTTGGTTTTAAAGTCGAAACGACGCTATCACTTACTCCCAGCAGGTAACCCTACCTGTTTTATTCTAACCAATTAGAATAGAATAGCTATCAGGAGTTCTTTTTAACAAGATAGGTCACAATCTATCAGGCCAGTAGTACTACACCCAAGTTTTGTTTCAAAAATACCAGGAAGGTCTGGTAAGGTGTCACCTTGATGGCTTGATGGATTCCTTCCCTGCAATAAATGTTCTTTGACTTCTGTTCTTCCTTTTGTTCTCATGTTGTTATGCTAAAATCATACCCCTCCGTTTCAAAATATAAGATGTTTAATCATTTTTTTAAAATACATGTATCTAGACACCTTTTAGTGTATATATTCACTTAATTTGCTCTGAACCTACACAGTTAAACACGATACATGCAGTCCAAGAAAAAGGCTAAACATCTTATATTTGAAACGGAGGGAGTAGAAATGAAAATATATAATACCATGCCATGAGCCCATGGGTGATAAAGAATTCAGCAAGGTGATGGAGCAGCATGACCTCTGAAGCCTGAAGGCGATGCCCATTTTGGCTACAAATGGTTGTTGCAATCATTGCTCAGTCCTAGCTGCTTGTTTAGAGTTCAACATTTCTTTCTTCTTTGTTTTTTCCTAGGGACTAGAAAGCAGTCTGACTATCAGAGCACCTACTCTACCTTGTCAAGTAGAGAAAAATATCAGTAGGATGTAAGACTGACATGATCATCCGAAGTTTTTACATGTATTTTCACTGTTTCTTCTATATACATATTTACTGGTGAATAGCGATAAAAAGTTACCATGTTTATTGTTTTCTTCTATGTACTCCCTCCGTCCGGAAATAAATGATTTGGATTAATTTAAATTTACATGTATCCACACCCTAAAATGCGTCTAGATACATGTGAATCTAAACAAATCTGGGTCACTTATTTCCGGAAGGAGGGAGTACATATTTGTATGTTCTTGTAGATGCATACAAACATATAAACTGCAAATGAAATTTAGGGTAATAAAACTATATGCAACAAGACAGAAACACAAAGTGGACGTCTCAATCTAGGTGGAATACACGTCAGATGAATTGGTTTCAGTCAACATCCTTCAGACTTGTTCCTACAAAACAGGCATCTCTCCTTGGCTTCTCTTGGTACTGAATCTGATCTTATCAGCAGATAATAATTAAGAAACACACTAATCACAACTGCTAGTGCATGGGAGAAATAGTGGGCAAGAAGTGTACTTCCAAAGCCAAATGTGATCTCCCCAGTATAGAGGGGATTCCATTAGATTTGCTTTCCTGGTGTCACCTGCTCTTCCAACAAGCACACAAACCAATGGAAGCCGATCCGGGTGACGTTAGCTGTATCTTAACCCTGCCCCACACCCCACTACGAGCACCGTTGAAGTTAGTTCCAAATCAAAGCAGCTTCGTTTTGCTCACAGAACAATAATAATATGCTCACCTCCATCCCCAAGATTCTTCCCTGATGCAAGAAGGTTTGGTCTTTGGACCACTCTAGCATGTACTCACTCCCAGAACACGCGCGCCATACTTGCTCCTTTCTTGGCACAGCAATACATTACAATTGATGGCTTCTGGACTTTTCGGCTAAGATCAAGAGCATGCTGTAATGTAATGCGAAAGAGAGTTTAGCGCGTGCACTGACCGAAAGTACAATCTTTGCCATGAAGAACCAGTATCGGCGCAAATCTTCGGCGATAGCAGTAGGATAAGTGGCAGAGTCAAACCCACTAA
The DNA here is from genome assembly GCA_910589775.1 of Avena eriantha. Taxonomy (NCBI): domain Eukaryota; kingdom Viridiplantae; phylum Streptophyta; class Magnoliopsida; order Poales; family Poaceae; genus Avena; species Avena eriantha. The sequence continues at coordinate 76,416,896 of OU342744.1, read as the reverse complement.
TCAACATAGTAGCTCCAACTTCCGATAGTCTGCAAAGTCATAGATTAAGCCTTAGTGATGAGTGACTACACAAAGTGGTGCTTAATGTTTTCATGTGGAATATACAAGATGAGGTGGAGACTATCTTAGGATCTCAGCAAACACTAAGCATGCTACAGGTGGTGAAGGCACGATCAGACTAGCAGGTGTGAAAGAGACCGAAGATAGGTAAGTATTACTTGTGCAATGCAAGTTATCTCACTATGCTGCCAACATTTAATGCCTTCTTTTAATGTATATTTTTCAATAAAGGGAACTAAATTTTTTCTCTAAAAACAGAGAATACAACAAAAGAAGCAACAATATGCTGGACCAATGAGAAAAGTTTCTTTGGATCCTGAGCTCCAGTGATCCCTTCATTGATTTTTTTTTTCTATTACAAGTTTCAAAATATATTGAAAATAATTCTGAACATAGTCCATTGCTGATATATCAAAAAAAAAATCCTATTGCAAACTGATGGCTTTACATGTTTGTTTACACCAAACAACGCATATGCAGACGGAAGAATGGGTCTATAAGTCCATTGCTGCGCATGCCGATGTATCTAAACAAGGTAGATATTTTTAGAAATCAATTCATGAATTTAGACTAAGAATAAAGGTCAATTATTTCTCAACAGGCTTAATAGTGCACACTAAACGACAGGGAAAGTTAAACAACTTGACGATGATATGGAAAACCAAATTATAAAGATGTGCATTGTGACTGCAAGCAGCTTAATCACTCCAACACAGATTAGTTGATTAGAAGGAAAGGATGAAGTAGTCAGCATTCAGTACAAATTGGAAGCATAGGTGAAAACTGAATACTTACCATGTGTAACTGGAGTATGAAAGAGAACTGTATTTGTATTGTAGATGTGTTAGTGCCAGGAGATTGCAGCCCAGTCAAACCCACTAATGAACATAGTAGCTCCATCTTACAATAGCCTGCAAAGTCATAGATTAAGCCTTAGTGATGGGTGACTATACATGAGGGTGCTTAATTGTTTTCAACTGGAAGATACAAGACGAAGTGGAGACTATCTTAGGATCTCAGCAAACACCCAGCACAGTACAGGTGGTGAGGCATGATAAGTCTAGCAAGTGTGAAAAGAGACAGATGACAGGTAAGTGCTACTTGTGCAATGCAAGTTACCTCGGTACTCTCCCATCATTAATAATATGGTTTATTTAATATATATTTAATAAAGGGAACTAAATGTTTCTCCAAAGCCAGATAATACAACATAGGATGGACATGTGTTTTCCAGTGTACTTATTTTAGCAAACAACAATTTGGATGATAGTGTGGTGATCCTAGGGATGGCACCCCACTAGTGGAAACGAGGCCTTTGGTTGAGCCTGGAAATAGGCTTTAACACCGGTTCTTCTACGAACCGGTGTTAAAGAGGGGGCATGTACCAGCGTGGCCCGTGCAGCAAAAAGGAGCCCCCCTTTAACACCGGTTCGTGGCACGAACCGGTGTTAAAGGCCCCTGCACCAGTGGCCCGCGCAGCCCCCCCCCCTTTAACACCGGTTCGTGGATTGAACCGGTGTTAAAGGGGGGGCTATATAAGACACCGCAGTCCACATCCCACTCTTCCATTTTTTTACTATCTCATTTTGGAGCCTAGCAAGAGGGTGTGAAGTGTGCTAGTTTGTGTTTTTTTCGTATGCACAAGAGGTGTTCGGTGAAATGCCCGAGAGCTCAAAATAAGTTTTCTCGTTGCTCTTTCCTTCTCGGTCGAGGTCGGCAACTATCCTTTCATGTGTCATTGATGTAGTATATATATAAATGGTCATCTCCCTATTATTTTTTGATATATACTATATATTAATGCAGATGAACCGGCAATGGATGTACGGTGACCGCCGCACTTCCGAGTACATTACGGGCCTCCAAAATTTCATCGTTGTGGCTAATGCGAACCGTGGTCACAATGGTTTTATGTGCTGTCCGTGTGTTCACTGTCAGAACAAGAAAGACTACTCAAATACCAGAACCATTCACGCCCACCTGCTTCGATCTGGTTTCATGCCCAGCTATAATTGTTGGACCAAGTACGGAGAAAAAGGGGTTGTGATGGAAGACAACGAAGAAGAAGAGGATGATGACAACTATCATAATATGTATCCTGAATATGATGATACTGCAACGGGGGTAGATAATGAAGATCAAGAGGCAGAAGATGGGCCCGCTGATGACGATCTTGGTCGGGCCATTACTGATGCAAAGGAAGAATGTGAAACTGAAAATGAGAAGGAGAAGCTAGAGCAGATGTTAAAGGATCACAAAACATTGTTGTACCCAACTTGCGAAGATGGCCACAAAAAGCTAGGTACCACACTGGATTTGCTGCAATGGAAGGCAGAGAACGGTGTGACTGACAGCGCATTTTCAAAGTTGTTGGTAAAAATGAAGAATCTTCTTCCAAGAAATAATGAGTTGCCCGACAGTACATACCAAGCAAAGAAGGTTGTCTGCCCTCTAGGATTAGACGTGCAGAAGATACATGCCTGCATTAATGACTGCATCCTCTACCGCGGTGAGAAGTACGAGAATTTGGATGCATGCCCGGTATGCACTGCACTGCGGTATAAGATCAGACGAGACGATCCTGGCGATGTTGAGGGCGAGGCCCCTAGGAAGAAGGTTCCTGCCAAGGTTATGTGGTATGCTCCTATAATACCACGGTTAAAACGTCTCTTCAGAAATAAAGAGCATGCCAAGTTGTTGCGATGGCACATGGAAGACCGTAAGAAAGACGCGATGTTGAGACACCCCGCTGATGGGTCACAGTGGAGAAAAGTCGAGCGAGAGTACCCGAACTTCGCACGTGACGCAAGGAACTTAAGGTTTGGTCTAAGTACAGATGGCATGAATCCTTTTGGTGAGCAGAGCTGCAGTCACAGCACCTGGCCTGTGACTCTATGTATCTATAACCTTCCTCCTTGGTTGTGTATGAAGAGGAAGTTCATTATGATGCCAGTGCTCATCCAAGGCCCGCGGCAACCTGGCAACGACATTGATGTGTACCTAAGGCCATTAGTTGAAGAACTTTTACAGCTGTGGGCCAAACCAAGTGTACGTATGTGGGATGAGCACAAAGGGGAGCCATTTGACCTACGAGCATTGCTTTTCATAACCATCAATGATTGGTCTGCTCTTAGTAACATTTCAGGGCAGACAAACAAGGGATACAATGCATGCACACACTGTTTAGATGAGACTGAAAGTGTATATTTGGATAAATGTAAGAAGGTTGTGTACCTAGGGTATCGTCGATTTCTTCCGAACCTGCATCCAGTAAGAAAGAAAGGCAAGCATTTCAAACGTCTGGCAGAACCCCGAAGGAAGCCTGTCCTCCGTACCGGTGAGGAGGTATTTGGTATGGTCAAGGACCTAGAAGTAATCTTTGGAAAAGGTCCTGGCAGTCTATCTGTTCCGAATGACGATGCCGGACACGCACCCATATGGAAGAAGCAATCTATATTTTGGGACCTACCCTATTGGAAAGTCTTAGAGGTCCGCTCTTCAATCGACGTGATGCACGTGACGAAGAATGTTTGCGTGAACCTGCTAGGCTTCCTAGGAGTGTATGGAAAGACAAAAGATACACCGGAAGCACGGCAGGACCAGCAACGTCTGAAAGACCCTGAAGAGCCTATGCATCCTGAGAACGAGAAGGGTAAACGATGCCACTTAACTCCTGCCAGCTACGCTCTTACCAAAGCAGAGAAGGAAATCTTTTTTGAATGCCTGAGCAGTATCAAGGTCCCGTCTGGCTTCTCGTCGAATATAAAGGGAATAATAAATATGGCAGAGAAAAAATTCCAAAACCTGAAGTCTCATGACTGCCACGTGATTATGACACAATTGCTTCTGATTGCATTGAGGGGGCTTCTACCTGAAAATGTTCGAGTACCCATTGTGAAGCTATGTGCATTCCTCAATGCAATATCTCAGAAGGTAATCGATCCAGAAAGCCTACCAGGGTTACAGACAGATGTGGCCCAATGTCTTGTCAGCTTTGAGTTGGTGTTCCCACCATCCTTCTTCAATATTATGACGCATCTCCTGGTTCACCTAGTAGAAGAGATTGCCATTCTCGGTCCTGTATTTCTACACAATATGTTCCCCTTTGAGAGGTACATGGGAGTCTTAAAGAAATATGTTCATAACCGTGCTAGGCTAGAAGGAAGCATCTCCAAGGGCTATGTAACAGAGGAGGTCATTGAGTTCTGTGTTGATTTTATTCCTGACCTTAAGGCGATTGGTGTTCCAGAATCACGACATGAGGGGAGACTGCGTGGAAAAGGCACCCTAGGATGTAAAGCAATGATATGTAGGGACGGGCATTCTCTCAATCAAGCACACTACACGGTTTTACAAAGATCTATCTTGGTTGCCCCGTATATCAATGAACACAAGAATTTAATACGCCTCAAACACCCGGGGCAGTCTGATGAATGGATTATAAGTGAAAACATGGCGAGTTTTGGCGGCTGGCTGCAAAGACTTCTCACGAATAACGCCACTGTTGGGGATCAGCTGTACTTGTTGGCCAGGACACCATCTTCGACTGTATGTACTTTCCAAGGGTACGAGATAAATGGGAATACATTTTACACGATAGGCCAAGATAAAAAGAGCACCAACCAAAATAGTGGTGTCCGCTTCGATGCAGCAGAAGACAATGGGCAAAAGACCATGTATTATGGGTTCATAGAGGAGATATGGGAACTTGACTATGGACCTAATTTTAAGGTCCCCTTGTTTCGATGCAGATGGGTCAAACTAACAGGAGGGGGGGTTGAGGTAGACAAGAAGTACGGAATGACAACGGTGGATCTCAACAATCTTATGAAGGTAGACAAGAACTTAGACGAACCATTCGTCTTAGCCAATGATGTGGCTCAGGTTTTCTATGTGAAGGACATGTCTACCAAACCGAAAAAAAGAAAAAATAAGCAAACAGATACATCACACGATGAGCCAAAGCGTCACATAGTTCTTTCAGGGAAAAGAAACATCATGGGAGTGGAGGACAAGACAGACATGTCATAAGATTATAATAAGTTTGATGAAATTCTGCCCTTCAGAGTAAAGACTGACCCAACCATCCTGTTAAACGGTGTTGATACTCCATGGTTACGGCCGACGCGATCATAAGATTGACTATATGTATTAATTGAGCCATTTTTGGCACACATATGTATCTCAACATGGAAATCAATGTCATATTTCTTCTGTTAACAGTATATGTATTAAATGAGCCATTTTTCTTCCTTCTATTTCTTCCCTCCATTTTTCTTCCCGCCATTTTTCTTCCCGCCATTTTTTCCCGCCAGTTCTTCCCTCCAGTTCTTCCCGCTAGTTCTTCACTATATATATATGTAGGGTTGGCCTCCATTGTCATTGCACATCTCTAGACTCATATCTGCAACCTCATCACTCTTTCCAATGGCTTCCACCGTAGCACTAACCCCCAGGGAGGCGGAGGCGCTTTGCGCCTCGAACTACCCTTGCCCGCCGGGCTACTGTGTCCCCGTCGGCTGGATGCTGAGCGCCGGAGGCGTGCCGGTTCCTCCTGTCCCTCTAGGTGTGGCGCGCCGGATGGCCATCACGAACCACTACTACTTCGAGCTCACGCCAGAGCAGCGGAGGAATCCCAGATGGCACCCCGACTATTTCCCTACTTGGGAAGCCTTCTTCGTGGATCGGCGTGAGAGGGCGCTCGCCAGGCACGAGGAGGACGACCCACCTCCTCCGAACTTCAACGAGGCCGGCCGTCGGCTATGGTGGCGCGGTCGGACTCTCTAGAGCGTCATGGCCTATGACACTGCCGCCGACTCTAACCCCCGTCTGCGCTACCCTCAAGTCCAGCCCATGCGTACTCAGCCTTCAAGGTTCAATTACGGCGACCCCGACGACGACAGCGATGACGGCGGCGGCGAGTACGGCGACTATAGTGGCGAGTATTACAGGTGTAGGCATGAGCATGACTGAATCACTCCAACATTCCGAAACAAGTTCAGCCGATTGTTACTTAATCTGGCCATGTATCTTAATTTTCAGTTCTTTTATGTATCTTAATTTTCAGTCGTGCTTTATGTAACTTACTATTAGTTGCATTCTATATTTTAATTCCAGTTCTATCTCCTTCACAAAATGACCTATCTCATTCGAGGTTTCTTGGCTTTCGGGTCAAATGACCAATGTTATGGCTAGAATTAAGGCATAGTTTGTGATAATATGGCCATATTGTGCATACATGTCATCATGGCATGGCAAACAATGTTGCAAGAGGAAGTTTTCCTTTTTATCGCACCAAAAAGGCATTTTCCATTTTCCGAGCATAAAAAACGGACGGTTTTGTGAAGCAACCACCAAATGGCTAATTCAAAAAACCACCACCACATTTTACAAAAATACTAGACCACCTTATATGGACAATGTACCAACAGGGGGATCTTAAACCTTTCCGTCCACCTCCGGTGAAAAAGACAAATTCCTGCCGAATCGGTAGGAAGTGGGTCAGATATGAACTACAGGTACATGATACGATGCTCATGATTTTTTACAAAAATCATTTTTAGGTTCACAATATTCTATTTTATCAAAAATCCAATGCAATTGAGTGAGGCTTTGTCAGATTCAAGTGTATACAAAAGATGCGGCATTTAAATATCCAATCAATTCAAAAATGTTAATACAAAATAAAATATGATTTGCTCTAATAAAATAGGGTTAGATTCCTTTTTAGATGCTTAATATTTCTTATGTTCAAAGTTTTAGGATTTGACAATTTATTTTTGTTTGAATTGAATAATCAAAATTTATATGTAAGTGTTTTAATCATTTTGAAAATGTTCATCTAAAGTAAATATAAAATGTTTTTACATGAATGGATAGATATTATTTTTCTGAAAATTATGATATATTATTCATATTTTTCTGAGTTGAAATGAATAAGTATGAATTTTCTAAATTCATATCCTATTTTTTGAATTATAAATGCCCCCACCCCTTTAATGCATGAAATAAATGCCCCCCCTTTAACACCGGTTCCAGCCACGAACCGGTGTTAAAGGGGGGCGAATTTATTTCGTTTTGCGCGCGCACACCCCCCACCTTTAACACCGGTTCCAGCCACGAACCGGTGTTAAAGGGGAGGTTATAACGCGCGCCTTCCCCTTTCCTTCTTCCCCCCAGCCAGATCGAAAGCGCGCGCGCAGAGAAAAGCAGAGGAGAGCCGGCGCAGTCCAGTCGTCGCCGTCCAGCCCTCGCCGCCGCCGCCCTCGCCGTCGCCATCCCGCGGGAGTGCCGTCGCCCCCCTCCCCGCGCGCGAGCCGTCGTCGTCGCAGTCGACGCCCCCCGCCGCGCCAGCACCGTCCGCCACCGCGCGCGCCCGCGTCGGCCGCCACCCCCGTCGCCGCCGCTCGGATCCGCCGCGCGCCAACATCGAAGCCTCCGCCAACTCGGAGCCGCCGCCGCCAACCCCGCGTCCACGACCACTGCCGCCGACCCCGTTCGCGAGAGTTGCCGCCACCGGCGGTGAGAGCTCTCTGTTTGTGTTTTGGAGATATTGGATATTGGTGATAAATGTTATTTGTGTGTATATTGGATAAATGTTGCATATATGTATATATATTGTTGTGTATGAATAATTTTATTTGTGTGTAATTGCATATATATATTGTTGCATATATGTTGTATATATTGTTGCATATATGTATATAATTAGTTATTAGTATTTTATAAGTGTGTAGTTTAGTGCGTATTATTAGTAGTTTAGTGTTAGTATTAGTTTAGGGTTTATTTAGTTTAGGGTTTATTTAGTTTAGGGTTATTAGTTTAGGGTTATTTATTTAGTTTAGGGTTATTTATTTAGTGTAGTTTAGTGTATTTGGTTTAGGGTTATTTGGTGTATTTTATAGTTAGTATTAGTTTAGGGTCGTCACCTCGCTGCTCTGCAAGCGCCGCCGCTGGCCGTCGTCGTTAACGTCGCTCCGGTGACCCCTAGGTAGTGGCGCCGCCCATTTTAGGTAGGCCGCATCACGCTGAGGCGAACCTGCTACCTCGCGCGCCCTAGGTCGCTCTCCAGCGCCGCCAACCGCCGCTTTCTGGAGGATCCTACGGTCAGCCACTGTAGCTAGCCCCTCTCATATGCATCCGGGATTTCTCCGAATTAGGGTTTGGACCCCTCGGAACTCGTTTAAAATGATCAAGCATCCTTAGGGTTTTAATTTCATTTGTGTATTTATTTGTGTATTTTTGTATGAATAATATATATATTTGTGTATGAATCCAAGTCCACTTGAATGTTTACTCTCTTACTCTAGATAATATTATTGTTTTAGAAACTATGGATCCACTTAGTAGAAACCTTGAAGAAGAAGAAATAATGGAGAACATTATCGATGAGGACACCTCACAATATCTGAACTTGGAGGGACATGATGACAGCTCAAGTAGTCATGGAGAAGATGAAGACTCCGGTGAACGCAATTTAGTGATTACAAAGTCCGGCGAGGTATATGCATTGATTAAGCCTCTGCTGACTTCCACCAACAATCTTCTTCTACATGTATTAATTAACGCTTTTTTCTTCTTTTAGCCCTCTGGATCGATCAGCCAGCAACCATCTTATTCTACGAAAAAGAGTAAGCGAGGCGCGAGCCATCGGTTAAAAGATCGTGCAAAGTTCACGATCAAAGCAGTCCGTGTTGATGGCAGGCCGATGGAGCCCAAGAAGGCCGCAGACAAATTTGTACGTCAGGCTGGAGTTCTTGTTAGGGACCAAATCCCAATCATAATTGAATATTGGAATAAGCCAAAGAAGGGCGACGGTACCTTTGTCGATGAAAGATCCAAAGAAACGCTTTGGAATTCGCTGTTGGTAAATTTCACCCTTCCGCCAGAGAAGGATGAAAACAAACCGGTTATAAAGGAAAAGGTCAAAGAGTGGACTCTAAAGAAGATGGCTGACGCTTTCCGCAACTGGAAGACAAAATTGAACAAATTTGTCAAAGCTCGCGAGACTCCAGATTTCGAAGACGCATATTATGCGAAGATAAGACCTCACTAGCGCGAATTTGTGGCATATAAGGAAGGTGCTATAGCTACAAAGAGGTCAGAAACCAATACGCTAAATGCCCAGAAGAAGGAATATCACCAGAGGACAGGGTCAGGTGGCTACATATCTCAGAGGCCTAAGTGGGAGGAAGCTGAGAAGGCCCTGCGCGACAGAGGGATCACACCCTAGACACATGGGTGGGACCTACGTGCAAAGACTTGGTTCTACGGAATCGGGGCAAGGTTGGACCTAGAAACAGGATTGTGTATCTTCCCAACCCTCCTTGCCAAACCCGTCACTGAACTCATCACGGCATATGAGGAAACAGCCGCCAGGACCTTCCATCCCGACAGAGAGAATGACCAGCTCACACGCGCGATCGGTAAAAAAGAACACCCTGGACATGCACGAGGCACAGGGGGTATGACGTGGAAGGATGGGTTTGCCGAGTGGAGCGACTCTTACAGATCGCGCGGCAGAAAAGAAAAAGAGCGTACAGAGCGGATGACACCGATAGAACATGCACTTGTGGCGCTGCAGGCGCAAGTGAATGCACAACAGAGCCATCAAGCTACCGGCTCATCTCAGCGGCACGAAGAGCCTGCATTGGAATCTGCCGGCGGCCCAGACTCTGCGCGGAAAAGCAGCGTGGCTTCCACGGAGAACGTGCAGCCCACGCTTGAAATGGCGGGTCCTCGATACCCCGTGGATGAGATCACGGAGAGCGAACACGCTGAGCTGCATGTGAGATTAATGGGCTTATCCATTAAGGTGGCTGTCGGCTATGCCTTACCTCCTGTAGCTGGTGGAACTTACCACTGCCGACCGATTCCAGATGGCTATACTATTGTCGGGGTGGATGAGGTTGTGAAGGAATATGAGGAAGCACAGCTTGACCATGCTACAGGTGAAGGGGAAACTCAACTCAAATTTGCAGTGAAAACAACCATTCTTTGGAAGAAGGAACACATCGTGCTTCCAAATTGGAGGCCACTGGCACCCCCGCCGTCTCCGCAGCGTCAGGAGTCTGAGCCACTTCAGCCATCTCCTGCGTGGCAGCCATCTCCGGCGCTTCAGCCATCTCCTGCGCGACAACCATCTCCGGCGCGCCAGCCATCTCCTGCCCGTCAGCCATCTCCGGCGCTTCAGCCATCTCCTCAGCGTAAGCGGAAGAGCACTACCACGAAGAGCATCACTAGCACTGCCACAAAGAAATCCGCAGGAAACCGTACGCCAAAGAGTTCAAAAAACTACGTCCCGCAGCCTTCCGCCAAGCCATTGCCGGTTTTACCGTGGAATCGCAGCGACGAGGAGACCAATAGGATCTCGGAAGAAGAGGTCAAGAAATTCTTTGCACCTAGACGGGCCGAGCCAAAGGAGAAAATAGATCCGGCGGTGGTGGAGAAGTTTTACAAAAATCTTTTGAAACCTGAAACCCCACTTGTGCCGGACTACGAGCGCCAGATTTTGAAGGCGGATGCAAGGCGCCGTAGGGAGACTGAAAGTAGCAGTCGTGCGGCACCCCAGAAAACAGTTCCCATGCTCGGAGAGCAGGAAAACCAATCATGTGCCCCGCTCCAAGTGTTCGACACACGGGACGCTCCTCCCGTAAATGATTACGAGGCAGAGCTACAAAGAAAGGCCAATGAGATGGGGATGACTTACATTGCATACTTGAACATCATGGGAGACAACTTGCCCAAATGCGATGCCAACCCCATACAGCCATGAAAGTATGGGAAGAATCTCGTCAAGAAAGAGGAGCTCAAGAATCTATCAACAAAGATGCGAAGATTGCACAAGTGGTACCTTGATTTCTGCAAGACGAGAAAGGAAGAATGGATCACGGCGCATATAAGAGATGCGATTTTCTTGTGCGGAGACGACGAGATCGACTTCAACATTCAAGACTTGCATTTTCTATTCAATCAGAAGGAACTCGACAAAGCTACCATCAGCCTTTATTGTGTGTAAGTACTATTTCTGTATTTTCTATCTCATCTCATTCACTTCATTAATTGCATGTATATATATATGCTCACCATATATGTATATACTATTATGCAGGAAAAATGTTATGGAATGCATGAAAGGAGGACCTTTTGACATTGGGTTCGTTGACCCAAATAGAGTTCATGAAGAAGTGGTAAGAACCAAACCCGGGCAAACAGAAGATTTATTGCTAAGGTCTTTACTGAGACAACAAACCAAAAGGGAAATACTATTGCCTTACAACTTCTCGTGAGTACTGTTACCCTCTCTTGTACACATTATGTTTCGGCTTACTCGATGTTAAGTGTAACTGATGATGAGTTATGCGTGCGTAGGTTCCACTTTATTCTGCTAGTCATTCAACCTGACTCAGGAAAAGTCCTTGTCATGGACCCGTTACGAAAAGAAAAAGAGCTATGGGCAGACTTTAGAGAGATGCTCCATAGGTAATTTCAATCATATTATCGCACTAAATCGGCAACTTTCATGACAACAAGTAATTAATTACTCATTTATCCATTTTCTTTGCCGGACAGGGTTTGGAAAAGGTTCACGGGCAGGGCCGTGGGTGAATGGTCAGAAGAACTAAAATTTGTAGACCAAAATGTAAGTAATACTAGCTAGCTAGGTCTGCGTATCTCTTTGATTCTGCTTCCAATTCCATTATACCATGCTTTATTGATTATTATTTTGATTGAACTCTCTATTCTCGTAAAGTGCGTGCATCAGGGACACGGCAATAACTTATGTGGGTATTATGTTTGCGAGTTCATTCGCAACACGATATGTGCGACGGGCCAAGCCGCACTAGAACAACTTAGAGTAAGTAAACAAAGTACACAACATTATTTTATTACCATCAATTGTGTTGAGTTTTATTCTTATATATATATTGACCCCATTCTTCATATATATTCAGATCGAACGGATGCGGGACCAACTCCTACCATTTGACCGCATACGAGCCATTCAAGAGGAATTGGCGGGGTTCATACTTGATGAGGTCGTCACGCCTGGTGGAGAACTCTTTGGATATCCACCAAAATGAACGTTGTATATATGCTTGAACGTGTTTGTCTTGTACTTGATGCTTCAACGTTTACGGAGAATACCACACAATGACGATGTTGTGTATAATAATAGTTGTTTAATTATTCATGTACTCGTATGTACCAATGACGATGTATGTGTATACTGCTCCCGATCGATTCCCCTCCCCCCCTCCCCGTCCCCGCCGCGCCGCAGAAATACGCCTAGAACGGGGCAGGGGCAGAACTCTGCCGCGGCAGAGATTTAGGCCGTTTTCCTGCCGCGGCAGAGATTTATCTCTTTTTCCTGCCGCGGCACAGAACCTTTAACACCGGTTCGTGTTACGAACCGGTGTTAAAGGGGGGCCCTGAGCCCTGCGGCAGCCCCATGTGCGCCACCCTTTAACACCGGAACCGGTGTTAAAGGGGGGGCCTCTAACACCGAACCCTCAACAGCGGTTCTACAACTGCTGTTAGAGGGCCCTCCAAACCAGTGTTGGAGGGGGGGTGTGCACTAGTGCCCGCAGGGTATGGGTGCGGGTGGAGCCACCCCATACCCGTACCCGTTCTCCCCGAGTCTACCCATCACCTGCACCCATACCCGTCAAGGGGTGCAAGTTTTTCCCATACCCGTCACCCGTCAGGGTTAGTGGGTACCCACGGGTTAAAATACTCGCATATACAACACACTAAAATGAACAAAATTTTTGTAGAAAACAACATTTAACAATATAATTTATAAGCATCAACACAATAAATTAAGTTTACAAACTCACACAAGAAAAGAGGTAATTTAACCGTTTATAAGACCACAAAATACACATCAAAATAAAGTATGTTATGCTATCTCAATTAATCTTAGAGATAGTAGGCTGGAGTTACGGGAATGGACTACGGCAATAGAGGAAAAAAAAGGATGTGTGCACTCAACAATCATTAATATACCCCGGTAAATGGAGATACTAGGCGTGAAATATGTGTGTTGTTTTGGCCTATCGAGATTAATAGGACAAAATAGATTATCTAAGTTAGAATTTTATATCGAAGGTCCACTTGTCAGATATGTAGATGGGTACACGGATACCTGGGTGTGGGTTGTATGATCCTGTATCCGTACCCGTCACACCCGATGGGTTTAGAATTTACCCATTTATGTACCCATGGGTATTTTTCTATCCCAAACCCTTACCCTAATAGGGTTTTTACCCACCGGGTAAACGGGTGATGGGTACCCATTGCCATCCCTAGGTGATCCTACTAAACCAATCACTGGTTGCTGCTCCACACTTGCTCAAACCCTTTATTTTATCTAAATAAGGAGATAAGATCTCAATAACAGATGATATCTAAAAAAAATAGAAGCCCAAATCATGCAGGAAAATGTTTTGAATACTTTTTTCAGGAAAAACTTGTGAGTATGTTCTCCTGAAATGCAAACTGATGGGTTTAACATGTTTGTTTACACCACACAGCGCATATTCAGACAGAAGAATGAACCCAAACTGATGGTTTAACTTGTGAATATGCTCTCCTGAAATGCAAACTGATGGTTTGACATTGCTGCACATGCTGATGTATCTAACAAGGTAGAATTTTTTTTTTGAAATGGGGATCATAGCCCCGGCCTATGCATCAATTGATGAACACAGCCTGATTTATTCCATCATCTCAAACAAGGTAGATATTTTTAGAAATCAGTTTATGAATTTAGACTGAGCATAAAGATCAATTGTTTCTCAACTGGCTTAATAGTGCACACTGAACTACAGGGAACGAGAAAAACCTTGATGATGAGATGGAAACCCAAACTTCCTGTCCGTTCAGAAAAGAGTATGATCTAGACAGAATAGACTTGTTATATGGATCGTGCAGTGTTATGATAAGCAAGCAGCATAATCGATTTAAAACAGATTAGTTGATTACAAAGTAAAAGATGAAGTAGTCAGCATCCAGTACAAATTGAAAGCTGAGACTGGAAATTGAATTCTTACAGTTGTGCAACTGGAGTGTGAACCAAGAGAACTGTACATGGAAGGTAGATGTGTTAGTGTGAGAACTGCAGCCCAGACTACTTCCTAGTAGTACAACAGGAACACTTCACAGTCAGAACTCAGACAGAACAACCATCAGTTTCAATCTTCCTCTAAGCTAGTTCAAAGAAAGACCAAGATGTTCAATGTTGGCATGCAGTTCACCACTCAAATACAACGTAAGTTCATTTGAGATGAAACACACAAGAGCAATTTCTTTTCTTCAACTGGAAGCAGACAATTACACGCCAAGCCACTTACATTCAGATGATTTTATATCATGACACAATTTACATATTCATTCTAATTGAGAAAGAAATGATTCTCTCAGTGTCCATGACAGAGGATAATACAGTGAGAATGCAACAGGGTGATTGACAAGTCAGTTTCAGATTGTGAAATACCTCCACCCAAAAGTGTAAACAAAAAACAAACGATCTTAACATTGCTTCTCCAGAAAAGAACAGGCTAACAAAAATCAAAATTTTCAATCCAACGTTGCACCCGCAATAAAGAGTACATACCAGAAACTTGTGCCACCCTACCAAAATTCCAGCACAAGAATGTAAACTAAAAATATAATCAAAGAACAGTGGCATATTGTTCAGCACAAGAGTGACAATGTGCAGATTCGAATCATGAGAAACTATCTTATGGTACGAGGATTTGGATCAAGATGGCAATTTCAATCTAAACTTCCTCCAGGCCCGTTCAGAGAAAAGCCAAAATGTTTCAATGTTGGCATGCAGTCTGCAACTCAAATACATCCAAGTTCAAGGGCAACACATTTGAGATGAAACACACGATAGCAACTTATTTTTCTTCAGCTGGGAGCAGATAATTACAAGCCGAACAACTTACATTCAGATGATTTTATATCATGATACAATTTACATATTCATTCCAACTGAAAAAATAATGATTCATTGTTATCTATGAAAGGGGATACAGTGAGAATACAACAGGGTGACTGACCAGTTCAGTTTCTGATTGTGAATCATCTCTGCCCAACCGTGTAAACAAAAAACCTGATCTCTTACATTGCTTCTCCAGTAAAGAACATGCTCAACAAAATCAAAATTTGCAATCCAACATTCCCCCGACAAAACAGAAGTACATACCAAAAACTTGTGCCATCCTACCAAAAACTCCGACAATCCAGCGTAGAATGTGGCTCTATCAGATACAAGTCCATATGAACCAATAACGCAGTAAAGGAGTTAAAAAAAACATGATTGGTCACAAGACAAACGTCCATCCTCGTTTGTAGAACACGAGCGAGCCCACGGTCACCGCCGACCACACCGCTACGACCCAACGGGCCGCAAGCAATGCCGCCTCCTTCATGGCGACAGACCACCCAACGAGCCAGTCCAGCCCAGCCACGCCTTCAAAGAAGTCCTTCCCTTGCACCCACCACAGTGCCAACAGCGACAGCACGAGCAGCGGTGGCGCAACGAAATGCATGGCTGCGACGCAGAGATGGTGGTTGTGCAGGAACACCTTGGCGCGGCCATACTCCGTGTCCGGCGTGCGGTTGGCATGGAGCCGCTGGTACCAGCAGAACACTGCCTCGTTGAGGTACATCTGCACGGCCGCCCTAGAGGCCAGCAGCTGCAGCCCTGCCGCGGCCGCCAGCAGCTTGACCTCCAGGTCCGGGCCGTCCACGAACCCACAGCATTGCAGAATCGAGATCAGGGAGGAGACGAGGACGGCGAGGTGGAGAAGGAGGCGCGCGGGAGCGGAGGACGCGAGTACGGCGAGACCGGTGCGGGGCTGGTCGGTGCCGAGCCAGAACGCGCGGGCGAACTTGGTGGCCGGGAGCGCGGCGAGCGAGGCGACGGAGCCGGCGAATGGGCTGGAGGAGAGCACCGTGGCGACGAGGAGCACAGCGAGCGCGGAGGCGAGGTGGGCCGGGGGCGGAGAAGCGGAAGTGGAATTGGAAGGAAGCAGGACGAGGCGGACGAGCAAGACGAAGAGGAAGGCGACCGGGAGGAGCGGCGCGAGCGGGGTGGCCTCGGAGGGCGGCAGGAGGAGCGCGGGCGGAAGGAGGGCAAGCGGGATGAGGAGGGCGAGGTGGAAGCCGGTGAAGTGGGGGCGGGAAGCGAGCGTGGTGTGGGAAAGGCGCAGGCGGTAGAGCTGCGCGGAGTTGGAGCCGTCGTCGAAGGAGGAGGGCGGGGCGGCGCCGCGCTTTCCGCCGGCGGTGGAGCCGGGCGGGCGGAGGGCGACGCGGGGCCCGGTGGAGGAGACGGCGTCCGGGTGGATGTAGGTGTGGACGGCGTAGAGGAGGAGGGAGGGGACGTGAAGGAAGTGCGCGACGGCGGCGAGCAAGAGAGCTGCGGCGACGTGGAGGGCGGACGGTGGGATGGGGAAGGGGAGGTCGTAGATGGCCATCGCCGGCGGCCGGAGCTAGGTTGGTGGTTGGATCGATCAGCTGAGCGGAGATCTGGGGCAGTGTGTCGGACGGAGTAAGCACAGACGAGCAGGGAGGGAGCAGATAATGGGCCGGGCTGGCTTTTGGACAGATGCGAAGCGATTTTGCTACCCAGGCCCATGTTCTGGCCATGCCAGATTTCAACCTTTTCATTGCGTGTGACTTCAAAATCGGATTCTCAAAAACAAATGTGACTTTATCTCAAAAAAAATGAGATACTTCAGTAATCTTTATATCTGAAAACAAGATAGAAATATGTGGAAATTTACAACACTAACCTGTTCGTAGTTAGAAGGTTTTAGATCACCAAATTTGGCATATCAGTTATATTGGCAGTTCCCATGCAGAAATCACTCTTGAAATTAACTTTCAGATTCGTTATATGGATGGAAAAAAGAAATAATCTGCTGTTGACTATAAACACCTCAGCAATGTAAGCTGCAACTAAACACTGACATTGAAATATCAATCTATTTATAGTTGTTGTGCTCCAATCCACGTGACAGATATCTCGGGTTAACTTTGAGTAGACAAGGCGCTGCAACGAGCAATTCGATATCCAGCTAACAACAAAAGGTCGGCATGGATAACAAACAGAATCATCATTATTATTTGTGTATATAATACAATTGCATACACTAATCACAGGATGCCTTCTCGATGTCTGAAGGAGAGTAGCAAAATCTCACAGTGGTTCTTTATTTCAGTTATGGCAAAATGAATAGAGGTTCTCAAAGCGAATAATGATACATCATGGACTGTGGATCTTAAATTATCTTTGGCACATGGCTCACTCGCCGCTCAGGATGGGGTTGATCAGAGGCTTCATCTGCGCAAGATAGACGATTGCCCACCTGCAGAGAAAGAGTAAGGAATGGTCAGTAAAGGAGAGCTGAGAAATGCGGGATTTGAGCCAATACCAAAATCAAGCTAAGACGTAACAGAAATTTTAAATAACGAAGGAATAGCTTCAGTAGCTAGGGAAAGATGGCAACACAAGCAACCCTCCAAGCAACATTTCTATCATTAATAATATCTTCAGTCTGTCGAGAGATTATATTCTTGCTTTATAACAATATAATATGGAAACATCAGTCAGGATTCTAAGGCCCAAATTGCATAGGAAGCAAAAAAAATTCATAATCATTTTCAATCTGGAAACCCCTTGAATAAAAAAAAAACAAGTTAGGACAAAATCATCAAGTTTGACAAAGAAAGATGCAATCAACAATGCTAAAATACTTGTCTGGATTCCTGGACCACAAATCAATCTATTAGAAACACAAGCTCCTCATTAGGTGCACCAAGACTGGAGGATGGCAGAACTTACAAAAACATGTTCACTGAAACCAGAAGGATCAGTTGATGGCCTCTTTCGAATGATCAAATTATTTACTCCGGATTTTTTAACTAGAAACCTTATGGGTATTCTAAATTAAATGCGTACTTAGTATTGTATGGCATGCATATTAGATACTACCTCTGTCTCAATTTAGGTGGCGCAAACATTTTTTGAAATATAAGTTTGACTAGTGACTTGACGAACATAACATTGACTATGTGTCACAAAATCTGTACCACTGAGTTCGTATTTGAATGAAGTGTGTAATGTTATAATTCTTATCAGAAATACTTATCACAAATAGCACAGGTATTATTGGTCGAATTTACAGCCAAAGTTAGTGCACGCAAAACTAAAATGCCACATGCATTGGGACAGAGGTAGTATTGCACAACAAAAAGTTGAGAGCAATATGTCTGAACCAGTTGCAATACAAATAAAAGCATGTGTGCTATGCTAGAATTATTCATTATCATTCCCATATGCCAAAGAAAAAAAGGACATCCTGCCCTTGCAACAATACCTTTAGTAAATGCAAAATGGCAACCTAGTGTGACTCAACATATAATTTAAATTCCAAAGGATGTTATGTAGCGATGCAAGTTGGATACTACCTCTGTTCCTATGAATAAGGTGTGCCCGCTTCTCAAGACAAAACTTTGACCAAAGTTTTAATCAACAATATCTCGATTATATTATAAAAAATTGATATGGTTGGATTTGTATTGAAGAACACTTTATAATAATATTAATTTTTCATCAAATTATTGGCATATACTTGCTAATTCTTGGTCAAAACGAGATTTTGGAATACGCGTGCGCCTTATTCATTGTTATGACAAAGTGGCGACATAGATTTTGATACGAGCAGCACATCAATCAGTTGTTGGGGTAATGATTTATCAGTAATCCAAATTTAAGCAGAATAGAGAAACCAAATATGCAGATGGAGAAAATTGATCAGAACTTACATCATCCAACAACAAACTGTAGCGGTGGTAACCAGAGTCAAATGGAATCTGCAAAACAAGAGTGAAGAAGATTAATTCAATGGGTTATAAAAATTACTGGATGTATTTAAGTTAGACATAAGTAGGGGCATCCAAGGATACAACAAAGTTCAAGACTTTCTAGGCTGCATATACCGATTTTGTTAAGGTAATAGTGGCCATAAAATGATGGAAAATTTGACACGGAACCACAAACAATAAACAAAATGTTGTCTACTTAAGGTGGAAAATGCAAATAAAGTTTGATAAAGACGATCGTCAACAGTAGAAATAAAAAGCGAACTTAGGGTGTAAAATCAGCACATATTTTGAGTTAACTTAAACCAAGGCCCTATGCAACAGTTGTAACTGAACAAGAAACTACCCTCTCAAGATTTAAGCTGGCAGCCTACAATGGTGTCTCCATATGGATGCATATTGACCATCTAAAGTACCACCATAAGTCTAACTACTAACTGTAACTATTATCAAGAGAAAATGTATGGGATGTACTTGTTACCCATTTATATGTGCCAATTTGTCCGTTGGCCTAAAATGCACTAAATCATGCGCAAGCAGAAAAGATTTTTTTTTCTCAATTGCACAAGTGAATTAGTGCCTTGCCAAGGCAACTACCGGCATCAAATTGGCAGCAAGGAACCAAGCTTATGTGCCAAATTTGTATCACGAAGTAAACTACTGGTAATGAATCAATCATTAAGCAAGATTTTCAGCACGTAGCTCCGCTTTTCACGGAAGATGTAGCATAAAGCCATGGCCCGATCGGCCCAACCACGCCAGCAGCAGCCCGATCGGGAGACCACACAATGGCGACGAGGCAATTCATCCAGGGATCAGCTACGCTAGCCCGGCCTAAACCTAGATCAGAATCCCTAAAGCTTCCACGATCCGGCGAGGGGTCAAATCGGCACGCCAGATCCGAACTGCCCACGCCGGTGACCGAATAGATAGGCCAATAGTCAACCCAAAAGGATATGTAGAAGGAGCGGGGATCAGGCGGGACGGGAGGGGAGACGTACAGGTTGGTGGAGGGGCCGCGGTTGCAGCAGAGGAGCGAGAAGAGGCAGCCGACGATGCCGGCGAGGAGGAAGATGGCCGAGGTCACCAGGAACCCCATCGATGGTTTATGTCCGGCGGGCGCCCTCGAGCGGTGCTCTCCGAACTTGGGCTTCGCCGGATCGCTGGGCGGGTCGCCGGGCCGGGGTGGAGGAAGGAGGAGTAAGTGCGGGGAAGGCAGGAAGGAAGGTGATGTGATGCGGGGAGCGCCACGTGACGGACGTGCGTGCGCGTCGTGGCGGATTGGATCTCGGGGGGGGGGGGGGGGGGGGGGGGGGGGGGGGGGAGCGGGCGGGCTACGGGCTGGAGCTTCTATCGGCCTCTCCTTGAAGTGGTTCGAGCCCACGGCGTATATGGGTCGGACTCCCTGTGGGCCTCGTATCATTATTAACCAGAGAGATGAATTCACGAAACGGGAGTGTTTTGGCTCCCGTGCTCATATGCACCCTGGCAAACAGTAAATTCAAAAAACAAAGAACTCCTAAAATTCTGGCTTTTTGTAACAACATGTTCAAGTTTCTACACATGTGAAAATTATTTTTTGTAAAACGATCTTGTGAGCTCCTAAAATGTGGAGATGCTAATTTTGTTATTTTCGCACAGCGCACCGAGAATGCAAACTTATCATGAAACTTTACTAGAACGGGAGAAAGTGTGTCTGGTTGTGGCAGTGCGATAGAGTGAAACTCACAAGACAAGAATACATAAGTAATAACAACGAGCATCAATGGAGGAGGAGGAGTTGCATGCTACAGTAGATGGTCAACTCTTGCCTCACTTAGTTGGTGAAGTGTCAGAGATGGACTTTGATGAGAGTGTGCTAGGTTCATTATATGAGCTAAAAGCTTCTGATCGTAAATCAAGGAGCCAAAAATCTCGTAAGAGGACCCGTGTATCCAAATCTCCTATTGTTTCTCAATGACTGGCATATTTTCAAATAGCAGAGGTCTTCGTGACTTGGCTAAACATTTGTTCTATGCTGATTGTGTGAGAGATCATAAGTTGAATTTTTTGGGTATTTCTGAGACTAGTAGACGTGATTTCTCATAAGCCTTACTCAATCGCCTTTCTGGTGGAGTGGACTTTACGTGGGTCTCACGGCCACCGCGAGGGAGATCCGAAAGAATCATGTTAGGCGTCAGAGATGAGACTATGAAAGTTTTAGCTAGTTCGGTTGGAGATTTTTTTATTAAACTCCATATCCATACCAAAGATGATAATTTTATATGGCCTTTAGTCATTGTCTACGGGGCTGTTCAGGATGTTTATAAAGCTGACTTTTTGCGTGAGTTGGTTAATCTGGCTAAGGACAATTTGTATCCTATTCTCATAGGAGATGATTTTAACTTGCTAAGATTCCTCGTGAGAACAGTCACGGATGATACGATGAACATTGTCCTTTCATGTTTAATGTTGTTATTGATAGCTTGAACTTAAGAAAGGTTACAATGTTAGGAAGACAGATCACCTGGGCTAACAGTTTTCCAGAGCCTACATATGAAAAATTGGATAGAGTGCTTATGGATACCGATTGGTAAGATAAATTTCCTATGATAACCGTTCGCGCTCCAGAACATACTGAGGCTTTATCGGATCATGCTCTGTTATTATTATCTGTTGGAACACCATTACATAAATCCAAACATAATTTCAAATTTTAACTTGGATGGATAGATCGTGATGGCATCCATGATTTGGTGAAGACTATTTGGAAAAGACCGGTTGGTGGTCAAACATCCATACAACGATGGAACAACAAAATACGTGCCTTACGCAAGTTCATTCGTGGTTGGGCCAGACACACCGTTGGAATCCTTAAAAAGGATAAAATACGCCTTTCAACCATCCTTAATAATTTAGAGGATTCTGTGGAAGTCAGGCTCTTAACTGCACAAGAGATTGAGCTCAAAAACCAATCAAATGCGGAAACTACCACACTTCTTTGTGAGGAGGAACTCAAATGGTACCAACGCTCTAAGACAAAATTCGTTCTTGAAGGAGATGCGAATACAAGATACTTCCATGCAGTTGCCAATGGCAAGCATAAGAAGAAACTTATTCACTCTTTAATTCAGGACGAAGGTATGATTGAGGGCCAAGAGCAGCTAAAAGCTTATATTACTAGTTATTACAAATCCTTATTTGGGGCACTAATAGAAAATTCTTTCTCGTTGGATGAGACCCAAATTGGGGATATTCTCCAGGTTTCGGTTGAGGAAACAACTTTTTAACCGCCCTTTATACCGAGGAGGAGGTCAAGAAAGCTGTTTTTTAAATGGAACATAACAAAGCACCAGGGTCTGATGGCTTTCCAGCGGAATTTTATCAACAGTTCTTGGAAGTTATCAAAAATCATCTAATGCTTTTGTTTTCATCTATGCATGTTGATCATCTAGAACTTTTTAGACTAAATTGTGGCAACATCATTTTACTTCCCAAGGTTAATAATGCGGAACGGATACAACAGTATCGAGCAATCTACCTTCTTAACATTAGTTTTAAATTTTTCACAAAAGTTGCTACGATTAGATTGAATTCAGTAGCTAATCATGTCGTAAGCCCATCTCAAACTGCTTTTATGCAAGGACAAAACATCCTAGATAGTGTAGTATTCATGAAACAATTCATAAACTACACTCAAAGAAAATGAATGGTGTATTGTTCAAGATTGACTTTGAGAAGGCTTATGACAAAGTTAATTGGTCCTTTCTCTAGCAAACACTCCGTATGAAAGGTTTTTCTGAGGAGTGGTGCCCTCTCATACAGTCTTTTGTGACTGGCGGTAGTATTGCCATCAATGTCAATGATGACACTGGCAAATACTTCCAGACCAAAAAAGAGTTGAGACAAGGGGATCTGCTATCGCCTATACTATTTAACATAGTGGTTGATATGCTGGCTATCCTGATCGAGAGAGCTAAGGCCGCCGGCCAAATTGAAGGATTAGTTCCCCATCTAGTTGATGCGGTATTTCTATTCTTCAATATGCTGACAATACAATATTTTTTGTGGAACACGGTCTAGAGAAAGCTAAGAATCTGAAATTAATATTATCAGCATTTGAGCTACTCTCTGGATTGAAAATTAATTTTCATAAGTGTGATTTGTATTGTTTTGGCGAGGCCCAGAACGAGGCTCACCTATATGCTGAACTTTTCGACTGTAGCTTGGGCCAATTTCTAATCAATTATCTGGGAATCCCGATCCACTATCGGCGTCTCACGATTGTTGAATGGAAACTCATTGAGGAAAGACTACAAAAACGTCTTAATAGTTTGAAGGGTAAATTGCTATCACTGGGCGAAAGACTTGTTCTCATAAACTCAGTACTCACCAACATGGTACTATATATGATCTCGTTTTTCCAGCTATCAAAAAGTGTTTTGAAGAAAGTGGATTATTTCCGATCAAGATTCTTTTGGCAAGGGGGTGGTGAAAAAAGAAATATCGACTTGCCAGGTGGAATATTGTTTGCTGAACGAAAGAATACGGTGGACTAGGAATCCATGGTTTGCAAGTCAAAAACACTGCACTTCTGGGTAAATGTCTTTTCAAACTACTGGCAGAAGATGGTGTCTGGCAAACCATTCTTTGGAGACAGTATGTTGGCCTAAAGCGGTGTCTCAAGTAGTTTTGAAATCCGGAGACTCACACTTTTGGGCGGGACTTATGGCGTACAAAATGCACTTCTTTCAGTTTGGTGTGTTTGATATTAAGGATGGATCACAGATTAGATTCTAGGAAGATAAATGACTTGACCAAACTTCCCTTCGTGAACAATATCCAGCTCTTTACTCGATTGTTAGACACAAAGGAGATACACTTTTCACTGTTTTGGAATCTAACCCTCCTAATGTGTCGTTCAGAAGAAGTCTCATCGGGCCTAGACTAGTATCATGGAATAATCTTTTATTACGATTATCCACGATACAACTATCAGAGGGGATGGACGAGTTTAAATGGAAATTACTAGAGAGTGGTAAATTTTCTGTTGACTCAATGTATAGAGCTTTGATCCAACCTGATATTCCTGTCGATAATAATAGTAAAATTTGGAAAATGAAATTACCCCTTAAGATGAAGATATTCGCTTGATACTTTCGTAAAGGGATAATTCTTACTAAAGACAATCTTGTTAAGAGGAATTGGTATGGAAGTACACAATATGTTTTTTGTCACCACAATGAGACAATACGGCAATCATCCAAGTAGCCTCTGGTTTATCTCCTTCACGATCAGTTACCAATGTATTTAGCAACTAGTTACATGGGATACAGGACAAATATGGGACTTTATTTAGGGTGGGAGCACTTGCTATTATTTGTCGCTTTGGCTATGTAGAAATGACAAGATTTTCAATAACATTATTTCTTCTTCCTTGCAGGTGATCTATCGCGCCACGGCTATCCTCCGATTATGCACTACGCTCCAGTGTATGGAGTTCCGCGACTTGTTTGTGGAAGGGTGTATGAGACTGGAGGACGCGACGAGGGATATTTTCTCCCGACATGGATGACAGCGTGATCTACGGATTAAACTATCATAGTTGCAGGCCGTTTTATCTTATTATCTGGATTATAATTTTTGTATTTTATTTTGGTACTCCTTGTGTGGATGATCGGCTGTATGCATCCTAGATATGCAGAGGCCGGGTGTAAACATTGCTTATGAGTAATAAAGCGCCAATTTCCAAAAAAAAGAGAGCATCAACATACATAAGGGCATCTCCACCGGGTCGACCCAAACGCGTGATTGAAACGGTCCATTTGGGTCGGTCCGTGGTCACTTTGGGGTCGAGGTCCGGCCTGTCCGGACAGCCCCGCCCAGCGGTGCGATCCAAATGTTCGCCTGGCCACGCTGTTTTTTTTTTAAATTCAAACTGGCACGATTCATGCGTAAAATAAACTGGCTGGTACTCCAGGGGGAGGTGCGCGACGGCGGATGCGGAGGACGACCCCTCCGCCTCGTCCTCCTCCTCCTTGACTACGATGTTGTTTTCATCGTCATCGCTGCCGAGGTCGACGTCGGAGTGGTTGACGACACCATCAGAGGCGGCCTCGATGGCGGGGAGTTCGCGGGGTCCCAGCGGGTCAAACTCGCCATGGTAGGCGCTGAGGCGGTGTGCCGTGTGCTCCCAGTCGAGGAACTTCCTCCAGAAGACTGGATTCTGGTACGCGGGGTCGTACCGAAAGGCCTGCAGGAGCATGCGGATGCGGCGAGCCATCTCCATCGCTAGCGCCTTGTCGTCCTTCGGGGCAGGCGACACTGGAACCCGCCCCTGGTTGAGGTGCCAGCCTGTGGGGAGGGAGACATCATGGTGGGTGATGCCTCTCCCCTCTCTCCACGGTCGCTTGCACTCCGCAATGCGGAAGTACCGGCGGTCGCGGGCTTGCTCCGCATCCTCCTGGCGCGGGGCTCGGATGCCTAGGAAGTCCTGTGCCCGGGACGGCGGTGGCAGCAACCCCCGAGCGAACGATGGCGTGCTACTCTGGCAGCGCCGGCTGCTCGAGCCGCCGCCGACTTCGTGGTCATTCTTCGACTTCCGGAACCACCCGGGCTTCTTCATCGCGGCATTGGTGGTGGTGGCGGTGGCTACAGCGGCTGATTGCTCAGAGGCTACGGTGATGGCAACGGCAATGGCGAGAGGAGGGGAGGTGTGCAGCACCAACGGCCGCAGGGGCGCGGCTTAAGTAGCCCCTGCCGGTGGGAGCGCGCGCAGGTTCTCGCGCCTTCGCCATCAATGCCGGCGCGGGAACTCAGGCGACACCGCGTCCCATCGTCATTGATGGTGAAGACTGTCGTGGTTGCATCTGACTCGGTGTCGCCGTTCAGTCTGCCACCATGAATCGGTGAAGCGGCCTTTGCGCCTGGATCGGTGCCGCGGTTGCGTCTGAATCGGCGACGTGGTTGCGCCTGCCGCTGGCCGGTGGGCCACTAGCGCGCGCAGGGAGGACATGCCCGCGACCCGCGCGTGTCCGGGCTGACCCAGTGGTCACGCAAATTAGATGCATGGATGGGTCAAGGCGGACGCGTTGGGACGGATGGGTGGTGCCGCTGCGGCGCCGCGCACATCGCGCGCGTATGTGCTGACGGGTTCGGACACGCCAGGACGGATTGGGTCGATCCGGTGGAGATGCCTAACATCACCAGTTGAAACGACCAGTAGTCGTAGCTACCACAACCAGCAACCTATGGGAAATGAGAACCCGTGGGGAGTCCGTTGGGACGGTGGCAACGCTGGTGGGGATTTAGGGTCAGGGAGAAGGAGAGGGGTGTAAGAGCATCCCTAACAATAACTGTAAAATCATGAACTATAAACCATGTTTACAGGGCACAGAAAACCTTTTTACTGTGCGAAATCTATGGTCAGAGAATAAACCTCTAAAAGAAAATTGTATCTTGGGGCCCACCTAAAGTCCTATGTTTTTTTCTCCTGGTATCTTCTTCCTCCCGAGAAGAGCACACAGCCGCCACTGGCCTCGCCCGCCTACCCCGCCCGGCCGCCGCCGCTCGCGCTCGCCGCAGCCGCCGCCGCGCGTGCTCTCGGCGGCGCCCCGCCACCTCCCTCTCCTCCGCGTGGGTTCACCGGCCTCGCCGTGGAGGTCGAGCCGGCCCAATTCCAGCCAGAGCCGGCCCAATTCCAACCAGCGGCGGCCCCTTCCGGCGGTCGGCAGCTGATTCCAGCCTCTTCGGGCGTGTAACGGATGATTCCGGCGAGTTTCCGCCAAATTCCGGCGAGTTTCGTAGCGGAACGGCACCAGAGCGTCCTGAAATTACCGTGGCGCCAACTCAACTACCCTATATAGGGCAGACTCAGTTTGGTCGAGGAGCCTCCAGTTGTGCAGACCAAGTGCCAGTTTTTTGCGGAGACAGTAAACCAGTTTACAGTTTCGTCACCTTATACGGAGATCGCTAGAGCGGCTGATTTTTGCGCAAATGGAAAATTAGCGGTTATTTTACAGTTTTAGATTGTTTAAAGTCTTTGTTAGAGATACTCTAAGTTTGCTCTTCTCGCTCGAGCAGTGCAGGAGTAGATGAGCGAGTCTAGTCGATGTGCCAAACGAGACTTGATGGTTGACACAAAGAGACTTCATGGTTGACTGTAGGTCTTAGGTATTTTCCTTTTGAACCTTTTTCTCTAATTCTCTACATGAACTTTGTATGAATTGTTGTTGGCGTTTTGACTCTGGAATATTTGCACCCAGGTAAACTGTAAAATCGTCTAAAATGTCAAAAAAAAATGAAAGTTATAAGTTTAAACATTTGACAAGGACATGTGTTTGTGTCATTTACATATACCTGTGCAAAATTTCAAGAAGACAAGACATATGGTGTGCCCTAGGAAACTAAACAAAGATCATGTCTCTAAGAAATACTTTTAGAAGAACTAGCTTTCTTTAGCATAGGCCACCGAGCTTATCATTTTTCGCAACGAAAATTTACACGTGCACATGACATGGACATAAACATGTGTAATTTTTCCAGAAGTTATATCGACATCATTTTTCCACACGATGAGCAAATGTTCCTAGATGCAACTTCGAATTAAGGCAAAAGAACTGTGAGGAAAAACAAGTCCTAGACTTCTATTACAAAAGCAACACAGCTAAAGTACTACTCCCTCCGTTTCAAAATATAGATACATTTGATTCACAAAAGTTAAAACTTCTTATATTATAGAACAGGGGAGTAGTTGAGAGCAGGGTTTTGGTTACCGGGCAGTAAATTTTTTGAAATTCCTACGTAACATTTTTTTGAAACTTTTGAATTTAAACGTCCAAATCATGGTGAATAAGTTTTTGCTCCAGTTATTTATTATGAAGACTCGCACTAGTAGAGAACAGGGATATAGTCCCGCTTCGGTTCGTAAGGGTTTTTAGTCTCGGTTGCGCAACTGGAACTGCGCAATCAGGATTAGAGGTCCCCCTTTAGTTCCGGCTCCACGTGGCCGCGGTGGAGAGTGGGGAGTGGATGATATTTAGTCCCGATTCGTGCGGCAGCATTTTGGGAGCTTCGGCTGCCATGGCAACGGGTGGCTGTGTGGCAGCAGGTTCTGCCGCGGTAGAGTTTTGGGGCGATTTTCTGCCGCGGCAGGAGGGAAAGGTTTGGTGTAAGTGACGTGCCGAGAGATGATATATATACAACTATAGAAATGAAGGAATTATTACAGAACATCATCATGAATATAGAGATCGAAGAGTGACCTATTTCTTCGTGCTTGGTCGAACATATTACATACAGTATCACCGTATTTAGGGAATATAGGATAGTTGTCATCATCCTCTTCTTCATTGTCTTCCATCATAATCCCTCTTTCTCCGCGTTTCGTCCAACAATTATAGCTGGGTATGAAATCAGGCCGAACTAGGTGGGTGTGAAGGGTTCTCGAGGAAGAGTAATCCTTCTTATTCTGTAGGCAACACATGGACACAATGTTTTCCTCGGCCATACGGATAAAATTATGCATGCCCATAATAAACTCGGCAGTGCGTCGGTCACCGTACATCCATTGCCGACTCATCTGTATTATATAATTAAGTTTATCAAAAACGATTAAAGAACATCTAGAGAAATGATCACTATACATCGACACATGCATTGTATCAATGAATGAGTCGAAAGGATTAAGTTGCTAACCTTGATCGAGGAGGAAAGAAAGAGGAGAAAGCTTAAGTGTGGCTCAGGCACTTCATATCATGTTTGTTTTGTGTGAACTCAAGTGGCATCATACTCTCACGCAATTCATCGAGCACCTCTTGTGCATAGAGGGAAAAACAAAGCAACATACCCCACTTGTGCATGAGAGGGAAAAACAAACCAGCTCACACAAACATGTGGGGATGAGGGGTATATATACAGAAATATGGACCTTTAGGGGTCGAGGCAGGCATGAAACCCCTTTAATCCCGGTTCGGGGTACGAACCGAGACTAAAACTCCCACTCGAACCGGGACAGATTGTGGTCCTGCCCCGTGCAGTGTCCTGGTTGTTCGAACCGGGACTAATGTCCCGGTTCGTAATGCAACCGTGTCTGATCGCTGGGCAAGACCGAAACGAAAGCTCTGTTTTCTACTAGTGTAACTTTTTTTTCGGGGAAGTAGTCGGACTCCGTCCGCTGCGATCTTTATTTCACTTTAAACAAGGATACATCGTTCATTACATGCTTTTGAATAAAGCTCGGGGGGTCACAGTCCCAAAAAATAGGAGATTTTGAATCAAAACAGTTCCTTGCTATAACATGAGCAACATTATTTGCTTCCCTCAAGACATGAACTAAGGTTATTGGGCCAATTCTGCCAGCAATCTCGAAACAATCTACAAGGATAGCAGTATACGGGCTCCAGATTTCAGTAACTCCCATGAAGGCCTGTACAAGTTCCAGCGAGTCTGATTCCATAGTGATCGGTGAGCAGCCTATCCATTCAACTAGAAGCAAGTCGTTCTTGAGAGCACATGCTTCAGTTGAAGTAGCATCAGGCATATTCTGAAAGAGAGAGCCAGACCCAGCAATCACTTCACCTTTATCATTGCGACTAATAGCACCTGAGGCTCCAAGTCCAGAAGGAAATAAACATGCATCAACATTCAGCTTGTAGCAATTGGGAGCGGGCATACTCCAGATTACCTCCTTCGGTCCACGTGAGATTGGGCTCCCAAATAATTTGCCGCCAATGCCTGGATAGAGAACGCGGATCTTCTCGGTGGAGCAATAATCTCACCTTTAACAAACTCGTGGCGTTGCCACCAGATATACCAGGCACCAATCAATATCATTTCCTTCTTTTCAGTTGTAAGCCGGCTCCAAAGGAGTTCTTCCAAAACCACCGAGCCTGATCTGTCCACTGCCAGCGCTGAGTTTACGCTTGACGTGAGTTCCAGGAAACCCCAAACTTCTCTCGCCCGTGTGCATGTAAACATGACGTGACGAATGTCCTCTGGTTCTTTAGCACAGACCGGACATTGGGGAGAGACAGGGATATGTCAATCAGCTAGTATTCCAAACCCGGGAACAGTATCATGCAACGCCTTCCATGCAAAAAATTTAATTTTGCTTGGAATCTTAAACTTCCATAAGATATCCCACACAAGGTTGCCTGAGGATGGGCCCTGATCACCCGCTCGAGATAATTTACTTCCATTTAGGTGATTCCATGTCAAGTAATATGCAGAGTAGACTGAAAAATTGTATGATTTCGTCAAGTGCGAGGCAATAAAATCCTCTTCCACATTTGGGCTCAACGGTATCTGCAGAATTCTGGTTACATCGATAGGGCTGAAATTGTCCCGTAGTAGTTGTCCATCCCATTGCAAAGAAACTGGGTTAATAAGCTCATCGACTGTAGAAAGAAGGATATGTCCTCTCGGTGTTATAACCTTGCGATCACAACTAGAGGGAATCCATGTATCTTGCCATATGTTTATTTTTTGCCCCGTGCCAACTCTCCAGATAATACCTCTCTTGAAAGTGGCTAGGCCAGCAACTATACTCTGCCAAGTGTACGAGGAGCCTTTCGTGGGTCCAGTCTTCAAAAGATCACCATGGGGATAATATTTTGCTCTAAGAACTTGTGCACATAGAGAGTCAGGATTACATATTAACCTCCAACTTTGTTTTGCCAATATGGCCAAATTAAAGGCGTGGAGCTCTCTAAAACCCATGACACCCATCTTTTTGGCACACATAATCTCCACCAAGCCATCCAATGCATGCGCTATTTCTCCTCCGTATCTCCCCACCAAAAAGCCACCATAGCATTAGTCATCTCCATGCAAAGTTTCTTAGGAATTTGAAAGACAGCCATCACATATACAGGTATTGATTGGATGATAGCTTTTAGCAAGATCTCTTTCCCCCCATACATAGAAACTTTTATTTCCATCCTTCTAGCCTCTTAATTATTCTCTCCAAGAGATAAGTAAAGCTATCTGATCTATCCGCTCCAACAAGTGCTGGGAGACCCAGGTACTTGTCAGAAATCGCCTCAGTCATAATATTCAGCTCTGTGCAAACAGCCGCCCGAACTTTAGGTACCACGTTTGGGCTAAAGAATATACTGCATTTTGCTTCACTCACCAACTGTCCTGAACATGCATAGTATTGGTCAAGTACCTGTCTCAGTGAGGTTGCATTATTCATATCCGCTTTCATAAGGATTAGGGAATCTTCAACAAAGAGCAAATGCGAGACTGATGGAGCATTTCTGCAAACCCTGACACCTTCAACGCCACGAACCTCCTCTTTATGAGCCATAATACTAGACAAACCCTCTGCACAAAGCAAGAACAAATATGGAGAAAGGGGGTCACCTTGACGTAAGCCACTACTAGGAAAAAAATCATATATCTCTTGATCATTGAAATGAACTTTATACTTGACAGATCAAACACATGCCATCAAAAGACCAACGAAGTCCTGGTGAAATCCCTACCTAATCATCATTTTCCTCAAGAAAGTCATTCAACACGGTCATATGCTTTGTGCATGTCTAGCTTCACCGTGCAATAGCCCCCTTTCCCTTTTTTCTTGTTCTTTATGGTGTGTAAGCTCTCATAATCCAATAGAACATTATCAGTAATAAGTCTACCAGGAATAAAGGCGCTTTGGACCGGGGAGATAATATCATCAAGAAAACGCTTGAGACGGAAAGCAATCATTTTTGATATTACCTTATATAGGACATTGCACAAGCTGATAGGCCGGTATTAAGTGATCAGCTCCGGCATTTCAACCTTTGGTATGAGCACAATGACCGTGTCATTCCAACCTTCCGGGATCATCTTCTCATTAATTGCATCCAGGACCTCCTTCGTTAAGGTTTCACCCAAGAAGTTCCAACACTTCTTGAAAAACACCGCATGTAGACCATCTACCCCTGGCGCCTTCATATCTCCTATAGAAAAGAGAGTTTTCTTCACATCCTCGGCAGTATCAGGTCTCATAAGGTTCTCCTTCATCAGCTCAGAAACTTTTGGAACAACCTTGTCAAAAATATCTGGGTCAGGTTCATCCATTTCAGTGGAAAATAGGCCAGCAAAGTATTGAGAAACCAGGGGTTTAGCTCAGCCGGACCCTCACGCCAAATACCAAAATCATCTTTTAATTTCCTGATCCTATTTCTTCTCCGCCTCTCACTAGCAAAGTTGTGAAAATAGGATGTATTCTTGTCACCAAACTTTAACCAGTTCAGTCTACTCCGTTGGGCCCAATGAATTTCATCCTTATCCAACAACTCTTCTATCTCCTTCGCCAACTCTCTTTGAAGCTATACGGTTGCATCATTCAGTGGACCGGACACAACCTTTTCCATCTCCTTTTGCTTGTTCCGGATATTCTTCTTTGTATTCTGCAGTACGGTCTTGTCCCACTTGTGAAGGAGATCATGGACGATCGATAGTTTGCCCGCCAGCGAACCCGAGTGAACTCGTTCGCCGACATGCTCCCAAGCATCCTCGACCACTTGCTTGAAATGGGCATCCTTCAGCCACTTTGCCTCAAACCGGAGCAAGCCAGGCCCATGCTGAATATCGTGGTTCCTCTGAATCAAAAGACATCAGAATTGAACGATGATCGGATCTAGCATACTCCATATTCTGTAACACCACATCAGCAAAACGCATGTTCCAACCTTCATTAGTTAGAGCTCTATCCAATCTCTCCCTCATGTTTCCCCTATGCCAAGTAAATTTATTTCCAGTATACCCAAAGTCCGTGAGATTACAATCATCAATAGCATCTCTGAAGTTCTGCATCATGTGAGCAGGTCGTGGGTTGCCTCCCTCCTTTTCAAAAGGATACATAATTTCATTAAGGTCTCCCATGATCAACCACAGTAGGGTAGATTGAGCATGGAGGTCACGCATATGCTGCCATGTGATATGTTTGTCCTGCCACCTTGGTTCACCGTACATGCCGGTGAAGCGCTAAACAAAATCTTGGCCATGCTCCACAATAACATCTATGAAGTTTTTCATCTTGAACCGCAACAAGATTTTCACTTCCCTCTTCCAAACCAAAATCAAGCCACCACTCTGTCCATCACTACGAACAATCTCCTTAAAATCCATTTTTAGTTTACGACGCAAACATTCTGCCGGCCACTCCTCAAGGTGAGTTTCTGACAGAAAAATGACATCTGGGTTACACCGCTTCTGAAGATTAAGAAGTGCCCGAACGGCCGCGGCCCTTTGGAGACCACGACCATTATATCCTAAGATTTTCATTGCTCCCGGACAACCCCCTTCCCGGGAGTCGCCGATATCATTTGGTTGTTTGTAGAGGTTTCATCATCACCATCACCCAACTTCGTTCTCTTGGAGTCACGTTTCGGGTTCGGGCTAGAGAATAGCACAGGTACCGGTTGAGAGGTACCAGCAATGGACCCTGCCATGGCAGCGACAGTTCCCGGAGGGAGGAGCGCCAGGTTCTGGCCTCCATTGGCACCCCTTTTCCTGTTAATTTCAGCATCTGTCATAACATCATCCATCGCCTTATGACCTTCAGTGGTTCCATCTTCAGATAGAAAATCATCAATTAGGTCAGACCTGCCGCCTCTTCCTCTGCCCGAGAGATTTCCACTCCTACCTCCTCCACGACCAAAACCTCTACCACGGCCAAGTCTACCACCCGTACGTACACTCCAGTCAGCACGCAGGTTTTTGAAGACAAGAGCCTGCGGTGGATGCATCCCATCCCCGTGATCCTTATATTCATGACCAAGATGCCCACAAACTTGACACCAATTAGGTAGTTTCTCAAACTTAACCAAGAAGATCTCCCTCTTACCAGCTCGGACCATAGAGACAAAGTGTTTAAGAGGCTTCCTGACATCAAGCTGAATTCTCACTCGATAGAAGTTTCCTTCAAATTCATTGGGCAGGGGTTCCGATGATTTGAATTTGCCAACCTTTGATGCAAGGGTTTTAAGCATTGGCGCATATCCCACAGGTAAATCATGAATCTGTATCCAGATATCAATCATAAACAGCTCCATAGTTGATGGCTTGGTGAACCCGTCGTACGGCACAATGACCACTGGATTTCCACGGAACGCCCATGGCCCCCCTTCCATCACCCTCTCCAATCTCCCAAACAAGAGAATTGGAAAGTATGCAGATTAGGCTCTAGAGTTTTGGTCTTGACTTCTTGCGCCAGATCCCAAGACGATCGCATGTTCTTGTAGAACCAGAAACTAGAATACTCCCCCTCCGTGAAGACCCTAGCAATAGCAAGCCAATGTGTTGCTTCCGCCGGCGGCGGGGTCTGTTCCTCAAAGACAACGTCATCCAGATCGTCCTCGCTTATACCAAGTTGTTTCATCATGATCTCAATGTTTCCACCGGCTCCACTCGTCGATGATGAAGATTGATTTGTCGCCATGTTCCCCTAGCCAAAGCTAAAACACAGCGAGAAAACCCCAGGAGCCCACAAATCCACACACCCGAGACAAGATCGCGGGAGCGATACAAGGTCGCCCCAGCGAACCGGCCCTCGGGAGAGAAGGATCAGAGGTCGGGAAAAGAGTCGGGGGCTCAACGTCGACGGCGCCGCGAGAGACGCGAAAACCCTAACAAGAGGGAAGCGTAGAAAATCATCCTACTAGTGTAACTTTGGTTGTTTCCTAGTCCACGTCTGCCTGCCCACCTGTAGGGCACAACTTTGAATTCCATTTTGAATACAATAAGACGAAGGATGCACTGAAGAGATACCACTTGGACACATTAAGTTTCATGTACATCAAGAGTTTAGAAG
This sequence comes from Avena eriantha, assembly GCA_910589775.1. Lineage (NCBI taxonomy): Eukaryota > Viridiplantae > Streptophyta > Magnoliopsida > Poales > Poaceae > Avena > Avena eriantha. The sequence continues at coordinate 76,382,152 of OU342744.1, read as the reverse complement.
CTATCTCTTACTATAAAATTTTGAATTCAAAATTTGATTTTCAAATATGCCGGTAAAAGATTTTTTTTGGTAACCACGATAATCGGGAATCCTGATCCCCCGGTAAAAACGATATAGGTAACCAAAACGTTGGTTGACAGTATGATTCCCCAAAGGAGATTGCTAGGTCGAATTTTAGCCCCAACTATTGAGTACTCTATCCGTTTCAAGATGTTTTAACTAAAAGATGTCTAAATACATTTGCTTCACAAAAAGCTAAAACATCTTATATTATGAAACGGAGGGAGTAAGTAATAGAGACAAAGAGGACCAGTGGAAAAACCCGCCTTGTGTCTCTCGCTCTCCCGAGGGTGACGGGACATCGCCGCCCCCTCTGGACGCCCCACCCCTTCACCTTCCTCTCCCCTTCGTCGCCGCCGGCCTAGGTCGCCTAGAGCTTCGGGTCAGGGCCCAAATCTCGGCGACGACGGTGCGCTTCGGAAGGCTCGGGTCCAACACGACCAGGTGTCCCTGGAGGTGGTGCTAGCTTCGGGTGGCAGGCACCATGGTAGGGAGAGCCTCCAGTGGCCGTCCCTGCCTGAATCTAGGCGCCTCGGCCCCATATGGGCTTGGGCGGGCCCATATGGGCTTTGGCGGGCTAGGGCTTTGCCTCGACGGGCACTCTACAGGCAGCGGCGCTGGTTAGCTGAGCTTGGATGCGGCGTTGCGGCTTGTCCATTGCAACAATGGTGGCTAGGGCTTTATGGGCCCATTTGGGCCCGGCCAGCCCTATTTGGGCCTAGTGTGCCCGAGCTGCTCTGTCCGGTCTATGACTGCCTCCCGGTAGTGGAGGTGGGTTCCTCCCGTGGGCTGCGGGGATGCTTTCCCTCGTTCCAGCGATGTCAGGTGTCTCCGCCTGCAGGCCACGTGCCAGTGTACACGAAGCGACGATGTTGGTGAGTTCAAGGTCGTGGTGGCGCATGCTGGTTGGTGGCAAAGCTGAGTGACGGTGTTCTGATGCGCTAGGGTTTTGTGTGGGCGAAGGTCAGGAGAAATCCCTGTCGGCTTGTCCGACCTTGACGCTGTGCCGCCTCTAGGTGGTACCATTCCTTCCTGGGGGCATCGAGGGAATACTGTGTCCCCACTTTACCCGGAGTGCTGGGGAAACCCTTGGACCATGGTCCAGGCAACAATACTGTGCCAACGGTGCTTCTCTTGGGAAGGAGCTGCTAGGTAATCGGCGTATTGGTGCACTTGGAGCGTGGTGGGACAAAGTTGGAGGGCACAACGACTGCGGGTCATCATCATCTAGTCGATTCACCCTGGTCTTTTTTTTTGTGCATGTTTGTGCTGCTGCCGCAGCATTACCTTTTGGTTCGAACTCGTGTAAAGCCTGATTCTTGAGAGAGTAAGTAATAGAGCGTTGAGCCAAATTGAATTTCCCTGCATCTTTACCGTACCCCTATACAACGAAGAAGAAAAACTATCCCTTCCCTCAAAAGAAGAAAAGAAAAGAAGAAAAACTATCCCAAACCCTTGCCATTATTCTTGATCCTTGTGATCCTCCCCATCACCTGGTCGAAGGAGATGTCAAAGGCATCCCTCATGTCCCCCTGGAACCTCACCCTTGGGTCCTCGTACAGGAACCTGGGGATCATCTTGATGACCTCTCCCCTCATGGCGGCCACCTCCTCGTCGGTGTACCTGGCCAGCACCTCTTCGATGTCCACCTTGCCTTGGAGGAGCTGGTCGGGGTCGATGAGCACCGAGTAGCGGCGGTGGTCACTGCTGTCCGGGTCCGGGTGGTGCCACATGTACTGCTCCTTGAAGGTGGACGCCTCGTTGAAGAAGACGGGGATGCATCCGGCCATGATGGCGTCCACGGAGGAGCGGCGCATGTAGGAGTCTCCCTGCGGCTGCAGGCAGAAGCGGGAGGCGGCGAAGGCGGAGACGACCCTCCGCGGCGACCTGCAGTTGCTGTCGCCTCCCTTGGTACAGTCGACGAGCCGGCACCGGTTCGACGACCCGCACGCGTCGATGATGTGGTCCCGGATGAGCAGCGTCCCGTTGGCGCGCCGCCCGCCGGCGAAGGCGAAGAGCCACGGCCGCTCGGCGGCGCCCGCGCGCGCCTGCCACGCGGCCACCTCGTCGGCCGACGTCGGGTGGAAGTAGCTCGGGTAGGGCACCGCGAAGTCCCGCGGCTCCCAGATGTTGGTCTCGTACGTGAGCACGGTCATGTTACCGGACTCGGGGTGATCGAGGAAGGCGTTGCCGCAGAAGACGGCGGCGTCCATCCGGAACATCCAGGTGGTCTTGGCGGCGACCATGAAGTGGTCACGGCCCCCGAAGGCGGCCCACTGCGGGCGCGACGACAGCCAGCGGAGGAACTCGGAGGAGGGACCGTCGCGCACCGTGAAGTTGAGGTCGCAGAGGTGCTCCTGGAGCTCCAGCGCCGGGTAGTAGGGCACGTACACCGCCGTGGCGGCCGCCGGGTCGTCGGTGAGACACTCGTACCGCCGCATCCGGTTGTGGACGATCACCTCCAGGGCGTATTGGTTCGTGTTGTACCTGCACGACGCACGTAGGTATCGTACGTGTTCGTTCTCAATTATTAGACGCGTGCTGAATTACTGTTTAGTTACTCCATGAGTTAATGGCGTCGGTGAATGATCAACAAAGAAGCTAGCTTACCATCCGGTGTTGGGGATGAGGCCGGAGTCACCGTCACTGCCGTTGCCGGTGGCGGGAGGGAGCGCGGGGCCCATGCCGGCATTGACCATCAGGGAGCACACGCTGTGCTCGTCCTGAAACGCCGGCGAGCCCTCGACGCAGCCGCTGAGGACATCGAAACGGGAAGGCACGTCTAGCATGTACACGTACCTCCCCTCGCACGACGACGGTGGATCGGCGGCGGCAGAGGGAGCTGCTGGGTGGAAGCTGGCGTTGAGCGCCGCTCCTGAACCGGGCTGAGAGGACAAGAGGTAGAGGTGGACGAACTGGAAGTGGAGGAGGCAGGAGAGGAGCCATGATCCCAGGACGAGGAGGCCATAGAGGAGGTATTTGGGGTACTCGGCTTCCATGGCTGCCTGTGCTTTGCTAGACAAGCTAGTAGTACATGTGATTGTGGAGGATCTTGCTAAGGCCGATGCATGCCTAACGGGGTTTAGTAGTAGGTACTATCTGACAAGTGGTACTTATAACTAACTAATGATCGAGAGAATGTTAGCGGTCCTACTTAATCGATTTGGGCTTTTCATGTTTTATATTACCTGTGAGCCATCGGCGAACTACTAGCCAGCCAGCAGCCACACGAATTAAGAAGCATTTGACAATCGGAGTAGGTATTATTGCATCGTTCGTATGTACGTACGTAGTTGGTACCGAGTAACTATGCACTATGTATCCATGTCAGACTGTCAGTCCACACGCTTCTTAATTCATGGGATTGTTGATAATTCAATTTTGTCGGTTTAGTTGTTTAGGGCTATTCCTTACTACCATTATGAGCTGTGATTCCGTATGATCGACCCTTCGTGTGAACCATGTCTTCCGATTAATTTGGTAACTTAATTCGTTAATGATTATTATTAGTACAAAGCGGTTTGATAAGCAAGCACGATATAAAGCATGGAGTAGGTTTGAGTGTAGGCTATTCCTTTACTGGTAGGCACGACGCACCAGCAACTATCAACTGATTTTCGTGTGAAGCATGTATATATGTCGGTGGGTTTAGTTGGTACCTACATTCTCCGCGTCAGTATCATTGCAAAGCATATCAAATAACAGGCCTGCATGATGATACACATTGTTGAAATATAAAGCAATTTTCAGATTACCACGGGGAAGTGCAGATTGCACCTCTAGTTCCTGGGCGCTTGCCGGAGAAAGCTCGGATGAGGAGGAGGAGATCCCGACAGTGGGGTTGGAGATCTCACCGCGCAGATCTGGTTCCTCACCAGCAGCGATGGCCGATTTTGTGCGGGCGGTACTGGAGAAGGGTTCCCCAACTCCCTTGAGGACACAACTGGGCAAGCGTGGGGCCTTTGCTTCAGACATCGTGGCTCTCATTTCAGTACAGCCGACGCGAGTAGCTTTCGGCAAGTGTTGCCTCACCGTGGTCCTCTTCAAAAGTGTGTGGTTCGAGCGGCGGATGCACGCCTTTCGCATGCTGAGGAGTTACCTATGACCGTGTCGCGCTCGAGTCCACTGCGTGTGGGGAACCAGTGGGCGGGCGCGCCTACTAGCATCACCGTTTCCAAATCTAGGGCAAGAAGAGCGGGGACTCCTGTTGGGTCCGCAGCATAGAAAACAAAAAATTTCCTACGATGAGAACTATACGCCAAGATCTATCTACTAGATACAGAGCAACGGGTGGACATCCATCCATGGAGAACTTACCCTCGAAGACAATGAGTTTTGTTAACGAGTAGGAACTCGTGGTTGATGTAGTCGTACGTTTGCCGATCTCAAGATCGTGTGGAAGTCCGAGCGCCGCAAATCAGCAGCGCATCCGTCCTCGCACACACGTTCAAGCCACCGGACAACCTCCACCTCCTCGCTCCAGCGAATCAGCGGAAGCAGCAACTCCTTCCAGACGCAAGGCCACCGGGAACATGTATCTCGCTAATCCGAGACCATGGGGGAATATCTAGAGGAGAGAGAGATCATTCACGAGGAGGTGTGAGGATGAAGGAGGGAATGGGTGGCCTTTTATAGGAGGAGGGGGGTGCCCCCTCTCTCCATGGCCGGCGCATGGGGGGTGACTCCTCACCTCCCCCATTCATGTGGTGGTAACCCCTCCACATTAAAATGCCCCTTAACATTCTCTTTTAAAGTCTCCACTTTAAATGCATTAAATTTCTCCAAATTTAATGCTCTCTCATTTAATAAAACTCTTTTATTTATTTTATTCAGAATTTTGTTAATTACTTTAATTAACAAACATTCACATAAAACCCCTTACAACATTTCAATATTACATGCAGAACCACTTTCTGTAATTTCACCCGAAACAATTCCTGTTTCTATCGAAACATTTCCTGCGCTTTGCAAACCTTTTGTCTGGAACATATGTGCTCCTAAATGGTGTCCGGCAACCCTTAAGTGTGTCATCCTACGGTTCGCGAATAATGCAGACATGATTGAGACTCCTCTCAGATCAATAATCAGAAGCGGGACCTGGAGATCCATACTGACTCCTACACATTCAACGATGACTTCTGTGATCGTGAGAACCTTTAACGTCAGCAATTTAATCCCTTTGTCTCATGATATAATACATGTCCGAGATTCGATCATCGGTATCCAAATACCTAGTTTGATCTCGTTACCGACATGCACTCTTTTCTCGTTCCCGTGATATAACATTCTAGTGATCACATCACTTGCTTGCAAGCTATCTTAATATGATATCACCGAGAGGGCCCAGAGTATATCTATCCATCATCTGGATTGACAAATTCCACTCTTGATCCATGAGCCTCAACATAACACCTTCGTAGTACTGAACCCATCTTTATAGTCACCATGTTACGGTGTGACGTTTGATGTTATCAAGATACTCTTCCGGTGTTAGCAATTAACATGATCTCATGGTCTAAGGACTAAGACTACTTTGTATGATATTATAGCAATATTAACATAATGACTTGATCGTAATGCTATACTTCAGATGAATGTTCATCACATCATTTCACAAATGCTGTGACCTTGTTATTAACAACATCCAATGTCCATGATCAGGAAACTTTGATCATCTTGTTAATCAACAAGCTAGTCTATAAGAGAGGCATAACTAGGAACACTTTTTGTTTATTAAACACACATGTATTGATGTTTCCTATCAATACAATTATAGCATGAAAAATAAACATCTATCATATACAAGAAATATATAATAACAACTTTATTATTGCCTCTCAGGGCATATTTCCTTCAGTCTCCCACTTGCACTAGAGACAATAATCTAGTTTACACAGTGATAAATCTAACACCCATGGAGTTCTGGTGTTGATCATGTTTTGCCCTAGGGAGTACTTTAGTCAACGGATCTGCTACATTTAGGTCCGTGTGTACTTTACAAATCTTTATATCTCCATCCTTGACATGCTCGCGGATGGAGTGAAACCGGCGCTTAATATGTTTGGAATTCTTGTGAGACATTGGTTCCTTTGCGTTGGCTATGGCTCCATTGTTGTCACAATAGATCACCATCGGGTCCAACGCACTGGGAACCACACCCAGTTCTGTAATGAACTCTTTCATCCAAACTGCCTCCTGCGCCGCTTCTGAAGCAGCAACATATTCCGCCTCCGTTGTTGATCCAGCCACCACAGGTTGTTTGGAACTCCTCCAACTAACTACTGCTCCGTTCAAGAGAAATACGTATCCGGATTGAGACTTAGAGTCATCCGGATCGGTGTCAAAGCTAGCATTGACATAACACTTAGCGACTAGCTCTTCTTCACCTCCGTATATAAGAAACATGTCCTTAATTCTTCTCAAGTACTTGAGGATGTTCTTTACCGCTATCCAGTGTTCTGAACCTGGAACAGATTGGTACCTACTAGTCAAACTAATAACATGTGCCACATCCGGTCTTGTACATAGCATGGCATACATAATAGAGCCTATGGCCGAGGCATAGGGGATCTTATCCATCATCTCTCTTTCTTCCGCCGTAGCCGGACTTTGAGTCTTACTCAATGTCTTGCCTTGCAACATAGGTAAGAACCCCTTCTTACTTTCGTCCATATTAAACTTCTTTAATATCTTATCAAGGTATGTACTCTGCGATAGCCCAATTAGGCGTCTTGATCTATCTCTATAGATTTTAATGCCTAATATATATGAAGCTTCACCAAGGTCCTTCATCGAAAATTTGCTGTTTAGATAACTTTTAACACTGTTTAAAAGATCTATATCATTTCCAATCAATAATATGTCATCCACATATAATATCAGAAATGCCACATTGCTCCCACTCACTTTCTTATAAATACAAGCCTCTCCATAAGTTTGGACAAATCCAAACTCTTTGATCACCTCATCAAAGCGGAGATTCCAACTCCGTGATGCTTGTTTCAGTCCATAGATGGATCGCTGAAGTTTGCACACCTTATTAGCATCCTTAGGATCGACAAAACCCTTTGGTTGTATCATATACAACTCTTCTTCAATATTACCATTGAGGAACGCAGTTTTGACATCCATCTGCCATATTTCATAATCGAAATATGCAGCAATTGCTAACATAATCCTAACCGACTTAAGCATCGCTACGGGAGAGAATGTCTCGTCGTAGTCAACTCCTTGAATTTGTCGAAACCCCTTTGTGACAAGTCGAGCCTTATAGATGGTTACATTACCATCGGCATCAGTTTTTCTTTTGAAAATCCATTTATTCTCAACGGCCTTTCGATCGTGAGGTAAGTCCACCAAGGTCCAAACCTGGTTTTCGTACATGGATTCCATCTCGGATTTCATGGCTTCTAGCCATTTGTTGGAATCAGGGCTCATCATCGCTTCTTCATACGTCGCAGGGTCATCTATTTCATCAATCATGAAATTCATAACAGGATTACCGTACAGTTCAGGAGCTGCACGTGTCCTGCTTGACCTGCGAGATTCAGTAGTGTCCTCTTTCGGAGTTTCATGATCAATATCATTAGCTCTCTCTTCATTAGGTGAAGTCAACTCCGAAACAAGTTCTGGTGCTGCGCTACTCGCCATTTCATGAAGAGAAGGTTCAATAACCTCTTCGAGTTCTACCTTCCGACTACTCACACCTTTCGCGAGAAACTCCTTCTCAAGAAAGGATCCATTCTTGGCAACAAAGACCTTGCCCTCGGATCTGGGATAGAAGGTATATCCAATCGTTTCCTTAGGGTATCCTATGAAGAAGCATTTTTCCGCTTTGGGTTCGAGTTTATCCGGTTGAAGTTTCTTCACATAAACATCATATCCCCAAACTTTAAGAAATGACAGCTTAGGTTTGTTTCCAAACCATAATTCATACGGTGTCTTTTCAACGGATTTAGATGGTGCCCTATTTAAAGTGAATGTAGCGGTTTCCAGTGCATAACCCCAAAATGACAGTGGCAAGTCAGTCAGAGACATCATAGATCGAACCATATCCAATAAAGTACGATTACGATGTTCTGACACACCATTACGTTGTGGTGTTCCGGCAGGCGTGAGTTGTGAAACTATTCCACACTCTTTCATGTGTGTGCTAAACTCGTAACTTAGATACTCTCCTCCACGGTCAGACCGTAGAAATTTGATCTTTCTATTACGATGATTTTCCACTTCATTCTGAAATTCTTTGAACTTTTCAAAAGTTTCAGACTTGTGTTTCATCAAATAGATATACCCGTATCTACTCAAATCATCCGTGAAAGTAACAAAATAACGATATCCACCTCGCGTCGATACACTCATTGGTCCACACACATCAGTATGTATGATTTCCAATAAATCTGTTGCCCGTTCCATTGAAGCGGAAAACGGCGTTCTAGTCATGTTGCCCATAAGGCATGGCTCACATGTATCAAATGATTCAAAATCAAGTGATTCCAAAAGTCCATCAGAATGGAGTTTCTTCATGCGTTTAACGCCAATATGACCTAGACGGCAGTGCCACATATATGCAGATATATCATTATCAAGTTTAATCCTTTTTGCATCAACATTATGAATATGCGTAATACTACTATCGAGATCCAATAGAAATAAACCATTCAACACAGGTGCATGACCATAAAAGATATTATTCATATAAATCGAACAACCATTGTTTTCAGATTTAAACGAATAACCACTTTGCATCAAACATGATCCGGATACAATGTTCATGCTTAGTGCAGGCACCAAATAACAATTATTCAGGTTTATAACTAATCCCGACGGCATATGGAGAGGCAGTGTTCCGACGGCGATCACATCAACTCTTGATCCATTGCCGACCCGCATCGTGAACTCATCCTTGCTAGTTGTCGCTTGTTCCGCAGCCCCTGAACCGAGTTACATATATTAGCAACCGATCCCGTATCAAATACCCAGGTGCTACTGCGAGTACTAGTCAAGTACACATCGATAACATGTATATCACATATACCTTTGTTTGCCTTGCCGACCTTTTTGTCCGCCAAATACTTGGGGCAGTTGTGCTTCCAATGGCCAGTCCCCTTGCAATAGTAGCACTCGGTGTCAGACTTAGGGCCAGCACGGGGTTTCTTTTCAGGCGCGGCAACATATTTGCCGCCCTTCTTTCCCTTCTGCTTGCCTTTCTTGTCCTTCTTGAAACCGGTGGTCTTATTGATCATCAACACTTGATGTTCTTTCCTAATCTCCACTTCTGCAGTCTTAAGCATTGACAGAAGCTCGGGAAGAGACTTCTTCATGCCCTACATATTATAGTTCATCACGAAGCTCTTGTAGCTAGGTGGCAGAGATTGGAGAACATGATGTATGCCTAAGTCAATGGGAATCGTTATTCCCAAGGACACAAGCTTATCGGCGTACCCAGACATTTTGAGTACGTGCTCACTAACGGAGCTGTTCTCTTCCATCATGTAGCTAAAGAACTTTTCCGAAGCATTATAACTCTCTACGGCAGCATGGGTATCGAAAATCATTTTCAATTCTCCCATGGTATCAAAGGCATTGCCATTTTCGAAACGTTTTCGAAGTTCTGGTTCTAGCCCATACAGTATGCCGCAATAAACTAAGTTGTGGTCCTCCTGACGAGTTATATAGACGTTCTTTTCCTCGTCAAGGGCATCAGGAGCTGGTGGGGGGCCTAGCGGCGCCTCTAGCACATATTGCTTTTGTGCAGCAGTGAGGAGAATCCTCAAATTCATAGCCAGTTGGTGAAGTTGCTACCATTCGTAGCAAGCTTCTCTTTCTCCATGAACACATTGAAATTAAAAGCAGGTGGTGCCATCTACAACAGAATTTGTAAAATATATTTAGACTAAGTTTATGATAGATTGAGTTCAACTAATCCAAATTACTAATGAACTCCCACTCAAAAACGACATCCCTCGTGTCCTTTTGGTGATTACATGAACCAAATCCACTACACCAAGTCCGATCATCACGTGAGTCGGTGTAGCTTCAAAGGCGAGTATCTATATAGGCATCATATCAACTATATGACTCATGCTTAACCTTTCGGTCCGTGTTCTGAGGACATGTCTGTACATGCTAGGCTCGTCAAGTAAGAACCTTAGTATTCGCGTGTGTAAAACTGTCTTACACCCGTTGTATGAAAGCGTAGAGTCGAGAACACCCGATCATCACGTGATGCCTCAAAACACGATCTACAAAATGGTGCATACTTAAGGAAGAACACATTTTATATTGATATCTAAATAAGGGATCATCTTATAATGCTACCAAAAGCGCCAAACTAGCAATATAAGATGCTAACATCTAATGTGTGAAGTGAGGTGACATGGTCCATGCATTTGATCTCTATCATTTGCATCGTGGTATGATCTCTATCATTCCTTTGTGTGTAAGGCCAAGGTCTATGTAACTTACACGTTAAGTGAGTTGTAAGAGTATCTATCATACATCTACTTACAACAATACCATATCAAGACACTAGCCCAACAACGATCTAAACTAGACGCCTCTAATTTATCAATTGCAAGTTTTACGTGGCTTAGGGCTTTCAGAGATAGAACCGGTCTTACCTACGAACATGAACCACAACGAGGATAACCAAGTTATTAGCAACTCATTGTAAATCAGATGTTGACTATAGTAGGAGAGACAGACACCCGTCAGCCACTTATGCAAAACAAGTTGCATGTCAGTCGTGGAACCGGTCTCATGTACGATGACATGTAAGGTTGGTCCGGGCCGCTTCATCCCACTATGCCACCAATATCCAAAGTACATAGAAGATGCAATAACATGATCATCATCGCCCACATATAAATATATGTGTACTACCAGTGCAAAGAACCTACGCATAGATCAGGCTCTGATACCACTGTTGGGTCCGCAGCATAGAAAACAAAAAATTTCCTACGATGAGAACTATACGCCAAGATCTATCTACTAGATACAGAGCAACTGGTGGACATACATCCATGGAGAACTTACCCTCGAAGACAATGAGTTTTGTTAATGAGTAGGAACTCGTGGTTGATGTAGTCGTACACTTGCCGATCTCAAGATCGTGTGGAAGTCCGAGCGCCGCAAATCAGCAGCGCATCCGTCCTCGCACACACGTTCAAGCCACCGGATAACCTCCACCTCCTCGCTCCAGCGAATCAGCGGAAGCAGCAACTCCTTCCAGACGCAAGGCCACCGGGAACATGTATCTCGCTAATTCGAGACCATGGGGGAATATCTAGAGGGGGAGAGAGATCCTTCACGAGGAGGTGTGAGGATGAAGGAGGGAATGGGTGGCCTTTTATAGGAGGAGGGGGGGTGCCCCCTCTCTCCATGGCCGGCGCATGGGGGGGTGACTCCTCACCTCCCCTATTCATGTGGTGGTAACCCCTCCACATTAAAATGCCCCTTAACATTCTCTTTTAAAGTCTCCACTTTAAATGCATTAAATTTCTCCAAATTTAATGCTCTCTCGTTTAATAAAACTCTTTTATTTATTTTATTCAGAATTTTGTTAATTACTTTAATTAACAAAAATTCACATAAAACCCCCTGCAACATTTCAATATTACATGCAGAACCACGTTCTGCAATTTCACCCGAAACAATTCCGGTTTCTATCGAAACATTTCCTGCGCTTTGCAAACCTTTTGTCTGGAACATATTGCTCCTAAATGTTGTCCGGCAACCCTTAAGTGTGTCACCCTATGGTTCGCGAATAATGCAGACATGATTGAGACTCCTCTCAGATCAATAATCAGAAGCGGGACCTGGAGATCCATACTGACTCCTACACATTCAACGATGACATCTGTGATCGTGAGAACCTTTAACGTCAGCAATTTAATCTCTTTGTCTCATGATATAATACATGTCCGAGATTCAATCATCGGTATCCAAATACCTAGTTTGATCTCGTTACCGACATGCACTCTTTTCTCATTCCCGTGATATAACATTCTAGTGATCACATCACTTGCTTGCCAGCTATCTTAATGTGATATCATCGAGAGGGCCCAGAGTATATCTATCCGTCATCTGGATTGACAAATTCCACTCTTGATCCATGAGCCTCAACATAACACCTTCGTAGTACTGAACCCATCTTTATAGTCACCATGTTACGGTGTGACGTTTGATGTTATCATGATACTCTTCCGGTGTATGATGTTATAGCAATATAAACATAATGACTTGATCGTAATGCTATACTTCGGATGAATGTTCATCACATCATTTCACAAATGCTGTGACCTTGTTATTAACAACATCCAATGTCCATGATCAGGAAACTTTGATCATCTTGTTAATCAACAAGCTAGTCTATAAGAGAGGCATAACTAGGAACCCTTTTTGTTTATTAAACACACATGTATTAATGTTTCCTATCAATACAATTATAGCATGCAAAATAAAAATCTATCATATACAAGAAATATATAATAACAACTTTATTATTGCCTCTCAGGGCATATTTCCTTCAACTCCCTCCCCTGTCCCACGGGCCTGATGCTAGTTGCTGGCGGTCCGTAGACCCCAGTTGAGCCCATGATGCTGCCAGGATAAGCAGTGGGCCCCTACCATCCCACCTTGCGTGACTGGCCTGCTACGCCTAACAACCTAGCCCACGAAAAGTTATGGGTATATAGATGGAGATGGAAAAGTGTTGGTGACCATTCCTCTGAAGGGTTTGCTGCCTCCCTATCCAAAGTGCGGCACTGCCTCCACTTCCTCAGATCTTGATCTAGATCCACAACACCCCACCCTCTCCACCCTCCCCCCCATGAACTCTAGCGCTCCTCCGCCGATGGAGCGCGACCGTGACCGCAACCCTGAGAGGCAATCTGGGAAGTGGGCCTACAATGAAGTCATGGCAGAAGGATATAGGCGGTATGATCTAGAGTTGCGTAGGCGCCTGGAGATCGATGAAGTCAGGCGCTCGCGAAATCGTGAGAGACAACGTTCTCTAGAGAGAAGAAGGGAAGAGCACCGGCAGCGCGAGGATCACCGCTATTTCGAGGTTGGCCCCTCCAATTCTAGGGGCCCTACAAAAGGAGAAGTGTGGTACAACCGTAAGCCACAGAAGTGGGTTGCCAAGAAGTACAAGGAGAAGACTCCTTCATCTACCCAAGTTCATTCTGCCCCCATCCTATCATTTGTCGTCTCTTCACGCACCGAGGTTCAGCCTCCAAGCTCGGGAGGGAAGAAAGCTAGGATTAAATGCTACAACTATAGTCTTGAAGGATACTACCAATCTAGCTGCAAGTTTCCAGCCCACTTCAGTATCTGTGAGGAGGATGGCCGTACTACTTGCATGTGCCCAATGGCAGCCAAGCCAGGATCCCTTCAGTGGTATGGGTATGCGCTGGCTGGCATGGGTTTCCATTAGATGGAGATGGATGATTCGCTGCTCGATGGTAGTGTGGCAGACATAGAAAATGCACCTACGGCCATCATCAATGATGGAGGGGTTCATATCAAGCTAACTCTGAGCCTGCTTGAGGAGCACTTGAAGAATATGGTTGAAGAAAATTGGGATTGGTGTATCAGCCAGCTGAGTGAAACAAATTTTGCGGTCATTTTCCCTACTAAATCAAGCCTCCCCCTTTGCAAGAGTGTGGGTGGCTTGAGGTTACCTATCAACAAAGTGACTATGATCTTCATAGAACCAATGGTCGATCCCAAAGTTGGCTCCTTCCTATCCAATATCTTGGTGCCGTTGTTTGATGTCCCTGGATGCCTCTATAAAGCTGATTGATGAGGGGTAACCTCAGCAATTCCCATGGTGATGGACTTAGGGTTTTGTGGAAAAGAGAATGCTAGAGATTTCGTCGGCTGATCAGATAAACAAGAGAGTCGAAGTCGTCTGATTGCTTATGAACAATGTGATTACTGATCGCTCAAGGCTTTCTCCGGTCCCTCTCCGTTGGCTCCTCTCGGCCTTTATATAATAGGTTGGGTCCCGAGGCCATATACATATAGGTTACAAGTTACAATTATAACACTAATACAACGTCGTTTCATACTATTTCCTTATCTAATAAGACATGCCTTCCGTCGGATGCTTCTTGGGTCTTCCTTGGTTCTTCTTGGGCCTTGCTGGTTGTAAGCCTTAATATAACTAGAGTAACTAATCATAAGAACCCGAATAATCATACCCATGTCAGTAGCCCCCGAGAATCCATCTGAATCATAGATTCCGCTTGAGTCTCAAAGACAATGTGAGCCTATGTTTTCTTTATAAAGTATTCTCAATATATTTTTATTTAACTGTCGTAGGGATATGGTACAGCGGGTCTGATGCATCCGAAGGATCGGGAATCAGTTAATTGCTTCAGGGCAAAAACACCGTGAACCTACGTCAAATTCAAGTCTCCAGGCCTGAACTCGCTATTTGCTGGTGTAATTCAGTTCAAGCCGTTGAGGTCTTATCGAATACTGAATTCCAGTACTATTATTTCGGGTACCCAACATGCCCGTCAGAATTTTTCATCATATCGTTGATACGGATAATTTACTGGCAGCGTGCATTCATGTGCGATTAACAGGCTACACAAGATGAATCCTGGGGTCTTACCTTCATGTCATGGACACGGTATTCAGACTTTTTATCGCGGCAAGCGGGGTTTGAGGATTTTTGAATTTTATCGACTGCCTTGTTTGGCTGTTGGAATAATTGAAGTTGTTAATTTTCTCGGATATCGTATAGGCACTCCCGATGGGAATAACCATCTGAGGATACAAAGATGTAATACTCATAAGTTCATGTATTTTTCGACCCTGTTGGAGTTTTTGTTTTATCGAGTATGCTTTCAGCGCACGAGGATAATATTGTTTCGGGTCCTACTAGACCATGCTGGTTTTATCAGGTGCGCAACAACGCTCCGATGGAAGTAGCCCCGAGGCTATGTTTGGATGCTTGCATCGAGACATAGGCTCAAAATTTAAGTCCAATCTCTTCTTGCATGTCTGCCATCTTAAAACTTTTTATTCAATATTAAAGACTAAAGTACATATTTTTGGCGTAGTCGCCTGGCCGTTGGCCTTATTCAATGTAAATTGCGAAAAATAAAAGTCTAAGCATAGAAACATCGTAGCTGCGCAACGTTCCATGAGTTGGAGTACCTGACTCCTGTTTTCTTATCTTGAAGTCGATATGCTCCACCATGAATTACTTCTGTGATGATATAAGGCCCTTCACATGGTGACTCCATCTTCCGATGCCCATCTTGCTTGAGGCAAAGGACCAGATCCCCTACGATGGAGGACCTAGGACACAGTCGACGACTGTGATAGTTGCACAGATTCTGCCGATATATGGTTGCTATTTGTAAAGCAACATCTCGAGCTTCGTCGAGTGCATCGTCATCATCTTCAAGTTCTTCCTTGGATGCTTCTTCGTCATACTCAGTGACCCTGGGAGACTCATGAGCTACTTCGACTAGAAGGACGGCCTCCGCACCGTGGACCAGAAAGAAAGGTGTCTCTTGCATTGCGTTATTTAGGGTGGTATGTAGGCTCCATAGGACGGAGAGTAACTTATCTACCCAAGCTCCTTTATCTCTATCGAGCGGATCCAACAACCTTTTCTTGATACCATTGGTTACAAGACCGTTGGCTTTCTCCACCTGATCATTGGTTTGTGCGTGGGCAACTGAAGCGTAGCTTACTTTTATGCCCATCTCCTAGCAATATTATCTGAACTCGCTGTAAGTAAAATTAGTTCCGTTGTCAGTAATGATGCTATTTGGCACTCCAACTCTAAACACTATAGACTTGATTAAGTTTACGGTTGAAGTTCCATTTTGACTTGTGACAGGCATTGCCTTGATCCACTTTATAAATTTGTCGACTGCTACTAGCAGAAAGACGTGTCCTCCTCACGAAGATTTGTGGAGTTTACCCACCATGTCAAGCCCTCATTGGAAAAATAGCCAGGCGAGAGGTATGGGGTTTAGTTCTGTGGCGGGTGCATTGGGTTTTGTTATGAATCGTTGACACGCTTCACATGTTAGTGTGATGTCCTTCGCATCTTGTACGGTTGTAAGCCAATAAAATCCTTCCCGAAAAGCTTTAGCCACAATTGCTCGGCTATTAGCATGATATCCACAAACCCCTTCATGTATATCTTTGAGGATTAGCCTTTCTTCTTCGGATGTGACGCATCGTTGTAGTACGCCCGAGATGCTCCTTTTATATAACTCTCCTTTAATGATCCTGAAATCATTAGATCGGTGTGTGATTCGTTGTTCTTCAATTTCATCCTTGGGTATTTCTCCTCTCATCATGTATGCCATATATGGCTGCATCCATGTGGGTTCTACTATCAAAACCTCGTCAGGTTCCAGTTCTTCTTCAAGGGCGTCTACTTCACTTTCGGCTACAGGCGCAGCCCCCGAGTCGCCTTTCGTTTTGACCTTCTTGCGTGTTTTTGGTTCTATGACCTTAGAGACCCTTTTAGCTTTGATAGAATGTCCCGTTATCTCTTCCCAAAAAACTTCGTGTCGTATCGGTAAACAGAGGGATCCAATGTTTTCCAAATTGTTGGCTTCCTCGTTGCTTGCCCTGCCTATGTGTGATACTTTACATCTGTCAAATTGGGCTTCCATGATACTGTACATATCCAGATAAGCGATCATGTTATTGCTGACAGCATCAAACTTTTTCATGTCTTGTTGTGCGACAAGGTTTGAGTCGCCAAATATTTTTAGGCGAGTTGCACCGCAGGCTTTGGACATACACATGCCGTGTAGCAGGGCCTCATATTTGTCTTCCTTGTTTGACGTGTTTGCAAAGCTCATTCGAAGTACGTAGCGCATTTTATCGCCTTATGGTGACACTAGTATAACTCCTACTCCTGCTCCCTCTGTTCTCTTGGATCCATCGAGGTACATTGTCCAAGCACTGGAGAGGTCTGGTAGACCTGTGCATTGTAGTTCTATCCATTCAGTGATAAAGTCGGACAAAACCTGAGACTTAATTGTTTTTCGCTTCTCGTACGTGATGTCTCGAGGGGATAACTCGACGCCCCATAGAGAAACGTGTCTCGTGGCTTCTGGATTGTTGAGTATGTTGGAAAGATGTGCTTTATTGACTACTATGATCGGGTGCTCCAAAAATTAGTGGCATATCTTGCGTCCTATCATGAAGACCTTGTATGCTAACTTCTAGTAGTGCGAATACCTTTGCTTGGATGGTAAGAGAACCTCACTTTGGGGACAAATTCCATTGTGCATTGGGTCTCTGCTTCTGCTCATTCAGGTTGAATGCTTCTAGGAGTTCTTGATAGCACCCTAGAGGTGGGAGCTATCGACTAGAGGCACTTCTTTATTAATGTCCTAATATATCACCGTGCAACCAAGTTCAAGTTCTAATACATTTGGTATCTATGGCCATGTAGATCATTCTAGATCCAGTGCGTTTCTAGAAGAGGTGGATGGCAAAGTTACTAGTTTCCTTCACCCTATGGTTGTGGGTGGTGACTTTAATATGACCCGTGGTGCTAAAGATAAGAACAATAGTAACATCGGTCCGAGATTCACATGTTCAATGATTTCTTAGCTCGCCTTGTCCTTAGGGAACTGAGGAGGAATGGGGCACATTTGACTTTGTCTAATAAGCAAAATAACCCAGTGAGGTGTCTGCTTGATAGAGTTTTTGTGTTGCCGAAGTGGGAAACTCAATTCCCTCTCACTTCTCTGCTCTTTGAAACTAGGATTGGTTTGGATAACACATGCTGGTGCTAGACTCTAGAGAATGTACCTAGGTGCGCTTCCAATGGTTCTTCGCCGAAACTTCCTAGATCTCAACTGAGGGCTTTGTTGAGATGCTCACTGTGTCCTAGAACCTGCTGCTCTCTAGCCCTGGGCATAGAAGGGTCCAAGTTTACCTCTGGTACTCCCAGAGTAGAGGCATGTGCCAGTTTCTTAGAGGGTGGGGATCCAACCATGTCTAACCAACCAGACATGCCAAGGCCCACTTGCTATCTCATATCCATTCATTGGATTCTGAAGCTGATGTTGGTGGGCTAGACAAATATGGAAGGGCTTTTAGATATCATTTCAAAGATCAAATGATGGATATTATGAGAGCCGAAGAGGAGTATTGGGGTTAGAGAGGGAGACATAATTTGTTGATGAAAGGAGATGCTAACACAACCTAATTTCATGAAATTGCTATCGACATGAAGCGTAGGTGCATAATAGTTAACCTCCAGTCGGATCAAGCGCTGATCTATGGAAACTAGAACATTGAGAGGCACATTTATGATTTCTATATCAGCCTCATGGTCATTGAGGAACCAAAATTCCTGTCTTTAGCCACATATTACTGGGACAACAATGGAAGTCTATGAGGCGGAAAACGATACCCTGACACTCACCTTATCCATCAAGGAACTGGAGGAGGTGATAAAAACACTAAGACTGCTACTGCCCTAGCATAGATGTGTTCCATGTAGCCTACTTCAAAAAGTAGAAATAGACAGGAAATGATTTATATATGCGATGGATACCTTAATAGACCCGACATGTACTAGTCAGAAGGTTCTCCTCAACCGTTTGTATCGTCCAACGATGGGGCTTTACAATCTAAAGCGAGAAAAATTATAATTCTTCATGATGAATATGAAAAACGAAACCGACATTTCTTCAAGGGGAATATATTAATACCATGGAGATACCAATTACACCCATCTCTGCAACGACGGAATATTCTAAAGATACTATATATGCACACAATTCAAAAAACAAAAAGAATAAAATACGAAAGATCCCAGTACATTGATCAATTCCTTGTAACTGCAGCACAAACCACAGTCAAGACACCCCCGAGTCCAAATTCTCCATAAGTGATGCGTCCAACAAGAAAATAGTGCACAGTTGCCGCCGTCTCCCGATCATAAATCTTAGGTTTTCACTCTGAAGAAAGATCGTGCTCTCAAAACAAGCCATTGCCAAGCACAACCAATTAAGGTCGGACCTTGGATTTTCACTCTGACAAGACTTTGTAATTCTCCAGTATTTCAGCCCCACTTGCTGACACCGTTGCTACCAATCATGAATCACCATGCAAAGTTTCATCGCCTTGAAAACTTGGTCCGTCATTATTACTTCTTATCATCATGTCCATGAATAGAGGGATCTTCCCCCCTTCCAGCTCTTTGAAGGGAACTTTCCAGTTTCTCCGGTATAGTAGAACCAGGCGCTACACCTGCTTCATGTTTATCTAGGAAATTTTATTAAAAACTAAACTATTTCTATTATTCCACATGCTCCAAGGTATAACAGAACAAACTACATTAAAATGTAAGTGATTCTTATTAGCTAACCACTTTGAGGCAATGGATTCATAGTTCATAACTAGAATGCCAAAGATTTCATAAACACCTATCCAAAGTACTCTGGAAACAATGCAATCAAAAAAAAGATGATTAACAAACACTATTTCTTTACAAAGATTACATTCCAGAGGTTTAGGGATCCCCTTGGCTCTCATATTATCTCTAGTCATGATTTTATTCTAGGAGAGGAGCCACATAAATACTTGAATTCTAGGAGGTATCTTAAGTTTCCAAACATAAGGTGAAAAGATATGGGTTATGCCTCTAAAGTTAACTAGAGAATACATAGAATTAGAAGAATAGAGACCTTTGGTTTCATATTGCCAGATCAGTTGATCAGCACAATTTGTATAAACTATAGATTGTGCAATCCACTGGATCTCATGCCACTGAACCATCATATGTTTAGTAAAAGTTTTTCTAAAGTCACATTTAAGCTGTGTTCCATCCCACAACTCAGATATGGTTTTAGTTTGTTTATTAGAGACTAAATAAATTTTCCAAAATTGGGTGGCTAGAGTAGAATTACCAAACCAGATGTCCTCTCAAAATTTGACGAGTTTACCATTTCGTACATGTCATTTATATCCTATGTCAACTGCCCTAGATGCCCACATGACCCCTTTCCAAAAAAAAGTAGCATGGCAATATAAAATGTTTGGGGCATTTGTTTTATATTTAGCATTAATAACTTTCTTCCAAAGGGTCCCTTCCCACTGGATATACCTTTTGACCCAAGACCCGGGTAAGCATAAATTTAGATCCTGGAGATTTGGAATACCCATTCCTTCAAAGTATTTTTTTTCATGCACACGGAAGGCAAGTTAGCTAGGTGAAGCTTATGATTTTATCCTCTTCATTATTCCAGAAGAAGTTTGCCATATAGGAATCTGAAAACTTTAACGCCCATTTAGGGAACTTAAAGAATTAACGAAGATAAACGGGCATGCTAGATGCTAGATAGACAGGTTTGAATTAGAACTTTCTTGGCTGTATAAGAACGTAATCTTCCTTCCTCAACTAGTAATTCTACTCGGGATACTCTCTATAAGAGGTTGTAAATCCTCTCTCCTCAGTTTATCAAAGTGCAGGGGATACCAAAATAGCGGTCATTACATTCTTCTTCAGTGTCTTCACCATGGAACTCGAAACACCATCATGTCTCGTAATATCAACAGACAACAAAGGTTCGCGTCACATCCTCTTAAAGCCGCACATGCTGAAATAGGAGCGGACACGCCTGAATTCTATCCAATCCAGCAATCTACAACCTGAAACGGGCAGTAGAGATCCCGAATGAAGCCTCTCAAGAACTCTTCAACGAAACCAACATAGCAGAAACTAGTTTTGACCCGTCACATCCACTAAAGTTAACGGATAAGGTAAGAACAATGCCGTCTGGCACCAAGGAAAGTCACATATGTCGTCCAAATTTCCACGATGATTTATTTGTGCCTTCTTGCTTGCCTGGAAATCTCACGGTACGGATTTTAATATCCGAAACTTTTTGTTAACAAACTGGTCTGGACACGACCACGGACGGACATAGGCATCCCGAAGGCGCCACGAAGCGCGCGCCAAGCGGCCAAGCTGCTCTGAAAGCAAAAGCTTCCCGCTTGCCAACCTTCTCTGCGGTTTCGCGCGCTCCATGCCAGAAGCTGCGTGCTGCTCGTCTCGCCTCCTTCCTCGTTCAATTCCTCGCGACGAACCCTTCAAACCCGCGCATGGATATAAACGCGCGGGCGGGGCGACCGGCTCCATTCCCCTCGCCGGCCGCCACCGCACGTCGCCGATCGACGGAGACCACAACACCTATATACTTGCCGTACGTGAGGTACAGAGCGCCGCGCGATGTCGTCGTCCTGGTTCGCGACGTCCAAGACCGGCGGCCGGGAAGAAGAAGGGCCAGGAGGCCTGGCGCTGGAGGTGACCGTGCTGTCGGCGGAGTCGCTCCGCCTGCCGCCGACCTACTCGCCGCTGCCCCGCCGGCTGCGGCCCTACGTGGCGGTGTCGTCGTCCGCGGACTGCTCCAGCAGCAGCACGGACGTGGCGTCGTCGTCGTCCGGCGCCGGCGAGCACTCGTGGGAGAGCGGCGACGCGCGCCTCGTGGTGGCCGTGGGCGCGGGGTTCCTGGAGGGCCGCGACGACGTGCGCGTGGCGGTGTTCTCGGAGTCGGGCTGCGCGCGGCGGCTCGTGGCCGGGGGCGACACGCCGCTGGGCTGGTGCCGCGTCCCGGCCGCCGACGTCCTGGACGGCCTCCGCCCGCCCCGCGCGCTCCGCAGGCTCAGCTACTCGCTCCGCTGCCCCCGCGGCTTCGGCGCAGGCCACGGCGTCGTCCACCTCGCCGTGCGCGTCATCGGCGACGTCGAGGTCGTCCGCGCTGCCGCGCCCGTGCAGCCGGGCTGGTGCCGCGTGGCCATGGGCATACCGGTCTCCGGCCCGTCCGCCGCCGCGTCCGCGGTAGTCGGGACGCCGTCGCCGTGGGCCTGGGGTGGTCAGGCGTCGCGGTGACTAGCCGCGGAATTTGGGCGCGGTAGAATTTGCGCGCGGCGACCACGTAGCCGCCGGCCGGGAGGACGGAAAGCGATGTGCGATTAGTCAAACTAGGTATACCCCGGCGAAAAAAATGCATCTCCGTCACGGCCTCCGCTGATTCCCTGCAGCTACGTGCGTGACTTCATTTGATTTGACCTGAGGCCGAACGTGCCAGTGTATATATGCGTCTTTTAGGAAGGTTCGTGACCGAGACTACGTGTGTGTACGTATCCGTCGCATCGTAATTGTACAGTGCCTGACACGGCACACTCGTTTGACCCGTCTTTGTTCGGAATGCACATATATTCAATCGAAAATGTGCTTCGCACATGTTGACCATGAGTTCTTGAACCAAGCAGTGAAAAAGATATCGGAGCATCTCTAGCGGCGACTGTAAAGGCACAAACTATATTTCGTGTTTTACCGTTCCGGATATGCGCCACCACCTCCGAAATGGTAAAACAGGTTGTTTCATCATTTTCATCCAAAAGATCAAATATTCTAACCGATCATAAGATGCAATATTTCATAGTTCTACATCAAATTGGTTTTATTGCCTCGGGCGGACCTAGGATTTTTCGGATGGGTATGCCGCATCAAAAATTTGATGACAATTTTGACAAAAATATATTAACTAGTTAAATAAATAAATATGGAATTTGCATTCTAAAACGTATAGAAGAAGTAACTTTTTTTTGCGAAGTATAGAAGAAGTATATAATATCTAATGGAAAGATTAACTTTTAAATTTGAACAAATTACTACACCAATAATTCAAACACAACTAATAGTCTAAAATATGCACAAAAGAACATGAAATTATAGATTATATTATCTTCATCTACTTAGAGAAAAATATCCTACTCAATGTATATGACTTTTTTTAGGTGAAACAGTAGGGAAAATCCCCACTGCAATTTTTATTATAATATATGGGTATGTTACAATGGAAAAAATGATCTAAGGTAGATCATAACAGTAAATTAACATCATTCTACCCTATCCCTGATCCAATTGCTGGTTAAGCCAGGCTTTGAATTTTTCCTTGTATTTTTCTTTGATTCTGAATTGTAACCATCTCATTTCTTGATGGAATATTGCTTTTTCCATCTTTCAATTGTGGGCCTTTTTTCATTAAAAATCTTCTCATTTCTGCATATCCAGATACCCCAGGTAGACATGATAATGATCTCCATTGCAAATGGAAGGTGTAACTTTTCTTTGATGTCTGAAATAGCTTCCAATCCTGTTGGGTTTGCAGCTCTCTTTCTGTAAATATGGTCCCAGCATTTGTTTGCAAATGGACATTCCCAGAATAGATGATTAACTGATTCTTCCAAGTAACAGTTGGAGGTTACACAATTGTAGTCTGGCAGGATGAACTGTTTTCTATTCAGAAGATTTCTTGTATTCAATCTGTCTAGAAGCAGAAGCCAGAAGAAGAACTTATGTTTATTTTGGCAGGAGGTTGCCCAAACCCAAGAAAAGTGTGGTGGTGATGGTGAATATCCAATCATGGTTGTGTAGGCCTTTTTTACTTCAAATTTATCTGACCCCCAAATATAGTTCCAATTATCATGGGTATCCCGCAGAGTGGTATGCCTGAAATCCTGGCATATTTCTTCCATGACTAAGAATTCAGAGTATGCTTGTTGAGAGAGTGGTAGATGAAAGTTATCCTCTAAGTAATCAGCATGTTAGAAGTTATGTACACCGATATTTGAAAATTTAGCATAGGTCAGAAGGTGAGGGAATTTATTCATCAAGCACTCATCTTGCCAAAGGTCTGACCAGAAATAAGCAGACTTTCCTGAATTCAGATTGCACTTAGCCATGCCTTTAAAGTTGTCAATTAATTTGATATGATATCTCCACCAGAATGATCCTTCCATGCTTCTTCCAGGTAGTTTTCCATTTTTGTAGTAAGTTTTCCATATGAGATGAACCCATGGGATGTCATGGTGATTGTAGAATTTGTCTAAGTTTTTTAGGAGGAGGGCAGTATTTTGGATCTGTAGGTTTAGCACCCCTAGCCCCCCCTGATCCTTAGGGCGGCATATTTTATCCAATGACACAAGAGCTTGTCCTTTTGCTTGTACATCTCCAGTTCTCTTTCTCCATAGACAATATCTCATGTATTTTATAATTTGATCCTTGATGGCAATTGGTACCTCCAAATAGCTCATGAAAAATAGAGGAAGTGAGGACAGAACTGATTTTACCAGTTGCAATTTTCCTCCATAATTCAAGAAATCAGCAATACCACATAATCTTCTTTCCACTCTTTGAACAATGGGTAGAAAGTGCTCCATAGAAGGTTTTGTAATGCTAAGTGGTAAACCAAGGTAGGTGAAAGGGAGGCAACCAGTTTGACAGTTGATTGTCATAGAAAAATGCATTAGCCTATCATTACATATGTTTATTGGCATCATGCTAGATTTCAAATAGTTGAGTTTAAGCCCAGTGGAACTTGCAAATGTTTGAAGAAGTGCTTTCATGCACAATAGTTGAACGACATTTGCCTTAAGTATCACCAATGTATCACCAGCATATTGAATAATAGGGAAATCACTGTTGGGTGGTCCCTCAATAGGTGGTTTTAGAAGGTTCATATGCATGGCCTTATTCAGGACAGATTGCAGAAGGTCAGCAGCAAGAACAAAAGTAATGGATAAATGGGGTCTCCTTGTCTCACACCTCTTCTGCAATAGAACTTTTTACCAGGCACACCATTTAGAAGGATTTCAGAAGTTCTAGATTCAAAGATCATTTCAATCCATTTGATCCATTTCCTCCCAAATCCTCTAGCTTTAAGGATATTTATGATGGCAGAGTGGTCAATTGTATCAAATGCCTTCTCAAAATCAAGTTTTAGAATTAGAATTTCCTCCTTTGACTTGTGGCACTGGAATAAGTATTCAAATTCCCATCCAATGCAATCTTGGATAGACCTATTATTGAGGAAACCATATTGATTTTTATGCACCAATTCCAGAATAACAGATTGCAGTCTATTTGCAAGAAGTTTGGTAATTATTTTGAATACACAGTTCAATAAGGAAATTGGCCTGAAATCAGCAGAGGTAGAAGGGCATGTGACTTTAGGAATGAGAGTAATGTATGAAGAGTTGATGCTCTCAAGGGAAACTTTCTCATTGAAGAAATCATGAATCAGTAATTTGATATCATTTCCAATGATAGACCATCTGCTTTTGATAAATTCATTATTAAAACCATCATGCCCAGGTGACTTGTAATTTTGTAATTCAGAAATAATCTCCTCAATTTCTTTGTCAAGAAAAGGTTTTTCAAGTGAATTCTTCATCTCATCAGTCATGCCATTTCCATAAAAATCTGCTAGGTTGTAATGCACCTCAGTTTTGACTGATGTACCCATTCTTGCTTTGAAGTCATTCCAAAGAATATCAGCCTTGTCATGGTGATTGGTAAATTCCTGTCCATTTGCATTCTTTATCATTGAGATATAATTGTGTCTAAAACTGATGGTAGCTTTGGAGTGAAAAAACTTTGTGTTTTCATCCCCAAGTTTCACCCATTTAATTTTCCTCTTTGTTTCCAATAGGTGTTTTGGTTCTAGAGAAGAGAGATAATATGGGATTTCAGGATATCTCTGAGGTGCTATTCATTGATGGTTAATGTTCTAGATTCTTCAAGTAGATCCAGAAAGTTAATTGTGTCATTCACCTTAGCAATTTGGTCCCTTAAGCATGGTAACTGTTTGACCCATATCTTGATGCCTCTCCTCACATTTTTCAACTTGGCACATATACTTTTTGCCAAGTCCTGATAATTCACTGGTATATTCCATGCATTTTGCACAATCATCTTAAAATCAGAATGGTGAAGCCAGTAATTCTCGACTTGGCACCTAAATATTTGTGCCTTGGGAATGTTAGTTCCAATAGAGATGACACATGGAAGGTGATCAGAAGTAGGCTTTGATAAGGGTGTAACCAAAGTTTAAGGGTATTTGGTTGTCCATCAGCTAAAAGTAAAGAACCAATCAAGTCTTTTCAGAAGTGGATCTTTTTGCATGTTGCTCGAGGTGAATTTCCTTCCTTTCAGAGGTAGCTCAATAAGTCCCAGGTTATTGATAGCATCATTGAAAAAGCAAAGTTTCATTGACATCTCCCCCACTTTTATTTCTATCAGTATGACTTCTGATAAGATTAAAATCCCCTATGACAATCCAGTCAACACTATTAGGCATAGTGATGTTGGAAAACCAGTCCAAAAAATCAATTTTCCTATCAGCTTGACATGGACCATAGATATTTGTAAGAGTTCAGGAGTCATTGGATAATTGTGAAGTGAAAGTGACCAAAGTGGAGAATTCATTTTGGAAAGCTCTGGTGCCATTAAATAATGTGCTGCACCAAATGATGATGATCCCTCCAGAAGCACCAATTGAGGGTAAGAAGTCAAAGCAGTCAAATTTATTTAGACAGAATTTCTTTAAATAATTGATATCAAAAAAATTTCTCTTGGTTTCTTGGAGACAAATGATATCACATTCAGATTCCATGATTTTGCTTTTTAATGCCAACCATTTTTTCTTAGAGTTGATTCCTCTGAGGTTCCAGTTCAGAATCTTCCAGTTTCTGTTGTTACTCATTGATAAACAGGTTGGGTGGGTATTGTGGTGACACAAGGTTTGTAGTCACACAAACAAGATTGAACATATCATAGGGTACTAGGTTCATAAACATGCATAACAGCATATAGGTCTGTAACAGCTCATAACAGACACCAAAGGTAAATAGACCAGTAACAAAAGAACAGTATTTTGTAGACATTAACAACATTATTTAGGTGCTTTCTTCTTAGACTGATGTCCACAAGATTCAGCAGTACCATCATTCTTCTTGCTTGGAAGGTTTGATTCAGAACCAGTCTTCTTTGTTCCAGTTTTTCCAGGAGGCTTGATGATCAAGTCATTGATCTTGCTCTTCTTTAGCAACCTTTTCTCAAGCTCTCCATCCTTAACCTTGCAAAATGAATCAGCAAGGTTCTTAACAACTTTATTACTGAGACAAGGTGGTGCAGCATTGCAAGAGAGACAATTATGATCAGAACAATTCACATGGCTTTAGCAACCTTTTCTCAAGCTCTCCATCCTTAACCTTGCAAAATGAATCAGCAAGGTTCTTAACAACTTTATTACTGAGACAAGGTGGTGCAGCATTGCAAGAGAGACAATTATGATCAGAACAATTCACATGGATTTTAAACCCCCCATTAAGTTCCACAATTCTGGGGCTCCTTCTCACCTCAGAGTCCACCATTGGTTCTTTACCCCTCCTCCTCTTTGCAGGAGCATTTGGCACCATCATATTTGATGGAGAATCATTCAGGCAGTGAGGAGGGATCTGTCCAGCACATTCATCAGGGATAATGAAAGTGAAAGTAGTTTCTTCTGCAATTGGCTCCTTAATAATATCCCAAAGTGGGGAAGTAAGAAAGTGTCTAGCCCAACTGAATTTTTCAGGAGTGATGAGCATGAGGGTGATAAAGTTAAACCAACTTACAGGGATGTCACATTGCAGCTTGCCTTTGTCAGGTGAGGGATTAATGTGAGGAACAAAGAATTTGTCCCATAGTTTTAGGCCTTGCTTTGAGAATGACTGCCTAGCAGAAAGCACTTCAGAGGAATTGACAAATGGAGTGATGGCCATTCCAACTTGCAGATGTGCCTCATTGGGGGAGAGGAGGTTTGTGTCCTCAATCATCCAATCATCTTGCACATTACCCTCATTAGCATGGTGGTTGTCCTCCTCATCATCTTGGTAATTTTGCAGAATATTAAGCAGTCCTTCTCCCATGCCCACATCCTGGTTAGCATTAGCAATTAATTGCTCCACTTCAATATCCTCAGCACCATGGACAGATGCCTTGTCACTGTCAGATGAAATATTTTCCACAGGTACTGAACCAGTAACAGCACTGTCAGCCTCCTGAGGTGGCAAATTCAGGTTATCAATAGGCATGTCAACACCTTCAGAAAACACAGGTCCTTGGACAGCATTCCAGTTCCCCCAGCCAGCAT
This sequence comes from Avena eriantha, assembly GCA_910589775.1. Classification (NCBI taxonomy): domain Eukaryota; kingdom Viridiplantae; phylum Streptophyta; class Magnoliopsida; order Poales; family Poaceae; genus Avena; species Avena eriantha. The sequence continues at coordinate 76,354,100 of OU342744.1, read as the reverse complement.
TATTTTGCTGAGGTGTAGGCTCAACCCATTGGTCCCATCCACCAATATCCCCTTCAGGTTGTCGAGGAGATGGTGGTGGAGGGGGGCCAAAAATGGGTCCCACCACAGGCAGGGGGTGAGGGTCAGCACCATCATCAGGTTGTGGGTCCTCATCTGGTGGGCCCCCTCCCAGGAGATTGCTGTTTAAAATTTCAACAGAGAAAGTCCATGATTATGTATCCACAAGGTCTCCAATGGCGAATCTAACACTTTTAGGAACATCCAAAAGGTCAGTGACTCTGAGTTTAGCAATGATTCTTCCCTTGTGCTCAGGGTCCCTTTCCTAGAGCAGCACTTTACCAATATCAGAGAAGACAACATTCAGGTCCTCAGTATGCCAGTGATCAAGTGGAGGACCCAGGAGCATAACCCAACATTCGTTGTTAAATTGAGTCCTACGCCAGTTAATTCCCTTATTGTGCCTAACAAAAGAGATTGCAACATACTGGAAGGGGATAGGTCCCGCAACAATTAACCGGTCACGGTCACTGACATTTGCAAATTGAACATATGTAGAGCCAAATGGGCAGTCTTGAATATCACGAAAATCAACACGAGCTTCATTGAAAAAGAAATCTTGCAACACATCTCGGATATTATCAAAAGGAACTGGACCAGGGGGAAGGGGATGGATGCGCGCAATGGCATACTGTTCATGTGCCCGTGGACGACGAGGAACCACCACCCTTTTGACCTGATTCCAGCCAGCCACCTTCATAATCTCGAAGCCATGGGGTAGGAAAGGCTGTGGGTCGAGTGGAATGTTTGCCATTGCTTCGGCGGTTGTCGCCGATGACAAGCAGAGCAAGGGAGTTGGGGTTTTCGCAGGCGTGGGAGTTGAGGAGGCAGGGGGTTCGGGAAAATACTTTTTTTGGGCAAGAACAAAATCTTTAAGACAATCGTACACCCTGGGCCGCGAAACTTGCGGCGTGACATGGGCCTTGAACCAATGCAGGTAAGATTTGTCAGGCCAGGGGCAAGAAGGGAAAGTAGCAAATTTCAAAAATGGCAAAAGACCAGGAAAATTAATTATTGTTGATTTGTTGACTGCAGGTGATTTCGCACCCTCAATAACTTGACCATTAATCACAATTTCGGAAAATGATGTACCCGGTACAACTCGTTTAATGTCACCTTTTATTTGACCGTTATTGCATGGGACCGATGACGTCGGCAAACCAATACGATCAAAACAGAAGCCTTATTTTTATTTTTGTATGAAACAAAAGTCCAATCCTTGTCCAAATCTTTGTAATATTCTTTCTCTTCAAATTTCCAATTTGGACCTCCATCACCCCAAAGATTGATCTTCAAGATAAATGATGCATCCGAGAAAGAACCAGAATTATAAATTTCAAAACCCACAGCTCTTGATGCAACAGAGAACCTAAAGGTTCGATTTTGGAGGATCTTGACTTGAAATTTTGATGCATGTCCCCTAAAACATGCTTGAAGAACAATGCCAATAGTATGAACATAAATCTTAAAGTTTGCACGACCAAATGATCCAACAAGGAAGAAAGGCCTTCTGTGAAATCCACCAGAGAAATTGATGTGATGACCAAATTTTTTGAACATATTTGTCTCAAAAAACTTCCCTTAGAGAAATCCAATGAAGTGCAATTGTTGTGCTTGGCTGATGATGCAAGAGGCACATCAACAATTTGAGCACCCACCACCACCCTTTTGATGACAAGGTCCAAAGTCACACCAGAAGAGATTTTCTCATTTTGAAGAAGGAATCTAGCATCAACTACCACCTTGTCATGATTTAGCAATACAATCCACTTAGCAAGAGAATAAAGGACCAAAAAACCAGGAGCTTTGTCCAAATCATCAGATGGCAAGGAAGAACTAGTAACGTGCCACATAAGTTTCAACTCTTCACTCTTATCATCAAGAATATGAGGAGTCCCAAGAAAACCAGCAGATGGTTTTGAAATATCATTGATTCTTGCAAGATGAGAGGAGAACCTCACCACAGATCCAATCATGAGTATCTCCCCATTTTCCATGCTTCTACCCTCAAGTGGTGAACCATTGGCATTGAGAATGACCAGCCAACGATTATCCAAGAGAATTAGAGATCCAACAAGGAACTTACCATCGGTGGAGCTCCCGGAGTAGGTGATTTTCCATTCACCACCAGATGAATTCAGAGAAAGAGAGCCCATGAGTAGGTGTGCGATGGCGCCGGAGTGGCGCCGGCGAGGGCCGGTGGGAGGGACCTCAGAGAGGCATGCCTCGGAATTCGTGCGGGAACCCAAGAGTTAAGCTAGTGATCATTTCTAGCATTCTCTCTCTCAATGTATATCACTAGACGACCATCCAAAAGATTATCACCCGTTTTATTTCTTAACTTTGTTTTCATTAGTCATTGCAGAAAATACGTGTAACAAAATTCACATGGGGTGATAGAATTATATTTCATAGTCAAGAGGATATAATCACTTTATATAAATAAACATTATAGACAAATATGTTCACAATTTATTGTATTGAACTATTTAATACTAAGATGGATGTACGTGAACGTGAATGTATAACTTGAACAACATTAGCGCTACCGATAATTACCTCCATCCAGATGCAGCTCGAATATCCTTGTTTTGTAGGCTAGCGGCCGCTGACGAAGCAGGAATCATGTAGCCATGATCTGATGTTCAACCTCCACCGCTGCGAGCGTGCCGGCGTCAGGGAAACCTCGGGCGTGCCGATGTCCAAGTCGACAGACGATAATCCTGATTGGGTGCTCGGGCTCCTTTTGGGTCCTGACCTGGCTGCGAGGCGCGGTGGCGATGTGGTGGTGTAGTCCACAAAGCGACAGCGAGGGTGCCGTAGTCCATTGCTCCATGCAGCTGCACGGAAGGGCGTCTGAGATTGGATCGGTGGAGGGAAAAGACTTACGAGATCTCTAATTTTTTCCCTATTACTAGGCTGTATCAAGCTGAGCAGTTTTGCAACATTGATCAGCCTCTTTTTTTCCAACTAGTATACGATAGAATAGTTGGGCTATGCGGCATACCCTTTAGGTCCGCCGCTGGAGACCCACACCTTCATATGGTATTGTCAACCAAATTGACCAAAAGAGGGTGCATGCTCACATATATGTCACTGTGAGGGATCATCAAAAAGCGATGACCTCGTCGGAGAGACCTCCATCACCACCGCTCACCGGAGGCTGCTGTGGCACCGCCTTGACGCGTAAACCTTCTCCTCTCCAAGATGTCCAAGAGCATCATTTGGTGATGCTCCATTTGTTGCTCATTCATCTTGGATATATCTATCATCATCACATCTTTCTCCTCAGCCACGAGCTCCCTCATTGCTTTGGCTTTTAATATCTTGAGCTTCCTCTCCTCCATCTCCTTGTTGCACTCGGCCTCGTTATGGATTCCATATTGATTGATTCATCGCATTCTTATTCTCATTCATATTTATATTTGCCTCCATCATTTTTAACATCAAGGTTTTCTCTGATTTGACCATCTCATCAATCTTGTCATGCAAAGATGATACCTCAGCCTCAAGCTTGATCCTCTCCTTTGCCTTCTTGTTGCCTTCCGGCTTCCCCTTGTTTCTTCCTTCTTCCTCTTCACTAGCATCATCCATCTCCTTCATAGCTTCTTTCTTGGTTGGTGCCTCAAATTCCATTTAGGAATATCCTCAAGCAACTTTTGAAAAATCTGTTTTACCGTTTGGGAGTGGTAAAACGGGTTGTTTCACCATTTTCATCCAAAAGATCAAATATTCTAGCCACTCAAAAGATGCAATATTTCATAGTTTTACATCAAATTGGCTTGATCATCGTGACCCACACATTCATATCGCATTGCCAACCAAATTCACCAAAAAAGGGTGCATCCTCACATATATGCCACCGCGAGGGATCATCAAACACCGACGACCTCGCCGGAGAGTGTAGGGGTCCCGCGCGGGGGGCTAGGCCTAGCCGGCCAGCCCCTTGCCCCTTCTCACTCTCTCCTTTCCCTAACGGGCCTTCTCCCTCCGGAAATTGGCCCATTAAGCCTTTTGACCTTTTAATTGATTTTTTCTTTATTAAATAATTATGAATAAATGATTAAATCAATATTTAACATTCATTCATACATTATCTAATTTCGTGGCCATGGAACACCTTCCACCTCCACTCCGGACATCCTCCGGACTTACCGAAACCCTTTCGGTTTTCTCCCTTCTTTTCTTTAGTGATTCTACCGATCCTATAAACACTCTCTAAGCATCATCAAGCCCTTAAGTGTGATACCCTATGGTTCGGGAACACTCCAGACATGGTCGGGACACTCCCGCACCAATGATCGACAGAGGGACCTGGATGGCCATGTGACCCCTGTGCATTCCACGAAGATCTTTCGCCGTTTGAACCGGGACAGTCGTGTCTTATTCCCTTTGTCATTCGATACTTGCATCGCCCAAGATATGATCAATGGCATCTTCATGTCGAGTTCAATCTCGTTACTGAACAACGCTATTTGACTCGTTCCGACAAGTGATATCCCCGTGACCTAATCACACGCTGCGCAGCTATTGGATATAACTTCTCCGAGTGGGCCCTTGAGTATCTTCCCGTCACATGGACGGACAAATCCCGCTCTTGACATATATTGCCTCTACGGTTTCCTCCGAATACCTGAACACACCTTTATAACAACCGTTTTACCAGATGGCATTTGATGCTATCTAAGCACTCTCGGGAGACAGTGATTGATATAGCCTCACGGTCTAAGGAATAGTCTACGAGGATCCATTTCTAATCATCATAACTTGAACTTCGTGACATGATCGAATCACGATGTTTAGGTTGGGTATTGGTTCATCATCTCATTCTCAGAATGAGATGACCTCATTTCCAACTGGCATAAATGCCACATGATCAGGAAACTTGATCATCTGTTGACCAATGAACCAGTGACTAGAGTTTCACTGGGAACCCCTGGTTTGTTTGTATATCACACGTGTATTGATGTTTCCACTCAATACAATTATAGCATGATATAAAACTTAATCATAAACTATATGAAATATGATAATAATCCTTACTACTATTTGTCTCTAGGGCATATTTCCAACAGTCTCCCACTTGCACTAGAGTACAAATACACTAGCTGCATTTGTTCTTAATTATTGGCACCATATAACCGGTACCTAGAACATGCTTGCTCATGGAAGAGGATGAGTCTTGGTTCTGTACTTTACAGTCCCAGATCCTTTGCACCTTACTAATGTCACTTTGATTGATATTAATATTTTATCATCACATGATAGCATCTGTGTGTATGCATCGTCGTTATGGCAGCAGAACGAGGCCTGATTCCAGGAGCCTACAGTGACGTTAGATCAACCTCGAGGGATTTCTCATGGGCACTGTGCCCTGGGACACATCATTCTACGTTAAAAGCGAATTAGCCCCGCCATAACATTATACACCACTTTAGATGGTGCCCTTATCTATTATTATAAATGTATTCATCAAAACACGAGTGCACTATGTGCAACTTTCGATGTTTTGTTCACCTCGCTTCCTACTTGACTTTAATTGGTATCTACAGGAGTTTACAACATATTCCCTTATAACATAACTCTTTATGCTTTAAGATATGTTATCCTTTATGGATTTTGAAAATATATCCACAGTTCTCTACTAGACATTGCGGACAAAAACTCAGCTCAACGTTCTGTGATTCGAACTTAATCACTTTCAAACGTTCTTTCTTTAGATCACATATTATGCTAAGTTTATCATCATGGTTTCTAAGATAGGACCTATGTCTCAACATAGTGGATGCCGATCATCCTTTTTCTTTCTTTTAACCATTGATATTAAACTTAATGCTATTCCTAACTTGAGTTTATTAAGGATTAGTTCCTTAATTAACTTCTATCCTGAAACAGTTTTCAGAATCCCTTCAGGAATACTACATAATATCATAATACATCTACCATCAACTTCTACATCTTATAAATCATTATTTATAAGTATTTGCGTTTTCATCCTTAACTAACTTTTAAGAATTACTCCTATAAGCTCCCACTCAAAATATGTTGCTAACATATTTGGGTATGAGTCAGTACTCTTACTCAAACTATGTTCCTACATATTTGAATTTGAGTCTTATGTTGCTCCCACTTAAAAATATGTCAATCACATATTGTTTCAGGAAGACTTTCATAGCTCCCACTCAATTTTATGCAAATTGCATATCTCCTTACTACTTTGAACAACTTCAAAATCCTTTTATCAAATATCAAACTTGGAGATTTACTATGAGATATTAGTACTTTGCTAGTTTTAAATCCATTAGACATTTAGCACATATGAATCAAATTCATTTGAATTCATCCAATACTTGACAAATTGTGCTTTTGTCATTCAACCCTTTTTCCTACTATGGCTTTGTAGTCATTTGGGAAAATTCCAAGTAACCCCTTTACTTGTGAGATTCAGCAACGAATTGCTTTCTAATCTCAAGGGAATTTTGCTTCTAGGATTTCTCATAATTCAGTTTACCATCATTTCCTTTATAGTTCGTAGGTATGTCATGTTTCAAAAAATCATGACAAGTGATTCACAAATGTTTCCATACAAGATATGGATTTAAATTTTTGAATCCTATTTCATATAGTGAAAAACAATAGTGAAGGAAAAAAAACACAATGATCAAAATCATTGATTCTTTCCTTCTATGAAGAGAATCATTCAGGAACGATGTCCGTTGCGCTTCTCAACACTCTGATGCAGGGTTTTGAATCCTCGTCGTGTTTTACACTAATTTTCCATTTGCTCCATAATTGAGAAACAGCACCGAAGTGAGCTTTCTCAAGAATGCACCAAAATCCAAGCAATACAAGTTTTGCTTTCCTTTTGGTTTGAGCTATGGGTTTCGTATTCAAAGTTTCCAATGAATAATCTACAAGGACTTATTCGCTATTGTTTTGGTTATATCGAATGACCCCAAAACTTTCATGAATTCAAATGGTTCACTAATTCCAATTGAGTGCTAACTATTTCTAAACTAATGGTCTCTACATATATACTACAACGATTTATTTGGTGCCTTCTATTCAACCCCCTTTGATATCTAATATCACATTGTGGTGCTTTGCATTTTGACGTTTCAAAACACTTCGCATTCCACAGTTTCTTTCATGCCATTCTTATAAAGTTGAATTTCATTACTATTGATCAAATCATAGTAATTGGATTCCCTTTTATACTTATACCCTTTGTTGATGAAACACTTCGATCAAATCAAATAGTTTCATATTCATGTTTCCTTTGGTAAACCACTTTACACATTTAAACAATCATTTAATGATAATTACCATTTTCGTTAAAACACAATACATCGAATATGTATTACCTTTTAACAATTCATCAAACACTTTGTATTCAAATAATACACGGTGTTCAAGTTATTTTGCCGAACTTAGGAATGATTTATATGTGAGAAGAAATCGAATGACTTTCACATATTATCACATAACTTTTGAATTTAAACAATGGTTTCATTCATTAATGAAGTATCATTAAGTTGGGTATTTTTAAGCAAGGCATTTTTAATGTTTTACAAATGTTCATACATTATCAATTAGTTTCAAACAATAAGGATAATTCATAAGTAATCAAACAAGATATGAACACGAATAGAAATCATTCATAAAAGCAGAACAACTGTTTGTTACAAACTCATATGAATAACCGTCTCACGAAGTGTGAGACACACTAAAGAAGTTCAAATCTCTTGATTACAAAAATCATCCTAAACATAAACTAAATGATAAATGTCGAGGGAGAGTGTCGTCGACCATCATCATTATGCTCGCCATCAACACGCAACGTCACCTCCTCTCCAGCAAGAACCTCTATGCAGAAGGACCTGTTTTCAGTAACACGGAACAAGTATCAGATATACTTTAACACTGCAAAGTGTTTGCAAGATTATAACATAAAACTATATATCAAATATATACCTTTGTCGTTGACGACCTGAGCGACATCTGGTTCAACCAACATTCCTGAGATGTGTCATGAACCGGTGGAACTCCATTTTCGTGTCGCCCCTCATTGCACAAGTCCTGACTTGTGCTTGGTAGCTTGGTGGCAGCGACCGCAGCACAGCAGCATTTGCGAAAGAGCCTGAAATCCAGACGTCTAGGAAGTATGCTGGCCTCATGTACACATCATGCATGTGCTGTAAGTGGCTGTCCAGTGACGAGTTTTCCTCCATCTCAATGGCGAGGAAGTCTCCCATCAACTCATGCTCCCAGATGAGTGTCTCCTCCACGAAATGTGTCATAAGCTGTAGCATCACCGAACGAGGGTTGACATCACCCACGAAAGGCCATAGCTTGTCCACCATTCCAAAACACATCACAACTGAAATATAGGAGGCCATCTCACGATTGAGATAGCGGTATTTCCGCTCCTCTGGGGTCTCAAGGTCTATGGACGGATCCAAATCCATCCCGTCGAGTATGTAGTCGACCATGTCGTTCTTGCTAAGGAGAACATGGAGACTGGCAACCCAAATGGAGAAGTTCGATCCATCTAATCTGAGCTTCTGTCCTTCTAACCATTTTGTTGTCAACACGAAAGAACCCATCTACATTTATAATTGGAAAAGGAATTTAGACTAAGTTTATAATTAAATGAGTTAACAATAACTCCACTCAGAAACACCTATCCCTAGTGAGGGTTCCTAGTGATAACACGGCCCGTATCAGCCACATCTCCCCAAATCGTCACGGCCATCAATGTGGGTTCAAGGGTGGACGCTAAACGTCGGTCACATCATTCATGCGACTCGTGCTCGATCTTTCGACCATCCGCGTTCTGAGGCCATGCTTCTCTAGCATGCTAGGCTCGCCAACTCAACCTTAGTGTATTCGCTATGCAACATGGCTTACACCCACTGTATGTGAACGTAGATATGTATGACACCCAGGCCTGTCACCCTGGATCGCCTCATACCGAAGAACTTTCTTGGTGGTGCACACTAAGGGGGAACACAATCATTGGTTATTTTAACAGGGATCTTCTTATTAGGCTACCGTCGAGTATCTAATACTAGCACACAATAAGACATACAAACAATAACATTGAATGTAAATGCTATGTGATATGGTCCTTCACGTCGTGATCTCTATCCGTCGTCACCGGGTTCCGGCGCCAGGGGTCTGGCGCCGTAGACACCAGGGTACCGGTGTCATTCCAGCGCGATAGTTCGTCACTACCGTGGCTATCTACTACTATGCAACAAAAGGTAATTACTTTACCTTTGCCACAACCGTATCACAAAGCAACGCCCCCCTGCAAAACAAAGTTAGACGCCTCTACTTTATCTTTGCATGTTTTACGTGGCTGAATGGGCTTTCGCACAAGAACCGTTCTTACCTACGAACTTTCAGCACAACGTTGATCAAGTAGTTGTCTCTACTACACCCCTTTCGGGGCCCTCCGTTGCAAATGGTATACCAACTAATGTGAGAGAGACAGACACACCCCTAAGCCACTTTATACGGTACAAGCCGTATGTCAAGCGTGGACCAGTCTCGCGAATGAACGCGTAAAGTCGGTTGGGGGTTGCTTCATCAAGCATTACTGCGGTATACACAAGTACACGTGGGAGGGTAACAACCAAAAGATCAACGCCCACACGCTACATCTCGTGTGTTCTACCCGTACTAGCATTACTACGCATAGATCTAGCTCTGATACCACTGTAGGTGTTCCACGCATAAAAACAATAAATTTTACTCTACGCCCCTGAATCCCTGAAGCTGCCAGGACCTATCTATTAGTAATACAGTAACGGGAGGGGATTTTTGCGAACTTAACCTCAAAGACCGAAAAGCGTTGTCAACGCTCAGGAGAGCGTGGTTGATGTAGACGAGCCGAAGCCGACCTTAAGGTCGTGATGAAGTCCTTGCGCTCCTTCTGGCTCCAACGACTTGAGTGCCTCAAGTGTGACACCTCGTGGGAGTTACACACGTCCGGTGCCTGACGATGACTCCCGCTTCCCCGATCCAACAGCAGTTGCGGAAGTAGAGCTCCCGGATCCGAATCCCGCAGCGCGACGGCGCTCCGCGGTGAAGATGTCTCTCGCTCGTGCAGTCCAGACTTGGGACCACGGTCACGAGAGAGAGAGAGGGGAAGAGAGAAAATATCAATTGGAGGTCCTCCCAAAAGTGGGGAGACCTTTTTTTGATTATTTGTTGTATTTTCTAGGCCAAATACCCCACCTTATATAGGGGGAGGGGAGGCACTACCTCCCCTCAAGTCTCAGGGTGGGACTAAAGGAGAGGAGGGGGAGGGGAGGCCGCCGGCCAGCCCCTAGTGGGCCCCGTGCGGGGGGCTAGGCCCAGCCGGCCAGCCTCCTTGCCCCTTCTCCCTCTCTCCTTTCCCTAACGGGCCTTCTCCCTCCGGAAATTGGCCCATTAAGCCTTTTGACCTTTTAATTGATTTTCTCTTTATTAAATAATTATAAATAAATGATTAAATCAATATTTAACATTCATTCACACATTATCTAATCTCCGTGGCCATGGAACACCTTCCACCTCCACTCCGGACATCCTCCGGACTTTCCGAAACCCTTCCGGTTTTCTCCCTTATTTTCTTCAGTGATTCTACCGATCCTATAAACACTCTCTAAGCATCATCAAGCCCTTAAGCGTGATACCCTACGGTTCGGGAACACTCCAGACATGGTCGGGACACTCCGGCACAAATGATCGACAGAGGGACCTGGATGGCCATATGACCCCTGTGCATTCCACGAAGATCTTTCGTCGTTTGAACCGGGACAGTCGTGTCTTATTCCCTTTGTCATTCGATACTTGCATCGCCCAAGATCTGATCAATGGCATCTTCATGTCGAGTTCAATCTCGTTACTGAACAACGCTATTTGACTCGTTCCGACAAGTGATATCCCCGTGATCTAATCACACGCTGTGCAGCTATTGGATATAACTTCTCTAAGTGCGCCCTTGAGTATCTTCCCGTCACATGGACGGACAAATCCCGCTCTTGACATATATTGCCTCTACGGTTTCCTCCGAATACCTGAACACACCTTTATAACCACCATTTTACCAGATGGTGTTTGATGCTATCTAAGCACTCTCGGGAGACAGTGATCGATATAGCCTCACGGTCTAAGGAATAGTCTACAGGGATCCATTTCTAATCACCGTAACTTGAACTTCGTGACATGATCGAATCATGATGTTTAGGTTGGGTATTGGTTCATCATCTCATTCTCAGAATGAGATGACCTCATTTCCAACTGGCATAAATGCCACATGATCAGGAAACTTGATCATCTGTTGACCAATGAACCAGTGACTAGAGTTTCACTGGGAACCCCTAGTTTGTTTGTATATCACACGTGTATTGATGTTTCCACTCAATACAGTTATAGCATGATATAAAACTTAATCATAAACTATATGAAATATGATAATAGTCTTTACTACTATTTGTCTCTAGGGCATATTTCCAACAGAGAGACCTCCATCACCACCGCTCACCGGAGATGCTTTGTGGCCACTTGTCGGTGCACCGGCTGCTGCGACACCGCCTTGACGCGCAAGCCTTCTCCTCTCCAAGATGTTCGAGAGAATCATTTCATGAAGCTCCATTTGTTGCTCATTCAGCTTGGATGTATCTATCATCATCACATCTTTCTCCTCGGCCATGTGCCCCTCATTGCTTTAGCTTCCTTTATCTTGAGCATTCTCTCCTCCATCTCCTTGTTGCACTTGGCATTATTACAGATTGCTTCCAATCTTGATTGATAATCTCATTCTTCTTTATCTTTGCCTCCATCATTTTAATCATCAAGACTTCCTCTTATTTGACCATCTCATCACACTCATCATGCAAAGATGATGTCTTGGCCTCAAGTTTGATCCTCTCCTTTGCCTTCCTGTTGCCTTCCTGTTGCCTTCCAGCTTCCCCTTATTTCTTCCTCTTCACTAGCATCATCCATCTCCTTCATAGCTTGTTTATTGGTTGGTGCCTATTGGTCCCTCAAATTCCATTTAGGAATATGCTCAAGCAACTTCCAACAATGTTGAAGTGTAAAAGGTTTCCCCTAGGACATCTTCGTAGCCTTGTATCTCTCATTGGCAACACGGTCCTAGATGACCAATGACATAAATAATGAACTATTGCATCTGATGGCCTAATTGGGAATTCAATTTGAAATGAAGAATGTACTTACATAGTATTCTATGCTAATGCCACTAAGAGAATTTAGGCGCACTTGTTGGAGGGTTTCGGACCAACGGCTACAAGATGGCTTGATCACATCCCATCGACCTTGGAGGGATCGGTAGGAGCGGTACACCATTTGAGCTACACGAGGCATAATTTTGAAGAAATTGTCTTCAATCCTTTGCCAATAACGTTTTCCGGTTTGATCCATGCCCGTCACCACATCAATTGACACTTGTGACCATGCACAGACCAGGCACACGTCTTCTATCTCGGTGTAGTTGGTCATGCGTGCTTCTTCCTCGTTGTCTTCTTGGTTGCCTTATCAAACACATCTTATTCAACCTCCTCCAAGTCATGTTGTGCATCATCATATTCCTAGACCTCATTGGTCTCGGCCTCATTGTCATACTGCCATGGCTCATCGTCAAGGGTTATAACCTGCAAATTCTTCTGAAGGAGAAACATCATCGAATTTCATGAAAGGGGAGCATGCTCACTGAAAGGGCATGTATGCCCCCATGTGTGGTTTTGGTAATTAATGACAATCCCTATGGACTAATGTGCAAATTGAGTTTCACTTGTAGGTTTGTCCATTGGCATCGCTTGGACCATGTGTTGGTTTCAAGGATGAAAAAGAATAAGCAATGTCCAAGGGCTTTGTGCCTATTGGAATCAAGTAGAAGAAGAAGATCAAGTATGTCTTGAAGAAGAAGAAGAAGATGGAGTTCCTTATGGCTTTCTTCAAGACATCATCAGCAAGAATTGATGTGCAAGCTCACGGTGCGCCATCTCTAGAATATCTCATGCTTGGAGCTTGCCATCCTCGGCGTTCATGGAGTGATGAAGACAAGGTCAAAGAAGTGGTTTCCCCATGGAGTATGGGGGAGCCATTCGCAAGTCTTCATCAAGCAAGAGCAATCAAGAACGGTGTTCCATCTTGAAGGTGACAAGATCGTCTACATCAAGCTCAAGTGGGATGCTCAAGACAAAGGTATGATCTTGATAGGGTTTCTTTTTTACCGGTCTCGTGTAGTGTTGGGAGACCGGGTTTAGGATAGATAGCCGTACTATCAAGAGGGGCTCTCGAGTGGGTGACTCGTTCGTATCTTTCAGAGAGAGCTCAAACCTTTGCATTCATAGCATCATCTTTCTTGGTTGCTGTTTGGTTCTTGTCCATGTGAGGATCTAGAGCTTGTGGTTATCTTAATAACAAGCTCTAGTTCATCAAAAATAGATTTCCCTTGCATATCTTATTTCGTTTTTGATCTTGCGGGTTTTCCGGCTACACACCTTGGGAGGTATCTCACATGTATATTCATGGTATTTTCTCCCTTAGTGATACCCAATATTTCGAAAACATCGTTATCTTTCCAACAAAATTGGTTTCATCTTGTTTGGAGTTCGGATGCAAAAGTTCTTGCAGTTTTGGTTCTGAAGTTTCTCTGACAAGAAGTACCGGCCAGACGCCGGAAGTACCGCTCGGGCAGAAATGCCGCCGGTAGTACCGGTGTAAATTCCGGCGCAACTTCCGAAAACCCCTATTTCCATTCAGTACTCTCTCTGGCTTGTTTGTGCTATTTGACGGTACTTCAGTCGGTATTTCAGGCGGTAGTACCGCTAGGACACTCTTGCCACCGGTAGTTCCGGCAAAGCGGCGGTAGTACTAGCCAGGCTCGCATTTTTGTTCTTTTTCTCGCTGTTTTCTGACCGTTGGCTGGGTGCCGCCGGTAGTACTAGCCACCCACCGGTACTACCGGCCGTGCGCGAATCTGTGAGTAACGGGCAGATCGGGGAGCCCTTTAAAAGGAGCTCCCATTCCCCCTTCGGCCCCAACTCTTGTTCTTCTCGGTTTTTGGCTTTCTCTCTCCTCCATTGTTGACCTTGAAGAGCTTGCCCTCTCCCCTTCCCCCTCCTATGATTCTTGCATCTTTTTGAGAGATTTGAGAGAAGAGATCTAGATCTACAAGCCCCACCAAACCAAATCCCTTCTTTGTGAAGGAATCATTGGGATCTAGATCTTGGAGAGTTTTGTGTTCTCCTCTTGTGTTCTTCCTCTCTTATTCCCCCAATAGTTTTTGTAGCTTTGGTGGAATTTGAGAGTGAAGGACTTGCCTCTTGCATTTGGTGCATAGGTTTGAGTTCTCCTCGGAGATTCGGCGAGTTCAAGCCCTTGGGCTTGTTTATCTTGGGTTCTTGGAACCCTAGACGGTTGTGTGGTTAGATTGTTGACCTTTTGTGGTCTTGTAGCCTTTTGTGGCCTTGTTGCCTTTTGTGACTTTGTAGCCTTTGTGGCATTGTTGTTGGGAGCCTCCAATTGAGTTGTGGAGATTGCCCCAACCTTGTATGGGTTCGGTGACCGCCCTCAAGTGTCCCATAGTGGAACATGAGTAGGCCTTCGTGGCGAGCTCACGGGAGAATAGGGTTAGCCTATTGTGGCGTCGGTAGGTTGCGTGCCTTCGCATCTTGGGGTGAGGCCTTGTGTGGCGTTGGGTGAGCATCGAGCTACCACACTTCGAGGTGAGCCACTTGTGGCGTTCGAAGTACATTGCGCCCCCGCACCTCTCCAACAGAGACGTAGCTTCTTTGAAAGTGAACTTCGGGAAACAAATCATCGTCTCCGCGTCCATCGGTTATCTCTCAACCGAGCCCTTTACTTATGCAATTTACATTGTGATAGCCATCGTGCTTGAAGTATATTATCTTGCTATCACCTTGTTGCTTGTCTTGCCTAGCATAGGTTGTTGGTGCACTTAGTGAACCTAGTGGATATAGGTTTTGGCTTGATAAATTAAACGTTAAATTTTATTTCGCATTTATTAGAGTCTCAACCGTAATAATTTTAAAACGCCTATTCATCCCCTCTAGGCGACGTTCATTTCCCTTTCACTCACCTTGCGGCACCCTGGCCAAACACGTTGGCTCGTGCGAAGAGGCAACGATATGACGACCAGTGGTGACTAGCGGAAACGGAGTAGCGCGCGGCGGAAGGCCCTCCCGGTGCACCACCTACTTCTACTTCTCCTTCCTGGCATCTGCGGTTGGGCGTCAGGCGCTGCTTCGCTGCCGCCACGATGGAGGCTGCCTCATGCGGCAGGGACGACGGCGACACACCAGGTGATGCTCCAGCTGCAGGCGCCATGACATGGTTGCCCTGACGTTTCCTCTTCGGCCTCACGCCGGTGGGAATCTCGGTCACCACCGCCACCGCCCCAGAGGAAGGGGATCCCGCCGCAAATCCCACGGCAGGAGCCACGTGGAGAAGCGACACGAGCTCGGTAGCGGCAGGGGGGGCTCAGTCACGTCCATGGATACAAATCATGTGGCCAGCGGCGCAAGAACACGGGTATGGGGAGATCGGTGGCAGCGCGGAAGCGGGAAGGAGGCGAGCTTAAAAGTCCCTC
Source organism: Avena eriantha (assembly GCA_910589775.1). NCBI lineage: Eukaryota > Viridiplantae > Streptophyta > Magnoliopsida > Poales > Poaceae > Avena > Avena eriantha. Next base: position 76,338,415 of record OU342744.1, on the reverse strand, counting down.
CCGCTCGAAATGGTGAACGTGTACAGGGCAGGCTCAGTTTCGTTCACCGGCCCGTCTATGTACCGGTCGATGACGGGATTTCATCGGACCCTGAAAACGCGTTTGCAGTTTGCTACCTTTTACGGTGCTGCTAGCCGCCGTTTTTTAACGTTGGCTCGCGAAACTGATAACTCGTGGTTATTATACATTTTTCATGTGTTTACAGTCACTGCTAGATTCTGAGAAATTGGAGGAAGTAGGCCCAGCTAATCCAGAAGTACTATTCCAGATAGCTGCTTTGAATGTTTTCTATTCTTAAAATAAAACAATCAAAAAAGTTTTCTCGGTTAAAACACCAATTAAGGTGGTGGTGAAGAAAAGGTAAACCACAAAGAAATGTTGAAAGGTTTGATTTGGAATTCCATAGGGATTGGAGATATACATACTGTAAAAGAGATTTTATCGATCGATAGTGAGAGTCATGAGGAAGAGAGGAGTTGTTGGGTACAGTACTTACCTATTTTCCGTTCGAGCTCAGCTGCAGCTGTGGCCCGTGATGTTCCCGACGTTGTTCATCCATTCGCATGGGCCTAGCTGGTCTGAACCATGCTCCAAACCCTAGCGCATCGGGCATGATGTCCCAGACAGAGAAGGCGGCTTGACGGCGCGGCAGCGTGTCTAGGGGCTTGGTGGCGGAGGAGTGGCCGGCAGGGCAGCGGCCCAACCGTCCGGCAGGCTACGAGTGAGCCGCCCTAGTAAACTGTTCGCAGTAACCTAGATTGATCAATCATTTGACGGGACCAAATTAGGAGTCTGAAAAAAATGTACGGTATAAACAATACTTAAATCTACCATGCCACACAATTTCATATCCAAATTTATAATAATAAAGGCCGAGTGAGCTAACAGACAATTTTGCAGTTTTTTTTTTGAGAAATAGACAATTTTGCACTTAATACCACATGTTATGTTGGGCTCTGAATTTGGCCCACTATCACTGTTAATACCAAGAATGCAATTTTGTTTTTTTAGTTGTGCTAAGGATTCTGATTTGAAAATTTGTGACAAGTTGTAAATTTTCTATTAAATTTCTTGAAACTTAAAAATTGTCCACCTTTACTTGGTGCACTTAGTGCATGACAAGGCCCGGTCCATCAGATACATTCCCCTGCTGACAAATGATCAAGGCACTTGTGAACAAGGTGGAGGTGGAGGTGGAGGTGGAGGGGTAGTTGACATAATCTTTGGTCCCGGATTGCTTTCATTGACACCCTTTTATTCCGACGATTGGGAAAGAATCAATATTTTATATACGTGAGATCGAGAAAACCAATTTTTACAAGGAAAAAAAAAGAATGTGTGTATGCAGTATCTTCTGTAATCTGTACATTTCACAAGTCACAACACAAACACAACAAATCAAATGGTATTCGTGTGCATCTATCCATGTGATGTACAGTATACTTCTACTCCTGTCCTGTTAACTTGCACGTCCATGAAACTCTGTGGAACTGATCCGGCCAGAATCTCAGGACAATATGGCGGCGGGGGCAGCGAACGGGGCGCAGTACAGGGCAAGCGCGGTGGCGTCCGAGTCCATGCCGTCGCCGCCGACGTAGCCGGAAGAGTACCGGCACAAGCCAGCGGTGTGCTTCTCCTCTTCCCGCCCGCCTCCGCCATCGCATTTCCGGCAGCGGGCGCACGCGCAGGGGAGGCTGCTGCTTTCCAGGATGTCGTCATCTGGCGGTGGCGGCGGCGTCTCGGAGGCCGCGACGGCCTTCCTGAAGGAGGCGATGCCGCTCCGGCAGAGCGGGCACGGGACGGTGCCGGCGAGCCCGGGCACCTCGTAGGCCTTCATCACCGTGCACAGGTCCATGGCGCATTTCAGGCACAGCTCGTGACCGCACACTGCACGGTCATCATCATCATCATTAATTCGTCAAATCGCAGCGCAAGTTCTTCTGGAGATTTCGGACGACGAAGGAACAGAGCATATGTAGTACGTACCTTCGGCGGCGACGTTGCAGGACCTCTCGAGGCAGACGGAGCAGGCGTCGTCGTGGATTTCATCGTCGGCGGCGGCGTCAGGGATGAACGGCGTCGAGTTGGCGGCGATGGCGAGGAGGGAGGGAAGCGGGAGGGAGAGGTATGCGGAGGGCGGGAACTTGGGGACGGGGAGGTGCGACTTGGGCGACAGCACGTGCTCCAGCCAGTTGCAGTTCCACATCCGGGCCACGTCCACGGCCAGCCAGCCGTTGGAGTTGGCGGCCATCCTGTCGGCGCCCCTGGACACGAGAACCTGGCAGCACTTGACCTCGCCGCCGGAGGCCGCGTAGTGCAGCGGCGTGCTCCCGGCGCCGATGGCCGCCATGGGGGCCGCGGCGACGGGGACCGTCTGCGCGCCCAGCGCCGCGTGCTCGTCGATGAGCAGGTGCAGGCAGTCCACGTGCCCGTGCAGCGCCGCCAGGTGCAGCGCCGTGACGCCGCCGCTCGCCGCCCTGTTGACGTACCTGCAGAGCGCGCGCGGGCGAGGACGGTCGGTGACACAAAGCGAGCTAGAAATATGTCGGGCGTGTGGACGAGGCGGTTGGTTGGTTCTTACCGGACCCTGTCGCCGGCGGCGCCGCCGCCTGCGTCCGCCAGCAGCAGGCGGACGCACCTGACGTGGCCGCCCGCCGCCGCCGCGTGAAGCGCCGTCCGGCCGCTCAGGCCGTCCGCCTTCCACACCTGACCAATTCATCCACGAACAAAAGAATCAGTTTGAAACTCCGGTTCGGTCGATGTGCAAGAACCACATGAACATGAGGAGAGCTGATTGAGCTCTACGTACGTACGTTGCATCTGAAGGCGAGCAGCGTCTGGACCACCTCCCAGTGGCCCGAACGGCACGCCTGCATCAGCGCCGTCTTCAGTCCAGCCATGCATGCAGAAAACGCAAGAAAGCAGAGTAAGCTGCAGGGTACGTCGGTCAAAACACCTAACGCCACACTTGTCAAAATTGTGTACACTAGGATTTCTTTGCCAATTTTAACTGATCTGATGTGGGGCAAGAAGAACCTACTACTACATGCAGTGCAGCTGCAAAAGAACGGTCACATGAAACCTTTCTCCTAGTAGTAAAACATTCATTTCCACGGAAATTTGCGAAAATAATTTTTGGCTAGGTAGAAATCTAGACGCTGTAAAATGTTGGGTGATAATATAACTATCGGATCGGAGGCCCTAGGGTCCAGAATTAATTTCGACGGAATTGTTTAGCTCGGAACTTGAGACTAGATTTAAATCAGCGTCAAAAAAATTGCATCATTATTACAGGGAAAATCAAAGTTTATATCTAATCTAAAACCTTAAAACCAGAATATACAAACAAGACAAGACACGACATGGTCGAGCAACGACGAGCTCGATCTTGCAAGGGGCGCATGTCGGCGTCGGTCAGAGAGAGAGACTGGCACACAGTTGGTTCAGATCGATCGACCCATAAAATTAAATTCATGCTCATGCATGAGATCTACTAGAAATGAAATGCAGTCGGTAGGTGTTGTTCAGTAGTAGTAGTGTTTCTATCCAAGCGGTGGTAGTGTTCAGTTGACTGACGTACCTGTCCGTATATGTTCCTCGCGTTGACGTCGGCTCCGTTCTCCAGCAGCAACGCCGTGATCTGCACACACACACATGCACATACGTGAACAGTGAGTTGGTTATGTGAGCCGATCATCCATCATGACAAGTTCAGAACAGGAGCTCGATCGCCGGCCGGCAGAATTGCTCAAGTCCCTGCTGCTGTGATGCATTCTATTCTGACGCGATATACGGCGTTGAAGATCGATCTTAATTAGAGCTAGTATAGTATGCTACAAGGAGTAGTATTTATATCTTAAATAAAAATATTTGACTAGTAAATAGTACTACTCCCTTCTACCCAAATTAGTTGACTTAGTTTTGTCTAGATTCGGCATAAAATAGTCCACATATATTCAAATCTAGACGAAACTGAGTCACTAATATGGGTCGGAGGAAGTACTATTGTTTGGAGTAAATTAATGCGGGAACACGTTGTGACTCTCCTGTAACGACTATACAATGCATGAATCTCGGTGCAGTTTTGAGCCGTGGGAACAGTTAGTTAAGCAGCTGGCGATCGATGGATATCATCTCACAGCATATAAAGTCCTCGTGATGCTGTTCTGACGCGACGGGCCCTTAAATAAAGAAAAGAAAAATTGGATGCTGCTTGACTATACTGTTCATCGATTAGGAGGTTACATGTGTACTTAAAATATAAGATGTTTTAGCGAATGTATTTACTGGTGCATCTAGCATCAGCGGAGGGCGCGTGGAGTCATGTGTCCGACGAGTTTCTTGGGATCTGGTCGTTTTTGTGTGTGTGTTTTGAGGTCAGTCTTTTCCAATATACGTTGATCATCTTTGGCAATGGTTGCTGCTCTGGTGCGCTGGTCTTTTAGGGTCTTAGCACGATGACTTCCCGTCCGTCCAAGATAACAAGCTCTACTACGACAAGCTTTGCCCAGCTTCGGTGATGGAGAGGCAAGGACGGCGGCGCGCCTTTGGCTCGTGTCAGTGTTTTTAGTCGTGCTAGGTGGTGATCTATTTGTAATTTTTATTACTTTTGAGACTTCTTATACTGCTGTTGATAATTACTAATAGATCGATGAAATTTCGCAAAAGAAAAAAAGCTAAAACATCTTATATTTTGGAACGGAAGAAGTATGCCTGATCGTGTTCAAAAAATACATGTGTGCGCTTTAATCCCAAACGAAATGAAGACGAGAAAACCTAATAATCCAAAAAAAACTCGATTCTATTTTCTCTTCAGCGGGCGGGGTTTTTCAAACATCATCCAGATTCTAATTTCAGGTCGTAACCAAATAGTACGTACTCGATCCGTATTATAGAAACATCATCACGTTATTAATTGCAATCTTATGTAGTAAGTATTTGAAATAAGAATTGGTGTCGCTGTCCAGTGTTAAATGTGCGTACCCTTCCATGGACGTAACACAACACGGGAAGGAAAATTAATCAAGTCAACAAAAAACTTTTTGATCGGTCGATCTACCACCAGGGATCACACATATTCGTCCCACGTCAGCGCGAAAGTAACCCCGGCCCCGAGATTCAATCAATTAAATAATTAATTACTCGGACGGAGGCCACTTGCGTCCGGTGATGCATCTCTCTAACAGTGACTCCTGCCGTGATTTTTCTCCACAAAAACAAATAAGACACGAGTCGCGTGGTTGCTTTGGAAGTTAGCCAGTCCGGAGAGGTCGATTCATCGACGAGCTCGAGCGAGTAGGTCTCGTGTCAGCTCAGCTCGTGATCAAATTGTCCATGTGTGCGTGTGTGGTTAACTAAAGCTATGGTGATTATGCTAGATGCGTGTCTACCACGAACGCAACATGTTTCTTCACGGGCAGGTCAATATATCATTTTGTTTCGAGAACCGTACGTAGATATTTTGAATTTATTTGTGCGATAACATATATATTCACAGACCCACGGACAACCAACTGATATGGTGCTGCCTATGTCACTAACTTTTTGGGGCGCTGTACATAACTTCTTCGATAATACATGTAGACAAGCAACAATATTCGATCGATTTCGATACATGCATATGCATGAAACCTTGGACTCAATACATGCATGCATGCTAGCTAGCTCTCCATTTCGAAACAAAATGGCGATGGATATAATATAGCTACGGATGAAGAATGCATTATTCATAGCCAGACCACTTCTTCGGGGTTTTTTCTTCTTCTTTTCACCGGAGACCTAATAATCAGTTAACAGGGCCCCGTATTTGCCCAATGACCACGTACTACCAAAATATCGAATTGATTAATTATGTGGTCTAGACTCGAACGAACGAACGAACGTGCTCCCCGACCGTATCGTCAAGAACGGGCCGGGTGATGATCGAGTAATAAAGACTATGGAGAAAATTGCACCGTCGTATGTCGACGAGCATGCACGTGCAGCTAGCTAGGTACGCCTACGTACCTCGTGGTGGCCCTTGGAGGCGGCGAGGTGCAGCGGCGAGCTGAGGTTGCCGAAGGTGGCCGTGCACCGCGCGAGGCCCGGGTCCGCCGCCAGCAGCCGCCGCGCCTCCGCCGCGTCGCCGTCCCTCGCGGCTGCCGCCAGCCGCTCCCCCAGCCCGGCGCACCCCAGCGCGTTCCCCATATATGATCGATGCTGGGCGCCGCCGCCGCCTGTCGTCGTCGGTCGTTAGCTGCGCTTGGTAGCCAGGGGAGCTACTAGCTCACGGCCGAAACGTGAAGAGTTTGGCCGGCCGGAGGAGCTAGCCTAACACACTCCGGTTGTTGGCAAAGGCGACTGAATCTGGTGAGGTGTGAGATCTCGAGCCTAACACTACGATGACGAGACACGATATATATTCATTCCTGTCTCTTCGAGCTAGTAGTAGTTTTGTGTGTGCACTCTTCTGGCTTAGTGTGATCACGACCCATGACAAACGATTTTTTCTTCTTCTTCTTTCTTCTTTCTCTGACTATGTGCAATGAGCCAGGTAGGCACACTAGCTACTGTATTGATTAGTTGTGCATGGCCGCTTTTGCGCATAAGCCCCTGCAAATTTGTCTATTCACTTGCCTACACTATTTTATTATTTCATAACTTAATTCAAATCGCTATGTGCAAATAACCTTGGTGCTCGTTGCGACACTTAACCAGTGCATTGTTGGATATAAGGTCGAATAATGTCGGCTATAGTGACTTGGCCGAGAATCTCATGTAAGGGTTGTCACTTGTCACCGGCCTATGAGTGAAACGTAGACCGTCGGTGAGGCACGGGACGACGAGTCAGATGGCGTGGCGACATTGCAAGTTGCAACTCAGTTTCAACCCGCTGTGTCCCGATCGACAATGAAGAATGTCCGGAGAAAATGAAAGTGTCATGTCAAAATTCAAAACGCTCAGCCTTTCAAGGGAGAAGTTAAAAGGAAAATTCTAAAAGGTCAACCATAGCACCAAAGAGTCAAACCTCCGCAGCTAAGTTAGCAAATGAAAAAAAATATCTAGTGGCGCAATACTCAGGTGATCATCCTCAGCCACTGGTATCGTGAATATGATGTAAGTACTTGTCAACCCCCACTTAGCACTAACTCAGCGTGTGCAACTAATTAAGCTAGTGGTTCAAGTTTCTCCACTTGGTAACATCAATTTCCTTCTCTTTCTGCAACTTGTATTTCGTGTTTAATCACCGAAAGGAAACCCCAATTTGGTTTTATCGCCTTCCTTGTCTGAAATAAAAGGTTAATTGTTAATTGGCTAAGGTTTCTGGATTATTTTAGCGGTTTTTTTGTGAATATAAATGTTCTCAGATTTTTGGTGCAGATCTTATGTACCATGATAGACATGTCTCAACTACAATGGGTCCCACAAAACTGAAAAAAAATGTCATAAATGGAAAAAAATATTGTGTCCCAATGTCAAAGACTCATGGGAGATAATTAAGTTACTCATTCGAACAGAAGAAGAAAAAGGTGAAATTTAGTTCCTTCATCTAACAACTTTTTATGGGGAGAAAAATAGAGAGAAACAATTATCAACATTTTTTTAGGAGGTCCCTGAACTCATCAAGCAAGATATGCCCAATTAATGGATACATCAAGAGAGAGAGACATGATTTATTATTATTGTTATTATAGTCATAGGAGAAAAATGACTTGAAAGAAGAAAATTCGACTTTGACTAAGACTTCGCAGAGAAAGCAAGGCATCCTCCCATGGACGTAGAGACGGGGTCGAGAGCAATCAATGATGATACCTTTCTGGAATTTCATTAAGAAAAGTGACTCCTTGGTGTTAAAGCAATTAGGTAAGCGTTAAGCAAAGAAAGTGCTTGCATAGGGTCACCATCTCATTTATAGTATGTGTACTATTAATTGATACCCCAAAGATATACACACAGGAGTAGTTTTCAGAGAGGAAAAATATGCTCAAAACGTATACAAGTGAGAGACTTGGAGTACCGAAAAATTATATTTTGAAAAACAATGTATATGTATATCCTTGATAAACAGTAGCATCCCCCCGGCAGTATTCAATTGCATGTGATCCATTAGTTTCATCATACACTTGTACGTATAGTTGCACTGTCATTGCAAGATAAGGTACGGTCGAGCAGACTATTGTCTCAGCGTATAGAAGTGGAGAAAATATTTCCTATAATTTGTGTACATGCATGAGTTGGAAACCTCCAGAAGAGAAACAAAAAATTATTGTGACAGCATCCATTTCATCCCATATATATGATATCCTACCTGCTGGCAGTGGCTACTTGATTCATGAAGAACCACTAAATTCTTCTGCAAGACAAAGAGTGCAAGTGCATGAAGCAGCTGGTACAAAAAAAAGATCTAGGTCAAAATAGCGATTTCACGGAGGGCAAAGGCTGTAAAACACACAGCTGAAGCCACTGAACACGTCAGAAACAATCAATTAGTGCACACAACCAAGAAACAAGTTGCTTGTGTCGTGTCACCGCTCATCATCAGTGTTTTGATCTGTTCTATAAGTCAAATGGAAAGAGTATCTCGGCGGGAATCTGTCCATAGGTGATGGATTCTTGCAAGGAAAGAGAATCTCCCGTTGCTTATCCACACCAACTCTGTCCACAGTCTACCTATATCTTCGGTTGTGCTTCCGTATCAACTTGACCATCCGTGTGGATAGTGTTTAGAGAAAAAAATAAACCTCTTACACCAGTCTTGGTTTACCTATTCGGATAGTCAAGCCCCACTAAGGTCCCGTTCGTATCTTTGAGATCGAAGCTGTCTAGGCATGGATTAGGTTGATCCCGTACCTTCACCCAATCCATGTACGTATTAATCTGTGCTAATCCCTCAAATACATGTCCATTCATTAAAGTTGAGCAAAAATAGCAGCGGGTAAAGGAAGACCGTGGATTAGCGAGGCTGGAAAAATCACCTCGACGGGCTGGACAGCCGGGGATCGGGTCTCAATCCAGGCGGATCCCTGCCTACCTCTGCGGGGTTAAACGAAGGGGGGCCCTAAGGGAGGAGGATGGCAGTGTGTCTCCCGCTTGTCTGAGTACTGGCAGTCATCGCTAGGTGGTCTAAATAGTTATCTATAAAAAAAATTTTAATTTTTTTAGGATTTCTCGTACTGCTGTTGAGGATTATGAATATTTTAGTGGACTTATCGCAAAAACAAAAAACCTAAGAGGTTTTATAATAGGAATTTTCACCGCTCTGTATTGGTCGGTTGTTACTAATAAGTTCACGTATAAAGCGGGAAGGATTTCGTGAACGATCTAACTGCACAACTGACAACGTGAAATTAGGAGCTCAAACTCGCCTCCGAGCACGTACCGCACCTAAAAAGTAGTACACGTGTGCGTGCATGTCTAGCGGTGCACACGTGTGGAACTTTGGAATATATGTTACGGTGAGCGTCGCACGTGTGCAGTCTAGCAGGGTACACGCAGCAGATACCTCCACGCAGTCGAGAGTGACCGGGCCGAATATTTTACACGCCAGCTAGTGCGTGCGCCCAGGCCCCTGAATTATTTGTGGGCTCATCGGCCGCCGGCGTGTCGCTCGTCCGTCATGGATGGAGCCGTGCACGGCTGGCTTGGATTCATCATCGCCGAGGAGGTCCGACGGCACGTGGACCGGCCAGCGATTTGGGCCGTCGGCTTCGCAGCATCTCGATTGCGTGGTGACGTTGTGATGATGCTGTACAGAGGTAGGTAGGCAGTGGAGAGTAATCGGAACCAGGATTAGTGCCAAGTGAGTTCAAACAAAAAAAGATTAGTGCCGGGCATAGTCCTCGAATCAAAGAACGCATGAAAACGGGCGTTTTTTCTTCTTTTAAAATTCCACCGACCTATTAATAATCATCAATAATAGTACAAAACGTAGTAATAAAAATTATAAATAGATCATTGGACCACGCTTGAATTGTATTCGATGTTGTATCGGTCATCGGCTTCTCTTCTTATGCATGTTAGACGTGTCCCAAGAAATATCCTTCTAAAAGGAGTGCAGGTCACCGTCAGCCACAGTTTATAAACATAAATATATTAGTATCACGCTATTACTATCTAATTATACCCGACCTCTACGTGAAACGAAATGTCAAGACCCTATTATTTTTACGGCTCTTTGTACTGTTGTTGATGATTATTAATAGATCGATGGAATTTCGCAAAAACAAACAAAAGGTTAATATATTTATGACAATTTAAAAGTGATTAAAGTAAGACATGAGTTCATATTCAAAGAGTTTCCAAGGAAATAATATTTATCACTGATAGCCTGTATTTTTATCACTACTACACTAAGTGATTCATCTTTATCGTACAAAGGTACTATTTTGATGCCAAGAGCCTGCCAGCTGTTACCAATCCGGATAATACTTTTCTAAACAGTGATAGAGCAACTTTGTGGGGATGACATGAACGCAGGATCACGTCCCCCTGACAGGGAGCTAAACTAGCCACCTACCGAAAGAAATGGCGACACACGACTCTCGTAGCATTACCAGCTTGGCTACAGTTTAGTCAGAATTCGGCACATAGACATATTACTATGGCAGTACACCGTGTACTGTACACAGACTCTTGTAGCATTACCATCTTGGCTACAGTTTAGTCAGAGTTCGGCACATGGATTCTGAATTATGGACGGGCCACCAACCAACTCCTCACCACCAAAATCATCCACACATGGCACTGCACAAGTACAGGGTACTAACTCACAATGAGACGGGAGACGTCCCTGTGATCCCGTCCTCGTCCTGCATAAAACTCTTGTACCGCTATCCCACGGTACACCCTGAAATCGACCGACGGTGAAAACAAAGCATCTGTTCATCTGTACTCCTCCTCCTCTCGATTCGCCGAGGATTGCACGAATGTTAATGTTACGGTCAAAGCACATCACATTGCGCACTCAAAGTAATGGACGGTCGCGGCGGTTATCAGATCATAGATCACTAATGTCGTCTTTGGCGAGATTCGTCATCTCGAGGATACCTTAAGGATCGCAGTTGTGGCCTTATACATCTTCCGGGGATAGGCATACAACACAAGGAAAACAGATTCTCTATACGAGTAGATGCTAATAATGCTGCTCGGCTTCGGCACCTGTGAGTTGATCAGAGGGTGTTGATCATCCGCTTCATCTCCGCGGTCCTCCGAGGATCAGGATCCGCAATGGCTCGCTCCGTCAGGACGTGCTTGATTCGGCACATCGATTTCTTCACCTGAAGTTACGCGAGGGAGCCATGGTTCAGCCAGTCAAGCGCTGCTTGTTTAACAGAAAAAAGGAGCCTTGAATGAAAACATGCTGACGCGCATACTGAATAAGAAATTCCAAGTCAGCTTGGCACTTTGACAAGAACCAAATGTGGGGAGGGGGGAGCATATTACTATACTTGGTAGCATAAAAGCAGGTCACATCTCCATGATTGGAAAGATCGTCAACTTATTCTTGACTGCCCGTTCACTCATTGTCCCTTGAAAAATACGCTTGCTATTTGAAAAATAGAGCTTCACAAAGTAACATTAAATAGATTGACCCAGTCGTGCCGTGTTGAATCTATCCGGCACATTACTGTTTTCGAAACCAAGGTACTTTGAACCAGATGGCCACAATTTCCTAAACTATCTTTAGTGTTTGTAAAACAAATTCGTTTCATGCATGTTCATACAGCTTCATTTACAGAAGACGTTAAATTAACATATCACTTTGCGCCTAAAAAATATAAAGATATTTCTACAATTTAGTTAAACAAGATAGACTCAAACACGCAACCATTAGGTGCGCACTGCACAGCATTTTTAGTTAAACTGTACACCTTAGTTTAGTCACTCCTTGGAGTAACTTGACAGGACTAGTGGAATAACCAATTCTATCTGATTTACGAAACTAGAGACAGTAGAGTTCTAGTACCTAGCAATAATGTGCAAGTGAAATTTGAAGTTCATAAAAGGTGCAGTTAAGATGTATAACATTTTAATTTGCAGTTGGCAAACAAATGTCTTGCAAAAAGTATGATATAGTTACTTTGTTAAAACAAATCTGTGGCACATGGACATGGTTACGCAAACTGAGACCAAGAACAAGTAGTATGAGTAAGCAGCTACTTGCTTGAGGTCATAATAGTTGAATACCTTGGAAATACGCTCTGGGTTTGGGAAGCGCATGTTCTCTGAATTAAGCATCTGGCGTTGAGACATAAGCATGTTCTTTTCCTTGAGAAGAACGTACCATAGCTTCTGAAGGTCATCCCAAGATTTCAGGCGTAATTCAGAAGCCTTCCAACTACGACCTACCAATTAATGAAACAAGAGGCACCACTGGTAAGTTCTCATGACAAGGATGGTGTGTAACTTCATTTGCTCGTCATACCTAAACAATTCAAAATCATACTGCTATTGCATTGCCTTACACAATAACTGACTAACATGTAAAATAGTTAAATACCTGAATTCATCGCAAATTACTGAACACGGTATCGGCGCAGTAACATACTCATGTATTTCCTCATTGTAACTAAAGAAACTCAAAAGTAAACGCTGAACTCTAGGCATCACTTGTCAATAAACAAGCATAATATCCTAGTATGCCCGTAGGAGTACTGCAGGAAGTAACTAGATGATGCATACATCAGTACCAGGTTAAATAGATGGCATCTTACACTGCTTGTTGTATGAGAAGAGATATAGATGGACAAGACTGCTTATACATGTATACATTGTACACCAGATTTAATATGTTGTTAGTTTCTATGAGCAACTAGGTGGTATGTTTTTACCATACAACTGGAGCATGTCTGTTAGGTGTATGAGCACGCATATCATCCAGTACAAGCTTGAATACAGGGTATCTGTAGATTAGTGGTTCTACACGTGAGGGCTTACACAGACCATGACAGAGAACCGGATACAACCTGTATGGAAAATCATTCGTTCCTTCAAGAACAACCTAGTGACACAGTTTTCCGGGGATTAGACCAAGGTGGTACTGATTGTTCTTTTAGCTAATCTAGGCTTCCTATAAGGGGCAGTTCAATCTCAAGCGGATATTGGGTTGGTGCTACCACAACCATCTGCAGTAACTAGGAATAATCACCGAACATTCCACGCCGGTCCGTCACGAATCCGCGAACCGCAGCAGAGCCAGACTGCAGGACGTGGGTGGGAGGGAGCGAGCGAGAGAATGGATATATACCGTAGTGGGGACGGGCCTGGTCGTCCTCGGTGCTCCGCTCGACCTCGAAGAACTCCTCGAGGGGGTTCTGCGCCTTCCTCACCACCGACGTCGAGGCGGCAGCGGCGGCGGAGGAGGAGAAGAGCCGCCTCCCGAGCGCCCTCGACAGGGAAAGCATCGCGGCGGTGACGAAGACCTGCAGCTCGAAGGATCAGGTGGTCGGAACGGGCGGGGACTGAGTGGATCCGATGAGAGGAATAGCGAGCTCGTCAGTGTGGTACCGGCGGTCGGGCGGCGGCGGCAGCGAGTGATCCACGGGTGAGGAGGGGAGGGAGAAGAAGGGTTTAGATGCAAAAGGGTTTTGGGCCGGATTTGGGCGAGGAAATGGACTGCTCTATGTGTACTCGCGACAGCACAGGCTCACAGTCTGGGCCCATTCCTATTTATTTGTTCTTTCATGAAACGTTTACAGGAGTTTTTCTGCAAAATAGTTCAATCCCGTGAGTAAGAAATAGACTTTGCTCAAACTTCGACATCTGAAAAGAGAAAGGAATAGATTGTTCCGAAAAACAGTGCGATGTCAAACCCACCCAATTTAATCCACAGTAGAAATGTTTTTTCTTGCGTTCCAACAAACATTAATGCAATCAGTTTTTCGGGAGGAAAAACTCTAAATCTGCGCATCTCTCCTTCAGGTACAGGTGGCGGCGGCGCAACTCCCTCCCTCCTCCGGATCTAAGCCGTTGAGAACGCTGGTCCTCTCTCCTTCCGCTTGCTGTCTCGGTGGCAGGAGGGAGAGAGGACCTTGTTTCTTCGTCTAGTAGTTAGGGTTAGGGTTAGTCTGTCGTTGTGCGTTGTAAGGGTGGTGGGAGCGGCGCCCAGACAAATAAATATGTCTCGTCTACTCCCACACCGACGGCGACCTTCACAGTGGCGCTTCGGAGTTGATGGCAACGTGTGCTAGTCGATCCTTCAGATTGACAACTTGGTCTTCTCGCAGTTCCTCAGATTTTGCGAGATTTGTTTCTCGGTGTGTCACTGACGTTCGTTGTTATCCACGACGGTGCTGGCGGCCGGGGCGAGATGGTTGCTCTGGAGTGAGGATATTGGTCCAGAGGCGGTGGATCTGTCGTTCTTCTCCGACTGCATCGATGGGAGGCGGCGGATCTTGGTTCAAGACATCACGAGGACATCCCCGGTCGACACGCCGTAACGACACGTGCCTTATTGCGTGCAGCGGGCATGTTCATCGACTCACAAAGCCTTGTTGGTGATGGTGTTTTTTCTTGGATCAATGTTGAAGGTTTGGCGTCTATTTCGGAGTTTGGCGGCGGCCGCTAGATTCGGTGCTTGTGGGAAATCCTAAGAATTGTTTTGTATTTCTCGGTCTCTTAGGATTTTTCTGCATAGGTTTTAGGATAATCATTTTATCTTGGTCTATCTTTTATTGCTTCATGTAACTTGATTTTTGATTAATAAGATATGTGGTTACTCTCAACGACAACAAAAAATGCCACAGCACAGCATGCCAGATGCGACATCTTAAAAGCTTTCAGGTCATGCTGAAAATAGCTTTGTGAGACTCGGCTACCCCATAACTCAGAACACAAACAATATAAGAATACAGAAATTGAAGCAACGGTATCTTCTCTTTTGGATATTACTCCAACAAATGCTCATTCTATAATTTCTCACACGGCCAAAATTTGAAGCAAATTGTCTTGGTTATTATCCTAGCTATATATCCCAAAGAGCGGTACAGTTTGCGGAAAACAAAAACGTGTACCAGGCAGCTGTTGAATTTGACCTCACGATCGCACTACATCTCACAGTCCTGGTGTTTCCACCACATGAAATTTTACAGCCACCTGTATGTAACTGAGTGAAATCCCAGCGAAATATTCACCATCTTAAAAGCTCCCACAGACATGGGAGGGCAGCAAATAGGCAGCACGGTGGTGTCTTCGACCTCGAAACCAGAGGGTGCTCACTGCTCAGTGCCTTCCCCTTCCTCTGTTCCTTCCCCTGCCTCTGCCTTCCCCTCTGCCTCTGCCCCCGAATTCGCCTCCACCACCTCCAAATTCTCCTCCACCTCTCCCTCCTGCCCACACCACTTGAGGATGGAGTGCACGGTATTCCATTGAGTTTACATCGATTTCATAGTCCTGCCAATAAGACCGATGGGATTAGAAAATCGCACATGAGTCATGGTTTCGAAAAGGAATTTTAGACATGTGATCCTGTCGTGGTTTTCAAAATGAGTGTGTTGTTTAGACAAATTTAATTCAGAAAAAGGAAACTGGAACGTGTACCTTATTTACAAACATTGGTTCGAAACGCAATAATGCCTTTTTCGATTCTAATCTCCTTCTCTTCTTCCTGGTGCTTGATTTATCAATATTATCCACATCAGCGTCCAATTCCTCTTCCTCTCTACGTATGCTGTCCAAAATATGCCGGTTAACCTTCGGTATTTTGACAACTTGCTGCAGGAGAGAAAAATGTTGGCACTCATTACAAGAAGAATCAAACGGATTGACAGATATATAAACATAAGGAACAGATGAGCAAACATACCGTCATGCAAGATTTCCTTTGGGCGTCTAGTTTCTTTTTATTCATCTCTTTTTGAAGAGTCTCATAATGAACAATATCAAGTTTAGCCCGTTGCTGAAAACAAATACAAATCTTAGTAAAGAGCATGTATGAAGTGCTCATTTGTTTAACCCAACTAACACACAGATAGATATAGGAAGTCCAAATTCATGTTTAATTATGTCATCAGATACCTAATACATAGAAACTACTTTAAAAGAACAAACTACTATGTGTACAAAGTAAAAGTGTCTTCGGGATGGAAAGTCAGGTGGGTAGTCAACGCCAACCCTGGCTGAACTGCTCAAATAAATTGCAGCACCATGAATAATGAACAGAAAACAAATTACCTTCTTACATAGATCATATCGTATCACATATCCATGTAAATGTGCTCTGGCAGCATCACTGTTTTTGTACTCAGAGAGACCCAATCGTTCCAGCTCTTCTCCGGTCAAAAACTTGTAATCATCATATAATGTGTTTTCTTGTTTATCTTCCATCTCCTCCTTTTTGAGGAATCGGCAGAAAGAAATGTTAAGGTAAGGATTTATTGGAAAATATTAAAGCAGATAGTTCAATAAATTTATCAGAGACAGAAAGAAAGATATTAAGGCTGGCCTCCAATAACGCAGTAGGCCAGAGTTTATTAATTAATTCCCTCTGGAGAGTATAAACCACCCTCTAATAGAAGTCACACTACAGGAATTGATAGCTATGCCGAGAACCGGGAGCTACGTCGACGGCCAAACGTCGGGGCCATCGGCGTAGGCCATGAGCTGGGCGCCCCAGGAAGCTGGCCGTCGGCGTAGAATTGCCCTCGGCGTAGGAGAGCTATGCCGACAGCTGCCCTCGGCATAGCTATTTTCCTTTTTACCTCATTAATCTTAAAAAAATCATAACTAAATCATTTTAATTCAGAAAAATACAAATAATATATTAAAAATTTTGCAAAAAAATAAGATCTATCTATCTAAACTCAAATATAAAAATTAAGTAAATCATAAAACATTACATATAATTTAAAATGACCATAACTAAATAAAAAAATAAAAAATCGAGACATTCGCGTGGCGTCATATTATGTGACATAGTTGGGAGGAAAAATATCAAACTTGATATATTAATTATGTCTCAAAAAAACCTTCACAAAATGACCTATCTCATTCGAGGTTTCCTGACTTTCGGGTCAAAGTACCAATGTTAAGGTCAGAATCACAATATAGTTTGTGATAATATGTCCATATTGTGCATGCAAGTGCATCATGGGATGACGAACAATGTTGCAGGAGGAAGTTTTCTTTTCGTCGCACGGAAAAGTCATTTTCTATTTTCGGAGCGCAAAAATCGGGGCATTTTGTGAAGCAACACCAAACAGTGAATATAAAAATGCTACCACCCATTTTTCAAAAATAATAGACCATCTTACATAGACAATGTCCCAACCGGGTATTCGTAAACCTTTCCGTCCATCCCAGCTGAAAAAGACAAATTCCTACCGAATTGGTAGGAAGTGGGTTAGATATAAACTGCAGGTACATGATCTGATACTCATAATTTTTTTTAAAAATCATTTTAAGGTTCATAATATGATATTTTTTCAGAGATCCAATGCAACTTTGGCGAGGCTCGGCCCCGAGCTAAGAATCTTCATGCCCGCTGTTCGATTAGGGTTTGGCGATAGTTTAAAATGACCATGACTAAATCAAAAAAATCAAAAAAATGCAAGACCTTCGTGTGGCGTCATATTATGTGACATAGTTGGTAGGAAAAATATCAAACTTGGTATATTTATTATGTTTCAAAAAAACCTTCACAAAATGACCAATCCCATTCGAGGTTTCCTGGCTTTCGGGTCTAACTACCAATGTTATGGCCAGAATCGCAATATAGTTTGAGATAATGTGCCTATATTGTGCATGCATGTGCATCATGAAATGACGAACAATGTTGTAGGAGGAAGTTTTCCTTTTTATCCCACGGAAACATTTTCTATTTTCGTAGCGCAAAAATCGGGCATTTTGGGAAGCAACACCAAACGGCGAATACAAAAATGATACCACCAATTTTTTAAAAATACTAGACCACTTTACATGGACAATGTCCCAACCGGTTATTTGTAAACCTTTTCGTCCACCCCTGCTGAAAAACACACATTCCTACCGAATCGGTAGGAAGTGGGTCAAATATGAATTGCAGGTACATGATCTGATGCTCATGATTTTTTGAAAAAATCATTTTTAGATTCATAATATGATTTTTTTTAGAGATCCAGTGCAAGTTTGGCGAGGCTCAGCCCCGAGCTAACAATCTTCATGCTCGCCGTTCAATTAGGGTTTGACGATAGTTTAAAATGACCATAACTAAATCAAATAAAATCAAAAAAAATGAGAGACCTTCGCATGACGTCATATTATGTAACATAGTTGGGAGAAAAAATATCAAACTTGGTATATTGATTATGTCTCAAAAAAACCTTTATAAAATGACCCATCTCATTCGAGGTTTTCTAACTTTCAGGTCAAACTACCAATGTTATGGCTATAATCATGACATAGTTTGTGATAATGTGCCTATATTACGCATGCATGTGCATCCTTCGATAGCGAACAATGTTACAGGAGGAAGTTTTCCTTTTCGCCGCACGGAAAAACTATTTTCTATTTTCGGAGCTCAAAAATCAGGGGTTCATACATGATGTGTGACACTAATACATTGCAAATGTATCTATAATTTTTGATGTTCCATGCTTAGTTTTTTATACTTTCTTGTGTTTTGTCCACACTTTGGAGTACTTTTCATATGATTTCTTGAACTAACCTATTAACAAGAGCCATAGTGCCAGCTGCCTGTTTTCTGCTGTTTTTGGTTCCAGAAAGTCACAAAATGAATATTCTCGGAATTAGACGAGATAAGAGCCAAAATCACTATTTTACCAGAAGACACACGGAGCCAGAATACGAGACGGAGAAGGGCCAGAGGGCGGCCACACCACCTGGCCGCGTGGCCAGGCTTGGCCCGCGCCAGGGGGTGGTGTGGCTAGCCTAGGCACCTCCCTCGGCCTCTCCTTCCATCTATAAGATGCCTCCGGTACCAAAACCCTAAGTACCCGATCAAAAATTCACGAAAGAGTCTGTAGCCGCCGTCATCTCCATCCCTAGATCCGGAGGGATCTGAAGCTCTTCCCGGCACCCTGCCGGAGAGGGGAATTCACCCTGAAGGCCTTCTTCATCATCATGCAAGCCTCCGGTGTGATGCGTGAGTAGTTCATCTCTGGACTACGGGTCCATGTAGTAGCTAGATGGCTGGTTCTCCTCCTTTATGCTTTCATGTTTAGATCTTATGAGCTTCTTTCATGATCAAGATCATCTATTTGTAATTCTGCATGTTGTGTTTGCGGGGATCTGATGGATATTGAGATGCTATTTTAGATTGATTATTGATTCTATCATGTCTTTGTTATTTGTGATCTTGCATGCTTTCCGTTGTTAGTAGCTATCTTGGCCAAGTAGATGCTAGCAACTCCAAGAGTTAGTATTTATGCTCAATAGTGGGTTCATGCCTCTGGTAATCTGGGGAAGTGACAGAAATCTCTAAGGTACTAGATTCGCTGTTGGTACTAGGGAGAAAACAACAATCCTTTGTTCATAAAACAATCGTATTGTTTACTTTACACGCAATTCATAAAGCAATAATCTGTTGCTTGCAACTTAATACTGGAGGGGGTTTGGATGATAACCTGAAGGTGGATTATTAGTCATAGATGTAGTTGGATGGCGGTCTATGTATAATGTTGTAATGCCCAATCAAGTCTCAAAGGAGTCAAGATATTAGTATATGCTTGTATGCTTTCTCGATGTTTGTCAATTGCCCCGCTGTAATTTTTTCACACAGCATGTTATCTATCTTAAGGAGAGCCACCTCTAGTGAACTATGGGCCCTAGTCGTTTCTTTTACATATAATCTACAAACTGTTTACTGCTTTGTGTTTACTTTCTACAAACTATTACTTCCTTCCATTCGATACGTTTAATCCTTTGTTTTCAGCAAAATCGGTGAGATTGACAACCTCACCGCAAGTTGGGGGCAAAGTTATGTGGTTGTGTTGTGCAGGTCTCCACATTGCTGCTGGCACCGGTAGTGCGCCCTACCAACGTTCAGCTAGCTACACCTTTGGGGTATTTCCTTGCTCCTACTGGATTGATAACCTTGATTTCATACTGAGGGAAAACTTGCTGCTGTGCTCATCATACCTTCCTCTTGGGGTTCCCCAACGAGCTCGATATATTTTGGGCCATCAACAACTTTTTCTGGCGCCACTACCGGGGAGTCAAGGACATCTTGACAAGGGGAGTCCCTCATAACCAATCTCTTTACTTTGTTATTTTTGTTTTGCTTAGTTTACTTTTGCTTTGTTTGCTTGTTTCTCTATCAAAAACACACAAAAAATAGTCTTGCTAGTTTGCTTTCTTTATTAAAAACACGAAAAAATGACTACTCTTGAAAACACTAAGTTGTGTGACTTCACTAGCACCAACAACAATGATTTCATGAGCACACCTATTGCTCCACCTGTTCCTGAAGCTACTTTTTTTAAGATTAAACCTGTTTTACTCAATCTTGTTATGAGAGAACAATTTTCTGGTATTGGTAATGAAGATGGTGCTGCCCATCTAAATAACTTTGTTGAACTTTGTGAGATGCAAAAGCATAGGAATATAGATGGTGATATTATTAAGCTGAAATTGTTTTCTTTCTCTTTGAGAGGAAAAGCTAAAGAATGGTTGAATTCCTTAACTAGGAATAGTATTGATTCTTGGACTAAGTGCAAATATGCTTTTATTAGAAAATACTATCCTCCTGCTAAGATTATATCTATGAGAAGTGAAATAATGAAGTTTAAACAATCTGATAATGAACATGTTGCTCAAGCTTGGGAAAGAATGAAATCTTTGGTAAAGAATTGTCCCACTCATGGATTGACTGCTTGGATGATCATCCAAACTTTTTATGCAGGGTTGAACTATTCTTCAAGGAACCTATTGGATTCTGCTGCTGGAGGTACCTTTATGACCATCACTTTGGGTGCTGCAACGAAGCTTCTGGATAATATGATGGTTAACTGCTCTGAATGGCATATTGAAAGAGCTCCACAAGGTAAGAAGGTAAATTCTGTTGAAGAAACCTCATCCTTGAGTGATAAGATTAATGTTATTATGTCTATGCTTGTTAATGGGAAAACCCATATTGATCCAAATAATGTTCCCTTAGCCTCTTTGGTTGCTCAAGAAGAGCAAGTTGATGTGAACATCATAAGAAATAACAATTTTAGCAACAATGCCTACAGGAATAATTTTGGTAACAACAATTATAAGACATATCCTCCCAACAATGGTAATGCTTACGGAAATTCCTACAACAATAATAGGAGTGCTCCCACTGAACTTGAAGTTATGCTTAAAGACTTTATTAGTAAACAAACTGCTTTCAATAAAACTATTGAGAAAAAACTCTCTAATGCTGAAAGAAATATAGCATCTTTCGCTGAAGCTCAATCTTCTTTGAATATAATGGCTGCTAAACCTGAAACTAATGATAATCCCTTTGCAGCTACTAATGCCATACAAGTAAGAATTGATCAAAATGTTAGACTATTAGCTGAATTACATGCTAAGTGGGAAAGAGAAGATGAAATTGCTAGAAACATTAGTGTTTCTACTATCACGACCACTAGTGTTGAGGCTAGTAATAGCTATACCACCTTAGATGATAATTATGATTTTGATCTTGATGGTTGCAATATCTCTGAAGTTATTAAGTTCCTACAAAAGCTTGCTAAAAGTCCTAATGCTAGTGCTATGAACATGGCCTTTACAAAACACATTACTGAAGCTCTCATAAAAATTAAAGAAGAAAAGATGAAACATAAAGCTTCTATTCCTATTAAACAAGAAGATGGTTGGGAACCCATCATTAATATGAAAGTGAATGATTTTGATTTCAAAGCTTTATGTGATCTTGATAGTGGTGTTTCAATTATGCCTAGAAGGATTTATGATATGCTTAATTTTCCTCCACTTGAAGATCGTTATTTGAATGTCCCACTTGATGATAATGCTAAAAAAACTCATGGGGAGTATTAATGATGTTCTTATTATTGTTAACAATGTCTATGTCCCGTTGATTTCTATGTTTTGTTGAATGCAATGCTTCTTGTCCTATTACTTTGGGAAGACCTTTTCTTAGAAATGTTGGTGCCATTATTGAAGAAGGCACCATTAAATATCAACTCCCACTCAAGAAAGGTATAGAAAACTTCCCTAATAAGAGAGAAGATTTCTTTTGCCTCTCCTACGAAAACAAAATTTGGTTTTAATGCTTCTTCATTTGAGAACACTTGATTCTTTTTTTTGCTTCTTATGCCTAACTTAAAGGCGTTAAAGAAAAGTACTTATAGAGAGATAACCCAAAAGTTTTAGATGAGTCTTGGAAGTTATTACTTCTGTAATAACCGCTCCTTATCCTTTTTGTTAATAACCACTCCTTATCCTTTTTATTTGCTTTTTGTGCCAAGAGTAACCTCTAATGAGAGAGAAGTAATGATTGGAAAAGTTGTTGTCCCAAAACAGATTTATGTGCTTCACCATAAAAATTCGTGTAAAATCTCTGAACGTCCTTTTTAGGCGTGGATTTTTGTGATTCTGCCCCAGGTTGTTATATAACTTTCGTTAGTTCAACACTTTTTGATTTAAGCAACAGAAGGACTTCGAAAAAAATTGTCTTTACCTGCTGGTCTGTTTTGACAGATTTCTGCCATTTTGTGCATTTGCTTCTTGTTGGTTCCTTTTTGAGTTCTTTTGGGGAATTGAGCTTTTTGAGGGAAGTGATACAATAGCTAGTGTTCTAATGGAAGTTTATTGGTGTTATAACTGAACCTAAAGACTTATTATCTTGAATGCACTAATGTTGCTAATAAAGATTATGTGAAGTTTTGTATGAAAGAAAAATTTCAGGTGTATGGAAGGAATGAGTAATGAGATGAAAGATGGACTAAAACTCAAGCTTGGGGATTCCACGCGTGTCACCCCAAGAAATATCGAAGAAGTACAAGCGTCAAAGCTTGGGGATGCCCAAGGCATCCCCCTCTTCATCAATAAAAATCCTAGGTTTCTTCCAAACGCTTCATTTTTATTGTTTCATGCACAGTTGTGTTGTTCTTGGAGCGTCTTTTTTCATTTTCGTTTTGGTTTTTCGTTTGCTTTGTTTGCTTAGTTTTCTGAATAAATTGGTTGGACCCCCTCTTTCATACATTGGTGTTCATATAGTTTGGTTTGGATTGGAAAAGAGTAGGAAAGTTCATGCTTAAGTGGTAAAAAGAGCTAGTTTTTGACTGTGGCCCATGCTTTGTCATGCCATGCTTGATATTGTTTTGGCTTTATGCTTAGTATTCTTTGCTGTAGCATGACTTGTTATAAACAATTGAGATTGCTTAATGTGCCTTGGATGAATCATGCGTTGTTTTAGCATATTAAAGCATACTATTGTGGTATTCTCCTTTGATGTTTCATTTGGGTTCACTTGGCGCATGCTCACACCATGTTATGACTATCCCAAAGTCACCATAGCCTTTATGATCCTTTAGTTTTGAACTTGTAGTATCACTTTATGCTTTGATCAATGATGTTTTGTCGCTCTGCATGATTATGGCCATTACTGCTCTCTTAGTTTATCGCTCCCAATCTTTTGCTATCCTCCACAACCAAGTATGAGTTCCACTCATGCATCCAACTCCCTAAACCAAGTTATTCCAAAGAGTCCACCATACCTACCTACTAGATTATGCTATTCCAAGTATATTCATGCTTTTTTTTACCTTCCAAATTAAACTTGTTATGAGAAAACTAGTGATTAAAGCTCTCACGAACTTGATGGCACACTTTACTTTTCTTGCCCTTAATAAACTTGAACCATTGTTTCGTCTATGTTGTATATGCTTGCACTTATTTGTTGGGATTAGCAGAACCATGCTATCATGGGGAACGCTTTCAACATTGCACGGGTACTTTGTACCTAGTTGATATCATGCTCTTTTGTCTATGGATGTCGTCGGTGTGAAATGAAAGGGGAGCTTGTAAGTCCATGGAGTTATGTTTATGTGTTAGAGAAACGCTTGGGCCGCTGGTCTAATCCATGCTGACATGGTGGAAACCTGCAGCGTAACCATAATGAGCTGTCTATGAAGCATTCTTCTTATAAAAAAGAGTCATATATTGAGAAAAAGAGAAAAAAATGAGATTATGAAAAGAGGAAAGAGAGAAAAAAGCACCATATTCCCATGGTAAATAAGAAGATTGTTGAGATGCTCGTTGTCTGCTTGCCTTGTCATTTTGATATGGGGATTCTTCCGTATCATCGGGCACGGGGTACCCCGTTGGCGGTTCTCTACACATGTAGTTATGATGACAAGAACTTACTAGTGACTAAACTTGAGTAGCATGAGGAGCGGCCCTCGTAATAAAGGGACATGAGATTTCTAACTTATACTTCGTCAAGCATGTACACCATAGTTTGTTCACATTAACCTTAATCACCTTCAAGATGCTTATGATAGGGGCAATGAGAGCTGAAAGCTATAAGTACCATAATTTTTGGAAGCTCTTTATGAAACTTGAATCTCTACTTCCTTCTATGAAGGCCTTTCTTCCACCATTACATTGAGTCTCCACCTTCTATCTTTATGCACCTACTTTGAGAGCATAGTGGCCATTCTTAGTTCTATGTGCATTGTCCCAAGACTAGTTGTTTGATGCATAACTTGATATTGCTTGTTTTAAACTATTTGTATCTAGTCACTATTATGAACTTTGAAGGTGTCCTATGCATTTATATTTGCTACTCTATGAGGGACAAGCTGAATACTATTATGCTATGTTTTCTTTATGTGAAACAAACAAGCGTCTTGCAAAGTATTGTTAATCATGAATCTTTTGTTTCTGCCTTTTCATGTTGCAACATAGTTTCTTTGTCTTATTTCTAGAACTTTGTCTTTCATGTTATGATGGAAGTACTATGATCCTAGCTTTGAATGTTTTACAAATACTTTGATCAAGTTTATGATGGTGCATGTCACCTAAAAAAATATTTTTTCTTTTTATCACTTACCTACTCGAGGACGAGCAGGAGTTAAGCTTGGGGATGTTGATACATTGCAAATGTATCTATAATTTTTGATGTTCCATGCTTGGTTTTTTATACTTTATTGTGTTTTGTCCACACTTTGGAGTATTTTTCATATGATTTCTTGGACTAACCTATTAACAAGAGCCAAAGTGCCAGCTGCCTGTTTTCTGCTGTTTTTGGTTTCAGGAAGTCAGAAAATGAATATTTTTGGAATTGGACGGGACAAAAACCAAAGTCACTATTTTACCGGAAGACACAGGGAGCCAGAATACGAGACGAAGAAGGGCCAGAGGGCGGCCACACCACCTGGCCGCGACCAGGCTTGACCCGCGCCAGGGGGTGGTGTGGCCAGCCCAGGCACCCCATCGGCCTCTCCTTCCGCCTATAAGATGCCTCCAATACCAAAACCCTAAGTACCCGATCAAAAATCCACGAAAGAGTCTATAGCCGCCGTCATCTCCATCCCTAGATCGGGAGGGATCTGAAGCTCTTCCCGGCACCCTGTCGGAGAGGGGAATTCACCCTGGAGGCCTTCTTCATCATCATGCAAGCCTCCGGTGTGATGCGTGAGTAGTTCATCTCTGGACTATGGGTCCATGTAGTAGCTAGATGGATGGTTCTCCTCCTTTGTGCTTTCATGTTTAGATCTTGTGAGCTCCATTCATGATCAAGATCATCTATTTGTAATTCTGCATGTTGTGTTTGCAGGGATCCGATGGATATTGAGATGTTATTTCAGATTGATTATTGATTCTATCATGTCTTTGTTTTTTGTGATCTTGCATGCTTTCCGTTGTTAGTAGCTATATTGGCTAACTAGATGCTAGCAACTCCAAGAGTTAGTATTTATGCTCAATAGTGGGTTCATGCCTCTGGTAATCTGGGGAAGTGACAGAAATCTCTAAGGTACTAGATTCGCTGTTGGTACTAGGGAGAAAACAACAATCCTTTGTTCATAGAACAATCGTATTGTTTACTTTATACGCAATTCGTAAAGCAATAATCTGTTGCTTGCAACTTAATACTGGAGGGGGTTCGGATGATAACCTGAAGGTGGATTATTAGTCATAGATGTAGTTGGATGGCGGTCTATGTATAATGTTGTAATGCCCAATCAAGTCTCAAAGGAGTCAAGATGATTAGTATATGCTTGTATGCTTTCTCGATGTTTGTCAATTGCCCCGCTGTAATTTGTTCACCCAGCATGTTATCTATCTTAAGGAGAGCCACCTCTAGTGAACTATGGACCCCGGTCCTTTCTTTTACATATAATCTACAAACTGTTTACTGCTTTTGTGTTCACTTTCTGCAAACTATTACTTCCTTCCATTCGATATGTTTAATCCTTTGTTTTTAGCAAAACCGGTGAGATTGACAACCTCATCGCAAGTTGGGGGCAAAGTTATGTGGTTGTGTTGTGCAGGTCTCCACGTTGCTGCTAGCACCGGTAGTGCGCCCTGCCAACGTTCAGCTAGCTACACCTTTGGGGTGTTTCCTTGGTCCTACTGTATTGATAACCTTGGTTTCATACTGAGGGAAAACTTGTTGTTGTGTTCATCATACCTTCCTCTTGGGGTTCCCCAACGAGCTCGATATATTTTGGGCCATCATACACCCCCAAGATTAAGTCTAGACAAATCCCAGACCTCTGTCTGATATAACCCTAACCTAAATTCAGAAGCGTACAGAGAGAGAATCGGTAGGACAACAGTGACCCTACGACACAAAGGTTATTATAGTGAGCTCATAACTAAGCAAAGAACCAAGTTATTACAAGCATAGGTCACTGACCACAAACATCAAACAACGGAAGGCAAATTATGCTATTAAGTATAGCAAACTTAACAAATGGCCTAAGAGGCCTGAAGCATAACGATGACGTCCCAATCCATAAATTCCAGGCTACCGACCGGGAACCCCAAGCTACTCGTCGATGTTGATGCTGTAACAAACTCTTCTTCTATGGTAACACTTACCTGCCACAAAAGTATCATCAAAGCAAGACTGAGTACAGGGTGTACTCTGCAAGACTTATGGCTGGTGGGGTTATTTTGCATAAAGGTATATTTCCTTGTAAAATAGAAGGAAGTAAAAGCTCGACTAAATAAATCATTTTAAAAGGGGTAAGAGGGCGATATCTCTAGCTTCGATCATCTTTGATATCCACCAAATCTTTATCAGCTGAACCTACCAACTAGGATCACCCCCTCGATCCCGAGGAAGCATCCTTAAGCACACCTGACATCTCTTATCAAGTTTTACGATTAGGTTATTCTTCTCTATCATCTTTGAATCCGTTCCTAAGTCATCCATAACCGTGGACATGAATTTTCGAAAAGATTAATACCCTACAGGGGTGCACAACTTTAGCCACACGTACCAACCTCCTCTTAATGCCATATATCTTTAGCCCTCTTCCTTAGAATACCGACAAAGAGTGGTTGGACACGACCTTTACCTTGCTTTCATCGAGACCATGAGTCACGCCCTAAGTAGATGCCACCGTAACGGATCAAGTCCCAAATCTGGTCCCTAGATATGTGTGCGGGGAACAAGATTACGGAGGCCGTGCCTCTCTTGCTCGCGGCCACGCTTACCTACATGTATGAATGCAGCTCCTTCACCGTCTTCGAGAACAACCAGAATGCATATGTCGAATAGAACGCCCGAACTATGTGACTCATGGAATTTACTAGGCAAGTTAGTTAGTTGAGGGGGTTTCCAGGCCCCCGTGTGGCTGTACATTCATCTTAGTTCAAGAGGCAAGAACTCAGGTCCTAGTGGTGGCAAGTATAGGACTGCAAAGACCACAACCCGACGTGGCCTCCTATACAAGCCTTAGCATGTTTAACTTACATCTCTGATGAGACCACGTCACCTATCATACTAGGTTCATTCGTAGCTCTAATTCATCAACCGGATGGATCAGCGGTAACAACTAAGCATGGCTAAGCACAACAGATATAAATAGCTCCAGCGAAGCTCATAAGCCAAACCCTAGTTATGCTAGGAGCAGTGCATCAGGGAGTATAGGCTACAAAGGGAACATGCATCAGATAGGATTACTGTATCTATCGATAAAAGACTTTAGAACCGTATAAACATGACAAGAATGAAATACTTTAAAATCATAGGATTATATTATGTGTGGGGCTATGCTTGCCTTTGCATGTTGATACCCAACTAAGTATAGAATCCTGGTACTTGAATTGATTATAGCTATCCAAGTGTTGATCTTCAAACTTCGATGGTGTTGATCTCAGTCTTCGATATCGGAGTTGGTATCGTATTCTAATAGAAAGAACCAAACACCAGAAAGAAAGAGGAAAACAATCAACACATGGCATCGATACAATGCTCAAGCAGGGATGATGATATGACAAGTTAAATTGATTTGAAATAAAACCCTAAGGCATGCTTCGCAATTTAAGCGAGGTCCGAGGGGTCCAAACCCTGATTCGGAGAAACCCTAGATGCACATGAGAGGGGTTATTTTGTTATTCTAATTAAATTTGCAATTAAAGTTGTTTAACAATGCATTATTATGAGTCTATTGTATCGATCTCATCTTTCTGAACATTTTGATATATTATACATATTTTTCTGATTTAAAATGAATTAGTTATGATTTTCCCAATTTAAATCCATTTTTAAATCATTTTAAAACATTTAAACATTTTTAGAATATATTAAATATTTAACCACTTGGTCCCACGTGTCATAATTTTAACCATTCTAGAAAACAACTATGAAAAAGATTAAAATTCTAACATAAGGGGCCCATAGGGATTAATTATATACCAGAAATGAATTACAAAAACATTTAAATAAAAAAGGTAATTATGACCTCATTGTGACATCGTGATGACGTCATCAATGGAGGCCTCCTAGATGGCGCACTAGGCAGAAAATTGGGCGCGCGCGGGGCTCGGTGGTTAGTCGTGTTCGACGCACGAGGCTGTGGGGAGCCAAAAGATGGCGGGGCTGGACCATTTGGTCGTGGGACTCGGCGACGGCGAGCACAACTGTGGCGGCGGAGAGAGGTGCACGACGCGGGCACGATACAGAGAGTGAGAAGGAGAATGGAGGGGTGCCTAAGCACCACAAGCTCACCGCGAGCACGCCAGAGGTGGTGTCGAGGCGGGGCGTGGTCGAGGTCAACGGCGGTGACAATAGCCAGAGCCCGGGAAACATGGATGGTCAATGGAGATGATGGTGAAGATCGATGGAGATGGCTCCGGGGGCACTTCCCCGTCTTGGCAGAGTGCCAGAACAGAGACTTTCTGTCCCCCGAATCTCCCCTTCGGTGGCGGCGGCGCAGCGGAATTTTTCGTGGAAAAACGTTGAACCCCCTGGAGTTTTTAGGTCAGAAGGCTTCTTATAGGCGAAGAGGGGGACCGAGGGGGTGCCTGGGGGCCCACACCACCCCCTGGCGCGGCCTGGCCTGGCCCGCGCCACCAGGTGGTGTCGCCACCCCCTGGCTCTTCTCCGTCTCGTATTCTGGCTCCTGGAGTCTTCTGGAAAAATAGGCACTTTGGCTTTTGTCCCGTCCAATTCCAAGAATATTCATTTTCTGACTTTCCTGGAACCAAAAACAGCAGAAAACAGGCAGCTGGCACTGTGGCTCTTGTTAATAGGTTAGTCCAAGAAATCATATGAAAAGTACTCCAAAGTGTGGACAAAGCACAAGAAAGTGGATAAAACTAAGCATGGAGCATCAAAAATTATAGATACATTTGCAATGTATCAACATCCCCAAGCTTAACTCCTGCTCGTCCTCGAGTAGGTAAGTGATAAAAAGAAAGAATAATTTTTGAGGTGACATGCACCATCATAAACTTGATCAAAGCATTTGTAAAACATTCAAAGCTGGGATCATAGTACTTCAATCATAACATGAAAGACAAAGTTATAGCAATAAGACAAAGAAACTATGATGCAACATGAAAAGGCACAAACAAAAGATTCATGAATAACAATGCTTTGCAAGACGTTTGTTTGTTTCACATAAAGAAAACATAGCATAGTGGCATTCAGCTTGTCCCTCAATAGAGCAGCAAAAGTAAATGCATAGGACACCTTCAAAGTTTACAAGAGTGACTAGATACAAATAGTTTAAAACAAGCAGTATCAAGGTATGCATCAATCAACAAGTCTTGGGCCAATGCACATAGAACTAAGAATGGCCACTATGCTCTCAAGAAGTGCTCAAAGAATATGTGGAGACTCACCAAGTAGAAGAAAAGGTTTTGAATAGTTTGAAAGGCTTCCAAATTCTGAAAGTATGGTGCTCGTTAGCTTTGAGCTCTCATTGCCCCTATCATAAGCATCTTTAATGTGGTTAAGGTGAAAGTGAGGTACAATCTAAGTTATATGCTTGACAAACTATAAACTGAAAATCTCAAGTCCCTTGAGTACGAGGGCCGCTCCTCATGCTACTCAACTTTAGTTACCGGTAAGTTCTTGTCATCGTAAGTATGTGCGTATCATTGAGAATCGCCAACGGGGTACCCCTTGCCCGATGATACAGAATAAACCCCATATCAAAATGACAAGGCAAGCAGACAATGAGTATCTCAGCAATCTTCTTATTTACCATGGGAAAATGGTGCTTTTTTCTCTCTTTCCTCTTTTCATAAAACTCTTTTTTTTCTTTTTCTCAATAGCTATCTCTCTCTCTTTTTTTATAAGAAGAATGCTTCTTAGATATCATTATGGTTACGCTGCAGGTTTCCACCATGTCAGCATGGATTAGACCAGCGGCCCAGGCGTTTCTCTAACACACATACATAACTCCATGGACTTACAAGCTCCCCTTTTATTTCACACCACGACATCCACAAACAAAAGAGCAAGGTATCAACTGGGTATATATTTACAAGTGTTGAAAGCGTTCCCCGTGACAACACGGTTCTGCTAATCCCCAGCCTATAATTTGCAAGCATATAACTTTCATGGAGAGTTCACAATGGTTCAGGTTTATTAAGTGCAGGAAATAAAGTGTGCCATCAAGTTCGTGAGAGCTTTACTAACTAACTTTCTCAAAACAAGCAAACATTTTATTCGGAAGAAAACAAGGCATATTAAATATACACAGAAGTAGCAAATGATGCTAATAGGTAGGTATGGTGGACACTTTGGCAATATTTGGTTTAAGGGAGTTGGAAACATGAGTAAAACACTCAGTGTAAGTGAAGGCTAGCAATAGTAAGGGAGCGACAAACGAGAGAGCGATAATGGCCATAATCCTGCAGAGCAACTAAAACATCATTGATCAAAGCATAAAGTGATACTACAAGTTGAAAACTAAAGGATCATAAAGGCTTATGGTGACTTGAGATAGTCACAACATGGTGTGAGCATGTGCAAAGTCAACCCAAATAAAGCATCAAAGGAGAATACCACTATACTATGCTTTAATATGCTAAAACAACGCATGATTCATCCAAGGCACATTAAGAAATCTCAATTGTTTATAGCAAGTCATGCTACAGAAAAGAATACTAAGCGTAAGGCTAAAACAATATCAAGCATGACATGACAAAGCATAGGTCACAGTCAAAAACAAGCTCTCTTTACCACTTAAGCATGAGCTTTCCTACTCTTTTCCAATCCAAACCCGACTATTTGAACACCAATGTATGAAAGAGGGGGTCCAACCAATTTATTCAGCAAACTAAGAAAACAAAGCAAACAAAAACCAAAACGAAAACGAAAACGAAAAAGAAGACGCTGCAAGAACAACACAACTGTGCATGAAACAATAAAAATGAAGTGTTTGGAAGAAACCTGGGATTTTATTGATGAAGAAGGGGATGCCTTGGGCATCCCCAAGCTTTGACGCTTGTACTTCTTGGATATTTCTTGGGGTGACACGCGTGGCATCCCCAAGCTTGAGCTTTAGTCCATCCTTCATCTCATTCCTCATTCCTTCCATGCACCTGAAATTTTTCCTTCATACAAAACTTCACACAATCTTTATTAGCAACATTAGTGCACTCAAGATAAATAAGTCTTAAGGTTCAGTTCTAACACAAAATAAACTCCCATTAGAACACTAGCTACTGTAGCACTTCCCTCAAAAAGCTCAATTCCCCAAAAGAACTCAAAAAGGAACCAACAAGAAGCAAATGCAGAAAATGGCAGAAATCTATCAAAACAGACCAGCAGGTAAAGACAAATTTTTTCGAAGACCTTCTGTTGCTCAAATCAAAAAGTGTTGAACTAACGAAAGTTAGATAACAACCTGGGTCAGAAGCACAAAACAGTACAGCTCAATCCGACATACAGATCTCTCTCACGATTTTTACGGTGAAGCACAGAAATCTGTTTCGGGACAGCAACTTTTCCAATCATTACTTCTCTCTCATTAGAGGTTACTCTTGGCACAAAAAGCAAATAAAAAGGATAAGGAGCAGTTATTACAGAGGTAATAACTTCCAAGACTCATCTAAAACTTTTGGATTATCTCCCAATAAGTACTTTTCTTTAATGCCTTTAAGTTAGGCATAAGCAAACTAGAATGGATAGAATAGAAGTAAGCGGAGATAATCATGGTGAAAACATTGTTTTGTTCAATGAAATCCTTTTGTTAACAAGGTTGATCAGGTCTTGTTACCAAAACAATTTCATATGAGACAAAACTTTGTATTCCACTAATGATTATGTTACCTCAACCTTGATAGCAATGGTCCCAATCATAATAGTTTCAAATTTTTCCTCTTGGTATGGGACAATATATTTCTCCAACTTGAATGCCCTCAACATGTTCAATTGAATTCAAATCATAAGTCCTTTCAATCTTCTTGAGGAAATAGACAATGTGTTCCTTGTCATTAACATTGAAGGTCACCTTCCCTTGATTATAATTAATAACAGCTCATGCAGTATTTAAGGAAAGGTCTCCCAAGAATAATAGACATATTATCATCTTCAGGCATAAAAGTTTGAGAGGATGCTCTCATAAGAAATATGATTTGAAGTAAAAGAGAGCAACAAGGAGCAAATTCAAAACACATTTAAGTCTAACCCACTTCCTATGCATAGGAATCGTGTAAGCAAATAACAAAGTGACAAACATAGGAAGATAAAACAAGAGTAACTTCAAAACTTCCAGCACATAGAGAGGTGTTTCAATACCATGAAAACTTCTACAACCATATTTTCCTCTCTCAAAATAATTTTCAGTAGCCTCATGAATAAACTCAACAATATAACTATCACATAAAACATGCTCTTCATGATATACAAGCACTAGAGCTTTATTATAAACATTTTCAAGAGAAACCTCAGGAACATAACATTCATTCTCCTTTAGTAAGCAAGGGGGACAATCAAATAATGTAAGGGATAAAGAGTTACTCTCATTAGAAGGTAGGCATGGGTAGCTAATCCAGTCTTCCTCCTTTTGTTCATCACTCTCCTCCTCTTTTTCATCTAATGAGATTTCAGGTTCATCAATTTCTTCTTCCATAGGATCCTGCAAGGCATTAGTCTCTTCCATTTGTGGAGAGCATATATTAAAATATTCAAGAATAGAGCCCTTTTCATCCTTGTAATTATCAAAGAAAAATTTAAGTATACCATAAACCTCATATTTGTAAGGTGAATCATCTATACTTTCAAACAAACTAGCAAGTTCAAAAGCACCCTTCTAAGCAATAAATTCTTCAATTTGTTCCGCATCATAAAAGTCATAAATTCCTTTAGCATAGGAAGATATGGTATCATTATCATTATACTCACATTGAAAAGGGAGGTGTTTATACCTCTTTCTGCAACGAGATTCATCACAACAATAAGTAAAATTATAAGTAGAACACACGTTTCTAGCAATGGTATACAATCTATCAATTTGTTCCCATAAGTGTTTCCCTTTTTGTGACAAGCGGTGTTCCTTATAAAAATATTTTTGATCTTCCGTGAACCCCCCTTGCCAATAAGCTTCAGTTTCAAAGAAACCAACCATTGACATCAAGCATGATAAAGGAAGACAATAACAGACCAACAAAAATAACAACTAGAGTAGGAACTAATTTTTTTGTATTTTGATAAAGAAACAAGCAAACAAGGAGAAAGATAAACTTAGCTTGAACAATAGTGAATCCAAGTGAACTTGATAAATAAAGATATGCTCCTTGCCAACGGCGCCAGAAAATAGTCTTGATGACCCACAAGTATAGGGGATGTATCGCAGTATTTTCGAGGGAAGTGAAACCCAATTTATTGATTCGACACAAGGGGAGCCAAAGAATATTTATAAGCCTTAACAACTGAGTTGTCAATTCAGCTGCACCTAGAAACAATCTTGCTCACAGCAGTTTATCAGTTGCAACAGTTTTGTAGTAGGAATAGCAGAGTAGCAGCAGTAGTAAAGCAAAGACGGTAGTAACGAAAGCAGTAAACAGTGGGATTCGAGTGCGGTAGGCATATGGATGGATGGACGGGCGTTGCATGGACAAGACAATTCACATAGCAATCAGAACATAGGACAATTGCAGATAAATAAGATAAAGCACCCAAGTACTAGACAATCCAAGGCATGTGTTCCATATATAGTCATACGTGCTCGCAATGAGAACTTGCACAACATCTTTTGTCCTGCCAGCCCGTTTGCAGCGGGGCCTCTAGGGAACTACTGGCAATTAAGGTGCTCCTTTTAATAGAGCATCGGAGCAAAGCATTAACACTCCGTGAACACATGTGATCCTCACATCAAAGCCTTTCCCTTCCGGTTATCCCGATTTCTGTCACTTCGGGGCCATAGGTTCCGGCCAACGACGTGTGTATACAACTTGCAGATAAGACCAGAAACAATACTATCATAATGAATCAATAATAAGTTCAGATCTGAAATCATGGCACTCGGGCCCTAATGACAAGCATTAAGCACAACAAGTCGCAACAAAGTCATATAGCACTAATAAAAGATACTAGGCACCATGCCCTAACAATCTAATGCCATTACATGAACGATCTCATCCAATCCCTACCATCCCCATAGCCTACAGCGGGGGATTACTCACTCATAGATGGGGGAAACATGGATGGTCGATGGAGATGATGGTGAAGATCGATGGAGATGGCTCCGGGGGCACTTCCCCGTCCCAGCAGGGTGCCGAAACAAACACTTTCTGTCCCCCGAATCTCCCCTTCGGTGGCGGCGGTGTAGCGGAACTTTTCGTGGAAAAACGTCTAACCCTAGAGTTTTTAGGTCACAAGGCTTCTTATAGGCGAAGAGGGAGACCGAGGGGGTGCCTGGGGGGCCCACACCACCCCCTGGCGCGGCCTGGCCAGGCCCGCGCCACCAGGTGGTGTGGCCACCCCTGGATCTTCTCCGTCTCGTATTCTGGCTCTTGGAGTCTTCTGGGAAAATAGGCACTTTGGCTTTTGTCCCGTCCAATTCCGAGAATATTCATTTTCTGACTTTCCTGGAACCAAAAACAGCAGAAAACAGGCAGCTGGCACTGTGGCTCTTGGTAATAGGTTAGTCCAAGAAATCATATGAAAATTACTCCAAAGTGTGGACAAAACACAAGAAAGTGGATAAAACTAAGCATGGAGCATCAAAAATTATAGATACATTTGCAATGTATAAGTAGCCTCAGCTCAAACCTCTCCCGCGAGGGAACTAATACTAATGCATATAAATTTCTGGCTAAGCCTTACCCAATTCAGGTATTGT
This sequence comes from Avena eriantha, assembly GCA_910589775.1. Classification (NCBI taxonomy): domain Eukaryota; kingdom Viridiplantae; phylum Streptophyta; class Magnoliopsida; order Poales; family Poaceae; genus Avena; species Avena eriantha. The sequence continues at coordinate 76,302,752 of OU342744.1, read as the reverse complement.
GGTTGTACAGTAAAAATTGGAATGGTATCGCATCTGAATCCAACCATCAGTTTTGTAAAAGGGGTTAAGGCTCGTGCCTCAACATTTTCACCATCATAAACCATTTGTGTTTCTCAACACATGTCAAAACATTTCAATAGAATGACTCATAATTCCAAGGTTTTCATAATTCATTTTCACCAAGTATTCCCATCTATAGTGACTCAAGTTTTGAATTTAGCTCTAAACTATTAAGTTAAGAGTGTTCACTAAGGTGGAATGCTAATCTCAATCTCATGCCATAGAATGACATCTAAGGTTATCTAGATAGGTCAAGTTTTATACTTTTTATGCTACCTTCAACAAGTAAGGGACTTTGGTAAAGTAAAGAAGGTAAAGCTTGGAAATAGAACTTGGGATAGGTAATATTCAAAGTGGTATAACCAAAGCATGCCCAATGCATCTGCTTAGGTTATCTAGTTTAGTCTACTTGCTAACAATAGCTTGCTCAGTTTACTTGAAGTGCTAGGCTTGCAAGTAAAACTTGCAAGGGTTAACTTGTATAGTGCTAGCTTACCTTGGGTAGTGTTGTGGTTGAAGTTTTCTTCCTCTTCCTCCGGGTAGAACTCCTTGATGACCCACAAGTATAGGGGTGTATCGCAGTATTTTCGATAAGTAAGAGTGTCGAACCCAACGAGGAGCAGAAGGTGTTGGCTAGTGGTATGGATCAGGAATTCTCTGCAAATACTTAGCAAACGGATTTTTAGGGGTTTTCGATAAAGCAAGTAAACAAAGTACGAGTAAATAAAAGACAGTAGGAATAAATGCAGCAAGTGGCCCAATCCTTTATGTAGCAAAGGACAAGCCGGTTGTATTTCTTAAGATGACCAAACGTTCTCGAGGACACATGGGAAGACTATCAAGTGCTTTCGCTTCATATAGTCGATTAATCTTCTTTAGCTTGCTAAGTGTTGTGTGGGTGAACCTGTGCTAATGTACCGCCCCATCCAAGACTAATACATACTTGTGATTATACCCCTTGCAAACATCCATAAGTACAAGAAAGTAATTAATGTAGAAACCTAACCACAGCTTTAAACTCTAAGACCCTTACGTCCCTTGTGCAATGGTTTCCTAACGGGGGTTCAGGTTTCTGTCACTCTGGCACCCCCTACGATTAGTAGCCAAATACACAATGCATTCCCCTAGGCCCTTATAGGTGAAGTATCATGTAGTAAACGTTCACATGACACCACTAGAAGAAGTACACCACAACTTAAATAACAATCTATTGAATCTTTCTCAACGCAACTCCACTACTAACAGCAAGACTTCTCCCATTGTTGGAGATATGCCCAGGAGGCAATAATAAAAGTGGTTATTATTATATCTTTGTGTTTATGATGAATGTTTACATCCCATGCTATAATTGTATTATTAGGAAACACTAATACATGTGTGTTTTGTAAACATAAGAGAGTCCCTAGTAAGCCTCTTATTGAACTAGCTTGTTGATTAATTGATGATCATGGTTTCCTGATCATGGACATTAGGATGTGATTAATAACAAGGTTATATCATTAGGAGAATGATGTGATGGACACACACCCATAGTAAGCGTAGCATAAGATCAAGTCATTAAGTTCGTATTGCTATAAGCTTTTAAATGCATAGTAACCTAATCCTTCGACCATGAGGTTGTGTTAATCACCATCACCGGATGGGTACTTTGATGACATCAAACACCGCTTCGTAATTGGGTGGTCATAAAGGTGTATTGGGTATTCTGAAAGTATGTGTTGAAGCGCATGGACCAAGATTGGGATTTGTCCATCCATATGACGGATAGATATGCTCTGGGCCCTCTCGGTGGAATGTCATCTAGTTAGCTTGCAAGCATGTGACTGGGTCACAAGGGATGACATATCACGGAACGAGTAAAGAGTACTTATCAGTAACGAGGTAGAACTAGGTATGGAGATGCCGACGATCAAACCTCGGATAAGTATAGTATCGCGTGACAAAGGGAATTGGTTTCGTATGTAAATGGTTCAATCGATCACGAAGTCATCGTTGAGTATGTGGGAGCCATTATGGATCTCTAGGTCCCGCTGATGGTTATTGATAGGAGATGTGTCTCTGTCATGTCTGCATATTCACGAACCGTAGGGTGACACACTTAAGGTTCGAAGTTGTTTTAAGTAGATATGGAATGTGCGTTGGAGACCAAATGTTGTTCGGAGTCTCAGATTGGATCGGGGACATCACGAGGAGATCCGGAATTGTCCGGAGAATAAGATTCATATATTGGGGATCATTTTCTGAGTTAGTAAATGTTCCGGAGTATTTGTATGAGGATTCTAGAAGGTTTCGGAATGTTCCAGAAGGTTCTGGAAGATTTCTTGGAGTTTGCTTGAAAACCAAGAAAGGGATCAAGGAGTCCTTGTGGGGCAAGACAAGGAGTCGTGGGGGAGGAGGACTCCTCCCCCCTCCCCAATCCGCCGGCCATAGGAGGGAGGGGAGTCCTACTAGGACTCCCCCTCCCATGGCGCCTCCCCCCTTTAAATAGAGGGGTGGGGGCGCCACCTCCAAGCCCTCCTCCACAACTCCAAATCTCCGCCGCCTCTCTCCTCCTCCTTTCTTCTGCACAGGCATAGGCGAAGCCCTGCAGAATTCTCTACTCCACCACCACCACCACGCCGTCGTGCTGCTGGGATTCCGTGGAGAAGATCTACTACCTCCGCTGCTCGCTGGAACGAGGAGAGGAAGGTCTGCTTTGACTCCGCACGTGTGACCGACTGCGGAAGCGCTGCCGGAAGGATCGTCCACACGATCTTGAGATCGGCAAGTAATCGACTACATCAACCACGAGATCTAATCTCGTAACGCTTTCGGATCTACGAGGGTTAGTACATATCTATCTCATTGCACATGTCTAATAGATTAGATCTTGGCTTTTATCTAGATTAGATCTGGGTTTTGTTCGTTCTTGCGGTAGAATTTTTTTGTTTTCCATGATACGAACCCATCAGTGGTATCAGAGCCGTGTCTATGCGTAGATCTGTTGCACGAGTAGAACACAATGGTGTTGTGGGCGTTGGTGCTCATGCCGTCTTTTGCTTTGTGTACTTTGCATCTTGCGGCATGGTGGGATGAAGCGGCTCGGGCTAACCTTGCATGTCATCGCACATGAGACTTGCTCCACGCTTGACGTGTAACTTGCCTTGCACAAGTGTCTTTGCGGGTGTCTGTCTCTCCCACCATAGTATAGATCCAATTTACACTTTGCACTCGATAGCACTTGTATCAACGTTGTGGTTCAGCTTCGTAGGTAAGATCCGTTATTGTTCGAAAGCCCCAAGCCACGTAAAACATGCAAAGAAAATTAGAGGCGTCTAACTTGTTTTTGCAGGGGTTTTGTGATGTGATATGGCCATCATGTGATTGTGATTATATTTGATGTATGCAATGATCCTTGTTGTAATATGGCAACCGGCAGGAGCCTAATGGTTGTCTTTAATTCTGTTAAGACCTGCGTGTCTATTCATCTTGTAATAGCTTTATTCCAAGTAGTTGTAATAGTTGCTAGTGATGATGGACAACCATGAAGCGGCGCCACTGACCTTGACGCAATGCTGGTGATGATGGAGATCATGTTTGTGCTTTGAAGATGGAGATCAAAGGCGCAAGAAGAAAGGGCCATATCATATCACACTAATTATGAATTGCCTGTGATGTTAATCCTTTAGGCATCTTGTATTGCTTAGATCGCGACGGTAGCATTATAAGATGATCCCTCTCACTAAATATCAAGTGATAAAGTGTTCACCCTTAGTTGGCACCGTTGCTAAGACTCGTCGTTTCGAAGCATCTCGTGATGATCGGATGTGATAGATTCTACGTGTGCATACAACGAGTGCAAGCCAGATTTGCACATGCAGAAACTAAGGTTATCTTGACGAGCCTAGCATGTACAGACGTCGTCTCGGAACACGGAATACCGAAAGGTAGAGCATGAGTCATATAAATGATATGATGAACATGAAGATTGTTCGGCAATGAAACTACATCTTTTCTCGTGAAGATCGGACTTGGTGTAGTGGACTTGGTTCGTGTAATCACTAAGACAATGTGAGGGATGTTGTTTTGAGTGGGAGTTCACCTAGTTAACTTAAGTATTAAATTTGAACTCAATTCATCATAAACTTAGTCTAAACTACTTGCAAATTTGTTGTAGATTATGGCGACCCCCTCCATCAATTTCAATGCGTTCCTAGAGAAAGAAAAACTTAAGAACAATGGAAGCAATTTCACGGACTGGTTCCGTGGACTAAAGATCGTCCTCAGGGCTGGTCAGTTGACCTATGTGCTCGAAGCACCGCTGGGTGACCCACCTGCAGATGATGCCACCGATGACGTAAAGAATGTTTACGCCACTCGGAAAAATCATTACTCCACAATTCAGTGTGCCATCCTGTACGGTTTAGAAGCGGAGCTCCAAAAGCGTTTTGAGCACCACGACCCATTCGAGATCATTAAGGAGCTCAGGCTAATTTTTAAGACTCGCGCGGCCATGGAGAGCTATGAGGCCTCCGAAAAGTTCTTTAACTATAAGATGGAAGAGGGAAGCTCCGTTAGTGAGCACGTGCTCACCATGTCTGGGTACGCAAACAAGCTCCAAGAGTTGGGAATATTGATTCCTAATGAGTTGGGGATTCATCGTCTCCTCCAATCACTGCCACCGAGTTATAAGAACTTTGTGATGAACTACAATATGCACTGCATCAACAAGACGTTGCCTGAACTATCGTTCATGCTGAAAACTGCTGAAGTGGAGATCAAGAAGGAGCACCAAGTGTTGATGGTCAATAAGACCACCAATTTCAAGAGACAGGGCAAGCCTAAGAACAAGGGCAACTTCAAGAAGGACGGCAAGAAAGCTGCCGCACCTGCAAAGAAGCCCAAGGCTGGTCCCAAGCCTGAAACTGAGTGCTTCTACTGCAAGGGTGCTAGTCACTAGAAGCGTAACTACCCCAAGTACCTGGCAGATCTGAAGAACGGCAACATCAAGAAGAAAGGTATATTTGATATATGTGTTATTGATGTGTATCTTACTAGTAATCGTAGTAGTGCCTGGGTATTTGATACTGGTTCGGTTGCTCATATTTGTAACTCGAAACAGGAACTGCGGAATAAACGAAGACTGGCGAGAGACGAGGTGACGATGCGCGTTGGAAATGTCTCCAAGGTTGATGTGATCGCCGTCGGCACGCTCCCTCTACATCTACCTTCGGGATTAGTTTTAAATTTGAATAATTGTTATTTGGTGCCTGCGTTAAGCATGAACATTATATTTGGATCTTGTTTATTGCAAGACGGTTACTCTTTTAAGTCCGAGAATAAAGGTTGTTCGATTTATATGAGTAATATATTTTATGGTAATGCACCTGAGATGAATGGTTTATTCTTACTAAATCTCGATAGTAGTGATACACATGTTCACAACATAGATGCTAAACGAATAAAATTGAATGATAATTCTACATACATGTGGCACTGTCGTCTTGGTCACATTGGAGTGAAGCGTATGAAGAAACTCCATTCAGATGGACTTCTTGAATCACTTGATTTTGAATCACTTGAAATATGCGAAGCATGTCTAATGGGAAAAATGACTAAGACTCCATTCTCTGGAATAATGGAGCGAGCTACAGACTTATTGGAAATAATACATACCGATGTGTGCGGTCCAATGAGTGTAGCATCGCGTGGTGGATATTGTTATGTTCTCACTTTCACGGATGACTTAAGTAGATATGGGTATGCCTACTTTATGAAACATAAGTCCGAAACTTTCGAGAAGTTTAAGGAATTTCAAAGTGAAGTGGAAAATCATCGTAACAAGAAGATTAAGTTTCTGCGTTCTGACCGCGGAGGTGAATATCTGAGTTATGAGTTTGGCATGCATTTAAAGAAATGTGGAATACTTTCGCAGTTGACACCGCCGGGAACACCACAGCGTAATGGTGTGTCCGAACGTCGTAATCGAACTCTCTTAGATATGGTCCGATCTATGATGTCTCTTAGAGATTTACCGCTATCGTTTTGGGGCTATGCATTAGAGACAGCCGCATTCACTTTAAATAGGGCACCATCTAAATCCGTTGAAACAACACCGTACGAATTGTGGTTTGGTAAGAAACCTAAGTTGTCGTTCCTTAAAGTTTGGGGTTGCGAAGCATATGTAAAGAAGTTACAACCTGATAAGCTAGAACCCAAAGCGGAGAAATGCGTCTTCATAGGATACCCTAAAGAAACAATTGGGTATACCTTCTATCATAGATCCGAAGGCAAAGTTTTCGTTGCCAAGAATGGATCCTTTCTTGAGAAGGAGTTTCTCTCGAAGGAGGTGACTAGAATGAAAGTAGAACTCGATGAGGTTATTGAACCTTCTCTCGGATTTGAGAGTAGCGCAGCACCGGAAGATGTTTTTGTGCCGCCTGCACCAATTGGAGAGGAAGATAATGATAATGATCATGAAACTTCAAACGAAGTTACTGCTGAACCTCGCAGGTCAATGAGGGTTCGTACCACTCCTTATTGGTATGACTCTGCCTTGAACGTCATGTTGGTGGACAACGCTGATGACCCTGCGACATATGAAGAAGCTATGGTGAGCCCAGATTCCGACAAATGGCTAGAAGCCATGAAATCCGAAATGGGATCCATGTACGAAAACCAAGTATGGACTTTGGTGGACTTACCGGATGGCCATAAGGCTGTCGAGAACAAATGGATTTTCAAGAGAAAAACAGATGTTGATGGTAATGTTACCGTCTATAAAGCTCGACTTGTCGCGAAAGGGTTCCGACAAATTCAAGGAGTTGACTATGATGAGACATTCTCACCAGTAGTGAAGCTAAAGTCTGTGAGGATTTTGTTAGCGATTGCTGCACATTTCGATTATGAGATTTCGCAGATGGATCTCAAAACGGCGTTCCTTAATGGTGACATTGAGGAAGAGTTGTATATGGTACAACCCAAGGGTTTTGTCGATCCTAAAGATGCTGACAAGGTATGCAAACTTCAGCGCTCCATTTATGGACTAAAACAAGCATCCCGGAGTTGGAATCAACGTTTTGATAAAGTAATCAAAAACTTTGGGTTTATACAAACTTATGGAGAAGCTTGTATTTACAAGAAAGTGAGTGGGAGCTCTGTAGCATTCCTAGTACTATATGTAGATGACATATTGTTGATTGGGAATGATATAGAACTTCTTAATAGCGTCAAAACCTATTTGAATAATAGTTTTTCAATGAAGGATCTTGGCGAAGCGGCATATATTCTAGGCATCAAGATTTATAGAGATAGATCAAGACGCCTAATAGCGCTTTCACAAAGTACATACTTAGACAAAGTTCTAAAGAAGTTTAGAATGGAAGAGAGCAAGAAAGGGTTCGTGCCCATGTTGTCAGGTAAGACCTTGAGTAAGACTCAAAGTCCAACTACGGCAGAAGATAGAGTGAAAATGAATAATATTCCCTATGCCTTGGCCATAGGTTCTATCATGTATGCCATGCTGTGTACAAGACCGGATATAGCACATGCTGTTAGTTTGACTAACAGATATCAAAGTGATCCTGGAATGGAGCACTGGACATCGGTCAAGAATATCCTAAAGTACCTAAATAGGACTAAGGATATGGTTCTTTCTTATGGAGGTGATGAACAGCTTGTTGTAAACGGTTACACCGATGCTAGTTGGAACACCGATCCGGATGACTCAAGGTCACAGTCGGGATACGTATTTATTTTGAATGGTGATGTAGTGAGCTGGAGGAGTGCAAAGCAAAGCATTGTGGCGAAATCTTCAACTGAATCGGAATACATAGCTGCTTCGGAGGCTGCACAAGAAGCCGTATGGATGAAGGAATTCATTACTGAACTTGGCGTGGTTCCCAGTGCGTTGGACCCGATGGCCATCTATTGTGACAACACAGGTGCCATAGCTAATGCACAGGAGCCAAGGTCACATAGCAAGCTGAAGCACATCAAGCTACGTTTCCACGCTATTCGCGAGTATGTCCGAGATGGTGACATAAAGATTTGCAAAGTACACACTGATCTAAATGTGGCAGATCCGTTTACTAAACCTCTCCCTAGGGCAAAGCATGACCAACACCAGAACGCCATGGGTGTTCGGTATATTACCATGTAATCTAGATTATTGACTCTAGTGCAAGTGGGAGACTGTTGGAGATATGCCCCAAGAGGCAATAATAAAAGTGGTTATTATTATATCTTTGTGTTTATGATGAATGTTTACATCCCATGCTATAATTGTATTATTAGGAAACACTAATACATGTGTGTTTTGTAAACATGTAAGAGTCCCTAGTAAGCCTCTTGTTGAACTAGCTTGTTGATTAATAGATGATCATGGTTTCCTAGTCATGGACATTGGATGTCATTAATAACAAGGTTGTATCATTAGGAGAATGATATGATGGACACACACCCATAGTAAGCGTAGCATAAGATCAAGTCATTAAGTTCGTATTGCTATAAGCTTTTAAATGCATAGTAACCTAATCCTTCGACCATGAGGTTGTGTTAATCACCATCACCGGATGGGTACTTTGATGACATCAAACACCGCTTCGTAACTGGGTGGTCATAAAGGTGTCATTGGGTATTCTGAAAGTATGTGTTGAAGCGCATGGACCAAGATTGGGATTTGTCCATCCATATGACGGATAGATATGCTCTGGGCCCTCTCTGTGGAATGTCATCTAGTTAGCTTGCAAGCATGTGACTGGGTCACAAGGGATGACATATCACGGAACGAGTAAAGAGTACTTATCAGTAACGAGGTAGAACTAGGTATGGAGATGCCGACGATCAAACCTCAAATAAGTATAGTATCGCGTGACAAAGGGAATTGGTTTCGTATGTAAATGGTTCAATCGATCACGAAGTCATCGTTGAGTATGTGGGAGCCATTATGGATCTCCAGGTCCCGCTGATGGTTATTGATAGGAGATGTGTCTCTGTCATGTCTGCATATTCACGAATAGTAGGGTGACACACTTAAGGTTCGAAGTTGTTTTAAGTAGATATGGAATGTGCGTTGGAGACCGAATGTTGTTCGGAGTCTCGGATTGGATCGGGGACATCACGAGGAGATCCGGAATTGTTCGGAGAATAAGATTCATATATTGGGGATCATTTTATGAGTTAGTAAATGTTCCGGAGTATTTGTATGAGGATTCTAGAAGGTTTCGGAATGTTCCGGAAGGTTCTGGAAGATTTCTTGGAGTTTGCTTGAAAACCAAGAAAGGGATCAAGGAGTCCTTGTGGGGCAAGACAAGGAGTCGTGGGGGAGGAGGACTCCTCCCCCCCTCCCCAATCCGCCGGCCATAGGAGGGAGGGGAGTCCTACTAGGACTCCCCCTCCCATGGCGCCTCCCCCCTTTAAATAGAGGGGTGGGGGCGCCACCTCCAAGCCCTCCTCCACAACTCCAAATCTCCGCCGCCTCTCTCCTCCTCCTTTCTTCTGCACAGGCATAGGCGAAGCCCTGCAGAATTCTCTACTCCACCACCACCACCACGCCGTCGTGCTGCTGGGATTCCATGGAGAAGATCTACTACCTCCGCTGCTCGCTGGAACGAGGAGAGGAAGGTCTGCTTCGACTCCGCACGTGTGACCGACTACGGAAGCGCTGCCGGAACGCGACGCCGGAAGGATCGTCCACACGATCTTGAGATCGGCAAGTGATCGACTACATCAACCACGAGATCTAATCTCGTAACACTTTCGGATCTACAAGGGTTAGTACATATCTATCTCGTTGCACATGTCTAATAGATTAGATCTTGGCTTTTATCTAGATTAGATCTGGGTTTTGTTCGTTCTTGCGGTAGAATTTTTTTGTTTTCCATGCTACGAACCCATCACCCATGTCCTCAAGAACAAAACGAACTACTCACAAGACATCATATGGATCATGATCAGAGATGGAATAATGATGTATAACAATCTAAACATAAACAATAATTCAATGGTTCACTCAATAGCATCAACTACAAAGAGTAATCAACACCGGAAAAGTTTCCCCTATGAACTATGCAAGATTCAACTCAATTGTTACAGCAATATGGAGATGGTGAGGAGGGTGCCGATGGTGATGATGGTGGTGATGATGATGATGATGATCCCGATGAAGTCCAACTTGATGGTGGTGTTGATGGCGACGATCTCCCCTCTCCGGGAAGGAATTCCCTCGGCAGAAATCTGTCTGCCGGAGAGATCTTTCTCTCTCGGTGTTTTCCGCCCCGCAGAGGCGGTGGAATCTTTCTGTGGTCGCTCCCCGAGTCTTAGGGTTTCGGGAGGATGATATACGCCAGAGGGGAGAGGCTGGAGTGGGCCAGGGTGGCCACACCACCTCCTGGCGCGGCCTAGGGCTACCCGCGCCATGGGGTGGTGTGGGCCCCCTGTGGCCCATCTCCACTCCGTCTTCTGGCATCCTTAGTCTTCTGTAAAAATAGGATTTTCCGTATATTTTCCTGGATTTTCTGATCTTCGCGGATTTTGCCTCCAAACAGCACATTTTCCATCAGAATCCTGGCTGCAACGGTCCATGCTCCAAAAATCATCAACCATGCAAAAATAGATGAAATAACATAAGTATCACCTCTCAATATGAAATAGATCAATGAATAATAGTGAATTAAGACATATAATAGTGATGCAAAATGGACGTATCAACTCCCCCCAAGCTTAGACTTTGCTTGTCCCCAAGCGAAACTGAGCTCAATAAACATGGCCTCAGGTTTATGGAGTAAAGAGTCGATAAAAGAATATGGACAAGAAGCATCACATTCATCAAATACATAGATCATAATAGAAGACAACTCACTATTATATAACTCAACTTGTAATAAGTAAAGGAAACACAATAAAGATACATAAAGTGAATCATAATTGGTAATGGCAAACTTAGCTCTTGGTCGAAGAATAGTTGATAATTTGCTGGAGTTCACAAATAGCTGTTTTTTCAATGATAGCTTTCAAAGTAGTAAACATCAAGATAAGAGCAATGTGCAAAACAAGGAACATAAGAAACATGAATGAATAAATCAACATATGAATGAATGAAACACAACAACTCAAAATACTTGATGAGATAGAAGGGAGTAGGTTTACTGACTCAACTACAAAGTAAAAGAAAGGCCCTTCAAAGAGGGAAGCAGGGATTGCAAGTCTCATAAAGAGCTCCCAATTTTTTTGATACTTAGTAGCTTTCAGCTCTCATTGCCCCTATCATAGGCATCTTTGGGTGATTAAGGTTAAAGTGACACAACTAAGAGGATATGCTTGACAAGTTATAAGTTGAAATCTCATGCCCCTTACTTATGAGTACCGATTCTCATGCTACTCAACTTCAGTCATGAGCAAGCTCTTGTCATTGTAAATACATGCGTATCATTGAGAACCGCCAACGGGGTACCCCTTCCACATGACACAGGAGTTATCCCATAATCAAAATGATAAGGCAAGCAGACAGTGAGCATCTCAGCGATCTTTTTATTTGCTATTTGCATAGGTTTTTATTGAGGATGCTTCATAGAATGCTCACTATAGTTATGCTGCAAGTTTCCACCATGATTAGGCATGGCTTAGGCTAGCGGCCCAGACATTTCTCTAACACACATATAAACTCCATGATCTTACAAGTTCCACTTTTATTTCACACCGTCGGGATCCATAAGCAAAAGAATATGATATCAACTAGGTACCAAGTACCAAATGAAGTGTTGAAAGCGGTCCCCATGATACATGGTTCGGCTAACTTCAACTCATAAAGCACAAGCATATACGCAACAAAGAAGGACCCAATGGTTCAAGTTTATTAAATGCAAGAAAGTAAAGTGTGCCATCAAGTTCATGAGAGCTTTAATCCTAATTTTCACACAACAAGTTTAATTTGGGAGGTAGATAAAACAAGAATTTACTTGGAATAGAAATAATGCTACTAGGTAGGTATGGTGGACACAAATGGCAAAGGTTTTGGTTTAAAGGAGGTGGATGCATGAGAAGAATACCCTCTCAGCACAGGTTTTTGGCTAGCAAGGCTGGGTAGCAAGTATAAGAGTTGAAGGAAACAAACAAACATACAAGTGATAAAAACAAACATGCAATCTTCCTTGGAAGCACAAAAGATCTTAACTAAAGAATACTGGACTTATGAGCAAATCAAGAAAGAAAGATGATGAAATTATTTTTCTCTAGAGTACTTCTATCTTTTTCATTCAACTCTCGAAAATAGTGCGCTACTAACCGAGCCAGGTTTGCCAAAACCAACTAAATTAACTCAATGATCCCAAAGTGATACCAATACTAACAACAAGATCAATCATATAACCACGAATTGAAAACTAATATAAGCTATGCAAAAGAGTGAATGATAGAACTTCTCATTAATATTCCATAATGGCAACTCACACCAAGGGATACATATCTAACGAGACAGGGAACACTTCCATAATGCAAACCATCCTACATAATAACTCCTCTATTCATGATACGACTCTACTAATAAGGTAAAAAGATAGAAGATAGTGATGTGATACCGTGGCACTCCCCCAAGCTTGGAATAAACCAAGGGGATGCCAAACCTGATGACGAGTTATTCCTTCGGTGGTGGTGGTGTCCTCTCGATGAGCTCTCTGATAAGTTTCCCCAAGTCCTCAATCTCGAAGGTGAGAGTAGGAACCAACTCCGAGTTGTGCTCAATACGACTCATAATCATTTCAGTTTGTGGAACCCAGCTCTTGTGATTCTTTTTCAGTTCTTCCTTCTTGGAGTCTTATTTTCCTGCATGGTTATGGATAAAGGTATGGAAGGGATTCTTGGTGTGTGGAGGAAGTGACCGTGGAGCCAAACTATGACGAGGAGCTTTTCCCCCAGTCCGCATCCGTGTAGTCCTTCTAACCCTGGCAGGTTTCGTCACCACTCCAATGCTTGCAATGGTAGTGTCGGTGTGCGGATGTTGGCCTTGCTCCTCTTCACCTTCACTCTTGATCTCCTTCTCCTTCCCGGGGTCTTGGAGGTCTTCCTCCATAGGCTCCTTCCCTTTATCTTTGGTAGACACCATTATGCTTCTAAACCTTCAAAGAGTATGTCCTGGCAGAAACAAGTCGAAACAAAAACACGACGAAAACACGATATACGAACCTCGGGGGATCCGAGGGGTTATATATTACGAAGTTTCATATCAAAAGGAAGGTACTGGGAGAAAACGAGTCGGAGGCGGAGTCCGGGGTGGACTCACCACCTAGTGGCGCGGCTAGGGGTGGGCCCGCGCCACAAGGTGGTGTGGGCCATCCTGGCTCCGTTTCTGTTCCTTTTTTGCTTCGTAACTTCCTTTATCGACTGAAAACTGCAAAAATATAGTTGGATTGTATTTTCGCGGAACTTTTCTTACCAGAACTGTTACCTATTTGAAAACAGACTCTGCAGGTCTGTGAATTTGGTATCTAGTAGATCCTTTCGGAGTCATCTCTTGAATATCATCGATATCTTCATCTTCATACACTTATTACTTGAGTTATAAAACACTTCTCTTCCTTATTACACCATTATCTCCACTACCTGGAAATTTCTTTCACACAAAACTTCACACAGTTCTCATTAGCAACATTAGTATATACGAAGTGATAAAACCTTTTGAGTCCAACTTCAACTGAAAACCATCAAAACAAAATCTACTGAAGCAACTCCTTCCGAAAACCCAAACATAATTCAAAAAGGAAATCGAATAAAGAAGCAAATGCAAGATTGGCAAAATCCGTCAAAACAGACCAGCAGGTAAATATCATTTTTTTCGAAAATATTTTGTTGCTCAAATCAAAAAGTGCAAAACTAACAAAAGTTAAATAACAACCTGGGGCAGAAGCACAAAAAATTACAGCTCAATCCGACATACAGAGATCTCTCATGATTTTTTATGGTGAAGAACAAAAATCTGTTTCGGGACAGCAACTTCCCCAAATATTACTTCTCTCTCATTAGAGGTTGATCTTGACATAAAAACCAAACAAAACGGATAAGGATCGGTTATTACCGAAGTAATAACTCCCAAGACTCAAAGAAACAAAAACAAACTAAAAGCAAAAACAAATTGGGTTGTCTCCCATAAAGCTCTTTCTTTATAGCCATCAAGATGGGCATGATAAATTTTGAAGAAGCTCTCATAGGGATATGGATTGAAGTGAAAGAGAGCATTAAGAAGCAAAAACACACACACATTTAAGTCTAACCCACTTCCTATGCAAGGGGATTTTTTAAACAAACAAGTTGTTGAAACCAGAGGCAACTTGTATAAGAAGGCAAAAGAAGTGCAACATAAAAACTTTCAGCATAAAACGAGGAAACTTGATATTATTGAGATACATAAGAACACTTTTCCCTCTCTCATAGTAGCTTTAAGTATCATGCATAAACTTAAAAATATAGCTATCACAATGACCATCATAGCAATGATCACTTATTCTAACAGAAAACACGGGAATACTAGCGCTCATAACACTACTTTGTGAAACAATATTAGAGGTATCCTTACAAAGGATAGGGTGTCCCTCATTTTCATATTTAGTAACAAAGTCTTTCACATTTGCTATTATAGGTTCATCAACCATTTGTTTATCAGGTTCAACAGCTTTATTCATACTTTCATTAACCATACTAGCTATCATAGAATGTTCCTTCATCTTAACTGGGAAAGGAATTTTCTCAATATAAGGTTCAGGTAAAACATGATTAGCAGTATAAACTTCAGTATTTCTTGCAGGAACACTCTTAGCAATATCTTTATAAGGTTTATGATACTTATTCCACTTCTTTTTAGGCACTTCAATGTAGGAAGCAAAAGCCTTAAAATAAGAAGCAATAGCTTGAGAGTCTAGACCATAAGCATTTTTAATATTTTGAAAGTCATCGGTTCCCATAAAAAATTCAATGCATTCATAATCATAATTTATACCTGACTTTCTACCTTTGTAATTCTCCCAAGCTTCAGCATTGTCTTGAATACGGTCCAGAAGATCCCATTTAGCTTCTTCTTCCATGCGAGTGAATGATCCAGCACAAGAAGCGTCCAATAAATCCTTGTCATGTAGAGGGAGCCATGCATAAAAGTTGTTGATAATCATATTGTTGGGGAGCTCATGAATGGGACATTTGAGCATTAGTAACTTCAATCTCCCCCAAGCTTGAGCTGTACTCTCTCCATCAAGGGGCCAAAAGTTGTATATTTGATTCTAATCTTTATGAATCTCACTAGGAGGATAAAACTTTGAATAAAAGAGAGGCACTATTTCCTCCCATTCCAGAGCTTGACCATTCTTTAGCAGCGTATACCATTCCTCGGCTCTTCCTTTCAGTGATAATGAGAATAAATTCTTCTTAACTTGATCTGTAGTAATAACTACACACTTGAACAACCCGCATAATTCATGTATAAAGAGTAAATGATCACCGGGATGGACAGTTCCATCCCCAACATAGTAGTTATCCATAACACGATCAATAATTCTTGTAGGTATTTTGAAAGCATCATTCTCAGCAGGTGGTGGCTTATCTACTACCTTAGCAGTGGTAGTAGCATTACCAAATAAGAAAATCAGCGAATTATCCATAACGAAAATAAAGCAACTAACATAAGTAAACAATACTCACAGTAGAAGTTTCCTTTACCAGTTCCACTCTCCAACAGCGCTTCACTCCCCGGCAACGGCGCCAGAAAATAGTCTTGATGACCCACAAGTATAGGGGGTGTATCGCAGTATTTTCGATAAGTAAGAGTGTCGAACCCAACGAGGAGCAGAAGGTGCTGGCTAGTGGTATGGATCATGAATTCTCTGTAAATACTTAGCAAACGGATTTTTAGGGGTTTTCAATAAAGCAAGTAAACAAAGTACGAGTAAATAAAAGACAGTAGGAATAAATGCAGCAAGTGGCCCAATCCTTTATGCAGCAAAGGACAAGCCGGCTGTATTTCTTAAGATGACCAAACGTTCTCGAGGACACATGGGAAGACTGTCAAGTGCTTTCACTTCATATAGTCGATTAATCTTCTTTAGCTTGCTAAGTGTTGTGTGGGTGAACATGTGCTAATGTACCGCCCCATCCAAGACTAATACATACTTGTGATTATACCCCTTGCAAACATCCGTAAGTACAAGAAAGTAATTAATGTAGAAACCTAACCACAGCTTTAAACTCTAAGACCCTTACGTCCCTTGTGCAATGGTTTCCTAACGGGGGTTCAGGTTTCTGTCACTCCGGCAACCCCTACGATTAGTAGCCAAATACACAATGCATTCCCCTAGGCCCTTATAGGTGAAGTGTCATGTAGTTGATGTTCACATGACACCACTAGAAGAAGTACACCACAACTTAAATAACAATCTATTGAATCTTTCTCAACGCAACTCCACTACTAACAACAAGACTTCTCCCATGTCCTCAAGAACAAAACGAACTACTCACAAGACATCATATGGATCATGATCAGTGATGGAATAATGATGTATAACAATCTGAACATAAACAATAATTCAATGGTTCACTCAATAGCATCAACTACAAAGAGTAATCAACACCGGGAAAGTTTCCCCTATGAACTATGCAAGATTCAACTCAATTGTTACGGCAATATGGAGATGGTGATGAGGGTGCTGATGGTGATGATGATGATGATGATCCCGATGAAGTCCATCTTGATGGTGGTGTTTAGCATCCCAATTGTCTAACAATTGTAATGCTACTTGGTCTAGTAATATAATGGCTACTTCCTATATACAATTGTTGCATCATAATTATATCATGCTCATGTCATCATGCCACCTTGCATTTGAGCATCATATAAAACCCTGTTTCTTTGGTTCTTCTCTCATATGCATTAATAATTGTATTTGCCTCTTGATATTGTAATTGGTTATTGATATATTGCTTAATGCCCAAGTTGAGTTGGGGGCATATCTTTTATTCCACTCCATCACCTTTCTTTCACCACCTTATAATTCCACCATCCCATTACCCATGAGCTTGTATTTCTTTTTCTTTTGATATTTATTCTAGCTCATGTGGGTGGGGTGGATCCAATTCTATAAATTCTTTTGCTTGGCCTTATTCCACTTCTTTGGAATGCATAAGAATAATGCCATATTATTATTATTGTTTTCACAAAATAAATCATGGCATTTATTATTTTTTGCATGGGCCATGCAACCACCATCACCACCTTTTAACCCACTTGTTTTTCCTTTGTTTTAGTGGTTCTTCTTTGTGGGATCATCTACATCATCTCTCCATCATTCCTTTTATTGTCATCAACATCTTTTCTTTTAATTACCTCCATGCATGATTCAATGAGGGCTTCTTCCCATACATCTTTTCTTTTTTCTTTTTCTTGGTTAATCTTCCACCTCATCTCATGTTAATTCAAAGCACTCACTATCTCCTCTTGGGTTGATCCTTTAAACAAGAATTAAAACCTAAACACCTAATTAAATCCCTAACCTTAGTTCTTTCTCTATTTCTCTCTAAACCTAGCCTAATCTAAACCCTCACCTTACCTCTCACTCTCCATGCCAATGCTTCGGTCTCCCTCTCTCTTCCATGCTGGCCCCCACCTGGCCCTCTCTCTCTCCCTAGCCCACACCCCATCTACCCATCTAACCACCCCAAACCCTAGCTACACCCTAGCTCACCCGAGCCCCCTCTTCTCTCTCTCTCTACCTGCCGTGCCAGCCCCACCCAGCTGCGCCACCGCGCCGTCCCCACCTGGCAGCCCTACCTGCCTGCCCTGGCTGTCCCAGGTCGAGCCCCAGCTCGACCACGTGAGGAGGATGGAAAAAGGTGGCACCCGAGCCACCTTTAGCTACCCTGATCCCCACGGCTCCCTCTCCTCTCTCCCTCTCGCCTCGACCTCTTCCCACACGCCTCCTGGCTCGCCAGATCCACCCAAGGTTCCTGCCTCCCCCTCCTTCCTCTCCACCGCCGACGACTCCCTCTCGCCAGCACCGTCGTCCACCTCTCGTTCGTGCCGCCGTGCTCGTCGTGGAGGTGGTCGAGAAGACCAAGGAGAGCCCCTTGCTGCTCCCTGTACGCACCGACGAAGAGGAGGAACCCCAGGAGCGCTAGTACCTGCGCCGTCCCGACGAAACCCTAATTTCGGTCGGCGCTTGCTGCGTCGACGATCGCCCGCTCCTCTGCCCGAACCGCCACCGCCAGCAGCCTCGCGGTAAGCCAAGCTTTCTCCCAGACATCCTCGCCGTCGTCGCCGTTGCCTGGTCGCGCCGCGCGTTCCGTCGAGCGCCCTCGGTGCATTGCCAGACGCTGGTGTCTGCACGTCGTACGCGCCGCCTAGAGCCTTACCTAGCCGCGTTACTCCCTCCTGTCAACAACCACGCCCTACCGCAATGGTCACCGCCGTCTAGCGCGAGCTCCAGGTCCCCAGTTCGAGTCACCGTCCCGCGCTGCGTGCAGATCTGCCGCCAGACGGTGGAGGAAATCCACAGTACCGCGCTCCCCCTTTTTGCAAATAGCCCCCTGTTCTTTTGCCGCCTCAACCCGCAGTACACGCTCGCCCACCTGTCAGCCGCCGTGGCCATCTTTCAGAAACCCCCCAGCCTGTTATTTCCTAAACCCGCGGTCCAGCCTACCCCCTCCTGTCAGCCTCTGCGGGATCACCCACTGTCACGTGGGCCCGTAGCCATCGGACCCACCTGGCAACCTCAGTGGCTAGGTAGCGCTGCGGTGAGAAAAACTTTTCTTGTGCGCTGTGTGGCCCAGTCAGCCGCTGGCCCACCTGTCAGTGACTGTGGCTGGGTCGAGCTGGGTGACAAAAGTTTTTCATGTTGCCTGTTTCATTTAAACCTTTTTCAAAATTGATTTAAATTCAAATTCAAGTCAGATTTAAATAATTTTTAAAATACAAATCCAAACAATACATATAATATATGTTTTGAAATCAGAAAAATGTGAGGAATTCAAATATGCCTTTCAAAATATCAATTGAGCACTTTAAAATTTCGAGGTGATTAAAATTACAATAAAATGCCCTTTTCTTAATAAATTAATAACTTTATTTCTATAACTCTAAATTGGGAAAATAATATGTCTAAATCGATCAGCGCGACGAGCCCGTTCTATCTATACAGTCCTTGTTCTGATTTGAAGCATGCATCTTGTTATCATTAAAAATCTGAACTGTTTATGACAATAAAACTTGGTTAAATAAATAGTAAAATGCTTTATTTCTTGTATCCACACCTCACCTTTGCCATGCTACTTTAATGCCATGCAAATTGTGCATCATTCATCATGGCATGCTTGTTTGCTTGTCGCAATTTAATTCATATGCTTGTGCACTTTATTTATGTTGGCCCTTGTTTGTTTGGTTCTTCGTCGGATAGATGCCCAGCAGGAGAATTACCAGGAATCACAGGAGTACTACCCAGATCCATCTCTCGCTTCAACTGAGCTGCCAGGCAAGCACTACCACATGCTTGCATACATACAGTACCTATTGCCTCTATCTTATTCTATCATCATTGAGTCGCGATTGCATTAAATTGAACCCCAAGTACTGCATAGCCTTTACTTTCAAACCCCACCGAAGCTTGTTCCTCCATCCCATGAGCCATTACTACGGGAGTTGTTTGAGCCATGCGAGTCGTAGAAAAGCATGTGTAGGGTATGTGAGTGTCTGATGAATAACGAGGTACCTAAACAACTTAACCTGAGTAGTAATGGGATAACTAATGAAAGAGGCACCGGTGAGCAATATCTGCTATTTGGTTTTTCATGCTCACTTGTGTCCCGTAGGACCCCGAGTACTTGATTCCTGTTCCTTGTTTATTCGCACTATCCACATCCGGGAGGCCTTATGGACCCCCCTGAGCCAGAGCTTGATTCATTCTTATTTCTTGGGGCCACGATTAGTTTGGGGCTTTATTACTATCATGTACTTATGCCATGTTACCGCTTTATTTAAGATTGTGCGAGGAGCACCTGTACTGTTTTGGATCGTGACACGTTTTCGTTGTATCGACAAGCCCAATCACATTTTCAGGTTCCCAGTCGTTTACCGCCGTCCACACAAACCTTGGGTCCGTCTCGGAGCCGACCAACTTTGTTGCGGGTAGCTTAATGGGGTGCCCCCCTGAAATATTTCTGAATCCTTTGATTGCTTTGTCGTGAATGCCTCTTTGGGTTTTGATTTGGTTTTTCCGAGGTTGATCGAGTGTGTGTTGCTATTCGTGCACCCCTGCAGGGTAAATCTTTCTGAAAGTCGTGTCCGCAGTTATGGAGGACTTGGAGCACAGTTTCTCGATCATAGACAAGTATAACTAAAGTACCGCTTCTAATTTGACTAAGAACTTGACTAGTAAATAGTGCAATACTCATGGAATGGTTAATAAAACTGCCAACGGATGATGGGGTTGTTCGTCCGCGTCCTCGTTGGTAAGCGAGGAGGAGGATGGATCTGTTAATTATACTGTTATAACTGTTGTTCTTAATTCACGGACATTCGTCTATCATTGGTTAGGCGGATGGTTAGCGAGTATCTATAGAATTGCTAGATATTATCTTTTGCTACAATTGCGTCACCCCAGGTTGTGTCCCCTTTAGCGGCATAAAGACTTGCTGAGTACCCCTAGGGTCTCACACGATAAATTGTTTGATTCAGATGAATAGGTGTACCCGCAAGATGGATACTGGGTGGAGGAGACAGATGATGTTGGCAACGATCATTCGGTGTAGAGATTCCGGGAACGGGGATCCGTGAGATCTGTGGGCGGGATGTGTTTATTTATGGGGCATCTTATGCCGATTTGCTTCTTATCCGTACTCGGATCTTGTTTTCTGCTTCCGCCTGATACTCTGATGTTTGTTGTATGAGGAGCTATCCTAAATTATTATCTCTATCCAGGATATTTGAATCTTGCCGTATGGCGTTGCAATATTTCTATTTCTTTTAGATGGAATGGCTCTAAGGACTGTTGTATGTGGCTTGCATACATACTCATTTGTGTATGTAGTTGATCCCTTCGCCTGCCGATTACGCCGCTCGTTCTTGTCCCGATGTTCTGAAAGTGGTTAGGATGGCCGAAAGGTCTACCATGAGTGGCCCTAGGCCCTACCATACTATTTTAACCACTTTCGTTCATCCAGGCATGTAACTAAGAGCGTAATTCACCGAGGTAGTTACATGGTGTTGATGGCGACGATCTCCCCTCTCCGGGAAGGAATTCCCCCGGCAGAAATCTGTCTGCCGGAGAGATCTTTCTCTCTCAGTGTTTTCCGCCCCACAGAGGCGGCGGAATCTTTTTGTGGTCGCTCCCCGGGTGGTGTGGGCCCCCTGTGGCCCATCTCCACTCCGTCTTCTAGAATCCTTAGTCTTCTGAAAAATAGGATTTTCCGTATATTTTCCTGGATTTTCTGATCTTCGCGAATTTTGCCTCCAAACAGCACATTTTCCATCAGAATCCTGACTGCAGTGGTCCAGGCTCCAAAAGTCATCAACCATGCAAAAATAGATGAAATAACATAAGTACCACCTCTCAATATGAAATATATCAATGAATAATAGTGAATTAAGACATAGAATAGTAATGCAAAATGGACGTATCACTCCTCCTCCTCGTAAGCTGGGTCGGTACTATCTTCTATAAATACATACGGGATACACAATTACCAAACAATACTTTACTAGGCTACAGTACACTAAGGCACACATTTGATGATCTATTATCATCACAAGCATCACAAGGTTTTATTAACTAGTTTCATTCTTTTTATTTGAGAAAAGTAATTTCTACTCATTGAAATTAACTAAGATTTAATATTCTCCAATTAAAATATGGGATCATGTAGACACATGTCATCACCACATATTCTAACATATGGGAATGTGATTTAAAGGTTGGATCACATTCTAATAAGTTTAAGTTTAATAATTATTGATTTAATGTGACAAGAAATGCCTATATAGCATTATTTTGGTACTAGTCCAAAGTCACTGCATGCAAACCTTAATATGATTACATATTCAGATAGGTATGGTTAAATATGATTTTTGAGAGTTGGAATCAACTCAAAAGCTATTATGGTTGATTTTATAAAAATGTTGAAAGGTGCAAATGTTTTTGTCTTGTTAGTTTTACTAGGAGAGATCTCTAACTCTAAATGAATTAAATCCAACGGGCTTGGATATATCTTTTCGAAAGCTTTCCAACAAAATTGGAATCACTCAATTTGGATTTATAAAACTCTTTGAATTGATTTTTAAACTAAGTGACAGAAGTGAGTTCAAACTTAAATAGAAAAATCTATATTTGAACTAACTGGGCTGCACGGGAAAACTAACGGGCCGGACCAGTGGCGCGGATGACAACTGACAAGGGGGGCCCGCAGGTCAGCGACACATCACACGCGAAGCGGTACGAGGCACTCTCAGCGCTACGATTAGAAGGTGGATCAACGACTGAGGATCGTCGTCCCCGGCGAACAGGTCGCCGGCGAGAGCTAACCCTAGCGGCTTGGTGGGGGTACGTGGGGGCTTATCAGGGCTCTAGCTAGTCGTGGCGATGTGGGTGGTCGAGCTGGTGGACGACAGCGGTTCTAGGCGTGGTCGCGGCGGCTCCTAGGGCAGTCGCAATCAACGGCACCTCTCCTCCTCTGCTGCGGCAAGCTCCGGCAAAATTCCGGTGAACGGTAGACCGCCTTGCTCCGGGGATGGGGTTGAAGGATCAATGGAGAGAGGGGAGTGAGATGGTGTGAGGAGTTTGTGCTGGGGTGGCCTCCTTTTATAGGTCGACGAGGGGATCGAAAGGGATGGGCTGACGACTCCGGTGAGGGTTGTACAACGTGCTATCGTCGTGGCTGGAGGTAGGGGACGGTGGCCTGCCTCCTGGCGGTGCTCTATGGTTTAAATGCGCGGCTAGGGGCGGTGGCAATTGGTCTGGTGAAGTTGGTGCTCTGCGCGGTGATACATTGCAAATGTATCTATAATTTTTGATGTTCCATGCTTGGTTTTATCCACTTTCTTGTGTTATGTTTCAACTTTGGAGTACTTTCATTATGATTTCTTGGACTAACCTATTAACAAGAGCCACAGTGACAGCTGCCTGTTTTCTGCTGTTTTTGGTTCTAGGAAAGTCAGAAAATGAATATTCTCGGAATTGGACGGGACAAAAGCCAAAGTGCCTATTTTTCCGGAAGGGATCAAGTGCCAGAATATGAGACGGAGAAGGGCTGGGGGCCGGCCACACCACCTGGCCACGTGGCCAGGCCTGGCCCGCGCCAGGGGGTGGTCTGGCCGACCCTAGCACCCCCTCGGCCTCTCCTTCCGCCTATAAGTTGCCCTCGGGACGAAAACCCTAAGAACCCGATCAAAAATCCACGAAAGAGTCTGTAGCCGCCGTCATCTCTGTCCCTAGATCGAGGGGATCTGAAGCTCTTCCCAACACCCTGCCGGAGAGGGGAATTCACCCTGGAGGTCTTCTTCATCACCATGCAAGCCTCCGGTGTGATGCGTGAGTAGTTTATCCTTAGACTACGGATCCATGTAGTAGCTAGATGTCTGGTTTCTCCTCCTTTGTGCCTTCATGTTTAGATCTTGTGAGCTCCGTTCATGATCAAGATCATCTATTTGTAATCCTTACATGTTGTGTTTGCGAGGATCCGATGGATATTGAGATGCTATTTTAGATTGATTATTGATTCTATCATGTCTTTGTTATTTGAGATCTTGCATGCTTTCCGTTGTTAGTAGCTATCTTTGCCAAGTAGATGCTAGCAACTCCAAGAGTTAGTATTTATGCTCGATAGTGGGTTCATGCCTCTGGTAATCTGGGAAGTGACAGAAATCTCCGAGGTACTAGATGTGCTATTGCTACTAGGGAGAAAACAACAATCCTTTGTTCATAGAACAATCATATTGTTTACTTTACACGCAGTTCGTAAAGCAATAATCTGTTGCTTGCAACTTAATACTGGAGGGGGTTCGGATGAAAACCTGAAGGTGGATTATTAGTCATAGATGTAGTTGGATGGCGATCTATGTATTATGTTGTAATGCCCAATCAAGTCTCAGAGGAGTCAAGATGATTAGTATATGCATGTATTGCTTTCTCGATGTTTGTCAATTGCCCCGCTGTAATTTGTTCACCCAACATGTTATTTATCTAAGGAGAGCCACCTCTAGTGAACTATGGACCCCGGTCCTTTTTCTTTACATACAATATACAATCTTTTACTGCTTCGTGTTTACTTTCTGCAAACTTTTACTTCTTTCCATTTGATACGCTTAATCCTTTGTTTTCCGCAAAACACGGTGAGATTGACAACCTCATCGCAAGTTGGGGACAAAGTTCTGTGGTTGTGTTGTGCAGGTCTCCACATTGCTACTAGCACCGGTAGTGCGCTCTGCCAAAGCTCAGCTAGTAAGACCTTTGGGGTGTTTCCTTACTCCTACTGGTTCGATTAAACTTGGTTTCATAACCGAGGGAAGACTTTCTGCTGTATTCATCGTACCTTCCTCTTAGGGTTCCCAACGAGCTCTACGTCGAAAGTCGAGCGCATCAAGGTTTTTCCTGGCGCCGTTGCTGGGGAGTCAAGGACATCTTCACAAGGGGAGTCCCTCATAACCAATCTCTTTACTTTGTTATTTTTGTTTTGCTTAGTTTTCTTTTTTCTTTGTTTGCTTGTTTTGTTCTCCAAAAATTAAAAAAAAAATAGTTTTACTCAAATAGGAACTTTCACAAGGGGTACGACACTTTCTTCCGTATAGGAACTCAAATAGTGCCATTTGCAAACTAGCTTGATAACTGTTGTTATATGAGAATTCTACAAAAGGCAGGCAGTCTTCCTATTTTGATCCGTATTCTAACACACAAGCTCTCAACATATCTTTTAGGATTTGGTTGACTCTCTCAGTCTGTCCGTCAGTTTGCGGGTGATAAACGGTGCTGAAGTTCAACTTGGTTCCTAATCCTTCCTAGACTTTCTGCCAAAATCTCGAGGTGAATTGGGTTCCTCGATCTGATACTATGGTCTTGGGGGTTCCATGCAGACTAACAATTCTAGCAATGTACAGCTCTGCTAGCTTCGAACTTTGATAGGTAGTCTTGACAAGTATAAAATGAGATACCTTGGACAGTCTATCAACGATGACCCAGATTGAGTCATTTCCCCTACTTGAAGTAGGCAATCCGGTGATAAATTCCATTCCGACGGAATCCCATTTCTATTCCGGAATCTGCAATGGTTGCAACAGTCCCGCGGGTCTCTGATGCTCTGCTTTGACTCTTTGACAGATGTCACACTTGATGATGTAGCTCCTAATTTCTCTCTTCATCTTGTGCCACCAAAATTGTTCTTTCAAATCTTCATACATCTTCATTCCTCCGGGGTGGATAGAATAAAGAGTATCATGAGCTTCCTACATGATAACTTGCTTTAGCTTCGAATCTGCTGGTACACAGATACGTCCTTTGTACCACAAAACTCCTTCGTCTTCAGTAAATCCAAGTATCTTTCATGTACCAATACGATGTTTGATTCCGTCGATACTTTCATTTCCCTTATGGGCTTCCTTGATTTGGCTGATTAATGTGGGTTGAAGCTCAATGCTAGCTAAAAATCCTTTGCTAACAAGCTCAGTTCTAAACTGCTCCAACTCCTCATACAAACTTGGTTACTTCTCCTTGATCATGGTGTTTAGTCTACACGGCAATCTGTTAAAAGTATCCGCTACCACATTGGCTTTGCCAGAGTGATAGCGACTGCTGCTGGGTTGCGCCAAAGGTTGGGGAGCGTCTACTGGCTGCTGCACGCACAGAGGCAGGGAGAGAGGAGATGAAGTGGGTTGCGGCCCAGATAGGGTTAGGAAACCAGTTTTATTTCCTGAAACCTTTTCTTTTTCTGTTTCCTTTTCTCTCTTTTGTAAATTCAAATTTTGTTTAGTTTTGAATATTCCAAAATACTAGAAGGTTTTTAAAAATACCTGAAAACACTTAGGGACCATTAGAACAATTTGGGCTCCGTGCATTTTGGATTTTTAAAATATCTTCAAAACCATTTTAAATTAATTTTAAAGAGGAAGGGGATTAGGGTTTAGGTTTTTTTTCATACCTTCTTTTTCTTGTATGCATTTTATAATGAATGATGCTCATGATGCACAAGTCAAATCCTAATTACTATTTGTAGAACTAGGGATGTTACATGATACCACCATGCATGTGCATAGGGTGAAGGCCAGGCATACTGAAGCTCTGTCAAGATGGATTGACAACCTAGTTTAGGTCCTAACTCTGTTTTAACCTGCTTGTACATAGACTTTTCTTACCAACTAATTAATAAAGTGCTATGGGGCTAAAGCCCTATAGTTATTATTCCTAAAAAAAATTTCGATCTGCATTATTCTTGGGGCGAAGTGAAATCACCAAGACTTGAACTTGAAGTTATCCACTTCCACCAAACGCCGGACCCTCCACCAATCCCCGTCAGTAGCAGGTAGCAGCTCAGCAGGCAGACAAAAAAACAGCAGTTTTGCCACGGCGACGAGACTGAGGACAGGCCAGCGAGCACCGCTGTCAGGCCAACCCAATACCACGCAAAAACCGTCACAATTTTCAAACCCCAAACAAACAGCTCAGGGCCAAACCACCCGACCCGAGCCGGCCGCCAATGCCAGCCTAGTCCAGCCACGCCGCCCACCTTCTCCCCCCTTCCCCTTTCCCTTCCCAACCCCGCCTCCTCGGCGACGTCAACCCGAAATCCCTCTCCCCCGCCGCCCGAATCCCCTCCCGCCCCGCGCAGATCCCGCCCGCCGGTGGCCTCCCCGCCGCCGGCGCCGCACGCAGCAGCTCCTCCGCCCAAACCCTAGCTCCCAGCCTCCGCGCCCCGGCGGGTCGGGGGAGATCTGACGGCCGCCGCGATGGGGGACTTCAACGTGGCGCTGGTGATCGTGGCGGCGGTGGTGAGCGTGCTCGTGCTGCTCGTCAGTGTCTACCTGCTCATCAACTACCAGCACCCCGACGACGCCAACCAGGCCCACTTCCCCAAGATCGTCGTCGTGCTCGGCATCACCGTCGCCGTCCTCTCCATCCTCATGCTCCCCGCCGACGTCGCCAACAGGCAGGCCTGCCGCAAGGCCGTATACAACGGGGCCTGCGACCTCACGCTCCCCATGAAGACGCTCTGGCTCGTCGTGTACATCGTCGACGCCGTCCTCGTCTTCCTCGTCATACCCTTCGCCATGTTCTACTACGAGGGCGACCAGGACAAGTACGTCCGCCGGTTCCTTTGCTTCTTTGCTTGCTTCGTAAGTGAGCCCTCCTGCTAGAAATGTGCTTTGCTGATTTGGATCCGCCTTGTCTTGTGCGGCCGCTGCTGCATTCAGGTCCGTCGGGAAGAGGCTCAAGACCGCCCTCATCTGGGTCGTCGCCTCCGCTGTCATCTGCGGCCTCATCCTCGGCATCCTATACGGTAATTTCCTTCGAGGAGGAATGGTGTGAAGTTTCAAACCGATTTGAGCTTCAAATGTGGCCCTTGTTTCGCATTTCGGTATAAATTGGAGCCACATGCCGCTCAAACTTTAAAGCTTTCACGTCATTCATCTCATCTGTGAGCAGTCAATGCTGGATAGTCAGATCTGGAACTGAGTTCTTAGCCACTGTTCTGTGGGTTCATCCTTCCTGTGCATATCTATCTTGTGCCCATCTAGACCTCTGAATTGTCTCTACTTTGCCACGTGTTTTCTTGTTCTAGGTTGCAGCTTATACATTTGGACTGGTTAGTTTTAACCTAGGGAACGTAGAAACCAACATACTGTTTTGTCCTTCTCATGCTTTCCACGCTGTCTATGTTGATTCCTCACAAGTCACATCATATAGAGCTCACTCTATTGTCAACCCAGGTCTTCTGTCAAATAATGCGAATGCTGTATAGTTACTTAAATAATTCCTCGGCATCCTATACGGTAATTTCCTTCGAGGAGGAACGGTGTTGAAGTTTCAAACCGATTCGAGCTTGAAAAAATGTGCCCCTGGCAACCTGAATCTTGAGCCGACTGCAAGTGTTGTTTCGCATTTCTGTCTAAATTGGAGCCACATGCCCCTCAAGCTTTAAAGCTTTCACGTTATTCCTCTGTGACCAGTCAATGCTGGATACTCAGATCTGAAACAGAGTTCATACTCATGGTCCCATGGGTTCATCCTTCCTGTGCATATCTCTCTTGTGCCCATCTAGACCTCTGAATTGTCTCTACTTCACCACTTGTTTTCTAGTCCTAGGTTGCAGCTTATACATTTGGACTGGTTAGTTTTAACCTAGGGAACGTAGAAACCAACATATCATTTTGCCCTTCTCATGTTTGTCACGTCATCTATGTTTAGCCCTCACAAGTCACATCATATAGACCTCACTCTGCTGTCAACTCAGGTCTTCTGTCAAATAATGCGAATGCTGTATAGTTACTTAAATAAATGGCCTGCACATGATAAATTCGTAGGCGATTTCGTATGCATGGAATACTTCATGTTTTACCTGCATGGGATGAAATATACCTCTCGTGTTTTATGACTTATTACAATCCGTGATGTCTTGACTTTACCTGACTGCACTTTCACTTTGTCACTTCAGCAATTATTGGTAAAGTGGACTTCACTGTCAGGCATCTCTCTTCATCAGTTCAGGCATTTCCAAACCAGTTCAATGGATTCTCAAGTGGACAACCTTGCATCGCTCCATTGACCCGTCAGGTTATTCCCACTGATGGAACTATGTTTTCCTGTGTTTCACTTCATGTAGCTTAGCATTTCTTATTTTTTATTCGGTGGCTTAGTTGCTTTATCGTTTGTTTTCTTCAGTGTTCAGCTAATACCGCACCTGCTAACTCTCAAACAACTTGGACAATGCGCGCTACATTCCCTGAATATGTGGTTGCCCTTACTACCATTGTTGGATCTGTACTCTTCACCGTGAGTTTTACTACTTCAACCTTCACAATTAGCTTTATCACTGTATCTAGCATGCAATAGGTTAGTTTCGTTTATGTCTTGGACAAAGCTGTATGGGTAACAATCTTATGAATGCATTCCAATATCCAACTGCTGCATGTAATCATGCTGGTCTATTTCTGTAGAGTTCTGGCTTGGTGTCTGTTAATAACTCTGTTTATTTGATAGATATTTGGTGGTGTCGGCATTGCTTGCCTCCCATTGAGCCTTATATTCTCGTTTGTCCGGCGTCCAAAAGCTGTCATTACTCGGTCACAATATATAAAGGTGCGTATGTTCTTATATGCTTTATTTTAGTCATGAAGACTGTTTGCCTCTACTGATTATAGCCAAAGTTTCTGTCGCATGTAATTATTTTGTGATTTGGATATCGGTCTGACCTTGATGTTCCATATGTTTCCTTCAGGAAGCAACTGAATTGGGTAAGAAAGCCAAGGAATTGAAGAAGGCTGCTGAAGCCCTTCACCAAGAAGAGAGGAGTGGGAACAAGGGCAGAAAATGGCGCAAAAATGTGAAGGCTGTTGAGAAGGTATGCCTGTCCTCCAAATGGCATGGTATTCCTTGAAGCTTTAGCTTAGGGGATTATGTGGAATAGGACGACATTGCATTATATCATTTTACGTGGCTGAGATTGTTCCATTGAACTGGTGACCATATGTGCATGTGCATGCGATGCACCATTTGTATAATATATGTATCACACGAATCATTTCCTCTTTAGTATGTTATACATATTTCTGTGATGTTCTGTTCGGTTATTGTAATTAATATATTTGCTGTCTTAATATCAGGAATTGTTACTTTTGGAAAATGACATGAATGCTCTAGAAGAGATGTACCCTCAAGGAGAAAAGGTAATTGCATGCAAATTCTCATATTTGTTGTTTTTCATGGTTGTCAGTTGCTGTCTTGACATCCATTGTGGTGCAGGCTGAAGCTACCTGGGCTTTTACAGTTCTTGCTTACATCGGAAAACTCGTATTCGGCGTTGTTGGGTAAGTGTAATATTTCTCTGAACTGTACTTCTGTTCAGGAAAACGTATTTGCAAGTGCATTTGTCTGACAGTGGCTTATGCTCTTAGGTTAATTATATCTATTGCTTGGGTTGCACATATTGTCATATACTTGTTGATTGATCCTCCTCTATCTTCTTTCCTGAATGAGATCTTCATAAAGTTGGACGATGTTTGGGGTACATTTCTGATCCTTGACATTGTTTAATTTATCCTCTTTATAAGAATAGACTGATTAATTTTTTGTTTTCCATACCAGGTCTGCTTGGGACTGCTGCCTTTGCATTCTTCTGCTTCTATCTCCTCATCGCAGTGATTGCTGGGGAAATGATGCTTGGCCTGAAATTAGTTTTCATCACCATTCACCCAATGAAGTAGTTGATTCATTCCATGTCACTCTTTTCTTCGCAGTCTCGATCTTTTCTGGTATTCGCTAACAGCCATTTAACTTGTTTCAGATGGGGAGGAACGTTGATGAATTCATTCCTGTTTAATGTTGGACTTATCCTACTTTGTTCCATCAGGTATGCTGCCAATGTTTTGTTTTAGAAGTGCATGTTGTATTGTAAGTTCTGATGCAATGTATGGCTATATGTCGCAGATCTAAAGTTGTTTCCATGTCACTTCAGGACAGTAGTTTCTGTTATTAGTCAGTAATAGTGCAAAATCGGAATGTACATCCCTAGAGAACCGTTTAACACTGACATAGCTTTTGGGCCTATCTTCTGTTATATTAGATGAATAATGGCCTTTGCCATCCCTCTCAATTGAATTTCCATGCTTGTGTTTTATGCAGTGTGATTCAGTTCTGTGCAACAGCCTTTGCATACTATGCACAAGCCACTGCAGCTCAGGAGATCTTTGGCCACACACTGCAGTCTCTGCGTGGAATTAAGTATCTCTACAAGTAAGTCTTGAACTAGCATGAAGCCTATAGAATTATCAGCCCACAGTTGTTGCTGAATAGTTCAATCCATACCTTTGTAGACACCAGAGCCTCGGGGTTTTAACTGATATTGAACATTCGAATATGCAGGTACAATGTTTTCCAGTACGGCTTTGTTGCACTTGCCATACTCACGCTCTTCTACTATGCAATTTTTGTAAGTTCTTTACTTCGAAGTACTCAGCTGATACACACCAGGTTCTGTAAAAGTTGAGCCTGCTCATTTTTAATCATAAATCTTTGTACAGGGATGGCGAAAGAGGAAACCGACAGGAAGGTTCCAGCTCTCAAATTAATTTTTGGTTTGCTCTGTAAGCAAAGCCTGACGTATTCAACATCATATTTGTTCCTGAATGAGTAGTTCGGTTAGCGATGTATATGATCTTGCAACAGCTTTCTTGATAGAGCTGGGGAGTTTCCATCAGTGTAAATTAGCGACCATCGAAATCATGGAAGATGAAAGCTTCCACGGACACGGACGTTGAAGTAGAAGAACCCGGTTTCCTTTGTAATGTACACATTCCTCGCCTCAGGTTCTTTGCTGTATTATTGTTATATGATCAATCGGCTGATGTTATTCTTGAGGTTGATGGGTCCTGTGACTGGGAGATGTTCTGTGTGCCCCTTTATTGTCTTTTGATGGACCGGTACCAAGTTAGTTAGTTCAGTTCTTTTCTTTCGTATGTACCATACTGTGATTACCATGTAAACTTGTTGATTGTATCGAGGATGTCTTGTTGCCTGAGGATTGTCGTTTGTGTTCCAACTGAAAACTATACAGCTATGCTGATTTTGTATCTGTATGGAAAGTGACTGGAGGAAATCAAAACAAATTAGTCTATACAGTACAAGATCATGTCAGGTCAATGTCATGATGCTAGTATTGAATTTGTGGCACACTCAATAATCCGTGTAACATGCATAGATAGGGATGGTGTAAATGGTCAGAAGTGTACATGGAGGTATGGCGAGCAATCTTTGAATCTTAATGAACTTGGCAGCTCAGAAAGTGTGATGCTCCTGAATGCTGCAAAAAGAGCATGGAATTCATCAATGCTTTATGGGCTGAGATCGAAATTTGCAACTCAAAACATGCAGTTGAGCTCGCTAAATCAGTACACATCAGCTCATTTTTTTCCTCCAAACACATCACGACGAGGAAAGCAAGTTTATATATGAGGTATATACACTTTTGGTCCCACAACTTGCATCGCGGGTGTGTTTTAGTCCCACTTCTTGCAAAGTGAGCAACACTAGTCCCACAACTTGCACTTCGAGAACATTTTAGTCCAATTTGATCGAATTTCAGCAAGTTTGACTAAATTCGTCCATCTTTATCGTCGCATATTTTTCTTTGGCATGGACTCACAGAAGGACCACCTGTCAGCAGACGTGCAATAAATAAAATAGTTAAAAGTGAGATTCAAACTTAGTACCTTACTATAAGAACAAAACCACAGAAACCAATAGATCGACACACGTTGTTGGTTACTTAGGGCACGTAATTTGTTTATACAATATAAGCACACGTGCAAAAAGAGAACTCCACCTGTGGGTTGTGCAAGCAAGAAAACAAATAATCTCTGCGATGGAGGGAAACGAACTCCGACCTGCATTGCTAACGAGATGCAAGCTTGCCACTACAGCACGCATAGAAAAGACAAAATAATCTGTCTCTTAGGCTACATAGAAAAGATAAAATTAGAGATCAGGGTTTGTAAAACTTTTTCTGTGCAGCCCCAATACAAATCAATCTGGGTTAAAATTTTGCACACACAAAAGGCCTACATCATTGCACACATGTACATTTTTTTGGAAGTCTTTTTAATACTTTGAATTGCACTTTTAAATGTTCAAAATAAAGGCCTCCATGTAGCCTAATTTTTAAACTCATTTTACTGTAGATACATGTCATCATGAACCGACTATCTTATAGAAATATCTGAAGTTTAGAGCATCTCCACTCGGGGGGGGGGGGGGGGGGGGGGGCTAAAGCCTCCCTAAAGGGTTATCAGGGGTGCCGGCGGTCGAAATCACGCCTAGCCCACCCCCCAAATTTATTTGGCACCGGCGCTGCCAGTTTTGTTATCCGGCGTCCCCAAACCGAGCCTAACCCACGGGGGGCTAGCGGGGGGGGGGGGGGGGGGGATGGCGCGTTTCTGGTGAGAAAGAGTGGGAGAAGAAGACACACGAAGCGGCTGGCAGTCGGGGGCCACCCCTGTCAGCGTCAGCGGCCAATGCGTTACCTAGTGTCGCCGGACATGCGTTGCCCGGAGCGCTGGTGGCTTAGCGTCCGAGCCCTGTCCGTCCCGCCTGTCCCCGTTGGTCAGGCATGCGTGGTGGAGATCTACCGGCACTATTGGGGCGCCCTCGCGGTGGAGGAGTAGAACGATCCCACTTGGGATCCGGACAACGCCGAAGCATGGGACGCGTTCTTCGTGGACCGGCAGCAGGTACTCCTCGAAGCCTACGGCAGCGATGGCCCCCACCGGACGATTGCAACAACGAAGGGCGGCCGTGGTGGAGCTCCTTAGGTAGGACGAGGGGTGGCCGTCATCGAGGTCTTCATCGCCACGCTACTCCCCCTACCCCACGACGTCGTCGTGCTCCTCGTCCCGGTGAAGGACGAGTACGAGGAGAGCCCGCCGCCGCAGTCGCGCAGGCGCTCGGGCGGCGTCGTCATCAGGGACCGTCGTGCGCCTTCGCCTCCCCGTGGCCGTCTGCGCCTCGCCAGGCCCCAACGCTAGGTGAAGGAGTGGATGCTGCCGCCGGAGTACAAGGCGGCGGCCTCCAGCTGAAGATCTAGGAGGACCCGGAGGAGTTTCTGGGCCAGCGCGTGACCTTCAAGACCGTGCCGCCAGCGACGGACGCGTTCGCTGAGTCTTGGTCGTAGCGGAGTACCGGCGTGAGTAGGCCGAGCGCGCACCGTCTCGGCCTGTTCATCGACCTGGAGAGCGAAGACGACAGGGCTGGCTACTCGGACTAGAGCGGCGGTGGCAATCCAGGCCAGAGCTGCAGCACCATGCCGCCGCCAAAGCAGGATCCCAGCGACGACGACGATGACTGCGCGGCGGCGACGTACTGTCGCCCTGGCCTAGGCGAGCGTGGTCGTGGCCGCCACTAGTTTAGTTTTTTTCTTTTAAATTGTGTACAAACATGTTTGAACTGCTACGTATTTGCTGTATTTGCATGAATTTTAATGTTTGAATTTTTTGTACGAGGGGCACGGCTGGCAGCCAGCGCACCCAAATTTCGGGAAAAAAAAAGCCACGCCATACACCTTATGGGGAGGGGAGGCGAGTGGAGATGCTCTTATTCTCCTTTCTTTTGCGAATAAACTCAAGTTTATTGTAGACGCTACTGCTAGCTACTAGTTTAACGAACTAAGCTATATGACAAACTTTACGTCCCTAAGTAAATAATACCGCATGTCGACGTATTGGTTTGTGCGGTTATGTTCTACTACGAGTACTGAGTTCGATTCTCTTTTCTCCTAGAGCTTTAAATCTTTTATTTCTACGTCTACTGACAAGGAGTCCGTGCCAAGGACAAAATGCCAAAATAAAATATACAGGGGTCATTTTGAAAAAATACGACGATAAAGGTGGACGAATTTAGTCAAACTTGTTTAAATTCGATCAAATTGGACTAAAATGTTTTCGAGGTGCAAGTTGTGGGACTGGTGTTGCTCACTTTGCAAGAAGTGGGACTAAAACGTACCCGCGCCCGCGGCGCAAGATGTGGGACTAAGAGTGTATATACCTCTTTATATATCCTTGAAAATGCAATTTAATTTTCTGATTAGGCCAGAACGTCCCAAACATGATGCTATTTTCTGGGAAATTGGTCAGTAACTAAACGGGTAATATTTCTCATTCTGGGCGGCAGGCTGCACATTATCTTCAGTTAACTTCCGAAAATTTCTTTGGTTTGATTTTGTGAGTAAAGGGTATGGAAGCTGAAGATCCATGGTTGACTGTGAAGTAAACCTGCACCTAATATCATCTGCCTTCCTGGGAAGTGCAGAGATCCTTCGGACATGGAAATCCTTCTTGATAACGAAATGGAAGCTGAAGATACTATAGAGATTACAAGGGAAGTGAAAGCATACTAATGGACATCCGAAGCATTTTCTCAAATGGTATCCACAGTCCCCTTGTACTAACAAAACCTTACATTTATGTTCTCAGATTAGAAACTAAATCCATTAGAATAAAAATCTTCAACATCTTGCTTTAACTTCAATACCTAAGGCTAACCAATCGAGGATTCTTAACCTTCTCCATTCGAATGCCTTTGAACAATGTCTACCTCGGATTTCAGTTTACTCTAAAATCTCACATGCTATCAATCGACACAATGTAAGTTTCATCAGAGCACCGTAGCAGCTCATTGGTTAGTTGGGTGACGGTATATATACATCCAGGACTTCACAGAAGAGATGAAAACTGGTGCGAACTAGAAGGTCTATCAGCATGTAATAAACTATAACAAACTTTGCAACGGAAACAACAAGGAACCATGTGTGGTATGCTGAATTGAGTAATTAACCCATGAGCAATGCCAGATAACATAGCATTAGCATGAAGGAAATCACGGAAGATGCATGGTTCACATCTCATGTCCTGATTAATGAATTAAATCAGGTGGAGATGTGTATGATGAGGTAGAGATCGGTTAAAAAAAGGATTAGGTTGGGCTACCAAACTACAGTAGTACAGTTAGTTCAAAAACATCATTCGTATGATGCTTAGTGATATGCGAGCAATGTCATTATCTAGCATGACCATCAAGAAAGGCATGCTGTTTTCACAAGAATAGTTGTAATTTTTTGTTGTTGGATGGCTAACTTAGCACATTGAGTAAAGTTAAGGCACAATAAACATATTTTACTCGGATATGAACCATATCAAAAACTCTATTCAAGTTCCAATTCTAGTACTCCCTCCATCCAGAAATAAGTGACTTGTGTATGAGTTATATGAGCTCATTTCATAGTTATGTCTAATCTGTGTGCAGAATCACTTGGATGTTGACGCTCTAGACTCGGAGCCTGTGGCGTGCAGTGGACTAGTCTGACAATGTAGCCAAGGTTTTAGTTACCGGTCGGTAAATCCGGTTACCACCTGGTAACCTAATATCCGAAGCAACCCCGAGAAATGGGCTTACTGGGCAAAAAATATTCGAGATATTTTTGAATTCCGCCCGGCCCAAATAAAACTTATTGAGATTTTTTGATTTCTGAACAATTCCCGGTATTTCTCCGGGAACCGGTCATTACCGAAATACAAAAAATCCCAGAAATTAGATTTAGAATTTGATTTTCAAAATTTTGTGGTAACCGTTGAGGATTTTTCGGTAACCATGGTAACCGGATATCCCGATCCCCTCGGGAAAAAACCCAATTCAGTAACCAAAACCTTGAACGTACGTGAGGATGGACTGCTTGTCTTGCATTACCGTGCAATGGTTATTATTACCACTGCCATAGAGCATAAAGAAGATACAACTGTTCCACAAAAAGTAAATTCCGCAATGCAACGGCTATAGTATTTCCATCCATCCAGAGTTACAGCCTGCCAACATGTAGGAGTACCATACTCTTTTACTATGCCATTTAGCGGAATGTAGGACGCTATCAAAGTTGCATTTTTCCGAACACACAGATGAATCTAATTTCAGTACGAGTTGGAGTCATAGACCAAACCTTCAGTTAAATTGTCAACGTATTAAGTACGATGCAGAGTGAAAGATAAAGCTAACTCTTCTGCAATATCTAGCCAAATTTGCAAAAGATATTTGACAACAAACTTAGTTTCAGTGGACACACTTTTTGATATGCACCCAATGGGGGAAAGGCCGGGTACAAAGGTTTATAAAGAGGTAGAGTTAGCAGGGCTAAGAGTCTGGTAGTCAATAGCGCAACAAGTGACAACAGAAAATGAAAAGAAGAAGAGCACATTAAGGGTGACGCTTAATGATGAATAACACATTCATAATTAAAGATATGTCTGAAGGTCTCCATCACAAGTTATACAACAATTGCATGAAAGCGGTAAAAAGCCAACAACGGCTGGACCGAACCTGCAAAACTGAAAGGTGCTCAACCTTCCTCCTGCTAGTATTTACCGTATCTTCGTCCCGAGTTGCAAAATGAGTTTCTCTGATCTGCACACCGGCATATGCTCTTTCAGACGCTGTACATTGTCGATACGTGCTCACTTTTTACCATGGTCTGGGGCAGTGGGTGGTGTCGAAACTTGCCTGATCGTCCAAAAGCACAATATTTTGGTCTACATCTCTTTTCAGTTTCTTCTAATTTCTCAGCTCGTCAGCGAAGGCACAATGGAAATCTAGTATTGAACGTAGCAGCCAACGGAAGGAACGCCGGACACAAACTGTACAGATGGCCCAGAGGTATATAACAAAGGGCAGGGTGAGCAATAGCCAACAAATTCAGTTATACCCGCGGCACGGTAAATGTGATGCTACCGAGTCGTGTAACTCGTGAGTAGCAGCATAGTGAATGAACAGCATGACTGAAATCGAGAATAATTGCACAGTTCAAATATCGAATCAAACTAGTACATAAACCAGCTTAACTTAATTAAATGGTGAGGTTGCTCTATTATCTACTTGCAAGAGCTTGAGGTGAACTAGTGTAATTTTGAGCATGTTAGCATATATAAATTTAGTTAGACAGAGAAATAATGGCTTTCTAGGCAATTAACTTCGGTTTCGTCACTGCTTTGGTGGGAAGCTGCTGATGGTCAAATAAAAAGTTCGTTGGACTAGCTGAGCAGAGAGAGAGAGCGCTCTTTTCTGGTACCCTGGGATGAATATGGGCCTTCCACAGTCAAGAACGAGCGACGTACTGCTGGGCTAGGCTCCAAACGACGAGCAGTATGGCATGTGCACCGGTGAGTAATTTGGCCAGCAGTATGTCGTTCGAGGGCATTTTAGGTAGATCGCTATTTTGGCCCTGTTGGGGATATACTTTCCGGGTATCTCACAGTTCCTCGCTGATTAGGCTGGTCCACTTCGGGTTAGAGCTTTGCTTCACGGGCGGCTCGGTCAGAGAAGAGAAGACGGAGTCCAAACCGGCTACGAGAAGGTCCAGAAGACTTACCGACTTAGGCCCATAATGTTACTTGTAGTTCAAGATGTACTCTGTAACCAACTCTTAGTCGTAGCCGGATTGATCTCTCCTGTAAACCCTATGCCGGATATCTATATAAGCCGTCCTAGGGAGAGTCTTTAGGGCGAACACCTTACAACACAATAGTCTACAATCTCAACTCGCACAGGCGAAATCCTTGTAACCAATATTCCGGCTCTGCCGTATTACTGGATTGCTAGCAGGAGTAGGATTCGTCCAAAGCTGGCGGATTCGAACCTGGATAACTTGTGTGCTCACCGTCCCGGAATACCGTACGTCTCACACCCATTTCTTCCGCACGCCTCGAGGACCCCCTCATGGCGTACTTGTCCTCAATCCGACGATAGTTGACGCCTACCGTGGGGCAAGTGAGCTTCGGATCTGCGTTCCGAGCGGAATCTGCAAGAATCGGAATCGACGAGACCATCGCCGTCGGTCGCATCCTCTACGCCAGCAACGTCCCTCTCATCGTTCTCGACGAGACTTGGATTCCGGCTAGGGAGACCGTGACTGCTTATACAATCATGTCTTTTGGCGAGACCGATGTTTACATCGGTTTCGCTGAACCTGTCCAACCCACCCCAGCGGTGATGATAGAAGCAGAAGAATCTTCTGGGTCCCCTTTGTCCGCAGAGGCGGCAGAGTTCCGGATCTCAGAAAACCCTAATCCCACCCAGCCCGCACCAGTTGCGGAGATAGTGGGGAAATCTGAGCCTGAAGAAGACCTCACGGTCCAAGTCGAATCTGGAGTGGATCTCCCTGGAGAAGCCGGATCCCAGATCGACCTCCCCGTGGAAGTCGAAATCCAGGAGGAGCATATCAACGACACTGATTCCGGCTCTGACGATGCCGGGACAGATAGGCCTTTCCTCAGGTACACACTAATAAGTATGATACTGCAAGGCTCTAGCGCAGATGCAATCCTCGAAACCATTAAAAGTTTCGATATGGCTGATCGCGAAAGCCGTAGGTACCTCAGGAAGTACGCATCGCACTTCGTCGGGTATGTCGGATCCGGATCCGGCTCTGCCGATGCTGGAGAAAACACCGACTCGGTGCTGGAGGCAATTGGAACAAACGCCGACGTTCCCGCATCCTCGGATGAATCCATGACGTCGGCAGATTTTTGAAAGTTCTCCGTGGAATATGAAGAGGAGTACAACTCCAAAGCTGCAGAAGAAGGAGAAGCCATGGATGAAGCATCCGGGGAACACTCTCCCAAAGCACAGGATGACATGGACGTCGGAGATAATCCCGAAGTCCAGATGTCCGAAAGTACCGATCAGAGCTTGACTCTGGGAAATGGACCCAAAGCCGTTTTTGCTACCGGCGCTGCCAAGAAGGCAAAGAAGAAGAACAAGAAGAACAAGACCCCGACAAAAGACCCCCTCGTAGAGGAGGTAATCGCCGAGGAATACGAAGAAGACTCGGATGGAGCACTTATCCCAGACGAGCCGAAAAAAGAAGCATCGGTGGATGGACACGTGATCACTGAAGGTGCGCGTAAACTCATCGATGCCGCTTTAACCACACCTATCCCTACAGCTGCAGAACTTACTGCAGATGATCTGGACGAAAGGGCCCAGGCCCTAGAAGCGCGTCGTCAACAACTCCTTGATAAAGCCAAAAACATCGAGGTGGAGAAGAAGCGCATGTCAAACAAGGAGTACATGTCCCGTCTACATCAGAAGACACGGAAGCGTCACATAGATGACAACCAATTTTCACGTGTCCGTGCCATCCTTTTCGGAGATGAGATGGGGAAGCCACGGAAGGATAGCAACGGAGATTGGGTATACCCAACACCAGTGCAAAATACCGTGGTAGCTCATGAAATTCTATCAGCTAATCCAGGGCCAGAGGAGATACACTTGGGTATCAAGCTACTCAACAAGGGACTGGAGCAGCAGAAGGTCGCCTTGTCCGAAAGTTAAAAACTGGTCTCGGATTCTGACCAATGTCGCACAGATCTGGCATGGGCTGACGTAAGATCCCATTACATTCGGGCGCAGTACCATCACCCCGAACGCAGGGAAGACAATTGTTCAAGAACCGGATCGTCGGGACAGCATCACAAAGCTACACATAACTGGAGCAATGTCGCTCCAGCAGCCAAGAAAGACGCGATCGCTGCACTGAATCCGAGGAATCCTCCCCGACGAGAATTCAACGATCGACAGTGAGAAGATAAGGAGAAACGTCGGGAGGACGATCGTCAGAGAATGCCACCTCCTAGACATGAGAGCCGTCCGGCTGGGCCTCACCAAGGTGGGAACGACGGACGAAGGAACGACGGAAACCACGCTGGAACAAGCCGGTAGGGGGCTCATCATAGTCAAGAACCTCCCAGAACCGGAATAATGACGCTCCGGACGGAGGCCGGCGATCAGCCGGAACCTATCCAGCTGCACCACCCTCTCCACCACACAGTTATCACAACGGCCCCCAAGGAGGTCAAGGAGGACAACATGGCGGAGGAGGTGGTGGCAGAAGCCGAAGTCCGGCTCCAGGGCACCGCAGCCGCAACCAACATTTGGGACGATCTCTATCCCCGAACGACGCAAGACACAGGATCAACTCCAACATAGAGGCTCGGTGCTATGAAAACGATGACATGTACGTGGGCCCAAAGTGCTTCGGACCACGCATCAGAGCTACAAAATTCTCAGAAGGATTTGCTATCTCAAGACATATCCAAGCCTACGACGGCATTGCTCGGCCAGACACCTGGTTACAGGATTTCTTCCAAGCTTGCTGCATCGCTAAAGGCGGAAACAGCCTGGTCGCAACCCGATATCTCCCACTTATGTTGCGGAAGACGGCACGATCGTGGCTCAATGAACTTCTGGCAAACACCATCCACAACTGGTATGACTTGCAAGGTGCGTTCTTTCGGAATTTCGAAGGCACATATCGGAGGCCCTGTATGGTTGGAGACCTACAACGTTGCACCTAGAAAGCCGGAGAAACTTGCCGGGATTATCTCGGACGATGGATCGACACAAAGAACTCCTGCGAAGGAGTAAACGATCAAACTGCGATTGAAGCTTTCATCGCAGGTCTCCCAATTGGTTTACTGCGCCATCGCTTGAAGTGTGACAAGGTTACTGATCTGGGAGAGATGATAGAAACAGCGAGCAAGTATGCATATGCTGACGACGATGTAGAGGGATTACTCAATATCCTGGTTGTGCCTCAGTCGGCAAAACAACCAAAGCAACAAGCTCAAAAGCGCAAAAATACCTCGGAAGAAAAACCCAACGCGGAGACAGCAGTGGTCACTACTGTTTCCAGGTCTGGAGGACGAGGAGGACGTGGCGGAGGCCACGGGCGTGGCCATGGGACGTCAAGGGTCTAAGGCAGAGGAGAGCAACAACCAGGCAAAACCTACACTTGGGCCGACATTGCCAATAACCCATGTGTGCATCACTTAGACGCCAATGGGGGCTCGTCCCACACCAACGCTGAATGTCGTTTTAATGACGACATCAAGAGAGATGATACCACAGGCTACAAAGCTAAGCGGAAGAAAGGAAAGAAAAACTCCGAAAAAGACAAGGAGACCAAGGAAGATTTCGACATGGAGGAAGCTGATGCTTCAAATCCCAAGCCGGAAGGGAAGAAGACTTTTCCCACCAAGAAGGACACTTACGTCACCTTCCTCGGATCTCAACCAGCAAAGGTCAAGAAAGCAGTTCTCCACGAGCTCAATGCAATAGTTCCGGCTGTCCCTCAGTATCTAGACTGGTCGAAAGTGGCAATC
This sequence comes from Avena eriantha, assembly GCA_910589775.1. Taxonomy (NCBI): domain Eukaryota; kingdom Viridiplantae; phylum Streptophyta; class Magnoliopsida; order Poales; family Poaceae; genus Avena; species Avena eriantha. The sequence goes on along the minus strand of OU342744.1, from coordinate 76,260,796 downwards.
ACGTTTGACCGCGCTGATCATCCGCCTAAACTACACAAGCGAGGAAAATACGCCTTAATCGTCAATCCACTTATTGACGATTATGGTTTCTCCAAGACCCTCATGGACGGTGGTAGCAGCATCAATATTCTCTATGTCGAAACGCTACGTCGGATGAAGATCTCGGAAACACAGCTGAACCATAGCTCTGTGATCTTTCACGGAGTTGTCCCAGGAAGACAAGCTAATTCCCTGGGAGAGATCACTTTGGATGTTACTTTTGTAACTCTAAAGAATTATCGGACGGAGGCACTTTCCTTCGAAGTAGTCCCGTTCAAGAGCGCATACCATGCTATATTCGGATGTCCGGCTTACTGGGCTTTTATGGCTCGTCCATGTTACATTTACAATATGATGAAAATTCCAGGTCCCAACGGCGTGATCACCATCAGGGGAGACCCGAAGAAGGCGCGAGAGTGCGAAGATGGAAATGCCGCCTTTGCCGAAGCCGTGCTGCACGCCTAGGAGTACTAGGAGATCAAGAAGAGCATAGATCCGTCCGAGATGCCCGCAACGAAGAAGGAGGTCACAAAGCCAAATTCGGAGTTCAAAGCATCAGAAGAGACGAAGACGACGCCGTTGAAGGATGATGACCCCTCCAAGGTGACCCAGATAGGCGTAGGCCTAAGTAGCGCATAGGAAAGCGCGCTCGTCAAGTTCCTCCAAGCAAATCAAGATATCTTTGCATGGTAGCCATCTGACATGACCGGAGTACCTAGGGAACTTGTCGAGCACTCTCTAAATGTAAATCCGAACGCTAAACCCATCAAACAGTCCTTACGACGGTTTGGCGATGAAAAGCGTAAGGCAATAGCTAAGGAACTAGCGCGGCTCGAGCTAGCTGGATTCATAGAAGAGGTCATCCATACTGATTGGTCGGCCAACCCTGTAATGGTCCCTAAAAAGGACACCACTGATTTAAGGATGTGTGTTGATTATACTGCCTTGAACAAGGCTTGTCCAAAAGATCCGTTCGCTCTGCCTAGAATTGATCAAGTTATCGATTCTACGGCAGGCTCGGAACTCCTCTGTTTTCTCGACGCATATTCCGGTTATCACCAAATCCGGATGAAGGAATCTGACAAAGTCAAGACTTCATTCATAACCCCCTTCGGAACCTTCTGTTTTGTTACAATGCCCTTTGGGCTGAAGAGTGCAGGAGCTACGTACCAGCGCACAATGCAGCGTTGCCTCCAAGATCAACTCGGATGCAATGTACATGCATACGTGGATGATATCACGGTCATGTCCAAAAAGAAGGAAACGCTGATTTCCGACTTGGAGGAGACGTTCGCCAATCTACGAAAATACAAGATCATGCTTAACCTGAAGAAATGCTTCTTTGGAATACCAGCCGGAAAATTGTTAGGCTTCATCGTGTCTCAAAGAGGCATAGAGGTGAACCGCGGAAAGATCAAGGCTATTCTCAATATTTCCTGGCCAACTCGCCTGAAGGACGTACAAAGATTAACTGGTTGCATTGCTGCGGTCAGTCGATTTGTAAGACAGCTTGGTGAAAGAGCCGCACCATTATACAAACTCCTGAAGAAGACCAAGGATTTTTTCTGGACTGACGAAGCTGAAGCTGCACTACAAGACCTGAAGAAAGTACTCTCATCTGCTCCTATCCTTGCAGCGCCGGAACCTCAGGAACCGATGTTGCTCTACATTGCTGCAACAAATAAGGTTGTCAGTATCGTTATGGTAGTGGAGGGACCAGAAGAAAATTAGGAACACCTGGTGCAGCGTCCGACGTACTTTGTTAGCGAGGTCCCGACAGAATCAAAACAGCGGTATCCGCACTATCAAAAGTTGGCTTACGGTGTTTTTCTAGCATCTCGTAAGTTACGACACTATTTTCAGGAGCATCCAATTACCGTGGTGAGAAAAGCTCCCATGAGAGATATAATCAACAATAGCGATGCCACATGACGCGTCGCCAAATGGGGCATAGAGCTTGCAGCTTTTCATATTGAGTACAAACCCCAGACAACAATCAAATCCTAGATCCTTGCTGACTTTGTCGCTGATTAGACAGAGACCAAGGAGAACATGGTCCTCCCTGAGTCGGAATATTGGACCCTCTTTTTTGATGGGTCTAAGGCTCGAGGGGGCTCGGGGGCTGGTGTGGTGCTCAAATCACCCCAAGGAGATAAAATTTTATACGTGTTGCAGATCCACTTCACAGCGACAAACAACATTGCTGAGTATGAAGCACTGCTGCATGGAATCCGGATTGCTAAGGATATTGGCATCCAACGTTTGATGTGTTACGGAGATTCGGATCTTGTTGCTCAGCAAGTCTCGGATATTTGTAATGCAAATAAGCACATGGCAGCATATAAAGCTGTCGTGGATGATCTATCTAAATCGTTCGAGGGGTTTGAAGTTCAACACATCCCTCGAGTAGAAAATGAGGAAGCATATGCACTATCTCGAATAGGCTCTGCGCGGAAAGAGGTCCCGGATGGCGCATTTTTAGAGCACCTCGAAGTTCCCTCGATAAAGGGAGTAGATGAGGAATATCCGACCAAATCCGACTCACCTTTGATAGCAGTTCTGGCTGTAATCCCCAGCTGGACTCAACCCTACCTCGATTATTTGGTAGATGGCAAATTACCCGAAGACGAGGTACTGAGCTGACAGATTATCCGACGAGCAAAAGCCTATACTATTGTTAAAGGTGAGCTCCATAAACGGAGTGTTTCTGGGGTTTTTCAGCGCTGTGTATCTCTGGAAGAAGGAGTGGAAATCTTAAGGGAAATCCACGAAGGCGAGTGTGGTCACCATGCTGCAGCCAAATCTTTAGTGGCAAAAGCTTTTCGACATGGATTTTTCTGGCTTACAGCTCAAGCAGATGCCGAACGATTAGTCAAGACATGCAAAGGCTGCCAAAAGTACGCCAAGCAAGCTCATGTTCCGGCTGATCAGCTGCGAACAATACCTATAACATGACCCTTTGCGGTCTGGGGGCTTGATATGGTAGGACCTTTTAAACGAGCCCCAAGTGGATTCACTCACCTCTTAGTGATGGTGGACAAATTCACAAAGTGGATCGAGGCTAAACCGGTCACTAGTTGTGATGGAGCAACAACCAAAAGATTTGTCGAGGATGTTATAATCCGGTATGGTTATCCGCATAGTATTATCACGGACAACAGGAGTAACTTTTCCATGGGAGAATTGGCTGAATTCTGCGATAAGCAAAATATCCGGCTTGACATTGCGTCAGTCGCACATCCACGGGCTAACGGACAAGCCGGAAGAGCAAATGGTTTAATTCTACAAGGCTTGAAACCAAGACTCGAAGCACCACTACAACGTGCTACGGGGGCTTGGGTAGAGGAATTACCCTCTGTAATTTGGAGTTTACGAACAACTCCGAACAGGTCAACAGGATACACACATTTCTTCTTGGTCTATGGCGCAGAAGCAGTTATTCCTAGCGATTTAATTCATACTTCTCCTAGAGTGGCCGCGTATATCGAAGAGGATGCCGAGATTTCTCGAGAAAATGATCTCGACTTAGTCGAAGAAGTTCGCGTCGTTGCTGAAATGAGTTCTACAGCCTATCAGCAGAAGTTACGCAAGTATCATAGCCAGAGAGTCCGAACTAGATCTTTCAATAAAGGTGATTTGGTTCTCTGGCTTGTGCAACAAAGAAAGCACAAACTTTCCCCAGTATGTGAAGAGCCCTTTTTAGTTAGTTGAGTATTGCACAATGGATCGTACTACTTAACCGACATGAGGCCAGTCAAAGAAAGACCTACTACTAAGAAGAGAAAGAGAGCTGGAGGCAGTACAAATCCGGATGAGTTAGACATACCGTGGAATATTGCTCAGCTACGTCCCTTTTATTCTTAGTTTATCCTTCTTTGTAATCATACATATGTACATGTTCTGTGAGAAATAAAAGTTTTGGTTACCTCAAAGTTTTTCTGAGAAGTTTTTACCATGTAATTTCCTAATGATCATGTCATAGTCGAAAATCCCAGAATGCTTGAAAGTACTTTATGCTCATGTTCGTTCTAGTTTTGATTTCCGATTCTAAAACTGCTACCTTCGGGTATAACTCTAAAAATTCTAGTATTTACTTGGGTTATTTGTTTGATTGCTGGATGCGGGTATTTTCCGAGTAGTGAATTGTTGGTACTGGAAGCCGGCTTTGCTTCCGAGTTTAAATTGGTTTAGCAATTGAGCTCCGTTGCTCGGCAAAGTTTCCGGTTGAAGGTTTAGCCGGCTCACGAAAGGGACGAGGCGGAAATCCAGATAAACGATAAGTAGAGACGGAAAAATTTCAAGTGCTTATGTGAACATTTTAGGCACGCATAAATTTCAAAAGCCAAAAAGTGCTGAATAGATTAAAAGCTTAGCACTAGCAAAAGTCAATAGTACTTAATATTTACAAACGCATCATGTTCTTTCACAGAATAATACATAAGTTTGTGGTCTATGATGCAGGAGGAGATGAAGGAGCTGTCGGCTCGCTGGTTACTCCGCCTTGATATCGTGCCGAGATGTCCGGATCCGAGGTGGTCCGTTCATCGTCGGAAACTTCTTCGGCTTCTTCTGGAGGAGGTGGCGGAGTAGCTACGCGAGTGAAGAAGAGGATCTCGTAGCTGGTCAGATCAGCTACGTGGCACCCATATCCGGCGCAGGAGTGCATGATGGCTTGAAGGTCTTGCTCCTAGCCGTCTTCGTCTACCTTGCAGTACCCTCTGGTCACTTGCCATATCTCCATGTTTCCATGGTGGCTCATGACCATGGTGAGAGCGTTCTGCGCAGCAGTCCGTGCGTAGGACATGTTCCAGTCCCAAACAAGCTGCGGCATCTCCTTGGCCTTCTCCCGCACCTAAAAATCCGACATGCTTGGTATGTCCGGAATCCTGAGGGACTCGCCAATGTTCTCAAGGGACTGGCGGTAGTCATGAAGAAGATCACCGACTTGGGTAAGCCAGTGGGTGCGGGGCTCGGACAAGGAAGAGTCCATCAAGTTCAGAGGACCTATACACAAAACAAGTTAAGAAAAAAAACCCGACAATGATAGAAGTCGAAGAAAAGATAAGTCAGAGAGGGGAAACATACCAAGAATGACGTCGTCAATCTTGGCCTTCTCCTCCCGGAGACTCTGGAGTTCAGCCCGGAGCCCCTGGGAGATGTCCTTTTCTCTGCCAAGCTCATGCTTGAGGTCTGAGATAACTTTATGTTGAGCAGCAATCTTGCGATTGCGCTCTTCAGTGGCCATGGAGGAGGATTCCAGGACTTGAGCTATGCTCGTTTCATGATCCGCCTTGAGCTTATCCAGCTCTTGGCGAAGTCCCTTGTTCTCCACCACTAGGGTCTTGAGGTTCTCGGCCTCTTCAATCATAGCGATGGATTGTTTCACCAACGCTGTAAGTCAAAAAGAACAACAATTCAGAAAAAATCGACATTGAAAAAGCAAAAGACAAGGTTTGAATCTCGAAATGTTTACCTTCGGCTTCATCCTTGGCTACCTTGAGCTCAGAATTTTTAAGCCGGGGAGCTTTGATCTATCTCTGCTTATCACAAACATTGGATAATAATTCCTGGTTATAGGAACATACTTTCTGTAAGTCAGAATACCCAAAGTCAGAAAGCTACTTAAGACTCGGGCTAATATTTTTTGCTAAATATCAACACGAGCCTTGGGGGCTACACTAGTTCATTCTTTGGCATCCTAATGAAGCATAAACTCGGATTCTATATCCTACTTCATGCTTGGGGGATAGAGGATATGATATAACATAATGTAAAAACAAGAGTTGGAATTCCGACTTACATATTGCTCGCGGGTGAGTTTGTCTAAACCCGCGTTCACTTCAGCTACCACCTTCTCGGCGAGGATAAGAGGGATTACTGGGGCTGTTGGAAGCTCGCCAGTCCTGATCCTCTCGTCGCGAAGGCGGACTTGAGCGAGAAGGTCAGAGAACTTGACGTCCTCTGCTTCTTGCGCTTCCTCCTCGGGGGATAGATGGCTTTTGTCCAGGACTTGCCTGGCCAGCTGCTGGATTTCCTCTGCAGATTTCCGGGATAGGCCAAACTTGGCAAGTCCCGGATTGCTGAGGAGGTTTTCGGCGAAGACTTCGACCGAGGGATCATTACCCGAAGAGGGTTCACCCTTATCTTGAGCTGACGCACCCACGGTGACGTCAGTCTGCGACCCAAGGATAGCAGGCTCCATTGGAGGAGCCGGATCTTCTGCGACCACCGGAGAAGGAATGATCGCCGGAGTTGCAGAAGGTTGAGGGGCAGGAGTTGGAGGAGCCATGACAGGAGAAGCTATGGTGAGCTTCGTCTGTCGCAGGGGCTTCGCAGGAATCCCTTTCCCCTTACCCTTGATGAGAGGCTTTGCTCTGAGAATGTAGTAAAGTCGGAAACATTACATCTCAGAAAGAAATTCGAGAAAGGTACAAAGTCAGAAATTGTGAATGAAAGTTACCTCTTCACAACATGCACTTCCTTTGTGCCAACAGCCACTGTCAGAGCTTTGCGCTTCTTGAGCGTAAGGTCCAGCAATGGGACCACTTCAGTCTCCTGAGAAAACTCAGGAGGATATCCTTCGAGTGGAGCAAGCTCCGACTCGGGGAGGTCAGCAAGCTGAAAAGAAGAAAGCATATCAGCATTGTAGTATATAACTTAGAGATTGGAACACATAAAAGGTGTATTGATGGAAGCTTACCGGCACCACGGGGTTTTCCGCTGTGTACATATCCAGAGAAATCTCAAGAATCCTCCTCTCGATCCGCTCCTTGATCAGCCACTTGATCTGGCTGATGTAGCCTTGAGTGGTGTAGGATTTGGGGCTGATGCGGAGGGAGTCTTTTTTGGAAGACGTGATGGAGTGCATCAGTCTATCCCCGTGGTACTGAAGTGGCTGGATCCGACGTGAGACCCAGCACTGGACCAAGTCGGATCCCTTCAGACCCATGTGTTTGATCAGATATTCGATCTGCCTCAGCGAGGATCAGATCATCGGTGAGAGCGAAGCAGCCTCGTCCCAGGAAGGCTGGGCTGTGGTGGCTCCGTCGACAAAAGCCGGCAAAGCAGTAGCTTTGCCGGGAGCCGGAATATCCCTATGGTAGAAAAAAGTGGCTGGCCATTGTTTGACCGAGTCACTGACAGAAATTTTGGGATATGCCCGGTCTCGTCTAACAGAAAATCTAATGGTGCCGGTGATGTAAGGAACACCGGCAGTGATGGAATTTCTCCGGACATGAAAATAATACCGGAAGAGAAGCAAACTCGGCCTAATGCCGAGAAAGCCCTCGCAAAGCGTAGCATATGCGCTCATTTCTAGAAGAGAATTGGGAGGAAGATTGTGGAGTTGAACTCCACAGTGATCTATCACCTCGGAGAAGAACTCTGAGGGAGGAAAAGACAGACCTCGGTCCAGATGGGTGCCGAAGTGGACACGCTCGCCCTCGTGTGGGTTGGGGACGGTTTCGCCGGAGCCGGTCTGCCAGTCGCCGGTGGCGAGAAGCCCCTCCTTCTCCACATTCTTGAGGCCGTCCTCGTCAAGGGCGCAAGGGATCCAGATTCCTCGGAAGCTCTCCTTCTCCACAGCTGCTTCCGCCGACGCCGCCGCCGCCGCCAAACCAGAGGAAGAAGATGATGAAGCCATTTTTCTCCGGTGAGAAAGTGACCTAAAAGGGCGGCGCTAGGAGCTCTGTAGGGGGAGGGCGAGGAGGCTCTGATCGCACAGGGGCATTGGGAGGAAAGGAACGACAAAGGACTGGTGGAAAGGAGAAGAAGAAATCCGAGTAACGTATTGAACGACAAAGGGGCTACAGTGTAACCGCCACGCGTTGTGGAAAGAACTGGGAAGGGCCCACGCGATGATTGTGTCGCCTCGATCTCCATGCATGCATTGAAATGGCGCCTCGGTTCCGCGAACCGCGGACCCACCAACGGTCGTGCTGACAGAACGTCTGTCAGATGACGTGACTTGACCATGCTTGTGTCAGGTGGCGTTAGAGACCAAGTTTCGGCTTAGTTTAAAAGCGAGCTGGAAAATCCGAGTAACGTATTGAAAGGTCCGACTTACTTTTAAGACCCGGGTCGTATTTTTTGTTGTGAATTTTCAGGAATCCTTCAAGATTCTGCAAGCCGAAATCAAGCTAGACGATAATAAAATCCGACTTTGGATCTTGGAGGCCTCCGGGGGCTGCTGTTGCGGATATACTTTCCGGGTATCCTCACAGTTCCTCGCTGACCAGGGTGGCCCACTTCGGGTTAGAGCTTTGCTTCACGGGCGGCCCAGTCAGAGAGAGAGAAGAGGGAGTCCAAAACGGCTACGGGAAGGCCCAGAAGACTTACCGACTTAGTCCCATAATGTTACTTGTAGTTCAAGATGTACTCTGTAACCAACTCTTAGTCGTAGCCGGATTGATCTCTCCTGTAAACCCTAGGCCGGATATCTATATAAGCCGTCCTAGGGAGAGCCTTTAGGGCGAACACCTTAAAACACAATAGTCTACAATCTCAACTCGCACAGGAGAAACCCTTGTAACCCATATTCCGGCTCTGCCGTATTACTGGATTGCTAGCAAGAGTAGGATTCGTCCAAAGCTGGCGGATTCGAACCTGGGTAAACTTGTGTGCTCACCGTCCCAGAATACCGTACGTCTCACACCCCTCTCTTCCGCACGCCTCGAGGACCCCCTCATGGCGTACTTGTCCTCAATCCGACGACAGGCCCACCGGTCTAGACTCATGCCCGCCCGACTGTTTCCTCGTTTCAACATCGAAGGAGAGAAATCTCCTCTCGAGCTAGGGTTCCGGCCACGCCCGATTAGGCCCTCCTCTTAGTCCGACTTGAGTAGCGATGACGTCGATTGGATCTGGTGGTGTTCTAGGGCGGAGAGTGTTATAAACGCGACAAGGAAATAACGAAAAAGAAATCGCAGCAAGGGGACACAAATTTAACGTGAAAAAACCTCTCCAACAAAGAGAGAAAAAACCACGGGCGCCATCCAGCGGAACTTCACTATATCGGGAAGTGTTTACACAACACCGGGGATTTTCACAAATGCAATTTACCTCAGCCAGAGGCTTACAAGAGGTATATATAGCGGTGAAAACCTAGGTCTTCAACGATCCGTACCGCGGGGTCTTCCCTCCGCTCGTCAGAAGTTAGCCTCTGTAATTGAATTTGGATCATATTTCAACAAACTTCACCTTGAGACAAATTCCTTCTTGCAGCATTAACCACAACCATCTCCCTGAACAAACAAAGCAAATATTTTCATCGTCAATAGCCACTTGGGATAGTCCGTTAAACCAACCAAGTTCAAGCATAGCTCAAACTTAGCAACATGACCGGGTTTAGTCATTATATTAGTAGGATTATCATGAGTGCTTTCTATTAATGTTCTTAGTTCTCTCATAAAACATCCGATCTTTTGTAAGGTATATGACATTTTAACAGTCACAAAATAAATTAATGTAAGAATCATCTCTACAAAGTTCAGCAAATAAACCTTTCAACCGAATAGATTTTTTGCAAGCTTCAGCAATAGCCATGTATTGAGCTTCAGTAGTAGATTGTGCAACAACCTGCAACATAGCCTTCCAGCTAACAACAAAACCACCAACATTAAACACATAACATGTGAGTGGTCTTCTCTTCTCCAAATCGGCAGCAAAATCTGAATCCACATAGACAACGAATACCTCTCTGATCCTACTAAACTTCAAAAAAGCTTTGGAAGTGCCAAGAAGGTACCTGAAAACCCACTAAACAACCTTTCAATGTTCTTTACCAGGATTAGCCATGTATCTATTAATCAAACTCATAACATATGATAAATCAAGATGGGAAAAAACCATGGCATATATGAAAGAACCAACAACACTAGAATATGGCGCCTTTGACATGTACTCAAACTCTTCATCCGTAGTACTCCATCTGTTTCGAATTACTCCGCACACACGTTTAATTACGTGGGCTAGTACTCTCTCATTTTTCATTCAAAAAATCTTGGGATTTTTGAAATAGATAGTATGAAATGTGTACTACGTATTCCAAAAATCACAGGAATTTTTTGGATGAAAAATAAGAGAGTACTAGCTCACCTAGGTAAGCGTGCATGCGGAGTAATTTGAAACAGAGGGAGTAGTACATAGCGAAACTGACAATTTAAAATGAGGAGCAATATGAGTACTAACTGACTTGACACCATCCATATTAAAACGATGGAGAACTTTCTTAATGTAACTTTGCTAACTAAAAAATAACAAATAAGATTTTCTATCTCGTCTAATGTCCATATCTAAGATCTTCTTACCAGCACCAAGATCCTTCGTCTCAAACTCACTACTTATGTGTGCCTTCAAACTAGTAATTTATTTCATGCTCTTGGCAGCAATTAACATATCATCAACATATAATAACAAGTATATATGTGATCCATCAACAAACTTAATGAAAACACAACTATCATATCGAGACCTCTCAAATCCATGTGAGATCATAAACGAATCAAACCTTTTATGCCACTGTCTTTGAGATTGTTTTAAGCCATCCCCCCATGGGAGGGGCCATTCGCCATAGGCCGAGTCCTTGGCAACGACGCTTACTACCTCATCGACATACGGGGTGACGGCCAACTGGAGGTCGGGAGGCCATGGAATATAAACCTTCTCAGAAAGTTCTACACTTAGAACCTCACACTGTACTCCATCGGCATATATAATGAAATTCATTCGGATCGCACAAATTGTGTCCACTCGCCATATTCTTGTGCCACTCGCACTCGTACATACTAGCAATATGCTACCTACGAAAGTCAACCTCTGGTCGAGCGACCAGCACGGCCAAGTAGTGCGGCACAAGGGCACCGGGAAAATCCGGGCCTTGGGTCGTCCACGAAAAACGCCAACCCGGAGCCACCATTGGAGTTGCCTAGCCCGACTGGCCCACCGGGCCAAGACATCTGACACACGGTTCTAACAGCGACCTGTCCCTCCCACCCTCGTGCAAACCGACTCGAACGGTTAAGTACCACGCATGGGGACCCCGCGAAACGGGGACCCCACGCGGCTCAGGAACACACCCAGTAAGAGAGCTGCCTAGAGCTCGCCAAGCGACTGGCTCTCCGGGCCAGGGGAGGAGACGCGTTACAAACAACACATCCGTAACCTGCAACAGGATCACGACCAATACGGTCTAGCACAATGCTCAGGGATTCATTCACAAACGAACCTCACCCGCACTCGGGGACTCGCCGTTCAGGAGACGCGAGAGCAAAAACAAACGCAAAAACAAGGCAAACACATAGAAATACATAGTCGAGTTATACCCCATTAAAGGGCGGACGTGCTCGGGGACTCGCTCAAATTGTTGAACAAAATACTGCTTTAATAAAACACAAGCCGACCAAGTCCCTGCGGCACGGGTCACAAAAATCATACAAATGTTCGCCACCTGGCATCTATTACAACTTCTACATTTGCTCATTACACATGCCCTGACGAAGAAGAAGCACCACCACCCCTGACGCGCACAAAGGGCTGCCACAGGTTCGTCGGATACGTGGTCAGCGACTTCTCCAATGACGACCGGAAGGGTTGCTCCGACTTCATGTCGTGGTGCTCCGGCTCGGGGTTGCCAGGCGCCAACACCGTCTCCTGGTACGGCAGCAGATCCCCCATCGCCAAGACACGATCAGCATAAGGAGCGGCCTTCGCGGTAAGCTTCAGCACCTCCGACATCTCCACCGCACCGGTCGCCGAGGGATAGCCACTCGTGACATCGTCAAGGTCGAAGTCGTCGGGGAAATGCGCGAGACCCAAGATCAACGCCGTGGCGGCCCCGCATCTGAATGTCGAGCGCATCATCCAGTCCACAACCGCGGGCACCTCCTCCAGATAGCGCCACACCTCCGTGAGCCCCCCGGGGATGACTTCGGTGGGAGACATGCCTTGGAGAGCCGCCTGGACACACAACGCCGAGGCTGTGGCCGCATTCACCACAGCAGTTACGCACTGCGAAGCAGTATAAGTCTGCACCACTGGGTCGCTTTAGCCTACCATAGCTGCAAAGTTAGGTATCAGCGAAACAATGAAACCCCCAAAGCGGGGACCGGACAAAAGGCTAAAGCAATGACAGAAACTCACCAAGCAGCTTATGGCAACTCTCCTTGACGTGCTTGTCCAAGGCGGCCTGGTCGTTATGCAGTCCCACGATGATGGAGTCTGCGGCTTTGCGTTCCTCTTCAGCGGCAGCCTTCGCCCGTTCTTCCGAAGAAATTGAGGCCGCCTTAGCATCCTCCAACTCCTTGACCAAGAAGGCCACTCGTTCATTCGCCGTGTCCAGCTCCGCGAGTGGGACATACCCCTCATGGGCCTTGGAGACCTCAACCGGGAAACCGTCTGCAAGTGGAGATGTTCAAGTATCGCATAAAAATCAGCTCACAACAAGCAAAGAAGAACAAACGCCAAACATTCACCGATCCTCTCCTGAAGCCGCCGGTTAACCTCCCGCGCCTCGCGCAAGTCACGCTCCAGGCGCTCTCGCGCAGCCTGCCGATCAGTCGACTCCCGCTGCAACCCCTGCAAAACAACAAGACCAGCTCAGCATCGGGAGGAAAATTATCACCAGTTCCAAGTCACTGAAATTCAGTGACCAGGAACTCGCGGACTGGAGAAGGAAGGAAAAACAAGACCAGTTCCCAGTCACTGAAATTCAGCAACTAGGAACTCGGGGACTAGAGAAGGAAGGAAAAACAAAACCAGTTCCCAGTCGCCGAAATTCAGCAACTAGGAACCCGGGGACTGGAGAAGGAAGGAAAAACAAAGACTAGTTCCCAGTCGCTGCGATTCAACGACTAGGAACTCGGGGACTGGAGAATACAGGAAGATAAAGATAATTCCCAACCGCTAAAATTCAGCGAGTAGGAATTCAGGGACTGGACATACCTGAATGGCAGCGCCGAGCATATTTTGAAGTTCAGCAGCGTCAGTCGACAGGACCGTGAAGGAGGTCCGCCCGCGGCGGGCCTCAATCTCCACATCCACGATTTCAGGGAACTGCGGAGATTGTGCGTCCGCACCGCCTGGAAAACCCCTCGCCATAAAGCGAGGAAATGACGCCGACGCCCTGGCAGGGGCACTGACCGTCGGGACCGGCACCTCCGGCGTGGATGCAGCCGGCGCTGGCTCTGATCGCGTCGCCGCCCCCTCTCCGACGAGCGGCGCAGCAACTGGCTCCGCGGCGCTCCCCCCGGTCGCGGGCCTGACTGGCGACGCGGGCCTCTTCGCCGGCGACCTGGGCCGGCGTGGGGGCTTCGAAGGCGTGGCGGTGCGTCGGGACGTCTGCTGCTATGTGACCTCGGCGCCTTCTTCGAATTCGTCCAGGCTACGGCTCGCTTCGACCTCTCGCTGCTTCTGCATTCGGGTCTTGCGAGCCACAGGCACTGGGGGAGCGACCTCTTCGTCTTCCCCGTCGCTATCGGAAGGATTCCCCTCGGAATCTTCCTCCAGCTCCTGGGGGACTTCTTCATCGAGCGGAGGGAGCCAACCCTCCAATACCTGAAAAAGCTGAGAACCATTGCGAGTCAGAAACACGACGAGCGAAAAGAACGAAAGTGGAATACGAACAGAGCGATTGGAAAGAAGACTTACTGTACGGGCTTCATTCTTCACGGGAGTATACGGGGCGACTCCGACCGCCGCCCCCGTGAAATCCGCATCGGTGATCTTCTTCAGGGCGGCCTTGTAGTCTTCGGCTTCCCACGACTCCGTGCTGGTGCGAGATGGATCAAGCTTCCCGCTGTACTCATACATCCAGCGTGGACGAGCCGCCAGCGGAACCAGGCGCCGCCCAAGCCAGCAATTGTAGAGGTTGATCGGAATCAAGCCCTGGTCCTTCAGCTTCTGGATCTGGTCCAGCATCTCCGTGACGGCCATCCGCTGATCTTCAGGGAGCTTCTTTGGCGCCAGTCGGCGGGGCTTGCTCCTCTCGGCAACGAATTCAGGGAGGGAAACCTCACCGGAGGGAGTGGCTTCCTTGACGTAGAACCAGCTTTTCTTCCACTCGCTGGCGGCCTTCTTCGGCAGGAGAAGCTTGACGAAGTTGGCCTTCGGCTTCAACTGGAAGGTGACCCCGCCTGCGGCCAGCATCAAGCCGCTGGACGCCTCGTGCCCGATGCGGCCATGGAAGAGCTCCAGCCACAGCGGGAAGTAAGGCCTGCAGCCGAGATAACACTCGCAGAAGGCGACGAAGATCGCTAGCTGCTCGATGCTATGCGGACCAAGATCTGAGGGCTTGATCGCGTAGTACGCACAGAAGCGGCGGAAGAAGAGCAAAGTGGGGAACCCTAAACCCCTCTCGAGATGGCTGGTGAAACAGATGAATTCGCCGGGCTGCGGCTTCGGCTCGGTCTCAGAAGAAGGGGGAACTCGCCAATTCCCCTTGCGAAGCACCCCGGCATCCTAGAAGGATTTCAACTGGGCCGTGGAGCACTTGGATTTTCCCCACGAGCCTTTGGGAGGCGCCATTGAGTGGGAAGCGGAGTTGCGCGATGCGAGGAGAATAGGTCGGGGGCGAGCAGGAAGAGCAAATGAGGAAGGATGAAGAATGCGAAGCAAGATTGCGAAGCAGATCCATCACTCCCCTTATATGGGAAAAGTCACCCGCCAAAATTGGGATGGCCGTTACCAACGGTAATTTCGCCGTAGTTACCGTTGGAAGCTCCAACGGGTAGTTTGACTGAAGATGACGGTCCAACTTCGGTGATCCACTCGCTACCCACCAATCTCTCTTCTCGCCGAAATGACGACTGGGCAACGACGATGCTCATTAAAGTGACGAGTGGAGCTGTGGAGAAATTCTCCCCGGCATTAATAGAGTCCATTGCCGATTCGACTGGGCGCCCAAATTGGGCTCGCCTACTTCAAGCACCAAAGAACGCCTGCGCCTACATCAACAATGTGCCTCGGGGACTACTGATGGGGATATGCCTAAGGGGGTATGCTCAGCAATAGGTTTCGAGTGGGCCGGAAGGCCCACGAGTACGCCTGAAGGACAACGACTGGACTTCAAGGAAGGAAAAGGCCCATCGACTGGCGACTGGAAGCCCAGGAGCGTAGCAGAAGCCCAGTCGGATTAGGTCAAAGGCTCCCGGATCCTTATCTTGTTCGGAGGAAACTTGTAAACCCGGGGAGGTGCTTCATATATAAACCTCCCTAGGGTATCGTAGGGACTTACGTTCCATCATACACCCCCTCGAGCGACTCGCCGCCCGGCCGCCGAGCTCGCCACCCTTGTAATTCGCTCTCTCATAATCTAACCTAGCAGGAGTAGGTCTTTACCCTCCGGAGGGCCGAACCTGGGTAAACCCTTGTGCACCTGCCCCCATCTCGCACCGCAGATGGCCGCCAACTCTTCCTCACAAAACTCTCAATCGCCGCCTATGGCGGCGACTGCCGTGGCCATTTCCACGATAGTGGCGCCCACCGTGGGGCATAGTGGGACTGGCCTGAGTTCTGCGGCGAGACCCTACTCACCGATCGAGCGGCCGCTCGCCACCGGCCGCATGATCGCCTTCGGCAGGATCTTGCAGATCCTGCCCAACAGCTACATCCCAGCGTCGTGCCTGATCACACACGCCGCGGTGATGCCGATCGGCTCCATCAACCTCTTCATCGGCTTTACCGGCGCGGTCGAGCCGGTCGCGACCATGATCGTCGGCGGATCGCCTCCACACCGCGATCTGCTCTCAGAGGAGCAGGTCCGTTCCATCAGGGGCCTCGTCACCGAGTACGACTCGTCCGCTAGCGACGCGGTCGAGACCAACGTCGCCACCAACGACGACGCCTTAAACGACGACGCCGACTCCGCGACCCCTGCATCGGCTAACGGATCCATCACCGCCGCGTCACGGGAAGACTCCATCACGAGAGTCTCCAACCCCGAAGATTTCGAGGATCCCTCCATACTGGGGATCTTCAACTCCGATTCCGGCTCAGAATCCCCCGAGGACCTTCGCGCCAGATCCAATCGCTTCAATGCGATTTACATGGCGGGAAGCGCGGCCGCCCCGCCAGATCCATTCTCCACGCCGATTCTGCCGACCGTGACGGCCACGGAGGTGGAACAAGCCCGCCTGCGGCTCCAGGAGGCGCAGCGCAACGAACTTGCTGAGCACGAGAAATACCGCCTCGAACGAGAGACAGCGAAGGAGCTGTCACTCTATCACCAGCGCGGCATCAGGACCCGCCTGAACCCCGACGTTCAGGGCCGCGTCCTGAACTTCAATGACGAGGGCGACCCCACACGCGCCGCCGAGCGCGAACACGGCGAGAACGCGCCGCCAGGAGGAGGCAACCCCACAAGACCACCACCTGGAGCACCGGCGAATGGGGCCCCTCCACCACCCATGGGCCATGCGCCCCCACCCGACCAACCACGCATCATCATCTCGCCTCAAGCCCGAGATGCCAACGGGCTACCACTCTACTCCACCCCGATGGACAACGTCGTTGCGGCCGACGCCGCGATCGCCAACCTCGATGTCCAAGGCGACGACGCGCTGCAGATCCAGTACGCCAAAGCCCTACTCGTCAGGGCCGTCGAGCAGCAAGCCGCGGGAGTAGATCCGCGTGGGCGGATGTATTCCCGCTTGTCAGCAAGCAGGGCAGCATCGAGCGGCCACCCAACCGTGGCCAACGCGATAGTTTGCCCACCACCCCAACCACTGGCAAACCAACCGCGAGCCGCCAACCCCGCGTTGTCGACCAACGAGCCGCGACATGTGAATAACACCGTCGCTGCAAACGGGCAACCACTCGATGCCCGAACACACATCATCAACAATCAAGCGTACCGGTGGCGCCAGCCCTACGACTTGCGACACACCCTCACCAATCGCGGCGACCCGGAGCCAAGAGGCTCACTCAGTCGAGTCGGGCCACAATGCTTTGGACCCATGATCCGCGGGGAAAAATACCCCGCCAACTTCAAGGCCCCCAAGGAGATCGAGAAATACGACCCGACGTACGACCCCGCCGTTTGGCTGGACACATATCTCATGGCAATGGGGATCGCAGGCCACACCGACCTGCTCGCCGCTCGCTACTCCCCTTGATGATGGAGGGTGCGACCCGGCAATGGATCAATATGCTACCCACCAACATCATCGACTCCTGGGAAGAAATGCGGGACGCCTTCGTCAGGCACTTCGAGGGTTCCTACACTCGCGCCACCACCATCGAGGACCTAGAGCGATGCATCCAGGGACAACGTGAGTCGACCCGTCGGTGGATCCAAAGGTGGCAAGAGCTGTGGATAAACGCCTCCGGCATCCACCCAGACACGGCGATACATTTCTTCAAAAACGCGTGCCGGTACGAACCTCTGGTCGCCAAGATCAAGGGGGTCTACCGGATGCTCGACAACATCCCCGACCTCCTCGAGATTGCCAAGCGCTACGCGGAGGAAGATCCCAACCAAGACTCCGACGACGAGTCGAGAGGAAGACGGCGCACCAGCATCCATGACAGCGGGCGACTACGCGACATGCGCTACACCGGCAAGTGCTGGACCGATGGGCGATTCGAGTTCGTCGCCAACACCGGCTACGGCCAACGCGACTCCAAGAACTACCGCCGCGACGGAGGAAACTACCGCGACAGCGGGAACTACCGCGCCAACAACGCGACGAGGCCGAAATTCGACCCCGCTGCCCTGCTTAATCAGCCCTGCATCTACCACAGCAGGGAGGGAAAACCAGCCACCCACACCACCGCTGACTGCCACTCTCTCAAAGAGATCGAGAAGGCAAGACGTGCAAGGGAGGACCCCAACAACAACCAACCGCGGGACAACGGGAACGGCGGTGGCTTCGGAACCACTGTCGGATCGCTTCATACCTTCACCGGGCTTGGCACCAAGCATGAGAAGAAGGTACTCGCCCGCGCGGTGACACAAGTCGACATTCCCCGCTTCCTAAACTGGTCCGAGCAAAGCATCACCTGGAGTCGCCAGGACCACGCGCCAAGAATTGAGTATCCAGGGCGAGTCGCCCTGGTGGTCAGGCCAAAGGTGGCCAACTACTGGCTGCCCAAGACACTGATGGACGGTGGGAGCTCCATCAACATCCTATACCTCGACACCTTCAAAAGGCTCCAGCTCCCAGAAACAACAATCGAGCCAACACTGACGACCTTCCACGACATCGTCCTCGGTCGGAAGGCGTACCCAATCGGGAAGGTGACGCTGCCAGTCACCTTCGGCACCCCAGCAAACTACCGCACGGAGAGGATTGTCTTCGAACTAGTAAACTTCCGCAGCCCCTATCACTGCGTCCTGGGCCGCCAGGCATTCGCAAAATTCATGGCGACCCCACACTACGCCTACAACATGATGAAGCTCCCCGGGCCGAGCGGTATCATCACCGTCCACAGCGACCCCGACATGGCCGTGGAATGCGAGGAAAAGGGCGCCGAGCTCGCCGACGCCGTCATCGCCACGGAGACCGACCACGCGGAGGAGCTCGCGAAATACGCGGGCAACATCAACAAGGACGATCCCACCATCCTAAAGAAACCAATCGCCGCGAACTCCATGTTCGAGGCGACCACGCACACCCGCACCGTCGAGCTCGTCCCAGGCGACTCCAGCCAGACGGTCACCATCGGGGCGCATATGAGCCCCGCATAGGAAAGCGCGCTCATCGGGTTCCTCCGTGAGAACCGTGACATCTTCGCATGGAAGCCATCTGACATGCCAAGTGTCCCGAGGGAACTCACTGAGCACAAACTCAATGCCGACCCCAAAGTGCGACCAGTAAAACAGTCGCTACGGCCCTTCAATGAAGAGCGTCGTCGAGCAATCGCCGAGGAGGTCCAGCGCCTTCTAGCCGCAGGCTTCATCCGGCCAATTAAGTACTCCAAGTGGCTGGCAAACCCAGTCCTGGTTCTCAAAAAGAACAACACCTGGAGAATGTGTATAGACTACACCAACCTCAACAGCGCCTGCCCGAAGGAGGAGTTCGTCCTACCACGCATCGATCAGATCATCAATTTGACCGCAGGATCGGAGTCGCTGTGTTTTCTCGACACTTACTCTGGTTACAACCAGATCAAGATGGCGGTCGAAGACGAAGAGAAGACGGCGTTCATCACGCCATTCGGCGCGTTCTGCTACACGGCCATGACATTTGGCCTCAAGAACGCAGGCGCCACATATCAGAGGTGCATGCAGGAGTGTCTAGCGAGCCAAATTGGCCGCAACATCCATGTCTACATCGACGACGTGGTGGTAAAATCCACCCGCCAGGACGATCTGCTCGCCGACCTAGCAGAAATCTTCGCAAATCTACGGAGGTACAACATCAAGCTGAACCCCGGAAAATGCACCTTCGGCGTACCCACTTGACAACTTCTGGGGTACGTAGTCTCCAACAGAGACATTGAGGCCAACCCCACCAAGATCGACACCATCGCGCGACTCGGGAAACCCGAGTGCCTGCGCGACGTCCAAAAGTTGGCAAGGCGAGTCGCGGCTCTCAGTCGCTTCATCCCCCGACTAGGCGAGAAGGCAATGCCCCTATACCGCCTGATGCGCAAGAACCCAACGTTCCAATGGGACACAGATGCTGACAACGCACTAAAAGCACTCAAAGAAGTGCTACTCGCGGCACCACTACTGGCCGCGCCACTCGACAGAGAGCCCATGCTTGTCTACGTCGCGGCATCCAATCGGGTCGTCAGCGCCGTGATGGTCGTCGAACGACCAGAAGAGGGCAAGGAGCGCCCCATACAGCGCCCAGTATACTACATCAGCGAAGTCCTAACAGACTCACGACAGCGCTACCCGCAATACCAAAAACTGGTGTACGCGGTATTCCGGGCACAGCGGCGACTCCCACACTACTTTCAGGAGCACCCAATAACGGTGGTATCCTCTGCGCCCCTGCAAGACATCATACGCAATCGCGATGCGACTGGGCGAGTCGCCAAGTGGGCCGTCGAGATCGGCGTCCACAACATCAAATACAAGCCCCGAAAAGCGATCAAGTCGCAGGCCCTGGCCGATTTCCTCGCCGACTGGGAAGAGGCACAGCAACCAGAAAAGCTCCCATACCTCCACTACTGGTCGCTCCACTTCGACGGCTCCAAGAACACCGATGGCGCGGGGGCTAGGGTCATACTGACCTCCCCCAAAGGAGCCAAACTCCGCTACGTGCTCCACCTCAACTTCACACCCTGCACCAACAACGTGGCGGAATACGAGGCCCTCCTCCACGGCATGAGAGCCGCCAAGGAGATGAACATCAATCGCCTACGATGCTACGGCAACTCCGACCTAGTCGCCGGCCAAGTGGCCGGGACATGCGACACTGTTTCCCCAACAATGATAGCATACCGCCAGGCTGTCGACCAACTGGGAGGACACTTCGACGGCTACTCCGTCAAGTGGATCGACAGGCACAAAAATGAGGAGGCGGACGCACTTTCCCGCATCAGATCGGCTCGACAGACACCACCAGTAGGCGTCTTCCTCGACATCATCCACAAGCCTTCCATCAGCCCACCGAGGGAGATCGACGTCGGGATTCCACTACAACTAGAACCGGCCCTAGTCGCCATGGTTGTAGAACCTAACGACTGGACAACACCATACGTCGCCTTCCTGGAACACAAACTCCTACCGAGCAACGAGACATAGGCGCGAATGATCATACGCCGTTGCAAATCCTTCGTCATCATCAACGGCGAGCTCCACAAGCGCAGCGTGACCGGCGTGTTCCAGCGCTGTGTACAACCAGAGGAAGGCCGCAAGATCCTCCAGGACATCCACGCCGGCGACTGCGGCCATCACGCCGGCGCCAAGTCGCTAGTCGCCAAGGCCATGCGGCATGGCTTCTACTGGCTCACCGCACACGCTGACGCCACCGATGTTGTCCAAAGATGCGTCGGATGCCAGAAGTACGCCAACCAGACGCACCTTCCTGGTTCAGCGCTCAAGACAATCCCCATCACGTGGCCATTCACCGTATGGGGCATGGACATGGTCGGCCCGTTCAAGAAGGCCCCATCGAGCTTCACTCACCTCTTGGTCGCAGTCGACAAGTTCACCAAATGGGTGGAGGCCAAGCCGATCAAGAAGTGTGACGGCAAGACGGCTACCAAGTTCCTCCCCGCACTCATCTACCAGTACGGCTACCCACACAGCATCATCACAGACAACGGCACCAACTTCGCCAAGGGGGCCATGGCAGAATTCTGTGAGGAGCACGACATACGAATCGACCTCGCCTCAGTCGTCCACCCGGAGTCAAACGGCCAAGCAGAACGCGCCAACCAGAGCGTCCTCCATGGTCTCAAGCCGCGACTACAAGTGCCCCTCGAGCGCACCCCAGGATGCCGGGTCGATGAGCTCCCCTCTGTGCTATGGGGGATCCGCACCTCCGTCAACCGATCAACAGGATTCACGCCTTTCTTCATGGTGTACGACGCCGAAGCCGTAATGCCAACAGACCTGGAGCACGACTCCCCTCGAGTCGCCAACTACGTCGAGGCGGCCAACTAAACCGTCCGCCAAGACAGCGTTGATCAACTCGACGAAGCACGCGACCTGGCTCGCTCCTGCACCGCCATATACCAGCAGGGACTTCGCCGCTATCACAGCCACCGAGTGCGCACTCGCACATTCCAGGAAGGCGACCTGGTCCTACGACTGGTCCAAGATAAAAAGGGCATGCACAAGCTATCCCCCCATGGGAGGGGCCATTCGCCATAGGCCGAGTCCTTGGCAACGACGCTTACTACCTCATCGACATACGGGGTGACGGCCAACTGGAGGTCGGGAGGCCATGGAATATAAACCTTCTCAGAAAGTTCTACACTTAGAACCTCACACTGTACTCCATCGGCATATATAATGAAATTCATTCGGATCGCACAAATTGTGTCCACTCGCCATATTCTTGTGCCACTCGCACTCGTACATACTAGCAATATGCTACCTACGGAAGTCAAGCTCTGGTCGAGCGACCAACACGGCCAAGTAGTGCGGCACAAGGGCACCAGGAAAATCCGGGCCTTGGGTCGTCCATTAAAAATGCCAACCCGGAGCCGCCATTGGAGTTGCCTAGCCCGACTGGCCCGCCGGGCCAAGACATCCGACACACGCTTCTAATAGCGACCTGTCCCCCCCACCCTCGCGCAAAGTGACTCGAACGGTTAAGCACCACGCACGGGGACCCCGCGAAACGGGGACCCCACGCGGCTCAGGAACACACCCAGCAAGAGAGAGCTGCCTAGGGCTCGCCAAGCGACTGGCTCTCTGGGCCAGGGGAGGAGACACGTTACAAACAACGCATCCGTAACCTGCAACAGGATCACGACCAATATGGTCTAGCACAATGCTCAGGGATTCATTCACAAACGAACCTCACCCGCACTCGGGGACTCGCCGTTCAGGAGACGCGAGAGCAAAAACAAACGCAAAAACAAGGCAAACACATAGAAATACATAGTCGAGTTATACCCCATTAAAGGGCGGACGCGCTCGGGGACTCGCTCAAATTTTTGAACAAAATACTGCTTTAATAAAACACAAGCCGACCAAGTCCCTGCGGCACAGGTCACAAAAATCATACAAATGTTCGCCACCTGGCATCTATTACAACTTCTACATTTGCTCATTACATAGGCCCTGACGAAGAAGAAGCACCACCACCCCTGACGCGCACAAAGGGCTGCCACGGGTTCGTCGGATACGTGGTCAGCGACTTCGCCAATGACAACCGGAAGGGTTGCTCCGACTTCATGTCGCGGTGCTCCGGCTCGGGGTCGCCAGGCGCCAACACCGTCTCCTGGTACGGCAGCAGATCTCCCATCGCCAAGACACGATCAACATAAGGAGCAGCCTTCGCGGTAAGCTTCAGCACCTTCGACATCTCCACCGCGCCGGTCGCCGAGGGATAGCCACTCGTGACATCGTCAAGGTCGAAGTCGTCGGGGAAATGCGCGAGACCCAAGCTCAACGCCGTGGCGGCCCCGTGTCTGAATGCCGAGCGCGTCATCCAGTCCACAACCGTGGGCAGCTCCTCCAGATAGCGCCACACCTCCGTGAGCCCCCCGGGGATGACTTCGGTGGGAGACATGCCTTGGAGAGCCGCCTGGACACACAACGCCGAGGCTGTGGCCGCATTCACCACAGCAGTTACGCACTGCGAAGCAGTATAAGTCTGCACCACTAGGTCACTTTGGCCTACCACAGCTGCAAAGTCAGGTATCAGCGAAACAATGAAACCCCCAAAGCGGGGACCGGACAAAAGGCTAAAGCAATGACAGAAACTCACCAAGCAGCTTATGGCAACTCTCCTTGACGTGCTTCTCCAAGGCGACCTGGTCGTTATGCAGTCCCACGATGATGGAGTCTGCGGCTTTGCGTTCCTCTTCAGCGGCAACGACGGCAGCCTTCGCCCGTTCTTCCAAAGAAATTGAGGCCGCCTTAGCATCCTCCAACTCCTTGACCAAGAAGGCCACTCGCTCATTCGCCATGTCCAGCTCCGCGAGTGGGACATACCCCTCACGGGCCTTGGAGACCTCAGCCGGGAAACCGTCTGCAAGTGGAGATGTTCAAGTATCGCATAAAAATCAGCTCACAACAAGCAAAGAAGAACAAACGCCAAACACTCACCGATCCTCTCCTGAAGCCGCCGGTTAACCTCCTGCGCCTTGCGCAAGTCACGCTCCAGGCGCTCTCGCGCAGCCTGCCGATCAGTCGACTCCTGCTGCAACCCCTGCAAAACAACAAGACCAGCTCAGCATCGGGAGGAAAATTATCACCAGTTCCAAGTCACTGAAATTCAGCGACCAGGAACTCACGGACTGGAGAAGGAAGGAAAAACAAGACCAGTTCCCAGTCGCTGAAATTCAGCAACTAGGAACTCGGGGACTGGAGAAGGAAGGAAAAACAAGACCAGTTCCCAGTCGCCGAAATTCAGCAACTAGGAACTTGGGGACTGGAGAAGGAAGGAAAAACAAAGACTAGTTCCCAGTCGCTGCGATTCAACGACTAGGACCTCGGGGACTGGAGAATATAGGAAGATGAAGATAATTCCCAACCGCTAAAATTCAGCGACTAGGAATTCGGGGACTGGACATACCTGAATGGCAGCGCCGAGCATCTTGTGAAGTTCAGCAGCGTCAGTCGACGGGACCGTGAAGGAGGTCCGCCCGCGGCGGGCCTCAATCTCCACATCCACGATTTCAGGGAACTGCGGAGATTGCGCGTCCGCACCGCCTGGAAAACCCCTCGCCATAAAGCGAGGAAATGACGCCGACGCCCTAGCAGGGGCACTGACCGTCGGGACCGGCACCTCCGGCGCGGATGCTGCCGGCGCTGGCTCCGATCGTGTCGCCGCCCCCTCTCCGACGAGCGGCGTAGCAACTGGCTCCGCGGCGCTCCCCCCGGTCACGGCATCGTCAGTAACGCCCTTCTGTTTCTCCGCGACTTCAGCAGTCACGACATCCTCAGAGGCCTTGCTCTTCCTAAGGAGATCACCGTCTCCCGCGATAGTGGCCGGGGGAATCTTGGCCACCAAAGGGCGCCCAATCTTCTTAGCCCCCGACCTGCACGAACCCTCCTAATAAGTGCGACCACGACACGAAAGATGCAAAGCACAGTGGGACAGGGAAGTGTAAACTCACTTGGCGACTCAAAGAACGCGAAGACCAGTACTGATATGGGCAGGCTTGTCCAACTCGGGACCAAGCTTGCGACTAAGCCCCCGCTCGAATACGTCTGAAGCCCACGAAACCGATGGCTTCCTTGACGACGAAGCCGCGGTCGCCGAGATCTCCGGCTCTGACGCCGCTGTCTTCGACGGCAATGGCGACTTGGGAGGCATCACGTTGGTGGCTTCTTGGCTTGGGACCCCCGAGGTCGACGACGCGATCGAAGCCAGGGGCGCCTCTACCACCACCTCCGCGTCCACGCTCTCCAACCCCTTCGTCGGGATTGCAGCCCTCGGGACCTTGTGCGAGACTTCAGGAGACCCTTCGCCGTCGGAGTCGTCTTCCGACCCAAACACCACTGACGACCTGACTGGCGACGCGGGCCTCTTCGCCGGCGACCTGGGCCGGCGTGGGGGCTTCGAAGGCGTGGCGGTGCGTCGGGACGTCTGCTGCTATGTGACCTCGGCGCCTTCTTCGAATTCGTCCAGGCTACGGCTCGCTTCGACCTCTCGCTGCTTCTGCATTCGGGTCTTGCGAGCCACAGGCACTGGGGGAGCGACCTCTTCGTCTTCCCCGTCGCTATCGGAAGGATTCCCCTCAGAATTTTCCTCCAGCTCCTGGGGGACTTCTTCATCGAGCGGAGGGAGCCAACTCTCCAATACCTGAAAAAGATGAGAACCATTGCGAGTCAGAAACACGACGAGCGAAAAGAACGAAAGTGGAATACGAACGGAGCGATTGGAAAGAAGACTTACTGTAGGGGCTTCAGTCTTCACGGGAGTATACGGGGCGACTCCAACCGCCGCGCCCGTGAACTCTGCATCGGTGATCTTCTTCAGGGCGGCCTTGTAGTCTTCGGCTTCCCACAACTCCGTGCTGGTGCGAGATGGATCAAGCTTCCCGCTGTACTCATACATCCAGCGTGGACGAGCCACCAGCGGAACCAGGCGCCGCCCAAGCCAGCAATTGTAGAGGTTGATCGGAATCAACCCCTGGTCCTTCAGCTTCTGGATCTGGTCCAGCATCTCCGTGACGGCCATCCGCTGATCTTCAGGGAGCTTCTTTGGCGCCAGTCGGCGGGGCTCGCTCCTCTCGGCAACGAATTCAGGGAGGGAAACCTCACCGGAGGGAGTGGCTTCCTTGACGTAGAACCAGCTTTTCTTCCACTCGTTGGTGGCCTTCTTCGGCAGGAGAAGCTTGACGAAGTTGGCCTTCGGCTTCAACTGGAAGCTGACCCCGCCTGCGGCCAGCATCAAGCCGCTAGACGCCTCGCGCCCGATGAGGCCATGGAAGAGCTCTAGCCACAGCGGGAAGTAAGGCCTGTAGCCGAGATAACACTCGCAGAAGGCGACGAAGATCTCCAGCTGCTCGATGCTATGCGGACCAAGATCTGAGTGCTTGATCGCGTAGTACGCGCAGAAGCGGCGAAAGAAGAGCGAAGTGGGGAACCCTAAACCCCTCTCGAGATGGCTGGTGAAACAGATGAATTCACCGGGCCGCGGCTTCGGCTCGGTCTCAGAAGAAGGGGGAACTCGCCAATTCCCCTTGCGAAGCACCCTGGAGTCCTCGAAGGATTTCAACTGGGCCGTGGAGCACTTGGATTTTCCCCACGAGCCTTTGGGAGGCGCCATTGAGTGGGAAGCGGAGTTGCGCGATGCGAGAAGAATAGGTCGGGGGTGAGCAGGAAGAGCAAATGAGGAAGGATGAAGAATGCGAAGCAGGATTGCGAAGCAGATCCATCACTCCCCTTATATGGGAAAAGTCACCCGCCAAAATCGGGATGGCCGTTACCAACGGTAATTGCGCCGTAGTTACCGTTGGAAGCTCCAACGGGTAGTTTGACTGAAGTTGACGGTCCAACTTCGGTGATCCACTCGCTACCCACCAATCTCTATTCTCGCCGAAATGACGACTGGGCAACGACGATGCTCATTAAAGTGACGAGTGGAGCTGTGGAGAAATTCTCCCCGGCATTAATAGAGTCCATTGCCGATTCGACTGGGCGCCCAAATTGGGCTCGCCTACTTCAAGCACCAAAGAACGCCTGTGCCTACATCAACAATGGCCTCGGGGACTACTGATGGGGATATGCCTAAGGGGGTATGCTCAGCAATAGGTTTCGAGTGGGCCGGAAGGCCCGCGAGTACGCCTGAAGGACAGCGACTGGACTTCGAGGAAGGAAAAGGCCCATCGACTGGCGACTAGAAGCCTAGGAGCGTAGCAGAAGCCTAGTCGGATTAGGTCAAAGGCTCCCGGATCCTTATCTTGTTCGGAGGCAACTTGTAAACCCGGGGAGGTGCTTCATATATAAACCTCCCTAGGGTATCGTAGGGACTTACGTTCCATCATACACCCCCTCGAGCGACTCGCCGCCCCGCCGCCGAGCTCGCCACCCTTGTAATTCGCTCTCTCATAATCTAACCTAGCAGGAGTAGGTCTTTACCCTCCGGGGGGCCGAACCTGGGTAAACCCTTGTGCACCTGCCCCCATCTCGCACCGCAGATGGCCGCCAACTCTTCCTCACAAAACTCTCAATCGCCGCCTATGGCGGCGACTGCCGTGGCCATTTCCTCGACAGGAGAGAAGACATCATTTTAATCAATACTGGAATTTGGCTGAACCATTTTGCTACTAACCTTGCCTTATACCTTGAAGGCTTTTTAGGAGATAAACCTTTCTTTTTCTTGAAGATCCACTTGCAGTGGACCGCCTTCTTTTGTTTAGGCAATTGCACAACATCTCATGTGCCATTTTTCTCCTGCGATTGCATCTCTTCTTGCATAGCAGAAACCCACTTCTCGTGGTCAACGCATGCAATGTTTTGATTATATGTAGTAGGTTCAGAATCGTTCTCCACCTACTCAGCACAACTCAAAGCATAATGAACAAGATTACACTCTTCGATTAAATAAGGAGGACCTTTGTTACGTCTCGGTCTATTAGCAGCAATGGACTCATGTGGCTACTACAAAACAGTAGGTGAGTGCTAAATAACATAATCATCAATATTTTCCTCATGTGTATCTTCAACAACATCATCATTATCAATAGTTTCAACAGTTTTCTCCAGGTACTTCACCTGCACACTAACTCTCTCCTCTCCAACAGCAATTAGAGAGGGATCTGATGGCAAGTTGTTGTAATACATAATAGATTCATTGAATACAACATTCCTACTCAACAAAACCTTTTTAGTCAGGATTCCATAATTTATATGCTTTAACTCCTAAACCATAACCAAGGAATATGCACTTAACAACTCTAGGATCTAACTTTCCATTATCAACGTGAGCATATGCAGTGCAACCAAAAAATCTCAACTGCGAATAATCAGCAGACAAACCTGATCATACCTCAATGGGAGTTTTCTTCTCAAGTGGAATAAAAGGTGACTTATTGATGAGGTAGCATGCTGTGTTGGCAGCTTTATCCCGAAAATACCTGCCCATACCTGCATTGGACAACATACAACGAGCCCTCGAGATGATGGTTCTATTCATGCGCTCAGCCACGACGTTCTGCTGAGGAGTATAAGAGATGATATGGTGCCTGATCATACCATCATTACTGTAAAACCCATCATACTCATTAGAACAAAACTCCATACTATTATCAGTACGTAGTACTTTTACCTTCCTATCAGTATGTTTTTCTACCATAACTTTTCACTTCTTAAAAACATCAAAAATATCAGATTTATGTTTCAGAAAATATGACCATTTTTTTCTTGAGTAGTCATCAATAATAGTAAGCATGTAATTAGCACCACCAATGGAAGTCTTACGGGAAGGTCCCCATAATCTAATATGCCTTTGGTAATTGAACAGAGCATTAATTTTAACTCTTTTGTGCTTACCAAAAACGCAGTGCTCACAGAACTCAAACTTACTTAAGTTGCAACCATCAATCAACTCTCTCTTTACCAATTTTGTCATGCAATCTCACTCATATGCCCAAGACGCATATGCCACAGATTAGTCTTTCCACAATCATTAGAAATAACAGTAACAACAATACCAGGCAAAATGCTACCTCTAAGAACATATAATTTAACAGAATTCCTATCACATATCATGTGAATAAGAGAACATTTTTATACCTTCAGAAGTCTACGCCCATCGGCGTACTTATACCCATCAACATCCATGGTACTCAGTGAGATCAGATTTCTGGCCTTACTTGGTATGTGTTTCACCTCAGTCAACATACGTGTCACACCATCATGTGTCCTGATCTTAACAGATCCAACGCCAACAATATGACACGGGTTGTCATTCCCCACACATATAAAATTTCCTGTCTGCACAGAATCATATGAACTGAACATATCTTTGTTACAACAAATATGAAACAAACATGTAATATCAAATATCCATTCATCATCACGAGAAGCACACGCAGCAAAAATGGCTAAACATTAACCATCAGAACTATCACCAGAAACAACAACAACCTTACCAGCACCTTCAGACTTATCTTTCAGTTGGTAAGTTCCATTCATTTGCTCCTTGTTTTGCAGCTTCCAACAATCATCAATAACATGATTACATTTCTTATAGTATCTGCAGAACTTATCCTTTCCTTTTACTTTGAACGACCTCTACCGTCCTTGCTCTTATCTATGTTGTCGTAGTTGTTATTCCTCTGCTCGGTCCTGCAACGAACCTGCAGAGATTCAGCCTTGGATGACGATCCATCTCCTTCACCATAGTTTTCATCTTTTCCCTCTATTTGAGGGCCTCTTGTACTTTGTTAAGGGTTAGTTCATCATGTTTCAACAATATTGTATCATGGAAGTGTGCATAAAAACTACGTAGCGAACATAAGAGTAAGTTTCAAAAGAAAACTGCACTTTATTCCCGAGATGAGCTTGTTCACCAGAATCGAGGATAAGCGGAGTGTGATCTGATTCGGCTCTTGCCAGAGCATGTATGGAAACGAGTGGAAACTTCTGTTCCCACTCAACACTTGCCAATACTCTGTCTAATTTCTCATAGGTGGGTGTATCTCTATGGATCGCCCAAGTATACTGCCTACCGGACATCGCAATCTCACGAAGATCTAAGCTCTCAATTATGGCATTAAACACAAAAGGCCATCTAGTGTCAAAGTTTGCATTGTTTTTATCTTCTTGTATAATATTGAAATCCCCCCGACTACCATATGAAGAGACTCAGTTTCATAGACACGCACAAGTTCCGCTAAGAATTCTGCTTTATGTTCTTGTTGAGCGGCACCATATACAGGAACAAGAGCCCACTCAAACCCATCAACTTTTGACCTTAGATTAAAGTTAACACAATGGTTACCATTAGTAACATTATTCACCTTTAGCGTTGAGTTGTTAATACCTACGAGAATACCACCGGATCTCCCTTGTGGAGGTAAGCAATACCAAACAAAATCCAGGCCTCCCGAATGGTGACCAAGAAAAGGAGCTGCAAAGTTAGCTCTACCAGTTTCAAAAATGGCAAAAAAATCTAGTTTTAATTCTCTAATTGAATCATGCACTAAAGAGTGTTTAGCAGAGTCACGGAAACCATCATTATTCTAGAAAGCACCTTTCATTGCAACAAGTTTCACTTTTTATTTTTTAAGCGGGCACTACGGCGTCGAACTATAGAATTATCAGTGGCCCTTCGCTTATAAACTCTAATCTGTTTAGTAGGCCTCAAAGGAGGTTCCTTGTGATCCTCAAAAAGGTCCTGGCCCTCATTGCAAAAAGGAGGTACCAATCTCCTATAATTCTAGGTTTCGTAATTCGTTCCCTTGTGAAACCTCAGGGTACAAGAGAACCTGGCGGCGCAATCCCATCTCCAATCTATCTCTGACACTACTTAATGGTTATCTCTTTTTTCCATCGTCTCCGTAGATATGAGGATACATACTTGGAAGATGAATCAAAGGCGGCCATGGATCATCATCTTTGCGGGGTGGATCATATGCGGCCATGGATCGGCCGTGGTCAAAGGCGGCAGACATGGTGGCCATGGAGCTAGCGTGGTCCTGGCCAGACTTGTACTCTCCGGAACCGGAAGGCCCTACGCAAGCAGCCGACAAGGTATGGCACGGATATCTACAACTGAGTAGAAAACTGTTCTAGTTTTGCCCATTATATTGGCCTTTTAGCATGAAACTTGGCCGGCCGCGGCCACGCCAGGAGCGTACAAGCAGCCCCTAAGCGAATGTTGATCCGTCGCCAGGACTACCCACCTGTACGAGGTTGCAAGAGTTTGCTGCACTATCGTATCACCTGTAGTATGTCTGCAGATATTTTTTGTGTGATTTTATTACTTAGTTACACCCGTCTTCTGCATAACTGAGATGCACACAGCCGTTCGAGGTTCAAAATCGAAAGAACATAATAAAACACATGCATATTACATATCATCATGAGAAATTGTAGAAAAGAAATCTCCGGCCATATCCTCCTGAAGTTGTCAATGTCGGCCTGTGTAGTAAGGTGGAGCTAGTTTAATAGTTCAGTTTGAGTTTCTTCGGGTTGAAATAATTGCGGTCTGTCATACCTGTGTAAGTTTTTCGGATAGTTTGTCTCCTATCTAGTTCTGGAGGTTTTTTGAGCCCGTAGTTGCAGTTGAGAGTTCTGGATGAATAGAATTAAAATATAGTGCACTTTACCCGTCTTTCTGTTGCGGCACATTTTTCACAACTTGAACTGACCAACTATTTTCACGACATAATCACACCAGCTAGCACTCGTTTTGCAGTCATGTAGAGATATGCAAATGTTAGCGTCAAGATGTGTTTCCATTCCCTTTAGCTGTTAGTATGGAAATATAATATTAATTTCCTTACCACAATTGTTTATGTCAAAGGTTGAATGGGCATCCCATGGAAAAATGAATGGACTTACCAAGTGCTCTATTTCTGGGTAGGATTTCTTAAAATTTCTTATTTCTTTACGCATAGAGTCCAGAAGTTGTATTATCCTCTGTTCGGGATTCACATAGACGACATACAAATGTATATTATCATGGTTGACTATGAGACCAATCTATAGCAAAAACATAATAAATATAATTAGCACTTGAGCATCAGAATAAATGACATTTCGTATCGTACGGGAGATAGAGGGCCTTACCATGTCATGGGAAATGTACA
Organism: Avena eriantha; assembly: GCA_910589775.1. Lineage (NCBI taxonomy): Eukaryota > Viridiplantae > Streptophyta > Magnoliopsida > Poales > Poaceae > Avena > Avena eriantha. The sequence goes on along the minus strand of OU342744.1, from coordinate 76,228,921 downwards.
TTTTCCCCATGTTAATACCTTTCTTTCATTTGCACATCCCGATTGTATAAAGCACACTGTCGTCTCTAACTAGTATGTCGGCACGGGATGCCCTCTACATATAGAATTTGACACCAACCCTCAAATCTGGGTCAGGACGCATGTGACACATCCATCTTATGAGGGTATCCAGGATCTAAATGGCAACACAAAAACAAGTTAGCAGTCATGATGGAAAATGAAATCGACAATTTCATAATTAAGCACTCACTATGGCGTTCAACCATCCTTTCGTAAATTTGTAAATTTCTAGAGATGTCATTATGTTAGACATATTTGTTCATCCTGATGGAGGTTCGAGTCATCTATCCTAACCATAATCTTTCTAGGCGGTGAGGCATTAACATAGTCAATGACCTCGCCTTGCATATCCTCATCCAAGTGTCATCTATTCTTTTAGTACTCATAGCCATTGGAGTACTCCTGGAGTTTCTAGTTGACTTCTAGTCTTGGAAGTACACGAAATCAGTGTTCTTATTTGTGGATATCCTTTTTCTTTGTTCTCTTTTATCCGCTCCTGTCTCATCTAATTTTATCTTTTTCCTGGGTGATGGGTTCTCGTTGTCACTTGGCCTTTTATTTTTGTGATTGTTCGTGTCAACTCTTACGGGTACGATGTAATAATTTATTAATAAAATTGCATTTACTCACAATATTAGAATACACAATTACCTGAAATTTGGTGTCCAAGTCATGGACATGCACGGGGGAGGTTCTCTCCTTGTTGAAGTCCTCGTATTTATATTCTCTGTGTGTTGTTGGTCCCTTCTCATAATCTTGCATAAACTGTTACTCCCTTTTAAATATGGGAAAAAGTAATGTAGTGCATTTTAAAAGGTTCGAGTCTTACATTGGCTAGTTTTTCACGTGCCATCTAGTTTCTGGCCAAATTTGAAGGTATAATCCTCAATCTTTCCTACCTCTTTGCGGGTTAGTAGATTATCAAACATTATATTTGATCGCAGTTCGCAGAACGACTCAAACAGTTTTAGCACGAGCTATAGACCAGAAACACATGACTATGAATACAAAGAATATAAATATGAAGACTTCAACAAGGAGAGAACCTTCCTGTTCCTGTTCGTGACTTGGACACCGAATTTGAGGTAATTACCTACTCTAATACTATGAGTAAATACAATTTTATTAATTAATAATTACGTCGTACCTGTAGAGTGTTGACACCGACAATGACAAAAATAAAAGGCCAAGTGACAACGAGAACTCATCACCTAGAAAAAAGGTAAAATTACAGGATGAAACATGAGCGAATAAAAGGGAACAAAGGAAAAAGACATCCACAAATAAGAACACTGATTTCATTTACTTCCAAGACTCGAAGTCAACTAGAAATTTCAGGAGTACTCCAATGGCTATGAGTACTAAAAGAACATATGGCACTCCCGATGAGGATATGCAAGGCGAGGTCATTGACTATGTCAATGCCTCACCGACTAGAAAAATTCTGGTTAGGATAGATGACTTGGACCTCCATCAGGATGAACTTACATGTCTGAGATCTCCAGAAATTCACAAATCTACGAAAGGATGGTTGGACACCATAGTGAGTGCTTAATTATGAAATTGTCAATTTCCTTTTCCATCATGTTTGCTAACTAGTTTTTGTGTTGCCATTTAGCTCCCGAATACCATCATAACATGGACGCGCCACATGCGCCCTGACCCAGACTTGAGGGTTGGTGTCAAATTCTATATGGAGAGAGCATCCCATGCCGACATACTAGTTAGAGACGACATTGTGGCTTCATACAATCGGGATGTGCAAATGAAAAAAATGGTACAACCATGGGGAAAAGAAACAAGAAATTTATTCGGATGACATGGTAAGTCCCACTGTCTCCTGTACCATACGAAATGAAATGTCATTTATTTGGATGTTCAAGTGCTAATTATATTTATTATGTTTTTGCTATAGATTGGTCTCATAGTCAACCATGATAATATACATTGGTATGTCATCTATGTGAATCATGAACATAGGATAATACAAGTTGTGGACTCTATGCGTAAAGAAAAAAGAAATTTTAAGAAATCCCACCTAGAACTAGAACACTTGGTAAGTCCATTCATTTTTATAGGGGATGCCTATTCAACTTTTGGTATAAACAATTGTGCTAAGGAAATTAATCTTATATTTCCATACTAACAGCTAAATAGATTGGAAACACATCTTGACTGCATATCTCGACACAACATCCCTACATGCAAAAAGAGTGCTAGCTGGCGTGATTATGCCGTGAATAGTTGGTCAGTTCAAACTGTGAAAAATGTGCCGCAACAGAAAGACAGGTAAAGTACACCATATTTTAATTCCATTCATCTAGAACTCTCTACTACAAATATGTATATAATCTACATGCATTTTGTAGAATGTCATGTGGCCTGTATGCACTCAAAACCTGGTGAATTAGATAGGAGACAAACTATCAAAAAAATTACATGAGTATGATAGGCCACAATTATTTCAACCCGAAGAAACCCAAGCCGAATTCCCAGCTCTCATCGTAAAATCTCCACTGAATATAGCTCCAAGAGAAGAACAACATGAAGAATAAAAGAGATGCACTATGCTTGTCTGGTTGCTGTTTGCTGATGATTTTTGTTTTAGCTGTTCCTGTTGCTATCGTGCACCACATACGTGTCCTTGTGCCGATCCTCGTGCAGGTATGCCAACGCGCGCATCGTGCCCAATGCGATCTTGTGCCACCTCGGCCACGTCAGGGCAGGTTTGCTCTTGAAACCGCCACCATGGAGGAGGTCGTGGAGCGGCAGGTGGGGAACGTGGTCGTACACGACCAGCTTCTCGCTGCATCGTCCCTGGGCGGAACTAGGTTCTTGTCCCGGACGGCATGCAATTATTTTGTGATTTGGATATTGGTCTGACCTTGATGTTCAATATGTTTCCTTCAGGAAGCAACTGAAATGGGTAAGAAGGCCAAGGAATTGAAGAAGGTTGCTGAAGCCCTTGACCAAGAAGAGAGGAGTGGGAACAAGGGCGGAAAATGGCGCAAAAATGTGAAGGCTGTCAAGAAGGTATGCCTGTCCTCCAAATGTCATGGTACTCCTTGAAGCTTTAGCTAAGGGGATTATGTGGAGTAGGATGACATTGCATTAGATCATTTTACGTGGCTGAGATTTTTCCATTGAACTGGTGACCATATGTGCATGTGCATGCGATGCACCATTCGTATAATATATGTATCACACGAATCATTTCCTCTTTAGTATGTTATACATATTTCTGTGATGTTTTGTTCGGTTATTGTAATTAATATATTTGCTGTCTTCATTATGAGGAATTGTTACTTTTGGAAAATGATATGAATGCTCTAGAAGAGATGTACCCTCAAGGAGAAAAGGTAATTGCATGCAAATTCTCATATTTGTTGTTTTTCATGGTTGTCAGTTGCTGTCTTGACATCCATTATGGTGCAGGCTGAAGCTACCTGGGCTTTTATAGTTCTTGCTTACATCGGAAAACTCGTATTCGGCGTTGTTGGGTAAGTGTAATATTTCTCTAAACTGTACTTATGTTCAGAAAAATGTATTTGCAAGTGCATTTGTCTGACAGTGGCTTATGCTCTTAGGTTAATTATATCTATTCGTGGGTTGCACATATTGTCGTATACTTGTTGATTGATCCTCCTCTATCTTCTTTCCTGAATGAGATCTTCATAAAGTTGGACGATGTTTGGGGTAATTTCTGATCCTTGACATTGTTTAATTTATCCTCTTTATAAGAATAGACTGATTAATTTTTTGTTTTCCATACCGGTTTTGCTTGGGACTGCTGCCTTTGCATTCTTCTGCTTCTATCTCCTAATCGCAGTGATTGCCGAGGAAATGATGCTTGGCCTGAAATTAGTTTTCATCACCATTCGCCCAATGAAGTAGTTGATTCATTCCATGTCACTCTTTTCTTCGCAGTCTCCATTTTTTCTGGTATTCGCTAACAACCATTTAATTTGTTTCAGATGGGGAGGAATGTTGATGAATTCATTCCTGTTTAATGTTGGACTTATCCTACATTGTTCCATCAGGTATGCTGTCGATGTCTTGTTTTAGAAGTGCATGTTGTATTATAAGTTCCGATGTAATGTATGGCTATATGTCGCAGATCAAAAGAAGTTGTTACCATGTTACTTCAGGACAGTAGTTTCTGTTTTTAGTCAGTAATAATGCAAACTTGGAATGTACATCCCTAGAGAACCGTTTAACACTGACATAACTCTTGGGCCTATATTCTGTTATATTATATGAATAAATGACCTTTGCCATCCCTCTCAATTGAATTTCCATGGTTGTGTTTTATGCAGTGTGTTCTGTGCAACAGCCTTTGCATACTATGCACAAGCCACTGCAACTCAGGAGATCTTTGGCCACACACTGCAGTCTCTACGTGGAATTAAGTATCTCTACAAGTAAGTCTTGAATTAGCATGAAGCCAATAGAATTGTCAGCCATAGTTGTTGCTGAATAGTTCAGTCCATACCTTTGTAGACACTAGAGTCTCAGGGTTTTGACTGATATTGAACATTCGAATATGCAGCTACAATGTTTTCCAGTACAGCTTTGTTGCACTTGCCATACTCACGCTCTTCTACTATGCAATTTTTGTGAGTCCTTTACTTCGAAGTACTCGGCTAATACACACCAAGTTCTGTAAAAGTTGAGCTTGCTCAGTTTTAATCATAATCTTTGTACAGGGATGTCGAAAGAGGAAACCGACAGGAAGGTTCCAGCCATGGGCTGACGCAGCGGGTGTGTCGGGTGTGCCGTGGCACACCCAGAAATTTTGCCGATCTATTTTACCTAGTAGTAGTACTAATCAGTCTCACGAGTAAAACGTGGGCAGGAAAAACATACACTAGCGGCAGAGCGAGGCAAGACAGAGCCTAGACAGAGGCAGTTCTCGTACTTCTCGATCCCCAATTCATCCGTGACTCAGTCTCCACTCTAGGCTCCGGCCGTCGGCGCCGCCCGCATGCATCCACTCGCCCGCAGCCTGCTCCCCCTGTGACCCTGCCTACCCTCGCCAGTCGCTCAGAGCTCAACCCTTGGCGTTGTATGTCGCTCGCCGCTCGGCCGATTTGAAGTGTCAAAATCAAACTGGCAGCCATCCATAGCCAGTATAAATCCCCAACATTTTTTTAATCTTTTCCCCACGAATTTTTAGTTGGATAAGAGGAATAATCCTCCCTAATTTGTTGATCAAATTATTCAAGAACTTAACAATCAGTTTGATGAGGTTGCGGGTTTAGGGTTATTCCCCACGAATCAGGAGAGGAGCGAGTTTACCTTAGCTTGTAGGAGTTTGGATCGGGCACGAGTCATGGGTCCACTTGGGGGACTTGGTGGTGTAGATGTAGGAGCGTCCGTGGGACGGGCTGCATCAGCTCCCCCCTTGGGAAAGAGTCGTCCTCGACTCTTCATGGGTATCATCTTGAACATCTCCATGGTAGGGTGAGAGATCCTTGACATTGAATGTGTTGCTTGCAAGGTACTTGGAGGTTGGAATGTCGATGATGTAGGCGTTGTTGTTGATTCTCTTGAGGACCTTGAAGGGGCCATCTCCTCTTGGTTTGAGCTTGGAATCTCGTTCCTCAGGAAAGCGGTCCTTACTCAAGTGTATCCTCACAAGGTCACCTTCTTCAAAAATCATCTCCTTCTTGTCCTTGTTTAACCTTGAAGCTTGGTGAAGAACTTGTTGTTCGATAGTAGCTCTAGTTTCTTCATGAAGCTTATTCATAGCTTGGGCGCGCTTCTCAACGTCCATGTTGGTGCGCTCATCGAGAGGTAGTGGTAGGGTGTCGAGCGTGATGAGGGGCTCGAAACCATAGACGATCATGAAGGGACTCGGTGTGTGGAATGCATTCCTCCCAATCCTTGAGGTTTTTTTTGATCAACATACGAAGTAGAGTCCCGAGGCTTCGGTTGACAACTTAGGTTTAACCATCTGTTTGAGTATGCGATGCGAATGAAAAGAGGAGCTTGACGTTGAGCTTGGCCATGGGTCTTCCATAAGTAGCTCATGAATTTGACGTCGCAGTCGGAGATGATTGTTCTTGGCACCTGAAAAACAAATTTGCAACAAGTGAAGCATCGTCGGTCTTATGGCATGGTATGAAGTATGCCATTTTGGAAAAGCGATCCACGACAACAAATATAGAATCATGACCATGCTTAGACATCGGCCTAGGCAATCCTAACACAAAATCCATACTAATGTCGAACCAAGGTGTATGAGGAATGGGCAATGTCATACAAATACCATAAGGGTTAGCTTGCGACTTAGCTTGAACACATGTCGTGCATCGTTAAACATAGTGCTCCACGTCGCGCTTCATCTTGGGCCAAAAGTAGTGAGTGGAGAGCATGTCCAATGTTTTGTCACGGCCAAAGTGACCCATGAGGCCTCCACCATGAGATTCTTGGAGAAGAAAAAATTGGAGCGACGACTTCGGAATGCAAAGCATGTTTTGTTTAAATAGAAAGCCCTTATGCAAATAGAAATCATCAACTCCTTTGTCAATGGAGCACTTTGCAAAAATTGGTTCAAAGAACGGGTTGTAAGCATACAAAGTTAAGGGGTAATCCCGTGGGTGGACCGATCTTTACGGATCTCATGGTCAAATCGATGGGAAAGCGAGGGGAAAGGGAGAAGGTAGCGGAATCGGACGCACACCTCGCGAAGAACACGATGAACACACGCAAAACTCACACGATATAAGGTTGATTGCTCTCGCTGGTGGCCACCTGTCCGATAGAATCCTCGCAAGGAAAGATCGGTCAACGTGCTCCCTTGATCCCAAGCAGAGAGGGAAGAACACCTTGGAGAGGGTCTTGACGTCTTGGAAAAGGGACACCAGATGCCAAGGCCTTGTACAACGAGGGAGACACGGTGCAAACTCCAACGAGGTGGTGATGATAGTCGATCCCATTTGGTAGAAGGGGATGATGCAAAGCTAGAGATTCCACAAAGGGGGTTGTCTTTAGTCTATCATCTATGCCTAGGGTTTACAATAGAGGTGGGGGCTATATATAGGCCAGCCACAAAGTCAGGGGTACTTTAGGGATAATAGATAAGTTCTGGACGGACTAAGAGGTACATGGGCCGATGGCCCAAAGGCCTTTTACATGTCTGGTGACGCTCGGTCCAGAGACTCCGGTGTGCTGGACCGGAGATTTCGGTCGGTCTTCGGTCCATCTCTGGAGGGGCACTCAGACTATCCTCGAGCTCGATTCGGGGGTCAGACCGGAGGTGGGCCGGAGACTCCGGGGTCTTTAGGCCGGAGACTTTGGCGGACCAGAGACTCTGGTGTGCGCAGACCGGAGACTCCAGTCTGAGCAGCTTCTTCCTCACGCCCTGCTCCTTGTTCTCCATCCTGGGGTACTTGGTGTTGTGCTGGGGCTTCGTACCCGATGATGCATAGAGTAGTTGCATGAAGTAGCACACCATCCAATGATGTATCAAATTGGCACGAGGAGAGGAGCGAGTTCACCTTAGCTTGTAGGAGTTTGGATCGGGCACGAGTCATGGGTCCACTTGGGGGACTTGGTGGTGTAGATGTAGGAGCGTCTGTGGGACGAGCTGCATCAGGAAGGCTCCGCCAGCGAACTGCAGGGTGCGCATATGCCGAGAAATCACTGGATCGGGTGGGATTCGGTCGTGCGCACCCACGTTTTTACTCTAGCCGTTTGGGTTCAGAGGGAGCGCTTCGAAGCTCTGTTGACTGTTAATATCATGGGGCATGTTCTCGTCCCATGGTACCGACGGAGAATGTCATGAAGGCCGAGATTGAGGAGTGATAATGGTGGTTCAACTCCGGGCGGTGATGAGGAATTGGCTTGGTGACTTGTGACTTGGAGCAGTGGTATGCAAGCGGGGGCGACAGTACATGAGAAGCTCATGGTCCTATCTTTCAGGGTGAAAACCCAGAGTCTGGCCTTAATTGGTTGTGCCTAGCAATGTCCTTGTTGCAGGTATTGTTTTGAGAGCGTAGACTTTCTTCAGGATGAAAACCTAGATCTTTGATCAGACGATGACGGTGTTTATGCACTGTTCCCTTTTTGGAGACGTCGTTTTTTGGAGAAGATGGCCTTCTGGTGCTGTCTTGGTGGTGGTAGTACTGATATTTTAATTAATGAGGAATTGTAGCGGGACTTCTCTTTTTTTGTAATTCTTCTTCCTTTTTTTGGCTGTGTGTATCCGTATGGTCACTAGGACAGTGCGTTGTTGTAGAGACCGGGTGTAATTGGTATCCTCTAATATTAATATATGTTTCTTTCCCAAAAAAAAGTCACCAATATGTTTGAATTTAGCAAACGTAGCAATACGGATAGTTGGGAAGATTAAATAGTCTTACATGAAGCAAAAAAACTGCAAAACCAGATGCTTACCTGCCTAGGCGCGACCTGCCGACGTTGTGGTGCCGCTCCTGCTCCGCCCGTCCCGGCACCTGACGCTGCTCGTCCGCGTGCTCAACGCCGCATGGCTTCCTCTTTTCCTCTCTCCCTCTTCTGCCCTAGCTTCCTCTCTTCCTCTCCCGCTGCCGGCCGCCGAGATTGAGACTTGAGAGGAGAAGGAAATTAGGGACTGAGAGAGGGAATTACGAGCAATGGCAGTGAGGGACAGAGTCAGAGCGATGAGCCGAGATTACAAGCTTCCGATCTGGAGCAAATTAGGCCGTATGGGCTCTAGTCAATAGTGGGCGAGAAAATTGCAAGTAACACCAAACATCAGTGAAAAAGTTGTACACAACACATAAACAAAACTATTTATGCGTCTGACCCCAACTTTTGGCGTAATGTGTTGCACCTAGCCCAAATACATGTTTTAGGGCCCTTAACAGTGTATCTGACACGTGGACCCAGATTTTTATACCATATTCAGTTATTATATGATTTAGAAAAACGATATACCGCAATAGTAGCAAGATGGTCCTTGCAAATTCAAAGACATTGTTTTGATATGTCCAGAAACAATCAAGAAATAATCTTCGTTTTATATGTATTATGTTAAGAAATAAAATAAATGTAAAAATAATAGTTTTCAAGTTTGGTGTCACGTAATTATGCGATTCTCTAATTAAATAAAAACCGTATGTTGTCATCCTAATGTGTAACGTTGTGTCTAGGAAAAACATCTTCATATTATTTTTAGTATATAAAATGGATAGCATAACATCTGCATAGTAGTAGAAATTTGTATACCAAAATATTTTGTATATGCATATTGTCTATCTTTTCTACAGTCATGTTGCCCATTTTTTAAATTTTTTTTTGACATATAATTATGGTACACGGTATAAAAATCTAGGTCCACATGTCAAATACACTATTAATGGCCCTAAATCTTCTATCTGGAACAAATGCAACGAATTACACCAAAAGTTGGGACCAGCTGCAAAAGTAGTTTTAATTCTATATTCTATGCAACTTTGTCACCAAACATTGGCGTTGTGTGCAATTTTCTCATAGTGGGCTGGTTCAATTGACCTGAAGTTTCCCTTTTTAGCAGATTTTTGTGACGGACTGAGCTGAGCTGAGGTGATCCAAAAAATCAACAAAAAGTCTGGATGTGCCAGGGCACAAAATGGGCACGGGTAGCCGCTGGCTCCACCCATGTTTATAATCAAGGTCAGAGAGATCGAGAATTTTAGAATATCTATAACTGCAAAACATATGCGATATTATTTCTTTCTATTTTGTTTAGCTCTCCCTGCTACTCATACCACTTAATATAGCTATTTTACACCCCGCAAAAAAATATAGCTATTTTACTCTCTTGACTCATTTTTATTTGTCGTGTCATGTAGCACAACTACGTTGGCATGGACGACATAGCTTTGACATCTTAATTAATGAGTTGTGGCGTGGTTATCACTCAACTCCATGGAGCCAGTGGTTTTTGCTCTTGTTTGTTGACAATTGAATGAAGAATTAATTAGTGGTTGGTGCTTCTATGTCACATACTTAGGTCGCATAATATAAGTCGGTTAAGTTGCACAATATATTTAAGTCGGTCAAGTTGCATAATATATTTTATTTTGAAAAAGTATATACAATTAGGGATCACATACTTAGGTCACATCTCACATTGTGATAGGTTATAACAATCTCAATTGTATAACTTAATTGTGGCTAACCAATGTTTCATATTTTCAGCATTATGTTCACATCAAATTTTAAAATAATTTTAGTGCGATACAACTCAGCAATTGCAAAGTGATCCTTAATTAAAATAAGAATTTCTTGTTCGATCTCACCAAATTCTTATGGTTATTATTCTATTTATGAAAACATCATGTTGACAACTATATGTGTCCTTCACATATAATTGAGTACTTTGCTTGAACACCACAAATCACACCGAGTTGTATATTTTGTACCATATATTACTTAGAACTTCACAAGAATATAATGTTGACAACCATCGATACATTATATTTCTATCCCACCGTGTTTGTCTGCTAGAGTCTTTTTTTCCTTGGTTAGATGTAATCCAATATTTTAGCACACATCATATTATTATGTCTACGGATTTTGTTAACTTTTCATATCCAATAAGGAAAGGAATTTGGGAATAACTTGTTCATCTCTTCTAAGTAATACCATGTCCTACGAGTGTTTTTGTCAAGGACGGTTACGGTTAGTATGAAGTTGATTGGGATTAAGATATATGCATAAAAATATTCAAGCAGTTGGGATTAAAGAATAATATATAGATTAGAGAAAAATGGCATGCATTGAATTGCAAAAGGTATGCGAGAAGGCAGATGAATTGGAGCATGAACTGTTCGATTGGTCATCTATATTCACGTTTAGATAAGTAGAAAAAATTAAGGGTTAACTGGATAGACACCACTGCAATTTCTGTCTATTTGAGAAATGCCACTGCAACTTTCAATTTTCAAAAAAACGACACTGCAACTTTGTGTACATCTCACATATACCATTACACCTACTTACACATCATATACCAGCAATTATACACTGTATGTCCATCATATATACGTACACACGGTGGGTTCCACTTGAATGAGCTGGTATTGGGAGACAAAAAGAAACACGAGATTGTTGCACCATCTAGTGAGGCGGTTCTGAAGCCAACTCTTGAAATCAAGCAAAGCCTTATGTACTGGCTTGGGGGCTAGATGGTGGTTTGGATTGTGGTTTCTTTTTTTTTTCCAAAATGGGGAACTAAACGGTCTCTGTATCAAGTGATGCACACAACCCGATTCTATTCCGAAGTTTAAGTATTCAAATTATTACATAGAGTTGAAACATAAATCAACTATCAAAAAATAAGAGCGAGAGCAGACTATCCATCTTGAAGTCTTCAAAAACACTGACATCCAGTAGTCTGGGTATAAAAGTCGTGTGCGACCGTGCAACAAACAATTGCATTCAATAACCATAGGCTCCCTATAATTCACATGGAGAAGATATGCCCATAGCTGAATCCAATGAATAGCCAAGAGAATAACTTGCAAAAAATTAGTTCCATTTTTCTGTTAAAGATAATATCATTACGGCGATTCCAAATAGCCCAACATAAAGCCGATACACCAATTCATATATGTGCCTTATCATTCTTATCAACTCCATTTAACCAATTACTAAATATATTAGTGATGTTGGTTGGAGGAGGAATATTGTAAGCGAAGTAAACCATACACCATATAATACGAGCAAAAGGACAAGATGGAAACAGGTGTTTAACAGACTCCAGAGAATCACAAAAACAACACTTTTGACATCTATTCCAAAAAAATGTAGCCAAATTATCTTTGGTTAGAAGAACTTTGTTATTAAGGAACCACACGAAGATTTTTATTTTAAGTGGGATTTTTAACTTCTGTAGATATTTACAAAAAAAATGTTGTGTGGTCATTCATATGGTCTAAATACATAGATTTCACCACCATAATAAACCAGAGCTAGATAATTTCCAAATCAATTTATCAGGCTCGTTTGAAAGGCGCACCATCATTAAACGCTGACATAGATGTATCCAGTCATTCCATTTATTTCCTGTTAAAGTTCTTCAAAAGGCAATATTGAGAGGATCATGTTCAAACAATTAGCCACTAGAACATTTTTCCGTTGAACAATGTTATAAAGCAATAGGGTCTTCAACAACAAGGCTACATGGAGAGTTGCTCTCTTAAAATTAATATATGTAGACGTAAAATTGTGGGACGACAAATCATCCAAAGTGAAAAGATGAATTGATCTTTTGGGCCAGCAAGTTTTTTATCTTTCTCTTTCCTTCTTTTTTGTTCTTCTGCTTTCCTTTCAACCCCCTTTAAATCCATCCCAAAGCCCCATGTGTTTCTACCTTCATATACAGCAAATTCATTTTATTCATAGGTGTCAAAGAAACTCATGTCTTCCTTCAACAAGACATGGATAATACTTTGATCTTATCACAACTTTTTTCTTCTGTTTACAAGTTCTTCGCAAGGTAGTGCATGGTTATTTCGTGCCTACACCTACAATGTGTATATTTCATGGTCATTAAATTGAGAGAATTGTGTATTGTTGAGTCAACTGCATTCAGTGCTTTTCTCCCATTTACTAAATCTACTAGCTCTGGCTTGATGGTCTCAAATACATGTAAATTATTCAGCACAAGTGAAGTAGATAGGGTAGCACTAGGGCACTAGATTTTGTGGAAAAATAAATACATAAATTCTATATTCACCGTGCTTGCACAAGCAAGAGATACAGATTAAGCTAATCATGTGGCAATTTCCTTAACAAAAAGCTCATAGTGAACGCCTCAAAATCTCCTTAACCAAGAGGTTTATATGCACGAAGTACCAAGGATCTGTTAAACATGAAATACCAATCATGTTCCAAATCATGTGTTTGTAATATGCCCTTGCCTCTGGTATGATTGCGAGGACGTGTGATCTAGACTCGATTTTCTATAGGAAGGGAATTATGAACTTGAGCAAGGAGAAAGCAGCAAAGAGAGAGAGAAGATAGCGTTCATACTTTTCTTTATTCCTGTCCTCATCTTTGCTTACAGGGAGTCATTTAACTCGGGTTACCCGCTGAGCAGCTGGGCCCACACACACACAACCCACACGCACACGCTATCCTGGAACTCGTAATCTCTACAGGAAAACGCCTCAGCCTATCCCCTTGTCCTGTGTCTGACCTGTTAACACCTGAGGTGTTACACCTCCCCCACCTGCAGAATTTGCGTGTCCCCAAGCAATGGCCTCTGCAACTCTTGTTGTGGCGCAGTGGTAATTCCCTGTAGAACAACCTCTCTACCTTCATGGGGAATAACCAACTTGCGTTGTTTCCAGTCACATACCATGGGGCTGTGTGCCTCGAGCCAATCCATGCCGAGAATGGCGTCATATCCTCCAAGATCAAGTAAGCGCATGTCAGTTTTAAACGTGGCACCTTGTGCCCGCCATTCAAGTTGTTTGACTTGTTGAGTGCTGTCCATAAATTCGCCATTTGCTACCTTGACACGAGCTGGTGGAGCGGAGGACAACGCGCAACCCAATCGACTGGCAAAGGAGGCACAGACAAAGCTCGTGGAAGAACCAGAATCGATCAAAATCAGCATGACTTGGTTTTTGACCAGAGCACGAATGCGAATGGTTTTGGCTGCTTCTGTGCCCGCTAGTGCATTCAGGAACAGATGGAGCAACTCTGCTGTTGCAGCGTCTTGTAGCTCCAGTTGTTCAAGCACCTCGTCAGATAATTCAGTGTTTGCTTCTTCGTGTGTAAGAGCATGTAGCTGCAGCTGATTCTTATGGGCACACTGGTGGTTGGGATCAAATTTCTCACCGCACTTAAAACACAGCCCATGTTGACGCCGATAATCTCTGAGCTGCCGATCTTTATCGCCCGTACTGCCCGGAGTTGCTGGGCGTGGTGCATCAGCGCGCTCAGCTCGTGCAGCAGTGCCTTGAACGCGATTTAGACCACGCTGTGCCCAAGGTTTGGAGCGGACCAATATGTCTTGGTGAATCTCGGCTAGCAGTGCGGCACGATCGACCGTTTCTGGCAGTTGGGCTTCTACTGACCCCCGCAATTCAGATTTCAGCCCCTTGATGAATTGAGAAACGAAGAGTGGCTCATCGTAGTGCGGGTTGTGCATGCAAGCTTGATACATCAGTTTGTCGAATTGCTGCTTATATTCAGACACGGGGCCTGTCTGCTGCAAAGCCAGAAGTTGTTTCATAAACTGCATGTGATCTGCTGCACCAAATTTTGCCTCCACATCTTCCATAAGGGGTCCCCAAGACAACACTGGATGCTGAAGTTTGTACTGCTGAAGCCACAATGCAACGTTGCCCTCCATATGCAGAGTTGCCGTTGTAACCCATAGAGCAGGAGAGATGTTGAACACATCAAAGTAATCAACGCATTTGTCACGCCAGATTCGTGGATGCTCACCATCAAACCTGGGAAATGATATCTTGGGCATCGGCGCTCGACCTCCCAGATGGTGTTCGTCGGAATGTCTGCTTGGTCTACCGCCACCAGCGCCATCCTCCGCCATTCTACCGCCAGCAATACCACCTCCTGCGCCACCAACGCCGCCTCCCACCACATCTGCACGGGTCTGAGTCAGTCTACCGCCGCCAAGGCCGCCAACCCGCCACCAACTTCGCCCACACCAACCACCTGACTGGGCGCGCCGCGCGCTATGGTCGCGCTCGCGATAAATCCATCAGGCAGGTCCGTGAGGATGCCCCTGCCGGTGGGGATGACGAGGGTAGGGTCAGTGTTGCCCTCGCCATGAGCCACCGCCACCTGCTCGCGCTGCAGCCGCGTGACCGCCGCTGCGGTCCGATCCACTTGGCGCGCGAGTGCGTCGAAGCGCTTGTTCGTGGCGTCGAAGTGGAGGAGTGTGTCGTGTTGATGCTGGTCCGCCTTCTGCACGACCACCGCGGTGACCTCCAGCTGGGCCGCCATTTGCTTCTGCGTGGTATCCAACGCTGCGAGCTGGCCGCCGAGGGCGTCGAGCTTGTCGCTCATCCGGCGGAACGCCTCCTCGCTCCTGGACTCGATCTCACCCATCGCCTCTATGACGAATTGGGTCTGTGGGGAAGCCTTGGTAGGGGCCGTCGTGCTCGCTCAGTCCAGCCAACCAGTATCAGGATTTACACGAATCAGAGCAGAAATCGACCGAAATCGAGATGTGCTCCAATCTGAGACCCTCCACCAGGAATTTTACGGCTGTAGACCGAACAGATCCCGGGATCGACTGACCTTTGATACCAATTGTAATATCCCCTTGCCTCTGGTATGATTGCCAGGACGTGAGATCTAGATTCGATTTTCTATAGGAAGGGAATTATGAACTTGAGGAAGGAGAAAGCAGCAAAGAGAGAGAGAAGATAGCGTTCATACTTTTCTTCATTCCTGTCGTCCTCATCTTTACTTACAGGGAGTCATTTAACTCGGGTTACCTGCTGAGCAGCTGGGCCCACACACACACAACCTACACGCACACGCTATCCTGGAACTCGTAATCTCTACAGGAAAACGCCTCAGCCTATCCCCTTGTCTTGTGTCTGACCTGTTAACACCTGACGTGTTACAGTGTTGTACCAATATAAATAGAGATTACCAATTATTCTCCTCGCTGACCAACCTTGACCAGCGTAAGTGCGCCGCCAAATCCCTCGCCGGTCAGCGCCTCTCCCTTGCCTTCCTGTTTTCCTGTCATGCCCGGCCAGGGGAACGACAGCTGCCAATGCGCGTATCGTGGCATAGCGGGACTGTAGCAACACGGGGGGCAGCGGGAACTTATGGCACGAGTGGAGTAGCAACGAGGCGTGGCATAAGGCAGAGGCGACCTGGCTCAATATGTGCCATCGCCTGGTTTGATGGCACCATGTCAGGAGTGAGGTCGGGTTTCAGCGCTGGTTCGGGCGAAACCCTATTTCGAGGTAGCAGGCATTGGCAGCATAGGCATGTCAGGTGCACGAAGTACACTAGCACACAGATTCTAGTGACGTAGTCGGTCGCCAAGCTTTCCTTGGCTAGAAGACTTTGATTAAAATTAGAGTAGTTACGGAACCCATGCCCCAACTGCCCAGCTAATTCAATGGACCCACCAAAACCGTGACGAAACCGATTAATTGGCTAGAAAGTCAAGGTTTCTTTGTTTAACCAAACTTATATTTTATTTAGTGCAATAATCAACCCAAATCTTAATAAGCTACATCAAGCAAGAAACATAGCCTAATAATAATACGTGATTACTACACATAAATAAAGAACATCAAGCAGTTGGTTGTGTCGTTGTCCAAGAAGTTTACAAGCCAACAAATCCCACCATGCAACTAAATGTAAAATACACACATTTAGGCCTTCTTTACTTCTCTCGTATTCACTAGGGTATTCGCGGGGATCGGAACGAATTATTCTAATTTCTGCAAAATCCCCGTAATCCGTTTACTACGCCGGGTTGGTCGGGATAATCCCGGGATATCCCCTACTTCTTATTTTTGTCTAGATTAAAAACTCTACTCCATAGTAGAGTATTTTTGGGGAAGAGTATTTGCGGGGATTGGAGAGTATTGGGTGAACATCAAATCCCTGCATATCCCCAAAACTCTGGTGGATAAAAATACGAGAGAAGTAAACAAGGCCTTAGGGATATCAAAGGTAAAACTCGGTACGAACTTCCCAGCATGGTAGATTTCTTGGTTATGTAGCAGTCTTAGCAAAGGATTGATGAATATATTGGCAATGACTTCCCTCCTTTGCTTCAAGATGCCACTGCACACTGAGAACATCCAACACATCAATCATCTTGAAACTATGAGTAAATATAAAATTGACAATAAGTAGTTGATATGCTCAATTATAAACTATAACTGAATGTAGAGAACTTGAAATAATAAATAGTGAGTCATCAAGGTGGTTCTAGTTGATTGTCGTGAGGTTGTGCGGGTCATACTCTAGGTTTTACATGTTCTAGAGCCCTAACCTCTATGTACTCATACAAGGTTATACATTTTTTCTTCTGAATGTAGATAACGAAATAATAACGTACCCTGAAAGGAAGCATAAATCAGATTCCTTTCATCCAAAGGTCAAGTGGCATATACCTTCACCAAGTCATTGCCAGCTTCATCATTTTAATCATGTAGATGCTAAGATTGAGGGAGGACCATAGAATATAGTGCTTAACATGTTTAGTCAACTAAGATGATTAATGAACTCTCTTTAAATCAAACTCTGATCGTGATGTGATTGTGATCCCGACAAGGTTGTTTTAATAATCTTCTAATCCCAATACATATGATGGAGGCCGCCCTAGAGCACTGCACACAACTCCGTCAAACCGATCTCACTGTTTTTCCTTCAAATAGCCCACGAGTTGCGACATTATATAGCTAGCAGGCTCTCGGTGTGTTGTTAGCCAGCATGCCTGGTAACGACAGACGCAATTGGAAACACCGGAACAAGGTGAATTGTATCCCCCCTTTTTTTGTGAATTTTAGGTAGAAGATCCTAATATTTGTAGTTGATACGTACTGTGCATCGTTTGATCTTTTGTTTAAATTTGTAGCTCTATGAGAAAGAACAAAAAACAAGAAAATGGTTGGAGTATGAAGACAATGATTTGTACTTTGCATGACGTCATCCGACACTTGTTGATAAGGCATTGTTCATAGAGAATGGAGATAAGCAACCATTCCAAGAATTTTGGGAAGAAATTCATGAGCGTTACAATTTCGCTACAAGTGGAGAAATTAGATCGGTATCATCACTTATGAATAGGTAGCACTTTCTAGTTATGCGCTCTAATGCATAACTAGAACACTATCCATATCATGTATGCCTAGGTCTTCGGTATGTGTGACTTTGACGGTTATTTATCTTTATCGCGCAGAAGAACCCTATTTGTTGGGAATAATGGTGATGCTATCAATTTGTATGACAAATCTATTGGTCTATATGAATTATGAATCTTATATTATGTACCAGTTGTATTTATGTGCTCAATTGCAACACTTATTTTTAAAATACTATTTTTTAGGGAGTTAAGAATAAGAGTTAGGCTAGAAACTAACCTCAAATTTTTAGAGGAACAACATTACTCTTCTAAAGAATAGGGAGACTTTTACTCTCTAAATTATGTGAGTTCTGCTAAAGATGCTCTAATCATTCGGAACTGGTAAAATCCTTCCAGATCAACACACGCGAGGCTAGTTGACCGAAAATTAGTTAATTTTCAGTCAACAAGTCACGTACTCACACCCCCCAAAAAATATATGGAGGCCGCCCTCGAATGCTGCACCCAAACTCCATTAAACCGATCTCATTGTTTTCGCTAAGCTCTCTCAGTTAGCCGGCATGGCTGGCGCAATGGCAGACGCCAATAAGGACGGAGACGGCGCAATGGCAGACGCCAATAAGGACGGAGACGGACAGGCGAAGGTGGCCGCACGGCCCTTGGGATCCTTGTTTATGTCGTCGGTGTTTGCGCACGCGGAGCCGGTGGACGTGATGCTTATGGTGCTGGGTCTGGTGGGCGCCGTCGGCGACGGCATTTCGATACCGGTGATGCTGCTCATCAGCAGCCGCATCTACAACGACCTCGGCAGGGGCCCCGAGGTCGCCGAATTCAGCTCCAAGATCAACGAGGTACGCATCTATGACGATCGAGATTAATTTCATTTCTGATTTTCTATTTACCCGGTCACTTCTTGTGATTATTATCTTATCGTGTGGGTTGAATGGTCTACTTGACCAGAACGCGATGAACCTCGTCTTCTTGGCGTTGGGCTGCTGGGTGATGGCGTTCCTAGGTGAGCGAGAATGCTACCAATGGTGGCGCGCGTGCCCCTGTCAGCCAACCACTAAGTACTAGGATGTTTGTGCAGAGGGGTATTGCTGGTCCCGGACGGCGGAGCGGCAGACATCGCGGATGCGCACACGGTATCTGGCGGCGGTGCTACGGCAGGACGTGGAGTACTTCGACCTCAAGGTGGGCACCACGGCCGAGGTGATCGCCAGCGTCTCCACCGACAGCCCGGTCGTCCAGGACGTGCTGAGCGAGAAAGTACCCAATTTCGTGATGAACGTGGCAAGGTTCCTGGGCAGCTACGTCGTCTGCTTCGCCCTCGTCTGGCGTCTCGCGCTGGTGGCGCTCCCATCCCTGATTCTCCTCGTCATCCCGGGCTTCATGTACGGTCGCATCCTCATCGGTCTCACGCGCAAGATCAGGGAGCACTACACCTGCGCCGGGGCAATCGTGGAGCAGGCCGTGTCCTCGGCGCGCACCGTGTACTCGTGCGCCGCGGAGCGGGACACCATGGCGCGGTTCTCGGTTGCTCTGGAGGAGTCGGCAAGGCTGGGCATCAAGCAGGGGTTAGCAAAGGGCGTCGCCATCGGCAGCAACGGCATCACCTTCGCCATCTGGGCCTTGCTAGTCTGGTACGGCAGCCGCCTTGTCATGTACCACGGCTACCAGGGCGGCAGCGTCTACACCGTCCCCATGTCCATCGTCGTCGGCGGCCTGTACGTCCGCAGAATTACATTACAACTCTTTTATCACATTGGATGGAAGAACCATGATTGATTGATTGACTGATGCTGCATCATGCATGGTCTATATGCATGTAGGGCGCTGGGATCCGGGCTGTCCAACCTTAAGTACTTCTCCGAGGCTAGCGCGTCAGCTGAGAGGGTGCTGGAGGTGATCCGGCGGGTGCCCAAGATCGACTCGGGTAGCGACACCGGCGATGAACTTGCCAACGTAGCTGGCGAGGTGGAGTTCAAGGGCGTGCAGTTCTGCTACCCGTCACGGCCTGAGAGCCCCATTTTCGCGAGCTTTAGCCTACGGGTGCCGGCGGGGCGCACGGTAGCGCTGGTAGGGAGCAGCGGGTCCGGGAAGTCGACAGTGCTGGCACTGCTGGAGAGGTTCTACGACCCGTCAGCCGGGGAGGTGGCGCTGGACGGTGTGGACATCCGGAGGCTTAAGCTCAAGTGGCTCCGTGCCCAGATGGGGCTCGTCAGCCAGGAGCCCGCGCTGTTCGCAACTTCCGTTAGAGAGAACATATTGTTTGGCAAGGAGGACGCTACGCCTGAGGAG
This sequence comes from Avena eriantha, assembly GCA_910589775.1. Classification (NCBI taxonomy): domain Eukaryota; kingdom Viridiplantae; phylum Streptophyta; class Magnoliopsida; order Poales; family Poaceae; genus Avena; species Avena eriantha. The sequence goes on along the minus strand of OU342744.1, from coordinate 76,208,769 downwards.
GTCACTGCAGCGGCCAAGGCCGCCAACGCCCACAACTTCATCTCGGAGCTGCCGGAGGGCTACAACACGCAGGTAAAATATCCCACTCCCACGAAATATAATGTCTCTTAGCACTTCCCCTTTCACCACGGTGACTTTAGAGACAATTCTCCAAGTTGATTCTATCTTACATACCAGTAGGTAACATTTTAATGTAGTTGTTGGACACAGTTTATTCAGAATAGTCTGATTGGATAATGAAATAGTTTCTTCTTAGATTCAGTCAAGAGACCGTCTGTACTCTATACTAGGATAGAAGATGATTACAGTTGTTAGCTCATAAAGAAACTGGTTCATCTTAAGTTGTTGATCTTTTTTTAATCTTTCTTATGTAGTTATTATGTGAACAAAGTAGTGGTTCATACACCCATATATATATATAGTCTAATAATAAACATATCCTCCGATATAAAAACAGGTGGGTGAGCATGGTGTGCAAATGTCAGGAGGGCAAAAGCAGAGGATTGCTATTGCCAGAGCAATCCTCAAGTCACCCAAGATCCTCCTCCTTGATGAAGCCACCAGTTCGTTGGACACTCAGTCAGAGAGTGTTGTACAGGAGGCGCTTGACCTGGCTTCCATGGGCCGGACGACAATTGTCGTTGCGCATCGCCTATCTACTGTACGCAACGCTGACATGATTGTTGTAATGCAGTGCGGTGAGGTCAAAGAGCTGGGCTCCCATGATGAGCTCATTGCCAATGAGGGTGGTCTCTACACATCTCTTCTCCGCCTGCAGCAGACTAAAGAATCAAATAACGATGATCAGATCAGTGGAACTACTGTCAGCACTCCCCCTGTAGGGCAGGACGGAAACAACAATCTAACAAGGTCAAGGTCAGCGCGGTCATTGGGTGATGCAGGTGAGGCTAATAATATTGAGGCGCCAAAGCTTCCTTTGCCATCTCTTAGAAGGCTGCTTATGCTTAATGCACCAGAGTGGAGGCAGGCTCTTATCGGAAGCTTGAGTGCAATTGTGTGTGGAGCCATCCTGCCTGCTCATGCATACGCCAAGGGAAGCATGTTGTCAGTATACTTCTTGACAGATCACGATGAGATCAGGGTCAAAACAAGGGCCTATGCACTAGGCTTTGTCGCCCTTGCAGTGTTATCATTCTTGATCAATATAGGACAGCATTACAACTTGGGTACCATGGGCGAATACCTCACCAAGCGGGTAAGAGAACAGATGCTCGCAAAAATCCTCACTTTTGAGATTGGATGGTTTGACCGTGATGAGAACTCCAGTGGCGCAATATGCTCACGACTTGCCAATGATGCCAACGTTGTAAGTACCATACATCGATTAAGAGCGCTGATACTTCAATCGATATTTATCTAACCTACTATATATGATGATGTTTTTTATTGTAGGTAAGGTCTCTTGTGGGTGATCGAATGGCGTTGGTGATTGAGGCAGTTTCTGCAGTGTTTATTGCTTGCGTCATGGGTTTGTTCATTGCCTGGCGCCTGGCCCTTGTCATGATAGCAGTGCAACCTCTCATCATTGTATGCTATTATGCTCGCCGTGTATTACTCAAGAGCATGTCCAAGAAATCAATAAGTGCACAAGCAGAAAGTAGCAAGATAGCTTTTGAAGCTGTCTCCAATCTCCGTACCATCACGGCCTTCTCTTCCCAGAATCACATATTAGGCCTCTTCAACCAAGCACAAAATGGACACCGTAAGGAAAGCACACGACAATCATGGATTGCAGGCCTTGGCCTTGGCACTTCCATGAGCTTGATCACATGCACAATGGCGCTTGACTTTTGGATTGGTGGCAGGCTCGTAGCTGAGCACCACATTACCGCCAAGGAACTCTTCCAAACATTCATTATTCTGGTAAGCACGGGACGAATGATTGCTGATGTTGGTAGCATGACAACAGACCTCGCCAAGGGCACGAATGCACTTGCTTCAGTGTTTGCTGTTCTTGATAGGGTAACAAAAATCGACCCTGACAACCCTGAGGGATACAAGCCAGAGAAGCTGAAAGGTGAGTTGGACATTATAGGCGTCGATTTTGCATACCCATCAAGGCCAGATCTCATCATATTCAAAGGATTCTCATTATGCATCCAGCCAGGAAAGTCAACAGCCCTGGTTGGGCGAAGTGGTTCTGGCAAGTCCACCATTATTGGTCTTATAGAGCGTTTTTATGACCCACTTAGGGGAATGGTAAAGATTGATGGAAGAGATATCAAAACATATAATCTTCGAGCCTTGCGGCAACGCATTGGACTCGTCAGCCAGGAGCCAACTCTATTTGCAGGCACAATCAGAGAAAATATTGTGTATGGCACTGAAACAGCCAGTGAGGTAGAAATTGAGAATGCGGCAAGGTCTGCCTATGCACATGACTTCATCAGCAACCTAAATGATGGATACGATACATGGTGCGGTGATAGAGGTGTTCAGCTATCAGGAGGGCAGAAGCAACGCATTGCAATAGCTCGTGCCATCCTGAAGAACCCATGTATCTGGCTACTAGACGAGGCTACAAGTGCACTAGATAGCCAATCTGAAAAGGTGATACAGGAGGCATTAGAGCGAGTGATGGTTGGGAGGACAAGTGTGGTGGTTGCACATAGGCTGAGCACGATACAAAACTGTGATCTGATCACGGTGCTCGACAAAGGAATTGTTGTTGAGGCAGGCACACATTCATCACTCATGTCAAAGGGTCCCTCTGGGACATATTATAGCTTGGTTAAGTTGTAGAAAGGAAGTAAAAAAAATCCGTTTTTGCATGCATATACATCCCTGTTTTTCAAATTAGAAGTGGAAGCAAGTCTATTTCTCTCTTACCGAATAACCATTGCAATTGTTGGTATTAGTCCTAGAGGGTCACTTGGAATCCTTCATGGTGCCTTTTTAAGGGTCCAAGAGTTTGTGAAGGCGGGAGATTGCGTTCTAAGTGTGAAGATCAACCTCTTAGTGGTTGGGCATTGACTTGTTTCCTTAGATTAGGGGGAAATAGGTTGGTCTTGGTGACCAACGACTTTGTGTCCAAGCCTTATCCACCAAGGACATATGCAGCACTTGCTATCCGAACCTCGGTATACATCTTCGTGTTTAAGATCCCTTCTCCTAGCTCCCTTACAATATTGCAATCTACTTTTGCACAAGTTTTATCTTTGTGAAATTGCATATGTGGGGTGTTGTAGGGAACAAATAGAAAATAATTTTCTAAAATCTATAATTTTTTCTATTTTTTAGCATTGTCAATTCACATCAGAGCATGGTTTCCATGTTTTGGATTTACCAGAAAAACTATGTCTATTAGACGTAGCTACTTTCCTGGAGAAACTTGATTTGGTGGTGATGACTTTGAATCTTGGAAAACTGGCATCCTTGATATCTTCCAAAAGATGGGTCCTAAAATTGGAAGGAGAATACACGAAGTTCTTTCTCCTCCAAGGGATCGTGAAAATCTCACTCTTGGAAGTTAAAGATATTTACCTAAATGCAGTTTTGAAGCTACCATGTATAGTAAAGATGCTCATGGAATTTGGAAAAGACTTCAAGACATATTTGGTGATCTCAAGATAAGTTTGCACATCTCATTAAGTTCATGAAGTCCATCAAGTATATTCAAGGACGACTATGGTTGTCGGACAGCACCTGAGCCATGTGCCCCACCAACAAGCACCACGGCTCCCACCAAACACCAAATAGGTCCCGCCCCTGCGATCAGGCGGATCTATTGGAGTTGGAGACCCGGCCATGAGGAACAAGCGGACTACGAGTCACACGTGCTGCCGTCCAATGCTTCTAAAATCATTCGTTTGCAACTTGCAAGTCAATTTTTGATAGTCCCTCCATAGATAAATAACAGACTTAGTTTTGTTTAAATACGCATCTATTTTAACACTAAAATGCACCTAGATATATACGTATCTAGATAAAGCTAAATCAGTTAATTTGTGGACAAAGGGAGTACATGACATTTTGAAGAAGGTTTCTTATGAATAAGTAATTGAATATTCTGCCTCAAGGAATTGCTAGAAGCATGGCACGGTTCTGCTAAATAATCTTGTACTTCTAAAATTTGATAGTAACTTTTTTATGATGTAATTTGTTCAAAACTTGTACAAACCAACATGATATATACATTACAAAACCCTGTTTTCCTAATTCCCAATGGTTACGCACATGGCCTAGTTTATGGTTTCGTGCAGGGCCTCCGATTTCTCGGGTACGGCCCTGCCGACCCGGCAATGGCAGGACATGGATTCTGGGAGCAACTGACTAGAAATGGTTGCAGGGGTTTTATACAACCAGTGCGGCCGGGCCTCAAGATGGTGAACGCATTCGAGGCGGGCAGCGGTATGAGACGCCTGCTACACCTATAGATTGGGTTCGATCCAGCTCGGCACATGCTACGCACGACGTTTATTTTGGAGGCGCCAAGCCATGTTTGTCATCAGCAGGCTAGGATGTCCAGGTATAGTGATACAAATACGGATATGGATACTATGATACCGCGATACGGCATATATGTACTACATTTAATACTCCCTCCGTTCACTAATGTATGACCTTCTAGCTTTTTTTTAGAAATGCATGCATCTAGACATGTTTTATTGTTTAGGTTCATTTATTTTAGTCCGAATCTAATCTATTTTGAAATATCTAGAATGTCTTACATTAGTGAATCTGATGGAGTACTATATATATTAATGAGTTTTGTAGGAGAATGAGAATTACTATACCAAGTACAGTGACACATTGTTGTTGCCAGAAAGCATGACACAACTGCAGCGGTAGAAATTTACTATAGTACTAAATTTGCCAGTATTGTAAGCAATTTACTATCCAGTTTACAAGGTGCAAGTAACGATTTGGTAAACTAGTATTGTAAAAGAAGGATGACAGCAAACTGGAAAGTTACATCATGCCTACATTGCAAGCTTGCAACTATTCCCATTCTCACTCATTTTCTCTATTTCTTCATATCCCAAACACCCGCAAGATCAAAGAACAATTGCATCACAAAATAATTCGATAGTAGCTAGTCAATCCATCGGATAGCAGTGTATCGAATTCAATCGAGGTGTTCTATACATCTATGCTTCTATTTGTTTTGGCCTGTCTAATCTTTAATGAACTAGATCGCCATTGCACCAGCAGTAAGGCAGCCGCGCCCGCGCTGGCGGAGCACAGCAGGCCAGCATCCAGCAAAAGCAACGGACAGGACCAAGAAGGAGAAGTGGAGACATGACAAGGAGGAAGGGAAACTGACCGCAGGGGCGGGCGGCTGACAGCGGAGGGGGCCTGCTCGCCGGCTGGATCTTTTCTCCGGTGCGGCGTCGCAGCAGCAGAGATCGCCGGCGATCTGCTTCAGTGTGGCTGCGCGCGGCGGCCAGGTCGGCGGGTCCGGAGCGGAGAAGACGAGAAAAAGGGGTGTATCCTGACTATCCGATTTATTTTCTTATTTTGAAAAAAGAAAAATCGGCATACAGACGTGATACGTATCGGAGATAGTATCCGTACATATCCCCAAATCTGGACGCATCCGACCCCACACGTATTTTTTTTTGTCCGTGACACAGAGTCGTCAAGTGCAACCACGCAAAAGAATCGTCGGTCGCGTCGACACGGACGTGGACTTCCAAGTCGCGCACCGAGAGTGAATTACGTATTCTTCCCACGCGCGCCGCCAGGAAAGAAAAAAAGAGCTCCTGTCCTAGGACATTGTCTTCCAACGCTAGCCTCCAGCGGCTCCACCGCGGATGACCTAGGTCGTCGGTGGTGAGAGGGGCGTTGGATCCACGCGTGTGGATAATTTTAGTCTAAAGTAGATTCGTTTTTAGGTTGTTCATCGTCTTGGCTTTGGGGATGAAGATGACGGCGCTGAATAAATTTTCTTTAGATCCTTCCCCAATGAATTTATAGATCAGTCTATCCAAGCAAGGATGATGTGGCGGTGGCGTCATCCTCATGGTGGATTTGTGTCCTCAGGCTCCGCCGCTGCGGCGGCGTTTGCTCTAGCGTCAGCGCAGAACCTGGGAGGTAGTCCAGAAGCGGATACAGATTGTGATCTGCATCGACGGCATCTGGAAGATGGTGGATCGTGTGATGAGTCTGTGGTTCGTGGATGGCAGGTGTGGCTTCCTTCTTCGACATCTTAGTCGTACGGAGGGGCTAGATCTGGAGCTCGATGGCGTGTCCAGGGTGTTGCCCCAGTCTGATTCGTTCAACGGCAATGGTTTCACCTTGGATGAGCCACTTTGGAGGTCCGCAAAGCTGCATGTCAGCGATGGAGCCGCATCGAGCTCGTGTGAGGAGGTGATCCATCTTTCTTTTCTTTGGTGGCCGCTATGGTGGTGCCAGAGGCAGGTGATGATGGGCGTCGGCGTCATGCTTACAGGTTTTTTTTGGTTTAGATTGTTTTCTTTATTGGCCGGTGGTCCTTTGCGCAAAAGCTTATGTTTTGCTGTCTTTTTAGTTTTGTCAGGTCGGTGTTTACGTGGCTTGTACTATGATCTTTATGATATATAAATGAGACACGTATTACCATGCAAAAAAAAAGTGCAACCATGCAAAAAGAAAAAAAAAGGCAAGTGCAAAGTCAGCGTCTCCACCAGACTCGACCACGGCCTGTCCGATCCGGTCCGCACAGACAGACCAGAGGGAAAAATCTATCTCAGTGGCCCGACCCAAACGATCACGTTTGTCCGCGTCGACCAATTCCTCGCCTAAAAATACGCTGGAAATGCGTCACCGTGGGCGCGTCGCAGGTGCCGCGTGTGTCCTCCCTCGTCTTCTCGCGGCCTCCAGAGGCCGGCCTGCCAGCGATCCAGCGGTCACTAGTCTCCAACTGCAAACGCCATCAATGGAGTAGGCTGGCTCCTGGGCTGACCATGTCCCAGGCTCCTAGACTGGTCGCGCCGCCTAACGCATGCACTGCACGCCCCGTCCAACGCCTAGGCTAGCCGCTCGCCATCAATGTCGGCATATCGACTGAGGCATCGGCATCCAATGCCCTCGCCTTTTTAAGCACGCCCCTTGGCCATCTCCTCCACACAACACCAGCTTCCATTCCCCGCCTCCCACAAGCAACACGGTAGCCACAACAGGCGGCATAGGTTCAAGGGGAGGGCGGGTGGGACGCCCACTAGGGCCTCTGCGTGGGCGAGGTCGAAGAGGATGACGTGGGGGGCGAGGGCAGACAGTTTCACCAGTGTCTTCCCCGTCGCCATCTCCTTCGCCACCACCTGCGGCCATGAACAACCTTGACTGTTTCGAGTTCTACGTCACCATTCACCTAGGCATGAACGGGGCATGCTTCATCTCCCCACGAAGTTCGCCACCCTCGTCGACGGGCAAGATCCCTACCATGTCGTGCAGCAGGTGCCCAGTGGCTCAACCGGCCTCTGGACCGTGGAAGTCTTGTTCGACCTCCTTGGCCAGATGTACCTCGACAACGATGGAAATGTTTCTGCCGTGCGCATGACATTAAGGTCGGGCACTTCTGTCTTCACGTATGATGGTGAAGCCATGCTCACCATCTGCATCTTCGACGAGACCATGTATCACCAGCACTACCACACCGATTCTAAGTCTGATGACTAGGTGAAAATGAGACGGAGTCTTCTAGATTAAATCTACCTATATACCTTCGTAGCAAGCAAATTGCTCATGCATATGTCAAAGACGGAGTCTTCTAGATTAAATCTACTATGTATGCAATGCAAGAAAACTGTAGGCAAAGCTATGTATGCAATGCAAGGCAGATGTAAGCAAACCCTATGAAACTATGTATGCAATGCAAGACAAATTCAGACATGATTTTTATAGAAAACAGAATAGGTTGGACGGATAGTGGTCTAAATGGCCTGATTTCGTGTCCACGAGCCGATCCAAACGGACAGATTCAGACACTGGGTGGGCTCAGTGGAGATGCGCTTACAACATCTCCAGCCGTTGGCGTTGCGGCTGATTTATCTTGCAAATATGTGCCATTTGGGGTCATAGAGAAAATATGCGTCGTGGGGCTTCCCAGCCACACCTATGAGACAAACGCCTCACGCAAATTGGACGAAAAATCGGGCCTCTTGTAGGGCGACTGTCCATCCTAATTTTCCTCGTAAGTGCCTATGGAAGTTAAAGATCCCACTAAAAATAAAAATATGTATTGATTTCATTCTCGTAAATTCTTGTTCACTAAAGTTAATCTCACTAAACGAAATTGGAATAGGTGTAAAACATTTTTTTTTACTTGAAGAGTCTATTTAGCATTTATTTTTGTATTGACCTTTTGCAAGCTTTTGGCGTATCGTTCATTTTACTTATGGCATTTTTCCACCAGCCTAATATGTCAAGTGATCGGCTAAATGGCCAAAAAAGAAAACTAAGGCTACAATTTGAATTGGAGTTCCTACGGTTTGTTGGTCGATTTAGAACTGCAAGAATGATATTTTTTTTTTTAAGTCAGAACTTGCCATTTAATGCAGGTTATCAACATGACTAAATAATGGATTTAGTTATGGTCATACATAATGCATATGTTTATTCTTTGCTAGGAAATGTGTCCGTGCGTTGTACCGGAAGAGAAAAAGTCTATGTAATTTCGTGTTGCGTTACTATAGGTTAATTATTCGTGTCTCCTTGAGTCTCTGATGGCTTCCTAATCTCTTCCCCCATCTAACCCACAGGCAATCCACCATGGCATCGAAGCAAGCGTTGTGATTTGCGGCTGAGCCGAATCTGGACGTGTGCATCTTCGCTTGCTCGGTGACCATCTGCTTGGTCGCAGTCGAGATATGCGTTCATGCTATTTTTCTTTCACTCATCTCTCATTAAAACTGTGGTTGGACATACCTAGAGCAAAAAAGAGAAACAACACGCAATTTAAATTCTTTTGTGCTTGAGCTTGCGCATGCTAAATGCTACTATAATACAAAAATCATGAGGAGATTTACATGTATAGTAGATTAACGCGACGTGGCGGAGCTAGATACTGAAAACGAGACACAATGACAAACGCTTTAAACATAGGACGCCTCGGCAGAACAAGCTCTACCTGTGCAGCAGGAAACCTACTTACTTCTTGTCTTATGGGCACTAGTAGAAAACCCCTCTTTGGTCTCGGTTCATAAGGGCCATTGGTCCCGGATTTTGAACCAGGACCAATCACTTGGAACTAATGCTGGTCCCGGTTTCGGTACGAACCGGGATCAATGGGTCTCCACATGGCCCGCCGTCGCGTGCGCTTAAAGTAGGTCTTTTTTTTAAAAAATAATTTTTTTTGAATTTTTTTTAAAATATTTTTGAATCTATGAATATTTGAACTGGTTAATCTCTCGCCGAAGCCTCTCAATCACACTTAGTTTTTGTTCAAATTCCAATCTTTGGTTAAACTTCTCGGTCGATCACCCATCCTAACACTACTCCACTCCTAGCACGATTAACATTTTGGTTCCTTCCCATCCCCCTTCCTATGTACCACTTGTAACCTTATGTTTATACTATGTTATTAATGATATTAACCCATGCATCTTGTGAGTCACACATTTTTATAATTTAAGTTACAAACATAAATTTAATATACAAAAATGACTAAGTAATACTAATATTGAATAAATATACAAATACAATATGTTTTATTATTATTTTTATATTAATTCATTTAATATGGCATAATTCATATTTTTAAATCCATAAATCAAAAATCCACAAATAATATATTCATTATTATCAGAAAAATGTGAGCAATCCAAATATGTCATTTTTTATTTTTTTGAATTATTTTTTAAAAAATTAAAATTCTGAATTTTGACTCTTTTGGAATTTCAAAAATCTAAAAAATTGCAAACGGCCTAAGGCGGTTGCCATCGGTATTGTAATTATTTGCCGATCATTTTGATATATTCTACGTTTTTCCCGACATCGTATGCACAAATAGCGGCCATCTAAAGTTTTTATAACGTTTTTTTTGCAAAATAAGTCGAAATTCAAGTTTGTTAATTTTCATGACAAGTGTATCACTAAATACAACTACAGTTGAAAGGATTTTATTTTTTGATTTTTTTACAATTTTCTGCGACATGTTTTTAAAACTAGAAGGCGATTCGGGGGGTGGATTTTCTCCTGCCGCGGCAGGATTTTGGGCCTTTTTCCTACCGCGGCAGAGAATTTTCGATTTTTTTATCCTGGTTTATGTTCCGAACCGGTACTAAAAAGGGACCCTTTGGTCCCGGTTCATGCCACGAACCGAGACCAATGCTTAGAGATGAACCGGGATCAATCCCAGGCGGAATGAACCGAGACCGGTACCTGACATTGGTCTCGATTAAAGAAACGAACCGGGACCAATGGTATTTGGGTGTTGGACCAAAGACCCTTTTTCTACCAGTGGGGATTGGTATTAACGGATTTTGGAGGTGACATTGGAAGAGAATCCTGTAACAAATTCAGAAGATTTTGGAGGTGATATTGGAAGAGAATACCCATGGTCGCATGGGATTTTTGGATAAATACAGGACTTTATTTAGGGTGTAAGTGTTTGCCATTATTTGGTCGTTTGGCTATCTAGGAATAATAAGATTTTTAATAACATTGTATCTTCTCCTCTGCAGGCTATATATCGGATCACGGCTATTCTCTGATCAAGGACTGCTCTACAACGTTTCGCGATTTGTTTGTGGAGGGATGTACGCGATTGAAAGATACGACGACGGATTTTTTTCCCGACATGGATAGTCGCGTGATCTACGGATTGAGCACCATAGTTTGATTGAGCTACCATAGTTCGAAGCTGATTGTGTTTGATAGGTTTTTTTGTTATTTTAGTGGTTTATCTTATTTTGTAGTTTTGTAATTTGATCGGTTGTGTGCATTTAGCTATGCAGAGGCCGGGTGTAAACAATATTTTAAATAATAAAATCGCCCATTTAAAAAAAATCAGAAGAGAGATAGCTCCTCTACAAATTCTCGTGTGCCACTTCTTGTTGTTGCTTGCGTCCACTTCTTTTCCTTGTCCGCCTTGATTCTTCACCTGAGCTAGATGGGCATCTCACGCCTCGTACCAATCCAAAGACCATCGCAGCACTTGGCCACCAACACGTCTCCCTGCAGCACCCCATGGAGCCAGCCGTCCCGCAAGTCCCTGTTGTGCGTGTGCACCCCACCCAAGCAGCAGCCGGCGTCGGTTCTTCTCCGCTCGTGCATGAGCCGGATCGGATCGCACCGGCGCAGTACCATCCGACCAGCACATATCCGCCTCGGTGGCCCCGTCGTCTTCCACCACCGGATCAATGCATGGGCATCTCCACGGGCTGACTCAAACGGGTGATCGAAATGGTTTGTTTCTGTCTATTTTGATCGGGTCGTGGACCGGTCAGTCTAGCTAGCTGGGCTAGCGACTCCCCCCGCTGTCACTACTTGACACCCTCGGCGATGAGACGTTAATGTCGACGTGACGTCGGCTTCGCATGCGGCCGAAGTTTTCCGCCATTGTAACTTTCCGTTTCCTGCGTGCGCCTCCTCGGTCATTGCCCCAACGTAATGGATGCATGAGCTAGTTTTTTTGAAGAAGACTAAGCAACTGCAATGAAGAATAGAGATGGTTATAGGATATGCACGGACAGTGTCGGCGATTGGCTGATGGACTGACAAGCTTCTGGTCGATCGGCCTGCCATGGCGATCGATGTCACAAAATTGTTTCTGAAGGCACGGTGATGCCATGGCGAGTCAAGCTAGAACCTTGTAATAATAATATCAGAACCTAGCTAGGTGACAACCAGAGCCATTCCTCTGAATTGTCTTTGCAACTCCATTTTAATTCTATTCCATGCCATCTAGAAAGTGATAGTATGTTCCTCTCCCACCGTTTATTCAGCTTTTGGTATCTCGAGTCAACTGGTGAAAGAAATGGATGATATCATCTGTCATACCAACAAACTAGGAGTTTATGTGAGCAATGTTTCCTTTGTCATACCCCGCAAAAAAAAAAATGTTTCCTTTGTCATACCAACAATTAAAGTAGGGAAGGGTCAACTGCTTCAGCAACCGGTGCTTCATTTGTCTCGCAGACCTCTGGCAGCGTTGATGCGAGGAGTGACGTGCTCTCTGGACTGCTCACTCCTCGCTGATCTTGGTGTTTTCATAGTGTTGCTGCTTGTAAATGCAGCGAAATATCGCAACATTGACTTAATAAACTAGGATCATTTGTCTCATAGAGTCGTGCTAATTGAATCAGTCAGTTTTTAATTTTTTATGTAAAATAGATAATGCGAATGACTAGCTTATTAATATTGACAAAGCTGGGCATTGCAGAAGTTCAGAAGCTTCATGTACCCTGAATTTCAGAAATTTCCTCAAGACAACATGACATGTTCTTCCATCATGTACACAGCAGCAACAGCACACGGAGAAACCAGCATTGTGAATCATGTAAACAGAACTGATAAACCAACATTGCAGCGCCTGAGACAACAGATTGGGCATAACATGGAGGGGTTATAAAGTACTCGATTACTCCCACATTTCCAAAAACCGGCCAAGAAAAAGTTGCAGAACATATGACCTGGCAGGAGAGCGTGTCGCTGATATCGCACCATACTTGCCCTAAGTACCTACTATATCTTGGGTCTGGCTAACAAGAAACCTACTGCTGCCTACAAAGCTTTCTCCGTTTAGCTACTTTCAGAGGTTCAGGGCTGGAAGGGGGTTGAGAAACAGGTGAATCTGTCTGGTCAGGCTCTTCTTGTGCTGAATCGCTGTCCATTGCATCCACATCAGCAGTCTTATCACCAGCCTTGGCCTCATTTGCATCCTCAATAGCTTTGAAAATGTAAATCTGCGAAAAATACAGAATTGCAAGTGAAGGTTATAAAAGCAAATCCCCAAAGATGTGACTGAATATAGATACGAACAAATTGCTAGAACTGACATTTATCAATGTGAGAGCACATTCAGCAACATGCTTCAGCCTGATGAGACAGTTATCCAAATCCATTAATTAAGCGCAATAACATAAAAAAAACTAGCAGTAGCACACCTGGTTTCTTACTTGCCAATTGCCATGTTTACGTTGTTACATTAGGGGCTCTTGTCTGACTATGATTGCATACTCTCTCAAAGGGATTCATGCCAGAAATATATTATTTTGTTTTCACTTGTATAGTTCATTTTGAGCTACAGTACTTAATTGGGAAGTTGGGACAACATTACAAGTTTTTGCAGTAATGATAGGGAAGTTCCTCTGTTCCATATTAATGGAGAACTAAGTAAGAACAGTACCTTGAATCTATCAGGCTCAGCCAATTCAAAGACCAATGAATCCCCATCTTCCAAGTCATGGTGCAACGAGAAACCTCGCCACCCACCACTCAGACCTGTTCGTTTCCCAATGTATACAGCATCAAATTCACCTCCCGCTCCATCCTCCAGAACCATCTTATGCTCATCAGGAGGCAGATGATCTTTGCAGAACCCAGAAGGGAGACCCTTGTATAATGGAAAATTCATAACGACGATTATTTGTTGAGAGTAGTGCATGTTTATCAGCATTAATTAAACAAAATACAGAGAACAACGTCTTACAAGCCAAAAGCAGCTGGATACATGTGATCGAACCATGGTCTTAACAAAAGATGGGTTGTCAGAGTCTAGACTATCTTGAAATTTCTCAGCTCTTTTGAAAGCACGCTTTTGTTGCTGATAAGAAGAGATTCTTCCAGTGTATCCCCTTCCATTGTCTGGACCTTTACTGACCCTGGTGGTGGTTCACACAGGCAAGGTAGCCAATTACATTAATGAATGGGACAACCGCGTGCAAGACAGAGCAACAAAGTAAATGAATGTATTACCTTCTGCGGCGCACAAAATTGTCAACTTCGGGAAACTGTTAAAAAGAACCAAATGTCAGCTTAGTCTCAATTGCAAAGGAAAAAATCAGGTCACTTCATTTTTCAAAATAAAAGGATGTCCTTGCACTGCAACTCTAACCTAGTAAAACTATAGTTGAGGGTTAAAATCAAGGCACCGAGGACCATTCATTAAAAAAAAACTCATAAGAGGTTCCCATGAACATGCCAAAAAGAGGATATGTAAGATTATGAAATTTGCAATAAGTATCTGTATATTAGAAACATAACGGCATTATCTTACTTCATAGAGCACATTTTTCATTCTCGGGAAAGACAATATAGCACATGAGTCTAACTATGTAAGCAGGTCACATGGTGCCGCAGGAGATTCCAAATAGAACATCACAATCAGTGCATCAGATTGGAAGAATGGTACAATGAACTCTTGGTAAACTTGACAACAAAAAAAGGCCGGTAGCTCTCACATCGTCCTTGTAGGAAACCGGAGTGGTCCTGGCCCTGGAGGAGCGCCTGACCTCGGTGGTGGCCTCGAACTTCTTCCTGGTATTGGGGCTCGAACGGGTGCTCTGCAAGAAACGCAGCAGAAGCACGAACGAATCAAACCCACCGCAACCATGACAAATCGAGGACTTTGCCCCCTAGCTAGCACGTGATCGACCACCCGGACTGCAGCACAGTCAGCGCAAGCGATGTGAGAGATGGGCGCCTACCTTGTTCTGCTGTCTGGTAGCCTGGATCAAGCTCTTAGCCATCTTTGTTATGCCCAGATCCTGCGGAGAAGGAGGAAAGACGCAGAGAAATTAGTAGATCGAAGCCGCTGCGAAGAATCCGCGGGAAAAAATCGGCATCATCGCGAAATGTGTCATCTTACGCGCAAAACCAAAGGGGGTCCACGGATTGATCCGTGCTGGTTGGTTTGGTTGGGTGTTGGGTGTTGGGTGTTGGAACTGAAGAATCGGAAGCGAGCGTACCTCGAGGTGCTTGAGGTTCTCGAGGATCCGCTTCCTGCGCTCCTCCTCGTAGGCGGCGCCGGCGCCGGCGCTAGCGCTGCTCGCCTCCGTCGCCATGGGGCTGCCACCTTCCTCTGCAGATTCGTTCTCTCTCTCTGTCTCTCTGCCTGTCTGCGGAGGCCAAGGTCGCCGCGAGTCAAGGGAAGGGTCAAGCGAAATCCTCTGGAAAGATCGCTTGGCGCTTGCCTTGTTGGGAAGACGCCCACGGGTTTCAAATTTGAACGTTTGAATCGAGCGCCTCTTCCTCTTCTTTGTGGGCCGCTTGGGCTGCGAGAAGAGAATTCGACGCGTCGTACGGCTGCGGCTGCCAGGTCGGCCCAATTAATCGGGCACGTAGAACGCACTCCTCCTATCATGGTTTTCCGACCTGCCTGCTTGGGGCGTGCTATATGCCGTGCGGTAAGTGGGCCGGCACAGTTGACAATATTCCTTTTTTTCTTCTTTTTTTCTGTTATTTTATTTAAACTCTGAACATTCTTTATAATAATGATTGAAGAATTGTGAATATGTTTGAATATTCGTGATAGATTTTTCTAATATCATGAATTTTCTTCAAAATTATGATTTCAAAAATTCGAAAATTATGAATTAGTTTCAAAAAAGTCATGAACCATTTTTGAAAATCATAAATCAATTTAGAAAAACATTAACCAATTTTAGAAAAATCATGAACCAATTTTAAAAAACCTTGAACTAAAAATTAAAAGCATGAACAAAATTACAAAAATCATGAACCTAAATTCAAAAAATCACGAGCCAATTTCAAAAATCATGAACCAATCTTAAAAACAATGAACAAAATTGGAAAGCCGAATTTTATAAAAAACTAAAAATAAGAAAAAAATCAGACCGACTAGGTGCGGTTTGAACCCGCGGAAGCAGTTCGGAGCCATGACTCTATGTGACCACGCCCTCGACCTCCAAATTCCACTTTCTACCTTTGTTTCTCGTCATGGGCACGCATTCTACCTTTGTTCCTCGCCATGGCCATGCAGCGGGAGTCATGCCTAGGTCCCCACTCCCCGAGCCCCACCGCCCTGGAGCACCGCCTAGTGACGCCTGCGCATGGCAATGAGGTCCCGAAACCTGCAAACCGATGGGTACCCGTGTTAAATTAGGAAGGTTTGGTAAGAGAAAACTCACGGGACACCTTAGTGGTAAAAAGTTAGACCCGTCAGGTTTGGAGGTGGCAAAATCGTACCCGCAGACTCGATAACATTTTTGACAATCAATATCACAAAATATTTATAGTAGCGAATAGTACATGATAGAGATACATAGACCGTTTCCAACGATTACAAAATAAAATCTAAAAGAAGACGAGCAAAATTTGAAGGTCTTCAAAATCTTCTTCTTCCATAAGACAATCTTGCAATCATCTGGAAGCAACCCAATTAACATCACATAGATAACAAACGATAGACCTGTAAAAACAAACGCGAGTTCTCCTATAATTTTAATTTGAGCTGCAACGCCAAGAGAATCTTGCACTCATCTGAAAGCAGCCCAATTAACATCACATAGATATCAAACGATAGACCTGTAAATACCAACACGAGTTCTCCCATAATTTTAATTTGGCTCGCAATGCCAAGACTACGTGCACGTGCGCAATCTACTCAGACAACATCGGCAAGAGTACCACCACCAGTATTCCAGGAAAAAAACGAACAATCTCATCGACGTCGCAGGGGAGTGGAGAGTACGAATCTCAATTATCGAGGATGTAGCAGTCGGGACGAATATTGCGAGGATAATCCTCCTCGCGGCAACCATAAGAAAAAATCCAAGATCGATCTGGCGAAGTAAGATCTGAAAGACCGTATCTGTAGAACTTTAATCTTACAACACCAATATTGACACCGGAAAGACCTCGTCATCGTCGAACGAAGGACCGAAGATCACTTATTGCGAACGATGATATCTCCATTGACGTAGACTTCAAGAAGATGTCTACCAAAACCCTAATCTAATCTTCTGAAAACACTACTTTTACTGAGAACTTCACCTATAGATCGGGTTTCCCACTCCTCACGACCCGACGTAGTCGGCCAAAAGAGGAGGGACTGATCTATGGAGGAGGAGGAGGTGTTGGCGGTGGCTAGATATAGGAGAGGCAGTGGCTGAGAGGAAAACTTGATCGTATGCTCTTTTGCTTTCGAGTCCTTGCCCCACGGATCCACGATAAATTCTTGTTAATTAGTAATCTCATCACAGACTCGAGTAACTTAACTAACCACGCATGTAACACTAATCCTAACCCTAACCAAGAGTCTAACTACTCCATGGCCCACATAACTAAAGCTAACTATTCCACGACCCACACATACACACAACAACAACCCACAGCACACTACACCCACGTGAGTAGGCCTACACGTGCGGCACACGCAGGCCTTACTACACGCATGCTCATTCTCCTCTCATGCCTCCTGTGTTGTGCGCCTATGTCGATGTCTCCTTGTTCCGCTGCCAGCCGTGCTCCCTTGCTGGCAGGACACTGCCGCCGCCTGGAGAGTTGGCCCAACCCCTAGATCCCACCCTCCTCTCTGCCTCCCGCCCTCCCCTATTGCACCACCACCGTCTAGATCATGGAGAACGAAGTAGGGAGCAGCTCCGGTGACCGCTCTAGGGAGCTGGTAGAGGAGGGTAGCGGCTCCGGTGACTGCCAGTGTTTCTCAGATCGACCCCATCACCTCTGATTTCGTGGGTACCAATCGGGTCCCCATACCCAGCTAGGTTGCGGGTCTGGTGGATCTCCAGACCCGGTGGCATAATCGGGGAAGGTCGCGGGGTGGGAAAATGGGGAGGGGCAGGTATTGGGGCCTTGACCTAGACCCGAACCCGGCGGGTGCCATCTGGAGTGACGCCCGCCCTTAGCATCTTGGTCCCTAACGCACTAGGGATTCTTGCACTGCTGCCACCTTGCACCACCGCCGTCGTTGTCTCCACCACCCACCCAACTAACCTTCTCCGTCAATATGCCCTAGGGCTTCCAGCGTCCTCTCGCTATTTGTGCATCGATTCAACTCAGTGGACCAGCTTGATGGCAGAAGGAGGCGCAAGGCGGGGCTCCTAGAAGTGACGGTGAGGTGGATGGTGACGATGGCCCTAGTACTATGGCGTGGACGATGGAGCTATGCACGCCCCGGTCTAGGCTTGATCGGGTCTAAACTGGGCCTGATGTGCTCCGATTGTTGCGTCCGGACGGTAACCGCTTATAGCGGTGGAGGTTGGACGCCTCCAATAGGCTAGAGCATAGTCGGAGACAGTGTGCAGGGTGCATCAAAGATCCGAGCCGGACGGGCTTGGATCTAGGGTATCTATACTACCCCGTGTTACTGATCTGAGGCAACATGAATGGATCCACTACTAGCACACCTCTTGTGATCTGTTAGATCCATGGTGTGTTGTTCCTCGTGACTTGGGCTCACGTTCGCAGATGCTAGGGTGGCGACCCTAGAAGGAGGGGTTGCATGAGTTCTCTTGGCAGACAACATCGTAGTGGTAGTGTCCCTAGCTTTGGCCATGTGGGGGCGAGCGGCTTGGACGCAGGTGATCCTAGCGTTGGTGGGCGTCACTGGTCAGGATCTGGAGCCTTCAGGTTGTATCTCTGATGTCACAGGTGAGGGTCTGAGCGAAAGCTCCACACTTTGGTGTCGTGCGACGGTGGCACCTGCAAGTGTCACTACTAAAAGTGCATGTATGCCCCCATGTGCGGTTTTGGTAATTAATGACAATCTCTATGGAGTAATGTTTGAATTGAGTTTCACTTGTAGGATTTGTCCATTGGCATCGTTTGGGTCATATGTTGGTTTCAAGGTTGAAAATGAAGAAGAAGCATTGTCCAAGGGCTCTATGCCTAAGAGAATCATGTAGAAGAAGAAGATCAAGAGTGTCTTGAAGAAGATGGAGTTCCTCATGGTTATCTTCAAGACATCATCAAGAAATGAAGTGCAAGCTCAATATGCCCCATCTCTAGAATATCACATGCTTTAAGCTTGCCATCCTCGGTGATCATGGAGTGATGAAGACAAGTTCAAAGAAGAGGTTTCCCCAATGGAGTATGGGGGAGCAATTCGCAAGTCTTTATCAAGCGAGCGCGATCAAATACAATCAAGAAAGGCATTCTATCTTGAAGAAGACAAGACCGTCTACATCAAGCTCAAGTGGAATTCTCAAGGCAAAGGTATGATCATGATAGGATTTATTTTTTCGGTCTCTTGTAGTATTGGGACACCGGGTTTAGGATAGATAGTTGTACTATCAAGAGGGGCTCTTGAGTGAGTAACTCGTTTGATCTCTTCAGGAGAGCTCAAACCATTCCATACATAGCATCATATTTCTTGGTTATTATTTGGATCTTGTCCATGATAGGATCTAGAGATTGTGGTTATCCTCATAACAAGCTCTAGTTCATCAAAACTGAATTTCTCTTGAATATCCTTTTGCGTTTTGAACTTGCGGGTTTTCCGGCTCCACACCTTAGGAGATATATCACATATGTATACATGGTATTTTCTCCCTTGGATTCTACACATCGTTATCTTCCCAACAAAATTGGTTTCATCCTTTTCGGAGTTCGGATGCAAAAGTTATGGCTATTTTGATTCTGGAGTTTCCCTAACCGAAAGTACCGCTGCCTCACTAGAAGTACCGCTAGGCCAATTTGGCACCGGTGGTACCGGCTTAAGTACCATGCTAGTTCCGGTGAGCATGGGAATGCTCACAACACCCGTTCTATTTTTTATGCATATTTACCGCTACGTGGGCTGGTAGTTGACCGGAAGTATCGCTCGGGCATATTTTGCCGCTAGTAGTACTGGTGGAAATTCCGGCCCACTTCCACTCAACCTATGACACCTCGCAGTCATCTCCCTGTTTGGTCACGTTTTATTTATCGGTACTTTGTTGGTAGTAGATCGGTAGTACCGGCCGGAAGTTCTGGCCCAGGTCGGGCGGAACTTCTGGTCTGTACAACTGAGTCGTTTCAACTACTTTCGAGCAGTTGGAGCCGGGGATGAGCGCAGTGGCTGTGTTGGGTGCATTTAGGTGTATTCATATGAATACCCATAATTGGACAAAACACAGAAATTTTAGAAAAACAGTAACAAATTTTGGTAAACCAATGACAAATTTTGGCAAAATGAATACCATGTAGAAAATTCCTAGCGCCACCACTAGCTGACCGAAACTTCTGGTGGCTCGGCCTGGACGGTCAGATCTATGAGTCCTTTAAAAGGGTCTCCTCTTCCCCTTCGTGGGTACTATATCTTTTGGTCCGTTTTTCTCTCTCTCCTGCATTACTGACCTTGAAGAGCTTGTCCTCTCCCCTTCCCCTCCTATGATTCATGCATCTTTTTGAGGGATTTGAGAGAGGAGATCTAAATCTACAACCCCCACCAAACCAAATCCCTTCTTTGTGATGGGATCCTTGGGATCTAGATCTTGGAGAGTTTTGTGTTCTTCCTCTCTTATTCCACCAATAGCTTTTGTATCTTTGGTGGAATTTGAGAGTGAAGTACTTGCCTCTTGCATTTTGTGTGTAGGTTTGAGTTCTCTACAGAGATTCAGCGAGTTCAAACTCTTCATCTTGTTCCTCTTGGGTTCTTGGAACAATAGACGGTTGTGTGGTTGTGGTGAGATTCCCTTGGGTCCTCCAATTGAGTTGTGGAGTGTCCTCAAGCTAGAGGCCTTTATGGTATTTGTTGGGAGCCTTCAATTGAGTTGTGAAGATTGCTCCAAGCCTTGTACGGGTTCGGTGACCATCCTCAAGTGTCACATAGTGGATTGTGAGTAGGTCTTTGTGGTGAGCTTAAGGGAGAATAGGGTGAGCTTGTTGTGGCGTCGGTGAGTTTCCTGCCTTCGCATCTTGGGGTGTGGCATTGTGTGACATTGGGTGAGCATGGAGCCACCATACCTCAGGATGAGCCATTTTTGGCATTCGGATAGCATTGCGCCATCGTACCTCTCCAACTGAGACGTAGCTTATTTGGAAGTAAACTACGAGATAAAAATCATCGTCCCGGTGTCCATTGGTTATCTCTCAACCGAACCCTTTACTTATATGCAATTTACATTGTTATAGCCATCATGCTTGAAGTATTATATCTTGCTATCACCTTGTTTTTTGTCTTTCTTAGCATAGGTTGTTGGTGCACTTCGTTTAACCTAGTGGTTTTATGTTTTATGCTTTAATAAATTAAACGTTATTTTTCTAAACCGTAATTATTTTAAAAGCCTATTCACCCCCTCTAGACGACATCATCTGTCCTTTCAACTTCCCTCTTAGCGGCGTTGTTTTTTGTATCTTCTCCGTGACTAGGTTCCGAGTGAAAACTCTAGCCCGGGTGGGCTCAACGATGGCAGCGCACCATGCTGTTACCCTCTTGGGGGAGTCATTAGGGAGCTTAGGTTCCATTGGTATATCACCTTGGATTCATCGTTGGCATGAAGCTTCTTCGACTTCTTTGGTCTAGGTTGCCTCACGATTAGGCATTTCATGTTTTAATGTCCGTTCGAGTTTGTGGCTGCCATCGCGCATGCCAGTTCTTTTGTTTACCTACTTGTATGGGGATTTCCCCTCCACTTTGTATCGGTTCGGCCTAAGAACAACTCTAGCAGACGTCGCATACTTGAGCCTGTAAACTTGAGCATGCAGTGCACTTCAAACACAGAAAGTGGGACCGATTGTAGTCGTGGAGACTCGGTACTGCATCTGCAAGCTGCATCTTTTAAAAAACACACTTCACGAAAGAATTTAAGTGTAAGATCACGCAACATTCAGATGGGACTACATAAAGTTCAGATTATAGTGCAACATTCAGATAAGAGTGCAAAATAATAGGTAAATTTTGCCACTATGGCACCTAACTACCAAAATGCGTCCCGAGAAACCTCACCAGAGCCTATTGCCGTGGCGGCAACATGGGCGTCAGTCACTCTTCCTTTCGGAGTTGAGGTCGACAAAGACAGCTTCTGCTCCGCCATCTCCCGGAGCCACTCCTCTTTCTTATCAGTGGTGTGGCGGCTATTCTCTGACACTAAGGCGATGAAGCATGGGAGGTGGGCATCGTTGAGGAAGTCGGCGGGACTAAGATGGTGCCCTTCTCCTCAATCAGCATGATGACCTTGTCGATGTCCTTGTCATCGACGTAGTTTCTTGGCGCAAACCCTGACACCGCCTCGTCAACCTCATTCTTCACCAGAGGCAGGGCGTGGGAGCTCGACGCACTAGCGGACGGGGACGCGGTGCTGCAGAGCCCGGGGCCACGCTGGACGCGGTGCGCATGGACCAATACCTTGATTCATGGTGTGAGAACACCAGCGACAGAGTCTGGTCGTGTATGGTGTACCGGTAGGAGCCTCTAATGCTCACAGCGTCTGAGACCCTCCGGCACCGCTCCTCCCTCTCGTTGGTGTCATCCTCACAGGCAGAAGATCCACGGTGTCCACCCCCACGGTCTCCTCAAGCTCCCCTCAAAAACATGGCAGTGTGGCGGAGGTGGATCTGTGGTTGGGAAAGATGTTGAGGTGAATCTGTGGTTGGGAAAAATGTTGGGACGGATTGCTTGTTGGTGGCATGGAAGAAGACGATGGATGGGGAGGTAGTGCGACATAGGGGGAGAAGGGTTTCGACCCGCATTGGTCGCTCCAAATGGCATATATAATGACCGATGTTGTGAATAAGCTGGGACCGACAAAAACCATGTGGGCCAAACTCCCGATGCGATGTTTGGTCTGGCCCAAAAAAACAGCAAACCCGCATATCCACCCAATTTTTCCTTTGTGGCCGATATGCGGCGTTTGCATGGTACAATTACCATTGATTCTGTACATTACCATCAAATGACATTTCACTATGTGAACATTGGAGTGACATTCACAGTGGATATGGCACCATTAAATCTCTCCAGATGAAAATATGAACATCAATTTATATGAATGTTTAGCAAATAATAATTGGCAAACAATATTTGTAAAATAAATGACAATACATGACCATGGTATTAAATATCGTACTAAAATTCTCTCAACAATTCTCTCAACAGATAAATCCTTATTCAGAGAATTAACCATTATTTTATCAACATAATTTCGAGCCTTTGTTACTTTTTATTAGGCAGTGCATGTCAACAATATAGAATGTGCCAACACAATACTTTACTTAAAAGCTCAACATTATTAGGCCGCACAGGAAAACCAAACTACACAGCCATTAACATTCTTCTTAAGGTGGTGCATCCTATCCGTAATGATCACATCATTAATAAATGTTATAACAAGACACCCGCATAAAATCATTTGTAACGCAGACACCATTTTTAGAAAAAAAAACATTCCCAAGGTGAATATAATTTTACAACAATAATAAGTTAAACATTAAAATGATGTAGTATACATAAAATATGATCATGAGTAAAAGTGGCATCGACATTAATCACATGTATAATTTCTCTATTAAAACCTTTAGTGTGCTCATAAAAGATGAACATTATTTCATCATAACTTTTGGCCATTTCATGAATTTAAAGGTTCATATAACATCATTACAAAACTTTATATTGCATAGAAAACACCAGATACATAAAGGAGCCTGAAAACTTCATCATGAACATGAGCCATATAATTATCAGATTAAATATCATTTTTTACAAAAATATATTTTTTAAACATCAATTGATATTACAAATGATACTCAACATTAAATGTCCAAATGACATTAAGAACATGTCAAATATTCCACATAAAATTTAGAGGTATTACCACTGGAGGTACAAAACGTTGTCAGGTGGGAGCAAACTCATACAAAAGGTTCTAAAAGTGCAATCCACCATACAAAACGTTTGCAAGGATGAACTTTTTAATCCAAATGACCACAAAAGGTTCTGAAAGTGCAATCCACCATACAAAACGTTTGCAAGGATGAACTTTTTAGTCCAAATGACCACAGGAAGCGGCACGTGGCAGCCAGGGTGGCAAAAAGGCACACGCCTGGGTTCCCCTCAACCCCCCTGTAAAATTCCTTATTTACGAACAAGTCCTCATTAGTACAGTATATGCCTTATCCACTCGTACACCGGAGCTCAGAGCTCAAACCCATCTGGCCATGTCTATTGTTCCCCTCCACACCGCCATCGTCCCCATCCCCACCTCCGCTTTCCTATCCATCCGCCTCCTCGCAGTCCCCACCCTCATCGACTCCACCACCACTTCCTCCCCATCCCCACTCCACTAAATCAGGTTGTCGTCGCGTCCATCCTCGCCGCCGTCACGTCCATAGAAATCGGGGCCACCCCTCCTCCCTACTGTGTCCTCCTATGATTCTGGCCGCCATGTCCTCGCGTGATTCATCTCCTCGCCTCCCCGTCCCCTCTCTGCTCCTCCCCAGCTCGAAAGAGGTTGAGAATCTTTGGTATATGCAACCAGCGCCGGAAAATTGCGGCATCCGGAGGAGGCAGTGGCAGCTTTGCTGGATATGGCTAGGGCGGTGAAGGGGGACTTGAAGAATCCTCGCAGTCTAGAAGAGCTCTTCCTGATGGGGACAGAGTTTAGACGCTGGGGCAGCGAGCTCGTCATGCGCCTGGATTCCGAGTTCAAGTGCAGGATGATGTTCGAGGTCAAATCATGCACATTGGAGTATATGCAACGTCGTGCGGCAGCGACTGGATCCTCTTTGGAGCAGATGTCGGAGCTGATCAGGATCACCAAGTTCGTTAGAGAGAAGAAGCTATTTTTTTAGTTTGTTTCCAAGCAAGAGTTTGAGCTTCTGTTGGAGCCATATCGAGGAAAGCCACCTCCTAAAGTTGGTGTGCCAAAGGCATGGGTTCTAGCAGTGAATCCTATTCACATTCATCGGTAGTGTTGCACCAAGTAGGAGAAGATGGGGTACTGCAATGTGGAGCTGTGGAACTAGAAGTCTATGAATCTCTACAGTGCAGAAAATTCAGGGACACATTCTATGAATCTCGAAGTCTGCAGAATTCAGTTAACTAAAACACAAAATTCAGCTAACTACTGTACCCATGATTAGTACTCATACATCGAACAACAAATCTACCTGGTCAACTCAGGAGGCCTACCTGATGGAGGAGTCCTACCTGATCTAGCACTACGTGATCTCCTCTACAGCACTACCTGATCCTCTCTACAGCACTTCCTGATCTTCTCTACAACACTACCTGATCTAGTCCTACAAACGGATCTTGTCCGCCATGAGCACTACCTCATCGAGCACTCCTTACTGAGACTTGTTGTCCACCATTAGCACTACCGGATCGAGCACTAACTACATAGGGATCTTGTCCACCATGTTCTAACTGATTACAGGATTGTAACCCTAATAGCCGTGTGATCAACGACGACCTTCAACCACTGCCGACAGAGGAGATAAGCAGGGAGAATAAGCGAGGACAGGCCTACCGTAATCTAACTGCTCCATGTTGTGCTGGCGGAAGATCGGATCATCCGCCATGGCGGTCGCCGAGGGCGATCAGCAGCGCGTCGACGAGGTGCACGCGTCGAGAAGGAAGGTGGCGCCTTTTCTGCCAGGATCGACGCAACTGTCAACATAAATAAAAGATATTTTTTTGACAAAAACAGTAGGGAAGACCCCTACTGTGTCATTTTATAAATTTTATAATGTACATAGGGTTGAGCCAGGCTCGGTTACAAATGTTTTACACTCATAGTGTGTCAAGCCACTGCTGCATACCTTCCTTGAGACTAGGTTTAGCTCTATGCATAATCAAGGAGAAGGTTGCTTTAAAAAAAGAGATACATCTAATGATGGAAGGATTAAGATCTTTGAAAATATAGCTATTTCTTTGGTCCCATATACTCTAGCATCCAGTGATGATAATTTCCATAAGAAAACTGGGATTAAATCTGCTGCTAGCATCATTGATCATTTGATGAATATCCATATCAGTGTTCCATTCAAGTCCCAGGGCCCACCAGAACCCCTGGCTGAAGCTGCATTCAAAGAATAAATGTTGTAGAGTTTCCTGAGGACATGTGTCACATATTACACAGTCATTGTATTCCACGAATAAATTCTTTCTTGTCATTAATTCTTTGGTATTTAATCTCATATTCAAAAGGAGCTAGGCAAAAAAATTGTGTCTTGGGAGACAACATGACTTCCATATATCAAGAATAGGCTTTGGTGTTGGGTGGGCCCCAATCAGCGCTCTGTATATATTCCTGGTTTTAAAGGTCTCACCCTAAGAAAAATACCATGAGTCATGGTCATTAGTGTGATTTATGCTTGTGATATTCTCCAACATATCAATAAATTCCTCATCAGCAATAATGGACAAGGGGAGTTGGAAGAGATCATAGAAATCATTGTCAGCTGCAGAGATGGCCTTGTCCATGGTTAAGGTATCATTGTGGCAGAAAGAGAACAGGTGTGGATATTTATCTTCAAAACATTCATCTTTCCATAGATCTTTCCATAGTAGCATAGATTTTCCATTGCCAATTTTATAGTGAGTCATGTCTCTGTAAATATCAACATAGTTCATATAGTCTCTCCACCAGAAGGATCCAATATGATTCAGTGAATGTGGGGCAGAATCTCCTTGATAGTAGGCTTTACATATGAGATCAACCCATGGTACATCAGTCTTGTTGTAGAATTTATGAATATTTTTCAATAGAAGGGCTTGGTTTTGTACCCTGAGGTTTATGACACCTAAACCTCCTTGATCCTTTGGTCTATAGACCAAATCCCATTTAGCAAGACATTCGCCATGTTTATGGATATCTTTCCCTGCCCAAAGGAACTGTCTGCCACCTTTTTCGAAATGGATAAAAATTGTTATGGGAACTTTAAAAGAACACATGGCATGGATGGGCATAGAGTTCAGTACAAAATTCAATAATGTGAGTCTTCCTGTATATGACACGAGAGAAGATAATCCCGAGAGCTTTCTGTCAAATTTGGATACAATGGGCATCAAGCTATCAATAGATGGTCTTGTGGTACCAAGTGGGAGACCCAGGTAGGTAAATGGTAAACTTTCCAATTTGCATCCAAAAGATGAGGCAAGTTGACATGCATAGTCCTCTGGTACATTGACAGGCATTAGGGTAGATTTATCATAATTTACCTTGAGACCAGTCATACTACTGAATTGTTGGAGTCTGTCCTTGAGATTATTCAGTTGAATGCTATCAGTAGGCATAATCAAAAGGGTGTCATCAACATATTGAAGGATAGGATATTTTGTCCATAATCATTATCAAGAGGCAAGCTGATTTCATTTCTGTGCCAGGCATCATTGCCAATTTCTTGTAATAATTCAGCTGTGCAAACAAATAAAAGGGGAGATAAGGGGTATCCTTGCCTGACACCTCTTTTGCAACAGATTTTTTTCCCTGGGACACCATTTAATAACACTGAGGTAGAGGCAGAGAACAAAATAGATCTGACCAGGGAAATCCATTTGGGCCCAAATCCTTTAGCTTTCAGCATATTAATGATTGCATTATATTCAATCTTGTCAAATGCCTTCTCATAGTCAATCTTCAGAATGATAATGGGTTTCTTAGACACATGGCAGATATGTAGGTATTCAAATGCCCATCCCAAACAGTCATGGATATTTTTCCCTTTAATAAAGCCATACTGATTATTATGGATAATGGATTTAATAACCTTCTAGAGCCTATTGGCCATAATCTTGGTGATGATTTTTAGTGGAAGGCTAGCCAATGAAATAGGCCTATAATCATTCATAGTCTTATGATCATTTGTCTTGGGGATGAGAGTAATAAAGGCAGTGTTGATGGCATTCATATTCACTGTTTCATCATAAAATTCATGAACTAGTTTTATAAAGTCTTCCTTGATAATAGGCCAGCATTTTTGAGGAATTTCCCATTAAATCCATCAGGACCAGGTGCTTTGTCAGAAGGAAATTCTTTGACCACAAGTTCAATCTCCTCATTTGTGAATGGAGCATCCAGGTGAAGAAGGTCATGTGGTAAGACCAATTCATCAAGGTTATAGTCACTGATAATATTTTCACTTGTGCCAAGTCTTTGTTTGTATGAGTGCCAAATTGCAGCAGCCTTGAGTTCATGTTCAGCCAGAATCAAATTGTCATCAGTCTTGATATGACTAATGAGATTTTTCCTGAAATTATGGGTTGCCACAACATGGAAGAATTTGGTATTCTCATCCCCCAATTTGGCCCATCTAATTTTAGCCCTGCTTTTCCAGTAAATCCTTTTAGCCTCCAGGAGTTTATTGGTATGTTTCATCAGAATCTTTTTGAAATTCATCTCATGTAAGGAAAGTGGTCTCTGATCTTCAATTCCTTCAAGTAGAGCCAGTATATATGTGCAGCTCCCAATAGTCTGATTTAGATTTGATAGTTTCTTGCTCCATTTCTTAAGGCCAGCTCTGAGATATTTGAATTTGCAGTTGATAGCAAGGGCAGCATCACTGTTATAGGGAGCAGAATTCCAAAGAGTGTTCACAGTGTCATAAAATCCATCAAATTCCAGCCAGAAGTTCTCAAATCTGAATAGTTGGGCTTTAGGAATGGTAGTGCCCACTTGGATACGGATGGGAGTGTGATCAGAGCCAATTCTTGAAAGAGGATGGGCCATGGTGTTGGGGAATGCTGTAGTCCATAAAGGGCATGTGAAAATCTAGTCCATTTTTTCTAGTAGTGGGGGGTCTTGCATATTACTTCAGGTGAATGATCTTCCTTTTAGTGGTACTTCTACAAGATCATGTGATTGGATGGCATTGTTGAAAAGCATCATATTATGAGCATCACACCATCTCTGTTTCTATCCTCAGGACATCTTATGAGATTGAAATCCCCCATTAACATCCAGTATGGATAATTGGAAGTACCAATATTATGCATCCAATTGAAAAAATCAGCTTTGTGTTCATTGTGTGCAGGTCCATAAATATTGGTCAGGATCATGTGGTACCAGAATGATTACAAGTGAGAGCCACAGAGATATGGTATTTAGATTGGCATAAAACATCTCCTTTAAAAAGGCTACCATTCCAAATAGTAATCAATCCTCCAGAATTACCAAGGGATGGAGAAAAAGTAAAATGTGAAAATCTACTAGGGCAGAATTTTATTAAATAAGAGTGATCAAAATCTTCTATTTTGGTCTCCTGAAGGCAAATAATATCACAGTTGCTAGAATCCACTTTTTCTCTAATTTGATCATGTCTCAAATCAGAATTAATGCCTCTAACATTCCAGTCAAGAATCATCAAGCTCCTATTCATAATTCAACATGTAATGGATCCACTATATCCGATCAACATAGTTAACCAGGTTTTCATGAGGGGTAGCTGGCAGGATAGAGATATATATAAGATGTGCTTTGTACCCAGGTTGGTAAATCCACATATATAAAATGAAGGTATAGTGCTTAACAGGGGAGATAGAAACATCCAGGTACTCAAATAGATATAAGGACATGGTTCTGCTCATCATGAGCAATATAATAGTGCTTATTACATGCCAGGTAGTGCAAAATAGATATAGTAGATGAAACTTAAAACAGTGTGGCATTAGACATGTATGACACACATTATTACAGGCAGCAGAATGAGAAAACATTAGCCACATTCAGATAAGAGCTTGTCCTCTGAAATCTCACTAGGAGAGATCAGGCATTGATTGACACCAATGGAATGGATGGTGTCAATAGGGAGGACAGGTGGGGGTGGAGCATCTTGGTCCATAATAACAACCTCATGAGGATGTGCTTTGCTTTTGGCCACCTTTCTGGATTTTCTAGAGGCATTGATCAGAGTTGTAATAGTTGAATCTTTCTCATGAGCTTTATCTGCAACTTCTTTGTTCTTATATCCTTCAGATTGGTTGGCAATCCTTTTGCTACGCCTGACAGCAGTGACATCCTTGGGAGCAAGTACCTTGCGCTTAGCCACCTGGGAACTGCTATCCTCATTCATAGAAGAAGAAATACCAATAGAAGTATCCAATGAGGCTTGCACATCATCTTCTGAGATTTCAGTAATACAAACAGTTGAGGTGGCAGGCACATGGGGATCGGTGGCATACAGTTTCACGAGGCACTTCCTCTGTTTACCATATTCAGTGTCCACATCAAGAATTTGGAAGCCAGCACCATGGATGTTTGATATATCAGTGTTGCCCAGAGTGGTGTGTGCATTTTTCACCAAGTTAGATAGCAGACCATGGACAAAATTAAAGGAGTCAACCGCTTCCATCATAGGTTCAAGTTCAGCAAGGTGATCAGCATGAGCAGGATTGTGTTGGGGAGGGGTTGCAATCATTGGTTCATTATCAACAGCAGGTGCAGCATTTCTATATGGGATTGCAACATTGGGAATATCAGGTGCAACATTGGCAGGTTCTTCTGGAACATGATCATGAACCATATCATCCCAGTGTCCACCAAATGGATGTGGCATGGGGTGTGGGTTACCACCATCAGGTGGAAGAGGGTCCTCATCACCACTCAGGCCTCCAATAACCTTAGCCTGCAGGATGTAATTAACCACAGTCCAGGAGTGGCCATGACCTTCATCACTAGTATTATCCCCTAGAACCAAACTAATAGGGATTTCAAGCATATCTGGCACTCTGATCTTAACCAGGATTCTAACTCTATTAGAGTAATCTCTGTTCCAGACTAAAAATTTCCCAAATTCACTGACAGATTCTCTAACTTTGTCCACTAACCATGCATCTTGGGGGTAATTTACCATCATCAGCCAAACATCATGTGTGAAGGTCATGTTCCTATGATTCAGACCTCTGTTGTGGGGAATCACCCTAAGAATACTGTCTCCAACAAAAAATGGACTACGCTCAATAGCAGTATCCCTTGCGCAGGTGTCAGAGAACTGTACCAGAGCGACGCCCATGGCAGACCTAGAGAAGTTGCGAATGTGGTGGCCACGATCGTTGAAGTAGTTTCTGATCAGGTGGGCATCCGCGGCGAACTGCTCAGGGTCCGAGGGAGGCTCGAGGATGACAATGGCCATGTCATCACACCGAAGCAGGGCATCTCCACTAAAAATGTGAAAACCCCGGCGTCAGCGATGGATGCAGGGTTGGATGACTTCGGCTCCAGGTGGAAGGTGGGGGTTAGGGTCGCAGGGGCAGTTCGCTATTGTTGAGGAAGGGAGGGGGATGTTGCAGGTGTGAGATTGGGGAGGCGACGATGGCGAGGAATGAACAGGGTTCAGCTGGAGAGCGGAGGGGTCAAGGTTCTCTGTTTCCGAAGTCGTAACGATAAGCCCTCTTTTAGAGGAGATGATATGCTCAGGTCGTCTTTGTTTAATGCGATAAACCTGAGACTTGTGCTTAAGGATATAACAAGATTTCCTAATGTGCCCATATCCATAACAACCCTTGCAGCGAATTTGAGAAATACAATCGCATAGTGAGTGGCCCATCGCAAGGCATCTAGTGCAGATTACATGGGCCGAAAGGGGCTACGGTGATGGGCTGGCAGAAGCAGCAGGCCGAATATCACTAGAATTTGATAGAAAATCCAAGCGGGAAATTGGCGTCTGATCCGAGGAGATCGGATCACGTAGCGATGAGGCCAGCGATCTAGCCACGTAGGCCATCTTCCGATGAGCAGCTAACGGCGTGGAATTGGCGCCGGTGAGTCGAGATCTCCGGTGAGAAACCATAGTCCAATTCATCTCTTGTTCATAAAACCAATCAGATGATTCCTTGATCCAATTCGGACCCCCATAACCCCATAGAGAAAAATAGCATTTAAAAGCCGGACATTCAAAATATCTGAGTTTGTAGATCAAGAAACCCACAACTTTGGAGAAAACTTCGAATTTAAATGTCTGATCTCGAATCAAACTGACATAGAAACCATGCCTACTTCCTCCAAGGCATGATTGAAGAGCAATGCAAACATTGTCGACGTCAAGTCGGAAATTGGCTCGGCCAAAAGAGACCACAAGGGTAAAACCAGATCCGGGAGATGGGGCTTGCACATGGGTAGAATAGGAAGATCGAACCTTTAATTCGAGTCCCATGCCATGGGAGAAATCCAGAGAGGAGGTGGGAGCGGTCATTTTGAGTTTCTAGGGGAGCGGTCATTTTTCAAAATAAAAGATATTCACCTGGCCGCCGCCGCCTGGGTGGCAACTCTGTAAATATTTGCAAGTACTAAGCCTAGATCAATATTTCGTGCATTCTTGACCGAAAATAGGGTTGTATTCTTTCTCAGGGTTTTTTAGCAAAATAAAAAACGTATGGTTTCAAATCTTGGACCAAAAAATTCATCCTTGCAAACATTTTGTACGGTAGGTTACACTTTTAGAACCTTTTGTATGAGTTTTTTCCCACCTGCAACGTTTTATACCTCTAGTGCTAATATCTCTAAAATTTACCCATTTCTTTCACCGTTTAGAATATATTGTGCATGCTCATTCAACAAAGTACGAGGCAATTTTTTATTCTAGGTATAACCAGTATACTCCCCCGTCATAAAATAGATGTCGCAAATTTTTCTGTCTTAAAATAGATATCACAAATTTGTCTAAATTTCGATACCAGGAATAGATAGAAAAAAAATGCATAGATGCAATTCAGCCAAAACATCACAACAGCGCATTAAAACCAGCAAAACGGCCCAATCAGCAATATCGCCCATCGCCTTCCCTGCAGCACGCTTGGCCGTTGGATTAATCCAACGGCTGTCCTTGTGGCGCGGCCGAACAAAGTTTCCCGGTGGCCAACCCCGCAATTTCCTCCTGCTCACCCGATTTTTCCGCCCCGACGAGAGAGAGGCGACGGCGACCGGCGGCCAGCCCGCTCTCCCTTTGTTCCTTGAGTACGCGGTGGCGGCGCTCGCCGGTGGAGCGTGCGGTAGACCAGTTCCCGCGCGCTCCTCCGTCGAGCGTTGCTTCCGGCGCCGTATTCATACGAGGCAGAGGTGGTGCGCTGCACGCCGCTGGACTGGCGTTCATGACGGGCGGCGGCGGCGCGACCCGGAGGCTCGGCAGCGTCCTCTTCCTCTTCCTTCTGCTCTTCAGAGAGCGCGTCGTCCCGCTCGGTGGCCGTCATTCGATGGTGACGGACACGGTTGGCTCGACGGCGTGCGAACTCATTCGCGCGCTCCTTTGTCGAGAGAAAGCGGCGGCGCGGCGCCATCGCCCCGGAGGGAGAGGCGACGACGCGACGGCATCAGGTAATGGTAGAGGCTATCCTATTCTCATGTGATGGTTCATCCCTAATGTGGGGATTTTGCCCTTGCAGTAAACGAAACAGTACCACAACATGATTGAAAAATTAATTGAATTTGGTTAACTCAATTAATTCATACTGCTCCAAAGCCAATAAGATAGAATTTACATGAAAAGTGGGCTAACCCGAGGCTTAAACATGATCCATAAAACATAAATATGATCATTAGATTACATTAGGGCTCCAGAGCCACACAATTATTTAGGCTCAAACCTAACTTGACCAGCTAATCAAATTAGGACTATGATGATCAGATCTTAACAGAAAATAATTAAGCCCATTAGCATTAACCGTAAACAACAGTTAGCCTAATTAGGGTTCTAATTGAGAAAAAAATGTGCTCTAATACCATTGTTATATCTTTAGGGTGAATGAGATAAGGATCTTAATCTTCTAGTTAGAACTTAGAACACCTTAATGCATAGAATTGGATACTAACAAGAATCAATAGACACTGAGTCCTGCTCCGGTGCTCCGCCCCTGGTGAAGTTGAGGGGTTATTAACTTTTTTTCCTTTTTTCTATGTTAGGCCCGCCGAAACCCATATCCAGCCCGCGTATACCCTTATGTATAGATACGTACCTATACGGTGCGTTTGAAAATTAAAAAAAAGTCACGTGACCAGATCGATGCTATCTTGCTGGCCCACATCGTGCATGCGGTGTTAGTCGCCGCTTGTCCCGCATCTAATTAGGTTAGGCGACGGCGCTCCGCCGGCGGACGGACGGCGGACGGACCGTGCGACTGTCGTCTCTGCCATCTCCGGTGAGTTCGTGGCCGCATAAGGTTTCCAGAATCACGGAGGGTACCCTCTCTTCCCTGTGAGGCTAGTGTTAGGGGCAACCTAGGGTTAGGGGCTCCGCCCCACCGATCGATCGTATCGAGGGGCAACCTAGGGTTAGGGGCTCCGGCCACGGTCAGGTTTCTCCCGACGTGCGCGTGGGGCAGTTCTTCATCCACTTCATCTGGCGCATCGACCAGTGCGGTGGGGTGGGCTTCATCCGCCGGCACATCTACCAGCGTGGTAGATTGATTCGTTATTCTTTAAGTTCATGACATGGGCAGAAATATGATTAATATATCGTTTGTTTGTATTCTTTGTTGATGTACTGAAGTAATGTACTGTTGTAGGAAATGGCGGAGTCTAGGTCAGGTATTTTTGAGGTAGAGAAGGAACCTGGGTTGGAGTTTCCTGCAGATGGGTCAGATGATTCTAGTGAAGGTGTTGGCGATTGGGTAGATGAATCTATGTCAGCTAGTGAAGAATTATCTGTAGATTCAAAGTCAAATGCTGGTGATAGCTCTGAGCATGTGAGCACAGATGTTATTAATGTAAGTTATTTTATTTGATTCAATTATTAGGGATAGTAAAATAATTATGTTAATGTTAAAATTACAACATTATTCATGATACCAATTTATGTAGATGGACATAGACAATGATAAGGAGGAAAGCAATTCTGAGTCTCTGTTCGAGGAATACATTTATGAGGTATATAGAGTGTACTAATTATTTTTTAAGCAACGAAATAAATGACCATTAGTGGATGAGTAATTGTGTTATTATTTTGTGCAGGAAATAGCTGGTCTTCAAAACATGTACGACTACTATGGTGAGTCGGACATGGAGAGTGATATTTTTGATGGAACAGATTCTGGGGAGTCAAAGGAGGTGAACATTATGGAGGTAAGATTCATGGATATATTTATTGTGAAAAACAAAGTGTCTGATCAATAGAAAATTATGTAGGTTTTCATTGAATTTCTCTGCATGTGCAGGCCCCGGTTGATGATGGGAGCTAGAATGTCAATGATGTTTGCAAGGTGAGGATAAGATGGACATGTTGATGAAGATAAAGGAGATGACTTTTCCTTGCGAAGCAGCTGCTTTTGTATTCTACAACAGCTACGCTAAAGATAATGGATTTAGCATCAGAAAGGACAAGGTCAGATATAGTAAGAAGCGTACGAAACATTTGGTTTACAGACGTTATTTGTGTTCGAGGGAAGGTGAGCGTGATAAGAGGTTGATGACCGGGGAGGGACGAAGTCAGAGGCTCAGAGCTTTGTCCCGATGCAAGTGTGGGGCTCACCTGACAGTGAAGCTTAATGCAAAACTTGGCGTATGGTACGTTGAAAGTTTTGAGCCCAATCACAGTCATGTGTTAGCAAGACCGAATGAAGTACCTTTTCTTTGGTCGCATAGAAAAATAAAAGAGTACCAGAAGGCTGAGATATTAGCTATGGGAGCCGCAGGAATTAGAAAGCACATCATAATGGACTCCATGATCAGCAAAAGTGGATGGTACGGCGGTGTTGGGTACCTTTGCAGCAAGGAGAAGAGAAAACTACTGGCGAAAGGTGATGCTTCCATGACCATTGGCATTATGGCTAGCAGAAAGGAGAGAGACCCCAGCTTTTATTTTGACTATGACTTAGATGAAGAAGGACGGTTGAAAAGAATGTTCTGGTGTCATTCCCAGTCTATACAGGACTATGAGGACTATGGGGATGTCCTTGTGTTTGACAGCACGTACAAGATGAATCGATATGGTATGCCATTCATACCTTTTGTCGGTTTGAACAATCACCGTAGGACTACTGTTTTTGGTTGTGCCATAGTTTCGGATGAGACAGAAGAAACATATGTGTGGCTATTGCGAACATTTCTCGAGGCAATGTGTCAGAAGATGCCTCGGAGTGTAATCACGGATGCTGACTCGGCGATGATTAGGGCAATACGCAGAGTATTTCCAGATGTTTGGCACCGAATATGTACTTGGCATATTGAGAAAAATATGAAGGTCCATCTTAGTAGTAAGTCCTTGGGAGAGTTTCGCTCTATGTTGTACTACACTACGTCGAAAGCCGTATTTGCGCAAAGATGGCAAGCGTTCTTAAGAAAATGGCAGTCAGAGAAAACCAAAACTTAGTTGAGAAGGATGTATAGGAAGAGGGGCATGTGGGCTGCAGCGTATCTGGCTGATGGTTTTTGGCTTGGTATGAAAAGCAACTAGCGAAGTGAAAGTCTAAATTCCTGCCTTCACCTGCACCTTGATGGAGAGATGACTTTAGTGGATATGATATTGCATTATGAGAATTGCATCAACCGTATCTGTGAGAACGAGGCGCGGGATGATTGCACGGCCTCACAGACTATACCAGTGCCCGTAACTAGATGTAGGGAACTGGAGGTAGCTGCTTCGCACAAGTTCACCCCGGCTAACTTCTATATGTTGCAGGATGATCTGAAGAAAGTTGGTGGCCTACTGACTGTTGAAAAAAAGCTAGGATCTGGATCAGAAATATTTGTCGTCGCATGGCATGATACCGAAAGAGGCAGTTCACCGTGGAATATACACCGGAAAATCCAAAAGAATCTATAAAGTGCAGCTGCAGAAGAATGATTAGAAAAGGTCTACCGTGCAAGCATATATTCCACGTTCTGAACGAATTGCATATATA
The DNA here is from genome assembly GCA_910589775.1 of Avena eriantha. Classification (NCBI taxonomy): domain Eukaryota; kingdom Viridiplantae; phylum Streptophyta; class Magnoliopsida; order Poales; family Poaceae; genus Avena; species Avena eriantha. The sequence continues at coordinate 76,172,156 of OU342744.1, read as the reverse complement.
TAAAATTTCAGATTGTTGTGTTCTTCGTCGGTTGACAAAAGACGCAAGGCACGGTCTTTCTGCAAGGCGCACTAGTGATTTGCTCGGAGTAGGATGGCCAGAGGCTAGGGAAAGTTTGAAATATATCCAGGTCAGTGTGCTAGCTTCAGAAGCTATGCATGCGGCATGCAAACACCCCTCCCTTTGGGATCAATTGCAGGAAAGTTTGAAGGCTGTGATATCTAAGGCTATTGAGTACGATCAGAAGGAGGAGTTGGCAATTGTTCCTATTTGTCTAATCTCGTTAGCGGTTGAACACGTAGAGGATCATGAAGGAAACATTGTTAAGGTCCAGGATCCTTTGAAAGTATCGAGCAAATGTGCACATAAGCATAGCTCGAAAGATGAGGAATACGATTATCGTCCAAAGCCTAAAAATGGGAGACCATTATCATTTGACGAACATAGAATTAAGTGCGGCGCTTGCAAGGAACGAGGACATAGCAAACGCAGCAAGCATTGCAAACTTAACCAGAAGTAAGTGTTACCAAACTATATTGAATATATAAATAATGAACTTGTCAAACTTATTAAAATTTTCATGTGCAGGAAGGTGGTATAGGAACATCACTAGAGGAGATATTTGAGTTAATATTGTTAAAAAATCTATATATTTGGTGGCACAATTTTTAAAGTTGTAATACGGTTTTGACAGACACTATTATTTTGGTTACGCCGTTGTTGTGTTGTACTATGTCATTGTCTTACCACGTCTTCGTTTATTTTGGTTTATAATGAAATGTGTGCCATGTCAATTTTGTGACGATGATATGAATATATTTCAAGTTCGACCTGATGTAAAAAGTTTTATGATGCAAAAAAATAAAAAGAATAACGCTGAAAATCTAGATGTTTGCATAAAATTGCAACGATTTTTATCCGTGGCTGGCCCACGAAGTAGTTGATTGTTTCCCCGTTAATTTGGGCTGTAATGCAACCCGGCCCATGGACTAGTCACGGTCCTGGTAGCCGGGCCTAGGGTTTGTGAAATTTTACTATATAAATGTGCATACCCTCAGTCTCATCTAGGGTTCGTCTGGGCTATGTCGTCTCGCCGTCTGACTGATCGGCGGCTGTAGGCGCGCGCAAACTCGTCGGCTAGGATGGATCCGACAGACGGCACTGAGGGATGGGCGAAGCTTACATCTGTTGTCCATTACGACTGCGGGAAGATCAAGAAAGGCGCACCGCCAACCCTAGATGAGACGTTAGTTCTTCAAAATCTTTCTTTCTGTTTCATTTCTACGCAATTTACGCAGTATCTGATATTTTGCAATTTAGGATGTTAATGAGGTCATGTTGCCCTACTTTGTTGATGCTTTGTCGCAATATGAGTATGATCCTGCGTACAATGGTATTGAGCGCAAAACCAAAAATAGGTGCGGCCACTCGATGTTCCCTGCTCGTCGTGTCTGCAAAGATGGTTGTGATGCTGGTAGACGGTTTCTGGGTTGTCCATATGGGGTTTTACCTTATATCCTTGTGTTATGTACATCATTGACAATATATTAAGATATCACACAAAAAATATAACTTTTATTATTATTTCAGGGATTACATAAGTGCGGACATGTCGAATGGGTAGAAGATGAATGGAAAGGAAGAGAAAGATATGTGATTGGGCAACTAGCCGAAAAGAACAACAAGATACTGATGGCAAAAGAAGAGGCTGAGAAAAAACTGAAGACACATTTGAAAATGCAAAATAAACTATTAAAATGTAAGGGCAACATTATTTGTTTTCTTGCGACAATGTGTGTTGCAATGTTTGGACTTTTAGTAGCCATCATGTACAAGTGGCAAGATGCAAAGTAGCAAGTTGTTACAAAAGATGAGTTTTTTTACACTAATAATAAACAAGTGACGCTTTTCGTACCAGCTGTGTCTTTTTCGTCACGCCGTTAGTACAACTCAATTTGTACAAACATTGTACAAAACATGAACTTCTGATTAATAAATTCGTCATATATCAATATATGAGTAGCCTTAAGTGCATATAATAAAACAAAATAATTAGGTCATTCTGTTACATAGTTGATCGACCAAAACAAGTTATAATGGCTAGGAAACCTTCTTCGGGACTAAAACCTAACCACTCTAACTTGAAAATTCTAATCATCTATGCTTTCATAACTTGTTCATCTTCGAAACGATCTCGTGAACTTTCTTTTTCACGGCATCTAATTTGTTGGACGGCGACAACATCATTTCTGTGACGACACGTCTCCTCCTTGTGTTAACCGTGGCCTACAAAGTAGTACAAATCGTGGTGAGTTGAAATTTAGTTAAGATGGAACGTTTAGTTCGTAATCATACCTGTGAAAATTCTCCTGTCATCCGTTCACCATCCCAATGCTCCATGCATTTGATGACAAATAATCCACAAGAGTTTCTGTTGTAAAGGCATAAGAGTTGAAAGATTAATACAATGCTCATGTTCATTCCGTCGTAAAGAATATGATGTAACATGTACCCACCCATCCCGCTGCTGCGACATCTCATACTCTTTAATTGGCCACTTTGAAACATCCGGATATCGACCATCTGTACTTGCATTTGCCACTTGCATGTCTTGTCCAATTTGGCGACGTTGTAAAAGGATCATGGTTAAATGTGCAACACATTTTGACAAAAAAAATAAGGACAATATATTCTCCACATACTAGTGCCTCAGCAGTCTCCAAAGTTAAGTCCAGAGGATATAGGGAGTCCAGAACTTGGAACTCTTGCTTTGACATGTGCATGACCACCGTCATCCAGTGTGTATTGCCGATATTTAAGGGAAAATAAGTCTACAAAAAACTCATATTATTAAATATCCGATGGATTTTTAGATGTTTAATCATAACATATAATAATTGCCGCAAACATAATATAACATACCTTTTTACGAACTGTATATTCTTCCAACACTCTACCAACTGTTCCAGATTTTTGCATCTCATTATCCATGTTCATGGTGGACTCTTCTACTTTGTCTTCAGCAATTGCACGGTCTACTAGAAATTTAGATCTCCATGCTGGACATAAGAAATGGTCATGCCCAACCCGGAGGGCTAAATGTCCAATGTACCCATCTATTACCTGCAACATACATCATTGAATTAAATGTTTGCAACACACAAAACATAAATTTAATGTATTGGCATAATATTAAAGTATTGCCAGTAAGTGTAGTTATCACTTACATCATCAGATAACCATTTATGGTCTAGAACGACACGTAGTCTTTCTGCACTAACTTCATCTCCACGGGAGTTCTTGTATAAGCTTTTTTTCTTGTGCTGATCTAACCGAGATACGAGCTCAAGAAATACGACGGCAGCATCTATTTGTTGTGGAGTCAAATCAGTGTTGCAATTTTCATCTAGGCCTGGTTTATCATCAAAATCGAGAACTGCATATATAAATGAAAAACTGAATTAGTATATTTGAATGCAAGACATGTTTACAAGTTTTATTAAACAATTCAAATATGAACTTTACCTTCTACAGTAGATCCGCGGACTAAACGCTTGATGGGTTTGTCAAGAGCATAAGGAGACTGAAACTTTTTTGGGACTGTAAGCTTCCGTCTCCCAGTTAACTCATCTTCCTTTCGGCTATCAGCTGCTTGACAGTCATTTGCTACACCTTTATTTAATTGTGGCATAGACATAAACTTATTAACAGAAATAGCAGAAATATCAATATCAGATTCTTCTTTTACTGGTTCTGCATTATCAATAATAAAAGGGTTATCCGGTGTGCTGGCAAGTGCACCAATTCTCTTGTCCGGTATACGATCACTGACACCATTCGTCTTGCTAAGTGGTGTATGGCCATTTACGCCATTCTGTGCAGGCGCCTTCGCATGTGTGCCATGGTCAGGAACTTCGGCAGGCGTTGTCGCACCAATGCACTCGACCTCTTCTTCGGAATCGCTATCTTTCTTGTACACAAACTCTTTTTTTACGAGGTCCATTCTGAAAAGAACTAGCATCTTCTTCCTCTTCCATTTCTGCTGACGCCGCTGCATCCATAGGTTTGTACGTCACGCCTTCCTTATTTAACAGTTCCAATGTTCTCTACAAGACATGGTAATGTAAGAGCACAACCAAATGTTCATCTATAATGACCTTAACTATGTAGTATAGTATCTCACCTGAGCACATAAATCAGCTATAGGAGTCAACATTTTATGCAACTGTGTGTCCAAGTGATCTGTCACCCGCTTAAACAAAAGCTCCAATTGATCATTACCAATTTGTTGTGTACCATTGATCTTCTTATGCGGAACACTAACCGGCTTGGCCTTTTGCTTACGAGCGGGCATAGGATCTGCCATCAATGGCTCTTGCATACGATATTCTTTAGTGATAGTATCTTCTATCTGCTTGATGGTACAAATGATACAAGCTGTAAGTCATGCGTACTTTATTTACATGAGTCATAATCTAAAAAGGCAATATACGAGGGAAGCCAAAAAAATATTACCTTGACGTTACCACGACCACGCCCATTCTCGTAGTTAAAATTGTCTCTCTTTGTGGCAGTGGCTTCGTTCCAATTCCTCATGAGGGGGCGTATGGACATTTTAGGATTAAATGCACATTCGCCTTCCTGAGGCAGCACTTTCTCCCAGTACAAGTACTACATTTTAAGAAATATAAGTAAATTCGCTATAGCACAGATATCATAGAGTATACATGCGAAAACAAATGAGTACGAAAATAAAACCTGCAATAGTTCAAGATTTCCTTTCGGCCATTAGCGGATTATTTTTCCTTTTCTCTCAATCCTGATACTGTCCATTAAAACCCTCCTCGTTAAAGCATTCCAATTAATCTTGGACTTTCTGTTAACATCATCAACTAATGCATAGTACTGCTTCGGAACAACCTTTGTCGCCATAGGCGCAATAACTGTTCCAAATAGCACTAGCACCACCTTTCGCAGAAAGTTGTCATCAGCAAGTTTATTTTTAATGATGTCAACGATTAAATCATCAATTATGATGTTTCCAGTAGATTTGCTCAGAAAGTGTGTGGGGACGCGATCCTTCACGTCCTCTCCTTCTTCAGTAAGTATGTCCGTTGCTGAGAAACCTTCATTCTCGAGACCAAGGATACACTCTACGTCGACAGGCCCAATAGAGATTGCCCCATTTGTCTCTTCTATAGCGAATGTACCTGTTGTAGGGTCAAAAGCCTCGAGCATGAACCTTCAACAATAATTACCATGAATCAGAATATAGGAGAAAAAACATATGTACAATGGTAGAACAGAAATATTTGCATTAGTATCTTATTAGGATTGTGCGCATCTTCATAGATGGCATCATCATCATACTATGCAGATTCGTTTGGGATAGTCTAGCCCGTTGAGCGATGGAAAGACCCGCCACTAACTTACACCATTTTTCGATATTGCAACAAATATCCCCCTTAAGATCGTCCATCCTAAAAACAAAAAACACAATTAATATATTGGCGGGACAGTAATATGTAGACTGTATTGCTGCATGCGATATGAGTTACTCACTACACACATAAAATGATGATACTATTTTCTATAAACATGTCTGGTCATATCTAAATGAACTAGTGGATCTAGAGGGACTAAAATATTGATAACAATCGTCCTAGTTGGCTTGTGTCTTGATCGGCAAGCGTCCGCTTTACCATAAACGACAAACAACAATGGACAGAATTTCCGAGCGATTCAATAGTATTTGAAAATGAGGAATCACTACAACCGCACAAGGATACAATTAAACATAAATGTAAGGGAAAGTAGTATCGGATCTTAGAGCTCTAAGCCATGAACCGACTAGCCTACCAATTTCGAGGATCAGAGGAAGATGTACCTAAAATAAAACTACTGATGCGCAGGATGAGAGGTTTACCTGAACGACCTCTGTAGAGGAGGAACGACCACAGTGGAGGAACAAGGCCGTCGAAGCTGCGCCGTGGAATTAGGTGCACACGAGGTTAAAGGGGCTGCGAGTCACCAAGCGGACTATGACGGCGTTTAGGGTTAGCAGGAGGAAGCGATCGTGGGGTTTAATATTCGGTTTGGGTCAGAATTATTTCCACTTGGCCGGTCCTTCTTGGGCCAATAAAGGCCTCTAGACTCATCCCGTCCGGGATATTACATGAAACGGGGCCTGCGCTATATCAAGGACCGGGCGAAGTTTTTTTTCGTCAGACCGAAGGTTTTTGTTATCTTTTTCGATATAAATTTTACAAAATGCTTAAATTTTGAACTTTCAATTATAGGAAAATAACTATATATTTCACATTAGTGCTTGACATGTAACATGTATACAAAGTTTGAATTTTTTTATAGAAGGTCGGAAAATATGACAACTTAGAAACAAGTCGTTTCGTCTAACTTGAACCATCTTTTCTAAGCACGTGATTTTTTCGACCTGCATTAAATTTTCTAATATTTTTTACACATGGTGACACAACCAAACTAAGACACATGGGCAAGGTATTACATTTTTTTGAATTTTTTTTAAATTTCTATTGCCCCGGTCAAATTTAGGTCAAATAATCTAAGACATTCGAACAAATATAATTCCTTATGATGTGCCAGCTCTCTTTCAAAGTTCTACCAATGTACAAACCGCATGCTATACCGTCAACTTAACAACATATAAAAATATGGTATCAAAATTTGAAAGTTAACTTGCTCAAAATACAAATTTGATTTGGAAGTGATTTAGTATTTTCAAATTTCTACATGCACCAAGTTTTGAATATGAAAAAACTCTACAAATGAATAATGTGTCCCCTACAGTCCTTCAAACAATGGTGAAAACCTCATGCAATTCAGACAAACACAGCTCCTCAAATCCAAATCTGAATTTTTAGGTCAAAATCGCGTCGAACGCAGAGGACGCATATGTATGAACCAAGCTGACCTAACAATATATCCGTGATTAAACCACATCTTGTGGACCTAAAAATGATTTTTGCCAAAAATAATGAGGTTTGAATGATGTAGTTGTAGTTCAATATTTCAATGGTTGGACCATATTGACCAAAGTTTGACTTGAGGTAAAGTTTAAGCAAACAAGCATTTCACAATGAACAAAGTGGTCACATTCCAACTAAATGACCCCAAAATCCATACCATGTTGGTGAAAGACAATTTGTATTCAAATTTTTGAACTACCTTCACAAAATGTGTTTGAATTTGAATTATTAAAATGGAAAATGGTATGTGAAATCATAGTTGGACAAAAACCCCAAAAGATGAAATGTGTGCTATGCCAAGATACACCTACCTGCCAAATCTTAGCCCATTCCAAGAAAGTATGCCATAGAGTTGGCCATTTCCTTTGGGTACTTACCCACGAGACTCACACTTAAAACCAAGTGTGAGAGAGTAACCTCAACTTTCATTATACAAACTCAAGGTCTATTATTTTTTGTGCAAACTAGGGTATAATCTAAGACACATGGCCAAGGTTTTATATTTTTTTGATTTTTTTTGAATTTGTAGTGCCCTGTCAAAGTTTGGTCAAATTCGCGTCGAACAAATAAAATGCATAAAGAAGTGCCAGATCTCTTTCAAAGTTCTACCAATGTCCAAACTACATGCTCTACCTGCATGTTAACAACATATGAAAATATGTTACCAAAATTTAAAAGTTAACTTGCTCAAAATTCAAATTTGATTTAGAGATGATTTAGTATTTTCAAATTTCTACATGCACTGAGTTTTGAATCTGAAAACTCTACAAATGAATAATGTGGCCCCTACAGTCCTTCAAACAATGGTGAAAACCTCATGCAATTCAGACAAACACAGCTCCTGAAATCTAAATCTGAATTTTTCTGAAAATTCATGTCAAAACCACCTATTTGATGTGTTTAACTGAATTTTCAAATTTCTACATGCAATAAGTTTTGAGTCTGAAAAACACTACAAATGAATAATGTGGCCCCTACAGTCCTTCAAACAATGGTGAAAACCTCATGCAATTTAGAAAAACATAGCTCCTAAAATCCAAATCTGAATTTTTGCGAAAATTCATGTCAAAACCACCTATTTGATGTGTTTAAGTGAATTTTCAAATTTCTATATGCACCAAGTTTTGAATATGAAAAAACTCTACAAATGAATAATGGGCCCCCTACAGTCCTTCAAACAATGGTGAAAACCTCATGCAATTCAGACAAACACAACTCCTGAAATCGAAATCTGAATTTTTCTGAAAATTCATGTCAAAACCACCTATTTGATGTGTTTAGCTGAATTTTCAAATTTATACATGCACCAAGTTTTGTATATGAAGAAACTCTACAAATGAATAATGTGGCCCCTATATTCCTTCAAACAATGGTGAAAACCTCATGCAATTCAGACAAACACAGCTCCTCAAATCCAAATCTAAATTTTTAGGTCAATTCATGTCAAAACTACCTATTTGATGTGTTTAACTGAATTTTCAAATTTCTACATGCACCAAGTTGTGATTCTGAAAAAACTCTACAAATGAATAATGTGGCCCCTACAGTCCTTCAAACAATGGTAAAAACCTCATGCAATCCAGACAAACACAGCTCCTGAAATCCAAATCTGATTTTTTCTGAAAATTCATGTCAAAACCACCTGTTTGATGTGTTTACCTGAATTTTCAAATTTCTACATGCACCAAGTTTTGAATATGAAAAAACTCTACAAATGAATAATGTGGCCCCTACAGTCCTTCAAACAATGGTGAAAACCTCATGCAATTCAGACAAACACAGCTCCTCAAATCCAAATCTGAATTTTTAGGTCAAAATCGCGTCGAACGCAGAGGACGCATATGTATGAACCAAGCTGACCTAACAATATATCCATGATTAAACCACATCTTGTGGACTTAAAAATGATTTTTGCCAAAAATAATGAGGTTCGAATGATGTAGATGTAGTTCAATATTTCAATGTTTTGACCATATTGACCAAAGTTTGACTTGATGTAAAATTTGAGGAAACAAGCATTTCACAATGAATAAAGTGGTCACATTCCAACTAAATGACCCCAAAATCCATACCATGTTGGTGAAAGACAATTTGTATTCAAATTTTTAAACTACCTTCACAAAATGTGTTTGAATTTGAATTATTAAAATGGAAAATGGTATGTGAAATCATAGTTGGACAAAGACCCCAAAAGATGAAATGTGTGCTATGCCAAGATACACCTACCTGCCAAATCTTAGGCCATTCTAAAAAAGTATGCCATAGAGTTGGCCATTTCCTAGGTAATTTGGGTACTTACCCATGAGACTCAGACTTGAAACCAAGTGTGAGAGAGCAACCTCAACTTTCATTCTACAAACTTAAGGTCTATTATTTTTTTGTGCAAACTAGGGTATAATCTAAGACACATGGCCAAGGTTTTATATTTTTTTGTTTTTTTTTGAATTTGTAGTGCCCCGTCAAAGTTTGGTCAAATTCACGTCGAATAAATAAAATGCATAAAGATGTGCAAGCTCTCTTTCAAAGTTCTACCAATGTCCAAACTACATGCTCTACCTACATGTTAACAACATATGAAAATATGTTACCAAAATTTAAAAGTTAACTTGCTCAAAATCAAATTTGATTTGGAGATGATTTAGTATTTTCAAATTTCTACATGCACTAAGTTTTAAATCTGAAAAAACTTTACAAATGAATAATGTGGCCCCTACAGTCCTTCAAACATTGGTGAAAACCTCATGCAATTCAGACAAACACAACTCCTGAAATCCAAATCTGAATTTTTCTGAAAATTCATGTCAAAACCACCTATTTGATGTGTTTAACTGAATTTTCAAATTTCTACATGCACCAAGTTTTGATTCTGAAAAAACTCTACACATGAATAATGTGGCCCCTACAGTCCTTCAAACAATGGTGAAAACCTCATGCAATTCAGACAAACATAGCAACTCAAATCCAAATCTGAATTTTTCTGAAAATTCATGTCAAAACCACCTATTTGTTGTGTTTAACTGAATTTTCAAATTTCTTTATGCACCAAGTTTTGAATATGAAAAACTCTACAAATGAATAATGTGGCCCCTACAGTCCTTCAAACATTGGTGAAACCCTCATGCAATTCAGACATACACAAGTCGTCAAATCCAAATCTGAATTTTTATCAAAAAAATGTCAAAACTATTCGGAATCTGCAAAAACTTTAAAATGATAAAAACAGTATAAAAAACCTAAGTACATAAAAATATTACAATATTTTACATACAATTATACAATCTTTATTACAAGCTATATTACAACTTACAAGTAATATTGAAATAATAACATTTTTTTAAAAGGGACACAGCCCAGCCAGGCCTTCTGCCCGAACAAGCTACCTACGACCTAACTGGGCCTCTTTCAGCCCATTATGTCCCCAACGCTGCACGACGTCAGTCAGGTCGTACGGCTAGGAGTTTAGTCCCACCTCGCCAACTGGAGAGAATTCCGACCAGCTTAAATAGCCACGCGTTCGGCTGCTATCAATAGCCTCTCTGTTCTATCTTACTTGCGACCAGTCACGAATCCTACTTTGGCCTGTTGGGCCTACTGACAGGTCACGGGCCTGCATCCTGGCCATTCATTTGGTTTCTAGTCGTATGCAGGCCGTGATTCCCTTGAGAAATATCCTGCCAGTGGGTGGCCTTTTTTTTTGCTTTATTTGATCTTTTTTCTCCTATATTTTAACATAAATTCATACATTTTTAATACAAATTTACATGGCATAATGCATATACAGAACTATCTCTGCACTTTAATGACTCTCACCATTTCAAATTTTGAAACACTACTACAATTTGCTGCACCTATCAAAACCTTCCAATTTAGAATTGGCATAATGAAATACATATTACTAACTGGCAGCACAACTATCATGCCACATCACAGATACATACATAAGAAACAAGCAATTAACATCATGTAACCATAACCTTAGTAGCAGCATAATAACATATAAGTCTGTAACGCCCTCGAATCGGCCCTATGCAAGTTTTATCCCTTTCCGCCAAACCCGCATAGAAACGATTCAAGGACGCCCACCAGGCACTTTCGTGCGGGTGGAAAACGAAGTAATAACATTACACAAAAGTCCTCGATGGGACCCACAGAACAGATGTATATAACAACGACTCGATGAGTCAAGAATACAGATATACAATACAAAGATCCAAATCACCTTGAAAACGATAGAGCGTCCGACTACGGATAAGATGCAAATGGGGCTAAGAGCCCTAAAGAATAACTAAGGGCGTCCTTAACCCTGCCCAGGCCAAGCCGAAAGGGTAACCCTGCTAACGACGTCGATCTCAAACCTGCTAAAACAAAAGGGGTGCCGACAGAGGGCAAAGGAAAAAAGAGGAGCGTCAGTACTGAGGCCATTACACGGCGAGGCTAGAATTTGGCGGCTCTTGCCTACATAGGTATGGTGGACTGAAGCGGCAGCGCAGCAACACTAAAAAACCTATAGAGACTCGGTATCACTGGCGGCTATTAGAGAGGGGTAAGAAAGATCTATTCGGATCCTACCTGATACTAACACCAAACATACCCATCCTGGTATTTCCCCCTCGAGACCAAACGAGGAAGTTAAAACCGAGGAACTCACACGGTTGGCACTTTTATTCATTCCATTTCAGTTGAAGCTCTTACTAATCAGATATAGATAACATGAGTCATCCTGATAGCATAAGTAGTGGGCAGTTTTAATTAACCATTAAGTTGTGGTTGCATTACTTACTAGTCAGACACAATTAGCATGTGAAACCCCAAACCCAGCAGTTGTTGGCACTTTTATTTCATTCCATTGGAGTTGCAATACTTACTAGGCAGGTATAATATGACACGATACATCCCAGTTCCATCAGTTGTTGGCACTTTTATTATCCATTCCATTGTAGTGAAGTTGATTACTAGTCACATATTAAGTCAAATTTATAGCACTACTTTAGTTATGCTTGTCTATGATCGAGATACTGTGCTCCAAGTCGTCCATAACCGCGGACACGGCTTTCAGAAAGATTTACCCTGCAGGGGTGCACAAATAGCAACACACACACGATCAACCTCGGAAAAACCAAATCAAAACCCAACGAGGCTTTCACGACAAAGCAATCAAAGGATTCATAAAATATTTCAGGGGGCCACCCCACTAAGCTACCCGCAACGAAGTTGGCCGGCTCCGGAACGGACCCAGGGTTTGTGACGACGGCTGTAAACGACTGGGAACCCGAAAGTGTGAGTGGGCTTGTCGATACCGCGAAAATGTGCCACGATCCAAAATAGTACAGGTGCTCCACGCATAATCTTAAATAAAGCAATAAAGCATGGCATAAGTACAGGATAGTAATAAAACCCCAAACTACTTTGTGGCCCCAAGAAATAAGAAATGAATCAAGCTCTGGCTAAGGGGGATTCATAGACTCTCTCGTATGTGGATAGTGCGAATAGGCAAGGAACAGGTATCAAGTACTCGGGGCCTACGGGACACAAGTGGACATGAAAAACCAAATAGCATACACTGCCGACCGGTGCCACTTTCATTAGTTATCACAGCAATTTAATAGTTGTATTTAAAGTCATGATCCTCTCCACCATTAACATCTGCCAGCATTCCAACAACTGTGGTACTTGACAACACGAGATCGCACCTGAGCAAGCAACTACGACTCGAAAGGCCAGCTATCTACCAAGCATAGGTAATAGGAGGTGTCCAAGGCAATATAGAGGCTGCACGGGATATAACTGGTGTACGGGAACTAAAGCATCGCGACACGGATAGCAATAGATCAACAGGAGGAAATAAAGACTATAAATGCAAAATAGGTAGAAGGGGGAGAGATGCTCGCCAGGGAAACACTACAGACGGATCATACCCGGAGAACTTGTCGATACTTGCATCCACTCATCAGCCTAGTCCGCGAAGAAGTAAACACTAGAAGAAACACCGGATGCAATATTTAATGCTACGGCAGAAGAATCGGCATGCTTATGATATGATGCATGGCATGACACAGATGCGGTGCAATTAGGCAGTATTAAGCGGAACCGGGGTCCCAACAATTAATTATATGGTTCGAGTTGTTTAACTACCCCACAATTTAAATGTTGTATTCACAGGGCGAAACATGGCATTGGTTCGCTACACAAATTTAAATGGAGGCGGCATAGGACTAGATTAGCCCGGTCTCCATATTTAATTATGAGGTGAATCGGCATAATGCCCCAAACCACAGTCAAGTGTGCATGCATGAACGATTTAATATGCGACATTTGATAATGTCATATTATAAAAATAGGGGCTTCGGGTCACACATCTGGGTTCGGAAGATCTTGGGTTCCGGGGGTTCGGGTCTGGGTCTCAGGGTTCGACGGGGATCAGTCTTCGGATCCTCAAGTTCGGTGCGCTCGGGGTTTTCGGCGATCTTTCTTCAGGGTCGGAGAACTTGGCATCCAGGGAGGAGGCCTTGGCGTGCCAAGGGTTCGGTCTTCGAATCTCGGGAAGGAGGTCTTGCGGTTTTCCGTGAAGGCGATCTTGACGCTCGGTGCCCGTGAAGTAGTTCTTGTCGTCGCGAAGATCTTGTCGGGTCCGCGTATCGGGTCGGTCTTGGCGTTCGGGATGAAGAACTTGGTGTCCCGGTGGCGATCTTGGCGGTCTTCGGATCCGGGTCTTGGCGTCAGTGTAGGAGTTCTTGCCGATCTCCTTGAAATTCCGCGGGTACATGTTCACGCGTCGATGGTCTTCGAGGTCTCGCCCGGCGGATCTGTGATGTTGATCTTGTCGGTATATCGGGGTCGAAGAACTTGGCATCTTCCAGTCGACTTTGGTTACACGGGCGCAGCACGGTAATGAAAACAACATGCCAAAACACCGGGTACCATCGGCAAAACACCCAATCGTAGCATCACGGCACCATCACCGAATGTTGGCATGCATCAACTCCTCACATCAACAGCACCATATCTACCACAACACTTCTACCACCAACTGAAAACCACCCCAAAATAGACTGGGGCAGCAGTACCGTCGTAGAAAACTCGCCACACGTTGGCCGACAACACATGAATACAGGATGGTGCTGCGGGACGGAGAAGCGGTGGCGCGCGTGACCGGCTTCGAGGACAAAGGGGGCCAGTGCGGGGTGCTCGGCGGCACAGGGCATTATTGGCGGCACGGAGCATGCAGTGCCAACAGAGATGGCGAGGTGGAGGTCGTCGCGGTAGCGCGGTCGACGGAAACGGCGGCGGTGGACGGCGAGCTTGGAGCCGGGGTGGCATGGGTCAGGTCGAGGAGAGGGCCACGGCGGCGCCCGGTTGATGAGGTTGACGGGGCCGCGTCGCTGGATGCGCTCGGCCCGGCGGACGGAGCTGCGGGGTGGGGAGCGCCGGTGGAAGGGGAAGGCGCGGGGGAGACGGGCGAGGCGAGGCCGCAGGTGGCTTCGGGAGGAAGAGGGCGAGGGCGCCGCAGGGAATCGAGGGCATCCCTGTCCCGACGTCGTGCGAGGAGACGAGGAAGGAGCACCCCGCTGTTGGCAACGAGGAGCTCGAGGTGAGGAGGATGTCGTCTGTGTCGGCAGGGGGAAGAGACGGGGCGGCGGCAGTCTAGGATCTGGCGGCGGCGAGGATCATTAGGGGAGCGAGGGAGGCGGTGGCGCTCGGAGGTCGGAGAGGCGGCGGCGACGGGCCGGGGAAGAGAGAGGTGAGCTAGGCGCCGAGGCTCGGCCTGAGGAGAGAACGGAGGCGAAGGGCGGCCGGAGCTCAGGGAAAAGCGCGACGGAGGATGGGGCTACGGGGCGAGCGAGAGGAGGCGTGGTGCAGAGAGGAGACAAGGTGCGAGGGTTGGTGGCGAGCGAGAGAGGGTCACGCGCGACGAGCGAGGCGTGGGACGCGGAGTGGTGGGGCCGGGGCGTGGGGATCGGGGTGGGCTGTCCATCCCGGGAGAGGTGGGGAGGAGCGTGCGTGGTAGGGCCAAGGGGTGGGACCGGGTTCCTAGCGCTGTCGGGGGTGTTTGGAGCGGGGCTGGCGGGGTGTGCAGGTGATGTGCGGTAGGGCCAGGTGGGAGCAGGCGTGTGGGGGCGATGGTGGCGTGTTGCGTGCGCTGGTGCGTGCGTGCGATGTGTGTGTGGCGACTGGTGGATGGGGAGAGGGAGTGGGATTAGGGTAGGTGGGGTGTTAGGGTTAGCTGGTTGGGGTAGGATAGGATTTGGTTTTGTTGTGACCGGGTAGTAGGCGGCTCGCTTTCTGGGCTTTTGGCCTGGCAGGCTGGCGGCCTCCCCGGTAAAACATTTTTATTTAACTTTTATTTTAAAAATACTTTTGCAAATAATTTTTAGGCAAATAAAAGACCCGGGCGAGAGACAGGGGTTTTGATTTGAAATAAAGACTAGGTATTTAGAAAACAGAAAAAGGGTTTTTCGAAAATAGTTTCAGACAACAGATGCATGATGATGACGATGCTGAAATGCAATGTGGCATGATGACATGAGCATGTTGTCATGATGATGCAATGCACAAAAACACAACGATTTTCTAGTAGTGGTTTTAGTGGGGCGCCAGAATTCGACACCACTAACAAATGGATCTCGCCCTCGAGATCCGCCTCATGGTACGGGGGAGAAGGCCAACGATCTGAATCTTCTCGCTTCGTGTCGATCCTCGCGACACCACTAACAAGAGGTCGTTCTCCGTGATCGTCGAGAGAACACTCCAGATACAAAGGACAAAGGTAAAGGTATCCACAAATAAAGCCACCTCTAACTTCGATAGAAAGAGAGAACCGATGCATTCTCATCCACTTCAATGTACACGAGCAAATAGAGTGAGTAGTCGGCATGGGGGCCAATCCATCACGCACCCAAACTATTACTCCGCACAATCAGTACAAAAAGCGTGCAACCATTCTCGGAATCAGACTGAAGATCTCGACAATCAAGGTTCGGAACAAAGGAGTGATGCAGACTCTGCATCGGATCTGGCGTAGATGATGTCGTCGCGTCGGAAAACACCGGAAGGCACAAACAAGGAGCAAAAAATGGTACCACAGATAAAGGATCACTCAGATAGCATGAAGTCCGGAGGTAGAAACACTGTTGCCAAAGGAGGAAGCGAAACCCTGAAGGTACGACGGAACCCAACCACGAGAAATACTGGACTTGAAGAAAGGTAAGAGAGCAGATTTAAAACACGCAGAGGTAAGAGGAGAATAGCAGAGGGGTAAGGAGTAAAAACAGACCTAATCAGATCTATCCAACCGATTTTGCAAAATAGTTTTGACACTCTACAACGTCCGTTAGCTAGGTTATCCTACAGGCTGGACCAGTGGGGTATCGCAACTGCTGAGCTCTGATACCACTCTTTAGCACCCTCGAATCGGCCCTATGCAAGTTTTAGCCCTTTCCGCCAAACCCGCATAGAAACGATTCAAGGACGCCCACCAGGCACTTTCGTTCGGGTGGAAAACGAAGTAATAACATTACACAACAGTCCTCGATGGGACCCACAGAACAGATGTATACAACAACGACTCGATGAGTCAAGAATACAGATATACAATACAAAGATCCAAATCACCTTGAAAACGATAGAGCGTCCGACTACGGACAAGATGCAAATGGGTCTAAGAGCCCTGAAGAATAACCAATGGCGTCCATAACCCTGCCCAGGCCAAGCCGGAAGGTTAACCCTGCTAACGACGTCGATCTCAAACCTGCTAAAACAAAAGGGGTGCTGACAGAGGGCAAAGGAAAGAGAGGAGCGTCAGCACTGAGGCCAGTACACGACGAGGCTAGAATTCGGCGGCTCTCGCCTACATAGGTATGGTGGACTGAAGCGGCAGCGCAGCGGCACTAAACAACCTATAGAGACTCGGTATCACTGGCGGCTATTAGAGAAGGGTAAGAAAGATCTATTCGGATCCTACCTGATACTAACACCAAACATACCCATCCTGGAATTTCCCCCTCGAGACCAAACGAGGAAGTCAAAACCGAGGAACTCACACGGTTGGCAGTTTTATTCATTCCATTATAGTTGAAGCTCTTACTAATTAGATATAGATAGCATGAGTCATCCTGATAGCATAAGTAGTGGGCAGTTTTAATTAACCATTAAGTTGTGGTTGCAGTACTTACTAGTCAGACACAATTAGCATGTGACACCCCAAACCCAGTAGTTGTTGGCACTTTTATTTCATTCCATTGGAGCTGCAATACTTACTAGGAAGGTATAATATGACACGATACACCCCAGTTCCATCATTTGTTGGCACTTTTATTATCCATTCCATTGTAGTGAAGCTGATTACTAGTCACATATTAAGTCAAATTTATAGCACTACTTTAGTTATGCTTGTCTATGATCGAGATACTGTGCTCCAAGTCGTCCATAACCGCGGACACAGCTTTCAGAAAGATTTACCCTGCAGGGGTGCACAAATAGCAACACACACACGATCAACCTCGGAAAAACCAAATCAAAACCCAACAAGGCTTTCACGACAAAGCAATCACAGGATTCATAAAATATTTCAAGGGGCCACCCCACTAAGCTACCCGCAACGAAGTTGGCCGGCTCCGAAACGGACCCAGGGTTTGTGAAGATGGCTGTAAACGACTGGGAACCCGAAAGTGTGACTGGGCTTGTCGATACCGCGAAAACGTGGCACGACCCAAAACAGTACAGGTGCTCCACGCACAATCTTAAATAAAGCAATAAAGCATGGCATAAGTACAGGATAGTAATAAAACCCCAAACTACTTTGTGGCCCCAAGAAATAAGAAATGAATCAAGCTCTGGCTAAGGGGGATTCATAGACTCTCCCGTATGTGGATAGTGCGAATAGTCAAGGAACAGGTATCAAGTACTCGGGGCCTACCGGACACAAGTGGACATGAAAAACCAAATAGCATACACTGCCCACTGGTGCCACTTTCATTAGTTATCATAGCAATATAATAGTTGTATTTAAAGGGCAAAACATGGCATTGGTTCGCTACACAAATTTAAATGGAGGTGGTATAGGACTAGATTAGCCCGCATACGGTCTCCATATTTAATTATGAGGTGAATCGGCATAATGCCCCCAAACCACAGCCAAGTGTGCATGCATGAACGATTTAATATGCGACATTTGATAATGTCATATTATAAAAATAGGGGCTTAGGGTCACACATCTGGGTTCGGAAGATCTTGGGTTCCGGGGGTTCTGGTCTGGGTCTCAGGGTTCGACGGGGATCGGTCTTCGGATCCTCAAGTTTGGTGCGCTTGGGGTTTTCGGCGATCTTTCTTCAGGGTCGGAGAACTTGTCGTCCAGGGAGGAGGCCTTGGCGTGCCGAGGGTTCGGTCTTCGAATCCCGGGAAGGAGGTCTTGCGGTTTTCCGTGAAGGCGATCTCTTGACGCTCGGTGCCCGTGAAGTAGTTCTTGTCGTCACGGAGATATTGTCGGGTCCGCGTATCGGGTCGGTCTTGGCATTCGGGATGAAGAACTTGGCGTCCCGGTGGCGATCTTGGCGGTCTTCAGATCCGGGTCTTGGCGTCCTTGTAGGAGTTCTTGCCGATCTCCTCGAAATTCCGCGGGTACATCTTCACGCGTCGATGGTCTTCGAGGTCTCGCTCGGCGGATCTGTGATGTAGATCTTGTCGGTATATCGGGGTCGAAGAACTTGGCATCTTCCGGTCAACCTTGATTACACGGGCGCAGCACGGTAATGAAAACAACATGCCAAAACACCCAATCATAGCATCACGGCACCATCACCGAATGTTGGCATGCGTCAACTCCTCACATCAACAGCACCATCTCTAGCACAACACTTCCACCACCAACTGAAAACCACCCCAAAATAGACCGGGGCAGCAGTACCGTCGTAGAAAACTTGCCGCACGCTGGCCGACAACACATGAATACATGACGGTGATGCGGGACGGAGAGGCGGTGGCACGCGTGACCGGCTTCGAGGACAAAGGGGGCCAGGGCGGGGTGCTCGGCGGCGTAGGGCATTACTGGCGGCACGGAGCAAGCGGTGCCAACAGAGATGGCGAGGTGGAGGTCGTCGCAGTAGCGCGGTCGACGGAAACGGCGGCGGTAGACGGCGACCTTGGAGCCGGGGTGGCATGGGTTAGGTCGAGGAGAGGGCCACGGCGGCGCCCGGTTGATGAGGTTGACGGGGCCGCGCCGCTGGATGCGCTCGGCCCGGCGGATGGAGCTGCGGGGTGGGGAGCGCCGGTGGAAGGGGAAGGCGCGGGGGAGACGGGCGAGGCGAGGCCGCCGGTGGCTTCGGGAGGAAGAGGGCGAGGGCGCCGCGGGGGATCGAGGGCGTCCCTGTCCCGACATCGTGCGAGGAGACGAGGAAGGAGCACCCCGCTGTTGGCGACGAGGAGCTCGAGGCGAGGAGGATGCCGTCTGCGCCGACGGGGGGAAGAGATGGGGCGGCGACGGTCTGGGATCTGGCGGCAGCGAGGATCATCAGGGGAGCGAGGGAGGCGGTGGCGCTCGGAGGCCGGAGAGGCGGCGACGACGGGCCGGGGAAGAGAGAGGTGAGCTAGGCGGCGAGGCTCGGCCCGAGGAGAGAACGGAGGCGGAGGGCGGCCGGAGCTCGGGGAAAAGCGCGACGGGGGATGGAGCTGTGGGGCGAGCGAGAGGAGGCGTGGTGCAGAGAGGAGAGAGGGTGCGGGGGTTGGTGGCGAGCGAGAGAGGGTCACGCGCGACGAGCGGGGCGTGGGACACGGAGTTGTGGGGTCGGGGCGCGGGGATCGGGGTGGGCTGTCCATCCCGGGAGAGGTGGTTAGGAGCGTGTGTGGTAGGGCCAAGGGGTGGGACCGGGTTCCTGGCGCTGTCGGGGGTGTTTGGAGCGGGGCTGGCGGGGTGTGCAGGTGTTGTGCGGTGGGGCCAGGTGGGAGCATGCGTGTGGGGGGCGATGGTGGCGTGTTGCGCGCGCTGGTGCGTGCGTGCGATGTGTGTGTGGCGGCTGGTGGATGGGGAGAGGGAGTGGGATTAGGGTAGGTGGGGTGTTAGGGTTAGCTGGTTGGGGTAGGATAGGATTTGGTTTTGTTTGGACCAGGTAGTAGGCTGCTGGCTTGCTGGGCTTTTGGCCTGGCAGGCTGGCGGCCTCCCCGGTAAAACATTTTTATTTAACTTTTATTTTAAAAATACTTTTGCAAATAATTTTTAGGCAAATAAAAGACCCGGGCGAGAGACAAGGGTTTTGATTTGAAATAAAGACTAGGTATTTAGAAAACAGAAAAAGGGTTTTTCGAAAATAGTTTCAGACAACAGATGCATGATGATGACGATGCTGAAATGCAATGTGGCATGATGACATGAGCATGTTGTCATGATGATGCAATGCACAAAAACACAGCGATTTTCTAGTAGTGGTTTTAGCGGGGCGCCACAAAGTCTTACGGGAACTTCACCACAGTACCAAAATAACATAGTTCTCAACCACTTCTACCTAGTTAACCAGTTCAACATATTAACCATATATACATAAACATCATCACTATAATGATGATGTGACCATATATACTAGCAGCTGATCAACATTCACTCTTCAGTCTCGGAGTCGCTGAACACAAACTCCTCTAGCTCGAGGACCCTGAGGAGAGCTTCGTGCCTGCCACGATCACGCAGGTCACCCTCAAAGTAGTCCTCACCCAGACGTCCTCGAGTGGCAACCTCACGGACATGCTGGACAAGACCCACCCTCAGGCCCCCACCTGGCTTGAAGTGGTGGAATGGGCACCTGTAGAACTCAGCATTGAATGGCAGGTACGCAGAAATGCCCTGAAGCCTGAGTTTCTTCTCCTCTTTCTTCACAAAAGACTTGTAGATCCATTGCTCAACATCATTATCTGAACCAGAACCAGAAAAGTACTACACAATCAAAAAAAGTAATCAAGAGTTAGTACTTTTAATGTGGTACAACAAGTACTATATTTGTGCATATCTGAATGCACTTGAACAGATGGAAGAACAAACCTCCTCATCGGGGACCGGGGAGAGTACATCATAGCCAGCACCAGGGTTTAGTGCCTGCCAAATTTTTTACAACATTAATTACCGAAAGCATTCAACATAAGTCATTGAACAATAATAGCAAAAATTGATAGCATAACAAATTATGGTTCACAAATCAGATCACTAAACTAACATTGATTAACTTGACAATAAAAGCTACTTATGCTACATGTCATTAAATTACAAGGATTATGCAATTATGTTGCATGTACATAATTGCACAGTATTTATGCAACCTTTGTTCTATCAAACATATAATTAAAATTTCCTATACTACATGTGATGTCCATACATGTAGTTGCCTTAGATAGTCAGGATCAGTTGCAAGAATTACAAAATTTATGAGGCTTTTCATAAAGCTGTGATAACAGCTCACAATAGTAAACAAGTATTTAAACAAGGTATGCTAAAAGGCTAAGTTTATTTGCAGCCACAGAAACAAGATACGCTAGAAGGCTAAGTTTTTTTGCAGCCACATAAACAAGGTACGCTAAAAGGCTAAGTTTTTTGTATTCATTATCACCAGCGTGTTCATTAACAGATCATGAAGACGATCAGACTCAACTTTTAGTACAAGTCTCCAGTTCAAGTTTCAAAATACAGGCGCAAAAATCTACTCTAGTATGCTAATACAGTTTAGGGCATGCGGCCATTTACCATTTATCACCGTGCAAAATCAAGGAAAATGATAAGCTGATATTTCAATATACCCACTAATTAAACTACACTGAATATGATATCTTAGGAACATCACTCTATACATGCAATTGTAGTACTAGCAAGATGAAAGAATATTTATGCAGGTATATCACTCTATTCATTTAACAGAACTACTTTAGCTTACATATGATCATACAATTTCATAAAAAAACTACAACAAAAATATATAGGCAACATTGTGTAATTTCATAGTTAAATATCCCGAATAATCCGATGCACCGAACTATTTTCTAGGGCTAGACTCATGCTGCAATGAATAACTGTCATTCAAATATGTCAATTCCTAAACACAATCTACACCAGGAATCTATAGAACCAAGCTTCCATCCACAAATAATCCCTAAATTATATCAATCCCTAATACTGATAAGCTAAATCTACAGAACTGAGCTTCCATCCAAACAATCTAAAGGGGAAAATAGGAAATTAGCAGAAAAAACTCTTACCTGCATCGGAGCAACCACTTGAGGCTGCACCGGCGCCAGATCCTCCACGGTGCCGACCGCCACGTTCAGATCCAGCCGCTCCGCCTCGCTGACCTCCGCATCCACCATCTCCACCTCTCCTAGAGCCGCATCGGCCAAAGTGGCCAAAGCGGCCGTACCACCACCGCCACCGCCATGGCCCTCGACAACCTCGACCGCATCTGAGCGGGTCATGACTCCCATCCCCACCCTAGCAGAACCGCCCGCATCGGCTCCGGAGCCCACTCCCGCCATCGCCGGAGTCGAAATCGCGCGGAGGAGGATGACACTCAGGCTGGAAGCGGAGGAGACGACGACGTGAGGTAGGGTTTCTCACTCCTCAGTCCTTTCCGTATCAGGTGAGGCAAAAGGGAGGGGGGAAATGGTGGGATCTAGCGAGGCGGAGCGGCCGAGAGGGCTCTTATACGTCCCGTCGATTCGTTTCCGCTGACGTCACCGGCGCCGGCGCCGAGTCGATTCGTTTCCGCTGACGTCACCGGCGCCGTGTCGATTCGTTTCCGCACGTGACGTACACTGTACAAAATATGCGTACAAAAAAGGTACAAACTACCACGGGCCTGTATGGGCTTGTACGGGCTCTACGTATCTCTCCGAAGTCAAGTATTTACGATCTTGCCACCGGTAATGAACCGGTATTGGACAATCTCCACCATTCCTCCTCCGTTCTTTTCAGAATCAAAGCCAGGGGTGGAGCACCGGAGCAGAAGTGATAGCCCCTTTAGGGGATGTATAGCCCATGTCCTCCGTGGAGGCAGATGGGTTCCTTGTCGAGGTAGATGATTAGGGCAGAAATTCGTTGAGGTGAATCTGGTGCAGGAGCGCCGGCGGCACTACCCTCCTGGTGGCCGGCAATGGTCATCGGTCTTCCAGCCCCTCATCACTAGTTTAGGATCGGTCTTTAGGTGGTTGTAGGGACGTAACAGAGGCAACCCTGTTAACGTTTGTCTATATATCTGGTGCTTGAGGCTGGGGACCGGAACCAAGTAGCTGGTTGGGATGCCTTATCTTTATATACACGATCAATGCTTCCAGGAAAAGGGACGTGGTCCATGTTTCCTTATCTTTCTATTTTCCTTTGACTGTCTTTTGTTTCTTAAACCTGACAAATCAACTAACACCACACCAAGTTCTTGCTTTGCTGTGTTTAGATACATCGTGCCCAAGTTGGTATATGGCTGCTCTGCTTTGTACATGTGTGGTTTACAGTTGAAATTTTGTGAAATGATCACCACTGAGAGAGTCGACAGGCAGGGTATCGTCAGTGTCTCCATGCAGTTTCTTCTAAAACCTCAGCTCGTCGAATATTCATAGTGGAATGTAGCACCACATGAACTGACGGACACCATCATAGCAATTGGTATAGATATATATAATAATGTAGAGTGAGAAATGGCAAAAACTTTAGTTAAGTAAATCACATAGTAAGCGTGAAGCCACTGAAGGGTGTGACTCATGAGTAAGAGTAACAATACAAAGCATGACCAATGGACCATAATGCAACAAGGGCATGATGGAGTCTGTGATTTACTTAACTAATCTGCAACAAAACAGTGGACCAGATGTACATGCCATAATGCAGCAGGGCACTACTGATGTGCTCAGAGCACCAAAAAGGCCCCTAAGGCAATAGAAATTGGAATAGTGCGGATTAACATGCCCAAAAAGTTTATCAAATTCATGTTTGTTATGCATTGTTGACTACGGGGGAAAGTCGCATCATGTTCCATGGTCAAGTAGATGAATTAAAGCAGATGGATCCATGGTGACCGAGTCATTCATCCCAGAGACCAACCCTTCGGTTCAGTCAGCAATGTGCCGCTCGTTCAACCATGTTACTGTTGGAGGTCTTTACTTGTAATAAGTAAAATAGTAGAGGGACTCAACTGTAACTTGTAAACTTTATTTATTTAGGTAATAGAAGGATGGAGAAGGTCAAGGAACCATCCATCCATTCAAACCAGATCCCTCTCGATTGAACATGGTATCAGAGCAGGAGGCGGCGCTCGGCCCTCGTCGGTGGTGAACTGGTCCCGTGTTGGACCTCCCTTCAAGGAGAAGTGGAGAGAAGGAGCTGCTACATCTGTTGTTGGGGATATACTTTCCGGGTATCCACACAGTTCCTCACTGACCAGGGTGGCCCACTTTGGGTTAGAGCTTTGCTTCACGGGCGGCCTAGTCAGGGAGAAAGACGGAGTCCAATCCGGCTACGGGAAGGCCCAGAAGACTTATCGACTTAGGCCCATAATGTTACTTGTAGTTCAAGATGTACTCTGTAACCAACTCTTAGTCGTAGCCGGATAGATCTCTCCTGTAAACCCTAGGCCGGATATCTATATAAGCCGTCCTAGGGAGAGCCTTTAGGGCAACACTCTAAACACCTCAATAGTCTACAACCTCAACTCGCACAGGCGAAACCCTTGTAACCCATATTCCGGCTCTGACGTATTACTGGATTGCTAGCAGGAGTAGGATCCGTCCAAAGCCGGCGGATTCAAACCTGGATAAACTTGTGTGCTCACCGTCCTGGAACACCGTACGTCTCACACCCCTCTCTTCCGCATGCCTCGAAGACCCCCTCATGGTGTACTTGTCATCAATCCGAAGACAGTTGGCGCCCACCATAGGGCAAGTGAGTTTCGGATCTGCGTTCCGAGCGGAATCTGCAAGAATCAGAATTGGCGAGACTATCGCCGTCGGTCGCATCCTCTACGCCAGCGACGTCCCTCTCATCATTCTCGACGAGACTTGGATTCCGGCTAGGGAGGCCGTGACTGCCTACACAATCATGTCTTTTGGCGAGATCGATGTTTACATCGGTTTCGCTGAACCTGCCCAACCCACCCCAGCGGTGATGATAGAGGCAGAAGAATCTTCTGGGTTCCCTTTGTCCGCAGAGGCGGCAGAGTTCCGGATCTCAGAAACCCATAATCCCACCCAGCCCGCACCAGTTGCGGAGATAGTGGAGAAATCTGAGCCTGAAGAAGACCTAGCGGTCCAAGTCGAATCTGGAGCGGATCTCCCTAGAGAAGCCGGATCCCAGATCGACCCACCCATGGAAGTCGAAGTTCAGGAGGAGCTAGTCAACGACACTGATTTCGGCTCTGATGACGCCGGGACAGACATGCCTTTCCTGAGGTATAAACTGAGATGCATGATACTGCAAGGCGAAAACGCAGATGCAATCCTCGAGACCATCAAAAGTTTCGACATGGCTGATCGCGAAAGCCGCAGGTACCTCAGGAAGCACGCGTCGCACTTTGTTGGATACGTGGGATCCGGCTCCGGCTCTGCCGATGCTAGAGAAAACACCGACTCTATGCTGGAGGCAATTGGAACAAACGCCGACGTACCCGCATCCTCGGATGAATCGATGACATCAGCATATTTCTGAAAGTTCTCCGCGGAATATGCAGAGGAGTATAACTCCAAAGCTGCAGAAGAAGGAGAAGCCATGGATGAAGGATCCGGGGAACACTCTCCCAAAGCGCATGATGACATGGACGTCGGAGATAATCCCGAGGTCCAGATGTCCGAAAGTACCGATCAGAGCTTGACTCCGGGAAACAGACCCAAAGCCGTCTTTGCTACCGATGCTACCAAGAAGGCAAAGAAGAAGAACAAGAAGAACAAGACCCCGACAAAAGACCCTTTGACAGAGGAGGTGATTGCCGAGGAATACGAAGAAGACTCGGATGGAGCACTTATCCCAGAAGAGCCGAAAAAAGAAGAATCGGTGGATGGACACGTGATCACCGAAGGTGCGCGTAAACTCATCGATGCTGCACTAACCACACCTATCCCTACAGCTGCAGAACTTACTGCGGAAGAGCTGGACGAAAGGGCCCAAGCCCTAGAAGCGCGTCGTCAACAACTCCTTGATGAAGCCAAAAACATCGAGGGGGAAAAGAAATGCATGGCAACTAAGGATTACATGTCTCGGTTGCATCAGAAGACCCGGAAACGTTACACAGGTGACAGTAAGTTTCCGGAAGTGAACAGGGTCCTCTTTGAAGGAGATCTAGGGATGCCTCGTCTCGACAGTAAAGGAGATCTGGTGTACCCAACGCCGGTACAGAACACTGTCGCAGCGCGAGATATCCTGTCAAATAACCCAGGCCCAGAACATGTTTGATTGGGCATCAATCTACTCACCAAGGGTCTCGAGCAACAGATGGCTGCGAAATCCGGAAGTGGAAAACTGGTCTCGAAATCCGACCAATGTCACACAGACTCAGCCTGGAACGATATAAGGCCCCAGCGCATTCCGGAACAGCGTCACCGTTTCGACCGACGGGAAGATAACTACTCCAGAACCAGATCGTCAGGACAGCATCACAGAACCGCACGTGACTGGAGCAACGTCGCTCCAGCGGCCGAGCAAGAGGCCATTGTTGCACTGTATCCGAGGAATCCTCCCCGACGGGAGTCGAACGATCGAAGGGGAGAAGATGAAGAGAAACATCGAGAGGAGGATTGTCAAAAAATGCCACCTCCTAGACATGCAAGCCGTCCGGCTGAGCCTCACCATGGTGGGAACGACGGACGAAGGAAACCATGCTGGGACAAGCCGGCAGGGGGCTCGTCGTAGTCAAGATCCTCCCCGGAACCAGAATAATGACGCTCCGGACGGAGGTCGGCGATCAGCCAGAAAAAATTCAGCTGCCCCACCCTCTCCACCAAGCAGTCATCACAACAGCTCCCAAGGAGGACAAGGAAGACGAGGAGGAGGAGGAGGTGGTGGTAGAAGCCGAAGTCCGGCTCCAAGGCACCGCAACCACAGCTGGCATTCGGGACGATCTCTATCCCCGAACGACGCAAGGCACATGATCAATTCCAATATAGAGGCGCGACGCTACGAAAATGATGATATCTACGTGGGCCCAAAGTGCTTCGGACCACGCATCAGAGCTACAAGATTCCCAGAAGGATTTGCTATCTCAAGGCACATCCAAGCCTATGACGGCATTGCTCGGCCAGATACTTGGCTACAGGATTTTTTCCAAGCTTGCTGCATCGCCAAAGGCGGAAACAACCTGGTCGCAACCCGATATCTCCCACTTATGTTGCGGAAGACAGCGCGATCATGGCTCAATGAACTTCTGGAGAACACCATCCATAACTGGTATGACATGCAAAGTGTGTTCTTTTGGAATTTCGAAGGCACATATCGGAGGCCCTGTTCGGTCGGAGACCTACAACGTTGCACCCAGAAAGCCAGAGAAACTTGCCGGGATTACCTCGGATGATGGATTGACACCAGAACTCCTGTGAAGGAGTAAACGATCAAACCGCGATTGAAGCTTTCATCGCAGGACTCCCAATGGGTCTACTGCGTCACCGCTTGAAGTGTGAAAAGGTCACTGATTTAGGAGAGATGATAGAAACAGCGAGCAAGTATGCAGATGCTGACAACGATGAAGAGGGATTACTCAATGTCCTAGCTATGCCTCAGTCGGCAAGACAACCAAAGCAACATGCTCAGAAGGCAAAAATACCTCGGAAGAAAAACCCAACGCGGAAACAACGGTGGTTACTACTGTTTCCGGGTCTGGAGGACGAGGAGGACACGGCGGAGGCCGCGGGCGTGGCCGTGGGACTTCGAGGGTCCAAGGTAGAGGAGAACAGCAACCAGGCAAAACCTACTCTTGGGCCGACATTGCCAATAACCCATGTGTACATCACCTAGACGTCAATGAGGGCTCGTCCCACACCAACGCTGAATGTCATTTCAATGACGACATCAAACGAGATGACACTACGGGCTACAAAGCTAAGCGGAAGAAGGGAAAGAAAAATCCCGAAAAAGACAAAGAGACCAAGGAAGATTCCGACATGGAGGAAGCTGATGCTTCAAATCCCAAGCCGGAAGGGAAGAAGACTTTTCCCACCAAGAAGGACACTTACGTCACCTTCCTTGGATCTCAACCAGCAAAGGTCAAGAAAGCAGTTCTACACGAGCTCAACGCAACAGTTCCGGTTGTCCCTCAATATCTGGACTGGTCGGAAGTGGCAATCACATTTGACCGCGCTGATCATTCGCCTAAGTTGCACAGGCGAGGAAAATACGCCTTAATCGTCAATCCACTTATTGACGGTTATGGTTTCTCCAAGACCCTCATGAGCGGTGGTAGCAGCATCAATATTCTCTATGTCGAAACGCTACGCCGGATGAAGATCTCGCAAACCCAGCTGAACCATAGCTCTGTGATCTTTCACGGAGTTGTCCCAGGAAGACATGTTAAATCCCTGGGAGAGATTACTTTGGATTTTACCTTTGGAACTCCAAAGAACTATCGGACGGAGACACTTTTCTTCGAAGTGGTCCCGTTCAAGAGCGCGTACCACGCTATATTCAGACGTCCAGCTTACTGGGCTTTTATGGCTCGTCCGTGTTACATTTAAAATATGATGAAAATTCCAGGTCCCAATGGCGTGATCACCATCAGGGGAGACCCGAAGAAAGCGCGAGAGTGTGAGGATGGAAATGCCGCCTTTGCTGAAGCCGTGCTGCACGCCTAGGAGTACCAGGAGATCAAGAAGAGCATAGATCCGTCCGAGATGCCCGCAACAAAGAAGGAGGTGACAAAGCCAAATCCGGAGTTCAAGGCATCAGAAGAGACGAAGAAAGTACCGTTGAAGGATGATGACCCCTCCAAGGTGACCCAGATAGGCGTAGGCTGATGGCTCAATGCACGGCACCCAGAAAAATGCTTGATGGCGGTGTTGATGTAGAGCTCGTTGGGAACCCCAAGAGGAAGGTATGATGAGCACAGCAGCAAGTTTCCCTCAGTTATGAAAGCAAGGTTTAATCGAACCAGTAGGAGCAAGAAAACACCTCAAAGGTGTTCAAGCTGAGCTTTGGCAGGGGGCGCACTACCGGTGCTAGTAGCAACGTGGAGACTTGCACAACACAACCACAGAACTTTGTCCCCAACTTGCGATGAGGTTTTCAATCTCACCGTGTTTTGCGGAAAACAAAGGATTAAACGTATCGAATGGAAAGAAGTAAAAGTTTGTAGAAAGTAAACACAAAGCAGAAACAGTTTATAGATTGTATGTAAAGAAAAGGACCGGGATCCATAGTTCACTAGAGGTGGCTCTCCTTAAGATAGATAACATGCTGGGTGAACAAATTACAGTGGGGCCATTGACAAACACCGAGAAAGCAATACATGCATATACTAATCATATTGACTCCTTTGAGACTTGATTGGGCATTACAACATAATACATAGACCGCCATCCAACTGCATCTATGACTAATAATCCACCTTTAGGTTATCATCCGAACCCCCTCCGGTATTAAGTTGCAAGCAACATATTATTGCTTTACGAACTGCGTGTAAAGTAAACAATACAATTATTCTATGAATAAAGGATCATTGTTTTCTCCCTAGTAGCAATAGCACATCTAGTACCTTTGAGATTTCTGTCACTTCCCCAGATTACCAGAGGCATGAACCCACTATCGAGCATAAATACTAACTCTTGGAGTTGCTAGCATCTACTTGGCCAAGATAGCTACTAACAACGGAAAGCATGCAAGATCTCAAATAACAAAGACATGATAGAATCAATAATCAATCTGAAATAGCATCTCAATATCCATCGGATCCCCGCAAACACAACATGTATGAATTACAAATAGATGATCTTGATCATGAACGGAGCTCACAAGATCTAAACATGAAAGCACAAAGGAGGAGAAACCAGCCATCTAGCTACTACATGGATCCGTAGTCCAAGGATGAACTACTCACACATCACACTGGAGACTTGCATGGTGATGAAGAAGGCCTCCAGGGTGAATTCCCCTCTCCGGCAGGGTGCCGGGAAGAGCTTCAGATCCCTCTCGATCTAGGGACAGAGACGACGGCGGCTACAGACTCTTTCGTGGATTTTTGATCGGGTGCCTAGGGTTTTCGTCCCGAGGGCAACTTATAGGCGGAAGGAGAGGCCGAGGGGGTGCTAGGGTCAGCCAGACCACCCCTTGGCGCGGGCCAGGCCTGGCCACGCGGCCAGGTGGTGTGGCCGGACCCCAGCCCTTCTCTGTCTCGTATTCTAGCACTTGATCCCTTCTGGAAAAATAGGCACTTTGGCTTTTGTCCCGTCCAATTCTGAGAATATTCATTTTCTGACTTTTCTGGAACCAAAAACAACAGAAAACAGGCAGCTGGCATTGTGGCTCCTATTAATAGGTTAGTCCAAGAAATCATAATAAAAGTACTCCAAAGTTGGAACAAAACACAAGAAAGTGGATAAAACCAAGCATGGAACATCAAAAATTATAGATACATTTGTAATGTATCAACATCCCCAAGCTTAACTCCTGCTCGTCCTCGAGTAGGTAAGTGATAAAAAGAAAAAAAATTGAGGTGACATGCACCATCAAAACTTGATCAAAGTATTTGCAAAACTCAAAGCTGGGATCATAGTACTTCAATCATAACATGAAAGACAAAGTTCTAGCAATAAGCAAAGAAACTATGATACAACATGAAAAGGCACAAACAAAAGATTCATGAATAACATGCTTGGCAAGACGTTTGTTTGTTTCACATAAATAAAACATAGCATAAAAGAAATCAGCTTGTCCCTCAATAGAGTAGCAAATATAAATGCATAGGACACCTTCAAAGTTCATAAGAGTGACTAGATACAATAGTTTCAAACAAGCAATAAAAAGTTATGCATCAATCAACTAGTCTTGGGACAATGCACATGGAACTAAGAATGGCCACTATGCTCTCAAAGTAGGTGCATAAAGATAGAAGGTGGAGACTCAATATAATGGTGGAAGAAAGGCCTTTTGTAAAAGGAAGTAGGGATTAAAGTCTCATAAAGAGCTTCCAAAAATTATGGTACTTATAGCTTTCAGCTCTCATTGCCCCTATCATAAGCATCTTGAAGGTGATTAAGGTTAAAGTGACACAACTAAGAGGATATGCTTGAAAAGTTATAAACCAAAATCTCATGCCCCTTACTTACGAAGACCGATCCTCATGCTACTCAACTTCAGTCACGAGTAAGCTCATGTCATTGTAAGTATATGTGTATCATTAAGAACCGCCAACGGGGTACCCCTTGCACATGATACGGGAGCTTTCCCATAATCAAAATGACAAGGCAAGCAGACAATGAGCATCTCAGCGATCTTTTTATTTGCTATTTGCATAGGTTTTTATTGAGGATGCTTCATAGAGTGCTCATTATGGTGATGCTGCAAGTTTCCACCATGATTAGGCATGGCTTAGGCTAGCGGCCTAGGCATTTCTCTAACACACATACAAACTCCATGATCTTATAAGTTCCACTTTTATTTCACACCGCCGGGATCCGTAAGCAAAAGAACATGATATCAACGGGGTACAAAGTACAAGTGCAATGTTGAAAGCGTTCCCCATGAAACATGGTTCTGCTAATTTCAACTTATAAAGCGCAAGCATATACGCAACAAAGAAGGACCCAATGGTTCAAGTTTATTAGAGACAAAAAGTAAAGTGTGCCATCAAGTTCGTGAGAGCTTTAATCACTAGTTTTCTCATAACAAGTGGAAGGTAAACAAAATCATGAATATACTTGGAATAGCATAAGCTAGTAGGTAGGTATGGTGGACTCTTTGGAAAAACTTGGTTTAGGGAGTTGGATGCATGAGTGGAACTCATACTTTGTTGTGGAGGCTAGCAAAAGACTGGGAGCGACAAACTAAGAGAGCAATAATGGCCACAATCATGCAGAGCGACAAAACATCATTGATCAAAGCATAAAGTGATACTACAAGTTGAAAACTAAAGGATCATAAAGGCTATGGTGACTTTGGATAGTCATAACATGGTGTGAGCATGCGCCAAGTCAATCGAAATAAAGCATCAAAGGAGAATACCACTATACTATGCTTTAATATGCTAAAACAACGCATGATTCATCCAAGGCACATTAAGCAATCTCAATTGTTTATAAAAAGTCATGCTACAGAAAATAATACTAAGCATAAAGCCAAAACAATATCAAGCATGGCATGACAAAGCATAGCCACAGTCAAAAACGAGCTCTTTTTACCACAAAAGCATGAACTTTCCTACTCTTTTCCAAACCAAACCAAACTATTTGCCAACCAAAGTGTGAAAGAGGGGGTCCAACCAATTTATTCAGAAAACTAAGCAAACCAAGAAAACTAAAAACCAAAACAAAAACGAAAAAGAAGACGCTCCAAGAGAAACACAACTGTGCACGAAACAATAAAAATGAAGCGTTTGGAAGAAACCTGGAATTTTTATTGATGAAGAAGGGGATGCCTTGGGCATCCCCAAGATTTGACGCTTGTACTTATTGGGTATTTCTTGGGTGACACGCATGGCATCCCCAAGCTTGAGCTTTAGTCCATCCTTCATCTCATTACTCATTCCTTCCATACACCTGAAATTTTTCCTTCATACAGAACTTCACACAATCTCATTAGCAACATTAGTGCATTTAAGATAAATAAGTATCAAGGTTCAGTTCTAACACCAAATATAATTCCATTAGAACACTAGCTACTGTAGCACTTCCCTCAAAAAGCTCAATTCCCCAAAGGAACTCAAGAAGGAACTAACAAGAAGCAAATGCAGAAAATGGCAGAAATCTGTCAAAACAGACCAGCAGGTAAAGACGAATTTTTTCGAAGACCTTCTGTTGCTCAAATCAAAAAGTGTTGAACTAACAAAAGTTAGATAACAACCTGGGTCAGAAGCACAAAACATTACATCTCATTCCGACTTACAGAGCTCCCTCAGGAATGTTTACGGTGCACAGAAATCTGTTTCGGGACAGCAACTTTCCCAATCATTACTTCACTCTCATTAGAGGTTACTCTTGGTACAAAAAGAAAATAAAAAGGATAAGGAGAGGTTATTACAGAGGTAATAACTTCCAAGACTCAACTAAAACTCTTGGATTATCTCCCAACAAGTACTTTTCTTTAATGCCTTTAAGTTAGGCATAAGAACCAAAGAAAGAATCAAGTGTTCTCGAATGAAAAAGCATTAAGACCAAATTTTGTTTTCATAGGAGAAGCAAAAGAAATCTTTTCTCTATTTTTAGGGAAGTGTTCTATACCTTTCTTGAGTGGGAGTTGATATTTAATGGTGCCTTCTTTCATATCAATGATGGCACCAACAGTTCTAAGAAAAGGTCTTCCCAAAGTAATAGGACAAGAAGCATTGTATTCAACATCCAAAACATAGAAATCAACGGGGACATAGGAATCATTAACCATAATAAGAACATCATTAAGACTCCCCATGAGTTTCTTTTTAGAATTAGCATCAAGTGGGACATTCAAATAACAATCTTCAAGAGGAGGCAAATCAAGCATATCATAAATCCTTCTAGGCATAATAGAAACACTACTATCAAGATCACACAAAGCTTTGAAATCAAAGTCATTCACTTTCATATTAATGATGGGTTCCCAACCATCTTCTTGCTTTATAGGAATAGAAGCTTTATGTTTCATCTTTTCTTCTTTAATCTTTATGAGAGCATCAGTAATGTGTTTTGTAAAAGCCATGTTCATAGAACTAGCATTAGGACTTTTAGCAAGCTTTTGTAGGAACTTAATAACTTCAGAGATGTTGCAACCATCAAGATCAAAATCAACTTTATCATCTAAAGTAGTAGAACTATTACTAGCCTCAACACTAGTGGTGGTAATAGTAGAAACACTAATGTTTCTAGCAATTTCATCTTCTCTTTCCCACTTAGCATGTAATTCAGCTAATAGTCTAACATTTTCCTCAATTCTTACTTGTATGGCATTAGTAGCTACAAAGGGATTCTCATTAGTTTTAGGTTTAGCAGCCATTTTATTAATCAATGAAGATTGAGCTTCAGACAAAGATGATATATTCCTTTCAGCATTAGAGAGTTTCAATTGTAAACTAGGAATTTCTCTATTTAGACTCTCAAGTTGATGGCAAATGTTCTTCAAAATGATAGATTGCTCCTCCATTGTTTTAGTAAATAGTCTATTTTTCTCATATTGCATTTGCATAAAGTTTTTAGTGGCTCTTTCAACTTCCAAAATTCTACCTTCACTAGGTAATTCAGATTTACCATTGTTGGGAGGATATGGCTTATAATTGTTGATACCAAAATTGTTCCTATAAGCATTATTACCATAAGTATTGTTGCCAAAGTTGTTATTTCTTATGAAGTTCACATCAACTTGCTCTTCTTGAGCAACCAAAGAGGCTAGAGGAACATTATTTGGATCAATATGGGATTTCCCATTAACAAGCATAGACATAATAATATCAATCTTATCACTCAAGGAGGAGGTTTCCTCAACAGAATTTACCTTCTTACCTTGTGGAGCTCTCTCAGTATGCCACTCAGAATAATTAACCATCATATTATCCAATAGTTTTGTTGCAGCACCCAAAGTGATGGTCATAAAGGTACCTCCAGCAGCTGAATCCAATAGGTTCCTTGAAGAATAGTTCAATCCTGCATAAAAAGTTTGGATGATCATCCAAGCAGTCAGTCCATGAGTGGGACAATTCTTTACCAAAGATTTCATTCTTTCCCAAGCTTGAGCAACATGCTCATTATCAAGTTGTTTAAACTTCATTATTTCACTTCTCATGGATAGCAGGAGGATAGTATTTTCCAATAAAAGCATCTTTGCACTTAGTCTAAGAATCAATACTATTCCTAGTTAAGGAATTCAACCACTCTTTAGCTTTTCCTCTCAAAGAGAAAGGAAACAATTTCAGTTTAATAATATCACCATCTATATCCTTATGCTTTTGCATCTCGCAAAGTTCAACAAAGTTATTTAGATGGGAAGCAGCATCTTCATTACCAATACCAGAAAATTGCTCTCTCATAACAAGATTGAACAAAGCAGGTTTTATCTCAAAGAAAGTATTTTCAGCCATAGGTGGAGCAATAGGAGTGCTCATAAAATCATTGTTGTTGGTGCTAGTGAAGTCACACAACTTAGTGTTTTCAAGAGTAGTCATTTTTTGGGGTTTTCAAATAAGAAAGCAAAACAAGTAAAACTAATTTTTTTGTGTTTTTTGAAGAACAAAACAAGCAAACAAAGCAAAAGAAACTAAGCAAGACAATAACAACAAAGTAAAGAGATTGGTTATGAGGGACCTAGAGGATAGGGATAGAGGAAGAGGGAAAAATAGAAATGAAATAAATAAAGAATAAAGCAAAAAAAATAAGTCGAAGATAGAAGAGCCCAGATTCCAAATGAAGAAATGGAAACTCGAAAACGATCCTTCTGATTCTCAAACTCCCTTTGTGAAGATGTCCTTGATTCCCCGGCAACGGCGCTAGAAAAATGCTTGATGGCTCAATGCACGGCGCCCAGAAAAATGCTTGATGGCGGTGTTGATGTAGAGCTCGTTGGGAACCCCAAGAGGAAGGTATGATGAGCACAGCAACAAGTTTCCCTCAGTTATGAAACCAAGGTTTAATCAAACCAGTAGGAGCAAGAAAACACCTCAAAGGTGTTACTAGCTGAGCTTTGGCAGGGCGCACTACCGGTGCTAGTAGCAACGTGGAGACTTGCACAACACAACCACAGAACTTTGTCCCCAACTTGCGATGAGGTTGTCAATCTCACCGTGTTTTGCGGAAAACAAAGGATTAAACATATCGAATGGAAAGAAGTAAAAGTTTGCAGAAAGTAAACACAAAGCAGTAAAAGATTGTAGATTAAACCCAGGCATAGATAACATGCTGGGTGAACAAATTACAGCGGGGCTATTGACAAACACCGAGAAAGCAATACATGCATATACTAATCATCTTGACTCCTTTGAGACTTGATTGGGCATTACAACATAATACATAGACCGCCATCCAACTGCATCTATGACTAATAATCCACCTTTAGGTTATCATCCGAACCCCCTCCAGTATTAAGTTGCAAGCAACAGATTATTGCTTTACGAACTACATGTAAAGTAAACAATACAATTGTTCTATGAACAAAGGATCGTTGTTTTCTCCCTAGTAGCAACAGCACATCTAGTACCTTTGAGATTTCTGTCACTTCCCCAGATTACCAGAGGCATGAACCCACTATCGAGCATAAATACTAACTCTTGGAGTTGCTAGCATCTACTTGGCCAAGATAGCTACTAACAATGGAAAGCATGCAAGATCTCAAATAACAAAGACATGATAGAATCAATAATCAATCTGAAATAGCATCTCAATATCCATCGGATCCCCACAAACACAACATGTATGAATTACAAATAGATGATCTTGATCATGAACGGAGCTCACAAGATCTAAACATGAAAGCACAAAGGAGGAGAAACCAGCCATCTAGCTACTACATGGATCCGTAGTCCAAGGATGAACTACTCACGCATCACACCGGAGGCTTGCATGGTGATGAAGAAGGCCTCCAGGGTGAATTCCCCTCTCCGGCAGGGTGCCGAGAAGAGCTTCAGATCCCTCCTGATCTAGGGACAGAGACGACGGCGGCTACAGACTCTTTCGTGGATTTTTGATCGGGTGCCTAGGGTTTTCGTCCCGAGGGCAACTTATAGGCGGAAGGAGAGGCCGAGGGGGTGTTGGGGTCGGCCAGACCACCCCCTGGCGCGGGCCAGGCCTGGCCGCGCGGCTAGGTGGTGTGGCCGGGCCCCAGCCCTTCTCTATCTCGTATTCTTGTACTTGAGCCCTTCTCTATCCCGTCAAACAGTCCCTACGACGGTTTGGCGATGAAAAGCGTAAGGCAATAGCTAAGGAACTAGCACGGCTCGAGTTAGCCGGATTCATAGAAGAGGTCATCCACACTGAGTGGTCGGCCAATCCTGTAATGGTCCCTAAAAAGGACACCATTGATTTAAGGATGTGTGTTGATTATACTGCCTTGAACAAGGCTTGTCCAAAAGATCCGTTCGCTCTGCCTAGAATTGATCAAGTTATCGATTCTACGGCAGGCTCGGAACTCCTCTGTTTTCTCAACGCATATTCTGGCTATCACCAAATCCGGATGAAGGACTGACAAAGTGAAAACTTCATTCATAACCCCTTTCGGAACCTTCTGTTTTGTTACGATGTCGTTTGGGCTGAAGAACGCAGGAGCCACGTACCAGTGCACGATGCAGCGTTGCCTCCATGACCAACTCGGACGCAATGTACATGCATAGTGGATGATATTGCGGTGATGTCCAAAAAGAAGGAAACACTAATTTCCGACTTGGAGGAAACATTTGCCAATCTACGAAAATACAACATCATGCTTAACCCGAAGAAATGCTTCTTTGGAATACCAGCCGGAAAATTGTTAGGTTTTATCGTGTCTCAAAGAGGCATAGAGGTGAACCGAGAAAAAATCAAGGCTATACTCAATATTTCCAGGCCAACTCGCCTGAAGGACGTACAAAGATTAACTAGCTGCATCGCTGCGGTCAGTCGATTTGTAAGACGGCTTGGTGAAAGAGCCGCACCATTATACAAACTCTTGAAAAAGACCAAGGATTTTGTTTGGACTGACGAAGCTGAAGCTGCACTACAAGACCTGAAGAAAGTACTCTCATCTGCTCCTATCCTTACAGCGCCGGAACCTAAGGAACCGATGTTGCTCTATCTTGCTGCGACAAATAAGGTCGTTAGTATTGTCATGGTGGTGGAGAGACCAGAGGAAAATCAGGAACACCTAGTGCAGCGTCCGACTTACTTTGTCAGTGAGGTCCTGACAGAATCAAAACAGCGGTATCCGCACTATCAAAAATTGGCTTACGGTGTTTTTCTAGCATCCCGTAAGTTACGACACTACTTTCAGGAGCATCTAATTACCGTGGTGAGGACAGCTCCCATGAGAGATATACTCAACAACAGTGACGCCACCGGACGCGTTGCCAAATGGGGAATAGAGCTCTCAGCTTTTGACATTGAGTATAAACCTCAGACAGCAATCAAATCCCAGATCCTTGCTGACTTTGTCGCTGATTGGACATAGACGAAGGAGAACATGATCCTCCCTAAGTCGGAATATTGGACCCTCTTTTTCGATGGGTCTAAGGCTCGAGGGGGCTCGGGGGCTGGCGTGGTGCTCAAATCACCCCAAGGAGATAAACTTCTATACGTGTTGCAGATCCACTTCACAGCGACAAACAATATTGCTGAGTATGAAGCACTGCTGCATGGAATCCAGATTGCTAAGGATATTGGCATCCGACGTTTGATGTGTTACGGAGATTCGGATCTTGTTGCTCAACAAGTGTCGGATATTTGTAATGCACTTAAACACATGGCAGCATATAAAGCTGTCGTGGATGATCTATCTAAATCGTTCGAAGGGTTTGAAGTTCAACACATCCCTCGAGCATAAAATGAGGAAGCAGACGCACTATCTCGGATAGGTTCTGCGCGAAAAGAGGTCCTGGATGGCGCTTTTTTAGAGCACCTCAAAGTTCCCTCAATAAAGGGAGTAGATGAGGAATATCCGACTAAATCCGACTCACCTTTGATAGCAGTTCTGGCTGTAATTCCAAGCTGGACTCAACCCTACCTAGATTATCTGGTAGATGGCAAACTACCCGAAGACGAGGTGCTAAGCCGATAGTTTATCCGACGAGCAAAAGCCTATACTATTGTTAAAGGTGAGCTCCATAAACGGAGTATTTCTGGGGTTTTTCAGGGCTGTGTATCTCCGGAAGAAGGAGTGGAAATCTTAAGGGAAATCCACGAAGGCGAGTGTGGTCACCACGCTGCAGCCAAATCTTTAGTGGCAAAAGCTTTTAGACACGGATTTTTCTGGCTTACAGCTCAGGCAGATGTCGAACGATTAGTCAAGACGTGCAAAGGCTACCAAAAGTACGCCAAGCAAGCTCATGTTCCGGCTGATCAGCTGCGAACAATACCTATAACATGGCCTTTTGCGGTCTGGGGGCTTGATATGGTAGGACCATTTAAACGAGCTCCAAGTGGATTTACTCACCTCTTAGTGATGGTGGATAAATTCACGAAATGGATTGAGGCTAAACCTGTCACTAGTTGTGATGGAGCAACAGCCAAAAGATTTGTCGAGGATGTCATAATACGGTATGGTTATCCGCATAGCATTATCACGGACAACGGGAGTAACTTATCTATGGGGGAATTGGTTGAATTCTGCAACGAGCAAAATATTCGGCTTGACATTGCGTCAGTCGCACATCCACAAGCTAACGGACAAGTTGAAAGAGCAAATGGTTTAATCCTACAAGGCCTGAAACCGAGACTCGAAGCACCACTACGGCGTGCTGTGGGGGCTTGGGCAGAGGAATTACCCTCTGTAATATGGAGTTTACGAACGACTCCAAACAGGCCAACATGATACACACCTTTCTTCTTGGTCTATGGCGCAGAAGCAGTTCTTCCTAGTGATTTGATTCATACTTCTCCTAGAGTGGCCGCGTATATCGAAGAGGATGCTGAGATTTCTCGACAAAATGATCTCGACTTAGTCGAAAAAGTTCACGTCGTTGCTGAAATGAGATCTACAGCCTATCAGCAGAAGTTACGCAAGTATCATAGCCAGAGAGTCTGAAATATATCTTTCAATAAAGGTGATTTGGTTCTTTGGCTTGTGCAACAAAGAAAACACAAACTTTCCCCAGTATGGGAAGGGCCCTTTTTAGTTAGTCGAGTATTGCACAATGGATCGTACTACTTAACTGACATGAGGCTAGTCAAAGAAAGACCTGATACTAAGAAGAGAAAGAGAGCTGGAGGCAGTACAAATCCGGATGAGTTAGACAGACCGTAGAATATTGCTCAGCTACGTCCCTTTTATTCTTAGTTTATCCTTCTTTGTAATCATATATATGTACATGTTCTGTGAGAAATAAAAGTTTTGGTTGCCTCAAGTTTTTCTAACAAGTTTTTACCATCTTACTTCCGAATGATCATGTCATAGTCGAAAATCCCATAATGCTTGAAAGTACTTTATGCTCATGTTCGTTCTGGTCTAGATTTCCAATTCTAAAATTGCTACCTTTGGGTATAACTCTAAAATTTCTAGTCTTTACTTTGGTTATTTGTCTGATTGCTGGATGCAGGCATTTTCCGAGTAGTGAATTGTTGGTACTGGAAGCCGGCTTTGTTTCCGAGTTTAAACTGGTTTAGCAATTGAGCTCCGTTGCTCGGCAATGTTTCCGGCAGAAGGTTTAGCCGGCTCACGAAAGGGACGAGGCGGAAAGCCAGATAAACGATAAGTCTAGATGAAAAAATACAAGTGCTTATGTAAACATTTTAGGCACACAAAAAAAATTCAAAGCAAAAAAGTGCTGAATAGATCAAAAGCTTAGCACTAGCAAAATTAAAGTACTGCATATTTACAGAAGCATCATTTTTTTTCGGAATAATACAAAAATTTCTGATCTATGATGCAGGAGGTGATGAAGGAGCTGCCGGCTCGCTGGTTACGCCGCCTTGGTATCGTTCCGAGATATCCGCATCCGAGGTGGTGCGTTCATCATCGGAAACTTCTGCGGATTCTTCTGGAGGAGGAGGCGGAGTATCCACGCGGGTGAAGAAAGGGATCTCATAGCTGGCCAGGTCAGCCACGTGACACCCATATCCGGCGCAGGAGTGCATGATGGCTTGAAGGTCCTGCTCCTGGCCGTGCTCATCTACTTTGCAGTACCCTCTGGTCACTTGCCATATCTCCATGTTTCCATGGTGGCTCATGACCATGGTGAGAGCGTTCTGTGCCACAGTCCGCGCGTAGGACATGTTCCAATCCTGAACAAGTTGCAGCATCTCCTTTGCCTTGTCCTGCACCTGAAAATCTGACATGTTGTGCATGTCCGGAATCTTGAGAGCTTCGCCGATGTCCTCAAGGGATTGGCAGAAGTCATGAAGCAGGTCACCGACTTGGGTAAGCCGGTGGGTGCGGGGCTCGGTGGAAGAAGAGTTCGTCAAGTTCAGAGGACCTATACACAAAACAAGTTAAGAAAAATCCGACATTGATAGAAGTCGAAGAAAAAGACAAGTCAGACAGATGGAACTTACCGAAAATGACGTCGTCAATTTTGGTCTTCTCTTCCCGGAGACTCTGGAGTTCAGTCCGGAGCGCCTGGGAATGGTCCCTCTCTCTGCTAAGCTCATTCTTGAGGTCCGAGATTATTTTATCTTGAGCAACGATCTTGCGGTCACGCTCTTCAGTAGCCATGGAGGAGGATTCAAGGACTTCAGCTATGCTCTTTTCATGATCCACCTTGAGCTTATCCAGCTCTTGGTGAAGCTCCTTGTTCTCCACCACCAAGGTCTTGAGGTTCTCGGCCTCTTCGATGATGGCGCAAGATTGTTTCACCAGCGCTATAAGTCAAAAAGAACAACAGTTCAGAAAAATTCGACATTGAAAAAAAACAAAGACAAGGTTTGAGTCTCGGAATGTTTACCTTCGGCTTCATCCTTGGCAACTTTAAGTTCAGCATTTTTAAGTCGGAGAGCCTTGATCTCTCTCCGCTTATCACAGACATTCTTCAGTAAATCCTGGTTATAGGAACATACTTTATGTAAGTCAGAATACCCAAAGTCAGAAAGCTACTTAAGACTCGGGCTAATATTTTTGCTAATATCCGCACGAGCCTTGGGGGCTACACTAGTTCGTTCTTTGGCATCCTAATGAAGCATAAACCCAGATTATATATCCTACTTCATGCTTGGGGGCTAGAGGATATGATATAAAATAAAGGAAAAAATAGGAGTTGGAATTCCGACTTACATATTGTTTGCGAGTAAGTTTATCCAAACCCACGTTCACTTCAGCGGCCACCTTCTTGGCTAGAGTCAGAGGAATCACTAGGGCTGTTGGAAGCTCACAAATCCTAATCCTCTCGTCACGAAGGCGCACCTAGGCAAGAAGGTCGGAGAACTTGACGTCCTCTGCTTCTTGCGCTTCTTCTTCGGCAGATAAAGTACTTTTCTCCAGGCATTGCCTGACGAGCCGTTGTTCTTTAGCAGATTTCCGAGACAGGCCAAACTTGGCAAGTCCCGGATTGCTGATAAGGTTTTCGGCGAAGGTTTCTGCCGAGGGATCATTACCCAAAGAGGGTTCACCCTTATCTAGATCTGACTCACCCATGGTGACGTCAGTTTGCGATTCAGGGATCGCAGGCTCCGTCGAAGGAGCCAGATCTTCTGCAACGACCGGGGAAGGAATGGTCACCGGTGTTGCAGAAGGTTGAGGGGCAGGAGTCGGAGGAGCTACGGCAGGGGAAGCTATGGTGAGCTTCGTCTGTCGTAGGGGCTTCAAAGAAGTTCCCTTCCCCTTGCCCTTGATGAGCGGTTTTGCTCTAAGAATGTAGTAAAGTCGGAAACATTACATCTCAGAAATAAATTCGAGTAAAGTACAAAGGCGAAAGTTGTGATTGAAAGTTACCTCTTCACAATGGGCACCTCCTTTGTGCCAACAACCACTATCGGAGCTTTGCGCTTCTTGAGCGCAAGGTCTGGCAATGGGACCACCTCTGTCTCCTGAGAAAATTCAGGAGGATATCCTTCGAGCGGAGCAAGTTCCGACTCGGGGAGGTCAGCAAGCTGAAAATAAGAAAACATATCAGTATTGCAGTATAACTCAAAGATTGAAACACATGAAACGTGTACTGATGGAAGCTTACCAGCACTACGGGGTTTTCCGCCGTATGCATATCTAGAGAAACCTCCAGGATCCTCCTCTCGATCCGCTCCCTGATCAGCCACTTGATCTGGCTTATGTAGCCCTGAGTGGTGTAGGATTTGGGGCTGATGCGGAGGGAGTCTTTCTTGGATGACGTGATGGAGTGCATCAGTCGATCCCCATGGTACTGAAGGGGCTGGATCCGGCGTGAGACCCAGCATTGGACTAAGTCGGATCCCTTTAGTCCCTTGTGTTCGATCAAGTATTCGATCCGCCTCTTAGCGAGGATCAGATCGTCGGTAAGAGCCGGAGCGGCCTCGTCCCAGGACGGTTGGGCCGTGGCAGCTCCGTCAACAAAAGCCGGCAAAGTAGTAGCTTTGCCGGGAGCCGGAATATCCCTATGATAGAAAAAGTGGCTGGCCATTGTTTGACCGAGTCACTAGCTAAGATTTTGGGATACGCGCGCGCTCACGTCTAAGCGAAAAACTAATAGTGCCAGTGATATAAGGAACACCGGCGGTAATGGAGTTTCTCCGGACATGAAAATAGTACCGGAAAAGAGTCAAACTTGGCCTAATGCCGAGAAAGCCCTCACACAAAGAAGCATACGCGCTCATCTCTAATAGAGAGTTGGGAGGAAGATGATGGAGTTGAACTCCGTAATGATCAATCACCTCGGAGAAGAACTCCGAGGGAGAAAACGACAAACCTCTGTCGAGGTGGGTGCCAAAGTGGACCCACTCGCCGTCGCGCGGGTTGGGGACGGTTTCCTCGAAGCCGCTTCGCCAGTCGCCGGTGGCGAGGAGCCCTTTCTTCTCCACGTTCTTGAGACCCTCGTCATTGAGCGCGCAGGGAATCCAGAGCCTGCAAAAGCTCTCTTTCTCTGCCACCACTTCTGCCGCCGCTGCCGCCAAGCCAGAAGAGGAAGATGAAGCCATATCTCTGGCGAGCAGTTGACTTAGAATGGGCAGCATTGGGAGTTCTGTGGGGGAGGAATGGGGGAGCTCTATGCGCACAGGGAGATTGGGAGGAGAGGAAAAGGCAAAGGACTGGTGAAAGGAGAAGGAGAAAATCCTAACCCCTTATATCCACCTAACTGCGCCAAGATTCGTGCAAATGCTACAGTGTAACCGCCATGCGTCGTGGAAGGAACTAGGAAGGACCCACGCGATGATTACGTCACCTCGATCTCCACGCACGCATTGAAACGGCGCCTCGGTTCCGCGAACCGCGGACCCACCAACGGTCATGCTAACGGAATGCCTATCAAATGACGTGACTTGACCATGACTTGTGTCAGGTGGCGTTAGGAACCAAGTTCTGGCTTAGTTTGAAATCAAGCTGGAAAATCTGAGTAACCTGTTGATAGGTTCGACTTATTTTTTAAGACTCGGATCGTATTTTATGTTGTGAAGTTTCAGGAACCCTTCAAGATTCTGCAAGCCGAAGATTAAGCTAGGCGATGATAAATCCGACTTTGGATCTTGGAGGCCTCCGGGGGCTGCTGTTGGGGATATACTTTCCGGGTATCCTCACAGTTCCTCACTGACCAGGGTGGCCCACTTCGGGTTAGAGCTTTGCTTCACGGGCGGCCTAGTCAGGGAGAAAGACGGAGTCCAATCCGGCTACGGGAAGGCCCATAAGACTTACCGACTTAGGCCCATAA
Organism: Avena eriantha; assembly: GCA_910589775.1. Lineage (NCBI taxonomy): Eukaryota > Viridiplantae > Streptophyta > Magnoliopsida > Poales > Poaceae > Avena > Avena eriantha. The sequence goes on along the minus strand of OU342744.1, from coordinate 76,127,601 downwards.
TGTTACTTGTAGTTCAAGATGTACTTTGTAACCAACTCTTAGTCGTAGCCGGATAGATCTCTCCTGTAAACCCTAGGCCGGATATCTATATAAGCCGTCCTAGGGAGAGCCTTTAGGCAACACTCTAAACACCTCAATAGTCTACAACCTCAACTCACACAGGCGAAACCCTTGTAACCCATATTCCGGCGCTGCCGTATTACTAGATTGCTAGCAGGAGTAGGATCCGTCCGAAGCCGGTGGATTCGAACCTGGGTAAACTTGTGTGCTCATTGTCCCGGAACACCGTACGTCTCACACCCCTCTCTTCCGCACGCCTTGAGGACCCCCTCATGGCGTACTTGTCATCAATCCGACGACATCTGCTGGATCGGAAAGGAGAAGAAAGTGAGCTTGTGTCTTGTGGTTGGGGGCGAGTCCCAAGAGAAGGGAGCACTGCTAGTGGTGGTCTGGAGCAGAGAACAAAGGGGAGTAGGTGGAGTTGGGTCCTAGAGTGTTAGAGCTGTGCTGAGATCTGGGAGGAGCAGAGCACGTGCAAGTGCAGCAAGACATTTGAAGAGGATAAGAGGGGTTGTGGTTGCTGCTGTCCTGGTGGCTGAAGTGGTGAGAAGAAGATTGTTGGGCGTGTGGTGCTGCTAGAGCTGTGTTGCTGGCGTATCCCTTTTGGAGAGTTGCTTTGTGAAATTGCTGTCAGGTTGTAGTGCTGAAGATGGCAAGCAATGAGGATGCTCCCTCGGTGGTTACAGTGAAGGAACTTGCAGCGGTTCTGCAGGCAATCGATGAGAAGTACAAGGTCCTGTTTGATGCAATTTAGAAGCAGGGGGAAAGTTCAAAGTCAGAGAATGAGATGAAGGAAGAAGTTCATCCCCTACAGATGCCTAGTGTGAAGCTGGAAGGTGCTGAGACAATACTAGTCTCAAGGAAGCTTGAAGGATATATATTGGGCACAATTGAGAAACCCGCTGATGAAAATTCTAAAGAGGGGCAAAGGTGGAAGATGACAAATGCGTTGGTAAGAGCATGGTTATTAAGCTCAGTATCACCACAGATTGCTAAACAGGTCCAAAGGATCAAAGATGTTGCAGAGATTTGGAGATTGTTGAAAGGCACATACTCGGGAGTTGGAAATGAGATGCTGGCATGCAGAATTCAGAAAGAGTTACATGACTTGAGTCAAGGTGAGAAGACAGTGGTGGACTATGTGTCTGGACTGAAACGTTTATGGAGTGATCTAGATTATTATGATCCCATCAGGCTGGAGTGTGGAGAGTGTGTTGAAGAGTTCAGTAAATGGACTAAGAGGAGGCGCGTCAGGGAGTTTCTAAATGGACTCAATCGTATATATGAAAACAGAAGGGCGACACTTTATGGTAGTGGGAAGCTTCCTAGTTTGGAGCAAGCTATTTCTGCGATCATTAGTGAAGAAACCCGGTTGAAGCTAGAGGAAATTGAGACTGCCACTCAAGGGATGGCACACAGGCATTGATCTCTACTTGCTACTAGAAATCCCAGCTACCAAAAGACAGAAATACCTATTTATGACAGGAACTGTTTTGAGTGTGGTCAGCCTGGGCATCTTAAAGCATCATATCCTGAACTAATTGGAGGGGGGCGTGGACGAGGTCAGATTTCGAGAGGCCGTGGTCGTGGACGTCTCCCTCAAGGCTATGGGGGTGGTGGCCGTGGTCGTGGCCAAGGAACAAGACCAGCTGGAAGGGCCAACGTTACAGCCATTAACGAGGATCCATAAAAAATTATACAAGTTGAGATGACTGCCGCTGATCTAGAAAAATGGCACCAGTTCAAACGGATGAAACAGGGTGATAACAAGCCTTACCAAGCTGCTACTGCCTCTACTGAAATTTGTGGTAATATCTCTAATTCTACTAAATATAATCGCAATGATGCATCATGGTTAATTGATTCTGGTGCATCACGACACATGGCTGGTTCTTACAAGGACTTCATGAAATATTTCCGTGATTCAAAGATGGAAACCCTAAAACTTGCTGATGGCTCGACACAACATATCTTGGGTTTTGGGACAGTTGCATGCAGCCCTAGTATATCTTTATCTTCTATGTTGCATGTGCCCTCGTTTCCAATAAATCTTTTGTCTATCAGTTGCATTACAAATGAGTTGAATTGTGTTGCTATGTTCTTCCCATCGTGGTGTTTGTTTCAGGAGCTTGGGACTGGAAGAAGGCTTGGGACGGGGAGCATGCATGATAGGATGTACTACCTTGACAAGGATATTTCCCTTGCAGTAGCTACTGTTGTGTCACCCTCTTCTCTAAACGAGTTTCTACTCCAACATCGTCGATTAGGGCATATGTCTTTTGCTACACTCGGTCAACTCTATCCTAATCTCTATTGTAGGATTAATAAGGAAAGTTTGGTATGTGATGCATGCGAGTTTGGGAAGCACACTCAGAGTTCTTATATGCCATCAGATAATAGAAGTACTCAACCGTTGCATACTATTCACTCTGATGTATGGGGTCCTAGTGGTGTGAGATCAATCAATGGCTATCGATATTTTGTTACTTTTATTGACTGTTGCACCAGGACTACCTAGGTTTATGTATTAAGACATAAGAGTGATGTGTTCGAGTGCTTCAGAGATTTCCATAATTTGATTATGACTCAGTATAATGCTTGTGTGAAAATACTTCGTACGGATGACGGTACAGAGTATTTGAACAGAGAGTTTGATGAATACTTATCAAGTTTTGGAATCATTCATCAAACTACATGCCCAGGTACTTCCGAACAGAATAGTTTGGCTGAAAGAAAGAATATGCATCTTTTAGATGTTACGAGAAGTCTAATGTTTGCAATGAATGTTCCTAAATACCTATGGAGTGAGGATATAATGACAGCAGCTTATTTGATAAACAGGATGCCGTCGAGGGTACTAGAACATAAAACTCCAATAGAATGTTTAACCGGTAAGAACTCATTTGTGGTGCCTCCAAAAGTGTTTGGGTGTGTATGCTTTGTGAAGGACTACAGACCTTCCGTTGGTAAATTAGATCCTAGAGCTTTGAAATGTATATTCGTTGGTTATTCGGGAAAACAAAAGGGTTATAAGTGCTGGTGCCCTGCTGAAAAACGAATGTTTATTAGTATGGATGTATCATTCAGGGAGAATGAATCGTTTTATGGGGAGCCAGCTGACCTTACCGATGTGTTTCCTGACATGTTTACAAGTGATGTTTCAGATTTGAACTCAGAACCAGGGGAGAAAAGGAAGAGGAGGATCAGATCACAGCTTCAAGAGAGGTAGTAGTTGGAGTTATACCTAGACAAGATATGCAAGATGATGTGTGTGTATTAGATGCAGGACAAGAACAGGTGCAAGGGGAGCACCAAGACGAACCAAATGAAGCTATGTAGTGGCCAAGGTTCAATGAAGAGCAGAATCTTCAGGTTTATTCACGGAGACACCGAAGTGAGAAAGTAGTACTTCCGTTGAGACGTGATCAAGAAACTCCTGCAGTACAAGCCCAAGAAGAGACTGTGCCAAGTTTGGTGCAATCTGATGTGCAAGGCTCATCTCCTCCAAATGATGGTACACTTATCTCCTTGTGGGATGATTTAGATATTTCTATTGCTCATAGAAAACAGTCTCGGACCACAACTGGAAAATTACCACCAAATCTGTCTCCATATGATCTCTCTAATTATGTTTCATACTCCTCCATGGGTCCTCGCTATAAATCATTTATAGCTGCACTAGATTCCACTTTACCTATACCACGTGATTGGCAGGAAGCCAAGCAATATCCAGAATGGAGAGCGGCTATGATGGAGGAGATGTCCGCACTCGACAAGAACAATACATGGGTACTTACTACTCTCCCTCCTAATAAAAAGGTTGTTGGCTGTAAGTGGGTATTTTCTGTGAAACAAAATGTGGATGGTAAAGTAGAAAGGTATAAAGCCAGATTGGTAGCAAAGGGTTATAGTCAAACTTATGGAGTAGATTATGATGAGACCTTTGCACCCGTGGCAAAAATGAATACAGTCTGGACTTTTATATCTATAGAAGCAAATAATAAGTGGAAATTATCTCAAATGGATGTAAAAAATGCCTTTCTTCATGGAGATTTGCACGAAGAAGTTTATATGGAGATTTCTCCTGGGTTTAGTACACAAGAGACTGAGGGTAAAGTGTGCAGGCTGAAAAAGTCGTTATATGGGTTAAAACAGTCACCTAGAGCATGGTTTGGTCGATTCCGGAATGAGATTTGTTCTATGGGATTTAAACAAAGCAATGCCGATCATACCCTGTTTTACAAGCGCAACCATGATAAACTTATTGTGCTTGTTGTATATGTTGATGATATAGTTATCACAGGTAATGATGATGGGGAGATTGCTTGTTTGAAGGGCACCGCCAAGATCGTTTGAAGTTAAAGACCTGGGCTACCTTCACTATTTTCTTGGCATTGAAGTTGCATATGGAGTTCAAGGTATTTATCTCTCACAAATGAAATATGTGATAGATTTTCTTACTGAAACTGGTATGCTATATTGCAAAGAGGTAGCCACACCAATTGAATCAAATCATCGCATAACTGCTAACTTTGGGGATTATGTGGATAAACAACAGTACCAACTTTTAGTTGGGCGACTCATATATTTATCACACACTAGACCAGATATTGCATATGCTGTCAGTGTGGTGAGTAGGTATATGCATGATCCCCGTTCTAGTCATATGGATGCAGTGAATAGAATTCTTAGATATCTTAAGGGTTGCCTAGGGAAAGGGATATTGTTTTCTGCTCATGGACACCTGAACATTGAGGGGTATACAGATGCTGATTGGGCTAGGTGTTTAGATGACCGAAGGTCTACATCAGGTTACTGCATGTTTGTTGGTGGTAATTTAATTAGTTGGAGGAGTAAAAAGCAGAGTGTGGTTGCAAGGTCTACAGCTGAGGCTGAGTTTAGAGCAATGGCATCTGGGTTATGTGAGTTGATGTGGATAAAAATGTTATTAACAGAACTACAATTGTACAAGAGTATGCCTCTCCAGTTATACTGTGACAATCAGGCTGCAATTAACATTGTACACAATCCAGTTCACCATGACAGGACTAAGCACGTCGAAATAGATAGACACTTTATCAAAAAAAAACTGGATGATGGTGTACTACAAGTAACTTATGTTAAATCTGTAGATCAGTTAGCTGATGTTTTGACCAAGGGGATGAGTGTTGGATCCTTTGCTAGAACTTGTAGCAAGATGGGGCTAATTGATATCTTTGCCCCGAGAGTGTTGGAGGTCTTTACTTGTAATAAGTAAAATAGTAGAGGGACTCAACTGTAACTTGTAAACTTTATTTATTCAGGTAATAGAAGGATGGAGAAGGTCAAGGAACCATCCATCCATTCACACCAATACCTCCAGATTGAACAGTTACCATATCCGAGCAGTACGCACACGAGGAGAAGAAATCACGGCATGTATATCTGGTCCGTGAACTGAAGCTAATCATCTCATTGGTGAGAGAGAAATTGGTTTTGAAAAAATCATCAAACGACGAAATATTGTTTGCCATGAGTTGGCAATTGCAAGACTTTGCATCTCGTCCAACCATGTGCTTTGTTAGTCTCTTGAGTGTGCGCACAAACTACAAGTGCAGACCATAATCCCACTATCATGATCAACAAAACATCACAAATTTAAGTGAAGTTTAGTGATATTTTGTTCATTATTCTCTTGTGCTTGAGTACTAAGGATGGACGGTTGCGAAACAGAGATTCTATATATGCATGATGTCTTCTTGATTTTTTTTATTTATAGGAGTATTTATATGTTATAAACCTAGTTTTGCCGTAAATCTTCTTCGTACGGATCCATACAGAAAGCTCTATTCTGATTACAAGAATTAATCGCTTTGGCTTGAGTACTCTATTCTGAGGGATGTCCTACAGCGGATCCTTTCCTGCTCTTTTCCGCGAAACATAGAAGTTGATTTCTTAGTACAACCACGTCCAACAAAATCGTCAGACACCATACACAAAGTGCTTGCTATGCTGCATTTAGATGAATCATGCCCAGACTGGTTTATGGCTCCTCTACTTTGCAGCAGTGTGTTCTACAACCAAAATATTGTGGACCGTGCACTAGCAGGACTGATAATGAAGGTATTGTCAACATCTCCTTGCAGTTTCTTCTAAAATCTCATCCCAACAGCGAGACGCAACTCAGAAAATAATGTGGCAGATATGATTTGGGAACCAACATAAGGAGAGCGAACACAAGCATATCAAGCACTCTAGCGATGCATATATAGAGGTGAACAATATAGCCATAACTGTAGTTAAGTAGACCACATGGTAGGCGTGATGCAGTTGAATTGTGTAACTCATGAGTCATGAGGATTTACAAGCATGACAAGACGACCATAGTGTTGTTGTGTCTATCTACGAAAAAAAGATACACAAAGGCCATGCAGGAAGTCGTCATATGTTAATATACTACTGAAGTGAGAACTCAGGCAACCGCAAATGGAATACATCTATATCATACAACATGAGCACTGCTATTAAGAATTACTCCCTTCGTTCCCAAATATAAGACAGTTTGGCAGTCTAATTTGAACTGCCAAAACGTTTTATCTTAAGGAACTGAGGTAGTTCTTTTATTTTGGGATTCGAAAGATAAGATACTCGCCGGCCTCAAATCTTTGTGTTTATGGTTCATCCATCATTGTAACAGTAAGAGCTTTCTATCTTAACAGCCCCTGCCAACATACGTTCACTATGATTATCCTTCATTTTGTTTCTTATCAGGGCTACCGGTTCTGCAAATGTTGTGATTGTCTTCCAAGAGTATTCTCTTATTGGCAAGCAAGAAACTGAAGCAAATTTGTTCTGCAGTCCGACTGCGCTCAGGGACAGTCAAGAGACTAGTATTTCGGTCCTTCCGGTTTGAGTGTTGTCTACTGAGAAATTAACTTGATCCAGGAAAGCCTCGTCAAGGCTGTCGTGTCATGAAAGATACTAAGGAGAGCTGTTTCATTAGAAAACAAAGTGGCTCAGAAGATTGCAGGTTTTATTATAGGAAGCAGAGAAGGCGATGTTTGGAGGTCTCTAAGCCTGTGAACGAGTTGAAAATGTGAAGCCGGCCACAGTTGGTACTCCATCATCTCATCTATGCGCAGGATCAATGCCTCTTGCTGCTATTACTTGCGGTCATTTGCTCAACAAGACTGCTGTCATTCTGCTCTTGAGAATCGCTGACAAATTGTTTAGAAGCTTACTTCAGAAACAGGCTACCATGTGCGTTGCTACCATCTCAATCAATTACAAGCTGGGAGTGAAGGAATGGGAGTAAAGTTCTCTGAATTTTCTAAGTTACCAACTCCAATCGCTGAATTTGTTCTCTGAATTTCAGTAACAATTCTGCACAGAATGGCAACCTTCCATTGCTCTGTCTCCACCTTGATCTTGCTACAGACTTGTCTGCTTGAGCATTGCTGACAAATCGTGTAGAAGCTTAGTTCAGAAACCTGTTGCACAATGCATTGCTGCCATTTTACATCTCAATTACATGCTTGGATTGAAGGAAGGTGAGTGCGGTCCTCTGAATTTTGCTTAGTCGCCAACTTCAGTCGATGAATTTGTTCTCTGAATTCAGGAACAGTGCTGCACATAATTTAAGTACAGGAACTCCTGAGATACATTAGAGCGAATCGAAACGATACAGTAGTGGATAACTGAATAAATTCAGAAAGCATGGGATGCAGACAGGAACAAGCATTCCCCTCCAAAACAAACATTCCAGATGAACAACAAGAAGGATGGATGAAATAGTCTTATGGTTCCATTTCATTTCTAACTTTGAAGAAAGATTACAAGTTACATATAATGGCTGGAAAGAATGTAATGTAATATATATTATGCTGCTGCTTCTTCTACATTGCAGCTGATTCTGCAGGGATCTTAGCTCTAACAGCCAAAAGAATAAAGAATTACTGTATTACATAAGTAGCTAATAACAAATTAAATCTTTCTTCTCCTATCACTGTAAAACAAAAGAGAAAAACTACATATTTCTTTGCTTCTTCTTCTACAAGCTCCGATAATGAATGAGAATGTATAAAAGAATGGTCAGACTGTATTATGGACCAATTGAATGAATGAATGAATCATTAACAGCAAAAGAACCACTGAAAAAGATCAGTTCTTGCTTCTTCACTTCCTGTTCAGCTCTGCAGAGAATGCGACGCCGTGGTGGAGGCGGACACCGTCGTGCTGCCACCTGCGCCGTCGCTGGCCGGCGTCCACGCCGTCACTGTGTAGAGCGGGCTGTCTAGCCACCTGAGCGTGAGCCCCTCACCGTCGCCTTGTGGGTGCACGCTGTAATTGCCCGGCGCGAACATCCTCGCGATCATGCGCCCCTGCATCGCCTCCCGGTCGCCGATGCCGGCGTTCTGGAACCCGCCGTCCTCCATGCACCGCCGCCACACGGCGAAGCTCTCGTGCCGCTCGGACCTGTCAGGGCCCTCGAACGCCACCGCGTTGCGGATCTCACGGGCGAACATCTCCTCCGCCTTGGCCCTGGCCGCGCTGGCGGGCGGCAGGCCGGCCGCGCCCACCGCGTCGAACGCCGCGGCGTAGTGCCACAGCGCGCGCGCGAACCGCGCCTCCCACCGCCCGCTGTTGAGCCCGGCCGCCTCGTGCTCGCCGAGGAGGAAGACGGCGGCGCCCGTGCTGCGCACCAGCCCGAGGAAGTCGGACAGCGCGCCGCCGGTCTCGTCGCGGAGCAGGCGGTGTGCAGCGAGGATGCAGTTGACGGCCACGCGTTCGCCGCGCTTCACGTGGAGCATCCACAGGCGCACGTCCTCCAGCCGGTCCACCACGGCGTGGAACTCGAATGCGAGCCCCAGCGCGGCGGCCACGCGAGCGAGCCGCGCGCCGGTGTCCTGCAGCTCCTGCCTCGACGCGCCGACGCCGGTGATCCGCACGTGCGACGGTGGTTCCGGACGCCTCGCCGCCAGGCTCTGCAGCAGGCTCGGCCACTGGAGCCCCTGCTTGATGTCGAAGTCGATGACGTGGACGCGCTCGTGGCCGTCGAAGGCGCGGAGGAGACGTTCGTTGAGGGTGAAGTGGAGGAACCTCGGGATGGGGGTGACGCTGTTGAGCACCCGCAGCGCCATGGCGTCGTCGTCGTCGTGGAAGGCGCCGTCCGTGAGCTCGCGCGGTGGGGTGACGTCGAACACGTAAGGCCACATGTGCGCCGCGCGGAGCGCCAGCGCCTCAGCGAAGTAGGCGGCCACGCGGTGCAGCGGCGTGGGCCCCGACGGCGAGGCCGTCTCGCCTAGCCGCGCCAGGTAGTAGTTGGCGGCATCGTGGCTGCAGGTGGCGAGGGAGTCGGCGCACGCGGTGAGCGCGCCCACGAGCTCCAGCGCCTGCCGCTCGGCCTCCGGTACGAAGCTCCTCGCGCCAACGGCCTCGAGCGGCAGGGGCGGCGGCATCGCCGACGAGCCACCGTCCGTGCCCGACGAAGACGACGAATGGGACGACGGCGACTTGCTGTACTCCTCCTGCTTGGCCGGGGCCAGCGACGACGTCCCCGCGGCCATGCCATGCGGGAACGCCGCGGCGCTCGGCACAAGAAACGCCTTCTGCTCCTCCTCCGCCTCCTCTCCCCCACCTCCTTCTCCGGCGGCCGCTTGCATCATCGCGCTCCCTGCAATGGGTTGATGGAACCATACCTCGTCGCCGTCGCCACCCATCATCCTCGTCCGCTTGGCGCGGGCGACGGGGCCATACTCCTCGACCGCCCCCTCCACCTCCTCCTCCTCGTGCGCGCGCTTAACCGCTCTGCCCCTCCTCTCCCAGCCGCCGTCGCCGACGCCGGGCTCCGGCTTGGCGCCCCAGGACACCGCCTGGGTGACCGGCGGCGCCGGATGAGGCCGGAAGGAGCAGGTGCCATTGCCTCCTCCTCTGCCGTCGCCGCCCGGGACGCGCGGGGCGCCGGCGGCCCCGGTGTCGCCACGGCCGCCCCGCTTGGAGAAGCCGCATGGTAGGCGCTGCGCTGTGCTCATCTGATGCCTGGACGAGAACGAGCAGCCTGCCAACATCCCTGAGACAGACGTCACCAGTGAATGCAGCAGTGTACTCTGCCTCTTCTTCCTTCTCCTCCGCTGATCACACTCTGCTCTCTCACTCTCTCTGGTATGTGGCTACAGCTTCAGTGGGGTGGATGGAGTGTATGAATGGATCGATGTAGTAAACAAAACAAAACAAAAAGGAGAATGTAATGTTTGGTTCTTGGAAAGAATTTTGTCAGTTCCCTTTGGGCAAAGAAATTGATAAGAAAAGAAACTGGAAAAAAAAAGAATGTAATGTTCTCTTGTGTATATGCTGCTGTATATGCAGGAAAGAATTTGAGTGGTGGAGTTTTGGACTCTGCAGAATGCTGCTTAGTACAAAAGAATCGTTAGAGAGCGGAACAAAGAATGGCCTAAAACATCTACTCGAAAAGAAAGAAGATCAGATGCTGCCGGGTGCGCTCACTCTCTGCAGAGCTGCTGGCACTGCCCCCAGCACCTCCATTGTTGCGGCTTGTCAAGATCAAGAAGGAACCGAAGAAGAAGAAATCAAAGAAGAAGAAGAAGATGAAATCCTACGAACAAGAGATCCTAAGATGCAGCGACCATGGATGCAATGCAGATGGGGAATGGATTGGATGGGTGGGTGGGTGATGGGTTCTTGCTCTTCTCCCTCCTCTATCCTACGGCTGCCACCACTGTTCTTACCTCACCATTGAAGATCCTCTCTCTCTACCCTATCTCTCTCTCTCACGCAGTGGGTGGTGGTGGCTCTGTTCTGACGATCTCACCTTCCTCTCTACCTATGGAGCGAGGGGGGAGGGGGTAGGAAGAAGCCCGGGCAAAAGAAACGGTCTGTGGCGGCGGGAACCCCGAGGCGCCGCGCGCAGCCGTCGGATGGGGAACGGACGGCGCTGGCGATGTGACCGTTGCCTCGCTTTCGGTCAATGTGACCGTTGCGGGTGGCTGGCAACGTGGGCCTGGCTCGTCAGCCGGACAGACGGGTGCGCCTCACGTGACCCGGCCTGGCCTGGCCCCGTCCGTTTCCTACCGTTGGGCTCCCACCACACGGACGGACGGCCGGGATCGCGTGGATCGTACGCCACGCGGGTGGGTTGACGCGGTCGCCTCGCGCCACGTAGGACGACGCGCGCGCACGCACGCGTGGTCCGTGTGTTCCCTTGATTGCTTCTTCCGATGCTTGCTGCCACAAATGACAAAAATGTGCAATGGCCACTTGGCTCTCTCTAGAGTCTAGGGCCATCATGTATGTCCACGCTGGACGCTTCGATGTTGTTCTTTGTTATTTTCGCCACCTGCCAAGTTTCACTTGAAGTTCTCTCAAGGAACAAAAATACATTACCTCAAAAGGAAGTTTCACGTGTAGTTTCGTGCCAGGAGTTACTTAGTACTAATCCCTCAGACCTATATTAGTTGATTTTGATTTATCTAGATTCGGATGTATCTAGTACTAAAACATATCTAGATACATTCGAATCTAGACAAATGCGAGTCAACTAATATAGGTGGAAGGGAGTATGTGTTTCCTGGATGTAAGAAAACAAGCACATTTTCTAAGGGGATGTACAATGATCCATAACAAAGAGACTATCCTAGAAATCGCATGTCATTTAAAGATCTAAGAAGCATGGTATACAATGGATTTTCTCGTAAGATTATCTTCAAAAATTAAAATTTGCATGCCCCTTAAACAATGACATAATTCGATCCAAATAAACTTGAAAAACATGTAACTAAGATAATACCGGGCGTTTCTCCAAAAATAAAAGATAAGACTTGCCGCTCCACCAGTATCCTCGACCAACAGGTGCCGCCGACACCGGTCTATTGCGGCGTGCGGCAGCGATCATGGGGCTCGTGGGTGGCCGAAACAGACCGGAACACTCGCCAGAAGGTGTGGATCGACAACTTTCAGTTGGCGGAGCAGGGGGCGTGGGCGTACGACGTGGAGAACGTCCTCCTCCACGGCTCCGACTGCAGCGAGCTCAACTTCCCGCTCGAGGCGGGAGGAGCGATGTCGGACCTAGAGCCGACCGACCTTCGATTTATCTCCGACCGCGAGCGGCGGGAGGTTCGGGAAGCACGCGGGCGCCTTGAGGCAGAGCGACACAACACGGTGATGGCGGAGCAGCTCGCCGGCCTCAACCCTGAGCTTGTCGAGGAGGAGTGGAGCCGGCTTGAGACATTTGCCGAGGCGAAGAGGAAGGCGGGCGCGATGAGGATGAAAAAGGAGGTAACCGACAATGCGGGGCCGTCAGTAGTGCTAGCGCCGACGAGGGTGAAGGAGGAGGACCTTGGCGATGGCGTGGGACCGTCGACGGCGACGACGGTCATCGACCTCGACAGTGACTCCTCCTCCTTCGACTGGAGGAGGATTAGGTTAGCTTTAGGTGAAATCCGATCAAATTTAGTGAAATTTAACGGACTTTTGGTTGTAAATATGTACGAATTAAGTGAAATTAAGTACTATGTTTCATATTTGGTTAGAATCATCCAAAATTAGGTCAAATTTGATTGAATTTTGCGGTGATCGGGGGTTTTAATCTCTAACTATTGGAGATCGGTTAGGAACCACTTTTGGTTAGAGGTTACTTCTCAACTTTTAGGGAGCCATTTTACTCCTCTAAATTTTGTACATCGGTTAGGGATGCCCTTACTATGCTAACGTGCACGACTATGCCCTACTATGGAACATTTGTAGCATCATACCGATATAGATAGCGGCATTGAATCTTCAAGTACATTTTACAAGGCCCGCACCACACCTACTACTACACTGCAGTGCTTACTAGTGCTCATAAACAAAATGTCATCTATAAAAACTGCATTAAGTCCATACTATGCTCATTTATTATAAACCCCGAAGGAAGTTGGTTTTCCCAGGAGAAATTTAACCTGAATTAATCTGATATACGTATGGAGGAAAGTTTAGTTTAAAAATTAGAGGAAAGTTTAGTTTAAAAATTAGAGTATTATAAACCCCGAAGGAAGTCTAGTTTAAAAATTAGAGTATAAAATGAAGGAAGCCTCGGTCTTTGCATGGATCAATGCATATTTGCGGCGTCTAGAGAATTTTGTTAGGGTGGACCAGCCTAGATCATGTTATATACATGGGTAATTAGGTGTCCTTCCTCTTCCTTAAGATACAGATGGGCTGAAATCTCAGGGAGTGGTACGCCCCACCCTTACACCTGCTAGATATGCCCCCATTCGATGCATGTTGATGTTATATTCCATGGTATCAAACCATATTCAAAATTCAAGAGAAAATCAGAGGCTTGAACAACAAAAATAAAGATTACATGTCGTGGTAATATTCCAGAAGTGATGCCCCCACACCTAAAGTGAGCACCACATACGGACACGCGGTGCTCGTGGATAACCTGCAAAAGTTCAAACAACTCTTTGTAAAAACATTATCATTATGAAAATTCCAGATAGCCTGGCATAAAGCCCACATGCCATTTTAGCTTCCAATAAACCAATTCCCAAACATAATAGAAATATAAGTTGGCATTGATAGTTTGGAAAATGTACATATAATTTCCATAAAACGCAACAAATGGACATGAAAAACAAAACAAATTCCTCCTTGTCACAACAACACTTCTTACACTCGTTCCAATTGCGCTTTGCAAAGTCATTCTTAATTAAATTACCCTCAACAAGGTACCAATGCTGTGTTGGAATTGTAACTAAAGTGTGACATAACAATTGTTTGGTCATGACCAAAAGGTTGGCTCTAGATTGGATAGTTGCCAACTTTTTCGCTTGCTAATGCTCCACTACCAACTCTAGTTCATTTTATCCAATGTTGGCAACCTTGAGGTCAACCAAAGTTTTACTGGTAGAGCAATCTTGGGCTTAAAGCAAACATACCCTAGACAAATATTTTGATCTTAAGTAGAACACTTTTTTAAAAAATAAACTTCCCACAAAATCTATTATTATCATTCATCATATGTACATACATAGAAAATCAACTCAATTTACCAACTGAGGAAGTGCCATAATATTATGCTTCTATTTTCCAAATTATTTAGTGTTTTCTCCATTCAGAAATGTAAGGTTTGTTATGATTATCGATTAGTTTGAATTCATGTCTTGAATAACAATTGATCGAATGTTATGTGAAACAAAACTAATGCTATTGTATTCATGTTGAAAACAAATTCTCCATTATTTTGTTTCTGTAACTGCTGGCAAAACTCGGTGTAAACATTTGTGGTCAAATTTTCAACTTGGACAGCCAAAACATGAGTTATAATTGTTATGGTTCAAGGAAAAAGAGGTCTATATATTGTAGTTGTTGCATGGAAAAAATCATTTGAGGACCAATATATTTACCTCTTTTGCGAAAATGATCTCAAATATATTAATCAAACTAGTAATACAAACACCACCAATAAATAGAGAGAATACATTGAGGTTCCGAGGAGCTGATCATTTTCTTCCTCCTGAGCGGGCTGATGGCACACTGCCGCTGCTACCTCTCCATTTTAAGAGCCATCATGTTGCTATCATTCACAGCTGGGAACTCATCAAGGCCACAGTCATGGCGGATCATCGCCCTAGATAAGAAATCGTTAAAGTTGTTGTCGTCAGAAGATCCACAAATCGAAGATATCATCCTCCAAAAAAACTCACAGGGCTCACACTGACACCGTAGGATGCACCAACATGATGTCGAGGTGGGCATAGGACCAAACTGCACATGAAGCCACCACCATCGCCACGCCAACAAAGCCTGCAAACCCTAACTGTATACAATAATGGATGGAAAAGGTTTTGATAGTCCCATATATGTTACTAACACCTTAGAATAGAATATAATTCTTTTTATATACAAAATAAAATCTAATTAAAGATATTGCTCACGAGTTGTATAACTTGGTGTCATACTTGCCACATGCTTACTCTTCCTTGTCAAGTTTCTCAAGTGTCGACTTCAATATACAGTGTAATATATCATCATTCATGTTTGCACTATTCGCGTGTCACTCTTCATATTTTATCCACCGAACATATTTAGCTAGGCATCAAACAAACAAAAGCGATGGTGCAACTTGAGATTATAGAGAAAACTGACCAGGTCATTTATTTCCCCGGGGGTTTGAGATGATTATCTTTCAAAGAGCATGCAAGACTTTCAAGCGGATATCACATTCCTAATTTGTAATTAACTTTGGTGTGACATGCCTCTCAGAGCGAAAGGCAAACAATCTACTTAAATTTTTATATATATATATTATATATATACAGATGACGCGGATTTTATAGTATGGCGGCTACCTACGCACGCGGTCACTGCCGTTGGATATAGAGATCACAGCTACAGACGGGATTATAATGAAACGGGAGGAATTGTTCGTGTCCTAACAGCCATCCCATTTTCTATCAAATGTTGTGCACAAAAGCATTGACCCATGACATTCAACCACGATCGCGAACAATGGTTGATGCTCATGATGTTTCTCTTTTTAGCCATGGCAACAAATCTACCACGCTAGCTAAAGCATTTGTCCACGTGATAACTCTCTGGTGTGGTAGAAAAAGCAAATGACCATAGAGCTTTGTTGTGGATAAAAGATTTTGTGGTGTGTGATGTGTATGTTTTCTTTATGAGTACCGTGGCTATGAAAAATACGTGGTGTTTGCAAATGGCAAAGCTGTGTGTGTTCATGTGACAACTCAAAACTCTATGGTGTGGTAGAAAAGCAAATCACCATGGATCTTTTGTTGTGGTTAAAATAATATGTGGCCTGTAATGTTGATGTTTTCTTTATAAGTATCACATGGTTTATGGCTGTAAAAAATGTGTGGTGTTTACAAATGGAAAATTAGTTGGGTGACCAGCCGTGGTGGTGGTTTTGAATTAGTAAAATGCACCGAGTGTAATGCCGTTACTAGAATTTGTGCTCCCGGGTTCATATCTAGTGATCTGTGTAGTTGATCTAATGGCTATATGCGTGTGCGTAGCTAGCCGCCTAAGTATCCCACTATTACCGATATACGGATTATGCTGTGAGCCTTGCTTTTGTACTACAGAACATGAAAAAGGATGATCCAAAAGCATAAAAATGATAAGTCGTGCCTAATGTTATTTCGATCCTACTTATGTGTAACATTATTTCAATTGTAGTAAATTGTCTTGACGATATTTTCTCTCCCACAACAAAAAATTAACTCCAGTTCATGGACCAGATGGACATGCCATGATTTGTTCTCATCATGTACATAGATTGTATCTTTTTTGTAGGGATATATCAATAGCTTGGATCATGCATGACCAGGCAGAGAGGAAGTACATTGTTGATTGGGATGAAGGTTTAGTTTCTAAGATCATAATGCTGACCTCCAACAACATTAGTTCCTCTACTTAATCATCTGGATATGGTTCCTAAAAAATTATGTAGATGAGATGCAAATTTTCTCAATCAACCATACATATCCAACTTTTACTCTTTGAATAAAAAGCATGTCTACTACATTATCTGAGATACTCTTGCTAATTGTGGTATTTTGATTGGATATTTGGACATGCCAATCAAGATTGTTTCGGTTGCAGCTGCCTTAGTTCTAACATAGTTGGTGCCATGTGGTAAAACATGTGACAAACTCTTTCATGCCCTTCTTGTTTTGCATTATCGTAAAAAAGAATTAGACAACATTATGGTATGCATGTATTGTTACTCCTCATGCGTTACTCCATTTCAGTTACACCATCAACGCCATCACACTTACCATGCATGTTAGTTCCACTTAACTACACTTTTTGTTGTTGCTCACCACTATGTTTGACTTGCTATATATATCTAGACCCATTTGATATGATGGTATCCCTCTCCTCCTATAAGTTGTCTGGTCATTAAACGCTACATTCTTCACTGAAACTTTTGATATGTCTCACCGATGATATGAGATTTTAGAACAAAATTAAAGAAGATGCATGCGATAAGAATTTTATCTCGTTGGTTGTTTCACATTACACAAAATTTGTGTTGTAGAACACACAGTTGCAAACCAAAACAGCCATAGACAAGTTTGGATACGATGTATCTAAATGCAGAGTAGAAAGAACTTGGTGTGTGGAATCATAGGATTATGTACAAGTCTGCAACACAGAGAAACTTCATATTACCATTGGCGCGACTTGTGCACTGACAATTTTCACTACCGAAGTCACACTATTGACCAGAAAGACACACTTGAGAATTGCAGTAGCACCCAATGTTGTATGATTGATGTCATTGTTTTTTTCCGATTTCCATCTTTGAGTTTTACTTCTTTTCCTATTTGTACTTTAAATTCAGTTTTGGATTTCACTTAAGTTAGAGATAGTAAAATTCATTTTAGGAATTTTTTAATATAATATATTTTGCAGATTTGACCCTCTATGTACAAAAGTAGCATTTTGCACTAGGGGAGGCAACATAATGTTACACATTGTAGTAGTTCATTAAAAATTGTCCTCGTTTAACGAATGTGCCTTCGATGTGAGAATCTATACATCTCTAGGTTGTAACGCATGATTGATTGAAAAAATAAACAATCTCAATAAGTTTGCAAACCAGTGAGGAAATTCAACTAACAAGAAAAGTGAACCATGTTCTCAAAGAGTATATATGCTACACTTGTCTTAATTTGCAGGGAGATATCATATTAAAAAATAACTAAGATAATAATTCTACTAATACAGGGCTTTGGCAGATGCATCGAACACATTTGATCCCTGGTGAGGTTCGGTCACCTCATATGTGGATATGCAATGGACACATTGGATTATTTGTACCAGCAACGAGTCCCTTTGTTATTTCCTCTCCATGTACTTTTTTGTATGGCATGGGGAAGAGAGTGTGTGAAAAAAGTTGATTTTAATCCAGTGTTCCAACACCCATGTCTAGTTTCCACGCTCATCCATATTCTATATACATTACTATATTTTGAATGAATAATATCTAACTAGTTCATCTGGTACATTTTTCTACTCGCCTTACTATTTTATGTGTAAGACCTATTTTGTTCATAAGAAGTGTTGAAGAGTGGACCCTTTTCATTCTTTTTGTAATAATTTGGTTTTGTGCATCATCATTCTTGATTTTGATCTTGAGTTGTGTGTTAAGACCAAGAGAGCATTATGTGTTTTTGTAAGATCGGAAGATGTGTGCTGAGGACCGTGGTATCATTTTACAATGCACATATTCAAATGCAGAATTTACTACCAAACTACATTGGTTGTTATATAAATTAAATCCATAAAACACACACTGGTTCCTAAAAATTATGAGGATATGAGATGCAAATTTGCTCAGTGAACCACACACCTTCATCCTTTACTCTTTGATAGAAATGCATATGCTACTATAGGGATTCGCCTGCTAATTTTGTTATTTTAGTTGAATATTTGAATTGAGGCAACCACATAAGCCTCAGTTCTAACATCGTAGTGCCATACGGTATAACATATGATGAACTCTTTCATGCCCTTCTTGTTTTGCATTATTGTATTTTCGCAGTATTTTCGATAAGTAAGAGTGTCGAACCCAACGAGGAGCAGAAGGTGCTGGCTAGTTGTATGGATCAGAAATTCTCTGCAAATACTTAGCAAATAGATTTTTAGGAGTTTTTGATAAAGCAAGTAAACAAGTACGAGTAAACAAAAGACAGTAGGAATAAATGCAGCAAGTGGCCCAATCCTTTATGCAGCAAAGGACAAGCCGGTTGTATTACTTAAGATGAGCAAACGTTCTCGAAGACACATGGAAAGACTGTCAAGTGCTTTCGCTTCATATAGTTGATTAATCTTCTTTAGCTTGCTAAGTGTTGTGTGGGTGAACCTGTGCTAATGTACCGACCTTCCTAGGACTATTAAATACTTGTGATTATACCCCTTGCAAACATCCGTAAGTACAAGAAAGTATTTAAGGTAGAAACCTAACCACAGCTTTAAACTCTAAGACCCTTACGTCCCTTGTGCAATGGTTTCCTAGCGGGGGTTCAGGTTTCTGTCACTCCGGCAACCCCTACGATTAGTAGCCAAATACACAATGCATTCCCCTAGGCCCATATAGGTGGCGTGTCATGTAGTCGACGTTCACATGACACCACTAGAAGAAGTACACCACAACTTAAATATCAAACTATTGAATCTTTCTCAACACAACTCCACTACTAACAACATGACTTCTCCCATGTCCTCAAGAACAAAACGAACTACTCACAAGACATCATATGGATCATGATCAGAGATGGAATAATGATGTATATCAATCTGAACATAAAAAATAATTCAATAGTTCACTCAATAGCATCAACTACAAAGAGTAATCAACACCGGGAAAGTTTCCCCAAGAACTATGCAAGATTCAACTCAATTGTTACAACAATATGGAGATGGTGATGAGGGTGCTGATGGTGATGATGGTGGTGATGATGATGATGATCCCGATGAAGTCCATCTTGATGGTGGTGTTGATGGTGATGATCTCCCCTCTCCGGGAAGGAATTCCCCCGGCAGACTGCCGAAGAGATCTTTCTCTCTCGGTGTTTTCCGCCCCGTAGAGGCGGCGGAATCATTCTGTTGTCGCTCCCCGAGTCTTAGGGTTTTGGGAGGATAATATACGCCAGAGGGGAGAGCCAGAGGTGGGCCAGGGCGGCCACACCACCTGGTGGCGCGGCCTAGGGTGGCCCGCGCCAGGGGGTGGTGTGGCCCCCTGTGGCCCATCTCCACTACCTCTTCTGGGAGCCTTCGTCTTCTGGAAAAATAGGATTTTCCATATATTTTCCCGGATTTTCTGATCTTCGCAAATTTTGCCTCCAAACATCACCTTTTCCATCAGAATCCTGACTGCAGCGGTCCATGCTCCAAAAGTCATCAACCATGCAAAAACAGATGAAATAATATAAGTATCACCTCTCAATATGAAATATATCAATGAATAACAGTGAATTATGACATAGAATAGTGATGCAAAATGGACGTATCAACTCCCCCAAGCTTAAACTTCGCTTGTCCCCAAGCGAAACTGAGCTCAGTAAACATGACCTCAGGTTTATGGAGTGAAGAGTCGATAAAACAATACGGACAAGAAGCATCACATTCATCAATACATAGATCATAGTAGAAGACAACTCACTATTATACAACTTAACTTGCAATAAGTAAAGGAAACACAATAAATATACATAAAGTAAATCATAATTGGTAATGGAAAACTTAGCTCTTGGTCGAAGAATAGTTGATAATTTGCTGGAGTTCACAAATAACTGGTTTTTCAATGATAGCTTTCAAAGTAGTAATCACCAAGATAAGAGCAAAGTGCAAAGCAAGGAACATAAAACATGATTGAATAAATCATCATATGAATGAATGAAACACAACAACTCAAAATACTGGCTTGAGATAGAAGGGAATAGGTTTACTGACTCAACTAAAAAGTAAAAGATAGGCCCTTCGCAGAGGGAAGCAGGGATTTTAAGTTTCATAAAGAGATTCCAAAAATTATGATACTTATTAGCTTTCAGCTCTCATTGCCCTATCATAGGCATCTTTAGGTGATTAAGGTTAAAGTGATCAAATATGAGGATATGCTTGACAAGTTGTAAGTTGAAAATCTCATGTCCCTTGAATACGAGGGTTGCTCCTCATGCTACTCAAGTTTAGTTACTGGTAAGTTTTTGTCATAGTAAGTATATGTGTATTATAGAGAACCGCCAACGGGGTACCCCTTGCCCGATGATACGGAAGAATCCCCATATCAAAATGACAAGGCAAGCAGACAACAAGCATCTCAGCAATCTTCTTATTTACCATGGGAATATGGTGCCTTTTTCCTCTCTTTCCTCCTTTCATAATCTCTTTTTTTCTTTTTCTCTTTTTTCTCAATATCGTACTCCTTTTTTATAAGAAGAATGCTTCATAGATACTCGTTATGGTTACGCTGCAGGTTTCCACCATGTCAGCATGGATTAGACCAGCGGCCCAGGCGTTTCTCTAACACACATGCATAACTCCATGGACTTACAAGCTCCCCTTTCATTTCACACCGACGACATCCATAGACAAAAGAACATGATATCAACTAGGTACAAAGTACCAGTGCAATGTTGAAAGCTGAAATGGATCGTATGGGCACCTAGAGGGGGGGTGAATAGGTGCTACACCAATTTTTAATTCTTTTTCAATTTTAGGCTTAGCACAAAGGGTAAATTCTCTAGATAAACTATTAGGTGGAATTTCCCTATATGCAAACCTATCTACTAGCAAGTTAAGAGCGAGTGGAAGAGGAACGAGTAAACCGAAGTGAAGCATGCGGGGACATAGGATTTGTTTGACCGCAGTTCCTTCCTTGTTAAGGGAAGTACGTCTGTGTTGGAGGGGTGGGTGGTACTAAGACTACCACGCCACAAAAGGCCTCACCCTGTTCTCCGATGGATCTCGCCACAGCAGGCCTGATCCACCTTCCACTATAGGTACCCTTCGAGGCGGGCACCGACGCCTTTACACAACTAGCGGGGCAACAACTCCACAACAACTTGGAGGCTTCCGAAATGACAACAAGCTGCCACAAAAACAAACTTATCAAATACAATAAACAAGATCTAGGTATTGACAAGAATACTAGATCAAGGATTTCTCCAAGTGAATGGAGAGGAGTTGAAGCACTTGATTCTTGATGATGATGAACTTCTCCTCCTTCAATTCCACCAAAGATCAAGACCTTCGGGTGGTTGAAGTGGGAGATCGAGAATGAGAGCTCTTGCATAATGTCTGGTCAATTTCGAATGAATCAAGAGTTCTGAACGATGGGGAATAAGGGGTATTTATACCCCCCCCCCTTCCGAAACCAGCCGTTGCAACCTGTGGGGGCCGGATTATCCGGCCCAAGTGAGGACCGGATTATCTGGTCTAGGGAAACACCGCCCCAGACTCGAAATATCCGGCAGATAAACCGCCCCTCTCAGAGCGTCGCGCCGAGCTTGCCCTTGATCAACTTCTGGGGGCCGGATTATCCGGTCCTATGCGAAGGCCGGATTATCTGGCCTGGGGAAGAAAAACCGCCCTAGTTCGGATTTTCTGGGAGAAAATCCGACCGGATACCGAGAAACGCGCCTTGGCTCCTTTTGCTCGAAAACTGGGGGCCGGATTATCCGGCCCATGCGACACCCGGATTATCCGGCCTGGGGAGGAAAAACTGCCCAGTTCGGATTTTCCGGGAGAAAATCTGACCGGGTACTGAGCGACGCGCCTTGGCTTCCTTTGAGCAATGAGGTAGGCCGGATTATCCGGCCCTTAGTGGGGCGGATTATCCGGCCCCCCTCAAAACTTCCTACACACTTAGCACACATGAAAAGTCTCCATAGTGTTGTTATCTAACACGCAAAACATAGGAAAACATGAAATGATCTTTCAAAAGCGTTCCCCATGACAGCATGGTTCTGCTAATTCACAACTTACAAAGCGTAAGCATATACGCAACATAGGTGAGCAAAATGGTTCAAGTTTATTAAATGCAAGAAAGTAAAATGTGCCATCAAGTTCGTGAGACCTTTAATCACTACTTTTCACATAACAAGTTTAATTTGGGAGGTAGATAAAATAAGAATTTACTTGGAATAGCAATAATGCTAATAGGTAGGTATGGTGGACACAAATGGCAAAAGGGTTTGGTTTAAGAGATGGATGCACGAGAAGAATTCTCTCTCAGTGCAGGTTTTTGGCTAGCAAGGTTGGGTGGCAAGTATAAGAGTTGAAGGAAACAAACAAACATACAAGTGATACAAACAAACATGCAATCTTCCTTGGAAGCACAAACGATCTTAACTAGAGAATACTAAACTTATGAGCAAATCAAGAAAGAAAGATGATGAAATTATTTTTCTTTAGGAGTACTTTTATCTTTTCATTCAACTCTCAAAAATAGTGTTGCTACTGACCAAGCCAGGTTTGCCAAAACCAACTAAATTAACTCAATGATCCCAAAGTGATACCAAAACTAACAACAAGATCAATCATATAACCATGAATTGAAACTAATATAAGCTATGCAAAAGAGTGAATGATAGAAATTCTCATTAATATTCCATAACGGCAACTCACACCAAGGGATACATATCTAACGAGAGAGAGGACACTTCCATAGTGCAAACCATCCTACATGATAACTTCTCTATTCATGATATGACTCTACTAAAAAGGTAAAAAGATAGAAGATAATGATGTGATACCGCGGCACTCCCCCAAGCTTGGAACAAACCAAGGGGATGCCAAACCTGATGACGAATTACTCCTTTGGTCTTGGTATCCTCTTGATGAGCTCTTTGATCAATTTCCCCAAGTCCTCAATCTCGAAGGTGAGATTACGAATAAGCTGTGAGTTTTGCTCAATGCGGCTCATGATCATGTTGGGTTGAGAATCCCAGCTCTTGCGATTCTTTCCCCACTCTACCTCCTTGAAGTCTTCTTTTCCTGCATGGCTAGAACGAGGCAAATCCCAATTGGAGGGTAATTTCTCCTTGGGCATATTCTGGTATTGATGCTCATGGATAAGGGTATGGAAAGGATTCTTGGTGCGCGGAGGAAATGACCATGGATCTGAACAGCGATGAGGAGGCTTCCCTCCAATTGACATAGTCCTGGAAGGGGTTGCCACCACTCCAATGCTTGCAATGGTAGTGCCTGGGTGCTTTGCCTCCTCTTCATCTTGACTCCTGATCTCCTTCTCCTACCCGGGATCTTGGAGATCCTCCTCCATAGGCTCCTTCCCCTTATCGTTGGCGGACACCATTGTGCTTCTAAGCTTCAAAGATAGTTCCTAGCAGAAACCAATCGAAACAAAAACACGACGAAAACACAATATACGAACCTCGGGGAATCCGAGGGGTTATATATTACGAAGTTTCACAACAAAGGGAAGGTACTAGGAGAAAACGAGCCGGAGACGGAGGCTGAGGTGGCCACACCACCTGGTGGCGCGGCCAGGGGTGGGCCCGCGTCACAGGGTGGTGTGAGCCACCCTGGCTCCGTTTCTGTCCTACTTTCGCTTCATAGCTTCCCATATTAACTGAAAACTGCAAAAATATAGTTGGATAGTATTTTCGCGGAACTTTTCTTACTAGAACAGTTACCTATTTGGAAACGGACTCTGCATGTCTCTGAATTTGGTAACTAGTAGATTCTTCCGGAGTCACCACTTGAATAACATCAATATCTTCGTCTTCATACACTTATTGTGAGTCATGAAACCTTTCACTTCCTTATTACACCATTACCTCCACTACCTGGAAATTTCTTTCACACAAAACTTCACACAGTTCTCATTAGCAACATTAGTATAAGTGAAGTGATAAAACCTTTTGAGTCCAACTTCAACTGAAAACCATCAAAACATAAGCTACTGTAGCAACTCCTTCCGAAAACCCAAAAAGAATTCAAAAAGGAAATCGAAGAAAGAGGCAAATGCAAGAGTGGCAAAATCTGTCAAAACAGACCAGTAGGTAAAAGATCAATTTTTTAGATAATATTCTGTTGCTCAAATCAAAAATTGCAAAACTAACTAAAGTTAAATAACAACCTGGGGCAAAAGCACAAAAAATTACAGCTCAATCCGACATACAGAGATCTCTCACAAATTTTTATGGTGAAGCACAAAAATCTGTTTCGGGAAAGCAACTTCCCCAAATCTTACTTCTCTCTCATTAGAGGTTGATCTTGACACAAAAACCAAACAAAAATGATAAGGAGAGGTTATTACCGAAGTAATAACTTCCAAGACTCAAAGAAACAAAAACAAACTGAAAGCAAAACAAATTGAGTTGTCTCCCAAAGAGCTCTTTCTTTATAGCCATTAAGATGGGCATGATAATTTTGAAGATGCTCACATAGGAATATGAATTGAGGTGAAAGAGAGCATTAAGAAGCAAAAATACACACGTTTAAGTCTAACCCACTTCCCATGCAAGGGAATTTTGTAAACAAACAAGTTGTTGAAACCGGAGGCTACTAGCATAGGAAGGCAAAAAGAAGTGCAACATAAAAACTTTCAGCATAAAAAGAGGAAACTTGATATTATTGAGATACATAAGAACACTTTTTCCTGTCTCATAGTAACCTTCAGTATCATGCATAAACTTAACAATATAACTATCACAAGGACCATCGAGGCAATAATCACTTATTCTAACAGAAAACACAGGAATACTAGCTCTTATGATACTACTTTGTGAGACAATATTAGAGGTATCCTTACAAAGGATAGGGTGTCCCTCTTCTTCATATTTAGTAACAAAGTCTTTCACATTTGCTATTATAGGTTCATCAACCATTTGTTTTGTTGGAGATATGCCCAAGAGGCAATAATAAAGTGGTTATTATTATATCTTTATGTTTATGATAAATGTTTACATCCCATGCTATAATTGTATTATAAGGAAACACTAATACATGTGTGTTTTGTAAACATAAAAGAGTCCCTAGTAAGCCTCTTGTTGAACTAGCTTGTTGATTAATTGATGATCATGGTTTCCTGATTATGGACATTGGATGTGATTAATAACAAGGTTATATCATTAGGAGAATGATGTAATGGACACACACCCATAGTAAGCGTAGCATAAAGATCAAGTCATTAAGTTCGTATTGCTATAAGCTTTCAAATGCATAGTAACCTAATCCTTCGACCATGAGGTTATGTTAATCACCATCACCGGATGGATACTTTGATGACGTCAAACACCGTTTCGTAACTGGGTGGTCATAAAGGTGTCATTGGGTATTCTGAAAGTATGTGTTGAAGCGCATGAACCAAGATTGGGATTTGTCCATCCATATGACGGATAGATATGCTCTGGGCCCTCTCGGTGGAATGTCATCTAGTTAGCTTGCAAGCATGTGACTAGGTCACAAGGGATGACATATCACGGAACGAGTAAAGAGTACTTACCAGTAACGAGGTAGAACTAAGTATGGAGATATCGATGATCAAACCTCGGATAAGTAGAATATCGCGTGACAAAGGGAATTAGTTTTGTATGTTAATGGTTCTATCGATCACGAAGTCATCGTTGAGTATGTGGGAGCCGTTATGGATCTCCAGATCCCGCTGATGGTTATTGATCGGAGAGGTGTCTTCATCATGTATGCATATTCACAAACCATAGGGTGACACACTTAAGGTTCGAAGTTGTTTTAAGTAGATATGGAATGTGCGTTGGAGACCGAATATTGTTCGGAGTCTCAGATTGGATCCGGGACATCACGAGGAGATCCAGAATGGTCCAGAGAATAAGATTCATATATTGGGGATCATTTTCTAAGTTAGGAAATGTTCCGGAGTGTTTGTATGGGGATTCTAGAAGGTTTCAGAATGTTCTGGAAGGTTCTAGAAGAGTTCTTGGTGTTTGCTTGAAAATCAAGAAAGGGTCAAGGAAACCTTGTGGGGGCTAGACACGGATTCGTGGGGGAGGAGGACTCCTCCCCCCTTCCCAACCCGCCGGCCCAAGGAGGGAGGAGAGTCCTACTAGGACTCCCCCTCCCAAGGCGCCTCCCTCCTTTAAATAGAGGGGAGGGGGCGCCCCCTCCTAGCCCTCTCTCATAACAAGCTCTAGCCGCCGCCTCTCTCCTCCTCCTTCCCTCTGCTCCGGCTTAGGCAAAGCCCTGCAGAATTCTCTACTCCACCACCACCACACCGTCGTGCTGCTGTGATTCCGTGGAGAAGATCTACTACCTCCGCTGCTCGCTGGAACGAGGAGAGGAAGGTCTGCTTCGACTCCGCACGTGTGACCGACTGCGGAAGCGCTGCCAAAACGCGGCGCCGGAAGGATCGTCCACTTGACCGACTGCGGAAGCGCTGCTGGAACGCGACGCCGGAAGGATCGTCCACACGATCTTGAGATCGGCAAGTGATCGACTACATCAACCACGAGATCTAATCTCGTTAACGCTTTCGGATCTACGAGGGTTAGTTCCTATCTATCTCGTTGCACATGTCTAATAGATTAGATCTTGGCTTTTATCTAGATTAGATCTGGGTTTTGTTCGTTCTTGCGGTAGAAATTTTTTGTTTTCCATGCTACGAACCCTTCAGTGGTATCAGAGCCGTATCTATGCGTAGATCTGTTGCACGAGTAGATCACAATGTTTTTGTGGGCGTTGATGCTTTTGTTGTCGGTGTCTTAGTGTGTACTTTGCATCTTGCGGCATGGTGGGATGAAGCGGCTCGGGCTAACATTACATGTCATCGCACATGAGACTTGCTCCACGCTTGACGTGCAACTTGCTTTGCACAAGTGGCTTTGCGGGTGTCTGTCTCTCCCACCATAGTTAAGATTCAATTTACAATGAGCATCTTGACAACTCTTGTATCAACGTTATGGTCCTTGTTCGTAGGTAAGATCGGTCTTATGCGAAAGCCCCAAACCACGTAAAACATGCAAAGAAAATTAGAGGCGTCTAACTCGTTTTTGCAGGGGTTTTGTGATGTGATATGGCCATTATGTGATTGTGATTATATTTGATGTATGCAATGATCCTTATTGTAATATGGCAACCGGCAGGAGCCTAATGGTTATCTTTAAAATTTGTTTAAGACCTGCGTGTCTATTCATCATGTAATAGCTTTATTCCAAGTAGTTGTAATAGTTGCTGTTGGTGATGGACAACCATGAAGCGGCGCCACGGACCTTGACGCCATGCTGGTGATGATGGAGATCTTGTCCATGCTTTGGAGATGGAGATCAAAGGCACAAGAAGAAAGGCCATATCATAACACATATTATGAATTGCCTGTGATGTTAATCCTTTATGCATCTTGTATTGCTTAGATCGCGACGGTAGCATTATAAGATGATCCCTCTCACTAAATATCAAGTAATAAAGTGTTCACCCTTAGTTGGCACCGTTGCTAAGACTCGTCGTTTCGAAGCATCTCGTGATGATCGGGTGTGATAGACTCTACGTGTGCATACAACGGGTGCAAGCCAGATTTGCACATGCAGAAACTAAGGTTAACCTTGACGAGCCTAGCATGTACAGACATGGTCTCGGAACACAGAATACCGAAAGGTAAAGCATGAGTCATATGGATGATATGATGAACATGTTGATTGTTCGCCTTTAAAGCTACATCATCTCACGTGATGATCAGACTTGGTGTAGTGGATTTGGTTCGTGTAATCACTAAAACAACTCGAGGGATGTTGTTTTGAGTGGGAGTTCATTTGTAATTTGGATTAGTCGAACTCAATTTATCATAAACACAATCAAAGTGAATTTGCATAGTTTGTTGTAGTCATTGGCATCCGTTCACCACCTTACGCTTAGTTATAGTTGAGATAGTGGAACTATAGAAATTCTGGATATTTACTTTACGAACTGGTATCGTATTGTTTTGAATGTCAATTTAAAGTTTATAAGTCCTATTGCAAACTTTCAGCAAACTCTATTTACTCCATGAAGTTTAATAAGTAGTATTAAATCAAGAGTAAGAATTCCATTGTTAGTATCTAAAGTATCATGTTTGCCTCCATGATTCTTGATACTCAAAAGATTGTTTTTAATATCAAGTTTATCTAAGAGCTAAAAGCAATGTTTCAGAAACCATCATATGTGAAAAGTATTGCGATATCTAAAACAATGTGTTGGTTACAACATGATAGAGTATACGTCCTCATATTTGATGAGAATTTGTGAAGGTTGGAGACGCTAGTCGTCCTAATCCTCCAAAAGGTTTTGAAAAAGAAACATTATACTCGCAATTCACCTTTATAAGCTATAGCAGCTTGATCATGAAAGTCGTCATGATAAGGATGAATAGAAGATGTAAGTAAAATGTTTACTACACTAAAAGATTACTAAAGAATGGAATTTTGAAAGAATGCCAAACATTTGATGAAGGTGATTCACTTCAAAGTGCAAGTCCAAAGGTATTGGTATTTGACTATACACACTTTGTACTATGTGTCATGTGAATGACACCACTATTGATGTTGATAGATTCTTTTAAAAGAAAAGAAATTGCTGAAAGAGAATCTATAAAATATTTGGCAGAAAATAAAAGGTTGGAGATGTCCAACTTAGGCATATAGAAGATATACATGTTATGGTTGTATTCCTTACTTGTTAAACAATGTGGTTCTCCGGTATTGGATACCGAATTGGTTGGTATGAAGTGTCATACAGGACAACACAATTCATGAACTGCAATGGCCTAAGTAACTAGCAAGAGAAAATGTGATGATGTTCATCGAAAACAAACAAAGGGTTGTTGTGTTGCTTGTTAACATCAAAGCTTGCCTTCAAGATTTGTTTCAATAATTGTTATTTTGATCAGGTATTATGACGACAAAAGGTTGTTCAAATAATTACCGTATTCCATAATAGATGGATGATATACAAGTCTGGTTGGAGAAATAACGACCATAAAACTAATGCTAAAATGTCACAAGACAAATGATTGAAAGGTCACTTGCGAAGTGACATCGCCGTTTAAATTACATTGAAAGGATATATGAAGAAACTCTATATTGATGGATTTTTGGAGTCTTTGATTTGGATCAAATGACGCTTATGATACTTTCCAGGAGATAATTAAAACTCCGTTCGTAGGCCAAAAGAGGAACGGACGACTAACTGATTGGAATTTGTACATATTGATGTATATAGTCCATTATGTGTAGTCGTGGGCGATGGATTTCAACTTCATATGCTTTCTCCGGAGATTTGAGTGAGTATATGTATGTACTTACTCAATAAGGAAGAAGTATGAAACATTTGAAAAATGTTCAAAGACTTTCAAGATGAAGTGGAAAATCATTGTAACAAGAAAATAAAAGAGTTTATGATTGGATCATAAAGAAAGATGTTTGAGTTACAAGTTTAGCAAAACACCTAAGATTTGAGGAATCGTTCCATGGATTTGCATTTCCCAAAACACCATAGGAGTATGGAGTGTTCAAGATATGTAATGAAACCTTGTTTGACATGGTAAGATCAAGGGTGTTATTTATAAAACTGCCATTATGTTTTAAAGATTGAAGCTTTAGAGACTACCGCTTTTACTGAAAAGAGCACCATCATGATCCGTTGAAATGACACCATATGAGTTATGGTTTGGGATAAAACCCGAATTTTCTTTTCTTAAATTTTGGTATGTTATGCATAAGTAAAATGTTTACAACCAAAGTCGGATAAGCACGTCTTTGTAGGTTATCCCAAAGAATTTGTTGGGAATTTCTCCATAACACCGAGGACAAAAGAGTTTGTCACTTGGAACATCAAGTTTCTTGAGAAGGAATTTTTCACGAAAAGTTAAGTGGGAGGACAATAGAACTTTGATAAGGTTGTTGAACCTTAGCTATATGTGCTAAGTAGCGCAGCGCCGGAAAGTGTCCTGGTGGCAGCCACAATTCTCATGGCTCTCGTGATTACAAAAGGTGTGATCTCGGAGATTAGAGTTCCTATAGAACCGTGTGGATCGGTAAGAATCAAATAGTAAGATTTGATAAGCAAGTCGTTATTGTTTTGACAATGATGAACCGACTACATGCAAAGAAGCGATGATGGGCCCTGACTCCATAAAATGACTAGAAGTCATGGAATCCGTACACGAGAAATCAAGTTTCTGAACTTGGAAGACCCTCCGGAAAGGCGTGAAGCCTATCAGTCGTGTTTGGATCTATAAAGAAATAGACATGGATGTTTCAAATCTATGAAATAGTTGACATGTCGGAAAGAGTTTACGACAATGTTCAAGGAATTGACTATGATAAGATTTGATCTTTCATAGCGATATTTAGTCTGGACGGATTAATGTAGCAACCACTACATATATTTTGGTATATGGTAGTTGAACAAACAAAACAAGTTCTTCTAATAGAATGGTTGCCTGGGACATGCACATGACACGATCCAAAGGGTTTTGTTTATTCAAAGGATGCTAAAAGAGTATGCAAAACTTCAATGGTTGAAGTGAGCATCGTGGAGTTGGAATCTTCACCATGATGAAACTGTTAAAAGATTTAAATTCATCGGAGATGATGAAGATGCTTGCATTTGCAAGAAATTAAGTGGGAGCGCTGAGACATATTTCTAATACATTATGTAGAGGACATATTGTTGATTGGAAATGATGTATCTTGTATTGACACAGGTTAAGAATTACATTTCGATGAAAGACTTAGGCATAACCCAAAAATTAGGCATCAATGTCTATATGAATAGATTGAGGCGCTAATATGGTTTTGCCAAATGTACATAGATAAGATGTTGAATGGGTTCAATATGGAAACAACAAGAAAGGTTCTTGATGCACGGAAAGGACTGAATCAAGATTCGAGTGTGTTGACACGAGATTCAAGTGTTTTGACACTTGGTGAAATCACAAGAATATTTTGATCAATCATTCTTTGAGATGTACACATCCAGATATGTCCTATGCTCTAAATGTTATGAGCATATACCAGAATGATTCATAAGATGATCATTGGACAATAGTAAAGATATTCTTATGAGCTTTGGAAGAACTAAGAATATATCGTGTATAAGTGACAAATAGTTAAAGGTAGTTCATTGTAAAGTGTTACATTGATACTAGTTTTGTCACAAGATACAAATTAAATTTATCTCAATTTAGACTATGGGTGGCATAATATAATGGAAAGGATGTTCCATGATGGATTTGGATGAGTTCCAAAGTTGAGATATTGTGACGGATACTACAACAAAAGGCTAAGTATATAACTACTATAGTAGTAGCAAAGGAGGGCATTTGTGTTAAGTAGTTTGTTATCAAACTAGGTGTGGTTCAAAGTGGGCTAAAACTATGAAGATATATTGTGTGACAATAATATCAACATATTTTGAGCCGAAGGAACTAAAGGTCTCACCAAAGGACCAAATATATACAATGCCATCTCATTGGAGAATGAGTAATGCATAGAGACGCAAGGACATGCAAATACACACGGACCTGGAAGTGTCAGATCCGAAGATTATGTTTACCACTAGCAATAGTGTCTATACAACACCAGAAAGCCATAGGTGTTGTATGCACAAGTTTTTAACTAGATTATTGACTCTAGTGCAAGTGGGAGATTGTTGGAGATATGCCCAAGAGGCAATAATAAAGTGGTTATTATTATATCTTTATGTTTATGATAAATGTTTACATCCCATGCTATAATTGTATTATAAGGAAACACTAATACATGTGTGTTTTGTAAACATAAAAGAGTCCCTAGTAAGCCTCTTGTTGAACTAGCTTGTGATTAATTGATGATCATGGTTTCCTGATTATGGACATTGGATGTGATTAATAACAAGGTTATATCATTAGGAGAATGATGTAATGGACACACACCCATAGTAAGCGTAGCATAAAGATCAAGTCATTAAGTTCGTATTGCTATAAGCTTTCAAATGCATAGTAACCTAATCCTTCGACCATGAGGTTATGTTAATCACCATCACCGGATGGATACTTTGATGACATCAAACACCGCTTCATAACTGGGTGGTCATAAAGGTGTCATTGGGTATTGTGAAAGTATGTGTTGAAGCGCATGAACCAAGATTGGGATTTGTCCATCCATATGACGGATAGATATGCTCGGGCCCTCTCGGTGGAATGTCATCTAGTTAGCTTGCAAGCATGTGACTAGGTCACAAGGGATGACATATCACGGAACGAGTAAAGAGTACTTACCAGTAACGAGGTAGAACTAAGTATGGAGATATCGATGATCAAACCTCGGATAAGTAGAATATCGCGTGACAAAGGGAATTAGTTTTGTATGTTAATGGTTCTATCGATCACGAAGTCATCGTTGAGTATGTGGGAGCCGTTATGGATCTCCAGATCCCGCTGATGGTTATTGATCGGAGAGGTGTCTTCATCATGTATGCATATTCACAAACCATAGGGTGACACACTTAAGGTTCGAAGTTGCTTTAAGTAGATATGGAATGTGCGTTGGAGACCGAATATTGTTCGGAGTCTCGGATTGGATCCGGGACATCACGAGGAGATCCGGAATGGTCTGGAGAATAAGATTCATATATTGGGGATCATTTTCTAAGTTAGGAAATGTTCCGGAGTGTCTGTATGGGGATTCTAGAAGGTTTCAGAATGTTCTGGAAGGTTCTAGAAGAGTTCTTGGTGTTTGCTTGAAAATCAAGAAAGGGTCAAGGAAACCTTGTGGGGGCTAGACACGGATTCGTGGGGGGGCTCCTCCCCCCTTCCCAACCCGCCGGCCCAAGGAGGGAGGAGAGTCCTACTAGG
The DNA here is from genome assembly GCA_910589775.1 of Avena eriantha. Taxonomy (NCBI): domain Eukaryota; kingdom Viridiplantae; phylum Streptophyta; class Magnoliopsida; order Poales; family Poaceae; genus Avena; species Avena eriantha. The sequence goes on along the minus strand of OU342744.1, from coordinate 76,094,228 downwards.
ACTCCCCCTCCCAAGGCGCCTCCCTCCTTTAAATAGAGGGGAGGGGGCGCCCCCTCCTAGCCCTCTCTCATAACAAGCTCTAGCTGCCGCCTCTCTCCTCCTCCTTCCCTCTGCTCCGGCTTAGGCAAAGCCCTGCAGAATTCTCTACTCCACCACCACCACACCGTCGTGCTGCTGTGATTCCGTGGAGAAGATCTACTACCTCCGCTGCTCGCTGGAACGAGGAGAGAAAGGTCTGCTTCGACTCCGCACGTGTGACCGACTGCGGAAGCGCTGCCGAAACGCGGCGCCGGAAGGATCGTCCACTTGACCGACTGCGGAAGCGCTGCTGGAACGCGACGCCGGAAGGATCGTCCACACGATCTTGAGATCGGCAAGTGATCGACTACATCAACCACGAGATCTAATCTCGTTAACGCTTTCGGATCTACGAGGGTTAGTTCCTATCTATCTCGTTGCACATGTCTAATAGATTAGATCTTGGCTTTTATCTAGATTAGATCTGGGTTTTGTTCGTTCTTGCGGTAGAATTTTTTTGTTTTCCATGCTACGAACCCATCATGTTTATCAAGTTCAACAGCTTCATTCGTACTTTTATTAACTATACTAGCTATCATAGAACGTTCCTTTACCTTAACTGGGAAAGGCATTTTCTCAATGTAAGGTTCAGGTAAAACATGATTAGCAGTATAAACTTCAGTATTTCTTGCAGGAACACACTTAGCAACATCTTTATAAGGTTCATGATACTTATTCCACTTCTTTTTAGGCACTTCAATATGGGAAGCAAAAGCCTTAAAATAATAAGCAATAGCTTGAGAGTCTAGACCATAAGCATTTTTAATATTTTGAAAGCCATTAGTTCCCATAAAAGATTCAATGCATTCATAATCATAATTTATACCTGACTTTCTTCCTTTGTCATTCTCCCAAGCTTCAGCATTGTTTTGAATACGGTCTAGAAGATCCCATTTAGCTTCTTCTTCCATGCGAGTGAATGATCCAGCAGAAGAAGCATCCAATAAATCCTTATCATGAAGAGAAAGCCTTGCATAAAAGTTATTGATAATAATATTGTTGGGGAGCTCATGAATGGGACATTTGAGCATTAGTAACTCAATCTCCCCCAAGCTTGAGTTGTACTCTCTCCATCAAGAGGCCAAAAGTTGTATATTTGATTCCGATCTGTATGAATCTCACTAGGAGGATAAAACTTTGAATAAAAGAGAGGCACTATTTCCTCCCATTCCAGACCTTGACCATTCTTCAGCAGCTTATACCATTCCTCAGCTCTTCCTTTCAGTGATAATGAGAATAACTTCTTCTTAACTTGATCTGTAGTAATACCTGCACACTTCAACAACCCGCATAATTCGTGTATAAAGAGTAAATGATCACCAGGATGGACAGTTCCATCCCCAACATAGTAGTTATCCATAACATGATCAATAATTCTTGTAGGTATTTCAAAAGCATCATTCTCAACAGGTGGTCGTTCATCTACTACCTTAGCAGTGGTAGTAGCATTACCAAATAAGAAACTCAGCGAATTATCCATAACGAAAATAAAGCAACTAGCAGAAGTAAACAATACTCACAATAGAAGTTTCCTTTACTAGTTCCACATTCCAATAGCGCTTCACTCCCCGGCAACGGCGACAGAAAATAGTCTTGATGACCCACAAGTATAGGGGGTGTATCACAGTATTTTCGATAGGTAAGAGTGTCGAACCCAACGAGGAGCAGAACATGCTGGCTAGTGGTATGGATCAGGAATTCTCTACAAATACTTAGCAAATATATTTTTAGGGGTTTTTGATAAAGCAAGTAAACAAGTACGAGTAAACAAAAGACAGTAGGAATAAATGCAGCAAGTGGCCCAATCCTTTATGCAGCAAAAGACAAGCCGGTTGTATTACTTAAGATGACCAAACGTTCTCGAGGACACATGGAAAGACTGTCAAGTGCTTTCGCTTCATATAGTTGATTAATCTTCTTTGGCCTGCTAAGTGTTGTGTGGGTGAACCTGTGCTAATGTACCGACCTTCCGAGGACTAGTACATACTTGTGATTATACCCCTTTCAAACATCCGTAAGTACAAGAAAATAATTAAGATAGAAACCTAACCACAACTTTAAACTCTAAGACCCTTACGTCCCTTGTGCAATGGTTTCCTAACGGGGGTTCAGGTTTCTGTCACTCCGGCAACCCCTACGATTAGTAGCCAAATACACAATGCATTCCCCTAGGCCCATATAGGTGACGTGTCATGTAGTTGACATTCACATGACACCACTAGAAGAAGTACACCACAACTTAAATATCAAACTATTGAATCTTTCTCAACACAACTCCACTACTAACAACATGACTTCTCCCATGTCCTCAAGAACAAAACGAACTACTCACAAGACATCATATGGATAATGATCAGAGATGGAATAATGATGTATAACAATCTGAACATAAACAACAATTCAATGGTTCACTCAATACAATCAACTACAAAGAGTAATCAACACCGAGAAAATTTCCCCTAAGAACTATGCAAGATTCAACTCAATTGTTACAGCAATATAGAGATGGTGATGAGGGTGCTGATGGTGATGATGGTGTTGTTGATGATGATGATGATCCCGATGAAGTCTAGCTTGATGGTGGTGTTGATGGTGACGATCTCCCCTCTCCGGGAAGGAATTCCCCCGGCAGAAATATGTCTGCCGGAGAGATCTTTCTCTCTCGGTGTTTTCTGCCCCGCAGAGGCGGTGGAATCTTTCTGTGGTCGCTCCCCGAGTCTTAGGGTTTTGGGAGGATAATATACGCCAGAGGGGAGAGCCAGAGGTGGCCCAGGGCAGCCACACCACCTGGTGGCGTGGCCTAGGGTGGCCGCGCCAGGGGGTGGTGTGGACCCCCTGTGGCCCATCTCCACTCCCTCTTCTGGCAGCCTTTGTCTTCTGGAAAAATAGGATTTTTCGTATATTTTCCTGGATTTTCCGATCGTCGCGAATTTTGCCTCCAAACAGCACCTTTTCCATCAGAATCCTGACTGCAGCGGTCCATGCTCCAAAAGTCATCAACCATGCAAAAACAGATGAAATAACATAAGTATCACCTCTCAATATGAAATATATCAATGAATAACAGTGAATTATGACATATAATAGTGATGCAAAATGTACGTATCAAGTATTGTTTACTTCTGTTAGTTGCTTTATTTCAATATGGATAATTCGCTGAGTTTCTTATTTCGTAATGTTACTACCACTGCTAAGGTAGTAGATGAACCACCACCTGCTGAGAATGATATTTTTAAAATACCTACAAGAATTGTTGATCGTGTTATGGATAACTATTATGTTGGAGATGGAACTATCCATCTCGGTGATCATTTGCTCTTTATACACGAATTATGCGGGTTGTTCAAGTGTGCAGGTATTACAACAGATCAAGTCAAGAAGAAGTTATTCTCATTATCACTAAAAGGAAGAGCTGTGGAATGGTATAAGGTGCTGAAGAATGGTCAAGCTCTTGAATGGGAGGAAGTAGTACCTCTCTTTTATTCAAAATTTTATCCTCCTAGTGAGATTCATAAAGATCGGAATCAAATATACAAATTTTGGCCTCTTGATGGAGAGAGCACAGCTCAAGCTTGGGGGAGATTGAAGTTACTAATGCTCAAATGTCCTATTCATGAGCTCCCTCACAATATTATTATCAATAACTTTTATGCTAGACTTTCTCTTCATGATAAGGATCTATTGGATGCTTCTTGCGCTGGATCATTTACACGCATGGAAGAAGAAGCTAAATGGGATCTTCTAGACCGTATTCAAGACAATGCTGAAGCATGGGAGAATGATAAAGGAAGAAAGTCAGGTAAATTATGATTATGAATGCACTGAATCTTTTATGGGAACTGATGACTTTCAAAATATTAAAAATGCTTATGGTTTAGACTCTCAAGCTATTGCAACTTATTTTAAGGCTTTTGCTTCCTATATTGAAGTTCCTAAAAAGAAGTGGAATAAGTATCATGCACCTTATAAAGACATTGTTAGTAGTGTTCCTGCAAGAAATACTGAAGTTTATACTGCTAATCATGTTTTACCTAAACTTTACATTGAGAAAATACCTTTCCCGATTAAAGTAAAGGAACATTCTATGATAGCTAGTATGGTTAATGAAAGTACAAATAAAGATGTTGAACCTGATAAACAATGGATGATGAACCTATAATAGCAAATGTGAAATACTTTGTCACTAAATGTGTAGAAGAGGGACACACTATCCTTTGTAAGGATATCCCTAATATTGTTTCACAAAGTAGTGTTATGAGAGCTAGTGTCCCTTTGTTTTCTGTTAGGATAAGTGATCATCGCTACAATGGTCCATGTGATAGTTATACCATTAAATTTATGCATGATATTGAAAGTTATTATGAGAGAGGGAAGACGGTTCTAATGCATCTCAATAATATTAAGTTTCCTCGCTTTACGCTGAAGGTCTTTATGTTGCACTTGTTTTGCCGTCCTATGCTTGCAACTTCTGGTTTGAACAATTTATTTTCTTACAAAGTTCCCTTGCATAGGAAGTGGGTTAGACTTAAACATGTGTATTTTTGTTTTTTGATGCTCTCTTTCACTTTAATTCATATTCTTATGTGAGCATCATTGAAATTATCATGCCCATTTTAATGGCTATAAAGAAAGAGCTTTTTAGGAGACAACCCGATTTATTTGTGCTTTCAGTTGTTTTTGTTTATTTGAGTCTTGGAAGTTATTACTTCGGTAATAACCTCTAATTATTCTTTTTTTTTGTGTCAAGATCAACCTCTAATGAGAGAGAAGTAAGATTTGGGGAAGTTGCTATGCCGAAATAGATTTTTGTGCTTCACCGTAAAAATTCGTGAGAGATCTCTGTACGTCGGTTTGAGCTGTAATTTTTTGTGCTTTTGCCCTAGGTTGTTTTTTTAACTTTTGTTAGTTTTGCAATTCTTGATTTGAGCAACATAAGATTTTCTAAAAAATTGATCTTTACCCGCTGGTCTGTTTTGACAGATTTTGCCACTCTCGCATTTGCCTCTTAAATCAATTTCCTTTTTTTTGGGTTTTCAGAAGGAGTTGCTACAGTAGCTTATGTTCTGATGGATTTTAGTTAAAATTGAACTTAAAAGGCTTATTACCTCGCTTATACTAATGTTGCTAATGAGAATTGTGTGAAAGAAATTTCCAGGTTAGTGGAGAAAATGGTGTAATAAGAAAGTGAAAGGTTTCATGACTCAAGCAATAGGTGTATGAAGATGAAGATATTGATGTTATTCAAGTGGTAACTCCGAAAAAATTTATCGAAGACCAAATTCAGAGACCTGCAGAGTCCGTGTTCGAATAGGTAACAATTCTGGTAAGAAAAGTCCGCGAAGAATCTGTTCAGTTATATTGTTGTAGTTTTTATCCAACAAGGAAATCTACAAAGTGAAAGAGGGACGGAAACGGAGCCAGGGTGGCTCACACCACCCCCTGGCGCGCCCCCCCGGCCGCGCTAGCAGGTGGTGTGGCTACCCCAGAGTCAGTCTCCGACCCGTTTTCTCCCAGTACCTTCCTTTTGTTGTAAAAAAATCGTAATATATAATCCCCCGGATCCCACGAGGTTCGTATATCGTGTTCTCGTCGTGTTTTCTTTTCGATCTGTTTCTGTCAGGAACTATTCTTAAAGATTAGAAGCACAATGGTCTCCGCCAAGGATAAGGGAAAGGAGCCTGCGGAGGAGGATACCCAAGACCCTGGGCAGGAGAAGGAGATCAAGAGTAAAGATGAAGAGGAGGTAAAGAAAAGCCAGCATCCGCACACCGGCACTACCATTGCAAGCATTGGAGTGGTGGCAAACCCTATCAAGATCAAAAGGACTACACGGATGTCAACTCGAGGGAAGCCTCCGCGTCATTGCTTGGCTCCACGGTCACCTTCTCCACGCACCAAGAATCCCTTCCATACCCTTATCCATGAGCATCAATTCCAGAATATATGCCCAAGGAGAAACTACCCTCCAATTGGGATATGCCTCGTTCTAACCATGTAGGAAAAGAAGACTTCAAGGAGGAAGAGTGGGGAAAGAATTGTACGAGCTGTGATTCACAACCTAACATGATCATGCACCGCATCGAGCACAACTCGGAGTTGATTCGTACTCTCACCTTCAAGATTGAGGACTTGAGTAAATTGACCGAAAAGCTCATCGAGAGAACACCACCACCACCGAAGGAGTAATTCGTCATCAGGTTTTGGCATCCCCTTTCCAAGCTTGGGGGAGTGCCACGGTATCACATCATTATCTTCTATCTTTTTACCTTTTTAGTAGAGTCATATCATGAATAGAGAAGTTATCATGTAGGATGGTTTGCATTATGGAAGTGTCCCCCCTCTCGTTAGATATCTATGTATCCCTTGGTGTGAGTTGCCTTTATGGAATATTAATGAGAAGTTCTATCATTTACTCTTTTGCATATCTTATATTAGTTTTCAATTTCTGTTATATGATTAATATTGTTATTAGTATTGGTATCACTTTGGGATCATTGAGTAAATTTAGTTGGTTTTGGCAAACCTGGCTCGGTCAGTAGCAGCACTATTTTTGAGAATTGAATGAAAAGATAAAAAGTACTCTAAAGAAATATAATTTTATCATCTTTCTTTCTTGATTTGCTCATAAGTTTAGTATTCTCTAGTTAAGATCTTTTGTGCTTCCAAGGAAGATTGCATGTTTGTTTTTATCACTTGTATGTTTGTTTGTTTCCTTCAACTCTTATGCTTGCTATCCAGCCTTGCTAGCAAAAAACCTGTACTGAGAGGGAATGCTTCTCGTGCATCCAATCCTTAAACCAAAACATATGCCATTTGTGTCCACCATACCTACCTAGTAGCACTATTGCTATTCCCAGTAAATTCATGTTTTTATCTACCTTCCGAATTAAACTTGTTATGTGAAAATTACTGATTAAAGCTCTCACGAACTTGATGGCACACTTTAGTTTCTTGCACTTAATAAACTTGAACCATTGTGTCCATCTATGTTGCGTATATGCTTGCGCTTTGTAAGTTGTGAATTAGCATAACCATGCTGTCATGGGGAACTCTTTCAACATTGCACTTGTACATTGTACCTAGTTGATATCATGCTCTTTTGTTTATGGATGTCGTCGGTGTGAAATGAAAGGGGAGCTTGTAATTCCATGGAGTTATGTATGTGTATTAGAGAAACGCCTGGGCCGCTGGTCTAATCCACGCCTAATCATGGTGGAAACCTGCAGCGTAACCATAATGAGCAATCTATGAAGCATTCTTCTTATAAAAAGAGAGATAGAGATTGAGAAAAAAATAAAAAAAAGAGATGAGAAAAGAGAAAAGAGAGAAAAAAGCACCATTTTCCCATGGTAAACAAGAAGATTGTTGAGGTACTCGTTGTCTCCTTTCCTTGTCATTTTGATATGGGGATTCTTCTGTATCATCGGGCAAGGGGTACCCCGTTGGCGGTTCTCTATAATACACATATACTTACTATGACAAAAACTTACCAGTAACTAAACTTGAGTAGCATGAGGAGCGACCCTCGTATTCAAGGGACATGAGATTTTCAACTTACAACTTGTCAAGCATATCCTCATATTTGATCACTTTAACCTTAATCACCTAAAGATGCCTATGATAGGGGCAATGAGAGCTGAAAGCTAATAAGTATCATAATTTTTGGAATCTCTTTATGAAACTTAAAATCCCTGCTTCCCTCTACGAAGGGCCTATTTTTTACTTTTTAGTTGAGTCAGTAAACCTATTCCCTTCTATCTCAAGCAAGTATTTTGAGTTGTTGTGTTTCATTCATTCATATGATGATTTATTCAATCATGTTTCTTATGTTTCCTGTTTTACACATTGCTCTTATCTTAGTAAATACTACTTTGAAAGCTATCATTGAAAACCCTTTATGTGTGAACTCCTGCAAATTATCAACTATTCTTCGATCAAGAGCTAAGTTTGCCATTACCAATTATGATTTACTGTCTGTATCTTTATTGTGTTTCCTTTACTTATTGCAAGTTAAGTTATATACTAGTGAGTTGTCTTCTATTATGATTTGTGTATTGATAAATGTGATGTTTCTTGTCCGTATTCTTTTATCGACTCTTCACTCCATAAACCTGAGGTCATGTTTATTAAGCTCAGTTTTCGCTTGGGGACAAGCGAAGTCTAAGCTTGGGGAAGTTGATACGTCCATTTTGTATCACTATTCTATATCATAATTTACTGTTATTCATTGATATATTGCATATTAAGAGATGATACTTATATTATTTCATCTGTTTTTGCATGGGTGATGACTTTTGGAGCATGGACCGCTGCAGTCAGGATTATGATGGAAAATAGGCTGTTTGGAGGCGAAATTCAGGAAGATCAGAAAATCCGGGAAAATACATGGAAAATTCTATTTTTCCAGAAGACGAAGATTGCTAGAAGGGGGAGTGGAGATGAGCCACAAGGGGCCCACACCACCCCCTGGCGGGGGCAGCCCTAGGCCACGCCAGCAGGTGGTGTGGCCACCCTAGCCCACTCCAGGCTCTCCCCTCTAGCGTATATTATCCCCACGGAACCCTAATACCTAGGGAGAGACCGCAGAAAGATTCCGCCGGCTCTGCAGGGTGGAAAACTACAGAGAGAGAAAGATCTCTCCGATAGACAGAATTCTGCTAGGGGAATTCCTTCCCGGAGAGGGGAGATCGTCGGCATCAACACCACCATCAAGTTGGACTTCATCGGGATTATCATCATCATCACCATCATCATCTCCACCAACACCATCATCACCACTTCATACCGCTGTAACAATTGGGTTGAATCTTGCATAGTTCTTAGGGGAAACTTTCCCGGTGTTGGTTACTCCTTGTAGTTGATGCTATTGAGTGAACCATTGAATTATCGTATATCTTCAGATTGTTATATATCATTATTTCATCTCTTATCTTAATCCATATGATGTCTTATGAGTAGTTCGTTTAGTTCTTGAGGACATAGGAGAAGTCATGTTGTTAGTAGTGGAATTGTGTTGAGAAAGATTCAATGGTTTGATATTTAAGTTGTGTTGTATTTCTTCTAGTCGTGTCATGTGAACGTCGACTACATGACACTTCACCTATATGGGCCTAGGGAAATGCATTGTGTATTTGGCTACTAATTGTAGGGGTTGCCGGAGTGACAGAAACCTGAACCCCCGTTAGGAAACCTTTGCACAAGGGATGTCAGGGTCTTAGAGTTTAAAGCTGTGGTTATGTTTTTATTTTAATTATTTTCTTGTACTTGCGGATACTTGTAAGGGGTATAATCACAAGTATGTATTAGTCCTAGGAAGGTCGGTACATTAGCACAGGTGCACCCACACAACACTTAGCAAACTAAAGAAGATTAATCAACTATATGAAGCGAAAGCACTTGACGATATTCTCGTATGTTCTCGAGAATGTTTGGTCATCTTAAGTAATACAACCGGCTTGTCCTTTGCTAAAGAAAGGATTGGGCCACTTGCTATATTTATTATTATTGTCTTTTATTTTACTCGTACTTTATTTACGTGCATTATCAAAAACTCCTAAAAATCCGTTTGCTAAGTATTTACAAAGAATTCCTGCTCCAAGCCACTCGCCAACACCTTCTGCTCCTCGTTAGGTTCGACACTCTTACTTATCGAAAATACTGCGATACCCCTCCTATACTTGTGGGTCATCATGCAGCTACCATTTTGGTGCTAGATTTTCATATCTTAGAATGATCTTTTCAACTATTGGGTTTCATACCGCTGACCATACTGAATTTTCAAAATTCACTATAGTTTCTTGCATCAACTAGACTATCTTTGTAGCCAAGTGATTAAGCAAATAAGAAATAAAATACCAACATAAAGATCCATTGCATAGTCAAGTCTATGGTATGTGAGTAATCAAGTCTGTAAGGTTTCTGTCAGGTTTTTCATCAATTAACTGGACAATTCTAATGTGCTGAATGAATTAGATGAGGAAAATCTTTTGCCTCTGTTTCAAGAAAAACATGTTGCCTTTACACGAAGGCAGTAGAACAATAATTGTTTTTAAAACAAAGTCAGGATAACAATAATTTTAGGCAACTTTTTCAGAAACTAGCACCTGTACTTGCTAGGATAACCATAACCTTTAGGTAACTTATGGATAATGTCAAAGCTACTGGAAATCCACTTTACCTTATAGGTATAGATGCACCCGTTGTCTGAGTACATATTTTTAAAATGTAAAACAATTCCAAAAACAAATCCCATGGACGTCCAGATTTCTTACGATCGCACACAAAGTTTCAGCGAAAAAAAACATCTTGTGTGGCTTACCGAAAAAAATATTTTTGGTGCTCCAACATGACTATTCCACGCTCAACAAAGCATGACTATACACAAGTTAGATGCTCTAACATGACTATTTACAAGACTTTTGTTTTTGTCTTTTCTACGCAACGCCACAAAGGTATTATTTTCTTTTAAAACTTTGAGTGTGCGAATATAAAATGCCGGGATGTGCGTACGAATCCTAGATCCGTTTTCGTTCAAAAATTTCGCCTGAGCATTTTCGTACGCACATACCGGTATTTTCGTAGGTCCCTAGAATCTTGGGGACGCCAATCTTGTGGATGACTGGGAGAGAGGATACAGCGTCCGCAAGATTGACGTCGACGCCTTCTGTGAATGCAACCTGCAGGGGGAAGTGGCGCCTGAGCCGGAGCCGCTCCCTGAGCCCCCTGCCGTGCGATTCGAGGGCCATCACGGCCGCCTGTGGTTCTTCGGCGGGCACGGCACCAAGATCCTCGCCTTTCCGGCCTACGGCGTCGCCGACTTCCCGGTCTACGATACCGAGACACTGGGGATCACCCTCTGTTCCCACCCTGCTGGCCATAAGGTTCGCGGGCCCCCCGTGCTGGTGTCCGTCGCCGGCACACTGTACATGCTAGTCGAGTGCTCCCTGGCCGTGCTCGGCGCCCCACCACGGCCCAATAGCGACGAGAACAAGACATGTGCCTGGACATTCATGCTCGAGCACCTCCCGCTCGAGGCTCCATATGTGAAGTCCTTGGCGGTGCACCCGGATGGGCGGACACTCTTCGTCTCCGCCAAGGGGAAAACCTTCTCCCTGGACACTGACAGGCTCAAGTGGACGTGCCGAGGCAATTGGGCCATGCCTTTCAGTGGGGAAGCCTACTTCGACGAGGAGCTGGATGTCTGGGTGGGGCTCTGCATCCGTGAGGACGGCTTTGGCCGTGTCTGCTCCTGCGACGCCGTGCCTGTCGTAAACAACGAATGCCAGACTATGCCGGCGTGGAAGCTCGGCAAGGACCATCTGTTCTACGCGGACCACAAGAGGCACCTTGGCGCCACACTCCTCTCCATGGGTGACAGCAGGTACTGCCTGCTCGAGTGCGCGGCACATGAGGATCAGGTTGGGAAGGATTATGCAGCCCACCGTGTGTATCATGTCACCACATTCCGTCTCAAGTATGATAAAGATGGAGAGCTGAGGACTAGCAGGCGACTGGCGCGCTCCTATGAGATGACAGATGCCCATGAGCTTAATGAACCATACAAGCGTCCAGTGGCATTCTGGATGTGAGTTACATGCACGTAACTTGCGATTGAGTTTTTGATGTTAGAGCTGAAAATGTTATGATTCGTGTTGGGATTTCAGATTCTTGGATCCAAAGTTTCATCTTCAGTAATGTGTTAGTCACTGCATAGATCCTCCTGTTTGTGAGCCGAGACTCCTTAGTTTTAGTTAATTTCTATCAAATTCCTTCCTTTCCTAACATTAAATTTGTGCTTGTTACCTAGTTTTATTATAGAGCCTGGTAGTGCGGATATTCACTTCAGCTCGCAGGTGCAAATGAACCCATTATGAGAAAACATTTTTCGAAATATCAAAAAATTCAAAAATAAAATCCGCATATACATTAGAATTTTATGATGGTTCACAAGTTTTCGGGATGAAAGATCATTTTATGTGTTGTGTATAAAAAAGACAAAAAATATGATCATCCCGAAAATTTGTGAACCAACATAAACTGTTCGAATGTATATGTAGAATTTTTTTTCAATTTTTTTGACATTTCAAAATAAGTTTTCTCACAATATGAGCCGAATTGCCGCATCTTCTCTCATTAGTAAACTTCCATACGTAGTTACTTCCTGACTATTTTTGGGTTCTTGTTTTCAACTGAACCTTGTATTTTTCTCTTCAAGCAGCTAAATGAACTATTTATGATGTATATTTGTAATGTTATTCCTATCCCTGTGTCAATCTTGTTTTGTTGTCCATTTCTGCACCTGGATGAAAGCTCTTTGTGTAGAATGGAAATCGATTGTTTATGCACATTCAGCGCTGTTGCATCTTGCATGGGGATGATTGATCCTACCAGGCCATATGTTTTTTGCTTGTGCACAACGTTCTTCAGAACAAGAGAGAACTTGCTTCTGCACTACGTTCTTCAGAACAAGAGAGAACTGTAACGATGATAGCTCGTCTCGAGATAGATATCGGAGATTTGTTTAGACCCGAATGTATCTAGACGCATTTTAGTGTATAGATGATCAGCAAACGACTATATCAACCGGCTCAGGCCTAGAACTTGTCAAAGTAAAAACTAGCAATAAACATGAAAAGAGGAGACAGAAAGGAAGCTTAAGGGAAAAGTGAAAGCTAGGAAACAAGCATGAAAAAAAGGAGACAGAAAGGAAACTGCATGTGATGCGTCCAAGCAAAACCATAGATTGTCCGATCTTTCCAAATTCAGTTGCAAGAAGCTCCAAAGTAGCGCCAACGAGAAAGAAATGAACATTACCTTGCGCGCTTTCCCCTCTTATCTCTCATCCATAAATCTAGGCTTGCCTGCAACTCTCAGTAGATCTTATATTCTCCATTAGGCCAACACCAACAAGTTGAATCAATGGCCTCCAACGACCTGTTATTCCTCCTCTCCGGCGCCGTCGTCCTGCTCTCTGTCCTCGCCGCCGCCGCTGCCGCCGCAGACAGCGTCCAGGATTACAACCGGTGCCGGCCAGGCGTGGCCTTCCCGCACAACCCGCTCGCCACCTGCCGCGCCTACGTGGTGAGCCGGGCGTGCCGGCGCGGGCCTGGCCTCCCCATGCTGGCCAAGGAGCGGTGCTGCCGGGAGCTGGCGGTGGTACCGGAGCAGTGCCGGTGCGAGGCGCTGCGCATCTTCATGGAAGGCGTGCGCGCGGAGGGGGGGCACGTGGTGGAGGGCCAACTTGGTGACCTGCGCGGCTGCCCGAGGGAGGTGCAGAGGGGCTTCGCCGCCACGCTAGTCACGGCGGCGGAGTGCAACCTGCGGACCATATCAGGGGACACCTGGTGCTACTGGCTCATCTGATCGATCCTCATTGTGCCAAAGGACTGAAGCGATGCAGTACTTGTTATTACCGTATAGATAGAATAAAAGTGCTCGAGTGAAGGGGCAAAGAAAATCAGTTGTATGCATATGAACTATGGCATGTGGACTGTTTGATGAATAATACTTCCTCCCTCCACAAATAAATGTACACATGCAGATCTAGATTCCTGGGCCCTTTCCTCTTCATTCCTGGGCCTGACGAATAGGAGGTGCTCGAGCAGGGGGCCCATGAGCAACAGGCCAGAGCAGCCCAGGCGCAAGCGCAAGAGGAGGCCTGCCCGCACAAGGACCTCACTTTTGACCTGTCAGATTTGCTGCCGCTGCCGGTGCTCAGCGAAGGGACTGATCGGATGGTAGACCAGAGGGTTGTGGCACAAGAAGTGTTGGAGCTGCCTGAGGAACCACCGCTGAAGAAAGCTACCGTGACAAGAACATACTACCGCCAAAGCGAGAGGATCAAGAAGATGCAAGATGGTGCTCGAGTTGGCTCGGTGGAACGCGCTTCCAGGAGGAAGGCGTCATCGGCGGGCGAGTCTGATTCTTCAGTTGGCTCTACCTCAACACACCGCCGTAAGACTCGCCGCCTGCCTGACATCAACCGGGTCGCGCCTCTGTCGGTTACGGCCTGCCCGCCCGAGCCGGACATGAACAGGCTGAAGGAGCCGGCGAGCTGCTGTGGAATCCTCACAATGGACGCGATCGAGGTGGCGCTGAAGAAAATGTCAGAGGACCATGATGCACCGGGGCCTAGCAAACGAAATGAGTGATCGGACTAGAGTAGTTAGGGCACGGTGTTGCACTATCAGGTTGTTAGTTTGCTTAAGTTTACTGCATTTTCCACCACTTTCAAAGTTGGTGCGCCATGCTTGGTGCAAGGACCAACATCGCCTTGTTTTTCCAGTTTCAAATCATAGGACCACAACCTGTAACACCGTTTGCCATGAGCATATCTATTTTCATGCATGTTCTGTTCCATCTTGCATTGCTTGTCTTTTCTTCTGGGCTGGCTTCAAATTCAGATGAAAATGCTAATATGGAACACCAGAGGACTTGGGGACGACGAGAAGAATATTTCTATACTCAAGGCCATTGAGGAGGCCAAGACTGACATAGTCTGCTTACAGGAAACAAAGTTGAGTAATATTTCAGTGTTTAAAGCTAGGCAGTTCCTACCACCTAGATACTCTGAATTTATCTTCCAACCCTCAGAGGAAACCTCAGCTGGCCTATTAATTGCCTGGACTCCAAAGGATTATTCTGCAACTACCATACAAAAACAGAAACATGCCTTGACAGTAAAATTGGATGCAACCGCGGATGACACCTCCTTGTTCATAACTAACGTCTACGCACCGTGTGAACAGGCAGAGCAAAAATTTTTTTTTACTGAGATGGCAACGTTGCAACCAAACATTGCTGGTCCTTGGGTTCTAGCAGGTGATTTTAACATATACAGATACGCTACTGAAAACAACAATGCCAACATAAACTGGGTAGCCATGGATGAGTTCAACGAATGGATTAATGACATGGAGCTAATGGATATAGACATCGCAAACTCCAAGTACACCTGGTCCAACAAGAGAAGAGACCCGACCCTTGTTAAATTAGACAGGGTTTTAATAAACACTGAATGGGGTCAAAAATTCAGGCACTCAGAATGCAGGGCACTAGCAAGACCAACGTCAGATCACAAACCAGTGTTGCTGAATACTGCGGACACGACAGGACGCACACACATATTTAGATATGAAGACCACTGGCTCAGCCAACCGGAGTTGGTTACTGACGAGGGTTTAACTCATCAATGCCCATTGTTATGGACTTGGGTTTTGGAGAAGGAGGGAGTGCTGGAGACATCTATCGGCTAGCAAACAAGCACACAGGGGACAAAGGATTTACCCAGGTTCAGGCCTCGTAGAGGTCCCTACTCCTGCTTGTCTGCTCGTGGAATTATCAAAGGAGTCGAAAGTTACAATGGTGCGCAGATGCAATCTAGCGAGAGTTGTGGAAACTAGGGTTACGTGTGTCCTCCTCGCCGCCCCCTCTTAGCCTTTATATAGATAGGCTAGGTCTCAGGTAGCAGGTCGAGTCAGTTACAAGTTAGGGTTCTCCCCTTCAAACTTTCTATCTTTAGCTTCTTCTTGCCTCTCAAGCAATCGAGAGTCCGCAGGTCACTCGAGTCCTTTCGTCTGGGCCTTGGCGACACCATGGGCATATACGTATTTAGACCGTATATACCAAGCTCGAGTACCTGTAGGGTATACCCATGTCAGTAGCCCCCTGAGTATCCAGTGGAATCGCAGATTTGACTGGATACTTTTTGAAGTCTTCGAGTGCCTGAATGGGTACGTTTTCCGACTGCTTTCATTTATGTCATAGGGATTGTTGATATACGTGCCTGATATAGCCGAAGTATCGGTATCAGTTAACCACCTTAGGGTGAAACAACGCAATCTACTCGAACTCGAGTCCCCGGACTCGAATCCGGAAAAGTGCTGGCGTAATTCGACTTAGGCTGCGGAGATCTTACAGGAGTCGAATTCCAGTTATATGGGTGTAAGCACTTAACGCGTCCGTCCAGGCATGTTCATCGTGCCTGTAGGCATAGATATGTTTCTGGTAGTGCGCAGTTAAATGCGTTGCCAGGCCTTTATTCAGGTCTTACCTTCACGCTGTAAGCACGGCATCCGAATTTTATCATCGCGGAGATGATTCGGGCAACCCAGGAGACGTAATCTCTTTGTAGGGAAAAATATGAGGCGGTGTCGCCATGATCTGCGAGTGCTGATGTAACCGACGCACAACTTTCGTGCAAATAATCATAGGGTGCGCGACCAGCGCTCCCTATGGAGTAGCCCCCGAGTGCTTGGTGGAGTCGAAGACTCTAGCAAGGACTAAAGTAGTCGTAGTTTTCCGCTGCGTAGCTGTTGATGACGTCAGTGCTGACGCTTTCATGACCTCAGTTGCCCGCGTGAGCAGCTTTGACGGGACGTGACGAGCGGTGGGTCCCACTTTCTGACTTTGATTTGACTGGGCGTGCGTAATCTTATTATTAACTGTGCCTCCTCGATTCCCGCGTAGTAGAGGGACGGTTCGCGCTTCCTCTTCCCCACGTGTTGAGCGCGATATGTGCCACGCGTCCAATAGGGTTTTTGCGAGCCGTTGGATTACATCTCTTAGGGGTTAAGTAGCGATGCTACGACGCTAAATTTCCATCTGCGCCCTTTTCTTCCTTGCTGCCATCGCCATTGCCGCTGCTCCTCTCCTTTTCTCCTGCGCTCATCTCCTCCTCAGCTCTGGACCATCTCCGCTGGTTTCCAAGTTATTTTCTGCGTTCTCATCGCCACCATGCAATGGGAAAGAAGAAAGGAGGCGCTGCCGTTGAATCCGCCGCCACCGCTGCTGTGGCGAAGAAGAGGGGTGGCTCCGCTGCTGCGGGCACCAGTGCCACCGCCGGCGGGAAAAAGAAGTTCGTAGGCACCCGCGTGACCAATGGCGCTTGGCGTCCTTCAATCATCAAGGCGTCTGATCTCCGTCTTCTTCGCTAAGATGGAGTTATTTCCGCAGCAGTTGCCGACGCGCGCGTCCCTAGCGGTGAGACCATTCCTGTGCCTCCCGCTGGGTTTCGAGTGATGTTTCTTGCTTTCATCATTCGCGGCCTTTCTTTTCCTATCCACCCCTTTCTTAGGGGTCTCCTCTGTTTCTACGGGCTCTAGCTCCATCAGCTGTCCCCAAATTCGATTCTTCACATCTCTTGTTTTATCACCCTTTGCGACTGCTGGCTCGGAATCGAGCCGCACTTTGGCCTTTTCAAACGCTTATTTAAGCTAAAGCGTCAGTCCGCATCTGGCTCTTTAGTCTACGACGTAGGTGGTTGTGGGATCCATGTCGACCCATCCGCCACCTACTTCGACATCAAGCTCGCCAAGTCCGTCCAGGGATGGAGGGACAGATGGTTTTATGTTCGCGACCAGAAGGCCCAGGACGAGTGTAACTACCTTGGTGAATTACGCTCTTAGTTACATGCCTGGATGAACGAAAGTGGTTAAAATAGTACGGTGGGGCCTAGGGCCACTCACGGTAGACCTTTCGGCCGTCCTAACCACTTTCAGACATCGGGACAAGAACGAGCGGCGTAATCGGCAGGCGAAGAGATCAACTACATACACAAATGAGTATGTATGCAAGCCACATACAACAGTCCTCAGAGCCATTCCATCTAAAAGAAATAGAAATATTGCAACGCCATACGGCAAGATTCAAATATCCTAGATAGAGATAATATTTCAGGATAGCTCCTCATACAACAAACATCAGAGTATCAGGTGGAAGCGGAAAACAAGATCCGAGTACGGATAAGAAGCAAATCGGCATAAGATGCCCCATAAATAAACACATCCCACCCACAGATCTCACGGGTCCCCGTTCCCGGAATCTCTACACCGAATGATCGTTGCCAACATCATCTGTCTCCTCCACCCAGTATCCATCTTGCGAATACACCTGTTCATCTGAATCAAACAATTTATCGTGTGAGACCCTAGGGGTACTCAGCAAGTCTTATGCCACTAAAGGGGACACAACCTGGGGTGACGCAATTGCAGCAAAAGATAATACCTAACAATTCTACAGATACTCGTTAACCATCCGCCTAACCAATGATAGACGGATGTCCGTGAATTAAGAACAACAGTTATAACAGTATAATTAACAGATCCATCCTCCTCCTCGCTTACCAACGAGGAAGCGGACGGACAACCCCCATCATCTGTTGGCAGTTTTATTAACCATTCCATGAGTGTTGCACTATTTATTAGTCAAGTACTTAGTCAACTTAAAAGCGGTACTTTAGTTATTCTTATCTATGATCGAGAAACTGTGCTCCAAGTCGTCCATAACCGCGGACACGGCTTTCAGAAAGATTTACCCTGCAGGGGTGCACGAATAGCAACACACACCCGATCAACCTCGGAAAAACCAAATCAAAACCCAACGAGGCATTCACGACAAAGCGATCACAGGATTCAGAAATATTTCAGGGGGGCACCCCATTAAGCTACCCGCAACGAAGTTGGCCGGCTCCGAGACGGACCCAAGGTTTGTGTGGACGGCGGTAAACGACTGGGAACCCGAAAATGTGACTAGGCTTGTCGATACAGCGAAAACGTGTCACGATCCAAAACAGTACAGGTGCTCCTCGCACAATCTTAAATAAAGCGATAACATGGCATAAGTACAGGATAGTAATAAAGCCCCAAACTAATTGTGGCCCCAAGAAATAAGAACAAATCAAGCTTTGGCTCAGGGGGGGTCCATAAGGCCTCCCAGATGTGGATAGTGTGAATAAACAAGGAACAGGAATCAAGTACTCGGGATCCTACGGGACACAAGTGAGCATGAAAAACCAAATAGCAGATATTGCTCACCGGTGCCTCTTTCATTAGTTATCCCATTACTACTCAGGTTAAGTTGTTTAGGTACCTCGTTATTCATCAGACACTCACATATCCTACACATGCTTTTCTACGACTCGCATGGCTCAAACAACTCCTGTAGTAATGGCTCATGGGATGGAGGAACAAGCTTCGGTGGGGTTTAAAAGTAAAGGCTATGCAGTACTTGGGATGCAATTTAATGCACTCGCGACTCAATGATGCAAGAATAAGATAGAAGCAATAGGTACTGTATGTATGCAAGCATGTGGCAGTGCTTGTCTGGCAGCTCAGTTGAAGCGAGAGATGGATCTGGGTAGTACTCCTGTGATTCCTGGTAATTCTCCTGCTGGGCGTCTATTCGCAAAAGAACCAAACAAACAAGGGCCAACATAAATAAAGTGCACAAGCATATGAATTAAAGTGCGACAAGCAAACAAGCATGCCATGATGAATGATGCACAATTTACATGGCATTAAAGTAGCATGGCAAAGGTGACGTGTGGGTACAAGAAATAAAGCATTTTATAATTTATTTGGTCCCATTTTATTGTCATAAACAGTTCAGGTTTTTAGTAACGACATGATGCATGCTTCAATTCAGAACAAGGACTGCATAGATAGAACGGGCTCGTCGCGCTGATCGATTTAGACATATTATTTGTCAAATTTGGAGTTGTAGAATTAAAGTTATTAATTTATTAAGGAAAAGGGCATTTTATTGTAATTTTAATCATCTCGAAATTTTAAAGTGTTCAAACAATATTTTGAATGGCACATTTGAATTCCTCACATTTTTTTGATTCCAAAACATATATCATTTGTATTATTTGGATTTGTATTTTAAAAATTATTTAAATCTGATTTGAATTTGAATTTAAATAATTTTGAATTTGGTTTAAATAAAACAGACAACAGAGAATAACTTTTGTCACTCAGCTCGACCCAGCCATAGCCACTGATGGGTGGGCCAGCCGCTGGCGGGGCACACACGCGTAGGAAACTTTTGCTACCGCAGGCTTAGCTAGCTGCTGCGGTTGACATGCGGGCCAACGAGCTAGGGCCCATGTGCTAGTGGGGTAACCCCCAGAGGCTGACAGGTGGGGCGTGTGCTGGGGCCGGGTTGAGAGTGTAGAAAGGCGGGTACCTTTTTGTAAAATGAGCCGCATCGCTGACAGGTGGGGCCCAGCTGGACCGCGGGTTAAGCTGGCAAAAGGATAGGGGGTCATGTGCAAAAAGGGGTGCGGCACTATTTATCTTCTCGTTTTACTGACAAAACTGACGGACGCGTTCGGCGACAACACGCGCGACACGGTGGGGATCGAACTAGCGACCTGGGGCTCGCGCTAGGCGGCGGCTACCGCTGGGCTAGGGAGGGGGTTGTGGTCTGGGAGCGGCTGCGCGGCTAAGTGAGGCTCTAGGCGGCGCGGGCACGTGCAGACACAGCGAGCGGCGGCGCACTGAGGGCGCTCGTCGAAACGTCTGACGCGGCTAGGGCTGCCCGGTGAGGCGGAGTATGTCAGGGAGGGAGAGGGACTCACCGCGGTGTGGTCGGTGGGGTTGGCTCGGGCAGGGAAGCGGCCGATCAGCGAGGATGCAGGAGCTCCGGCGACCTAGGGTTTCGAGGGAGCGGCGAGGATCTGGCGGTCCTGGTGGCCTTCTCCTCCTCGCTGGGCCGGTCAAGGTGGAGCAGTGGTACCTCCTTGGTCTTCCAGACCACCTCCACGACGCGCACGCCGGCCGGAACGACGAGACGCAGGGTAGACGGCGGCGACTGGCAGCAGGTGCTGGCGACGGTGAAGAAGAAGGGGAAGGAGAGGGCAGGCTCGGGGTGGATCTGGGCGAGCCAGGAGAGCCGTGTGGACGAGGGCAAGCGAGAGAGAGGGAGGAGGTGGCGTGTGTGCACGGCTCGGGGTAAAGTGGCTTCGGCCCTTTCCTCTTTCTCCCTAATCACGTGGTCGAGCTGGGGCTCGACCTGGGCAGCCAGGCAGCGGCAGAGGAGAGGGGCTACAGGTAGGGCCGAGGAAGAGAGGAGGGAAGGTGGGCTGGCACGGCAGGTAAAGAAAGAGAGAGAAGAGGGGGTCGGGTTAGCTATGGCTAGGGCTTGCTCGACTTCGGCTAGGGTTTGGGGTGGCTAGATGAGTAGCTGGGGTGTGGGCCAGGGAGAGAGAGAGGGCCAGGTGGCCGGCATGTTAGAAAGAGGGAGTGAAAAAGAGAGAGGTGAGATGAGGTTTATATTAGGCTAGGTTTAGAGAGAAATAGAGGAAGAACTAGGGCTAGGGATTTAATTAGTTGTGTAGGTTTTTTATTCTTGTGTAAAGGATCATCCCAAGAGGAGCTAGTGATTGCTTTGGAACTAACATGAGATGAGGTGGAAGATTAACCAAGAAAAAGAAAAAGAAAAGATGTATGGGGAGAAGCCCTCTTTGAATCATGCATGGAGATAAATAAAAGAAAAAGATGTGGATGAGAATAAGGGGAATGATGGATAGATGATGTAGATGATCTCACAAGAAGAACCACCAAAACAATAGGAAAAACAAGTGGTTGAAAGGTGGTGATGATGGTTGCATGGCCCATGCAAAAATAATAAATGCCATGATTGATTTTGTGAAAACAATAATAATATGGCATTATTTCTTATGCATTTCCAAGAAGTGGAAATAAAGGCCAAGCAAAAAGAAGTTGGGATTAGACCCACCCCATCCACATGAGCTAGAATAAAATCAAAAGAAAAAGAATTACAAGCTCATGGATAATAGGATGGTGGAATTATAAGGTGGTGAAAGGCAAAGTGATGAAATTGAATAAAAGATATGCCCCCAACTCAACTTGGGCATTAAACAATATATCAATAACCAAATACAATATCAAGAGGCAAATACAATCAATAATGCATATGAGAGAAGAACCAATGAAAGAGGGTTTTATATGATGCTCAAATGCAAGGTGGCATGATGACATGAGCATGATATATTTATGATGCAACAATTATATATAGGAAGTAGCCAATATCTTACTAGACCAAGTAGCATTACAATTGTTAGACAATTGGGATGCTACAACGAGCATTTTGGACTCGCGCCTTTCGACCCCGCGACTCCCTGCAAGAAGATGCGTTCTTGGAAGAACGTGATCATGCCTTCCGAACTCGCGGAGACAGATGTGTTATATCAACGCGTCTACGACCTCGAGAGTCGCATAGGCGCAGAAGAGGGAGGCTGCACCCTTGTCAGGACTTGGCTGCGTCGTCGCGTCCAGCCTCTCCAGGCTAGGGTCCATCCCATGTTTCAATGGGGTGGTGCTGATGATGTCACTCGTGTGTCTGCTGATGGCATGTCCGCGAGTGAGGTAGATAAGAGGGTGCGACTGGTCACGAAATACACTTTCAAGGATGTGCTTCCGAATGAGCCAGTCGTTCCTCCCTTCGATGCTTCGAATCCTCCTCCCGAGGTACAGTCGTGCTACTCAGTAGCTTATGTTCGCGATTGCTTTTCTGTTGCTTACTTGCTCCTTTTTGCTGTTTGTATGCAGGATTGGGCGGTGTCGCCTTGCATGCCTCCTCTCCCTGAGGGCATTATTCCTCGCGAAGCTTTTGAAGAGGATGAGTCTGAGTCAACCATCCCTTCTGATGTGGAAGAGGAAGCCCCCGAGTCCGGGAGCCCGGATACTCGCAAGCGTTCGCGCAGCGAGGACTCCGATGCGTCGACTCCTTCAACTCCAGAAGGCACAGTTGTTGGCGTGGAGTCACCAATTCCCGCCGTCCCTGTGAGGGCTATAGCACCATCTTCTCGCAAGAAGATGCGATTTCCCAAGGAGTCTTCGTCGGAGTCAGCGGAGGCCACGTTTGATCTTGACAAGTTTGACTGGTAAGTTTAAGAGGTCATTCATTCTTTTCTGTTTTCTATTTTGCCTTTTCTTAATGCGAATTTTGTCTTGTAGTGAAGAGGCGTCGTCATCTTCTGGCGACGTTGAGTTTTTGAAGGAATCAGGAGTCGCGACCTCAAGGGAAAGGTAGAGGTCGAGCGCGCTCCTTCTCATCCGACGACGGCCCACTCCGGGCACAATTCTTCGAGCTCTCCTCACGGAGGGGAGCATCGAATAGTTGCTCGGATGACAGCTCAATAGACTTCTTCGGAGTCGCTAGAGGACCATGTGAGTATATCTTTCCTTCTTTTGTATTTTGGCAGTCAACGCTTTCTGTTGCCCTCTCTGATTCCTTGATTGGTGCAACAACTCCTTGTAAAGGAGGCCGCACGAGTGGCAGAGCAGGTGATGGCGATGGGTCGTCAGCATGCGATGCTAGAGACGCGTCACCGCGTGGTCGAAAGTGAGTGCTTCCACGCTTGTTCCTTTCATCTTCTCTCTGTTTTGGTATGTTCGACTGATAGCCAATTATTGTGACTGCCATGTAGCTGAGCATAACGCCCTTCTGCGCAATGTCGCATCCTTGGAGAAGACATTGGCCGCAGCTGTCAAGGGGCGCGATGAGGCAATCGCGGCTCGTGATGATGCCCGAAAGCGTGAAGAGGATCTGGGCGCCTCTTTTGCGGCCAGGGAGAAGTTGTTCGAGGAATAACTATTCTCAGTCGCCAAGGCCCTCTCAGGTACCTTTTACTGGTGGATTTTTTATTGATGCTTTTCTCTGCTTCTGGAGTTTTGCCGGTGGCACTAGAAATTTGATCCATGTTTTTTGGTGTAGATGCTGGTGACTTGAGTTTTGACCCGCAGGCCCTTCGTTGTGATGACGCTCTGGCCAGCGTGGTGTCCGCGGTCGAAGACCGAAGCGCCGCCGTCCAGGATACATTATCCAAGGCCAAGGTCGCCCTTAGTCGCCTCCGAGAGGAGTTGATGCCAAAGGCGGAGCAGGTCGATACTATGGGCGAGCTGGTGGAGTCGCTCGCCGGGGGCGTGCCTTCTACCTACAAGGACTCCCTCCGGGCGGCTGGTGCAACGAAGTCACTCGCCATGGTGCAGGCCCACGGAGTCGAGATAGATCCCTCTGCGGTGTCGAAGACAATGCCTATTTGCGCGGATGGTCAGCTGGTAGTTTTTGCTCCCTTTGCGACTACCTGTGCCAAATACGGCCATTCTTTGATTAATACCGTTGCCAAGTATTCGGAGGAGCTCCAGCGTGCTAAGAAGGCAGCGAAAGCTTTGGCTTCAGGGGCAGGCGGAAAATCAGTGGCATCTGATACTGCCACGGACTTGATGAAGCCTCCGAAGGCGTCAAAGTCGAAGAAGCCAGCTGCTCCGTAGTTAGCTTGTGTAGTAGATGATGAATTGTCCTTTTGCTCTAAGAACATGCCTGCTGGCAAGTGTGCTTGTGAATATTTTTTATGCTTATCCTGAATGCATCTGCTATCCCTGCCTTTGTGTTAGTTTGGTCGCCTTATTTTCTTCTGTCTTGATCTGTGGTAGGACACATCGAGTGGTCCCGTAGGGGGAAACCAGGATCCATCATCTCTTGATGAGACAGTGGCACCGCCGCGCTCTAGGGTAGAGGAGCTGTCTTTGCTGTCGTTCGTGACCGCGTGAAGCAGCTGGAGCGTGAGTTGCCCCTGATCCACGGTAACGCAGATGTGTGGAAGTCAAAGGCGGAAAAAGCCGCCGCCCGCGAGCAGTATCTGCTTGGCGAGGTGACACAGCTGGGCGACTAGTTTAAGTGTTAGTTTGCTCGTCCTCATCTTTTTCCTTTGTAGATAGTCGCAGTGGTACGTTGTACTCATGCTGTTGGTGCTGCTTCGTGTAGTTGTTAGCGCACACCGTCCGCAGGAGGAGAGGGATAGGATTGTCATCCGCCTTCATGGTCTCACCCAGGAGCAACTCCAAGAGAGTGGATACTTCTGGGTGGATCATGATCGTGCGACTGCATTGGCGGCCCTGCAGGATCGCGCTTCGCGAGTGCTGCTCTTCCTGAAGAAGTCGTAGTCATGTTTGAAGAATATCTACCGGGCGATGTTCCCGTTGGATGACACGCCGTCAAGCCTGTTGGCTCTCCAGGCCAAATTTCAAGATATGTCCGCGGTTCGCGAGTGCGTGAGGCAGTAGTTGGTGGCTGGTGCCAAGGCTGCCCTCTCGATGGTGCGATTGCACAGGCCTGACGTGGATGTCGCCGTTGTAGCTTCCGGTCTGCCAGCGCCGCCAGCCGGATCTGCTTGGAATATGGTGCTGCACTATCAAGCGGTGGACCGCCCAGCAGAGGAGATTGTCGACTTCTTCGAGGAGCAAACCAATGTTCTTCTGTTGCAGCAGTAACCAGATTTGTATCCTGCACATAAGTGTATTTGTGTTGTAAAGTTCATATA
The DNA here is from genome assembly GCA_910589775.1 of Avena eriantha. NCBI lineage: Eukaryota > Viridiplantae > Streptophyta > Magnoliopsida > Poales > Poaceae > Avena > Avena eriantha. Next base: position 76,069,024 of record OU342744.1, on the reverse strand, counting down.
TATATATTTGCATGTAATTTATTGTTGAACGCGTACAAATAGCTTTTGTAAGCGTAAGGTGTGTTGCACTATGCGAGTCCTTTTCGTTAGCCTGGCCATCCCTTTTATCAACCTGCCAGGTGCGTTGCAGCTGGGTTGAATTTGCGTTAAGGGGTTCGATTGATGTGCCAGCTACTCAGGATGTCGCGTTTATTAGCTCGAAGAACAAGTGTGTGTAGGGTGGCGTAGCCCCCGAGTACAATAGTAACATAAGTGAAAAGAAAAAAACACAGAGTTTTGGGGCACTTAGCTTTTATTATTTGGAGAACAGTACGAGGTATAATGTGTGGCTAGGTAGCCTTGGATGGGTAGCCTTATTTGCAATGTAAAAGTAAAACAACTAGGGGTAGAAGCGTCGCAGTTGTGCGACGTTCCAAGGGTTGGAGTATGCGACTCCTATTTCTAGGTCTTGAAGGCGATAGGCGCCACCTAGGATCACTTCTATAACCAAGTATGGTCCTTCCCAGGGGGACTCGAGCTTGAGATGCCCCTGCTGCTTCAGTCGTAGGACCAGGTCACCTTCGACGAAGGATCTGGGGCGAAGCCTTCTACTGTGGTAGTTGCGCAGGTTCTGCTGGTAGATCGTGGATCTTTCTGCGGCGATTTCTCTCGCCTTGTCGAGGAGGTCGACGGAGTCTTCGAGTGCAAGAGATGACTCTTGTTCGTTGTAAGCGACTATGCGTGGCGCCTTGTACCTTACTTCGGCGGGTAGTACCGCTTCTTCCCCGTGCACCATAAAGAATGGCGTGTAGCCTGTGGCGCTGTTTGGAGTTGTACGTAGGCTCCAAAGTACGGATTGGAGCTCATCTAGCCAGCAACCCGCAGCTTTTTCGAGTGGTCGAAGGAGTCGCTTCTTGATGCCGCTGCAGACGAGCCCGTTTGCTTTTTCCACCCGACCGTTGGTCTGTGGATGAGCGACTGAGGCATAGCTGATGTTGATCCCCAGGTTTTCGCAGAATTCTTGAAACTCCTTGGATGTGAAGTTCGTCCCGTTGTCAGTGATGATGCTGTGCGACACGCCGAAGCGGTAGACGATGGACTCGAAGAACTTGACCGCGTTGTGACCCGATTGCTTGGTCATCGACATGGCTTCGATCCACTTGGTGAATTTGTCGACTGCAACCAAAAGATAGACGTAGCCTCCTTGCGAGGACCTTGGGAGCTTGCCTACCATGTCAAGCCCCCATTGTGCGAAGGGCCAGGCCAATGGAATAGGCCTTAATTCTGCGCCTGGAGCGTGTGGTTTGTCCGCGAATCGCTGACAAGCGTTGCACTTTTGGACTATGTCCTTGGCGTCGCGCATGGCCGTGGGCCAGTAAAATCCAGCTCGTAGAGCTTTGGCAACGAGGACGCGACTGCCGGCGTGGTGTCCGCAGGTTCCTTCATGTATGTCGAGGAGGACTGCTTTTCCATCGGCCAGGGAGACGCATCGTTGTAACACGCCTGTGATACTGCGTTTATACAGTTCGCCGTTGATAATAGCGAATGCCTTGGAGCGTCGTGCGATGTGCCGTGCGTCCGTCGGGTCGTCCGGTAGGCGCTTGCTGAGGAGATATGTAATGTACGGCTGCGTCCAGGATTGTTCGATCATCATGACGCTCATTGGCCCTTCGAGTCCTGTGTCTGGCTCCAAGTTTTCGAGTGCCATTGGCTCATTGGGTGGCGTAGCGCCCAAGTCTGTTGCTGCGCTTGTTTTCTTCTCTGCGGCCTTTGGCTTGATGGAGCGTTTGCAGATGCGCTCGAGAAATACCCTAGGTGGTATGGGGGCGCAGGTAGAGCCTATGTTGGCGAGTGCGTCCGCCTCCTCGTTGCTTTCGCGACCTACATGTCGCAACTCGCAACCATCAAAGTCTCCCTCGAGTGTATCGTAGAGGTCGCGGTATGCGATCATGTTGTCATTGAGTGTGTCGCACTCGTGCATTGTTTGGTTGACGACCAGCTTGGAGTCACCATATATGATGAGCCTCTTTGCACCGCAGGCTTTCGCCATCCTCATCCCATGCAACAGGGCCTCGTATTCAACCTCGTTGTTTGAGGCTGTGAACTGCATTCGCAGGATGTATTTCAGCCTGTCTCCTTGAGGTGACATCAATATGACACCTGCTCCTGCTCCGTCTTTCCGCTTGGATCCATCGAAGTGCATTGTCCAGAGGTAGGACATATCTGGCTTGTCCGGGAGTTGGTTTTCCATCCAATGCACGAGAAAGTCAGGGAGAACTTGTGACTTGATTGCGTCGCGCTTTTCGTATGTGATGTCTCGTGGAGACAGTTCGATTCCCCAAAGCGCGACTCGTCCCGTGGCGTCGGGATTATTGAGGATATGTCCCAATGGGGCGTCGCTGACTACCACGATTGGGTGTTCCTGGAAGTAATGGCGCAGTCGCCGGGCGGTCATGAAGACGCCGTACGCCAGCTTCTGGTAGTGCGGGTACCGCTGTTTTGTTGGCGTGAGGACCTCGCTGAGGTAGTATACCGGGCGTTTGTACGCCATGGACCTTGTTTTCCTCGGCCCGCTCGACGACAAGCACTGTACTAACCACTTGGTTGATAGCGGAGATGTATAGCAGTAGTGGCTCCCTTTCTCGTGGAGTCACCAGTACGGGCGAGGTGGATAACAGGCGCTTGAGGTCTTCGAATGCTTCTTGCGCTTCCTTGGTCCACTCGAATTTGTCAGCTTTGCAGAGGAGCTGATAGAAGGGCAGTGCCTTTCCCCCATTCGACTGATAAATCGACTGAGGGCCGCGATTCGTCCGGCTAGTTGCTGGACGCCTCTTATGTTCTTTGGCTTCTCCATGGCCAGTGGCCTTTATCTTTTTCGGGTTTGCCTCAATCCCTCTCGCGGAGATGAGATACCCGAGCAGCTGCCCAGATGGTACGCCAAAGGCGCATTTGTCCGCATGGAGCTTAATCCGGTAAAGATCGAGGTTGGCGAATGTTTCGCGCAAGTCGTCGATTAGAGAGGATTCCTCCTTGGTTTTGATTACTATGTCGTCGACATAGACTTGGATGTTGCGACCCAATTGCTCCTTGAGGCAAGCCTGCATGCACCGCTGGTAGGTGGCTCCCGCGTTTTTTAGCCCAAAGGGCATTGTGTTGTAGCAGAACACACCGAAGGGCGTTGTAAACGCGGTCTTCTCTTGGTCTTCCTCCTTCATTCGAATTTGGTTATAGCCTGAGTAGGCATCGAGGAAGCAGAGGCGCTCGCATCCAGCGATGGAGTCGATGATTTGATCGATCCGTGGTAGTGGGAAGTGATCTTTTGGGCAGTGCTTGTTTAAAGAAGTGAAGTCCACGCACATCCGTAGGATATCCGTGTCCTTTTTTGGCACCAACACCGTATTGGCGAGCCAAGTGCTTTCCTTGATCTCGCGTATGAATTTGGCCTCGAGGAGTCTGTTGATCTCCATGCCGACTGCCTACGCTCGTGGCTCAGACAGTCGCCTGATTGTTTGCTTGACTGGCCTTGCGTCGGGGTTGACGTTGAGTGCGTGCTCGCGAATTCCCTGGGAACTCCTGGCATGTCCGCAGGACACCAGGCAAAAATTTCCCAGTGCTCACGGAGGAATTCGACGAGCGCGAGTTCCTATGCAGGACTCAAGTTGTTGGCGATGAGGGCCGTTTTGGCGGGATCTGTCGGATGGACCTGCACCTTCTTTGTGTGCACAGATGAGTTGAAGGAGAGATCAGGTGAGCTTGGCCTGCTCGGGGGAGGCAGGCTATTGTCTGTCGTTTCCTTCAATCGCACGAGCTCTTCCTGCATGCCGAAGGACTGGGAGATTCTGTTGAATTTCCTGTCGCAGCTGTCAGATCGCTCAAAGCTTCCGTTGATCGTGATGACGCCGTTGGGACCTGACATTTTCATCTGCAGGTAGGCGTAGTGGGGTACCGCCATGAACCTAGCGAACGCGACGCTTCCGAGGATGTAGTGGTATTGTGAGGGCCAGTCGACGACCTCAAAATCGATGCGCTCGCGCCGGAAGTTCCTTGGCGTGCCGAATATGACGTCGAGGTTGATTTTGCCCAGGGGGTATACGCCTTTCCCTGGGACGATGCCGTGGAATGTTGTGTCTGATGCCTCCAAGCAAGTTAGAGGGATCCTCATTGCTCGCAAGGTACTCGCGAATATGAGGTTAATGTTGCTTCCGCCGTCCATGAAGACGTGACTCATGTCGAAGCCTCCAATTTGCACTTCGAGTACGAGGGGGCAATGGCCTGGGCGAGGTACTTGAGGTGGGTGGTCTCGTTTATCGAAGGTGATGCACGATTCACCGCCACTGAGGTACTCAGTGGTGGATGGTGGTGAGTGCATGGCCAAGTTGACTTGGCGAGTGATGGATTTCTGCACCCTGTTGGAGGGGCGCCCCTTTTGGATCATCATGGTACCCATGGCCCGTGGGTACGGTTCTCCTCCGTGGTGTTGGTCCGGTGCAGCTCCGTTCGGTGGTGGCCCCGGTGGAGGTGGCAGTGCGCCATGTGCCACGGCGCCTGGAGCGGCCCCGTAGCCTCTTTCGACTGCGTTGCGGTTCATCCGAACCAATCCCTCGTGTAGTTTGAGGAACTCGAGGCAGTCCTTGAGGAGGTGGCTGGACTTTCTCTTGCCGTCATGCTTGTCGATGTAGAAGTGTACCATGCATGGTCCGGACAGTTTTTCCTCGATGGAGGTCGCGGGTGCCTCGTCGCGAGTGCGCCGTTGCCATACTTGCATGGTTTTCCCAGAGTCGCGGTATCCACCGCTGTGGTATCCGCTGTTGCGGTTGTCGTCGCGTCTATCGGTGTAGCCGGCTGCGACCATGTTGACGTCGTCACGGTTGTCATAGATGCGCATGTGGCGTTTGCCTCGGCGGTCGCGTCTGCGTTCGAGTTCTGCCTCCTCGTCGGAGTGAGCGCGGTTCTTCACCGAATCTTCTCCATCAGCCCACCGATTCGCTATCTCCATCAGGTGGTCGATGGTCTGGGGCTTTGAGCGGCCCAGCTCCTCCCTGAGCTCTAGACGATGGACGCCACCGTTGAATGCATCAATCGCGCGGTCTTCCGAGATGTTTTCCGCGGGGTTCTTGATGATGGACCACCTTCGTATGTATGAGCGAAGCGATTCGCCAGATCTTTGCTGGCAGCATCTCAGTTCTTCGATTGATGCAGGCCGTTTGTACGTGCCTTTAAAGTTGCGCACGAAGGTGTAGACCAGCTCATCCCAACTGCGAATGGATCCGCGTGGGAGGCTATTAAGCCATGCTCGGGCGGCGCCCTGCAGCTGTAGCTGCAAGCATTGCATGGCAGTACTTCGACTGGCGCCGTGGAGCCTGACGGAGGAGATGTGATCTTCTAGCCAGATTTTAGGGTCCTGTAGACCGTCGAACTTCGGATTTTCTGACGGAAGTTTAAACCCCTTAGGCATTCGCTTCTGCCTAATGGATCTGCTGAAGCATCTGGCGCCGTGAAGTTCCCCGTCTTCCTCTTTCGAGTCAGTCGACCGAGCACGTTGTGCGCTTGACTTGTCGATCTTGCGTTGTGTGAGGTCGTTGCGCGCATCGTAGTCGCAATCGTGTCGCCGTGAACGACGGCGTCGAGACAGGTCGTGACTGTCATCGCTGGATGAGGGTGAGGAGTAGCGTTTTGCTAGCGCTTTGCCCTTTTTTGGGTCTGGTACCGGCTCCTTGTCGAGGGCGGCCTCGATTAGCTCCAAACCTGTGATCGTAGATCGGGGTATGGCGGTTCAGGGATCTCCAGCCGGTGGCTGGTTGTTGAGGAGGTACATGGTGGCTGCTGTCACCGCGGCCTGCGGCGTCCTGGGGACCATGTTGCCTCTCGTGTCGACTATCATAGAGCCGAAGTCGAGGTCTTTCGCGGTGTCTATGCGCTCTTGTTCGGTGAGGTGAGCCATTCGCGACTGCCTCTTCTTGGCGATGTACTCGTTGCCTCGTGAGGAGGATCCTCCGTAGGAGGAGAGCCCAGCGCGACGAAGGCTCGACTCGTCCGCCGCCTTTTTACGCGCCTCAAGTTGCGCGATTGCTTGTTTTTGGCGCGTGAATTCCTCTTTTAGGAGCCAGTGGTAGCCCATCAATAGTTCATGCAGGGACCCGAGGGGTAGCGGTGTACCTCGTAGGGCCTCGCGGCAGCGCTCCCACTCTTGCTCGTTGAGCTTGATTACGACGCGTTCGCCGGTTTGCTCATTGATTATACTGGGAGGTTCGACTGCTCCCCCGTTGGCGCCGTTACCGCCATTGCCGCCGTTGCCCCGATTGGCAGAGGTGTCGCCTGCGTTAATGACGGCGCACATGAAGTGATTGGGGAAGCTGCTGCTTCCACAACTTTCAGATTGAGAACCGTAGGTTCCATCTTCTGTGGCCAGATTGCTCAGATCGGAGTCGCGACTGCTGTCGCTGATCGTGTTCCCGACTGCCACCGGAGCATTGAGTTCACTGAGGGTGCCGATTGATGGAGGGAACCATGATGGCGGGGCAATCACCGGTGTCGTCGGTTGATCAGGCATGCGAAGCGTGCCCATCTGACCAACTTGGAAGCGGAAGTTCCCAATCGCCAGGCTAATTCCGTCGCCCACGGATTCGAAGGCCGGGCGGGTGGCCGGCGTGTGGACTGTGAAGTCGAAGGCGCCGAAGAGCTGGTGAATCTCCGCTGTTGCGGAGTTGTAGATCACGGTTGATGGGGCCGAAGAAGCCGCAACATCAGCACTCCCACTTCCCACAGACGGCGCCAATTGACGAGGGTTTAACTCATCAATGCCCATTGTTATGGACTTGGGTTTTGGAGAAGGAGGGAGTGCTGGAGACATCTATCGGCTAGCAAACAAGCACACAGGGGACAAAGGATTTACCCAGGTTCCGGCCTCGTAGAGGTCCCTACTCCTGCTTGTCTGCTCGTGGAATTATCAAAGGATTCGAAAGTTACAATGGTGCGCAGATGCAATCTGGCGAGAGTTGTGGAAACTAGGGTTGCGTGTGTCCTCCTCGCCGCCCCCTCCTAGCCTTTATATAGATAGGCTAGGTCTCGGATAGCAGGTCGAGTCGGTTACAAGTTAGGGTTCTCCCCTTCAAACTTTCTATCTTTAGCTTCTTCTTGCCTCTCAAGCAATCGAGAGTCCGCAGGTCACTCGAGTCCTTTCGTCTGGGCCTTGGCGACACCGTGGGCCTATACGTATTTAGACCGTATATACCAAGCTCGAGTACCTGTAGGGTATACCCATGTCAATTATTATCACTAAGCAGATGTTGACAAGGGGCACCAGGCCAATGACCATAGAAACAAAATTAAACCACAGGTTGCGCTCAGTGTGAGCAGCCACAAGAGCTTGGCAAAAGAACAGAGAGCCCGGGCAGAAAATCAAACACAACTTGGACCACATGATCCAGTACCTCGATCAGGTGGAGGAATGGAGGAGACTGTCAGATTACGAGTTCGCACTTAGAGAGGTGGTCAAAGAGAAACACAAAATGTTGTGCACAGATGAAGCAAAACATTGGCGCAGAAGGGCAAAAATAAAATGGTGCAGACTGGGAGACGAGAACACGAAAAATTTTCACACAATGGCTACATACAAATTTAGAAGAAATAAAATGAAGGTCCTGCTCAATAATGAAACGGATTTTTTTGATGACACAGCAAAGCTGGCTATTGCTACAGATTTTTTTCAAGGAGCTATTCAGAGGAGAAACTAGCTGGACAGCAAGCCTAAACCTCCATCAGCTATACAGTGGGGGCCATATTCAATTACAGGATCTGGACATAGCTTTTACCTGGTAGGAGAATGAACAGGCAATTAATAAAGCACCCGCCAGCCGCAGCCCAGGCTGAGATGGGTTCACAAATGAGTTCTACAAGTTTTACAGGAATGACCTAAAGCATGAGCTACAACAACTTTTTCAAGCACTCTATGACAAAGAGATTAGATTGAATGGTTTAAACTTGGCGACCATATCTCTACTGCCCAAATGTGACAATCCCCTCACAATAAAGGACTACAGGCCAGTTTCCCTCCAACATTCAATTCCAAAGCTAATTTCAAAGGTTCTAGCGAACAGACTACAACCGAAGATTAAGGGGCTGGTAGATGAAATGCAGTCTGGATTTATCAAGGACAGGTCCATTGTGGAAAACTTTGCGTCAGCAATCGAAATGCTCCAGTGTAGCAAGAACAGAAGACCCATCATAGCCCTGAAGCTTGACTTTCAGAAGGCATTTGATACTGTCAGCTGGGAGGCAATCAGAGCCACACTTGAGGCTAGAGGCTTCCTAGACAGATGGGTATGGTGGGTACAACACCTATTAGAAACATCAATGGCACAGATTCTAATAAATGGAAAGATTGGAAGCAAATTTAAGATTGGGAGAGGAGTAAGGCAAGGAGATCCACTATCCCCCTTCCTGTATATTCTAGTGGCTGATGTCCTTCAACAGATGATCAGGAGGGCATATAGCCATGGTTTTCTTCGACACCCGATTGAGGAAGGAGCACCTCTACCAGCACTACATTATGCTGATGATACTCTGCTAATCCTGCAGGGCTCGATTAACCAAGCAAGATATGCAAAGGCTCTGCTGGAAGCCTTCACTCAGTTCAGTGGACTTAGAATCAACTTCCAGAAAAGCACCTTCGTGCAGCTGCATATGATAGAACAAGATGCTACTTCAGTGGCAGCGATCCTTGGATGCCCCATCTCTACCCTACCCTGCACATACCTGGGCCTGCCCCTCTCCATGACACGGATATCTAGACCACTACTGCAGCCAGTAATACAGAGAATAGACCGAAGGTTGCCAGGGTGGATGCCTAGGATGCTTGGTCTAGGGGCGCGAGTGCAACTCATCAACTCGGTCCTATCGGCTATACCGACTTACTTCATGGCATGCATTCCTTGGGACAAAGCAAGCATCGAGATTGTAGACAACCTTAGGAGAGCTTTTCTGTGGAAGAACAAGAAGGAGGTACTCGGGGGGGGGGGGCAATGCCTAGTGGCCTGGGAGGTCGTGACCATGCCAAAAGAACAGGGAGGACTTGGCATCAAAAACTTGCAACAACACAATCTGGCACTAATGGCGAATCTGACCTCCAAGCTACTCTCAGGGGGCTCAGGCCCTTTCTTCGGCTGGCTAGCAAGATGGTACCTACGACAGCAAATTCCACGAGCTCCTACAGCCTAGGACACACCCTTCTGGAAGTCCATGGTCCGACTTATTCCTCTGGTTCAAACTAGAACCAAATGTATGGCGGTTTCTGGAAGCACAGTCGCCTTTTGGGATGACAACTGGACTGAGGTGGGAAGGTTGAGCACCACCTTCCCCATACTATACACTTACGCAGTGGATCCCACTTGCACTGTGCAATCGCAAATGGGGGACACAGAGTGGCACCTGGAGCTCCACATGCCCCTCTCATCCACTGCAGCAGTGCAGCTTGAGGAACTGCAAGCCCTCCTCATGACCAGCTACCCGCAATTGGAGAATGGCAGGGACAAACGGGAAATGATAACCACTGGCAAAAAACCCACAACGGCTAACTACTATAAACTGATCAGTGATCGCGGCGCTAGGTGGTCACCACACCCGTGGGTCTGGCTAAAGGCGGTACTTCACGGACAAAAATTCTTTCTATGGCTTGCTTTCCGAGGTAGACTGAACACGAAGGAGAACATGACAAGGAAAAAGTGGAGCGGAGATGCAGGTTGCGACATCTGCCCAGCAGTGGAATCGGTCGAGCACATCACACTACATTGTAGACATTCGCACTGGCTCTGGGACAAGTGGACTCTAACACCAATTGCTAGCTCTGCCAAAACTCCATCACCGGGTTTGTGGACATGGTGCATGCTGAACTACAGGGGAACAGAGCTGTAGCCTGGCCGGTGTGTTTTGCCGCTGGTATGTGGAACCTTTGGAAGAGAAGGAATGACAGGATTTTCAACGCAAAACAAGGGGACAGAAGGGTCTTCCTACGTCAAGTGGCAGAGGACATTAAACTTTGGTCTACCAGAGCTCCGAAACTAAAACCAGAGCTTCTCCGATGGGCAGCCAAGCTCATAGAGTAGCACCCGAGCCAAGGGATCAGGCTTTGGCCTGCTTATATAGTTTTTGCTATAGTTTCTCTTTTCTTCTTCTTCTTTCACCTTTCTTTTTCTCTTTCGGCAGCTTGGCTCAGTATGTAACCATAAGGTAGAGATTTCCTCTACCTTTAATTAAATATCCAAAAAAAAGATCTAGATAAATCCCCGACAGTTTCTAAGCTTTGATGTTGATCGGTCCTGTAATAACTGGTGCTTATGTATTACTATGAGTGTTGTAACTGGACAGATTCACAGATGCAATTGAATAAATCCAGACAACTTTACTCTTGTTCCCCTGTGAAATGGTAGAGCAATCTGTGAAACTTCAGATATATAGCTGAACAAGTTCAGAGAACTATGCGTCTCCATAGTTTGCCACAAATGCACCGGAGCAAAATGGCAGCACTCTGTTATAAACAGATTACAACATGCGCTCTCTGTTATAAACAAACGGCCGCCTTCTCCAGTTCTTCTCGGCCTTATGTAGGTTTCTGGTGAGACCATCCTACGAATTGTTGGATGCCCTGCTGCCACGGATTCCCGCCCCTTCTACTTCACATGATGAAATAATCTTGCACCTAAAACTAGTGATTAAGAAACAAAGTCAGGACTTGAACTATCCACGGATTCCTACTCTTTGAAAAGATTTATCCATGTATCTATTAAGTGAATAGGAGAAATCACGATGTGAACAAATGGCCACCTTCTTCACCGCCTTATGTAGGTTGAATGCCATGTTGTCATGTGATCCCGTCCCGTCTGCTTCACATAATGAAATAAGCAAGCACCTATAAAATAAAATAAAATAAAAAAGTGATTAAGAAACAAAGTCTGAGCAAAGCTAACACCTCCAATCAATTTAGCAAAAATCACCACGTGTTTCAAATTTCACTAGTGATGCAAGTGGGTCAATGTTAGGGTACCCTTTACCCTCAAAAAAATGGGCTAGGTTTGGTGACCCACTTGCATCTTTAAATTCCACAAAACCAGTGAGATAGTATAAACAAAGCCCCAACAAAGCTCAAACTTATTGGTAGAAATTAGCTTCGTTGTATGTAGTGATATATCCCATCAATGTCTTCTCTTCTCTAATGACACATATGATTCTTTGTAAGGAATATAACACTTAATTTAACTATCATATAATATGGCAGTGTAAGATATACCTCCACAAAGCACGGTCTACGAACCTCTTGACCAAGTTTCTAGGTAGTGGACAAAGCTACAATAGAAAAGTTCATTTCCAACTCACATCACAACCACCAATGGTGAAAACATATCCGTGAGTGATCTTCTCTTGTCCAAATCACTAGCATAATAAGAATCCATATTTTCAAACTATAAATGAGCATTATAAGTACCTAGCGGTTACCCAAAAATCCATTGAACTGCTTTCTAGTGCTCTTTTCCAGGATTACACTTGTATCTACAAGATGAATAGGATAAATCAGGACGTCAACAAACCATGACATACACAAGTCAACCAAATTCACTTGAATAGAGAACTCCATACATGTGGTCATCAATACATCATCTGACTCAAGACATAAAGCTGATGATAGTCTAAAGTGTGCAGCCAAAAAAAGTTACTTACCGACTTGTCATTATGCATATTAAGGTGACAAACACTTTATCAATATATCCACTTTGCCATACATATAGTTTTTCCATTGGACTGTCTCTGGATATTTCCGTAAAAAACTTCTTACCTTTACCAAAATCCTACATCTCAAATTCATTATATAATTGATTCTTTTAGTTCTCAATCTTTGTTTTACTCATTGCAGCAATTAACATAAAGGTATGATCTCCTGTACCATTGTCTAGGGACTTCTTCAATCCATAAAGAGATTTCTTTACTTATAGACAAGGTCTTCTTTTCTAGTAATAAGAAAACCTTTATGTTGTTCCATATAAATATCCACTTCTAATTCCTCATGTAAGAATACATCTTTAACATCCGATGGTTCATGCTCGTAGTCATGCATGACAACATTACTCAATAATGTGTTAACATAGCTATGCTTCACAAAAGTCACTTCTTTAAAATTAATGTCTAGAATCTCGCTATAACATATAGGACATATGCTTTTTACCCTACTTCATCATTAGGAGAAACACATTCATTTCTTTTGAAAACCTACTTTCAACCAAAATGTATATTCTCTCTTGGTAATTTAACTAAAACTCCAAGTGTAGTTGTTTCAAGTGAATCCATGTCATTGTGCATAGCGACCATCCATTTAGCATTACCTTCAATTGCTTCCGCCACATTCAAACAATAAGCAACTTTTAACATTTTCAATTAACCTCCGAAAGATTTAGGACCCCTCATGGGTTTGTGTGCTTCAATAGAATGATGTGATGTTTGCACATCAAAGGGAACCTCGTGAATATTTTCTTATTGAATTTCTGGTGTAGATCCCAACTAACATGTTGCACATGCATAGTTTTTTGAGTTATCTTCTCAACAGGAGATATTAGTACATGGTTTATCACAAAAGGGAGTGGCTTCATCAAAATTAACACATCTTCTAATAACCATCTTTCTAGTTTCAGGATTCCATGAGATATAAACTTCCACACCCAGCCTTATAACCAAGGTAAATGCATTTAACGACTCTAGGCTCCAATTTACCATTATTAACATGAGCATAAACATGAAAACCAGATATTATCAAAGTTACATAATTATCCAAGGAACAAACAATGCATTAATAGGTGTTGCCTTTTGAATAGCCAAACTAGATGGGTGATTAATTGAATAAGTGAAAAGAAGTGGAAGTGACTTCAACCCAAGAATTGTTAGGTAATCCAGAGGTAGACAACATGAAAGTTTCAATTTCCAAAAGTGTTATGTTCATTCATTTGGCGATGGTGTTATGTTGTGGGGTTCCTAGGAAAGTATCATGTCTTCCAGTTCCTGTGACTTGCATATTACTGAAAACATAATTCCAACCCATTAGCAATACCAACTTCTTGACCGTTTTGTGAGTTTGGTTCGCAATAATATCTTCCACTCTTTGAATTTTTAAACATATCCAACTTGTGCTTGATAAAGTATGACCAAACTCTTCTTGAGTAATCATTTATAATGGAAAGCATGTTATTAACACATGAAGTGACGAAACATCGGACTCTCCCCACAAATCATAGTGATTGGGACTATACCCACAGATCTTAGAGGATGTTTGGGAGAGAGAGAGGGGGTGAGGACCACGAAGTGGCCGGTGAGGTTAGTTAATTCAGGGTTTTCTCTTTTTGTGGTATCACATTATTATTTAGTGGTGTTTTTCTAAATTGACACGCCACTAATTTTTAGACACTAGTGGCCTTCCTAAATACACCCCATGGATAAAAAGTATTAGTGGCGTCTCAAACAAATGGAGACACCACAATATATTTGGCCCGGGTGGACACTAGGTCCCACGTACCCATGGCATACTGACATGTTATTGAGTGGCAACACTGCTGATATACTGCTACCTATAAGCAGTTTTCTACTAGTGTTCCATCGACACCTCTACCCTCTGCCGTGGGCCACCGCCTCGAATCCAATGACGTCGATGCCCTAGCCGTCAGCGTCGTCTCCTCCTCTCTCTCGTCCAGTGAGTTATGCCGAATCTCTACCTATGTCTAGATCTAATCTAGATAGTGATCCCAGAAGCTTTAGATCTTCATCAACATCTTCTCTGCTTCGTCCATGGGCTTGGTCACACGACGACATTGTTCGAAACGTGTGGATTCCTTGAAGGTTCCATAACATTTCAGTGCTTGATGTTGTGTAGCAACACAAGAAATTTTTTCTTGTGGCTAATCGACTAGATGCGCGAAACATTTAACGAATACCTTGACAACATCATCAACTTCTACTACATGTCAAGTGTCGATGGTATGATCTCATTGCTTGCAACTCACGAAGGCACGCAAGGGCATTATACAGTCTATTTCCAAATCTAAGAATAACAGAGGATTTGGTGCATCGACGTTTGCTTAAGTCCTTGTTCAGCGACACGATCTAAATGGACAGGGGCTGTTCGTTCTAGTCTGACCGGACAAGAGGACAACCAAAACACAACCCAGCGGTAAGACCCAAACGGACGGGCGTGCGTCGACCGGTCCACGAAGACCTATTTCTGGCCCAAAATTGGGTTGAGAATGAGTCCGGACAACGTGTGTGTTAGCACATGTCTCGCCCATGTCATCCCTAGGCCCAACCGGTAGTAGTACAGATACCAATACACACCCTTGAATCGACCCTCTCTCTATTTGTGTCGCAACACCATTGTGTTGTCGCCTCCCTTCTTCCTCCCTCGCCACCACCGGAGCTGCCCTCTCATCAACCGCTCCTTATCGGAGGCCAAGGGTCTTGCCGACATAGTTGTGTGCAACAGTTGCTACCGATAGAGGAGCTTGAGCACAAGATGTACCCGTCGTCGTCCCGTGCCTTCCTCGTGGTCGGCACCACCACCATAGTCCACTCCATCCTAGGGGTGCTTGGCTTTTGCGGCCATTGCCCGAAAACAGGCCAAGACATGTCGATTTCCCTGGCCATAGGCTAGGACCCGCCCACCAACTACGACGCCCACGACCTGTTCGACCTATTGCGCGTCTGAAACTAAGGTACGAACATGCATGGCTTCTATTTTGTACTAGTCGGCTAGCGTCCGCATAAACATTGAACATTATATAACCAATGTCTTTGTTCTACATAGATAGCTCGATAGAGTTCTTCTACAAGAATGTCATCGATACATCGTCGAATGAAAAATCCGATGGTGATACTAAAATTTTGATGGCCGTGGTAATGCTCATCCATGAGTACAAATAGTCGACGAGATGGCTCTGTTAAGGGACACAAGGCCAATTTGTAGCATGATCGAGAAGGTGGTCATGAATGACTCTACAAGGACTACTTCCATCCTATTAATCAACAGAACCCAGAGCACGTATTTCAGGGCCGCTTTATGATGTCAAGAAAGTTGTTCTTGAACATAATCAACATTCGTGAGGGGCTACGATCTGTACTTCAAATGCATGGCCGATGCCATTGGTAAGATCGACTTTACTTTGTACTAAAAATGTTCAACAACATTTTACATGCTTGCATATGGAGTGTGCAGTGATCTTGTTGACGAGTATATGCGCATGAGCGAGACCACATGTCTTGAGTCGACATACAAGTCCATCGAATAAGTGGTTGTAGTATTTATTGAAGTTTACCCGAGAGAGACAAATGCCGCTGACAGTCCCCGGTTGTTTTCCATCAATGAGTCAAGGGGGTTTCATGGGATAATTGGAAGCATAGGGATGCATTGGGAGTGAAAAATTGTCCTTTTGCTTGGCATGGCGGTATGAATTGCATGTGGATGGGTGCATAATCATACTTGAGTGTCACAAAATCTTTGGATTTAGCACTCTTTTTGGGCATGGAAGGTTCTAACAATAACATCTACGTACTCCAGCGCTCCGATATACTACCTAGTCTTACAGAAGACAATGCTTCAAAGCCTCACTATGAGATCAATAGTCATGCATGTGACAAAGGATATTATCTACCTAATGGCACCTATCCTTTTCCGCAAAAAAATGGCACCTATCCTGACTAAGCAAAATTTGTGATGGCAATTCGTGGCTCTACAGATGAGAAATGTAGGAGGTTTACGAAGGAACAAGAGCCTTGTAGGAAAGATGCGAAGCAGGGCATTTGGTGTGCTCTAATCTATTTGGGCTATGGTTCAACGCCCTGCTAGAACTTGGAGCCATGAAGCCATGTGGAAGGTGATGACTGCTTGTGTGATCTCAGAACATGACCAAGGGTAGCGATTTCATGATGAGTTGGTTGAGCAGACGTCGGGGCCATCATCGTTTCACGAGTTCCTCCACATGTATCATGAGATCCGTGATCGGAACACTCACGCAATGAACGAAGAAAATACGCTGAGCTGTTGGATGCGGCAACAACCCAAAGGGAGAAGACCATTTCGGTGTCCAGATTTCAGAATGCCCTAACATGTGGTAGGCTGGTCCGGTGGCACGAATCTTGATGCAGATCTAGCCACCGAGTCAACCCTCCGCGCAGCAGCAGAAAACCCTCCATAAAACCCCCACCTCTTCTCTCCCCCGTAGACGGCGCAGCCAAGACTCACAATACCTACCAAGCCCCAAATCGAACGCGCACCGATCATCTCTCGCCGTCTCCGCCATGGGTTCCTCCGTCTGCCACGAGGCTCCTCCTCCTCCAACCCCCGCCTACCCGTCACCTCCTCCCTTCGCCGTGTAGGCCCAGCGGCCGTTGACGCCCCAGGAGGGGGAAAAGGCGACGGCGGAGGAGAAGGTGGACTACCTGAACCTCGGTGTGCCTCTCGCCTACCAAGAGATCCAGCGCGAGGCCTTCAGTAAGAGCGAATAGCCCCTGTCTGTGTCATCACCGTCAATCGAATCGATTGTTAATGCTGCGATCTTCATGTTGTTTGTTACAGTGTCGCTATAACCCGTTCTGTTTGAGGGATTCCGCCTCGATGTGAGCAAGATGCTCTGCCAGTACTTCGCTACCAGCCATAGGTACCCTGCCCGACTGCTGCTATAGGCTTATATTACTCCCAGATTGCTGTTGCGGGCTTAGATTTTAAATCAGTGTTCTTTTCATTTGAACTTGAGATCTAGCTAAAAAAAGGGAGTTGTTTTTCTCAAACTTGTTTTGCTTCTGAGATTTGTGCTATTGGATAGCAACTGCAACATTAGATTTTTATGACAATAGATATTTATACACTAACTCAAATTAAAGTTCTACTGGTAAAATTCTTTTTGGTTTTGGGAAGAGGAACTGCATATGCTTCAAGAACATCATAGGTGCAATTAAGTTCTTAATTTCACTTCCAATACCATCTACCGAATAAACCTGTTTGAGAAAGACCGTGAGACATTCAACTAAAGTGCATCTAAAAGTGGAATGGCATATAGCAATCATCAGTTATATTCTCACCATTCATGATGGATCCAGTTTTCACGTGAGCCCCAAGCCCAATTGTAGTCTTTGGCCTACTTTTATCTGAAAGGATATTGTTGGGCCACTTGCCCAACACGAAAAAAGGAGACGAAGTCACGAGCGAGAGATAATCTCTCTGCCGCTGCCTCAGCCAGATCCTCGTTGCCGTTTCGCTTCGCCACCGTCGCCCTTGCCCCTCCCGACGCCGTGTCGTCAGGTGCTCAGCCAGCTTCCCCCTTCAGACTACTACCAGGTTAGTGCGCCTCTAGCTCGTTTCTTTCTAGCAATGGCGAGTGAGAGATCGGAGGGTCTGATCTCCTCGATTATCTCCTTGTGCATATACAGTTGAATTTCTCACCTTGCTTTTAGGATAGGGGCGGTATCCTCAGTTGCAGAAAATCAAACATTTTTTTACATAAACTGGTAACTTAATTCATATATGTAGCATTTGGAAAGTACTCTTCCATAAGACTTGAGAGTATCTTGGCACTGGTTTTTTCATCTACCATTGAGCTGATGTTTAATTGTTGTGATTCAGACTAAATTGCTTCCCACAATTGTTTTGCTAAGGCTGCATACATATATCTTTCCTAAACTGTATTATGTTTTACGCAATGTCGCATCGTGTGATCCCAACACAGATTGCAAAGTTGCTACGAAGTTCTGACAAGATATCTAAGTACGCATAGCCGCATAGGAATTGTGTAGCATGATGTCAACGTAGCAAATAACTATGGTAGGTAATACCATGAGGTATTCCTCTGCTACTGTGAACAAGTTGACAAGATATTCTACCTACGCATAGCCGCGTAGGAATTGTGTAGCATGAGGTCAACCTAGCAAATAACTATGGCAGTTAATACGATGAGGTATTCCTCTGCTATTGTGAACAAGATGGCAGCCCAGAAAGCTGCTATAGCCTACGAGCATGAACCGCTGCCAGGGTTGTTCAATTGAGAAGTCACATAGGTTTCTTGTAAAGAGGAAATTACAGCAGCTACAAAATCTAAGGTGATTTTTTTTATAATGTAAAAATCTTATAGCCAAGCAGGTTGGGCATGAAGTTTCTTGGATTCACATCTAGAGTTCAAAGGTTATGACCTGTACCTAGGAAGTGTCCTAGAGCTAGTACTATATTCAAGGGAATAAAACATACACAATCATCAATATTTCAGACCGGCTTACTAAGAATGAGATAAGGCATTTATAAAAAAGCATAAATAATATTGTAAATCATACATGCAAATATTTGTAGACATGCCTCTTGAAAATAAAAAAACAATACCAGTTAACCAAGATCGATGTCCTCCTTGAACTATTGAACTAGGTATACAAACCTAAATTTGACCATGATTATTATCTATCTCTTAAAAGAAACAACCTGATAAAAAGAATAATACGAATTGTCTATGAAGATTTGCTGCATTTGGGCTGAGTTGATGGTCAAGTAAACATATCACATGTGAAGTGCATAAGCCAAATTTTGGATAAAGCATCAGCCTTATCTAAACGGATTGTAAATCATACATGCAAATCTTTGTAGACATGCCTCTTGAAAATAAAAATAAACAATACCAGTTAACCAAGATCGATGTTGTCCTTGAACTATTGAACTAGGTATACAAACCTAAATTTGACCATGATTATTATCTCTCTCTTAAAAGAAACAACTTGATAAAAAAGAATAATACGCATTGTCTATGAAGATTTGTTGCATTTGGGATGAGTAGATGATGAAGTAAACATATCACACGTGAAGTGCCAGCCAAATTTTGGATAAAGCAAACCTCATCTAAACGGATTCACCATCGTTTCCTCCTAAAAGTGCGAAGATCGATCTTACTCCAACATGAAATGGGAAGTTACCTTGTATATTCAAAAATAAAATTAGCTCTAAAATGGTACATGGTGACAAATATTATCCATAGGAGTGTGGGGAATGAATTTAATGATTTTTGGTATTCTTTGACACCATTTCAACATTGTTGCCTTATTCGAGGTTCATAGTGAACACCCTAGTACCGGTCACCACAGTGACGCCATCGTCTAAGCCAACAAGACTAGGAATTCTAGACATGGTGGCAAGGTTCATGATTCTATACTGCACACATGCCAAAATTCATCAAATTTATTCCCTACACAACTAGGGCCTCATCGACCAAAGGTTGAGTTTAGCCCTGGCCACACTTGCATATTCAAAGACACTCTCTATTGTCGTCATGAGAATAGTTGTCCGAATCCGCCGATAAGCGAACAGAGGAGCATCAATCACCTCAACTTTATCAATGCCATAGTTGTACTACATGATTCTGTCACTTAGTGTACAAGGAAAGTATACTTATTTCCTCAGATGATGCTTGGCCCCGTGTCGACGATGGCATTCACCCATATGGTATGTGCCGTTTTGTTTTGCTCCATGTACACATCATGTTTGTACATCACCTCGTACCATTTCTTAAGATCACTTGAGTATATACTGGTGAGAGTTTTCATCACGTCTTGGTGCCCACAAGGCCAAGATGGATTCGTGGTGACACCTGACATTTTTACAGCTGTAACCACCACAGAGCAGCACCGCACTCCAGTGGTTCATCATCCGCTTGTCATGTGGCATGCACAATGCATGCTTCTCCTTGGTGACCGGGTTCGAGATGATGAGGCGCGTCATTGTTGAAGAGAGGCAGGGCTATGGCTTGTGTCGATCACCTTGTACCGGCATGGGATAGAGTTGAGTTGCATATGGTAGGTGGAGGTGGGGATGAATGTGGTGCAGTTGTCCCGCACCTCCACCTACCATTTGGAACCTAGCTCCATCCCCTGCAGGTACAAGGTCCTCGACGCAAGCCACAACCACATCCTCTTCCTCAACAACAGGGATCCAATCACTGAGGAGAAGGACGTATTTCGCATGCCATAGGTCAAGCCGATCATGGAACACCACTCGGTGCTACTCTATGGTCGTTACATCTGCAACAACCTTAGGTGCCCTAACCACAAATTCATCATGGTCTTTGTGGGTACCAATGACATATTGAATTTTTTTGCCTGTATGTTCTCGAGGGATCTTAAGAAATTGGACGATGTGATGTACGGACACAGTGAGTGCATGAAGCAACAAGCCAACAAGACACATATTGTGCGCCCGAATGCCATCGTCGACACCGAGCCAAGCATTGCCCTAAGATATAATCTATATTTTCCTAGTGCAATTATCAGAATAATCGAGTTCAACTATGGTGTTGATGAATTTGAGGTGGTCGATGCCCCTCAGTTCGCCTAACGGTGGATTAGGACTACTATTCTCATGATGACAAGAGGGTGTCCTTGAATACGTAAGTGTGGCCGGGTCTAAATTGCATCTTTGCTCGAGTGAGGCCATAGGTCATGGTGGATCTTAGACATGGGTGCAGTACGCAGTCCTAGACCTGACCACCATGTCTGGGATTCTTCGTGTTGGCTAAGTCGATGTCGTCATTGGGTGTTCATTATTAACCTCAATTCTGGCGGTGATGCAGAAGTACTGTCAAGGAATACAAAAACCTATTAAATTTATTGTTTGCACGTCCTTCTCTGCTCCTTGCAGGTAATATTTGTTGTTGTGTACTGTGTTAAGAGATATTTTTCTTCTTTGTGAATATTCAACTGTAGCTTTCCATTTCATTTGCCAGTGCCAGGAGATGATCTTCACACTTCCAGCAGGACAAGGTGATCAATCCGTTCATACGAGGTTGATGCTTCAAAGCAAAACTAGGCTGATGAGCTTCATGTGTGATCTGTTCACTTGATCATTTTGTGGTGCCAGATCAAAGTCATCATAGGCAACTCATATGTTCCTTGTTTTGAGGAATTACAGCAGGAGAATCTCCTACTGTTTGTTTTTCAAAGTGAGGTACAAGGTGTACACAAATTCTACAAGCCTAAAAAGGCATTCACTTGGAATCACTTAGAAAAAACAGTAATTAGTACTACTTTTAACCAAACTTCATGTTCACATTTGTAATTTGTCGATACAAGACCCAAATGTGAATGTAACCAATGATGAGATCTTGTATCAATTTTTATTTGATTTCTTGGAGAATAATGTGCAAATTGTTTCAGGATGTGTCCTTCAGAATTTTTTGAGTTGTTAGGTTAATTCTTCTCTGAGTAAAGTTCAGTACTTCAATTTATTTTTCACCAGTTCGTACTTGCAGTTTATAATTGCAATTTGATGTATTCTGTCTGATTCCACAAAGCACCATGTATCAATCATGACTGCAGACTAGCAGTAATTCGGTTGTCATTTTGGCTGATATATGTGGCATTCACTACCATCGTCCCTCTCTTCTGACTCAAACAAACATGGATGATTGACACACATCAGTCAATGTTGGGCTTTAACACAATAGTCATACTTCTTATTTTAAGTTTATTTTCTTGCAAGTTCTTTATGCAATATTGTTTTGAGTTCTCATCAGGAGCAAGACAATGTGGTGTTGAGCTGTAGGAGTCAGGATAACCTTAGCATCAGAGTTTACACATGCCATAAAAGTTCATGGATAATTTGGATAATGGAGAACAAGACATGTATTTATATTTTTCCGTGCCAAAGATGACTCATGTGTCAATTTTGTTGCTCATTCTCAGATTTAAATATCTCAATAACTGCTCATATGGACGTATACTTTAAACGGAACTTTTTGGTGATTTTGGTTTGTTAAATGAGATATTGTTGGAGTTCCGTTTAATGGAGACATGCATGTAGTATTCATTCCGTTGTTGATGACGATGCTCTTTAGGTTGTTATTTTTGCCCCTTCTAAAGCTTGTGATTTTGTATATTCTTAAAATGATGTCCTTTGATAGCCTACCCTCTACTAGTATGTGACGTTCTTCATTCTTAATGCTATAGGTTCTGTTTTTTATCTCTCAGTTCTTGTGAAGAATTAACTATTAACCGGTTCATATATTTATAGGCTTTTGAGTACTTAACTGGCTGCTGGTCACAAGCATGTGACCTAGATTGTTGCTTTCTGCATTTGTGTAGTGTTGTTCCAGTCTTATAGATGGTGATTACCCATTACTAGATTATTAGTCTAATAATGGTTTGGTGGTTATTTTTTCCAGTGAACGTTGCATTAGGCATTTTGATAGAGCAACATATCATCTGAATCACTAGAATAAATGTGACATTTGAGAATTTCCTTCTATTTTGTGCTGATCTGAATATCCACTTCATGGGATCAAGGATGTCAAACTGTCAAAGGGAAGGCCTTCATGGATCAAGGCTGACTGAGTTTTGCCATTGCTCACCATCTCAGGATTGGGTACTTTCCCACCTTCAAGAAGATGGCACCAGACGAGTGAAGAGTCTAGTCATCTTCCGACTACTCTTGCTTTGAGGTGGTAAGAAGTGCGGAGAGGATAAAGAGTCCATGAAGAGGATAGGCGAGAAAGAGCGAATGGTCTATGCCAGCCATCCTGTTGTTAAGTACTATACCATTCGTAGTTTAAGTACTGTCTGATGCTACTGCTTAGCAGCGTTGTCGGTGAACTCTATTGTTTATTCTAGTGATGTATGTTACGTAGTATGGTTACTTGTTCAAACAGTTGCTATTTACTATTGGTCTCTCAAGGTGCAGTGTAGAAGTTGGCTGGTAACCTCAACGCAACGTAAGTTGGCAGACAACCATCTTATGCTGAGTGTTAGGCTAGCCCCGAAAGATGCAACCCGCATCTAACCAAACGTCCGCACAAAGTTTTCCCATGTAAAATGTTGCTCTGCAGGCTACATAACAAGATGCACAGCATGATTGGGCCCCAACCAGCCTTGTACCACGCATCACAAGTTTCGATGCAGGGTCATGGCTCGATCGAAGCCGTGATCGGGGATGATGATCATGTCGCTTGAAAATTGTACTCCATGGAATCGTTGACCTGTAGAGAAAGCGATACTCATGCGTTCTGTGTGTCAGATTAGGCACCAACCGTTAGACTGCCCCATCGAAGCAACGACAGACAATTTGTTTGAGTCTCTAGATCAGGAGAGATCGATATGATGGTGGAGACCTGCGAGCTCATGCTACAATTCATTTCCTTTTGATGAGAGGTGCTATGTATGAGGCCATGCAAGACTCCTCGTACATGCATGCATGTATCTTTTCATTGTTCATACTTGCCATTTTTCTTCCCGGTGCATATTTGTGTTTCTTATTTTTTTGAGAATCATATTATTTGTGTTTCTATAAGGAGTGAACAAACGCAAGTTCCTACTACTTGCCATGAATTTCATCGAATTTAAAGTTGAGTATTGCCCAAGGGCTTGTAATAAACCAGCTCTGGTGCTGGCTGCACTACGTGCAGGGCTATGTCCACTCTGTGTTTCTATAAGGAGTGATGGGTCGGTATTTTCCACACGCTTTCCAGTTAGCAATTTCTTCAACCTCAAGTCAAAAAAAAAAGCAATTCTTCAACCTATATAACCATGACAAAAAATATCATCTGTGCAGCATGCAACGGAAAAATAGCTGGTTCCAGTGAGAGAGGCTCGAGAACGGCAGCTCGCTCAGGTGCTCGTAGTCATCACTAGATGATCCAAGAGCCTATTTGTAATTTTATCATTTTGAGATTATTTATACGGTTGTAGATGATTATCAATAGATCAGTTGATTTTTCCGCCAAAAAATAAGAATGCACTGTAATTTGGGTCTCAAACAAATGTGCTACTTCTGGAAGCATCTTCTATAATCAAACTTTAAGTTTTTTTTTTCTTATTGGTTACATGTGTAACATGTCTGGCTGGTTGCAATTTCTTTGACTTGGTTGTGCTGTGACCGCTAGAGAGTCGAGAAAGGCGAGGACTGATCTGTAGTCTGTTGCACCTTTACCTACTAAGAGAGTGGACTTTCAGAGCAGGTGCTCCCTATCTGGTAGGCATGCAAGCCGTCTGTCCGTGGCGGACAGCCGTATAAGCATGGAACAGAACTAATTAAGCAATAGTGAGTATAGTACCTGGATTAGCTAGAACAAGTTGACGGACACGTCGGGATGCATATACAGACGTCCGTCTACATCCCTACTATCTGGGTTATTCATAGGTGCATTAAGATCCGCGCTTGGCTTTTTTTCCTCTTCTCTTTTTTATCTCTCACATGCCACAATTTTTGAAACTGAATCTTTGCAGTTCACTGAAACATTTCAGATAGAATGTACAAATAATATTTCGGAATTTGTTTGACACTAAGTATATACATGTTTACAACTTTTTTGAATTTAAAATATTCTAAATTTTAAATTGCACAAAAAAATTCTGAACTATTTTCCGCACATTCTTGTTGACTTTTTTCCAGTAACCTACGAAATTTCAAATCTATTTTTTATATAGTTTGGTAGATACGAAAAAGCAAAAGCAAAAAACCTGTGGGTGTACACATGTCATGGTGCTCGCTCACAGCTCTTCCTACTAAGTTTGACTAAACATATATATATACATCTACAGTATAATATAAATACATTACAAAAATATATTTTATGGTGAACCTATTGGCATTGATGATTTTGTATTGTAATTGTTCATATTTTTGTCCAAAGCTTGGTCAAACTTAACTGATTACTGAGGCTGTAGAAGATACACACAATGCTGCATACATATATAGATGATACACGGCACTCCATATAGCGCACATTATTTGTGATACAACACTAAGGTACGGCCATACGGTGGTCTGTACTCTGTAGTCTCTACTCCCCATGAGAACTGTCTGGCCTAAACCTTCTGCCGCCTGATCCACCTTCTCTTTGACAAGTGAAATATGAGGCAGCCACAACGTTGAGGTGGTGCTGGTGTGCAAAGCTCCTGCAGCTGAAGTTGTGTCGCATGTCTGGTGCAAAAACTGTACCCCTACCTAGTTGCTGGAACAACACAAATACCATCCGGTGGATTCCAGATCTTGGTTCAGGTCTTTCGTAAAGTACAAGCTCTTGACCTGCAACAGAACACCTAAGTATTAACTTGTTATCCCCAAAAAAGTACTCCCTCCGATCCGATTTAATTTTTGCCTAAACATATGACACTTAAATCAGATCGGAGGAATTATATATTAAGTAGTTATGAATTTGAACAGGTATGTAAATTGTTGGAAACATCTTGTCAATTATCTGCAATGAAGTTTACTCTTTTTCGTTCAAGACAAATAGAAGTCTATCTGTGTAATCTTCAGGGACAGGGGTATGTGTTTGTGCTGCATATTTCTTTTTCTTTTTTTCTTGTGAGGGTGTTTCTTCTGTATATGTTAGTTGCAAGGAAAAACTTTCCAAATTCTCCCAGGCAATCTTCGAAACTGCGCACCTTAATTACTACAACGTGTAGAAGCACAATATTATATGGACTATGGGTGCAACATTTCGGAGATGGTCATTCGGTACAACCAGTTTGAATGGTTGCTTGAGAATATGATTGATGTAGTATGAGTGCAGTATTTTAGTCCTATAACTATTTGTTGTGTCTTGAGAATAAGCCCATCTTGTTTTTTCTTGTCTTTTTTTCCTTTTCTTCAGATTTTATGTGCGGCTAAAATCTAAAATCTTGCAATACAGCTATAGCTGTGTGCACCCATGCAGATTCCAGGGTGTACCCCCTCTTCGAAGAAATATATAGTAAAAGTCTTTAAAACATACATATATACCTATATATATATAAGATTTATGATGTATATTATGAAGAAACAATTTAAGTTAGGTAGTATTTGTAACACATAGGAGAATGCAATATACAATTATTGTAGGAGGTGTGTTTTGGTGACCCCCCTAAAACTTAAGTTTGCATGGACCAGTTTTATTTTAACCGGCCTAAACCTATATCGAGGCTATGTATACCTCCGTATAAGTGTACTCGATCGATCTGCGTATACTCCACGTTCTTACCGGCCAAACCCACCTCATGTTATCACGATCTACGTCTTTGCACGCCTTATTTTGAATTTTTGTTGCTTTTGCTATATAACTCCCGATTTCCGCCTCCCACAGGCACCTGAGTATACATGTACGGTGAGTATATGTCTAAGAGGACCATACAGGCTTCGGGTGGGTTCATACGGTCTTCGAAATAAATCAATATCGAGTCTGTGTTGTCCAAGTTTGAAAAGTGGGGGGGGGGGGGGGGGGGGGACACCGAATCAAAAGTGTTATTGTAGTGAGTCTTTGTTTTCTTGGGCTGTACAATAATGGTCATGACTTACAAGTTTTCCATTCAGTTTTTAATATATACAAACCATTTTTAGCTGTCAAATACTTATTCTTTGTTTAGCATTAAGAAAACCTAGTGTTAACTATCAATGCGCTATTAATTCTATGTGTTTGAGGGAAAGAACCTTTTGTGGCCCATGAGTTGTAGCTAAAATCAAGAATCATACTGAATGTTGAATGTTATAATATTTATGGTGTATACTGTGAAGAAACAAGTTCGGTAGTATTACAAACACATAGGAAAATGCAATATGCAATTATTGTACAAGTCTTTGTGTTCTTGGGCTGTACAGTGGTCATGACTTACAAGTTTTCGATTCACTTTTCAATACATACTTACCATTTTGCGCTATCAAATGCTTATTCTTTGTTTAGCATTAAGATAACCCAGTGTTAACGATCAATGGGCTAATTATGGAATCTATATACCTGATCTAGGTGATAACACAATCTATTAATTCTACACGTGTGAGGGAAAGAACCTTTTGTGGCCCACGAGTTGCAGCTAAAATCAAGAATCATATATATTGAGCATAGAATGTTACGCATGTCACACATCATACCAAAGCTGGCACTAGTTGTTCCAGGGATGTCTGCCACCAACCTAAGGAGGAGTAAACACATAAACCATAATGAGAAGAAACTTAAATAGGATTGATATTGCAAAAGTGTCGGTGCAGAAAACAAATTGGTGGAGGGCATGGAGTCACACGTTAAGGAGAAAATGTAAGAACACGTTGCATTTGATTTACCAGTGCACGTACTCCCTTAGTGACGGGTAACTTGGGCTTGGGGCGTCCGGATCTACCATCATCTTTCCAAGTTGAAGACATATTCAAAAAAGGTTAACATTTGATTATGTTTTGAGTTACCTCAGATCAAATGAAAGTACATCATCTATGAGAATTTCTCCACGGTGAAAAAACTAATAAACCATGCAAAAATCGTTTACATAACCGAAGGGTTTGCATATATACTAATTTCTCCTTGGTCAAACTTGGAAGCTTACCAGGGTGTAGAGAACTCTCATGTCATTGCCACCAACATCAACTCGCGGCTTGCTTACAACTTGAGATGGCCTTAGCTCATAACCAGCATGAACCAGCCTATTGTTGTTGTAGGCTATTCTGAGTGGAACGGTTGATGTAAATGGATCCAACACATCGTGTATAACACGAGCCGCAACCAAGGGATCGAAGACCGACATATACAAGAGGAGCACAATAAGCCGTAAACAGACTTTTCTGTCTACCTAGCTCTCTACTGACCTGGGGAACTACTTGTATGGTGTGCGTTGAGGGGTGTCTTATTCACCTTTCAAAAGTTTTGATACTAGTGCGCACTTGACGTCCTTGATATTTGTCGATCAGAACATGATATTTAGGCTGCAGATATTTTGTCAAACATGCACAAGCAGCTTGTGAATCGTGGGGAGTACATCTATTTCTTTGGTCACAACCTCTGGAAATAATGGGTATTATACTTTCTGAACCTAACGGTGTTGTGGTGCTGAACGTGTACTTAACATGTGTGGGTTCTCATTTCAACTGGATATTTATGGTGGTACTAATTATCTTTGCCCTTTTATTTTTTTAAATGTCTGCAAAATGCTGTTTTACTATTGCATGTAATGCACATGCAATAAATATGGTTGCGTGCATCGATTGATGCAGATCGTCTCACCTACCTTGAATGGCATTTTTTTTTACTTTCGAAAATACCAGTCAACACATAGTGTGGAAATCCAGAGGGAGTAGTTCCGCGAATCATCGTCTAGTTGCAACCATTGAGGTTCCCAACATCTAGTTCTGGCTCATCCAGTTTTTGTTTGAGATCCGAATTTTAGATTAAGTTACAAATTTAGAAATGTAGTATGCAGTCTACTATTTTTGTAAAAAGCAAAATGGTCATATTTAAGTTTCATATTTTGCACACATCCAACATCAATTATCTACGTGCATGTTTTTGGGATTATTTGAAACTTGGAGATTAGGTTTTCCTAGGGCATCAAAAAACTTTGCTTTCTTGCGGGCCCTCCCTGATCTCTCCCAATGGCAGCTGAGTGGGGTTCCACTGTACACACCGTCCAAAAGAAATTCCTAGTAGTAGTCCTTATACGGCATACGGTTTCTTGCTTTTCTGCGTTTTGGGTGTGTCCACTAAACGCATCCCTCATAGCCTTGAATAGATTTTCACTGCATCTAATATGAATATCCAGAGCTCCTGGTTGGTTTTCCCAAGAAAAGAAAACTTGCACAACATTAACAGATTTTACGCAGCTTCTCATGTAAAAAAAAGATTTTGCACCTTCTGAAAGCTCATATTCCTAATAATAAGTAAGGTCACTATTTGATTCAAACTCGGGGAGTACTCTCTCTAGTGGGTATATATATACTCCACCTGCCCACATTAGCATTGTTTACAAGGATTAATTGCTCTTACATGGGTCTTCCAAGTTGTAGCGATACTCATACTCTATGTTGGAACAAGTCCCATCATTCTCCTTTTAGTACCCAGACAAAGACAGTGAGCTGATGCATGGGTGTTCTTGAAAGGTCCTTCCACTTGCATCCCTAAACATCAGCACATCGTTTCAAAAAAAAACATCAGCACAATGTCTAAACTACCTATGGATATTATTGAGAGCTGTGCCTATAGAAAGTTCTGGAGATACGCATTCAAAAGTTGATTGCTACTACGTGATAAAGGATTCTATTTACTCCTCCGAGATAGCAAATTCGAATCCACTTGGCCCCTTTCTTCACATGGGGTAATATACCTTCCACGTTTTTGCTTCGGTGTCCCCCCTCCTGTTTAAACTTTGACAAATAGAAAGTTGTAAACAGTCAAGATAGCACGATACTGATTCGTTTCGAAGACCGTACGAACCCAGCCAAAAGCCATATGGTCCGCTTAGACGTATACTCACCATTCACGTATACTCACATACCTGCAGAAGGCAAAAATCTCTAGGTAACCATGTCATCTGTAGAACTTAGTGTTATCTCTTTCACGGCAATCATTCCTTCACTAAAGGAAGTCTCTCTCTCTCTCTCTGGAATCTGATCCTCTCGCTCCTGTATGTTAGCAAAAATTCTACATGACCACCCGGTTTTCATAAGACATTCCGTTCATACTGGTGGTATAGGCTGTATTTAAAAAAAACAGTTGTATAATGGAAAAAATATCCGATTTGATTAATGAATTGCTCAGAATAAACATAAAAGAAGAGTTGTCCTCACATGTCCTGGTGACACCAAACATGAAACGAAAAGCATCTAAAAGGCATAAGACCAATATGAGAACATCCCAATATCCCTGCTTCTATCTCTTTTGTATCTTTATTGAGAGGATACACTATTCACGTTCTTAATGTGAAGCTATCTTTGTTATGATGTACATTTTTCTAGTCCAACTTCAACGGTTTACTTGCTTATCGAAGGAAGAAAACAAGACCTGGACTTGTAGGAGGGGCACATTTATTATACATGTTGACAAGGCACATGCTTATTGATCTGATGTGTAAAAACATCTCTGGGAGGGCCTAAACATGGCCCTTATATTGCTTTTAAGGGTTCGATGAAAAACCCCGGCTCTACCAAGGCCCCGAAACTGTTACTAACATAAGAAGGTCCTTAAAATAAACCCATGGCCCCTTCTCTTGTCCATGTACTAGCCCCCCCCCCCCCCGACATGTATTTTTTGGTGCCCTCACTATCCACCTCCTCCTCCCTTCTTCTCTCTCGTGATACCCCATCCCCACCGCCAAAGTTTTCGCAGCCTCAGGCCCGCGCGCCTCTAGCCATCTTCCCCTCCCGCATGCCTCCTCCGTCGTTTCACCCGTGCATGAGGCTAGACCTCCCTGGATTTGGGAAGTCCCACGCTGCCGGCCTTTCTCTCTCTCTCCTCTCTCTCTCTCTCTCTCTCTCTCTCTCTCTCTCTCTCTCTCTCTCTCTCTCTCTCTGCTTTTAAGGGTTCGATGAAAAAACCTGGCTCTACCAAGGCCTCAAAACTGTCACTAACATAAGAAGGTCCTTAAAATATACCCATGGCCCCTTCTCTTGTCCATGGACTAGCCCCCCCCCCCTTCGACATGTATCTTTTGGTACCCTCACTCTCCTCCTCCTCCTCCCTTCTTCTCTCTGGTGATGCCATCCCCACCGCCAAAGTTTTCGCAGCCTCAGGCCCGCGCGCCTCTAGCCACCTTCCCCTCCCGCATGCCTCCTCCGTCGTTTCACCCGTGCATGAAGCTAGACCTCCCTGGATTTGGGAAGTCCCACGCTGCCGGCTTCTCCTGTATCCCAACACCTCGCCATCCAAGTTTTGATCTGGTCCACCATCGTTGGGCCACACTTTCATGCGTGCGGTCTCTGCTACACCAATCTCACTGCCTCGTGGTTCTTCCCACCAGTCATGAACTTACTCGTCATAGCATGGGTAAAGCACTCACAGATGACACAAATCTAGCAGATTCCTTAAATTTTAGGCCTCTACAACCGGTGTGCAACCTCATTTTTACATTTTCACTCAGTTTTACTCGCTCTAGCGCAAGCTACAAAGTCAGATGACCTAAACTACCATGCGAGGCCCTGTTGTCAGTGATTATGTCCGCTTCCTTTCTATTTTACTTTTTCCGAGGGCCATCGGCATAGGCCAAATAACCGTCGGCATAGGTCTATGCTGACGAACACCATCGGGGCATATAGTCATCGGCAAACAAGGCATTGGCATAGCGGCCATATGTCGACGGTTCGATTTGGCCGTCCACATATATTCGATGTCGGCACTAATATTGATGGCATGGACGTCTGATGGCATCTTGGGGCTATGCCGATGGCTTGGCCGTCGGCTTAGCTTGCCATGTCAGCGTAGGCTCGCCTCGGAGGAGTAGTGCCGACAACCAAGCCATCGGCATAGGTGGACATGTGGCACGAGCTAGAGGACCGCTAGGGAGTAGCTGCCCAACGGTTTTGCCGTCAGCATCCGTCAAGAGCTATGTCGTAGGCATAGGCTGACCACTGATGTTTGGCGTGGCTAGGAAGCTCGCACCGGCTGGCGCTAAAGCTATACCGGCGGCTTGGCCGTCGACAAATATAGGGTATGCTGATGGCAGCCGTCAGCATCAATTGCTTCCTGGAGCTACTGGAGGGGCTATGCCGACCACAATGTTGTCAACATCAATGACCACCTATTTTTTTGGTTTGTTTTTTACGCCAACTCTACAGTTTCATAATAGCCCCAGGCTCACATATGCAAATATTAATTATAGAATTTATTTTTGCACCACAAAAGATCGAATCCATCACATAGTCGATAACAAATAATCAAAAAGCTCTGCATGTCATAGAGCTTTACAAGTTCATAGAGTCATCGAAATTTATCACAAAGCACTACACACCATAGTCATCGAAACACCTCAGAAAGCACGACAAGTTCACATAGTGCATATATCTAACACCAGTACAACAAGTTTATTACACGAAGCATGACAAGTTCACTAAATGAGATCTTGAAAACAAACCCTATCAACAAAGGATATGTAGCACCGACACAACCGAAGTCTATCACCGAGAGTATCATCACTACAGAATGAAGGAGAACACCCGTCTAGCACGGTGAATTATTCTCATGGAAGTTTAGCATGTGAACTAGTCTATGGAAACGACTATTGACCTACACCAATCTTCGGTGAAGAAGGCGATAGTCTCTCCATCCCCAGTTAATTGGAAACTACCAGATCAAGGTGATGTCAATATCAATGTTGATGCGGGCTTTATTCCAGGAGGCAGTGGTTCTACGACGGGCATGGTGATCCGGGATCATGAGGGCTCTGATGACCCACAAGTATAGGGGGTGTATCGCAGTATTTTCGAGGGAAGTGAAACCCAATTTATTGATTCGCACAAGGGGAGCCAAAGAATATTTATAAGCATTAACAACTGAGTTGTCAATTCAGCTGCACCTGGAAACAGTCTTGCTCACAACAGTTTATCAGTAGCAACAGTTTTGTAGTAGGAATAGTAAAGTAGCAGCAGTAGTAAAGCAAGGACAGTAGTAACAAAAGCAGTAAACAATGGGATTCGAGTACGGTAGGCATAGGGATGGATGGACGGGCGTTGCATGGACAAGACAATTCACATAGCAATCAGAACATAGGGCAATTGCAGATAAATAAGATAAAGCACCCAAGTACTAGACAATCCTAGGCATGTGTTCCATATATAGTCATACGTGCTCGCAATGAGAACTTGCACAACATCTTTTGTCCTGTCAGCCCGTTTGCAGCGGGGCCTCTAGGGAACTACTGAAAATTAAGATGCTCCTTTTAATAGAGCACCGGAGCAAAGCATTAACACTCTGTGAACACATGTGATCCTCACATCAAAGCCTTTCCCTTCTGGTTATCCCGATTTCTGTCACTTCGGGGCCATAGGTTCCGGACAACAACGTGTGTATACAACTTGTAGATAAGACCAAAAACAATACTATCATAATGAATCAATAATATGTTCAGATCTGAAATCATGGCACTCGGGCCCTAGTGACAAGCATTAAGCACAACAAGTCGCAACAAAGTCATAAAGCACTAATAAAAGATACTAGGCACCATGCCCTAACAATCTGATGCCATTACATGAACGATCTCATCCAATCCCTACCATCCCCATAGCCTACAACGAGGGATTACTCACTCATAGATGGGGGAAACATGGATAGTCGATGGAGGTGATGGTGGAGATCGATGGAGATGGCTCCGGGGGCACTTCCCCGTCCCGGCAGGGTGCCCGGAACAGAGACTTTCTGTCCCCCGAATCTCCCCTTCGGTGGCAGCGGCGCAGCGGAACTTTTCGTGGAAAAACGCCGAACCCCCCAAAGTTTTTAGGCCAGAAGGCTCATTATAGGCGAAG
Organism: Avena eriantha; assembly: GCA_910589775.1. NCBI lineage: Eukaryota > Viridiplantae > Streptophyta > Magnoliopsida > Poales > Poaceae > Avena > Avena eriantha. The sequence goes on along the minus strand of OU342744.1, from coordinate 76,035,813 downwards.
AGAGGGGCCAAGGGGGTGCCTGGGGCCACCACACCATGCCCTGGCGCGGCCAGGCCCAACCCACGCCTGGGGGTGGTGTGGCCAGGCCCTGGCCCTCCTCTATCTGTATTCTAGCTACGTGAGTCTTCTGGAAAAATAGGCACTTTGTCTTTTGTCTCGTCCAATTCCGAGGATATTCATTTTCTGACTTTCCTGGAACCAAAAACAGTAGAAAATAGGCAGCTGGCACTGTTGCTCTTGTTAATAGGTTAGTCCAAGAAATCATATGAAAAAGTACTCCAAAGTATCGACAAAACACAAGAAAGTGGATAAAACCAAGCATGGAGCATCAAAAATTATAGATACATTTGTAATGTATCAGGCTCCCTGATGAAGGTGCGGGCACTGTGGTATGCAGATGCTGCGAGCACACTTGTCATGGAGGCGGAAGCTTCCAGAGATGGTGTCAAGATGGCTATCAATATGGGCCTCCAAAGAGTCATCGTTGAGACGGATGCCCTGGATGTTGTGAAGATCTAGAAGGAACCTAGCTTAGAAAGATCTATCATTGCTTCTATTTTTCATGAGATTAGAGAGCTCAGTGGCTTTTTTACTAGCTTTGAGTTGAACTATGTCAATAGATGTGCCAATGAGGCAGCTCATTGTTGTGCACATAGAGCTAGTGCTCATAGGAAGTGGTTCCTTTGGGTGAATTACACACCGGCTTTCCTAGCTTCTATCCTTCTAAAGGATTGTAATGCTGCTCATTGATTAATATAAGCTCTGATTCACACAAAAAAGTGTGTAGCGGTAAAGTATACTGTAGTACTCCTTTGTCCAGAAAAAATATCCCATATTTGTTTAGATTTAATTTACTTGTTTAGATACACACAAATCTATATAAATACGCGACATCCTTTTTCGAACCAAGAATCATTCGATACATCCGGGGACTACTTCCTCTAGCGACATGGGTTGGGTCTGAGATATTGAGTTATACAATCCTCGACATACAATCCGATTAAGGGACTTGAGGTTGTCACCCCTCCACCGGTCTGAAAGGTTATGGAGATTGACTATGCTGATTTGTGGTAATCTTAAGTCTTGCATGCAAAATATACACGGTCGTTTAGTTCTATTTTGATACATTTAGTTTTGGTCATTGTTGTCTTTTAAGGTGAGTTCATGCAATATATTTAGCAAAACAGATTTTTGAAGGTGCTTCTACAACATATTTCCAGGAAGAAGGCACTAATTTGGATTTGTCTACAAACAAAATAAATTTTCCTAAGGGCATTTATCATGCTAGACCATGCATTTTCATAAAATAAAATTTGTATGAATCAATGTTTTTTGGGACTTATTTTTAATGTTCCATAGCACCGCACGGGCATTCTTCTAGTTACTACTTATTCATTTTTGTTTACTTAAATAATTGTTTGGAATTCAAAAAATAAAGATATGTGACATCATGACCTAAGGGTTAATATGATTGATAAAATACAATTATCAACAAAGTATAAGTTCTTTTCGGAAGTTTATTAGGAAGAATAAAAAAGTTAAACATGTTGGGGTTGGAGCATACCTGGCCAACGGGCCGGCCCACGGCACGACATGGCCCACTAAGGTCTTAGCATGCCTGGCATGGCACGACCTATCTAGACACGTTAAGCTAACTGATTGTGTCGGTACGTGAGCTTCACCTTGAGGCCTAGACACGACATTTTAGCTAAATGGGCTAACGTGCCGACCCGTTAAGGCCTTTTATAATGTTTTTTAATTAAAATTAATATAAAAAATAGAAAATAATGGTAGAAAATTAAGAAAAATAAAAAAACTCTCAACAAGCCGTGTCGTGTCAGCACGTGGGCTTGGGATAGCAGCCCAGACATGGCCCGAGCTGGGACACGGGTCGGGCACGGCCCATTTCATGACATGCCAAAGCACGCATGCCCGCGTGCTGGCCCGCGAAAGCATGGTCCGATGGCTAGATACGGGTTGGGGTAGTCTGAGAATAGGTGACCGATGGGGAAGTGTGACTATGACTGAGCGATTTGACCTGAAATTAAATGTGCTTAGACTAAAGGTATCCTCAGTGTGATTAACCGGTCAAACAATTCAAATATTTTGAAATTTTCGACAAAAAATTGAAAAAAATATTTGGAATTTTTTTTGTCCTAGGCCGAAGGCTTCCTCTACGCTGATGACATTCGAGTGTGAGCCGACGCCGTGTTACGTTGACGGCAAAACGGGGCTATGCCAACGGCTTATGGCCGTCGGCGCCATGCATGTTTCCCACAGTGTGTATAGGAGAGAAGAGAGGACTGTCCGATTTATTGCCTCATACGATTCCATTCAACAAACTGAGGTGCAGGATTAGCTTCAACTTGATCTCATCGAGGAGTGGTGAAAATGGAACGAGCAACAAAACAATTAGATTCATCTTACTTGTATGTTTGATGTACTACTCATGAATTGTTTGTTGTATTGTTAATGAACAAATTGTTGTATCGGACTATTTGGTTGTGTTGTAATCACAATTAAAACTATTTATTATTGATTTGTTTGATCTTTCTTCCTGTATTGTGTTTTTGCCGCCGCACGTGCTACATTTTACAGCGTCTTGTGGAGCGCTGGCTATTGAGCGCTGCAATTTACAACGTCGGTGATGCGACACACCACCGTGTGCACTAAAAGTGTAAAACTGATGCTGCAAAACGATTTTCCAGCGTCAAAATATAGAGCCTATGTTGGAGATGCTCTTATAAGTTCAGATCCAACCACCCTATACATTATATTTAGGGTCTCTCTATGTCACAATCGACTTCGTCATAGTCAGCTGACGTCACCGAAAACGCAGAAACATGCAGCTAATGTACCTTCTGCATGTGGTCACTAGACAGTATGCGGCCACCGCGTGAGCGATAGAGCCAGAAAGACTTGATGAAATTCGATAGCGTTCCCACGCTCAGTAGACTTCAGAGCTTTTGACATCTCCGATCGCGGGTTTAGACTTCAGAGCTTGGAACGCAACAACAAAAGCAGCATCACTAGTAGACCACTCAGTAGTAAGTGTATTGAGTGGGAGTACAACGTACAAAGGCCATAGGGCACAGGAATCTTGCCTAGTTGTAACTAGCCTGAGAAAAGATCCAGTTACAAGTCCATATTAAACTACCTCCGTACAAAAGCCAGTTGCAACTAGGTCAAGAAAAAATCAAGTTACAAATCCAAATGAAACTACCTCTATACAGAAGCCAATTGCAACCCCAATCCGAACTATGTCGAGAAAAGATCTAGTTACAGGTCCAAATGAAACTCCCTCCTACATAAGCCAGTTTCAAGGGCAGATGCAACTCATGGTGAAGGAGAACGTTGGGGCATTATGGGCACAAAAATATCTTAGTTGCAAGTCTAGTTGCAACTGGACAGAGATAAATTTAGTTACAAGTTCAGATGCAACTCATGGTGAAAAGAAGCGGGAGGGCATTATGGGCATAAAATACCTTAGTTGCAAGCCTAGTTGCAACTAGGGAGACAAAAATCCAGTTACAAGTCCAGATGGAACTAACTCAATACAAAAGCCAGTTGCAACCCTAGTACAAGTAGATCGAGAAGAAATCCAGTTACAGTCACATGTGCGTCAGAAAAAAGGTAGAGAAGGATTGCTAAATAGTCTGGTCCGACCAGAAAAAAATCCGGACTGTTATTCCAGGGGAGTACTAAGTTAAGCCAATATGGCAAAAGAAAAAAACCGATCACCAAAACTAAAAAAGAGAGTAAAAACAAAAAAGATTGATCACACCAGGAAAAAAACAAATGAAAAAGTCGGGACAAGCTAGCCACTACGAGTACCAGAGCGAAAAGCCCAGACTACAAACAAGCGACACCCGCGATGACCGCGAGGCCCAGAGAACGAAGGCTCGCGCTACAAAAATCAGTGACAACATGCGACGCAGGACATGGGACGCTGGGAAAACAAGACAACACAGCGACAGGACCAATCTTTACATGCTACAAAATGATCGATGGTACCCGACCTAGCTACGACATAAGCTAGGACACAACTAGTTGTGACATAGCGGACACAGCTAGTTGTGACATAGCGATTCCCCAAAAGAAAAGCCAGTTTCAAATCCACATGCAACTCATATTCGTAAAAGCTAGTTTGAAGTTTTATAAAAACTTGAAATACAACACTAGATAAATTCCTAAAACAAAACACAGATAACTCATATTCAAGTCCACATGCAACTCATATTCGAAACGCAAAAAAATTGTAGATACAAAATCTATAAGCAACTCAACAATATCTTCCTCCTTAGAATACCTAGTTACAAATTTATATGCAACTCACCCCTTGTACCACAAGAGAAATCCAATTTCAACTCCACATACAACTCATATTCGAAATGGCCACAAAAGAAGCCAGATTCAGCTTCACGTGCAACTCACATTCAAAATAAAAAGAATCTCAGTTACAAATCTACTTGCAACTCATGTTGTATCCCTTTCCTTCTGATAATACCCAGTTGCATGTCAACATGCAACTCACCCCTTCTCCCACAAAAAGAAAAGCCGGTTTCAAAGTCCACATGCAACTCATATTTTAAATGCAAAAAATCTCAGTTAGCAACTGTCTATGTATCCCCTTCCTCCAAAGAATACCCACTTGCAATTTGACATGCAAGTCAACCCTTGTCCCACCAGAAAAAAGTCAGGTTTCAAGTGCACATGCATCTCACATTAAAAAGATTAACAATTATCAGTCACAAATCAACATGCAACTATACCACCACTCACCCCTCCTACCGAGAATACCCAGTTTTAGGTGGACATGTTACTCATGTCAACAAGTCAAAAATTATCAGTTACAAACCTACTTGTAACTGTAACTACCACCATCCAATCCCCCTACCGAGAAATCATAGTTTCAAGTCGATATGCAACTCGTCTCAAAAAATAAAAAATTGTCAGTTGTAAACCTACTTGCAATTGTATCAACCCCCCTCCCTCCCCCCCCCCCCCCCCCCCCCCCCCCCCGCGCAATCTTCTTTACCTATGAGAAAAAGGCCAGTTACAAGTGCACATGCAACTCACATTAAAAAGATTAAAAAACCGGTTACAATCACACATGCAACTCTACCACCCACCACCCCTCCCACTAAGAAAATCCAGTTTCAATTCAACATGCAACTCTTGTGGGAAAATAAAAAATTATCAGTTGCAAACCTACTTGCAACTGTATCACCCCGTTCTCCCTATTACCCGTCAGGAAAAAAAGGCCAGTTACAAATGCAAATGCAACTCAAATTAAAAAAACATTAAAAAATCCCGCTTACAAATCAACATGCAAATCTACCACCATGCACCGCTCCCACTGAGAAAACCCAGTTTCAATTCAACTTGCAACTCGTGTCAAAAAAAATTGTCAATTGCAAACCTACATGCAACTGTACCACCCTGCCCTCTCTTTGACCTGTCAGGAAAAATGTCAGTTAACAGTACATATTCAACTCACATTATAAAGATTAAAAATTCCTGGTTACAAATCGACATGCAACTATACCAACACCCCCTCCCCCCCCCCCACCACCACTCCCACCGAGAAAATTCAGTTTCAAGTCGACATGCAATACGTATAGAAAACAGAAAATGTCATTTGCAAAACTACTTGCAACTGTACCACCCCGCTCTCCCTTGTATCGGTCAGAAAAAATGCCAGTTACAAGTGCACATGCAACTCACATTAAAAAAAATAAAATTCTTGGTTACAAATCAACGTCCAACTCTACCACCCCCACCACTTTCACAGAGAAAACCCAGTTTCAAGTACACATGCAATTAGTGTCAAAAATTAAAAATTGTCACTTGTAAACCCACTTGCAACTGTACCACCACGCCCTCCCTTTTACCCATCAAGAAAAACGCTAGTTACAAGTACAGACGCAACTCACATTAAAAAATCATGGTTACAAACCAACATGCAACTCTACCACCCCCACCACTCCCATCAAGAAAAACTAGTTTCAACTAGACATGCAACTTAGGTCAAAAAATCAAAAAATGTCAGTTGCAAACCTACTTGCAACTGTACCACTCCACCCATCCTTTTACCCGCCAAGAAAAACGCTAGTTATAAGTGCAGACGCAACTCACATTAAAAAGATAAAAAAATCCGGTTACAAATCAACATGCAACTATAACACCACCCAACAACCTCGTACTGAGAAAACCCAGTTTCAAGTGGACATGCAACTCGTGTCGAAACAAGTGAAAAAAATTGTTTGTATCTCTCCCTCCCTGCCTTTTACCTGTTAGGACAAATGGCTAGTTACATGTGCACATGCAACTCACATTAAAAAATATTAAGAATTGTATGTTACAAAATCAACATGCAACGATACCAACACCCCACCCCCCCCCCCCCCCCCCCCCGGAAAAACCCAATTTCAAGTGGACGTGCAACTCGTGTCAACAAGTCAAAAATTGTTAGCTATAAACCTACTTGCAACTGTACCACTCCGCCCTCCCTTTTACCCGTTAGAAAAGGCCAGTTACAAGTGCACATGCAATTGACATTAAAAAAGATTAAAAATTTCTGGTTACAAATCAACATGCGACTATACCACCACCCCACCACCTTGTACCCAGAAAACCTAGTTTCAAGTGGACATGCAACTCGTTTCAAAAAAGTAAAAATTGCCAGTTGCGAACCTACTTGCAACTGTATCACCCCTGCCCACCCTTTGACCCGTCAGGAAAAAAGGCCAGTTACAAGTGCACATGCAACTGACGTTGAAAAATTAAGAATTGTCCATTACAAAATCAACAAGCAACTATACTAACACCCCACCCACTCGTACCAAGAAAACCTAGTTTCAAGTGGACATGCAACAAGTCAAAAATTGTCAGTTGCAAACCTACTTCGGACAAAAAAAACAACGCCACACCCAGTGGCGGAGCTTGAAAAAAAATCATGGACATGCCAAGCTAAAAGAAACACACAAAAATTGTTCCAAAACACACCATTCCACTAGAAAATTCATTGATCAAATGCTTTTGTTCGTGTTGGTTACAAAATCAGGAGAAGCATACATTTATATAATATTACTACACAGGCACACAACAAAAAAACCTAAAAATAGACACAGAGATACATACTACAAGTCAGCAGCCCGATCCTTGATGCTTTTAAAATCTGAAATGACAACATCGTACGTATATTCCTCCAGAATATCACCCTCAATGTGAACCAACATGTTATTGGCAAGATTGTCATCCTCCATCTTATTGCGCAGCCGTGTTTTAATAATCTTCATACTAGAGAATGCTTGTTCAGCACTCGCCGTAGAAACTGGAAGAGTAATGAGCAAACGGAGTAACCTATCAATTAAATTGTAGATATTATGTCTTCCGTCTCCACAAGGCATAGACAAAGATCAATCAAGGTTGATATATTCTTCAACTCTTTATCTTTCAAAGCATCCGATACAAAATGTTTCAATTGTTGCTGTAATCCATAAATATCTTGGGGGAAATCAGCTGGGTAGTACTTTTTCACCATCTCACATATCTCACTAGCATTGAACCCTCTGAATTTGTTTCTAGGAATCAAAGTGGCACTAGTAGATAGAAGATCCATTCCCTTCTCATTGAACCTTCGGTTTAATTCAAATAGTTGAGTGTCCAATGTTGCACGGAAAATTTCCACTTAAAAGTAATGCTCCTTGGTGAGCTGATCAGGCTGATGACGTGCACGACCACCGCGCAGGATGTATGCTTCCTGAAAATCGGGAATATCAATTGAGTGCTTTACACAAAATTCAATAACCGTGTCAATGAATTGTTGATAGCCATCATCTGATCTCAGCTCTTGAAGACACTGTTTTGTTGTGGATACTAGGCAAACAGCATTTACAATATCCTGTGACTTCTTTTGAAAAGCTTGGCCAAGTACTTCAGTGATCTCAAATATTTCCTTCGTCAAGCATAAGATAAATATGAACTCAAAGGATGATAAGTGGCCAAAAGAAATGTCTGCATCTGCACGTATTGACCCAAGTGATCCATCTGTAGCCATATCTTGGATAACAGAATAAACAACACCAAACATCTCCATAAGGCTGTAAACTGAAGCAAAATGAGAACACCATCTAGTGTCTCCCGGTCGCTGAAGTGCGCGGATCTGATTTGCCCCTTGACCTGTCTCAATGCTAGCATTAGCGATTCTCTTTTCTAGTTCAACTACTTGGGCATGGTGAAGCTCATCATGGCGCTTTGAGGAGGAGTCAACAGTGTTTATGATAAATCTCAATTTCTGAAAGAATTGGGAAATAGGAACCACTTCTTTGGATGCATCAACTAGAGCAAGTTGCAAGCGATGGGCATAACAATGGACATAATAAGCATATGGGCATTCTTTGAGGAAAAGAGCTTGGAGCCCATTCAACTCACCTCTCATGTTACTAGCCCCGTCATAACCTTGCCCTCGAAGGTTTTGAATATTGAAACCATGGTATGTTAAAACAGAGGTCAACTCATCTTTAAGTGTCAACGACCTTGTGTTCGCCACATGTATCAAGTCAAAGAATCTCTCTTGTAAAACACCATCTTTGTCAACAAATCTTAGAACCAATGACATTTGCTCTCTCTTTGACACATCACATGTTTCATCTACTAAAATGGAGAATTTAGAATCCCCAATTTCCTCACGAATATGCTTCCTGATTTTGCATGCATATATATTCAAGATCTCCTTCTGAATCTCAGGCGATGTGTATTTTGAATTGTATGGAGCATCCCCCCCCCACAACTTTAGCAATCTCAGGGTTGAATTCTGCAAGAAGATCCACCATTTCAAGAAAGTTCCCTTTATTCTTTGACAAAGCACTCTCATCATGCCCTCTAAATGCACAAGCTTGAAATACAAGCCACTTAACAACAGCAATAGAGACTTTCAGCCGCAAGCAATTTCGTTCTACTTTCTCCTTGTCCTTCGCCGCAATAACATTTTCTATGTGACATGGTTGATGCATTAAGGCATGACAAGCACTGACTGCATTGTTGTGTGGAGAGCATGGTCCAGAACCTATGTGAGTCAAGAATGCACAATGTTTTCCACTATTTACCCTCTTCCACTTGTCAAATCCATCAACCACGAATACGTGAGAACCACCTCTTGTATTCTCACTATTGCGGAACACAAAGCAAAATAGACAATATGCACGATATTTGTCCTCCGAGTACTCCAGCCACGATGGAAATAGGCCAAACCAGTTGTACTGAAAGCGGTGTCGATGCCCTTCTTCACCTGAAAGTTGATAATTCTGTAGATGGGGCTACATAGGGCCTAACAACAAGTATGCTCTCCTCACAGAATCTCTTTGCTCTGCTGGATATTGCCAAATCTGAGGTCGCAGTCCAGGGTCTCGCTGCAAGTACTCAATACCTCGAAAAGTAACAGGTTCATTGGTCTCTACTCCTTCATCATGGTTCTGTTGTTGTTGTTCTAGTTCAAGCAATGGCAAGGAATCATTTGTTCTTGTTGCAGAATCTTCAATTTCATTTGTCTCATCCCTTTTTCTTTTCAATACAAAATCAATTCTATGTTGAGTGACCTTTCCCATTGGTGTTGGCTGTTCCAATTTGTAGAATTGAAGATCAAAATTTCGTTTTCAAAGAACAATTAATTTGGGCAAACTAGAATTTGGGAAAAGAAAGTAGATTACCGCAGGAGAACCGGAGAAGGGAAGGGGATCAATTCGTGGTCGCGGAGAAGTAGGAAGGAGCGGAGGAGCAGCTGGCTGGGCACTGGGCAGCCCGTCCTGTCCCGTCTCGTGCGGTGCGGCCGTGCCTGCAGGTAGCCTGCTGCGGCGACTCCCTCCCTGGCCGCCCCTAGGCTTCCGGCGGCGGCGCGGCGCTGCTGTACCTCCTCTGCTCCACCGCCTCCCTCCGATTCTCTCTCTTTTTTGTCCAGATTGGAAGACCTAGCTTGGCATCTCCATGGCCATCGTTTCTGTCGAGTTAGGCAGAGAGGAATCGGTGAGGAAACGTAGCCTGTACAGGCAGGCCAAAGAGTAGGTGGTGGGTTGGGCCTTAGATGCATAGGGGTATATATTTTTTTGGCAGAAAACCTGGGCGGGCCATGGCCCAGTTCGGCCCCAATGAAGCTCCGCCAGTGGCCACACCAATCCTGGAGCAAGCAGATCGGATGGCACACAAGCTAGCTGTGACTTAGCAATTCCGTTATATTTATATCCCAACCAAAAAAAAATACTCCCTCAGTTTTTAAAATATAAGATGTTTTAGCTTTGTGAAATAAGTGTATTATGTGTAGGTTGGTTTTGAGTGAACCTACACAGTAAAAGGGGTCTAGATGCACTCCTATTATAAATCTTAAACATCTTATATTTTAAAACTGAGGGAGTATTTAGACGTCTAGGAAACAATGTCTGCCAACTTATTGCAGCCAAGTCATGACTCTGCAGTTTGGGTTCCACACGTACGTAGCAGAGCCCAGAGATTTCACGATCTGACTGACCTGTTGTAGTATGTCAAGGGTACAACACGCGTGCGTCTCCTGATTTGCCGTACAATACATATAATACGTTTCGCCCTGTATATATAAAAATCTCTGCAGAAGCAGCGAGATCGTGAATCGGCAGCAGGCCCGTTCGCATCATCATGTCGACCTCCGCGATCTTGTCTGCCCTGCGTGGCGCCGGCGGCCGGCAGCACATCACCGCCTCCGGCCTGGGCGCGAGGGCGCAGGCCACCGGCTCCCATCTCTTCAGGATCCACAGGTTCACGCAAGTCAGGGAGAAGGTGGCCAATGGCGCGGCCGTCTATTCAAGCCCGTTCGGCATCGGCGGCCACGACTGGTGTATCAAGTGCTACCCAAACGGCGATGAAGAAAAGACCCAGGGGCATATCTCCCTCTTCCTCTTGCACGCCAGCCACGCCAAGACAGGCGACGCCACTGCGACGTTCAAGATGAGCATACTGGACAAGTCCTGGAAGCCGTCCCGCACCAAGGCCGCGTCAGACGGTCGCGTCTTCAAGAGCGGCGCTGTTTGCTGGGGATGGAAAGATTTCATGAAACAACAAGACCTGGACAAGGAGGAGGAGAAGCACCTGATGCTCGAGGTCGACTGCCTCTCCGTCCTCTACGACGTCACCGTCGACCTCGGGCTGAGCACCGACGACTACACCGACCAGGTCGAGGAACTCGCAAATGCACCACCGCCGTTCCAGTTGCAGGGCCTCGCGGAAGCCCTCTGGAACAGACAGGAAGCCGACGTGAAGATCATCTTGGTCGGCGAGTAGCTGGTATTGTCATGTTTAATATTCTGGAATTAATCACGAAAACTGTGCCTAATTATCCAACAATCCAAAAACCTTATTATAGCCAATTTTCCGAGATAAACATGGGACACTTGGCCGCTGCGATGAAGCCGGAAAAGTTTACCCGTGTTCACTTTAAGAGGTGGTAGTATAAGACCACTATGTGGCTGCAAAATCTGAAAGTATTCGAGGCTAGTGAGGGTTTACCTGAAGGAACTATATCTGAACAAGATCAGAACAAGTTTAAGGAAACCAATCTTGCATTTGTGGGATGCGTTCTAAGTGTTCTTGACAACAAGCTGTTTGATGTGTACATGCACTTCAAAGATGTCAAAGAGCTCTGGGAGGCACTGAACGCTAAGTTCGGTGTAACAGGTAGTGAACTGTACATCATGGAGAACTTTCATGATTACAGGATGGTTAACAATCGTTCTGTAATCAAACAAGCTCATGAGATACAGTGCTTTGCCAAGGAGCTTGAAATCCTTAAGTGTAACTTACCCGACAAGTTTGTGGCTGGAGGCATCATTGCAAAGTTGCCTTCTTCATAGAGAAATTTCGCCACAACTTTCAAGCATAAGAGACAAGAGATATCGGTTGAAAACCTGATAGCGTCTCTTGATGTTGAGGAGAAGGCTCGGACTAAGGACACCGCTGAGAAAGGAGGCGAGGGTCAGTCTAGCGCCAACATGGTGCAGAAGAGGACCTTCGGCAAGAACAAAGGGAACTGTAAGCCCTCCTTCAACAAGCCTGAAAAGACTACAACCTTCAAGAAGAAGAAGAAGCCGAACAAGGCCGAGCTAGGTTGCTTTCCCTGTGGAGAGCTCGGGCACTTTTCCAAGGACTGCCCAGAACGTGCAGATCGTAAAGGGAAAAAGGGGAAGACTGTCAACGTCGTGACTGCTAGCAATGCTGATGGGTATGGTAATCTATTTGCTGTTTTTTCAGTTTTTCAATCACCATGTTGGTGGATTGATACGGGTGCTAATATTCATGTGTGTGCTGACATCTCTATGTTCACTTCTTATCAGGTCGCTCCGATTTATTCGTCCTAATGGGGAATGGGTCACATGCTTCTGTTCATGGTGTTGGCACGGTGGATCTGAAGTTCACTTTGGGAAAGATCGTGCAACTGAAGAACGTGCAGCATGTCCCTTCCATGAACAAGAATCTCATTAGCAGCTCCCTTCTATGCAGAGATGGGTTTAAGGTTGTTTTTGAGTCTAATAAAGTCACTGTGTCGAGACATGGACAATTTATTGGTAAAGGATATGAGTGCGGAGGGTTGTTCCGCTTTTCACTTTCAGATTTTTGTAATAAGTCCGTAAACCATATTTGTGGCGGTGTTAATGATGATACTAGTGTTTGGCAGTCTCGTTTATGTCACATTAATTTTGGTTTGATGTCCAAGTTGTCCAATATGAGTTTAATTCCGAATTTCACTATTGCCAAAGGTTCCAAGTGCCATAGTTGTGTGCAATCAAAGCAACCTCGAAAGCCTCACAAGGCAGCCGAGGAGAGAAACTTGGCACCTCTGGAGCTCATACATTCTGATCTTTGTGAGATGAATGGTGTGTTAACAAAAGGTGAAAAGAGATATTTCATGACTTTGATTGATGATGCGACTAGATACTGCTATGTTTATTTGTTGCGCACAAAAGATGAAGCTTTAGACTACTTTAAAATTTATAAAGCCGAAGTTGAAAATCAACTAGAGAGAAAGATCAAACGTCTTAGATCGGATCGTGGTGGTGAATATTTTCCCAAAATCTTCGATGAATTCTGTGAGGAACATGGCATTATTCATGAAAGGACGCCTCCCTACTCGCCTCAATTAAACGGGGTTGCCGAGAGGAAAAACCGCACGCTGACTGACTTGGTGAATTCCATGTTAGCCACCGCTGGTTTATCTAAGGCATGGTGGGGGGAGGCCTTGTTGACAGTGTGTCATGTCCTAAATAGAGTTCCTAACAAGAATAAAGATAAAAACCCTTATGAGGAGTGGGCTGGGAGAAAACCATCACTTTCTTACTTGCGCACTTGGGGGTGTTTGGCTAAGGTCAACATACCGATTCCTAAGAAACACAAACTTGGACCAAAGACAGTGGATTGCATCTTTCTAGGATATGCTCCGCGGAGTGTAGGCTATAGATTTTTAGTAGTTAAATCTGAGGTTCCTGATATGCATGTTGATACTATAATGGAATCTCGTGATGCAACATTCTTTGAGAATATGTTTCCTGTGAAAGATATGCATAGCACTGCTAGAATTTCTTCTGAAATACTTCCTGAAACTAGTGCATCTAGTGAGAATTTTGAGCAACCACGTGAGGAAGAAGTCCCAGAGAAGGATGACAATGAAGCTCCTACACGGAGTAAGAGACAGAGGGTTGCAAAATCCTTTGGAGATGATTTCATTGTGTACCTTGTGGATGATACTCCCACTTCCATTGTAGAGGCATATGCATCTCCTGATGCAGATGATTGGAAAGAAGCTATTCATAATGAGATGGACTCGATTCTTTCTAATGGAACTTGGAAACAATCAGAACGGCCCCATGGCTATAAGCCTGTGGGTTGCAAGTGGGTGTTCAAGAAGAAGCTAAGGCCTAATGGTACTATTGAAAAGTACAAGGCTCGGCTTGTAGCAAAAGGCTACACCCAGAGAGAAGGTGAAGATTACTTTGAAACCTATTCGCCTATTGCTAGACTGACCACCATTCGAGTACTACTATCCCTGGCTGCCTCTTATGGTCTTATCGTTCATCAAATGGACGTTAAGACAGCTTTCCTCAATGGAGAGTTGGAAGAGGAGATCTATATGGATCAGCCTGATGGGGTTTGTGGTAAAAGGTGAAGAGAGAAAGGTGTGCAAGTTGTTAAAATCTTTATATGGCCTGAAGCAAGCACCTAAGCAATGGCATGAGAAGTTTGACAGAACATTAACTTATGTTGGCTTTGTCGTTAATGAGGCTGACAAGTGCGTCTACTATCGCCATGGTGGGGGCGAAGGTGTTATATTATGTTTGTACGTGGATGATATCCTTATCTTTGGTACAAACATGAATGTGATAGATGAAGTTAAGTCCTTTCTATCAAAGAGCTTTGATATGAAAGATCTGGGAGAAGCTGATGTTATTCTGAATATCAAGCTGATTAAGCACGAGAGTGGGATTACTTTGATGCAATCACACTATGTTGAGAAGATCTTGAGCCATTTCGGTTTCGTTGATGGCAAGTCTTCCCCAACACCTTATGATCCCAGTGTGACATTACGGAAAAACAAGAAAGAGCCGAAAGAACAATTGAGATACTCTCAAATCGTTGGCTCACTCATGTACTTAGCTAGCGCGACAAGACCCGACATCTCTTTTGCTGTGAGCAAGTTGAGTAGGTTCATGTCTAACCCGGGTACTGAACATTGGTGTGCACTTGAAAGGGTCATGCGCTATCTATGTGGTACAATGAGTTATGGGATACACTATTCAGGGCATCCAGCGTTGCTCGAAGGATATAGTGATGCGAACTGGATCTCGGATGTAGATGAACTCTACGCCACTAGCGGGTATGTATTTACCTTTGGAGGTGGCGCGATATCATGGAGATCTTGCAAACAAACCATATTGACAAGGTCGACTATGGAAGCAGAACTTGCTGCTTTAGACACAGCCACTATAGAGTCAGAATGGCTGCGTGAACTCTTGATGGACTTGCCGGTGGTTGAGAAACCTATACCGGCCATCCTCTTGAATTGTGATAATCAAACAGTTATTGTCAAAGTGAACAATTCTAAGGATAACGTGAAGTCATCCAGACACGTCAAGAGACGTTTGAAGTCTATCAGGAAATTGAGAAACTCCGGAGTAATTACTGTTACGTATATTCAGACTGACAAAAACCTGGCAGATCCCTTTACAAAGAGACTATCACGAAACGTGATAGAAAGTGCATCGAGAGAGATGGGTTTGAGACCCATGGATGTTACACAGTAGTGGTAACCCAACCTTTTTGATCGAAGATCCCGTGAATTAGGACCTGGGAAAAACAAGCTAGTGGTGTGATGGAGGAGAGTATTAGACAACCCTCTCTATGTGAAGATGTACAACTCTCAAAAGCTGTAAGGCAGGTTGGCAACATGCCTTAATGTGTTTCTATTGGCTATGATTAGCAAAGATGCTATCCTACCGAGCATTCTTGAAAGAACACACCTATACGAGTTCCGATTGTTAAACGTCGCAATCTATGAGATTTGGGTGATCTCTAGTAAACTCATGAAGAGACCAAGTAGTATGACGCATATGCTACATCCGCGGGGTAGGCTACTGGCAGCCAGGTACTAGTTATGACTTTGTGTGAAATCTAAAAGCACCAAACTTGCAATTCAAGGTTCGTCCATTGTTCAAGTTGCTGATAGACGTAGCTCAAGGTTCTAGGCGGAAGTTCAACTTAACAGTATCTGCTGAAACACTGGTATATAAACAAGTAGCGAGAATTGGCAAATCTTCAAATGGGCATTTGAGATCTAGTGGGAGATTGTTAGAAATAATGGGCTAAATAAATAAGCCCATATAGATTTCAGATTTTTCCTAAATCTCACAGCCCATGTGTGTGGAAGCCCATGTGTGATTTGGCCCAATTTGGTGGCAGCCCACATATGAGTGGAGTGGGAGCTAAAGTTTAGTCCCACATGGAAAGTTGGAGGAGAGTTACACCACCTTATAAGGTGGAGTGGTTCACCACTTAGTAAAGTGAGTGAGAAGAGGAGAACTACACGCGTGCTCCTCCTCTGACGACGTCGCTCGCACGCATGCCCGCCCGCCCGCTCGTCTCGTCACGTCACGACGCGCGCGCACGTCGCGGATTGCGGGAATCTTGCCGAGCCGAGCTTTATTTTTGCTGCTTGGGAAAACTTGTGCGGTTTTGACAGATGTGTCAGCAGTTAGCCTATTCGGGTCGCTCCCGGATCATGGGCTATCTGTAACCGACCCAAACGTGCGCAACGTGGGCTTGGTCCACGACGAGCCCTATGCGGGACTCCCAAGCCGCTCTATATAAACTCTAGTGCGGCTTCCACCACGGACACACCGAAAACCAATCTAGGGTTTGCCAACCTCTCTGCTTGCGCCGCCACCGTAGTATAGTCCATCCCGCTTGCCGGCGTGCACCGGCGGACGGGAGAGCAGGTCTCCGGAACCACTCGCCTTTGCGATCCTGTACGGGAGAGGGCAAATAAGGTTTTTGGGAAGCGCCCTGCGTGACTGCTCAAGTTCTGCATCACGGCTCGTCTTCCATCCAAGTCAGGTGGTGTTTCCTATCGTTGTCTTCGCCGCCGTCTGTTTCGACCAATCTTCCCCAAGGCTACTACTGCGATTACTGCAATCGAACGGTACGTGCGACGTGCTGCTGTCTAGTTATTAATCATGTTCTGCGAGTACATGTTTAGTTGCTGCTTGTTTCCGTTCATATTGTTGTTTAGTACATCTAGTATGTTCGAGTTACATGTGCGAGTAGCTGGTATTGTCATGTTTAATATTCTGGAATTAATCACGGAAACTGTGCCTAATTATCCAACAATCCAAAAACCTTATTATAGCCAATTTTCCGAGATAAACATGAGACACTTGGCCGATGCGATGAAGCCGGAAAAGTTTACCCGTGTTCACTTTAAGAGGTGGCAGTATAATACCACTATGTGGCTGCAAAATCTGAAAGTATTCGAGGCTAGTGAGGGTTTACCTGAAGGAACTATATCTGAACAAGATCAGAACAAGTTTAAGGAAACCAATCTTGCCTTTGTGGGATGCGTTCTAAGTGTTCTTGACAACAAGCTGTTTGATGTGTACATGCACTTCAAAGATGGCAAAGAGCTCTGGGAGGCACTGAACGCTAAGTTCGGTGTAACAGATGCTGGCAGTGAACTGTACATCATGGAGAACTTTCATGATTACATGATGGTTAGCAATCGTTCTGTAGTCGAACAAGCTCATGAGATACAGTGCTTTGCCAAGGAGCTTGAAATCCTTAAGTGTAACTTACCCGACAAGTTTGTGGCTGGGTGCATCATTGCAAAGTTGCCTTCTTCATGGAGGAATTTCGCCACAACTCTCAAGCATAAGAGACAAGAGATATCGGTTGAAAACCTGATAGCGTCTCTTGATGTTGAGGAGAAGGCTCGGGCTAAGGACACTGCTGAGAAAGGAGGCGAGGGCCAGTCTAGCGCCAACATGGTGCAGAAGAGGACCTCCGGCAAGAACAAATGGAACTATAAGCCCTCCTTCAACAAGCCTGAAAAGACTACAACCTTCAAGAAGAAGAAGAAGAAGCCGAACAAGGCCGAGCTAGGTTGCTTTACCTGTGGAGAGCTCGGGCACTTTTCCAAGGACTGCCCAGAACGTGCAGATCGTAAAGGGAAAAAGGGGAAGACTGTCAACGTCGTGACTGCTAGCAATGCTGATGGGTATGGTAATCTATTTACTGTTCTTTTAGTTTTTCAATCACCATGTTGGTGGATTGATACGGGTGCTAATATTCATGTGTGTGCTGACATCTCTATGTTCACTTCTTATCAGGTCGCTCGGGATTCATCCGTCCTAATGGGGAATGGGTCACATGCTTCTGTTCATGGTGTTGACACGGTGGATCTGAAGTTCACTTCGGGAAAGATCGTGCAGCTGAAGAACGTGCAGCATGTCCCTTCCATGAACAAGAATCTCGTTAGCGGCCCCCTTCTATGCAGAGATGGGTTTAAGGTTGTTTTTGAGTCTAATAAAGTCATTGTGTCGAGACATGGTCAATTTATTGGTAAAGGATATGAGTGCGGAGGGTTGTTCCGCTTTTCACTTTCAGATTTTTGTAATAAGTCCGTAAACCATATTTGTGGCGGTGTTAATGATGATACTAGTGTTTGGCATTCTCGTTTATGTCACATTAATTTTGGTTTGATGTCCAAGTTGTCCAATATGAGTTTAATTCTGAATTTCACTATTGCCAAAGGTTCCAAGTGCCATAGTTGTGTGCAATCAAAGCAACCTCGAAAGCCTCACAAGGCAGCCGAGGAGAGAAACTTGGCACCTCTGGAGCTCATACATTCTGATCTTTGTGAGATGAATGGTGTGTTGACAAAAGGTGAAAAGAGATATTTCATGACTTTGATTGATGATGCGACTAGATACTGCTATATTTATTTGTTGCGCACAAAAGATGAAGCTTTAGACTACTTTAAAATTTATAAAGCCAAAGTTGAAAATCAACTAGAGAGAAAGATCAAACGTCTTAGATCGGATCGTGGTGGTGAATATTTTCCCAAAATCTTCGATGAATTCACCGCCTTTAGCACTACCCAGGATACAAGCAGATGGAGCAGAACATTGCCATGCATGTCAGCGTTCCTCTTGGAGGTGCCAGCTCCAACGCCGCCCTAGACGCACGCGTCGTGTATGCGGGGCCTACTCCTCTCTAGCGTCGCCCTGAACGCACTCTATGTCGTGCACGCGAACGACATGTCGTTCTCCGTCAGCACGCTGGGACGAGCAGGGTGGCCGCGCGGGAGGAGCAGAGCGGTGTGCCGTAGGAGTAGGGGCAACCATCCGTCGGGATAGGGGTTGGTGGTGGGGCTGACAGTGGGTTCCAGGTTGCCTTGGATAAGAAAATAAGATCTAAAGTTCTTTAAAAAATATCAAACACAACAACAGCTGACACGTCCCACCTCGCCACGTCCGGCAGATAATATCTCTACGGCGCAACCAATGACCTCGAGTGACGTTCTGATACCTTTCAATTACCGTGAACTTGTATTTCCATTATACATATTAATATCTGATATCTTTAATGACTAACGGTGAATTTCACTCTAAACCATTTTATGAGTTTTTCGAGTACTCCCAGTTCATCTCGAACGCGTGTAAGATTCCTCCTGAAACGCGCTCGTGGAACCCATCTGGACCGTTCACGCGTTGTGCGTGTCCACGGAACCAACGGTGTGATCCACCAGTCTACTTGCCCTACTCCAAACGAAAAGAAAAAACTAATCACGCTCTCCGGAACCGGATTCGCTCCTCCTCCGATCTCTCTCCGGCGAATCCAGAGCCTTCGGCCGGCGCGGTGCGGCAGCCATGGCCGATGCGCACTGGAGGTACGCCGACCCGCGGCAGCAGCATCAGCATCAGCATCAGCAGCAGCAGCAGATGCTGCCTCCCTCCGTCGGGGCCCCGAACGCGGCCGCCCCAGGGCAGCAGCAGCCCCTCAAGCGCCCCCGCCCCGCCGACTACTCCGCCGGTTCGCTCTCTCCCTCTCTCCTCTCCCCCGCACCTTCCGCGGTTTGATCCGTTCGTCGCGTGGCGCCTTCGGATTTGGCACCGCCGCGGATGTTTAGGGTTTTAGCGCCGCGCACGTCTGGTTAATTCGCTTCGGCCTGGCCTACACCCAAGCTGACGTCACCCGGGAGTAGGTCCGGCGTTCCTTGCCTTTGGTCGAGTTGCTCTCTCGTTTGGTACCGTGTTCAGTGTGCTCACTGTCTGATGCAGTCAGGTAACGCTATCTGGAGAATTAGCGTCAGGGCTGCGGGGATTTGGGGTTTTCAACCTCCAAAGCGGTATCAATTCAGAGTGTACCTGGATGGAAAAATTGCATGACTACTTAGCTTAGTGGTGTCAAAATCGGTAATATCAAGCGGATTCATGTGGTATAGCTCGATTTAGTGGCACTGCTGCTTGAGGGGAACTGGGATTTTGCGAGCTTGGTTTCAGTTTAGGACGGAACTTACGGACAGTTCTGTTTTGTATTTAAGTGGTGTAGGATTCAGCTTGCAGAATTTAGTTTTGATTGCTCGCTACTAGTCGTTGCTTGTGAGCTGTGACTGCAACATTAATTAATCGTGTCATAAAAGGATGCTCGTCAGTCATTATGTCTCGACCAATACGGCAATATCTGAACCCAGTGCACTAAATGAACGGCTTGGGAGAGGCGGAGAGCTCTATCTCTCATTTTGTGGTTGCATATAAAATTAGAAATGTTCTTGAAAAAAAAAGCTCTGCAATAATATGCCTTTGAGCCCTACATTTACTTCTAGCTTTCCTCCCCTTTTAGATGTACATGGTGGTCATGAGATGCCTGGCTATTACCCTCGTGAGGAAGAGAGGGCAGGATATGCTGCCGTGAGAGAAACACAGGCTCTTAATGCTTCCTATGAGCGTTTTCTACGTACTGGGGTATTGATCTTCGTTTTCCTGCGTAATCGCTTACTAAACAATACTCTCAGCTAATGTTTTTGTGAACTTCAGCAAATTCAGTCCTATGGTGCTGGACCTGCTGGGGGACCTATTAGGCCTGCTCCGGGAGCTAATGCTGGTTACCAACCAGATGACCGTCCAGTGGTGGCTGCTGGGGGTATGGATGGCAGGAGTGCTGGTTTTGCTGGTGGAATTTCAGAACCTCCCCTTCCCCCAGATGCCTCAAACACCTTATTCATTGAAGGCATCCCTACTGATTGTGAACGCCGAGAAGTTTCGCGTATCCTTAAACACTATAGGCCTATACCTTTTCTGCAACTCTCTTCTAAACCTTTGTGTTCTTAAACTGCATTTGTTGTCCTTTATGCCTTCATATTGTAGCTGTTGGTCCTTCATTTTTCCACCCCCAGATATATTTCGACCATTTGTTGGTTTTCAGGAGGTGAGGCTCGTAACAAAAGACCCAAGACATGTAAGTGAACTATTGGGTATTTGTCAGGCCTTGCCTCACATTTGATTTTCAGTCATTCTTGTAACTCCTTTGCTTCTGACAGCCTGGTGGCGATCCAATCGTGCTCTGCTTTGTTGATTTCGCTAATGCTGCTCAAGCAACTATTGCCATGGAAGCTTTGCAAGGTAATATATATTCTGTTGACACTAACCATTTGCCAGTCTTTATTCCCGAGCTACTTTTGGTTGCATTAAGTATTGTAGCAACTCTGGGGGTCCTGAAGTTGACAGCTGTGACCACACGATATGCTGACGTTGGTCTCATCAGCACCAATTTGCCATGAATTTCTTATGTCGCATATTGTTTTGGTCTTGACTATTGTGTTTTATTTTCGTTTCCCTGGAGTGCTAGTTGTCCGATAATTCTACTACAAGCATAAACTTGAATCATTCATGTCTCAATATCCATATGGTTGTTTGTGAGTAATAGTGTTAGTTCGAAGTCTTTGGGTAAGGTATTCTTGATTAGCTACTCTTTGCCATTTTGTTAACCATTTTAGCAAAGCTGTGGATGGCATGTAATTATTCAGTCCACACATTTTTCTAGCTGCGTAGAAGTAATCAAGTGAGTTAACGTGTAAAATATGCCGAGGTAATGCTTTAAACGTATGCATACAAGAGTTTGTTATGGCATCTCGTGTTAGTTCTGAAGGCATTTTCTGAATGGATGGCTGTATACAAACTTATTTTGGGTATGCTATTCTGCAAATCTTGTCGCCATTCTGAGAGAAGGTGCTGCTGTCTGTCGAGCGCCTGCTTGGAATTGCTTACGTATATCTCTAACAGAGTTTTACTCATAATATTGCTGGGCCGTTTGATAATCTGTTGTTTAGATGCTAACGTTTGCACGCAGCTTCGTAACATTAGTAAATCCTTGGCTGATTTTGCAGGCTATAAGTTTGATGAACACGACCGCAGTTCACCTCATCTGCGGCTACAGTATGCTCGGTTTACGGGTCCGAGGGGGCAGTCAGGACCTGGTGGTGGTGGTGGCCGTGTTAGGCGTTAAGTAGTTGGGCAGGTCATTTATGAATCTGCTCGGTCCAGTCGTTTGTTGACCTGGCTGGAGGTTCTTGGTGCGACGACAACGTTAGCTAATTTATTTCTAATCACCTTGTTGGCTTGATCACATCGTGTGTCTGATGTGAGATGATGATATTTCTTTGTTGTACACCACATATATTTCTCCTCATAGTAATAGTATTTGATAGTTTGTACCATTTACTGTTCCAACTTTGTTATCCTGGTCTTGCAAGATGTTTTTTTTTTCTGGGAACGAACTGGTTAAACATTGATAGCTAATGTCGGAATCATGCGGAATTGTACCTACAGGCAGCTTTTTGTTGATTCACTCGTTTAGGGGTCCGAGAAACTCTGGCCTGCTCCACATAATCTGCAATTCCATGCTGCGTTATTATCCAGCTGTGAAATTTCCTTTTCACGGCGACCACAGTTTCTCGTGTCAGTTTCCTTTTCATGTTATCCAAGCAAGATGAGAAGATCGTGCTCGAGAAGGAGAGGGTCGTCATGAATAAAACGAAGGAGGACTTCCTCATCTTGACCGCCAACACGTCGAGGATGGACCCCTAAGTGCTGGCGGCGCACATATGTACTACTACCGTGATGTGATCATACAAGAAGTGATGTGATCATACAAGAAATAGCGGGAAATGTAACCGATCAAGTCAGAGATAAGGAAGATGTCCCCGGACATTGCTAGCACAGCAGCTAAGGTAAGCAGCGAACTCAAGTGAAAATTTGGAAATTATGGCAGCTGGGAGCTTAAGCGATTTGGATGACAGTCTTGATGTACGTAGAGGACACTTCTAACATATCTGAGGCAAAAAAAGAGGGCAAGAATTCCTTGACTTTGTAGGTTGCTCTCCGCCCGGTCGGTCGTTCAACATTCCTCAGCTCCAAGAACCTGTGTTCCTCGATATGGAGATGGCGAGGCCAGCCACATGTGTAATGCTTGAAATCATGCAGCAATTGCCACAGGAAATTAAAGTATCGATGAAGCACATGCTGGACCACCAAGTATGTCAAATGGAAGCTTGAGGCCTGAGTGCGAGAAAACTTCTGTCAGAGATGGAACCCAAGCTTATACCAAATTAAAGGAAGCAAGAACAGAAGAGACGTTTTTATCTAAGAAACGTAAGAAGGCGCCAATGATGACTACTTCACCATCACCAAGCAGGTCCAGAGGTCATTTCGTATTCTCTTGCAACTTGGTCAGTTCGAGTGAGTTAAATTCCAGCAAGGTGAGAGTGAGTTGAGTTAAAGGTCGATCTACAAAACTTGGTTCATGCTCAGACTTTTAGCAATCTCGAGTCAGTCTCGACCTAATAAAAAACAATAAAAAATTTCAATATCGCTTGCCTACAGAAGAAAGAAATTATCATCCACCACATATAGAAGCCAAAAAATAACTTTCCACATTTTCTTAATTAAATCCCATATCTACCGTACCCACTGAAGGAACAAATCATATCTACAACATATAGGTGATAAATTACTGTATTTCCTTTTAATATACAGTATAATTATTACACACGATTATTTTAGCCCTTGAGTTAAATCGAGCGAGCTAGTGTTGGCTCAAGATCAACTTTTTTTCCGATCGAGCTCGTACACAAGACACTTATACTCAGCCCATTTCTTTTCGAGTCGAGGAAAGAAACAAATCGATCTCTGAGTCGTTTCATGAGTACCAAGCTCTTCTTGCAACTGCCCCGGTCTCCGAGAAAAAAAATGCTCTTGCCATGCGATCGACGGCGACTTCGACGCTCATCCACCGTGGCCAATGGCGCCTCTTCCAACGAGTGGCTTCAAAACCAAGACCAGCTAGTGAAGTTTGCTTTTCTTTTATCTCTCTCATTTTGGTTCTTGGAGGGGCTCAAGTTGGTGAGATTCACAGTACGTAGTCACCATCTCAACCTACACTAGCTGGATTTCTTGCTTTTACTTATCTTATTATGCCACGGTTCGTGGGCGTTGTTGTTAGTACGGTATTTTTTGTTAGCCAGAAAATGTGCTGCTGTACCATGGTAACGTTTTGTCGATTAATGACCATTGTTTGAAAAATCGGCAGAATCAGCGATTAATAAGCCGATTAATTGCTACTCGGGATCTGGCCATGTCGATTATCACTAATCGCTTGTGTTAATCATTTAGTTCGAATAATAACTCTGACAGTCCGATTACTAGGTATGTTTTCGATTAACTACTACACTTGGTCAAAAAAGTTGCAAATTTTTTAACGCATATCGTCCGTCCAACCGCTAGCTCATTCCAATGAAGTAGGTTTTGCGAAGCTGTCGCTCGATTCCCGCCGTCACCAACCAGTCCCTTGTCGTCGTTGACCAGTTTCTTGCAGTTGCCGAACAGACCTCACATACAAGATCTCAAGCGCCTTGAGGAGTTCGTCCGGGAGCTCAAGCCTCGAGGTTGCCTTTAATAGGGTAGATGGTTGAGGTGCAAGAGGAGTCGTACCCTGGGTAGGTGGTGGGAGAAAAACAACTTCAGAGGTCAAAGGAGGATATGTGGAAGGAGGGCACATGGTGCCAGCTGTTGGATCCTGAGTCGCTCGTGACCTTGAAGATTAAGTCAGGGAGGAGAAGCATACATGTTTTAACAGGCTTTTGGACTCTAAAGAAGTAGGCTCAGGCATATAGAAGCTCATATAGTATTTCTTTCTTATATACACATGTTTTAGGTGTCAATTTGTGTAGATTGTACTAATTAATAGCAAATCGATTAAATCAGTTAATCATTAATCGTCCGAATTTCGATTAGTCGCTACTCCCAAGCCGGCCGAGTAGTTAATGATTAACGATTTCTTTACCATTGTACCCTATCAATTTTTATTTACTCCGTGTTCTGTGTTTATTCAAACTCAAACTTTATAAAATTTAACGTAAGAATATACTACTCCCTCTGTCTCGAAATAGATGTACTCTCTCCCGTCTCAAAATAGATGTCACAAATTTGGATGAATTTGGACACTATTTAGTATATAGATTCATCCAATTTTTGACAAATCTAAGACATCTATTTTAAAACGGAGGGAGTACGAGATCTGTCTAGATTTTCATGTACTATCTGGATTATGTAGATGCACGTAAATCTAGACAAATTTCCGGTATGTATTTCAAGACGGGTGAGTAGAAAAACTATGAGCATGCTCGGAAGTGGGACTGGGCATGAAAGAAAAAACAGGGAGCAATATATGTCAGTGTAACGGTGAACGGTCCAAAAGCCGTAGCTGGTTTCAAAACCTTGACGCATCTACCTAGAAGCTGGTTTCTTCTTTACTCTGATTATTCAAGGACTACAAAGAAAGGTACCTCTCCTATATATTGCTCGTCATGGTTGGATTTTACCTTATGGAGAATTTGTTAAGTTAAGCGTGGATGCGGTCTTCGATGTTGACAAGGGCTCGGGTGCAACGAGAGCTATTATCCGTGATGCACAAGGTTTATTTGCAGCTACGGCAGAGGCCACAGCACTATGAAACAGTTTGGCCCTAGCTATGTCAATAGGGTGCAATCGAGTTATGGTCGAAGGCGAGACTGTATGGAAGTGATTGAAGTCATGAAAGATGGCGGGAATTCGATTGGTCCAGCTGCGGATATTTTTGAAGAGTGTTCTTTTCAATGTCATATTTTTTGCTCATGTTCTTTTTAGTCATTGTGCCCTATGGAGTCTAATAGGGCAGCTCATCATTTGCTTGCTAGTAGAGCGGAGGGATCCATGGATGTCATGTGGCGGAATGGACCTCCCGGTTTTCTTAATGTTGTAATCATGGATGATGTAAGTTTGTTCCCAAGTTAATATAATACGCCGTATGACTTTCCCTAAAAAAAACCACCGGCATGTCTCGAGCCCACGTGGATGGACTTCCTTCTGAGGTAGTAGCTCCAAGAGGGATAGTCGGCACCATTTCGCCCACATCACATGATCATTTTCATCTTCGGGGTCTAGACATATTTTAGTTTGTAGATGTATGTGAAACCATACAAATATAAGTCATTATTTTCGGACTGTGAGTTCATAAAAAATGTAGAGAGATACATGCATGTGCGGTAGTATAGTTAACTTCAAGTGCTAGCCAAACCCGAACCGGCGGGTGAATCAGCTCATAGAAGGATGGGAGCGAGCCTAGTTTTAAATTTGACATGCAGACACCGCATGGTCCAACACAACCAGCATCAACATGTACTTTAAGGTTTAAAATTTTGCCAAACGCACTAGAACAATAACAATAAAACAAAAATCGAATTATACTACTACTCCACACCAACGACAAAGATGGAAGAAAAAGCAAGATGAAAGCCAAACGCAATGTACTATAGCAGGGACAAAATCATCATTATCTTATATGGATCATGATGGTGATGATTAGTTGCTGATCATTAGTCACTGGACTCTCCGTCTACCGACCACATGGCAGATTACCTCTACCAAAAAGGTGCACACGTAAACAAGTTTGGTTTTAGTAGCTTAGGGAGTAAATGAAGTAAGTGCCACTAGTGGAAAACGGCCCTCCAGATCCCGGCCCGTAAGGGGCTTTAGTCCCGGTCCTGGTAACCGGGACTGGAGGGGCGGGACTAAAGGCCCTAGTTCCGGCCCTCTTACCAGCCGGGACCAATGGGCATCCACGTGGTTGTCTCTGCGGGCGATGGGTGTCCTCCCATTAGTCCCGGTTTCTATTACGAACCGGGGCAAATGGTTCTCTGCCGCGGCAGAATTTTAGGCACTTTCTCTGCCACGGCAGAGAATTCAATTTGTATCTTTTTTTCATTTCAAAATAGTTTTCTACGCTACCACATACCATACATGTTCATGCACACATAAGATAACTTCTCTTAAGATCGAGCATACAATATATACATGATAGTTACACATGGAGATCACAATTATCGGGACTAGAGCCCGTCTATTCAATTACACGGTCGGGGATCATCGACGCCTATTCACACTAAATTCTTTGGCGTCATCTATCATCTCATTCAACAAGAATCCTGCCAGTTCTTCAGCAATTGCTACTACGCATTGCTGTGGTAGGAGCTGATCCCGCATTTTCTCGAACTATATAAGAAAAGGAGATCATGAATATCAATCATGATAACAAAAAGTGAAGGTAATAAAAATAATGTTATGAATGTATTGCTTACATCGACTCTATAATCATTCAGCTCACTGGTAAACGTGCGAATGAACTCGCAAACGTAGAATTCACATAGATTCGTCTTCGATGGCTGCCTCGCGCACTTTACGGGAATAGAATTCAATCAAAATAATAATCCAGCATCATAATTGTATTGACAATGCATGCAGGATATAATTAGGATAACTACATGCAATGAACTGAACAACTGGAAAAATGAACAACTTATATATAGACAATGAATTCAACAACTTACAGACAATAGCAACTCATGAGACTTTTGTCGAGGGCGTCGAAAGTGTATAACTGGAAGAGTTCTAGAAACTCAACATGGACCTCTTCTTCTCGGAAGTAGTAGTCATGTGGGACTTTCGCCAAGATCATTATTCTCTCCTGATTTACGGCTTTCAAGTACCATTTATGTAAACTCCGCATTTGTGTTGGCAGTTGTTGGAACTGCTCAAAGCTGACCAGAGGCTTCCCTAGGACATATGTAGGGACTACCTGAGCCTTAGGTAACTTGTCGTCCTGGGAACCTAGCAATTCCTCAACAGTCACATTCATAGCGGCCGCAAGCTTCTTAGCTTCTTCCATATCCTGCTGGGGAGTGTCATAGGATAACACCTGGAGGGGTGGGATCGATGTTTTGGCCTGTTCACTGAGCTGGGGGACGTCCATTCTTTTCTCGGTTGCACTTTGACCTGATGATTTGCTTCCGCTTGCACTTCTACTTGATTTGCTCTTCTTCACTACCTTCTGAAGTGTGCGTCGATAGTCATCTGGCTTATGGTGCAATTCATATTGCGATTTTGTGTTCAAAAAAGAAAGTGCATACGCTTTTTGCTTCTCGGTGTATACCGGGGCGGGCTCGGGTTTCTTCTTTTGAAGCTGCGCAACACATTCGGCCTTTACGATCATGTCGGTTTCCTCTTCAGTATGATCGTAAGGTCTGATGGGAAGATTCTTATGAGGTACTCTTGGGAGGGGCGACATTTGTCGTTTTGGGCTCCTGCGTCGTTTAGTACTAATTGGAGGCTGCGGCGGAGATCGAGATGGACTCGGGCTGTGGTGGTCGTAGTCATGGGGTGGGCTTCTTGGAGGTGATGGAGGTGAAGGTGACATGCGACCACTCGGAGGCGGTGTTGGCTTTGGCGTCTAGCCTGGAAGCTTGATGTTGTTCTTGTCCCATAGAATGATACCACCCAGTACTTCTTCGAGTGTCCTCTCACCTTCAGGTCCAGGGATGTCAAGCTCCATTGAGTCCCACCCCATTGCGATTTCATCCACAACAACTTTAGCATAGCCAGCTGGAATCTCACAGCCATGCCAGCGTGCGCCAGGTGGACAAGGTAAAGCACATCTGACCGCCACCTTGATGGATAGGTTCTTCACCTTCTGATGGAGCTCACAAGATGCCAGCTCCTTGATTCCATCCACGGGGTAGCCGTGACCGCCATCTACCATACGTGCATCGTCAGAAGGGACCTCCGATTTAGCCACGCTGCTTCTCCGTTGAGATGGGACGGCGGTAATATCGAGTACAAGATCTTGCAGGCGCGCTGCTCCTCGAAGTTCGTCAATCTGTTGCTGATACATTCGAAGTGTTCCTAGCAACTCGGTGAACCTGTCTCCCTCCTCCTCCCGGCGTCGCCTCTTTGCTCTCTCTCGTCTCCTATAACTATCTCCGTCTCTGG
Source organism: Avena eriantha (assembly GCA_910589775.1). Taxonomy (NCBI): domain Eukaryota; kingdom Viridiplantae; phylum Streptophyta; class Magnoliopsida; order Poales; family Poaceae; genus Avena; species Avena eriantha. The sequence goes on along the minus strand of OU342744.1, from coordinate 76,006,888 downwards.
GAAACCCCATCTCCCACGTATAACTAGGGCCAAGGCCTCGTACACGTCCTCCGTGTTCGTCATTCCCGAGGACATTTGTCAGCAAGTCTTTCTCTCTATCAGGACGGAACTTTGTTGTCCCCGCTTTAATCTCCTTCACCACTTTCTGCCATGTATCCCGGGGTATCCTAATCCCGTAACTGCAAATAAGGTCCCCTGTACTTTCGTCATACTCACTCCCATGCCCAAGGAACCAATTCCTTGCCCTCAAATCCCATTCTTCGCGTATTGGTTTTGGAGTGATCCCTTTAGCAAGCAGCTCATTCTCTTTAGCATCCCACTTTGGCATGGTAGCCGCGTAGCCCCCTGGCCCCAGGTGATGGTGATATTTCTTCATCGCGGCATTTTTCTTGTTTTTTCCGACATTTCTTCATCTGGCCCCTTGTACTTCACAAATGCATCCCAGTTAGCCTGCTGCTTCGTTAGATAGCATTCAAATTTTGGAGTCTTCTTCGTCTTCTAATACTTTTGCCATAATGCTTTCTTCCAGTTCTTGAATAGTTCGGCCATCTTCGTAAGAGTCCACTGCTTGACTTTCTTCCTCAATGCAGCTGTGTCGGCATCATCCTCACATTCTGGCAGGGTGAAATGTGTCATGAGGTCATTCCAAAGACCCTCTTTGCACCTGTCGGCGACATACTCACCCTCTTTCGCCCCTTTGGTCTTATTCCACTCCCGAACGGTGATCGGGATGCGATCCCTAACCATAACTCCGCATTGTTGTTTAAATACACTTTTAGCCTTTTCGGGTTCCACCGGTTCACCCCGTGGTGATATCCGCGTAATTGTATAACGCGTAGATGCGTCCAACTTTTTGGCCGGGCCTCGTCTGGAATATTTTTTGCTCGATGTGGAGGCCTAAGAGAAGAAACATTCGTCAATTTATATATATATCCTTGGCCTTCAGGTCGCGAACATAAAACCATCTGTCCCTCCATCCCTGGACGGACTTGGCAAGCTTGATGTCGAAGTAGGTGGCGGATGGGTCGACATGGATTCCACAACCACCTACGTCATAAACTAAAGAGCCAGATGTGGACTGACGCTTTAGCTTGAACAAACGCTTGAAAAGGCCAAAGTGCGGCTCGATTCCGAGCCAGCACTCGCAGAGAGTGATAAAGCAAGAGATGTGAAGAATCGAATTCGGGGACAGCTGATGGAGCTGGAGCCCGTAAAAACAGAGGAGACCCCTAAGAAAGAGGTGGATAGGCAAAGAAAGGCCGCGAATGATGAAAGCAAAAAACATCACTCGAAAACCAGCGGAAGGCACAGGAATGGTCTCACCACTGGGATGCGCGCGTCGGCGACTACGACGGAAATAACTCCGTCTTGGCGAAGAAGACGAAGATCGGACGCCTTGATGATTGAGGGGCGCCAGGCACCATTGGTCACGCGGGTGCCCGCGACCTTCTTCTTCTCGCCAGCGGCGGCACTGGTGCCCACAGCAGCGGTGCCACCCTTCTTTGCCGCAGGAGTGGTGGCGGCGGATTCAGCGGCAGCGCCTCCTTTCTTCTTTCCCATTGCGCGGCGGCGATGAGAACGCAGAAATTAACTTGGGAACGAGCGGAGATGGTCCAGAACTGAGGAACAGATGAGCGCAGGAGAAAAGCAGAGGAGCAGCGGCAATGGCGATGGCATGGAGGAAGAAAAGGGCGCAGATGGAAATTTACCGTCGTAGCATCGCTACTTAACCCCTAAGAGATGCAATCCAACGACTCACAAAAACCCTATTGGACGCGTGGCACACATCGCGCTCGACACGTGGAGAAGAGGAAGCACGAACCGTCCCTCCACTGCGTGGAAATCGAGGAGGCACAATTAATAATAAGATTACGCACGCCCAGTCAACTCAAAGTCAGAAAGTGGGACCCACCGCTCGTCACGTCCCGTCAAAGCCGCTCACGCGGGCAATTGAGGTCATGCAAGCGTCAGCACTGACGTCATCAAAGGCTACTTAGCGGAAAACTTCGACTACTTTAGTCCTTGCTGGAGTTTTCGACTCCACCAAGCACTCGGGGGCTACTCCCATAGGGAGCGCTGGCCGCGCACCCTATGATTTTATTTTCTTATTGCAGGGATACAGGCAATCACAATCAAACCCAACCACTCGAAAAGTGATTCGACTATGGACGTGGGTTACTCCCATAGGGAGCGCTGGAAACAAATTCGACTGAAACAAGCAAGCAAAAGACGACAGCAGTCGCAATCCAGGTTTTCGACTCAAACAAACAATAATGATAGCAGTCGCAAATTTTCTTTAGTCCCTGCCCGAGTCTTCAACTCAACCAGGCACTCGGGGGCTACTCCCATAGGGAGCACTGGTCGCACACCCTATGATTATTTGCACGAAAGCTGTGCGTCGATTACATCAGCACTCGCAGATCATGGCGACACCGCCTCATAATTTTCCCTACAAAGAGATTACGTCTCCTGGGTTGCCCGAATCATCTCCACGATGATAAAATTCGGATGTCGCGCTTACATCGTGAAGGTAAGACCTGAATAAAGGCCTGGCAACGCATTTAACTGCGCACTACCAGAAACATATCCGTGCCTACAGGCACGATGAACATGCCTTGACGGACGCGTCAAGTGCTCACACTCATATAACTGGAATTTGACTCCTGTAAGACCTCCGCGGCTTGACTCGAATTACGCCAGCACTTTTCCGGATTCGAGTCCAGGGACTCGAATTCGAGTAGATTGCGTTGTTTCACCCTAAGGTGGTTAACTGGTACCGATACTTCGGTTATATCAAGCACGTATATCAACAATCCCTATGACACAAATAAAAGCAGTCGAAATGCACTCATTCAGGCACTCGAAACTTCAAAAAGTACCCAGTCGAATTTGCGATTCCACTGGATACTCGGGGGCTACTGACATGGGTATACCTTACAGGTACTCAAGCTTGGTATATACGGTCTAAATACGTATAGGCCCACGGTGTCTCCAAGGCCCAGACGAAAGGACTCGACTAAACTGTGGACTCTCGATTGCTTGAGAGACAAGAAGAAGCTAAAGATAGAAAGTTTGAAGGGAAGAACCCTTACTTGTAACCGACTCGACCTGCTACCCGAGACCTAGCCTATCTATATAAAGGCTAGGAGGGGGCGGCGAGGAGGACACGCGCAACCCTAGTTTCCACAACTCTCGCCAGATTGCATCTGCGCACCATTGTAACTTTCGACTCCTTCAATAATTCCACGAGCAGACAAGCAGGAGTAGGGACCTCTACGAGGCCTGAACCTGGGTAAATCCTTTGTCCCCTGTGTGCTTGTTTGCTAGCCGATAGATGTCTCAAGCACTCCCTCCTTCTCCAAAGCTCAAGTCCATAACAATGGGCATTGATGAGTTAAACCCTCGTCACCAAGCTTCAAGGTTAAACAAGGACAAGAAGGAGATGATCTTCCAAGAAGGTGATCTCATGTGGATACACTTGAGCAAGGACTGCTTTCCCAAGGAACGAGATTCCAAGCTCAAACCAAGAGGAGATGGCCCCTTCAAGATCCTCAAGAGAATCAACAATAATGCCTACATCATCGACATACCGACCTCCAAGTACCTTGTAAGTAATACATTCAATGTCAAGGACCTTTCACCCTACCATGGAGATGTTCAAGATGATAACCATGAAGAGTCGAGGACGACTCTTTCCCAAGAGGGGGGAGCTGATGCAGCCCGTCCTACGGACGCTCCTACATCTACACCACCAAGTTCCCCAAGTGGACCCATGACTCGTGCTCGAGCCAAGCTTCTCCAAGCTAAGGTGAATTCGCTCTTGTACTCATGTGACTTTGATACACCACTGGATGGCTTGCTACTTCATGCCCTGACACTATGCATCATCAGGCATGAAGACACGAGCCAAAGGAGAGACGCAGCAGCCAACAACTGCCAGGAGACCGCGGTACTACCGGCCCCTGGAAGCGGTACTACCGCTCTTGGACAGCGGTACTACCACCCCAGGCAGAGAGATGGACCCGAAGCCCCAGATCCAACCGGTACTACCGCACTCAGCAAGCGGTACTACCGTGCGCACCTGAAGACTCACGCCAAAGCTTTTGCACGCCCCGGTACTACCACACCATTCAAGCGGTACTACCGGTCTGACCGGTACTACCGCTCAACCGAGCGGTACTACCGGACACCCCAGGGCTTGCGCACTCCAGCTCGGCCCTTTGGCCTTGTAACGCCCCCTTTTGATACTTTAGTTGCCTAAACTACCCCTGAACTTGTGGTTGGCCTATATATAACCCCCAACTCTATTGTAAACCCTAGGCATGATACTGGAATTAGTGGAAACCCCTTGTGGATCTATCTAATTCTTGCCTCATGCTCCTTGACCAAGGAGCACCAATATCACCAAACCTCGTTGGAGTTTGCATCGTGCCTCCGCGTTGTACAAGGCCTTGACATCGGTGTCCCTTTGCCAAGACGTCAAGATCTCACCGAGTCTCCCATCTCGCCGTGCCGGTTCGAGAGAGAGTCCTCCGCTCGACGCCGATCCTAGGGATTGCGCCGGACCGGTCACCGTCGGCGTGAGCTATTGGTGTTTATCGTGGTTTTGCATGTGTGTGTTCATCGCGTTCTTCGTGCGTGTGTTCGTCGTGTTCATCCTTCACTCCTTCCCCCGCACTCCACCTCGATTTGAAAGGGAATCGTGAAAGATCGGGCCACCCTATAGGTTTGCCCTCAACACTACGACTGGAGATAGTGCATCAAATAATCCTTTTTAGTGAACTTGCTGAATATGCTCATACTCAATCGTATCTTATTAACCCTTGCTAGATTCTAAACCATGGAAGATGTCATCAACATTAAGTGATGCTAAATAGGATACGCCAAGAAGCTAATTCAATGAAGTCCACGAAGTCTGCATACCTCAACATGAGTGAAGACAAAGTTCCTAATTAGATAGGAGAATCATCTCTAGCCATAGAACCTACCTTCTCTATAGCATTGCAATAGCAGCAATTACAAGCCAGATAGTTTAGATTTTAGTCCTATTAGCATGATAGTTCTGAGTTATTATTTCTGGTTCTTCTTTGTAATAAGTTGTGTTTTTCCTCTTTAACCTAGAGTGTTCTCTAAATCTTTTGTAAAGAGTCTGAGTTGTAATCTATAGTCATGTCTTGGACCCACAATGTTTTTGTTGTACCACTCTGAGGGATGTAACACTAGTAGGAAAAGGTGGCGCACCAAAAAAGATGTCAATGGCGCACGGGGCATGCGCCACTGATAATACACCACTGATAATTTTTATCCGTAGCACACCTAGGCGTGCGCCACGGATATCCGTGGCGCATGGGGATATCGTGTGCCATGATATCGATTTCAAAATTTGAAAAAAGCTAGGATAACTCATAATTATCCGTCGCGCATGTGGGTATGGTGCGCCACTGATAAAAAATTTAAATTTCAAAAAAAATCTAGATCTGAATCTGCCACCGCCACTGCTGTCGCCTCGCTGCTGGCGTCACGGTCACCTCGCCACGGCCACAACCTGCCACCACAGGGAGGTGCAGGAGGCCGTGGCGGTGGTTGAAGAGGAGCTCGAGGACGACTTCGGTGGTGGTCAGAGAGGAGCTCGAGGATGGTGAAGTGGCCGAAAAGATGAGAGGTGGAGGAGAAGGAGAGGGGGAAGAGAAGTATAAGGAGAAGAGAAGGGAAGGAGAAAAGGAGAAGAAGAAGGGGGCAATGAGAAGGAGGGAAGGAGAAGAGGAGGAGAAGGAGAGGAGGATAAGAGGAGAAGGAGGGAAGGAGAAGGAGTGGAGGATAAGAGGAAAAGGAGAAGTAGAGGTTAGCCAGGGATGGATTCGAATTTCAAATCCCGCCAAACTTATCCGTGGCGCACCACTATGAGATGCGCCACAAATAAGTTGCCTCAATTTTTTCTACAGAAAATATCTTGTTTTTACCATATCTTTTTTTTCTTTTTGAACTTTGAGAATCTAAAAAATCGCCATGAGCGGATAGAAAATTTCGTGCTCGTCATTTTGATATAATATACATTTTTTACGTCATATGCAAAAGTTATGGCTGTTTTACCGTGCCACGACTTTTTTTGCAAAACATGTCAAAATTCATGTTTGTTAATTTTCCTAAAACTACATCACATGATCTACCTATATCTCCAAGGATTTTATTTTTTGAAGTGTTTATCATTTTATGTTATTTTTGTAAACCTAAAATGGCGATGGCGGGAGGCGAGAGCAGAATTTTGAAAAGTTACTTGTGGCGCACCATGGGTATTTCAGGTCAGTGGCGCACCCCAACTCCGTGCGCCACAAATACTATGCAAACTTTTCGAATCGTGGGTCCGCATTTATACGTGGCACACTGAAAAAGCGTGCGCCACTGCTATCTAACTTATCCGTGGCGCACGCTAATTCCGTGGACCATGGGTATGCCACCAATGGATGGGGGTGACCCCAATGCTGGGGCCCACGTATGCGTGGCGCACCTGTTTGTTTGTGCGCCACGGGTATGCCCATATCAGTGGCACACTATTTTGCCCGTGTGTCAAGATAACTATCCGTATAGCATCCTATCAATGTGCGCCACGAATATTATCCTTGTGGATAAGCCTTTTCCTACTAGTGTAATACTAGTGGAACGATATCTCATTGGTATTAGATCAACGGCTATAGTGTACTACATCGTGTTATGATGGGTCACCGCAGTGAGACTGCATGAAAATGATTGAAGTCGTGAAAGATGGCAGGAATTCGATTGGTGCAGCTACGGCTATTTTTGAAGAGTGTCCTTTTCAATGCCATAGTTTTGCTCGTGTTCTTTTTAGTCATTGTGTCCTATGGAGTCCAATAGGGCATCTCATCATTTGCTTGCTAGTAGAGCGGAGGGATCCATGGATGTCATGTGGCGGGATGAACCTCACGATTTTCTTAACGTTGTAATCATGGATGATGTAAGTTTGTTCCTAAGTTAATATAATCCATCGTATGGTTTTTCCTCAAAAAAAAAAAACCATCGGCCTATCTCGAGCCCACGTGGACGGACTTCCTTCTGAGGTAGTAGCTCCAGGCTCCAAGAGGAATAGTCGGCAGCATTTCGTCCACATCACATGATCATTTTCATCTCTGAGTACGTGAAAGCATACAAATTTAAGTCATTTATTTTCGGACTGTAAGTCTAAAAGTTCATAAAAAATGTGGAGAGATACATGCATATGCGGTAGTATAGTTAACTTCAACTACTAGCCAAACCCGAACCGGCGGGTGAATCAGCTCATAGAAGGATGGGAGCCTAGTTTCAAATTTGACATGCAGACACCGCATGGTCGGTCCAACAGAACCACCATCAACATGTACTTTAAGGTTTTAAAATTTGCCAATCGCACTAGAACAATAACAATAAAACAAAAATCAAATTATAGTACTACTCCACACCAACGACAAAGGTGGAAGAAAAAGCAAGATGAAAGCCAAACACAATGTACTATAGCAGGGACAAAATCATCATTATCTTATGGATCATGATGGTGATGATTAGTTGTTGATTATTTGCCACTGGACACTCCGTCTACCACATGCATATTGTACGAGTACGACCTCTACCAAAAGGTCGTTAAAAATTATATCATTCCTACACCTCCATATAGATGAACATAAAGCTGAAACGCCTATATGTATTCTAGCCTCTGTATTGGTATTCAATCTATCCAACCAATTGTCAAACATATTGTCTATAGACTGCGCAAATGAGCATGATATAAACAAATGCTCCAGACTGTTGTGAGCCACAAAAACAACATTTAGTACATCCAGCCCAATTCCTCGCTCGTATAATTTTATGTCCAACTCAATGGATAAACTTGACGGCCCTAGCGAAGAAAATAATTGGTCCCGTGTAAATTTTCTCGTCTGTGCGGGTGGTTGAAGGAGATCGCATTCGTGCGAGGTGTCGGTGAATCACCATAGCATGGCTACATTGGCACGGTGATGTTGCGGCGTCGGCAGCTGTGTGAACAACAAGGGCGGTGGTGTAACAACCTTGGACCCTACGCTCTAAGTTCAAGCCTGGATGAATCAGAAGTGGTTAAAATAGTACAGCGGGGGTCTAGGGGCCGCCCACGTGTAGACCCGTCGGCCGTTCTAACCACTTCCAAGACATCGGGACAAGAGCGAGCGGCGTAGGCAACAGGCGAAGAGATCAATTACATACACAAGTGAGTATGTATGCAAGCTACCTTACAACAGTTCTTAGAGCCATTCTACATAAAAGAAATAGAAATATTGCAACGCCATACGGCAAGATCCAAATATCCTAGATAGAGATAATAGTGTAGGATAGCTCCTCATACATCAAACATCAAAGTATCAAGCGGAAGCGGGAACCAAGATCCGAGTACGTATAAGAAACAAATCGGCATAAGATGCCACATAAGTAAGCACATCCCGCCCACAGATCTCGCGGATCCCCATCCCCGGAATCTCTACACCGCGTGATCGTTGCCAACCTCATCTATCTCCTCCACCCAGTATCCATCTTGTGAATACACATGTTCATCTGAATCAAACAATTTATCGTGTGAGACCCTAGGGGTACTCAGCAAGTCTTTATGCCTCTAAAGGGGACATAACCTGGGGGTGACGCAATTGCAGCAAAAGGTAATAACTAATAAGTCTATAGATACTCGCTAACCATCCGCCTAACCAATGATAGACGGATGTCCGTTAATTTGACATAACAGTTATAACAGTATAAAGTTTCAGGTCCATCCTCCTTCTCGCTTACCGACGAGAAAGCGGACGAACAACCCATCTGTTGGCAGCTTTATTACTCATTCCATGAATATTGCACTATTTACTAGTCAGATATTTAGTCACATTAAAGACGGTACTTTAGTTATACTTGTCTATGATCGAGAAACTGTGCTCCAAGTCGTCCATAACCGCGGACACGGCTTATTTACCCTGCAGGGGTGCACAAATAGCAACACACACACGATCGACCTCGGAAAAACCAAATCGAAACCCAACGAGGATTTCACGATAAAGTAATCACAGGATTCATAAAATATTTCAGGGGGCTACCCCAATAAGCTACCCGCAACGAAGTTGTCCGGCTCCGAGACGAACCCAGGGTTTGCGACAATGGCTGTAAACGACTGGGAACCCGAAAATGTAACTGGGCTTGTCGATACCGCGAAAACATTCCGCATTCTTAAACAGTACAGGTGCTCCACGCACAATCTTAAATAAAATCGTAAAGCATGGCATAAGTACAGGATAGTAATAAAGCCCCAAACTACTTTGTGGCCCCAAGAAATAAAGTACAAATCAAGCTCTAGCAAAGGGGGATTCATAGAGTCTCCCGTATATGGATAGTGCGAATAGTCAAGGAACAGGTATCAAGTACTCGGGGTCCTACGGGACACAAGTAGACATAAAAACCAAATGACAGATATTGCCCACCGGTGCCTCTTTCATTAGTTATCCCATTACTACTCAGGTTCAATTGTTTAGGTACCTCGTTATTCATCAGACACTCACATACCCTACACATGCTGTTCTACGACTCGCATGGCTCAAACAACCCCTGTAGTAAGGGCTCATAGGATGGAGGAACAAGCTTTGGTGGGGTTTAAAGGTAAAGGCTATGCAGTACTTGGGATTCAGTTTAATGCAATCGCGACTTAATGATGCAAGAATAAGATAGAGGCAATAGGTACTATATGTATGCAAGCATGTGATAGTGCTTGCCTGGCAGCTCAGTTGAAGCGAGAGACGGATCTGGATAGTACTCCTGGGATTCCTGATATTTCCCCTGCTCGGCGTCTATCCGAAAGAAGAACCAAACAAACAAGGGCCAACGTAAATAAAGTGCACACGCATATAAATAAAATGCGACAAGCAAACAATCATACCATGATGAATGATGCACAAATTACATGGCAATAGTGTAGCATGGCAAGGGTGAGGTGTGAAGACAAGAATAAACCATTTTATTAATTATTTGGTCAAGTTGTATTGCCATAAACAGTTCTGATTTTTAATAATGACATGATGCATGCTTCAATTCATATCATGGAATGCATAACCAGAACGGGCTCGTCGCGCTAATCGATTTAGACATATTATTTGTCAAATTTGGAGTTATAGAATTAAATTTATTAATTAATTAGGAAAAGGCATTTTTATTGCAATTAATCATTTTCGAAAATTTAAATTAGTCAAACATTATTTTAAATGGCAGATTTGAATTCCTCACATTTTTCTAATACAAAAACATATATCATTTGTATTATTTGGATTTATTAATAAAAATTTATTAATTTCTGGATAATAAAACATATTAAACATTTTCAGGAATTATTTTTATTAAAAGAGAAAGGAGTTGGAACTTTTGTCACCGGCTCAGACTTACACACGGTGACCGACACGCGGGCCAGGGTCAGGAGCGGGGCCACCTCCGTGCGCGCCCAACCCGGACGCGACAAGTGGGCGAGCCGAGGACGGCGGAAGGAGGCAGGAAACAGCACAGGGGCTTATGCGCAAAATTCACCGTGAGGCTAACGGAACTGAATCTGGGATCTGGGAATTTGGTAAAAATTCGGCCTGTGTTCGAATGAAGATGACGGTGAATCTAGCGGGATTTTAAAGGTGCCGTAAAAACGAAAGTTGTAGATCTCGCACAGGTCTACAACTTTGTAGAAGGAAGATTTTCCAAAGGAACAACTTACGCGACGATGTAGAGGGAACAACAGAGGGGATTTAGGTTTGAACGGAAAAAAATTCAGAAAAACGGAGATTTCGTCTCGACTTCCGCAGATGATATCTTCGCCTGTAGAGATCCAAATCAAGCGCCGTTTGATTCTGGAGGTAGGGGAGATGTAGGGCTACGACTTTGGTGTTTGGGGATTTTGTGGAGGAGGTCTGCAGCGGACGGGGCGAGGAGAAGAACAGAGGGAAAAACACGGGCCGGCTGCAGACTGGATTTCGACAGGAAACGCAAGAGCTGGAGCAATCTTGCGAGGAAGATTACGAACAAACTGCTACGAATTTAGCATACTCCAAAAACAAAAATTGTAGACCTCAATTAGATCTACAAATCTTGTGTTCGAAGATTTCCCGGAGAAGAACCACAACGATGGCAAAAATGCGAGGAACAGAGGGTTAGCGCGGTGTCAGACTGACGGAAAGACAGCCGCTCGTACAACTAGCTATGCTGACGTTTGGAAGAAGATTCCCAGGGCTGTAGATCACCGTTTTGGGCAAACTCGGGCACGATGGAAAGAGGGGTGGTCGGGCTATGATTTTTGTTCAGGAAGTGTCGCCGGAGGTGGACCGGGGACGCCGGTATTTGGACGGGAACAGAGGGGTTTTCTGCAGCGGAGCTGGTGCTGTTTCGGACGCGCGAGCTGCTGCGTTCTATCTGCGCGCGTGGCTCGTGGCACGGTGGTGGCGCGGTGAGACAGCGCCGTGGCGAGGCAGGGAAGAGAGGGAGAGGAAGCTCACCGGGAAGTGGTCGGCGTGGTGGTGGCCGGCCGGGAGACGACGGTGGCTATGGCGGTGGCGTGAACGCGGCTCGGCAACGGTGAACGCGGCCGGTGGCGAGCGTCCCGGGTAGCAGAGCGGCTTGGCGTGGTTTGCTTGCAGAGGGGGAAGGTGCCCTCCCGCTGTCGTCCTCGGGCAGGTTGGGGTAGGGGAGAAAGCTGCTCTGCTTATTGCTTTATGCGGCCAGGAGAGGCACGAGCTTCGCGTGGTCAGGTCGTGAGGAGGAAACCAGTAGAGGACTTGTCCATCTGTTGGCTCGGTTGGACCAGGAATAGGTCATCAGGAGGAGGGCGATACAGTTGGCGCGGTGGCACATGGTCATGAGGGAGGAAGGGAAACAGGAGGAAACGAAAATAATTGTTCGCTGCCGAACATGGAGGAGCTGGACTCCGGTAGAAGATTAAGAGAGATGGGTTTTTTTGGCTAGCTAGATTAAAAGAGAGAGAGAGAGATTTAGCTAGGTTATGAAGTGTGAGTGGACTCAAACAAAGCTCAAGTGGTTTGATTTCAAAAACCACACCAAAAGAGGGAGATGCTAAAGATGGTTTCCATATTGCATGCACATGAAAAAATAGCCATGCAAGAAAAGGGCTAGAGAAGGGTTGTTAGTTGAATTGGGTTTGATTTTGAATCTTTCTAGGTTGAAATATGCAAGAACACACTAAAATAAGAAAAACCAAGAAGAAGATAGAATAGTGGTACCATTATTGCATGGGACATGCAATATGTACACAACATGCGTGTGGGGTATTTTGGTGAAAACAAAAATACACCATGCATGCTTGGGAGGCCTAGATGAACTAAGCAAAACAAAAACAAAAACAAAAACAAAAACATAAGACAAGTATGTGGTACATTTGTATAGCTTGGTTCAAACCCACCTACCAAGTTGATGAATCGAAGATGGATCCATGTAAATGTATGTGGAAAGAACTAAATTACCGACAAAACAATATGGCCACATACATATGTATGGTTGGAATTAAGATGATATCAAAGAGAAGGTGATGTGGCAAGTTATTAGATGGAAGGAAATTATAAGAGATGCCCTCAACTCAATTTGGGCATTAAGCAACATATCAAGAACCAACTACAATTTATCAAGAAGCAAAATAATAATAAGGCAAATGCATTATGAGGAGAAGAACCAAAAAGAAAAGGGGTTTAATATGATGCTCCAATGCAATGTGGCATGATGGCATGAGCATGATAGAATGATGATGCAACTAATTGTATGTAGAAAGTAGCATTTTATTATTAGACCATGTAGCATTACAGATGTTAGACAGATGGGATGCTACAACTCTCCCCCACTAAACAGGAATCTCGCCCCGAGATTCTAGGAAGAAGAAGAAGAAGACACGAAGAGGGTAGGATACTTGGCACGGAGCTCATCCTCGTGTTCCCAAGTGGCTTCATCGAGGGAATGGTGCGACCACTGCACCTTGCAGAACTTGATGGACTTGTTGCGAGTCCTTCTTTCTGCGACTTCTAGGATTTTTGTGGGGTGTTCTTGATAAGACAGGTCTTCTTGGAGATTGATGAGCTCATGGTCCACGGTCCTGCCGGGATCCTTGAAGCACTTCTTGAGTTGAGAGATATGGAAAACATCATGGACCTTGAGTTTTTTAGGAAGCTCAAGAGCATAAGCGACTTCTCCTCTTCTTCCACGAACTTTGAAATGACCGATGTATCTAGGAGCCAGCTTTCCTTTGATACCAAACGGGTTTGCCCCTCATGGGAGTGACACGAAGGTAAACGAGATCACCAGGGACATACTCCATGTCCGTGTGCTTTCTGTCATAGTTGCTCTTCTAGCGACTTTGAGCAACATTCAGGTTTTCAAGAATGATGTGAACCTTCTCCTCCGCTTGAGTTACAATGTCGGGGCCAAACAATGTTCTTTCACCTGCGCCCGACCAACCAATCGGAGTTCTGCATTTGCGTCCATATAGAACCTCAAATGGTGCCATCTTTAGACTCTTCTGGAAGCTGTTGTTGTAAGAGAACTCAACATAAGGAAGACATTCTTCCCGTTTCATGCCGAAAGAGATGACTCAAGCACGGAGCATATCTTCCAGAATCTGATTGATCCTTTCGACTTGTCCTTGTGACTAAGGGTGGTAGGCAGTGCTGAAGTTCAACTTTGTTCCCAAAGCATTTTGGAAACTTCCCCAGAACTTGGAAGTGAAGATGCTTCCACGGTCTGAACTGATCTCAAGAGGAACCCCATACAGAGAGACAATTCTGTTGATATAGAGCTCAGCCAATTGAATTGTAGAAATTGTTTCCTTGACGGGAAAGAAGTGAGCCACTTTAGAAAGTATGTTGATGACAACAAAGATTGCATTGTTGCCCTTCTGCGACCTTGGAAACCCATTTATGAAGTCCATCTCTACTTTCTCCCATTTCCATTCCGGAGGCTTCAATGGCTGTAGAAGACCGGAAGGTTTCTGATGGACAGCTTTAACTCTACGGCAGACATCACACTCGGAGACATACTTGGCACAATCTCGTTTCAACCCAGGCCACCAATACTGTGTTTTCAAGTCCATGTACATCTTAGTGCTGCCAGGATGGATAGAAAGAACAGAATCATGAGCTTCTTTGAGAACTTGCTCTCTCAAACCCGGATACTTCGGAACGAACATCCGGTGCTTAAAGAATAGAGTGCCTTGGTCGTCAAGGTGGAAAGGTTCATACTTTGGAAGCTGAATCTTGGTGATGATGTTTTTAGTGTAAGGATCACCAAGTTGAATGGAATGAACTTTTTCTTCCAAGAGAGGAGTTGCCAGAAGATTCAGAAGATACCCTTGATCCACAATTTCAAGGTTGAGCTGGCGGAATTCCTCGCACAAAAGAGGTTGTTGTTCTTCTACCATGAGGTTGTTGACATAAGCTTTCCAGCTGAGAGCATCGGCCATGACATTAGCTTTGCCCGGAGTGTAGTTGATGGTTAGATCAAAATCATTAATTGCTTCAATCCACCTCCTCTGACGAAGGTTGAGATCAGGTTGTGTGAAGATATACTTCAGACTCTTGTGATCCGAAAAGATCTCATAGCGGTTGCCAAGCAAGTAGTGCCTCCATACTTTCAAAGCAAAGACAACTGCTGCGAGTTCGAGGTCATGTGTAGGATAGTTGATCTCATGCGTCTTCAACTGTCGAGAGGCATAAGCAACAACTTGTTTTCTTGCATAAGGACCGCACCCAATCCTTGCAATGAGGCGTCACAGAATATCTGGAAAGGCTTTGATGTATCTGGAGGAATCAAGACTGGTGTGGAAGTGAGCTTCTCTTTGAGTGTTTCAAAGCTTGCTTGACATGCAGGAGACCAAAGGTATTTCTTGCCTTTCTTGAAGAGATCGGTAAGAGGCTTCGCAATCTTCGAGAAATTCTGAACGAAGCGACGGCAGTAACTAGCCAATCCAAGGAAACTCTGGACTTCTTTGACATTTTTGGGTGGAAGCCAGTCAACAATTGTCCGAATAGTTTCCGGGTTGACGGCAATGCCCTTGGCAGAGATGGCGTGACCAAGGTAGGTGACTTCAGGCAGCCAGAACTCGCACTTGGAGAACTTTGCATACAGGCGGTTCTCACGAAGCTTGTTTAGGACACACCGAAGGTGTTCTTCATGTTCTTCCTTTGACTTAGAATAGACTAGAATATCATCCAGATAGACCACGATGAACTTATCAAGATACTCCATGAAAACCGAGTTCATAAGCCTCGAGAAGGTGGCAGGTGCGTTGGTGAGACCGAAAGACATGACCGTGTACTCATACAGGCCATAGCGGGTGGTGAAAGCTGTTTCGGGAACATCTTCCTTGCGAATCTTGATTTGATGATATCCACTTCTCAAATCAAGCTTAGAGAATACCACAGCTCCAGCTAGCTGATCGAAGAGATCATTAATCCGCGGAAGGGGATATTTATTCTTGATGGTTTTAGCATTGAGAGCCCGATAGTCAACACAAAGTCTATCAGTCTTGCCTCGCTTCTTCACAAAGATGGTTGGGCTTCCCCAAGAAGAAGTACTGTGCTGAATGAAACCCAAATTCTCTTGTTCATCAAGCTGACGTTTGAGTTCAGCCAATTCAGCAGGACCTATTTTATAAGGACGCTTGGAGATAGGAGCGGTTCTAGGTTCAAGATCAATCACAAACTCGACCTCTCGATCAGGAGGCATACCTGGCAACTCTTCAGGAAAAACATCTGGAAACTCACGGACCACCGGAACACTCTGAATAGCATCCATAGCATCATCATTCAGAGCCGCCAAAGAGAAAAGCTGAATTGCAGGAGTCAGACTTGGAGAATAGACTATATGGCCTTCAGGAATTTTCAAAGAAACCGAATGTTCAGCACAATCAATCACAGCTTTATTTGTAGCTAGCCAATCCATGCCTAAAATGACATCAATATCTGAGTTACCTAGTCTAATCAAAGAGGCCGGAAAGAAAGAATCCCTAATTTGAACCTGATTGTCATAACTGATCTTGGAAGTTAACATCCTTGCCCCAGGAGAACGGACCATCAGCTTTTTAGGTAACGAATCAGATGACAACCCATTCTCTTGAGCAAACGTGAAGGATACAAATGAATGCGATGCTCCGGAATCAAATAAAACTCGTGCAGGGACTAAGTTAACAGGAAGATTACCCAGCACAACTCCAGGTGCATGTTCAGCTTGAGCGACGTTGACACAGTTGGCCCGAGCAACAGTGAACCCGGGCTTGGTGTTGATGTTGAGAGCCCACGATGGAGGTGCACGAACCATAGCAGAACTTGCTGCAGGTCTTGGAGGTGGTGGAGGAAGAGCTTTGTTGTTCATGGGACAACTCTAGTGTTGATGCTCAGTCTTCCCACAAGTGTAAAAAGCACCAGGTGGACGTGGAGCAGCATAGCCAGGGACTCCGCCAGGCGCTCCAGGGTAGTTGTGGTTGTAGCCCCTAGGAGCCGCGGTGAAGGAGTTTGGTGGCCTTGCTGCATATCTTGGAGTTCTTGGTGGAGCCGGGAGCGGCGGTGCGGTATTAGGAACCCACACGCGGCGCTTAGAAGGAGCTGTCATAGCTGAAGAGCTTGCTACATCACGACTGTGTTTCTTGGACTCCTCAAACACTTGCCTACTTGCTTCCTCCTGTAGAGCTGTATGTTGGAGTTCTAGAAAAGACCCCGGCCTTGCATGAGTGATTGCATATTTGACAGATGCATTGAGCCCTTGCCTGAACCTCTTTTGCTTCTTCTTGTCATCAGAGACCTCATCGCCACCATACCGAGAAAGATTAATGAAGTTTCTGATATAGGTATTGACATTGTCATTGCCCTGCTTGAGGTTGAGAAACACTTCCTTCATCCTTTCCATGACAATTTCTGACAGATATTGCTCTTTGAAAGCCCCAGTGAACTGCTCCCAAGTAGGCTGAAAACCAGAGTGGTCTGCCTTGAGGTAATTCTCCCACCACAGAGCTGCGTCTCCCTTCAGAAGGTGAGTGGCACATTTTACCCATTCTTGCTCTGGAACATCAACAGTCATCAGCAACCTTGACATCTCATGAAGCCAATCATCAGCATCCAGCTGATCAGACACCTCAAAGTGGCGTCGGTTAAACTTCAGAAAACTCTTGATGTCTCCTCGCTTGTGAGGTGGAGGTAGCGGAACAAACTCATTCCTCCTGACACTTTCTTCAAAGCACTGTTGGTTCTGCTGCATTGTTCCCAAGGCATTTGCGATACTTGCCAACGTAGCCCCCAGTTTAGGTGGTATGTCCTCCTCATTGCGGCGTGGTGGTGCCATCCTGGGATTGATATAAAACTCAAGTCGGTGCCATAACGGAGAATAATAATAATCCAAAATAGTACCAAAATGGAATTAACCAAGATTAAAGGATACAAATCACTAGGATGATATTAAAATATCAACAAAGTTCAAAGCACCTAGAAGATATTAAGCATATCGCACACGACTGAACAAGGAGTGTGGTACACAAAGCTATCAAAGAAAAAAATTCTGCAAATTTCGGCATTAAAATACCACTATATGCGCAAAACCACTTACGAATCAAGATTAGTAACTCTACCAATTCAATATACAAGAGCGAATGATAAAAGTAGTGGTATGGTCGCGACTCCATCCCGCACTCAAATCATTACTCCGCACATGAATAAGTAAAACACATATCCCAACTTCCTTCTTTCTTCGGATGAACCTAAAGATTAGCAACTACGGAAACAAACACCCCAAACAAGATAGCATCGTATAACAAAGAGTAAGACAGCTCGCGTCGGTTTCCAAAAGCTTGTCGGTATGGAATGTACCAACAGTTGATAACCAAAAGGCAGATAGTGATAACAAGTTGGATGCAACAGATAGACAAGGAATTCACACACACACACACTCACACACATACACACTCACACAACCTATGGTACTACGGAACCCAGAACACGTGAATCCTAGTTTGAATTTTAGAAGAGGGTTGAAAATGTTACACTTCCTTACCAGAAGAGGGTGGGTGGGTGGGTAAGAATAAAAATGGAAGCAGTCCTACTCTCGTGTTTTTGTTTTTCCCTAGTATACATAGCTACCAAAATATTTGCTAGACTGACAACGACCATTTGGCTGAGACCCTGAAGGGCGGGATGGCTCTGATACCAATTGTAACAACCTCGGACCCTACGCTCTAAGTTCAAGCCTGGATGAACCAGAAGTGGTTAAAATAGTACAGCGGGGGCCCAGGGGCCACCCACGTGTAGACCCGTCGGCCATTCTAACCACTTCCAAGACATCAGGACAAGAGCGAGCGGCGTAGGCAACAGGCGAAGAGATCAAATACATACACAAGTGAGTATGTATGCAAGCTACCTTACAACAGTTCTCAGAGCCATTCCATCTAAAAGAAATAGAAATATTGCAACGCCATACAGCAAGATCCAAATATCCTAGATAGAGATAATAGTGTAGGATAGCTCCTCATACATCAAACATCAGAGTATCAAGCGGAAGCGGGAACCAAGATCCGAATACGGACAAGAAGCAAATCGGCATAAGATGCCACATAAGTAAGCACATCCCGCCCACAGATCTCGCGGATCCCCATCCCCGGGATCTCTACACCGCGTGATCGTTGCCAACCTCATCTATCTCCTCCACCCAGTATCCATCTTGCGAATACACCAGTTCATCTGAATCAAACAATTTATGGTACTCAGCAAGTCTTTATGCCTCTAAAGGGGACATAACCTGGGGGTGACGCAATTGCAGCAAAAGGTAATAACTAACAAGTCTATAGATACTCGCTAACCATCCGCCTAACCATTGATAGACGGATGTACGTTAATTAGACATAACAGTTATAACAGTATAAAGTTTCAGGTCCATCCTCCTTCTCGCTTACCGATGAGAAAGCGGATGAACAACCCATCTTTTGGCAGTTTTATTACTCATTCCATGAATATTGCACTATTTACTAGTCAGATATTTAGTCACATTAAAGAAGGTACTTTAGTTATACTTGTCTATGATCGAGAAACTGTGCTCCAAGTCGTCCATAACCGCGGACACGGCTTTCAGAAAGATTTACCCTGCAGGGGTGCACAAATAGCAACACACACATGATCGACCTCGGAAAAACCAAATCGAAACCCAACGAGGCTTTCCCGACAAAGTAATCACAGGATTCATAAAATATTTCAGGGGGCCACCCCAATAAGCTACCCGCAACGAAGTTGGCCGGCTCCGAGACGAACCCAGGGTTTGCGACAATGGCTGTAAACTACTAGGAACCCGAAAATGTGACTGAGCTTGTCGATACCGCGAAAACATTCCGCATTCTTAAACAGTACAGGTGCTCCACGCACAATCTTAAATAAAACCGTAAAGCATGGCATAAGTACAGGATAGTAATAAAGCCCCAAACTACTTTGTGGCCCCAAGAAATAAAGTACAAATCAAGCTCTAGCAAAGGGGGATTCACAGAGTCTCCCGTATGTGGATAGTGCGAATAGTCAAGGAACATGTATCAAGTACTCAGGGTCCTACGGGACACAAGTGTACATAAAAACCAAATGACAGATATTGCCCACCGGTGCCTCTTTCATTAGTTACCCCATTACTATTTAGGTTCAGTTGTTTAGGTACCTCGTTATTCATCAGACACTCACATACCCTACACATGTTGTTCTACGACTCGCATGGCTCAAACAACCCCTGTAGTAAGGGCTCATAGGATGGAGGAACAAGCTTCGGTGGGGTTTAAAGGTAAAGGCTCTGCAGTAGTTGGGATTCAGTTTAATGCAATCACGACTATGCAAGAATAAGATAGAGGCAATAGGTACTATATGTATGCAAGCATGTGGTAGTGCTTTCCTGGCAGCTCAGTTGAAGCGAGAGACGGATCTGGGTAGTACTCCTAGGATTCCTGATATTTCTCCTGCTCAGCGTCTATCCGAAAGAAGAACCAAACAAACAAGGGCCAACATAAATAAAGTGCACAAGCATATAAATAAAATGCGACAAGCAAACAATCATGCCATGATGAATGATGCACAAATTACATGACAATAGTGTAGCATGGCAAGGGTGAGGTGTGGGGACAAGAATAAACTATTTTATTAATTATTTGGTCAAGTTGTATTGCCATAAACAGTTCTGATTTTTAATAATGACATGATGCATGCTTCAATTCATATCACGGAATGCATAAACAGAACAGGCTCGTCGCGCTGATCGATTTAGACATATTATTTGTCAAATTTGGAGTTATAGAATTAAAGTTATTAATTAATTAGGAAAAGGCATTTTTACTGCAATTAATCATTTTCGAAAATTTAAATTAGTCAAACATTATTTTAAATGGCAGATTTGAATTCCTCACATTTTTCTAATTCAAAAACATATATCATTTGTATTATTTGGATTTATTAATAAAAAGTTATTAATTTCTGGATAATAAAACATATTAAACATTTTCAGGAATTATTTTTATTAAAAGAAAAAGGATCTGGAACTTTTGTCACCGGCTCAGACTTACCCACGGTGACCGACACGCGGGCCAGGGTCAGGAGCAGGGCCACCTGCGTGCGCGTCCAGCCCGAACGCGACACGTGGGCGAGCCGAGGACGGCGGAAGGAGGCGGGAAAAAGCATAGGGGCTTACGCGCAAAATTCACCGTGAGGCTAACGGAACTGAATCTGGGATCTGGGAATTTGGTAGAAATTCAGCCCGCGTTCAAATGAAGATGACGACGAATCTAGAGGGGTTTTGAAGGTGCCGTAAAAACGAAAGTTGTAGATCTCGCACAGATCTACAACTTTGCAGAAGGAAGATTTTCCAAAGGAACAACTTACGCGACGATGTAGAGGGAACAACTGAGGGGATTCAGGTTTGAACGGAAAAAAAATCAGAAAAACGGAGATTTCGTCTCGACTTCCGCAGATGATATCTTCGTCCGTAGAGATCCAAATCAAGCGTCGTTTGATTCTGGAGGTAGGGGAGATGTAGGGCTACGACTTTGGTGTTTGGGGATTTCGCGGAAGAGGTCTGCAGCGGACGGGGGGAGGAGAAGAACAGAGGGAAAAACACGGGCCGGCTGCAGACTGGATTTCGACAGGAAAGGCAAGAGCTAGAGCAATCTTGCGAGGAAGATTACGAACAAACTGCTACGAATTTTAGCATACTCCAAAAACAAAAATTGTAGACCTCAATTAGGTCTACAAATCTTGTGTTCAAAGATTTCCCGGAGAAGAACCACAGCAATGGCAAAAATGCGAGGAACAGAGGGTTAGCGCGGTGTCAGACTGACAGAAAGACAGCCGCTCGTACAGCTAGCTATGCCGACGTTTGGAAGAACATTCCCAGGGCTGTAGATCACCGTTTTCGGCAAACTTGGGTTCGATGGAAAGGGGGGTGGTGGGGCTATGATTTTTGTTCAGGAAGTGTCGCCGGAGGTGGACCGAGGACGCCGGTATTTGGACGGGAACAGAGGGGTTTTCTGCAGCGGAGCTGCTGCTGTTCCGGACGCGCGAGCTGCTGTGTTCTGTCTGCGCGCGCAGCTCGCGGCACAGCGGCGGCGCGGTGAGACAGCGGCGTGGCGAGGCAGGGAAGAGAGGGAGAGGAAGCTCACCGGGAAGTGGTCGGCGTGGTGGTGGCCGACCGGGAGACGACAGTGGCGATGGCGGTGGCGTGAATGCGGCTCGGCGACGGTGAACGCTGCCGGTGGCGAGCGTCCTGGGCAGCAGAGCGGCTTGGCGTGGTTTGCTTGCAGAGGGGGAAGGTGCCCTCCCGCTGTCGTCCTAGGGCAGGTTGGGGTAGGGGAGAAAGCTGCTCTGCCTATTGCTTTATGCGGCCAGGAGAGAAAAGGAGAGAGGCGAGGCACGAGCTCCGCGTGGTCAGGTCGTGAGGAGGAAACCAGTAGAGGACTTGTCCATCTGTTGGCTCGGTTGGACCAGGAATAGGTCATCAGGAGGAGGGCGATTTAGTTGGCTCGGTGGCACATGGTCATGAGGGAGGAAGGGAAACAGGAGGAAACGAAAATAATTGTTCGCTGCCAAACGTGGAGGAGCTGGACTCCGGTAGAAGATTAAGAGAGATGGGTTTTTTTGCCTAGCTAGATTAAAAGAGAGAGAGATTTAGCTAGGTTATGAAGTGTGAGTGGTCTCAAACAAAGCTCAAGTGGTTTGGTTTCAAAAACCACACCAAAAGAGGGAGATGCTAAAGATGGTTTTCATATTGCATGCACATGAAAAAATAGCCATGCAAGAAAAGGGCTAGAGAAGGGTTGTTAGTTGAATTGGGTTTGATTTTGAATCTTTCTAGGTTGAAATATGCAAGAACACACTAAAATAAGAAAAACCAAGAAGAAGATAGAATAGTGGTACCATTATTGCATGGGACATGCAATATGTACACAACATGCGGGTGGGGTATTTTGGTGAAAACAAAAATACACCATGCATGCTTGGGAGGCCTAGATGAACTAAGCAAAACAAAAACAAAAACAAAAACAAAAACATAAGACAAGTATGTGGTACATTTTGTATAGCTTGGTTCAAACCCACCTACAAGGTTGATGAATCGGAGATGGATCCATGTAAATGTATGTGGCAAGAACTAAACTACCGACAAAACAATATGGCCACATACATATGTATGGTTGGAATTAAGATGATATCAAAGAGAAGGTGATATGGCAAGTTAGTAGATGGAAGGAAATTATAAGATATGCTCTCAACTCAATTTGGGCATTAAGCAACATATCAAGAACCAACTACAATTTATCAAGAAGCAAAATAATAATAAGGCAAATGCATTATGAGGAGAAGAACCAAAAAGAAAAGGGGTTTAATATGATGCTCCAATGCAATGTGGCATGATGGCATGAGCATGATAGAATGATGATGCAACTAATTGTATGTAGAAAGTAGCATTTTATTATTAGACCATGTAGCATTACAGATGTTAGACAGATGGGATGCTACAGGTGGCACCAATCTGGTTGGTACGGTTGGAGGTGTGCTGCAATTTAAACGAATGTCTTTCCCATCTTTGATCGGTGTTAGTGGCGACTATGCAGTGGGTGTCATTCCCTTTCCTGGAGGCATCGTTGAGGTGTCATGTCACTTCTCTCGCTGTTACTCGGATTTGGTAGATATCTCCGGGCGAAAGGCTAGGTTCGGAGCCGAATCGGCGGGATGACGACATTCTCGATGTTGCCCCTCCATTGGGAGCATCACGTTTTGGAGACATGGCTTGGAGATTTTCTATTGCGCTTCTCCATTGCCCGTTTTTGTCCAAGATTGAACATCAAAGGCACAACGTGCGCCATTGCCGGTGAGTCCAAGATGGTGCCTTCCCCGGGCCTGACCAAGTCCTACTATCTACTTTTTTTTGAACAGGGAGCCCCGAAGAGCCTAGAAGCGTTGCATTAAACACAAACAGAGGAGGATTACAAGATTACAGAAGACTCCATAAGAAAGGGAAAAAACACATAGGTCCCCCCTTTTATGTGGAGAAGACCTCGCTGAAAGATAAGAAATCCAAATAGGTCCATCCATATCTCCTCTACCGAGCCGGAGGTCAGCTGCACCGCCGTCGAGCACCGCTGTGGGGATGGAACCACTTGCTTCAGTGTCGACGTCGGACGCGACCGCTGACCCGAAAAAGGGCCTCCGATGGAGGTAGAAAAGTGCCGGAGCTCACCGGCTTTAACCTGCGGCACACAGCCGATGAGATGATGCTCGCCGATGTCGTTCCTGGCTCCAGCAAACCCCGACGCAAGAATCCTTGCAATCTTCGTCGATGACGGACGACCCGTACTCCAGCAACACACTCCTTCCACGGGTGGGCGAAGTCAGGCAAAAAATGTCGGAGCAGCAAGGAAAATTCCACCAGAAGGGGAGAGACCGAAACTCCCTAGGGCACTTGAGTTGCGCTTGCCACTCGCTTCCACCACAGTCCCCTCCCCCGCCGCCACGGCCGGCCAAGAGAAACAAGGCGAGTGATGTCTACGCACTTCTATTCTTGTAGAGAGTTGTTGGGCCTCCAAGTGCAGAGGTTTGTAGAACAGCAGCAAGTTTTCCCTTAAGTGGATCACCCAAGGTTTATCGAACTCAGGGAGGAAGTGGTCAAAGGTATTCCCTCTCAAGCAACCCTGCAATCAAGATACAAGAAGTCTCTTCTGTCCCCAACACACCCAATACACTTGTCAGGTGTATAGGTGCACTAGTTCGGCGAAGAGATAGTGAAATACAAGTGGTATGGATAATTATAAGTGGTAACGGTGATAGAAAATAGATTGATGGCATGGAAGAGACTAAAGGCAAACTAAAATAAAGATGGAAGCAAGCAAACATGTAACAGATCTAGTAGCAAACGGTGTATCAATGCTAAGAAACAAGGCCTAGGGATCATACTTTCACTAGTGAACACTCTCATATAAATATATTCTCTTTATGATACTACTCTTAACTACTCTCCTGTTGAACACTCTAATCGATGGTAGGGCTATAACAGCACACCTCAAAGTAAGCCTTTCCCATCTAGAAAACCCCACACTGTCACCTTGAGCACTAGATGAGTCCAACAAACACCACAATTTCATAAAGACATCCAACTCCAAATATAACTCATAACAAGTATTTGTAATCTCTAGCCTAAGTGCCACCATGGTGTGCACGCTGTCACTTTCACAAACATGGGGAGAGCAGAGATCTATTAAAGCACTTGAGTAGCAAGATAGATCTACTTGATTACAAAGCTCATGATCACAATATGATCATGCATAGAGAGAGATGAACACATAGCTACTGGTAGAACCCTTAGCCTCGAGAGAGAACTACTCCCTCCTCATCATGGTAATCAGCAACGGTGATGGAGATGGCGGTGGAGATTGATGGAGATGGCTCCGAGGGCACTTCCCCATCCCGCAGGGTGTCGGAATAGAGACTTTCAGTCCCCCGAATCTCCTTTTCAGTGGCGGCGGTGCTGCGGAACTTTTCGTGGCTAGAGGCTTGACTATTTAGGGTTTTGGTGTCGGGAGGCTTGTTATAGGCCACAGGGCAAGGTCGGTGGAGTTCCAGGGGCCCACACCACCTGGTGGCGCGGGTAGGGCTAGCCCGCGCCTGGGGGGTGTGGCCAGGCCCTGGCCCTCCTCCGTCTCGTATTCTGGCTCTGTGAGTCTTTCGGTAAAATAGGAACTTTGGCTTTTGTCCCATCAAATTCCAAGAATATTGATTTTTTGACTTTCCTGTAACCAAAAACAGCAGAAAACAGGCAACTGGCACTTTGGCTCTTGTTAATAGGTTAGTCCAAGAAATCATAAGAAAAGTACTCCAAAGTTGGAACAAAACACAAGAAAGTAGATAAAACCAAGCATGGAACATCAAAAATTATAGATATATTTGCAATGTATCAACATCCCCAAGCTTAACTCCTGCTCGTCCTCGAGTAGGTAAGTGATAAAAAGAAAGAATAATTTTTGAGGTGACATGCACCATCAAAGAATTGATCAAAGTATTTGCAAAACATTCAAAGCTGGGATCATACTACTTCAATCATAACATGAAATACAAAGTTCTAGCAATAAGCAAAGAAACTATGATGCAATATGAAAAGGCACAAACAAAAGATTTATGAATAACAATGCTTTGCAAGACGTTTGTTTGTTTCACATAAATAAAACATAGCATAATAGTATTTAGCTTGTCCCTCATAGAGTAGCAAATATAAATGCATAGGACACCTTCAAAGTTCATAAGAGTGACTAGTATGCATCAATCAACAAGTCTTGGGACAATGCACATAGAACTAAGAATGGCCACTATGCTCTCAAAGTAAGTGCATAAAGATAGAAGGTGGAGACTCAATGTAATGGTGGAAGAAAGGCCTTTGTAAAAGAAAGTAGGGATTCAAGTCTCATAAAGAGCTTCCAAAAATTATGGTACTTATAGCTTTCAGCTCTCATTGCCCCTATCATAAGCATCTTGAAGTGATTAAGGTTAAAGTGAACAAACTATGGTGTACATGCTTGACGAAGTATAAGTCATAAATCTCATGTCCCTTGTATACGAGGGCCGCTCCTCATGCTACTCAAGTTTAGTCACCGGTAAGTTCTTGTCATCGTAAGTTCTTGTCATGTGTATCATAGAGAACCGCCAACGGGGTACCCCTTGCCCGATGATACGGAAGAATCCCCATATCAAAATGACAAGGCAAGCTGACAACGAGCATCTCAGCATTCTTCTTATTTACCATGGGAATATGGTGCTTTTTGATGGGTTCGTAGCATGGAAAACAAAAAAATTCTACCGCAAGAACGAACAAAACCCAGATCTAATCTAGATAAAAGCCTAGATCTAATCTATTAGACATGTGCAACGAGATAGATAGGAACTAACCCTCGTAGATCCGAAAGCGTTAACGAGATTAGATCTCGTGGTTGATGTAGTCGATCACTTGCCGATCTCAAGATCGTGTGGACGATCCTTCCGGCGCCGCGTTCCGGCAGCGCCTCCGCAGTCGATCACACGTGCGGAGTTGAAGCAGACCTTCCTCTCCTCGTTCCAGCGAGCAGCGGGTGTAGTAGATCTTCTCCACGGAATCCCAGCAGCACGACGGTGTGGTGGTGGTGGTGGAGTAGAGAATTCTACAGGGCTTCGCCTATGCCTGTGCAGAAAAAAGGAGGAGGAGAGAGGCGGCAGAGATTTGGTGTTATGGAGGAGGGGCTAGAGGTGGCGCCCCTGCCCCTCTATTTAAAGGGGGGAGAGCGCCTTGGGAGGGGGAGTCCTAGTAGGACTCCCCACCTCCTTGGCCGGCGGATTGGGGAGGGGGGAGGAATCCTCCTCCCCCACGACTCCTAGTCTTGACCCACCAGGACTCCTTGATCCCTTGGTTTTCAAGCAAACTCCAAGAAACCTTCCAAAACCTTCCGGAACATTCCGAAACCTTCTAGAATCCTCATACAAACACTCCGGAACATTTCCTAACTTAGAAAATGATCCCCAATATATGAATCTTATTCTACGGACAATTCCGGATCTCCTCGTGATGTCCCAGATCCAATCCGAGACTCCGAACAACATTCGGTCTCCAACGCATATTCCATATCTACTTAAAACAACTTCGAACCTTAAGTGTGTCACCCTACGGTTCGTGAATATGTAGACATGACAGAGACACATCTCCTATCAATAACCATTAGCGGGACCTGGAGATCCATAATGGCTCCCACATACTCAACGATGACTTTTGTGATCAATAGAACCATTTACATACGAAACCAGTTCCCTTTGTCTCGCGATACTATACTTATCCGAGGTTTGATCGTCGGTATCTCCATACCTAGTTCTACCTCGTTACGAATAAGTACTCTTTACTCGTTCCGTGATATGTCATCCCTTGTGACCCAGTCACATGCTTGCAAGCTAACTAGATGACATTCCACCGAGAGGGCCCAGAGCATATCTATCCGTCATATGGATGGACAAATCCCAATCTCGGTCCATGCGCTTCAACACATACTTTCAGAATACCCAATGACACCTTTATAACCACCCAGTTACGAAGCGGTGTTTGATGTCATCAAAGTACCCATCCGGTGATGGTGATTAACACAACCTCATGGTCGAAGGATTAGGTTACTATGTATTTGAAAGCTTATAGCAATACGAACTTAATGACTTGATCTTTATGCTACGCTTACTATGGGTGTGTGTCCATCACATCATTCTCCTAATGATACAACCTTGTTATTAATCACATCCTAATGTCCATGATCAGGAAACCATGATCATCAATTAATCAACAAGCTAGTTCAACAAGAGGCTTACTAGGGACTCTTACATGTTTACAAAACACACATGTATTAGTGTTTCCTAATAATACAATTATAGCATGGGATGTAAACATTCATCATAAACACAAAGATATAATAATAATCACTTTTATTATTGCCTCTTGGGCATATCTCCAACAGTCTCCCACTTGCACTAGAGTCAATAATCTAGATTACATGGTAATATACCTAACACCCATGGCGTTCTGGTGTTGGTCATGCTTTGCGCTAGGGAGAGGTTTAGTCAACGGATTTGCCACATTCAGATCAGTGTGTAATTTGCAAATCTTTATGTCACCATCTCGGACATACTCGCGAATAGCGTGGAAACGTAGCTTGATGTGCTTCAGCTTGCTATGTGACCTTGGCTCCTGTGCATTAGCTATGGCACCTGTGTTGTCACAGTAGATGGCCATCGGGTCCAACGCACTAGGAACCACGCCAAGTTCAGTAATGAATTCCTTCATCGATACGGCTTCTTGTGCAGCCTCCGAAGCAGCTATGTATTTCGATTCAGTTGAAGATTTCGCCACAACGCTTTGCTTTGCACTCCTCCAACTCACTACAGCACCATTCAAAATAAATACGTATCCCGATTGTGACTTCGAGTCATCCGGATCGGTGTTCCAACTAGCATCGGTGTAACCGTTTACAACAAGTTGTTCATCACCTGCATAAGAAAGAACCATATCCTTAGTCCTATTCAGGTACTTTAGGATATTCTTGACCGTTGTCCAGTGTTCCATTCCAGGATCACTTTGATATCTGCTAGTCAAACTAATAGCATGTGCTATATCCGGTCTTGTACACAACATGGCATACATGATAGAACCTATGGCAGAGGCATAGGGAATATTATTCATCTTTTCTCTATCTTCTGCCGTAGCTGGACTTTGAGTCTTACTCAAGGTCTTACCTGACAACATGGGCACGAACCCTTTCTTGCTATTTTCCATTCTAAACTTCTTTAGAACTTTGTCTAAGTATGTACTTTGTGAAAGCGCTATTAGGCGTCTTGATCTATCTCTACAAATCTTGATGCCTAGAATATATGCCGCTTCGCCAAGATCCTTCATTGAAAAACTTTTATTCAAATAGGTTTTGACGCTACTAAGAAGTTCTATGTCATTCCCAATCAACAATATGTCATCTACATATAGTACTAGGAATGCTACAGAGCACCCACTCACTTCCTTGTAAATACAAGCTTCTCCATAAGTTTGTATAAATCCAAAGTTTTTGATTACTTTATCAAAACGTTGATTCCAACTCCAGGATGCTTGCTTCAGTCCATAAATGGAGCGCTGAAGTTTGCATACCTTGTCAGCATCTTTAGGATCGACAAAACCCTTGGGTTGTACCATATACAACTCTTCCTCAATGTCACCATTAAGGAACGCCGTTTTGACATCCATCTGCCAAATCTCATAATCGAAATATGCAGCAATTGCTAACAAAATCCTCACAGACTTTAGCTTCACTACTGGTGAGAATGTCTCATCATAGTCAACTCCTTGAATTTGTCGGAACCCTTTCGCGACAAGTCGAGCTTTATAGACGGTAACATTACCATCAGCATCTGTTTTTCTCTTGAAAATCCATTTGTTCTCGACAGCCTTACAGCCATCCGGTAAGTCCACCAAAGTCCACACTTGGTTTTCGTACATGGATCCCATTTCGGATTTCATGGCTTCTAGCCATTTGTCGGAATCAGGGCTCACCATAGCTTCTTCATACGTCGCAGGGTCATCATCGTTGTCCACCAACATGACGTTCAAGGCAGAGTCATACCAATCAGGAGTGGTACAAACCCTTGTTGACCTGCGAGGTTCAGCAGTAACTTCATTTGAAGTTTCATGATCATTATCATTAGCTTCCTCTCCAATTGGTGCAGGCGGCACAAAAACATCTTCCGGTGCTGCGCTACTCTCAAATCCGAGAGAAGGTTTAATAACCTCATCGAGTTCTACTTTCCTTCCAGTCACCTCCTTCGAGAGAAACTCCTTCTCAAGAAAGGATCCATTCTTGGCAACGAAAACTTTGCCTTCGGATCTATGATAGAAGGTATACCCAATTGTTTCTTTAGGGTATCCTATGAAGACGCATTTCTCTGCTTTGGGTTCTAGCTTATCAGGTTGTAACTTCTTTACATATGCCTCGCAACCCCAAACTTTAAGGAACGACAACTTAGGTTTCTTACCAAACCACAATTCGTACGGTGTCGTTTCAACGGATTTAGATGGTGCCCTATTTAAAGTGAATGCGGTTGTCTCTAATGCATAGCCCCAAAATGATAACGGTAAATCTGTAAGAGACATCATAGACCGAACCATATCTAAGAGAGTTCGATTACGACGTTCGGACACACCATTACGCTGTGGTGTTCCCGGCGGTGTCAACTGTGAAAGTATTCCACATTTCTTTAAATGCATGCCAAACTCATAACTTAGATATTCACCTCCGCGGTCAGAACGCAGAAATTTAATCTTTTTGTTACGATGATTTTCCACTTCACTTTGAAATTCCTTAAACTTCTCGAAAGTTTCGGACTTATGTTTCATAAAGTAGACATACCCATATCTACTTAAGTCATCCGTGAAAGTGAGAACATAACGATATCCACCATGCGATGCTACACTCATTGGACCGCACACATCGGTATGTATTATTTCCAATAAGTCTGTAGCTCGCTCTATTATTCCAGAGAATGGAATCTTAGTCATTTTTCCCATTAGACATGCTTCGCATCTTTCAAGTGATTCAAAATCAAGTGATTCAAGAAGTCCATCAGAATGGAGTTTCTTAATACGCTTCACTCCAATGTGACCAAGACGACAGTGCCACATGTATGTAGAATTATCATTCAATTTTATTCGTTTAGCATCTATGTTGTGAACATGTGTATCACTACTATCGAGATTCAGTAAGAATAAACCATTCATCTCAGGTGCATTACCATAAAAGATATTACTCATATAAATCAAACAACCTTTATTCTCGGACTTAAAAGAGTAACTGTCTCGCAATAAACAGGATCCAGATATAATGTTCATGCTTAACGCAGGCACCAAATAACAATTATTCAAATTTAAAACTAATCCCGAAGGTAGATGTAGAGGGAGCGTGCCGACGGCGATCACATCAACCTTGGAGCCATTTCCAACGCGCATCGTCACCTTGTCTCTTGCCAGTCTTCGTTTATTCCACAGCTCCTGTTTCGAGTTACAAATATGAGCAACCGAACCCTTATCAAATACCCAGGCACTACTACGATTACTAGTAAGATACACATCTATAACACATATATCAAATATACCTTTCTTCTTGATGTTGCCGTTCTTCAGATCCGCCAGGTACTTGGGGAAGTTACGCTTCCAGTGACCAGCACCCTTGCAGTAGAAGCACGCAGTTTCAGGCTTAGGACCAGCCTTGGGCTTCTTAGCAGGTGCGGCAGCTTTCTTGCCGTCCTTCTTGAAGTTGCCCTTGTTCTTAGGCTTGCCCTGTCTCTTGAAATTGGTGGTCTTATTGACCATCAACACTTGGTGCTCCTTCTTGATCTCCACTTCAGCAGTTTTCAGCATGGACGACAGTTCAGGCAACGTCTTGTTCATGCAGTGCATGTTGTAGTTCATCACAAAGTTCTTGTAACTTGGTGGCAGTGATTGGAGGAGACGGTGAATCCCCAACTCATTAGGAATCGATATTCCCAACTCTTGGAGCTTGTTTGCGTACCCAGACATGGTGAGCACGTGCTCGCTAACGGAGCTTCCCTCTTCCATCTTACAGTTAAAGAACTTTTCGGAGGTCTCATAGCTCTCCATGGACGCGCGAGTCTCAAAAATTAGCCTGAGCTCCTTAATGATCTCGAACGGGTCGTGGTGCTCAAAACGCTTCTGGAGCTCCGCTTCTAGACCGTATAGAATGGCACACTGAACTGTGGAGTAATGATTTTTCCGAGTGGCGTAAACATTCTTTACGTCATCGGTGGCATCATCTGTAGGTGGGTCACCTAGCGGTGCTTCGAGCACATAGGTCAACTGACCAGCCCTGAGGACGATCTTCAGTCCACGGAACCAGTCCGTGAAATTGCTTCCATTGTTCTTAAGCTTTTCTTTCTCTAGGAACGCATTGAAATTGATGGAGGGGGTCGCCATAATCTACAACAATTTGCAAGTAGTTTAGACTAAGTTTATGACAAATTGAGTTCAAATTTAATTCTTAAACTAACTAGGTGAACTCCCACTCAAAACAACATCCCTCACATTGTCTTAGTGATTACACGAACCAAGTCCACTACACCAAGTCCGATCTTCACGAGAGAAGATGTAGTTTCATCGGCGAACAATCTTCATGTTCATCATATCATTTATATGACTCATGCTCTACCTTTCGGTATTCCGTGTTCCGAGACCATGTATGTACATGCTAGGCTCGTCCAGATAACCTTAGTTTCCGCATGTGCAAATCTGGCTTGCACCCGTTGTATGCACACGTAGAATCTATCACATCCGATCATCACGAGATGCTTCGAAACGACGAGTCTTAGCAACGGTGCCAACTAAGGGTGAACACTTTATTACTTGATATTTAGTGAGAGGGATCATCTTATAATGCTACCGTCGCTATCTAAGCAATACAATATGCATAAAGGATTAACATCATAGGCAATTCATAATTAGTGTGATATGATATGGCCTTTTCTTCTTGCGCCTTTGATCTCCATCCCCAAAGCAAGAACATGATCTCCATCATCACCATCATTGCGTCAAGGTCAGTGGCGCCGCTTCATGGTTGTCCATCATCACTAGCAACTATTACAACTACTTGGAATAAAGCTATTACAAGATGAATAGACACGCAGGTCTTAACAGAATTAAAGATAACCATTAGGCTCCTGCCGGTTGCCATATTACAACAAGGATCATTGCATACATCAAATACAATCATAATCACATGATGGCCATATCACATCACAAAACCCCTGCAAAAACAAGTTACACGCCTCTAATTTTCTTTGCATTTTTTACATGGTTTGGGGCTTTCGCATAAGACTGATCTTACCTACGAACAAGAACCACAACGTTGATACAAGTGTTGTCAGATGCTCATTGTAAATTGAATCTTAACTATGGTGGGAGAGACAGACACCCGCAAAGCCACTTGTGCAAAGCAAGTTGCACGTCAAGCGTGGAGCAAGTCTCATGTGCGATGACATCTAATGTTAGCCCGAGCTGCTTCATCCCACCATGCCGCAAGATGCAAAGTACACGCTAAGACACCGACAACAAAAGCATCAACGCCCATAAAAACATTGTGTTCTACTCGTGCAACAGATCTACGCATAGATACGGCTCTGATACCACTGATGGGTTCGTAGCATGGAAAACAAAAAATTTCTACCGCAAGAACGAACAAAACCTAGATCTAATCTAGATAAAAGCCAAGATCTAATCTATTATACATGTGCAACGAGATAGATAGGAACTAACCCTCGTAGATCCAAAAGCGTTAACGAGATTAGATCTCGTGTTGATGTAGTCGATCACTTGCCGATCTCAAAATCGTGTGGACGATCCTTCCGACGCCGCGTTCCGGCAGCGCCTCCGCAGTCGGTCACACGTGCGGAGTCGAAGCAGACCTTCCTCTCCTCGTTCCAGCGAGTAGCGGATGTAGTAGATCTTCTCCACGGAATCCCAGCAGCACGACGGCGTGGTGGTGGTGGTGGAGTAGAGAATTCTGCAGGGCTTCGCCTATGCCTGTGCAGAAGAAAGGAGGAGGAGAGAGGCGGCAGAGATTTGGTGTTATGGAGGAGGGGCTAGAGGTGGCGCCCCTGCCCCTCTATTTAAAGGTGGGAGGGCGCCTTGGGAGGGGGAGTCCTAGTAGGACTCCCCACCTCCTTGGCCGGCGGATTGGGGAGGGGGGGAGGAATCCTCCTCCCCCACGACTCCTAGTCTTGACCCACCAGGACTCCTTGATCCCTTCCTTGGTTTTCAAGCAAACTCCAAGAAACCTTCCAGAACCTTCCGGAACATTCCGAAACCTTTTAGAATCCTCATACAAACACTCCGGA
Source organism: Avena eriantha (assembly GCA_910589775.1). Lineage (NCBI taxonomy): Eukaryota > Viridiplantae > Streptophyta > Magnoliopsida > Poales > Poaceae > Avena > Avena eriantha. The sequence continues at coordinate 75,972,926 of OU342744.1, read as the reverse complement.
ACATTTCCTAACTCAGAAAATGATCCCCGATATATGAATCTTATTCTTCGGACAATTCCGGATCTCCTCGTGATGTCCCGGATCCAATCCGAGACTCCGAACAACATTCGGTCTCCAACACATATTCCATATCTACTTAAAACAACTTCGAACCTTAAGTGTGTCACCCTACGGTTCGTGAATATGTAGACATGACAGAGACACATCTCCTATCAATAACCATTAGCAGGACCTGGAGATCCATAATGGCTCCCACATACTCAACGATGACTTTTGTGATCGATAGAGCCATTTACATACGAAACCAATTCCCTTTGTCTCGCGATACTATACTTATCCGAGGTTTGATCGTCGGTATCTCCATACCTAGTTTTACCTCGTTACTGATAAGTACTCTTTACTCGTTCCGTGATATGTCACCCCTTGTGACCTAGTCACATGCTTGCAAGCTAACTAGATGACATTCCACCGAGAGGGCCCAGAGCATATCTATCCGTCATATGGATGGACAAATCCCAATCTCGGTCCATGCGCTTCAACACATACTTTCAGAATACCCAATGACACCTTTATAACCACCCAGTTATGAAGCAGTGTTTGATGTCATCAAAGTACCCATCCGGTGATGGTGATTAACACAACCTCATGGTCGAAGGATTAGGTTACTATGTATTTGAAAGCTTATAGCAATACGAACTTAATGACTTGATCTTTATGCTACGCTTACTATGGGTGTGTGTCCATCACATCATTCTCCTAATGATACAACCTTGTTATTAATCACATCCTAATGTCCATGATCAGGAAACCATGATCATCAATTAATCAACAAGCTAGTTCAACAAGAGTCTTACTAGGGACTCTTACATGTTTACAAAACACACATGTATTAGTGTTTCCTAATAATACAATTATAGCATGGGATGTAAACATTCATCATAAACACAAAGATATAATAATAATCACTTTTATTATTGCCTCTTGGGCATATCTCCAACGAGCATCTCAGCATTCTTCTTATTTATCATGGGAATATGGTGCTTTTTTCTCTCTTTCCTCTTTTCATAGTATCTCTTTTTTTTCTTTTCTCTTTTTTTCTCAATATAGGACTCTTTTTTTATAAGAAGAATGCTTCACAGACAGCTCATTATGGTTACGCTGCAGGTTTCCACCATGTCAGCATGGATTAGCCTAGCGGCCCAGGCGTTTCTCTAACACATATACATAACTCCATGGACTTACAAGCTCCCCTTTTATTTCACACCGACGACATCCATATACAAAAGAGCATGATATCAACTAGGTACAAGTACCAAGTGCAATGTTGAAAACGTTCCCCATGAAAGCATGGTTCTGCTAATTCCTGACAAATAAGTGCAAGCATATACAACATAGAAGACACAATGGTTCAAGTTTATTAAGGGCAAGAAAAGTAAAGTGTGCCATCAAGTTCGTGAGAGCTTTAATCACTAGTTTTCTCATAACAAGTGGAAGGTAAACAAAAGCATGAATGTACTTGGAATAGCATAAGCTAGTAGGTAGGTATGGTGGACTCTTTGGAATAACTTGGTTTAGGGAGTTGGATGCATGAGTGGAACTCATACTTTGTTGTGGAGGCTAGCAAAAGACTGGGAGCGACAAACTAAGAGAGCAATAATGGCCATAATCATGCAGAGCGACAAAACATCATTGATCAAAGCATAAAGTGATACTACAAGTTGAAAACTAAAGGATCATAAAGGCTATGGTGACTTTGGATAGTCATAACATGGTATGAGCATGTGCCAAGTCAACCCAAATAAAGCATCAAAGGAGAATACCACTATACTATGCTTTAATATGCTAAAACAACGCATGATTCATCCAAGGCACATTAAGCAATCTCAATTGTTTATAACAAGTCATGCTACAGCAAAGAATACTAAGCATAAAGCCAAAACAATATCAAGCATGGCATGACAACGCATACACATAAGCATGAACTTTCCAACTCTTTTCCAAACCAAACCAAACTATTTGCAAACCAATGTATGAAAGAGGGGGTCCAACCAATTTATTCAGAAAACTAAGCAAACAAAAGCAAACGAAAAACCAAAATGAAAATGAAAAAGAAGACGCTCCAAGAAAAACACAACTATGCATGAAACAATAAAAATGAAGCATTTGGAAGAAACCTGGGATTTTTATTGATGAAGAAGGGGATGCCTTGGGCATCCCCATGATTTGATGCTTGTACTTCTTAGATATTTCTTGGGGTGACACGTGTGGCATCCCCAAGCTTGAGCTTCAGTCCAACCTTCATCTCATTGCTCATTCCTTCCATACACGTGAAATTTTCCTTCATATAAAACTTCACACAATCTCATTAGCAACATTAGTGCACTTAAGATAAATAAGTCTTAAGGTTTAGTTCTAACACCAAATGAACTTCCATTATAACACTAGCTACTGTAGCTCTTCCCTCAAAAATCTCAATTCCCCAAAATAACTCAAGAAGGAACTAACAAGAAGCAAATGCAGAAAATGGCAGTAATCTGTCAAAACAGACCAGCGGGTAAAGACAATTTTTTTAGAAGATCTTATGTTGCTCAAATCAAAAAGTGTTGAACTAACGAAAGTTAGATAACAACCTGGGGCAGAAGCAAAAAAATTCACGCCTCAAAAGAACATACAGAGATTTTACAAGAATTTTTACGGTGAAGCACAGAAATCTGTTTCGGGACAGCAACTTTCCCAATCATTACTTCTCTCTCATTAGAGGTTACTCTTGGCACAAAAATCAAATAAAAAGGATAAGGAGAGGTTATTACAGAGGTAATAACTTCCAAGACTCAACTAAAACTTTTGGATTATCTCCCAATAAGTACTTTTCTTTAACGCCTTTAAGTTAGGCATGGTAGTTTGAGAAGATGCTCACATAAGAAATATGAATTGAAGTAAAAGAGAGCATCAAGAAGCAAATTCAAAGAACATTTAAGTCTAAACCACTTCCTATGCATAGGAATCTTGTAAAGAAACAAGTCATGAAAGCACAAAGCAACAAGCATAGGAAAGCAAAACAAGTGCAACTTCAAAAATTTCAACATAAAGAGAGGAAACTTAATATTGTTGAGACACATAAAACCATGTTTCCCTCTCTCATAATAACTTTCAGTAGAAACATGAATAAAATTAACAATATAAATATCACATAAAACATTCTTATCATGAGCCACATGCATAAAAGAATTAATACTCCCCACATAAACATAGTCATTCTTGTTAATTGTAGTAGGAGCAAATTCAACAAAATAGCTATCATTATTATTTTCATCACCATAATCATCAAATATAGGAGGCATATTATAATCATAATTAATTTCCTCCTCAATAGTAGGTGGACTAAAAATATCATATTCATCATTGCAATCATCATAAATTGGAGGTATAGTATCTTCATAAGCAATAGAATAGTTATCTTCCAAAGTGTGTTCATTTGTAAACATATCATCATTGGAAGGATCATGGATAGCACTAATAGTATAGCAATTATTAATATCATCATTTTCAGAATTGGTACCAAAGAGATTTCCAATATCAAAAGAAGTGTGCTTTTCCCAATCATGATCACTACTATAGGTAACAGGCATAGGAACATCATCGAGTTCAGACTCATCAAAAACTATAATAGGAGCTACATGCTTAGGGGAACATACCGTTTCCTCCCTCCTTTTACTCCTCCTTTTCTTCTTTATCTTCTTCTCTTTAGGAGGGAGAGGCTTGAAAGGAAGCTTCTCCATATACCCTGGTTCATTGTTAGAGACAATAGAGGAAACTTTGGAGGGTTCCTTCTTTTCATTAATAAGATCAAAACACATATTAGTCCTATCATATTTTGGTAAAATCTCATCTTCTATAATATTTTGTATATAAGTATTTGTGTGACAATTATCAACACAATAAAGATGACAACCATGCAGGACACTATTCATATCAAAAGCACCCATATCTACCAAAGAGGTTTTTCTTGATAACTCTTCACACCCCAAAAATAATGTAAGTTCATCATGCTGATTAGGAGTGATCATGTCATCACAATACAAACTTGCAGTACTCATTGGATTAGAAGGGCTATTATTATGGCCTGAGCATTGGAAATTGAAATGACCCACTTCAAAGCAAAGTTCACAAATAAAAGGATAGAGGGCACAAACTTTTTTACCAAGATCATTTAGAGCCCTATACCACATTCTAGTTTTTTCATTCCTGTGGATGATACAATATTCTTATTCAACTTTATTACTCTCACAAGGTCTATGTATCCCACAAAAATTAACATGCTTATAAGAAATAGTGCTTTCAGAGGTTTGAGCATGTTTATTGCTATCATTAACAACAATTTCATTTTCCATGCAAGTGTCTTTAAAAGGCTCATGATACATGTCCCACTTTTCTTTAGGAGCATTAATATGAGAAGCAAAGGTTTTAAAACTATCAATAAGAATTTGAGGATCAAGACCATATTTAGCACTAAGCTCTTGAAAATCAGCAGTTTCAGGAAAAGACTTAATGCAATCATACTCATAGTTTATACCTGGTTCTTTACCTTTGTTGTTATCCCAATCTTCGGTATTGCTTTGAATTGTTTCAAGAAGATCCCACTTAGCTTTGACCTCCTTACTTGTGAAGGATCCCTCTAAACAAGTATATAGATAGTCCTTGTAATGTCCTGAAAGCCTTGCATAGAAATTATTAATAACAATATTACGGGGGAGCTCATGAATGGGACATTTGAGCATTAGTGACTTCAATCTCCCCCATGCTTGGGCGATACTTTCTCCATCATGAGGATGAAAATTATAAATGCAATTCCTATCTTTATGAATTTCATGGGGAGGATAAAATTTGGAGTAAAAGAGAGATTCAAGTTCCTTCCACTCCAAATGATGAGGATCATCTAGTAGCTCATACCACTCCCTTGCTTTGCCCTTAAGTGAAAAAGAGAATAACTTCTTCTTGACGTGATCCGTTGTAATACCTACACACTTGAACAACCCGCATAATTCGTGTATAAAGAGCAAATGATCACCGGGATGGACAGTTCCATCACCAAAATAGTAGTTATCGATAACACGATCGATAATTTTTATATGTATTTTAAAAGGGATGCTTTCAGTATGTGGATTTAATATATCACAAGTATCATTAGAATTAACACATATGGGAGATAAAGTATCATCAGAGCAAATTTTCCTCCTTAAAACTGGGGAACTAAAGAGATCATTTTCATAAGAACCAACTTCCCCAATCTTAGACGTTTCCATAGCATTAGTAACAAAGGTGTTCAAAAGATTCATACTAATAACATTGCTATTAGCATGCAAAGAAAGTTCTATGGGTTTTTTAATTTTCTTTTCAGACAATTCAAGTTCTAACTTAGGAAAAATACTAAAAAGCTCTCTAATTTTTTTGTTATTTTCCATTAAGCCTAACTAGTGAAAACAAGAAACAAAAATACAAAATTGCAGAATCTAAAGGAAATAACTTCAAGTACTCACACCAGAAAATAGGCATTTGCAGTTGGAGGTTCTTCTTCTTTAATCCTCCGGTGTGAATACCTTTTACCTTACCTCCCCGGCAACGGCGCCAGAAAATAGCTTGATGTCTACGCACTTCTATTCTTGTAGACAGTTGTTGGGCCTCCAAGTGTAGAGGTTTGTAGAACAACAGCAAGTTTTCTCTTAAGTGGATCACCCAAGGTTTATCGAACTCAGGGAGGAAGTGGTCAAAGGTATTCCCTCTCAAGCAACCCTGCAATCAAGATACAAGAAGTCTCTTCTGTCCCCAACACACCCAATACACTTGTCAGGTGTATAGGTGCACTAGTTCGACGAAGAGATAGTGAAATACAAGTGGTATGGATAATTATAAGTGGTAACGGTGATAGAAAATAGATTGATGGCGTGGAAGAGACTAAAGGCAAACTGAAATAAAGATGGAAGCAAGCAAACATGTAACAGATCTAGTAGCAAACGATGTATCAATGCTAAGAAACAAGGCCTAGGGATCATACTTTCACTAGTGAACACTCTCATATAAATATATTCTCTTTATGATACTACTCTTAACTACTCTCTGGTTGAACACTCTAATCGATGGTAGGGCTATAACAGCACACCTCAAAGTAAGTCTTTCCCATCTAGAAAACCCCACACTGTCACCTTGAGCACTAGATGAGTCCAACAAACACCACAATTTCATAAAGACATCCAACTCAAAATATAACTCATAACAAGTATTTGTAATCTCTAGCCTAAGTGCCACCATGGTGTGCACGTTGTCACTTTCGCACACATGGGGAGAGCAGAGATCTATTAAAGCACTTGAGTAGCAAGATAGATCTACTTGATACAAAGCTCATGATCACAATATGATCATGCATAGAGAGAGATGAACACATAGCTACCGGTAGAACCCTTAGCCTCGAGAGAGGACTACTCCCTCCTCGTCATGGGAATCAGCAACGGTGATGGAGATGGCGGTGGAGATCGATGGAGATGGCTCCGGGGGCACTTCCCTGTCCCGGCAAGGTGCCGGAACAGAGACTTTCTGTCCCCAGAATCTCCTTTTTAGTGGCGGCGGTGCTGCGGCACTTTTCGTGGCTGGAGGCTTGACTATTTAGGGTTTTGGTGTCGGGAGGCTTCTTATAGGCCAGAGGGCAAGGTCGGTGGAGTGCCAGGGGGCCCACACCACCTGGTGGCGTGGGTAGGGCTAGCCCGCGCCTGGGGGGTGTGGCCAGGCCCTGGCCCTCCTCCGTCTCGTATTCTAGCTCCGTGAGTCTTCCGGTAAAATAGGAACTTTGGCTTTTGTCCTGTCCAATTCCGAGAATATTGATTTTCTGACTTTCCTGGAACTAAAAACAGCAGAAAACATGCAACTGGCACTGTGGCTCTTGTTAATAGGTTAGTCCAAGAAATCGTAAGAAAAGTACTCCAAAGTTGGAACAAAATACAAGAAAGTAGATAAAACCAAGCATGGAACATCAAAAATTATAGATACATTTGCAATGTATCAGCGAGGCAGCAAGCAACCAAGCTGACTCGAGCACCCAAAGCGCATTTATTACTCGGATTCGCTTGGAGTCACATCCTCGGTGTCTTCAACCTCCGAAACGCGCCGGGAACCACCCACCGCGACCTCCTACCGCCTCGCCACTACGCCAGGAGGCAGAATCTGAAGCCCCTCCCGCTCACGGTCACCGCCCCGCTGAAACCCCTCCACCCCTCGTCGCCACGGCCGGACGGAGGAAGGAGAGCAGGCAAGTCATCGCAAGAGAGGAGAGGCGCAGAACCACAACGCCTGAAGCGCTGCCGGCCGCAACTCCCCAACATGTCCACGCCACCATGGCCAGACGAGAAAAGGGGGGCAACCCGCAACGACCCTAACCGCTGCCGCTGAGCCTTATTTGAGGCGAGACAGTCCCTCCACCGCGACGACGATGCCACGTCGGCGAACAGGAAGAAGAGCGGCCTCTCACGACGGATCTGGCTCCGAGATCCCGACGCGATCCTCCAGGCATGAAGCCCACAACCGGCACGAAGCCACCACAAAATCCTACTATATACAGGGGGCCACCGGCGTCGGGCCGCCGCCTCTCTCCACCGGCGGCGGCGGCGATATCGGCGTCGGCGCGACCCGGGGCAGGCGATTTTTCCTTCGGGAACTGTAGCGGGGGGGGGGGGGGGGGGGGGGGGTGGAGAAGGGGGAAATAAACGCACTTATCCTACTATCTACTTGCCACCTCCTTTTAGGTATCAAGAGTGGATGGTGCGTCGACAAGGGAGACTCGGTTGGAGACGTTGATCTTGGGAGGTGACAGTCATAGGTCGAGGCACGATGACGTTGCTTAGTTTAGGATAGACTCTTTTGTTTTTTAGCTGTAATACTATTGGTTGTGGCCGCCTTCGGACCAGCTTGATATGAAATTCGTACTAAGCTGGTGTTCACTGCGTGCGGCTTGCAAAGCCCGCACAATGGCAGCCACACATTTTGCTCCCATGTTTCCCCACCATCTCCAAGCCCACGACAAGATTAGTAAATTATGCCTGAAAGGGATCGTAGAAGATCATGCCCACCGAAGAAAAAGGCAAACTAAATTCTCCATGACGTGGTTCAGTTAATTAGGGACAAGTTAAAAGCTCCCACTGCCCACTTGTGGCTGGTGGCGCAACTAGTGCGCTGGCGTGCTGCCCCCTTCCAGAGCTAAATCCAGCAAAGACACGACCTCATCATCCATGCTTGGACCCGGTTTTAGACACTGCATCTTTCCATTATTTCGTTATTATTGTACTGTGAGAAAGAGGAAAATATTTTATTTCATGTGAGGGGGAATATATGCCGATTCAAGCTCATCCGTCAGATTACAACACGACCGTTGCGCAGTCACACCGTGGAAAAAAAAGTTGAAGGAAGTCTCTACTATCTAAAAAGAATTTGGTGGTTCCGTTTTCTGCGACTACCACTCCGTCAATCTTTCGTCCAACTCCCGTCGCACACACGTTTTTTTTTTCTCCAGTAATCTCCTCCCCACTAATCCCGTCCGTATTAATTATATCTCCACTAATCACTACTCCCACCGTTCCTGAGGATACGGTGCAAATCTTCCAACGCAGCAATTAAGGAGGCGATCGGCAGCTTAAAACCTTCCTATATTCCCGCTGCATGCACGGAGTAAAAACCTCCTTCATTGCCTCTCATTACTCGCCCGGACTCCCTTGTTTCTCGCTCCCGGCGTCGCCCTCTCTCTCCATCCTCCAGCGTGCCCCCTCTTTCTCTCACGTACGCACACACCTTCAATGGAGTTGAAGGTCTGTATCAAAATTTGTTGGCCAATCAGAGTGGAATCCGTTCATCATCCACTTGGGAGATTTGTTTGCCGTGGATTAGTCCCAACTTTCATGGTGCAGATCAAGATCAGACAAGTGGATGGAGGCAATGATAGTTTGAAAATCCTAAATTCCCAGGTCCTATAAGAGCTTGGCGCCATGGATGCACTTCTCATCTTATTCTTCCTGTCTTTCTTCCTCAAACCATGGCGAACGTGGACCTGAATGAACCCATCGACTAGGATGATCAAGATGACTTCGATGGGGTGGCCCAGGAACTAGCTGAAGATTTTTTAGTTTGAGATCGAGAGCGACGAAGGTAATCCATCTTCCCTTCTCAGTCTTGTTATGTTTGTAGATGGGTAAACTGGTTCTTAAGGTCTTCATTTTTTTTAGAAGAGGGGGACACAGTGATGATGCCGAGGGGAATGGCCGGGGATGGGGTATTCTTGGCCTCGCCGGTCTCCGAACTTCCACATGGTTGAACACGTCGTTCCATGGTGAGTCAAGCAGTGCCGGACGCGGTTGTGCCCTCTGTTCGTCTACGAGTCGAGCCGCGTTGGACTTGGACATGGCTCTCTGTTCGTCGGCGAGTCGAGCCGCATTGGGCAAGTCACCTTCTTTCCATGGCAAGGCAAACTGTGACAGGATCGGCGGATCGGCAGCGAGCACGAGCACGAACTCGATCGTGCCCCTTTGTTCGACGACATGTTTGTGTCCACCGGTGGATGCAGCCGTCTTGGGCTATCTGGACATGGCCGTGGTCTTAATAGAGTGGTCCTATTTTCTACATATGCAAGAACTCCTTCACCAACTGAATCAATAAATTTTCCATACGTAGATGCATGTGGGAAGATAGAAATATTTTGCATTTTTAGACACGAAGCATGTTTAGCTCCTCGGGTGCCAGAACTTTTATAGTTCGTACTTCCTGTTTTCATCCATGATCTCATTGTAGTACGTAATCGATTTACTTGATAAAAACATATTCATGTAGTCAAGAATTCAGTACAAGTTTGATGGTCTGGGTGATAATAAATTAATTATTACAGAGATTTTCCTTAAATTTCTTGCTGACACTTAATTTGCAATGTGTAGGGCTACTACACTTCATCCAGCATAGTCATAGCGGCATGGTACCATTGTGATTGACTTTTATATACAAATCCGATTTTAAGGTGAGGTGCGATTTAGTAGTTATGGGTAGTACTGAATAATTTTGGACAGGGACATTGGCCAATAATCACATGTTGTTTATGTCTTAGTAGTAGATAGGAACAACCTCCATATATGAAATTATAGTTTTTTTTTAGAAGGTATGAAATTACAGTATAGAGATTTATGCATAGTTAGAACAAAATCATTGATATTGCTTGGCGAAAATACTGGTAGTTCATATTTCTTGGGGAGCAAAGTTGAACATTCAATTGTTTTTGTTCCATGTTTATAAGAAATTGGCATGTGTGTTCTGAAGGTAAATGGTTTTCGAGCCCTATAGTTTCCATATTCATGTCGAAAATGATGGTAACAGGTCGGTTCTTATATAAGAGAACACATTAATTATCAAATAATATTTTAGAACCATTAGTTATTTATCCTCAATCATGAAACATATGTTATCGTGTCATTTTGCCGTCTTGTGGGAGTCATGTATGTATAACTCTTTATTTTATTGAAGTCCCAATTCATATGTTGTTTGTCTTTTAAGGAATGGAAATTGTATCTCTACTGTGTCTAGAAAATTAATGTCATTACTATCCAAATTATAGAAGGAAGAAGCTAAGCCGTCTAATCTTGTCGGGAATAATTTTGTGAAATGCATGAAAAACATGATTATTATGTTTCTTTGGAGGTAGAAATGTGATCTTTATTATTACTTTGTATCCCGGGTTGAATTACTAACGGTAGTTGGTGAATGATTAATGCTGGTCAGACTATTCAGTTTCTTATATCAATCACGGGCTCCTACAATTAAGAAAATAAGGCTAGATTCTTCTCTCTTTTTATCTAATCCTCGATATATGGCTCATTTATATACCAATTGTTGTATTTACGTTCATTCAATGTGTCTTATGTAGAGATGTTGAAGGTGAAGCCCGTCAACAAAGTTGCATCTTCATGGAACAAAGCTACATCATGGAGTGCAAGATCTTAACTTCTATAGGGAAATATCTGCATGGACAAAGGTATGGTCCTGCAACATAGCAAAAAAAATTAAGAACGGTATTCTATTTGATCCTTGTAATGCTTACTTGGGTACTTGCACTTCATAAGGATCGTCATGTGTGGGCTCAATGTGTTGCCTAGGTGAACATTCTGTCGAAGTGGATACAATGACATTCTTCTTATTCATGTTGTATACACTCAAGACTATGATAGGAGCAAGTTCTTTTGCCAGACCATGACAAGCAACGGCTGAGATGGTGTTCCGGGAAGTGGAATTCGAGCTTTATGTGTTGTTATTGGCAACAAATTAGTGCACATAATTATTAGGATTGCTCTCTTGACACCGTGATTTCTTGATACTGCCACATTCTGAGCAGATTTTTTAAGTTAGGGAACTTGATGACATGCATAGAGGGATAGTGTAGAGATGGCATAAACAAGACGCATGTGAAGGAAGACATTGTCAAGGAAGAGAACATTGTCAAGCATAGGAAGAAGAGCATAATGAATCAATTATTGTTGGATAGGCTGAAGCTAGATAAAAGCACAAGCTTGTGCTCATTCCAACCAAATATTTGAGCAATTTGTACATTCATGTTTATTGTTACGTCTCAACGCATAGACCCAATTCGCTCTATCGGTTAAAATATCCAACATCTTAGGTCGTTGTTTTGAAAATTGTTGTTTCCAACCCGTGATAGGTAAAGTGACATGCATTTCGTTTAAGTAACTTCAAACAACCAGAATTTTACTAATGATATTTGTGCTATAAGAGTGTGTCATTTTTAATGGTTGTGGACTTTGAATTCTCTTAGCTCTAACATTACACCCACATGTTTTTATATATATGGACACTCATCCTTGTAAACTTTAAAACATATGATATTTTGTAAATCCACCAAACTTTAGAAAAGCAACATGTTTGTGGAACCAAGACACGGGCATGGTAAATAATGGCATAATAAAGTGGCCAGGGTGGAGCCTTTAATATATAATTGTTCACTTTTTATGGGTATGTATCCTTGGTAATACTAATTTATTGTCTTTATTTATAATGGGTATAACTTCTTCTAACCTAAGGTAGTACCAAGGAAACATCATAGCAGCCAAGCTGCGTTGTGAGCCTGAGAAGAGGTGCCGCCATGAGCGGCAGCACACTTGCCGATATGGGACGACAACTGGAGAAGATCCCCGCGCTACTTGGATCTCGACGTTGTCCACTCCAGGCAACGGATTCGCCGGAGAATAATAGTGCCGCCAACCTCCTTCCACCTCCCAAGCTCTAGCCTAATAGCCTCTTGACTTACGACTCGCGTACACCTTCTCGAGGGGCTTCCCCATAGTGTTGGAGAATACGCCGCCGTGACGTAGTTGGAGCCGACAAACAAAATTTCCCAACAAGATCTCTGCCGACGCCTTGAAGACCTTGCATAGAAGCCCTACATTCATCATCTTGGACGAGCGTCAGAAATAAAAATCTGCGGCTCCTCGATGCCTCTATTGTAGTGGTGGCCCGAAAAACTTTATTGGGGCGACGACACCGGCTCCAAGCAAGCACTATCGCCCAAAACACATATCCTACACCTATCTATACGACGAGCCAAAGGATCAGAGTTGCGGCTTCCCTACCCTCCTACCACCAACAGAGCAACGAGAGAAGAGAGAGGAGCATGCATCCTCGTGGACGGTGGATAGAAGGAAAGTTTGTGCCTCCTTAAGTATGGGAGAAAGCAAAATGAGCGAGTCCCGGTTGTCACTTAACTTTATGTGCATTATGTTTACGTGTGCAGTGAAAAATAAAATATGATTACCCGTGGCAAAGCACGGGCATTCAACTATACTAGGAAAAAGTTGCATGTGCACGCGGTGATTAACTCCAACGGCCGGCGTCACTAGATCCAAACCCCAAAACACCAAACATGATTTCGATTTTTGAGATATGAACTTCGCATGGTCCAACACAACCACTACCACTGTCATTTGAAAATGACGACGTGATATATAGATGCCATTGCAATTTTCAGCTATTTCAGAAACGTCAGTGCAACTTCACTACATTTTCTATACCCCGTACAATTCATATACAAGTAGTTATACCCACTAAAACACATATGCCAGCTAATATAACACCCATATTTTCTATCCTATATATGCATACATCACTAGATTCCACCCGGCTCAACTTACGAAGAAAATCATGTATTCTCCATATGTCTCAAAATAGATATCGTAGATTTATCTAAATTTGTACAATTGTGATGGGGTTAAATTTGAGGCGGCTGGTTGATTCGGCTCTTGAAGCTTCGAAGGAGTCACATTACTATCTTGTACTTGCCCATGTGTATTGGCCTGAGGACCACCGCATATATGTTGTACTATGTACAAGGGAAACATGAGAGTATATTGGTCGTGTATGTATTTAAGTAGGTATGATGACATCCGCGATTGTAGATAAAATCGCAGTGGCATTTAAAAAAAAGAGTCAAATTTATGATGACGTTTCTTAAATAACTGGAAATTGCATTGGATGCTTATCTGGCTAACTCTATTGCTCGAAAGGTTAGAACCATCTCACCAATCACTAAACCACACTAGAACAACATATAAAACCTTTTTTTTCTTGGAATTCATTTATATAAGAAATTTTTATCTACTTGTACCTCTTTGAGAAAGAATCCTTTGTTTTTTCTGTACAGCTAAGCACTCTTTCGGTCATGTAGTATGAGAGATGGCACACCAATATGTTCCCGTATTTTTCCTATTCTAGCATTTTTAGGAATACCACGAATCAAAAAAGCCCCCATCCACTTTAATCGCGTGTCTATACTATTAAAAAGATTCAGGATGTTCGTCACGCTCTAGATTTTCCGTCTGCCCACTTATTTGACGGTTTTGCCCCTAGCAGTTTCGTGAAATAACAGCCACTGCCACTGCCACCGCAAAGTCAAAGCGGTTCTCCTATCTCCCTGCACACGACTGCATCGACCGAACACCCAGCGTTCCTCCATGGCCCTGCCCGCCGCCTCCGACCTCTCTAGATTCTTGAACCCCGCCACCTACCTTGGTCGCCCTGTACTAGATCCCCTCACCATCGCTGCCTTGGTATAGACCCCACCACCGCCGCCGCCATGGTCAAGGTCCCGCACCACTCCTGGCAAAAAAAAGGTCCCGCACCACCACCGTCGCCCTGGACCGGTCCTGCACCACCGAGCATGTCTCCTCCTACCTCCGACCTCCCGTCTCGCCGGTGAATCCCTCTCCTAGACACCCGAGATGCCCCGATCTGGGTGGGAGGTGGCCATCCGCGCCCGCGAGGTTGGATTCCCCTGCGTCGAGCCAGAGCTGCAGGTCCCAATCCGAATGGACCTAGCCTTCGCGTCCGTGAGATGGCCAACGTTGCTGCTTCTATCGCCCTTGTGTCACGGCGGGGCTGCAGTTCTGAGCACTTCGCAGGACCTTCTCCCTCAAATGCTTGCTCACCCCCAATGCTTACTGGCATCATCTTCGTACGTACGCGCCTCAGGTCATCCCAACCCAGGTGCTATCGCTGCTGCAACTGCTAGCAGATGAATACCATACCACTGCTACCGGGCCACTGGTTGAACACATTATACACAACCTCACGTACCGACGAACATAGAACATGTAAGAGTGTAGAAGTAGTACTAGCTTTTTTTGTAATCTGTATATACTCTTGCCGTAAATCTAAACCCAGAGTCAGCGCTTAAGTCTAAGTGAAATGAGGACATGGATTACAGCGTATTCTGATCTCATGTTTGTTTGAAAAAGAAATATATTGCTTCGTGATACAAGAAAAAGAGCATTCAGGTGCTGTTTCTTAGACATAATTTTCTACCTTGAGGTGAACATATTAACTCATGTTCAGTGTTAGCATTGTACCATGTTTTATATTTAATTCATAAGGATGAGGTCTTTGAATTTCTGATTTGTCATTGATTGGCCGGTGATGTATGATGCTTCTGGTATCAGATTACATGCTGGAAAACAAGCAGAGGTATGTAAACGAGGAAACACAATCTTGTTAGAACTTCTGCTTATGATTTGCATGTCCTTACTTTCTCCATCCTTTAGGTGCTGAACTAGATAGTCTGCAAACTTCCTTCTGAACATCCCTTGGCTGAAACAAGACCATTGTGTGTACTTTTGAACCATACTACGATTTCCAAAAATTTCTCTAGAGTCCAGATCTTGCCCTGCCCTTCCACCCACACACACTTTGGGAGCTGATACATTGCAAATGTATTTATAATTTTTGATGTTCCATGCTTGGTTTTATCTACTTTCTTGTGTTTTGTCCACACTTTAAAGTACTTTTCATATGATTTCTTGGACTAACCTATTAACAAGAGCCTAGTGTCAGCTGCCTGTTTTCTACCGTTTTCGGTTCCAGGAAAGTCAGAAAATAAATATTCTCGGAATTGGACGGAACAAAATCCAAAGTGCCTATTTTTCCGGAAGACATCTGAAGCCAGAATACGAGACGGAGAAGGGCTGGGGGCCGGCCACACCACCTGGCCACGCGGCCAGGCCTGGCCCACGCCAGGGGGTGGTCTGGCCGACCCTAGCACCCCTCGGCCTCTCCTTCCGTCTATATATTGCCCTCGGGACCAAAACCATAAGCACCCGATCAAAAATCCACGAAAGAGTCTGTAGCCGTCGTCATCTCCATCCCTAGACCGGGAGGGATCTGAAGCTCTTCGCGGCACCCTGCCGGAGAGGGGAATTCACCCTAGAGGTCTTCTTCATCATCATGCAAGCCTCCGGTGTGATGCGTGAGTAGTTCATCTCTGAACTACGGGTCCATGTAGTAGCTAGATGGCTGGTTCTCCTCCTTTGTGCTTTCATGTTTAGATCTTGTGAGCTCCGTTCATGATCAAGATCATCTATTTGTAATCCATACATGTTGTGTTTGCGGGGATCCGATGGATATTGAGATGCTATTTCAGATTGATTATTGATTCTATCATGTCTTTTTTATTTGTGATCTTGCATGTTTCCGTTGTTAGTATCTATCTTGGCCAAGTAGATGCTAGCAACTCCAAGAGTTAGTATTTATGCTCGATAGTGGGTTCATGTCTCTAGTAATCTGGGGAAGTGATAGAAATCTCTAAGGTATTAGATGTGCTGTTGCTACTAGGGAGAAAACAACAATCCTTTGTTCATAAAACAATCGTATTGTTTACTTTACACGCAATTCGTAAAGCAATAATTTGTTGCTTGCAACTTAATACTGGAGGGGGTTCGGATGATAACCTAAAGGTGGATTATTAGTCATGGATGCAGTTGGATGGCGGTCTATGTATAATATTGTAATGCCCAATCAAGTCTCAAAGGAGTCAAGATGATCAGTATATGCATGTATTGCTTTCTCGATGTTTGTCAATTGCTCGTTGTAATTTGTTCACCCAACATGTTATCTATCTTAAGGAGAGCCACCTCCAGTGAACTATGGACACCGGTCCTTTTCTTTTATATACAATCTACAAACTGTTTACTGCTTTGTGTTTACTTTCTGCAAACTATTATCTTCTTCCATTCAATACGTTTAATCCTTTGTTTTCAGCAAAACCTGTGAGATTGACAACCTCATCGCAAGTTGGGGGCAAAGTTCTGTGGTTGTATTGTGCAGGTCTCCACGTTGTTGCTGGCACCGGTAGTGCGCTCTGCCAATGTTCAGCTAGCTACACCTTTGGGGTGTTTCCTTGCTCCTACTGGATTGATAACCTTGGTTTCTTACTGAGGAAAAACTTGTTGCTATGCTCATCATACCTTCCTCTTGGGGTTCTCCAACGAGCTCGATATATTTGGGCCATCAGGAGCATACTGAAATATCATGGCGAGGAGCATGGGGCGGACAGACTAAATTTGTTCATGATTTTTTCTACCAATTTGCTCATGATTTATTTGTTCAGTTCAACATGTTTTATTCATAGACACAAGTTACTCATTACAATCATCTGGATCTAAACATGCTACTTAGCATTCACCAGGCAGACAATTAGTATCTAATCGTGCATTATGTAAATAGGAAAGCATCAGTAGCTGATCGCAGTGGTCTACCATAATTAATTGATGCCAAGGAATAGAACATAACTTCTACCATACCAAAGTAGGGTCTGATTCATAAAATTCTAGAGTTGCACCGCATCCTTTTGGCAGAACTTATCGAAGAATAAAATGGAAGTACAATATAACTATGCGTTTTTTGGTCTTCGATCGCCGTGTTTTCTGATAAAACAATGCAGGGTAAATCCATACATGAATGAGAAGGAGCTTC
This sequence comes from Avena eriantha, assembly GCA_910589775.1. Taxonomy (NCBI): domain Eukaryota; kingdom Viridiplantae; phylum Streptophyta; class Magnoliopsida; order Poales; family Poaceae; genus Avena; species Avena eriantha. Next base: position 75,955,598 of record OU342744.1, on the reverse strand, counting down.
TTATGAAATTTCAGTGGTAAGATGCTTTTATGAAACATATTAGGAGTCTCCATCGTGTGCACGAGGTGTCGGAGTTTTTTTTGGTTGAGGTAAGTCAGTAAGTCGCCACAATCATCTAGGCATCCGATCCAAGCTGACTGGTGGTTGGATTATTCAGTTGTTCACCCAATCTGATATTGTTCGTGTTTTTTGCCTGTAGCTACTGAACCAGCCCGTTGAATGCATGGTTATTCTTTTTACTCATACAGTTAAACTTTTGGAAGTAGTACGTTGCATGATAATTTACATTGGGCTTTACTAATCATTGTGGGCAAGTCATATACTGCTGATATAGTTGGTGTCATGCTTCACAATGGTATGCTCATATTTTGTACTTTACAAACCCACCTTAAGCCGGTAGAGAAAATGGATTTTATCTTGATTAACCAGGTTATGAGCTAGCAAGGCATTTTAGGCTTTTAGTACATGCTTAGTTATTCTTTCATGGGCCGTGGACATGAAAATACAGAGAGAAAGCCATATGGAGCACTAATGTTTATACGCTTGAAGTATGAATCACTCTGATAAAGACAAGGATGAAGAAGAAGAGGGAGCTCAAGGAAAAAATTCACACGGTCTTACTACTAAGGTCCTATCCCATAGGCCGTGGATGATGACAAGGAAGGCGGAATAGAAGGTTGTGATGTGGATGGTGAAACTGAGTTCAGTATACTGATCAATAACCGTTAACATCTGAGAATAATTGTATTTTCACACCTTATGCAGTATGGGACATTCTATTTATTGATATTCTAAGGAGATATTTCATTCAACATTTTCATTCGAAGTACAATAGAATGGTATTTCTGTATAAGTTACTCTCTCCGATTCGCTGATTTACTAAATCAACGACAATTATATGGATCGGAGGGAGTATTAACTTTCATACAGTACTTATTACGATTTCGTGGCAACGCACGGACACTTTGCTAGTTTTTCCTAATCTAGTACGTTAGGAATACCGCGAATCAAAAAAGCCACCACCCATGGAATTTTTTTTAGGGCTCACCAGTCTCACCACCCATGGAATTTTTTTCGTACAGTAGCTGTACCATCATGCCAACAAATAATACTAATAATAGGATACAACAAAAGCTAAAACAACAACCTACTAACGTAGTGTACAAGACCAGCATTGTTTTTTAGGGAAAGACCAGCATTGTTTTTGAATGATGGTGGTGATGATTAGTTGCTAATTACTGTACTCGACTCCCTTTCCATCTGCTCCCCCTAAGCTAACTAATCCCCTCCCTATCACAGGTGGGGGCGGCGGCCTCCCCCCACCAACGGAACAAATCTCCCCCCTCTCTCTCCCGAATGCCGCGAGCTGGTGGGAGCTGACCTCCCCTCGCCGCCGGCGACCGCGCCCTGGACGCCCCTCCGCCGCCTCCCCTTCGCGCGGGTAAGTGCCCATCCACCCCTCCGCTCTTTTCTCTCGCGGCAAAACTTTCCCGCGGCGGTTGCGGGGCTGCCTCGAGCGACCGAGCGAGCGAGCAAGCGCGGCCCCGATCTGCGCCGCCTCGAGCGCTAGCCTAGCGAGCGAGCTCTTGCGCGGGAGCTCCCTCCCCGGCCGAGTTCGCGGGGCGGGGTTACCGCGGGGTTCGCTGTGGGAATTTTAAATTTTCGTGGCGGTTTATACTAGGAACAGATGTGTTGGAGCTTCTGGCCCCTGAATCTTCGCTCGGTTTCTAGTTTTTTCGCAAGAGTTTTGTTCGGACCCTTCGAACGCTAAAGCTTTCTTCTTTTGCTGCTCTTCCTCGTGGCAGATTCAGTGGCCGAGCGGGTGCCCATGGCCATGGAGGAGGAGAGGTGCTAAGGCTGCGAGATTCGGGCGGCTGCGTCCTCGATCAGGGGCCAGACGGATTCTCTCGCGCCGCGGGGATTTCGCGGAGGCCTCTATCGAATTCCAGCGCTCTGCAGCCGGGATTCCCAGCGCGCGGGACCTCCTGGCGATGGCCGCCGGTTGTGGCGGCGGCGCCGACGGGAAGTACAACTCGTACAAGGCGCCGGGGCTGAGGGGCGCCATACTGGAGGCGGCGCACGTCTCGTGCCTCGGGGACCGCTACCAGCTGGGGGACCAGCTCGGCTGGGGCCAGTTCGGCGTCATCCGGTCCTGCTCCGACATGGTCACCGGCGAGGCGCTCGCCTGCAAGTCCATCGCCAAGGACCGCCTCGTGTCCCCCGACGACGTGCGGGGCGTCAGGCTCGAGATCGAGGTCATGGCGCGCCTCTCGGGCCACCCCAACGTCGTCGACCTCAAGGCCGTCTACGAGGACGAGGAGTCCGTGCACCTCGTCATGGAGCTCTGCGCCGGCGGGGAGCTCTTCCACCGCCTCGAGGAGCGCGGATGCTTCCCGGAGCACGAGGCCGCCACGCTCTTCAGGTACCTCATGGAGGTCGTGGCGCACTGCCATAGCAAAGGGATTGTGCACCGGGACCTCAAGCCGGAGAACATCCTCCTTGTCAGCAAGTCGCCTTCCTCGCCGATCAAACTCGCTGACTTTGGCCTTGCCACCTATACCCAGCCTGGTATATAGCTGGCAGTCTGATCACTTCTGTGCTGTGGCTGCAATTTGTACAGACTTGTCTTCTTGGGAAGCTAAATTGGGTTTTGGATTTTTGTCAGGTCAAAGATTGAGTGGCACCGTGGGAAGCCCGTTTTACATTGCGCCGGAGGTGCTTGCTGGTGGGTACAATGAGGCTGCCGATGTCTGGAGCTCTGGGGTTATACTCTACATCCTTCTGAGTGGAATCCCGCCGTTCTGGGGGAAAACAAAGTCGAAGATTTTCGACTGTATCAGGTCGACAGAGCTACGGTTCCCTTCTGATCCCTGGGACAGGGTTTCGGATTCAGCAAAGGAGCTCATCACCGGGATGCTGCGGCGTGATCCTAGACAAAGGCTCACAGCCGAGCAAGTTCTAGGTGAGACATGATATCATCCTTTTAGGAACATCAGGATGCGAAATTATATTCCTTCACCAGATCACCAGTATCGTACGAAAACTGAGAAGTGACCTTTCATTTTGGATCATATGTATACATTCATGCAACTGGACTGGCTGCTGGCCATAATGTGTAGAGATAATTAAAAATTTGTTCTGTTTACAATTGTCTACTTGATGTTGTTTTGAATAGATTAATAAGTCTTCACTGCGAAGTCATGAGCTAGCGCCAGCTAAAGTTTTAGTGGCCTCCCTAATTTTAAACTGCACGGCTGGGGGAAAAGGTGAGTTTTCGTTGTAGGGTCATGTTCTGGACTTCTGGTAGGTCAACTATAGTAGTACAAATAAATAAATTTTGATCTTTGCTGGCTCTTTATGTTTCTTCTAATCAATCATCACATGGTTGCTTCTTTAGTGTTGATGATTCACCTCTCTCACCCTTCATGGGATCATGTACAGATCAGTTGTTAATTGCTGCCTTTCTCCTAATTGTACTCTATAATTGTTCACCATGTGTTGTCTGTTGTCTAAACAGCTGCTCTTGTGCAGGGCATTCCTGGATGCGAGAACATGCAGACGATTCACGAGAATCCTGCGGCTGTTGCCATGAGATTGACCTCAGGAGGGAGGAACCTGGCTCTTGCTCGTTCTCCACGCCGCTGGCGTCACGCAGCCGCGACGTGAGCTTCAACACCGGCGGCCCGATCGCCTGCCATAGCCTGTCGGAAGAACCATGCTCCCCCACATTCTCCTGCAGATCTTCCTTCTCCGCGTTTGCCGCCGCCAGTGCTCCACCTGCGCCTTGCGCAGTCTCTGGGTTCTCATTTGGTGACAGCCCCAAACCCAGGAACAACGCAATCTTCCCATTGCCCGTTGTATCGATGCCTAGCTTTTCATTCTTCTGCGGGCAAGGGTCCGACGAGCTAGGGCCATCAGTGACACCAGCCTTGGACGAGAAGGGAGCTCCTTGCGACGATGCCACCGCTGCCTCTTCCTCACCTGCTTTGAAGAGGATGGCGGAGGCGGCCCTGAGAGGTGTGGCGATGCGGGCATACCCGTCGTCACGAGGCGCCATTGGAGGTGGCAGGAGGAACCACACTATTGGCGCCAGTGAGCGGGAGCACCACCTGGATGTGGCGGCCGCAGAGTCGGTGATACGGTGGGCGTCGTGCACGCACCTGTCCACCACGCTCTCGCTCCGGGCCTCGCTTGTCTGCTAGCACCTCTGGTAGTCTGTCTGCTAGCCGGTGAAGTGAGATGAGAAGAGAAGAGAAGAGATGAGCGTGTCAATGTCACTTGTAGTAGAATGTAACTTGGACATGACATCTATATATTCTTATAGTGATACTGTGATTGTCCGTGTCAATTTTGGTGCTTGGAATGCATGAATTTCGCACGAAACAGATGAATTTGCGAAGAAATCGTGGTAAAGAATCCGTGTTTTCCAGCCTCCGTAGCTGAAGAATTGGTGACATTTGGAGAGAATTGATAAGTAAATTTATGAACTGAAGAGTCTACGGTTTTTTTTCTATACCTAATACCTATAACTAATAACTATAACTAATATAACTAATAAAGTACGAAGTGTTTCTTTTTTTTTAGACGGTTTTACCCTCACGTAACACTACATATTAACCCAATGCCACTGGCAAGTTAAAAAAACCGATTGGATTTCTACCACACGGATCTCCCGAAAACTATTTTGTACAGCAAGGCGGATGCGGGATGGGGAGGTGGCGCCCTGGTCATCCTCTTCGGCGGAGCTCTCTAGGAGGCGGACTGTGCGCGCGTGGCTAACTCGACCTAGAAGCATATACATACGTACAATATACGACTGCAACAAGCCAACGACCCCCCCCCCCCCCCCCCCGAGTAAGCGACTAAGCGTACGCCTCTGCGCGCCGCAGTCTCCAAATCCGGCACCAAGTCCCATCCCCTATCGCCCAGTACTACCACGACGCAACGACCGAACCTGCCGATGCCAGTCTGCCACCGTCGTGACCCTTTTGCAGCGCCGCCGAAGAACACGGCCATGGTGGAGCTCAAGTCACGGGTGTTCTGCCAGCTCTCAAAGCTTTTCGACCGCATCACGCAACACATCGGCGTCGAGGAACTAGATCGTTTCATCTGCTCGCCGCCGTCCCCCGAAGCCGTGTCAATCCTCCTCCATGGGCTGGCTTCCGAAACCCAGGGGCTTAACCGCTCAATACGTCTCGCCGCACATGCAGAAGGTCATGACGCATCTCGTCCGGTGGCTCAAGGACACGACATCCAATTTGTCTGTGCATGATGCCTGTCGCGGCGCACAAGGGTTACGCCGGCTTTTTCATTTGATTTGTGGTTATGGTGGCTACCATGACTGCTCCGAGAGGGCTACAACAGTGGCAGAAGGATTGGCTTTTGCAGGCCTTGCCGCCTGATTCTCGCTGTCGTTGCAAGGTTAGTTTCTGAACATCTGATGCATTCAAACCTCAAGCTGGATTGCGTGGGTGGATTCATGCATATTGGCAATGGTACTTGCCCCTGCTCCTCATTTTTCTTTTTTTTCACGGGTGCTCCTCATTTTTCTACTTACACTATTTATTGATGCTCAAGACGACAACCTGCTGGAGGAGGCCTGTACTACTGCGTTTTATCTTCTGCCAATGGCGCCCTCTGAGACATCGCCTAGCTCTACTACAAAATCTGAGCGAGATGGAAGCATCAGCCCGGCATATTTGAGAAAAAAATATGCGATTTGGTTCTGCCTCAGTGCTTGACGATGCTTCAATGCTTAACATCATCGGTGCCAGCATCTATCGATCTCAAGAGCAAGATTTCCCTGTGAGTTCTACGTGCACAAGATTATCCTGATATGTTCCGAAACAAACAAAGATGATTCAAAAAAGAATATCGGTAGAACAATCAGGACATAAAAATGCACCCTATGGTGTGCTGCTTTAGAGATCATATCAGCTACCCTACAAATCAAGATGCTGCCAGCGCGACTCACAAACTTAACAGAAATTTCTACAGGAATCAGCTGCAACTGCCCTATCATTGATGTAACTTTACGAGCCAGCGCAGCTCAAAGTATTGAGAACTTTGTATAAACCATGAAATAATTAGTTTCTTCTATGACACAGTACTAACTATGTTATTACTAGCTGCAAGCATGTCAGCCTATAATGTACTGATTTTGTGATACCAAAAAAATTTTAAAAGATAAATGAACCGCATAAATATCAAAAAATGACAAAGAAGGAGTGATTTACAAAAAGTTTTAGTTTATATTTATCCCGGTGCAACGCACGGGCACTTTTCCTAGTCTTCCGAAAAAAGTTAAAAAAACCCAAGTTAGACTTGGCGTTCGGCTGCCGCTCCCTCCACTTCAGCTGCGCGTTCCGTCGAACACCATGTCGTCCGCCGACGCCGCCTCGTCGGACGACGCGAAGCTCCAGTCCTTCCTGCAATGGCTTCAGGTGGCGCACTCTCCCTCCCCTCTCCTACTCTCCGGTTCCCCTGACCTACTAAACCCTGGTCCCTTTCCCACCGCAGGCCAACGGCGCCGACCTCCGCGGCTGCACGATCCGCGCCTGCGGCCGCAAGGGCTTCGGCGTCTACTCCACCGCCGCCGATGCAGCCACCACCGACGGTAACCATTACTCTTCTCCTATCCCCCTCCACTCCAGGAGGTTCCAGAAGGTTCCGAGGCTCTGATCAGACGGGCGCGTGGCTGTTGGTGCAGGGGTGGTGATGGTGGTGCCTCTCGACCTAGCCGTCACTCCGATGCGGGTGCTGCAGGACCCCCTCGTCGGCCCGCGGTGCCGCGCTCTCTTCGAGGAAGGCGGCGTCGATGACCGCCTCCTCGTCATGCTCTTCCTCATGGCCGAGCGGCTCCGCCCTAGCTCCCTCTGGAAGCCGTCAGAACACAATCCACATATCCCCCTACCTCCACATGCCAATGTTTCCGGTGTCTGTACCAACGATAATAAGAACTTCAATTGAATCTATAGGTACTTGGATATGCTTCCGAGCACCTTCGGGAGCTCCGTTTGGTTCAACGAGCACGACCTTGCCGAATTGGAAGGGACGACGCTGCACCGTGCGACGGTCATGCAGGTTCGCCAGTCCAAACTGTTGCTCTCACTCCTTTGGTCTAATGGCTATTGGAGAGATACATTGGTGGAAATAAACATGCTAGGGATTTTGTTTCAGAAAAAATCATTACAAGCATTGTTCGATGATAAGGTGAAAGGCCTGGTCGAGGACCTTCTACAGGTCGATGAATCGGGAAGGTTTGTTGGGTTTTATCCTCTCCATATTGCTATTACTAGTAGTCTCTTCTTGCATAAGTTTTCTCACAACTGTCAAATGTTTTATTTTGCAGCTCAATTGAAGTGCGGTTTGAGGACTTCCTTTGGTATGTATCACCATGGTTTGCATTTATAGTATGACTGGAAGAGCACAAGTTTTACTTGATATCGTTTTGCCAACATGACTTCTCACGCTAACATATAGAAGTCCCAGTTTATAAATGATTTAGCCATATAAACAGCTGGGTCAAATAAGAGATTTGTCATGCAAATAAGTGAACAAGTTTTGACACTGAGCAATGAATCATCGACTGACCTTCCTTTTTTAGGAACGATCAAAGTATTAAGCATTTTTTACGTAAATTAAAATGGTGGTTTCAACGGCTGGTCCTTCCCTCGAATGTGATGGTTTAATAGCTTTCGAATGCTACATAAATGAACATGCAGTTTAAACACCCCAAATAAGGCCTTTTATTTATCTGCAGGTTTATTTCATCTTTCTCTCCACACTAATCAGCAGTATGAGTTTATGACAGGGCAAACTCTATTTTCTGGACTCGGGCGCTAAATATCCCATTGCCTCATTCTTACGTTTTTCCGGGCTCGCTCGATGAACAACAGATCAGAAGTGGGGAAATTTTGGGTGATTCCAGTCTCGCCACCCAGCAGGTTAGCTGCAATCTTCCCTAACAAGAAAATGCTAGCAATTCTGAGTTCCCTCTTAATCACTCCCTCCGTTTCAAAATATAAGACGTTTTTGCTTTGTGAAAGAAGTGTATCTAGACCCTTTTAGTGTGTAGGTTCACTCCAAACCTAGATGGACCTACACACTAAAAGGGGGTCTAGATACACTCCATTCACAAATCTAAAACATCTTATATTTTGAAACGGAGGGAGTATTTGTTATTCTCTGTATCTGGGTATTACTTTCTACCCACGGATTCTGGATTCATTTCTTATGGAAAACTTTTGCATATTGTGGCCAAAAATTAATTGAACTTGTTAGCTCACAAATGCTTAATGAAAAAAAGAGAAGAAGCGTAACTACAAATAACTACTCCCTCCGTCCTAAAAAGGATGTGGCAGATTTGTGTAGATTCGCATGTATCTAGACACATTTTAGTGTATACTGTATAGATACATGCGAATCTAAACCAATCCGCAACATCCTTTTTGGGACAGAGGGAGTACTATTTTTATCAATATCAACTACTAAATGCAATTAATGCTACCACTGATTCTGGGATTGTACTGAAATATCACAATTAGTGGCAATTTATTTTCGTACAAAATAATTATCATTGTAACAAGAGCCTTGTTTAAGGAACAGCAAACCACTGGAAAACAACAGGTTTCATTTTTGTTTCTATTAACAACTAGAGAACTGATGATGTTGAACATAAAGTTATGGTTTCCAGTAATTACTGGAATAGGTAACAAGATACGAATCATTACATAAATCATGTCCGACAGTTCAGCTTGTAAATATTCAAAATATTAGTAATATTTGAAAGAACTCCGAGTGATCCGCTGGTAATCTGTCGTTATATGAAATTATGTGTTGTGCCATCTTACTTTTAATTATTCCAGTGTGTTAATTATGTTTTCCATACATATCTTCTCTACCAAACTACAGAATGTTTTACATTTATTTGCAGGAAACCAGTATCACAGTGAAGAATATTAGTGGTGATGAGAATTCTGAATCTCGTAATACAGAGTCAATTTGGGTCGAGGGCCTTGTCCCTGGAATCGATCTCTGTAATCATAGTAAGAGTCCAAAGCCAAGCACATGAATGATCTAAATTTAAGTTTTCAGCTGACATAACATATTGAAGTATATTCATATTTCAAACACGAAACCCTTTAATTCGTATTTGCAAAGAATCACATGAATTATACTAGTGAAGAAAATGAATCTTGATTGTCCATTTCAGATGTAAAGGCTCTGGCGACATGGGAAGTTGATTCAGCAGGAAATGCAACAGGAATTCCTGCTTCAATGTACCTCAGGCTTGGTAATTATACTGATACCGTTTTTGTATCTGATAGTTCTTTGTTTCAGCTTTCTTTCCAGCTTTTTTTGTAATATTATAGATCCTGGTATGATGTGTGCATTTCTTTGCGGAGGCAAATGTTTAGTAACACCATAAGTATCATGCCAGTCTAAAAGCAGCATCAGGGTGTTGTGCCTCACTTGACTTGCATATTGTCCCAGCGAACATTTTTCAGCCACGTAGTAAATGGTGTTTCCCAGTTTATACAGATTTGTAGTGTCCCTGATCTAATTTCCCCTCTATCATTTATTTCTCAAGCACAAGCTGATAAAAGCTCTGTTGGGGCTGGGACAGAGATCTACATAAATTACGGTAATAAAGGAAATGAGGTACTTGCACAATCATTAACAAACCTAGACTTTGCTTTATATAGTAATTGCTCAATTGCCTTCGGCTTATAATAACTATTGTTTGCTTATCCTGGTTGTCCGCTTTGCCATATTTGCTGGTGTTGGTATTTATCACCTGTTTTTATTCAGATCTTCTTTCACAGTTTAACTAATACAGCATATGTTACATATTCTTTTCTGAAGAGTAGAACTTTTCACACGAAGTTTCTTTCGAGCTGCACCCACTTTACACATCAGAATTATCATGTTCCTGAGGTCTGGCAGCCTTAATAAAACGAGAGTTGTTTTAATGGGGATTACACTGCTACACCGTCCGTTTGATTGTGACTTTCTACATGGATTCACAAAGACTTACTGGTTTACTTTTAATACATATTCCCTCTGTTGCAATATGTAAGACGTTTTAGCAAGCTAAAACAGGAGTATATGCTAGATTAAGAGCACATACTTGTACTAGATTTTTTATAGAGTGCTTAGAACCGAGAAAATTTCTCAGCCTCGTTGGTGAATGACAATAAGTTGCACTGCTATCATGTTTGTTATTGAGAAACTTAAGTGTGCTTTCATGATTTAATATCTATTTTTAGGTTTAAAACAGCATGCAATCATTAAAGATACCAACAAAGTTATCATGAGTATGGTTTAACGGAACTGAGTTACTAATGAATTTATTTTGTGTTGACCCGCAGGAACTGCTGTACCTATATGGATTTGTGGTTGACAACAATCCAGATGATTATCTCATGGTAACCCTCGTAGTGATGTATGTGCTAAAAGTTTGTGACAACCTTTGTAGGATATATATCTGACAATTTTCTTTTTGTGGTTAGCATATAAATTACTCCCTCCGTTTCAAAATATAAGATGTTTTAGCTTTTTGAAAGGAGTGTATCTAGACCTCTTTTAGTGTTTAGGTTCACTCTAAACCTAGATGAATCTAGGCACTAAAAGATGTCTAGATACATTTTATTCACAAAGCTAAAACATCTTATATTTTGAAACGGAGGGAGTACATGCTAAACGTGAACATGTGACCCCATTCAGGTGACCAGCCAAATGTGAATTCATTGCCATCCATTGAAAAAAAGAACATGCTCGGTAAATAAAAGAGGAAATATGAAAGTCATTATCCATTGAGAATTCAGAATTGGGAGTTGATGTTTGATAAATGATTATATCGACTCCTTCTGCGTTGTCTATGTTTGTTAAATGATAGATGAACACCTTTTTTTCAGAACCTCTCGTCGCATACTTATGTAAGATGTAGCTGCCTATCATCTGTTTGTTTGCTTCAAGTGCAGGTTCATTATCCAATAGAAGCTCTTAGACAGGTCCAATCTGCTGACATTAAGATGAGGCTAATTGAGATGCAGGTACCACTAAGTGTTTATCTTGTATGGATTCTACTATGTGCTGTTTAGAGGAACGCACCTCGCACCAAATTTCTTGAATTGAGTGAAAAATGGATTGCACTTACTGATTATACCTCTTTTGATAAATCTTTTACGCGGTATTAGATATTCACCCTGATCAGGATGGCTCAAGTTACTTTTTTTTTTCAATTTAGAAAACATGGCTCAAGATTATGTTGACTGTTCTAAAAACAAATTAAGCCCTCTGAGCAGCTGTTGCCACTTGCCACCCTGGATCTCACTCACTTTGTACGTATTTTACGTTTGCAGAGGGCTGAATTGAGATGCCTTCTACCTAGAAATCTGCTTGACGGTGGATTTTTCGGAAGCAGTACCAGTTGCGGTGAAGACGATGATAACCAGAAAAAGGCTAGCCATTTTTCTAGTTACAGTTGGAGCGGTCAACGCAAAGTTCCGTCATATCTCCACAAGAATGTTTTCCCTCAAGAATTTTTATGTGCTCTCCGCACGATTGCCATGCAAGAGCATGAGCTTGAGCAGGTTGCCTCCTTGCTTGGAGAGGTTAGTGTTTTTCCCGCACGCTGTATTCTGAAGTATAGACAGCCTGATATTTATTTTTACAGTAACCAGATTTTTTTTTATATAAATGGGTGAGGCAAGGAACCTTTTAGTATGCATTGCGTGTGGGCTTGAAGGATGCCTTTATGCGATAAATGAGCCCCTGCTTCGAACTTGTTTTTTACTATAGGTTGGACGTAGTGAGGATGCAGAGCCATGTGATGCGGAGGTGCGGAGCGCTGTATGGGAGGTGTGTGGTGATCTCGGCGCACTGGGATTACTCGTGGATCTTCTTAGAGTGAAGTATGGCCCTCCTTTTTTACCTCCTTGTCGCGTTATGCGTTTGCTATATTTGATAGAGCGGAGTCAAAGTGCCAACGGTTGGTTGGTTGATCTGATCCTTTGGTTTTGCAAGGATGGCTGAACTTGAAGAAGGCACCGGGACGGAAGCGGCTGACGGGCAGCTGCTTGAGAGATTTGATCTCCGCGATTCCAAAGACTCGTCGAGGTAAGGCTGGTTGTATTCTGAGCCGTTTGACTGTTGGGAAGATACCTGTTCCCATGACTCGTCCTAGGTACCGTTTTGGTTACCCATTTCGTTGTCCTCTTTTTTTTTGCAGCGCGGGCGTCGAGGAGGACGATGACGAGGCGAAGTCGAAAGTAAACAGACGGTCGTGTGTGGTGTACCGACGAGGGCAGAAGCAGCTGACGGGGCTGTTCCTCAGGGAGGCGGAGCGGCTTGTGGAGCTGTCTGCGGAGGAGGCCTAGGACTTGTGATCATCTGGTGCGCAACCGTTCTGCTTTCTTCCTTCCCAGTCCCAGCAAGGGCCAAAACCGTTGGTCTGTAGCAGCTGTAGCTTGTCTTAGAATTGCGGTGGATCGTGAAATGAAACAGTTGTGTAGTAGCTGTGCGGAGGACATGGAAAACCAGGAGAGGCTAGCGGCAGGGACGCGGAGGAACTGTCTGCGGGGGAAGACGCGGAAGGAGCATCGGAAGAAAGAATACACACTGAGTTAGCAGCTGGCTTTCGTTTGGCACATGGACTTTGTTCTACCAGGCGTATTTCTTTCAGTTTTTTTTGTTTCTTTTGAGTTTCCCAGAATGATGTTTCTTGGAAAAAAAATTTAAAAAAACGAAGAGCTCCAGGGAGACTTTTCATGGAGTAGTACAGTAAACATTTTATTAAATTAAATACCATCATCAGATCAGAGGTCAGAGCCGTGAATAGCTAGCCGTCTAAGTGTATTATTATTTTTCCTGACTTTTCCAACCGTGAATAAACCAGAGTTGTCTCACTCTCATGCATGTGGGTTTTGGATTTGGAAGTGTACACGTGTGCCCCGGAGAGAGAAAGAGAAAGAGAAAGAGAAAGAGAAAGAGAAAGCGTTGCTCCCGGTCTCCACCGTGAGTAGTAGTATCGTATTCGTCAGTGACAGTGACGGCGGCTTGCCTGGTCTCGTCTTGTGTTTCTTTACACGGACACAAGACGGTGAGACAATGATGACGACGACTAAACACGATCTAGTCTAGTAGACAGCACGAGGCGTATCCATCCGAGCGACGTGCGGCAGATGGATCCAATCCACCGACCGAATCCTACCCTGCTATACTTGGCAGGCTTGATTCATTCGGTCGCGTCACGTGACAGTTGGTGCCGCCCGCGCAAACGCGTTGTCTCCCGCCACTAAAATGGTCGGTCGGTGCCACTACTTAAAACTGGTAAACGCTTGTGCGATTAGTACCAGGAGTAGTACTATACTACTTTTACACTCCTGGAGCTCTGCACCGCAACACCTGCACTGCACGTGCGTGCGCCGGCGGTTTGAAGCAGCCGAGCAGGCAGAACACTGGCCGGCAGCAGCCCGGCGCTCTACAACATCCAGCCCAACCTTGTTCAAACCGACATTTTACACGTCTGCAGGATACTAGTACAGCATAGTCTATACACGATTTTTTTTTTAAAAAGAAACTCTAAGTACTGAACCCCTAGAAGGAGACATCGGACAATGGGGATGGGTGGGTCAAAAAATAAATAAATCCAAAACTCCTGAACCCGGCTGGACAAAAAGATCATGCAGAATGCGTCTCCCATCCAAACATAAACTCCTGTTTATATTGCCATTATTGCAATTTGTTTCTAATTCTAACTGACGAAGAAGGTTTTTCTTAACGAGAAAGGATACAACTGATAATAAGCACGTAAAAAAACGGAGTTGGTCTCTTATTCTTCGATTCGACTTCCACCACATGTTGCGAAGTTTTCAGCCAACTAAAAAATGTAACTAAAAAAATAGAGAGAACATGCTGGTGCATTTTGCAATTGCCTGTCCTCTGCTTCACGGTTACGGCTAATTCCATAAGGCTTGTTTGATTCATAGGAATTGCATAGGAATTGTGTAGGATTCAAATCCTATAGGATTTTTTCCTATATAATTGTTTGATTCATAGGAACACATCCTATAGGAATTAATCCTATAGGAATCTTGTAGTGCAATTTCTATAGGAAAGAAACATTAGCTCAAACCTCATGGAAAAATTCCTTTGCTACATCAAACAAACTTTCTCTTCCCATAGGATTCAAGTTGGCATGACATCTTAATCCTATGTTTTTCCTATTCCTATACTTTTCTTATCCTATGAATCAAACGAGCCCTAAGTGGTACTACTAGTATCTTCTTCTCGTGCTCCAAATTAATTTAGCTTCTGACCGACTCTTGGTCGTCGTCGTCTTCTTCTTTATCCTACGCTGACGTCGTACCGTAACGGAAGGATGGAGCTCAATCCCGCTCGATCAGTAGCTCCAGAGCGTCACGTCGCCGGGGCCGTAGCCAGCATAGCCGCCTTGGCCGCTGCCGTCGTCCTCCACTCCGTCCGTAGGCGAGTGCGAGCTGCTCTGCCAGTCACCGCCGGCCTCGGCGCCGCTCAACCCGTCGTCGTAGTAGTACGAAGGCTGGTCGAAATCCCCGTACATCGGGTAGTCGTCGACGTCGTACGTCACTGCGGCCGCCTCCTGCATCCCGGTGGTCTGGTGCAGCATCATCGCCGACGGCGCGGCCACCGACGCTGCAGCCTGGACGGCTGGAGCAGAGGAGGACGAGTCGTGGGGGCAGGTCGCGGCCTCGGCGAACCCGATGGCGGCGGCTCGGATGTCCTCGGGGGTGCGGAGCGTGGCCGGGTCTACGGTGAGGAGGGACGCGGAGTCGGCGAAGTTGAGGCAGGCGCCGCGCCCGCGGAGCGCGAGCGCGGCCACGTCGTGGGCGCGCGCGGCGGCCTCCGGGGTGGCGAACGTGCCGAGCCAGATGCGGGACTTCTTGTTGGGCTCCCGCACCTCGCACACCCACCGCCCGGCCGGCCCGCGCCGCCGCACGCCGCGGTACACCGGGTGCCGCGTCTCCCGGAACTTGGTCCGCCCCGCCGGCCGCTTCGGCGGCGCGGATGTGACTGTCGCGTATGCTCCCTGCGCTCCGTCGTCGACGGCGCCGGCGCTGCCGTAGAAGCTCACGCCGTACTGGTCCATCTTGCCGGTGTCTCTCGGTGTGAGCTGCAATGGTGGAGTGGGGGCAGTCGAGGGAGATTGTGGTGGAGACTGGCTTGCATTGGTTTGGGAGCGAGCCGAGCGACATGTATATATAGGATTCGGCGGCGGGGAGGTTTGAGGGGGCGGCGCGTGGCGGGCGGTGCTGGCGTTTCAGTGGCCGGGGTTCTGTGTCGAGCGCGCGGGGAGCAGAGCAGAGCGGGCGGGGGATGGGGAAGCCGTGTTGAGCTGGGCTTTTGCTTCGCCCGGGATGCAATCAGTCGTGGAAGGTCGGGGCGGGGAAGCAGGCCACGTGGAGATGGCGACACAGCCTACCTTTCCCCGTCTTCTCTGTGGGCGGATGCAAATCGGTGCTACTGCCCGTACCGGTGCGTCATGCTCCGGTGTAACGGTCTTAAGCGATCCCTTCACTAATTAGGAGGAGTAGTAGTAACAAGTTTGTGCTTCTTACCAGTGGCAAATCATTTGTAGTACTCCCTCTGTTTAGGAATATAAGAT
The DNA here is from genome assembly GCA_910589775.1 of Avena eriantha. NCBI lineage: Eukaryota > Viridiplantae > Streptophyta > Magnoliopsida > Poales > Poaceae > Avena > Avena eriantha. The sequence continues at coordinate 75,939,949 of OU342744.1, read as the reverse complement.
GTTTTAGTTTTGTGAATCGAACGTATTTGGATGTCTAATGTATAGGTTCGGAGTGAACCTATGCACTAAAAGACGTCTATTTATTTCACAAAACTAAAATATTTATATTTCTAAACGGAGAGAGTACATTAAAAAATCACTACTATTCGCAAAACAAACACTGCTACTCCATTCGCTTCCAAAATAATTGAGATCCCTTTTTTTCGTTTTAAGTCGAAATATTTTGAGTTTGACCAAATATCTAATAAAAAATATAAATAAACATCTAAAACAGCGATTTAGTTTCTTTAGATTCATCATCGTAAAGTATATTTTCGTACCATGTAGATTTTACGGTCGTAAAATATTAGCATATTTTGTTAGGAATTGTATTACCATACTTTTCGATAAACGTTGTCAGATTTAGACATGTCTATCCGGCGTTAGCGAGACAAGCCATGGCGTCTCACCCTTTCCCGTCACTGTACCGGGGGCGAGTTTTAGGAACTCCCGGCCGATCCACCTCGCCACCGCCGATTCGCCGGATCCCTCGCCCTCCGGCGGTGGGGAGGTGGGGGATCCCCGCCTCACGGTTGTATATAGTGTAGGATCTGTAGGGTCTACAGCTGGCGGCGCCGTGGAGGTGGTGGTGTTGGCGATGTGGTTTTTGGTGCATGTGCGCGTCCCCTTCGACGATGGCGCTCGGTGGAGCTCCGTGGTGGTGCGCATGCTTCCTCTGCACTCGCGGATCTGTGGATTCGTGTTGTGCGTCGATCCCTAGCCAGATCCTGCGTGGCGGCGGATCTAGGATGTGAAGATTTCGAAGATGATGGTGTGGTGCTTCGCGATGGAGCCGATGGTCCAGGGCGTTGAGTGGGGACTTCCCGGCTGCCATGGGGATGCCTTCGTCGATCCTTGGCTTGTTGACGAACACCGGCAGCGGCGCGTTTCCCTCTCGTTCTGGTTACCGGCGAGGTTGGAGCTCAGAAGGCCTTCCTTGTATTTTTTCTTATTTTCTGGGCTTTTCTGTAAATCGATGTATCAATGAAATTGTCTTCTTCTCGCAAAAAATATTTAGTCATGTCTGACATGAGAACACAAAAGCAGAACTTCAATTACTCGAAACAGATTAACTACTCTTATGCCATTTCAGTAGTAGAAAAAGATCAACGCCATCTACGTGGTGTCGTGAGAAATAGCTATGCTCTCTGGATGGTTCTTTTTTCCGGACAAACACTGGAACTTTATTAAACACGAGGATTATAGGGCGATCGAGTTCTAGCAACTAAAGAGCATCTTCAAGTCCAGAACTGAACCAAGTTACAGTGCGGCGTTGCAATCTTGCAAAGGATGCAAGAAAGTCACTAACCCTAACCAGTGAGCTTCCACCTTAACAAAAAAAAACACTCCTATTTTGATTTACTAAGTTCTTGATCTCATGCACCCAATGGAGTAGGGGTGATCTCTCCACCTGGGAGAAAGATGCAGCAGATACCGACCGGGCACAATCTGTCTCAACTATGATTAGGAGACGAGATTGGTGGAGTGCCATTTCGATCCCTTCGGCACATGCTCTGAATTACGCTTTGGCCGGTGACTGACGGTTGTGCAAAAAAAAGGTAGACCATGAAAATTGGATCACCAACTTCATCTCTCAGAACCAAGCCAATTCCACCTGATTTATCTGAGTCATTAGATGATCCATCGACCGAGAGCTTCACATATCCACTAGGAGGCTTCCACCAAGGTTTATCGGGAGCTTTCTTAATCTGAATTGCGTAGGCAAGACCCTAAACTCAACCACCAGGATCTTCCCTCTCAACACTACGTCTATTGATTTGTTTTTATATCACATATCAATTTCAGATAGCTGCAGAGAAATCTTTTGGACCCTTCAATCGGCCAGAATGTCTTCTCATGTGTTACTATGTTCGGTGCATACCATGATCTCTATGCAACGAGGAGGGTAGTATCAATCATATGATCCGGAACATGCAGTAGTATAGATTGGAACCAATTGGCAGACGAGATTGAGAGATCTTGATTTGCCATACACGCCTCATCTCTTCCCATAGATTTAATTGTTGGGCCACACAGAGATAAACAAATCTTTTTTCCTACGCGGTGCTCCCAGGATCTAGCCAATGTAGAAGCCCACGAGGATTACAACTAGATGTGTAGGTGCGGAATCAATGAAGTGCGTCAGTTGATGCAGTGCAGTCCCATGATCGTCAAAGTGCTAAACGTACAACACCTATGCCGGTATCCACACGTACGAGGAGGAGCTCCGACAGCAGACTGCTAGGTCCGGTGCGGCGACTGGACTGAATGAGACTGAGTTTCCAACACATGGATTGGTCTAATCGTGCCCTTTAGGAATCCTACGCTCCACTATATATAGGCAGTGAAAGTGAACTCCACAACATTTGTGTCCCAAACACTAAGGCCCTATATAGGTCATCTTGAATCAAGATCTTGTCTCAAGACCTTATCTCAAGGCCTTCTCTCAACTCACCGACCTAGTCCATGTCTGATTTAGGTCCAACTCGACCGACATACCTGCTCTCGCTCTTAAGTGTGTGACCCCACAGCGGGGCAGATGGAGGTTGCTCTAGCGAGGTGCGGCCTTTCTAGCAGCGTTAGAGCAACTATGGGGGAGGGGTGTTTTGCCGGTGGCGACATGGCGGCAAGGGTTGGAGGATGTGTTTGGTCATGCTGAAAGGCAAATATGGATGGGGAATCTGCATCGTCTCACTAACAGAGCTGGCCCACGTTTCTTTTTTCTTCCTCCGGTGTCCCCAATCTCCCCCAAGCCCTTGGGTTTGACGTGTGTTTGCCGGATGAATTTTTGGCCCAATCCGACAAAAAATGGGCTGATAGGGGACCAGTGGGAGAGAAATCTTTTACCGGACGCCTAGAGATGATCTAGTAGAGACAATATGTTGGAGGAATGCCAAATCGCTGGTTTCATATTCCAGAGAACTCGACTGAAATCTTCGATATTTTGGAAAACTATTTCGGGGTTGTGTCGCTATGGAGTCCACGAAACTTAAATGACTTCTTTGGAAGTGTTGGATGTTGTTTAGATCTGGTCCAAACATTTTATATTGTTAGGGCATGTACAGTAGTCGATAAGATAGTCTTATCTTATACATGCCTTGTAATTTTGATATGACAACAAAATATTATATGCAATGGGTCTTTTTTTTAGTCTCTAAATATGTGGTGAGACATATTATTGCTAAGAGAATATCTCTTAGCTAAGATAAGGAAAACATCTTTTGTTTGATTCTCTCCCCTCCAACTCAGAAATCATCCTACAGCGGCATTGTTAAGATAAGACTAAGATAAGACCATTGTACATGCTCATAGCTTGGTAATATTTTGTTCTTGTTTATTGGGTCCGGTCGGTGTCTTGGGACTATAAAGGAGGAGAGAGTCACAAAGGGTCAATTTCCCAAGACATTGGGGTAAGAGATGAACATGGAGCGCTAAGGTCCTCGAAAAATGACTCCTCGTCTCTCATGATCGGCCGCGCTCCCGATCCCTCTCTCCCTCGAGCTCCCACCCCATCTCCCCTCATCTCGCCATCATCCATGTGCAGCGCTGGCGGCGGGGGATCTTGACCTTTTCCATCTCTATATTGGGCATGCACGAGGCCGCATGGTGTTAGGAGGTTCCCCTAGGGGCGCGACACAGCAAGGCGGTGGGGTGACCAGACGGTGGCGCTGGTGGACGAGGACACAACATAGCGACTAGTTGGTGGCATAGAGCTGTAGTGGCTGGGGCAGCGCCCGCCTTCCTGGACCAGATCTGGGCCCGCCAGCCCCCATTTGGGTTTGGGTGGGCTGCCTCCGGCGTGGTGGCTCTCCTGGTGGACGGGGTGCGGTGACTTGTGCTTGGGATGGTGGTGTCGGTGGCGCACCTGCTGCAGTGCAGCGGCGGGGCTTTACGGGCCCATTTAGGCTCGGTCGAGCCGTGATGGCCTAGTTTATCTTTGATGTTGCGTCTGGTCGGCTACCGCTTTCCGGTGGTGGAGGATGATCCCTCCCACGTGCTACTACACCGCTACCACTCGCCCGAGTTCCTTCTTCTTGGTTCTACCGGCCTCACAACATGGTCCATAGTGAGACGACGATGGTGGCCGCAAGACCGTGGTGACCCGTGTTGGTGGGTGGCATCGATGGGTGGAAGACTACGAAGCCTTTGGGGTAGTGGTTTTCTGGGGAGGGGGAGGGAGAAATCCCTGTCGGTCTTTCGACACGGACGGGGTGGCGCCCACGGGTGTCGCCGTTCCTTCTTGAATGTGCCGGGTGTACCCCTTTCTGACTTTCCTCTGCGTACGGGGAAACCCTAGGCCAGTCCGGGCAGCATCGTCGTCGTTGTTGCTTTCTTTGTTCAAGTTGTCACTTGCTACGCGACGGTTTCATAGTTTTGGTGTCATCCTCGTTTAGTCGATCTGTCTTTTTTTTGCGAATAGGACTCTAGCATTAAAAGACACAACGTATAGTACAAATCACCCTAAGAAAAACGAAAATTACAACGAGATCCTTGAGAGCCCTTCATCTTCATCCTCCAGACCGTGTCGACGGCGCGCCACCTAGTCGATCTATTGTTGGCTTTATATTCTCTTTTGTTCTTCTCTTTTCCGTTAGAGCTTGACTATTTGTTTTTTTTCAGTTTTTGGATATAGCCGCACGAGGAGTAACGAACCAAAAAAAACAGTAGATCTCTGCGTGCGTGGATCGACCGTGACCACGACGGGCGTCACGGGGTACGTACGTACCCACGTGCCCTTTGCGTTCACACCACACTACCCTCCGATTGGATTGCACGTGAAGAGGCGGTGCCTGCTGCCTGCCCATCGCCCTGACCCACCGGCAACGGCAACATCCAGCAGAAGCGGCGGCGATCCGCCGCTGATCGATTCGCCCGCCTGCCAGCCAGCGCGCGCGTACGGGACACCCTCTCGCGCCGCCCGCGCAAAGGCGAGCGCGTCCACGGACGAGACGACCGGACAGTACTGCCCCTACGACTAGGATCCTGTCTGTAGCAGCGTGGGGCGGTGATGACTGATGAGCGAGTCAAGCTGGATCGATCGTGGGGAGTTGCCGCGCGACACGAGCCCGTCCCGCCGCTTGTCGCTCTCCCATCCACCGAATCATCCAAACCTTTTGTATGGGCTTTGCTCTTTCTCGGTCGGTATGCACGTACGTGGCGGCCCATCTGGGAGGTGTCCCTGGAAGGCGCGTGGACGTGCACACGTGGCCATCCCCTGTGACGCCGCGCGTCGTCTGACGCCCGTGCGTGACGTCTCCTGGCCTGACCTGACTTTCCATGGTCTTTGTCTCGGGCTCCAGGGCTCGGCTCCTCTACAGTCGTGTTACCACTGTATGCATGCTATAGCCTTTGAAACAGCCGTCCGCTCCTAATCCAAAGGCTCTCCTCCCTCCTCCCATAATTATGTGTCTTGATTGGAAAAAATTCACACCGACAATGGAGAGGTGGGAGATGCACGTCAGAGGTCGGGATTTCGGCCGGCTCGTCGGGCAACTACAGGACTGGAGCACCAGATCCTTAAGGAGACAATCCTCGTTGTACGTTCTTGAATAACAAGCTAGCTGGAGCATGGAGTAAAGCTAGATAGTTAACTAGCAGTAGAAGAATTTGAACTCGAATTCTCTCGATACATGATCTGGGATAGAAAATGCTATATTCGGTTTTCAGATCGGGCACTGCTGTGAATTTATCGAACAATTGTTGTAGGTCGAGCGACACCTTATTCAACCGCCGACGCTTTGTTGTGCAGCTCGTCTACAAGGCGGCCCAATTCCCCACCGTCGCCGTCAGCCTGCGCATGGGGTCCACCTGCGCGGCTGTGCCTACAACGGAGCTGTCCTGCGGGCCAGCCGTCTCAAGCAGCTTGAGACCACCGGTGCGGCGTCTGTTGATTCGCCGGCGTTCTTAGGGCCGTGCCTTTTTCCCCAATCGACAACACAGTTATACTAGAGAGAGCAGAACCTTTGGATTAGAAAGGACGGCGGATCTTAGTAGCTACAGCATGTGTACAGTACCAACACAACTGCAGAGGAGCCGAGCCCCGCGCTCCAACGAGTTCCGACGACCGACTCGTAGGACGCAGCCACGTGGCGAGTTCGAAATCGGCAATGTAGGTCATTGCACGGCCACGCCCCGTATAGTACACAGGACCGGCTCTATACTTTCGAGGGCCCTAGGGCAAACTCAAGAATAGGGCCCGTAAGGCCAATAACTAGCTATATATGGGTATATACCTGCTTATTTTTGCTTGCAAAAAATTAAGAGTTGACATCAACGACAGTTAGTTACTCATTACTTATCCGAAGATTATTTATTGGTCTCAAGATCTGCATTTGAATTACGCTCATCATCTTGCCCTAGATCATATTCTTCCATTTGATTATTATTGTTGACATCAACACTAGCGTTGTTGGAAAATACTTATTTAGGGCACCTCTTTTGTGATTCAATAAACTGATTTTCGCACACCAGACAATTGTTTCGACATTGTAACAACTATATGGATTAATGGTGAAGGAATTTACATGAAATTACGAGTTAAAACTCTAAATGAGGGATTAGATCATGGATTAGATGGTGAATAGAGGAGGGATTCAGTTTGGACTTACAGAGCAAGTGGTGTCGTCGTCGGCGTGAAGTCCTGAGTCCTGCCCGGTGCATGCGAGCAGCCGCTGCAGCTGATCGGCAAGACGGGAGTCGCCGCCTGTGAGGACGAGGGCGAACGGACGAGGCGTAAATCACGGCAGACGAACAGACACGAAATCAATCGTGCTAGACTACTGAACTGTCGACGGACCGATCGTTTCTATTTTTTTAGGGAAAAGACCGATCGGTTTGTGTGCATGTGCATTTTCCTGCTTCTCCCCGTCTCCCAATTGTTGGGCCTTCTGATCTTTTCTTTAGCTTATCAAAAAAAGGGCTAACTGGCTGAGCATGCGTATAGGGCAGGCTTTAATCGTGGGCCCCTTCATGTCCTGGGCCCTGGGCGTCGCCCAACCTTACCATGGGTCAGAAATGGGCCTGATAGTACGATGCATGGTCGGTAGATATCTCTCTTATTACTCCATGAAATGGCGGACCCGTGTACTAGAAAATAATAATACTATAGCTTTAGACCGATCAACTACGGGTTTTCGTGGATGGGACCCGCAAGTCCGCACTAAGCACGTCTCCCGGTGAGATGTGTCATCCATGTTCTTTGTCCTATTCCTCTCATATGTCGTCGTCACCTCCTTAATGATAGGTTTTGAAAAGGATTTTTTTCATGTGAATTTCCATTTAGGTTCGATTCGATCCATCTATTGTTTCCCTTTCCTCCCGAACCTCTTCTCGTGTATTCTATTATTCGAAGCCCGATTCTGTCTCGTGTTAAGCGAAGCACTCTCTCCTATCATCGATCCAAATATTTCTCAAAGGTTTGAAGACTTAGAAACAAGGAAATATACATACACCTCACTGGAAGGTCTAGGATTTCTTGGCCAGTGTACCACTAGCAGGAAACTAGGAAAATTGACCATTCAGGTTCTTTCATGGCACAATACGTCCTGAGTTAGATGTCACGGAGTTTTCCAGATTCGTACACGGGATCGAGTAAGTACAAAAAGCGTCTCAAAAAGTTTTTGCAAATTATCAATATCTACTAGTCTGGAGATTTTTTGGGACATTAATTTTTTACCATCTGTTTTAAAGGTTGTCACCTCGATTGCCATATGTCCCATCTCTACAGTCACTGAGCGGGGATAGACGAATCCCCACCTGCTCTTTTGGCAGTTATTTCCCATTGGACGGGGTAGGGATCTCAGACCTACACTTTGTACTGTACTTAATGTCCCTAAAGTTAGAGTTTGGTCAATCAGTTGCCTCATTATGGTGGCTACGGCGTTACGCGAGATAGGAAGAATAAGATATATCCGCGTCCTCATCCAGTTTGTTAGCTGTGATCTTGCCAGTGGTGTTGAGAAGGGCAGAGAATCGTCTAGTCGCTTCTCATATAGAGTGGTGAATCTCGTTCAGTCTATGTATTATATAGGTATGGTGTCTGCAGATTGGATCAATCCAAGATTTCAATGCAGATGAGATCAATCCAAGATTTCAATGCAGATGAGATCAAGCCAGTGGCGTTAAGAAGGCGGAGAATCGCCTAGTCATTCCTCATATGGAGTGGTAGATCTCCTTCAGTCTACGTGTTATATAGGTTTGGTGTCAGAAGATTCAGATCAATTCAAGATTTTCGACAACTTCCACTAAGGCACTGATCCATAGGGGTGTTTTTGTAAAAATGCCCTGCCAATTATTTGGATTAGTTTTGGACCTGCCACCGAACTATTTGTCCCTTTCGGTTCCATTTCACAACTAGTTACTCCCCCGTCCAGAAATAACTGACTTGGGTTTGCCTAGATTCAAATGCATATAGACGCATTTTAATGTATAGATATATTCGAATTTAGACAAACTTAAATCAGTTACTTCTGGACGGAGAGAGTATATAAATTTGCACCCACGACACAACTATTTGTAACCCAATGATATTGCCTCATAACTTAACACCCGTCCGAGTAACATAAACTGATGTTCCCGTCGGAAAAAAACATAAACCGACGTTGAAGTTATTTGCTAAAAGAAGATGTTTAAATTCAACTGAGTTAAATTGCCATTATTGCATTTTTTTGGGTGCAGGTCTGATACCTTATCAGCACAGTACTAATCTGCCCCACAAAACAAGCGGACAGCTTACTACTAGTTCAGTACTCCTAACTCTATTGTTTTTTCTTAGTGAAGCAGAGTTGGTCTCTTATTTCTCGATCGGTTTGAGCACATGTTACAAAAAAAATCCGGCAATAAATAAAAAAACTAAAAAAGAAAGGAAATCAGGATGCATTCTACATTGCCTGCCTTGTGCTTTACAGCTACTCCACACTTGAATGTTTCCTTCCCGCGCCCCAAATTAACAGACCAACTCTGCTTCTTCTTCTTTATCCTACGCTGACGTCGTACAGCGGCACGGTGACGCTTCTCAAAACTGGCTCGATCAATCCCACACTCGCTCAGTAGCTCCAGAGCGTCAAGTCGCCGGCGCCGTAGGCACCACAGCCGCCTGCGCCGTCGTCCTCGGCTCCGTCCATATGCGAATAATGCGAGCTGCTCTGCCAGTCACCGCCCATCCCGTCGTCGTAGTAGTAGGAATGCTGATCGAAATCTGCCATGCTCCCGTACATGGCGTTATCGTTGTACTGCGCCATCGCCATCGCCGCGGCCTCCTCCTGCCACATCGACGTCCCGTGGTGCATCATCGTCGTCGTCGTGTTGGGCGCAGGCGCGGAAGCCTCAGGGACCGAGGACGCGCACGACGCCGGCGCGGCGGGGCACGCGGCCTCGGCGAACCCGATGGCTGCGGCGCGGATGTCCTCGGGGGTGCGGAGCGTGGCCGGGTCGACGGTGAGCAGGGACGCGGAGTCGGCGAAGTTGAGGCACGCGCCGCGGCCGCGCAGCGCCAGGGCGGCCACGTCGTGGGCGCGCGCGGCGGCCTCCGGTGTCGCGAACGTGCCGAGCCAGATGCGGGACTTCTTGTTGGGCTCCCGCACCTCGCACACCCACCGCCCCGCGGGTCCCCGCCGCCGCACGCCCTTGTACACCGGGTGCCGCGTCTCCCTGAACTTGGTCCGCCCCGCCGGCCGCTTGGGCGGCGCGGACGTGACCGTCGCGTACTCCCCTCCGGCGCCGTTGAACTGCGCGCAGTTGTGCGCACCGGCGGCGCTGCCGTAGTACCCAACGCCGTACTGGTCCATCTCGAGCGAGGTAGTAGTGACGGTCAGTAGCTGTTTCTGCGCGGCAATGGTGGCGTGCGTGATGGTGAGTGGAGGTGGTGTTGGTTGGGAGGAAGTGAGGTGAGCAAGATGTTTTTATAAGAATCTGGGGGGCGGCACAAGGAGATCAAGGTTTGAACCGTGGGCGGCGCGTGGCGGGAGATGGGCTGAGCTGGAAGCCTGGAAGTGGAGACTTGTGTAGAGGGCGCGGGGAGCAGAGTGAGACGGGTGGACGGGGAAGCCGCGTTGGCGTTGGCGTCAGCGTGATTTCCTTTCCTTCGCTCGGGATGAAACCAATCGTGGATATGCTACATCAGGAAGGAGACGGGAAGGGGGGCGACGTGGCCACGTGGGGATGGCGACAGGGGCTGCCTTTTTGGGGTCTTGTGGGCGGCTGGAAACGGTGCTACTGCTACTGCGCATACTGTGTCAGTATGTCGTCACACTCCGGCCTACCCATTTTAGCAATGTTCGTTTTTCTAGTCAGTGGTTCTACAAGTCAGTTTGGGTATTTTTTTCTTCCAAATCTGACCTTTTCGGGAAACATCGACCAAATCTGATCTCTAGCCAAAACTAATTTGGAATCTGACCCCTGGGTCTTGGCGCCGACCTTCTTGGCCTGGTTCCCAGCTGCTCTGTGTTGGCGGTTGGCGCCGATCTGCACAACTTCGGCGCCGTTTTAAATGGCGCCGACCCGAGGGTCAGATTCTGAATTAATTTTTTCCGGGGGTCAGATTTGGTTGAAGATTCTTCAGTTTGGTCAGACTTGGCAAAAAAAAAACTCAGTTTGGCGACCAGAGTAAGGCACTTCTTTATTTCATTACAGCACCCGGTGGCCCTCAACCGTTGTCGGTAGATTGGACGGCCTCAGAATCAGTCTGACACTTCTTTGTCGCCCATGCGTACAGGGGTCGGGCTGTGCCGTCGGTAACGCGTGCCACGTCTGAACTCCCGCTTGGGGCCCCTTGACAGCCATGTGCCCGTGAGGGCTCGCTTCACAATGCCAGATTAATAATGGTCACATCGCCTCTGCTAGCAACCTTCACGCCGCTTCTTGCCTCCGCCTCCTGCCGAGCCAAGCCATTTCCCGCCACTCCCGGCGAGTTTCCGTCGCTTTCCGCCACTAGCTATAAAAGAAGGGTCGAGCCACTGGGGAAATGCCACACCACAGCACACACCATGCCTCGCCGCCTTTCTACCACCTGGGCTCGGCTCTCCTCACTTGCTACCCACCAATGGATGAGCTAGAGCCACAATCGAAAGAGGAGGTGGAGGTGGCCGCGAAAGAAGAGATGGAGGCCAACACTGCGGACGACGAGGGGGTTGAGTGTGACTTAAACTTTGACTACGAGCCGATGAAGGAGCCAATTAACTAGCAGGTGCTCCTTGCCTCCATCCAATCAGCGCACGGGGAGCAACAGGAAGTCATCTACGCGTTGGACAAGATCGTCCACGTGGACGTCAGGGAACTCTCCCGTCAAACCGCGAGGTGGGAGGAGCTCGGCTGCCAAGTTATCCGCAAAAAGAGGGAGGCGCTGGCGCAAAGGGTCAGGGCTAGGGAAGGGACGGCGTCATCGTCGCAGGCGGCGATGGAGGGGGAATCGGAGAGGGCGGAGAGGAACCGCTTTAACGCCATGTCATCCCTGGACAGAGAGCGAATGTCGATGGCAAGGCTCTAGCGACGCATAGGCACCTTGAGGCTGTAGAGGCAATGGCGGTGAGGGCGAAGGATCAATCAAACTTTGACGCCGGGAAGCTTATGTAATTTTTTCATGAACAAGATGTATCCTAGGCTATCTATCTATAAAAGCACAAGTTCTATTGCCCAAAAATGTTGGGAGTTGAGATCATTGGGGGCGCTGGTGTGGTCAACCCACCCAAAACTACTAACCGTTTGGTCTGGTGCCCCCAAATGGCTTGCTAGCAGTTGTTGGGCACGTGTTGTGGGGTACCAGTAGAGATGCTCTTATGTACAGCTGCGAGTTGAATTATATACTTGAATCTTGACCACGGAGCATACCTAATTGGGCACCGCATTTCAGACGGTGATGGCGGTGCCTGCGGCTAGGGCACATGTGGGGATGGGAATGGATACACACGGGAGAGTGGGTGCTACCGGTGTGAAAAAAAGTGTGGCCGACGTACTATTTGGATCGCGCCGCTATGAGCACTGGCCTGGCAGGCCAAACGAGAACCAAATTTTGTCTGAAGTTACCGAATTGGACGATTTGGTTTGTGACAATGGGTGGTGCTCGCACCAGTATTATATTGGAAAACGATACATTTAACCTAGCTCCAACGAGCAACATGTGTCCCTACTCAAACGGAAAGCAATGTGTCCCAGCCTATGCATTATCTCTTCTCTGCTCGTTTATCTGTTCCCCAACCGCGTCGGAGAGGCACCACACCACCGCCAGCTTCCCCACGCGTCGTCGCTTGCTCCCTCACTTGCTACCCCACCTCCACCCACCTCCGCACCGGCCACGCACCTCGTGTTCACCACCGCCTCCATGGGCACCCTCGCACACCCCTGCATCTCTCGACCCCCCGCAGATTCGGTGCCCCCGAGGATGGGAGGAGCAGCTGGTGCTAGGAATGTAGACGGACGATTAAACGGACAGCACGGACAGTCCGTCTACGTCCGGATTCGTACGCACCAGAAGGAAATCTCCTACATGTAGTATACCCGGTGCAAATTAGAAAAGAGACACGGACTGTCCGGATGGTCCGTGTTTCCTCAGGGCCGGTGGTGTTGCTGCCCACGACGCCACATCTCTCCTTGGCTCCCCCAGACCGATCCTCCACCGGATCCTGCATGTCGGCTTTGAGGTGCAGCATGTCGCAGGCCTTCTTCTACATCTGCATGAGCTTTCAGCTCTACATCTTTGACCGATGCCCGCGGTGGGATGTCCTCGACGGACACAAGGACGACGAGCGGCGAGCCCGTGCACGTCACCGGAGTTGGATGTTATGATCCGCTGTTGGTGTCACGTTTTGCTACATGCGGCCGACGACACTGCAACAAGCGGTGTCAGGTTTTGCTTCGTAGGCTGACATCGATGCTATGAGATCTCCGGCGGCGCTACCTACGACATCGAATTTTGCTACCTGATATAATAGCATGTGTTTTTTGCTACGAAAGTTCTGTAGTTTTGCTACAACAGTACACATGTTCCGCTACGAGATCTCCGGTGAAATCGGATTTGCTACGGTCGAACATTATACTATTTGCTACCACCATTTTATGGTTTTGCTACATCTATTTTCTAGTTTTGCTACAGTAGCGCAAATCTTCTGCTACGGTGTCTCCGGCGAGTCTCTGGTGAAGTCGATTTTGCTAACATTCGAACTTTTAAACCTTTTGCTACAAGGTGTACGACGAGGTCTCGGGTGAAACACCGGCTAGATTGTGTTCTTATTTTTGTCTCGTCCGCGAACGGTTTTTAGCTACATGTAGCGTAACGCAGGAGCTCGCGGATCCGGGGAGTTATCTCCGGGGAAGCCTAGCGCTCCCCTATTGTACTATTCTACGGATCTGCGTGGATACTGGATCGCATGGGCACGTGAGGAGGCGGTGCCTGCCCTGTCTGTCTGTTCCACCGCGAGCAGTAGCGGCGGCGACGACCCGCCGCTGATTGATTCGCCTGCCTGCCTGCTTGCTTGCCGATGCGTAGGAGACAGGCCGCCCGCCCGCGCATGGGCCACCCTCGCGCCGCCCGCGCAAACGAATGCGTCCACTACTAGGCGCGCGCGAGGCACATGTAGCCATGTAGGCCTCGTGGGGCGGCGACACTCTCAGCTGTCAGTACGCGCTCCCTTGTGTATGGGCTTTGCTCTTTTTCGGTACGCACGTACTCGGGGAGGACCCACATTAGAGCTGTGGCACGTGGGTGTCTCCCAGGACTCCACGCGTCCACCGCCGCCACCTGACTTTCCCGTGGTCTTTGTCTCTCGCGCTTCAACGGGTCGTGATCAAGTCGCGCAGCCGGTCGGAAAGAGAAAGGCGTGCTCCGCTCCACCGTGGCGCGTTCCAATTGGGTGGGAGTACCCGCGGTCGGTCTCTCTCTTTCGCGTTGATTTTGCACGGAGAACCAATCCTGCGGGTTCGATGCACAGACCGCACCGCTAATAATAATCCTGCCAGCTCTTTTCTACTATAGCAACAAAAGGCAAAGCTTTTGCCTCGTTTAAAAAAAGCACAAAGAAATTTAAAAGTAAAAGAAATGTATATAAATATAAATAGGTCATTGGACCACCGAAGACTGCAAACACTAACTAGAGCGAGCCAAAGACGTCGCAGGAGCCAGACAAAACTTATCGTAATAGAGCTTGTAGACAGAAAGGGGTTGGAAGTAACGGACGACGGGATGTCCATGGCTGGAGGAGAGTTGGTTTGAGCGGAAGCGAGAAAGGTGGATAGTTTAGAGAAACCAGGAACGCGTGTGCTATCTACCGTGGCATGTGGCTGATCGTGTCTGCTGGCTACAATTTCAAAGTCTATCCGGTCTATTTAAAAAATATCTAAAAGATCTTATACTAGTATTAGTGAACGGATGGATGGAGTGGAGTGCTGTATTGTAGTAATTGTTACTTCCTCGGTTTCAGAATCTTTATGGCCCGTCTTAATCAGTTCAAATTTGAAGACTGCCTCGTGTGCTTAGAGCGAGTAGGGTATAGTCATGACGTGACCCATGGTGTCACGTACGTTGGATAAGCGTGAGTGTGTTCACACAACCACACTCCCCTCCGGTCGAGCTCTCCCACGAATGCAGTACGCGCACCGTACTGTATTCTATCGCGGGTGCTGGTGGTGGATAGCATGGGCACACGTGAGGAGGCGGTGCCTGCCCTGTCCGTGTCTCTGTGTAGCGGCGACGGCGACGCCGCTAATTCGACTTTGTCTACCTCGCGCCGCCCGCGCAAATAGGCGACCCGACCGGACCCCCCTGCGTGGAGCGGCGACTCTCAACTCTGGGCTCTTCACCGCCAAATCCAATCCCATGCTCCGATGTCTTGGCCTTTTCTCTGGGATTTCCTCTTTTCGGTAGGTACGGCGAAAGCCCATCAGCAGGGTCGGGCCCTGGAGGCTGGGAGGACCGTTCAAGCATATGCGTCGCTTCACGCCAGCGCGCGACGCGACGCGACCTGACGACGGACTGCCCGTGGTCTCGCGCTTCAACGCGGGCGGCCGGTCGGAAAGGCGTACGTGCTCGATCGTGGCGCGTTCCAATTGGGTGGGCTGGTGTCAAGACGTGCCCGCGGTCGGTCTCTCTCTCACACGACCGAGTCGTTACAAACCACCCTCTTCCGCGCACAGAGAACCCACCGTGCGGGTTTGCGTCGGCCTGCGCTCGTCTGTTCGGCCAGCCGCGTCCAGCAGCGCGATCCATCTGTCTGCGCCCGGCCAATGGCGTATAACCATTTTTTTCCCGAAATTCAAACCAACACATTTCGCGCGTAAACTGACAAAGTTTGCACTTAATTTCACGCTGGCCACGATGGCCTGCTCGAGAAATGCGTCCTCGTCGTAGTCCCGCGCCAGGACCTCCTGGTACTCTGGGGGCAGGTGCGCGACGACAGATGAGGTCGATGACTCCTCCTCCTCCTTGACGACGATGTCGAGGCCTTCGTCGTGGGACTCGGAGGCGGGGAGGTCACGGGACCCCCACGGATCGAACTCGCCGCGGTAGGCGCTGCGACGCCGCGTCGTGTGATCCCATTCCAGGAACTTCTTCGAGAACCGCTTGTTCTGTTAGGCGCGGTCGTACCGGAATGCCGGCGGGAGCTTGCGAATGCGGCGAGCCATCTCCTCGTCCAGCTCCCTGCCATCCTTCAGCGTGGGCGGCACCGGCACCCGCTCCCGGTTGAGGTGCCAGCCTGTTGGGAGGGAGACATCGTGGTGAGCGATGCCTCTCCCTTGCCTCCACTGCCGCTCGCATCCTGCCATGCGGAAGTAGCGGCGATTGCGGTCGGGCGCTTCCTCCTCCTGGCGCGCGGCGGGGAGGCCGACGAAGTCCTCCGAGCGAGGCGGCGGCGACACGAACCCCCGGAGGAACGCCGACATGCCGCTCGAGCCGGACCCGCCCGCCTCGTGGTCATCCTTGCTCTTCTTGAACCAGGACGGCTTCTTCATCGCTGCCGGTTGATGTCTACGCACTTCTATTCTTGTAGACAGTTGTTGGGCCTCCAAGTGTAGAGGTTTATAGAACAAAAAAAAATTCCCTTAAGTGGATTACCCAAGGTTTATCGGACTCAGGGAGAAAGTGGTCAAAGGTATCCCCTCTCAAGCAACCCTGCAATCAAGATACAAAAAGGCTCTTGTGTCCCCAACACACCCAATACACTTGTCAGGTGTATAGGTGCACTAGTTTGGCGAAGAGATAGTAAAATACAAGTGGTATGGATATAAGACAACGGTGCTAGAAAATAGCTTGATGGCGTGGAAGAGACTAAAGGCAAACTGAAATAAAGATGAAAGCAAGCAAACATGTAACAGATCTAGTTGCAAACGGTGTTTCAATGCTTAGAAACAAGGCCTAGGGATCATACTTTCGCTAGTGAACACTCTCATATAAATGTCTTCTCTTTATGATACTACTCTTAACTACTCTCCGGCTGGACACTCTAATCCATGGTAGGGTTATAACAGCACACCTCAAAGTAAGCCTTTCCCATCTAGAAAACCCCACACTGTCACCTTGAGCACTAGATGGTTCCAACAAACACACAATTTCATAAAGACATCCAACTCCAAATATAACAGATAACAAGTATTTGTAATCTCTAGCCTAAGTGCCACCATGGTGTACACACTATCACTTCCACACACATGTAAAGAGCAGAGATTTATTAAAGCACTTGAGTAGCAAGGTAGATCTACTAGATTACAAAGCTCATGATCACAATATGATCATGCATAGAGATAGATGAACACATAGCTACCGGTAGAACCCTTAGCCTCGAGGAAGAACTACTCCCTCATCATCATGGAAATCAGCAATGGCGATGGAGATGGTGGTGGAGATCGATGGAGATGGCTCCGGGGCACTTCCCCGTCCCGGCAGGGTGCCGGAACAGAGACTTTCTGTCTCCTGAATCTCCCATTCGATGGCGGTGGCGCTGTGAAACTTTTCGTGGCTGGAGGCTTGACGACTTAGGGTTTTTGCATCGGGAGGCATCTTATAGGCGAAGAGGCAAGGTCGGTGGGTGGCCAGGGGGCCCACACCACCTTGTGGCGCGGCCAGGGCTAGCCCGCGCCACCATATGGTGTGTCCACCCTGGTGCCCTACTCCGTCTCTGCTTCGTGTTTCCGTGTTGCTCTGGGAAAATAGGCATATTGTCTTTTGTCCCGTCCAATTTCGAGAATATTGATTTTCTGCCTTTTCTGGAACCAAAAACAGAAGAAAACAGGCAACTGACATTGTGGCATCTTGTTAATAGGTTAGTCTTAGAAAATATATAAAAATACCTCAAAGTGTTGACAAAGCAAAGCAAAGTAGATACTAAACAAGCATGGAACATAAAAATTATAGATACGTGTGCAACCTATCAACATCCCCAAGCTTAATTCCTACTCGTCCTCGAGTAGGTAAGTTATAAAAAGAAAAAAATAATTTTTTAGGTGACATGCACCATCACAATCTTGATCAAGGCATTTATATTGATAGCTGGGATCATAGTACTTTAACATAGCATGAAAGATAAAGTTCTAGCAATAAGACATAGCAACTATGTTGCAACATAAAAAGGCACAAACAAAAGATTTATGAATAACAGTGTTTTGCAAGACGTTTGTTTGTTTCAGGTGATATTGCCCGTCCATGCCGCACGCGTGGTCGAGGAGCTTGGTGATGGCTGGCAGGAATAATGGAGAGGGATGTAGACAAGGTTACAGGGGCAGGGCTCGGGGCGTGACTGGAGAGACCAAGTCGTAGGGTTGGCGGCGAAACCCTAGACAACCAGCCGCAGCCCATTCTCCTTCGTGCGGGACATGATTGAAGTTTTTTAGACAGTAGAGACACATATAATAGAGATTTGGTGGGCGGGCAATACAGTCTGTAAAAATGTTGGACGAAACATAGCGACCGGAGGAAACAGAGGAAATTCCTCCTTTTTAAGTAGTAGAGATATAGATATACTCTTGTACCCCTCTATGATTAATTAAGTTATGATATCATCAAACTATTCATTAAGTAATTGTTGGGGATATACTTTTCGGGTATCCTCACTATGCCTCACTGACCAGGGTGTCCCATTTCGGGTTAGAGCTTTGCTTCACGGACGGCCCAGTCAGAGAGAAGAGACGGAGTCCTTTCCGGCTACGGGAAGGCCCAGATGACTTACCGACATAGGCACATAGTGTTACTTGTAGTTCAAGATGTACTCAGTAACCGACTCTTAGTCGTAGCCGGATAGGTCTCTCCTGTAAACCCAAGGCCGGATATCTATATAAGCCGTCCTAGGGAGAGCCTTTAGAGCATCCTCACAATAGTCTACAATCTCAACTCGCACAGGCAAAACCCTTGTAACCCATATTCCGGCTCTGCCGTATTACTGGATTGCTAGCAGGAGTAGGATCCATCCAAAGCCGGTGGATTTGAACCTGGATAAATTTATGTGCTAATCGTCCCGGAATACCGTACGTCTCACACCTCTCTCTTCCACACGCCTCGAGGACCCTCTTATGGCGTACTTGTCATCAACCCGACGACAGTAATAGTGTGGGAACCAAAATTTATCGTCTTATCATGCAGTTAATTATGCGGTCTTTCCCGAACTATCGAATCGAGGAGGCGGTGTTTGCCCCACCCCACCCCCACACTCTTTCACGGGAAAAATAGTCTCCGTGGCTAAACTTTTCCGAGTTATCTTTACTATGAAAAAACTTATGGTATGTTCCCCTAAAAAAAACCTATGGTACGTCTTTTTTATTGCCGATTATATCCCCATTAGTTGAAAAATATTACCCTTTTGCCACTGCCAATAGAAAGTACCGGTTCAGTATTTTCATGGAAACAGAAAATCTGTCGTGTCTGGTTAAAAAACATTCAGGTCAGACACGATTAGCATGTGATCTTTTTTCCTTCTTCCTGAGATCTCCCGTGCATACACCGGATTCTTTTCCATCTCAAACTTCCTATTGTATTCGTGTATCCTGATCAGAACCGAGTCAGCCTTTCCGTTGCCCTCTCAGCCTTTAAATATGGCGATGAACACGGCCAAAAGGTTACCCTATCCAATCTGCCATACACGACGTTGGGAATCCCGGCCAAAAATGGTTTCTGAACTTTCTTTTCCTTTCTTGATTTTTGTACTTCTGGGCAGCTCCTGTCCGCTTGTAGTGTCCCTCCCTAATCGCAATGAAAGCAGCCCCGCGCACGACCTGAAATTACTTACACAATGCAGTTTTGGTCACGCATGGTCGCATGAACAAAAGTTTTGGCGGATGCTAACTGAACTTATCTGAAAAAATGCAATTTCTCATACAGCTACAAGTGAGGTTTTGTCCCAAGCTGATGGTTGCAGGGACATAGTCAAGCTGCCAAGTGCCATGACTCGAGACGATGCCATCTGCGTTGTTTTCGGTGTCATTTATCTAGCTGCATTTACACTAAATTTCATCATGTTACTCTTCATATAAGAGAGTCCTTTATAAAAACTCTTTAAGTAATAAAATCACCTTTTATCAAAACGAAATATATGAGAGTCCGAGGGAGACATGGCATTGGTAACAGACGTGCAACACAAATTTAGAGCTGAAAAACTCTCCAGTCGTTACTCCTTTGGGCAACGATGTAGCTGTTTGCAGCCACTTGACGTCATGCATTTGTGCATGATCAGTACTCATCCGGTGTTCACTGATAAACACAGAGCTAATGGAACTCTCGAGTAGCATTTTTAAAACGGAAAAAATGGTACAATCAGCAGAGACTGATCATCTTGGCTAGCAACATAAGAAGAGAGACCGCATCATTTGTCTAGGGCGTGTTTGGTTGGTCCGATCGGAAAAAAACGAGTGTTTGGAAGGCCACAGTTAAAAAAAAAACTTGCACCCACGGGAAGGGCATGACTTTTAAAGCAGCCAAAAACAGACTCTGTGGAAACGCACAAATCGAGAGAAGAAAATCTGCCAAAAAGCGAACGCGGCTTCTCTCTCGATGCAAGACCACTTCTCCGGAGCACCAAAAATTCCATAATCACTTAGACTAATCGAGCTCTGCCGCCCATCTCGCGCTGGAGGAGCTCGCGCCGGCGTGCGCGGTGGTCGGTGCGGGATGGAGGCGGGGATCGATGGAGGAGGCTGAACGGGTCCACGGCGTCGATGGAGCTATCGCTGTCGCCTCCCCTCCTGGCAGCCGAGCACGAGGGCGTCGTGTTGCCGTGGCGGCACAGTAGGCCGTCGGCCGCCACATCTTCCGCTGCCACGATGTCTGCCGTCGGCGCCGCGCTGATGACCACGCCGATGCCGCAACCTTGTCATCGATCCCTCACACGTCTCCCCCTCCTCATTGATCCCGTTCCTACCTTCCACACCGTCTCCTTGTTCTTCACCACTCGGGTGGGCTGTGTTAGCTCTAATCTTGATTTAGTTATCTACATTAGTTACTTTTGTTCTGCATGTAGCTAGGTGAGTTTACTTGGTCCCGTTGGCAAGATGTATGTGTGATACATACATGGGTCGGCGAGTTTCCTGTACATGCATGTGTGGCGAGATGCTGGGCGTCGTGCGATGCGGCAGGTCCGATGAGATGTATCTAGTCGTTAATTAGCTGCATGATGTGTGGCCGGCTCTGTTAGATCTTAGAGAGATTCTAGGAGAAGTGGTCAGCTGTGCGTTTGTGTTAGTTGAGCCTAGTTATAGCACTTGTATGTATTCAGCATTTTTACACCAAGAAAAATAGAGTGGAGAAAACTCGTTGGCGCGAGACCAAAACCATTGTCTACCTTGTTTTTCTTTGTGAGTTGAGAGGAAGAAGAGGAGCTGAGTGAGGCAGCTCTGACAGGCTGTGAGCGAGACCGCGCGTCCTTCGCTGCGTCACTCCTAGACGTACGCCATCTAGCACTCCATCGACGTACGAGGGCGGCGACACCGATACCGCCACGACGCGCCGGTCGGAGGAGAAGGCGCTGGTGGGACGGCAAGCCGAAGCAGGTGGACAGGCACCACCGTCGCCCGCGACACTCTCGGGCTATGCTATGGGTTTGGCCGTTTGGAATGGATGGGATGGATTGGGCGCACGGCCAATTAGTCCTCTTTTTTTGGCGCCGTATTTTGTCTCCATCGCGAGCCGACGCGTCGCGCCATGGCCTCCTTCTTCGTCTATCCCGTGCTGCACCGCGTGCTCTTCCTATTCTCTATCAAGTTGTTTAACGAGAGGGTTAGCTAGCTAGCAGCTTTTGGGAGAGACATTTGTTGGCCCGAATTCTTTGCGGTTTCAGCGATCGCGCCGCGGCAGCGGAACGACACGTCGGCGGTGTTGCGGCGGGCGCACCGGCACGTACGGGCCAAGCACGTCGTCGAGGTCGTCGGTACAGGCGGGCCCGTCGTTAGCCAAGATGCTACGCGTGGACCAAGGGCGCGCGGAATACATCCAGAGGAGGATGTCGGGGAGCGGCATCGCGCCAGGATCAAAAGGGAACCTGCAGCTCACTGCCGGTTCCAGGTTCGGTGACGGTGTCGGCCACCATGGATCACTCCATCGACACGTTCCAGTACATGGTGACGGTGAGCCTGCACGATGCCACCGCCGGGGTCGGCGCCTACGGGGACGGGGACGAGACCGGGGAAGTTGTTGTCGGCGAGCACCGGGTGGCGGCGGGGTCTGGGGTCGAGGAGGCGAGGGAGTCAACAGCGAGCGTGCGCTCGAGCTCAATGAGCCGGTTGGAGAAGGCGTAAGCGGTGCGGGCGGCTACGGCGGAACAAGAACCAAACAACGAGCAGTTATTGCTAGGGTTAGAGGTGATTAGAGTTGAGAAATCATCCTGGTGTACGAGAACCAAACAACCGAGTTTTGTCTTCGAAAACTAAAAGCAGTCCATCAAACACTAAGGTCGTGTTTCTGCAGATTTTCTAATCGTGTTAGTGCAAGCAACTAAATAAGGGGCAGAAGTTGCGAAAATACAGCGGTGAACCTGGGTACGCGTGCACCCTGTATTGCAAAAAAAAATTGTAATTTAGAAAAGGTTCAAAAAAATTCAAAACTTTCTGTCGGGTTTTCGGTTTCAAGTATTGTATCTGTACAAAAGGTTTTGCCAACAAACGACTTCTATTCCAACCTAGGTGAAGGATTTTCTAAAAGCAACACTACATTAACATTACACACACGATATATATGTCAGAAATTTCACCTTTTCCCCTTTTTGTATATGAGTCATTTCTTGGTCAAATTTTTGACACAACTATTATAAATGATTATCTTTGACCTCAAATTTTTTAAGAAATTTTCGACACATTTTCTAATTTCTATATTTTTTTACGCATATAGGGCGCGCGCGCACCCGAGTGCACCAAGTGCGGGTTAGCAGAAGTTGCCCCAAGTAACGTTTTCACTCAGCCTGGCTCCACGGAGAAGATCTTTAGGGATACTCAAAAAAGCCACGAGCAACCAAACACGCCTCTAGCAACCACAAGTAAGACATTTGAAATTTACATGTCATTTACGCTATTCATGTGATATAGTTGGCTTAGTTTACCACGGGTACTGACAGAGAAAAACTTGATTCCTAAGGCGAGGCCTCTCCGGCGTTTCTTCATTCACCCATCTGGCGAAACATAATATCACAGATGCTACTAGTAAGCGTGCACGTCGTTTCATAATGTATAATATGACCAAATATTTTAAATATTTATTTTCTTTTACCGAGTTTTATATCGAGGCCTCGTGCCCAACGATATGAGTGTGTGTAGCTCATGAATCTGCGCACTTATTTTCACCTAAAAACCATAAATGTATTAGAACTTAGAACACGAAATGAACCCAAAAACGTGGCTTACTCCAATAAAGAGAGATCATTAATCATGCTGATGTATAAGTATAGTTCATATATTAGGTTGTTGTTCTTTGGAATTAACATGAGAAATGATTGCGAGATGAGCTAAACATCTAATGATGAGTTTGATGCTTCAAGTTTCTTAGGAGGTATGTCCTCAATTGTACGATCCGTACAATCTATGTTGATTACACAATCTTCATGTTTTGATTTCTTATGACATCATCGTTCAGCTCAGAGTTAACTAAAACAACAACTAATTTTCTTCTAAAATGTGTTATATGACCCTATATATTAGTAATCAAGAGTCAGGCTCGCCAGCGCCGGTCTCCTCGTCCTGCAGTACAAGCCGATGAATCGGATCAATTGCTGAGGGACGCCGGCGATGATGCTCTGCTCCGGCGAGCTTGTCGTGTCGCGAGCGTTCTAGGCATCAGACTCGTGTGCAGGTAAGGAGTTCCCCTCTTTAGAAAAACTCAATCCTACCATGGGTGTGGACAAGCATCACTCTGAAGTTAGACGCATGGGTACGTTCTTGTTAAATACTGTATACATTTGTTCAAAAAATATACTGGATACTTTGGTACCAGCACTATATATTACTTTGGCACATACATGATGTAGCTCTTTTTTTTTTTTTGTTCAAATGTGTAGTTGGTACTCTCATCATCAGCTGCAGTTTATGGATGGCCCAAGAACTCACCCTGTACGGAAGAGTTTCCTCTGACTACAAACATCCATATGGAGAAAACAAGGTCCGAAGCATGTCATTTATATTTCTATGTCTGAATCGTGTATGCTCAACAGATGGTGACGCTTTCACTCTCATTCACATGACCCGTTTGATCAGAAATTAACAGGGTAGCTGCTGCACATGACTTATTTTAGAAAAGAATGATAAACAATTGGAGATTAACAAAACACTAAAAGCACCTTTTATTACTCTGGCCAATGAACCCAATTGACTTATATGGCTCGAGAGCTGCTGGAAGGAGGCCGGCCTATATTTAGATGACGAAAAATTTCATTCCCATTCACCTTCCACCATAGCTAACATTTGTACAAGTACGTGCAACAAAAAGTTTGTCTTGCTTAAATCCAAACACAAAATAGTTTGAGAGCTAGGAATTAAATAAATGTCACACAACACATTGTTCGGTAACACACTTTCTTGTTCTGAAAATAACTGAACTTCATCGAGATAAGCTGATTTATTATCATGTTGTTCCATCTCACTGAGATAGATTTGTAGGCATCCTCAAGAGCGGCATTTAATCAACTGGTTAGTAGATCATCTCGCTGGAACTGCAACTTGCAGTGATGGTACATGGATAATCATATCTGCACCTCAAATAAGCCTAGAATAGCACTCCGAAACCATACGCTTCTTGAAAATCTTTCTTTCTTTGGCCAACCAAGCACCAGAAACTTAAGATGTATATGTTGACATTAACTCGTGTACATGAATTTGCTCTTTGCTATTTCAGGTTCTTCTTGAAAAAGGTTCGGCTTTGATGGTGAACACCCTTTGGATAGCAAATCTAAAGCTATATTTGTAACCCGCTAGCAGAAACTGGAAGCAGAATCAAATCCATCAGATATTTAGGGTACTCACGTTGTTGCTAACGGCTACGGGACATAGTTATATGTATAATTTCTACTCCATTCAGAGTAAACTTACTATTTTAATTCTTAGTTTGTCGAGACCACCACAATTTACATTTTCTTATATAATTATCTAAATTGCAGTCCTCCGCCACCAGGACTCCAAGAAAAGGAAGGGTTGGGTCTGAGTTTTTAATGGAAGTGTTTAAAAGCAATACTATTTTGATGTGGTTTGGTGTTCTTTTAGAAGGTAGTCTCTTTAATCTTCTTATTGTCTCACTGTTGTATGCTCCTAGTTTTCTCAGATAGCCAAAAACCAAACTGACTAAAATTCTATCAGGTAGGTAGGTAACTGATATTAACATGGAAAAAGGAAGTGATCCATATTTGAAATTGCACCAATGAACAATACATAGAAGAGAAGAGTAGTGGTACCTGAGCTCAACGAGGACGCAATTGAAGGTGAAGAGATGTGCAGTCATATTAGACATCCTTCTCATGATCTCTTCTAGTCCCTGATACTGAGAAACTAGCTAGCGTTTCTGTCCATGCCTTTCAACCAACCGATCGTAACTATGTACCAAACACAATCTAAAAATAATACCATTGCCTTTCAACCAACCGAATCGTAATTATGTACAAAAACAAAGGTTGTGGGATAGTTGGAAAAAAGGAAACTACTCGTAAATTTTCCAAGCCAATCTACTGGTAACCTCAGACCATGTAAAACTTAAGTGGTATAGCTTATAACATTGAAGGCTTACTATATGCCATCACATCCATCCAAAACGGCCCTGAAAATGGCAAAAACTAATTAGAACGTATGCAAGATTTTTGTATAAGAAACAATCTGATGGTACCTCCACTTCTGTCTAATAATTACTTATAGATGTAGTTCCTCTCATTGGTTGTCGCATATTGTAGCAATCCTCCAACCTCAAAGACACATTTGTTTTGTTGATGTGCCGGCTGTAAGGTATGCAGTGAGCCAATACAGATTAACAAAAATATGGTTGCCCAAAGTTATGCACAATTTAGAGCAGAAAAAATGCAATACATGACAAACTAAAACGAACTTGTATTGGTAAGAGAAATCTAGAGCAGACTAAAATGCTAGAGATGAAAATTTCCAAAAATAGAAACAAAACGCTCTTATGCTCGGCCATGAATGAGTGAACATGATATATTTTCAGGCTTTAACCGAACAATTCCTTTAGATTTCAGAGTTGAAGGAGAAGTCGGGCCTAATACATAGTATGTTTGCGATTAACCACTGCCTTGCATGGTGATTATATTTGGCCCTACATTAGATATTATTACAAACACTAAACCTGACACCACATAACTAAACAATTCCATGAGAATGCATATATCTGAGAGTTGAAGGGAAAGAAAATTGTGGGATGAGTGGATGGGATTTATTTTGGGGCTGACAATCAATGTGAGATCACAAAAAGGTGTATACTGTAATTTTCAGATGGTAGACAACTCAATCGCTTACTAGTCTGTCAAATTGGAGGGATGCCCACGCTGGGGAGTAGAGGAGAGGGCCAGCACGATCTTGGAGGGCTGGTGCCCAAATCGAGGTAGTTGGTGTTACAGTATAAGTGGATTGTACTAGCCCTTTCCATCAGTTCGGACTTTTGGTTGCGTTGGCTAGTACATGAAGCTTAACATGGTATCAGAGCCAAAGTCTCAGTGTTCAAGTCCCGGTTTTCATAACCCCCTCCGGTGTCTACGCATAGGCACGTTATAGGCCTCTTGAGCCTGTGTTTGACTTTGCACGTGTTGATTCGTCTTCCCGTCACACGTGAGAGGGGGTGTTACAGTATAAGTGGATTGTACTAGCCCTTTTCATCAGTTCGGACTTTTGGTTGCGTTGGCTAGTGCATGAATCTTAACGGTTGGAAGATCGCCTACTCGTTGAGGCGCAACTCGCGCGGTGGGAGCGCATGCTTTGATCGGGGCATTGCGAGATCGACGACGCATCCCGGTGCTCAGTCGTGGGGTTCATTTTTCTATTATCTGAATATCCTGAAAAATCTTCAATCCTATCAGAAATGATAAAAAGCAGATACATATCAGCATATTCACAACAAAAGTAATTAGCAACAATAAGTCATATTAACAAAAAAGTAGAACCAAAACCGACAATGGAAAAGTTGAAAAAGTTGACTACTAAGATTCATACAAAGCAACCAAACCAACATGAGTTTGATCAGCCAAACTGAAGTAACACCAAACACTACAGAAATATCATAGCATCCAACCAATGTCGAAATATATATATCACAAAGATGAATGCGAAAGGCTAACTAGAGCTCCGATATTTGTGCAGCCATTGACTGAATTTAATTGACGGGACGTTGCAAGAATTTGGTTTTCTGAAGGACTTGGGTGCAATCATCCCTCTAGGTGAATCGATGAACTCAGACTATAGATTTCAGAAACTCAAGAAACTTGTCGAGTGTTTGCTACAATCATCCCTCTAGGTGAATCGACAACAGAGGGAGAAGCCAAAATAAAAAGGACAGATAATGTTCATCTGTTACCTGGATGATAAGATTGCTTTGAGTTTAGTCACGGGAGGATTGCTTTCTTGCTCAGCTGATTAGATACTTGGATAATGGTTGACACACCTGCAAGGCTTGGAGAGCCGGACGCGTGGGGCTGTGCCCTAGGGTGCGGGGCGCGATGGGGCGGCAGTGGTGCCATCTGGCGTCATGCACGATCCAGCGGCGACGACTGGCGCGGCGGCGGTGTCTGGCGCGTGTTGGGCGATGCGGGGCCGACGGTTCTGCTAGGGCACGGGGGGTTGTGTATCAACACATGCCTTCCCTCCCATCATGGCTGCCCTTCCGTCGTCCCTAGTGAGGAGACCATGGAGCCGACGGCGTTCCACTCCCCTGATCACCGCGATCTAGGAGAGGCGATGCGTGGAGAGGAGGCAGCAGGTCAGGGGTGGGGATGAGATGATCCTGATGTAGATCGTGCGATGAGGTCTCTTTTTTTATTCGCAGTCTGTGAAAATTTCTGTAACCACTGATGAGGAAAAGGGGCGTGGGTTCGTCGAGGGATAAGTTTTAGTCCGACGCTGGTAATTGCTAAGCGCACCCAGGAACTAGATTAGGCTAAGCTCAGTCGTTAGATGGTCTTAAGTGGGCTGGATCGTGTGGTTGTTATCTGTACATGTGTGGTTTGTGGGGGGTAAGTGAAGCATAATTCCTGTTTCCTCCTTTATAACTGGTAGAGATATATTTATTTGTTCTTCCGTTACAACACACTAGTATTTAGCTAGTACCCCTAATAATTAACGGCCCATGCTCGTTCTGCATGGCTACAGAGCGGCTAAAATTTAATCGAAATCAAACCCGTTGAGAAAAAAAACTTAAGCCCATGCTAAGGAGCGGGCTGCTAGGCTGGCGCCTAGTACAGACAAGTCCAGTACATCATGGGCATGATGCTCGCTGGGACATCCCAGTCGCCAGTTTCTCCGGCAGCTGCTAAACGCCGCTCCAAGCGGCACGACCGTGGAGCGCCGCTGAAACGACCCGAGCGATGGGCCGGCCCTTTATCTTATCAGGCTGCGGATCCTGCAGGTATGTGGTTTTTTCTTTTTACTTTTCGTTTTTCAGCTTTTCTATATCTAAACATTTCAAATCTTAATGAATTTTCAAATTTTAAATAATATTTAAAGCTAAAAGGTTGATTTGAAAAAGTAAAAAAATCGAAAAAACATGAACCAAATTCAAATAAATCATGATTTTTTAAAAGTGAACATGTATAAAAAATAATGAAGATTTTTCCAAAATCATGAACCAAATTCTAAAAATTATGAACAATTTCAAAAATCATGAACCAAATTCAAAAAATCATGAACCAATTTTTATAAACTAAAATTTCCAAAGAGTAAAAAGAATGAAAAAGAAAAGAAAACAGAAAATAGAAAAAGAAACGGAAACGGAAACAATGAAAAGAAAAACGAAAAATGAAAGAAAAACCAGCACCAATGCGTAATGGGCCAGCCAAACAGTGGGAATTAGCATTTCCGAGTTTCTCACAAACCTCGGTCCACCCTAGAAAGACAGAAGTCCTGCCACCGTTTTATTAAGCACACAACCTTATCCAACAACATGGCAATTTCTTCATCAGTTCTGGTAGAGAGAAAAAAAAGCTGCAACATGTACCCCTCGTTCTCCCTCTTCTCGGAATAAATTGAAGTACTCATGAGCCGTGTAGCTGGTGTCATGCTTACCACATGTTTTTGTTCCCTTGCACGGCTATATATACCATCTCCCATTTTCGCCATTGTCGCGCACTATCTGTTTGGCAAGCCAGCGACTTCCTAAGGTGTCAAGATGCAATTTCTGCCCGCTAAACACCATAGTTTTTGTTATCAAGGTTCCAATCTAGACATTAGAGGAAACTGACCAGCTCATTTACTAAACTTGGACTCGTGATGTCTCTCTTCGAATGGCTCTGCAAACCTTCTACATGAGTCGACTCCCCTCTTTTACTATAGTTTTACTAATAACTTTTGTTTGACACGCTTGGAATTAGCCGTGACACCTGCGTTAGTCCATTGGGGGATTGGTAGGGGAACTTAGACTAAGAAATATATATATGACTTTTATGATGTCTCACCCATGTACACAATCTTGTTGTGTGCTAGCGGGTCAACCGAAAGAAGAACATCTCCCCTTCGTATTCAAGAAAGGAAAGAAGGGTGTCACATGGTTGATCATGTTCATCCTCTTGTAGCAGACGGAATTTATGTGCAAAGGGAGAGACTGGCCATGCAGCAATTGGGCGAGGAAGAAAGTCTTGCTAAATTGGATAACTCGTGCATGGCCAAATCTATCTTGAATCTCTGACCAGTATTATCGTACGTTGATTTTGCCTCTTACTAGTGAAGGCTTGAGGGACCAGACATGTATGCCGCAGTTTGTTCTCCTATGTCTTCCGCTTTGAACATGGTGAATGGATACGAACTTTAAAATCTGCATATTTGTCCGTGGAAAAAACACATCTCCATCTATGCAAGCCTATTTGTTAGCTCTAATCTTAATTTAATTATCTGCATTAGTTATTTAGTTTTGCATGTAGTAGTCAGTGGAGCTCCACCCGAGCGTGCGCGGTGAGATGCCAGGCTCCGTGCGATGCGGGTGCGCGGCGAGATGCCCATTTGCTGTGAGATGCAGCAGACCGCGAGAAGCGGCAGGAGCGTGAAGGTCTGGAGCTGATCCATTGAGATGGTTATGGACTCCCGAGTGAATCGGTCTAGCTAGTTAGCTGAATGTGGTTAGTCGTGTGTTAGTGGGTACGTGCACGAGTTAGTGGCGAATGTGGCACCGTAGCTGTGTGTGTGCGTTACTACTTAAAGCCATGTAATCATGTTTACTTTGACGAGTGATTAAGGAGAAAAAGGCAAAGAAAAAGACAGGGCTGTGTGAAACAGCCAAGGCCATATACACTTTGTCTCTGTATTCCGTGAGAGCTATCAGAAGTAGCAGAGAGAGGGCAAGAGAGCTGAGCGATTCAGCTCTATCATTTGGTATCAGAGCCCTGTGCTCTCGGTGCCTGTGTTGATGGCGGACGAGGCTGCTCGTGAGAAGGCCATGGCGGCGGAGCGGGAGAAGAAGGCAGCGGAGGAGCCGCTGACTCCACCAAAGGCGCAGCTCACCGCCGGCAACGGCAGCGGCAGCGGCGAGGTTCGTGTCGTCGAGCGTGTGGTTCAGCAGAGCTCCGTCGTGACGGTGGCGCCGCCTCTCGTGCTGACCCGCACGAACTACTCCAACTGGGCGCTCGTTATGCGAGTGCAGCTACAAGGACAAGGCCGATGGGAGGTCGTCGAGCATGGCGTCGGCGACTACCACGACGACCGTGAGGCTTTGGGCGCCATCCTCCGCGCTGTGCCGCCGGAGATGTACCGGACGCTGGCGGTGAAGAGCACCGCAAAGGAGGCTTGGGAAAAGGGCTCCGAGCGCGTCCGTGAGGCAAGGGCGCAAACTCGCCGCACCGAGTTAGAGAACAAAAGAGAAAAGGCACAAGTTGCGGTGCCGCAAAGCCTCTGTGTGTTTATTGTATCCAGTGTGTGTCTTCTTCTTCCTTGGGCGAAGCCATCACTATTGATCCATTGATGATCCATTGTGAGCCCCTCCATACTCCCCGACAACTCCGACTGCAGGGCACCAAAATTCAGCAGTTCGGCATATAAACTAAGCTCTGAAGCATGAAAGATTGCAACACATCTTAATCTGAACTGAACATATTGGGTCTGGATCTTGAATAAGTTCTCGAGGCGCATTAACATGCAATGAGGCAGTATAGGAGCTGTAGTTTCATTTCTGAAACTATGGTACTCCATCGCGTCGCAGATTAATTGACTTACATTTGTCTAGATACTATGTCATCTGGTCCACATGATCATTTTATAGGGTCCACACCCTAGCTACTGCATGTTCCTCCCAAAAAAAACACAACAATATGTAGAAAATCGTCGTTGTAGTACTATGTGTCACTAGTGGAAACGAGGCCTTTGGTTGAGCCTGGAAATGGGCTTTAAAACCGGTTCTTCTACGAACCGGTGTTAAAGGGGGGGCCTGCACGAACCGGTGTTAAAGGCCCCTGCACCAGTGGCCCACGCAGCCCCCCCCCTTTAACACTGATTTGTGGCTTGAACCGGTGTTAAAGGGGGGGGCTATATAAGACACCGCAGCCCACACCCTACTCTTCCATTTTTTCACTATCTCATTTTGGAGCCTAGCAAGAGGGTGTGAAGTGTGTTAGTTTGTGTTTTTTTCGTATGCACAAGAGGTGTTCGGTGAAATGCCCGAGAGCTCAAAATAAGTTTTCTCGTTGCTCTTTCCTTCTCGGTCGAGGTCGGCAACTATCCTTTCATGTGTCATTGATGTACTATATATATAAATGGTCATGTCCCTATTATTTTTTGATATATACTATATATTAATGCAGATGAACCGGCAATGGATGTACGGTGACCACCGCACTTCCGAGTACATTACGGGCCTCCAAAATTTCATCGTTGTGGCTAATGCAAACCGTGGTCACAATGGTTTTATGTGCTGTCCGTGTGTTCACTGTCAGAACAAGAAAGACTACTCAAATACCAGAATCATTCACGCCCACCTGCTTTGATCCGGTTTCATGCCCAGCTATAATTGTTGGACCAAGCACGGAGAAAAAGGGGTTGTGATGGAAGACAACGAAGAAGAAGAGGATGATGACAACTATCATAATATGTATCCTGAATATGATGATACTGCAACGGTGGTAGATAATGAAGATCAAGAGGCAGCAGATGGGCCCGCTGATGACGATCTTGGTCGGGCCATTACTGATGCAAAGGAAGAATGTGAAACTGAAAAGGAGAAGGAGAAGCTAGAGCAGATGTTAAAGGATCACCGAACATTGTTGTACCCAACTTGCGAAGATGGCCACAAAAAGCTAGGTACCACACTGGATTTGCTGCAATGGAAGGCAGAGAACGGTGTGACTGACAGCGCATTTTCAAAGTTGTTGGTAAAAATGAAGAATCTTCTTCCAAGAAATAATGAGTTGCCCGACAGTACATACCAAGCAAAGAAGGTTGTCTGCCCTCTAGGATTAGACGTGCAGAAGATACATGCCTGCATTAATGACTGCATCCTCTACCGTGGTGAGAAGTACGAGAATTTGGATGCATGCCCGGTATGCACTACACTACGGTATAAGATCAGACGAGACGATCCTGGCGATGTTGAGGGCGAGGCCCCTAGGAAGAAGGTTCCTGCCAAGGTTATATGGTATGCTCCTATAATACCACGATTAAAACGTCTCTTCAGAAATAAAGAGCATGCCAAGTTGTTGCGATGGCACATGGAAGACCGTAAGAAAGACGCGATGTTGAGACACCCCGCTGATGGGTCACGGTGGAGAAAATTCGAGCGAGAGTACCCGGACTTCGCACGTGACGCAAGGAACTTAAGGTTTGGTCTAAGTACAGATGGCATGAATCCTTTTGGTGAGCAGAGCTGCAGTCACAGCACCTGGCCTATGACTCTATGTATCTATAACCTTCCTCCTTGGTTGTGTATAAAGAGGAAGTTCATTATGATGCCAGTGCTCATCCAAGGCCCGAGGCAACCCGGCAACGATATTGATGTGTACCTAAGGCCATTAGTTGAAGAACTTTTACAGCTGTGGGCCAAACCAGGTGTACGTATGTGGGATGAGCACAAAGGGGAGCCATTTGACCTACGAGCATTGCTTTTCGTAACCATCAATGATTAGCCTGCTCTTAGTAACATTTCAGGGCAGACAAACAAGGGATACAATGCATGCACACGCTGTTTAGATGAGACTGAAAGTGTATATTTGGATAAATGTAAGAAGGTTGTGTACCTAGGGTATCGTCGATTTCTTCCGAACCTGCATCCAGTAAGAAAGAAAGGCAAGCATTTCAAACGTCTGGCAGAACCCCGGAGGAAGCATGTCCTCCGTACCGGTGAGGAGGTATTTGGTATGGTCAAGGACCTAGAAGTAATCTTTGGAAAAGGTCCTGGCAGTCTATCTGTTCCGAATGACGATGTCGGACACGCGCCCATGTGGAAGAAGCAATCTATATTTTGGGACCTACCCTATTGGAAAGTCTTAGAGGTCCGCTCTTCAATCGACGTGATGCACGTGACGAAGAATGTTTGCGTGAACCTGCTAGGCTTCCTAGGAGTGTATGGGAAGACAAAAGATACACCGGAAGCACGGCAGGACCAGCAACGTCTGAAAGACCCTGAAGAGCCTATGCATCCTGAGAACGAGAAGGGTAAACGATGCCACTTAACTCCTGCCAGCTACGCTCTTACCAAAGTAGAGAAGGAAAACTTTTTTGAATGCCTGAGCAGTATCAAGGTCCCGTCTGGCTTCTCGTCGAATATAAAGGGAATAATAAATATGGCAGAGAAAAAATTCCAAAACCTGAAGTCTCATGACTACCACGTGATTATGACACAATTTCTTCCGATTGCATTGAGGGGGCTTCTACCTGAAAATGTTCGAGTACCCATTGTGAAGCTATGTGCATTCCTCAATGCAATATCTCAGAAGGTAATCGATCCAGAAATCCTACCAGGGTTTCAGACAGATGTGGCCCAATGTCTTGTCAGCTTTGAGTTGGTGTTCCCACCATCCTTCTTCAATATTATGACGCATCTCCTGGTTCACCTAGTAGAAGAGATTGCCATTCTCGGTCCTGTATTTCTACACAATATGTTCCCCTTTGAGAGGTACATGGGAGTCTTAAAGAAATATGTTCATAACCGTGCTAGGCCAGAAGGAAGCATCTCCAAGGGCTATGTAACAGAGGAGGTCATTGAGTTCTGTGTTGATTTTATTCCTGGCCTTAAGGCGATTGGTGTTCCAGAATCACGACATGAGGGGAGACTGCATGGAAAAGGCACCCTAGGATGTAAAGCAATACTATGTAGGGACGGGCATTCTCTCAATCAAGCACACTACACGGTTTTACAAAGATCTATCTTGGTTGCCCCGTATATCAATGAACACAAGAATTTAATACGCCTCAAACACCCGGGGCAGTCTGATGAATGGATTATAAGTGAACACATGGCGAGTTTTGGCGGCTGGCTGCAAAGACTTCTCACAAATAACACCACTATTGGGGATCAGCTGTACTTGTTGGCCAGGACACCATCTTCAACTGTATGTAATTTCCAAGTGTACGAGATAAATGAGAATACATTTTACACGATAGGCCAAGATAAAAAGAGCACCAACCAAAATAGTGGTGTCTTCTTCGATGCAGCAGAAGACAATGGGCAAAAGACCACGTATTACTGGTTCATAGAGGAGATATGGGAACTTGACTATGGACCTAATTTTAAGGTCCCCTTGTTTCGATGCAAATGGGTCAAGCTAACAGGAGGGGGGTTGAGGTAGACAAGAAGTACGGAATGACAACGGTGGATCTCAACAATCTTATGAAGGTAGACAAGAACTTAGACGAACCATTCGTCTTAGCCAATGATCTGGCTCAGGTTTTCTATGTGAAGGACATGTCTACCAAACCGAAAAAAAGAAAAAATAAGCAAACAGATACATCACACGATGAGCCAAAGCGTCACATAGTTCTTTCAGGGAAAAGAAACATCGTGGGAGTGGAGGACAAGACAGACATGTCAGAAGATTATAATAAGTTTGATGAAATTCCGCTCTTCAGAGTGAAGACTGACCCAACCATCCTGTTAAACGGTGCTGATACTCCATGGTTACGGCCGACGCGGTCATAAGATTGACTATATGTATTAATTGAGCCATTTTTGGCACACATATGTATCTCAACATGGAAATCAATGTCATATTTCTTCTGTTAACAGTATATGTATTAAATGAGCCATTTTTCTTCCTTCTATTTCTTCCCTCCATTTTTCTTCCCACCATTTTTTCCCGCCATTTTTCTTCCCGCCATTTTTCTTCCCGCCATTTTTTTCCGCCAGTTCTTCCCGCAAGTTCTTCACTATATATATGTAGGGTTGGCCTCCATTGTCATTGCACATCTCTAGACTCATATCTGCAAACTCATCACTCTTTCCCATGGCTTCCACTGTAGCACTAACCCCTAGGGAGGCGGAGGCGCTTTGCGCCTCGAACTACCCCTGCCCGTCGGGCTACTGTGTCCCCGTCGGCTGGATGCTGAGCGCCGGAGGCGTGCCGGTTCCTCCTGTCCCTCTAGGTGTGGCGCGCCGGATGGCCATCACGAACCACTACTACTTCGAGCTCACGCCGGAGCAGCGGAGGAATCCCAGATGGCATCCCGACTATTTCCCTACTTGGGAAGCCTTCTTCGTGGATCGGCGTGAGAGGGCGCTCGCCAGGCACGAGGAGGACGGCCCACCTCCTCCGAACTTCAACGAGGCCGGCCGTCGGCTATGGTGGCGCGGCCGGACTCTCTAGAGCGTCATAGCCTATGACACTGCCGCCGACTCTAACCCCCGTCTGCGCTACCCTCAAGTCCAGCCCACGCGTACTCAGCCTTCAAGGTTCAATTACGGCGACCCCGACGACGATAGCGATGATGGCGGCGGCGAGTACGATGACTACAGTGGCGAGTATTACAGGTGTAGGCAGGAGCATGACTGAATCACTCCAACATTCCGAAACAAGTTCGGCTTTACTTAATCTAGCCATGTATCTTAATTTTTGTCCACCTTTCCGTTCACCTCTGGTGAAAAAGACAAATTCCTGCCGAATCGGCAGGAAGTGGGTCAGATATGAACTACAAGTACATGATACGATGCTCATGATTTTTTACAAAAATCATTTTTAGGTTCACAATATGCTATTTTATCAAAAATCCAATGCAAGTTGAGCGAGGCTTTGTCAGATTCAAGTGTATACAAAAGATGCGGCATTTAAATATCCAATCATTCAAAAATGTTAATACAAAATAAAATATGATTTGCTCTAATAAAATAGGGTTAGATTCCTTTTTAGATGCTTAATATTTCTTATGTTCAAAGTTTTAGGATTTGACAATTTATTTTTGTTTGAATTGAATAATCAAAATTTATATGTAAGTGTTTTAATCATTTTGAAAATTTTCATCTAAAGTAAATATAAAATGTTTTTACTTGAATGGATAGATATTATTTTTCTGAAAATTATGATATATTATTCATATTTTTCTGAGTTGAAATGAATAAGATATGAATTTTCTAAATTCATATCCTATTTTTTGAATTATAAATGCCTCCACCCCTTTAATGCATGAAATAAATGCCCCCCCTTTAACATCGGTTCCAGCCACGAATCGGTGTTAAAGGGGGGCGCATTTATTTCGTTTCACGCGCGCACACCCCCCCCTTTAACACCGGTTCGTGGCTGGAACCGGTGTTAAAGGGGGGGGGTGCGGGCGCGAAACGAATTCCCCCCTTTAACACCGGTTCCTTTAACACCGGTTCCAGCCACGAACCGGTGTTAAAGGGGGGGGGGGTTATAACGCGCGCCTTCCCCTTCCTTCTTCCCCCTAGCCAGATCGAAAGCGCGCGCCCAGAGAAAAGCAGAGGAGAGTCGGCGCCGTCCAGCCGTCGTCGTCCAGCCCTCGCCGTCGCCGCCCTCGCCGTCGCCATCCCGCGGGAGCGCCGTCGCCCCCCTCCCCACGCGCGAGCCGTCGCCGTCGCAGTCGACGCCCCCCGCCGCGCCAGCACCGTCCGCCACCGGGCGCGCCCGCGTCGGCCGCCACCCCCGTCGCCGCCGCTCGGATCTGCTGCGCGCCAACACCGAAGCCTCCGCTAACTCGGAGCCGCCGCCGCCACCGCGTCCACGACCGTTGCCGCCGACCCCGTTCGCGAGAGTTGCCGCCACCGGCGGTGAGAGCTCTCTGTTTGTGTTTTGGAGATATTGGATATTGGTGATAAATGTTATTTGTATGTATATTGGATAAATGTTGCATATATGTATATATATTGTTGTGTATGAATAATTTTATTTGTGTGTAATTGCATATATATATTGTTGCATATATGTTGTCTATATTGTTGCATATATGTATATAATTAGTTATTAGTATTTTATAAGTGTGTAGTTTAGTGTGTATTATTAGTAGTTAGTGTTAGTATTAGTTTAGGGTTATTAGTTTAGGGTTTATTTAGTTTAGGGTTATTTATTTAGTTTAGGGTTACTTATTTAGTGTAGTTTAGTGTATTTAGTTTAGGGTTATTTAGTGTATTTTATAGTTAGTATTAGTTTAGGGTCGTCACCTCGCTGCTCTTCAAGCGCCGCCGCTGGCCGTCGTCGTTAACGTCGCTCCGGTGACCCCTAGGTAGTGGCGCCGCCCGTTTTAGGTAGGCCGCATCACGCTGAGGCGAACCCGCTACCTCGCGCGCCCTAGGTCGCTCTCCAGCGCCGCCAGCCGCCGCTTTCTGGAGCATCCTCCGGTCAGCCATTGTAGCTAGCCCCTCTCATATGCATCCGGGATTTCTCCGAATTAGGGTTTGGACCCCTCGAAACTCGTTTAAAATGATCAAGCATCCTTAGGGTTTTAATTTCATTTGTGTATTTATTTGTGTATTTTTGTATGAATAATATGTATATTTGTGTATGAATCCAAGTCCACTTGAATGTTTACTCTCTTACTCTAGATAATATTATTGTTTTAGAAACTATGGATCCACTTAGTAGAAACCTTGAAGAAGAAGAAATAATGGAGAACATTATCGATGAGGACACCTCACAATATCTGAACTTGGAGGGACATGATGACAGCTCAAGTAGTCATGGAGAAGATGAAGACTCCGGTGAACGCAATTTAGTGATTACAAAGTCCAGTGAGGTATATGCATTGATTAAGCCTCTGCTGACTTCCACCAACAATCTTCTTCTACATGTATTAATTAACGCTTCTTTCTTCTTTTAGCCCTCTGGATCGACCAGCCAACAACCATCTTCTTCTACGAAAAAGAGCAAGCGAGGCGCGAGCCATCGGTTGAAAGATCGTGCAAAGTTCACGATCGAAGCAGTCCGTGTTGATGGCAGGCCGATGGAGCCCAAGAAGGCCACAGACAAATTTGTACGTCAGGCTGGAGTTCTTGTTAGGGACCAAATCCCAATCATAATTGAATATTGGAATAAGCCAAAGAAGGGCGACGGTACCTTTGTCGATGAAAGATCCAAAGAAACGCTTTGGAATTCGCTGTTGGTAAATTTCACCCTTCCGCCAGAGGAGGATGAAAACAAACCGGTTATAAAGGAAAAGGTCAAAAAGTGGACTCTAAAGAAGATGGCTGACGCTTTCCGCAACTGGAAGACAAAATTGAACAAATTTTTCAAAGCTCACGAGACTCCAGATTTCGAAGACGCATATTATGCGAAGATAAGACCTCACTGACGCGAATTTGTGGCATAAAAGGAAGGTGCTATAGCTACAAAGAGGTCAGAAACCAATACGCTAAATGCCCAGAAGAAGGAATATCACCAGAGGACAGGGTCAGGTGGCTACATATCTCAGAGGCCTAAGTGGGAGGAAGCTGAGAAGGCCCTGCGCGACAGAGGGATCACACCCCAGACACATGGGTGGGACCTACGTGCAAAGACTTGGTTCTACGGAATTGGAGCAAGGTTGGACCCAGAAACAGGATTGTGTATCTTCCCAACCCTCCTTGCCAAACCCGTCACTGAACTCATCACGGCATACGAGGAAACAGCCACCAGGACCTTCCATCCCGACAGAGAGAATGACCAGCTCACACGCGCCATCGGTAAAAAAGAACACCCTGGACATGCACGAGGCACAGGGGGTATGACGTGGAAGGATGGGTTTGCCGAGTGGAGCGACTCTTACAGATGGCGCGACAGAAAAGAAAAAGAGCGTACAGAGCGGATGACACGGATAGAACATGCACTTGTGGCGCTGCAGGCGCAAGTGAATGCACAACAGAGCCATCAAGCTACCGGCCCATCTCAGCGGCACGAAGAGCCTGCATTGGAAGCTGCTGGCGGCCCAGACTCTGCGCGGAAAAGCAGTGTGGCTTCCACGGAGAACGTGCAGCCCACGCTTGAAATGGCGGCACCCCAGAAAACAGTTCCCATGCTCGGAGAGCAGGAAAACCAATCATGCGCCCCGCTCCAAGTGTTCGACACACGGGACGCTCCTCCCGTAAATGATTACGAGGCAGAGCTACAAAGAAAGGCTAATGAGATGGGGATGACTTACATTGCATACTTGAACATCATGGGAGATAACTTGCCCAAATGCGATGCCAACCCCATACAGCCATGGAAGTATGGGAAGAATCTCGTCAAGAAAGAGGAGCTCAAGAATCTACCAACAAAGATGCGAAGATTGCACAAGTGGTACCTTGATTTCTGCAAGGCGAGCAAGGAAGAATGGATCACGGCGCATATAAGAGATGAGATTTTCTTGTGCGGAGACGACGAGATCGACTTCAACATTCAAGACTTGCATTTTCTATTCAATCAGAAGGAACTCGACAAAGCTGCCATCAGCCTTTATTGTGTATAAGTACTATTTCTGTATTTTCTATCTCATCTCATTCAGTTCATTAATTGCATGTATATATATATGCTCACCATATATGTATATACTATTATGTAGGAAAAAGGTTATGGAATGCATGAAAGGAGGACCTTTTGACATTGGGTTCGTTGACCCAAATAGAGTTCATGAAGAAGTGGTAAGAACCAAACCCGGGCAAACAGAAGATTTATTGCTAAGGTCTTTACTGAGACAACAAACCAAAAGGGAAATACTATTGCCTTACAACTTCTCGTGAGTACTGTTACCCTCTCTTGTACACATTCTGTTTCGGCTTACTGGATGTTAAGTGTAACTGATGATGAGTTATGCGTGCGTAGGTTCCACTTTATTCTGCTAGTCATTCAACCTGACTCAGGAAAAGTC
The DNA here is from genome assembly GCA_910589775.1 of Avena eriantha. NCBI lineage: Eukaryota > Viridiplantae > Streptophyta > Magnoliopsida > Poales > Poaceae > Avena > Avena eriantha. The sequence goes on along the minus strand of OU342744.1, from coordinate 75,900,079 downwards.
CTTGTCATGGACTCGTTACGAAAACAAAAAGAGCTATGGGCAGACTTTAGAGAGATGCTCCAGAGGTAATTTCAATCATATTATCGCACTAGATCGGCAACTTTTGTGACAAGAAGTAATTAATTACTCCTTTATCCATTTTCTTTGCCGGACAGGGTTTGGAAAAGGTTCACGGGCAGGGCCGTGGGTGAATGGTCAGAAGAACTAAAATTTGTAGACCAAAATGTAAGTAATACTAGCTAGCTAGGTCTGCGTATCTCTTTGATTCTGCTTCCAATTCCATTATATCATGCTTTATTGATTATTATTTTGATTGAACTCTCTATTCTCGTAAAGTGCGCGCATCAGGGACACGGCAATAACTTATGTGGGTACTATGTTTGCGAGTTCATTCGCAACACGATATGTGCGACGGGCCAAGCCGCACTAGAACAACTTAGAGTAAGTAAACAAAGTACACAACATTATTTTATTACCATCAATTGTGTTGAGTTTTATTCTTATATATATATTGACCCCATTCTTCATATATATTCAGATCGAACGGATGCGGGACCAACTCCTACCATTTGACCGCATACGAGCCATTCAAGAGGAATTGGCGGGGTTCATACTTGATGAGGTCGTCACGCCTGGCGGAGAACTCTTTAGATATCCACCAAAATGAACGTTGTATATATGCTTGAACGTGTTTGTCTTGTACTTGATGCTTCAACGTTTACGGAGAATACCACACAATGACGATGTTGTGTATAATAATAGTTGCTTAATTATTCATGTACTCGTATGTACCGATGACGATGTATGTGTATACCGCTCCCGATCGATTCCCCCTCCCCCCTCCCCGTCCCCGCCGCGCCGCAGAAATACGCCTAGAACGGGGCAGGGGCAGAACTCTGCTGCGGCAGAGATTTAGGCCATTTTCCTGCCGCGGCAGAGATTTATCTCTTTTTCCTGCCGCGGCACAGAACCTTTAACACCGGTTCGTGTTACGAACCGGTGTTAAAGGGGGGGCCCTGAGCCCTGCGGCAGCCCCACGTGCGCCACCCTTTAACACCGGTTCGTATAAGAACCGGTGTTAAAGGGGGGGCCCCTCTAACACCGAACCCTCAACAGCGGTTCTACAACCGCTGTTATAGGGCCCTCCAAACCGGTGTTAGAGGGGGGGTGTGCACTAGTGTGTACTTATTATGAACACTTTCTACAACAAACTCTTCGTATGAAAAGTTTTGATCCAAAATGGTGTGATTGGATACAAAGGTTTATTGAAAAGGGTAGTGTGGGTATTAGAGAAAATGATGACACCGGTCATTATTTACAAACTAAGAAAGGATTACGACAAGGAGATCCTCTATCCCCTACTCTCTTCAACCTGATTGCGGACATGCCAGCAATTCTCATTGCAAGGGCTAAAGAAGATGGACAAGTGAGTGGACTTATACCCCATTTAGTTGATTGGGGGGGGGGGGGGGTTATCTCCATTTTATAATATGCGGACGATACGATTCTTTTTATGGACCACCACCTACATAAAGCTCTTAACATGAAACTTATTCTATGTATATTTGAACAATTTTCTGGTCTCAAAATTATTTTTCATAAGAGTGAGATTTTTTGTTTTGGGAAAGCCAAAGAAGTCGAAGGAGACTATACAATTTTATTTGGATGTGACATAGGATCTCTTCCTTTTAAATATCTTGGGATTCCTATCAATTACCGAAAGCTAAAAAATGGTGAGTGGAAACCGGTTGAGGATCAGTTTAAGAAAAAACTAGGAAGCTGGATTGGTGAGATGCTTTCTTATCGGATCGTTTAATCCTTATTAATTCAGTACTCATAAGTCTACCAATGTTTATGCTCTCATTTCTAGAAATACCCATAGGGGTAAGAAAGAGAATTGATTTTTTTAGATCTCGGTTTTTTTAACAAAGTGATGGTCATAAAAAGAAATACAGATTAACTAAGTGGAATATGATTTGCAGACCAAAGGATCAAGAGGGTTTAGGAGTGGAAGTTCTAGAGTTAAAGAATAAAAGTCTCCTTAGCAAATGGTTATATAAGCTTATGAATGAACTAGGAGTTTGGCAAGAACTTCTTCATAATAAATATTTGAATAACAAAACTCGTTCTCGGGTTTTAGCAAAACCAACTGTTTCTCCTTTTTGGAAGGGTATAATGAATGTTAAAGAGGAGTTTTTAGCGGGGATTCTTTAGAGATAGGCAATGGCCAAAAAACTAGATTTTGGGAAGGCACATGGTTAGGGGACAAGCCCCTAAGTGTTCAATACCCATCTTTATATAATATTGTCTATCATAAAACGTCACTGTGACGAATGTATTGGAATCGGTGCCCTTATACATTGGTTTTAGGAGAACGGTATCTGGTAAAAAAAAGGGTTTGTTGGCTACACCTTGTGTCGCGTATCATGTTAGTCCATCTTTCAGGTTGTGAGGATACTTTTAAGTGGAACCTAACCGTCTCTAGGTGCTTCACTGTTAGATCGATGTACCTCGATTTGTTAAATGGTCAAACGGCTTATCTTAAAAAATATATATGAAAAATAAAAGTACCACTCAAAGTACCGATGCGGCTGGCGGTTTGATCATAGATTAACTTGAAGATGCGTATGCGCCACTTGCTTTTAGTCTTGTTTAGCTGGCTTATTTTTGTGGAAACTTTGAGTGATCCTTGATTGTAATAAGGTGTAATACTTTGATCCTAATGATGAAATAAAGGTTGTATGCATCGATTGATGCAGAGACCACGGCATGTCCCCTTTTTCGGAAAAAATACGCATAGGACTATGTTGCTATTTATTTACTTATGAAGATAACTTAAGTGGAATGGACAAGAAAAAGTGTGGATAACCTACTATGTTGTACCCATTATAAAGAACTTTAGTAGTGTACTAGTCGTTGCATATATGGGGTGAGTTAACACTTAATAAACTACTTGTGTATCTTATGCATGCCTCCAAGGGCCATAAAAGCTATGCAACAATAGATGTGTGAACCATAGTTGAAACCTCACATCTACCTTGCTTTTGTAGTGCGAGAAGAATGTGTCTTATCTCTCGCACCTGAAATTAAGCCTAGCTAATGGTGGTGCTCATGAGATGTGTAATTTGGTGTCATTCTTTCCACATGCTTTTATTTCCTTGCCACATGTCTCTCGTGTTGGACTGTGTACATATACCCTCTCGCATTTCACTATTTTTTTTTGCGAAATTCCAACGATCTATTGATAATCATCAAAAGTAGTACAAAGAGCCATAAAAGTAATAGAAATTACAAATAGGTCATTGGACCACCTAGCGACGACTACAGACACTAGCACGAGCCGAAGACGCGCCGCTGTCCTCGCCCCGCCATCACCGGAGCCGGGAAAAGCTTGTCGTAGTAGAGCTTGTTGTACTAGACAGACGGGAAGTCTTCGTGCTAAGGCCCCGTAGGACCAGCGCACCAGAGCAGCAACCATGCCAAAGATGACAACCGTAGATCGGAAGAGACTGACCTCGAACCACACTGACGAATACAGAAAATGATCGGATCCCAAGAGATCCGCCAGACACACGACTCCACGCGCCTGCCTCCGGCGCTAGACGCACCACTGGAGCGAGGATAGGGCGAGGGGACTTTATTCTGACTTCAGGACATAGCCGTCGCCGCAACATCTCAAAGAAGACACTAAAAAAAGGCTAAACAAAAAAGAAAACCCTCCCGCCAGCGAGAGTCCGTGGACCGCGACACCTCCAAGGCCCTAAGACCACCGGAGGCAGAGCAGACCAACGGCGTCGCTGGCGAGGGAAACAAAACCCTAGCTGGGTTTCTTCAAAGAGCCGTCGTCGCCTCCTCCAGAGTCCGTATCGGTAAGCTAAGAAGAAAGCGTTGTGGATTTCGCATTTCACTATTATTGATGCTTGCGCTATCCATTTAGCTATGCTTGCCAAACATCACATTTAGCTATCTAGCTAGGAACAAAATCTACAATGTAGAGATATTAGAGGAAACTAACCAGCTTATATATTCTGTTTAGTGATGTGATATCTATCTTTGAAGCGTTTTGGACATGGTGCTAGTTGAGATATTTAGTAGCTATAGTAGGATAGTTCGAAGGTCTACGCATATATTAGTCCATACGTGATTTGTATTGATTTTTTTTAAAATAATATGTTTTTTAATGAATTTGAGAAGTGTTGCACGAAATTAGGATTTTACACATCTAGGGCTTTGTCGGTTTCGGCGTCGCCGAATGGAGGCATTCAACCTGGGCCATGCCGAGTGGGCACTCAACTGACGTGCAACTTGGAATCGGTCATGTTGTAGCCGATTAAACCATTCGGCTAGGGCATAGTCGATTGGGGCTAGGCAAATCGGCCAGGCCGAAGCCGAATGCTCCACTCGGTTAGGCCCAGGCCGAATGACCAAATCGGCCAGGCCCAGACTGAATGGAGCAATCGGCCATGACCACGCCGAGTGCACATAATTTCGGCTTACCCCTGACCAAATCATGCATGATCAATGCATCACACTTCGGTTCCCGCCGTTTATCTCCCGCCAGCCGATTCCTGCCCTTTTTTCCCGCCAACCGAGTCCCGCCACTATCTCCCGCCATTTTTTCTGCCTATTCTTTCCATTGCCTCTATAAATCCTTATCTATTATTATAAATGTATTCATCGAAATACGAGTGCACTCTGTGCAACTTTCGATGTTTTTGTTCACCGCGCTTCCTACTTGACTCCAATTGGTATTTATAGGATTTCCAACATATTCCTTTATGAAATAACCCTTTATGTTTTAAGATATGTCATCCTTTATGGATTTGGAAAATATGTCTATAGTTCTTTTATCAGACACTGCGGACAAACTTAGCTCAACGTTCCGTGATTCAAACTTAATCACTTTCAAATGTTCCTTATTGGATCATATATTATGTTAAGTTATCATCATGGTTTTCTAAGATAGAACCTATGTCTCAACATAGTGGATGACGATCATCCTTTTCTTTCTTTTAACTATTGATGTTAAACTTAATGCTATTCCTAACTTGAGTTATTAAGGACCAGTTCCTTAATTAACTTCTATTCTGAAACCCTTTTCAAAATCCCTTAAGTAATACTACATAATATCATAATACACTTATTATCAACTTCTACACTTTATAAATCATTATTTATTAGTACTTGCGCTTTTATTCTTAACACACTTAAGAATCACTGTATAAGCTCCCACTCAAAATATGTTCCTACACATTTGAATTTGAGACCTTTGTTGCTCCTACTCAAAAATATGTCAATCACATATTGTTTTAGAAAGACTTTTATAGCTCCCACTCAATTTCATGTAAATTGCATATCCACTCGCTATTTTGAACAACTTCAAAATCTTTTGATCAAATATCAAACTTGGATATTTACTATGGTATACTAGTACTTTTACTAGTTTTAAATCCACTAGACATTCAGGACATTTGAATCAAATTCATTTGAATTTGTCCAATACTTGACAAATTGTGCTTTTGTCATTCACCCCTTTTTCTACTACGGCTTTGCAGTCATTTGGGAAAATTCAAGTAACCCCTTTTACTTGGGAGATTCAGCAACGAATTGCTTTCTAATCTTAAGGGAATTTTGCTTCCAGGATTTCTCACAACTTTAGCTTACCATTACTTTCTTAGTAGTTCATAGGTATATCATATTCCAATAATCATGATAAATGATTCACAAATGTCTCCATACATGATATGGGTTACATTTTGAATCCTACTTCATGTAGTGAAAACACTAGTAGGGAAAACACAATGATCATTATCATGGATTCTTTCCTTTGTGAAGAGAATCTTTCGGGAACGTTGTCCTTTGCGCTCTCGACACTCTGATGCAGGGATTTGAAACCTCATCGTGTTTTTCACTATATTCCAATTGCTCCATAATTGAGAAATATCACTGAATGCGAACTTTCTCAAGAATGTACCAATATCCAAGCAATACTAGTTTTCCTTCTCTTTTGGTTTTAGCTATGGATTTTGTATTCAAAGTTTCCAATTAATACTCTATAAGGACTTATTCGCTATTGTTTTGGTTATATCAAACAACTCCAAAACTTTCATGACGATCCATACTACATATGGAGCCACTTTCACGAATTCAAATGGTTCACTATATATTCTAATTGAGTGCTAACTATTTCTAACTAATGGTCTCTACATCGACACTACAACGGTTTATTTGGCGCTATCTACTCACCCATTTTGATATCTAATATCTCATTGTGATGTTTTACATTTTAACGTTTCAAAACACTTTGTATTCCACAATTTCTTCTATGCCATTCTTATAAAGTTGAATTTCATTACTATTAATCAAATCATAGTAATTAGATTCTATTTTATATTTATACCCTTTGTTAACACTTTGATCAAATCAAATAGTTTCATATTCATGTTTCCTTTGGTAAACTTCTTTACGCATTTAAACAATCATATAATGATAATTACCATCTCCGTTAAAACACAATATATTGAATATGTATTTACTTTTAACAATTTATTAAAACACTTTGTATTCAAGTAATACACGGTGTTCAAGTTATTTTGCCAAACTTAGGCATGATTTATATGTGATAAGAAATCAAATGACTTTCACATATTATCAATATAACTTCGAATTTAAACAATGGTTTTATTCATTAATGAATATATCATTAAGTTGGGTATTTTAAGGCATTTCAATATTTTACAAATGTTCATGTATTATCAATTAGTTTCATAACCAGGATAATTCACACGTAATCGAACAAGATATGGACACAAATAGAAATCATTCATAAAAGTAGAACAACTGTTTGTCACAAACTAATATGAATAACTGTCTCACAAAGTGTGAGACACACTAAAGAAGTTCACAATCTTTTGATTACAATAATCATCCTAAAACATAAAATAAGTGATAAATGTCGAGGGAGAGTGTCATTGGCCATCATTGTCATGCTCGCCATTGATGAACCACAAGTATAGGGGGTGTATCGCAGTATTTTCGATAAGTAAGAGTGTCGAACCCAACGAGGAGCAGAAGGTGCTGGCGAGTGGCTAGGAGTAGGAATTCTCTATAAATACTTAGCAAACGGTTTTTTAGGGTTTTTTGATAATGCAGGTAAATAAAGTACGAGTAAATAAAAGAAAATAAGAATAAATGCAGTAAGTGGCCCAATCCTTTCTTTAGCAAAGGACAAGCCGGTTGTATTACTTAAGATGACCAAACGTTCTCAAGGACACATGGGAATATCGTCAAGTTCTTTCGCTTCATATAGTTGATTAATCTTGTTTAGTTTGCTAAGTGTTGTGTGGGTGAACCTATGCTAATGTACCGACCTTCTTAGGACTAATACATACTTGTGATTATAACCCTTGAAAGCATCCGCAAGTACAAGAAAGTAATTAAGGTAGTAAACTAACCACAACTTTAAACTCTAAGACCCTGACGTCCCTTGTGCAATGGTTTGCTAACGGGGGTTCAGGTTTCTGTCACTCCGGCAACCCCTAGGATTAGTAGCCAAATACACAATGTATTCCCCTAGGCCCATATAGGTGAAGTGTCATGTAGTCGCCGTTCACATGACACCACTAGAAGAAGTACACCACAACTTAAATATCAAACCATTGAATCTTTCTCAACACAATTCCACTACTAACAACATGACTTCTCCCATGTTCTCAAGAACTAAACGAACTACTCACAAGACATTATATGGATCATGATCAGAGATGAAATAATGATATGTAGCAATCTGAACATAAATGATATTTCAATGGTTCACTCAATATCATCAACTACAAGGAGTAATCAACACTAAGAAAGTTTCCCCTAAGAACTATGAAAGATTCAACCCAATTGTTACAGCGGTATGAGGTGGTGATGATGGTGCTGGTGGAGATGATGGTGGTGATGATGGTGGTGATGATGATGATGATGATCCCAATGAAGTCCAGCTTGATGGTGGTGTTGATGGCGACGATCTCCCCTCTCCGGGAAGGAATTCCCTCGGTAGAATTCTGTCTATCGGAGAGATCTTTCTCTCTCAGTGTTTTTCGCCCCGCAGAGGCGGCATAATCTTTCTGTGGTCGCTCCCCGAGTCTTAGGGTTTCGGAAGGATAATATACGCCAGAGGGGAGAGGCTGGAGTGGACCAGGGCGGCCACACCACCTGGTGGCGCGGCCTGGGGTGGCCCGCGCCAGGGGGTGGTGTGGGCCTCCTGTGGCCCATCTCCACTTCCCCTTCTGGCTTTCTTCCTCTTCTGGAAAAATAGGATTTTCCATGTATTTTCCCGGATTTTCTGATCTTTGTGAATTTTGCCTTCAAATAGCACATTTTCCATCAGAATCATGACTGCAGTGGTCCATGCTCCAAAAGTCATCAACCGTGCAAAAACAGGTGGAATAACATAAGTATCATCTCTTAATATGAAATATATCAATAAATAACAGTAAATTAAGATATAGAAAAGTGATGCAAAATGGACGTATCAGCCATCAACACGCAACGTCACCTCCTCTCCAACAAGCACCTCTCATGCAGAAGGACCTGTTTTCAGCAAAACAGAACAAGTGTCAAATGTACTTAACACTTCAAATGTGTTTGCAAGATTATAACATTTATAAAATTGTATATCAAATATATACCTTTGTCATCGATGATCTCTCCGGTGATTGGTTCAACCGTTACGTTCCTGAAACGTAATATGAACTCTTGGAAATCCAATGTTTCCGTATCACCACTCATGATGCTACTCTGGACATGTCCTTCATAGCTAGGAGGCAACGATCGAAGCAGCACGCCTATCGCCAACGGATCATCCATCCAGTAATCCACGAAGTGAACCAGTCTCATGTGTGCATCAAGCATGCGCTCCAAGTGACCCCTCAGACATATCTGCTCCTCCATCTGTATGGAAAGGAACTCTCCAAGAAGCTCGTGCTTCCACATGCGCACATGGCTTATGAACTCCGCTCTCAGCTGATCCACCATCAAGATCACCCATGAGCGGGTGGAGTTCATCCACCATCCCGTAACGCAAGGGGAGCCACAAGGGGAGCCAAAAAATATTTATAAGCCTTAACAACTGAGTTGTCAATTCATCTGAACCTGGAAATAATCTTGCTCACAGCAGTTTATCAGTAGCAACAGTTTTGTAGTAGGAATAACAAAGTAGCAGCAGTAGTAAAGACAGCAGTAACAATAGCAGTAAACAGTAGGATTCGAGTGCGGTAGGCATAGGGATGGATGGACGGGCATTGCATGGACAAGACAATTCACATAGCAATCAGAACATAGGGCAATTGCAGATAAATAAGATAAAGCATCCAAGTACTAGATAATCATAGGCATGTGTTCCATATATAGTCATACATGCTCGCAATGAGAACTTGCACAACATCTTTTGTCCTGCCAGCCCGTTTGCAGCGGGGCCTTAAGGGAACTACTGGCAATTAAGGTACTCCTTTTAATAGAGCACCAGAGCAAAGCATTAACACTCCGTGAACACATGTGATCCTCACATCAAAGCCATTCCCTCCGGTTATCCCGATTTCTGTCACTTCGGGGCCATTGGTTCCGAACAACAATGTGTGTAAACAACTTATAGATAAGACCATAAACAATACTATCATAATGAATCAATAACATGTTCTGATCTGAAATCATGGCACTCGGGCCCTAGTGACAAGCATTAAGCATAACAAGTCGCAAGAAAGTCATAAAGCACTAATAGAAGATACTAGGCACCATGCCCTAACAATATGATGCCATTACATGAACGATCTCATCCAATCCCTACCATACCCATAGCCTACAGCGGGGGATTACTCACTCATAGATGGGGGAAACATGGATGGTCGATGGAGAAGCGATGGTGATGATGATGTTGATGATTTCCTCCAATTCTCTGTCCCGGCGGGTGCTAGAACGGAGTTTCTGGTGCTGTTTCATGGAATCTGGTGGCGGCGGCGGAGCGAGACTCCTTTTGGAAAAACGTCGAACCCCCCTGAGTTTTTAGGTCAGAAGAAAACTTATAAGCGAAGAGGGAGACCGAGGAGGAGTCTGGGGCGGCCAGACCACCCCCTAGCGCGGCCTAGGCTTGCCCGCGCGGCCAGGTGGTGTGGCCTGGGCCCAGCCCCCCTCCGTCTCGTATTCTGGCTCCGGAAGTCTTCTGGTGAAATAGGATTTTTGGCATATTTTCTAGGATTTTTCCTGATAGTTGATTTCCTGCACAAAAAGTAGACACTAGGGCAATTCTGCTGAAAACAGCGTCAGTCCGCGTTAGTTGCATCCAAATCACACAATTTAGAGGATAAACAATAGCAAAAGTGTTCGGGAAGGTAGATACGTTTTGGACGTATCAACTCCCCCAAGCTTAGCTTATTGCTTGTCCTCAAGTAATTCAGTTGAAAACTGAGTGCGATAAAAGAACTTTCACGAACACATTTTCTTCATATGATGTATATATTCTTAGCATGTGATCAACTACTTAGACAATTCATAATAAGGAGTATGCAACTAAGTTTACTTAATAGGCATTGCAAGCTATGAAGAGATTCCAACTCAAAAATAATAAGTAGCATGAAGTATAAACATAAGCAACATTACAATGCTCATAAAAAGGAATGATAGAGTGGTATCTCGCCTGCCTTTAATTTAAGACACCTCTGAAGTTCAGATGAAAACTAGAAGTAAAGATATCAAAGATACAAGCATCAAAGTCATAACACAAATAATCAAGTTTTGAGACAAGCACAAAGAATGACAACTATGCTCTCAAAAGGGTGCTCAAAGAATATGTGGAGACTCGACAAGTAAATGAAAAGGTTTTGAATAGTTTGAAAGGCTTCCAAATGCTGAAAGTATGGTACTTGTTAGCTTTGAGCTCTCATTGCCCCTATCATAAGCATCTTTAAATGGTTAAGGTTAAAGTGACACAACTAAGAGGATATGCTTGACAAGTTATAAATAAAAGTCTCATGCCCCTTACTTACGAAGACCGATCCTCATGCTACTCAACTTCAGTCACAAGTAAGCTCTTGTCATTGTAAGTATATACGTATCATAGAGAACCGCCAATGGGGTACCCCTTGCACATGACACAGGAGCTATCCCATAATCAAAATGACAAGGCAAGCAGACAATGAGCATCTCAGCGATCTTTTTATTTACTATGTGCATAAATTTTTATTGAGGATGCTTCATAGAATGCTCATTATGGTTATGCTGCAAGTTTCCACCATGATTAGGCATGGCTTAGGCTAGCGGCACAGGCGTTTCTCTAACATACATACAAACTCCATGATCTTACAAGTTCCACTTTTATTTCACACCGCCGGGATTCATAAGCAAAATAACATGATATCAACGAGGTACTAAGTGCCAATGCAATGTTGAAAACATTCCTCATGATACATGGTTCTGCTAACTTCAACTTATAAAGCGCAAGCATATACGGAACAAAGAAGGACACAATGGTTCAAGTTTATTAAATGCAAGAAAATAAAGTGTGCCATCAAGTTTGTGAGAGCTTTACTAACTAACTTTCTCATAACAAGCAAACATTTTATTCGGAAGAAAACAAGGCATATTGAATATGCACGGAAGTAGCAAATGATGTTAATAGGTAGGCATGGTGGACACTTTGGCAATATTTGGTTTTAGGGAGTTGGAAACATGAGTAAAACATACTCAGTGAAAGTGAAGGCTAGCAATAGTAAGGGAGCGACAAACGAGAGAGCAATAGCTATCATAATCATGCTTGCAACAAAACAAGACTAATCATGGCATGAAAGTGATTCAAGATCCTCAAAGCAAAATAATTCATCGAGGCTTAACTGATTATCACAGTCATGTGCATGCGTGAGCATGTGCCAAGTCAATTCAAATGAAACATTCAAAGGAGGATACCACGGTGTCATACCAAATTATGAGTAGAGTAATGCAAGCAAACATTCATAAGACATGCTACAAACTATTAGCAAGTTGGAACTAATCATATGAAAGCAAGAACTACTAAACATCCAAAGATAACATACACCTTACATGAACAGACTAAGCATGCCCATAGTGATGAGTATATGTACAAAAATGAAAACAAATAGAGTTCGTTACCAGCCTCTTACCACGCCTCAAGTTGTCATTATCCTCATTATTGCTCTTCACTTGTGTGGCTTGAATAATAATATGAAACCAATATCCACTGGGGACTGCTGAACCCTGTAACAAACTCACAAAACCAAAGAAGAACGACAAATATTTTTGTTGTTTTCGATTTTTAAAGCAAGAACCAAAAAAGGAAAAACAAGCAAAGCAAAATATTTTTGGGGTTTTCGAATAATTGAAATAAAGCAAAAAGGGAAAAACAAACCAAGGCAAAGAAAAAACGAAAACTAAAAATAAGAAGCAAACCAAAGAGAAACAACAGAAATGTTTTTGGTCTTTTTGTGTTTTAGAAAGCAAAAGCAAAGAAAGAACGAAAACTAAAAAGCGAACGAAACATGAATACACAAAGTACTGACGTAACATGATAAGGACATGAGTGCGATGTCGGCGTACCTCCCCCCAAGCTTAGGCTTTTGGCCTAAGTGGGTATCAATCCCAAGCCGGCCAGGATGACGTGTCACCGTAGTATGACGAGGAGGTACCCTCGTCCTGGTGCGAGTTCGAGTATGTCCCTCCGTAGTGTGCAGAGTAATGGTAGGAGGGTACATTCTCCTGGTGCTGCTCGTGGAAACCCAGCAAGCGAAGCTGCTTGTCCACCTCCTCCTTGGAGTGTGACCACGGTCTCCTGTGAACACTAAACAAAGAAGACTACGGCAAAGGGATCTCCCTCTCATCCCCGTCAGTAAACAGCATCCTATATACTAGACTATCCCAATCAGAAGCAGCAGTGACAAAGTGATGAGTTTTCATAGCAACAAGGTCGAGCCTTTGTGGTGCCAATACAGTATCATTGGGGTCCACTAAAAGACCTAATGCATTGACCATACGCGAGGCAATGATGGCCCCATAGATAGGCCCCCTAGTAGCTAGGCGGCAAGCAATAAGCGAGCCAAGGTTGTACCGAGTATCATTGTTAAGCGCAACAGCAAGGAAGGCTAAATGATAGTTGGAGATATTACTTGTGTTCTCCCTACCAAGTATGCTAGTAGCAAGATAATATGCAAAGTATCTGAGAGCAGGGAGTTGGATGTTTCTTATCTTTCCGCGTTGCGCCACATGATCATCATCATTGGTCACCCCTCGGTAAAGCTCTAGCAAATCAGCGGGCCGCCCTTGAATTTTCTTCACGGTCCATGTCATGCTTACACCTACAATAGTGCAAAATCATTCCAATGGCATGGTAAAGGGCAGATTATAAATTTTGAAAGAGACAGTTGACTGATAGGGCGTGTTAGTAAACGTGAAACTCTCAACAAAGGTTTTGGTGAGCATAGCGTATTGCTCATTCTCATCTTTCATATATGAGGTCCAACCAACCCTCTCAATCAATAGCAAAAAATCATCAAGAATCCTTGCAGCTTGTAAGAAAGTAAAACAAGGAAAAGTAGATGGGTGAGCATCCCTTTCATTACCAATACGAGTTGCAATGAGATCTTCATTGTATGATGGCCTAAACTGAGAGGCTGATCTTGAGGGCCTCGACCTCCTAGGTGCATCCCTCTCAAATATCTCCCCAAAGGTATGGTTGTTCATGCTTGGTATTCTGAAATTTAAACACATATTAAACAAGTGATTGCAAAGTGAATATAATGAAGGGTACTACTCATAGGGACTTGTAAGAGGCCTAAACATGCATCAAAACTATATCTCTAAGCATCAAACAAGCTTACAAGATCTCATAACCTGTCACCTACAGCAGCAAAATACTCAAGATATAATCCACTAAACACAAATCTACTTGGACAAGGGGAGGAGTCACATACCAGATAACAAGTGCTCCAAATTTCAGCAACAAAGATGCGCTGAGCAAGGAGATCGAAAAAACGGAGCAAGCACAGCAAGAACGCGATTTTGAGCAATAAACTGGAGCTTACTCGGGAGAGAGAAGAAAGTGGTAGGTGAGAGAGTTAGTGGAGGGCCAGGGGTGGCCCACACCATGGCATGGCGCCACCCAGGGCAGGTCGCTGATGACCCACAAGTATAGGGGTGTATTGTAGTATTTTCGATAAGTAAGAGTGTCGAACCCAACGAGGAGCAGAAGGTGCTGGCTAGTGGTATGGATCAGGAATTCTCTGCAAATACTTAGCAAACGGATTTTTAGGGGTTTTCGATAAAGCAAGTAAACAAAGTACGAGTGAATAAAAGACAGTAGGAATAAATGCAGCAAGTGGCCCAATCCTTTATGCAGCAAAGGACAAGCCGGTTGTATTTCTTAAGATGACCAAACGTTCTCGAGGACACATGGGAAGACTGTCAAGTGTTTTCGCTTCATATAGTCGATTAATCTTCTTTAGCTTGCTAAGTGTTGTGTGGGTGAACCTGTGCTAATGTACCGCCCCATCCAAGACTAATACATACTTGTGATTATACCCCTTTCAAACATCCGTAAGTACAAGAAATTAATTAAGGTAGAAACCTAACCACAACTTTAAACTCTAAGACCCTTACGTCCCTTGTGCAATGGTTTCCTAACGGGGGTTCAGGTTTCTGTCACTCCGGCAACCCCTACGATTAGTAGCCAAATACACAATGCATTCCCCTAGGCCCATATAGGTGAAGTGTCATGTAGTCGACGTTCACATGACACCACTAGAAGAAGTACACCGCAACTTAAATAACAATCTATTGAATCTTTCTCAATGCAACTCCACTACTAACAACAAGACTTCTCCCATGTCCTCAAGAACAAAACAAACTACTCACAAGAAATCATATGGATCATGATCAGAGATGGAACAATGATGTATAAAAATCTGAACATAAACAATAATTCAATGGTTCACTCAATAGCATCAACTACAAAGAGTAATCAACACCGGGAAAGTTTCCCCTATGAACTATGCAAGATTCAACCCAATTGTTACAACAATATGGAGATGGTGATGAGGGTGCTGATGATGATGATGGTGGTGATGATGATGACGATCCCGATGAAGTCCAGCTTGATGGTGGTGTTGATGGCAAACGATCTCCCCTCTCTGGGAAGGAATTCCCCCGGCAGAAATCTGTCTGCCGGAGAGATCTTTCTCTCTCGGTGTTTTCCGCCATGCAGAGGCGGCATAATCTTTCTGTGGTTGCTCCCCGAGTCTTAGGGTTTCTGGAGGATGATATACGCTAGAGGGGAGAGGCTGGAGTGAGCCAGGGCGGCCACACCACCTCCAGGCACGGCCTAGGCCTGCCCACGCCATGGGGTGGTGTGGGCCCCCTGTGGCCCACCTCCACTCCATCTTCTGGCATCCTTAGTCTTCTGGAAAAATAGGATTTTTCGTATATTTTCCCGGATTTTCTGATCTTCGCGAATTTTGCCTCCAAACAGCACCTTTTCGATCAGAATCCTGACTGCAGCGGTCCATGCTCCAAAAGTCATCAACCATGCAAAAATAGATGAAATAACATAAGTATCACCTCTCAATACGAAATATATCAATGAATAATAGTGAATTAAGACATAGAATAGTGATGCAAAATGGATGTATCAACTCCCCCCAAGCTTAGACTTCGCTTGTCCCCAAGCGAAACTGAGCTCAATAAACATGGCCTCAGGTTTATGGAGTGAAGAGTCGATAAAAGAATATGGACAAGAAGCATCACATTCATCAAATCCATAGATCATAATAGAAGACAACTCACTATTATATAACTCAACTTGTAATAGGTAAAGGAAACACAATAAAGATACATAAAGTGAATCATAATTGGTAATGGCAAACTTAGCTCTTGGTCGAAGAATAGTTGATAATTTGCTGAAGTTCACAAGTAACTGGTTTTCAAAGAAAGCTTTCAAAGTAGTAAACATCAAGATACGAGCAATGTGCAAAACAAGGAACATAAGAGACATGATTGAATAAATCATCATATGAATGAATGGAACACATCAAATCAAAATACTTGCTGAGATAGAAGGGAGTAGGTTTACTGACTCAACTACAAAGTAAAAGAAAGGCCCTTCATAGAGGGAAGCAGGGATTGCAAGTCTCATAAAGAGCTCCCAAAAATTATGATACTTACTAGCTTTCAGCTCTCATTTCCCCTATCATAGGCATCTTTAGGTGATTAAGGTTAAAGTGATCAAAAATGAGGATATGCATTGACAAGTTGTAAGTTGAGAATCTCATGTCCCTTGAATACGAGGGCCTCTCCTCATGCTACTCAAGTTTAGTCATCGGTAAGTTCTTGTCATCGTAAGCATATGTGTGTCATAGAGAACCGCCAACGGGGTACCCCTTGCCCGATGATACAGAAGAATCCCCATCAAAATGACAAGGCAAGCAGACAACAAGTATCTCAGCAATCTTCTTATTTACCATGGGAATATGGTGCTTTTTTCTCTTTCCTCTTTTCATAATCTCTTTTTTCTTTCTTCATTTTCTCAATATAGGACTCTTTTTTTATAAGAAGAATGCTTCATAGATACTCGTTATGGTTACGCTGCAGGTTTCCACCATGTCAGCATGGATAAGACCAGGGGCCCAGGCGTTTCTCTAACACATATGCATAACTCCATGGACTTACAAGCTCCCCTTTCATTTCACACCGACGACATCCATAGACAAAAGAACATGATATCAACTTGGTACAAAGTACCAGTGCAATGTTGAAAGCGTTCCCCATGACAATATGGTTCTGCTAATTCACAACTTACAAAGCGCAAGCATATACGCAACATAGGTGAGCACAATGGTTCAAGTTTATTAAGTGCACGAAAGTAAAGTGTGCCATCAAGTTCGTGAGAGCTTTAATCACTAATTTTCGCATAACAAGTTTAATTTGGGAGGTAGACAAAACAAGAATTTACTTGGAATAGCAATAATGCTACTAGGTAGGTATGGTGGACACAAATGGCATGGGTTTTGGTTTAAAGGAGGTGGATGCATGAGAAGAATACCCTCTCAGTACAGGTTTTTGGCTAGCAAGGCTGGGTAGCAAGTACAAGAGTTGAAGGAAACAACCAAACATACAAATGATAAAGACAAACATGCAATCTTCCTTGGAAGCACAAAAGATCTTAACTAGAGAATACTAGACTTATGAGCAAATCAAGAAAGAAAGATGATGAAATTATTTTTTCTCTAGAGTACTTCTATCTTTTTCTTTTCAACTTTCAAAAAGGTGTTGCTACTGACCGAGCTAGGTTTGTCAAAACCAACTAAATTAACTCAATGATCTCAGAGTGCTACCAATACTAACAACAAGATCAATCGTATAACCACGAATTGAAAACTAATATAAGCTATGCAAAAGAGTGGATGATAGAACTTCTCATTAATATTTCATAACGGAAACTCACACCAGGGGATACATATCTAACGAGAGAGGGGACACTTCCATAATGCAAACCATACTACATAATAACTCCTTTATTCATGATATGACTCTACTAAAAAGGTAAAAAGATAGAAGATAGTGATATGATACCGTGGCACTCTCCCAAGCTTGGAACAAACAAAGGGGATGCCAAACCTGATGACGAATTACTCTTAGGTGGTGGTGGTATCCTCTTGATGAGCTCTTTGATCAATTTCCCAAAGTCCTCAATCTCGAAGGTGAGAGTACGAATCAACTCCGAGTTGTGCTCAATACGGCCCATAATCATTTCAATTTGTGGATCCTAGATCTTGTGATTCTTTTTCCATTCTTCCCACTTGGAGTCTTCTTTTCCTGCATGGTTATGGATAAAGGTATGGAAGGGATTCTTGGTGTGTGGAGGAGGTGTCCGTGGTGCCAAGCAATGACGCGGAGGCTTCCCTCCACTTGACATTCGTGCAGTCCTTCTGATCCTGGCAGGGTTCGCCACCACTCTAATGCTTGCAACGGTAGTGCCGGTGTGCTTTGCCTCCTCTTCACCTTCACTCTTGATCTCCTTCTCCTTCTCGGGGTCTTGGAGGTCTTCCTCCATAGGTTCCTTACCTTTATCCTTGGCAGACACCATTGTGCTTCTAAACCTTCAAAGAGTAAGTCCTGGCAGAAATAGATCAAAACAAAAACACGATATACGGACCTCGAGGGATCCGGGGGGTTATATATTACGAAGTTTCATATCAAAAGGAAGGTACGGGGTGAAAGCGAGTCGGAGGCGGAGTCCGGGGTGGACTCACCACCTGGTGGCGCGGACAGGGGAGGGCCCGCGCCACAGGGTGGTGTGAGCCACCCTGGCTCCGTTTCCGTCCCTTTTTCGCTTCGTAGCTTTCCTTATTAACTGAAAACTGCAAAAATATAGTTGGATTGTATTTTCGCAGAACTTTTCTCACCAGAACTGTTACCTATTTGAACACGGACTCTGCAGGTCTCTGAATTTGGTAATTAGTGGATTCTTCTGGAGTCACCACTTGAATCATCAATATCTTCATCTTCATACACTTATTATTGGAGTCATAAAACATTTCTCTTCCTTATTACACCATTGTCTCCACTTCCTGGAAATTTCTTTCACACAAAACTTCATACAGTTCTCATTAGCAACATTATTATAAGTGAAGTGATAAAACCTTTTGAGTCCAACTTCAACTGAAAACCATCAAAACAAAAGCTACTTTAGCAAATCCTTCTGAAGACCCAAAAAGAATTCAAGAAGGAAATCGAATAAAGAAGCAGATGCAAGATTGGCAAAATCTGTCAAAACAGACCAGCAGGTAAAGATCAATTTTTTCGAAAATCTTCTGTTGCTCAAATCAAAAAGTGCAAAACTAACAAAAGTTAAATAACAACCTGAGGCAGAAGCACAAAAAATTACAGCTCAATCCCACATACAGAGATATCTCACGAATTTTTACGGTGAAGCACAAAAATCTGTTTCGGGACAACAACTTCCCCAAATATTACTTCTCTCTCATTAGAGGTTGATCTTGACACAAAAACCAAACAAAACGGATAAGGAGCGGTTATTACCGAAGTAATAACTTCCAAGACTCAAAGAAACAAAAACAAACTAAAAGCAAAAACAAATTGGGTTGTCTCCCATAAAGCTCTTTCTTTATAGCCATTAAGATGGGCATGATAATTTTGAAGAAGCTCTCATAGGGATATGGATTGAAGTGAAAGAGAGCATTAAGAAGGAAAAATACACAAACTTATAAGTCTAACCCACTTCCCATGCAAGGGGATTTTGTAAACAAACAAGTTATTGAAACCAGAGGCAACTTGCATAAGAAGGCAAAAGAAATGCAACATAAAAACTTTCAGCATAAAACGAGGAAACTTGATATTATTGAGATACATAAGAACACTTTTTCCTCTCTCATAGTAGCTTTCAGTATCATGCATAAACTTAAAAATATAGCCATCACAAGGACCATCATAGCAATGATCACTTATTCTAACAGAAAACACCGGAATATTAGCTCTCATAACACTACTTTGTGAAACAATATTAGAGGTATCCTTACAAAGGATAGTGTGTCCCTCTTCCTCATACTTAGTGACAAAGTCTTTCACGTTTACTATTATAGGTTCATCAACCATTTGTTTATCAGGTTCAACTGCTTTACTTGTACTTTCATTAACCATACTAGCTATCATAGAATGTTCCTTTATCTTAACTGGGAACGGCATTTTCTCAATATAAGGTTTAGGTAAAACATGATTAGCAGTATAAACTTCAGTATTTCTTGCAGGAACACTCCTAGCAACATCTTGATAAGGTTCATGATACTTATTCCACTTCTTTTTAGGCACTTCAATGTAGGAAGCAAAAGCCTTAAAATAAGAAGCAATAGCTTGAGAGTCTAGACCATAAGCATTTTTAATATTTTGAAGTCATCAATTCTCATAAAAGATTCAATGCATTTATAATCATAATTTATACCTAACTTTTTACCTTTGTCATTCTCCCAAGCTTCAGCATTGTCTTGAATACGGTCCAGAAGATCCCATTTAGCTTCTTCTTCCATACGAGTGAATGATCCAGCACAAGAAGCATCCAATAAATATTTGTCATGTAGAGGGAGCCTTGCATAAAAGTTGTTAATAATAATATTGTTGGGGAGCTCATGAATGGGGCATTTGTGCATTAGTAACTTCAATATCCCCCAAGCTTGAGCTGTACTCTCTCCATCAAGAGGCCAAAAGTTGTATATTTGATTCTGATCTTTATGAATCTCACTAGGAGGATAAAACTTCGAATAAAAGAGAGGCACTATTTCCTCCCATTTCAGAGCTTGACCATTCTTCAGCAGCTTATACCATTCCTCAGCTCTTCCTTTTAGTGATAATGAGAATAACTTCTTCTTAACTTGATCTGTAGTAATACCTTCACACTTGAACAACCCACATAATTCGTGTATAAAGAGTAAATGATCATCGGGATGGACAGTTCCATCCCCAACATAGTAGTTATCCATAACACGATCAATAATTCTTGTAGGTATTTTGAAAACATCTTTCTCAGCAGGTGGTGGCATATCTACTACCTTAGCAGTGGTAGTAGCATTACCAAATAAGAAACTCAGCGAATTATCCATAACGAAAATAAAGCAACTAGCAGAAGTAAACAATACTCACAGTAGAAGTTTCCTTTACCAGTTCCACTCTCCAATAGCGCTTCACTCCCCGGCAACGGCGCCAGAAAATAGTCTTGATGACCCACAAGTATAGGGGGTGTATCGCAGTATTTTTGATAAGTAAGAGTGTTGAACCCAACGAGGAGCAGAAGGTGCTGGCTAGTGGTATGGATCAGGAATTCTCTGCAAATACTTAGCAAACGGATTTTTAGGAGTTTTCGATAAAGCAAGTAAACAAAGTACGAGTGAATAAAAGACAGTAGGAATAAATGCAGCAAGTGGCCCAATCCTTTATGCAGCAAAGGACAAGTTGGTTGTATTTCTTAAGATGACCAAACAAGCATAGGGGGTGTATCGCATAGGGGGTGTATCGCATAGGGGGCACCAGAAAATACTCTTGATGACCCACAAGCATAGGGGGTGTATCGCAGTATTTTCGAGGGAAGTGAAACCCAATTTATTGATTCGACACAAGGGGAGTGATGACCCACAAGTATAGGGGGTGTATCGCAGTATTTTCGATAAGTAAGAGTGTCGAACCCAACAAGGAGCAGAAGGTGCTGGCTAGTGGTAAGGATCAGAAATTCTCTGCAAATACTTAGCAAACGGATTTTTAGGGGTTTTTGATAAAGCAAGTAAACAAAGTACGAGTACATAAAAGACAGTAGGAATAAATGTAGCAAGTGGCCCAATCCTTTATGCAGCAAAGGACAAGCTGGTTGTATTACTTAAGATGACCACACGTTCTCGAGGACACATGGGAATACTGTCAAGTGTTTTCGCTTCATATAGTCGATTAATCTTCTTTAGCTTGCTAAGTGTTGTGTGGGTGAACCTGTGCTAATGTACCGCCCCATCCAAGACTAATACATACTTGTGATTATACCCCTTGCAAACATCCGTAAGTACAAGAAAGTAATTAAGGTAGAAACCTAACCACAACTTTAAACTCTAAGACCCTTACGTCCCTTGTGCAATGGTTTCCTAACGGGGGTTCAGGTTTCTGTCAGTCCGGCAACCCCTACGATTAGTAGCCAAATACACAATGCATTCCCCTAGGCCCATATAGGTGAAGTGTCATGTAGTCGACGTTCACATGACACCACTAGAAGAAGTACACCACAACTTAAATAACAATCTATTGAATCTTTCTCAACGCAACTCCACTACTAACAACAAGACTTCTCCCATGTCCTCAAGAACAAAACGAACTACTCACAAGACATCATATGGATCATGATCAGAGATGGAATAATGATGTATAACAATCTGAACATAAACAATAATTCAATGGTTCACTCAATACATCAACTACAAAGAGTAATCAACACCGGGAAAGTTTCCCCTATGAACTATGCAAGATTCAACCCAATTGTTACAGCAATATGGAGATGGTGATAAGGGTGTTGATGATGATGATGGTGGTGATGATGATGATGATCTCGATGAAGTCCAGCTTGATGGTGGTGTTGATGGCGACGATCTCCCCTCTCCGGGAAGGAATTCCCCTGGCAGAAAACTGTCTGCTGGAGAGATCTTTCTCTCTTTGTGTTTTCCGCCCCGCAGAGGCGGCGGAATCTTTCTGTGGTCGCTCCACGAGTCTTAGGAGTTCAGGAGGATGATATACGCCGGAGGGGAGAGGCTGGAGTGGGCCAGGGCGGCCACACCACCTCCAGGCGTGGCCTAGGCCTGCCCGCGCCATGGGGTGGTGTGGGCCCCCTGTGGCCCACCTCCACTCCATCTTCTGGCATCCTTAGTCTTCTGGAAAAATAGGATTTTCCGTATATTTTCTCGGATTTTCTGATATTCACGAATTTTGCCTCCAAACATCACCTTTTCCATCAGAATCCTGACTGCAGCGGTCCATGCTCCAAAAGTCATCAACCATGCAAAAATAGATGAAATAACATAAGTATCACCTCTCAATACGAAATATATCAATGAATACTAGTGAATTAAGACATAGAATAGTGATGCAAAATGGACGTATCAGTCGCGCCAGCAGGTGGTGAGCCTGCCTGGTGGGACCCCCTGGCACCTTCCAGGCACTCCTCTGCCCCTTTTTCACGTAAAAATTTAATATGAATTTTCTAAGACACTTTATTTTTGGGCATTTTTTAGGTATAGAAGAATGATTTTCTGACAGACAATTTTTTTTTTGGAAAATGATGCAATGAAAAAACAAGGCTAGAACTACATAAGTTCTAAGACACTCTAACAAGCATGCAACTAACAACAAAAAACAAAATTAAACAAAAGCAAAAACTAAAATGGATAGAATAGAAGTACACGGAAATAATCATAGTGAAAACATTGTTTTGTTCAATAAAATCCTTTTGTTAACAAGGTTGATCAGGTCTTGTTACCAAAAAAATTCCATATGAGACAAAACTTTGTATTCCACTAATGATTATGTTACCTCAACCTTGATAGCAATAGTCCCAATCATAATAGTTTCAAATTTTTCTCTTGGTATGGGACAATATATTTCTCCAACTTGAATGCCCTCAACATATTCAATTGAATTCAAACCATAAGTCCTTTCAATCTTCTTGGGGAAATAGACAGTATGTTCCTTGTCATTAACATTGAAAGTCACCTTTCTTTGATTACAATTAATAACAGCTCCTGAAGTATTAAGAAAAGGTCTCCCAAGAATAATGGACATATTATCATCTTCAGGCAATTCAAGCACAACAAAATCAGTTAATATCAAGCAATTATGAGCCACTTGAACAGGTACATCTTCACATATACCAACAGGAATAGTGGTAGATTTATCAGCCATCTGCAAAGATATATCAGTTGGTATTAATTTTTCTAGTTGAAGCCTCTTATAGAGAGAGAAATGCATAACACTAACTCCAGCTCCCAAATCAAACAAAGCAGTTCTAACATAACTGTTCTTAATAGATCAAGGGATAGTTTGAATCCCTGGGTCTCCAAGTTTCTTTGGAACCTTACCATTAAAGGAATAAATTAGCAAGCAAAGTAGAGATTTCTTCATTAGGGATCTTCCTTTTATTCGAGACAATATCCTTCATATACTTTGAGTAAGGAGGCAATTTAATAGCATCAGTCAAAGGAATTTGCAGGAATAAAGGTTTCATCCACTCACAAAACTTATTATAATGTTCATCTTCCTTTGACTTGTGTTTCTTATCAGGGAAAGGCATAGGTTTTTGGACCCAAGGCTCTCTTTCACCACCATGTTTCTTAGCAATAAAATCTTCTTTACTGTATTTAGTATTCTTAGTGTGCTTTTTAGGTTCTTCTTCAACTTTTTCTTCATTAGGAACTTCATTTTCTTCATTACCACTTTCAGTTTTAGCATCAGAGACAGATATACTATTAGGATCTATAGCAGGTTCTGAGGGTTCTACAACAGTTTTATGTTTCTTTTTTCTTTTCTTACGAGTAGTACCACTATTTTCAGCTTGTTGAGAATCCTGCTCAATTCTTTTGGGATGCCCCTCAGGATATAGAGGATCCTGGGTAGCAGCACCACTCCTAGTTCTAATTTCATAAGCATGTTTTTCTTTAGCAGCATTAACTAGCAAGTCTTTTTGCACTTTAATGAGTTGATCTATTTGAGTTTGAACCATTTGAAAGTGTTTAACAATCATTTTAACATCATTAGAGGTTCTTTCCACAATATCTTTTAACTCAACAATAGCTCTAGTGTTTTCCATTAGATGATTTTGCACCCTTTTATTAAAATTATCCTGCTTAACAATAAAGATATCGAATTCTTCTAAGCATTGATCAGGAGGTTTAGAGTAGGGGATATCACTTTCATCAAAGTGTTGGAGAGAGTGTACCTCAATAGTGGATGAGTAGGGGATATGCATACATAATTCTTCTGTAGGAGGTAAATTCTTGACATCTGCGGCTTTAATTCCCTTCTCCTTAAGACATTTCTTAGCTTCCTTCATCACTTTATCATTTAATTCAATAACTCCCCTCTTCTTTGATGTTGGAATAGGCACCGAAATAGCTGGTTTAGGTACAATTGTTTCAGGTATAGATGGTTCAGGAGGAGTCCAATCTTCATAGTTCTTGCTTATTTTTGCCATTAATTCCTCAGCTTCCTTGGGAGTCCTATTCGTGAAAACACAATCAGCACAACTATCTAGATATGTCCTAGATTCTTCAGTTAGTCCATTATAAAATATATCAGGAAGCTCATTCTTAGGTAACGGACTTCCAGCTTGTGCATGAATCAAAGCACAAAACCTTGCCCATGATTCAGGCAATATCTCTTTTTCTCCCTGTTTAAAATCAAAAAGTTCCTGCGAAATAGCATGTCTAGCACTTGGAGGAAAATATTTCTGTAGGAAAGTACTAATCAAGCAATCAGGGCTATCAATAGATCCATGAGGTAAATTACTAAACCAAGTTTTAGCTTCTCCTTTCAGTGAAAAGGGAAAAATCTTAGCAACAAAGTAAGTACGCATCTTAATATCATCAGAAAACAAGCCACTCATGGTAGAAAGCTCATTCATATGTGCTACCGCACTTTCATTCTTAGTCCCACAAAAAGGTTCTTTCTCAATAATAGCTATGTAAGATAGATCGAAAGAGAAATCATAATCTTTATCTATAATGTTTATGGGAGAAGCAACAAACTTAGCAATAGGAGACGATTTGGGTCTAATAGTACGCCTCTCA
Source organism: Avena eriantha (assembly GCA_910589775.1). Lineage (NCBI taxonomy): Eukaryota > Viridiplantae > Streptophyta > Magnoliopsida > Poales > Poaceae > Avena > Avena eriantha. The sequence continues at coordinate 75,874,715 of OU342744.1, read as the reverse complement.
AGGAGACTCTTAGCAGCGCTCCTATCATGGGTGTTTTTACATTCTTTAATAAATCCATCGGTCATCTCAACATAACCATCTTAAATATCATAACTTTCACTAGACTCGGGTGAACTAAAAGGTGTAGTAGTGTCTTCATTAGGAGTTTCAGTATTTCTAGCTATAGTTCTAGCAATCGTAGCATCTAGGAAAGGACCTAATGAACCGCTCTTATCTAGCACAGTGGAAGCAGCATCATAAGCATTAGAAGTTTTAGATTCAGCAGTAGTAGCAGTGTGTGTAGCATGTGTATGTGGTGGTGTAACGAGCTTACTCATAACAAATGGTGAATCAAGAGCAATAGAGCTGTTCAGAACCGTACCTCTTCTTGTAGTGGATGGTAAAATAGGAACCTTGCCATCACGAGACTTACCCATGATGGATGGATAGCCGCGAACAATATAGAATCCAAGTGAACTTAATAAATAAAGCTATGCTCCCCTGCAACGGCGCCAGAAAATACTCATGATGACCCACAAGCATAGGGGGTGTATCGCAGTATTTTCGAGGGAAGTGAAACCCAATTTATTGATTCGACACAAGGGGAGTGATGACCCACAAGTATAGGGGGTGTATCGCAGTATTTTCGATAAGTAAGAGTGTCGAACCCAACAAGGAGCAGAAGGTGCTGGCTAGTGGTAAGGATCAGAAATTCTCTGCAAATACTTAGCAAACGGATTTTTAGGGCTTTTTGATAAAGCAAGTAAACAAAGTACGAGTACATAAAAGACAGTAGGAATAAATGCAGCAAGTGGCCCAATCCTTTATGCAGCAAAGGACAAGCTGGTTGTATTACTTAATATGACCACACGTTCTCGAGGACACATGGGAAGACTTTCAAGTGCTTTCGCTTCATATAGTTGATTAATCTTCTCTAGCTTGCTAAGTGTTGTGTGGGTGAACCTGTGCTAATGTACCGCCCCATCCAAGACTAATACATACTGATGATTATACCCCTTGCAAACATCCGTAAGTACAAGAAAGTAATTAAGGTAGAAACCTAACCACAGCTTTAAACTCTAAGACCCTTACGTCCCTTGTGCAATGGTTTCCTAACGGGGGGTTCAGGGGTCTGTCACTCCGGCAACACCTACGATTAGTAGCCAAATACACAATGCATTTCCCTAGGCCCATATAGGTGAAGTGTCATGTAGTTGACGTTCACATGACACCACTAGAAGAAGTACACCACAACTTAAATAACAAACTATTGAATCTTTCTCAACACAACTCCACTACTAACAACATGACTTCTCCCATGTCCTCAAGAACAAAACGAACTACTCACAAGACATCATATGGATCATGATCAGAGATAGATTAATGATGTATACCAATATGAACATAAACAATATTTCAATGGTTCACTCAATAGCATCAACTATAAAGAGTAATCAACATCGGGAAAGTTTCACCTATGAACTATGCAAGATTCAACAACATTGTTATAGCAATATGGAGATGGTGATGAGGGTGCTGATGGTGATGATGGTGGTGATGATGATGATGATCCCGGTGAAGTCCATCTTGATGGTGGTGTTGATGGCGACGATCTCCCCTCTCCGGGAAGGAATTCCCCCAGCAGAAATCTGTCTGCCGGAGAGATCTTTCTCTCTCGGTGTTTTCCGCCCCGCAGAGGCGGCGGAATCTTTTTGTGGTCGCTCCCCGAGTCTTAGGGTTTCGGGAGGATAATATACGCCAGAGGGGAGTGCCAGGGGTGGACCAGGGCGGCCACACCACCTGGTGGCATGGCCTAGGCTGGCCCGCGCCAGGGGGTGGTGTGGGCCCCCTGTGGCCCATCTCCAGCCCCCTTCTGGCTTCCTTCGTCTTCTGGAAAAATAGGATTTTCCGTATATTTTTACGGATTTTCTGATCTTCGCGAATTTTGCCTCCAAACAGCACCTTTTCCATCAGAATCCTGACTGCAGTGGTCTATGCTCCAAAAAAATAGATGAAATAACATAAGTATCACCTCGCAATACGAAATATATCAATGAATAATAGTGAATTAAGACATAGAATAGTGATGCAAAATGGACGTATCAACCCCCCCCCCCCAAGCTTAAACTTTGCTTGTCCCCAAGCAAAACTGAGCTCAATAAACATGACCTTAGGTTTATGGAGTGAAGAGTCGATAAAAGAATACGGACAAGAAGCATCACATTCATCAATACATAGATCATAATAGAAGACAACTCACTATTATATAACTCAACTTGTAATAAGTAAAGGAAACACGATAAAGATACATAAAGTAAATCATAATTGGTAATGGCAAACTTAGCTCTTGGTCGAAGAATAGTTGATAATTTGCTGGAGTTCACAAATAGCTGGTTTTTCAATGATAGCTTTCAAAGTAGTAAACATCAAGATAAGAGCAATGTGCAAAACAAGGAACATAAGATATGATTACATAAATCATCATATGAATGAATGAAACACATCAACTCAAAATACTTGCTAAGGTAGAAGGGACTAGGTTTACTGACTCAACTACAAAGTAAAAGAAAGGCCCTTCAAAGAGGGAAGCAGGGATTGCAAGTCTCATAAAGAGCTCCCAAAAATTATGATACTTACTAGCTTTCAGATCTCATTGCCCCTATCATAGGCATCTTTAGGTGATTAAGGTTAAAGTGATCAAATATGAGGATATGCATTGACAAGTTGTAAGTTGAGAATCTCATGTCCCTTGAATACGAGGGCCACTCCTCATGCTACTCAAGTTTAGTCACCGGTAAGTTCTTGTCATCGTAAGCATATGTGTATCATTGAGAATCGCCAACGGGGTACCCCTTGCCCGATGATACGGAAGAATCCCCATATCAAAATGACAAGGCAAGCAGACAACAAACATCTCAGCAATCTTCTTATTTACCATGGGAATATGGTGCTTTTTTCTCTCTTTCCTCTTTTCATAATCTCTTTTTTTCTCTTTTTCTCAATATCGGACTCCCTTTTTTTTACAAGAAGAATGCTTCATAGATGCTTGTTATGGTTACGCTGCAGGTTTCCACCATGTCAGCATGGATTAGACCAGCGGCCCAGGCGTTTCTCTAACACACATGCATAACTCCATGGACTTACAAGCTCCCCTTTCATTTCACACCGACGACATCCATAGACAAAAGAACATGATATCAACTAGGTACAAAGTACCAGTGCAATGTTGAAAGCGTTCTCCATGACAGCATGGTTCTGCTAATTCACAACTTACAAAGTGCAAGCATATACGCAACATAGGTGAGCACAATGGTTCAAGTTTATTAAGTGCAAGAAAGTAAAGTGTGCCATCAAGTTTGTGAGAGCTTTAATCACTAATTTTCACATAACAAGTTTAATTTGGGAGGTAGATAAAACAAGAATTTACTTGGAATAGCAATAATGCTACTAGGTAGGTATGGTGGACACAAATGGCAAAAGGTTTTGGTTTAAAGGAGGTGGATGCACGAGAAGAATTCCCTCTCAGTACAGGTTTTTGGCTAGCAAGGCTGGGTAGCAAGTATAAGAGTTGAAGGAAACAAACAAACATACAAATGATAAAGACAAACATGCAATCTTCCTTGGAAGCACAAAAGATCTTAACTAGAGAATACTAGACTTATGAGCAAATCAAGAAATAAAGATGATGAAATAATTTTTCTTTAGAGTACTTTTGTCTTTTTTTCATTCAACTCTCAAAAATAGTGTCGCTACTGACCGAGCCAGGTTTGCCAAAACCAACTAAATTAACTCAATGATCCCAAAGTGCTACCAATACTAACAACAAGATCAATCATATAACCACGAATTGAAAACTAATATAAGCTATGCAAAAAGAGTGAATGATAGAACTTCTCATTAATACTCCATAACGGCAACTCACACCAAGGGATACATATCTAACGAGAGAGGGGACACTCCCATAATGCAAACCATACTACATAATAACTCCTCTATTCATGATATGACTCTACTAATAAGGTAAAAAGATAGAAGATAGTGATATGATACCGTGACACTCCCCCAAGCTTGGAACAAACCAAGGGGATGCCAAACCTGATGACGAATTACTCCTTAGGTGGTGGTGGTATCCTCTCAATGAGCTCTTTGATGAGTTTCCCAAAGTCCTCAATCCCAAAGGTGAGAGTACGAATCAGCTGTGAGTTTTGCTCAATGCGGCTCATGATCATGTCCTGTTGAGAATTCCAGCTCTTGCTATTCTTTTTCCGTTCTTCCCTTTTGGAGTCTTCTTTCCCTGCATGGTTATGGATAAAGGTATGGAAGGGATTCTTGGTGTGTGGAGGAAGTGACCGTGGAGCCAAACAGTGACGGGGAGGTTTCCCCCTAGTCTGCATTCGTGCCGTCCTTCTAACCCTGGCAGGTTTCACCACTCCAATGCTCGCAATGGTAGTGCCGGTGTGCGGACGTTGGCCTTGCTCCTCTTCACCTTCACTCTTGATCTCCTTCTCCTTCTCGGGATCTTGGAGGTCTTCCTCCATAGGCTCCTTCCCTTTATCCTTGGAAGAAACCATTGTGCTTCTAAACCTTCAAAGAGTATGCCCTGGCAGAAACAAATTGAAACAAAAACATGACGGAAACACGATATACAAACCTCGGGGGATCCGGGGGGTTATATATTACGAAATTTCATACCAAAAGGAAGGTACTGGGAGAAAAAGAGTCGGAGGCGGAGTCCGGGGTGGACTCACCACCTGGTGGCGCGGCCAGGGGTGGGACCATGCCACAGGGTGGTGTGAGCCACCCTGGCTCCGTTTCCGTCCCTTTTTCGCTTTGTAGCTTTCCTTATTGGCTGAAAACTGCAAAAATATAGTTGGATTGTGTTTTCGCAGAACTTTTCTTACCAGAACTATTACCTATTTGAAATCAGACTCTACAGGTCTCCGAATTTGGTCCTTGATGAATTTCTCCGGAGGTATAACTTGAAAGGCATCAACATCTTCATTGTAAGAATCTCCAGCAATATAGTGCTTGAGTCGCTGCCCGTTCACTACCTGTGTAGTATTATCTTTTAAAGAAGAAATTTTTATTGCTCCTGAACGGTATATTTCTTCAATAATGAAAGGTCCTTCCCATTTTGACAGTAGCTTTCCTGCAAAAAATCTGAGACAAGACCTATACAAAAGAACTTTCTCACCAACATAAAATTCTCTCTGAAGTATTCGCTTGTCATGCCATCTTTTAACTTTTTCCTTAAAGAGCCTAGCATTTTCATAGGCTTCACTCCTCCATTCATCTAAAGAGCTTAAGTCAAATAATATTTTCCCGCCAGCGAGCTTACAATCTCTATTTAGTTCTTTAACTGCCCAGTAAGCTTTGTGTTCTAATTCTAAGGGTAGGTGACAAGCTTCCCCATACACCATTTTGTAAGGAGACATCCCCATAGGATTTTTGTAAGCAGTTTTATAAGCCCATAAAGCATCATTCAACTTTTTAGCCCAGTTTTTTCTAGATCTATTAATAGTCTTTTGCAAGATGGATTTAATTTCTCTATTGGATAACTCTACTTGCCTGCTAGTTTGGGGGTGATAGGCTGAAGCAATCCTATGATTAACATCATATTTAGCAAGGGTCTTTCTAAAACCACCATGAATGAAATGCGAACCCCCATCAGTCATGAGATACCTAGGCACTCCAAACCTAGGAAAGATAACATCCTTAAGCATTCTTAGAGAGGTCTCCCCGTCAGCACTCTTTGTAGGAATGGCTTCTACCCACTTAGTAACATAATCAATGACAACAAGAATATGAGTGTAACCTTTCGAAGGAGGGAAAGGACCCATAAAGTCGAATCCCCAGCAATCAAAAGGTTCAATAACTAGAGAGTAGTTCATAGGCATTTCATTGCGTCTAGAAATATTACCAACACGCTGACATTCATCACAAGATATAACAAATTTTCTTGCATCTTTAAATAGGGTAGGCCAGTAGAAACCTGATTGTAGTACCTTATGTGCAGTTCTATCTCCTACATGATGTCCTCCATAAGCACTACCATGACATTTACGCAATATCTCCTTTTTTCATATTCTAGAACACATCTTCGCATAATACCATCCACTCCTTCTTTGTATAAGTGTGGGTCGTCCCAAAAATAATGCCTCAAATCATAGAAGAACTTCCTTCTTTGTTGAGCTGTAAAAGTTGGAGGCAAATACTTGGAGACAATAAAGTTAGCATAATCAGCGTACCAAGGGCTCCCTCGCGAGCTCACCCCTACTGCAGCTAACCGTTCATTTCGGAAACTATCATTAACAGGCATAGGGTCAAAAGAGATGTTTTCCAAACGAGATAAATTATCAGCTACAGGGTTTTCAGCACCCTTCCTATCTATTATATGTAGATCAAACTCTTGTAAAAGCAGCACCCATCTAATAAGCCTAGGCTTAGCGTCCTTCTTTGTCATAAGATATTTAATAGCAGCATGATCAGTATGAATGGTGACATTTGAGTCTACAATATAGGGCCTAAACTTATCACAAGCAAAAACAACAGCTAGAAAATCCTTTTCAGTAGTATCATAATTCCTTTGAGCAGCGTCTAGAGTCTTACTAGCATAATGGATAACGTTTAACTTTTTATCAATATGTTGCCCAAGGACAGCCCCTACAGCAAAATCACTAGCATCACAGATTATTTCAAAGGGTAAACTCCAATCAGGTGGTTGAACAATAGGGGCTGTAGTTAAAGCCTTCTTAAGAGTTTCAAAAGCTTCCTTACAATCATCATCAAAAATGAAGGGTACATCTTTTTGAAGAAGATTAGTGAGGGCTTTTGATATCCTAGAAAAGTCTTTAATAAACCTCCTATAGAAACCAGCATGACCAAGGATACTACGAATACCTTTGATGTCTCTTGGACATGGCATCTTCTCAATTGCCTCAACCTAAGCTCTATCAACTTCTATGCCTCTTTCAGAAACTTTATGCCCAAGAACAATCCCTTCATTAACCATGAAGTGGCATTTCTCCCAATTAAGAACAAGATTAGTTTCTTCACATCTCTGCAAAACTTTATCAAGGTTGTGTAGACAATTATCAAAAGAAGTTCCATAGACAGAAAAGTCATCCATGAACACTTCTACAATTTCCTCACAAAAACCATGAAAGATAGCAGACATGCACCTCTGAAAAGTAGCAGGAGCGTTACATAGACCAAAAGGCATACGTCTATAAGCATAAGTTTCGTACGGGCAAGTAAAAGTAGTTTTTTCTTGATCTTGTTTTTTTACAGCAATTTGAGAGAAACTAGAGTAACCATCAAGAAAACAAAAATGGGTATTTTTAGACAACCTTTCCAACATTTGATCAATAAAAGGAAGCGGGTAGTGATCTTTCTTAGTAACTTTATTAACCTTCCTAAAATCGATGCACATCCTATAGCCTACCACTATTCTTTGGGGAATAAGCTCATCATTATCATTAGGGACAACGGTAATACCTCCCTTTTTAGGAACACAATGAACATGACTAACCCATTCACTATCAGCAATAGGGTAAATAATACCAGCATCAAGGAGTTTCAATACCTCATTCCTTACCACTTCCTTCATCCTAGGATTTAAACGTCGTTGGTGCTCCACTACTGGCTTCGCATCTGATTCTATGTTGATAGAATGCTGACATATAGTAGGTGAAATCCCTTTTAAATCATCTAGAGTATAGCCCATAGCTCCTCGGTGTTTCCTCAAAACCTCCAATAACCTTTCTTCTTCCTTCCCTGAAAGTTTAGCGCTAATAATAACTGGATATATCTGTTTATCATCAATATAAGCATATTTAAGATCATCAGGGAGAGGTTTTATATCGAAAACTAGATCCTTTTTAGGTGGCATCGTGGTGCCCAAGTCTTCTACAGGCAAGTCATGCTTAAGCATCTTAGGCTGATCATGGAGAATCCTGTCAATCTCATTCCTTTCTTCCATGAAGATTTCACTTTCATGATCTTCCATAAATTGCTGCAAAGCATTGTTAGGAGCAAGAGAAATAGAAGCAAGTTGTTCAACTCTAAAATCCTCATTATGGGTTTCCTCTTCACAAGGTTCTTTAGCAAATTTCGAGAAATTAAACTCATAAGATTCCCCATCAAACTTAATCAAGATTTTCTCCCTCTTTCAATCAATAATAGCTCCACAAGTACTCAAGAAGGGTCTACCAAAAATGATAGGGTAAGTTTTACTAGCAGCTGAACCAAGTACTAGAAAATCAGCAGGATACTTAATCTTACCACAAAGAACTTCCACGTCTCGTACAATACCAATTGGAGAGATGGTCTCTCTATTAGCAAGGTGAATAACCACATCAATCTCTTCCAATTCGCAGGGAATGATTTCATGCATAATTTCTCTGTAAAGCTCATAAGGAATAGCACTGGAACTTGCACCAATATCACATAAACCATAATAGCAATGATCACCAATTCTAACAGAAAGCACATGAACACTAGCCTTTTTAGTTCTATTAGGATGCGAAACAATATTAGAAGCATCCTCACAAAAGACTATGTGCCCATCTTCTATGCTTTTAGTGACAAGGTCTTTCACAATTGCTACCATAGGTTCAATGTTTATTTGTTCATCAAGTTTTACAGTTCTCTTTTCACTTTTTGTGATTACATTAGTTATCATAGGATGATCCTTTACCTTTTCGGGGAAGGGAATCTTCTCAATATAAGGTTCGGGTAAGATGGAATCAATAATGCAATACTCAGCGCTTCCAATAGGAACATAGTCAACAATATCTTTGTAAGGTGCATGGTATTTATTCCATCCCCTTTTTGGAATTTTGATATAGGAAGCAAAAGCTCTAAAGCAATTCGTAATAACTTGCAAATCAAGACCATAAACATTACTAATATTCTGAAAGTCATCAGTTCCCATAAAAGATTCAATGCATTCATAATCATAATTTATGCCTGACTTTCTACCTTTGTCATTCTCCCAAGCTTTAGCATTATCTTGAATACGGTCAGAAGATCCCATTTAGCTTCTTCTTCTTCCATGCGAGTGAATGATCCAGCACAAGAAGCATCCAGTAAATCTTTATCATGTAGAAGGAGCCTTGCATAAAAGTTGTTGATAATAATATTGTTGGGGGGCTCATGAATGGGAAATTTGAGCATTAGTAACTTCAATCTCCCCCAAGATTGAGTTGTGCTCTCTCCATCAAGAGGCCAAAAGTTGTATATTTGATTCCGATCTTTATGAATCTCACTAGGAGGATAAAACTTTGAATAAAAGAGAGGCACTATTTCCTCCCATTCCAGAGCTTGACCATTCTTCAATAGCTTATACCAGTCCTCAGCTCTTCCTTTCAGTGACAATGAGAATAACTTCTTCTTAACTTGATCAGTAGTAATACCTGCACACTTGAACAGCCCGCATAATTTGTGTATAAAGAGCAAATGATCACCGGGATGGACAGTTCCATCCCCAACATAATAGTTATCCATAACACGATCAATAATTCTTGTAGGTATTTTAAAAACATCATTCTCAACAGGTGGTGGCTTATCTACTACCTTAGCAGTGGTAGTAGCATTACCAAATAAGAAACTTAGTGAATTATCCATAACGAAAATAAAGCAACTAGCAGAAGTAAACAATACTCACGGTAGAAGTTTCATTTACCAGTTCCACTCTCCAATAGCGCTTCACTCCCCGGCAACGGCGCCAGGAAATAGTCTTGATGACCCACAAGTATAGGGGGTGTATCGCAGTATTTTCGATAAGTAAGAGTGTCAAACCCAACGAGGAGCAGAAGGTGCTGGCTAGTGGTAAGGATCAGGAATTCTCTGCAAATATTTTGCAAACGGATTTTTAGGGGTTTTCGATAAAGCAAGTAAACAAAGTACGAGTAAATAAAATACAGTAGGAATAAATGCAGCAAGTGGCCCAATCCTTTATGCAGCAAAGGACAAGCCGGTTGTATTACTGAAGATGACCAAACGTTCTTGAGGACACATGGGAAGACTATCAAGTGCTTTCGCTTCATATAGTCGATTAATCTTCTTTAGCTTGCTAAGTGTTGTGTGGGTGAACCTGTGCTAATGTACCGCCCCATCCAAGACTAATACATACTTGTGATTATACCCCTTGCAAACATCCGTAAGTACAAGAAAGTAATTAAGGTAGAAACCTAACCACAACTTTAAACTCTAAGACCCTTACGTCCCTTGTGCAATGGTTTCCTAACGGGGGTTCAGGTTTCTGTCACTCCGGCAACCCCTACGATTAGTAGCCAAATACACAATGCATTCCCCTAGGCCCATATAGGTGAAGTGTCATGTAGTCGACGTTCACATGACACCACTAGAAGAAGTACACCACAACTTAAATAACAATCTATTGAATCTTTCTCAACGCAACTCCACTACTAACAACAAGACTTCTCCCATGTCCTCAAGAACAAAACGAACTACTCACAAGACATCATATGGATCATGATCAGAGATGGAATAATGATGTATAACAATCTGAACATAAACAATAATTCAATGGTTCACTCAATAGCATCAACTACAAAGAGTAATCAACACCGGGCAAGTTTCCCCTATGAACTATGCAAGATTCAACGCAATTGTTACAACAATATGGAGATGGTGATGAGGGTGCTGATGGTGATGATGGTGGTGATGATGATGATGATCCCGATGAAATCCAGCTTGATGGTGGTGTTGATGGCGACGATCTCCCCTCTCCGGGAAGGAATTCCCCCGGCAGAAATCTGTCTGCCAGAGAGATCTTTCTCTCTTGGTGTTTTCCGCCCCGCAGAGGTGGCGGAATCTTTCTGTGGTCGCCCCCCGAGTCTTAGGGTTTCAGGAGGATGATATATGCCAGAGGGGAGAGGCTAGAGTGGGCCAGGGTGGCCACACCACCTCCTGGCGCGGCCTAGGGCTCCCCGCGCCATGGGGTGGTGTGGCCCCCCTGTGGCCCATATCCAATCCATCTTCTAGCATCCTTAGTCTTCTGGAAAAATAGGATTTTCCGTATATTTTCCCGGATTTTCTGATCTTCGCGAATTTTGCCTCCAAACAACACCTTTTCCATCAGAATCCTGACTGCAGCGGTCCATGCTCCAAAAGTCATCAACCATGCAAAAACAGATGAAATAACATAAGTATCACCACTCAATACGAAATATATCAATGAATAATAGTGAATTAAGACATAGAATAGTGATGCAAAATGGACGTATCAACTCCCCCCAAGTTTAGACTTCGCTTGTCCTCAAGCGAAACTGAGCTCAATAAACATGGCCTCAGGTTTATGGAGTGAAGAGTCGATAAAAGAATACGGACAAGAAGCATCACATTCATCAAAATCATAGATCATAATAGAAGACAACTCACTATTATATAACTCAACTTGTAATAAGTAAAGGAAACACAATAAAGATACATAAAGTGAATCATAATTGGTAATGGAAAACTTAGCTCTTGGTCGAAGAATAGTTGATAATTTGCTGGAGTTCACAAATAGCTGGTTTTCAATGAAAGCTTTCAAAGTAGTAAACATCAAGATAAGAGCAATGTGCAAAACAAGGAACATAAATTATCTAGCTTACTAAGTGTTGTGTGGGTGAACCTGTGCTAATGTACCGCCCCATCCAAGACTAATATATACTTGTGATTATACACCTTGCAAACATCCGTAAGTACAAGAAAGTAATTAAGGTAGAAACCTAACCACAGCTTTAAACTCTAAGACCCTTACGTCCCTTGTGCAATGGTTTCCTAACGGGGGTTCAAGTTTCTGTCACTCCGGCAACCCCTACGATTAGTAGCCAAATACACAATGCATTCCCCTAGGCCCATATAGGTGAAGTGTCATGTAGTCGACGTTCACATGACACCACTAGAAGAAGTACACCACAACTTAAATAACAAACTATTGAATCTTTCTCAACACAACTCCACACTAACAACATGACATCTCCCATGTCCTCAAGAACAAAACGACCTACTCACAAGACATCATATGGATCATGATCAGAGATGGAATAATGATGTATAACAATCTGAACATAAACAATAATTCAATGGTTCACTCAATAGCATCAACTACAAAGAGTAATCAACACCGGGAAAGTTTCCCCTATGAACTATGCAAGATTCAACACAATTGTTACAGCAATATGGAGATGGTGATGAGGGTGCTGATGGTGATGATGGTGGTGATGATGATGATGATCCCGATGAAGTCCAGCTTGATGGTGGTGTTGATGGCGATGATCTCCCCTCTTTGGGAAGGAATTCCCCCGCCAGAAATCTGTCTGCCGGAGAGATCTTCCTCTCTCGGTGTTTTCCGCCCGGTAGAGGCGGCGGAATCTTTTTGTGGTCGCTCCCCGAGTCTTAGGGTTTCGGGAGGATAATATACGCCAGAGGGGAGTGCCAGGGGTGGACCAGGGCGGCCACACCACCTGGTGGCGCGGCCTAGGCTGGCCCGCGCCAGGGGGTGGTGTGCCCCCCCTGTGGCCCATCTCCAGCCCCCCTTCTGGCTTCCTTCGTCTTATGGAAATATAGGATTTTCCGTATATTTTTCCGGATTTTCTGATCTTCGTGAATTTTGCCTCCAAACATCACCTTTTCCATTAGAATCCTGACTACAGCGGTCCATGCTCCAAAAGTCATCAACCATGCAAAAACAGATGAAATAACATAAGTATCACCTCTCAATATGAAATATATCAATGAATAATAGTGAATTAAGACATAGAATAGTGATGCAAAATGGACGTACCAGGGAGCCAAAGAATATTTATAAGCCTTAATAACTGAGTTGTTAATTCAGCTGCACCTAGAAACAATCTTCCTCACAGCAGTTTATCAGTAGCAACAGTTTTGTAGTAGGAATAGCAAAGTAGTAGCAGTAGTAAAATAAAGACAGCAGTAACAATAGCAGTAAACAGTAGGATTTGAGTGTGGTAGGCATAGGGATGGATGGACGGGCGTTGCATGGACAAGACAATTCACATAGCAATCAGAACATAGGGCAATTGCAGATAAATAAGATAAAGCATCCAAGTACTAGATAATCATAGGCATGTGTTCCATATATAGTCATACGTGCTCGTAATGAGAACTTACACAACATCTTTTGTCCTGCCAGCCCGTTTGCAGCGGGGCCTCAAGGGAACTACTGGCAATTAAGGTGCTCCTTTTATTAGAGCACCGGAGCAAAGCATTAACACTCCGTGAACACATGTGATCCTCACATCAAAGCCATTCCCTCCGGTTATCCCGATTTCTGTCACTTCAGGGCCATTGGTTCCGGACAACAATGTGTGTAAACAACTTACAGATAAGACCATAAACAATACTATCATAATGAATCAATAACATATTCAGATCTGAAATCATGGCACTCGGGCCCTAGTGACAAGCATTAAGCATAACAAGTCGCAACAAAGTCATAAAGCACTAATAGAAGATACTAGGCAGCATGCCCTAACAATGCGATGCCATTACATGAACGATCTCATCCAATCCCTACCATCCCCATAGCCTACAGCGGGGGATTACTCACTCATAGATGGGGGGAAACATGGATGGTCGATGGAGAAGCGATGGTGATGATGATCTCCTCCAATTCCCCGTCCCGGCAGGGTGCCAGAACGGAGTTTCTAGTGCTGTTTTGTGGAATCTGGTGGTGGCGGCGGAGCGGAACTCCTTTTGGAAAAACGTCGACCTCCCCTTGAGTTTTTAGGTCAGAAGGCAACTTATAGGCGAAGAGGGAGATCGAGAGGGAGTCTGGGGCGGCCAGACCACCCCCTGGCACGGCCTAGGCTTGCCCGCGCGGCCAGGTGGTGTGGCCTGGGCCCAGCCCCCTCAGTCTCGTATTCTGGCTCCGGGAGTCTTCTGGTGAAATAGGTTTTTTGGCATATTTTCCGGGATTTTTCCTGATAGTTGATTTCCTGCACAAAAAGTAGACACCAGGGCAATTCTGCTAAAAACAGCGTCAGTCCGCGTTAGTTGCATCCAAATCACACAAGTTTAGAGGAGAAACAATAGCAAAAGTGTTGGGGAAGGTAGATACGTTTTGGACGTATCAAACGTGCTAGGCTCGCAAACTCAACCTTAGTGTATTCGTTGTGCAACATGGCTTACGCCCACTATATGCGAACGTAGATATGTTTGACACCCACGCCTGTACCGTGGATCGCCTCATACCGAAGAACTTTCTTAGTGGTGCACACTAAGGGGAACACAATCGTTGGTAAATTTAACATTGATCATCTTATTAGGCTACCGTCGAGTATCTAATATTAGCACACAATAAGATACACAAACAATAACATTGAATGTAAATGCGATGTGATATGGTCCTTCACGTCGTGATCTCCATCCGTTGTCACCGGATTCCAGCGTCGTAGACACCAGGGTACCGGTGTCTTTCCGGTGTGGTAGTCCGTCACCTCTATGACTATCTACTACTACGTAACATAAGGTAATCACTTTACCTTTGCCACAACCATATCACAAAGCAACGCCTCCTGCAAAACAAAGTTAGACGCCTCTACTTTATCTTTGCATGTTTTACATGGCTGAATGGGATTTCGCATAAGAACCGTTCTTACCTGTGAACTTTCAGGACAACATTGATCAAGTAGTTGCCTCTACTACACCCCTTTCGGGTCCCTCCGTTGCAAATGGCATACCAACTAATGTGAGACAGACAGACACCCCCCTAAGCCACTTTGTATGGTACAAGCTGTATGTCAAGCGTGGACCAGTCTCCCGAATGAACGTGTAAAGTCGGTTGGGGCCGCTTCATCAAGCATTACTGCGGTATACACAAGTACACGTGAGAGGGTAAAAACTAAAAGATCAACGCCCACACGCTACATCTCGTGTGTTCTACCCGTTCTAGCATTAGTACACATAGATCTAGCTCTGATACCACTATAGGGGTTCCGCGCATGAAAATGATGGCTCAATGCACGACGTCCAGAAAGATGCTTGATGGCGGTGTTGATGTAGAGCTCGTTGGGAACCCCAATAGGAAGGTATGATGAGCACAGTAGCAAGTTTCCCTCAGTTATGAAACCAAGGTTTAATCGAACCAGTAGGAGCAAGGAAACACCTCAAAGGTGTTACTAGCTGAGCTTTGTCAGGGCGCACTACCAGTGCTAGTAGCAACGTTGAGACCTGCACAACACAACCATAGAACTTTGTCCCAAACTTGCGATGAGGTTGTCAATCTCACCGTGTTTTGCGGAAAACAAAGGATTAAACGTATCGAATGGAAAGAAGTAAAAGTTTGCAGAAAGTAAACACAAAGCAGTAAAAGATTGTAGATTGTATGTAAAAGAAAAGGACCGGGAACCATAGTTCACTAGAGGTGGCTCTCCTTAAGATAGATAACATGCTAGGTGAACAAATTACAGCGGGGCAATTGACAAACATCGAGAAAGCAATACACGCATATACTAATCATCTTGACTCCTTTGAGACTTGATTGGGCATTACAACATTATACATAGACCTCCATCCAAATGCATCTATGACTAATAATCCACCTTCAGGTTATCATCCGAACCCCCTCCAGTATTAAGTTGCAAGCAACAGATTATTGTTTTACGAACTGCGTGTAAAGTAAACAATACGATTGTTCTATGAACAAAGGATTGTTGTTTTCTCCCTAGTAGCAACAACACATCTAGTACCTTAGAGATTTCTGTCACTTTCCCAGATTACTAGAGGCATGAACCGACTATCGAGCATAAATACTAACTCTTGGAGTTACTAGCATCTACTTGGCCAAGATAGCTACTAACAACGGAAAGCATGCAAGATCACAAATAACAAAGACATGATATAATCAATAATCAATCTGAAATAGCATCTCAATATCCATCGGATCCCCACAAACACAACATGCAGAATTACAAATAGATGATCTTGATCATGAACGGAGCTCACAAGATCTAAACATGAAAGCACAAAGGAGGAGAACCAGCCATCTAGCTACTACATGGATCCGTAGTCCAAGGATGAACTACTCACGCATCACACCGGAGGCTTGCATGGTGATGAAGAAGGCCTCCAGGGTGAATTCCCCTCTCCGGCAGGGTGCCGGGAAGAGCTTCAGATCCCTCTCGATCTAGGGATGGAGATGACGGCGGCTACAGACTCTTCCGTGGATTTTTGATCGGGTACTTAGGGTTTACGTCCCGAGGGCATCTTATAGTCAGAAGTGGAGGCAGAGGGGGTGCCTGGGCTGGCCACACCACCCCGTGGCGTGGGCCAGGCCTGGCCGCGCGGCTAGGTGGTGTGGCCGCCCTCTGGCCCCTCTCTGTCTCGTATTCTGGCACTTGATGACATCCGGAAAAATAGGCACTTTGGCTTTTGTACCCTCCAATTCCGAGAATATTCATTTTCTGACTTTCCTAGAACCAAAAACAGCAGAAAACAGGCAGCGGTCACTGTGGCTCTTGTTAATAGGTTAGTCCAAGAAATCATATGAAAAGTACTCCAAAGTTGGAACAAAACACAAGAAAGTGGATAAAACCAAGCATGGAACATAAAAAATTATAGATACATTTGCAATGTTTCAGAAAACAATAAATTTTACCCTACGGCCATGAACCCCCGATGCTGCCAAGACCTATCTATTAGTAATACTGTAATAGGAGGGGATTTTCGCGAACTTACCCTTGAAGACCGAAAAGCGTTGTCAACGCTCAGGAGAGCGTGGTTGATGTAGACAAGCCGAAGCCGACCTCAAGGTCGTGATGAAGTCCTTGCGCTCCAACGACTTGAGTGCCTCAAGTGCGACACCTCGCGGGGAGTTACACACTTTCGGTGCCTAATGATGACTCCCGCTTCCCCGATCTAGCAGCAGTTGCGGAAGTAGAGCTCCTGGATCTGAATCCCACAGCGCGACGGCGCACCGCGGTGAAGATGTCTCTCGTTCGCGCAGTCCGAACTTGGGACCATGGTCACGAGAGAGAGAGAGAGAGAGAGAGAGAGAGAGAGAGAGAGAGAGAGAATATCAATTGGAGGTCTTCCCAAAAGTAAGAAGACCTTTATTGAATATTGTGTGTATTTATTTGGCCAAATACCCCCACTATATATAGGGGAGGGGAGGTACTACCTCCCTCATAGTCCCAGGGTGGGACTAAAGGAGAGGAGGGGGAGGGGAAGCCACCGGCCGGCCCTAGTAGGCCCCGCGCAGGGGGGCTTGGCCCATCCGGCCACCCCCTTTGCCCTTCTCCCTCTCTCCTTTCTCTAATGGGCCCTCTCCCCTCCGGGAATTGGCCCATTAAGCCTTTTGACCTTTTAAATTGATTTTATCTTTATTAAATAATTATAAATAAATGATAAATCAATATTTAACATTCATTCACATATTATTCAATCTTCGTGGCTATGGAACACCTTCCACCTCCATTCCGGACATCCTCCGGACTTACCGAAACCCTTCCGGTTTTCTCTCTACTATTCTTCGGCGATTCTTCCAATCCTATAAACACTCTATAAGCATCATCAAACCCTTAAGCGTGATACCCTACGGTTCGGGAACACTCCGAACATGGTCGGGACACTCCCGGACCAATGATCAACAGAGGGACCTGGATGGCCATGTGACCCCTGTGCGTTCCACGAAGATCTTTTGTCATTTGAACCGGGACAATCGTGTCTTATTCCCTTTGTCTCTCGATACTTGCATTGCCGATGTCTGATCAATAACATCACCATGTTGTGTTCAATCTTGTTACTGAACAATGCTACTTGACTCGTTCCGAGAAGTGATATCCCTGTGATCAAATCATATGCTACGAAGCTATTGGATATAACTTCTCTGAGTGGGCCCTTGAGTATCTTTCCGTCACGTGGACGGACAAATCCCGCTCTTGACATATATTGCCTCTACGGTTTCCTCCGAGTACCTGAACACACATTTATAACCACTGTATTACTAAGTGGCGCTTGATGCTATCAAAGCACTCTCAGGAGATAGTGATTGATATAGTCTCACGGTCTAAGGAATAGTCTACGAGAATCCATTTCTAATCATCGTCACTTGAACTTCGTGACATCATCGGGTCACGATGTTTAGGTTGGGTATTGGTTCATTATCTCATTCTCAGAATGAGTTCACTCCATTTCTAACTGCGATAAATGCCACATGATCAGGAAACATGATCATCTATTGACCAATGAACCAGTGACTAGAGTTTCACTGGGAACCCCTGGTTGTTTATATATCACACGTGTATTGATGTTTCCACTCAGTACAATTATAGAATGATATAAAACTTAATCATAAACTATATGAAATATGATAATAGTCTTTATTACTATTTGTCTTTAGGGGATATTTCCAACAATTTTATCTTGTTACTTAGAATTTTTTCTAGCATTTCTATCGCAATAACTAATTCAAGAATTATTAGACTTCAGACTCCTGCTCCCTGTGGGATCAATATCTTTATTTTGAAACTAGCTACAAACGATCTGTACACTTGCAGACATCAGATATCTTCATGCCGCCCCCGTTGGGACCAAGGCGAGGGCTGATTGGGACAAGGCACAGGCAAAAAAGAAGGCCGGGACTAAAGGCCCGTTCTCCACTAGTGTGTGTATTCAAGAAGAAGAAATAAGGCCAATGAACGAGTGATTCTACGCATGTATTATTATATGAAAAATTGCCAAACAAGTAATAAGGAGACTGCACTGCGCACCTGTGATTTATGGAAAGGTAGAGACAGAGCAAACACTAGGGAGAGGAAGAAAGTCTTGCTAAATTTGATAACCCATGGCTAAACCTATTTCTAATTTCTGACCACTCTTATAGTTGGTTTGTCTCTCACTAGTGAGAGTTAGCTTCCCTTGACGGGCCAGAGATGTATGAGACGTTTTATTTCTCCTCATGTGCTTGGAACATGGTGATAAAAACGAACATTCATATCTGCATATTGGCTTAAAGTTCTGTTATACAAGCCTATTGGTCCAATGCTGGACCATTCCGACGTAGGTATGCCCAACGGATGTTCACCCTTGGTCTATCTAGTCCGGTCCAACAGGAGGCCCACATGACGATTCGTTGGTGACGGTGAAGCCCATGATGATTCGGGTGAGGCCAAGCTCATCAAGGATTCGATTCCTTAGCGAATGTAACAAGACTAGATAGGAAACCTTAGGATTACACCCAAATACTTGTAATTGACTCGGACGTCCTCCGAGACCCGCCCTCCCCATATAATGCTAGGAGGAAACAACAAGGAGGATTATCGAAACTCTCACACATACCGCCAGATCTAATCTGCGCACCATAGTCATCTTGGCGCCCTTATAACCTTCGGTTCCTCAATCAATCAAGAACAGATAAGCATGAATAGGGTTTTCTCTCCGAGGGTCCGAACCTAGGTAAACCTCGTGTCTCTCTTTGTTTACCTGTTAGCCGATGAAGTCTCCAGCACGCCGCTCTTTTCTAAAACCCAAATGCATCAAGTATGGGCATTGACGTGATCACCCCACGTCACATTCTGAGCCCCTCCATGCAAACCGACAACTCTGACCACAGGGCACCAAAATTCAGTAATTTAGCACATAAACTAAGGTCTGAATCATGAAGATTGTAACTCATCTTAATCTGAATAGAACGGATTGGGGTTGTAACTTGGATAAGTCCTAGGCGCCTTAACATGCGAGGAGGCCGTAGTAATTGTAGTTCATTTCTCAAACTATAGTAAAATATACTCCCTCTGATCCTAGGGGTACTACTTACCTATGGCATCTGATCGACATGATCATTTTACAGGGTCCACACTCCAGTTACTATTGCAGTATTTCCATTCCTCGCAAAAAGGAGAGCAATTTGCACAAAAACCGTTGTAAGTTCAACACTAAATGCAGAGGATGTAATCTCTCCGGCCGCCGCCTCTGACCTAGCGCCGCCTCTCCTCCGCCTCCTCCACAAATCGGTTCCCCCTCCTTCGGCTGGCCTTGCCGGCGTCCGAAGGGGTGGGGAACCCGATCTATTAGTGGAGTTTTCAATAAAAAATAGTGGTTTCAAAAGATTAGCTTAGATTTTTTGTAGTCATCTTTTTTGGCCTCTATGTCAATGGGTATGACATCGTCTATAATAAGTGATCTTCGGCCTTTCGATTCGACGAAGAGATCTTTTTCCCGGTGTCAATGGTGGTGGTGTAAGATTACGGTTTTATAGGTACCGTCTTTCAGATTTTACTTCGCCAACTCGATTTTAGAGTTTTCATGGTTGCTGCGAGGAGGACTATTTTTGTAATATTTGTCCCGACTGCTTATGACCTCGACAATGGTGGTTTGTACTCTCGGTTCGCCAACGACGTTGACCAAGCACAAAAACCGTTGTAAGTTCAACACTAAATGCAGAGGATGTAATCTCTCCGGCCGCCGCCTCTGACCTAGCGCCGCCTCTCCTCCGCCTCCTCCACAAATCGGTTCCCCCTCCTTCGGCTGGCCTTGCCGGCGTCCGAAGGGGTGGGGAACCCGATCTATTAGTGGAGTTTTCAATAAAAAATAGTGGTTTCAAAAGATTAGCTTAGATTT
Source organism: Avena eriantha (assembly GCA_910589775.1). Classification (NCBI taxonomy): domain Eukaryota; kingdom Viridiplantae; phylum Streptophyta; class Magnoliopsida; order Poales; family Poaceae; genus Avena; species Avena eriantha. Next base: position 75,854,144 of record OU342744.1, on the reverse strand, counting down.
TTTGTAGTCATCTTTTTTGGCCTCTATGTCAATGGGTATGACATCGTCTATAATAAGTGATCTTTGGCCTTTCGATTCGACGAAGAGATCTTTTTCCCGGTGTCAATGGTGGTGGTGTAAGATTACGGTTTTATAGGTACCGTCTTTCAGATTTTACTTCGCCAACTCGATTTTAGAGTTTTCATGGTTGCTGCGAGGAGGACTATTTTTGTAATATTTGTCCCGACTGCTTATGACCTCGACAATGGTGGTTTGTACTCTCGGTTCGCCAACGACGTTGACCAAACTATTCGGTTACTTTTGAATGGAATACTAGTGTTGGTATACTTACCGATGTTGATTGACTACTCTAATGGTTGTGTGCGTGCATGTAGTCTTGGCTTTGCGGCTCAAATTAAAATTATGGGAGAACCCTCAGGTATTTATGGGTTGTGGTTTTATATCCGTCAGATTTTGGTTGCCTTCAGAAAATTCAAGATTGTGTCTTGGAAGAAAAAAGAGTTTGAAGACCTTAAAAATTTACTAGTTTCTTTTAGACTTTATTTTATAATCGTTGGAGACAGCCCATGTATATCTACCATGTACTATATGTTACTATAAATATATCGTGGTATTGATTATCAAAAAAACGCAGAGGATGTAGTTAAATTTTTATCACGTATACCCATTGAAAAACTTAATCTAGTCTACTATAGCCGTACATTAGTTGCATAGATGAGAACATGAGGTGAGTTATTTTGTAACAAACTACTCCATGGACTATAATAACGATGCAACAATGGACACACGAGCCAGAGTTCAAGCATCACATCTAGCTTGCTTTGAAGTGCGAGATGAATGTGTCTTATCTCTCGCACCTGAAAATAAACTTAACTAACAGCAGTAGTGCTCATGAGATGTTTAACGTAGTGTCATACTTGCCACATGATTTTGTTACCCTGTCATGTTTCTCTCATGTTGAACTGTATATACATACCCTCTCATATTATGTTGATGCTTGCACTATCCATTTAGTTGGATGCTTACCTGCAGACATCACCTTTAGCTATCTAGGTACCATATCTGCAATCTTGTTGTCGACAAGGTGCAAGTTGAGACGTCAAAGGAAACTGACCAGCTCATATATTCCGCTTAGCAATGTGATATCTACCTTTAAAGGGTTTTCAAAACCTACTACATTGCGCACCATCTGGCCTCTCAACTTGTCTAGAAACGGTTTTAGGGAAAAAGTATGTTTTTCCTTTTTAGGCAACAGAGAAAGTTATACTCATGAACAAATTGTTAGGTTTACAAGGTGAGCATGGAACGAAGGCCAAAGCATGGGCTACATAGGCTCTATCACTATCGGAGAAACATAATAAAATTTAAGGCGAGAGCCAAACCAGATATAGTTTTAGATATTACAAGACAAATGCCGAAGAGATTCCTAGAGGCTTGAGCAAAGTGTGGTTTTTTTACGGGTAAGAAAAGTGTGGTTTTAGTGTTTCTATTCCTCTATCCGGAAAAGTTGAGTCCATATGTCAAATTAAGCACTATTGTCAACCTATGTACGATGTGGCGCAAAAATCTAGCTAGGTCGGGTAATTCTGAGATTAGTCCTTGTATGAAAATTTAAATCTTCACTATTAACATTAATTGCTAGCGGTGGTTTTCCCCGCCCTAATTTTCATCCGTGCTACCGGCTTATTTTCGCAGGCAAGTTGCGAGATCGTCGTCGTGGGGGCCAGGAAGCTCCTCCTGCTTGTAGTCCTCCTCTCCATAGCTTCTCGCCTCGTCAACCTCCGGGACAAACTGGGGCGCCTCCGCTATGTACCTCTGCCAATGTCGCATGACATCGTAGTGCGTGCAGGGGAACGAGCAGGAGGTGGAATCGAAGCGGGAGCTCGCTAGAAGCGTGGAAAATGGGAGCAGAGCCGAGCACGATGTAGTGAAGGACCGAGCCGGCATGCGGCAGTAGGATTGGCTTGCGGTGACAGGATCGGCACCTTCATCCGCGAGGCGGATGAGCTCGGGAATAGCCACATTTGGAAATTGAGATTTTTTTCTACCTACTGAACTATTCATTTTCATTCAGCAGTGGCATAGTTTTTTTTTTTAGGGTGAGCGGTGGCATATATTGTAATATCTCCAAACTACAGGGGCCAAAACGAAAAAAAAAACAGTAACTGTGAGGGCAGAAACACTCGATCCTTCCACAAGTCGGGCCCAACCGCCCGAACGCCCGATCACGTCACTCACGGACTCTCCTCACCCGCATCCCCTACCCCAGCAGCGGCCACGCCCCTCCGGCCTCCGCCAACGTCGGCGCTGCGGCGAGGTGAGCCCAAACCCTCTGATTCGCTTCCTTCTTCGTGGTCTCCCTCCCACCTTTCTTTCGGCGACATTGTGGACTGATCCATGCCGACCTTGGAACCCTAGGTCAGTTGGTGACGGCGCGGTCAGTAGGCAGGCGGGTCGGCGGCGGCGGGTCGCTATGTTCACCAGCGAGGCCCCTGATGGGTACGTGATCCGAAATCTTCTCCTCCGCCTCACTGATTTGTTTTCCGAGTTATCGGTACGGTACCCACGACGGTAGCTATATATGTGCGTGCTCTGATAATACTGATTGATGATGATTTCGCACGCCCCTACTCTTGCTCCGCCCTGAGATTGTTGCTTGCGGGCTAGAATCAAGCACCTCTTGGCTGTGTCAAGACGATTATGATGAAAAGCAAGTTGAGCTTACTATGTCAACATGGTTAGGGCTTTACCAGGCACAAGGGGCAGAATGATTATTGACGTCCACTGTACTTCTGCTACAGCACATACTGTCCATATGGCATTATCTTAGAGAAGTGAACCTTAGATCTGCGAGGTAGTGTGAAATAACAAGCAGTGGTTTTGTCTTCGCGGTTGCATGGATTAGCACTGCAAGAAACTTCCTTTTGTAGCTTTCTTAGCCGTAGATAAGTTTTGGCATCTGCTGCACATGGCCAGAGCTGAACTAGAATTATCTATGATCAACATTTGAAGAGCTTTGGCATCCGAGTGTTCATTTCTGCATGCTTGTCCGTGTGGATATACTTCTGAGATGAACATTATTCTTTATGTTTTGAGAAATGGAGATATGCTGTTCATGTTGCTCAGTTTGCTATTTAGCTTCAATATGTCTGGAATCTGTTGATTGCATGTGCTTTATGCCGTCTTATGGCAGTGAAAAACTGCAAACTGCATTTATGATGCATATTAATTGTTATGTGTTGCTTCAATGCTATTCTGTTATTCTAGATAAAGCTGTCCACATAACTTGAAGATATATTGGAATCAAAATGCCACATTTCTTAGAAAGTGGATTTGGCGGTTAAATTTTGCTGCTTTGGGCATGTATATGATGGCTAATTAATCATTAAGTTTGATCGTAGTTGTGTTTATTTGGCTACCTCTGACACGGTTGTATGCACTTCGTTAAATTACTAGCTTCAGTTTTTGTACAGGCTAGCTATTCCTGTGAGCTAGCTGTACATGCCTGCAGTATGGTGCCAGTACTTTCATCTAGCTAACTAACCTGCACTTAAATGAATGATCATCTCATTCAGTTGGACACATAGTATGTGGTTTTATTGTTGATCACAGATTTTTAACCTGCATGAACTTTATATGTGTGCTTGGGGCATATACAATGGGTGGTTTTGAGAATATTGGAGAGAAAGTCTATGTGGAATTGTTAATTTGGCATCTGTTGCACATGGCCAGAGCTGAACTAGAATTATCTATTATCAGTATTTGAAGAGCTTTGGCATCTGAGTGTTCATTTCTGCATGCTTGTCCGCGTGGAGACTTCTGAGATGAACATTATTCTTTATGTTTTGAGAAATGGAGATATGCTGTTCATGTTGCTCAGTTTGCTATTTAGCTTCAATATGTCCGGAATCTGTTGATTGCATGGGCTTTATGCCGTCTTATGGCAGTGAAAAACTGCAAACTGCATTTATGATACACATTAATTGTTATGTGTTGCTTCAATGCTATTCTGTTATTCTAGATAAAGCTGTCCACATAACTTGAAGATATATTGGAATCAAAATGCCACATTTCTTAGAAAGTGGATTTGGCGGTTAAATTTTGCTGCTTTGGGCATGTATATGATGACTAATTAATCATTAAGTTTGATCATAGTTGTGTTTATTTGGCTACCTCTCACACGGTTGTATGCACTTCGTTAAATTACTACTCCCTCCGATCCATATTACTTGTCGCTAAAATGGATGTATCTAGACATGTTTTAGTAGTAGATACATCTATTTTAGTGACAAGTAATATGGATCGGAGGGAGTAGCTTCAGTTTTTGTACAGGCTAGCTATTCCTGTGAGCTAGCTGTACATGCCTGCAGTATGGTGCCAGTACTTCCATCTAGCTAGCTAACCTGCACTTATATGAATGATCATCTCATTCTGTTGGATACAAAGTATGTGGTTTTATTGTTGATCACAGATTTTTAACCTGCATGAACTTTATATGTGTGCTTGAGGCATATACAATGGGTGGTTTCGAGAATATTGGAGAGAAAGTCTATCTGGAATTGTTAACTTCGATAACGGTGTATCTTTGATACGACCACTGTTCTGAACATTTTGCAACCTATCATGTTGGTTATTTAATGTGCCGGTTGTTATCTGCCAGTTGGTGCTTTCATGTTTATGTTTCAAAAAGGCTCTTCACATTTTATTTGAAAGATTATAAATGTTTCGATCATGTGCTTTGCAGATTATGTTTCGTTCTAGTTAAGCCCACTATAATGAAAATTAAATTACCTCGGCTGCTCCATGGTTTAGTTCAGTGCTCAGACGATTTACTGAATCAATTTACCAGTTGATCCAGTGGGCGAAATTGATTGTTTGCTCTTCAGTGTTGAGAGCGATCTAGTGAATGAAATTAATCGACTGTACTATATTTTCGTGCAAATTTTTCTCTGTATCCAATCGGTTAATAAAAATTTACCAATTGCATAGCACAATACAGGGTATATTGATTTGCAGGTGTAGAACTTTGTATAATTCCCAAACAGGTCCTCAGTGTGTTCTGTTTTTTCATTTCTGTAGGTTTCACAAGGAAAGAGCTTGTGGGAAGAGCAATCAGACTATGGATAGCCTATTTCAGCAGCATGCAACTGGAGTAGGTTCTGCAGCTTATTCGCAGGGGAGAGACAAGGTGACCCGCCAGTCCCAGCTAATGGCGATGGAGCCTCAGCCTGTTCAGAACAGAGATGACCAGTTTGTCTGGCCCTGGATGGGCGTTCTTGTCAATGTACCTACTGAATGGAAGAATGGGCGCCATGTTGGAGAAAGTGGGAGCCGGTTGAAGGATCGGCTCTCGTGCTTTCGCCCTCAGAAGGTTATTCCTTTGTGGAATTACAGAGGCCATACAGGGTATGCTATTGTTGAGTTTGGAAAAGATTGGATTAGCTTCAACAACGCGCTTGCCTTTGAAAATCACTTTGAGTCAGAAGGATATGGCAAGCTGGATTGGAAGATTCACAAGCATAGACGGTCGGAGATGTTTGGTTGGATTGCAAGAGCTGATGATCAGAAATCTTCAGGGCCAATCGGAGAATACCTTCAAAATAATGGTGACTTGAAAACTATCTCTGATGTTGAGGATGAAGAAAAACGCAAAACCAACAAACTGGTAGCTAATTTGGCTGACGAGATTGAGCTAAAGAGAAGGCATGTGGAAGAACTTAAATGCAAGTACAACGAGACGACCATCACACTTGAGATGACGATAGAGCAAAAGGATCAGCTCCTCCGTGCATACCATGAAGGTCTGTGTTGATCTATTTCCATTATATGTTCTGCAATGGTCTAACTATCAGCATATGCGTTTCTCTCCTTTTTAAAATGCTCGGATCTCATTTGTTTAATGTCCTTTTGTACTTGATCTTTTACCAGAAATACACAAGATGCAGCAAATTGCTCGTGCCCATTCACAGAGGATAATTGATGAGAATCAAAAAAGACGTTCAGAACTGGAGTCCAAGATGCAGGACCTTGACTTAAGATCCAAGCAGCTCGATGAGATAGCTGCACGTACTGACTCTGATAGAAGGAATCTTGAGCACGAGAAGGAAAAGGTGGAATGTCTTGATATCTCATACAGAATTATATAACTGCTTTTCATTCCCATTTAGGCAGGATGGTTGCTTGTTTCTGTGCGTCTTCAATCTTTACATATCTGTTTATCCGTAGTGCCTACCATTGTATATTTGAATTGCCACCTTGCATTGTCTCTTCAAATAATACAGCGCAGAGGGTTCAGTACTATGGTAATTTGGGTAAAATGCAGGGGACATGTTCTTACTTAGGGAGTTGATGGTGCTGGGGACCAAATGTTGGATGCTGTTAGGTACATTCCTATTTTGTGGGATATGCATATCACTTATGGGCTGTTATGTGGATGCAGAATGATGTTAAAACAAAGCACCTGAAGATGGCAACACTTGAGCAACAGAGGGCTGATGAAAATGTGCTCAAGCTTGTGGAGAAACACAAGGTTAAGGCCTAGTATATTGTTTAACTTGTTTTTTTTTAACATAATTTGTATGAGTGTCTTACTCTGAATAAAATGGGGAAATGCAGTTGGAGAAACAAGCTGCTTTAGATAAGATTATCAAGTTGGAGCAGAAACTGGATGCCAAGCAAAAGCTTGAGTTGGAAATAAAACAGCTTCAGGGTAAATTGGAAGTAATGAAGCATATGGCAGGTGAGGAAGACTCTGGATCGAAGAAGAAAATAGATGAGCTTAGTGAGGAGTTACAAGACAAGTATGAAGAAATGGATGACATGGAATCACTCCACCATACTCTGCTTATCAAGGAACAGAAGAGCAAGGAGGAGTTGCAAGATGCTCGAAAGAAGCTGATAGATGTAAGTTGCCTCAGTTATTGAGCACTTGCACTTGTCCACTACTGTTTGCATAACATCCAGGCTGATCATTGGTCTGTTGCATACTCTGCAGGGCTTGCAGAATATCACAACTGGGCGAGCAAATATTGGCATTAAAAGAATGGGCGAGCTTGATCTGAAATCGTTTGTAATTGCTTGCAAACGTAAATTGTCAAAAGAAGATGCAGAAGTTAATGCTGCCATTCTTTGTTCAAAGTGGCAGGTTGAGATTAAAAACCTAGAATGGCACCCTTTTAGGGTTGTTATGGTTGATGGAAAGAAAACGGTATGAATCTCTTTTCCTTCTACATATTTTCCTATCCATAATACTAGCTTGTAAGCACGAGTCATTTGTGGCACACTGGACTTACTTTCTGGAAACATTTCGATGTACATCTATTTATGAATATTCTGTGGTGAAATTTAGAGGCACCAAGTTCAAATACTCCCTTTTAGATTATGAGATTAATCTAAAAAAGGAAAAATAAAATAAATTCATGTATCAATCATAAACATGGAACATCCCCAGTATATTGACCAAAGTTTATGAATGATAGATAGCAATAGAAAAGTATTTCCACAATACAAATATCAGACTCACGGTAAGTTACCTGCTCTGAATAATGTTATGCGACCCAAAACCTGTTATATTTGTGTCTGTCTAAAAAGCGCTGGTCACATTACCAGCCTAGATCCTTGCCCTTTTTCTTCATCTATGACAAAAGTGTGTTCTTTCCCTGGTCCTCCATAAAGTAAGTTGTGTTATTTGCTCTTGACTCACCCGAGGCAAGTTCCTTTTCATCTCTTATCAAGTGTTCTTTTAGTTCTGTGCTGGGTAACTTCGATATATCTTGGGCCTTGGCTGTTGACATTTATGAGATGATTCCTGGGGTTTGAAGCCCTGACACCTTGTCACGCAATATGTCTTTTCCTGAACAGCCAAATAACACAACTTTCTATAGAAACTCACTTCTTCCAAAAGCATTGGAAAGCTCATGTTGAAACTCTGCTACCCGTTTCTGCAGTGCCGTATTTCCGTATAATGAAGTGGTGGTGTCTTGAGTTGATTATAGCAAGCCTAAAACATTTTTTTTGTTCAGAACATTGTGCTGAAATGTGGTTCAGGTCATTGTTGTTAGGCATATCCGTGGAGTACATGTTTTCAGGCCATTAATTATATGTTCATCTTTCATCTAGGGTGGGAGATGTACTGGTTTATCTCATCCATGGTGTGTGCTTTGGTGCAGGAACTCGTCTGTGAGGATGATGAGAAGCTCGGTGCTCTGAAGGAAGAGCACGGCGAAGAAGTGTACGCTCTGGTAACAAAGGCGCTGCTTGAGCTTAACGAGTACGACCCGAGCAGCCGCTGCGCCGTACCAGAGCTGTGGAACTACAAGGAGGGCCGCAAAGCTACACTGAAAGAGGTGTTGCAGTACGTGATGAGACAGTGGCAGGCGCATAAGAAGAAGCGGGGCTGGATCCACCCCTGAAGAAACACCGAACCAGACAAAGTATGCTGTGCTTTACGACCGTGCGGCGGCTCGCAGTGATGAGACGGATATAATTTATTGTAGTAGTAGGAGTTTAGCTTTGGTTCTTTCGTCTGTGGTGTTGTTGTATCGACGTGAGTGCCCGCGGACTTGAGAATATTGCGACGTCAGGTGTTTGTGGCGCACACAGATGCCATTTCCAGGGGTTTGAGGTTGAGGCCATGTATTTCTGAAGCAGCACTTGGGAATGTTCTTGTAGCAGATGGGAGGTTTTGGTACGGCAGAGTTGATGTACCAGCAGCATTTGTTTAAGGGCTCGTGCCTCTGTTTTGATCTTGAATCGACTTGTGTTAAGGGTATATGGGAGTGGCACCTGAGCGTTCAAGAGTGTGATTACTTCATGGGAGGAACTTCTGTGCGAAGTGAGAAGATATCAAACACTGCACTTGTACAAGCAGGGCAATTTTGCTCTCTCTCAGTTTTGAGTTTATTTTGACGGTAGAAGTCATTACTAGACATTCTCTGTTTTCAGATCTTTTTTATTGCTCTGCGTTATACACATGACACTTTTATGTAGGAGACTGAAGTAGGCAGATATGCCACAAATTCTTGACACGTGCGCTCTACGCAACAATTTCAGTGTCATTTTGATGTATCCTCTGATCCAAATTAGTTGATTCAAATTTGTCTAGACACGTTTTAGTGCTAGATAGATCCGAATCTAGATATATCCAAGTCAACTAATTTGGACCGGAGGAGGGAGTACAACTTTGCAACAAATTTCAGTCTCATTTGTCAGTGTCATCAGGATGGGATGTGTCCTCAACGGCCTCAAAATAATACTAGCAGTGAACTGAAGAAGATTACCATGACAGAAGCATCCATATGCAAGTGAAGCATAAGACGAGAACTTGAACCAAAAATAAGCGTGTTCATCCAAAAAAAATTGCTGCAAGCTGAGTGTTGTTCATCCATGCAACTCAGCTGGAGTATTAGAAATTCTTAGGCGGCATGGAGCACACGTTTTTAAGCTGTTCATCTTTGATGTAGGGTGTGTGCTTTGGTGCAGGAACTTTGTCTCCGAGGATGATGAGAAGCTCCATGCTCTGAAGGAAGAGTAGAGTATGGCTCAGAAGTGTATGCTTGAGCTCAACGAGTAGGCCCCGGGCGGCCGCTGCGCTGTGGAATTACAAGGAGGAACTAGGATGGAAGTGAAACACTCGACTAGACAAGATGTTTGGAACGGCAGAGTTGATGTACTAGTAGTAGCATTGCCTAATGGCTCGTGACTCTTATCTTGATTTCGAAATTTGACTTGTGTTAAGGCTATATATGGGGAACGTTCAAGAGTGATTTACTTCATGGGCTCGTGTCGTGTGTGTGAACCGTCAAGGGAAAAGATATCAAAATTAAACGCTGCACTTGTACAAGGAGAACGGAAATGCTCTGCTAATTAAGGAGACCATCCTTAAGCCACACCGGCGCGTATTTTCCTCGAATCGCTGCACTGCACTGCACTGGAGGCCATTATTAATATAAATAAGAGGCCTGTATGGAGTAGATGATGTGGATGGCTTGCATGTAGAGATAGTCTAATATTAATTGCAGTCAATGGGATTTTGCTTTATAAGAAAGTATAGATATGCGGCCTCGATTTGGTGATCATAACTGGCCATCATTTACTATTTTCCTGATTTATATTAATGGTCTTAACTTTATCCAGATTCATAGGTATCGATCAACGTAGACCTATAGACAAAGTTGAGCCTTTAATATGAACAGGAGGGAGTATGTCTTTCCTAGCTTGGATTGGACGGCGTGAGTCTTTCCTGCAGCTAGGGTGGCAAGCGTAACGGGTTGCGGGTAGACATTTTCTCTAATCAATAATAATGCTTTAAATCGACTAGCTTCTGCGTCTCTTTTTTGCTTTGATTTATTTTTGCAGGACGGCGGGTGCCGCCTGACACCCTACCTGCAGCCACATCCTCACATCCAGAACGGTCGGCCAGACCGAAAGCGACAATCCGAGTCCACCTATAGCTCTCCTGTTCATCTCCCCCCACGACCAGGCAGCACACGAGACCGTATAATTAACAACTGCAAAACCCCAGCTAGCCAAGCAGTTCTCGTTTGACATGGATCGACGTTGCAGCAGGATTACACTGTTTTTCCATCGTCCAGAATTTCCAGGGCGATCGAGAATGGTACAGCTATATTATGCCTGAACCTTGCTCTGCTTCTTCTTGATTAGTTCAGTCTGTGTTGGACTGTTGGTTCTGATTAGTTCAGATTGATGGGTTTAATCTGGGTGTGCAGGCCAACATGGTGCCGGCCTGTTGTCGAGTGTGGCGGTGAGCGAGGAGTGCGTGATGGTGTTCTACGAGGGTACGCGCGGGGCGGGCTCACCGGTTCGTGCTGGCTGTACAAGATGGACGACAGCCTGAGCAGGTGGCGGTGGCGTAAAACCACCACTTTTCTGCCAAATGTTCGAAAAACCACCACCTTTTGTCAATTTCGCAAAATGTAACCATTTTGTTGTAAGTCTTTTGCAATTCGCACTAAACTCAGACTGAGAGCTAATTGACACCGTTTCTGACTAGTGGGACCCACTTGTCAGAGCTAATTTGTTGAGTTGGACCGGGTCCCACCTGACAAGTCAATTAAAAAAAAGCCACAAAATACTAAATGAATAAAAAATAAAAAAGAGGTGCCGGGTTCGTCCTCTTGCCCTGACTCGCTGGAGCGCTGCCGTCCTCTTGCCCTGACTTGTCGGAGCGCCGCCGGCCACCTCGAGGCAAGGCAGCCGCCGCTCCTCCGCCGCGGCCACTATTGTCGCACTGCCGCCCCTCTGCCCCCGCCGTGCGCCGCCGTCATCTCCTCCCCATCTCCAGCGTCGGCGAGCTCGCCGCACCGCCCTTAGCCCTAGGCCGGAGCCTCCCACCACCTGCTCGTGGCCGAGGACCGCCGTTGTGCTCGCTGCTCGTGGCCACCACACATGTCCCGGTGTGCTTGCTAGTGGCGGCCGCAACGACGGTGGTGGCGGTGAAGAAAGGGGAGGAGACGAGGTGAAGGCGTGGCTGCGACGACCTACATGGGGAGACGACCAGCGGTGACCTGCGTGGGAAGACGATCAGCGGCGACCTGCGCGGGGAGACAAGCGGCGACTTATGGCTCGCTGCAGGAGGGCGGGGTGGCCGGCGGCGGGAGCGTCGCCGGAGCCATGGCCGATGGGGGCGCTCGGGGTCAACCCCCTCCCGATTCAGTTTATTTTTTATTTTTTATTCTTTTAGTATGTTTTGATTTTTTTTAATTGGCTAACAAGTGGGACCAAGTACACCTCAGCAAATTGGCCCTGAGAACAGGGTCCCACTAGTCAGAAACATTGTCAATTTGTATTTAGCCTAGTTTTAGTGCGAATTGCAAAAAACTTGCAGCAAAGTGGTCACTTTTGCGAATTTGACGAAAGGTGGTGGTTTTTCGAACATTTGGCAGAAAAGTGGTGGTTTTATGCTATTAACTCCGGTGGAGAAGGTGGGCGGCCGCGACGATGCCGGCTTCGATGACCTCGCCTCGGCGCCACCCGCTAGCACTGACGATTGCCTCTACGCCATTTACGACCTCGACTGTACCGACAACGACGCCACGGTTGCCGGTGGCAGCATGGCGCCACGCAGTAAAATACTCTTCCCGACATGTAATAAAACTGCTTATTTTCATCGGTAGAAGAGGGAAAACTGTACATCCCTAAGATGCCAGAGCAAAATAAAACTCATCTAAAGCAACTACTTCCTCCGGTCCATACTAATGGTCTCAACTTTATCTACATATAAATCTAGACAAAGTTGAGACCAATTATATGTAGTATTATCATCTTGGGGACTGAATGAAAACCCACTGGGTCGCTCGCACGAGCCGTCCCATTCTGACGTCTGGGCCCACCCACATCTTCTTTTTCATCCCATCTCTTTCTCTTTGGACGCGTTTGGTAGCCTGCAGGCAATTCTCAGCCTAGCTCGTGGCACTGGCAAGCGAGAACGCGATCTGGGCCAACATCTTTAGCTTGTTTAGTAGACTGAGTCACATGTGTTGGACGGGAAATAGAGCCTGTTTGGTTGCTTTTTTTTCAGCTGATGCAAAAAAGGCTATTTGGTGCTCAGCCAGATTCCCTCTCTTTGCTCACAAAAGCTGATACACTCACCATATTCAAATATGGTGATCTTGTCACAACACATGAACACAACACATAAGAACATAGCATAGACATTATAGTAGCTAGGGGTAGTTCATAACCAGGTGCATCCCATGCCACCTACCCCAGACCCAAAAGAGACTGGTTCAAAATACAGCTAGAGCACAAAAACTACCCAAAGTACTACTATGTACACTGGACAACAAAGGATGATCAGATGATATTATAACAGGTGATCAACTCCTCCGTGTTGTTGAAAGCCTTGAAGAGAGTCACCTTGAAGTCCCCCTCTTGTTCAAGTACTTGAAGGCGAGGACGTCACCACACAGATTGATCTTCAACGCGAACTCCTGCCAGCCCTTGAGAAAGTACATCTTGCCTTCTAACATTTGCAGCTAGACACCGTCCTCATAGAAGGAGGAGGTCTTGAGGGGCATAATCCAGATCCGCTTCCTTATCTACAGCTGCTTCAACACCACCGCCTCCATGCAGTCCGGGAGCTTAAGTGCATTCATGTCTGTGGTCTTGATCTGGACGTAGAAGTAACGGGGGAGGTCATCGTTGTTGTGGTATCCAATGCGAGGAGGGAGGCCCTACTATTCCTTCTTCTTCGCCTTCACTTCTGCTAGTAAGAGGTTGAGGGCAGGTCTAGCGGTTGAGGGAGGGACATCTCAGATGAAGTCCTTGTACCCCGGCACAACAAGAATTGTATTCCTACATAAGGTGTCCTAGTCCTGCTTGGGTACTTTGCCGAGAACAACGGATCAGAATACAAGAAAATTGCAATGTACACAAGCAAATTGCAATGTCAGTGTGCAAAACCAACTAACAGTGGTAGGGTGCAAAACCAACTAGCAATGACAGTGTGGCAAGCTACATTCTACACAAGCAATAGCACAATGGCAAGATACACAATGCACACATGCCAATCAAACTAGCAAGAATTGTACAATATACACAATTGAATCGGACCATTGGACAAAATCTAAAGTGTGCAATGTATAGAAGCTAATCTACAAGGAAAGCATTCCAATCTAACAAGCAAAAAAAATCTTACCAGTTTGTCCCTAGCAATAAGTACAAATCGGAAAAGAAAACCCTCAACTTCGGCGGAGCGGTCGATGGCCTTATCACCGGAGCAGTTGGTGAAGCCAAGGCAGACCGGGTCGTCACGGTGGTGGCTGGAGCGGTCGTCTTGGCTGTGACATGTCCCGATGAGATGTTGCCCGCTGCTGAAGCCGCAAATCCGACCGGGAAGGCCAACATCATGCGAGGAAACTCTACTGGAACTAGATCGAACCCCGACGGGAACAATAGGACGCTCGGCATGGGCCTGAAGGCCGACGGCCCACCATCTCTCGGATCGACCCTGGAACCCCCACGGTGATGGCCGCCACCCCCTTAATGCATGGGCGGCTGGGACAGGGCTGAAGCAGGCCAAAACATGGAAAACCCCCGATGTAATCCCCTTGGATTGCATCGTCCCGCGAGGCCTACTAGATATTGGTAACGCCCGCCTCAGAGAGGGAATGTTGGTAGAGTAAACTTGCATGGCCGTGCTCATCAATCCCCCGCCTCATACTCGCTGACGACACGGTGTACGGCGCACCCAATCTTATTTTGGGGTGTTGTACTCACACAGGGGAGGCTAGCTGGAGGCGGCGGTGAAGGAAGAAAGGCGAAGGCCATCGGTCTATCCGATGGGACAGAGAGAGATAGAGTGGAAAAGTGGTGGGCGGTGACAGTAGATTTATTAAGTGGAGAGGGAGTTGTTCGGCATCTCCCGCTCTTTCCCACGTGTGCAACGGTTGGGTGGCGGTAGCCCATTGTGCGCCCACCCGAGGCTGGCTCCACGGAAACGGTTGATTCAGCCATTGTTCCTAAGCGTAGCTCTGGGATGCTTTGAGAAGCGCGCTGGACACAACATGCGCGAGAGGGGGGCGCACGTAACCAAACGGGTCGTTTTCATCGCCAGCGCGCCTGCCCGAACCTCTGGGAGTGCCATCCACAACCTTTTCTATGCCCATAGCAGTGAGACACTGAAAGGTTTTGGTCCGCCAGCTCTTGAAATGAGCGCTCATAAATGAGCTATATTTTCATGCAACATCATTAACAGATGACAGAAATTGTCTAAATACATTTTTTGCATTCTTAGGTTAATAAGATTTTTTGACAACGTTTAATTAACAATATAAATATTATAGATGAACTAGAAAACTTAACCACATACATCAGACTAAGCACATCTAGCATGTCACGTATGGACAAAAACTAGTGCAAACAAAGAGAAGAGAAGAACATACACGGGATCGAAAAGGTCACCACCACAACAACAACAATATCGCTATCTTGTCACCCATGGTGCTGTTGATGTCTTTGGTCGCTAGATCCATAGAGGAAGTAGACGTATAGTTGGCGAGGAAGAACTCGCACATAGGTGAGCTTCGTGTTGAGGCACTCACCGAAAACCTTATCTTTTCGTTCGCTCCGGGTGTAGGATCTCAAGGCACTGGGTTACGGAGGCCTGCTCTCTTGGACAACCGTGCACAAGTCGCTAGAAAGGGAAGCCTTAAGAGTAGTGCACCAAATTAAAGGAATTTGAGTGAGAGAGATGTAAAGCAAATGAAAGCTAGAACGTGCTAGATCTGTTATGTATCTCTCTGGTATAGCCTAGGAGGAGCACCGACCGAACCTCCATGTGGTGGAAGCCGAAGGATACACGTTAAACATGCACACACATGTTACACATACACATTAGTTGATGCACCAAGAAAAAAATAAAGCTTCTACCAAAACCGGTTTCTAACTTGAACTCAATGGGTATCACCCAAGCTTGTTCGTCCTTGTGTTCCCAGTAAGTTTGAAAGAGAGGGGGACACCAAAAGACACCCCAAACTAGTAAGGCGACTATGTAAGGACATGAAAAGCTAAAATGCAGCAATACACAGAAACATAAAACAAGTAGTAGAAACCATTATTCAAATCTTTAAATTAACATGCACCAGTTGGGAAAAACGGTGCAAAAACCAGGCATCAAAACTCAGGTGCGCAAAGACCGCGCACTCCTCAGCCACGTGCAAGTCACTCTAACACAAACTAGGACGGCACAAACACTGGCGGCGCCGGACATGCTGGCATGTCTCCGTCGGACGGGCCGAGCAACTCGTCAGGGCTAAATGCCTCTAGCAGGGCCCCAAGTCCATTATCGCCCTCCGCAGCTTCCTCGAGCACCTGAGGCTCGGGCTGCGCTAGAAGATGGACCCATTCCCTGTCCGGATCCTTGTCGGTGTTGTCTCTGACGAGCGTCGTCGGATCCTCCTCCTCCTCCTCCTCCTCCTCCTCCTCCTCGCGGAACAACAAGCGCTTGATGTCCGACAGAGCGATGCTGTTTGCCTGCTCAGTGAGATCTGTGACGACATCGACTCTGACGGGTTCAATGCCAATATTGTTGAGTATACTGTGGTAGAAGTCGTCCAAGGCCCCGTCTTGTGGGTGTGGGTCGCCTCCGGTGGCCGCCGGATGGCTGTCGTCGGAGAACAACTGCGGTTCGGTTTCATCCGGACCGCCATCAGGGTCAGTGCCAGCGGCCTGTTCCTGGCGCACACCCGGGGGAGCTTCCGGGTGGTGGTCGTCCGCCGCCTTTCTCTTGTCGCCGGACCTGGCTGCTGCCGCGTGTGAGCTCTCCGGTGCTTGCACTGGGGAGCACTTAAGCTTCGTGTTGTCCACTCCGCCCTTGTCGAAGAATTCCGAGTGGAGGGCTCGTGCACTGTCTTCTCCCTCATTGTTACCAACCACCAATGAAATATTCATCACCTGCTTACAAACAGTTTTCTCAATTTGTTTGAACAGGGCACATGCATGGACAGAGAATCATGCTCGTCTTTTCTGGGAGTGGAATACCTTCTTGGACGACCCTTGCGAGAACTTCTGGACTTCAACGTCAATGCTCCGCAGAACATTCAACGCCTGGCGTGCAGCAACATTAATTTTAAAATAATACTCCCTCCGTCCCAAAATAAGTGACGTGAGTTTGTTTAGATTCGAATGTATCTAAACACGTTTTACTATATAGGTACATGCGAATCTAGACAAACTTAAGTCACTTATTCTGGGACGGAGGGAGTAGTAAGATACAGCAATGCCAGGACAAATGGAGTTTGATTTGTTTTTTCTCAAACCACCGGCCACCGTGTACCGCACGGAGTTTCGGTAGCTAAACTTATATATAAGTATGTGGTTCTAATTAGTATTACCTTTACAAGAATGATTGCCGACATCTGTGCGTTCCCTATCAGGGAGATGACTGACCTGTCTTCTAGTCGATCAACAACTGAATTTTTTTGAAGCTCTTCAACCACATTATCAAGCTCCTGCCAAATCATCGGAGGAACAAAATATTATCGATCGAATCGGGAGCAGAATATTATTACAGGTAGGATATACCAGCATAGATATTTACCAGCTGGACCAATTCACGACTCGACAGTTTTGGTGGAACTACTATCAAGGATATCTTGCCTTCACTTATAGCCACACACTCAACAGATATGCCCAAATTTCCAAAGGTGGAGAAGGACTGCACAAATAACATAATCAACCGTCATATAACTACAAAAACACAACAAGAGAGTCACATGTTTATTTGTTGCTATAGTACCATTGCCAAGAAAACAGACTGGTCTACCATCCTTGTGCTCTCTACGTTCAGCACTGTAATATTTGATCTCAACACAATGCTCGTTAATACACTCTAAAAAGTAAATGACCGGTCAATTGCCAGGAATTAATAATTACCACGTACTGAAAAATAATTGCAATATAGCAGTGACATTCATATAACAAACCTTGCTCATATCTCTTGTTTCAGTAATCACAGTACCAGGTGCATGAGGGTTGTACGAGTTCTTAATTTTAATTGAGATGCCACCTTCCACAGCTAGTTGCATTGGCTGAGATGCAAAAGCCCATAATAACGAAAGTTCAGCAAGGGGAAGTATTTCATGTAACTCCAGCATATAGATGCAAGTGGGTCAAACCTGATCCGCAAAACAACTAAATATTTAAAAACCAAGAGAATATACCTGTCCACCAAACAAACCGAGCTCAGCTGCCTCATCAAAAGTCAAGTAGGGAAGTGGTCTTGCATTTACACAAACTGTAGGATCACACGTCATCACACCGTCTACATCCTTCCAAACCTGTTGCACACTAGTAACGCAGTTATACTAGCAAGTACATCAACATATTTCAGAAGATATTTAAGAAACTTTTTTGGTTAAGCATGTGGACAACTTCTCAATTTCAGAAGCATGATTATCCCACTGAAACACAAAAATCTGGATTGATAATTTGAAGCTTATTAGAGAACATGCCTGGATTTCTCTTGCTCCCATTTTTTTGGCAATGGTAGTCGCAGTCAAGTTGGTACCACCCCTTCCACAAGTATTGACGGCATACGATTCCCATTCCTGAAATTTAATTTGTACACATTCAATATTGCCCCCCTAGACTTCACTTAGTGATTTGACTGGATATAAATTTTGTGTTCATTTTCCATACTAATGGTAAGAAAATAAACTATACTGTTCAATAGATCAAATAAGCAAAAAAAAAGCAATATACTAAGAAAAGTCCGAAATTTTCAACCTGACGAGTTCACATTTACATTCTAGTACTCACTTTTATATGGTAGCAAGATATTGGTAGTAATTCTTTCTGGAATACTTCCACCTAATTGACTATCTTTCGCAAGCCGGTACACTAATAATATTGATACGATAAGGAAAGGAAGATCTGAAAATCTAGATAAAAAAGAAAACCAAAAATAAAGGTTTAGCCAGAGAACTAATAATGTGTATTTATGTATGTATATATATATGTACCTGGCATGTCCCTTTCCCAATTTCATTTAAATATGCTAAAAATATTGTGGTAGACACGTTTCCACCGATGGAAACAAGGTAATCTCGTGTCTTAGAAGTCAGCTCTTTCATCACAGCAATGCCCATGAAAACACATTCCAACTCATCCAGTGAACCTGTTTAGTTTAACAAAGAGGAAAACGGCTTTAGTGATAGAGAAGATGTTTCCCACTGAAGACAGAGGAAAGCGAAGTGCTGAACCGGTTCAGTCCCCAAACAAGCAATAATAAGTAATAAAATACTCCCTCCATTCAGAAATATAGGCCATTTTAGATTTATAAAATAAATATATCTAGATTTTTTTTAGTGTATAAGTTCACTCCAAACCTCTACGAACCTACACATTAAAAGACGTCATTTGATTGAGTGGAGGCAGGTCGTCCTGTTGGCGCCGTAGTTGTGCTCAGTGGCAACGGCGCTTTTGAGGGCGAGGCGGCCATGGCTCGCTGCTGCCACCGCTGAAGTTCCAACCGTCGCCGTCATGTCCGACCGACCTCGAGCTCGTCCATGCCTAGGCGTGAGTGGCCCTAGAAGGGAGACAGGCCCGAGAATGGTAGGGGTAGGAGGAGATGTAGGGGAAAGCCCGGAGCAGCCATGGCCGTTCAGGGAAGAGACCCGATTCCACATAATTTTCGGAAGGAGGAGGAGGAGCGCCATATAGCGCGTGGTGGAGATAGCAAAGCTGACCCGATTCCTTCCAGTAGACCGACTGGCTGCTGTCTGCTTTCTACTACGTACTACTGTATGTTTTTCAATTACTAGTTATTACTCTAGTTTGGTACAGATTGCTTCCGGTCTCTCTCACATGGCAGCGGCTAGAGGCGGAGAAACCAAAAGAGATTCTCTGACCTACTACTGTCGTGTATGTTCTTGATTGGCTGACCTACGGGCCCTCCCAACTTGTGGTCCAGCGCGTCAGTGCGCTAACAATCACATTGACATACGAGGTGGTCAGAAGCAGATGGGTGTGATGTGATTGACAAGGAGAGGTGCCAGTCGCTGTCCGAATATCCGCACGGGGCTTAACTTTTTTCCTTTCTACTACTCTATATATACGGTAGCAAAAAATTGGTTAACGGTTCAAAACGGCAAACTTGGATATTTATTTGTCCTTGTCTTTTTCGGACAAGACCTATTAATGGAATCGAAGCATCAGTTGTTATATATTGGCAACGTGGAACCCTAGTACCAGAACTGTGAGCTACCGGTACTATTACTATCTCAGGTTGAGGTGGGATGCATTTTGCAGAACGATCAAGCATTACTAGCTACTTAATTTTGCACCCACGCATGCAGGAGGAGGCAGGACAGACGGAAAGCAAGAAAACAGTAGCATACCTGAAACAATGGACCTATCCAATCCGAGGTCATCAACCATCCTGAAATGCATCTCCTTCGTGATGGCAAGCTCACAGATCCCGCTCGCCTCTTTAGCGCCGCAGCTCAGCGCCTTCCCTGCGGCCTACTCCACCCACATTTAGCATGGAGTACTCCAGAGTCCAGAGCAGCAGTAATAATATGCAAAGTATCAATCCAAACAACGGTTTCCCTTACCACGAGAAGGTTGGTGGTGGTGTTCCCCACAGCAGACAGAACAACCACAAGATTGCCCCCGCCTGCGGGGAAGCTCAACACAAGCTTGGCCATCTCCTTCATCTGATCGGCCGATTTCATGGATGAACCACCCAACTTCATCACCACGGTCAACGCCGCCGCCGTTATTACTGATGATCCCTTCTTCACAATAGCCATCCCACTCGTGATTTCCCCTCCCATCGGGGCCCTACCCCTAGGGTGGGTGCCGCCGGGCTTCAAGGAGGGAGCTGGCTTCCGGGCGGCCACCGGGAAACCAAGATTATTGTGGCGGTCTAATGCGGTCTTATATTCCATCGATACCTGCTGCTGGTCATCACACGCCGACGGCATGGAAGCAGATGCCGCCGGCGCTGGAGTACATGGCATCATGTCGTCGACGGCGACGCCCCAGGCTACCGTGCGAGGCCGAGGTGACTCGTAAATCTTGCAGAGCACCAGCTTCTGGTCGTGGTCGGGGCCCTCCTCCTCCTGATGATGCTCCAGCTCAATTTCCACCATGATCCAACCAAGAGTCTTGTTCCTGAATGGTTTCGGCGACCCAGGCGGGTTCTTGATCTTCTGCACGTAGGACAGCGTGCGCTTGTAAGCCCCAACGGACTTCTTATCCGGGCCCAGAATGGACGCCCCCTTCTCCACGTGCCAGCACGTCTCGCCGCCGCCCACCTTTCGCTTTCGCCTCCGAGAACCCGGGGTCTGGTGGTAATTGGCGGGGCTGCAGAAGTACCACGCCGTTCCCTTCCCTTCGCCGAGGTCCGTGCCCAGAGCATGGTCGCGGACGAGATCCGCAGGGGCAGCCGAGTAGGCGTCCGCCTCCTGGATGAAGCTGTCGGCCGCGAATGGCTCTCCGGCGGAGACCCTGTGCCGGAGAAGGCTTACCTGGTTCAGATCATCTCCAGGCTCCTGCAGATGGGGCACCAGGATCTGCAGCTCCCTTCTGTTGGCCAACATGGCAGCCATCCGGCAATTCTACCGACGAGGTGATGTGGTCTACTTCTTCTGCTATGCCGGCAATGGGAGAGGTACGCGTGGAGTGTGATCAGTAAAGTTAATACACATGTTTCGGCCAAACTACTGATATATCGCCCCACTTGTTATCCGAGCCCGATCGATAGGAAGCCTACGCTTCCGACGTTCACGAGAGAAGAAAACGGAACAGGTAAAGGCGTGGTGCTCCAAAGTCCCCCCGGGTCGCCTTCCAGCCAAGGGAGAAAAAAAAACGGTCCTGATCAACACCAAAAGTATTTGGTGAAAATCAAGTTACAGTGAAATTAATACCGTAAAAACTAATGTTCACAAGCTTAAAAAATTTCATGATAAAATGTACAGTAGTTTGATAAAAGTCAATGTTCTATAAACAAGTACGCCCTCCGTTTCAAAATATAAGATGTTTTAGCTTTGTAAAGCTAATGCATCTAGACCACTTTTATAGTGTAGGTTCGGAGAGATTCGGAGTGAACTACAAACTAAAAGGATCTAAATACATTCATTTCACAAAGCTAAAATATCTTATATTTTGAAACAGAGGGAGTAGAATGTTAGGTTCAAATTCATATTTATTGAAAGTTAAGAAGATGACAAATTATGCATGAATAGTGATGGTATATTATGGGAAGGCAGCTAGGGTGGGGATGGCCCGATCCTAAAGTACATCCCTAAAGTGGTTGATCCAAGAGCTTGACGAGATGACAACGAGCCCTTGACCATAGGGATAGGTTTCCTCTACGAATAATTGTGAAGCTCGGGGATGGAAGCTAGGCGAGTTTGGAGCACCGGACGAAGGATTCCTCTCCTCCTTTCTGAGCATGTCACCAACACTGGAGCCATTGCACTTTGCATAGTTATTGATTGCAAATGCACAGGCCGCATGTAGCTAGTTTTCAAGTAAGAGCAACGACCCACTAAGAAATTTTGGTAATGGTCTTTATGCTTCTTGTTATCAATTCACCAACGTGTACCTACAAGTTGTCTTTCATTTCCAAACAAGTGTTACAAGAATTATGGGTGTTTGTGTTTAAGAGGAAAATAATATTAAAATAAAGAGAGTAGAGAACGCAAACAGAGAATAAGCAATGTAAATAATGATGGAACCGCAATATGGCTAAAAGAGTTTTTTATTTACTACTACCATTAATATAATGATATTGTGATATCATGTCTTATTTGTATAGATGTCCTTGGGCGGAACCCCATATAAAGTTGTGCGCAAAAATCTCGGATATTACACCCCTCATAATCATAGCTAGTTCTCCATTAGCAATCTCCAAAGTACACTACAAATTAAGAGTCTCCACATGGTTATGGATATCCGTACTTGAATATTTGTGCTTCCTCATTGATACATGGGTTACAATGGCGACAACTTATGTCACAGCTACGCCCGCAAACATCCACCATACACCAACGACAACTTCCTTCAAGTCTCCGAAGAGCTATACTACGAGTTGACTTTCACATGATATCCTGAAGAAAATTACAACACACTTATAGAAGTAAAAAACATAATTTTTATTTCACTTCATGGTGGTGCCAGGGTTTTCATCTCCCAATAACAAAGGGTACACACAAGGAGGCAATCAACATCATCATAATAATATAAGTGGATTATAATGGATTAAGCAAGTACACGTGCAAATCCACAAAAGGGTTTTCAATTACAATGAGATGAATGGATAGATTATTGATGGAGATGATGATGATACTGATGGAGTTGTGGGGATATGGATGCCCTTCTACGAATTACCCTCTGGATCCCTTTTAGAGTTGAGGTTTCAGTGTTCTATGGTTTCTCTATGTGTGTAACTTATGATCCAATCGCACAGGGTGAAAGTATTTGACGAGGAGGTTATCCTTGTTACCCGGCATGTACTCTTTTGCTCATTCTGTATTATCAATATTCCTGTGATTAACAATTTGATCATGTGTCCGACTAGACTATGGCGAACATCATAATACATGAGTGGACCCAAAGTGTACCTCTCCATTGCCAGGAGTAGCAATTAACATAACTACACCATATAGAATATTGGCATACCATCTGGAGTCTCCACATGATTACCCTGTTATGAAGTAATGTTTGAATGCCTCATCATGTCTTTATTGTATCCAAGTCTATATGTGTCTTATGGTCCAAGGATCTTTAGTAACGATAATACTTGTCTTGACAAACTACCGATAACAATATATATGACGAATTTCATGGTATATCATATTGGGTCTATCCATCATCGTTTTTCTCTCCACAAATCTGATCTCATATATCATCGGCAACTCTACAACACTTTGTACTTTACGCATAGTCAGAATACACAAACTTGTCTTAGAGACGAGACTAGGGATATCTAATGGTGTTTATAATTCCACACATGTACTAGGGTTTTCCTCCAAATACTCATTATCTGAAACTAATAAAATTATAGCACAAAAAAAAACTTAAATATGAAACATGAAATATAGAATAATACAACTTATTATTGCCTCTAGGGCACATTAGTTCTAGTCATATTGCTCATAAGACATGGTTCACATGTGTCAAATGATTCGAAATCAAGTGACTCTAAAAGATCATCGCTATGGAGCTTTTTCATGTGCTTTGCACCAATATGACATAAACGGCAGTGCCACAAGTATGTGGTATTATTATTATTCACTTTACATCTTTTGGCACTGACATTATCAACATACGTATCACCACAATGGAGATTTAACGAAATAAACCATTCACATCCGATGCAGGACCTTAAAAGATATTATTCATATGAATGGAAACATTTATTCTTAAACTTAAATGAATAACCACCTCACAATAAATAAGATCCGGATAATGTTCATGCTCAACACAGGTACTAAATAACAATTATTAAGGTTTAAAACTAATCCCGAAGTTAGACGTAGAGGGAGCGTGTTAATAGCGACTACATCAACTTTTGATCTATTCCCCACACGCATCGTCACCTCATCTCTTGCTAGGCGTCATTTATCCTTGAGATCATGTTTTGAGTTACAAATGTTAGCAGCTGAACCAGTATCAAATACCTAGGAGCTACTACGAGCACTAGTAAGTTACACATCACTAACATGTATATCGCATATACCTTTGTTGATGTTGCCAGCCTTCTTATCTACCAAGTAATTTGAGCAGTTGCGTTTTGAGTGACCTTCTCCCTTACAGTAGAAGCACACAGTGCCTGGGTTTGGTCCACCTTTGGGCTTCTTCGCAGGAGTGGCAATAGATCTGCCATCCTTCTTGAAGTTGCCCTTCTTTCCCCTAGCTTTCTTGAAACCAGTGGTCTTCTTGACCATCAACACTTGATGATCCCTATTGATCTCTACCTCCGTAGTTTTCAGCATTGCATGGAGTTCATACAACGACTTATTCACTCCAGTCATGTTGTAATTTAGCACACACTTTTTGTAGCTTGGTGGCAGCGACTGCAAGACCCTATCCGTCGTGAGCTCCTTTGGAATCTTACAGTCCGGAACCTCAAGATGTTAAACGTAGCCTGTCATCTTAATGACGTGCTCGCTCACAAAGTCGTGCTCCTCCATCTTAGCAGAAAAGAACTTATCGAAGATCTCATATCTCTCTGCACGGGCTTGAGTATCAAGCATGGTTTTGAGTTCCTCAACAATCTCATATGCATCCGTGGGTTCAAAACGCTTCTGGACTTCATTCTCTAGTGATTGGAGTATCGCACACCTTACAAGAGTGTAGTTATCATAGCGGTTGTCATATACATTGCTCTCATCCTGAGATGCAGTACCAGCAGTAGCATCACCTAGCGAATTATATAGCACATCGGACTTCTTTATGCCAACGAGGATAATCCTCACATTGCGGTGCTAGTTGGTGAAGTTTGAGACATTATCTCTCAGCTTTGGTTTCTCTAGGAATGAAGTTGAACGAAGTCAGTGACTTAGACATCTACAAATATTTGGAAGTACCCAGTTTATACTATGTTCATGATAATTGGCAAGTGAATCAAATTACTAAGTGAACGCCCACTAACTCAAAATTCCTCAAGTTTCTTAGTCACACATGATCCAAATTCACTAACCGAAGTCCGATCATCACATGAGTTGGAGTAGTTTCAATGGTGAACATCAACATGTTGATCATATCATTCATACGACTCATGTTTAACCTTTTGGTTTGATGTGTTCTGAGGTCATGCCTGTACATGATAACCATAGTTTTTCCGTGTGTGCAACATGGCTTACACCTGTTATATGTGAATGTAGAATCTATCAGACACGATCATCACATGGTGCTTCAAAACGACGAACTTTTACAACACTGATTACTATGGGAGAACACTTTTACCTTGATATTTAAGTGTGAAGAGTCATCTCATAATGCTACCGTCACGATGTAGTAAAAGCAAAACAAGATACTTAAAAGGATAAACATCTCATGCAATTTAATGCGAATTGATATGGCCTTTCTTCTTGTACCTTTGATCTCCAACTTCAAAGCATGACATGATCACCATCATCACTAGCACGCGGCGCCAAGAACATAGTTTCTTCCACCAACTATTGCTTCTACAACTATTGATACACTAGCAATAAAGTAAAGAATACATGTCGTTTAAACATTGGCACACATGCCATACAATAAATAAAGACAATCATATGGGTCTTTCCCGTTACCAAACTCATCAACATGCAAGTCATGATGATATTACAAGACATGATCACATTTAATAAATCATATATATCACATCACATCTTGGACATATCTCATCACATGCCCCTGCAAAAATAAGTTAGATGGCCTATACTTTGTTGTTGCATGTTTTACGTAGTTTTGGAGCTTGCACTAATGAAGAACCATTCGTACTTACACATAAACCACAACAGTGATGAACATGGTATCTGTACTACACCTTTTCGGGCCCTTCGTTGCAAAGATAATGTTAACTATAGTAAGAGAGACAAACTCCTTCTTGCCACTTATGCCATACATGGTGCATGTTGAGCATGGAACCAGCCTCGCGTAAGCTTACGTGTAAAGTTGGTCCGATCCACTTCATCGAACTATCCAACAATATTAACTAGTCACATGTGAGGGTAACAACATCATCATCGAAACCCACTACATCATTGTGGTCTACTCATACAATACATCTATGCATAGATCCATCTTTGATACCACTGATGGGTTCGTTGCATGGAAAATAAAAAAATTCATATGGAATAGCAAGGAGAAAACCCAACAAGATAAGATCTATGAGATTTATGTAACAAGAAGATATATCTAATCTACTTACCCTCGAACGAGTGGTTAATGATCTATAGATCAGGGATGATGTAGTTGTACACTTGCGTTGGTTCAAATTGATGAAGACCTTCTCCTCCTAGATCCTAGCATCGTACGGACGACACCTTCATGGTATCCAGATGTTCAGATCGACTCCATCTCCTCCTTCTTGATCCAGCAAGGGTGGGTGGAGAGGTTGGTGAGATCCCGGCAGCACGACGACATGATTCCAGAACTATGGTGGATTTTCTACAAGGCTTTGCCTAAGACGGAACGATCTCTGGAGAGCATATGGGAGAGAGGGAGAGGGAAGGGAGCACCGAGGAGGAAGGGTACTGCACCCATCCCCTTTCACCTCATTATATAGAGGGAGGGGAGGCTTGCAATCCCCTTGCCCCTCCTCCAAGAAGGGGGTGGTGACCTAGGAGGGAAAACCCCTTCCAAGTTAGGGTTCCCCTTCCCAAACCCTAGCCGCATGGGCCCTTGGGGATGTGGCGCTGATGTCTTCCAAGTGTAGGATATCTATTGTAGTATGTTTCAATAAGAAAGTTTTGTATATCCCACGAGGAGTTGAAGGTATTCGTTAGTAAGTCTGGCAGGTAAAACAATAAAAGATGCACATGTTTGGTGTTTTTGTGTTTATAGTTTGAATAAAAATTAATATGATGTAAAGTAAATTGCAAATAAAGTAAATTGCAAATAAAGTAGATTACAAGTAAAGTAAATAATGTTTTTAGAGAAAGCCTAATCCTTTATGCACTAAGAGGAAAATGTTGAAGTGTGTATTCTTATATGAGAGAAACCTTCCTGATGGCGGCATAGATTTACTTAGCATAGAGATATCTACATCAGCATGTAAGTATCTTCTGAAGTTTTATTCTCTTTGGACGTAACCTAAATTAGGTGCAGCTATACACACGAGAAAATAAACCCCTCCTGGTTGGTCCTAAGGTCTTTTTCATGAGCGAAAATAGGATTCATTAAGACATAAAGTCCAACCACAGAATACAGTTTTAGGGATTTCTATTTGCGTGCCTCAGGTTCATTAGTTGCACTTAATTTTCCCCAACCGCTTAACTTTTCCTCACTTGTGACCATCTTCTTCTCGGAAACTCATCGAAGAACTCAAACGACAGCTGCCATCAGGTTGACCGTTGCCTGACATGTGGGGCCGTGCGGTGTGGGACCACATGGGGCCGACTGGTCAGGTACGCGTTATGCTAACGTGTGGGGCCGCGCCATATGGGACTGCGTGGGGCGGGTTTGTTGGGAACGCGTTAAGGGGGACGTGGTGTGGGATCATGTGAGACGCGTTTGGTGGTTACGTGCACCCCGTTGCCTAAATTGGAAGTTTTATTTTTTGTTATTTTTATGATTAGCCTTTTTAAGAGCGCATCTTCCCTTGTTTCTCGCTAAAAGTTCTATTATTTCCCCAAAAAGGTGACAAATCTAGAGCAGCTTCTCTCTTCATTCATTGTTCCATTTGGCCCTCGTTTTTCTCAATCTGGTAGCAAATCTAGAACAACAAATCTAACCAGCACCATAAATACATTCAGTAAACAGAGTTGATGTAGATAAAGCAACTAATATAGGATATATAGTAGATGTAGATAAAGCAGCTAATATAGGATATATAGTATAGTACTTAATGAGGTTCGACAATTAGACTGCTCAGCAGTAGCAGTGGACAAGTTCAAGACATATAATACAAAAGAAGCTATTTTACAGCAGCAACAGTAGCAACACAAGATCAGTGGCCCCTCATAGCCTCCGCCTCCTTCCTCTAGCGCCTCTTCCACTTCTTGCTACCTAGTCCCTTGACTTTGGGTGCCTTGGAATTGATCGGGGGCATGCAACCCTCCTCGATGGCCACCTTCTAGAGGTTGCGGAACTGAAAACCGAGCGCTTGATGCTTGGCTCTAAAGCCATGGATGTTTATGGACCCGCCACAGGTCCTCACGTCCTCGGCATGCTTCACGAGGGAGTTGAAGTTGGTGACGAGGCTTGATACGTTGTAAACGTATCTATAATTTTTAATGTTTCATGCTTGTTTAGTATCTACTTTCTTATGTTTTGTCCATACTTTGGGGTATTTTTATACATTTTCTGGAACTAACCTATTAACAAGATGTCACAGTGCCAGTTGCCTATTTTCTGCCATTTTTGGTTTCAGAAAAGCTAGTAAGGAAATATTCTCGGAATTGGACCGAACAAAAACGAAAGTCAATATTTTATCCAAAGCAACACGGAGTCCGGAGGGGAGACGAAGTGGCGCACCAAGGCGGCCACACCTGGTGGCTGCACGACCTGGGGGGCACCAGGGGGTGTGGGCCCCCTGGTGCTCCACTGACCTTGCCTGTCCGCCTATAAAAACCTCTCGGGACGAAAACCCTAAGTACCCGATCAAAGACCCAATCAGAAATCCATGAAAGAGTCTCTAGCCGCCATCTCGATCCCTAGACCGGGAGGATCCGAAGCTCTTCCTAACACCCTGTTGGAGGGGAGAGACCTTTCCGACGAGAAGGCTGGCCGGAGGAGGTGGCGGAGGAGGAGAGGAGGAGGAAAGGAGGAGGCCATCGGTCTCTAGGATGGGACGAGACGTGACTGCTCTGAGTGGGGGAGTGGGCGGTGACAGGAAGCGAGGCAGAGTAGGGAGGAAGTTATTCGTGTCTTCCGCGCTTCTCCACGCGTGCAACGGTTGGGCGGTGGCATCCCATTTGCGCCGAACCGAAGCTGGCTCCATGGAAACGACCGATTCGGCCATTGTCCTCGAGCCTGGCTGTGGGCTGCTTTAATACCCGTGCTAGACACAACGCAGGGGTAGCACAAGTAACCAAACATGCCTTTTTTGCGCCAGCGAGCTTGTCTGGACCTGATGTAGCCTACCAAATGCGCCCTGGGAGATTGGGAACACATGAAAGTATCAATGGTTCTCAAACACGACGAAATTACATTGTTGATTACAGTAATCACCGTAATCACGCATGGCAAAATTTTTGGACTCTTCAAGACGCTAAGAGCATGTTCAATAGCCTTGTTGGCTATAAGAACGTGCCACGTCATTTATAGCTAGTCCTATAGCGACACGTACAATAGTTAGTTATAAAAGTCTATTAATTAATTAATATTGGGCTACTTTTCACTCTCACAAAGTGTCTAGGAGCATGTACTAGAGCTGGTTCTTAACTTATAGCCCGCTTACATTCCTTTTCCACTTCTCTCTCCTCCATCTCATAAGACAATTATATTTTATCTCTTATAACCAGCTGACTACCATATTGTACTTGCTCTATGTACTGTTCTAACCTCTCGGTTTCTAGAAAAAGAACCAACGAACACAACAAGAAGAGAAGCGATCAGGTATTGTCGCAGGGGGTTGGCGGGGATTTTATTGTTTGTCACACTGAATTTTTCAGTTTTATTATTTGTCACGCTAAAATTTTGAAGTAAAGTGTGGCGAATGATAAAATATCCCGTCGGAGGAAGCATCCCGAACAAGAGCAGGGACGATTTTGTTTTGGGCTTCAGGGCTTGGCATTATGGCTTTGTCCTAGGCTCGATACTGTTCCTCGCGCGTCTGAGAACCACCCCTCGCCACCGTTGCATCGAGACGCCACTCCGGCCATCCCTGTGTCCTCCCAAGCCTGCAGGACTCCTCGCCGCCTCTTTGGTGTCCTCCACACCGAAGGAGTCGAATCGCCGCGCCGTGAATCAAGCTCGTGAATGCCATCTTCCTTGACTCCGTCCGCCGCTCGTAATTGAGGTTGCCGCCGCCTGTGTCCTTCCTCGGGTTCGTCCCCGCGTCGAGCGCCGCCAAGAACTGTCGCGGTTTTGCTTACTGCCGGCGATTCCGGTGACATTTTGGTCCAGCTCGACCATTATTAGGTGCCCCGCGACGAGACTCTTCCGATCCGCACGTCCTACGACCTGCACGCGCTACGTGTGGTGCTGCTCTAGTTAGTCACAAGCATGACGGCGTTCACGGTGAGTTAGGCGGTGAAGGGAGGCAGCCAGCGACAGGGGCAGCACAAAGTGGTGGATGGAGCGCGCCACGGTAACCAATTAGCCTATGGAAAATGATACTAGTCCCCCGGGGGATCGAATCCCCCGGGTCAGCGCTCACGCAACGCCACGAAAGGGCCAACCATGCGTGATGTAACCTCCCCTTTCCTTATCCTCTCGCGGGAACGCCGCCGCTCCATTTTCCCCATGCTGCAGCGCCTCCTATGGCGGCCGCCGCCTCCCACCGCCGAGCTTCACCCTCCACCACCACCGCGGCTGGAGTAGGCCGCCGCCCCGCCGTCGCGGAGCTCTGCCCTCCACCACCACCGTGGCGGGAGTAGGGCCCCGCCCCGCTACCGCCAAGCTCTGCCCTCTACCACGTGCCCCCCGCCGAGCTTCGCCCTTCGCCACCACTACGGCCGGAGTAGGCCGCCGCCTCCCGCCGCCACACGCCACCGCCGAGCTCCGCCCTCCGACACGCGCCGCCACTGAGCTCCGCCCTCCTCCACCATTGTGGCCAGAGTAGGCCATTGGAGCCAGTCCTCCGCCTCCACTCGCCTAGAACCTGCGGACCGCTGCACCGAGAGGGAGGCCACACCGGTGGTGCTCCTGTTTGTCGCCGGAGATGGACTTCACCATGGAGGGCTCCTCTGGGTGGAGCGGCCATGACTGCCATGGCCCGGACGACAACAATGCTACATACGGCCTTCGGTGTTGCTACCACAGTTTAGAGCGCTTGCTATTTCAGTTGGCCGGTTACATTTGTGTCTGTCTTTTTGCTACGAGCATTGCTATCTTACCATATTATTTGTGCTATGTACTCATATAGTTTTTTCTACTTTTCTCACATTTTTTTGCTACATCCAATCTCTGCGGTTTTGCTACGAGGTCTTCGGCGAGATTCTGCGGCGATGTTCTGGCAATGTCCCTTTTTGCTACATTAGAAAAAACATTTTGCTACCGCTGTTTTGCGGGTTTGCTACAAGAGTGTAGAGTTTTTGCTACACGGTGTCCGGTGAGGTCTATCGGCGAAAGTTTCTGGTGAGTCTCCAACAAGGTTAGATCTGCTACATTAGCACAAGTTTTTTCTACAAGGTCTCCGGCAAACTCTCCGGCGATGTCCTTTTTTGCTACATTAGAAAAAACATTTTGCTACACCTGTTTTGCGGCTATTCAGCTAGTCATTTACTAGCAACGCACGGCTATTCAGCTAGTTATTTACTAATCCCAACGACACTCCTTACTGATTAAAGGGCTAGTTCCGCGCAACAAGGCTCCTGCCTAGGTCCGGCCACACGAAAAGTTGCTCGTGTCACACATTGATTAAGCAGCTTATCTTCGCCAGGGTGTTATTTATTAGAGCATCTCCACTCGGCTTCCTAGCACGCCGTTTTCAGGGCGTATTTTTGGTCCGGACGCTGAAATTCGGCCCAATCGTATTTCCAAGATCCCGGTTTTGTTTGGATTTGGTTCAAAATACGCCCGGCCTTCCCAGGCCGTTCCTGGGGCGACGGGAACGCGCTGGAAATGTCGGACGAAGCGAATTCGGCGGGAAAAGAGCCGTTCGCCGAGTGGACCCGCCTAGTTAGCGGCAGAAGCCGAGTCGTCCACATCCTCCCGCATCGGAACACCGCGAAGGACCACCGTGCATTAACCACCGGTCTCGTCGGCCACGCGTCACCGTAATGGCGCGCCACCGTCGCCTCGGCTCCCGCGATGGACCGGCAGGCATTAACTTCCCGCCGCTTCCACTTTTTCCCGCCCTCGCCACTACACCCCTCCCACCTTCGCCACCCTCGCTCGACCTATAAAACACGGCCGCACCGCTGGCTCGTAGCACACTGCCACCTCCAACCCGCACCACCCCGAACTCTAGCGAAAGAAAACAATCGGCAAAGAGGAAGATGGCGGAGAGGTACCCAGGGGATCCCCGGCGGCGAACCACTTCGGCCGGTGAACGCTCCAGCCGTGGGAGGCCAGGATGCTCCACGACACCGGGTACATGGTGCCACCGGACTTCCGCTGCCCCCAGGTGGAGGCTCAGCGTCGGCGGCATACCGGTGCCGCCGGTACCAGCGGACCACGTGCTGGTGGACGAGATCCAGGCCGCCATCATGGTGATGCCAGACCCGGAACTCGCCGAGGACCCCGACAACCTCGCGTTCTGGGAGAATTTCTGTGAAGAGCGCCGCCTCGCCGAGCTCGCCACGCACCCGGGTCCTCCAGGCGAGCCGCCGAAGCGCAACAACGCGATGAGCCGCCACCGATGGTGGAGCGCGCAGGGGCGCACGCTTGAGGTCGTCCTCGAGCACATCCACGCAGGCAACAACCCCTGGCAGGGGTCCCCGCGTTCGCCGGCGCCACCCCCTCGCCACGGGCGCCAACCTCCGGCGAGCTGGGCGCCCAGGAGGATGGCCAGCCTCTCCACCTCCTCCTCCGCGTCGCGCTCCTCGGCATCGGTTCATGCCAGTCGCCACGCAGCAGTGGCGAGGTCTTTCGGCCTCCTAAGCGTGAGGCCGACACGCCGAGGACCTCGCCGCCGAGGACACGCGCGTGCGGCATCGTCATCAACGAGGCCCACGCCGTGACGCTGCCGACCGAGCGGATGCCCCTTCGCCAGCCGAAGCTGGAGCCCGCCGACTAGGGCGTCACCGTCGTCCACGGAGCCGAATATCCTCGCCTGGTCCAACGCAGACTGGGAGAGGAGGCGGCGCGACACATGCAATGCCTATAGGAGCAGGCCGAGCGTCGTGCCAGAGGGCACCGCGATCCCGCCCCGCCCAGAGCGCGCCCCGACCCCGCCTACCTGGGCGCGCCCCTCGTCGTCCTCGACAGCGACGATGACGCCGGCCCTTCCTACCAGCCGTGGAGGTATGGCGATCCAGGCCAGGGCAGCTCGCAGCCACTGATACGTTGCAAATGTATCTATAATTTTTGTTGTTCCATGCTTGGTTTTATCTACTTTCTTATATTTTGTCCACACTTTGGAGTACTTTTCATATGATTTCTTGGACTAACCTATTAATAAGAGCCACAGTGCCAGTTGCCTGTTTTCTACTGTTTTTGGTTCCAGGAAAGTCAGAAAATCAATATTCTCGGAATTGGACCGGACAAAAGCCAAAGTCAATATTTTCCCGGAAGATTCACGGAGCCAGAAGGAGAGCCGGAGAGGGGCCATAGGGTGGCCACACCACCCCATGGCGCGGGTCCACCCAGGCCACGCCAGGGCATGGTGTGGCCCCCCTGGCCGTCCACCTACCTTGCCCTCTGGCCTAATAAGAAGCCTCCCGAGGCATAAACCCTAAATCATCAAGCCTCCAGCCACGAAAAGTTCCGCAGCGCCGCCGCCACTGAAGGGGAGATTCGGAGGACAGAAATTCTCTGTTCCGGCACCCTGCCGGGACGGGAAAGTGTCCCTGGAGCCATCTCCATCGATCTCCACCACCATCTCCATCACCATTGCTGATTCCCATGATGAGGAGGGAGTAGTTCTTCCTCGAGGATAAGGGCTCTACCGGTAGCTATGTGTTCATCTCTCTCTCTCTCTATGCATGATCATATTGTGATCATGAGCTTTGTAATCAAGTAGATCTACCTTGCTACTCAAGTGCTTTAATGAATCTCTGCTCTCCCCATGTGTGTGAAAGTGATAGTGTGCTCACCATGGTGGCACTTAGGCTAGAGATTAAAATACTTGTTATGAGTTATATTTGGAGTTGGATGTCTTTATGAAATTGTGGTGTTTGTTGGACTCATCTAGTACTCAAGGTGAAAGTGTGGAGTTTTCTAGATGGGAAAGGCTTACTTTGAGGTGTGCTGTTATAGCCCTACCATGGATTAGAGTGCCCAACCGGAGAGTAGTTAAGAGTAGTATCATCAAGAGATGATATTTATATGAGAGAGTGTTCACTAGTGAAAGTATGATCCCTAGGCCTTGTTTCTAAGCACTGAAACACCGTTTGCTACTAGATCTGTTACATGTTTGCTTGCTGCCATCTTTATTTCAGTTTGTTTTTAGTCTCTTCCGCACCATCAAGTTATTTTCTATCACCGTTACCACTTATAATTATCCATACCACTTGTATTTCAATATCTCTTCGCCGAACTAGTGCACCTATACACCTGACAAGTGTATTGGGTGTGTTGGGGACACAAGAGACTTCTTGTATCTTGATTGCAGGGTTGCTTGAGAGGGAACACCTTTGACCACTTGCTCCTTGAGTTCGATAAACCTTGGGTGATCCACTTAAGGGAAAACTGGCTGCTGTTCTACAAACCTTTGCACTTGGAGGCCCAACAACTGTCTACAACAATAGAAGTGCATAGACATCAAGCTATTTTCTGGCGCCGTTGCCGGGAGGTAAGGTAAAAGGTACTCACATCCTCCAGTGTGAGTGCTCGAAGTTATTTCCTTTAGATTCTGCAATTTTGTCTTTTTGTTTCTTGTTTTCACTAGTTAGGCTTAATGGAAAAACAACAACAAAATTAGAGAGCTTTATAGTATTTATCTTGAGTTAGGACATGAAGTGTTTGAAGAGAAAATTAAAAAACCTATGGAACTTTATTTGCATGCTAATAGCAATGTTGTTAGTATGAATTCTTTGGACACCATTATTGTTAATGCTATGAAAAAGTCTAATTTTGGGGAAGCTGGTTTTGACGAGCATGATATTTTTAGTCCCCCAAGCATGGAGGAGAAAATTTACTTTGATGATACCAAACCTCCAATATATGATGATTACAATGATGAATATGATATTTTCAGTCCACCTACTATTGAGGAGAAAATTAATTATGATTACAATATGCCTCCTATATTTGATGATTATGGTGATGAGAATAATAATGATAGCTATTTTGTTGAATTTGCTCCCACTACAATTAATAAGAATGACTATGTTTATGTGGGGAGTATTAATTCTTTTAAGCATGTGGCTCATGATAAGAATGTTTTATGTGATAGTTATATTGTTAATTTTATTCATGTTGCTACTGAAAGTTATTATGAGAGAGGGAAACATGGTTCTATGCACCTCAATAATGTTAAGTTTCCCCTCTTTATGTTGAAATTTTTGAAGTTGCACTTGTTTTGCTTTCCTATGCTTGTTGCTTTGTGATTTCATGACTTGTTTCTTTACAAGATTCCTATGCATAGGAAGTGGGTTAGACTTAAATGTGTTTTGAATTTGCTTCTTGATGCTCTCTTTTACTTCAATTCATATTTCTTATGTGAGCATCTTCTCAAACTATCATGCCTAACTTAAAGGCGTTAAAGAAAAGTACTTATTGGGAGATAACCCAAAAAGTTTTAGATGAGTCTTGAAAATTATTACTTCAGTAATAACCGATCCTTATCCTTTTTATTTGCTTTTTGTGCCAGGAGTAACCTCTAATGAGAGAGAAGTAATGATTGGGAAAGTTGCTGTCCCAAAACAGATTTTTGTGCTTCACTGTAAAAATTCGTGTAAAATCTCTGAACGTCTTTTTGAGGCGTGAATTTTTTTGCTTCTGCCCCAGGTTGTTATCTAACTTTCTTTAGTTCAACACTTTTTGATTTGAGCAACAGAGGTCTTCGAAAAAAATTCGTCTTTACCTGCTGGTCTGTTTTGACAGATTTCTGCCATTTTCTGCATTTGCTTCTTGTTGGTTCCTCCTTGAGTTCTCTTGGGGAATTGAGATTTTTGAGAGAAGTGCTACAGTAGCTAATGTTCTAATGGAAGTTTATTTGGTTTTATAACTGAACCTTAAGACTTATTTATCTTGAGTGCACTAATGTTGCTAATAAAGATTGTGTGAAGTTTTGTATGAAGGAAAAATTTCAGGTGTATGGAAGGAATGAGTAATGAGATGAAAGATGGACTAAATCTCAAGCTTGGGGATGCCACGCGTGTCACCCCAAGAAATATCCAAGAAGTACAAGCGTCAAAGCTTGGGGATGCCCAAGGCATCCCCTTCTTCATCAATAAAAATCTCAGGTTTCTTCCAAACGCTTCATTTTTATTGTTTTATGCACAGTTGTGTTTTTCTTGGAGCGTCTTCTTTTTCATTTTCGTTTTGTTTTTTCGTTTGCTTTGGTTTGCTTAGTTTTCTGAATAAATTGGTTGGACCCCCTCTTTCATACATTGGTTTGCAAATAGTTTGGTTTGGTTTGGAAAAGAGTAGAAAAGTTCATGCTTATGTGGTAAAAAGAGCTCGTTTTTGACTGTGGCCTATGCTTTGTCATGCCATGCTTGATATTGTTTTGGCTTTATGCTTAGTATTCTTTGCTGTAGCATGACTTGTTATAAAAAATTGAGATTGCTTAATGTGCCTTGGATGAATCATGCATTGTTTTAGCATATTAAAGCATAGTATTGTGGCATTCTCCTTTAATGTTTTATTTGGGTTGACTTGGCACATGCTCACACCATGTTATGACTATCCCAAGTCACCATAGACTTTATGATCCTTTAGTTTTCAACTTGTAGTATCACGTTATGCTTTGATCAATGATGTTTTGTCGCTCTGCATGATTATGGCCATTATTGCTCTCTTAGTATGTCGCTCCCAGTCTTTTGCTAGCCTCCGCAACCAAGTATGAGTTCCACTCATGCATCCAACTCCTTAAACCAAGTTATTCCAAAGAGTCCACCATACCTACCTATTAGCTTATGCTATTCCAAGTATATTCATGCTTTTGTTTACCTTCCAAATTAAACTTGTTATGAGAAAACTAGTGATTAAAGCTCTCACGAACTTGATGGCACACTTTACTTTTCTTGCCCTTAATAAACTTGAACCATTGGGTCCTTCTTTGTTGCGTATATGCTTGCGCTTTATAAGTTGAAATTAGCAGAACCATGTTTCATGGGAAACGCTTTCAACATTGCACTTGTACTTTGTACCCCATTGATATCATGTTCTTTTGCTTACGGATCCCGGCGGTGTGAAATAAAAGTGGAACTTATAAAATCATGGAGTTTGTATGTGTGTTAGAGAAACGCCTGGGCCGCTAGCCTAAGCCATGCCTAATCATGGTAGAAACTTGCAGCATCACCATAATGAGCACTCTATGAAGCATCCTCAATAAAACCTATGCAAATAGCAAATAAAAAGATCGCTGAGATGTTCATTGTCTGCTTGCCTTGTCATTTTGATTATGAGATAGCTCCTGTATCATGTGCAAGGGGTACCCCGTTGGCGGTTCTTTATGATACACATGTACTTACAATGACAAGAGCTTACTTGTGACTAAAGTTTAGTAGCATGAGGTTCGGTCTTCGTAAGTAAGGGGCATGAGATTTCGGTTTATAACTTGTCAAGCATATCCTCTTAGTTGTGTCACTTTAACCTTAATCACCTTCAAGATGCTTATGATAGGGGAAATGAGAGCTGAAAGCTATAAGTACCATAATTTTTGGAAGCTCTTTATGAGACTTGAATCCCTGCTTTCTTCTATGAAGGATTTTTTACCACCATTATATTGAGTCTCCATCTTCTACCTTTATGCACCTACTTTGAGAGCATAGTGGCCATTCTTAGTTCTATGTGCATTGTCCCAAGACTTTTTGATTGATGCATAACTTTGATATTGCTTGTTTTAAACTATTAGTATCTAGTCACTCTTATGAACTTTGAAGGTGTCCTATGCATTTATGTTTGCTACTCTATGAGGAACAAGTTGAATGCCATTATGCTATGTTTTCTTTATGTGAAACAAACAAACGTCTTGCAAAGCATTGTTATTCATAAATTTTTTGTTTGTGTCTTTTCATGTTGCAACATAGTTGCTATGCCTTATTGTTAGAACTTTATCTTTCATGTTATGATTGAAGTACTATTATCCCAGCTTTGAATGTTCTACAAATATTTTAATCAAGTTTATGATGGTGCATGTCACCTCAAAAATTATTCTTTCTTTTTATCACTTACCTACTCGAGGACGAGCAGGAGTTAAGCTTGGCGATGTTGATACATTGCAAATGTATCTATAATTTTTGATGTTCCATGCTTGGTTTTATCTACTTTCTTGTGTTTTGTCCACACTTTGGAGTACTTTTCATATGATTTCTTGGACTAACCTATTAACAAGAGCCACAGTGCCAGTTGCCTGTTTTCTGCTGTTTTTGGTTCCAGGAAAGTCAGAAAATCAATATTCTCGATATTGGACCGGACAAAAGCCAAAGTCGATATTTTCCCGAAAGATTCACGGAGCCAGAAGGAGAGCCGGAGAGGGGCCACAGGGTGGCCACACCACCCCGTGGCGCGGGTCCACCTAGGCCGTGTCAGGGCATGGTGTGACCCCCCTAGCCGCCCACCGACCTTGCCCTCTGGCCTATAAGAAGCCTCCCGAGACATAAACCCTAAATCATCAAGCCTCTAGCCACGAAAAGTTCCGCAGCGCCGCCGCCACCGAAGGGGAGATTCGGGGACAGAAAGTCTCTGTTTCGGCACCCTGTCGGGACGGGAAAGTGCCCCCGGAGCCATCTCCATCGATCTCCACCACCATCTCCATCACCATTGCTGATTCTCATGATGAGGAGGGAGTAGTTCTTCCTCGAGGCTAAGGGCTCTACTGGTAGCTATGTGTTCATTTCTCTCTCTATGCATGATCATATTGTGATCATGAGCTTTGTAATCAAGTAGATCTACCTTGCTACTCAAGTGCTTTAATGAATCTCTGCTCTCCCCATGTGTGTGAAAGTGATAGCGTGCTCACCATGGTGGCACTTAGGCTAGAGATTACAAATACTTGTTATGAGTTATATTTGGAGTTGGATGTTTTTATGAAATTGTGGTGTTTGTTGGACTCATCTAGTACTCAAGGTGGGAAAGGCTTACTTTGAGGTGTGTTGTTATAGCCCTACCATGGATTAGAGTGTCCAACCGGAGAGTAGTTAAGAGTAGTATCATCAAGAGAAGATATTTATATGAGAGAGTGTTCACTAGTGAAAGTATGATCCCTAGGCCTTGTTTCTAAGCACTGAAACACCGTTTGCTACTAGATCTGTTACATGTTTGCTTGCTGCCATCTTTATTTCAGTTTGTTTTTAGTCTCTTCCACGCCATCAAGTTATTTTCTATCACCGTTACCACTTATAATTATCCATACCACTTGTATTTCACTATCTGTTCGCCGAACTAGTGCATCAGCCACCGCAGACTCCGGACGACGACGGCGACGACGACGATAGCGGCGACGACGACACGACCGATCCCGAGTACACCAACTTCTACCACCACTTCGGCATGTGAGGCGGCGTCATCAGCATCGGCATCGCCGTTTTTTTACTATTTTTAGGTTTCGTTTATCCTAATTTGGCCGAAGTTTGGGTATACGTGCGAATTTGGCCAACTATTGTACGAACTCGCCGTTGTTTAATTAAAATCGCCTATATTCGTCCAAATTTCGCCGTATTTGATCAAATTTCGGCTAAACGTGGGGACTCGGCGTGGGAACACGAGTGGGAAAAATGCCGTTTCCAGGACGAAAGTTACATCCTTCCGGCGCAAAATAGCACCGGATTTCGGCCTGGGAACGCCAACGAGTGGAGAGGCTCTTAGCCCCCGGTGGTTGATGTTTGTATAACAGATCGATCTGAAAAGGAAACTGATTAAAGTCTGCCCACATGCTGATATGTGACCTGCAGACGACAAGTTCGTCCTCCCAATTTTGAAATGAGCGGTACAAGCGTTGCATATCATGAATTAGCAGTGTAACAATGGATTCATGGGCTAAGCTTTGAGCCACACATATCTTCCTTAACTTGAAGTGCAAGAGGAATGAGTCATATTTACCGCACATCTTTGTATAACAATAGGTGTCATACTTGTCACATGTTTTTTGTTTTCTAGTTTAGTTTCCTGCGTGTTTCTCAATATATATACCCTCCCATCTCACCATCGATGTTGCACTACAGTTTAGCCCTCTGATAACTGACTCTGGAGCACCAAACATATCGTTGTTTGATGTGCTAGCCACAATATCTACAGTTTTGTGCCAATTGAGATACTGGAGGAAACTGACCAGCTCATATGCTCCGTCCGGGATCGCGATTTTTGGCTTGGGAGGGCTTTCAAAACCTTCTAGCAAATGGGGATATCGCCACGTCTAATCCGCATACTCTCGGCATGGCTACTTGTTACATGTAAGCGCCCATTAGTTCATGGGAGATTTCTACAAACACTTAGATTAGGCCAATAATCTGGGAGTTCACCCGTGGAATTTAATCCAATTGTGCCAATCTACAGGTCATTAGTCTAGAGATGCTAGCCAAGCCACTGCAAGCTTGCTATTGCTTGCACCGGTTCCCGTAGATGTCCACTTACCAGAGTAGAGAAACGCATTGAGTTGGAACTGTGTGATTTTCTATAGAAAAAGGCCAAATGGCCCAGCTTTTTTTATAGAAAGCTGAAAAACGAAAAACAAGGTTATCAGCAACAGAGGTTTAAATCGTGTATCAGCCTGATAGCGGATACGACCACAACCAGTTATCAGCAACAGAAGTTTAAATCGTGTATCCACCTGACCACCTCACAGCCAAAACAAGTGTGATCTCCTTCATGATTATGCTATTTCAGTGTAATTTGTCGTGTCATCAGGGTGTACCCTCGTTGGCCGTTCCAGACTCGTGCAGGCCGACTTTCGGCCCGACGCTAGCCATCTCGGCCATGAGTTCATCTCCTACTGGAGCTTCGTGCTTAACTGATGATTTGCGGGATTTTGACAAAATAGCCTCATTGGCCGTCTCACTCGAGACCTTCTCTCCTACTAGACCTTCTCTCATATGCGTAGCCACACAAAGATTAAACCTACCCAAAGCACTGGAAGTTTTGGTCTGCAGATGGCATCTTTATTCTTCATTCTTTACGAGCGGTATATAACCGTTGCACATCGTGAGTTAATTTTTAACGAGCGGATTATGTGAGTCATGGGACAATGAATGCAAGAACTAGTCTTTCGAGCCTCACACATCTTCCTTAATCGAGGTGCAAGAGGAATGAGTAGCCCTCCTTGCACATCTTTGTATGACTTGGTGTCACACTTGTAACATGATGATTCTGCTTCCAAGTTTCGTTTCTTGCTCGTTTGCTACCAATATATACCCTCCCATTTCACCAACAACGTTTGCACTATCCATTCAACCCTTTGGTGAAATTGCAATGCAGCTTTTATGTGCTAGGCAACCGGTTGAGATATTTGAGGAAACTGAAAAGCTCGTATACTCCGTCCCAGATCATGGTTTCTGGCTTTGGAGGGCTTTGAAAACCTTCCACCAAAGCGTATGTCCCATGATTTGAAAACCTTCCTAGCTGTCGGCATGCACCGATTCATGCAAGATTCGTACAAATGATTAGTCTTGCTTAGGTTAAGCCAACGATTTGGGGGGAAATCAGTGGAATTTGATCCATCGTACTAGATAATTCTATAGTTCGTTAGCATAGTACAAGCTGGTTATTGCTGGAATTGCTTCCCTTAGCTGGTTAGTTACTAGATTAGAACCCATATTATTCAGGGAACATTGGTTAGTTACTAGATTAGAACGCATATTATTCAGGGAACATTCCGAGCCATGTGTCCCACATTAAGTTAAAAAGGTTGCTTCATGCTGTTGCGCTGTTTTTGTGCCGTGCTAAATGAGAGAGAACGTTTTATCCGTGTCAAATCCTTTACTCATGGTATACAACTTCGCAACAATTTCACTCTCATGTGTCATGCCATCGGGAAGTAGTCATTCACCGCTCTAGACTCGTGCAGGTCGACTTTTGGCCCGGCGCAAGCCATCTCGGTCTCTCATACTGGACGTTCCATGCTTCTTGCTATCCAAAATGACAACCTTGGTCTCAACAAAATAGCACACCCCATGTGTCGCTGACATGCGGGGCCAGCGGCCCTGTCAATGACACAAGGTGGTGTGTCATTTTATCAAAAACAAAAACTCCAAAGAGCAAGACTACCCCAGCCTGAGAAGTTGAGTTTTGGACTGCAGATGGCATCCTAATCCACCAACTTTCTCAAAAGAAAAAAAAGCATCCAGATACGCATCACCATCTCCTTTGTGTACCCAAGCACAACGCCAAGTGAATTCTGAACACGAGGAATCACAATTATCGTACTGTATAAAATTTCTAATTATTTGGTAAAGTGGCTCCCTCCTCCCAGGACCATACAAATACAGCGTACTATGTAATCAAGTCTAGGAAAGGTAGATCAATAAAGTGATGAGATGGACCATGGGATTGCACAACAATCATCCCCAGCTATCTGCTACACGTACGTGAGGACAGTTCCGTCCAGATTTTATTTTCTTATCAGTATCGGCGACGATAAGGCCGATAACAACTAGCAACCACTGCGTCGGCGGCCTGGCTTGAGGTAGTAGATCACTTGGATTTGGCTGGTGCTGGAAGCAACTGGCAAGGAAACAAGGAGGAGCTATTCAGTTTCGGGGGTTTCACAGTGAGTCTGAACAAACGGCAGGAAGTAGATATAGGTTTAGGACGCGATAACCCACCTGGTAACAAGCGATGAGCGAGCTGGCGAACCCGAACGCCCCCGTGACGCGAGGGGTGACCTTCTTCGGGGCCAGTTGCAGTAGCCCGACCGCGACGACTATGTCGAGGCTCGATTTGATGAGGGCAAGGAGCCTCTCGTTGGACTTCTGTAGCTTCATCCGATATTGCTCGTTCTGCCATCACCGATACATCAAAATGTAAACATGGACAAAGCACCAACAGAATACAGGGCAGCCCGTATGGATAGTACCTTGTACAGCTCTTGGCCCTTGAGCTCCTTCTCTAACTTCTTCGTTGATTTGGATAGCCGTTGGAGCTCAGCTAGCTATAATGAAACAAATGTCAAGATCT
This sequence comes from Avena eriantha, assembly GCA_910589775.1. Lineage (NCBI taxonomy): Eukaryota > Viridiplantae > Streptophyta > Magnoliopsida > Poales > Poaceae > Avena > Avena eriantha. Next base: position 75,810,920 of record OU342744.1, on the reverse strand, counting down.
GAGATAGAGCAGAAACGTATAGCTTCCAATGGCCAAGGTAACGGGGCCGCATACCTCAATGATAGTAGTACAGGTATTGGAGCCGAGAAAGCAGTAAAATGCAATCCTACCAAGGAACTCTGCTCGCTCCTTGTTCTGCATACAAAAATAAGGTCGTGTCTTTCAATATTCTGCTTGTCCCCATGTAAGTAACTAAATTTCGCTAGGTGGTCCATTGACCTATTTGTATTTTTTATTACTTTTGGGTCTCTTTGTACTGCTGTTGATGATTTTTAATAGATCGGTGGAATTTCGCAAAAAAAAAAAACTAAATTTCTTGAATGGACTTTCGGCAGGAAAAGTAAGGTACAAATCGTATCGGGAATGAATGCTGACGTGAAAGACATATTCAGACCTTGTATATTCCTGTCCTCCCAGCCCACACAATTTGGTCCAGAAAGAGGAAAGTTGACAGCATTGCATTCTTGGACTGAGGACAGAAAGCAAAATTAGAAAATTAGAAGCCTATCTTCAACTGACTATGCTCCCACAGAGTAACACCAGCGCAACAGCCTACCTTTCCAAGTAAGATCAGCGGAAGTGGAGTTCCTTTGGCAGGGGGGCTAATCAAAGCATGCAGATCATTAACAAACTGTAAAGGAACATTAATAGTGCATCAGTGATGCCATAGATCGTTTCAAGATTTAAAATACGATACCTTCCAAATTTGCAAACTCATACATCAATCAAACACTACCTTACCTTAAACAACCGGAAAACTTTCCGAGCCAGGCTAGTTGATTTGTCGACATTCTGTGCAGGTCCCGGTTCTCCGTTGCTCAGGAACTTGGATCCGTACTGTATAGCTCTGCAGATCTTATCTCTTGCTTCGGCCTTGCTTAGGTACAGAACCACCAGAGAGAGATCGCCTCTGACGGTGTCCAATGAGGCCATACTGTATCTTAACTAAAACTGCATAAGTGGTGTTGTGTCACGAACTCAAAATTATAACTGATCTTAACTAACTGCATAAGTGGTGTTGTGTCAAGAACTCAAAATTAGAACTGTGAACCGAGGAAGATTACCATGATAGAGACTGCATCCATGCAAGTGAAGAAGAAAGTAAGAACTTGAACCAAAAATACCATGTGTTAAACCAATAAATCTCAGCTGCACACTGAATACTGCACGAGCGTAGTTTACCAACTAGTTGAGAGCCTCGGATGGATACAACCGGCAATCAAATAAGATTGCTGGAATGACACTCTTGGTTCACACTTTTAAAACAGGGTTCAAGGATTGCATATTATGATTTACAATCGTGTATATACTGCTGACATGAACACGGAGATTGACCCAATGGCATCAAACTTGGATCAGGTTGTAGTTGATTCGGTCAAATCTCGCGCATTACGAGGTCCGGTAGAATCAGCAGAGATTTCAGCTATATATCTGTCTTGAAAAAAAATCCCTTCCCGTGTGCTAGAGAAACTAACAGCAAAACAGATGTGTGCCTAGAACCTGAACCTTCCGCCCGAATACAGAGCATGCACCTCCGACTCCGAGAAGTCGAAAGTAGTACCCACAGGGGCGACTAAAAGCTGATGCCCCAAAGGCAAATTTCTGAAGTCGCGGACGGGGCGGAGGCAGCAGGGTCGGCGATGCCGCGACGAGGTGGAACGGGAACGGCGACGCGCGCGAGAGGCCGAGGCGTTGGGGCGACTATGGGTACGGTACGGCTGCGGTGGACCCAGGATTTGGTGACAGGGGCACCGCCGAGCAGGGGAACGGCAACGAGTAGGAGAGAAATTAGCCGACGGATTCCGGGTTGGGAGGCCGGTGCTCGTACCTGAGTGCAGGAGATCGGCGGCGGCGGCGGAAGCGGCGAGGCGGCTGCCTCGATCAAGTCGCCCTGGTCTCTCAGCTGGAGTAGCAGCGGCAGATCAAGCGATTGGGACAGAGGAGATGTGCAATACCAGACTTCCCCAGCAAACGACGGCTCCTTTATAAATACCAGGCAGATAAATGTTACACGTACCCGTCCGTGTACCGCGCGTTCTACTACGTACGCTTATTCTTTTAAAATAGTGCAAGTTGTAATACTGGATTGTTTGTCATTTTCCATGCAAAAAAAGTTTGTTATTAGAGAACTGTGGTAGTGATGAAAATTGTGTACCATTAGATTTTGATCAAAGATGTTTTATGTTATGTTTTGTCAGTTATTTATTAACGTATGCCAGAAATTATAAAGTCAAGATGGAGGCCGCATTCCGGTTCGATGTCAAGGCGCTTGTACCGGCTATCACAATCTTGAAGCTAAACATTGCGTCATCAGTGCGCGTGCGGTTCGTAAAATCATTAGTTTACTATAAAGAACTATGTAATTTCCCTAGAAAAAACATTTAGTTTTTAGTAGCGGGAGTGTGGACTTTCGAAATAACCTAGATTTTCCGGCACAGAGACTAGTCATATTTCACCCAAAAAACACGCCACAAAACGCCGTACAAATAAAGCTTTTGACTCCTATATTTTGGATGGATCTAATGGCCAAATATCACCAATCACATGCTCGCATCTTCCAACAAAGTTACAATGGGACAATGGGTTAGGTGGGGTCTCACTTTTAGACTCCTAAACAAACTCTAAAAAAAGTGAGATAAACATGATAAGTCAATTTTGTCAAATCCCACTTCTAGGTCTCTAAAAGTGGAATCTCACTTGTTTCAGTTATCCAACTTCTGCATCCTTGGTAGAAAGCGGTGTCGGGAGCGGAATGAAAGCAAGGAGGTGAGATGAGAATCAATCTCGCGTGGCAGAAGAAGAAGAATCTAACGGCAGATCATGGTAGCTACCAAAATCTCGACACCGATCGAAATCGAAAATGGCTATACGAGGTACGGACATTATTTTGCTTATTACTACTGTACAAGTTTTAGTTGGTGTGAGTTGGGAACGTGTGCCCGGAGCTAAGGCCATGGCCATGTTGGAGGGGGAGCTCGGGTAGGATACGGTTCGGTGACACAAGCCTGGAAGCAAGCGTTACGCCGGGGCCCAGCTGACGTAAACCGTCGCTTAAAGTCTGTAACAGAAAAGGCGTCGCGTAGGATTCGAGCTAAGTAAAGTTTTTTTTTCTGTTGATAAAATTTAGAATTTCCAAATCTAGTGCGGCTGCGACACAGGTGTGTTGACGGGCATAGAACAATTACTTAAGTTTAAGATAAATAAGGAACATGTAGTGTGCCCTTTTCATTTTTTTGAGGGTCTTTTCATTTTTGTTTGGAAAGGTGGCATCACTTTCATTTTCGTTGATGAAGTAGAATTTCAACTTGTCGATTCCATAAGTTTGTACACAATATATGGAAGCGAACAATAGACATTTTGTCTCAAACAATCAGCGATGACCAAACAATTGAATAATAACTTATTGGAATTGGTGTACAAAGTTAACTTACATCACTGACTACACATTTGGAAAATATTCAATATAAGTGAAAAACTCATATTGCCTCGATGACAGATTGAGCATGCATCATTTTTGTCTTTCAAGAATAGTTCTTGAACTAAGACTGCAATAATAGTAAATCAATAATATGTTCCAGGCCTATTCAGCGTTAGCCCATTAGAGAAAAATATGTAGAACATGCATGGTAATTTCATTTGGCTATATCTGTAGCATATAAATATCTGTAGACACCACATGAAGGAAAATATAATTAAGCTGACAGAAAATGGAAGTGGTTGTCCAAGAAGAGCAAGGACCATTGTACATGCATTACTTTCTTTAATACCACTCAAGTATCATTTGAGAAAATGCCAATGACCGGTCAATATGGATGAACACAACTTGCTCAGGCGTAATTAAAAAACAAAATCGCCCGAAGCATTATTATATTTGACCATCAGTTCGAAGAAATATGAGTTGTAGCGGATATTGGAGACTTCCACCGTTCAAACAAAAATGTGGACTGCATGATGTATGCAACCAGCTCTAAAAAGGGCTATTAAAATATTGTTCTTCAAAACAATTGTTTAGTCGGTCCACAACATGACTTAGTGAAGATCAAATTGCCAAAATTGATCCGAAACGAGGCATCCAACGGTCAAAAGTGTAGAGGACGTGAGATAGCGATAGCTCCTCTTTATCTCAGTTTTAAGACTAAGTCACTCTCGTTGGAGCGTGTGCATGTGCGGCCAGGGGGCAGGGGTGATCACTTCCACTTACGCGGTGGGTACACGCTTCTGGTGATCCGTCTGGCGACAATGCTTATATTTGGATTCCATCCACTAACGAGGGAGAAACTGAGTGCCTTGCAGCCCTACAACACAGTTTCATTTGAAACAAACGCTTGATACAGAAGAAAAAAGGCGGAGGCGTCTAGCGGGCGCCAAACCGTCATCCTCAGCGCACCCTATCCACTCACGGAAAAAAGCAACAGCCTCTTCCCCAATCGATACCACGAACACTCAGCGCCCCTTCCCGCTCGCTGGCACGCCCCGCCCCTGTCCTTGCAGCTCCTCCGAGCGCCGACTCGCCACCCTGACGAGCTCCGCCGCGCCTTCCAACGGCCCAGCACGCTTCAGCTGCCGTGAGTTGAATCGTTGCGTACATGCCCAAATCCGTTGTGCTATTTTCCTTCGGAAATCTGTGAAGGATTCACAAGGAAATCGAACGGTTCCTATTGCAGGTTTCTCCCGGACGTTTATTTTCCATGTGAGTTTTGATCTAACTTATATATTTACTGCCCACACCAAAGTACCAAGTATATATAGGCTAATCTTACTCGATCATATTGGTATGTAGAGTTCGGTTCCAGTCAAAAGGAACACAACGCGTGACCTGGTACGTTGGCTCTGAGATTATCACACTATAAAACAGATCACCTGGACTGATGAACACCAAGGGGATCCAAACGGCCTTTGCCATGCCATTGGCTAGAGTCTTGTACTACTATGTATCCGTACTTCGTTTGAGATATTGTGGGATGTCTGCGAGAGCCGCTCCATCGAGATATTCCATCTGTCACAGACTATTTTGCTTATTCGAGCCGCTCCATCTGTCAACTAAAATCCAGGTCCAAGTTAGCAAAAATAATCGACCCTCATGAAAGGATCTTGCTGCGGTAAACATGAACAAATTGCCAACTGTTGCAGAATTCTACATACTTAATCTAGCAATAGCCAACTGTTGTATGCTTCGGTTATTACAAAAACAACTATAAATGCATTATTACTACTACACTATAAGGTAGATCGTGACATGCATGGAGGCACGGCTCCAATTCCTTTGTTGTTGATGTTGCTTCTGCAAAGTTTCAGAATTTCAGGAGCGGTGTGTGTTGGAAACGGTCACAGGGTACCTGTCCGTGTTGGCTTTGCCCCCACGCAACCCTAAGTCAAACTTGGTATTAGAGCCACCCCCGCCGCCGATACGTCTCTCTTGTTTCCGGTGCCTCCCTTCATGGCTACATCGACGGTTACGTTGCCGCCCTAGCCAAGAATGTCAACGAGGGGACCGGCATGCTGCCACTACCGTGGACAATCCCGAGTATACAAGGTGGTGGACGCAAGATGAAGGTCCTCGGCAGGAGCGGACCTAGCTCAAGTCAAGGGTATTCAGTTGAATACCCAAAATATCTTGGCAAAATGAATTTTATGCAGTGTATATATACAAAATACTAACTATATCTTATAATGTAACAAAGGATAAAGTAGGTCAACTGGTTAGGAATAATCTGTTGTACCTTTTGGTTTTGGGTTCAAACGTCCATGGCTCGATTTTTCTTTTGATATTTTTTATAAACATTTTTTACACACAACTTTTTATATATTTTGAATACCCGCTCTTAAAATTCTAGGCCCGTCCCTGGTCCTCGGGGGTGCTCCTCTCTTCCATGACGGAGGAGATTGCGTCACAGCTCATCAACTGTAAATCCACAGCTGTCGCGCGGACTTCCATCTACGCCATGTTCATCGCACAAAGTCGTGTCGGGTGCGCCCCATCTAGCGACAAATTCAGCCGCTGAGGAAGCTTGACATGATCACCAGTGAGTACATGCACAAGGTGAAGGCCTTAGCCGACACCATGGCTGTCGCTGGGTCTCCGCTCAACGATGACAAGATCGTCGAGTACATGCTCACCGGATTGGGGAAGGCCTACAACCCGGTCGTGGCTTAACTCTGTGTCATAACCACCCCGGTCGCAGTTGCTGATTTCTACTCCATGATGCTCAACTATGAGGCGCTACAGCTGTCACAGCAAGCCCACGATGAGGATTGGACCTCATCGGCTAACGTCGTTGCGTGGTACAGGAATCCCCGTCACATGCGCGTCGGACACCGGACACCCGTCTGAAGGACGCCCCACAGGAGGTTACCAACAGCAGGGGCAAAGCTAGTACCCGCAAGGGGGCTACCAGCAGCAAGGCGGGAAAGGTGGCTAGGACCCTCGTCGTAACAACCATGGTGGTGGAGGAGGCGGAAACGGCCGCAACACAACAGGCGCCGCTGGCGTCCTAAGTATCAGATATGCAAGAATTGGGGGCACGAAGCTGAAAATTGCCACAAACGCTTCGACCCGGCCGTTCTGCATACACGACATCAACCTTTTCCAACAACTCCACGCACTGGGTCATGCATTCCGGCACTACGGATCAGCTGACTAGTGACCTAGAGCGTCATCACGTCTGCGAGTGCTACGGCGGACACGATCAGGTTTAGTGGTCAATGGATCAGGTTTGTCTATTTTACATATTGGGCACTCGACCTTAGCCGATTCTTCACTTGGCTTGAAAAATATTCTGCACATCAGTCAGCATCTTCTATTAATTTATTGCCTCGTGTCAGATATTGATATCTTTATTGAGTTTCATAAATATTTTTTAAGGCCACAAGGAAATCGAGTTCTTCTTGGAGGTAGAAGCTAAGGCGGGCTCTACCCACGCCATAAATCAACTATTAAATTAATTTCTCTACTCTCTTTGATCCTAATTAATGTTCTTAGATTTGTCTAGATTCGAATGTATGTAGCATGTTTTAGTGCTAGATACATCTAAATGTAGACAAGTCTAAGAACGTTAATTAGGATTGGAGGGAGTACGACTAAGAACGTGTTCGAATATACTGCCAAGTAGGAGTAGCAGAATTTTTTGGTATTACCTGAGTATTAATCGATCCTACTGTACTTGAATCCGACTCGATTCACGTAAACAGAAATATATAAACGAGTTACAAATATCTGTTCCCGCCTCTTCTAGCTAGCTCTAACCTCAGAATAATCGACGCGATCGATGCCGTTTCGGATGGCCGCCGCCGCCGGCGACAAACACAGAACGAAGCGCCCGCGGGGCACGGGCACAGCATCGTCAACGTTGCGGCGTCGGTGCAGCTGGTCCTTCTCCATGCTCGCCGACGACGTCCTCGTCACCATCTATCGCTTGCTGGGCGATCACCCGAGCAGCCGCGCACGGTTCCGAGCGGTCTGCCGGTCCTGGAACGCCGCCGTGGCCATGGAGCCGCGGGTGCCCGTTCTGCCGTGGCTGCTCGTCTCGCCACGCAACGCCGACTGCGGCGACAGGACGAGGCGCGTGCGCTGCCCCGAGGACGGCGTGGTGATGCGCATCTCTCCCCGGCTGGGGGCCGTCGGGAGGCGCCTGGTGGGTGGCTACGATGGCTGCTGGGTCATCTCGTGCCACCCGCCGCCCATCAGGATCGTCAACCTCTTCACGGGCGCCGAGGTGCGGCTCTCCGAGAAACAGAGGAAGATCGCCTGCCCTCGCCGTAACCATGGCCGCGGCGATACCCGTGGTCCCATAATCGTCTCGAAAATCGCCTTCTCTGAGTCGCCCACCTCCAAGAGTTGTATCATGGCCGCCATGACCGACAACTGCGGGGTCGCCCTGTGCAAGATTGGTTCCCCACGTGGTGGGTGGACGATACATGGATGCCGAGTCGAGACATTCATCGACATAGCTTTCTGCAACGGTGACCTCTGTGGCCTCACTTACGATGGTGAGGAACTCGTCAAGTTTGAAATCGGCGAGAACAAGGACGACGGTGCTCCCGTGGTCACCGGCGACACATGTCGAGTAGCATTGTACATGGTTAGCCGTGACATGTCGAGGAATTCTTGCAAGGAGTATACCGCTTACATAGTCGATTTACACGGCAAGCTTGCAGTAGCCATGATGACCTGGTGGTGGCACTGCCACGAGCCTTTCTTCAAGGTCTTCCAGCTTGTTGACATGGACACCCATGGGATTATGGTGTGTTTTTGCAACAGCAAATGGCAGGAGGTGACAAACTTGGGCGACCATGCCTTGTTTTTGGGGAACACATTTTCCAAAACGGTCCACGTGCCAACAACGAGCAGCATGTGTGGTGACGTCGAGAGAAACCGGATCTACTACTGCAACAATTCTTCTCGAAGTCTAAATGCTGTAGTCCATGGTGATGCGGTGTTCTTGACCATCTCGAAACATGATGCTGGACACCTTACCTATAACAAAGAAGATAGGACAAGCGTCGCTCCTTATGATGAGAAAATCACGTCCTTAGGGTACTTCATGAAATGTGGTCGTCATGATATCATGTGGATTCTTCCCCCCGATATCTAGCTTTGTTGTCACTTACGGTGAGCATGAGACTTTGTACAATGCAGGATGCCTAGTGAGATGCTTATAAAAATAAATCAAACTTTTTCTTGAGTCCTTGATCCTTATTTCTATATGGGAAAGGCCAACTTGAGTATCTTCCTTTCCTTGTATAAATAAGCATGAGTTCTTACAAGAAAATCAGTTTATTTTTGCAAACACCTCACTAAATACCTTGTGCCATTAAGGAGGTGTTTTCGGCTCTCAAGTGCTCTGCAGGATGAAATGTGCGAGGTTAATAATATTGTTTTTTGAGGAATCTATAGGGGCGCAACTGCCAACATGAAACATTTTCATATAAAAGAGCCCTGTCTATACAAAGAGATTTACAAAGAGAGGGCGTGTGAACTAGAGTCACATGGTTTGAGCTAGATGGTTCATCATTACATCCCAATCACACAAAACACTACTTGGGTTCTCTTTCTTACAATGGTGAGAACAAAGGGCAAGATCCGATGCGCACAAATCAGTAGAACGTTGAGGTGTTCCTCTTCATTACGAAAGACCATGACATTCCCCCGCCTCAAGTACTCCAGAGAATTGCCATGAAAACTGTTGGAGGAATAGCAACTTGTATTCCAAGGAGGCCAAAGGCCACAATATATAGTACATGTACAGGTGTGAAATATGCAGGAAACCCTTAACTAGTAGGGAAAATACAATATACAAATATCTCTCTAACACCCCCCCCCCCCCCCCTCAAACTCATGCTGGATCCACAACACTGAGTTTGAAGAGAAAGAAATTATGTTGTGCTTTCAAGGCGACATATTGGAGTGCAATAACCTGATCCTACACACTAGCACAGACAAAAAAAGCATCAACACTGATATGCTTGATAAGCTCATGCTTTACCGGGTCACGTGCAATACTGATAGCACATGTACTGTCAGACAAGAGAGTAGTTACGACACCAAAATCGGCAAGTGACCACCGCAACCAAGTCACCTCAGCTGTCAAAAGAGCCATAGCTCGCAACTCAGCCTCCGCACTCGAACGGGAAACTGCGGTCTGTTTCTTCGTCTTCCATGCAATGAGAGAACCACCAAGAAACACACAATAGGCACAAAGTGAACGGCGATCCGAAAGACCACTGACCCACGTAGGATCAGAGTAGGCCTGGAGCTGGAAGGAGCTGGAATGAGGGAAGAACAAACGACGAGTGATCGTGCCACGAAGATATCGAAGAACAAGAAGGAGATGACTATAGTGAACCGAGGTGGGAGCAGAGACAAACCGACTAAAAATATGGACAGGATAGGATATATCAGGGCGAGTGACAACAAGATAGACAAGGCTCCCAACAAGATGACGATAGCGTGTCGGATCAGTGAGAGGATCCCCATCAGAAGCGTGAAGCTGGACATTAACCTCCATAGGAGTCTCGACAGTGCGCTCATCCCCAAGAGCAGCACGAACAAGGAGATCCTGGATATACTTTTCCTGGGAGATATAAAATCTATCAGAAGTGGAGGAAACCTCAATCCCAAGAAAGTAGCGAAGAGAACCAAGATCAGTCATAAGAAAATGCTCACGAAGACGGGCCTTAACAAAGGCAATATACTTGGAGTCATCGTCGGTAATGATCATGTCATCAACATAGAGGAGGAGAAGAGTACGTCCACGGAGAGAAATATGGACAAACATCGCGAGATCATGCGCACTAGGGGAGAAACCAGCAGCAGTCACCACAGAGGTGAAGGGCTCAAACCAGGTGCGAGGGGTCTGTTTCAGACCATAAAAAAAATGCCGAAGACGACAAACCATACCATCAGGGACAGAATACCCTGGAGGAGGCTGCATGTACCCTGGAGGAGGTGCACATCATGGCGCATCGTCGCGGTGTGGCACCCGCGGCTGCCCGCTATGCCGCTGCTGCTTCCATCCACGGGCAACGACAAACGAGGCCTGGAGGCGCGGGCATACAGCCCGGAGGACGGCAGGGCAGTGCGTGTCCCTCTCCCGTGGTTTCACTTTCCTGAGGAGGGTAGTAACCGCCTCGTCGGCTCCTATGACAGCGGCTAGAGTGCCACCACGTCTGCTGCTTCCAACCATCTACTTGTCGTCAACCTCTTCTCTGGTGCTCGGGCGTTTCTCTCCAAGAAGAAGGAGAGCTTTGTCATTTGAGAAATCATCTTCTCAGTCGTCCTGCGTCGAGACGCTGTATCATGGTAGCAATAACAAAGCAATAATGCGACCTGCTGGCGCTCTGTAGGCCAAGCCGCTGCAATAATGGCGTCGGGTGGACTACCATCACGTGTAACAAGAAGCTTCTAGACATCACCTTCTGCAATGGTGGCGGCGAGCTCTGTGCCTTTACATCTGGAGGAACCTAGCTGTTGCTAAAGTTCAACATCGGCGTCAACTCTAAGGGCGCTCCGGTGGCCAAACTAAGAGCAAGTACAATAAGTCAGCAAGCTATAGGAGGTGACATGCCATTCAAAAGCTAGGTGGAAGAGAGAGAAATGAGGAGATAGAGGGAAGCGAGTGCTTAATGTGTAGGCGGCTCTAGCACAACGACCGAGAAAAAAAGGCTTTGCGTGCAACATAGGCCCAATAGCATGTGTGTTTTAAATAAATAAATCTTAATTAAAGTCCATCTAATAGCCAACTTAATAGCTAGTCTATTATATGAATAGGCTTTTGTGTTAGCTATACATGATCTGGCATGGTGTAAAGCCGGAAGCAGGTTGTACTAATAACCTTAGCTCTCCCGCTACGACCAGACTAATGCACCGTCTAGACATTGGAATGCGTGCATTGCATGTGCCGGGGATGGACACCTTGGCCAGGCACATCTTTGAGCTGCGTGGTAAGCTGCTAGCGATAGCAGTCAAGGTCTCTCCGGACACAGGAAATATCAAATATGATTTTTTCAAGGTGTTTGATGAACTAGCAGCAGTCGAAGCAGGAGACACCATGTCCATGTCCAAATGGGAAGAGGTGACCAACCTCGGCGACCACGCGCCTTGTTCCTAGGGCCAGCGTCCTCCAAGTTAAGGCTGTGTGTGTCACGTCCATGGCAGACCAGCAGCGCGGCGCCGTCAAAGGGAACCACATCTGCTGTTAAAAATAATGGGCTAATTAAATAAGTCTATAGATTTCAGATTTTCCTTAAATCTCAAAACCCATGTGTGTGGAAGCCCATGTGTGATTTGGCCCAATTTGGTGGCAGCTCACATATGAGTGGAGTGAGAGCTAAAGTTTAGTCCCACATGGAAAGTTGGAGGAGAGTTACACCATCATATAAGGTGGAGTGGTTCACCACTTAGTAAAGTGAGTGAGAAGAGGAGAACTACACGCGCGCTCCTCCTCCGATGACGCCGCTCGCCCGCCCGCCTGCCCACCCGCCCCGTCACGCGGGTCGCGGGTCGCTCACGACGTGCCCTATGTGCGGGACTCACGAGCCGCTCTATATTGGGAGCGCCCTACGCTCAAGTTTTGCATCACGGCTCGTCTTCCATTCAAGTTGGGCGGTGTTGCCTATCGTCGTCTTCGCCGCCGTCTGCTTCGACCAATCTTCCCCAAGGCTACTGCTGTGATTACTGCAATCGAACGGTACGTGCGACGTGCTGCTGTCTGGTTATTAATCATGTTCTGCGAGTACATGTTTAGCTGCTGCCTGTTTCCGTTCATCTTGTTGTTTAGTACATCTAGTATGTTCGAGTTATATGTGCGAGTAGCTGATATTGTCATGTTTAATATTCTAGAATTAATCACGAAAATTGTGCCTAATTATCCAACATCTACTACTCCGAGTCTCCGAGCATGGCTTCTATCGCTACTACAATGACCAGGAGCGGTGGTTGGTTGGATATTCGTAGTTGCGCAGTGCATTCCTGCCAAAGCAAAGGCACACGCCACTTGGAAAAAATCTTGTCAACAGGATTTTTTTTTTTGCGTAGATTGTCAACAGGATATCATCCTTACAAGGATGACACCAATATTGGTTGTCATACTTGTATCTGGATTTGGCCTCCTGACTGTTAGTCAGTTCCTCTCATCTCACGACACCGGTCTACCTATTCACACCGGTCACGGAGCTACGCCGCAACATACAGATGGTTTCCACTAGTACCTATATTAACAAGATTTGTAGAGTTTTAAATATACATTTTCCAAAATATAGTATCCTAACACTCGTATCAATTTTACTAAAAAGACGTACGAATTCACTTGGCAGACAGTTTAATGCGGAGGGCGCATGCAGATTTTTTTTCTATTTCTAAGCCCCTCTTTTCTTTCTACAAAATCAAAAAAAAAAGAAAAATCAAAGAGAAGAAAAGAAAACACACGTATGAGCTAGTTCATGTAGCTTACTGATCTGCCTGTACTACTTTTGAAAGAAATTACATCGTAACAACAAACGATTATCATAATTCAAAAGTATACTACTTTAGCAGTGTGTCGTCCTTCTAGCATTTCCTTGAGACATAATCTTCAATTTATTATTCATAAGAAAACCTTCTCCAAAATGACATATATAAAAAACTGAACCAGATCAATTTCTTCAACACTTATTTTAAGCAAAACATGTTGGTTCCTTTTATTGTTGAATGCAAATGACCTATCAAAACTTGTCTTTCATACATCTCTAAATCAAAACATGATTGGGACATATCTAACATTCACAAGGCATTGTGAAATGGAAATTTGCTTTCTTCCTTCAGAAATAGTTCTGAATGAAAGATCTTAGTGACTTCACAAGTTTCACCTTTAACAAGGGGAAATAACACCTCCCATCCAAAATTCTTCGAAGCGACAACAGATGGCTCTCGCGACGGCCACTGTTCCGACCGGGTCCCCTGTTCATGGCGGCCGCCCGATCCCCAGCCATGGCGGGTTTGGAGGGTCGCCCGATCCACACTGGCGGTGGTGGAGGATGGAGGAAAGGATGAGCCAAGTTGCGGCTCGGCTTTCGCGGGAGAGCGATCGAGGGATGGAGGTGGTGAAGCGGGCGCATCTGGAGGGAACCTCATCATGGGGTGCCAGAGCCCCACACTCAAGTGTTCGAGAATCGCCTATTCCTCTGCTTCCCCGAGGTCCAGTCGTCTCTACATCGGCTCCCTCGGCATCAATTGGCAAGGTACAGAGCGCGAGTTGTCGGATTCACGGATGCGGTGTTCTAGCCCTCCTGGCACAATCGAAGAGAGAGGTCATGCGGGATTAATTTCGCAAGCCTGGTTGGGGTTCTGAATCATGTGCAGAAAGCTCATATGGACATGAAGGCGCCGTTGGGGCTGAAGGCTCTCCATGAAAAGCTAGTGGGGAAAAGTGTAGCGGCTAACACTCAGGAGAAGCAACACCGATTCTACGAGACAGATTGGTAAGGTCTTTCTCCCCCAGAAAAGGGGGCTCTAAAAGCGCTACTTCTCCTGAGCCAGGGCAAATCGTGGATGAAGGAATTCGAAGCTCTAGGATTGTCTCAGATGGTCTAAGTGTAAGTTTCAGAGATGTACTTGTCTTGGAAGGTTCAGGTGGCTTCAAGTTTCAGAAGGAGCGGGAGCTGAATTTTCAAGGAAAAGGTGGAGCTAGAGGAAGCTGTTGTCTATGGAGGGGTCCAGGGACCAGTGAGAAGGAGGGGGAGGAAGCTTGGTACATGGTGACAGAGAGGTGGAACTTTTTTTCCACAAACTTTGGCATATTCCATGGCATCCCGACCAACCCCCCGCTCACCCTATAAAGCAAGTCCTCACCTGCCTAGGGTTTACCCTCTCCTTCCAAAATTGGAGGCAGAGGAACTGGTTGGGTCGAAGGTTTTGGGTGTTGAAGAGGAGGAATCTGTGGGGTTGGGGCAGATTTTTACAGGTATGTCCATGACTGGTGGTAATATGAAGCAAGGGAGGGGAAGATGAGCTGAGTCCTGGCAGCACCAGCAGATGCAGCATCCTCAGATGCAACAGCAGCAACAGATGTAAGGGTATGATTATGGTCAGATGCCTCCTCCTCCCTATGGTTTTCAACATCCACCTATGTATGGGTTCATGCCTAGGAACATCCATCCTCCATGGGGTTTTCCTGGCCCTTTTCCACCATACCCACCTAGTCACCAGTATGGATTGCAATCGAATAAGTGGGTTGCCCCTCGGTAGGGTGGTTCACAGCAGCAGTCTCAGAGCAGTGGTGATAATCAGAAGGCAAAAGTTCAAGGGAAGGCAAAGAAGAAGCTTGTTTCTCAGAAGGAGCAAAACAAATCTGGCCCTGATGTGCTTGCACAAATGAACTACACATGCTCAATTTGTATGTGTTGTGGTGAACCAGGCCACCACCAAGTTGTCTGTGGTAAATAGCTAGTTTGCCTCATTTGCAAAGCTGACAACCATAGGTCTGATGAGTTCCCAGTAAACTCCTGACCACATTAGATTGCTAGTTATGTTGGTAGTGCTGCTACTGGTTTGGGCTTCAATCACATTGAGACTCCTGGGGTGATTATGAATCCTGTTTTATCTACTAAGAACTATGGCTTGGTCGTTGTGGAAGGGGTGAGATTACTAGTGCTGAGTTAGATGAGGAGTTCTCCAAGATATACAAGACAAACTAGCCATGGCACATTAGAGAATTGGGGCGTCCAGGAATCTACCTGGTAAAATTCCCACCACATATCCTGGTAGATCAAGTCATTGGTTACGCTAGGTTTGGTTTGTCTAGAGAAGGTGTTTGGGTGAAGGTAGAGGCTTGGAGTGATGACCCGGAACATATGGAGTCCCTTGTTACAACATGGATCAGAGTTACTGGCCTCTAGTCAAAGTTGTGTGAGTGGAATGTGCTTGATCAAGTTAGCTTAGTCTGTGGGATCATGCAAGATGTGGACTAGCTAAGTGTGTTCAAGGACAATGCAAAGAGACTGAAGATCAAGTGCAGAGATCCCCTAAAGAAGTTCATATATTGCACACATGTGGCACATAAGTTCATCTTTTTGTGGCGCATACAACAATGTGTGCCACAGGATAAGGGGAAGCACTATCCGCGATGAGACCCGCATCCAATTTCTGTGGTGCATAAGTCGGTATGCACGACAGAAAACAAACATTTATGTGGCGCATACCAACATATGCGCCACAGAAAGTTGGTCACCCAAATTCTGTGATGGGGCCCTCTTTACTTTCTGTGGCGTATATAGGTCTATGCGTCATAGAAAGTTGGTCACCCAATCCTAATGGCGCCTCCGACCATATTTCTCTGGCGCATGGGTGTTTGTATGCGCCACAAAATGATAAAAATTATGTGACGCATTATGCTGGCATGTGCCACTGGAATTGTTCTGTGGCGCATGGTCTGAAATATGCGCCACATAATAGACTTTTTTATCTATGTGCACAACAGAAAGTTAGTCGCCCAATCCTGGTGGCGGGTCCCATCATATTTCTATGACGCATTGCTGGCGTGCGTCACTAGAATTATTCGGTGGCCCATGGTCTGAAATATGCGCCACAGATAACTGTCTACCTATAGATGTTTTCCTAGTAGTGCAAGTTAGACTATATGGAGATGTATCCTGTCTCTATCTCATAGTGTCATGGTAAAGGTATACGCACAATACTCTAACAACAAACAATATTATGACTTTTTTTAAAGAATTGTTTCTCAGATCCTAAATGTAAACATGTAAAAATCTATCTCCAAGGATGGACCGCGGCCTCTTGCCTACGGGAAGGTTTCACATTTTTTTATAGATTTTTCGGTCTTCTCTTCGGAATGTTGCGACGGCTACGTCCTAAATATAGAACAAGGTTCTCGTCGTCCGATCGTCGTTGGGTGCGCCTAGCGCCAGGAGGGGGCGCGTGGAGCGTGTATCCGACATATCCTTCTGTTGTGGTCATTCATATTCATTGGTGTGGTTTGAGGGTAGGATCTTTCGGTCTATGGTTGTCATCTACGACAACAGGTTATGCATTGTTGCGCTGGTCTTTTGTGGGCTAGTACGACGACTTCTCGTCTATCTGCTATAACGAGCTCTGTGACGACAAGTTTTGCCTAGACCTGGTGATGGGGGCGATGACGGTGCCGCGCCTTAAGTGTATGCAGTCGTTGCTAGGTGATCTAGTGACATATTTTTAATTTTTATTAGTTTTAGATTTTTTTTTTAATGTATCTCCGAGTTTTATCACCGTCGATATTCCTGAGTTTTTCCTCTGTTTTTGGATTCTAGCCACATGGGCTCTGTTTTGCTCTGTTTCCTCTTTCGCTTCTGACACTGTTTTTCTGAGCAGCTAGGCTCACGAGCCGGCTACCGAGCTAGAGGCTATACAGATCCAGCCGAGCTAGAAAAAAATGGAGGAGCTGAAGCACAGCTCGGTCCCTATTTGAATGGTAGGATCGCCGGCCGTTATGAGCACAAGGGATCTGTAGCAAAAGGGAATGGACGCCTCTTCCCCGCCGTTGCATTTCGTGATCTGCCCGTGGCAGGCGTTCGGACACCTGCTCCCCTGCCTGGAGCTTGCCCACCGCCTCGCCTCGCGCGGCCACCGCGTGTCCTTCATATCCACGCCGCGCAACATCTCCCGTCTCCCGCCGCTACCCCCGGCCGTGGCGCCGCTCGTCGACGTCGTGGCTCTCCCGCTCGCGCACGTTGCCGGGCTCCCCGACGGCGCCGAGTCCACCAGCGATGTCGCGGAAGACAAGGCCGAGCTCCTCCGCCTGGCCTCCGACGGCCTCGCGGCGCCCTTCTCCAAGTTCCTGCGCGCCGGGTGCGCCGCCGGCGGGGGAAAGAAGCCCGACTGGGTCATCGTCGACATCGTGAACAACTGGGCGGCCGCCGCCGCCGCGGAACACAAGGTTCCCTGTGCGGCGCTTCTCCAGTGCGCCGCAAGGATGTTCACTCCATTAGCCGGCCGGGTGTCCCACAACGACGACTGGATGAAGACGTACACCGTCAAGAGCCCGGCGTCGGGAGTGTCAATCGCGGAGCGCTGCGCCATGACGCTCCAGGCGTGCAAGATCGCGGCCCTGCGCAGCCGGCGAAATCGGTGGTGTACATCGCGCTAGGAAGCGAGGTGCCGTTGCGGGAGGAGCAGGTGCACGAGATGGCGCTGGGGCTGGAGCTCTCCGGGACACGCTTCCTCTGGGCTCTCAGGAGGCCTCGCGGTGCCGCCCCTGACGCCGACGTCCTCCCTCCGGGCTTCGAGGAGCGCACGCGCGGGCGGGGGCTGGTGGTGTTCGGGTGGGTGCCTCAGGTGTGCATCCTGGCGCACGGCGCCGTCGTCGCCTTCCTGACGCACTGCGGGTGGAGCCCCACCATCGAAGGGCTCCAGTTCAGGCGTCCTCTGGTGATGCTGCCCATCGCCACGGGCGAGCAGTGGCCGAACGCGCGGCTGATGGAGGAGAGATGGGTGGGAGTGCGGCTGCCCAGGGACGGAGACGACGGGTCGTTCGGCAGGAAAGGCCTCTACGTGAATTTTGTGTTATTGGATTTGGTGAACGATGGTGAGTCCTCTGGACCGACGGTTACGTGTTATTTGAGGTAGAGAAAAGCCCTCTACGTAACGTACAAGGGATACGTATACAATCGGAGTACCACTACTTACGTAGGGTTTATTACAACTCTAACGCTCCCCTTTAATCTAAAGCTTGGAAGATTTAGATTACGTTTAAACTCATCTAGTTTCTTGGAACATAAGACCTTGGTAAAACCATCTGCTATTTGAATTTTGTTGGAAATGAACCTGACCTCAAGCTGTTTATTGGCAACCCTTTCTCGAACAAAATAGAAGCCAATCTCAATATGCTTGGTACGAGCATGAAATACTGGATTAGCAGATAAAAATGTAGCACCAAGATTATCACACTACAAGCATGATTTTTCTTTGAGAATCACACGATGTTCACGTGTTAGAGCCTCAATCCAAATTAACTCGGTTGTAGCATTGGCAAGTGACTTATAGTCTGCTTCAGTGCTTCAACGTGACACTGTAGGTTGTTTCCTAGAACTCCAAGATATGAGATTAGGACCAAAGAAAATGGCAAAACCTCCAGTTGATCGTCTGTCATCTAAGTCACCAGCCTAGTCCGCATCTAAGAGTGCACTAAGTAATGTAGACGAAGACTGTTGAAAAGTTATTCAAACTGTGCGTGTACCATGAATATACCTGAGGATCCGTTTTACCACAGACCAGTGAGTAGTAGTAGGAGCATGAAGAAATTGACACACCTTATTAACTGAAAACGATAGATCAGGTCGTGTTAGTGTCTGATACTGAAGTGCACCAACAACACTTCGGTAGCGTGTACTGTCTTCTTCACCAAGTGGGGAACCATCATGAAGAGACAAGGAGTCAGTACTAGATAAAGGAGTCGAACAAGGTGTGCATGTAGTCATTCCAACACGAGAAAGAAGATCAGCTGCATATTTGTCCCGATTCAGAAGCAAACCATGTTCCTTCTTGTGAACCTCGAGACCCAGAAAATAATGAAGCTCTCCAAGATCCTTGAGAGCAAACTCATTACTCAAACTGTTTAACAACCCTTGAATAGTAGTATCTGAAGAGCTGGTCACAATGATATCATCAACATAGATAAGAAGAAACATCTGAATGCCTGACTTGTTAAATAGAAATAAAGAGGTATCTGCCTTGGATGGAACAAAACCAAGCGTGAGAAGTTTTGAACTTAGGCGAGAGTACCAAGCTCGGGGTGCCTTTTTCAGTCCATAAAGAGCTTTGTTAAGTTTGCAAACATAATGTGGCATAGCGGAAGACTCAAAATCTGGTGGTTGTTTCATATACACTTCCTCTTCCAGAACACTATGTAGGAACGTGTTTTTGACATCGAGCTGCCGAAAGTTCCATCCTCGAGAAACAGATATGGAAAGAACAAGTCTAATAGTTGCAATTTTAACAACTGGACTGAAAGTATCCTCATAATCAAGACCATACATTTGCTTAAAACCCTTTGCGATCAGACGAGCCTTGTATCTGTCAACAGTACCATCTGCATTTTTCTTGACACGATAGACCCATTTACAATCAATAATATTCCTGTGAGAGCTTGGTGGCACAAGATGCCAGGTTTTGTTAGCCATAAGTGCATCATACTCATCTTGCATTGCATTTTTCTACTTTGTATCAGCAACGGCTTCATGAATATTTTGCGGTTCTCCTGTAGATGTTAACAATAACCCGCGAATTGTTCCATCAGTACGAATTTTCGGTTGTTTAATACCTTGTTGTAAACGTGTCCGGGGGTGACTGATGGGATCAGCAACAGAGTCATCAGCAGTAGTGGTTGGTACAGAAGATCCTGGGCCAGAGCTACTGTTGCCTGGAGACGCGTAATCGCGAGACGTGGTCTCCGCGGGGTCCTCGGGAGCACTGCGGTCGGGCGACGCGATTGCAGGCGTGGGCAATGCGGTCTCCTCAACGGCCTCGGGTGCGCTGCGGTCAAGTGACGTGGCCCGCGCGGAGCTGCTCATTGACGCAGACGCGGGCGTCCTTCCTGGCGTGACGCGCGCGGAGCATGGCTCCGTACGAGGAGGCGGGGACGCGGAATCCCCTGGCGCCATACGAGGCGGGGACCAGAGGCGGGAATCGTTCCCCGACGCGGACAACGAGGGAGATCCGATCGACGTGTGATCCGACGCCGAATTTTCAGAAAAAACATCCTTGGGAACTGAGTTGTTTTGTCCTGTAGCAGGTGTGTGATCAGACCCGTTATTTGATGTGCCGTTTTCGCAGCGCGTGCAGAATTTTGTGTTGTAGAACCACCAGTACGTGGATCCTCCTACCGATCGTGAGTCCTCCTGGACCAACCGGTTACGTGTTATATGAGGTAGAGAAAAGTCCTCTACGTGACGTACAAGGGATACATATACAATCGGAGTACCACTAGTTCATATTGTATACGTAGGGTTTATTACAACTCTAACACTCCCCTTTAATCTAAAGCTTGTAAAGATTTAGATTACGTTTAAACTCATCTAGTTTCTTGGAACATAAGACCTTGGTAAAACCATCTGCTATTTGATCTTTGTTGGAAATGAACCTGACCTCAAGATGTTTATTGGCAACCCTTTCTCGAACAAAATAGAAGTCAATCTCAATATGCTTGGTACGAGCGTGAAATACTGGATTAGCAGATAAAAATGTAGCACCAAGATTATCACACCACAAGCATGGTTTTTTTTAAGAATCACACGATGTTCACGTGTTAGAGCCTCAACCCAAATTAACTCGGCTGTAGCATTGGCAAGTGACTTATAGTCTGCTTCAGTGCTTGAACGTGACAATGTAGGTTGTTTCCTGAAACACCAAGATATGAGATTAGGACCAAAGAAAATGGCAAAACCTCCAGTTGATCGTCTGTCATCTAAGTCACTAGCCCAGTCCACATCTGAGAATGCACTAAGTATTGTAGACGAAGACTGTTGAAAAGTGATTCCAACTGTGCGTGTACCATGAATATACCTGAGGATCCGTTTTACCACAGACCAGTGAGTAGTAGTAGGAGCATGAAGAAAGTGACACACCTTATTAACTGAAAACGATAGATCAGGTCGTGTCAGTGTCAGATACTGAAGTGCACCAACAATTTTTCGGTAGCGTGTACTGTCTTCGTCACCAGGTGGGGAACCATCATGAAGAGACAAGGTGTTGATACGTCCATTTTGCATCACTATTCTATATCTTAATTGGCTATTATTCATTGATATAGTTCGTATTGAGAGGTGATACTTATGTTATTTCATCTATTTTTTGCATGGTTGATGACTTTTAGAGCATGGACCGCTGGAGTCAGGATTCTGATGGAAAAGGTGCTGTTTGGAGGCAAAATTCGCGAAGATCAGAAAATCCGAGAAAATATATAGAAAATTCTATTTTTCCAGAAGATTCAGGATGCCAGAAGATGGAGTGGAGGTGGGCCACAGGGGGCCCACACCACCCCATGGCGCGGGCAGGCCTAGGCCGTGCCTGGGTGTGGTGTGGCTGCCTTGGCCCACTCCAGCCTCTCTCCTCTGGCGTATATCATCCCCACGAAACCCTAAGACTCGGGGAGCGACCACAGAAAGATTCCGCCGCCTCTGCGGAGCGGAAAACACCGAGAGAGAAAGATCTCTCCGGCAGACAGATTTCTGCCGAGGGAATTCCTTTCCGGAGAGGGGAGATCGTCGCCATCAACACCATCATCAAGTTGTACTTCATCGGGATCATCATCCTCATCATCCCCACCATCATCACCATTATCACCCTCATTACCATCTCCATATTGCTATAACAATTGGTTGAATCTTGCTATAGTTCATAGGGGAACTTTCCCGGTGTTGATTACTCTTTGTAGTTGATGATATTGAGTGAACCATTGAATTATTGTTTATGTTCAGATTGTTATACATCATTATTCCATCTCTGATCATGATCCATATGATGTCTTGTGAGTAGTTCGTTTTGTTCTTGAGGACATGGGAGAAGTCTTGTTGTTAGTAGTGGAGTTGCGTTGAGAAAGATTCAATAGATTGTTATTTAAGTTGTGGTGTACTTCTTCTAGTGGTGTCATGTGAACATCGACTACATGACACTTCACCTATATGGGCCTAGGGGAATGCATTGTGTATTTGGCTACTAATCGTAGGGGCTGCTGAAGTGACGGAAACCTGAACCCTCGTTAGGAAACCATTGCACAAGGAACGTAAGGGTCTTAGAGTTTAAAGTTGTGGTTAGGTTTCTACCTTCATTACTTTCTTGTACTTACGGATGTTTGCAAGGGGTATAATCACAAGTATGTATTTAGTCTTGGATGGGGTGGTACATTAGCACAGGTTCACCCACACAACACTTAGCAAGCTAGAGAAGATTAATCGACTATATGAAGCAAAAGCACTTGACAGTCTTCCCATGTGTCCTCGATAACGTTTGGTCATCTATAGAAATACAACCGGCTTGTCCTTTGCTGCATAAAGAATTGGGCCACTTGCTGCATTCATTCTTACTGTCTTTTATTTACTCGTACTTTGTTTACTTGCTTTATCGAAAACCCCTAAAAATCCGTTTGCTAAGTATTTGTAGAGAATTCCTGATCCATACCACTAGCCAGCACCTTCTGCTCCTCGTTGGGTTCGACACTCTTACTTATCGAAAATACTGCGATACACCCCCTATACTTGTGGGTCATCAAGACTATTTTCTAGCACCGTTGCCAGGGAGTGAAGCGCTATTGGAGAGTGGAACTGGTAAAGGAAACTTCTACTGTGAGTATTGTTTATTTCTGCTAGTTGCTTTGTTTTCGTTATGGATAATTAGTTGAGTTTCTTATTTGGTAATGCTACTACCACTGCTAAGGTAGTAGATAAGCCACCCCTGCTGAGAAAGATGTTTTCAAAATACCTACAAGAATTATTGATCGTGTTATGGATAACTACTATGTTGGGGATGGAACTGTCCATCCCGGTGATCATTTACTCTTTATACACGAATTATGCGGGTTGTTCAAGTGTGCAGGTATTACTACAAATCAAGTTAAGAAGAAGTTATTCTCATTATCACTGAAAGGAAGAGCTAAGGAATGGTATAAGCTGCTGAAGAATGGTCAAGCTCTGGAATGGGAGGAAATAGTGCCTCTCTTTTATTCAAAGTTTTATCCTCCTAGTGAGATTCATAAAGATCGGAATCAAATATACAACTTTTGGCCTCTTGATGGAGAGAGTAGAGCTCAAGCTTGGGAGAGATTGAAGTTACTAATGCTCAAATGTCCCATTCATGAGCTCCCCAACAATATTATTATCAATAACTTTTATGCAAGGCTTTCTCTTCATGACAAGGATTTATTGGATGCTTCTTGTGCTGGATCATTCACTCGCATGGAAGAAGAAGCTAAATGGTATCTTCTAGATCGTATTCAAGACAATACTGAAGCTTGGGAGAATGACAAAGGTAGAAAGTCAGGTATAAATTATGATTATGAATGCATTGAATCTTTTATGGGAACTGATGACTTTCAAAATATTAAAAATGCTTATGGTCTAGACTCTCAAGCTATTGCTTCTTATTTTAAGGCTTTTCCTTCCTACATTGAAGTGCCTAAAAAGAAGTAGAATAAGTATCATGAACCTTATAAAGATGTTGCTAAGAGTATTCCTGCAAGAAATACTGAAGTTTATACTGCTAATCATGTCTTACCCAAACCTTATATTGAGAAAATGCCTTTCCTAGTTAAGGTAAAGGAACATTCTATGATGGCTAGTATGGTAGATAAAAGTATGTATAAAGCTGTTGAACCTGATAAACAAATGGTTGATGAACCTATAATAGCAAATGTGAAAGACTTTGTCACTAAGTATGAAAAAGAGGGACACCCTATCCTTTGTAAGGATACCTCTAATATTGTTTCACAAAGTAGTGTTATGAGAGCTAGTATTCCTGTGTTTTCTGTTAGAATAAGTGATCATTGCTATGATGGTCCTTGTGATAGCTATATTGTTAAGTTTATGCATGATACTGAAAGTTACTATGAGAGAGGGAAAAGTGTTCGTATGCATCTCAATAATATCAAGTTTCCTCGTTTTATGCTGAAAGTTTTTATATTGCGCTTCTTTTGTCGTCTTATGCAAGTTGCCTCTGGTTTCAATAACTTGTTTGTTTACAAAATACCCTTGCATAGGAAGTGGGTTAGACTTAAATGTGTGTGTTTTTTGCTTCTTAATGCTCTCTTTCATTTCAATTCATATCCCTATGAGAGCTTCTTCAAAATTATCATGCCCATCTTAATGGCTATAAAGAAAGAGCTTTATGGGAGACAACCCAATTTGTTTTTTCTTTTAGTTTGTTTTGTTTCTTCGAGTCTTGGAAGTAATTACTTCGGTAATAACCGCTCCTTATCCGTTTTGTTTGGTTTTTGTGTCAAGATCAGCTTCTAATAAGAGAGGAGTAAGATTTGGGGAAATTGCTGTCCCGAAACAGATTTTTGTTCTTCACCGTAAAAATTCGTGAGAGATCTCTGTATGTCGGATTGAGCTGTAATATTTTGTGCTTCTGACCCAGGTTGTTATTTAACTTCTGTTAGTTTTGCACTTTTTGATTTGAGCAACAGAAGATTTTCGAAAAAATTGATCTTTACCCGCTGGTCTGTTTTGACAGATTTTGCCAATCTTGCATTTGCTTCTTTATTCGATTTCCTTTTTGAATTCTTTTTGGGTTTTCGGAAGGAGTTGCTACAGTAGCTTTTGTTTTGATGGTTTTCAGTTGAAGTTGGACTCAAAAGGTTTTATCACTTCACTTATACTAATGTTGCTAATAAGAACTGTGTGAAGTTTTGTGTGAAAGAAATTTCTAGGAAGTGGAGATAATGGTGTAATAAGAAAGAGAAAGGTTTTATGACTCGAGTAATAAGTATATGAAGATGAAGATATTGATGTTATTCAAGAGATGACTCCGGAAGGATCCATTAAATACCAAATTCAGAGACCCGCAGAGTCCGTTTCCAACTAGGTAACAGTTCTGGTAAGAAAAGTTCCTTTTTTTTCTCTTTTTCCGTAAAGCTGTTTTTTATTTCCCGTTTCATATTTCTTAGTTTTCTGATTTTGATAAAAAAAATATGATTTTCAAAAGATGTTCATGTTTTCCAAAAACTGTTGAATGGGTGTGTCCATCCTGGGCTCTCTTGAGGCGGGGCGATGCGCTGCGTTGGTGATGGCCTAGCAGCTCCGACCCGTTGCGCATGCCTTTGAACCATTCGGGCTCGGGTACTTGATCTCGAAACGAACCTCACCAAAAAAAAACTTGATCTCGAAACCCCGGACTGGTGGGAGGTTAATACATAGTACCTCTGTTCGAGAGTATTAGTCATATATTGTTTGAGATTACAATAGTATTTATTAATGTCTCTCATCGAATACATGTTCTCCTTTCTCCTTTCATCTCTCTCATGCATGTAATACTATTGGTACATACATATATTAATGAGAGAGAATTATAACGTGTCTTGGTATTAGCAACTTGGCCCAAAGGTAATAATCCCAACACGCAAAGCTCCGTACATGTTGATGCAACGAATGACGTGGCGGTGCCGGATCTGGAAACAGAGACAGACACGATTGACGTGGAGCCAGGAGGGGTCCGTGGGAGCTGGAACTCGCTTTGGCGTGGAGGAATCCATCTTGGCTGTCGTCCTGCGACACTGCTGCGGCGATGCATCGCCCGATCTCATCTGCAGCGGTGCCGAGGTGCTCGTGGCAGTGCGTGGTGCCCGCTCCCCAGTTCGTTTGTAGCCTTGCGCCGCCCGCTCGCTGGTTCGCGCTGCTGCCGCCGCACGCACGCACACGCACACGCACGTACGTGCTGTCTGTCCTCGCCGTCCGTCAGGAATCTTTCTCTGACGGGACCAAACAGTTTGCTACGGCCAACGCCACGCCCTGTTTTTCAGTCGATCGATCGCTGGCTGCCTGCCTGCTCGTCTCGTCTCGTGCCATCATCTCATCACTCGCACACGGGAGGCACACGCGCGCGCACAAACCTGCTTGGCGTTCGCCCTCACACGTTTTTGGGTCCGAAAACGTGACGGCTCGTTGGATTGGATCCGGTCCAGGCAGCCGTTTGCGTCGGTCCCCATCTCCGGAGGGAGAGGCCGGCGCGCGGTTGCTTTCCGGACGTCGAGCCGGCCGACCAAGACCCACCTTATCGTCTTGTGAAAATTAATTCCCGTCCGAGACGGCGACCATGTAACGAACCAACTCATTTTTCTTCCTTTTATTTTAACAACAGTTGCAGTTGCTTCCATTGGTTCGTGTCACTTCGCTCTCTTCGTTCGTTCACGAGATTCCCAGCCCTGGCTATTCAGATAGCCTGGTTTTGGAGGCTTTGGGTTTTGTTACTTTGCTAGTAGTACTACACAATCGAGGTAACCAGGTCTGTGAACATGCGTCTAAGAATGCACGGAAGACACGTTTCTCCTGATCACACGAGGCAAAAAAGTTTTGCTAGCATGCTATTCTTTTCTTTTTTTTTGCACATCGTAGCTTCTATTGTAGTTGATTTGAAACAAAGGCGAGAAAATTTATCGGATATTTGATTCTAATGAAAATTTACTGGTCTTTCTGCTGCCTTTATAATTTTTTCATCTATTTATGTGCGGAATAAAAATTCTCTATTGAGCCCACTGATGGAGTTCGTACTAGGGCCTTTGAAATCCTACAGCCGGTCAAACCCGAGCCCTAGACGGGTCAATCTTGGATGGTTTTATTGGTTGTCGTAAGGAGATTCGTCCTCACTGTAGAACGATAGAGAGAGATTGGCGAAATATGTTGGAAGTATTATTAAGCCTCATGGGCGAGTATATATATGCGCACAGGGATTAACTTGGAGTAAAAGACAAGTTAGGCTAGATCCTAACTATCCTAAACTATCACAATAACCGTGGACGTACGATACTATAACATCCCCCACAATCGTAGCGGTAGCGTCGTGAATAACTGGAACATCGTGGACGGTCAGACTGGAGATAAACCGAAGTAGCATCCAATAGGCTGACATCCCCCCGCAGTCATAGTGGGAACGTCGTGGACGGTGTCACATCGCGGTTGCTTGGACTGTAGAGGAAGCTGGTGATGCTCAAGCGAGGTGGTAACCCTTGTGCCGACGTCGAGGGAGCCGAGAGCGTGAGGCAGTGCCATGGTCGAGGTAGCCGTGGTCGATGTCGTGATCGGGGATGCCGGTGTCGAGGTAGCCGCACGTGAAGCCGCATGCACATAGTACACGAGGGGGATGACGGAGACGCGTCGAGGCAGTCGTCGAGGGTGCCGATACCGAAGCCGATGCAGTCTGAGATGACGAGGACGAGGTGCGGCCATAGTTTTGCCAGAACTAGGCGCACGTCGAGGACGAACGCACACTCCGGTTTTGCCAGAACCGAGTATGCAAAGCAGAACTCGTTGGTGACGCGGTCGAGGCAGTCGTAGAGGGGTCGATGCCGAAGAAGACGTTATCGAAGACGATGAAGACGAGGCGTCGATCCGAGCTTGCCAGACTCGGAAAAGCGTCGGGGACGAAGGCACTCCCGGTGTTGTCAATACCAGGCGTGCGGGGGCAGGGATCATCATGAACTTGTCGCCATGTCAGAAAGACTAGCAGACGAAGCCTCCAGAGCGATTGCAATGCGTAGAGAGGCTAAGGGAGAGATGTCAGTGCTGTCCGCGGTTGTCGGAATAGAGTAGCAGGTGGTGCAGTCGGGGATGAGGCGATGACGCTGGCGGCGAAGTTGTAGTGGATTAAGACGTAGGAGGCGGCGAAGAACAGCAGCGACCTGGGGTAGTCATGCTGGATACATGGAGTAGCGATGTGCTAGTCGGCGGGACCTGCGATGGCGAGAGGGCGCCCTGCAGGTTACCTTGTGAAGCGCGGCGGCGGTGCTCGAAGTAGGCGAGGAAGATCCCGGCGACATGATGAAGACCGTGTGCAGACGGGGACGGCAAACTAGACTGCGTGCAGCGATGCTACGACCCGAGGGAGGGGCAGCATAGCTCTAGGGCGCAAGTCGGTGCACACCAAGGAAGACGCGTTGGAAGCCGGTAGCGTGAACCAAAGGCGACGCACTGCGGCCCGAAGGGGCGACGCAGCGGCAGCCCGTAGCTCGATCGATGGTAGACGCATGCTCGGGGACGTGCTTGGCGTAGACAGGCGCGAGATCGGTTGATCAGACCGACGATGCGTTGTAGGCGCCATGGCTTGGACAACGCGTATATCGGAGTCGATAGCGGCGTCGTCGGTAAAGTCCCGGACAATGATGGTGAAGAAGATCCGATGGGAGGGCGGCCGTGGCAGCCTTCCAAGGAAGGCGTAGCAGCGCCCGTGGTGCGCGGCAGCCTGCCGTGAGGCCGCGACATCCTGTCGAGGCAGGCGCAGCAGCGGAGGAGGCAGGCGCACGGACGCGGTGTAGATCCTCGATGCCGATGGTCAGAGTAGAGGCGCAGCGATGGCGACGGCGGTGGGCGACTCAATCCGGTCTAAGATCGGTAAACCAAAAAAAAGAAAATCGATCAAGAGATCGGAAAAAAGACTTACAGGG
The DNA here is from genome assembly GCA_910589775.1 of Avena eriantha. Classification (NCBI taxonomy): domain Eukaryota; kingdom Viridiplantae; phylum Streptophyta; class Magnoliopsida; order Poales; family Poaceae; genus Avena; species Avena eriantha. The sequence continues at coordinate 75,782,310 of OU342744.1, read as the reverse complement.
CAGCCGATTACGGATCGGTAGACGAACCCTACGTACGGGTTGTGCGGTCCCCGGCGGAGATCATGGAGATCGACCTCCCCAGGGGCGGGGCGGCGCCATGGCGGGCGGCGGCACTAGGGTTTGGAAAGTGGCGGTGACGACGCTAGGTGGATGCGGCGTCGACGCTAGGTGGATGCGGCGGCGACTAGGTCAAGAATCTTGCTGCTCTGATACCATGTAGAACGATAGAGAGAGATTGGTGGAATATGTTGGATGTATTATTGAGCCTCATGTGTGAGTATATATAGGCGTAGAGGGATCAACTTGGAGTACAAGACAAGTTAGGCTAAATTCCTAACTATCCTAAACTATCACAATAACCGTGTACGTACATTACTCTAACACTCGCGATATCTATTCTAGATGCCATGTTCTCGATAACGGTGACTCGTACTCTCGGCTTCCCAGCGGCGTCGATGAGACTATTCGCTTTATTTCTTTGGAATACTGGTGTCGGTACGAATGTTGGTTGATTAGACTGCGTGAGGAACTGGAACTCCTCGACTGACTCGGAATCCATATCTTGGCTGTTCTGGGTCCTGCGACACTGGGCAAAAATCACAGAAATAACCTATTTAAATAAAGAAGGCAAAAAATAACCCTCTTTTTGAAAGATTTCCTCGTCTAACCCTTTTTCATGACGTCCTACCGGATGGAGCCATGGACAACTACGAGCCATCGCGCGCGGCGCCATGCATGTTTGGCGCTCCTGCCAACGGCGCCATGCAACCGTCCGACGTGGCGGTCGTCACGGTAGGCCGGGCCCACTCGTGTAAGTATGGCGCCGCCCGGGACGGCGCCGTGCTTTTGAGGATGGCTCCGCGCGGGATGGCGCCATACCCCCTGACCACATAACCGCTTCGTGGCCCTCTCTCCTCCCCGACCCACACTTACCTATTCGTCCAACGCGCGCAGGAGATAGAGGGCATGGCGCCGGCGCCGCCCCTCTAACCCTCCCTTCAAATCGGACCCCAAAACCAAGTGGATCTGCAAGAAATTTTGGTGGATTCCCTTCCCATTGCAATCCTCTAGGTATTCCCTTCGATTCCCTTGGATTTATTGGTTGAAATCATCACATTGCTCTCCTTTTCTTAACCCTAGTTCATCAAAGATTCTTGAATTAGTTGGTGATTTCGCATGTATATGGTAGGATGATTAATTCTTAAGAGTATTTCCCCTCCTATTGTGAAACCTAGTTCCTAGAAAATGGTTGAAATCATCACATTGCCTCCATATGTTAACCCTAGTTCATAAAGATTGTGTTGTTTCACATAGATGAGGAATTTCCTTAGTATTAATTTGTAGTTTCATTTAGGTTGTGTTGGTTTACATAGATTTTGGCATGTTATGGTTAGGATGAAACAAAATTAGTGTGGTGGAAAATATATACCATAGGGGAATAATTTATTGTTTTATAGATGGATTTTGCTTTGCTTACATAGATCTTCTTACATATGTGTTGGTTGTTTAGATAATGTTGCGTAGCTCAAAATGTTCTCATATCTATTTGCTCACATATGTAGGATGGAAAACGAATCTCTTCTCAATGGGCATTATGATTCAAGACACCGTGGTATGTTCATGGCGGAGAAGAAGAAGGTTTTCAAATGGTTGCACCTGAGGTCGCACAAGGTGCATAGTAAGAAGATGCCTTATGACGAGCGATACACGCCATGGGTCAAGAGGACCGGACTCCTTCCTTTCGTCCAGCTTGTGTCTCGCTCGACGCCACATATGAACCCATGTTTGATCACGGCGCTTGTCGACAGATGGAGACCTGAGACACATTCTTTTCACCTCCCTTGTGGTGAGATGACGGTGACTTTGCAGGATGTCTCCATGATCCTGGCGCTTCCCATCAAAGGACAGTCTGTGCTTATGAGCACAGATTCGAAGAATTGGCGTGAAAACATGATAGAGTTAATTGGTGATGCACCGACAACTGAGAAGATGTCCGTTGGGGCTACTTACAAATGGATACAAGAACATTTTAAGAAGTGCCCCGAGGATGCCGATGATGTGGTGGTTGAGAGGTATGCTCAGGCATATTTGTGGTACGTTGTTAGTAGGACTCTTTTCTCGGACGGCACGGGAAGAAACGCATCCTACATGTGGCTTACTCTATTTATGTTATGGGACTCTAAGCACAGCTGGGGTTTGGCGGCTCTCGCTTATTTATATCGTCAGGTATATATGTGGCTAACTCTTATATGTGGATCATCACTCCTGTATTGTCTAATTTTGGTATTTACATATGTTTGCTCTTTGTGCAGTTAGACGAGGCTTGTTGTAGGACAAACACAGGAGCAAGTATTGGTGGATGCATGTTGCTACTCACGATATGGTCGTGGTGTCGCATACCGGTTGGCCGCCCCATCCACAGGACGGCACAACCATGGGGCAATGTCGGTGGTCCCTCTATTCGGCGTCCTACTTGGGCTTATATGTGGGATAACATCGAGGCGTTCCATGGTGAATCTGAAGAATGCTATTGGAGATACACTAACCAAATTGACTTGCTAACTCCCGAGATGGTAATATATTCCTTGGTTTCCTAATTGTCACATGTTGTCCTATTTATATAGACCGACTTTATATGCTAATTCCACCGTCAACTTGGGCCTCATCCGCAAGGCTAACATCGCGGAACAATGAAGGTCGATGATCCCGACGAATAGGTAAGTGTGGGTCGGGGAGGAGAGAGGGCCACGAAGCGGTTATGTGGTCAGGGGGTATGGCGCCATCCTGCGCGGAGCCATCTTCCATAGCACGACGCCGTCCCGGATGGCGCCATACTAAAGCGAGTGGGCCCGGCCTTCCGCGACGACCGTCACGTCGGACGGTTGCATGGCGCCGTTGGAAGAAGCGCCAAACATGCATGGCGCCGCGCGTGACGGCGTCGTGTAGTTGTCCATGGCTCCATCCGGTAGGACGTCATGAAAAAGGGTTAGACGATGAAACCTTTCAAAAAAAGAGTTATTTTTTGCTTTATTTATTTAAATAGGTTATTTCTGTGATTTTTGCCTCTCCTCTGCAGCGGTTCTGCGCCGTGATGGGTGCCCGCTCCCCAGTTGTTTGTAGCCTTTTGCCGGCCGCTCGGTCCCTGGCTGTGGACGCGCACGCTGCGGCACCTGGCTAGCCGTACGTCCTTGCGGCTTGTTCGCTCAGGCCGGGAATCTTTCTCACGGGATCAGCGGTCGCTTCCGGCAGCAACCCTGTTTCGCAACCCCGATCGATCGCTACTACGTACCTGCTTCGATCTTCCTTGTCGTCGTGGGATCTCAATCTCATCGCTCGAGCGGCGCACGCGCTGAAACCGTCGTCGAGGCAGCCGTTCGTGTCGGTCCACTTCCAGATCCGGCAGGCGGTTGCTTTCCGGGCAGTCGAGCCGGCCGACCAAGACCCACCTTATTATCGTCCTGTGAAAAACGATCCCGTCCGAGACGGCGACCATGTAACGAACCAACCGACTGCATGCACCCGGCACGCGCGCCATCACAATTCTCTAGTAAGTAGTATCACTATACTTTGGACACGAATGCGTCTGCGCACGCGCGCGCACAGATCCGGCCGCCCGGCCTCCTATCACACAAGCCAACACCCTCTTTTGGTATGATGGGCAAAATACCAAACCTGTAGAAACAGCTCATTTCATTTCCTTCCAAAAATTGAGTAAAACCTAATATTTACTCACAAATTAGCAATGCATTTATTTGTACTACCTCTAGACAAATTATACAGCAATAGTCTCGTAAACAACCAAGAACTACCTCTAGATCCAAATAAAATGGTCGACGAAGAACTGGAGACCCCGTCCCCGACCCGTATCGCCTCCCCGAGGGCGACGGGGTCGATCCCGTCGGAAGCCACCTCTTGCACCCCTCTCCTCCTCTCCCCGGTCGTCGCCGCCGGGCACGGCCCAGATGGCGTCGGTGTCGGCGGTTCTTCTTTCCTCGTGCCATGGAGGCGGGGTCGGGGCCCCCTCTCCTCCGATGGCGGTGTGCTCTGGGCGGCGGAGGTTCGGCGGCGACCGAGCGAGGACGAAGCGGCGGCACAACGGCGGGGCAGGCAGAAGGTGGTGACGGGGCTGCTCTGGCCGAGCCCTCTAGGCCCAGATCTGGGCCCTTTGGGTTCCATCTAGGCCGGGGGCTGGGTCTGCCTTCCTCAACGCTTGCTCTGCTGATGGTGGCACTGTAGCTTTGTGCAGGGACCAACAATGACCTCGACCGGCTGGTTGCAGCGTGAATGCGGGCTTTACGGGCCCGGTCGGACCCTTGTGGGACCGGTGTGCCCCCGTGGGGGCTTTATGGGTCTGTTGGACCCGGCCGGACCTAATAGGGTCTGGTGTGCCTGTGGTCGCGTCCGGTCGACTACCTCCCTTGGTGGTGGAGGCAGTTCCCTCCCGCACGGAGGCGGTCCTGCTGGCCCTGCTTCAAGCTACATGTGCCTCATCTTGTAGACGTCGCAACGGTAATCTCGGTGAGACGGTGATGACGGAGTCGGGACCGGCGTGGTGCATGCTTGTTGGCAGCAAGTTTGGTGGTGGCGAGGCCTCGCCTTCATGGGTCTCTTCTGCAACGGCTCGTCCGAGGCTTGTGGATAGGGTCTTCGGGAGAAATCTTGTTGGCGCGACCGACACCGACACGGTGCCACCCGCGAGTGACATCTTCCTTTCCCGAAGGGCGTCGTGGCGTCCCTTCATCCACTCCTCTCTGTGTACCGGGGGAAACCCCAGGGCCAGTCTCTAGTCCGGGCAGCAGCGGTCGCTTTCCCTCTTGAGGGTGCTGCTTGGTGCTTGACGAGTTGGGGCTCGGAGCGGGGTGGGCATTCTTCGGAGGGCGCAGCGATTGCGATCTTCCTCGTCTAGTTGATCCGCCTCCGTTTCCGTTCCTTTTTGTTTTTCCTTGTTTTTGTTCGGACGTTTGTGTGTTGTTGTCCCAACATCGTGTATCGTGTTGTGTCTCTTCCTTTGGTTGTTGTGCTGTGTTTGTGTGCTGCTGCCCAACATCGTATATCGTGTTGTGTCTCTTCCTTTGCTTGTTGTGCTGTCTGGTCCAACAGCGATCTCACATGTGTGCTTTATTTGGGAGGAGGCGCAGTGGCCCTTAGAGGAAGGCAGCTGCCGCACAAGGGAAATGAGATGAACAGGAGCAACAGAACGTGACCTGGTTCGGTCCAGCCAGGTGCAACCTTTGACTATTTGCCATAGGGGGATCTGGTCTATTCACAATGATCTTCGGAGTAGAAAATATCAATAAATAGGCAAAGAAGGAAAAAAAGAACAGATCATCAAACAATCAGTCTAACACGTGACAAATGATCAACGACCATATAAACTGTGGCAAATCATCGAGCTCGATATTAAAACATGGCAAATCATCGAATACCTGCGCACCTGGCGATGACCACATTGTTTTTCTCGTTACGGTCTGCTATAAGATATAAGCAAGTATGTTTTTTTATTGTCACGGGCCTACTATAAGATAAGCACTGCTAACGGTTCATTAATCAGTATGCTCCCAGTCCCAGCGGTGGCCTACCAAACTGCTCTAGTCTAGCAGAGTATGGCACCATGACGATGATCTCAAAAAAGAAAGTGCACCATGCATGATGATGAGAACGGCCACGGAATCCATCATCAGGAATTCAGGGTTAACGCGCATACGTGTCGGCCGATGGCACGTGCATGACAAAAATCCAGAAAATGATCGGTTTTTAAACCCGTTATCAACCGACACTTCTCTGATCTCTCTGCTGGTATATTTAGGATCACCATGGTTTCAGTTTGAACCATTGTGTATATACGTAGCACGACGATGTCATGTCTAGATACATATGAATTTAGATTAATCCAAATCAGTCATTTCTGGACGGAGGAGTAGTATTTGCTTCGATTTTCAGTTCGGACCAGCTGGAACTAGAGTGGATTAGTTTTGATCATGGTCGTCGTTGACCGTACGTCCGGCGTGCACCCACAGGCAGGCAGTGCGGACATGGCACGCACGAGGCAGAACTGAATTACAGTAGGTGGGAAGAGGCAGTCGCAGCACCTGTGCCTGTGCGTGCACCGGCCGGCCCAGCTGACGGCAACCCGCCAGCCCAGCTGACGGCAACCCGCCACCTCCCTCGATCGCCTGCTCCGACGACGGCACGGCACGGCGCGCAAAGCTTCGCGGACGTTCGTGCGTGCTGGATCCGGAGGTGACACGACGACAGAGGGACGACGGACAGGGAGGCGCCACCTTCCGGCCGGGTCGATCGATCGATCTCCCCGGATCGCAGCGGACAGCAATGGCCGGTCCCTGTAGGCTGTAGCTAGGCCGCTCTAGCTGGCTACACGGAGTGTGCAGCTCCGGCCGGGGCGGCCGGCTGAGACTGGCCCCTACCACTCTCGTCTTCTTGGCATATGTATATGCTACGTGGATGACGTGACTCGCTAACAATATCCCATTAAGCACGCCACGTCGGCCGGCGTACGATCGATCAGTGCATGCCCATCGTGTGTGTGTATATATATATACTATTCAACAACTAAACCCCTGTTTACTGTCACGTGAACAACAGAAACATCTTGTTAACTTTTACGCAAAAACGAGTTAACTACGTTTTCTTTCAAAGTTAACTTCTAGCCTGTACCACTAATAATAAATGTTAACTTCCGCGAACATCTTAACTCCCCGTGTGTACAAGTTAACTTTCACTTTCTATGCTAGTTAACTTCCTGACGGAGCACCTGTCTTCTTTCACGCGAACACATAGGAACCCCTTGTTAACTTTCACGCAAACACGAGTTAACTTATTTTTTATTTTTAAGTTAACTTCGAGTCTGTAGTAGTAATAATAAATGTTAACTTTCACATGTGCAAATTAACTTCCGCGAACTTCTTAATTGTCTCGTGTGAACAAGTAAACTCCATCTTTCTATGCTAGTTAACTTCCTGACGGAGCACTTTTTGTTTTTGTTTTTTCGCGGACTGAATGTTAACTTCTGCATATGCAAGTTAACTCCCGCGAACCTTCTTAACTTCCCCGTCTGTACAAGTTAACCAACTCTTTTTCTATGCTAGGTAACTCCCCGCCGAATCCGTGCACCACATGGGAGAAGGGCGACGCGTGGAGGAAGATGGTGGCAGGGCGAGCGTCGCAGAGGGTGCTCGGTGGCGCGAGGCGGAGGAGGCCGGCGGCGCAAGAGACGGAGGAGGCCGGCGACACACGGGTAGGAGGGGTGCGGCGGCGCCCGACATGGAGGATGTCGGTGGCGCGTGGGGAGGAGGGGCGCGACGACGCGCAGGGAGGAGGGCGGGGCGGAGGAGGCCGGCGGCGCGCGGGGGAGGAAGGTGGCCGACGGCACTGGAGGCAGAGGAGGTCGGCGACGCGGGGGGGGTAGATGAGACGATGAAGAAAGTGGTTAGGTAGAGAAGGGTAGTTAGGTGGGGTTGCTGAATAAGCTTATTTAGGAACCTCTTAAGGGGTGTTTCTGAATATATATATATATATATGGACGCGGATTTTATAAACGCACGGCTAGCTACGCACATAGTAGGAATCGTTGGATATAGCGAGCAGAACGGTCCACCAATCTCGATGCAGCAATGAGAGAGCAAAAATCGAGTAACGATGCCAGGTGTTTCCGTCTCACGCCGTCATCTCCTTCCCGCGCAAGCAAGAGATAAAAGCACACCATCTTGTTTTTGCCATGTGAGTTCACCACCGCCTTTGTTTTGTGGTATGAGTTTTCCGTGGTCGATTGTTTTTTTCGAATCCATATGATAACAAAGCTATGGATGCTAGAGCCAGTGGTTTGTTTTTGTGGACAAATAGTTTTTGTGGCATTTACTATGGTAATTGGTTTTTGTGTATCCATGCGAACACATCTATGGTGTGGCATTTACTGTGGGTGTTCGTTTGACGAGTACCATGTGAAATGGTTTGTGGCTGTGCAAACCGTGTGTTGCATGCATATGGCAGTGTGGAAAAATATGATGGTGGTTTGTGTTGGGTTGGTGATACGTTGCTAACGTATCCATTATTTTTGATGTTGCATGCTTGGTTTTATCTACCTTCTTATATTTTGTCCACACTTTGAAGTACTTTCTATACACTTTCTTGGACTAACCTATTAACAAGAGTCACAGTGTCAGCTGCCTGTTTTCTACTGTTTTTGGTTCCAGGAAAGTCAGAAAACGAATATTCTCGGAATTGGATGGGACAAACGCCAAAGTTAGTTTTTCACTGAGGGATACAAGGATCCAGAATACGAGATGGAGAGGGGCCGGGGCCTGGCCACACCACCTGGTCGCGCGGGCCAGGCCTGGCCGCACCAGGGGGTGGTCTGGCCGCCCCAGGCACCCCCTCAGCCTCCGCTTTCGCCTATAAGATGCCTCCGATATAGAAACCCTAAGTACCCGATCAAAATTCTACGAAAGAGTTTGTAGCCGCCGTCATCTCCAACCCTAGACCGGGAGAGATCTGAAGCTCTTCCCGGCACCCTGCCGGAGGGGAGAATTCACACTGGAGGCCTTCTTCATCACCATGCAAGCCTCCGGTGTGATGCGTGAATAGTTTATCTTTGGACTACGGGTCCATGTAGTAGCTAGATGGCTGGTTCTTCTCCTTTGTGCTATCATGTTTAGATGTTGTGAGCTCCGTTCATGATCAAGATCGTCTATTTGTAATTCTTACATGTTGTGTTTGCCGGGATCCGATGGATATTGAGATGCTATTTCAGATTTATTATTGATTCTATCATGTCTTTGGTATTTGTGATCTTGCATGCTTTCTGTTGTTAGTAGCTATCTTGGCTAAGTAGATGCTAGCAACTCCAAGAGTTAGTACTTATGCTCGATAGTGGGTTCATGCCTCTAGTAATCTGGGAAAGTGACAAAAATCTCTAAGGTACTAGATGTGATGTTGCTACTAGGGAGAAAACAACAATCCTTTGTTCATAGAACAATCGTATTGTTTACTTTACACGCAATGCGTAATGCAATTATCTGTTGCTTGCAACTTAATACTGGAGGGGGGTCGGATAATAACCTGAAGGTGGATTATTAGTTATAGATACAGTTGGATTATGGTCTATGTATAATGTTGTAATGCTCAATCAAGTCTCAAAGGAGTCAAGATGAGTAGTATATACATATTGCTATCTCAATTTTTGTCAATTGCCCCGCTGTAATTTGTTTATCCAACATGTCATCTATCTTAAGGAGAGCCACCACTAGTGAACTATGGACCCCGGTCCTTTCTTTTATCATCAATCTACAATCAATTGTTTATTGCTTTCTGTTTACTTTCTGCAAACTATTACTTTCTTTCACACAATACGTTTAATCCTTAGTTTTCAGCAAAACCGGTGAGATTGACAACCTAATTGTAAGTTGGGGGCAAAGTTCTGTGGTTGTGTTGTGTAGGATTCCACATTGCTGCTAGCGCCGGTTGTGTGCCCTGCCAAAGTTCAGCTAGCAACACCTTGGAGGTGTTTCCTTGCTCCTACTGGTTCGATTAAACCTTGGTTTCATAACTGAGGGAAAACTTGCTGCTGTGCTCATCATACCTTCCTCTTGGGGTTCCCCAACGAGCTCGGTATATTTTGGGCCATCAAGCATTTTTTGGCGCCGTTGCCGGGGAGTCAAGGACATCTTCACAACGGGAGTCCCTCATAACCAATCTCTTTACTTTGTTATTTTCGTTTTGCTTTGTTTGCTTGTTTCTTTATCAAAAACACACAAAAAATAGTTTTACTAGTTTGCTTCCTTTATTAAAAACACACAAAATGACTACTCTAGAAAATACTAAGTTGTGTGACTTCACTAGCACCAACAACAATGATTTCATGAGCACACCTATTGCTCCACATGTTCGTGAAGCTACTTTCTTTGAAATAAAACCTGATTTAATCAATCTTGTTATGAGAGAACAATTTTCTGGTATTGGTAATGAGGATGCTGCTGCTCATCTAAATAACTTTGTTGAACTTTGTGAGATGCAAAAGCATAGGGATATAGATGGGGATATTATTAAGCTTAAATTGTTTCCTTTCTCTTTGAGAGGAAAAGCTAAAGAATGGTTGAATTCCTTAACTAGGAATAGTATTGATTCATGGACTAAATGCAAAGATGCTTTCATTGGAAAATACTACCCTCCTGCTAAGATTATATCTATGACAAGTGAAATAATGAAGTTTAAACAATCTGATAATGAACATGTTGCTTAAGCTTGGGAAAGAATGAAATCTTTGGTAAAGAATTGTCCCACTCATGGACTGACTGCTTGGATGATTATCCAAAAAGTTTATGCAGGATTGAACTATTCTTCAAGAAATCTATTGGATTCTGCTGCTGGAGGTACCTTTGTGACCATTACTTTGTGTAACACCCTCAAATCGGCCCTATGCAAGTTTTAGCCCTTTTCTACCAAACCCGCATAGAAACAATTCAAGGATGCCCACCAGGCACTTTCGTGCGGGTGGAAAATGAAGTAATACCATTACACAACAGTCCTCGATGGGACCCACAGAACAGATATATACAACAACGACTCCATGAGTCAAGAATTCAGATATACTATACAAAGATTCAAATCACCTTGAAAACGATAGAGCGTCCGACTACGGACAAGATGCAAATGGGGCTAAGAGCCCTGAAGAATAACCAATGGCGTCCATAACCCTTCCTAGGCCAAGCCGGAAGGGTAACCCTGCTAACGACGTCGATCTCAAACCTGCTAAAACAAAAGGGGTGCCGACAAAGGGCAAAGGAAAAAGAGGAGCGTCAGTACTGAGGCCAGTACACGGCGAGGCTAGAATTCGGCCGCTCTCGCCTACATAGGTATGGTGGACTGAAGCGGCAGCGTAGCAGCACTAAACAACCTATAGAGACTCAGTAAAACTGGCGGCTATTAGAGAGGGATAAGAAAGACCTAATCGGATCCAACCTGATACTAACACCAATCATACCCATCCTGGCATTTCCCCTCGAGACCAAACGAGGAAGTCGGACCAAGGAACTCACACAGTTGGCAGTTTTACTCATTCCATTATAGATGCAACACTTACTAGTCAGATATAGATAGCATGAGTCATCCTGAAGCATAAGTAGTGGGCAATTTTAATTAACCATTCCGTGGTAGTTGGAACATTTACTAGTCAGATATAATTGTCCTGAGGAATCCCAAAACCCAGCAGTTGTTGGCACTTTTATCACATTCCATTGGAGTTGCAATACTTACTAGGCAGGTATAGTATGACACAGATCACTACAGATCCACCAGTTGTTGGCATTTTTATTATCCATTCCATTATAGTGAATCTGATTATTAGTCACATATTAAGTCAAATTTATAGCACTATTTTAGTTATGCTTGTCTATAATCGAGATACTATGCTCCAAGTCGTCCATAACCGCGGACACGGCTTTCAGAAAGATTTACCCTGCAGGGGTGCACAAATAGCAACACACACTCGATCAACATCGGAAAAACCAACTCAAAACCCAACGAGGCATTCACGACAAACGACCACAGGATTCATAAAATATTTCACGGGGACACCCCATTAAGCTACCCGCAACGAAGTTGGCCGACTCCAAGACGGACCCAAGGTTTGCGTCAATGGCTGTAAACGACTGGAAACCCGAAAACGTGACTGGGCTTGTCGATACCGCGAAAACACTCCGCATCCTAAACAGTACAGGTGCTCCACGCACAATCTTAATAAAACAGTAACATGGCATAAGTACAGGATAGTAAATAAAACCCCAAACTAGTTTGTGGCCCCAAGAAATAGAAATGAATCAAGCTCTGGCTAAGAGGGATTCATAGACTCTCCCGGATGTGGATAGTGCGAATAGTCAAGGAACAGGTATCAAGTACTCGGGACCTACGGGACACAAGTGGACAGGAAAAACCAAATAGCATATATTTTCCATCGGTGCCTCTTTCATTAGTTATCCCAGCAATTTAATAGTTGTATTTAAAGTCATGATCCTCTCCACCATAAACATCTGCCAGCATTCCAACAACTGTGGTACTCGACAACACGAGATCGCACCTGAGCAAGCAACTACGACTCGCAAGGCCAGCTATCTATCAAACAACAGGTATTAGGAGGTGTCCATGGCAATATAGAGGTTGCACGGGATATATCTGGTGCACGGAGACTAAAGCATCGAGACACAGATAGCAATAGATCAACATGAGGAAATAAAGACTATAAATGCAAAATAGGTAGAAAGGGGGAGAATGCTCGCCTGGGAAACACTGTCGAAGGTTCATATCCGGAGAACTTGTCGATACTCGCATCAACTCATCGGCCTAATCTGCGAAGAAGCAAACACTAGAAGAAACACCGAATGCAATATTTAACACTACGGCAGAAGATCCGGCATGCTTATGATATGATGCATGGCATGGCACCAATACGGTGCAATTAGGCAACATTAAGCGGAACCGGGGCCCCGACAATTAATTAATAGGTTCGAGTTATTTAGACACCCCGCAAATTAAATGTTGTATTAACAGGGCGAAACATGACATCGGTTCGCTACACCAATTTAAATGGAGTCCGGAATAAGACAAAGATAGCCCGCATATAGACTCCATATTTAATTATGAGGTGAATCGGCATAATGCCCCCAAACCATAGACAGATATGCATGCATGAAAAATTTAAGATGCGACAGTTTATATATATAGCATTTATAAAATAGAGGCTCGGAAAAGGGTCACACATCTAGGTCGAAGATCTTGGGGGTTCCAAGGGTTCAACGGGGATCGGTCTTCGGATCCGAGAGGGAGAAGGCACCGGGTTTGGTCTTCGGGTCTAGGAAGGAGATCTTTAGTGGGCTTCGTCTTCGGTTTCCGAGGAGGAGGCCTTGATTGACATTCGACATAATCGCCTTTAGGTTTATGTCATGATCATACTTGGTTCGGTCTACGATCGCCGGGGAAGAGCTTGTCGACAAGCGTAGGATTGGCAGTACCACATCGTAACACAAGAGAGGCATCTGTAGCACGGTACACATCAGTTATCAGCATATAACATGGTACTAGGACCAAACAAACAAGAGGTGAGCAGGGACACCCGCGCATGGTTGACCCGCAGGAGACGACGTGGACGCGGAGCAGCAGAGAAGCGGCAGGGGCACCGACGGAAGGCCACGGGGAGGCGAAGCCTGGCGTGCTCGGGACGTGGTCGCGCTAGGGCAGAGGGACACGAGGCGGCCCGGACAGAGGTCGACGGCGTGCTGGGGAAGCAGGGCTAGCGATCGGAGATGCAGGGCACGACGGCGGCTCAAAGTCGAACAGCGGCCGAAGAGGGAGGAGGCGCGCTGCAGAGGTTGCGGGGAAGAGGGGACGGGCGCAGGTCGCGCTGTCTTTGGCGACAGGATATGGCGAGCAGGGGCTCGGGAAGCGCGTGAGGCGTCTCTGCGGTGGCGGACGGCGATGACGCAGGAGCTGGGGGTCGCGGCCTGGCAGAGGGAGGCCAGGACGACGCACGCGGGAAGGGCGGGCTCGCTGGCGGCCGCTGCAGAGGCGGGCACGCAGAGCGGCGGCGGTCGGAGCTTGACGACGGAGGCGGACGCGACGCTAGAGGCGGACGGAGACGGCCGGGAGAAAGAAGGGGAGGCGACGGTCACGGCACGGGTCGGTGCGCCTGCGAGGTGGCTCCCTGGCGGTAGGGTGCGGGCTCGACGAAGGAGAGGCCACCGCCGGCGGCGGCCATGGGGTGGGGATCGTGGGCGAGCGAGGGGCGCAGGGCAGAGAGAGGAGATGGTGGGAGAGAGAGGTTGCAGGGTAGGGCCGGCTCGCGGGGGCGTGTCGGTTGGTGGCTCGCCTGGGCGTGCCGCGCGTGTGGCGTGACCGCGTGTGCGTGGGGTCGAGGGCAGGGCAGGTGGGGAGTGGGGCTGCGCGCCCAGGTGGCGGTGGGGAGGCGTGCAGGGTGGTGTTGGGGAGTGGGCAGGGGAGTGTGTGGTGTGCGTGTGATGTGTGCTGTGTGCGGGTGAGGGGATAAGGTGGTGGCGGGGTGTGGTGGTACGAGAGTGGCGGCGGTAGGTGGCTGTGTGTAGGGTGGTGTGCTAGGGTTTGGGGTGATTAGGGTTTTAGTCCTAGGGTCGTAGGCGGGCTGCTGGCTGGGCCTTTTGGGCCTGGCCGGTGGCTGCCTCCCCCACTGAAAATATTTTATTTTTATTTAACTTTTAAAATATGATATAAATAGTTTTTAGAAAAATAAAATATCCCGGAAGACCTGGTTTTATGATTTGAAATTAAAGGAGGGCTAATTAGAAAACAAAATAGGGTTTTTGGCAAAGTACTTTTATGACAAACATGCATGATGATGTCATGATGATGCACAAAGTAGAAACAACGAGCGATTTTCTGGTAGTGGTTTTTGCGGGGCGCCACACTTTGGGTGCTGCAACCAAGCTTCTGGATAATATGATGGTTAACTATTCTGAATGGCATACTGAAAGAGCTCCACGAGGTAAGAAGGTAAATTCTGTTGACGAAACCTCCTCCTTTAGTGATAAAATTGATGTTATTATGTCTATGCTTGTTAATGGGAAAGCTCATATTGATCCAAATCATGTTCCCTTAGCCTCTTTGGTTGCTCAAGAAGAGCAAGTTGATGTGAACTTTATAAGAAATAACAATTTTGGCAACAATGCTTATGGTAATAGCAAATATAGGCCTTACCCTCCTAATAATACTTATGGTTATAATGGCAAACCTGGAATACCTAGTGAAGGAAGAATTTTAGAAGTTGAAAGATCCACTAAAAACTTCATGCAAATGCAATATGAAAAAAAAAATATTTACTAAAACTATGGAGGAACAATCTACCATTTTGAAGAATATTTCATCAACTCGATAGTTTAAATAGGGAAATTCCTAGTTTGCAACTGAAACTTTCTAATGCTGAAAGAAATATATCATCTTTGTCTGAAACACAATCCTCTTTGATTAATAAAATGGCTGCTAAACCTGAAACTATTGACAATCCCTTTGCTGCTACTAATGCCTTACAAGTTAGAATTGATGAAAATGTCAAACTATTAGCTGAATTGCATGCTAAGTGGGAAAGAGAAGATGAAATTGCTAGAAACATTAGTGTTTCTACTATCACTAACACTAGTGTTGAGGCTAGTAATAGCTCTACTACTTTAGATGATAATTATGTTTTGATCTTGATGGTTGCAACACCTCTGAAGTTATTAAGTTCCTACAGAAGATTGCTAAAAGTCCTAATGCTAGTGCTATGAATATGGCCTTTACAAAACACATTACTGATGCTCTCATAAAAATTAAAGAAGAAAAGATGAAACATAAAGTTTCTATTCCTATAATCAAGAAGATGGTTGGGAACCCATCATTAATATGAAAGTGAATGATTTTGATTTCAAAGCTTTATGTGATCATGATAGTAGTGTTTCTATTATGCCTAGAAGGATTTATGATATGCTTGATTTTCCATCATTGGAAGATTGCTATTTGAATGTCCCACTTGATGATAATGCTAAAAAGAAACTCATAGGGAGTATTAATGATGTTCTTATTATGGTTAACAATGCCTATGTACTTATTGATTTCTATGTTTTGGATGTTGAATGCAATGCTTCTTGTCCTATTACTTTGGGAAGATATTTTCTTAGAACTGTTGGTGCCATTATTGATATGAAAGAAGGCACCATTAAATATCAACTCCCACTCGAGAAAGGTATAGAACACTTCCCTAAGAAGAGAGAGAATATTTCTTTTGCCTCTCCTATGAAAACAAGATTTGCTCTTAATGCTTCTTCATTTGAGAACACTTGATTCTTTTTCTTACTTCTTATGCCTAACTTAAAGGCATTAAAGAAAAGTACTTATTGAGAGATAACCCAAAAGTTTTAGATGAGTCTTGGAAGTTATTACTTCAATAATAACCACTCCTTATCCTTTTTTTTTGCTTTTTGTGCCAATAGTAACCTCTAATGAGAGAGAAGTAATGATTGGGAAAGTTGCTGTCCCGAAACAGATTTATGTGCTTCACCGTAAAAAATCGTGTAAAATGTCTGTGCGTCCTTTTCAGGCGTGAATTTTTGTGCTTCAGACCCAGGTTGTTATCTAACTTACGTTAGTTAAACACTTTTTGATTTGAGCAACAGAAGGTCTTCGAAAAAATTGGTTTTTACCTACTGGTCTATTTTGACAGATTTCTACCATTATTTGCATTTGCTTCTTGTTGGTTCATTTTTTAGTTCTTTTGGGGAATTGAGATTTTTGAGGGAAGTGCTACAATAGCTTGTATTTTGATGAAAGTTTTATTGGTGTTGAAACTGAACCTAAAAGACTTAATATCTTGAGTGCACTAATGTTGCTAATAAAGATTGTGTTAAGTTTTGTATGAAGGAAAAATTTCAGGTGTATGAAAGGAATGATGTAATGAGACGAAGAATGGACAAAAGCTCAAGTTTGGGGATGCCACCCCGTGTCACCCCAAGAAATATTCAAGAGGTACAAGTTTCAAAGCTTGGGGATGCCCAAGGCATCCCCTTCTTCATCAATAAAATTCCCAGGTTTCTTCCAAACACTTCATTTTTATTGTTTCATGCACAATTGTGTTGTTTTTGGAGCGTCTTCTTTTTCCTTTTTGTTTTGGTTTTTCATTTGCTTGGTTTACCAGTTTGCTGAATAAATTGGTTGGACCTCCTCTTTCATGCATTTGTTTTCAAATAGTTTGGTTTGGATTGGAAAAGAGTAGGAAAAGTTCATGCTTAAGTGGTAAAAAAGCTTGTTTTTGACTGTGGCCTATGCTTTGTCATGCCATGCTTGATATTGTTTTGGATTTATGCTTAGTATTCTTTGCTGTAGCATGACATGTTATAAATAATTGACATTGCTTAATGTGCCTTGGAAGAATCATGCGTTGTTTTAGCATATTAAAGCATAGTATTGTGGTATTCTCCTTTGATGCTTTATTTGGATTGACTTGGCACATGCTCACACCATGTTATGACTATCCCAAGTCACCATATCCTTTATGATCCTTTAGTTTTCAACTTGTAATATCACTTTATGCTTTGATTAATGATGTTTTGTCGCTCTGCATGATTATGGCCATTATTGCTCTCTTAGTTGGTCGCTCCCAGTCTTTTGCTATCCTCCATAAGCAAGTGTGAGTTCCACTCATGCATCCAACTTCTAAAACCAAGTTATTCCACCATACCAACCTATTAGCATATGCTATTCCAAGTATATTCATGTTTTTATCTACCTTCCGAATTAAACTTGTTATGTGAAAATTAGTGATTAAAGCTCTCACGAACTTGATGGTACACTTTACTTTCTTGCACTTAATAAACTTGAACCATTGCGTCCATATTTGTTGCGTGTATGCTTGCGCTTTATAAGTTAAAGTTAGCAGAACCATGTATCATGAGGAACACTTTCAACATTGCACTTGTACTTTGTACCCCGTTGATATCATGTTATTTTCAACATTGCGCTTTATGGATCCCGACGGTGTGAAATAAAAGGAGAACTTGTAAGATCATGGAGTTTGTATTTGTGTTAGAGAAACGGCTGGGCCGCTAGCCTAAGCCATGCCTAATCATGGTGGAAACTTGCAGCATAACTATAATGAGCACTCTATGAAGCATCCTCAATAAAAACCTATGCAAATAGCAAATAAAAAGATCGCTGAGATGCTCATTGTCTGCTTGTCTTGTCATTTTGATTATGGGATAACTCATGTATCATGTGCAAGGGGTACCCCGTTGGCGGTTCTCTATGATACATATGTACTTACAATGACAAGAGCTTACTTGTGACTAAAGTTGAGTAGCATGAGGTTCGGTCTTCGTAAGTAAGGGGCATGAGATTTCAGCTTATAACTTGTCAAGCATATCCTCTTAGTTGTGTCACTTTAACCTTAATCACTTAAAGATGCTTATGATAGGGGCAATGAGAGCTGAAAGCTAATAAGTACCATAATTTTTGGAAGATCTTTATGAAACTTGAATCCCTACTTCCTTCTATGAAGGCCCTTCTTTTACTTTTATGTTGAGTCTCCACCTTCTATCTTTATGCACCTATTTTGAGAGCATAGTGGTCATTCTTAATTCTATGTGCATTGTCCCAAGACTTGTTGATTGATGCATAACTTTGATATTGCTTGTTCTTAAACTATTTGTATCTAGTCACTCTTATGAACTTTGAAGGTGTCCTATGCATTTATGTTTGCTACTCTATGAGGGACAAGCTGAATGCCACTATTCTATGTTTTCTTTATGTGAAACAAACAAACGTCTTGCAAAGCATTGTTATTCATGAATCTTTTGTTTGTGTCTTTTCATGTTGCAACATAGTTGCTATGCCTTATTGTTAGAACTTTATCTTTCATGCTATGTTGAATTAATATGATCCTAGCTATGAATATTTTACAAATACTTTGATAAAGTTTATGAGGGTGCATGTCACCTCAAAAATTATTCTTTCTGTTTATCACTTACCTACTCGAGGACGAGCAGGAGTTAAGCTTGGGGATGTTGATACATTGCTAGCGTATCCATAATTTTTGATGTTCCATGCTTGGTTTTATCTACTTTCTTATGTTTTGTCCACACTTTGGAGTACTTTCTATACACTTTATTGGACTAACCTATTAAAAGAGCCACAGTGCCAGCTGCCTATTTTCTGCTGTTTTTGGTTCCAGGAAAGTCAGAAAATGAATATTCTCGGAATTGGACGGGACAAAAGCCAAAGTTAGTTTTTCACCGAGGGACACAAGGAGCCAGAATACGAGATGGAGAGGGGTCGGGGCCTGGCCACACCACCTGGCCACGCTAGGAGGTGGTCTGGCCGCCCCAGGCCCCCCTCGGCCTCCGCTTTCGCCTATAAGATGCCTCCGATACAGAAACCCTAAGTACCCGATCAAAATTCCACGAAAGAGTCTGTAACCGCCGCCATCTCCATCCCTAGATCGGGAGGGATCCGAAGCTCTTCCCGTCACCCTGTCGGAGGGGAGAATTCACCCTGGAGGCCTTCTTCATCACCATGCAAGCCTCCGGTGTGATGCATGAGTAGTTCATCTTTGGACTACGGGTTCATGTAGTAGCTAGATGGCTGGTTCTTCTCCTTTGTGCTATCATGTTTAGATCTTGTGAGCTCCGTTCATGATTAAGATCATCTATTTGTATTCCTACATGTTGTGTTTACAGGGATCCGATGGATATTGAGATGCTATTTCAAATTGATTATTGATTCTATCATGTCTTTGTTACTTGTGATCTTGCATGCTTTTCGTTGTTAGTAGCTATCTTGGCCAAGTAGATGCTAGCAACTCCAAGAGTTAGTATTTATGCTCGATAGTGGGTTCATGCCTCTAGTAATCTGGAGAAGTGACATAAATCTCTAAGGTACTAGATGTGTTGTTGCTACTAAGGAGAAAACAACAATCCTTTGTTCATAGAACAATCGTATTGTTCACTTTACACGCAATGCGTAATGCAATTATCTGTTGCTTGCAACTTAATACTAGAGGGAGTTCAGATAATAACCTGAAGGTGGATTATTAGTCATAGATGCAGTTGAATTATGGTTTATATATAATGTTGTAATGCCCAATCAAGTCTCAAAGGAGTCAAGATGAGTAGTATATGCATATTGCTATCTCGATGTTTACAATTGCCCCGCTGTAATTTATTCACCCAACATGTCATCTATCTTAAGAAGAGCCGCCACTAGTGAACTATGGACCCCGGTCGTTTCGTTTATAATCAATTTACAATCAACTGTTTACTGCTTTCTGTTTACTTTCTGCAAACTATTACTTTCTTCCACACAATACGTTTAATCCTTTATTTTTAGCAAAACCGGTGAGATTGACAACCTCACTGTAAGTTGGGGCCAAAGTTCTGTGGTTGTCTTGTGCAGGGTTCCACGTTGCTGCTAGAGCCGGTAGTGCGCCCTGCCAAAGTTTAGCTAGCAACACATTGAGGTGTTTCCTTGCTCCTACTGGTTCGATTAAACCTTGGTTTCATTACTGAGGGAAAACTTGCTGATGTGCTCATCATACCTTTCTCTTGGGGTTCTCCAATGAGCTCGATATATTTTGGGTCATCAGTTGGCAGGTGCTTTTTTGTGGCCATAAATGCGTTTTAAAATGTGGTTGTACATTTTGTTGGGAAGTGGCATGGCAAAACCAGCTAGTGTGGTCACTGTTTTCCTTTCTTTCATGCACTATGGATGTTTTCTTTTTCGCTGTGGCAAACCAGTTTTGTGGGTAGTTTGCCTACACACCCCATTGCCCAAGGTGGACTACCAGCATGGCAACCCCAGTCCATGGTGTTGTATTTGTGGTAAATTTTTGTTTCGTGGCTTGCTATGCACCACACCAAGTCAGCCATTGTGTATGCATTGTGGTTATTTTCGTTTTTGTGGCTTGTTCTGAACCACACCAAAAAGCATTTTGCCACGTGGTGGTTTTCATGGTGTTGTGGCTTGGCGTGGTGGTGTTCGTATATGGCAAATTTAGAAATTGTGGCTTGACGTGGTGGTGTTGGTATATGGCAAATTTAGAAATTGTGGCTTCACATGGTGTTGTGGCTTGTCATGGTGGTGTTGGTATATGGAAAATTTAGAAATTGTGGCTTGACCTGGTGTTCTGGCTTGACGTGGTGTCTAAATTGTGGCTTGCGATAGTGACCACCCGCAAAATATCACCGCACATGGGCATGTGTTCTCCGAAAAAATTTGCATCGGAAAAAATGCACCCGGCCTAACGCCGTTAGTGGAGGTTGTGCTCCTGGGTTCATGTCAGGTCTCATATACTGCCTTACGGAAGTATTTGTAATACTTTATCTATTTGAGTATGTTCATATACTATATCTAAGATACTTCCAAGCAAGTTAGGTGAAAAAATTGCAAATACACCCATAGTTTGCACTATATATGTAAAATACCGTCATATTTGTACGTACAAAAAAAGTATGTGAATAAAAATTACATACTATAAAAAAGTGGTATATATACTGCCAAAATATTCTTATATACTCCATACTACCCATATATAGTCTCCAGTATGATAGATACTGCCTAAATGACATGAAACACACGTGGGTGTAACTACACCCAGGTGTAGTATGAATATGTCCTAATATATATATATATATATATATATATATATATATATATATATATATATATACGAAGCTGAGTATTATCAAATATAGTGTCTTTTTTAAAAGAAAAAACTCTAGGTGAAACAACAAGCTGATTGTTAGTCCAATGCCTTGCTATGTTGCATGCACTTGCCGTTTCTCACAACAGGTCGCTTTTTTTTGTGTGTGCTTATTTCAGAACCTGAACGCAAGTGAGTTGTGCTTCTTTCTTGATGAGTTTCTAATGCTATTTTTTATGATAAGTTGGAGAAATACAACACATATAGCACATTATTGAAATATGTAATGACCGACTTCATGCATTGTCGTCTGTCTCTGTAGAATAAAGTGAAAACACCAACCACTCGAGAAACCCAAACGCCGGGCAAATTTAAAACGTGGCCAGTTCAGGCCCGCTAGCTTCTCTCTTGTGCATGCAGCAGACCAACGGTGAGGCCAGATCGACGGAGAGAGTGATGATGAGGCCGGCCAGGTAGGTTGCAGCGTCTCTTTCCACGGCTAGGTCAACGCAAGGCTTCGCGGAAGGCAGGTGGGGCCCGCGGCCGACGTGGCACGCCGGGACCGCAGTGACACCGCCCCGACTGTCGGTGGAGCTCGGAATTCAGCTCGCACTGTCTGCTCCCCTCCTCCACACTCCAGCCAGTACACTGTACCGGCTTTTCTTTTCTGAAGACATTATTGTATTGCTTCTCTCTTTCTCTTTCAAATAAAAATTTCCATCGGAAATTAGTGGCTTTAGTTAGGAGCATAAAATGTCATAAACTGCATTTTCCTTCTTCTTCGGAGCCTGCTTGGAACGCATGAATTTCATGAAAAAGTCACGTAATTTTCACAATTTTCAGAGCAATCTTCAGATTTAGCAGTACTCGTATATGCACTGTTAGAACGGCGGCCACACCATATTTTCATCATCAGGGACCGGCGACCAACTGAGCAGGTTCGCGGCGAACGCAACGCCTCGTTTTCTGATTAGATCGGGCCACTGTGTGCTTTCACTGTGCTCTATCATTGGGGTCTTAATTGGTAGTGGTCGTACGGGCCGGGCATCATTGTCTGCTTTGCTCGCTTGCTGGCCCTCTTTCTTTTTTGTCATCTTTTCTTTTTCTTTTGATCTGATAATAACAGAAACAAAACAGGAGAATAATAAGCTGATTACGTCTTGACGCAGACCGCGTACCGGACCGGCGGGCGCATCGGAGCATTACAGCAAGGATGGGTTCAGACCGAATTAATCCTTTGTTTTAATGCCAATCTCCGTCGGTCCTTTTTTGACATTGCCTGTGATTATTTTGGGAAATTAGACACCAACTACGAGTTATTTTTTATCTATTTTTTTTTTGCCAAGGAGAGAGCACGAAAAAGAAATATCGACACGGATAGGGAAAAACCCGGTCGACCCCGCGTCGCTCTGGCGAGGGCGACCAACCCTAGACGCCAGTAGCCCTCCTACCCTCACCCCCTACCCCACCGCCACTGCCAAAGGTCACTCGGCTGACGCCGACGACGGGGAGCCTCCTCCCGTGTGTGTGCGCGTGTGTTGTGTGGCTTGGTCGTGGGCGCTGGTGGTAACGTCGGTAGATCCATTAGGTGGGGGACACGGTGCTACCCAGAAACCTCCATGCGATGCGGTCGAGACAGGGGTCTCCCGCGGAGGTCCTCTTTGGATCCAGCACCGCGAGAGTGGACGTGGCTGCCGTGGCTTGGGGCCTGGCGCCGCACTATGCTGGTGCACATCGGTGCCCCCATACTCGATCGATCTAGGCAGGTGAAGCTTGGTCGTCGCCGGAGAGGCCATCTCGGGCTCAGGTCTGGCCCCCTGGTGGGAGGTAGGTGTGGCTGGCTGGACCGACGGTAGCTGGTGGAAGGGTCTTGTGACGAGCGGCTGAGTTGCTTTCTACGAATTGGTGTAGGACGGGAGTGACTACTAAGATGGGATCGTGTGCTTGCGTAGTCTGGGTGACTCATCGCCTTCGGGCCAGAGCAGGGGCTGCCTTGGTTCCGCCTTCTCTTCTGTGTTGAATCTCGGAAGCGCCGTCTGTGACAAGCCATACCTAACCTCTACCCCGTCCCCGACTGGCCTTCGACGGTTCTGAGAGGAAAAGGTCCCGACTTTCTGCTACCTTGGTGTTTTTCCGCTACTTTGGTTCTATCACGGTGGGTGTTCCTACTGCTGGCATATGTAATATGGTACGTGTATGTGTACGGAGTAGTAGTCCGACCATACATGTACAAACTTGTACTGCCACGTAGGGGGCTTTTTCCTACTCTATATAACATGCAACCAATGGCCCGAAAGGGAACGCATCGTTCCACCAAAATTGACATGGTATCAGAGCAGGCCTCTTCCCTCTAGTTGCCAAAACCCTAAAAAAAATTTGCCGCCGCCCACACACAAACTGCCGCCGCCGCAGCCCTCGGCTATCGCCGCGCCTACACAAATCAAACAAAAACCTACAAACCTAGCTGCCGCCGCCCGCTGTCCACGTCAGCCGCCGCTGCCGCCTCTACAAACCAAAACCACGTCCAATACAAAAGCCTTGTCGCCGCCGCTGCACTTGTTGCTGCCGCCGCCACAAATCAAAACCCTAAATCAAACGATGCCGTTGCGTCACGATCTGATCTGATGGCCACCTCTTCGTCGATGTCCACCACCGCCCTCGTTGCTGCTCTCTGGACTCCTCCATCCCAGCCACTGACGCGTGAAAAGACGCTCGTGTGGAGGGCGCTGGTGATCCCCGTGCTGCGGGTTGCCCGTGTTCTTGATCTCGTCGAGGGCAAGGACAAGGCGCTCGATGAGTTCGTCTCTACCGAGGACGCCAACAACAAGAAGGTCACCATCGTCAACCCCGACAACGAGGCGTGGATCTCCCGTGATCAGCAGGTTCTGCGCTGGCTCGTCAACGCCCTATCGCCCGATGTGCTCGCTCATGTTGTCGGCCTCGACTCCTCGGCTGCAGTCTGGGTAGCCCTAAACACCCATGTCTCGGGCCAGTCCAAGACCAGGGTTCAGCAGCTCCGCTCGGCCCTCAATGACACACGCAAGAACGATCTCTCCGCTGACAAATATTTTTCCAAGATGAACTGCATCGCCGCTGAACTCGCTGCTGCGGGGAAATCACTTGATGATGATGAGCTCCTCTACTATGTCTTGCAAGGCCTCGGCAGCCACTACAACAACCTCCGCACCGCCGTCAACGCCAACCCCAACACCACCCTCGCCGAGCTCCTCAACCAAGTCCAGGCGTTTGATCGGTAGCACAAGACCAAAGAGTCGGGCTTCACCTCCTCTGCAAATGTGGCTCGCCGTGACACCCGCCCACGCAATGATGAGCACCGTCCACGGCAGGACAAGCGCCAGGAGGAGCGCCCTCGCTATGACGATCGCCGTCCATGCCAAGATGAGCGGCCCTGCTATGATGATCGCTGGCGCTAGGACCGCTCGCGCCAGGAGTACCGTGACAACCGCCCCCGTCGGTATGATGATGATCGTCGCCGCCGCGATGATGGTGGTCGCCGTCGTGACCGTCGCCCCACGCCCTACGTCGATGTCACCTGCCAGATATGTAACATCCACGGGCACCCTGCCTGTGACTGTTGGTGGCGCACTGAAGATGATCGCCCCAACCGCGCTGACCGCGGTGATTGTGGCAACAAAGGTGCACACTTTGTTGTTGCCAATGGAGTCGACATAAACTGATACTATGACACAGGGGCTACTGAACATCTCACTGGTCAGCTGAACAAGCTCACCACTTATGATTCATATCCAGGACAAGACCGTGTGCGTACTGCAGATGGCACATGTATGCATATTAGTCACATTGGTCAATCAGTTTTAAGCACTCCTCATAATTCTTTCAGCCTTAAAGATATCTTACATGCCCCTAATGCCACTAAAAGTCTTTTGTCAGTACACCGATTTACTCCTGATAATCATGCTTTTATTGAGTTTCATCCTTTCTATTTTTTATAAAGGACCGAGCAACACGCCGAACTCTGTTTAGAGGCCCGTGCTATGGAGGCCTCTATCCCTTGATGCCCACCACCTCCGTGGCCTCCAAGAATGCCTCATCACAATAAAGCCGTCCTCCTCCACGTGGCACACCCGCCTAGGACATCCTTCTTCATTTGTCGTTCAGCAAGTTCTTAGAAGAAATAAAATAGACTACACCCTAGAAAGTACTCCTTATGTATGTGACTCTTGTCAACTTGCCAAGAGCCACTAGTTCCCATACCCCATCTCCACTAGTAGATCCATTGTTCCTTTGGAACAACACTTTTCTGATGTATGGGGACCAGCACCTCTTTCTGTTGGGAAACATCAGTACTATGTAAGTTTTATTGATGATTTTAGCAAATTCACTTGGATCTATTTGCTTAAAAAGCATTCCGATGTTTATCAAGCTTTTCTTAATTTTCAGCAATATGTTGAGCGCAAGTTTGGTAGGAAAATTGTTACTATGCAAACAGATTGGGGGTGAGTATGAGAAATTAAACTCTTTCTTTCAAAAGGCTGGCATTACACATCATGTTTCATGTCCTCATGCTCACCAACAAAATGGGTCTGCTGAACGCAAACACCGTCATATAGTCGAAGTTGTTCTTGCCTTGCTTGCAACTGCGTCAATGCCTCTCAAATATTGGGGTGAAGCTTTTCTCACCGCCACTTTTCTCATTAACTTGCTGATACATTGCAAATGTATCTATAATTTTTGGTGTTTCATGCTTGGTTTTATCTACTTTCTTGTGTTTTGTCCACACTTTGGAGTACTTTTCATATGATTTCTTGGACTAACCTATTAACAAGAGCCACAGTGCTAGCTGCCTGTTTTCTGCTGTTTTTGGTTCCAGGAAAGTCAAAAAATGAATATTCTCGGAATTGGATGGGACAAAAGCCAAAAATCCTAATTCACCAGAAGACTCCCGGAGCCAGAATATGAGACGGAGTGGGGCTGGGGCCCAGCCACACCACCTGGCCGCGCGGGCTGGGCCTGGCCGCGCCAGGGGTGGTCTGGCCGCCCTAGACTCCCCCTCGGTCTCCCTCTTCGCCTATAAGTTGCTTTCTGACCTAAAAACTGAGGGGGGTTCGACGTTTTTCAAGAAGGAGTTCCGCTCCGCCGCCACCACCAGATTCCACGAAACAGCACCAGAAACTCCGTCCTGGCACCCTGCCGGGACGGGGAATTGGAGGAGATCATCGCCATCATCATCACCATCGCTTCTCCATCGACCATCCATGTTGCCCCCATCTATGAGTGAGTAATCCCCCGCTGTAGGCTATGGGGATGGTAGGGATTGGATGAGATCGTTCATGTAATGGCATCAGATTGTTAGGGCATGGTGCCTAGTATCTTTTATTAGTGCTTTGTGACTTTGTTGCGACTTGTTGTGCTTAATGCTTGTCACTAGGGCCTGAGTGCCATGATTTCAGATCTGAACATGTTATTGATTCATTATGATAGTATTGTTTATGGTATTATCTGCAAGTTGTATACACACGTTGTTGTCCAGAACCAATGGCCCCAAAGTGACAGAAATCAGGATAACCGGAGGGAATGGCTTTGATGTGAGGATCACATGTGTTCACGTAGTGTTAATGCTTTGCCCCGATGCTCTATTAAAATGAGCATCTTAATTGCCAGTAGTTCCCTTGAGGCCCCGCTGCAAACGGGCTGGCAGGACAAAAGATGTTGTGCAAGTTCTCATTGGTCCCTATAACAAACATAAGCTCGCTTTTCGCTCACAACGGTGTGTTTTTCTTGGCTATAGCCCCATGCATAAAGGAGTAAAATGTCTAGATGTATCTACAGGACGTGTATACATATCTCGTGATGTCGTTTTCGATGAAAACATTTTCCCATCCAAGCCTTACACCCCAATGCCGATGCTCTTCTTAAAAGAGAAATCCTACTTTTACCTACACATACTTCCAATGAGGGTGGATCTATAACTGATGATTATATGACTACTATTGTGCCTATCACTGTTCATCTCTATGATGTTTCACAGGATAACATGGCTGCTGGTGAAAAAATTGCTTCGAACGGCGCACCCACGCCGTCACAATCCTTCTCTAAAGATTATACTGAAGGGGGCAGCAACACGGACTCTGGAGCAAAATCTACAGAATATTCTATCGGCACTGATCCCGAGGAGGATCCTCCTGCGTCGCCTTCGCTGGACTCCCGCGCTGCGCCATCTGCTCCTGAGGAAGATTAGGTGGAGCTGGACCAGCCCAGCCCCACCACGTCATCGTCATCGCATGTGTGAGGCAGCGACGCCTCGCCTTCCCCTGCCACAACACCCATGAACGCTGCTAGTTGCGTGCTGACAAGAGCCTCGGTAGCGCAGCCGACTGCTTCCGCTGCCGCCCCTCCTGATGGACGTCGAACACGCTTACTATTGGAAATATGCCCTAGAGACAAATAGTAGTAAGGACTATTATCATATTTCATATAGTTTATGATTAAGTTTTATATCATGCTATAATTGTGTTGAGTGGAAACATCAATACACGTGTGATATACAAACAACTAGGGGTTCCCAGTGAAACTCTAGTCACTGGTTCATTGGTCAATAGATGATCATGTTTCCCGATCATGTGGCATTTATGCCAGTTGGAAATGAGGTCATCACATTCTGAGAATGAGATGATGAACCAATACCCAACCTAAACATCATGACCCCGTCATGTCACGAAGTTCAAGTTACGATGATTAGAAAAATGGATCCTCGTAGACTATTCCTTAGACCGTGAGGCTATATCAATCACTGTCTCCCGAGAGTGCTTAGATAGCATCAAACACCATCTGGTAAAACGGTGCTTATAAAGGTGTGTTCAGGTATTTGGATAGGAAATATATGTCAAGAGCGGGATTTGTCCGTCCATGTGATGGGAAGATACTCAAGGGCCCACTCGGAGAAGTTATATCCTATAGCTGCACAGCGTGTGATTAGATCACGGGGATATCACTTGTCGGGATGAGTTAAGTAGCATTTTTTAGTAACGAGATTGAACATGACATGGTGATGTCAATGATCAGATCTCGGGCAATGCAAGTATTGAATGACAAAGGGAATAAGACACGACTGTCCCAGTTCAAACGACGAAAGATCTTCGTGGAATGCACAGGGGTCACATGGCCATCCAGGTCCCTCTGTTGCTCATTTGTGCGGGAGTGTCCTGACCATGTCTGGAGTGTTCCCGAACTGTGGGGTATCACGCTTAAGGGCTTTATGATGCTTAGAGAGCATTTATAGGATCGGTAGAATCGCCGAAGAAAAGAAGGGAGAAAACCGGAAGGGTTTCGGTAAGTCCGGAGGATGTCCGGAGTGGAGGTGGAAGGTGTTCCATGGCCACGGAGATTAGATAATGTGTGAATGAATGTTAAATATTGATTTAATCATTTATTCATAATTATTTAATAAAGAGAAAATCAATTAAAAGGGTCAAAGGCTTAATGGGCCAATTTCGGAGGGAGAGGTCCCATTAGGGGAAAGGAGAGAGGGAGAAGGGGCAAGGGGGCTGGCCGGCTGGGCCTAGCTCCCCGCGCGGGGCCCACTAGGGGCTGGCCGGCGGCCTCTCCACCCCCTCCTCTCCTTTAGTCTCACCCTGGGACTTGAGGGGAGGTAGTACCTCCCCTCCCCCTATATAAAGTGGGGTATTTGACCTAGAAAAACACAACCAATAATCAATAAAGGTCTCCCCACTTTTGGGAGGACCTCTAATTAATATTTTCTCTCCCCCCCCTCTCTCTCTCTCGTGACCGTGGTCCCAAGTCTGGACTGCGCGAGCGAGAGACATCTTCACCGCGGAGCGCCGTCGCGCTGTGGGATTCGGATCCGGGAGCTCTACTTCCGCAACTGCTGCTGGATCGGGGAAGCGGGAATCATCGTGAGGAACTGGACGTGTGTAACTCCCCGCGAGGTCTCGCACTTGAGGCACTCAAGTCGTTGGAGCCAGAAGGAGCGCAAGGACTTCATCACGACCTTGAGGTCGGCTTCAGCTCGTCTACATCAACCACGCTCTCCTGAGCGTTGCCAACGCTTTTCGGTCTTCGAGGGTAAGTTCGCGAAAATCCCCTCCCGTTACTGTATTACTAATAGATAGGTCATGGCAGCTTCAGGGGTTCAGCGGCGTAGAGTAAAATTTATTGTTTTTATGTGCGGAACCCTAACACTTACAACAAGGTATTCGACAACCAAAAAAATACACTGACGGTACTGTTCGTTATGGCATGCTTGCCTCTACAGGAGAACCTCGGAATTTACCCGCAGCCCTCAATGATCCTCATTGGTGTGCTACGATGCAAGAAGAATACAATGCTCTCATGGAAAATAAAACATGGACCCTTGTCCCTTCAAGCGCAAACAAAAATCTGATAGATTGCAAGTGGGTTTATCGTATCAAGCATTGTGCTGATGGTGCAATTGATCGTT
The DNA here is from genome assembly GCA_910589775.1 of Avena eriantha. Taxonomy (NCBI): domain Eukaryota; kingdom Viridiplantae; phylum Streptophyta; class Magnoliopsida; order Poales; family Poaceae; genus Avena; species Avena eriantha. The sequence goes on along the minus strand of OU342744.1, from coordinate 75,752,671 downwards.
ATAAGGCACGACTTGTTGCAAAAGGATTTAAGCAAAGGTATGGCATTGACTATGAAGATACCTTCAGTCTAGTTGTAAAAATAGCTACTATCAGAATTGTTCTCTCTATTGCTGTCTCCCGTGGTTGGAGCCTTCGGCAACTAGATGTCAAGAACGCGTTTCTTCATGGTGTTCTGGAAGAGGAAGTCTACATGAAACAACCACCTAGTTTTGAACATCTCGATCCTCCACATCATGTTTGCAGACTTGATAAAGCTCTCTATGGACTCAAGCAAGCTCCTCGAGCATGGTATTCTCGACTGAGTGCAAAACTCCAAGATTTTGGGTTTCTTCCTTCCAAGGCCGATACCTCATTATTCCTATACAATAAGTCTGGTGTTATTATTTTTGTCTTGATTTATGTTGATGACATTATTGTGACCAGCTCCTCCGATCATTCTATATCAACTTTGCTTAAGGATCTCTATGCTCACTTTGCCATCAAAGATTTGGGTGATCTTCACTTCTTCCTTGGTATTGAAGTAAAGAGGACAACTGATAGTCTCCTCCTCACACAAGCCAAATATGCACATGATCTTCTTGCCAAAGTTGGCATGCTTGACTGTAAACCGGCGCCTACTCCCCTGTCTCCATACGAGCCATCATCATTACATGAAGGTACTCATCTTGGTCCCGAGGATAGCTCTTAGTATAGAAGCATTGTTGGTTCTCTTCGGTACCTCACCCTTACTCGTCCAGATCTGTCTTTTTTGGTTAATAAGGTCTATCAATATCTTCATGCTCCCACCACTGCTCATTGGACTGCAGCTAAATGCATACTTCGTTATGTTAAAAATACATCTCAGCTTGGTATCACCTTATGAAAATCTTCTTCTACACTTCTTAATGCCTTTTCAGATGCTGATTGGGCAGGATGCATTGAGGATCGACGGTCCACTGGAGGTTTTGCTATTTTCATAAGTCCAAACTTGGTTTCATGGATTGCTCGCAAACAAGATTCAGTGTCTCGTTCTAGCTTTGAAGCTGAATACAAAGCTTTGGTGAATGCCACTACAAAATTAATATAGGTGGAAGCTCTTCTTCATGAACTTGGGGTACGTCTTCGTGAGAAGCCTTGTCTATGGTGTGATAATTTGGGTGCCACATATCTATCGGCAAATCATGTTTTTCATGCTCGCACAAAGCATATTGAGATAGATTATCACTTTATTCGTGAACATGTTGCACACAACTGTCTTCATATCAAGTTCATCTCTACCAAGGACCAAATAGCTTATGGGTTCACCAAGGCTCTTCCTGTAAAAGGCTTAGATGATTTTAAGCGTAATCTAAACCTCTCCCGAGCTTTAGATTAAGGGGGATGTTAGCATATGGTACGTGTATGTGTACAGAGTAGTACTGCCATGTAGGAGGCTTTTCCCTACTCTATATAACATGCAACCAATGGCCTGAAAGGGCACACATCGTTCCACCAAAATTGACAGCTGCCACCTGAATGTCACTACAAATCCACTCAGTCCATTTGTACTCTACATCGTATCTTGGTGCTCTTGGTTCCTAGGGTGGAATTGCTGGGAGGTTACCATCGTCGTGTCTGGAGAAGATTTCTGGAGCGGTTGATGTGTGGACAAAGCTCAATGGATCAGGCGAATGCCTTTCCCTGTCTTTCTGGCACCGATGACGATGACGCTGATGACCCAAAAGTATAGGGGGTGTATCGCAGTATTTTCGATAAGTAAGAGTGTCGAACCCAACGAGGAGCAGAAGGTGCTGGCTAGTGGTATGGATCAGGAATTCTCTGCAAATACTTAGCAAACGGATTTTTAGGGGGTTTTGATATAGCAAGTAAACAAAGTACGAGTAAATAAAAGACAGTAGGAATAAATGCAGCAAGTGGCCCAATCCTTTATGCAGCAAAGGACAAGCCGGTTGTATTACTGATGATGACCAAACGTTCTTGAGGACACATGGGAAGACTATCAAGTGCTTTCGCTTCATATAGTCGATTAATCTTTTTTAGCTTGCTAAGTGTTGTGTGGGTGAACCTGTGCTAATGTACCGCCCCATCCAAGACTAATACATACTTGTGATTATACCCCTTGCAAACATCCGTAAGTACAAGAAAGTAATTAAGGTAGAAACCTAACCACACCTTTAAACTCTAAGACCCTTACGTCCCTTGTGCAATGGTTTCCTAACGGGGGTTCAGGTTTCTGTCACTCCGGCAACCCCTACGATTAGTAGCCAAATACACAATGCATTCCCCTAGGCCCATATAGGTGAAGTGTCATGTAGTCGACGTTCACATGACACCACTAGAAGAAGTACACCACAACTTAAATAACAATCTATTGAATCTTTCTCAACGCAACTCCACTACTAACAATAAGACTTCTCCCATGTCCTCAAGAACAAAACGAACTACTCACAAGACATCATATGGATCATGATCAGAGATGGAATAATGATGTATAACAATCTGAACATAAACAATAATTCAATGGTTCACTCAATAGCATCAACTACAAAGAGTAATCAACACCGGGCAAGTTTCCCCTATGAACTATGCAAGATTCAACGCAATTGTTACAACAATATGGAGATGGTGATGAGGGTGCTGAGGGTGATGATGGTGGTGATGATGATGATGATCCCGATGAAATCCAGCTTGATGGTGGTGTTGATGGCGACGATCTCCCCTCTCCGGGGAGGAATTCCCCCGGCAGAAATCTGTCTGCCGGAGAGATCTTTCTCTCTTGGTGTTTTCCGCCCCACAGAGGCGGCGGAATCTTTCTGTGGTCGCCCCCCGAGTCTTAGGGTTTCAGGAGGATGATATATGCCAGAGGGGAGAGGCTGGAGTGGGCCAGGGTGGCCACACCACCTCCTGGCGTGGCCTAGGGCTCCCCGCGCCATGGGGTGGTGTGGCCCCCCTGTGGCCCATATCCAATCCATCTTCTAGCATCCTTAGTCTTCTGGAAAAATAGGATTTTCCGTATATTTTCCCGGATTTTCTGATCTTCGCGAATTTTGCCTCCAAACAACAACTTTTCCATCAGAATCCTGACTGCAGCGGTCCATGCTCCAAAAGTCATCAACCATGCAAAAACAGATGAAATAACATAAGTATCACCACTCAATACGAAATATATCAATGAATAATAGTGAATTAAGACATAGAATAGTGATGCAAAATGGACGTATCAACTCCCCCCAAGCTTAGACTTCGCTTGTCCTCAAGCGAAACTGAGCTCAATAAACATGGCCTCAGGTTTATGGAGTGAAGAGTCGATAAAAGAATACGGACAAGAAGCATCACATTCATCAAAATCATAGATCATAATAGAAGACAACTCACTATTATATAACTCAACTTGTAATAAGTAAAGGAAACACAATAAAGATACATAAAGTGAATCATAATTGGTAATGGCAAACTTAGCTCTTGGTCGAAGAATAGTTTATAATTTGCTGGAGTTCACAAATAGCTAGTTTTCAGTGAAAGCTTTCAAAGTAGTAAACATCAAGATAAGAGCAATGTGCAAAACAAGGAACATAAGAAATGGTTGCATAAATCATCATATGAATGAATGAAACACAACAACTCAAAATACTTGCTGAGATAGAAGGGAGTAGGTTTACTGACTCAACTACAAAGTAAAAGAAAGGCCCTTCAAAGAGGGAAGCAGGGATTGCAAGTCTCATAAAGAGCTCCCAAAAATTATGATACTTACTAGCTTTCAGCTCTCATTGCCCCTATCATAGGCATCTTTAGGTGATTAAGGTTAAAGTGACACAACTAAGAGGATATGCCTGACAAGTTATAAGTTGAAATCTCATGCCCCTTACTTATGAGTACCGATCCTCATGCTACTCAACTTCAGTCACGAGCAAGCTCTTGTCATTGTAAATACATGCGTATCATTGAGAACCGCCAACGGGGTACCCCTTGCACATGACACAGGAGCTATCCCATAATCAAAATGACAAGGCAAGCAGACAGTGAGCATCTCAGCGATCTTTTTATTTGCTATTTGCATAGGTTTTTATTGAGGATGCTTCATAGAATTCTCACTATAGTTATGCTGCAAGTTTCCGCCATGATTAGGCATGGCTTAGGCTAGCGGCCCAGGCGTTTCTCTAACACACATATAAACTCCATGATCTTACAAGTTCCACTTTTATTTCACACCGCCAGGATCCATAAGCAAAAGAACATGATATCAACTAGGTACAAAGTACCAAATGAAGTGTTGAAAGCGGTCCCCATGATACATGGTTCGGCTAACTTCAACTCATAAAGCACAAGCATATACGCAACAAAGAAGGACCCAATGGTTCAAGTTTATTAAATGCAAGAAAGTAAAGTGTGCCATCAAGTTCATGAGAGCGTTAATCACTAATTTTCACATAACAGGTTAAATTTGGGAGGTAGATAAAACAAGAATTTACTTGGAATAGCAATAATGCTACTAGGTAGGTATGGTGGACACAAATGGCAAAGGTTTTGGTTTAAAGGAGGTGGATGCATGAGAAGAATACCTTCTCAGTACAGGTTTTTGGCTAGCAAGGCTGGGTAGCAAGTATAAGAGTTGAAGGAAACAACCAAACATACAAGTGATAAAGACAAACATGCAATCTTCCTTGGAAGCACAAAAGATCTTAACTAGAGAATACTAGACTTATGAGCAGAAAGATGATGAAATAATTTTTCTTTAAAGGTTATTTTATCTTTTTCATTCAACTCTCAAAAATAGTGTTGCTACTGATCGAGCCAGGTTTGCCAAAACCAACTAAATTAACTCAATGATCCCAAAGTGATACCAATACTAACAACAAGATCAATCATATAACCACGAATTGAAAACTAATATAAGCTATGCAAAAGAGTGAATGATAGAACTTCTCATTAATATTCCATAACGACAACTCACACCAAGGGATACATATCTAACGAGAGAGGGGACACTTCCATAATGCAAACCATACTATATAATAACTCCTCTATTCATGATATGACTCTTCTTAATAAGGTAAAAAGATAGAAGATAGTGATACCGCGGCACTCCCCCAAGCTTGGAACAAACCAAGGGGATGCCAAACCTGATGACGAGTTACTCCTTCGGTGGTGGTGGTATCCTCTCGATGAGCTCTTTGATTAGTTTCCCAAAGTCCTCAATCTTGAAGGTGAGAGTACGAATCAACTCCGAGTTTTGCTCAATGCGGCTCATGATCATGTCGTGTTGAGAATTCTAGCTCTTGCTATTCTTTCCCCACTCTTCCTCCTTGAAGCCTTCTTTTCCTGCATGGCTAGAACCAGGCAAATCCCAATTGGAGGGTAATTTCTCTTTGGGCATATTCTGGTATTGATGCTCATGGATAAGGGTATGGAAAGGATTCTTGGTGCGTGGAGGAAGTGACCAGGGATCTGAACGGTGATGAGGAGGCTTCCCTCCAATGGCTGGATTTGCCACCACTCCAATGCTTGCAATGGTAGTGAGGGTATGCGGATGTTGGCCTTGATCCTCTTCACCTTCACTCTTGATATCCTTCTCCTTCCCAGGGTCTTGGAGGTCTTCCTCCACGGGCTCCTTCCCTTTATCATTGGCAGGCACCATTGTGCTTCTAAACTTCCAAAGAGTATGTCCTGGCAGAAACAGATCGAAACAAAAACGCGACGAAAACACGATATACAAACCTCGGGGGATCCGGGGGGTTATATATTACAAAGTTTCATATCAAAAGGAAGGTACTGAGAGAAAACGAGTCAGAGGCGGAGTTCGGGGTGGACTCACCACCTGGTGGCGCGGCCAGGGGTGGGCCCGCACCACAGAGTGGTGTGGGCTACCCCGGCTCCGGTTCCATCCCTTTTTCACTTCGTAACTTTCCTTATCGACTGAAAACTGCAAAAAATATAGTTGTATTGTATTTTCGTGGAACTTTTCTTACCAGAACTGTTACCTATTTGAAAACAGACTCTGCAGGTCTCTGAATTTGGTCCTCGATGAATTTCTCTGGAGTTATAACTTGAAAGGCATCAACAACTTCATTGTAAGAATCTCCAGCAATATAGTGTTTGAGTCGCTGTCCATTCACTACTTGTGTAGTATTATCTTTTAGAGAAGAAATTTGTATTGCTCCTGAACAGTATACTTCTTCAATGATGAAAGGTCCTTCCCATTTTGATAGTAGCTTACCTGCAAAAAATCTGAGACGAGACCTATACAATAGAACTTTCTCACCAACATGAAATTCTCTCTTAAGTATTCGCTTGTCATGCCATCTTTTAACTTTTTCCTTAAAGATCCTAGCATTCTCATAGGCTTTACTCCTCCACTCATCTAAAGAACTTAAGTCAAATAATCTTTTCTCACCAGCGAGCTTACAATCTCTATTTAGTTATTTCACTGCCTAGTAAGATTTGTGTTCTAATTCTAAGGGTAGGTGGCAAGCTTTCCCATAAACCATTTTATAAGGAGACATTCCCATAGGATTTTTGTAAGCAAATCTATAAGCCCATAAAGCATCATTCAACTTCTTAGCCCAGTTTTTTCTAGACCTATTAACAGTCTTTTGCAAGATAGATTTAATTTCTCTATTTGATAACTGTACTTGCCCGCTAGTTTGGGGGTGATAAGCTGAAGCAATTCTATGATTAAAATCATATTTAGCAAGGGTCTTCCTAAAACCACCATGAATGAAATGAGAACCCCCATCAGTCATGAGATACCTAGGCACCCTAAACCTAGGAAAGATAATATCCTTAAGCATTTTTAGAGAAGTCTCCCTGTCAGCACTCTTTGTAGGAATGGCTTCTACCCACTTAGTAAAACGGCAACAAGAATATGAATGTAGCCTTTCGAAGGAGGGAAAGGACCCATAAAGTCAAATCCCCAACAATCAAAAGGTTCAATAACTAGAGAGTAGTTCATAGGCATTTCATTGCGTCTAGAAATATTACCAACACGCTGACATTCATCACAAGATAAAACAAATTTTCTTGCATCTTTAAAAAGAGTAGGCTAGTAGAAACCTGATTGTAGTGCCTTTTGTGCAGTTCTATCTCCTGCATGATGTCCTCCATAGGCACTACCATGACATTTACGCAATATCTCCTTTTGTTCATATTATGGAACACATCTTCGCATAATACCATCCACTCCTTCTTTGTATAAGTGTGGGTCATCCCAAAAATAATGCCTCAAATCATAGAAGAACTTTCTTCTTTGCTGAGCTGTAAAAGTTGGAGGCAAATACTTGGAGACAATAAAGTTAGCATAATCAGCATACCAAGGGCTTCCTCGCGAGCTCACCCCTACTGCAGCTAACTGTTCATTTGGGAAACTATCATTAACAGGCATAGGGTAAAAAGAGATGTTTTCCAAACGAGATGAATTATCAGCTACAGGGTTTTCAGCACCCTTCCTATCTACTATATGTAGATCAAACTCTTGTAAAAGAAGTACCCATCTAATAAGCCTAGGCTTAGCGTCCTTCTTCGTCATAAGATATTTAATAGCAGCATGATCAGTATGAATGGTTACTTTTGAACCCACAATATCGGGCCTAAACTTATCACAGGCAAAAACAACAGCTAGAAATTCCTTTTCAGTAGTGGCATAATTCCTTTGAGCAGCGTCTAGAGTCTTACTTGCATAATGGATAACGTTTAACTTTTTATCAATATGTTGCCCAAGGACAACCCCTACAGCAAAATCACTAGCATCACACATTATTTCAAAGGTAAACTCCAATCAGGTGGTTTAACAATAGGGGCTATAGTTAAAGCCTTCTTAAGAGTTTCAAAAGCTTCCCTACAATCATCATCAAAAACGAAGGGTGCATCTTTTTGAAGAAGATTAGTGAGAGGTTTTGATATCCTAGAGAAGTCTTTAATAAACCTCCTATAGAAACCAGCATGACCAAGGATACTACGAATACCTTTGATGTCTCTTGGACATGGCATCTTCTCAATTGCCTCAACCTTAGCTCTATCAACTTCTATGCCTCTTTCAGAAACTTTATGCCCAAGAACAATCCTTTCATTAACCATGAAGTGGCATTTCTCCCAATTAAGAACAAGATTAGTTTCTTCACATCTCTGCAAAACTTTATCAAGGTTGTGCAGACAATTATCAAAAGAAGTTCCATAGACAGAAAAGTCATCCATGAACACTTCTACAATTTCCTCACATAAACCATGAAAGATAGCACACATGCACCTTTGGAAAGTAGCAGGAGCATTACATAAACCAAAAGGCATACGTCTATAAGCATAAGTTCCATAAGGGCAAGTAAAAGTATTTTTTTCTTGATCTTGTTGTTTAACAACAATTTGAGAGAAACCAGAATAACCATGAAGAAAACAAAAATGGGTCTTTTTAGACAACCTTTCCAACATTTGATCAATAAAAGGAAGCGGGTAGTGATCTTTCTTAGTAACTTTATTGACTTTCCTAAAATCGATGCACATCCTATAGCCTGCCACTATTCTTTGAGGAATAAGCTCATCATTATCATTAGGGACAACGGTAATACCTCCCTTTTTAGGAACACAATGAACATGACTAACCCATCCACTATCAGCAATAGGGTAAATAATACCAGCATCAAGGAGTTTCAATACATCATTCCTTACCACTTCCTTCATCCTAGGATTTAAGCGTTGTTGGTGCTCCACTACTGGCTTTGCATCTGGTTCTATGTTGATAGAATGCTGACATATAGTAGGTGAAATCCCTTTTAAATCATCCAAAGTATAGCCCATAGCTCCTCGATGTTTCCTCAAAACTTCCAATAACCTTTCTTCTTCCTTCCCTGAAATTTTAGCGCTAACAATAACAGGATATATATTTTTATCATCAATATAAGCATATTTAAGATCATCAGGGAAAGGTTTTAGATCGAAAATCGGATCCATTTTAGGTGGCATCGTGGTACCCAAGTCTTCTACAGGCGAGTCGTGCTTAAGCATCATAGGTTGACCACGGAGAATCCTGTCAATCTCATTCCTTTCTTCCATGAAGATTTCACTTTCATGATCTTCCATAAATTGCTGCAAAGGATTGTTAGGAGCAAGAGAAATAGAAGCAAGTTGTTCAACCCTAAAATCCTCATTATGGGTTTCCTCTTCGCAAGGTTCTTTAGCAAATTTCAAAAAATTAAACTCATAAGATTCCCCATCAAACTTAGTCAAGATTTTCTCCCTCTTGCAATCAATAATAGCTCCACAAGTACTCAAGAAAGGTCTACCAAAAATGATAGGGTAGGTTTTACTAGCAGTCGAACCAAGTACTAGAAAATCAGCAGGGTACTTAATCTTACCACAAAGAACTTCCATGTCTCGTACAATACCAATTGGAGAGATGGTCTCTCTATTAGCAAGGTGAATAACCACATCAATCTCTTCCAACTCGCAAGGACAGATTTCATGCATAATTTCTCTGTAAAGCTCATAAGGAATAACACTGGAACTTGCACCAATATCACATAAACCATAATAGCAATGATCACCAATTCTAACAGAAAGCACAGGAACACTAGCCTTCTTAGTTCCATTGGGATGTGAAACAATATTAGAAGCATCCTCACAAAAGACTATGTGCCCATCTTCTACGCTTTTAGTGACAAGGTCTTTCACAATTGCTACCACAGGTTCAATGTTTATTTATTCATCAGGTTTTACAATTATTTTTTCACTTTTGGTGATTACATTAGTTATCATAGGATGGTCCTTTACCTTTTCGAGGAAGGGAATCTTCTCGCTATAAGGTTCGGGTAAGATGGGGTCAATAATGCAATACTCAGCACTTCCAATAGGAGCATAGTCAACAATATCTTTGTAAGGTGCATGGTATTTGTTCCATCCCCTTTTTGGAATTTCGATATAGGAAGCAAAAGCTCTAAAGCAATTCGTAGTAACTTGCAAATCAAGACCATAAATATTACTAATATTTTGAAAGTCATCAGTTCCCATAAAAGATTCAATGCATTCATAAGGGTTTGTCTATGTCTCAATCGACTGAGATTTTCTTAAGTCTCAATCACTTAAGGAAAGTGCAACTGTAGTTAAAAGAAATGTGCAACTCGTGCCAGTTGCACTTTTCTAGAAGAAAAGTGCAATTGCATTTTTCTGTCAGAAAAGTACAACTGGATTTTAGTTGCACTTTTTTTAACAGACGGTTGCACTTTTCTTAGGTGACTGAGACTTAAGGAAATCTCAGTCGACTGAGAATTAGCAAAACCCCATTCATAATCATAATCTATACCTGACTTTCTACCTTTGTCATTCTCCCAAGCTTCAGCATTGTCTTGAATACGGTCCAGAAGATCCCATTTAGCTTCTTCTTCCATGCGAGTGAATGATCCAGCACAAGAAGCATCCAATAAATCTTTATCATGTAGAGGGAGCCTTGCATAAAAGTTATTGATAATAATATTGCTGGGGAGCTCATGAATGGGACATTTGAGCATTAGTACTTCAATCTCCCCCAAGCTTGAGTTGTACTCTCTCCATCAAGAGGCCAAAAGTTGTATATTTGATTCCGATCTTTATGAATCTCACTAGGAGGATAAAACTTTGAATAAAAGAGAGGCACTATTTCCTCCCATTCCAGAGCTTGACCATTCTTCAGTAGCTTATACCACTCCTCAGCTCTTCCTTTCAGTGATAATGAGAATAAATTCTTCTTAACTTGATCTGTAGTAATACCTGCACACTTGAACAACCCGCATAATTCGTGTATAAAGAGCAAATGATCACCGGGATGGACAGTTCCATCCCCAACATAATAGTTATCCATAACACGATCAATAATTCTTGTAGGTATTTTGAAAACATCATTCTCAACAGGTGGTGGCTTATCTACTACCTTAGAAGTGGTAGTAGCATTACCAAATAAGAAACTCAGCGAATTATCCATAACGAAAATAAAGCAACTAGCAGAAGTAAACAATACTCACAGTAGAAGTTTCCTTTACCAGTTCCACTCTCCAATAGCGCTTCACTCCCCGGCAACGGCGCCAGAAAATAGTCTTGCTGACCCAAAAGTATAGGGGGTGTATCGCAGTATTTTCGATAAGTAAGAGTGTCGAACCCAATGAGGAGCAGAAGGTGCTGGCTAGTGGTATGGATCAGGAATTCTCTGCAAATACTTAGCAAACAGATTTTTAGGGGGTTTTGATATAGCAAGTAAACAAAGTACGAGTAAATAAAAGACAGTAGGAATAAATGCAGCAAGTGGCCCAATCCTTTATGCAGCAAAGGACAAGCCGGTTGTATTACTGAAGATGACCAAACGTTCTTGAGGACACATGGGAAGACTGTCAAGTGCTTTCGCTTCATATAGTCGATTAATCTTCTTTAGCTTGCTAAGTGTTGTGTGGGTGAACCTGTGCTAATGTACCGCCCCATCCAAGACTAATACAACTTGTGATTATACCCCTTGCAAACATCCGTAAGTACAAGAAAGTAATTAAGGTAGAAACCTAACCACACCTTTAAACTCTAAGACCCTTACGTCCCTTGTGCAATGGTTTCCTAACGGGGGTTCAGGTTTCTGTCACTCCGGCAACCCCTACGATTAGTAGCCAAATACACAATGCATTCCCCTAGGCCCATATAGGTGAAGTGTCATGTAGTCGACGTTCACATGACACCACTAGAAGAAGTACACCACAACTTAAATAACAATCTATTGAATCTTTCTCAACGCAACTCCACTACTAACAATAAGACTTCTCCCATGTCCTCAAGAACAAAACGAACTACTCACAAGACATCATATGGATCATGATCAGAGATGGAATAATGATGTATAACAATCTGAACATAAACAATAATTCAATGGTTCACTCAATAGCATCAACTACAAAGAGTAATCAACACCGGGCAAGTTTCCCCTATGAACTATGCAAGATTCAACGCAATTGTTACAACAATATGGAGATGGTGATGAGGGTGCTGAGGGTGATGATGGTGGTGATGATGATGATGATCCCGATGAAATCCAGCTTGATGGTGGTGTTGATGGCGACGATCTCCCCTCTCCGGGAAGGAATTCCCCCGGCAGAAATCTGTCTGCCGGAGAGATCTTTCTCTCTTGGTGTTTTCCGCCCCGCAGAGGCGGCGGAATCTTTCTGTGGTCGCCCCCCGAGTCTTAGGGTTTCAGGAGGATGATATATGCCAGAGGGGAGAGGCTGGAGTGGGCCAGGGTGGCCACACCACCTCCTGGCGCGGCCTAGGGCTCCCCGCGCCATGGGGTGGTGTGGCCCCTGGCCCATATCCAATCCATCTTCTAGCATCCTTAGTCTTCTGGAAAAATAGGATTTTCCGTATATTTTCCCTGGATTTTCTGATCTTCGCGAATTTTGCCTCCAAACAACACCTTTTCCATCAGAATCCTGACTGCAGCGGTCCATGCTCCAAAAGTCATCAACCATGCAAAAACAGATGAAATAACATAAGTATCACCACTCAATACGAAATATATCAATGAATAATAGTGAATTAAGACATAGAATAGTGATGCAAAATGGACGTATCAGACGCTCGTCGACGCCATTCTCCTCCTCGGAGGCGTCTACGTTGAACCTTGTCTTTGGTCCCAACATGGATTGTTGCCTCTAGGTGAAAACCTAGACCCTTCATGGGTCGCACAACAACGTCATTTCCGTGTCGCTCCCCTTCTTGAAGGCATTGCCGCTTGAGTCCTCGATCTACGTCATTCTCTTGGTTACTCGATGTGTGGTCATCCTGAGGCTGGAGGCTGCACCTTGGTGTCACTTTGGTGGGGGGGATTCTAGCACTTACTGCCAACGACACTCTCGATTCTTCAATTGATCAAGACGATGGCCTGAAGCACTGAGCTATCCAATCTTAGCTTGTTATAGCCGTTCTCATCTTTCTTGGATGTCGTTTCTCTTTGCTTTGTGCTTATATTGTAAGATGGTAACCATAACATTGATCATGGTTATAATCTGAACTTGCGGGCCCTATTAATTTGAAGCGTGCTCTTGGAGCCTTTCATCTAAAAAAATCAACTGGCTAAGTGGAGTGTGATTTTCCATCCCGAAGACCAAGGAGGATTGGATATCCATGACCTTGAGGTAAAAAATCCCCTCCTTGGTAAGTGGTTGTTTAAGCTACTGCTAGAAGGTGGGGTATGGAAACCCTCTTCAGAAGAAAATATGTAGTCTCAAAAGTAGTGTCCCAAGTATTTTGGATACCCGAGACTCACACTTTTGGGCTAGTTTAATGACTACAAAGAAGTATTTCTTCCGCTTTGTATCCTTCTCTATTAATGATGGCTCGTAAATAGATTGTAGAAGGATAAGTGGTTAGAGAACGCTACACTCCAGGAACAATATGCAAGTCTATACAACATCATACGTCACGAAGGTGATACTATCGTCAATGTTCTGAGTTCCTTTCTGTTAGAGTATATATTTGTATATTGTAGTTTCCCCATATGTTAGGGGGCTTTCTGTATATTTGCACCTGTACATGTACTATATATTCTGGCCTTTGGCCCTCTGGTAATACAAGCATCTATTACCCTAACATGGTATCGGAGAGCCGTAAGGACTTTTTTCCCCTTCATAGCCGCCGCGCCCGGCCGCCGCCGCTGCTCCCCTCGCAGCCGCCGCCGCTGCTCCCCTCGCAGCCGCCGCCGCCGCTCGCCCCGGCATCCCGCTGCCGTGCTCGGCCGCCGCCGCCTACGTCCCCTGCTGCCACCGCCGCCTCCGCCCGTCCGCTCCGTCCCCAGCCGCCCCCCGTCCCTGGCCGCCTCGGATCCGACCAACCGCTGCTCGCCCCAGCTCTCCGCTGCCGCGCCCGGCCTCTATCTGATCTTGATATGTTCTGAAAGAAAAAAAGAAAAAGAAAAAGAAAAAAAGAGCTATGTCTTCCTCGTCGGGCTATGTTGCGATTCCTCGCTGCCCAGTGATTTTTGATGGCGCGAATTATCCTGATTTTGCTGCCTTCATGCGCGTCCACATGCGCGGTCTTTGCCTTTGGGGTGTGCTTTCCGGTGAGGTCTCCTGTCCACCACGCCCCGTTGCGCCTATGGCGCCTATTGCACCAACGCCCGTTGCCCTTGCCCCCGATGCCACTCATGCGGTCAAGGATGCAGCCCAGAGTGCTGATGATACTGCTCGGGATGATTATGATCGGAAGGTTCAGGAGCATTCTCCTGCTGTTGCGACCTACCGGCTAGATCTGGCTGACTACACTCAGTGGATAGATGAGGATGCTCGTGCTGCTGCTGTTCTCACTTCCAGTGTTCTGCCTCAGTATGTTGCTGAGTTCATGGGTCTTCCCGCTGCTGCTGCTCAGTGGGCTTTTCTTCGTCAGCGCTATCAGCCATCTGGAGATGTTCTTTATCTGTCTGTGGTTCGTCAGGAGCATGATCTTAAGCAGGGCGATTCCACTATTGATGAGTTCTATACTCAGAGTGTTGCTATTTGGCGTCATCTTGACTCTCTTCGTACAGCTGTGTGTAACACTTGTCCCTGCTGTCTGATTGTGCGCGCGGATCTGGAGTTTCAGCGCGTCTTTGAGTTCTTGTCGTGGCTCCGCAAGGAGTTTGAGCCGCGTCGTGCCCAGCTGCTTGCCCGTGGTCGTGTTCCACTCTCTGAGGTACTGGCTGAGCTTCGTGCTGAGGAGACTCGTCTTCGTGGTGCTGGTCTTCTTGAGGTTCCATCTGTTCTTGCTGCTCGTGGTCCTCCTGTGCCGCCGGCTTCGTCGCGGTCTCTAGCACCGCCGCTACTCTCTGCTCCGACGGCCCAGGGTCAGAGTCAGCCTCAGCATCCTCGTGGTTCTCGTCCTCCCTGCGCCCACTGTGGCGAGCCTGGCCACGATATCTCTGGCTGCTGAACGAGGGATCCCCGCTTATGTCAGCAGTACCTTGCTCGTCGGCAGGCTGGCTCTTCAGGATCTTCTGCCATTGCTTCTGGACCTCATGCTGGTGCACTGTTTGATCAGGATATTATCCGTGGTCTTCGTAGTCTGCTCGCTGCTACAGGCTCTTCCTCGTCGGGTACTGCTGGTTCTGTGCCTAGCTCTTCTGGCACCACGCGACCATCACCTTCTACACAGTCAGGTACGTCATCCCCGTGGTATCTGGATTCTGGAGCTTCTTTTCATATGACTTCTTCGTCTTCTATTCCTTCTGCTCTTCGCTCTCTTATTTCTCCTGTTCGTGTTATCACGGCTAATGGTACCTCTCTTCCTGTTTCCACTCGAGGCACCCTCTCTACTTCCTCTTTCTCTATTCCTGATGTTTCTCATGTTCCCAGTCTTAAGATGAACCTTTTCTCTGCTAGTCAGCTTACTGATTCTGGTTGTCGTGTCATTCTTGATGCTGATTCTTGTGTTGTTCAGGACCTTCGTACATAGGCTCTGGTTGAAGCTGGCCCTCGCAGCCTTGAGTCTCCGGGGCTATGGGAGTTAGACTGGCTTCGCGTTCCTTCCGCTGACACTTCCTCTGCCAGTTCTCCTGCGGTTGCTGCTTCTGTCACCGGCTCGTTTCAGCAGTGGCATCATCGGCTGGGTCATCTTTGTGGCTCTCGTTTATCGTCATTAGTTCGTCGTGGTCTTCTAGGGTCTGTCTCAGGAGATGTGTCTTTACATTCGTGTCAGGGTTGTAGGTTAGGCAAACAGATTCAGCTTCCCTATCCTACTAGTGTGTCTGTATCTCAGCGACCTTTTGATTTAGTTCATTCAGATGTTTGGGGTCCAGCTCCCTTTGCTTCAAAAAGGGGCCATCGATACTATATTTTGTTCATTGATGATTTTTCACGGTACACCTGGTTGTTTTTTATGCGCTCTCGCAGTGAGGTGCTTGCTATTTATCAGCGCTTTGTGGCCATGGTTCGTACTCAGTATTCGTATTCGTGTGTTTCGTGCTGATTCTGCAGGAGAGTATATCTCCCAGCACCTGCGTGGCATCCTTGCTGAGCAGGGCACCCTTGCTCAGTTCTCGTGTCCCGGCGCCCATGCTCAAAATGGTGTCGCCGAGCGTAAGCATCGTCAGATTCTTGAGACTACCCGTGCTATGATGATTGCTTCCTCTCTTCCGCCTCATTTCTGGGCTAAGGTTGTCGCTACGTCAACTTACCTCATTAACATCTAGCCTTCTGCTGCTCTTCAGGGTGGCATTCCTCTCGAGCGTCTTTCTGGTACCTGTCTAGACTACTCGACTCTTCGTTTATTTGGTTGCGTTTGCTATGTCCTTCTCCCTCCTTGCGAACACACCAAACTGACTGCTTAGTCTGTTGAGTGTGTCTTTCTCGGCTATAGTGATGAGCATAAGGGCTATCGGTGTTGGGACCCCGTTGGTCGTCGGATGCGCATCCCTCGTGATGTCACGTTCGATGAGACGCGTCCTTTCTATCCTCGCCCCACCTCTGGTACTTACCCAACGGATGATCTCTCTTTTCTTCTTTTTCCTGATACACCTTCCGCTGTCCCTTCTCCTCCACCTCCCCCTTCTGATGCGCCTCCTTTGTTTTCGGCACCATCCTCTCCTCCGTCTAGTTCCCCTAGTTCTCCCCGTTCTCCGGCTTCGGACCCTTCCTCCGTTGTTCCTTCTTCCTCCTCTTCGGATGAGTCATCTTCCGCGGATGAGCTTCCTTCTTCACGGCTTGTTCGTCAGCATCGTGCTCCAGACCGTTACTCTCCTAGTCAGTATGGTCTCTCTGTCGTCTCCGAGCCGACTTCTTATCGGGATGCCGCGTGTCATCCTGAATGGCAGCTTGCCATGGCTGAGGAGATCGCTGCGCTTGAGTGCACTGGCACCTGGGATCTTGTTTCTCCCCTTCTGGTGTTCGTCCTATCACGTGTAAGTGGGTCTATAAAATTAAGACCCGCTCTGATGGATCTCTTGAGCGCTATAAAGTGCGTCTTGTGGCTCGTGGTTTTCAGCAGGAACACGACCGTGACTATGATGAGACTTTTTCTCCTGTGGCCCATATGACCACTGTGCGTACTCTTCTTGCTGTTGCTTCTGTTCGACGATGGTCTGTGTCCCAGCTTGATGTTCAGAATGCTTTTCTTAATGGCGAGTTGAGTGAGGAGGTTTATATGTAGCCTCCTCCTAGATATTCTGTTCCCGATGGGATGGTTTGTTGTCCTCGATGTTCCCTTTATGGCCCGAATCAGGCCCCTCGTGCCTGGTTTGAGTGCTTTGCCTCTGTGGTGACTGCTGTTGGTTTCTCTCCTAGTTCTCATGATCTAGCGCTTTTTGTTCACACTTCTCCTCGTGGACGCACTCTTCTCCTTCTCTATGTTGATGATATGATCATTATTAGTGATGATCCTGAGTATATTGCCTTTGTCAAGGCTCGTCTCCGTGATCAGTTTCTTATGACTGATCTTGGTCCTCTTCGCTACTTTCTTGGGATTGAGGTTTCCTCCACTTCTGATGGCTTTTCTATCTCTCAGGAACAGTATATTCAGGATCTTCTTGCTCAGGCTGCTCTTGCGGATGAGCGCACCGTTGAGACTCCTATGGAGCTTAATGTTAAGCTCCGTCCTACTGATGGTGATCCTCTTCCCGATCCCACTCGTTATCGCCATCTTGTTGGGAGTCTTGTTTATCTTGCTGTCACTCGTCCTGATATCTCTTATCCTGTTCATATTCTGAGCCAGTTTGTCTCAGCTCCTACCGTTGTTCACTACATTCATCTCCTCTGTGTCCTTCGTTATCTTCGTGGCACGATTACTCATCGCCTTTTCTTCCCTCGTTCTAGCTCTCTCCAGCTCCAGTGCTACTCGGATGCTACGTGGGCGAATGATCCTACGGATCGTCGTTCACTTTCTGCTTATTGTGTGTTTCTTGGTGGTTCGCTTGTTGCTTGGAAGACGAAGAAACAGGTAGCGGTTTCTCGTTCGAGTGTTGAGGCTGAGCTGCGGGCTATGGCTTCGGTGACCGCTGAGGTGACCTGGTTACGGTTGTTGCTTGCAGATTTTGGGGTCTCTGTTACGACACCCACCCACTTTTGTCAGACAGTACATGTGCTATCAGTATTGCACGTGATCCGGTCAAGCATGAGCTGACCAAGCATATTGGTGTTGATGCTTTTTATACACGTGCTCAGGTGCAGGATTAGGTTGTTGCGCTTCATTATGTGCCTTCAGACTTGCAGTTGGCAGATTTCTTTACAAAGGCACAAACCCGCGCACAGCATGATTTCTTACTCTCCAAACTCAGTGTTGTGGATCCACCATGAGTTTGGGGGGAGGGGTGGTGTTAGAGTATATATTTGTATATTATAGTTTCCTCATATGTTAGGGGCTTTCTGTATATTTGCACCTGTACATGTACTATATATTCTGGCCTTTGGCCTTCTGGTAATACAAGCATCTATTACCCTAACACTTTCCATCAAATGTGACGTTCAGAAGATATTTAACCGGCACCAGACTTGCATCGTGGAACATATTGGTACAACGTTTGTCTATAATACAATTACCACAAGGGGTGGATGTGTTTCGCCAGAATCTACTTGAGAATGTTAACTAAAAAAAGAGACCAACCAAGCACTAGTGCTAGGTGGCATTTTTATAGAAAGGACAACCTGGCGCACACCGCGGAGTCCACGACTCGAGCGAGGGTGGCCTGCTGGAGCACTGTCCCTACTAGCCAACTGACCGACGGCCGGTTTTCAAAATGCCGGAGCTCGAGGATTGAGCTCAAAGTGGTGAGCTCGCCCATGCGGGTTCAAATCGTGGTATCCACGGTTGAACTAAACGGGATGCTATCTGCGTGAAAAACGTCGAGAGTGGTCTCACTTCTACCTAACAATTTATAGCCAAGAAAGAGATCATTCTCCCGTGGGTCAACGATTAGAACCTGAGATTGAAGACTCCATTGATTTTTCCTTGACATGTCAAATTAACACAGCAATTTTGCTCTAGCAAGTGGTTGGAGCTAACCGAAAATGATTAAGTATATTCGCATATGCATGCATATTCCTTGGCGCGAATATCGTCCCTAGTAGGATTATAAATTCCATCTCCATGTGATCAGCCCCTTAACTACACTACACTAGTAACTGTTTTAAAGACGGTCGTTACATCGGAGTTTTTTTTTTTTGGAATAGCATCTCTGGCTTGATTAATTGATAGTTCTAAATGAAATTGTAATGTGCGATGGTTGAGACGTTATGTCAGGGGATCAATCACCACTAACCATACGAAAGGAATCAGAAACTTGACCTTAATTTGGGACGAGTTTCTTGATTTTAAACAGGCCGCAAATTGTCGGTCAGATAGAGCTGAGACTAGAGACAAAAAGGTACTAGTAATCGATCACTTCAGATGGCGCCAAATTGGCATCTAGAGACATCATCAATGTGCGAAATGCGATGCATCCTTCCGAAGAGGTTCTACGGTTGCATCAAATCAAGTTGAAATACTGCCAAAGTGTATAATCATATGTTTAATTAATCTTTATTCTTTGAATTTGATAATAATGTGTTTGCCATGTGGCTAGTGGGCTCTATTCTAATCGGCGTATATATTCCCCATGTCCATTGCGCTTAAGCTCCCTCCTCATCAACCTAATAAGTATTTCCTCTTCCCCTGTGCTGTCCATCCCCAGCTTCTTCTGCTTCTTCTTCTTCTCCGATCCGCCATTGCCTCGATCCCCGAGCTCCGGCTCACAAGTTTTTGCGATTGGCTCGGCCGGTCGCTTTGCTTTCCCGCCACTGTTGTGCTTGCCTTGCCGACTGGCCTTGGAGAACCAAAATCACCTTTACAGCTGCAAAGCGCGCCAATTTAGGAGGTAGGCAGCATGCTGGGAGCGAGCCCCAAGGCGAGGAAAGGATCCGCCGTCGTGGAGCTCGGGTCGCTGTCGATGAAGAAGAGGAATCCTCCTCCTCCGGTACCTCCGCCGGCGGTGGGGAAGGCGGCGGCGATGGCGGCGGTGGCGCCAGCGGCGGGGAAGGTGGCGGCGGAGGAGGTGTGGGAGGTCCGGCCCGGCGGCATGCTTGTGCAGAAGAGGGTCGCGGGCGAGGACGAACCCGCGCTGGAGGACGTGAAGCCGGTGCCGACCATCCGGGTCAAGGCGAAGCACTGCGGCATGACCCACGAGATCTACATCAGCGCGGAGGCGACGTTCGGCGACGTGAGGAAGATGGTGGCGGAGCGCGCCGGGGCGCACCCGGACGACCTGAAGGTGCGGTACAAGGACAAGGAGCGGGACCCCAAGGCGTTCCTCGACATGGCCGGCGTCAAGGACCGCTCCAGGATCACCGTCGTGGACGACCCCGAGGCCCGCGCGCGCCGCCTCCTCGAGGAGCGCCGCCAGGGCCACCTCCAGAAGGCCTCCAAGGCCGTGGCCGCCGTCGCCGCCGAGGTCGACAAGATCGCGCCCAAGGTACCGTACCGTACAACCCACTTACTTACTGGCTGCATTGCCAGCCGTGCCGTCCGTCCGCCCGCCATTAATGAAGAGAGCAGGGCAGAGGAGAGCACATGAGTTGTTGAGTTGACCGGCGATATTTTATTGGCAGGTGTCGGTGCTGGAGGCGCTGGTCCGGAAGGGGGAGAGGGTGGCGGAGAAGGACGTGACGACGGTGACGGAGCTGCTGATGAACGAGCTGCTGAAGCTGGACGCCGTGGTCGCCGGCGGCGACGACGTGAAGGCGCAGAGGCGGGTGCAGGTGAAGCGGGTGCAGAAGTACGTGGAGACGCTCGACGCCGTGTTGGCCAAGAACGCCACCATCGCGTCGCGCAAGTCCGGCGCGAAGAAGCAGGCTTCAGAGCAGCCTGCACCGCCGGCAAGGCAGCAGCCGCAGCAACCGCAGTCGCAGCGCCAGCGCCAGAAACCGCAGCAGCAGCAGCCGCAGGCTGAAACGACGCGGTGGGAGATGTTCGACCTGCTGTCTTCGCTTCCGTCCACGTCGTCGGCCTCCTCCACCACCACCGTGAGCTCCACCGCGTCGTCCGGCGGCCCGCCGCCGCCCACGAACAAGCTCGACTGGATGCTCTTCTGACGAGCACCACCATCATATCGCAATCCGAAGCAGAGCAGCAGATGCAACGCGAGCTTGCGTGCCAAGAATTGCACTCAATCCAGGAGGCTCGATGATCCAATCGATCGGGTCAAGTCAATTATACTCCATGTGCTTAGTTTGGTTGGCCACCCATCATCACCTGGTCAATTACCGCCAGTTCAGTCCTAGTAGTTCACCTTGTCAAAGCATTTTTTTCCATTCTTCTTCTTCTTCTTCCTCGTCGTTCGTCGTCATCAAATGTTTGATGTAAATTCTTTTGTGTGCATACCGTGAGAAAGAAAGAGAAGGGGAGTCAGTGAGGTTGATCAATTAGGGATCAATCGATCGACCAAGCAACAAGTGTATTCAGATTGGGGAATAATAAGTTCGTCAAAATCCAGAGTTTTGTGTCCATGCATGGCTACATGCGCAGAAAGCAATACTACTACACATGAATGTTCTTCAGTTCTTGACACGGTAGTACTACTCGACAGGACCGGATCACTGTTCGATAGTTGTGGTTGTCAGAGTGAGTTTCGACCTCTCTTTTTTCTCCTCACATGCATATATGTTTGTGCTGTCGCTGCTGTTGCAGTTGTGGTTGTTGTTGCCGCGTTGGTTGGCGCCTATCTGTCAGGTTTTGATTCCTTTCCAGAGCTGAAATAATGGAGGGGTTGGTGTGCAGTTAAATTCTTCATTGTCGTGCCACATTCAGGTCTCCCGTCCAGCTCCCAATTCACCATTCCAATTTCCAACCATCCATCACAAACGAATCAAACCAATGTGTTCCTCTACTTGCCAAAAGAATCATAAGCAGAGGGAAAAGGAAGAAACTTCTGAAGATGCTTAGCTTGTTTGGTGCCATGAAACTATGCTAAAAGTAAGCAGGAATCCCGAGGGAATTTTCGGTGCTAGCTAGCTACTTGGCATGGATGAGTCGAGGTTGTTGCCGTTGCGGTGTCAGTGTGATGAGAGCTTAATTATTTGCATGTTTGTGTGTTTGTGTGTGTGTGTACATGTGGATGTGGTGTAGTAGTAGCAGTATTATTCTTGGTGGTTGAGTGGGGGATCATGGGTCGTGCTTCTTCCTCCCTCCCTCCCTCCACTCTCACTGTCAGCTTTGCTGGCCAGAGAGAGATGCCTTCTAATTGTCACCAATTATATCGAGCAACTGGTTGGACCTTTTGTTTTGTTAATTTTTTGTTGGTTTTGTTCTTGTTTTCTTCTGAAAGTTTGTGACATACTACTAACATAGTGCTACTACTATTGAGCGTGCGCGGTTGTTGCCGAATAGAGAAATGGGGGACGTAGAGAGCTCCTCACATGCTTGTCTGGACATGGCTATACTATTAGTCATACTACTTCATGAATGGCATGTAACGTTGTTAAATGAAATGCTTTTACACAAAAATAGTGAGATAATGAATAAAAGGGAGGGCAATACATAACAATTATGTGCACACAAAAGTGTTCCCCAAGACCAGAGGCTCCTAATTGTTAAAAGATAAGCTTTTTTCCTAGTGACTTCTCAAAGAACAAAAACAAATTGAATAATATTCCTAAAAGTGTTCCCCAATACCAAAAGATGAAAAGAAACCACAATTGCTTTTAAAGAAGAATACAATTTGTGCATTTCAGACGAGAGATACGGTCGGATGCCTCCTTCCTACCCCTTTGGCACCACATAACAGGGTTAGTTTTAGTCATCCAACACATGCAATGAAAGTTCACGGAATGTCACAATGAATTCATTAAAGCCCCTGCTTGTATGGCAAAAACTTCATCTCAACAACTCACAACAAAAGTGAAAATTTAATTTGTAAAACTATGCAAGATTGATAGCTTTTGTTTTATTACTTGTGTTTTTATAGGGAGCTTGGACTAGGTCAATAAGGAAATGTATTCGACATTGGATGGAGATGTCGCATGGTGAACCCTAGATGCCACGTTTGCACCGGGTAGCACTGTGGGAAGCAGTGGCCTAAGCCATGTTTTTTCAACTCTTCCCAGGTCCTATGATGAGAGGAGATGGTAGAGAGGAGGGATGCCACAATATATTTTCGGTCCAAGGCATTGAAGTATGACATGCATCAACCTCACTCACAGACGGATGGAAATTCAAAAAGAAATGAAATCCGTGCGTGTGGCCTAAAGCCGTCGAGACAGACTCATATTATCTTTCTGAGTTTTATGCTTGTAAACGGTGTTACAAATAATGGGTTAATTCGTATGGTCTACATTCCTAAATATCAAAACCCATGCGTGTGGAAGCCCATATATGTGGTGGCCCATGTTGGTGTGAGACAATCAACTCACATATAAGTGGCAAGAGGAGTAAGAGCTAAATTTATTTTCACATAGCAAGTTGAAGTATCCAAAAAAAATAGAAAATTGAAAGAGAGTTGTATAGCCTTATAAGGTGAAACGTTTCACCACTTGCGAAGTGAGTGTAGAAAAGTTGAGTATAGAAAAGTAATACATGTGCGCTCGTCCTCCGCCGCCCAGGGGCTCGCCTCGTCACAACGAGAGCAAGTCACGGTTTGCAGAATGATCCAAGCTTATTTTTTATACACAAGAAAATTGCGGTTTTGACGGACGTGTCTCAGTTAGTCGGTTTGGTAGCTCGCTGATCGTGGTTTATCCGTAACTGACCTGGACGTGTGTGATGTGGACTTGACCCACATTGTAATCGTTAAATTTTCCCGAGCTACTCTATATAAAGTCTATGAAAGGCATCCGCTGTAGTATACACTGAAACCAATTTAGGGTTTTGCCATCTCTCTCTGTCTTGAAGGGATTCCGCCGCAGTACACACTGAAACCAATCTACTCCATCCCGTGTGTCGGCGTGCACCAGCAAACTGGAGAGCAGGTCTCCGGAACCACTCGCAATTGTGATACTGTAAGTGAGAGAGTAAATAAGGTTTTTTGGGAAGCGTTCTGCGTGACTGCTCAAGTTCGTCAACACGGGTCATCTTTCTGGTCGTTCCATAGGACCGCACACATCGTCTTCTACGTAGTCCACTTTGACATGTTTTTTGCAACCTCTATATCAACGGCTACTCCATCTACAAACGATTAGTACGTGCATCATATCCTGATCTATTCTTCTATTATGGCTATTGTAGAATTTGCACTGCTAGTGTTCATATTTATTAATACATCTAGTATGTTATATTTTCATGTGATCATAGCTATCGTAGTCATGCTTTATATTTTGAAGTTAATCATGAAAATATTGCCTAATTATCCGACAATCCAAAATCTCTATAATAGACAATTTTTTGAGTTAAACATGAGACACTTGGCCGATAAACAAAAGCCGTACAATTTTACTAGAGTGCACTTTAAGAGGTGGCAGGTCAAAGACACGCCGTGGCTTCAAGCTCTTAAAGTATCCGGGGTTAGTGACGGAAAACATGAAGGAGCTATATCTGATGATGATCAGAAAAAGTTTGAGGAAGCCAATACTATCTTCGTGGGTTGCATTCTGAGTGTTTTTGATAATCGTCTTTGTGATGTGTACATGGACATAACACACGGAAAGAGCTCTTTGAGACACTGAACACTTTTCGTGTTCTCGTTTTTTTCCGATTCAAAACTTGGACTATGTAGAACATTCAAATTTCAAATATGCCAATTTGAATTCACCAAGATTTGGTTGGGCTAGGTGATCCAAATGGAGAAGATTTCCACCTTGATATGTAGAATAGCTTTTGGGACAACTTTCATTTTATGAGTCTGGTCTAGTTTAAAATTTGGTGTATGTAGAATTTTCAAAATTCAGTTAATTGAGTTTGAAAAGTTGCTTTTGCTATATTGGACAGAAAAATCAGAAGGGTATTGTGGGAGTTTTTGGGATCCAAATGGCATGTAGTTTTCACCATTGGGTGTATCTTTTCATTCTTCAAATTTTATCTTTTATAGGTTTTGCATGATTCAAAACTTGGTGCATCTAGAATTTTGAAATTTCAAGAAATGCAAGAAGTGGTTTCAACAAGTTTTAGTGGGGTTAGAGGTGTGAAAAGGGGATGGTCTCTTGGTATGTTATAGGTTTCGATGTGGGGATCATATTAGGGGCATTGTATTATGCAAAAAAATCTTTTTGAAAATGCTTTAAAAAGACAAGGATTTGGGAAGAACCAAGATTAGGGTTTTAGAGGATCATGGCCCAAGGTAATATGAAGATATTTTTGCATATTTGGGATATATGGGGTATAGGGATCACACCATAATTTTGGAGGTATATAAGATGGGGTTGCTTTATAATGGGGTTTATTAGGGTTTATCTGGCAGGTGGATCCTTCTGAAATGTCCGGGGGTGGAGAAGGGTTTACTTGGTCACCTCATATCATAGGCTTGAAAGTGGGGATGCAAAACCAAACTTCTCAAGCTTGCCAAGGTTTGAGAAGGGATGGAGCACTGAAAAGGCAAAAGGAAAAATTTGGAAGAAGGGCTCAAATTCAAATGCTCCAAGAAATCCAAGGTTTTCAAAGAGGGTTTAGGAGAGAATAGTTTGGTATGCACATGGTTAACTAGGACATCACCCGAATACCATGTGGCAGAAAAAGGGTGCAATTCAATGTGTAGAGCCTGCTGTATACCATTAGCCATGTTACTGAGTTCTCTTCTCTTACATGTGGATGTATCAGAACCATGCTTATGACGTGCTAAATAGTAGTCGATAGAAAGGACGCAATTAGTATCGTGGAAGCCACTTGATCTTGGTGCAAACTGTTGAACATGTTATGGGCACCATGGTGATGAAGCCGGTACACGCTGATGTGTTAACTCTGAGGATCTCCCTCTGGATGCTCATCATTGAAAAAGATCCCTAGAGTGAAGATGGCACGAGGAAGGACTCGTGAACCCCTTCCCATAGCATCTCAACCATGGTGGCACCCAAATATGAGGAGATAATGTGCTAGTCATGGGACGGATCATGCTTGCGCGGGAACCTCCACGACGTGGCCATTGGTCTGGGGCGGAGGGCAGCATGTGGAGACCTCGATGCAAGAGGTCGCTGTAGTGACGGATGTGTGCTTGGAAGGAGATGGAGAGGACGTGTCTGCCGATAGAATAAGCAGCAAAGGAATATCTATGCTTGTCGCCTGTTCCATTGGGTGTGTGCGGTGTCGACGACCCTCAGAACGTCCGCACGTAGTGCATCCACCGCATGCTCCACTCCTAGGTGGCATTGATTTAGTTCGAGGACGACCGAATGCAAGTGGCCGAGCTTCACGTTCATGGAGGAGACCACCGCAATGAGATCCACGAGAACCTTGGCTTGGGCTTACATCTCAGTGCTCTTGCCGTGGTGCGTGTGAGGATAATCGATGGGGGGAAAACAATTGGGGATGGCTTTGATACTAGAGTGTTGCGATCCCATTAGATATGGCAGCTAGTACACAAAGGAGTACATGATTTAGTGTAGTTCCAGTTTTTTTTGGAAAAGAGCATATATTAATATCAATGAGATACCAATTACACCCGGACTCTGCAACAACGCATGCCCTCACGGCCTTACGGGTGCACACAACCCAGAAAAAAGAATTACAAAAAATAAAAAGTCCTGCTATAGTGAGACTATTCCTCACAACAACGATACTAACACCACAAGAACAACAACAGAAGTCCAACCACTCCAATAGTGACACCTTCAAAAAGGAAAAAGTGCACAAGCACCATCATCACCCGATCAAAGATCATATATTTTCATCCTGGAGAAAGTCCTTACTCACAAAACAATGCTTTCAACAAAGCCATTGCCAGCCACAACCAATTAAGGTCAGACCTTAGATCTCCACCGGCAAGGTAGGACTATGAACTCCTCCTATGTTGTCACCCCCACAAACAATCATTGCCGCGAGTCATAGATCACTCAGGGAGTTTCCATCGCCACGAAGACTCCAATCACCATCGCTAGCCCGCAAGTTCCCGCTTTCATGACATTCTCTGCATCTAACTTCACCATGGATCGTTGAAGACATGACACATGCTGGTAACAGATAGCAGAGCTTCACATCGCTCTCTCTGAAACCAAACGGCCAGAAAATACATGGATATGCCCGACCGAATACCTTCCGATCCAGCAATCTCCAGGCATGATACGCCCATGGGAGTTCACCGGTGGAGCCTTCCGGAACTCGCCTCTCCAGTCTAGATCAATGAGGGTAGACATCAAGGATATCTTCATCTTCGCGCGGAAGAAACCCTAGGACCATCTCATTGATTGATGTCAACGCATCGGTCTGCACACCGCTGGACGACTCTTGGTGAACGGATCGAGCGTGCTAACCTCTCGCGCCAACAAGCACGTAGGTTTAGTGTTGCCGCCATGGGCGCGCCGTCGCCTACGGCCAGCAGCATCGTGTCCGCCTCTTCCTCCACAACACCTCACAGCCGTGCGCCAGCGAGCACCTTGCATAGGAGGTACCACCGCCTTTTCGACCACCTGCGAAGCCTTGGAGTCGACCCCCACACCAGGGAATCATACGGGGCCCGCCCATCCTGCCCACCACTTTCAGCGGCCAGGCATGGCCGCCACCACCGGGGGGCGGCAGCGGCCGGTGGAGAAGATCGGTGTGGCGGCGCCTCTAGGGGTTGGGTGGGGTGCTCTGGAGCCGCGCTCGCGCAAGCGGCCCGGGAGCGAGATCTCGGGGGTAGTTCTACGTAGACGGATCTAGTAGGAGAGGATGGGATACAAGAGGGAGATAGTTAAAGAAGTAAGAAAGAGTTGTGTCCTCCCTTGTCGGGGTCATTCGTCCAGGTTCTAGTCTTCGATGCCTCCACTGGTTGATCTCGATCCCCTTTAAGTACATCCCATGTGTATCTCTTCCCTCATGCCTTGGGTCTCTGGTTCTCTTCTCGCAGGGCCCATGCGACCCAGTACGGTGGCGCATACGGTCTATGACAGATTGTTACCAGAGTTGAAGTTCAGACCAGCCGACGAACACCCTGTACACACAGTGCGAGTGACCACTGCTTCCGCGTGTAGAGCACCAACAACCATGACCGAGACGAAGGAGGGCGAAGAAGGCTTGATTTTCGACCGCTGGCGCACTGGATCATGCGCGAACAACAACCCAGTTATGGTGGCAACCGAAGCATTGGTGGCCTCATGCTATTCCCGCTCCTTGGTGCTTAGTCGCCGCCCACAAGAAGCGACCAACACACGCAACTCATTGAGGTTCGTTGTGATTGCCGCTAGTCTCATCTCCATCCTTGTATCCGGCTCCCCCATCATCTCCATAACTTCACTTCAAACCAAATCAAAATTGGAGAAAAAATTGGTGGAATTGTTAGAGGAATCGTTGGCTCTCATATCAAACTATCACACTCGCCTCCTGCCAGCATGATTACCGACGTGAGGCGCGATCGATCGCCTGAATTTAGGAACAGAGAGATCATCACGTAGAGAGAGAGAGATAACGAGTAGAAGTTTATAGGGATCAAAAACCGGTACGAGAGACGTGAGAGAGAGGCTCTCCAAGGCGGTGGCTAAAAGCCATTTAGGGTTCCCTCGCTCCGCCGGTGACACCACCGGTCCATCCCGTCTCCGGTTGCCTTAGGCCTTGGAGGCGTGGCAGACCACAATCCCTCGCTGGCGGGAGGTCTTCGTGTTTTGTTTAGACTGTTTTTATTATTTTCTTTAGGATGATGAGGCGGTGGCTATGTCCCGAAGTTAGAATAAGTTCCTCCCGTCCTATCCTCGCTCTGTTGGTACGTCTAGTATCGATGGAGGACGCGTGGAGTCGTGTGTCCGGTAGATCTCTTGGTATCCGGTCGTTTTTCGTATTCGTTGGTATGATTTGAGGCCAGTCTCTTACGATCTACGTTTATCATCTTTGGCGATGATTGTTGCTCTAGTGCCCTGGTTCTTTAGGGCCTTAACACGACGACTTCCCGTCCGTCTACTAAACAAGCTCTATTACGACAAGCTTTTCCCGACTCCACTGATGGAGCGGCGAGACGGCGGCGCGCCTTCGGCTCGTGCTAGTGTATGTATTCGTCGCTAGGTGGTCTAATTTTTATTATATTTGAGACACTTTATACAGCCGGTGATGATTATTAATAGATCGGTGGAATTTCGAAAAAAAATGGAGAGATAGCTAGTTGAGTTCATTATATTCCTTTCTTGAGACTTTTCCGATGCCTTGCTTTTCGTGCACAAGCGCAAGCCTAGTCCACGTGGGCTACAGCTCATGACTGCTAAGCCCAAAGGGGCTAAATGGTCGGGTATGAGAGACCGGGCCACCGAAATTTAGTGGTCTTATCGGCCCAGCTGCTAGTGCGAATGTACAACCCATCCAAACTTGACTTCTCTATTCCAAGCTGCGACCGATGGATTCGCGGATCGACCATGGCATGGCAGCGGGCGAGATCAAGTTGGACCTGGCCAAGTCCACGCCCCGATCTTGGCTCTTCCACCATGCATGCTAGCAACCCGCGCCGCTCGATTGCACGCCGGCCCCTCTATATTTCCCCACTCCGGCTGCCGCGAGTTATTACTGCTTTAGTACTACCGTGTCCGCGCCGCGATCAAGGGTTCGGGAGGGGAATCTCTGTGCGCCAATGGCCGCCGAAGTGCTGGTCGGAGCCGAGCGCCGCGTCCTCATCAGCGGCTACGGCGCCCTCCCGCCGCCGCCGCCGGATAGCCTGCTCGGCCGCCTCGACCAGATCGACCTACGGGTACGCGCGATCGGTTTAGTTACACGTGTGCATTGGTAATCTGGTATTGGTGTGATCGTCGTGCCATTCCTGCGTGGGTGCGCACGCGCGATGCCCGATCGATCTTGACGCGTTCCTGGTGACTGATTTCAGCTGAGGCAGCTGGAGGACCAGCGGCCGCCGTCCTCCGCCGCCGACGATGCGGATGGCGGGGTCAGCTGCTTCGCCAACAACGACTCGGACTCCCGCCGCGGCGCGCCACCGCGGCACCAGCACAGCAAGTCGATGCCGTCCGCGCTCCAGCAGCAGCAGCAGCAGGCGCACGTCCTGCGGGGCTCGCTCATGGACCGCCTCAACCTGCTCGAGTCCCGCATCCGGCAGCTCAGCTGCGAGCTGGACCTCGACGGCGGCGTGAGCGGCAAGGGAGGCTCCCTCGCGCCCCTACCGGTGGAGGACCGCGCGTGGTCCGAGCCGCCGCTGCCGGAGCCGCGCGGCGGAGACGTCCCGGCGGCGTCCGTGCGCGCGCGCGCCGCGGCGGGTGGCGACAGGCCCGCCGCCGGGGCCAGCTGGAGCGCCGTGCAGATCCTTCAGAAGGGCGCCCGCCAGCTCCACCGCAACAAACCGAACCACCCTGCCAAGGTAAGCGCGCGAGTTCCATTGAACCATCATCTCCATTTGGCACGTTTACAAACACTAGGAAACCGCTGGCTGAACATATGTACACAACTTTCTCCATTGGAATTGCAGGTGAAGAAGCTTAAGGAGGCCAAGTGCGCGTGCGAGGAGGAGAAGAGGAAGGCGGAGCGAAGCAACAAGCAGCCATCAGCTAGCCGTAGGTGGTTCGCCATCGGATGCTGATCTCAAGAAATTTCCAAGGATCTGATCTTGATCAGCGCTAATTAAATTGATTAGAATCTGCCATATATATGTCTCGTTTAAGTGTTACAATACGTGTTTTAAACTTCTATTTTCTTCTGTAGTAGTATTTGTTTCTCTTTTTTTTTCTGAATATATATGTACTCGTCATATGCATGTTGATGTGTAAGTGTGTGTTAGCATTGGTTTGTTTTTCCAAAGGTGTATTTTATAGCACCGTGTGTAGCTGCCATATGTGTTCGCCTCGTGATAATCTTAGACAGAAATTTTGTTACGTACTCTGATAGACCAATAAAATTATTTATTTCATGCTAATTCTCAGCTAGCTGAGATTTAGCTTACGGCATAGTCACGTCGTAGTCCGTCTGTCGTGGTGGTGTCACGATAGATGGCATGGATAGGCTAAAGGTGGGGACTAATACACGCTAGGAGAATCCAGGGAGGGATAGAGGAGTGATTCTCCACACAGAAGTTTGTATTGATTTCCTTCCAAGATTACAAGTGCTCCTAGAGCTGTATTGGCGAGAGGAGGAAGAAGGAGCTCTCTTACTCTCACCCACAGATCACACCTGAAACCCTAGCCAAAACAGAATAGTAGAAAGACCAACCCCTTCTACAGAAGCCCATGCCCCCCTTTTATAGAGGAGGCTCGGTTTCTGCCTAGGGCATACGTGGAGGCATATTCAATATGCCTCCTCCCAAAGTGGTAAGCCGACCGGGGTGTTCCCCCCCCCCCCCCCCCCCGCGTCACACTTGCTTTAGCTACGTGAGCCTCTGCGGTGCCCGCGTCAGCCGACATGGGCGTCGTCACCCCTGTCGGCCATGACCCGGTGGTCCTGCTCTTGTCTACTTCGCTCATGCAGTGTGTATCGGGCCCTCTTTTTGACCAGCAAGATTCATTCCTTCTCCTAGAAGCCAAACATGACCCGAATCACAGCTGATCCGGGCACCCCTGTTCCTGCATACAAGTAAACATATACTTCCGACTTACTTCTTAAGTCGGTTGAGACTTAGTTAGGTGAACACCCCTTGGTTCGGGTCACCCCGTGATTCGGCCGGCCTTGAGGTGACCCGGCTAGCCTCTGCTTTGGCTTTGCCGAACCTTGGCTAACTCGGCCTTTTATACCCCGGCGTGACCCTACCCGGGGGTATCCCCCCAACATTAGTCCCCGAAGCTGGTGCGGTCTTAGCTGCTTTGGCCGCTAAGGCCACATCAGGTTCAATTCTGTGCTCCGGTCGTTATTGCTGAGTTACCTCTTTACCTCGGATTATATGGATTTACGTTCCCTTTGCACATTCCAAGATTTCACTTGCCGGCGGGGTTACCATAGTTTCATCCGGGTCTTGTTTCCTTCTCTCATACGCTAGCCCATGTGAAAGGTAATCATTATGTCGTCTTATTTTAAGGGCCTGCGCAGTAACCGCCGCAGTAATTGTCAGCTATCACTGTGCGCGGGTCACGTCATGCCTGCCTCCTCGTTTCTCGCATCACAGTGTCACGTCATAGGATTCTCTCCGCTCTGTGGCCCTCCATGTGGCTCCCCGCTGATTGGTCCGGACAGGTGATACATGGCCACTGCGTGTGGTGGGTCCGCAGGATACGATCCCACTCACCGCTGGTGGGAGTGGTTAAATAGCAGGGGGGAGGACTTCCCTTAGGGTCTTTCTCCTTCCGCGCCCCTCTGCTCGTTGCCCTTTTTCTTCATCTTCCTCGCGATCGCGCTGCCGCCAGTGATACCAAATAGCAGCGTCGCCGCCGCGCTTCTCCGTCGCACCCCTGCGTCGCCGCCACCGCGACGCAAATCTCTCGCCACGGGTCCTCGTCAATCCCGGCCACTATCCCCCGCCGCCTCTAGCGCCAGCGAGGGCCTCGAGGACCAGATGACGGAAGAAGAACTCATTTTTGCTGAGCAGGAGATGGAGGAGGACGCCGCGGCGGCGGACCGCAGCGCGTGGGCCGGGTCATGGGTCTGTCAAGATGATCTTGACTGGATTTACCGAACCAGGCGCATCCCCGTCGGCGTCGCCGTTCGTCTCCCTTCTAATGAACTGGCCCCCTCACCCAATCCGGGTGAGCTTGTTGTCTTTTTGTCCCACTTCCAACGGGGCTTCGGGTTGCCGGTTAGCGATTTTTTCCGGGACTGGCTCAGTACATACCAGCTCCAACCGCACCATCTTCTAGCCAACGCCATCACTTCTCTCTCTGCCTTCGCTTCTAGGATCGAAGGCTACGTCGGACTATGGCCCACGAAGGAGTTATGGATCCGGTTCTTCGGCCTTCATCGCAATGTCATCCCCAACATTCACGCTGATCCAGAGGACAAACAGCTCACTCAATTCGGAGCGGCCTCCATTTCACCCCGGAGGTTTTCTGTTTTCCCCCGGGTCACCGGGTTAGAGTCCTGCAAAGGATGGGCCCGGACCTTCTTCTATGTCTGGAATGCGGGCACTGAAGACTTGATTCGGATGCTCCCCTATACTCCGGGTCCACCTAACCCGGATTTGTGGGTTGAGATCCCCAAGAAGCCCACTGCCTTGGCCAATCAAGTCAACAAGATGTTCGCGGAACTGAAGAAGCTCGGGCTGCGCAACGAGGATGCCATGATCACTTTCGTGCGCAACCGGATTTCCCCCCTCTAGAAGCGCACCCACAAGGTGTGCCACATGAGCTTCGTCCGCGATCCCAACCGGACCTCCTCCTTCGAGCTGAGCAACACGGAGATCTATCGCCGGGTTAAAGCTCTTTTTACCACCCACAAGGACTTCTCCTCCGAGTGGACTTGGGGAATGGAGCATTACTGCCGCGATAGGCTTCCTCCCGTGGTAAGCTTCATGTTGCGAACTTACTCTGGACCAATTATATGTCAGTTATTGTTGCATTTTTGACTCTTTCGTTCATTTCTTTCCTCAGCAATTTCTTCAGCAGACCATCGAGGACGGCACCGATCCGACCCTTAAGTGGGCGCCGGACCGGGAGAACCCAGATGAGGAGGAGCCAGACCAGGAGATGTTCCTCCCAATGACCGATGCCACGAAACGACCCAGGGGTAAATCCTCTTCCGTTAGAGATTGGCCCGATGATGAAGATGACTCGGATGTCGAGGTGATTGAACCTGTTGAGGCTGACCCCCTTTCTTTTGCTTTTCCGCCATCAGCTCACCTCGGTGGTCATATCCACGAGGATCCTCCCCTCGCTACGGGCGAACCTGTTCTGGTGGCTCCGAAGAAGAAGCGCGGGGCTGCTTCAAGTTCATCCTCCGGAGCTTCTCAGCCTGCCAAAAGGCGAAAGAAGTCCAGGGACAAGACTCCCTCCAAGCCAGCAGGCAAGGCCCCAGCACGAAGGGCTCGGAAACCCAAGGAGGCCCAAACCTCGGATGCGTAAGTTGTTTTGCCTTCTGTAACTTGCTCTCCCTTGCATCGTTGTGATTTCTCTTCTAACATTGTTCTCTTTTGCACGGCTCCGGTGGAGGTCCCTCAAAGTGGATCGAGCATCTCTTCACCTCTCCGACCTAGCCCTTCTCCCTGTCGCGACGACGAGTCCCGTCCGCTGAGCCCTATTCTAGAGGGTTCTGCGGCTGCTGCGGGTTCTGCTCCACCTCAGAAAGAGGGGGGTAACCTTGGAGCGGGGGAGACCGGCCCGGCCGAGGTGACGGCATCCACCACTTCGGCACCGCCGCAACCAGCATCCACTGAAGCAACTTCGGCTCCAGCACCAGTACCAACAAGCAGATCCGTACCAACACCAACTCCGGCATCAGCACCAACTCCGGCTGCCAAAACATCAGCAGCAGCACCAAGTCCAGCCCCAAGAGCATCAGCGCCTAGCTCCTCTGCCTCGTCCGAGTCTTCTCAACCCTGACGAGGAACCACTCCGGCCGCTCCTAAGGGAAAAAACCGCTGCGCCGACATCCTCTTCCCAGCAAGCCAAGGAAAAGAAAGCTCCGGACACTACCAAGCCACCATCCACGAAGCCGGGCAGCATACCCTCGTGTCAATGCTTCCCAAGAAAGCACCAGCAGTGAAGGACACGCTTGCCGACACGCAGCAAATGGTTCTGTACACCAGCCCATCCCTATCCTTGATCGAAAGGAAAGAAGCGCATGCGAAGGGCTGGGTGGTGCCCCATATGCCCAACGGTGAACGGTACCCTCCGAGCTTAATTGAATTCGTCATGAATTGGAATAAGGCAGAGGTGGTTCAAGACACTGATCTTCCGGAGAAGTTCGGCCCTGCCGAGTTTTCCGCTTAGATGAACACAGCCGCAAAGGCAATTAACCTCGTTGGGCGAATGATGGAGGTACGTCGTTTCCCCTTTACAAGTTGTAGATAGTAGCCATTAGTCCCCGAGCCTCTGGGGGAGTAACTCGTTACTCGGCCGGATGCTTTTTAGAAAATTAGCGTAGCTCCATGAGAACTTCAAATATGCATACACCTAGAGCCGGGTTAAGTTCCACTTGGCCCGGATTTTAGTACTCTTCGAATATGCACACACCTAGAGCCGGGTTAAGTTCCACTTGGCCCGGATTTTAGTACACTTCGAATATGCACACACCTAGAGCCGTGTTAAGTTCCACTTGGCCCGGATTTTAGTACACTTCGAATATGCACACACCTAGAGCCGGGTTAAGTTCCACTTGGCCCGGATTTTAGTACACTTCGAATATGCATCGAGCTAACTTGTGTTTGTCCCTTTCAGGTGACCACCAATCGCCGGAGTGCTGAATTCCAACGCTTGCTGGATACCCACAAGCTGCTACGCGCAAAGCAGGCTGCACTCATTGCGGAATACGAGAAGAGGGGTAAATTTCTTCCTTAGCGCTTCTTCGTTTTGCTTCATTTTCCTTTGCCGGACTAACCTCATCATTCGGTTTCCGCAGCTGGGGTGGAAGTTGAGAACATCATTATGCGCAAAAATCTAGAGCAGATCAAGGGTAAGTCATTTCTGTCCGACTTTGCCGTACTTTCCATTCCCTTTTCTCCTTGGCTCGGCCAACATTCATACCTCGGCTCTGCCGGGCCAACACACTATTTCAGCATCACTTGAAGATAGTGTGCCCGTGCCTGATATGATGCTGCATTTTATCGAACAAGCAGGGCAGCACCAAGCTGAGCTTAAGAAGAAAGATGACGAGCTCTCCCTCCTCCGGACCAAGGACAATGAGATTTCTAGGCTCAAGGCTGAGATGGAGAAGATGAAGGCCCAGCACCAATCCGAACTTCAAAAGGTTGGCCAGAATTTCACAAAAGAGCGCGAGCGCCTCAACCTCCAGATCGCCAACGACCAGGATCTTCTCCAGGAGTCCGGCATCCAGCTTGGGTCAGCAAACGCTGAGCTTGAGCAGCTCCGGAAGAGACATGATGACTGCACCAAGGAGTTGACCCGGATCCTCAGTCATATATCTCGTAAGTTTCTTTCCCTTTTCCGACCTACTTCTCCGGGTTACTTCATATGTCTTTTCTTGACCTTTCTCCTTTGTCTCGTTTCTAGGCAAATTTCCAGAGGGCACTCCTATCGCGAGCGCAGCAGTTGCCAACTTCCGCCGACAAAGGGGTACTCCGGTCACTTCTGAAAGTGAAGGGATTCCTTACGACCTAGAGGACCTGTTGGTCAGCTTACCATCTCGCGTTGAGCTCATCAAGAACTACGGCAAGGACATCCTCGGTGCTGCAGCTCGCATCTTTAACACTTTTTGGCCCAGCGAAGAAGCCCCGGAGACCACCGCACTTCTCATTGAGAAGTTAATGGAAACCGAGACTCAGCTTGACCTCTGGAGAGAGTCCGATGGACGTGCCGCAGCTGATACCATCCTTCACCACATACTCACGTGGTACGAGAAGATTGATCTCAACCACCTGACACGTCTGCGCACAGGATCCAGATGGACCAATGACCCGGAGTGGGTAGCTCGGTGCCAGGCTTGTGCCTATAGCCTCATTGAATACGCTCCCATTCATGAATGGGTTGAGGGGCCGAGCTTCCTGGAAGCTGCTGGAGACGAAGAGGTTGAGCACGGTGAAGATGGCTCGGATGATGACGGAGAAGATGATGCCTCTGATATTGAGGGCAGCGAGGACGATGCCGACCTTCCTCCTCCTGCTGCTCCTTGAGCTAAAACACTTAAAAATTTATCAGATCCCCGGTATGCCGGGTGGAGTTGTATTCCAAACACATGTGATATTTCGTTACTAAGTTCTTATGCCGAATTAACTTGGGCGTAGTCCCCGAGTTTCTTTTTCTTGTTCGTTCAATCTCTTGGCTCGGTTCGTGTCTACCTTGATTCGGTTTTATGACTTACGAATCCGAGCTTCAAAAATTGTCTTAACAATACTGGGAAACTTTTTGACTTAGCACCAAAATAAAACCACATAATAACTTGAAAATAAATGCAGGGTTAGTTCGAAAAACAAACGTCGGGTGGAATAAATTCTTCTACTTGGTCGTTTTTCATGTGCTACGCAATTCCAAACTTGTTCTCTTGCTTGCCATGAAGCCAATTTTTGTTGGACAACAGCAAGTCGAAGAGTTGGGTTTTTGGTGCTCGCACACTACTAATTCGAGTTAAGTAGAATAACTTATTCCAGCTGACGCGCAAAAAACAACAAACATTATTAAGGCAGTCTCCGAGTTACTGCTCGAGGTGCCAACATTTCATTGATAAGCTCATTGCCGTCATACATACCGACATATGAGATAACTCGGATACATAAACTTCTTAGCTAAGTGTAGAAAGGACGAAGTAGAGTTATATTCCATGGTCGCTTGGATTCCTCTCCGGACCTGTCCGCCTTGTTCTTTTCCTGTGGCTTTGCATCTATAAGATAGTAAGAATCATTGTGCAATGCTTTGCTCACGATGAACGGCCCTTCCCATGGGGGGGATAACTTATGCATGCCCGTAGTACATTGTACCAACCGGAGCACCAGATCGCCTTCCCGAAAGACCCGGGGGCACACTTTCCGGCTATGATAGCGTCGGAGATTTTGCTGATATATGGAGGATCTGACAGTGCCAGTTCTCTCGCTTCTTCCAGCAGATCAACATCATTTTGCCGGGCTTCTTGCACTTCGGCTTCTGTGTATTGGGTGACCCTAGGCGAATCATGCTCTATGTCGGCTGGTAATACAGCTTCTGCCCCATATACCAGAAAGAACGGCGTATAACCTGTTGATCGATTCGGAGTTGTTCTTAAACTCCACAGTACCGCTGGTAGTTCTTCTATCCAGCACCCCGCTGATCTTTGCAGTGGCTCAATGAGCCGGGGTTTTATCCCAGATAATACTAATCCGTTGGATCTTTCCACTTGCCCATTCGATGCAGGGTGGGCTACCGAGGCTACGTCCAGCCGGATCCTCTTATCCCGGCAGAAACGAGCAAATGCTCCTTCCGCAAAATTTGTGCCATTGTCAGTTATGATACTGTGAGGATAACCGTACCTCAAGATGATATCTTTGAGAAACGTTACGGCCGTAGCTCCATCACATTTTCTTATAGGCTTTACCTCAATCCACTTTGTAAACTTGTCCACCATTACCAGAATGTGAGTCATATTTCCCCTTGCTGGTTTGAATGGGCCAACCATATCCAAGCACCATACGGCAAATGGCCAAGTGATTGGTATGGTCTTGAGTTCTGACATGGGCATATGTGTCTTGGTAGCGTACCTCTTACAACCATTACATTTTCTCACCAGATCTTCTTCTTGTTCTAAGGCGTTTGGACAGTAGAATCCGTGCCGGAAAGCTTTTGCTACCAAGGCTCGGGATGAGGCATGATGCCCGCATTCCCCCTGATGTATATCTCGGAGGATGTCAAGCCCTTCTTCCGGGTCAACACATCTCTGGAGGACATTGGTCACGCTCCTTTTGTATAGTTCGGAATTGATGATCGTGTAAGCCTTTGCCCTCCTCTGTGTTTGCCTGGACAACACTTCCTCAGTGGGTAACGTTCCGTCCTTCAGGAACTGAAATATAGGTAATGCCCAAGCTGGTATCGTTCGCACAGGGAATACATCCTCATCAATCTCCATTTGATCCACTGACATAACTTCAACCGGATCACGCTGAGCAGTCCCCGGGTCTTGCAGAGTAGTCCCCGGGTTTACTGAAGTAGTCCCCGGGTTTGCCGAGGCAGTCCCCGGGGTTCGCGCACCACTTCCCTTGTCAATGTCCATGGGCACAGCTCCGGATTCCGTGTCCTCCGGGACATAGATTGACTCGAATTCTAGGGATGGCCTGATGGATGGTTTCCTGAGGTGCTCTAATGCTACACCCGGTGGAATTGCTTGTCGGGTTGACCCGAGCTTCGACAGCATGTCGACAGCCTCATTTTCCACCCGGGGTACATGGTGAAATTCGCATCCCTCAAAGTAACCAGATATCTTCTGCACATGAAATCTGTACAGTGCCATGTTTGGATCAAGGGCGTCCCACACTCCCGACACTTGTTGCACCACCAAATCCGAGTCGCCAAAGCATATGATCCGACGTATCCCAATTTCTTTTGCTACCTTAAGCCCATGCACAAGTGCTTCATACTCAGCGACATTGTTTGATGCGGTGAAATGGATCTGCAGCACATATTTCAACTGGTCCTTCTTTGGCGATGTGAGTACAACTCCG
Organism: Avena eriantha; assembly: GCA_910589775.1. NCBI lineage: Eukaryota > Viridiplantae > Streptophyta > Magnoliopsida > Poales > Poaceae > Avena > Avena eriantha. Next base: position 75,713,510 of record OU342744.1, on the reverse strand, counting down.
GCACCTAGCCCAGTTTTGGTTTTTGATCCGTCAAAGTGCATTCGCCAATAGTTTGGATCTAGAAGTGGTGGTTCTTATTGTACCTCTGCCCAATCCACGAAAAAGTCCGCCACAGCTTGAGATTTGATGGCCTCTCTTCTGTCATATTATGGCGCATAAGGAGCTAGCCCAATTGCCCATTTTGCAATTCTGCAACTCGCATCCTTGTTACTCATTATCTCGGATATGGGGGCCTCACATATGACCCGGATGGGATGCTCCTCGAAGTAGTGCTTCAGTTTCTTGGCGGCCATGTACACACCATATGCCACCTTTTGATAATGTGGATAGTTCTGCTTTGAGGCTGACAACACCTCGCTCAAGTAATATACTGGCCTTTGCACCGACTTACCTTCCTCATCGCGCTCCACCACTATCACTGCACTTACAACTCGGTTGGTTGCGGCTATATAGAGCAACATTGGCTCCTTCGATAGTGGTGAGGCTAGCACTGGTGCCGTGGCTAACATTTTCTTCATGTGGGTAAAGGCTTCATCGGCCTGTGGCGTCCAAACGAACTTATCCGACTTTTTCATGAGTTGGTAAAGAGGCAATGCCTTTTCTCCCAATCGACATACAAACCGACTTAACGAGGCCAGGCAACCTGTGAACTTCTGGACATCGTTAAGACACTTCGGCAGTTCCATTCGTTCGATGGCCCGGATTTTGGTTGGGTTAACCTCGATACCTCGGCTAGAAATAAGAAAACCGAGAAATTTCCCAGCCGGGACACCGAAGGTACATTTTTCCGGGTTAAGTTTCATCCGGAACCTCCTTAGGTTCGCAAACGTTTGCCTGATATCGTCAAGGAGCGTTTTTCTTTCCTTGGTCTTGATAACCACATCATCCATGTACACCTGTACATTTTGACCTATTTGGTCGTGCAAACATTTTTGCATACATCTTTGGTATGTTGCCCCTGCATTACGTAAACCAAACGGCATGGTGCGATAGCAATAAGCCCCATACAGGGTAATAATCGTAGTCTTTATTTGATCATCCGGATTCAGAGGTATCTGGTGGAAACCATAATATGCATCAATGAATGACAACAGTTCACACCCAGCAGTTGAGTCTATGACCTGATCTATTCTTGGCAGCGGAAATGGATCTTTTGGACACGCCTTGTTCAGGTTCGTGTAATCGATACACATGCGCCAAACCACTGCCACGTTCGGGTCATCCTTCTTCTTTTCCACCAGCACCGGATTAGACAGCTAATCCGGGTAAAGAACCTCCATGAGAAATCCTGCAGTTAGCAACCGAGCTATCTCATCCCCAATGACTTTCCTCCTATCTTTGGCGAAGCGGCGGAGAGGTTGCTTCACCGGCTTAGCTCCGGGTCTTACATTCAAAGAGTGCTCGGCCAACTCCCTCGGAACACCTTGCAAGTCCTGTGTGGACCAAGAAAAAATGTCCCAATTCTCACGGAGGAAGCTGACGAGCTTGCTTTCCTATTTATCATTTAACCCGGCACCAATTATTATGGTGCGCTCTAGGAACATGTCACTAACAGGAACCTTCTTGGTATCTTTCGTGGCCTAGAAAGAGAAACTTCCATGCGGGTTACTCAGCGCCGGCATATACTGCTGCGCGGACTGAGCCAATGCCGCCACCTCTTGAATTTTCCTTTTTTCCTGCGCAATCACAAGTGACTCGGCTAAGTTCGACCCGGCCGACGCACACTCCATCGAACGTCGGAAATCCCCTGCAATGGTTATCACTCTGTTTGGTCCGGGCAACTTCATCTTCAAGTAGCTAACGTGATAGCTTGCCATGAACTTGCCCAGGGCTGGCCTTCCGAGTAATGCGTGGTAAGCACTTTCCAAGTTCACCACCTCGAACTCCAGATTTTCAGTTCGGTAGTTATCCCTCGTGTCGAACAAGACTTCAACCCGGACCTTGCCTATGGGCTCACAAGAAATGTCAGGTACAATGCCATGGAAAGTTGTCCTCGTGGCCTGGAGCATGTTCTCCGAGATACCCAACTTGCGCATTGTGTCCGCATACATGATATTAATGCTACTGCCATTGTCGATCAACACCTTTGAGAATCTTACGTTAATGCTAGGTCCAATGAATGTCGGATCCAGCACCAACACATACGAACCAGGGCTAGGCATGAGCTTGGGATGATCCCTGATGCTTTCCTGATCAGACAAAGGCATGTACCTCGTCACTGCAGGCATTACTGCATTCACCTCCATATGCCTACGCTGCAAGGTTTTTCTATCGGTTTCCTCAGTGGTAAACACACAATAGCTCTGATGGTGTTCCCTGTACTCGTTTCTCCCCTCATTTCCGGGGTACCTCTGATCTGGCTGATGCTGATTTTCTACCTGATGCACTGCATCCCTTCTCTCATTGTTATCATACCTCGACGGAGGGGGAGGCAACATTAGCTGTTGCGTGTTCGCTCCGGAGAGCAGTTGCTGCCGGGGTAACTCCTGCCGAGGCTGATCATTCCGGGGTGCCTGAGCATTCCCCAAACCACCTTGTTCGATCTTGCGCATCCACTCACATTGCCTCGTCGTATGACCCGCTGGGTTGTTCGGATTTGGTGTATGAAACTTACACGGCTGGTCCAACATCGACTCATAAGTATACCTTGGACGGTCTTTCCTTTCTTGCCACTGCTTCTTTTGCTCTGGTGTCCAAGTCTTCTTGCCATGGTTTCTCGGAGTCCACTGCCCTCTAGTTTTTTGGCGTTGACTGCCCCTACTCCGGGCTGATCTTGACTCACAGCTGCAACTTGGTGCGAACCGTATCTATGATCTGGTATATCATCTCTCCTTTTTCCTCTGTATTCATTTCTTCGGGATGATCCGGCTCCATCTCTCTGATAGTACTCATCGTTTGACCCGTTTGATACGAGCCTAGGCTCAGTCGGATCACCCAAAGCATACGAATCTGCGATCCGGATCATCTCTGACAACGTAGTTGGCATTTTCCTTTGCAACTTCATCCATAGCTCGCTTCCATACCTGCACCCTTGTGCAAACCACGCTATGGCATGTGATTCAATCACGCCCTCACACGAATTTCTCACCGTGCACCACCGGGTTAAAAACTCCCGATCCGTCTCATTTGGTCTTTGCTTGGACATAGCTAGGGTCTGTGGCCTATTTGGCCTCTGATACGTACTCGAAAAATTGCTGATGAATATCTCCTCGAAATCTATCTAGCAGTTGATGCTTCCTGGTGGCAAATTGTTCAGCCATACCCTTGCCGGGCCTTCCAACATCCGGGGTACATATCGTACAGCCCATCTTAGGTTGCCAGTGGCAATTTTCACAGCCGTAGCATAATTTATCAGCCAATCCTCCGGCTTTGTACTACCGTCATACGTCTTCGTGCCCCTGGGTAGCTGAAAGTTCGGTACCGGTGGCTCCTTCATGATCCGGGGTCCAAAACATGCTGGGCCCGTTGGACCTTGACATTCAATTTGTTCCGACCTATACAGTCGATCCAGTTTCAACCTGGCGTCATCCGGCATCAAATCCCTGCTCCCCAATCTTGTCCCTATCACATGATAGTTCGTCCTTAGGTATCCCGCGTTTGCCATTTCCGAGTCTCCATCATTATACATGTCTTGCTCTCTTGGAGCGCCTTTCTGTTGCATACCTCGGCCGGCACTTTGCTCTTTCCTTGGTATATTCCGCTGCTGCGGTTGTCCTGCTCCAGCCGAGTTTCGCTGTCCAGCATTTCCGTTGACAACGTTCCCTTGACCGGCATTGCCTTGGTCGCGGTTACCTCGGCCAGCTTCACCTCGGCTCACACTCTGTCGATCATCATTTTTCTGCGCTTCTTTTCCTTTCCCTGCCCACGTCGGGTCATACGGGACGATCTGTTTGTTTCGTCTGGCCGAGGTTACCACCTCTTCTCTCCTTGGACCACCATGAGGAGACGATGCGGCTCCAGCAGATTTCTCCGGGTTACCCACCACCGAATGGACGATCTTGGAGGCTCCAGCTCTCTCCGGGTTAGCCCTGAGCAGTTCCTCGTTTTGCCTATTCGCAATCCGAACCAGCTCGTTAACCCTATCTTGTTGTCTTTGCCGGGCTTCACCTGTTAGACCCTCCAACTCGGATGCAGCTGCATCCGCTGCTCTGAGGTTCTTTGCCGGGGTACTGTACCTCGGCAGCCCCACGGACAAACAGTTTTCTGATACCTCAATTCCAGTATCACCCTCTCTGTTCATCTCGCTCATGAGATTTCTCCCCTTCACTTTTACAGCGTCAACCTTGTTCGCCTTCGCGTACTCGTGCAGCGTCATATTCAACGACTGCTGCGCCGCAGCTATCTTTTTTGCGCCCTCTAGGATTTTCTGCCTAGTTTCTTCCAGCTCGGCCTACGCTCGAGCCGGATCTACCGCTGCTACTACAGGGTTTGCCAAGCTATCCATTAATTCCCTCAACACGTTCTCCGGCCTCTCAAGTGGAGGACCTCTACCTTTCCTCGGTGCCATAGGTGTTACCTCTGGATCTGGCGCCGGATCCTTGCTCGCGCCCGCACCTGGCGCAGTCATCATTACCTCTGCATGGTCCGGGGAGCGAGCGATACGCGTCCCGGGGACCACGGTGAGGGGAGGCTCCCCCGCGTCGACGACGTGATGCGGATGAACACCTGACACGTCCACAGCAACATAGACCTTGTGCGCGCCGAGCCTGACGAAAAGGCCATTGCGCGGAAGAGGGCGCGTGCCGAAGCAGCCAGCGTTGTCGCTGACAAAGTCCCACGCTCCAAAGCGCTGAACGAGCCCGGAGACGATGCGTTCGCCGGTGCCGATGATGTTTCCCGTCCAGATCTTGACCCCTGCTAGCGCCGTCTAGTTCGTGGTGGTGTCACGGTAGATGCCATGGATAGGCTAAAGGTGGGGACTAATACACGCTAGGGGAATCCAGGGAGGGATAGAGGAGTGATTCTCCACACAGAAGTTTGTATTGATTTCTTTCTAAGATTACAAGTGCTCCTAGAACTGTATTGGCGAGAGGAGAAAGAAGGAGCTCTCTTACTCTCACCCACAGATCACACCTGAAACCCTAGCCAAAACAGAATAGTAGAAAGACCAACCCCTTCTACAGAAGCCCCAGCCCCCCTTTTATAGAGGAGGCTCGGTTTCTGCCTAGGGCATATGTGGAGGCATATTTCTAATAATATGCCTCCTCACAAAGTGGTAAGCCGACCGGGGTGCTTTTCCCCCCGCGTCACACTTGCTTTAGCTACATGAGCCTCTGCGGCGCCCGCGTCAGCTGACATGGGCGTCGTCACCCCTGTCGGCCATGACCCGGTGGTCCTGCTCTTGTCTGCTTCGCTCATGCAGTGCGTACCGGGCCTCTTTTTGACCAGCAAGATTCCTTCCTTCTCCTAGAGGCCAAACATGACCCGGATCACAGCTGATCCGGGCACCCCTGTTCCTGCATATAAGTAAACATATATTTCCGACTTACTGCTTAAGTCGGTTGAGACTTAGTTAGGTGAACACCCCTTGGTCCGGGTCACTTTGTGATTCAGCCGGCCTTGAGGTGACCCGGCTAGCCTCTGCTTTGGCTTTGCTGAACCTCGGCTAACTCGGCCTTTATACCCTGGCGTGACTCTACCCGGGGTATCCCCTAACACTGTCCGATTCGCTCCACGCATCAATATTCGTGCCCGCGGGAGACCGGTTGTTCCGCGTGCGTTGCCTCAACTTGTTTCCGCACGCCTTGTCCCGCATGTTTTTTTGTTTGTTTTGTGAAATGCCTTGTCCGCTTGTTGTCGCGTGCCTCGTGACCTGTCTTAGTCGGACCATGTTGTATCGTACGTAGCTCTGGATGTTAGGTCATGTCCTTTTTCCTTCGTTTGTTTTCTGCTTGTATTTTCCTTATTTCTGTGTCTTTTTCTGGGTGGTAAGGGACTACACACGTGCCAATTTTTGTTGTTGTTTTGTGCGGCAAGCAACGGCAGACATGCATTGGTTTTACAAAAAATATTATGTGGCTGTGATTATTTTGAATTATTGTAGTCCATCTAATCCAAATTAATTGATATGTGTTGTCTAGATTCGGATGTATTTAGCGCTAAAACAAGTCTACGTACAGTCGATTCTAATCTAAATCAACTAATTTGAATCGGCGGGAGTACCATAGTTATTTCTACAACTGTAGTTTTTTTTACATTCATTTTTGTGTGTTTTGTCAAGGGTTGGGTTGTTTGGCCCGCGAACATTGTGTGGTCTGGGTTTTTTGGTCGTTGTGGACTGTTGAGTCGGTTGTGGCCTGTTTTTGTCCTCCAATCTCTCTCGTTGAGTGGGTCATTGTCTCGTTCTTTTCTCTCCCGCGACGTTGACTTATTTTATTTAGAGTGGCGGAGCTTGGGGGACATCGGCCGAGAGCGGTGGAGGAGGGTCATTAATTTGAGCAGCGGTTATTTTTCTGGTGCCGAAGCCTCGTTGATTTGCGTCGATGTCGGTTCTTCTCCGGCAACTAGGGTGGAGAGCAGCGTAGTCTAGTTGATTTTGATAGTTTCTTATTTGGTGCTGGTCTCTTTTTTCGACAGGGTTATATTTGAACAAGGTTTTTTTATGATCGTTGACTTTTTTATGATTTTCTTCCTCAATGTTCTATAGATTCATTGTTGCAAGTTTTGTGTGGTATCACGGTTCTTGTAACAGTGAAGAGAGGAGAAGATATCAGTTTATTTTGTGATCTCTTCTTACAATGAGTTGCGAGGCTTTCTCTGCGACTTGCAACCCCATGTTTCATGGTCCCTTCTGACTATGAGTTGTAACTGGACTTGCAATTTTTTTCAGCGACTATGAGTTTCAAGTGGACTTAGAGTTTGCTTTGTCGGCGAGTTGCAACTAGGATTGTAACTGATGATTGTTTCGTGATCCCTTCTTATTATGAGTTGCAACTGGGTTTGCAACTGACGATTATTTTCACGATTCTTTCTTACTACAAGTTGCAAATGGACTTACAACTGGCTTCTCGACGACTGCACCGAGATTTCAATTAAGGATTGTTTCATAGTTCTTTCTTATTATGAGTTGCAATTGTACTTGCAACTGGCTTTTCTCGTGAGGAAGTTCTACTGGGAATTACTTTGTTGTTCCTTCTTACTATGAGTTGCAACTCGAGACTTGTGTCTGGCTTTCTCAGGGTTTCATCTTACTACGAGTTGCAACTGGCTTTTTCTAGAGAGATTGTTGCGTTGTCCCATCTTATTATGAGTTGCAACTATATTTGCGATTGTTTTTCTTAGCGACTATGAGTTACAACTACACTTGGAGTTGGCTTTATTGGCGAGTTGCAACTAGGGTTGTAACTGATAATTGTTTCGTGGTCCGTTCCTATTATGAGTTGCGACTGGGTTTGCAACTAAGGATTGATTTCGTGATCCCTTCTTACTACGAGTTGCAAATGGACTTACAATTGGCTTCTTGATGAGTGGAACTGATATTTCAATTAAGGATTGTTTCATGGTTGCTTCTTACTATGAGTTACAAGTATACTTGCAATTGACTTTTCTCGTGGGGAAGTTCCAACTGAGAATTATTTCGTGGTTTCTTCTTACTATGAGTTGCAATTGGAGACTTGTGTCTGGCCTTCTCGGGGTTCCATCATACTACGAGTTGCAACTAGACTTGCAACTGGCCTGTTCTAGAGAGATTGTTGCATTTTCCCTTCTTATTATGAGATACAACTGGACTTGCGATTGTTTTTCTTAGCGACTATGAGTTACAACTAGATTTGCGATTATTCTTAGCGATTATGAGTTACAACTGGACTTGGAGTTAGCTTTCTCGGCGAGTTGCAATTGGGGTTGTAACTGATGATTGTTTCCTGGTCCCTTCTTATTATGAGCTGTAACTAGGTTTGCAACTGACGATTGTTTTCGTGATCCCTTCTTAGTACGAGTTGCAAATGAACTTGCATCTGGCTTCTTGATGAGTGCAACTGAGATTTCAATTAAGGATTGTTTCATGGTTCCTTCTTACTATGAGTTGCAATTGTACTTGCAACTGGCTTTTCTCGTGGGGAAGTTCCAACTGAGAATTATTTTGTGGTTCCTTCTTACTATGTGTTGCAATTGGAGCCTTGTGTCTGGCTTTCTCGGGGTTCCATCTAACTATGAGTTGCGACTGGACTTGCAACTGGTTGTTTCTAGAGAGATTGTTGCTTTGGTCCTTCTTACTATGAGTTGCAACTGGACTTGTGATTTTTTTCTTAGCGACTATGAGTTACAACTGGACTTGGAGTTGGCTTTCTCGGCGAGTTGCAACTGTGGTTGTAACTAATGATTGTTTCATGGTCCCTTCGTATTATGAGTTGCAACTAGGTTTGCAACTAACGATTGTTTCTGTGATCCCTTCTTGCTATGAGTTTCAAATGGATTTTCGATTGGCTCCTCGATGAGTGTAACTAAGATTTCAATAAGGGATTGTTTCATGGTTCCTTCTTACTATGAGTTGCAATTGTACTTGCAACTGGCTTTTCTCGTGGGGAAGTTCCAACTGAGAATTATTTCGTGGTTCCTTCTTACTATGAGTTGCAATTGAGACTTGTGTCTGACTTTCCTGGGGTTCCATCTTACTATGAGTTGCTACTGGACTTCTTACTAGATTTTTCTAGAGATATTATTGTGTTGTACCTTCTTTTTATGAGTTGCAACAGGACCTACGGTTTTCTTTCTTAGCGACTGTGAGTTACAACTAGACTTGGAGTTGGCTTTCAAGGCAAGTTGCAACTAGGGTTGTAACTGATGATTGTTTTGTGGTCCCTTGTTATTATGAGTTGCAACTGGGTTTGCAAGTGACAGTTGTTTTCTTGATCCGTTCTTACTACGAGTTGCAAATGGACTTGCAACTAGCTTCTCGACGATTGCAATTGAGATTCCAATTAAGGATTGTTTCATGGTTCCTTCTTACTATGAGTTGGAATTGTACTTACAACTGGATTTTCTCATGGGGAAGTTCAACCGAGAATTATTTCGTGGTTCCTTCTTACTCTAAGTTGCAACTGGAGACTTGTGTGTGGTTTTCTCGGGTTTTCATCTTACTACGAGTCGCAACTAGTCTAGCAACTGACTTTTTCTAGAGAGATTGTTGTGTTGTCCCTTCTTATTATGAGTTGCAACTGGATTTGCGATTGTTTTTCTTAGTGACTATGAGTTACAACTGGACTTGGAGTAGGCTATATCGGCGAGCTACAACTGGGGTTGTAACTGATGATTGTTTGATGATCCCTTCTAATTATGAGTTGCAATTGGGTTTGCAACAAACGATTGATTTCGTGATCCCTTCTTACTATGAGTTGCAAATGGACTTGCAACTGGCTTCTTGATAAGTGCAACTGAGATTTCAATTAAGCATTGTTTCATAGTTCCTCTTACTATGAGTTACAATTGTACTTGCAACTGGCTTTTCTCGTGGGGAAGTTTCAACTAAGAATTATTTTATGGTTCTTTCTTACTATGAGTTGCAATTGGAGACTTGTGTATGGCTTTCTCAGGGTTCCATCTTACTACGAGTTGCAACTGGACTTGTAACTGGATTTTTATAGAGATATTGTTGCATTTTCCCTTCTTATTTTGAGTTGAAACTAGACTTGCAATTATTTTCTTAGAGACTATGAGTTACAACTATACTTGGAGTTGGCTTTCTCGACAAGTTGCAACTAGGTTGTAACTGATGATCGTTTTGTGGTACCTTCTTATTATGAGTTGCAACTGGGTTTGCAACTGACGATTGTTTTCGTGATCCCTTCTTACTACGAGTTGCAAATTGACTTGCAACTGGCTTTTTGACGACTGCAACTGAGATTTCAATTAAGGATTGTTTCATTGTTCCTTCTTACTATGAGTTGCAATTGTACTTGCAACTGACTTTTCTCGAGGGTAAGTTCCAACTGAGAATTATTTCATGGTTCCTTCTTGCTACGAGTTACAATTGGAGACTTGTGTCTGGCTTTATCTGGGTTCCATCTGACTATGGGTTGCAACTTGACTTGCAATTGTCTCTTTCTAGAGAGATTGTTGTGTTGTCCCTTCTTATTATGAGTTTAAACTGGACTTGAGATGGTTTTTCTTAGCGACTATGAGTTACAACTAGACTTGGAGTTGGCTTTCTCGGCGAGTTGCAACTGGGTTTTAAGAGATGATTGTTTCGTGGTCCCTTCTTATTATGAGTTGCAATTGGGTTTGCAACTGATGATTTTTTTCATGATCCATTCTATACTATGAGTTGCAAATAGACTTGCAACTAGCTTCTCGATGATTGCAACTGAGATTTCAATTAAGGATTGTTTCATGGTTCCTTCTTACTATGAGTTGCAATTATACTTGCAACTGGATTTTCTCATGGGGAAGTTTAACTGAGAATTATTTCATGGTTCCTTCTTGCTATGAGTTGCAACTGTATACTTGTGGCTGGCTTTCTCGGGATTTCATCTTACTATGAGTCGCAACTAGTATAGCAACTAGTTTTTTCTAGAGAGATTGTTGTGTTTTCCCTTCTTATTATGAGTTGCAATTTGCGATTGTTTTTCTTAGCGACTATGAGTTACGGTTGGACTTGGAGTTGACTTTATTGGCGACTTACGACCGGGGTTGTAATTGATGATTGTTTCGTGGTCCCTTCTTATTATGAGTTGCAATTGGTTTTGCAACAAACGATTGATTTCGTGATCCCTTCTTACTACGAGTTGCAAATGGACTTGCAACTGGCTTCTTGATGAGTACAACTGAGATTTCAATTAAGGACTATTTCATGGTTCCTTCTTACTATGAGTTACAATTGTACTTGCAACTAGCTTTTCTCGTGGGGAAGTTCCAACTGAGAATTATTTCGTGGTTCTTTCTTACTATGAGTTGCAATTGGAGACTTGTGTATGGCTTTCTCGGGGTTCCATCTTCCTACGAGTTGGAACTAGACTTGTAACTAGCTTTTTATAGAGAGATTGTTGCATTGTCCCTTCTTATTTTGAGTTGAAACTGGACTTGCGATTGTTTTTCTTAGAGACTATGAGTTACAACTAGACTTGGAGTTGGCTTTCTTGGCGAGTTGCAACTGAGTTGTGACTGATGATTGTTTGATGATCCCTTCTTATTATGAGTTGCAACTAACGATTGTTTTCGTGATCCCTTCTTACTACGAGTTGCAAATTGACTTGCAATTGGCTTCTCGATGAGTGCAACTTAGATTTTAATTAAGGATCGTTTCATTGTTCCTTCTTACTATGAGTTGCAATTGTACTTGCAACTAGCTTTTCTTGTGGGGAAGTTCCAACTAAGAATTATTTCATGGTTCCTTCTTACCATGAGTTACAATTAGAGACTTGTGTCTTGCTTTATCAGGGTTAAATCTTACTACGGGTTGCAACTGGCTCTTTCTAGAGAGATTGTTGTGTTGTCCCTTCTTATTATGAGTTGCAACTGGACTTGAAGCTGGTTTTTCTTAGCGACTATGAGTTACAACTAGACTTGGAGTTGGCTTTATCGGCGAGTTGCAACTGGGGTTTAAACAGATGATTGTTTCGTGGTCCCTTCTTATTATGAGTTGCAACTAGGTTTGCAATCAACGATTGTTTCATGACCCCTTCTTACTACGAGATGCAAATGGACTTGCAAGTGGCTTCTCGATTAGTGCAACTGAGATTTCAATTAAGGATTGTTTCATCGTTCCTTCTTACTATGAGATGTAATTGTACTTGCAACCGGATTTTCTTGTGGGGAAGTTCCAACCGAGAATCATTTCGTGGTTCCTTCTTACTATGAGTTGTAATTGGAGACTTTTGTCTAGATTTATCGGGGTTCCATCCTACTACGAGTTGCAACTAGCTTTTTCTAGAGAGATTGTTGCGCTGTCCCTTCTTATTATGAGTTTCAGCTGGACTTGCGATTTTTTTTCTTAGCTACTATGAGTTACAACTGGACTTGGAGTTGGCTTTCTCAGCGAGTTGCAACTGCAGTTGTAACTGATGATTGTTTCATGGTCCATTCTTATTATGAGTTGCAACTAGGTTTGCAACTGACGATTCTATGAGTTGCAAATGGACTTGCAACTAGCTTCTCGATGAGTGCAACTTAGATTTGAATTAAGGATTGTTTCATGGTTCCCTCTTACTATGAGTTGCGGTTGTACTTGCAATTGGATTTTCTCGTGGGGAAGTTCCAACTAAGAATTATTTCGTGGTTCCTTGTTACTATGACTTGCAATTGGAGAGTTGTGTATGGCTTTCTCGGGGTTCTATCTTGCTACGAGTTGTAACTGGACTTGCAACTGGCTTTTTGTAGAGAGATTGTTGCATTGTCCCTTCTTAGTATGAGTTGCAACTGGACTTGAAACTGGTTTTCCTCAGGAGCTGCAACTCAGGTTGCAACTGAGGATTGAAATATCATTTTCTTGAGAGTTGCAACTAGGCTTGCAAATGGATTGAAATGACATTTTCTCTGTCGTTACAACTAGGGTTACAACTGAGGATGAAATGTCATATTCTAGGGTTTTACTAATTCTCAGTCTAATGAGAACTAGCCTAAATCTCAGTCAAGTCCCTACCCGTTCGATCCGTTTGGTTAAGATTCGTGTAATGACCTCATGTTCCGCTTTTGTCGACTTTTGTCCCGACACAAACCCAATTGCAACTACGATTAGTCAATTCCAAATGGAACTACGACCGAGATTTTCCAGTTACAAGTGGATTTTTTACGGTGCAAGTTTCAAATGTGCAAGCCGGTTATAATTACTCCCTCCATCTCGAATTAGATATCACTGAATTGTCTAGATTCGCATGAAACACGTCTTAATACGTGTGTATCTGGACAAATCTATGTCAAGTAATTCAAGACAAAGAGAGTACTTTTTTTACTCCCTCCGATCGATATTAATGTTTCCATATTTGTCTAGACAAATCTGAGAACATTAATTTGAATCAGAGGAGTAGTTCAGTGGAGAATTAGCAAACGTTCATTAATTTCTCTGAAGTTGGACGATGAAGAACTTTGCTTACAAAACATGTACTCCCTCTGTTCACAAATAACTGAATTAGATTTGTCTAGTGTTGCGACCTCGGACCAATAAAGATCCTAAGTCCCTGTGAGTAACATGCTAATCCCTGGATCAATAGCTAGCACTTCGTAGTCGATGAATATCATGTAAAACACCAGTCATTATTACACGAATAATCTAGAGTATATTTATTACAACTTGCATAGCTTATAGCTAGCTCAAATAAAACAGCGGAAACTAATTAAAACTTGAGTCCATCAACGCCTCAGGCTAGTTGCGTGAAGACCCGTGATCCCTACGCACCTTTCAATCTTCGTATTCTGCACATAAGACGTGCAACCAACAAGTTGGGTCAATACTTTTTAATGTATTGGCAAATTACACCAAGGAAAGAGTAAGACTATCTCTACATGCAAGGCTAACAGTAGGCTCTGGGGTTCATTTGCGTAAAGCCGATTTTGTCAATGTAATAAGAAAAGAGAAAGAAAGTTTTCCCTACTTTGTAAACTTTGATAAATAGTATAGGGTCGAATGAAACACGTGGATATTACTCACCAAGTGCCCAATCAACCTAGCACTTGGATATTACGCACCAAGTTCCCAAAATCCCACCCAATGGCGATATTACTCACGCCTTGGGGTTTATAAAACGTTAGGTTTGGAAAAGAGAGAGGAAGATCTTTCAGAGGCTCCATCCTTCAGATGCTCAATGTTGTTCTGTTTCCGCGAACACTGCTGATCGATCAGATTGCAATACTCTCGAGAGGTTGTGCACTTTCCCCACAATCCACGATCAAGTCCTTTTACAGATAAGACCATGGCGAAGCCTTCCCTTAGTAGCCCCTCTACCAGCTGGATCCAACCGTGCCAAGAACCTCCAAATGTTGGTACCCCGGTGAGGTTTCCCACTAAGTACTAAGCCAAGACAGAGCCCATATGTATTGTGGTTGCATGGGAAGCTTCTGAATTCTGAAACATCGCAGACTTCTTTGATTCCTGGGCGGCCGTCCTCCACCAAAAATCTCACTTGTTGTCCCGACAACCATTCCACCCAGAAGAAAACTTAGTTTTATTTTGAAGGGGGTTTTGGAGAAGAAAGGTTCACTCGAGAGAGCTCTCGTACTTAGAAAATGTTTGGATCTTTCGAACCCTCCCAACGGCACTTGATATAAACAAATATATATAGCATAGCAAGCATAACTTAGGAAAATAGGATAACCTATTGGGATGGAAAATCCTAAGCATAGAGCTACTCATGGCATACTACAAAACCGCACTTGCAAAATAGTACTAAGAAAAATCTACCAAAATCCTACACATGCATGCCGCAAAATTTGAAGAGTAAAACATGCATAGTCAAAACTGGGACATAAACAAGAACAAGTGGTGTAACTTGCCTTGATCCGAGCGGCAATCTACACAACAGTACTCCTCAACGCACTCCGAGCAATCTAACGAAACAAACATGGATCCAATCACAATTTGCACAAAACAATTCATGAAGTCAATTATGCAGGCATGCAACATGGTAATATGCAAAGATGGATTCAAATTTGACCAAGGGTTTTATTCAGGGGTGTTGTTGAGTTCTACTCGAAAATATGAATCCAACGGTATATTATACGCAATTTTTGGACTAATATTCGAATTACTATGGATTTTACAAGATTAAAGTGTTTTCTGCCTATTTAAAAGAAAACCAGAACGGCGACCAACCACGCGGTGACAAGTGGCGGCCTGGGATTGGGCCAGCGGGGTGCGCGGGCTGACGAGGCGCGCTGATGAGGCCGGTGCCACGTGGCGCCATGCGGTTCGTCCGTACCGGTTCGGTAGGCCTAACTATTCCGGGTCGTTGGATTGGAATCGGACGGCTGAGGGGGGGTGGCGGGCGGCTTACCGTGGCGGGCGGTGACGAGGCCGACGGCGGACGGCGGCGGCGCGTCGGTGATGGTCGGCGGCGGGCGGCGGGGCTTCCCCGGCGCGACGGAGTATTGGACGGCGTGCGGATCCTCCTCGCGGTTCCGTTCCCGAGATCGGCGTCGCTTAATCCCTCCTCGAGCAGCTCCAGACAGCGGCCGATCTTCTCGAACTCCGGCGAGACTCCGGCGAGGAATTGTGGTGGCTGTGGTGCACGACAGAGAGGGAAAAAGACGTGAGGGGAAGTGGTACTGCACGGGGAAGAGAGAGGCAGAGGAGGTCTCTGGAAAGAATACCGTCGGGCAGCGGCGGTGGTGCTCCGGCGAGGTCGGCGTTGAGGTCACGGGTGGCGGCGCGGCGAGCAAGGGGCTATGGTTTTTGGGGCGGCCGAGCGCAGGGTTAAGTAGGGGCAAAGACTTGGGGAGGGGGTCGCGGAACCGGCTCCAATTCGGCCGGAGTCCGTTCCTGGCGCGTCGGCGACGGTGGCGTGCTCGAGCCGGACTCGGAGGAGGAGGCGGCTGACGGGTGGGGCCCGCCTGTCGGCGGCTGCAGGCGCGGGGCGGGCTGGCGACTGGCGGCGGTGTTGGGTCGGCCCAGCCGGGCGTTCGCGGTAAGCGCCACTCGCTCGCGGGCGTGCGCGGTGAATAGGAAGCGGGCTGGCTTCGGCTGGCCCGCCTAGGTTAGACTCCTTTTTTTATTCTTTTTATTTATTTCTGTTTTGCTATTTGTTTAATAACTTTTGCAAACGGACTCCGAATTAGACGAAATTTGTTTCTAAAAATTTGTAAAAATAAGGGTTAGAGTAGGACTTTAACATAACACTTTTGCAAGGGTTTTGGTGGTTCAAAAGGGTTTTACCCCTTTTTGTCTATAATTGGCTATGGGGTTTAAGAAAATACCTGATGCAGTTTTTGATATGTGATGCCATGATGCAATGATATGATGCATGCTTCTAGTAACATCTGAAATTGCAGAATTTTGGGATGTTACAAACCTACCCCCCCTTAAGAAGAATCTCGTCCCCGAGATTCAGGTTGGTTAGCAAATAGGTGTGGGTGTTCTTTATTCAGGTCTTCTTCACGTTCCCACGTGGCCTCTTCCTCGGAATGGTGATTCCATTGAACTTTGCAAAACCTGATAGTCTTGGTACGAGTAATTCTCTCGGCTGTCTCTAGAATCCTGGTGGGTTTTTCCTCATAGGTGAGATTGTTTTCCAATTGAACCTCGTCCAACGGAACCGTATCCTTTAGTGGTGTTTCAGCCATTTCCGGGTGACACTTCTTTAGTTGCGACACATGGAAAACATCGTGAACTGTTAGCACTTCGGGCAATTCCAACTGATAGGCAACTTCCCCTCTATGACCCAAGATCTTGTAGGGCCCTATGAATCGGGGTGCTAACTTCCCCTTGATTCCGAATCTCTTAACTCCTCGTAGTGGCGAAACTCGGAGATACGCACGGTCTCCCACTTCATAAGTCACATCCCTGCGCTTGGAATCAGCAGAACTCTTTTGTCTGGATTGGGATATTTTTAACCTGTCTTGGATCTGTCTCACTTTTTCTTCGGCATCCTTGATCAGTTCAGGTCCAAACAAACTACGTTCTCCTACTCCACTCCATAGCAGCGGAGTCCTACACTTTCTGCCATATAGAACTTCGAATGGAGCCATCTTGATGCTAGTTTGATAGCTGTTATTGTGTGAGAATTCCGCATATGGCAAGTTATCATCCCAACTAGACCCATAGTCTAGCGCAAAGGCTCTTAACATGTCCTCCAAGATCCGATTAACTCTTTCCGTTTGTCCATCGGTTTGTGGGTGGAAGGCAGTACTAAACTCCTGTCGTGTCCCTAGAGACTCGTGTAGCTGTCGCCAAAACTTAGAGGTGAATTGGGTACCTCTATCAGAGACAATCCCCTTGGGTACACCATGAAGACTTACGATCATTGACATGTAAATCTTGGCACGTTTAGCACTCGTATAGGTGGTCTTTATGGGAATGAAGTGGGCCACCTTTGTGAAGTGGTCGACCACTACCCAGATGGAGTCATACCCTGAACGAGTCCGCGGTAGTCCTGTGATAAAATCCATGCCTACCTTGTCCCACTTCCAATCGGGCACAGGTAATGGCCGCAGCAGTCCTGCTGGCTTTTGATGTTCGACCTTAACTCTGTTGCATACGTCACACAAGGAGATATATTCAGCAATTTCTCTTTTCATGTTGTTCCACCAGAACCTATCTTTCACATCCATGTACATCTTTGTATTACCTGGATGGATCGGGTAAGGCGAATCGTGAGCTTCCTGAAGGATTAACTTCCTGATATCAGAGTTATCGGGGACGCACAGACGCTTCTCATACCAAAGTGTTCCTTGTTCATCCGTGTGAAACCCTTTTGCTTTACCCTTGCTTATATTAGCTCTTATTTCTTCCAACTCTTTGTCCCCCTTCTAGGCCTCTTTGATTTGGTCCAGAAGCGTTGGCACTATCTCCATAGTTGCTAAGTATCCATCCGGAACTATTTCCAACCTGAGGTCCTTGAATTGTTCACACAAATCATTTGGAAGTTCTCCCACGGTAAGTCCATTTACATAGACTTTCCGGCTTAAGGCGTCAACCACAACGTTGGCCTTTCCAGGATGGTACTGCTGGTCTAAGTCATAATCCTTGATGAGCTCAAGCCATCTCCTTTGCCTCATATTTAATTCCTTTTGAGTGAAGATATACTTAAGACTCTTGTGATCCGTGAACAGATCACAATGTTTGCCCATTAGGTAATGTCTCCATACCTTGAGCGCATGCACAACTGATGCTAGTTCCAAATCGTGCGTGGGGTTGTTATTCTCATGGTTCTTAAGTTGCCGAGAGGCGTAAGACACTACTTTTCCATCTTGCATCAGTACACTACCGAGTCCTTGCCGGGAAGCGTCGCAATAGACCTGGAAGTCCTTTTGGATGTCAGGGAGACACAAAACTGGTGCTGTCACTAGGCACTTCTTCAACTCTTGAAAACTTGCTTCACATGCCTCGGTCCATTGGAACTTCTTCTCTTTCTTCAGCAACTCTGTCATAGGCTTTGCTATCTTGGAAAAGTTTTCGATGAATCTTCGGTAATATCCCGCAAGGCCCAGGAAACTCCTAATATCACCCACATTCTTAGGAGACTCCCATTCAGTCACGGAAGCTACCTTACTTGGGTCCACGGCAACACCTTTAGCTGATACAATATGACCAAGGAATCCCACTTCTTTCAACCAGAACTCACATTTGCTAAACTTGGCATACAACTTGTGTTCCCTTAAGTTTTCCATAATTAGGCTCAGGTGCCTCTCATGTTCCTTCTCGTCCTTGGAGTATATGAGTATGTCATCAATGAATACCACAATAAACTTATCCAAGTACTCCATGAACACCTTGTTCATCATAGTCATGAAGTATGCTGGGGCATTGGTTAAGCCAAACGACATCACGGTGTACTCATACAATCCGTATCTTGTGGTGAAGGCTGTCTTGGGTACATCCTGTTCTCGGATCTTTAACTGAAAATAACCTAATCGGAGATCAATCTTAGAGAAAACACTAGCTCCCTTTAATTGGTCAAACAGGTTGTTAATATTGGGTAGAGGGTACTTGTTTTTGATTGTCACTTCATTCAACGACCGGTAGTCCACGACTAGCCTCTTGGTTTTATCCTTCTTCTCCACGAATAAGACAGGTGCTCCCCAAGATGACGCACTTGGTTGAATGAAGCCTTTGTCCAATTGCTCTCTAAGCTGCTTCTTAAGTTCCTTCAACTCATCCACATCCATCTTGTACGGTCTCTTTGCTATTGGTCCAGTACCAGGCATCAAGTCAATGAGGAACTCGATGTCTCGGTCGGGAGGCATCCCTGGCAATTCTTCCGGAAACACATCTGGATACTCCTTCACAATTGGCACATCCTCCAAGCTAACCCCCTTAAGAGAGTTCACCATACTTCCTTTGAGTGCGAAAGCTGACTTAAAGCGGATCCTTTTCTTATCCGGGGTCGTGAATGTGATAGTCCTTTTGGCACAATCTATGACTTCCTCATATTCGGTCATCCAATTCATGCCCAAAATTATGTCTAAGCCTTGTGATTCCAGAACGACTAGGCTGGTGGGAAAGGTGTGCGCCCCAATCCTTAGTTCTAACCCACGGCATCCAGAGTTTGCCACTATTTCTCCTCCAGGAGAACTTACCCTTAGGGGAGTACTAATAGTCTCCGTAGGTATCGTGCATCTATCCACAAATTCCCTTAATATGAATGAATGCGATGCACCAGTATCAAAAAGAACAACTACAGGTGTGGAGTTAAGCTTGAACTTACCAATCACGGAGTCAGGTGCCTCACGAGCATCCTCCACGGAGACATGATTCACCGTGGCTTTGACGAACAGATTCGGCTTCTTCCCATTTCCATTACCATTGCCATGGTTGTGTCCGTTGCCGTTTCCATTACCATTCCCATTCTTCATCTTTTCGGGGCAAGTAGTTGCATAGTGCCCTGTCTTGTTACACTTGAAGCATGTCACTTCACTCAAATCCTTCCCATTGCCATTTCCATTGCGGTGTTTATGGCCATTGTGGTTATGTCCTCCATGACGATGACCATTGTGGTTGTGGCCATTGTGGTTGTGGGGTGGTGGTGACGAAGTGCGTTGCTTCTGATATGGGGCAGAGTTGTGCTTGTGTGAGGTGGACTTTCTCTTTCGGTTCTCTATACTCATTTGCTTTGCTTCAACCACAACTGCCATGTCCAGAAGTTCCTGATAGTTATCAAACTTCAGAGCCACAAGCTGAATGGATATTTCATCATTAAGTCCCCTTAAGAACTCCTCCTGTCTCTTGGCATCCGTGGATACATCATCAGGTGCATAACGTGCCAGCTTGTTGAAAAGGTCCCCATACTCGGAGACAGAGCGGTGTAGTTGCTTCAAGTCGCGGAACTCACGTCTCTTAAGTGACATGACTCCCGCGGCTACGTGATGAGTATGAAAGGCTGCTTCAAACTGGTTCCTGGTGATAGCTTCAATATCGGGGTGGGTGACCTGGTAGTTATCCCACCATTCAGCAGCTGGTCCCTCAGGTTGGTGTGCGGCAAAGCGCACCCTGTCAGCTCCAACAACCTGGACGGTGTCTAACTTCTTGTTGGTGGTGCGGAGCCAGTCATCTGCCACAATTGGCTCAGAACTACTAGAGAAAATTGGGGGATTCAACCTCAAGAACCGAGTCAAGCGATCCTGTTGGGGCGGTGGAGGTGGCGGAGGCGGCGGGTTGTTGTTGTTGTTGTTATTGTTTTGCATGTTTTGAGTGAGGAGTTGGATCAAATGATTCTGGGAGTTCAGAAGTTGTGCTATCTCTGGGGGCATGTTGTTATTGTTGTTTCCACGTCACGCCATCTGGAGGGTTTGGGAGGCAAGTTAAGAAATAGATAGAAAGCCTAAGGAATAAACTCCTACCCTTATGTAAACACGAGAAAAAAAAACACACGAGAAAAGCAAGGCACACAAGGCACATAAATCCACACACTCAACCTAGTTTAATTAGCCAAAATAAAAAAATGGTACCCATTACAATCGCGAATAACGTTCGACTATAGAACTAAAGGTGGTCCAACTACTCTACTCATCATCCACTTCCTCATCCTCAATGATGAAGCCTTCCTTTTCCAGCAGTGACTTGTATAGCTCCATGTCCCTCGTCGTGGCTTCAAGCTTCTCTTGAAGTTCCTTCACCTCCTGTGGCTCCGGTGTTGTAGCTTCGAGCCTCCCTTGAAGTTCCTTCACCTTTTGCAGCTCCTGGGTAGCAGCTTCTAGCTTTGCTCGGAGTTCCTTCTTCTCCTTCTGTAGCTTCTTGATCAAACTTGACCCCATAGTCACGGGCGTGATCTTCTCCTCCAAGCTCCTCTTGGCTGCTCGTAGGTCCTTCAACATGGTGGCAAGGTTCTTGAACTCCATCTCGTTCTTTGCGAGCACTAGACTTTGCTCCCTAATCCTCTTGTTCTTATCTTGCACCCTCTTCTCTTGATTAGCGAACCTCTTGTCTTGGGTGGTGAGCTCCCCTCCTAGGGACTTGATCTTCTCTTCCAACTCCTCGATCTTCTCGTCCTTCTCGTTGACTAGGGCACAAAGCTCGTCATTCCTCACGATCTCAAGGCAGCTCCCCTTCTGAAGGTCATTGATGTGGAACTCCAAGTCTTGATATTGGATTCTTCGATGCTTGCATGTCTTCCTTTCCTCCGGGGTTAACTCGATTGGAACTCCCTTCTCATCACGTCTTCCAAAGAGTTTGATGTAGTGGCCTTCAACCTCTTCATGGTGGCGTCCGCAAAGGCGTCCAATGAGCTCCTGCAAGCTGATGCTAAGTCCCTTCTCCTTGGAGTCGCTGGTGACGTTGAGTACAATGGCCTCTGCCTTGGGTTCTGTCTGACTGCGCCCTGGTTGGATGACTTCAATCGCCCAGCATCCTTCCTTGTGCATCTTCCTCAACTCGCTTCCCTTGATTGATGACATGGGTAACTGCAGTGTCTTGATGATGTCCAGAAGGCACTCCCCGAAGCGCAGGCACTTGATGTCTTCGGCGGTGTCGTAGTAGAAGGCCGTCATCTTTAGGTTAGGAGATAGAAAATTAGGCACAGGGTGATAAGGAAGAGAAATATTAGAAGAGTACAAATAACTTAGAAGAATATAGAAAGCAAAAGCACACATGGTAAAGGTGGTTTCCAATCCTAGGGTCACGTCCTACAGGCAACTTTGTGCTCTGATACCATCTGTTGCGACCTCGGACCAATAAAGATCCTAAGTCCCTGTGAGTAACATGCTAGTCCCTGAATCAATAGCTAGCACTTCACAGTCGATGAATATCATGTAAAACACAAGTCATTATTACACGAATAATCCAGAGTATATTTATTACAACTTACATAGCTTATAGCTAGCTCAAATAAAACAGCGGAAACTAATTAAAACTTGAGTCCATCAACGCCGCAGGCTAGTTGCGTGAAGACCCGTGATCCCTACGCACCTTTCAATCTTCGTATTCTGCACATAAGACGTGCAGCCAACAAGTTGGGTCAATACTTTTTAATGTATTGGCAAATTACACCAAGGAAAGAGTAAGACTATCTCTACATGCAAGGCTAACAGTAGGCTCTGGGGTTCATTTGCGTAAAGCCGATTTTATCAATGTAATAAGAAAAGAGGAAGAAAGTTTTCCCTACTTTGTAAACTTTGATAAATAATATAGGGTCGAATGGAACATGTGGATATTACTCACCAAGTGCCCAATCAACCTAGCACTTGGATATTACGCACCAAGTTCCCAAAATCCCACCCAATGGTGATATTACTCACGCCTTGGGGTTTATAAAACGTTAGGTTTGGAAAGGAGAGAGGAAGATCTTTCAGAGGCTCCATCCTTCAGATGCTCAATGTTGTTCTGTTTCCGCGAACACTGCTGATCGATCAGATTGCAATACTCTCGAGAGGTTGTGCACTTTCCCCACAATCCACGATCAAGTCCTTTTACAGATAAGACCATGGCGAAGCCTTCCCTTAGTAGCCCCTCTACCAGCTGGATCCAACCGTGCCAAGAACCTCCAAATGTTGGTACCCCGGTGAGGTTTCCCACTAAGTACTAAGCCAAGACAGAGCCCATATGTATTGTGGTTGCATGGGAAGCTTCTGAATTCTGAAACATGGCAGACTTCTTTGATTCCTGGGCGGCCGTCCTCCACCAAAACTCCCACTCATTGTCCCGACAACCATTCCGCCCAGAAGAAAACTTAGTTTTATTTTGAAGGGGGTTTTGGAGAAGAAAGGTTCGCTCGAGAGAGCTCTCGTACTTAGAAAATGTTTGGATCTTTCGAACCCTCCCAACGGCACTTGATATAAACAAATATATATAGCATAGCAAGCATAACTTAGGAAAACAAGATAACCTATTGGGATGGAAAATCCTAAGCATAGAGCTACTCATGGCATACTACAAAACCGCACTTGCAAAATAGTACTAAAAAAAATCTACCAAAATCCTACACATGCATGCCACAGAATTTGAAGAGTAAAACATGCATAGTCAAAACTGGGACATAAACATGAACAAGTAGTGTAACTTGTCTTGATCCGAGCAGCCATCTACACAACAGTACTCCTCAGCGCACTCCGAGCAATCTAACGAAACAAACATGGATCCAATCACAATTTGCACAAAACAAGTCACGAAGTCAATTATGCAGGCATGCAACATGGTAATATGCAAGGATGGATTCAAATTTGACCAAGGGTTTTATTCAGGGGTGTTGTTGAGTTGGCTAGAATTAATTCCCCACAGATTTTAAGTATTTTGGGTTAAACCCTAAATAACCAAGCTCAAAACTAGATCTACAACTCCAATCTACCTCGAGACAGATCTGAACACCCTAAGCATGATATGATAATTTTCTACAGAAGGTATTGTCGAAACAAAGCCAACGCAATAAGAATCAACTAAAACGGAGTTACGGATAATTTTCTAGAATTAAAATACTCTAATCTAAACTTTAAATCCAACTGCAAGATTGCTGTGACAAAACAGCAATATTATCATAGATCTGTGTTCTACTCGAAAATATGAATCCAACGGTATATTATATGCAATTTTTGGACTAATATTCGAATTACTATGGATTTTACAAGATTAAAGTGTTTTTTGCCTATTTAAAAGAAAACCAGAACGGCGACCAACCACGCGGTGACAAGTGGCGGCTCGGGATTGGGCCAGTGGGGCACGCGGTCTGACGAGGCGCGCTGACGAGGCCGGTGCCACGTGGCGCGATGCGGTTCGTCGGTACCGGTTCGGTAGGCCTAACTATTCCGGGCCGTTGGATTGGAATCGGACGGCTGAGGGGAGGGTGGCCGGCGGCTTACCGTGGCGGGCGGCGACGAGGCCGACGGCGGACGGCGGCGGCGCGTCGGTGATGGTCGGCGGCGGGCGGCGGGGCTTCCCCGACGCGACGGAGTAGTGGACGACGTGCGGCTCCTCCTCGCGGTTCCGTTCCCAAAATCGGCGTCGCTTAATCACTCCTCGAGCAGCTCCAGACAGCGGCCGATCTTCTCGAACTCCGGCGAGGAATTGCGGTGGCTATGGTGCACGACGGAGAGGGAAAAAGGCGTGAGGGGAAGTGGTACTGCACGGGGAAGAGAGAGGCAGAGGAGGTCTCTAGAAAGAATACCGTCGGGCGGCGGCGGCGGTGCTCCGGCGAGGTCGGCGGTGAGGTCACGGGTGGCGGCGCGGCGAGCAAGGGGCTAGGGCTTTTGGGGCGGCCGAGCGCAGGGTTAAGTAGGGGCAAAGACTTGGGGCGGGGGTCGCGGAACCGGCTCCGATTCGGCCGGAGTCTGTTCCTGGCGCGTCGGCGACGGTGGCGTGCTCGAGCCGGACTCGGAGGAGGAGGCGGCTGACGGGTGGGGCCCGCCTGTCGGCGGCTGCAGGCGTGGGGCGGGCTGGCGACTGGCGGCGGTGTTGGGCCGGCCCAGCCGGGCGTTCGCGGTAAGCGCCACTCGCTCGCGGGCGTGCGCGGTGAATAGGAAGCGAGCTGGCTTCGGCTGGCCCGCCTAGGTTAGACTCTTTTTTTTATTCTTTTTATTTATTTCTGTTTTGCTATTTGTTTAATAGCTTTTGCAAACGGACTCCGAATTAGACGAAATTTGTTTCTAAAAATTTATAAAAAGAAGAGGGTTAGAGTAGGACTTTAACATAACACTTTTGCAAGGGTTTTGGTGGTTCAAAAGGGTTTTATCCCTTTTTGTCTATAATTGGCTATGGGGTTTAAGAAAATATCTGATGCAGTTTTTGATATGTGATGCCATGATGCAATGATATGATGCATGCTTCTAGTAACATCTGAAATTACAGAATTTTGGATGTTACATCTAGATTTAAATGTATTTAGATATATTTTAGTGTATAGATATATTTAAATCTAGATACATCTAGATAAATCTAAGTCAGCTATTTAACAGTACCTGATACAGCAAGCAAAGGAATTAACTGCTGGCAGCACTTGCAACATACGACTATCAAATGCTGATTCATCACGAGCATCCATCCCGCCACAAGTTCGTTTTTATTTATTTTACTCAGCAGCAGCACTCCTGCTGTCCTGCGAGCAAACTAATTAAGCGTGAAGCTGGTGACGAACCTCGCTGCTCCTCTTCATGGTGCCGACCCCGACAGCGACCGGGGCTTGGACATCCACGTCGACGCTCGCGCTGGCCTGCTCCTGGTGGTGGCCGATGAGACGGTTCCCTCCGGCGGTCACGGCGGCAGCCTGCACCGGGACCCCGACGTAGGCATTGCCCGGGAGTGGGCCGGGGTTGAGGGCGGCGTTCGAGATGTACCTGCCTCCGCTTGCGAGGCCGGCGAAGCACATCACAACGGCCAGCGCTAGCAGGACGGTGGCGAAGCGCGGGGAGGAGGAGCGAGCTACAGAGGTCGGCATGGCTGGATTGGTCGATGAGTGTGTGGTGATCTTGGCAGTGGGCGCGCTCTGTATTTGTAGGACGATCAGCTCGATCGGGCCACAGAGTGCAGCAACAGCTTCATTGAAGACCGCACATGCAGATAGATGAAGGAAACTCGCCGTCGCCGTCGTAGGTTCGGCACGAGGCGCCGGATAAATATCCAGTAGCCAGGCTCGCCGGCCGGCGCGGCACGCCGCAGCTACTTCCATAGGA
Source organism: Avena eriantha (assembly GCA_910589775.1). Taxonomy (NCBI): domain Eukaryota; kingdom Viridiplantae; phylum Streptophyta; class Magnoliopsida; order Poales; family Poaceae; genus Avena; species Avena eriantha. Next base: position 75,687,836 of record OU342744.1, on the reverse strand, counting down.
GCTTAATTTGACGATGACAAGACGAGTTCATAATGAATGCAAGGTGACCCCAAATCAGGGCCGATATGAGTGGTATGCCAATTTCAGCATTAAAAATGGAAATTGTTTTTTCTTTGGTTCTCGCGACCACACATGCATGGGCATCCTTCTACTCCCGTTTCAAAATATAGGATGTTTTAAATTTGTGAAGCTAATGTATCTAGATTCCTTTTACTGCGTATGTTCGGATCGAAGTGAACCTATATACTAAAAGTGGTCTAGATTAATTAGCTTCACAAAGCTAAACATATTATATTTAAAACGGAGGGAGTAGTTCTTAGAAAAATAGGGGTCACACGTCACCAACAATTGTTTGTGTGCAATATATGGTCAGTACTAAAAAATAGTGGCAAGAAAGCAAAAAGAGAATTCATGAGACGATGTGCAATTTGGAATAGCAGAGGCAATAATAAAGATGGAAATAAGTTTAAACCTGATAATTCCCGGAATCACAGTGACAGATTCACTCCCGACACCCACCCCCTTCCCTTCCGAAAGCACTATGTCGTCAATCTTGTTGATCTCATCTTGCAAGATATAGAAGTTCGCTGGAGTGAACGCATGGGCCGCTGTTCTCTCTATTTTCCTTGAGCTAGTAACTGCCACCGGTAAAGTTTGGCAGTCATCGCGCGACTCGTTTTCACGAATACAAACAATGGTATTCTCATAGTGAAAAATAAGGTCCACAAGGGTCATTCCATAGTCTAGGTGAAGGTGGAGGCAGGAGTTTAGACTTTCGCTCCTCTGGTTGCTTTTCATACCTAGCCAAAATCTCTCTATTCTTTTTGTTGTACATCTTCTTCTGCCAAAATTTTGTCTTATCCATCTGCCATTTGTGGACTAATGTATGCCACCGTTCCTCAGATATGTCATGCGAGCTAGTGTAATATAGAAGTGACCGAAACTCTGGCAATGACTTGAAACTTAGATGTTTTGCCATGTTTTTCCCCAATGTGCTATGACCAAATACAGTGCCACACATCTGCAAGACAGTACAAATAGCTCTTATCATCGCAGCGTTCGCGTCCTTGGTTATAGACCTGGGATTCCGCTGACACATTGCTTTCGTAAATGTTTTTATCAGCCAAACATATGTATCATCTGTCTCATCAGATAAGATTGCGCATGCAAATACTGTAGTCTTATGGTGATTGTTGAGACCAACCAACGGAACAAAAGTCATACCATACCGATTCATCTTGTAAGTGCTATCGAACACCACAATATCGCCGTAATCTTGGTAGTCCTGACACGACTTAGCATCACACCAAAACAATCTTTTTAAACAACCTTTTGAATCTTACTGGTGCTCAAAGAAGAAGTCAGGGAACTTGTTCTTCCTGGCCTCCATCAAGCCGATGGATGAGGTAGCATCACAGTCTGCAAGCAATTTTCTTTCCTCCCTGCAGCACATGTTGTACAAATCTTTCCTCGTAAATCCAACTTTACTGTACCGACCGTATTTGCTGATAAAGGAACTCATAATCATGTGTTTTCCGGTCCAACTTTTCAGTGGGAGGGGGGTAAGGGCATCTCCATCGGGCCGACCCAAACGCGCGACCAAAACGGTCTATTTCTGTCCGTATGGGTCGGCCCGCGGTCGCTTTGGGGTGATGGTCCGGCCTGTCTGGCCTACCGCGCCCAGCGGCACGACCCAAATGTCCACGCCTGACAAGAGGCCCGTCACCGACGCCGGCACCGATGTATTTCCAGTGCGTTCCCGCCGCCTGCCGACTTTCTTCCCATCGTTTCCCGCCTGTTCCTGCCGATTCCCTCCTCTTCTGGGCGCTTGCCGCTACATCCAGGCGCGCCCGTAAAAAGGTGAGGCCAACCGATGTAGGCACAACCAGAAACCCTACATCCACAGACCTCCATGCCTGGCCATCCTCGTCGCCGATCTGGTAGCCGCGACAATCGCCCAGAAATCCCAACCCCCCTAGAGCGCCCATCATCGTGGTGGCGTTTGGACCCGCCAAAGGAACCGGACATGTTGCCGCCTCCGATCCCGGGGCACCCGCAGATATATAGGCTGACGTTCAACCACCGGCAGCGCACCCACTACAACTACAACCAGACCACCGGCGAGCCTTTCTCGTTTGAGGTGATGGACCGCGTCTTCCTGCCGGAGCACCGGTGGCGTGTTATGCTCGCAGACGTGCGCGATGAGCTCCGGGAAGCGATGCAGGCCAATCCCGACGACGCGTACATGCGTGCCCGTCTCGCCCAAGTTGTAGAGGAGTTGCAGACGAAGGAAGCGATCTACCACTCTCTCGAAGAAGAATGGGGTCTCACCAACCCGCCAGCACCGCCGTAGGCGGCGTATAGTTCGAGCGGTGTTGCGTAGTGTTGTATTCGTGGTTTACTTGTAACATATTAAGGACTCGAATAAAACGTTTCATTGCAAATGGCCGATGCCCACATTGCTACATTGTACATGGCGAGTGCACAGCCTAGCCTACTCGTCGGAGTCGGAGTCAGGGTCTGAGTATGGGTGGTAGCTGCGGCGGCACTTGGTGTCGTCGAAGACGCTAACGCCGAGCCTTCCTTCGCCGTCCTACTTGAAGACGACGATGTTGCCTACTTCGATCTCCTCCCAACCATTGGCGAGGAACATCCGGTCGAGGCGGTCGAACACCGCATCCACCGGGTACTCGTTGGTATTCACACCGGTCGCCCGCAGAATAAACGACGGTGGCGTTGCGTCGTCGAGCATCGACGTGAACTTGCGGGGAAGGCGCAACCTGTCCCGCGCCATGCCCGGCCGGATGGTCACGGCGAACTCGATTCCGGAGTCGACAGAATCGGACGACGACGGTGGTGAGGGAGAGGGAGGCGGCGCGTTGCTCTGGGCGCGTCCTCCACGCCCTCCACATGTTAAAATTTATATGTGGGACCACCCTATGTAATCTTGTCAACAACAAAAGCAGAAAAAATTGCGCACGATCACGATGAAAACTCACATCTCACAACAAACATCGTAATTGCATAGTAGTAGCTGGCTAGTTGCTAGTCACTAGACGGCTAGCTCGGTGGCCTTATTCGTTCACGACGGCAGTGACACAGCAACGAAAAACAAGATTGTACAGAGTACAGAAAAAGGCAATCACTTCTTGGGCGGGGGAGTGAGCGCGGCCTTGAGCTTCTGCACGGTGGGCACGTCGGTCTTGAACGACTTGGCAAGAACCGCATCATCGATGCCGGTGCCAAACACGGTGACGGGCACGGACACGGTGCCGGCGGCTGCGCTACCGAAAGCTGAGAGCGCGACGGCGGGGCCTTGCCCTGGGTTGGACTGGTAGTGCACCAGACCCTTGGGGAACACGAACATCTCGCCCGCGTCGAGGTCCTGGGTGTAGAGCTTCCCGGCCGTGTCGACGAAGCCGACGGAGAGGGCTCCACGGAGGACGAGCAGCAGCTCCGCGGCGCGCGGGTGGGTGTGCGGCGGGTTGACGGACTCGGAGGGGAACTTGAGCATGGCGTACGACACGCTCTGTCCGTTGAGCGCAGGGAACTCCGCCATGGAGGCCTTGGTCACCGTGAAGTTCTGCAACGCCTGTGGCGGCATCGGCATAGTCATGTTCATGGCGGCCTGGAAGCCGGTGTAGGTGAAGAAGTCGCCGGTGATGTTCATGGGCGGCATGCCGACCATCGGCGCCGGAACGATGAAGTCGGTGAGGATGTCTGGGTCGCCGGCTACGGCGGCCAGCGGTGCCGACACCAGTGCAACCACCACAAACACCAAGGAGTAGCAGTTGCTGAACGCCATTGTTGAATTTAGCTGTTTGCTAAGAGACTGACGGATGGAGGCTGTGAGATGTGAGGAAGACCTCGCAGTGTTACTTATACTAGACTAGACGAGAAGCGGTGGAATGATGCGGTGGTTTGAGAAATCGAGGCCGATGTATGAACATTCTAGGACTGCAGGCTGTAACCAGCTAGTGCTAATTACACACACCTGAGGAAGGATTAACTGGACCATGCTATGCAAATCTAGGTTTCCCAGCGTATATGGTCTGGCACACAGAATATACCTGCACGCAACACATTTTTTTGTGTTGTTATCATTCTGGAAACAACAAGGTGTTTGCTGGGCCTCACTCTCAGGTCTCAACCATGTTTCCGCTTAGCAACAGCGTGTAAAGAATCTGCTGAATGTCATCATTGTCGACGGATACCCCAATGTCAAGGACGCTGCTCTTTCTTAGCCAGCTTATTAGCATCGATCCACAACAATACCTATAGCACAGTATTTGATCACTCAAACAACAGTACAGCTAGCATGCATGCCAGCGCTTCCTTTGACAAATCTCACGGAAAACATAAATCTCAGACTTAGAGCATGCTTTTTATCCTATATCTAATCATATACACTAACAATCTCCATCAAGATATTTGTTGCATCATGCACTTCGGACTTCTCTACTAAATTTAATAATAAGTATTATAATGTACGGATAACAAAGTATATATGGGAGTCCTATATCTCAAATGACGGACGCTGACTGAATCGTCACTATCTATAAAGCTCGGCTTGTTACAAAAGATTTCCGACAAATTCAAGGAATTGACTACGAGGAGACATTCTCTCCTGTAGTGGAGTTGAAGTCTATTCAAATTCTACTAGCAGTTGCTGCACATTTGGATTATGAAATATGGCAGATGGATATGAAACCGGCTTCCTTAATGGCAACATTGAGAAAGATTTGTATATGATACAGCCGGAAGGTTTTGTTAATCCGGAGGATTTTGGTAAAGTATGCAAGCTTCAAAGGTCCATTTATGGACTGAATCAAGCATCTCAAAGCTGGAATCTTCGATTTGAGGAAGTCATCGAAGGTTTTGGATTTATCCAAAACAATCGAGAAGCCTGCATATATAATAAAGTGAATGAGATGTTAGTGGCATTTCTAGTACTATATGTGGACGATATAATGTTAATAGGGAATGGCGTGAATCTTCTGAAAAGAGTGAAAGATTATTTGAAGAGTAAATTCTCTATAAAGAACATGGGTGAAGTTGTCTACATATTAGGCATTAGGATCTATAAAGATAGATCAAAGCGTCTGTTGGCACTTGGTCAGAGCACTTACCTAGAAAAGATTCTTATACGATTCGGAATGGATCAGGCAAAAAAGGTTCATGTTGGATTATTAGGCAGAATTTCCACAATTAATTTCAGAATAAAGATAATGACTACAACAGCTACGATCATGTTAACCTCTAACTTACTAGATGTATTAATCAGGTCCGTGATGACGGATGATGGAGTTTCAGAGTCAGATCCAAAGGAGAGGCCATCATAGAGATTGGTCAAATACCCTAGATTTGCGGTGTGTCCGCTGTTGTCTTCGATGATGTCGGGTGCGAGGTGGCCCTTCCAGTGGAGCCAATAGAAGATGGTGGCGTTTCCTTAGGTGCTATCACTGGAACCAATGGACCCGAGAAGGTCGGATCCAAAAGGTAGAGAACTTCCTCTGCTCCGATGCGTAAGGAGGTTTCTGATTATGAGATATATCTCCTCATCGATGTTTTTTGGCAGAGGGGTGGGTGGCGGGAATCAAGATCGATGGGATCGTGATGGACCTCGCTGACCTCAATCGTCGGGTTGATGCTTGGTGAAGTTGAAGCCACCAAATTCTTGACTCCAACACTCAAAGTTCCCATAGAAGGCACCAATTCACGAGTGATGACCTCCGCAATGTCCATGTATATGGACTTGGGTTTGATGAAAACAAGAGCGCTGGTGATTTCTACGGCCTGTTAGACAAAAAAGGGAGTCGAATCATGTCTAAGCTTTATTGCAAAAACATGATTACAAAGTTGTCGATTCGCTAGATGCAATCTAACTCATGGTAGGTTGTGCCTACTCAAAGTTATGGTGTCCTCTCCGCCAGATCCTCCCAGCCATTTTACGAGAGGCTGGGTCTCAGAGTCCAATACGGATTGGTTACAAGTTTGATTACAGCTAACCGACTATATTGTTTTGTATTCCTATCTTGATCAACATGCATGGATCTTGGGCTTCGGATGCTTCCAGGACTTCTTATTTTCTTGTGGGCCTTGGTTTGTAGTTTAAGTATGCACCAGTTATACCAATTATGGGAACCCAATTAGTCATACCCATGTCGCTTAGATAAAGGGATAGGTGGGCTGGGCAATTAAAAAATAATTAATAATTCCTAAGCCATTTTCCTTGGGATTTCTCTCTCTCTCGTTGGCACTCGTGCTCGCGGCTCCAAGAAGGACTGTGCGCGTGGGAGACGATACCACTCCGGCACGCCAACACCCTGTTGGATCCCTGTTCCAGGAGACCTACTTCCGCAATCCCGGCTGGATCGGGGAGACTAGGAGTCGTTGTTGAACATCAGATGTGTGCAAAACCATGGAGGTGCTGCCAGTTATGGGACCTGGAGGTTGTGTGAGGAGCAACAAGACCTTGAGGTTGTCTACGTCATTCGACTACTTCATCCATGTTCATCATGAATGTTAACGCTTTCGATCTATAAGGGTATTTCAACGAAGCTCTCCCCTTATAGCATTAACTCATAGATAGATATTGGCCTTGGTGTTGTGCTAGTTAGTCAAATTATTGTTTTCTACTACGAACCCCTTCATAATTCCTATGGAGGACAAATATTTGCACAAATATGTTCATGAGGTGGTACAAGGGTCAACGAATATGGGGACTCTTCAGAGGGATCAAAACTAATGTCAAATTCAAAGGACAGCAAGTTTGAACAAAATGTTTTGCAAAAACGGGAAAAAGTTTTGAGGCACAGCAAATCATCGACTAAACAGGAGTCACATTTTGGTATGTTATAGAGTTCGTAGATCTAATCTAGTCGAACTGCAGAAGCGTTGTCGGATCTTCATCGACTTGCTTCCCCGCTTTGAACGGTGCACTTGATCGAACTTCGACGCGGTGACACTACACCCGTGGATACTGGTGGAGGTGCAACACATGGAGCACTTGATCGTGAAGATCTTTGCAAAGGAGAATCTTCTCGCCGCTAATTGACTAGTGAATCGAGTCTCTGGGATAATACATCTTCTTGTGACTTGATATGTCTCATTGCCAGGATTGACGCACGTCTTCATCAATCTCGTTATTGACAACTTCTGCTAGTTTGATCTTCGAGGGTATATTTTGTTGGCTCCCTTCCCACATAACTTGATCTAGTTTTTGAAGGTGGTCCTTGGTACGCGATGTTTCAAAACTCTAAGGGAGTGGTGGGACATCTTCGGTGGACACAGCGGTTGCGAGCCATCTTCATTTCGTTGAGTTGCCGTTGTCAGCTTTGTTTCCTTTTTTGTTTGTTTGTTTGGGTTCGACTTTGTTGTGGCTCCAATAGTTGTATCGATTGGTTGCTATATTAATATAGGATTGTGCTATCTAGGGCACATGCCCTAGATTAGCATTCCGTGGGCACAGATTTAATATGGCAACTCACCCATGCATGCACGCATGTGATCCACCTGCCACGTTAGATTTCTTTTTGTTTCAAAACTTCAAAATCTTTTATCTTTTGAACCATAATTCAAAATTCAGATCCGTTTTCATAGATAACTTTTCGCGACGAGATCTTCGAAACTAGATCTCATTATGATATGTTTTAAAATTATTTTTTCAGATCCTAGTTACCAAATTATTTTCACTTGGTTACCAGGTAAAGTCAGGCTAATTACCAAGTTAAAACTATCAAGTTTTTGAATTATATTCTGTATTTGACAAATGCATGCATGCAGTCTAGTGGGATTTTTTTTACTTACCAAACTTCAAATTATTTTATCTCTTAAATCATAAATCATAATATAGATCCGTTTTCGCGGTTGGCTTTGTTATGATGAGATCTTCGAAAATAGATCACATGTTGACAGGTTTTGAGCAAGATTTTTTCGACCCTAGTTACCAAATTATAGTCACTTGGTCACCATGTAAATAAAGTTGGTTACCATGCTAAAATCAAATGGTTACCAGAGTTATGAACTTTGTTTCTCACCAATATAATCCTTATATGGTGGTAATGCCGTATTTTACATATTTAGAATGGATCAAATACTCATTTTTTATATATATACAAATCATTGTTATCATTAGAAAATATGTAAAAAGTTATCTGATGACTATGTGTTATATAGATGGTAACTGTTAATTATTAATCTGGTAGCTATAGTATAGTAATCTAACAACTGACGACGGGAAAAGATCATCGAAACATATTAGGGATCTTGTTTTGAAGTACTCGTCATGATGAACCTAGCGGTGAAAACGGATTTAAGACGTATTATATTTTAAATTTTCGGATCATGAAAAGATTTTCTGCATTGAGTTAGACGTCAGCTCCTTCACCCCTATAGGACCGAATCTAACACCCTGGACCACCGGACAGAATCGATTCCTAGGGTACATCTGTTTAGTAGATTATAAGATTAATATAGCTTATTTCGAAAAGGGGAAAATATATAATTTAAGTTTGGGGCGAAAGGTACGTCTGGCAGGTGCATATATGCTAACAAAATGCTTAATTTTTGAGACAAAGGGTAATTAACACCATGATTACATTACATTGCGGTATACATTTACTCGAAAATTTTCTGCATCAGGTAAACGCGATTAACGCACACGCATATACTCTTTCGATGGATCGATCGGCCTCGTTTGGTTCTGGAGTTTGATCGGATCCTTCCTTCCTTCCTTCCTTCCCTCGCTCTCACACCATGCCTGGGATGGAGATTAATTCGCGCAGAAGGTTGAACTAAAGCGACGCTTAGAGTCAGAGCTGATCGGCGATGGATCATCGGCCCTTCATTTCGGCGAGCTGCGGGAAGAGTTCGTTGGCGGAGGTGGTGGAGGCGTCGGGCACAGTGTGGATGCCGCTGCTGGCTGAGGACGTGGTGACGATGGATGCGTCCCGGTCGTCGTCCCCGCCTTCGTCTCCCTCCGCGGCGCCCTCGGGTGGATTGGCTTCCTGCATCTGCAGCGCATACTCGAGGTTCCAGAGCACGTCTCCCATTGAGATGCGGTCGCTGCCGAACTCGGCGAGGCACTTCTCGGCGGTCTCGGCGAACTTGGCGAGCGACTCCTCGTTGACCTTGCCGACGAGCTTGGGGTCCATGATCTTCTCGATGAGGCCCTTGCGCTTCCACTGCATGCCCCACTCGGCGAGGCTGACCTGCTCCCGCGGCAGCTGCGGGTCGATGGGCGCCCGCGCGCAGAGCGTCTCGAGGAGCACGACGCCGAAGGAGTAGACATCGGACTTGTCGGTGAGCTGCTGGCACCGGAAGTACTCCGGGTCCAGGTACCCGAAGCTGCCCTTGACGGCGGTGCTGACGTGGAGCTGGTCCATGCCGGGCCCGTCCTTGGAGAGGCCGAAGTCGGCGACCTTGGCCACGAAGTTCTCGTCGAGGAGGATGTTGGTGGTCTTGACGTCCCGGTGGATGATGCCCTGCGCGGTGCCGGTGTGGAGGTAGTGGAGCCCCCTGGCGGCGCCGATGCAGATCTCCAGCCGCTGCTTCCAGGACAGCGTGGGGAGCTCGGTGCTGCCGCCGTAGACGTGGTCGCGGAAGGGACCGTTGTGCATGTACTCGTAGACGAGGATCATCTCCTCGTTCTCGTCGCAGTAGCCGATGAGGGAGACGAGGTGGCGGTGCCGGAGCTTGGACAGCATCTGGATCTCGGTGTTGAACTCGTTGATGCCCTGCTCCGACTGCGGGTTCCCACGCTTGATGGCCACCTTGGTGCCGTCGTCGATCACCCCGACGTACACGTTGCCGAACCCGCCCACGCCGATGATGGCGCTGTCGTCGAAGTTCTTGGTCGCCTCATTCATCTCGGCGAAGGAGAAGAAGCGGCCGAGGCCTCCGGTGGAGGAGAAGGTGTAGCCGCTCCTGGACCCCTTGCTGTTGTTGAAGGACTGCCCCGTGTGGATGGGCAGCAGCCACGACGAGAAGCTGTTGCGGTGCTCCCAGTCCTGGGGACGCTTGTACCACTTCATCACCATGGCGGCCAGACCGGCGAATGCGCCGAACATCAGGGCGAACCCGATGGCCGCCACCACCATGCGGGTGCCGCTGCCGTCGTCGACCTCCCTGCCGTCCACGCCGAACTCGCCGTCGAGGCTGCCCACCGAGTTGCTCATCTTGAGCACCTCCACGCCGTTGAGCAGCGCGTCGACGCGGCCCGTGTCCTCCCCCATGGGCCCGATCTGGATGCTGAGTTTGTCGGTGGCGATGGGGGAGTTGACCACGAAGTCCTTGTAGTAGGGCGCCTTGAGCTCGCCGGTGATGGTGGAGAGGTCGAGGCCGGAGATGGCCTTGCCCCCGTTGATGTAGACATTGAAGTAGAGGTCGTTGGTGGACTTGCTGATGATGTCGGCGAAGAAGAGGCGGACGAAGTAGCCGAACGCGGGGTTCACGTCCAGCTTCCATGTCACGTTGAAGTTGGCGTTGGCGACTCCGGTGTCGGCCATATGGGCGGCGCTGGCGTACACCAGCGTCGGCGCGACGAGCTTGGACGCCGGGTACGTGTCGGGGTACTGGATCGTGCTGGTCGGCACCGACACGTCCTGCGCCGCGTCCTTGGGCTGCACGTACTGCCCGTCGTTGTCCCACTGCCGGCCGAGGGTGTCGCTCGCGGGGCCGATGGACGGGCCGCCCACGTTGAGCCGGTACATGACCTGGTACGCCGCCTCCGAGAGCCCGCTCGTCTCGGCGAGCGGCGAGACCGCCATGGCCGTGTCGCTGATAAGTTTGTCGGGGGCGTTGACCACCTCGATGGCGTTGATGAACGCCGCCGAGCTGGTCATCGGGGTGAACTTGAGCTCGAGTTTGTTCTCCGTGGCGTTGAATAGGTACTCCTTCAAGACCGGCTTAGCGTCGGGGGTGAAGCTGTGGAGCAGGACGTAGTTGTCGGTAGTCACGCTGAAGGTGGCCGTGGCGAGGTCAAAGTCCCCGTTCTTGATCGGGAAGAAGTAGAGGCGGATGAAGTGCCACCCGGGCGCGCCCAGCGGGAAGCTGTACACGGCCTCCTCCTTGAAGACCCGCGCGGTGCGGTATAGGTGCGACGGCACGTCGGCCTTGTCGTCGGCGACCTTGAAGGCGTCCTTGGCGGCGAGAAGCTGGTTGGACTGCGCGTCGGTCGTGAACGCCTTGCCGTCCTTGGTATCCTCGGAGGATGTGCTACCGCAGTCGATGTAGAAGGCGTCCTTGGGGGTGAAGTTGGATGGCAGCGTCGACGCACCGCCGGAGCCGTTGTCCGTGACCGGCCGCCCCTGCCCCGACACGGCCGTCAGCGCCGCCAGCGCGGTCAGCAGCGCCAGCGGGAGCGCCCCGCGGCGCGTCATCTTGAATGGGTTTTTCTCCCTGTGTCTACCGCCGGCTGCGTGCTCTAGCTACCGTGCACCACGTAGCGGTGGTCGCCGCCGCCGCCGCCGCCGCCTCGACGCGCAATAATGAGGGATTCGTCGTTGCTATCGGCCTACCACTACACTTTTGGTTTGTTTAGGCGTCGGGCGATCCAAGTAATCGTGGGTGGCGGAGCTGAGGGTGGCGCCCTCTCGCGCGCCCTCTCTCAGGTTGGGCGGAGCCAATCGGAGGAGGGAGAGGGAAGGGGGCGGGGGAGACTTGAGGGGGAGGGAGAAATGGGCGGGTTATGCATGGGGCATGCCAAGTTTAAGCCGGCCGCTTTCACCCCCGCCTATCTTTAGGGGCACCACCACACCATGCCAAGTTTAAGCAATTCTGCAGCTGCACATGCCTATTACTGAACGACCTTGCGCTTGTTGTTGGTGCTTGACCATCCACGGTGAACATCATTGGCCACGCATTCATGAGATCAGATAACAACTTAACAAGATTATAAGAAAATTCAATAACACCTCATCTCCGCCGAGGTCACCATCAGAGCTTGCGGCACTTCGTTCTTCCTCACCACGGTATACGGTCCAAGTGTTGATGCAGACAAGAGGGCTTTTCTTGCTGAAATAATCGCTATTACCCCTCCCAATGACTAGAAATGGCTCATCATCGGAGATTTCAACCTTATATACCAAGCGGGAGATAAGAACAATGATAAGCTGAATCTTCGTCTGATGGATCAATTTAGGCGCGCTCTCAACACAAGCCAACTCAAAGAGATCAAACTAAAGAACAGGAAGTTTACATGGAGTAACGAATAAGAGAACCCCACTCTCGAGAGGCTGGACCGCGCTTTTTGCAACCCGAGCTGGGACCTCCTATCCAACCAAGGCCATAATCACGTTCTACACGCACTTTCATCATCTCTCTCGGATCATTGTCCGCTCCTCCTATCCAACCAAAGCGGCCCTCGCAAACCTCCGACCTTCCGACTTGAATCTTTCTAGACCAAAATGCCAGGCTTCTAGGAGAAGGTCCAGCAAGGATGGTCGACGCCCTCTACTCACACTCAGTCGGTGCATGTGATCAATTACAAGCTCATAACTACGGCATAGTGCTTGCGCTCTTGGAGCAAGGGCCTCTTCTCGAACTACAAACTTCAGCTAATTATGGCCTTGGATGTCATCCTCCAGTTGGATATCGCTCAGGAGTCCTGAACCCTGTCCACGGATGAAAGGGCCCTTCGTGCCGGCCTCAAAAGAAGGGTAATGGGTCTGGCCGCCATGGAACGATCCAGGAAACGCCAGGCATCAAGAATAAACTACCTCCGCGAAGGAGATGCCAATACTAAGTTCTTCCATATGCGGATTGTCTCGAGGAAACGCAAGAACCACATCCAAAGGCTTAAGCATAACGACGGTTGGTCTGCGACACACGAAGATAAGGAGAAGGTTATCTTTGAACACTTCTCCCAAACTTTGGGTAGGCCAACTCCCTGCCAACTCGACTTCAACTGGATTGTTCTCAACCCCACTTCTCATGCTTTGGAAGATCTCGACCTGCCTTTCTCTGAGCTCGAGATAAAGGAGGCGCTTGACGATATGCATGGGGATAAGGCCCCGGCCCTGACGGCTTCTCCACTGCTTTCTTCTGGACATGCTAGAATATCATTAAGAATGATCTCATGAAAGCTATCAACGCCTTCTCTAAGATGGCAACCTCCAACTTTCACATCCTAAACAAGGCTAAAATCATCCTCGTCCCGAAAAAGGATGGTGCAGAAGCAGTCACTGACTATAGACCTGTAAGTCTCATTCATGTGGTCCCGAAGATCATTGCTAAAGCTATGGCTCGTCGACTCAGCCCGAAGATGGATGCCATTGTCTCTCGTTGCCAAAGTGCTTTCATCAAAACTAGAACCATCTATGATAACTTCATGTATGTTAGAAACACAGCCCGCAAACTTCACCGCAGCAAGACACCTGCCATGCTCATTAAGTTGGACTTTGCTAAAGCTTTTGACACGGTCCGTGATGTCTACGCACTTCTATTCTTGTAGACAGTTGTTGGGCCTCCAAGTATAGAGGTTCTCTCGTGCTCTCCGGCTCCGCTGGCTCTGGTACGAGTGGACGGCCCCCGAAAAACCGTGGGTGGGTTCCGACACTTCCAACGACGCCTCTGATAGGTAGCTCTTTAATGCTGCCACTAGAGTCACCATTGGTGATGGCAGAAAGGCTTCTTTCGGGTCTTCCTCCTTGCTTGATGGAACGGCCCCAAAAGACCTAGCTCCTCTGATCTTCAAAGCCTCGAGAAGGAAAAAACCGAACGGTCCAGGATGCCCTTAATGGAGAAAACTGGGTCTCGGATATTATGGTGGACTCCTTCTCCATCGAGCACATTGTCCAGTTCGTTCACCTTTGGGATCTTATCTCAGACGTCCATCTCTCCCCGGGAATTGAAGATTCCATTATTTGGACTATGTCTCCTAACGGTTGCTACTCGGCAAGCCCTGCTTATAAGGCGCAATTCATGGCATCTCTGCCTTGTTCCTTCGGGCCGATCGTCTGGAAGCCCTAGGCCCCACCCAAATGCCGCTTTTTTCCTTGGTTGGCCGTCCAAAATCGCCTTTGGACCGCTGACCGCCTGGCCAAGTGTGGATGGCCGCAGCACCCCACCTGTCAACTGTGCAGATGTTCCCCTGAGACGGCAAGACACATCTTCTTCGAATGCCAGTTTTCCAAGAGAATCTGGTGGACTACGACAACTTGGCTTTCCTGCCCTGACTTATTACTTAACATGGGCTCCGACCATCCCAAAGTGATTGAGTATTGGCAAGCCACTACCAGATCACCCACTTCCTCTCCCAAAGGTCTCAAAACCGCGATCATGCTCATCACATGGGAAATCTGGAAGGATAGGAATGAGAGAGTTTTCAACAACAAATCTTTGCTTCCTACGGAAGTCATGCGTAGGATAAAATAAGAAGGAAAGGATTGGATCATTGCGGGAGCGAAAAACCTGGCGGATCTTATGGGGTAGCCGGTGGTGTTAGTTGTGATGTAACTTTTTTCTTTTGATGGCTTAGGCTATCACCCCTTGTTTTGCTCCTTCTATATAAATATATAGGCAAAGCTTTTGCCTCGTTTCAAAAAAAAATCAATAAGACAATGTTCTTTTTTTAACCCGAACAAGACAATAATTTGAACAGGAGAAAGCTGAGCAAATAAGGAGAAATTTCATTGAGATCGATTACAAATTTAGTCTCACAGAGAGAACATGTCGGCAGCCGTTAGATCGTAGAAAGTACGGTGGATAGCAACTCCTTTTTTTGACTGTCCCATGGCAAAGTTGTCTAGGCCCACACTATTTTATTTTTTGCATGGCAACTTTGTTTGAATCGCGGGTGAGCATTCACAGTGAATTACAGTAAAGGAAATTATAAGGAGCGAACGTGGAAATATATATTTTTAGAACAACAGGGGCCATTGTCCCCGGCTCCATTCATAGAATGAAAGAACACTAAAGAGACAACATATGAAAACTAAACAAGTTTCCTAGCTAAGACTTTACAAGAGAGCTATCGACGCATCAAACACTAGCTCAAGCTTTTCGAGAGAATTGGAGTTCGACCAGCACCTATGTCAGAGTCACCCACGTGCCAGGGCCAGCCACTCTCTTCAACTCTAGGGATTTTGGCACGTCATCGGCTCCATCAAGAGGGTTCATCCACAGCCACTCAACATTGGAAGGGAACAAAGCTTTCCCATGACGAAACGACAAAACTTGCGAGTCATTTCCAGCTCTGATTCTCTCAGCAGCAGCCTCTAGTGTTTGAGTGAGCCAAGAACCAGCCTATGGACCTTTTTACATCCAACCAAGGATGACCATGGAAGATCTAATCATTCCTAATTTTCCAAAGCCCCTATAAAACAGCTGCTCAAACTACTGAATTTAAAAGGGCATGTTTCTTATTGGCTACCCAGAATCCGGCAACAGATTCATAGTTTCCGCCAATAGCTAATCTAAAGAACTCAGAAATGCAAGGCCAAACATGTTTAGCAACAATACAATCAAAATATAAATGGTGTATCGGTTCAAACTCAGCACAAAAGGTGCAGTATTCAGGTTTGTTTGGTTTTCTTTTATTTACATTGTCCCTAGACATCTATTTTGAGCTAGGTGCCAACGGAAAATATGGATCCTTGGTGGGGTATGATGCTGCCAAACAACTTGAATAAAAATAGGAACAACATTGCAAAAATTGATGGCATTATAAAGGGTTGAAGAGTAGTACACCCCATCAGTAGTATACTACCAAATAAGGGCATCACACTCATCTGAATAACAGACACTAGAGGCTAAACCTTCCAACTCATACAAACAATTCATCATATGTGGATCAAAGTTCATTCTAAAAGAAAACTTGAGTTGGGAATCCTCCCAAATTTGTCTAAGAGTTTCCCTGCTCATTGCAAATAATGTACAGGTTAAAAATTGGACAGTCAAATTAGAAGTGCCACACCAGGTGTCTTCCCAAAAATGAAAAGCTCTACCATTACCAATTTTCCACCTGTAACCAAACTTAACAATTTAACTCCACATCACCCATTTCCAGAACTAGGAAGTCCCAATGTCTTCACGACAAAAAATGCTAGGATTACGGGTTTAGACTTGTAATCTACCAATGTCCTCCAAAGTTTCCCTTCATCATTTGAATATCTCATAATCCATGAGTTCAAGAGAAAAAGGTTAGCATTTGCAAGACTATGGATCCCCTTCCACCAAATTCTTTTTTTGGCAGATCATTTTCGAACTAGCCAAATTAAGTTTACTATGACCCTCAAAGTCATTCCGAAGATAGTTGGCCATATGTGAATTAATGAGCTCAAGGACCCATTTGGGGAATTTGAAAAAAATGCAAAAGGTAAATGGGATGCTGGCCAAATATGTTTTCATTAAAGTAACCCTGGGAGCATAGGAGAGGAGTTTGCCGCTCCACCCAACAGTCTTTTTTAGGATCTTATCTATGAGAGGTCGTTAGTCAGTCCTCCTGACATTGTCATAATGCAGGGGAATCCCTTTGTATTTAATTGGGGAAAATGGTATTCAGTGCAACCGTCTCCCTGATTTGATGTGTGAGCTATCTAGTTACCAAACTTAATTGGGAAATTCTCGACATTTTTGCAAAACTTATTGAGGTCGTTTGGTATCCATCATTTGGGCCTGGAATTCATTTTGCAATTTCATCCCTATGTTGTTTGGTTGGCATGGAATTGGACTATCATTTCATTTGGCAAATCCATCGAAATAATCCCTATGTGTAAACCCAATTCCTATCCCAGACCCATCATTTGCAAATTCCGGTGGCAACCAAACATGTGGGTGTTTTTGGAATCATAATATAAATGAAATGAATCCATGTAAATGAAATGAATACCTAGATGCCTCAATAGTTCATCACCTCAATTTAAACAAAGCACAAGTAAATTGTAACCATGTACTAAAAGAAGCTATACTTCAGTAATTAAAAAATGTAAAAATCACTAAAAACAAAATAGATGACACTTACCACTGTCCAAAATAGGGACCAGGACAAACTTATTACCAAAGAAATCGACTACCTCTTTTGGCATATGGAAATGCATTGCATCTGTGTATAGAGACAAACTAGAGAGATATTTGCACTTGATACCAAGCTCACAGATCAAATACATGTATGAGGTGCCAGTACAATAGAGCTCAGGAGGCACTATAAATATCTTAGATCCCAAACGCCAGAGCTCACAACTCATCTGATAAACTCAGTCACAAACACACACCCACTCACTTAGAGAGAGAGAGAGGGAGAGGGAGAGAGAAGGCAGGCAATAACAAAAACAAAGGAGCAAGGACCGGAGGATATACACTACTAGGAAACAACCTATAGATAGACAAGATATTCAGTGGCGCATATGTGAAAATATGCGCCATAGATATATATCAGTGGCGCACTAGAAAACATGCGCCACAGAAATTTGGCACTTCAGTGGCGCACGAAACCAATATGCGCCACAGAAGTCCATATTTCTGTGGCGCATATTTTCGTGTGCGCCACTGAAGTATCAAACTTCTGTGGCGCATATAGACGTATGCGCCACAGAAGGTTGATGGGACCAAGCAGCAAAAAAAGGGGGAGAAACTTCTATGGCGCATATGTCCATATGCGCCACAGAAATTGATTTTTCTGTGGCGCATATAGGTGTATGCGCCACAGAACAAGCATATAGGGGGAAAACAGATCCCCCCAGTGGATCGCCTTTTCAGTTTTGTAAAAAATAAACAAAAATGATAGAAAATTCAAAAAAAAAATTCCTTTAAGTTGTAGTTAGATTTTAGGGTATAGATCTAGATAAAATTGAAAAACATGAATTTCGATGTATTTTGCAAAAATAGGTCATGGCACGGTAAAACGGCTATAACTTTTGCATACTATGTCGGAAAAAAATATTTAACCTATCAAAATGATCGTCTCAAAATTGTCTACTCGATTTCAACTGGAAGCCGTTGAAGATTTTGTAGATTTCTCAAATTTCAAAAGAGTAAAAAGTTATGGCAGACAGAAGATTTTTTCCTACAAAATAATAAAAAATGGGGAGAAACTTCTGTGGCGCATTTCCCCCATATGCGCCACATAAGTCTTAGGCGGGATTCGAAATTTGAATCCCGCCGGCGCCCCTTCTCCTTATATTCTCCCCTTCTCCTCCACTTCTACTCCCCCTCCATACTTCTCCCTCCACTTCTCCTTCCCTCCATACTTCTCCCCTTCTCCTCCACTTCTCCTCCACTTCTCCCTCCACTATTCCTCCCCTCCATACTTCTCTCCTTCTCCTCCACTCTCCGGCGACATCCACCTCCAGCCATGGCTACCTCGGTGACCTCCTCCTCCGGCGACCTCCAACACCACCGGTGACCTCCTCCTCCTCCTCCACCATCTCCGTCGGCCTCCTCCAACCATCTCCGGCGAGCCCTTCCTCCACCTCCGGCGGCGGCCTCCTCCTCAGACTACTCTGACCACCTCCGACGGCCTCCTTCTCCTCTGGCCATCACATCTGATCCACCTCCGGCGACCCCCCTACCTCCGGCCAGATCTGGCCCGGCTTTTTTTTTGAAATTTGAAAAAAACATATGTGGCGCATATTGGCCATATGCGCCACTGAAGTTTGAGATCTAACCCGCCTTTTTTTGAATTTTGAAAAAAAAACTTCTGTGGCGCATATTGGCCATATGCGCCACTGAAGTTTGAGACTTCTGTGGCGCATTTTGAAATGCGCCACTGAAGTTTGTTATCAGTGGCGAGGTATCAATGGCGACTAAGATATGCGCCACAGAAGTCCCATTTCCATGAGCCACAGATGGGTTGTTTCCTAGTAGTGATAGCAACAGGGAGCGTCTGCATATATTCATCAAGCGCACTAGGAATTCTTCAAAGGTTTAAACTAAGAAACTAGAGTAGATGGGTAGGAAAGTAGTAACAGCAATAGGTTATAGGGATCAGTTAGATTCATGAAAATGGAGTTTAGTAGAAGTAATTATGATGTTATGCACTAGTAGATCATGTCACATCATGATCCTACTACTGGGAGGTAAGCACAAGTATAGGATTAACATTTGTGTACACCCAGTAAAGAGGCATCATAGTTCCTTGACATGGAATTGCACTCATTCCACAACCATCCTTAGGAACATAGTGACTAACTTTAGAGTGAGGAAAGAGGGAATACATTAAACAAAGTAGACAAACTTTTCCTCCAACTTCAATATCCACTACGAAGAAACTCTACTCAGTTCTAGCATAGTAGACGTTGTGGCTAGAGGAAAAGCATGAACATATAATCCTAACACGTAGAATACATCCTAACATAAACAAGAGCATTGATACGTTGCTAACGTATCCATAATTTTTGATGTTCCATGCTTGGTTTTATCTACTTTCTTATGTTTTGTCCACACTTTGGAGTACTTTTCATATGATTTCTTTGGACTAACCTATTAACAAGAGCCACAGTGCCAGCTGCCCGTTTTCTGTTGTTTTTGGTTCCAGGAAAGTCAGAAAATGAATATTCTTGGAATTGGACGGGACAAAAGCCAAAGTCAGTTTTTCACCGAAGGACACCCGGAGCCAGAATACGAGACGGAGAAGGGCCAGAGGGCGGACAGACCACCTGGCCGCACGGCCAGGCTTGGCCCGCGCCAGGGGTGGTGTGGCCAGCCCAGGCACCCCCTCGGCCTCTCCTTTCACCTATATATTGCCTCCGATACAGAAACCCTAAGTACCTGATCAAAATTCCACGAAAGAGTCTGTAGCCGCCGTCATCTCCATCCCTAGATCGGGAGGGATCTCAAGCTCTTCCTGGCACCCTGCCGGAGAGGGGAATTCACCCTGGAGGCCTTCTTCATCATCATGCAAGCCTCCGGTGTGATGCATGAGTAGTTCATCTCTGGACTACGGGTCCATATAGTAGCTAGATGGCTGGTTCTCCTCCTTTGTGTTATCTGATGACCCACAAGTATAGGGGGTGTATCACAGTATTTTTGAGGGAAGTGAAACCCAATTTATTAATTCGACACAAGGGGAGCCAAAGAATATCTATAAGCCTTAACAACTGAGTTGTCAATTCAGCTGCACCTGGAAACAATCTTGCTCACAGCAGTTTGCAGTAGCAACAGTTTTATAGTAGGAATAGCAAAGTAGTAGCAGCAGTAAAGTAAAGACAATAGTAACAATAGCAGTAAACAGTAGGATTCGAGTGCGGTAGGCATAGGGATGGATGGACGGGCGTTGCATGGACAAGACAATTCACATAGCAATCAGAACATAGGGCAATTACAGATAAATAAGATAAAGCAACCAAGTACTAGATAATCCTAGTCATACGTGCTCGCAATGAGAACTTGCACAACATCGTTTGTCATGCCAGCCCGCTTGCAGATAAGACCATAAACAATACTATCATAATGAATCAATAACATATTCAGATCTAAAATCATGGCACTCGGGCCCTAGTGACAAGCATTAAGCACAACAAGTCGCAACAAAGTCATAAAGCACTAATAAAACATACTAGGCACCATGCCCTAACAATCTGATGCTATTACATGAACAATCTCATCCAATCCCTACCATCCCCATAGCCTACAGCGGGGGATTACTCACTCATAGATGGGGGAAACATGGATGGTCGATGGAGAAGCGATGGTGATGATGATGGCGATGATCTCCTCCAATTCCCCGTCCCGGCAGGGTTCCAGAACGGAGTTTCTGGTGCTGTTTCGTGGAATCTGATGGTGGTGACGGAGCAGAACTCCATCTAGAAAAACGTCGAACCCCCCCTGAGTTTTTACGTCATAAGGCAACTTATAGACGAAGAGTGAGACCGAGGGGGAGTCTGGGGCGGCCAGACCACCGCCTAGCGCGGCCTGGGATTGCCAGCACGGCCAGGTGGTGTGGCCTGGGCCCAGCCCCCCTCTGTCTCGTATTCTGGCTCCGAGAGTCTTCTCGTGAAATAGGATTTTTGGTATATTTTCCGGGATTTTTCCTGATAGTTAATTTTCTGCACAAAAAGTAGACACCAATGCAATTCTGCTGAAAACAACGTCAGTCCGCGTTAGTTGCATCCAAATCACACAAGTTTAGAGGAGAAACAATAGCAAAAGTGTTCGGGAAAGTAGATACGTTTTGGACGTATCACTATCATGTTTAGATCTTGTGAGCTCCGTTCATGATCAAGATCATCTATTTGTAATTCCTGCATGTTGTGTTTGCGGGGATCCGATGGATATTGATATGCTACTTCAGATTGATTATTGATTCTATCATGTCTTTGTTATTTGTGATCTTACATGCTTTTTGTTATTAGTAGCTATCTTGTCCATGTAGATGCTAGCAACTCCAAGAGTTAGTGTTTATGCTCGATAGTGGGTTCATGCCTCTAGTAATCTGGGTAAGTGACAGAAATCTCTAAGGTACTAGATGTGCTATTGCTACTAGGGAGAAAACAACAATCCTTTGTTTATAGAACAATTGTATTGTTTACTTTACACGCAATGCGTAATGCAATTATCCGTTGCTTGCAACTTAATACTGGAGGGGGTTCGGATGATAACCTGAAGGTGGATTATTAGTCATAGATGCAGTTGGATTACGTCCTATGTATAATATTGTAATGTCCAATCAAGTCTCAAAGGAGTCAAGATGAGTAGTATATGCTTATATGCTTTCTCGATGTTTGTCAATTGCCCCGTTGTAATTTGTTCACCCAACATGTCATCTATCTTAAGGAGAGCCACCACTAGTGAACTATGGACCCCGGTCCTTTCTTTTACCATCAATCTACAATCAACTGTTTACTGTTTTGTGTTACTTTCTGCAAACTATTACTTTTCTACACTCGATACATTTAATCCTTTGTTTTCAGCAAAACCGGTGAGATTGACAACCTCATCGTAAGTTGGGGACAGAGTTCTATGGTTGTGTTGTGCAGGTCTCCACGTTGCTGCTAACACCGGTAGTGCGCCCTGCCAAAGTCTAGCTAGCAACACCTTTGAGGTGTTTCCTTGCTCCTACTGGATTGATAACCTTGGTTTCATAACTGAGAGAAACTTACTACTGTGCTCATCATACCTTCCTCCTGGGGTTCCCCAACGAGCTCGTTATTACACGAGTCAGCAAGCACATAATAACAGCTGAATAATATTCGTATATATAAACAACATTCATATAACAACTAAATAACTTGATAGAGCATGTTAAACATGATTTTTGTAAGATCAAACACAATCTTAATAAGAAATAAACAAAATAAGACATGATCAAATGAAATGCTAACATAAATCACCTATCACACATCTATAGAAATTCAAGTTTAATAATAACAAGACATTGGATGACAAACATTGACGGTATTACAATAACATTCAGTAAACTAAACCCACAGAAATCCCTATTATAACGAAATAAAATCTACTTAGTCATAATACAGCGAATGATTCACACATGTTTGAGTTGTGGATTTTGACTCCACTTGAATGGAAACAAGCACCGATAAACACTGAAAATATCATTTTCAAAACTAAAAACTATAATTCACTTAACCACCAAAGAAAAACCACTACGAGTAACATAAGATAGATAGAGTTTACACATAACCTAGAACCTATTATAAGCAACGAGAACACTCTAGAAGCATAATATAGCATCTATGCAAGATCAACAGAGGATGATCCATAGAAATGGGGAATTCCTGGCTAAGTGAGCCAAATGAGAGAGAGTAGGAGGAGAAATACTTTCAGAAAGTGGGATCCCGGATCACCACTAACTATGCAGAGGTAGAAAACGAGCACCACGACAAAGGAAGTATAGGGACTTCCCCTGAGTGGCATCTCAACCTGCACTAGGCCACGTCGGTGGCAGGGATGCATCGGAAATGCAAGCCGATGACCAGGAAACAATGGGGAAGTGCTATAGCATGATGGTGATGTTGTTGACCGTAACTCTACTTAGGTTTAGGGTTTGGCATTGCCAGAGAATAGTATCTAGTTGGATAGGAAGAGAGAGTATCGAGACGGGAGGCGACTGAGATGAGGTGTGGCGTCGGAGATGGCGGGAATGCTAGGGAAAGTATTTTGTTTCAAACATGTTTGTGTGGTTTCAATTTAGTGAAACATGGGTTTGTGGTTTCATTTGTTCATGGTTGTTGATTTCAATTGTTTCAAACATCTTTTGTGGTTTCAATTGTTTAGGACATGCTTGTGTGGTTTTGGTTGTTTCAAACATCTTCTTGTGGTTTCAGTTATTTCAAAGATGCTTGTGCGGATTCAATTTATTGAAACATGGTTATGTGGTTTCGTTTGTTTTTGGGTGGTGGTCTTAATTGTTCTGAAACATGCTTGTGAGGTTTCGTTTTGTTTGAAACATATTTGTGTACTTCAAATTGTTCGAAACGTGATGGTGTGGTTCCGGTTGTTTGAAACATATTTTTTTGGTGGTTTGAATTGTTTCAAACATGTTATTTTTGTTTCAATTGTTTAAAACAGGGTTTCATGGTTTTAGTGTAATGAAACATGGTTTTATGGTTTCATTTGTTCTTAGGTGGTGGTTTCAATTGCTTTTGTAGTTTCAATTTATTTAAACATGGTTTTATGGTTTCATAGTGTGTCCGATGAAGCGTTAGCGGATAGCATGCACTCTATGTCACAAGCTCGAGTTGTAAACCAGTTGCATCGCGTACGATGCAACGACGCTTCCAGCGCTCCACGATGTCCATGAGCAGTTTAGAGGAAGTTGAACTTTGCCCTGTGCATCGTCATCCGAGTTGTAATCGTCGATGAGAGCAAGCTCGTGGACGACCGGCAGGAGAGGGGCCACGATGATTTCGTTCAGCAAGAGCTCCTCGGCATCGTCTGTGGCAGGGTCAAACGGCAGCACCGCCCTTGCAGGAGAGGTCGCGCGGGTGCGCCCTAGGGCGCCGCGACCATGTCCCTACTCGGAGCGGCGTCAGTGTACCTCCTCCTCCGAGCGTCAGTGGCGGGCGAGCTCGGAAGCCGAAGCTCCTGCCGCAGCGCGGAGAAGCGTGGCTGCGTCGGCATCCGCCCAAATCGTAGCTCGATTGGTCGGCCATGCCAAGATGGGAGGTCGAGACGGAGGTGGGCGGCGGCGATTTGCTTTTCGACAGCGGATGTGGCCAAAATCGGAGACAGGGGCGGACGACGAGGGTTTCTAGATGAGGGAGGAAGGACTTACTACCTCCGTTTCGGTTTACAAGTCACACACGTATATCTAGGTTATCAATTTGATCACTAAAATATTAATTTTATAACACAAAAATTATATTATTAGAAAATATAAGCAAAACACCGTCGCCCACCTCTGTGTACTTCCTTCGTACCTGATTACTGAGCTAAAATATCAAAATGCTACGATCTAGCAAAATACGCGATAGTTTAGCCTCGATCAATGAGGTAATTAAAACCAGAATCCCATGGATCGTCTTCAATGTTGAGCTGCACTGGTCATTAGTTATGGTAATTAATATAGGGACCAATTAGGAGATAAAATGACCACGCATAGGAGTTAAATGGGCAATTAATAGTAGTAATCTAGCTGGGCATGCTTTTTTTTAATATAGCCGGGCGTGTTTGAGAGAGAGAAAGGAGCATCGGGGAAGAGAAAGTTGTCTAGTCTTTATGTAGGCCCAACCTATTTACTGCAGCAACAAAACGGTTGATGAAAGACACAAACGGTAACACTAATCTTTAAAACTTGTGTGGTGGATACGACGCCAAATATGTACCAGCGCCGGTAGGAAATTAGTAGTTCCTTCATTGATACGCATGTTTGGTATGCGTCGTGTCAACTCAGACTCAGATTACAAAGTTACACTAGTAACTACTCCGTATTAATCTTGTGTTATCTCTAGCCACAAATTTAAGATCCAATTATCAAAATAATTTAGATGATGTGGTTTATCGTAGTGTCTCTGTTAGACATCCATCCAGATAGCTAACTTTCATGGCTGGATCTACCCAATCAAGGTCTCCGACATCGAAGGAATGACGTGCATGTGCTCCCATTGTCCCATCCGAGAGCCCGGCCGCGCTGACATTAACCTCCACACCTATATGATTGTGCAGTTGGCCACACACATCTGGGCGACGCCGTAAGGATCGTGTCCCGGCGCATGGTGCGGCCTGAACCAGCCACCACGGGGCCGCCGGAGACCATCCACCTCACTCCCTGGGATCTCCAGGTGATCACCCTGGATCACATCCAGAAAGGCATCCTCCTTCCCAACCCACCCACCACCGGTGGACATGGACACCATGCCGCCGCCCTTGTCGTCGAACGCCTAGCGTCGTCCTTCCGGCGTGCTCTGTTACGCTTCTACCCCTTCGCCGGACGCCTCGTCGTCGTCAACGACCGTGAAGAAGGCAAGGGCCTGGTCGTTTCGCTGCGTTGCAGCGGCGAGGGCGCCGAGTTCATCCACGCCGTGGCCCCCGGCGTCACCGCCCCACTCTACATCCCGAGGCTGGTCTGGTCCTTCTTCCCGCTGAACCGGCAGCTCGGCAAGGACGCCATCGCGGGCTCCCTCCCGCTCCTGGCCGCACAGGTCACCGAGCTCGCCGACGGCGTGTTCGTCGCCATGTCGCTCAACCACGCCGTCGCCGACGGGACGACCTTCTGGCGCCTGTTCAACACCTGGTCAGAGATCAGCCGCCGGGGCGTTGACGCCGACGAGGTATCCTCGCCTTCGCCGGTGCACCGGAGGTTCTTTCTCGACGGTTGCCCCGTCCCGATCCCTCTGCCCTTCCGCAGCGTGGAGGACATCGTCGGGCAGCGTCTAGACCCGTACCCGCCGGTGGAGAATGCGTCTTCAATTTCTCGGCGGAAAGCGTCAAGGAGCTCAAGGCGAGGGCGAACGCCGAGTTGTCCGGAACCACCACCACCACGACAATTTCCTCGCTGCAGGCCTTACTGGCGCACGTGTGGCGCGGAGTAACCGTCCTCGTCGGATGCCGGGGCCGCGTCGCCGGCCTCCCGACGGATTACGCGGGCAACGCCGTGGGGCATGCCGCCGCGAAGTCCCCCGCCGGCGAGATCCTCGACAGGGGTCTGGGCTGGGCGGCTTGGCTCCTCAACAGAGCGGTCGCGGTCTTCGATGAGGCGAGCGCGAGGAACAAACTCGCGTCCTGGCCCGGAGAGCCCAGCTTCTCACGCATGTCGGCGTTCTTGGCTAACGCTCACGCATATCTGTCAACGGGGAGCTCGCCGCGGTTCGACGTCTACGGGAACGACTTCGGCTGGGGACGGCCGTTGACCGTCAGGAGCGGCGCAGGGAACAAGCTGGAAGGAAAGGTTGCCTTGTTCGAGGGCGCAGACGGCGCGGGGGGACTATGGCGCTTGAGTTGTGTTAGCAAATAAACCGTGTTAGTCGCATGTGTGCGTGTGTGTGTACTGGTTCAGTTCAGAGGCCGGTGTGTGGCCGGTCCGAGTCGTGTGCGAGAGTATCGGGGCAGCCGGGGCGATCTGTTGTGCTGGCCGCGTCTTGCGCGTTGTGGCGCGTGGCCTGGGCAAGCGGATCGCTGGGAGCGCGTCGTGTGCGCGTGGGCATGAGGGAGCGGCGTGCGTGCGTGCTCTGCCTATAAAACCCCTTGTACTGCTTGTATGAGCGATGTAGCCAGCTGAGAGGAATAAGACTAGGGCGTCTGTGCGCCCACGGTGGCGTTTGTGTGCCGGTCGGGAAAAATCTGTGGCCTTCTTCTACCTCCGTCCGTGAGCTGCGAGAGTGAGAGGAAGGTGCAGCTGAGGTGCTGCACTAACAAGTTGTGCCTCGCACCGGACGCGCTCGCGAGGTTCGTTGCCGACGAGGAGTTCATGGTCGCCACGTGTTAACCACTGTATGGCTGCACTCAATAAAAAAAATAGATGAAAAAGGATAACTCCCTCGGCTCTATTTCATTAACAAAACGAACCCACCCGAGTTCAACACATCACACACGCCAAACAGCTACGAAAATCAAGGGAAAAACGAGTTTTTCCATGGAGAAGCAAGGCTAAAACAGAACTACAGACTTTTTTAGGACATATACATAAAGCAAACAATTCGATGAGCCCCAACATGCTCGAAGGCAACCAGAAAGCCCCTACCAGGATAACATGAATTGACTCCTCTTCGAGGTGTGCCTTCAGGTATTCCAACGAAGCTCTCCCGTCAAGGCTGGACGAGGCACTGGTCTTCGAGGTGGAGATCCACTCAAAGCCAGTGCACTTCAGTTTGCCGAGAGTGCTAGGGGCATCTTCAGTCTGCTTGTCATTCTGTTCATGAACATCTCCAGCTTCCCGCCCTCCAGGTCCTTAAATGGAACTTTTCAGTTCCGTAGGTACAGGAGCACCAAGCGCCAAATCTGCTTCATATATATTAATCCATGAGCTAGAATTAAAAACTAAGTTATTTCTATTATTCCAAATACTCCAAAGGACTACAGCAGAAACAACATTAAAATGCATATGCCTCTTGTTAGCAAGCCATTTAGAAGCAATGGAGAGGAAACTATCTACTGTGATACCAAAGACTTCAAAAACATCATCCCACAGGAGTCTAGAAATAGTGCGTTCAAAGAAGAGGTGTTTCATAGATTCTATTTCCTTACACAGATTACACTCTAGGGGTATAGGAATCCCTCTAGCCCTCAAGTTGTCTCTGGTCATGATTTTATTTTGAGAAAACAACCAAAGGAAAACCAGTATCTTGGATGGGATTTTCAAAGACCACACTGCCGGTAAATAAATTGGAGCGACCCCTCTAAAATTAATCACAACATACATAGATTTCTAAGAATAGACTCTAGAGGTTTCATGAGTCCAAATTAGTTGATCCTTTGAATCATCCAGAGAAATGATTGCAGCAATGTTCCTAAGGTCAAACCATTGCACCATCATTTCATTTGAAAAAATCCTCCTAAAGTCACATCTGAGTTGAGAACCATCCCACAAATCTGCTATAGTCTTGGTTTGCTGGTTGGAGATTAGGTAAATGTCCCAAAACTAAGTAGCTAAAGGTGAATTACCAAACCAGATATCCTCCCAGAACCTAATGTGTCTACCATTACCAACCTTCCACTTATACCCTAGAGACACAACCCTAGAGGCCCACATCTGATGGGGATATGCCAATCAGGCTATGCCCAGAAGGACGTTTCGACTGGCCCAAGCCCATTGGAGTGGGCCTGTAGGACGGCGACTAGAAAGCGACTAAAAGAGAAGCTTGGCGACTAGAAGCTGGAGGCCTAGAAGCATAGATAGGCCCAGTCGGATTAGGTCAAATCCTCTGAATCCTTAACTGATTCGGTTGTAATCTTGTAAACCCTAGCGAGGTACCCCCCCCCCTATATAAACCTCCCTAGGATACTCTACATACTCACGCACTATTAGCTACCACATCCAAGCGAATCGTTGCCTAGCCGCCAAGCTCGCCACCCTTGTAACTCACTCGCCGATAATAAAATCTAGCAGGAGTAGGTATTTACCCTTAGGGGGGCAAACCTGGGTAAATCCCTTGTCTCTGGTTCCAATCTCGCACCGCAGATGGCGACTGGCTCTTTCCCCAAATCCTATCAATCGCTACCCCTGGTAGCAACTGTCGTGGTCCTTCCCACGATAGTGGCGCCCACCGTGGGGCATGGCCAGTCAGGCCTAAGTTTTGCGACGATACCCTATTCGCCAATCGATCGGCCAATCGCCACCAGCAGCATGATCGCAAGCGGCGGGATCCTCTAGATCTTGCCCAGCAGCTACATCCCGGTGTCGCGTCCGATCACGCACAGCGCGGTGATGCCAGTCGGCACCATCAACCTCTTCGTGGGGTTCACGGACGCCATCGACCCGGTGGAGAAGGAGATCATTGGAGGATCGCCACCACGAGATCTCCTCCGGGAGGAGCAGGTCCGCTCCATCACCCAACTCGCCTTCGAGTACGACTCGGGCGCGAGCGACGCGACCCTCCACGACGACGCCGATTCGGCGACCCCCGCCTCGATCGCTAGATCCATCACGGGCGCGTCATGCGAAGACTCCATCACACGGGTCTCCAATGCTTTTCAGCACATGGAGAGGTGTTTCATTACCATAAAAACTTCTACAACCATATTTTCATGTCTCATAATAATTTTTAGTAGCCTCATGAATAAACTCAACAATATAACTATCACATAAGGCATGCTTTTCATGATCTACAAGCACTAGAGCTTTATTATAAATATTTTCAAAAGAATCCTCGGGAACATAACATTCACCCTCCTTTGATAAGCATGGGGGACAATCAAATAATGTAAGGGATAAAGAGTTACTCTGATTAGAAGGTAGGCATGGGTAGATCCATTCTTCCTCCTTTTGTCCATCACTCTCCTCCTCTTTTTCATCTAATGAGCTTTCAGGTTCAGCAATTTCTTCTTCCATGGAGGTTCTAGCAGGCGGTGGTTCATCTATTACCTTAGCAGTCATAAAACTGTTCCCATATAGGAAACTGAGTGAGCTATCCATAATGAAATAGTGATTGGAGCAAAGCTAGTCATAAAGGCAACTTAAGAAATGAACTAATTTTTTTTGTGTTTGCTGAAGAACAAAACAAGCAAACAAAGCAAAAAGAAAACTAAGAAAAACAAAAAAACAAAGTAAAGAGATTGGTTATGAGGGACTCCGCTTGTGAAGATGTCCTTGACTCCCCGGCAACGGCGCCAGAAAATACTTGCTGGCGCGTGGTTGACGTGGGAGCTTCTTCTTGTTCTTCAGTCCCCAGCAACGGTGCCAGAAAATAGCTTGATGTATACGCACTTCTATTCTTGTAGACAGTTGTTGGGCCTCCAAGTGCAGAGGTTTGTAGAACAGCAGCAAGTTTTCCCTTAAGTGGATCACCCAAGGTTTATCGAACACAGGGAGGAAGTGGTCAAAGGTATTCCCTCTCAAGCAACCCTGCAATCAAGATACAAGAAGTCTCTTGTATCCCCAACACACCCAATACACTTGTCAGGTGTATAGGTGCACTAGTTCGGCGAAGAGATAGTGAAATACAAGTGGTATGGATAATTATAAGTGGTAACGGTGATAGAAAATAGCTTGATGGCGTGGAAAAGACTAAAGGCAAACTGAAATAAAGATGGAAGCAAGCAAACATGTAACAGATCTAATTGTAAACAATGTATCAATGCTTAGAAACAAGGCCTAGGGATCATACTTTCACTAGTGAACACTCTCATATAAATATATTCTTCTTTATGATACTACGCTGAACTACTCTCCGGTTGGACACTCTAATCAACGGTAGGGCTATAACAGCACACCTCAAAGTAAGCCTTTCCCATCTAGAAACCCCCACACTGTCACCTTGAGTACTAGATGAGTCCAACAAACACCACAATTTCATAAAGACATCCAACTCCAAATATAACTCATAACAAGTATTTGTAATCTCTAGCCTAAGTGCCACCATGGTGAGCACGCTGTCACTTTCACACACATGGGGAGAGTAGAGATCTAATAAAGCACTTGAGTAGCAAGGTAGATCTACTTGATTACAAAGCTCATGATCACAATATGATCATGCATAGAGAGAGAGATGGACACATAGCTACCGGTAGAACCCTTAGCCTCGAGAGAGAACTACTCCCTCCTCATCATGGGAATCAGCAACGGTGATGGAGATGGCGGTGGAGATCGATGGAGATGGCTCCGGGGGCACTTCCTCGTCCCGGCAGGGTGCCGGAACAGAGACTTTCTGTCCCCCGAATCTTCCCTTCGGTGGCGGCGGCGCTGCAGAACTTTTCGTGGCTGGAGGCTTGACTGTATAGGGTTTATGCCTCGGGAGGCTTCTTATAGGCCAGAGGGCAAGGTCGGTGGAGTGCTAGGGGGCCCACACCACCTGGTGGCACGGGTAGGGCTAGCCCGCGCCTGGGGGGGTGTGGCCAGGCCCTGGCCCTCCTCCGTCTCGTATTCTAGCTCCGTGAGTCTTCGGTAAAATAGGAACTTTGGCTTTTGTCCCGTCCAATTCCGAGAATATTGATTTTCTGACTTTCCTGGAACCAAAAACAGTAGAAAACAGGCAACTGGCACTGTGGCTCTTGTTAATAGGTTAGTCCAAGAAATCATAAGAAAAGTACTCCAAAGTTGGAACAAAACACAAGAAAGTAGATAAAACTAAGCATGGAACATCAAAAATTATAGATACATTTGCAATGTATCAAGCCGCGACACGCGAACAACACGGTCGCCACCAACGGCCAGCCGATCGATGCAAGGACTCACATCCTCAACAACCAAAGCAGGCGTGCTTGCCAGCCAAACGACTTGAGGAATACCCTCACCAACCGCGGTGAGCCCGAGCCGAGGGGCTCCCTCAGTCGAATCGGCCCACTGTGCTTTAGACCAATGATCCGAGGCAAGAAGTACCCCTCCACCTTCAAAGCACCAAAGGACATCGAGAAGTATGCCCCACGTATAATTCATCGGTGTGGATCGACACGTACCTCATGGCAATGGGAATCGCCGGGCACACCGACCTACTCGCTGCTCGCTACCTCTCCCTGATGATGGAGGGATTTACTTGCTAGTTTACGTGGGCATACCTTACAGTTACTCGAGCTTGGTGTATACGGCCTGATCTAGCAGAAGCCCACGGCGTTACCAGGGCCCAATTCAAGATTTGGGTGACCTACAGAGACTCCGACTGCTTGCAGCACAAGACAAGCTTAAGATAGAAAGTTTAAAGGGACAAACCCTAACTTGTAACTGACTCGACCTGCTACCCGAGACCTAGCCTATCTATATAAAGGCTAGGAGAGGCGGCAAGGAGGACAATCACAACCCTAGTTTCCACAACAGAGTTTATTAAACTTTATGGAGTAAATAGAGTTTGCTAAAAGTTTAAATAGGACTTCTAAACTTTAAATTGACACTTAGAAACAATACTAGCAGTTCGTAAAGCAAATATCCAGAATTCTATAGTTCTATTATCTTAATTAAAACTAAGCATATGGTAGTAAACAGATGCGAATGACTACAACAAATTATGCAAATTCACTTCAATTTAGTTTATGAAAAATTGAGTTTGACTAATCCAAATTGCGAATGAACTCCACTCAAAAATAACATCCCTTGTGTCTTTTTTGTGATTACATGAACCAAATCCACTACACCAAGTCCAATCATCATGTGAGTCGGTGTATCTTCAAAGGCGAGCATCTATATGGGCATCATATCAACTATATGACTCGTGCTTAACCTTTCGGTCCGTGTTTCGAGGCCATGTCTGTACATGCTAGGCTCGCCAAGTAAGAACCTTAGTACTCGCGTGTGCAAAACTGTCTTACACCTGTTGTATGAAAGTGTAGAGTTGAGTACACCCGATCATCACGTGATGTCTTGAAACACGATCCATATATAGAATGGTGCATACTTAAGGAAGAATGCATTTTTATCTTGATATTTAAATGAGGAATCATCTTATAATCACCAAACAAGCAATATAAGATGCAAATATCATATGTGTAAAGTGAAATGACATGGTTCTTGCACTTGATCACTATCATGTGCATCGTGGTATGATCTTTATCATTCCTTTGTGTGTAAGGCCAAAGTCTATGGAACTTACACGTTAGGTGTGTTGTAATAGTATCAACTATACATCAACTTACAATATTACCATATCATGACACTAGCCTAGCAACAATCTAAACTAGACGCTTCTAATTTATCCATTGCTAGTTTTATGTGGCTTAGGGCTTTCGAAAATAGAGCCGGTCTTATCTACGAACATGGAACCACAACAATGATAACCAAATTATTAGCAACTCGTTGTAAGTCAGATATTGACTATAGTAGGAGAGACAAACACCCGCTAGCCACTTATGCAAAACTAGTTGCATGTCAAGCGTGGAACTGGTCTCATGTGCGAGGACATGTAAAGTTAGTACGAGCCGCTTCATCCCCTATGCCACCAATATCCAAAATACATGTAAGAAGCAATAACATGATCATCATTGCCCACATAATCATATGTGTACTACCCGTGCAAAGCATCTATGCATAGATTTGGCTCTGATACCACTGATGGGTTCATAGCATAGAAAACAAAAAAATTCCTACGATGTGAACATCTAAGCACCAAGATCTATCTACTTAGATATAATCAACAGGTGGATATACATCCATAGAAAACATAACCTTGAAGAGCGATAAAGCATTGTTAACGAAACTGATTTCGTGGTTGATGTAGTCGTACACTTGCCGATCTCAATATCGTGATGAAGTCCAGCAAGTCTAGCAGGTCCAACACCACCAAGTCCAGCACCGCAAAGCAGCAGTGCATCCATGATCGTACACACATACGGTACCCTGACAACCTTTTTCTCTTACTCCAGCAAATCAGTGGAAGTAGCAACTCCTTTCCAGATAAAGCCACCAAGAACATGTATCTCGCTAATCCGAGACCATGGGGAATAATTTCTAGAAGGGGAGAGAGATCCTTCACGAGGAGGTGTGAGAGTGGAGGAGGAGGAGGTGCTCCTTATATAGGAGAGGGGGCTGCCCAAGGGGCATGGCTGCCGGCCATGGTGGGTGCCCCCACCTCTCCCTCATTCATGTGGGTGGAGCACCCACTCACATAAATACACACCTCCGCTCATGTCCACTCACATGCATTAAATTTCCACCAAATTTAATGCAAGCTCTCATTAAATAAAACTATTTTATTTATTTTATTCAGAATTTTGTTAATTACTTTAATTAACAAACATTCACATAAAATCCCTACAACATTTCAATATCACATGCAGAACCAGGTTCTGCAATTTCATCCGAAACAATTCCGGTTTCCATCGAAATGATTCCAGCGCTTTCTTAAATCTTTATCTGAAACATATTTGCTCCAAATGGTGTCGGTATCCCATAAGTGTGTCACCCTATGGTTCGTGAATAATGCAGACATGATCCGAGACCCCTCTTCGATCAATAATCAGCAACGGGATCTGGAGATCCGTACTGACTCCCACACATTCAACGATGACTCTTGTGATCGTGTGAACCTTTAACATCGTAACTAAATCCTTTTTTCTCGCGATATATTACATGTTCGAGATTCGATCATCCGTATCCTTATACCTAGTTTGATCTCATTACCAACATGCATTCTTTTCTCATTCCCGTGATATAACATTCTAGTGATCACATCACTTGCTTGCAAGCTATTTCAATGTGATATCACCGAGAGGGCCCTGAGTATATCTATCCGTCATCAGGATGGACAAATCCCACTCTTGATCCATGAGCCTCTACATAACACTTTCGTAGCACTGAACCCACCTTTATAGTCACCCTTTCACAGTGTAACATTGGATGTTATCAACATGCTCTTCTAGTGTTAGTGATTGACATGATCTCACGGTCTAAGGACTAGGATTACTTCGTATGATATTATAGCAATATAAACATAATGACTTTGATCGTAATGTTATACTTTGGATGAATGTTCATCACATTATTCCACCAATGTTGTGACCTCATTATTAACAACATCCAATGTCCATGATCGGGAAACCTTGATCATCTTGTTAATCAACGAGCTAGTTTATAAGAGAGGCATAACTAGGAACCTTCTATTTGTTTATTAAACACACATGTATTAACGTTTCCAACTAATACAATTATAGCATGCAAAATAAACATTTAGCATAAACATGAAATAATATAATAACCACTTTATTATTGCCTCTCGAGCATATTCCCTTCAAACTTAAGAACCTAAAACATACCAAGTAAATGCATACGCGAGGTCAATACCCAATAGCGGACGCGCCTGGGGACTCGCATAATCCAAAATCCAAATAAGCAAACTCACGAACTTCACACGAGTCGGTTGATATTTCCACAAAGAGACAAAATACATTGTTCATCATCAAAATAATTTACAAGAGGGCTAATCGCCACGCAAATTCATGCCTCAAGGAAATTCTTCATTTTGCAGGCTCGGACGAGAAGGCGCCTCCATCACCCTTAACCCAGAAAAAAGGCTCCCATGGATTCGCCGGGTAGGTCGTCAACTGCTTCGCGAGTGATGACCAGAACGGCTGCTCTGACTTCAGGTCGTGATGCTTCGGCTCAGGGTCGTTCGGCACCACCAGCGTCTCCTGATATGGCAGCAGATCGCTCATTGCCAGCACACGCTCCATGAATGGAGCGGCCTTAGCGGTCAGCCTGAGGACCTCCGCAATCTCCACCATCCCAGTTGACGAGGGGTACCCACTGGTGACATCATCGAGATCGAAGTCTTCAGGGAAGTGCGCGAGCCCAAGGCTCATTTCCGTAGTGGCTCCACGATGAAATGCAGATCGCGCCATCCACTCTATGACCGTGGGCGCTTCCTCGAGGTATCGCCACACCTCGGTCAGTCCCCCTGGAATTACTTTGGTGGGAGAAATGCCCTGGAGAACGGCCTGGACTCACATCGCTAACACGGTGGCTGCATTCACCACCGCCGTCACGCAACGCTCGACATCAAATGTCTGCACCACTGGATCCCGTTGTCCTATAACAGCTGCAATGTTAGACAATCAAACCTCGCGGGGAAGAACAAATCAGGGATTCACCCGCTCGGGGACTTTCTCGCTCGGGGACTCACCCGCTCGGGGAATCTGCTTGCATTTGGCCTTCTCCTCGCGGAAAAACTGTGTCACCTCTTCTACATCTTTCTCATGATAACCCTGATCCCCAAGGTTGTGGGGGATATGCACATAGCCAATTTAGGCTGATCACGGTTATAAATGTGATCTAGAGGATCATACCCAAGGTGTGTGCACACAGGTTGGCTCCAATTATGGAGCGCCCGGCACATCCCTACTAGTTTTCCTTTCTCAAAGGCATGTACACCCATGATGGGATTCTAGTGCTTCATGAAATTATTCATGAGGTTAAGGTCAGGCGCCATAAAGGCGTCTTCCTCAAGCTAGACTTCTAGAAGGCTTATGACAGTTTAAACTGGTCCTTCCTCCAATAGGTTCTGCAACGATGGGGCTTCGATGATCACATGATAGGGTGGATCATGTAGATTATCACGAGTGGGAACACGGCTATAAACATAAATGGAGTGGTAGGCACATACTTCAAACCCTCGTGTGGGTTTAGGCAAGGGGACCTAATCTCTCCTATCCTATTTAATGTCGTGGTTGATGCCATAATGGAAATCTTAGAGAGTGCTAAGACTTCCGGACACATCTCCGGAGTGGTAGGGCACATCATCCTATGAGGTGGTATAACCCACCTACAATATGCTGATGATACGATGATCATGGTGGAGGTATCGGAACTGGATATTATTAATCTTAAGTTCCTTATCCTCTACTTTGAGGCCATGTCAGGCCTCAAGATTAAATTTGATGACAACAAAGTGATGGTGTTGGGATATACCCATGAGGCCCAAAAGAGGATTGCTAATAGCCTGAATGGTCGTCTAGATGTGTCCCCCCTAAACAACCTAGGGATGATGGGCCACGATACCATGATCCTGTTGAAGGACCTGGAACCCTTAATTGGGTTGGTTAAGGCGAAATTTGAGCCATGTCAAGGGAGGTTTACCTCCAAGGGGAGCAATACCATACTTATGGACTCATGCCTCTCTAGCCTCCCCATGTATATCATGGGCCTATACCTCCTACATGAGGGCGTTCATGGTAGCTTCGACAAGGAGCTATCGCGGTTCTCTGGAAATGATGGCCACCAAAAATACCATATGGTCAAATGGGCTAACATTTGTGCCCCCAAGGATCTTGGGGGCATAGGGATCCTATCCTCACGCCATATGAATGTGTCCCTGATGATGAGGTGGTTTTGGAGGATTCTTACGAATGATGCTGGCCTTTGGCTGCAACTGGTAAAAGCGAAGTATCTCGGGGGTCTGCAGCTGATGGCGTGTGAGCGGCGGGAGGGATCTCAGTTTTGGAGATCTATCCAAGACATCAAGCCAGTGGTGTGGAAGGGGGTATCCATCTCCATAGGCGAGGAGAGGACACCCTATTCTGACTCGATTCCTGGCTTGGAGGGTGACCTCTGAGCCTTGAGTTCCTATGTTGTTTGTGTTTGCTCTAATCCTATGATCCTGGTGGCCGCGGCTTTCCAGGAAGGGTCATGGACCATCGAGTTTCGGCGGAACCTAGGTGCGGATGAGACGGTAGCCTGGGATGGGCTTCAGGGCAGCCTTACGCTATCCCTTTCCCACTCCCAGATACCGTGTCATGGAACTTGGCCCTCTCAGGGACCTTTACAGTTAGCTCGACGTACCGGGCCCTGTTTAGCGGGCCCTCCTTGCCCGGACCTCTCCCCTCTAGAAAGCCCCCCTTTCCCTGAAGATTAAGATCTTTGGGTGGCAGCTGTTGCGAGACCGGTTTCCTTTAGGTGTGGAGGTGGCCAAGCGTCATAGACCGGGAAATGGCTTGTGACCCCTATGCATGGTCCCGGAATCTGGGACCCACATTATGTTTACCTGTTCTGCGACACACTTTCTATGGAATCACCCATGAGGCGCTAGGGCCTGAGTGGCATGCCTCAGACCTAGGTGAATTCATGAAAGCCACCGCAAACCATAGTGGTAGGAGGAGGCACCTCTTTTGGTTAGTATTTGCGGCGATGACCTGGACCTTATGGAATATACGTAATAAAATGGTCACTGAGCGTGTCTTCATACACTGTGCCTCTGACTCAATCTTCAGATTTTTGGTTGTTTTGCAGCATTGTAACTCGTTGTGTAGACAGAGGTATAGGGCGCGACTGGACGAGATGATGGAACACCTTATAGTGGCAGCCCGCTACTTATCTACATAGTTCGGTCGCTGAGTTGGGCTCCCCTTGAGAGTTGTATTGATTTGCTTTTTTGTGTGTGTCTTTGCTCCTGCTTTTCCTAGACTTCGACATTCTTGCGCTGTGGCCCCAACATTTGGTTTGTTTGGTGTTACGTGACTGTAGCAGATCTTGTATGGATGGTTGCTTTATTATTTATAAAGCTGTACGGAAATTTGTTTCAAGGAAGAGGAGGAGGAGTAAATATGTGTAAACTTGGAGATGCTTTAAGAAAAGAGCTGCTCTACCCGGAAAAAAAAGAGCTACTCGTTCGCGCTTACGGCCGTACGAGAAGATTCTCACGCATATACACATGCGGAGGACGACAACGACCGACCACTAACTTTCTCGTCATTCACCTATGATTCCTCGTGAAGGATCGATCTGTACACGTAACTGGGCTAACCAGAGGGTACGTGAGTAACTTTGCTAGGTTAACAACCCCTACCCCTACCCCATCGCCAAGCCAATACCGGTATGGGATAGAAAATAAACTTGGATGCATTACGTTGATTCCACAATGCACAGAGATTTAAGTTTCATCGCTTTTTTTCTGACACAAATGGGGGGAAACAAACTATGAACATTAAAACTTTCTATTTGGTGACACGGTTCATCTATTTGATCCACAAGAATGCAGCCAATAAAAGCTAGAGAATTTTTTCTACGATCATGGTTATAGAGGAAAATTAACCCCGCCCCCGAACTCATTATTTTGGCCCATAGCTATCAGGAGCCACATATATAGATCTTTAGTTGCTTTATAAGTATCTTAATTATGTGGCTTGACTTTTGAAATCATAGTTTATATTAGGATTCATGCCAACCAAATACGAAATACCCATGTACAGTTTTTGCCATATCTTCCAACCCTCTGTTTGCACATGCATTATTTCTCTCGTGTTCATGCAGTTTTCCTACTCATACGTTCCTATAGTACCACAAACCAATTACAATCCTACACCTGAGCATCCCTTGAAAGTGGCCCTCGTCGCTTGGAGCAAAATATGCTTTTTTCTTTTTGTGGGGTACCTAGATAAGGTGAGGAATCACCGCCATGTCTATAGACGAGCGAGCTAGAGAGGGAGCTATCAAGGAGGGGAGCAATACGTGTAGAGGTTTATAGATGTGGCCACTGGCACCGTCATCGCATCGTTAGGCCTCTAGCTGTTGCCAGTGGCGGAGTTACAGCGAACTGGTCCAGGGTGCACAGCTTTATCATGATTGACAATGTACATAAATTTCTAAGAAACAACACACCAAATTATGAAGTATGCATCAGTTTTGAGCACATATAATTTTCCCTAAAAACAAATTCTAGAAAATGGGGTAATAACCGAGAAGTTGCAGACAAAGTAGTAATAAATATGTAGAATTCATTAACTTTGACAATACTAATAAAGATGATATTGACTAACAAAATATGTTGCTCCGCCACTGACAACTTGGTCTCCACAAAAAACACCATTTTTGATATGTCCAATCCATCTGTTCCAATAGGTAACCTATAAAACATAATGAATATGGAGAAACTTCAGTTAGAACGCAAATAGTACAATGAATAGATGAAATTATTTAAGTGGACTAGTTACCATTACCTTTTAGAATTTACGGCCCCTTAATTTCATGAAGCGGTCAACCACTGGGTCATTAGTCGCTTTCTTCATTTCTTCCTTCTCCACATAGCAAATAAGGTTATCACTCAAACTTCCGTCATCGAGGCGATTGCGTAAATATGTTTTCACAATCTTCATTGCTGAAAAGCATCTCTCAACTGTGGCAGTGGCAACGAGCAATACTAGTACTAGTTTTAATAGCTGGTAAACCAAAGGATAGCATAAATGTTTTCTTGTTTCAACCAATATCCGAGATAACTCAACAATTGTTTGTACATTGGAGAATCTCTGATCTGATTGCACATCTGCAATATAGAGACAAAGATGATGACTAAGATCCCTCAGTTCTCCGGGATCAAAGTCTTTGGGGTAAAGTATGGCCAAACTCATCAAATTCTCTGAATTAAAATCATGGAATGAGTCTCTTGGACTAAAAGATGTGGACCATACAAGCAAGTCAGATGTTGTCTCGTTGAAGTGACCATCAAGCTCTTGAACTAGCCAATCAATAACATCATTGAAACAATCCACTTGAAAATGGTGCTTGTTGGTAATTCCAGTTCTTTTCCTTTTGTTTTTGGGGTTAATATAGGCTTCTTCCAATTCCAACTTGTCAATATCATGTTTATCACAAAAGTTAAACACTTCATGAAAGAGAGGTTGCCATCCGTGTTCTCTAAGCTCAATCAAATGACTTCTAGTTTATTTCACACACTTCATAGCATTCACTATATCTTGATCCTTACGTTGAAGTGCTTGTGACAAGATGTTTGTTGCTATCAAAATAGTCACCATGAGCTGCAAATAGAACACAAAATCGAATGACTGAAAGTACACTAAAAGACCCAATGCTTGATCTTTGTTTGTTCTATCATTGTCCTCCTCTTCAACAAATTTTAACACTTTTGACAATTGTTGCACTACTAGGAAACATCCTATAGGTAGACAAGTCCATCTGTGGCGCATATGTAAATCCATGTGCCACAGGGACTTGTCAGTGGCGCACTAGGAAGCATGCGCCACAGAAACCTGGAAGTTCATTGGCGCATTTTCCGTAGTATGCGCCACAGAAGATTGGTGGGACCCGCGAGCCGGGGTGGGTTGATCCAAGTTCTGTGGCGCATAACGAGATATGCGCCATAGAAGTTGCCTCTTCTGTGGCGCATATTTTATTATGCGCCACAGAACATGGAGGAGGGCCCTACCACGGAATCTAATTCACCCACGATCTTTGGCGCATTCGCGGATATGCGCCACAGATATGTTTCACTTCTATGGCGCATATCCTCACATGCGCCACGGAACATGGAGGAGGGCCCCACCACACGGAATCTAATTCACCCACTTCTGTGGCGCATATGGACTTATGCGCCACAGAAGATTGAGCATCTGTGGCGCATTTCCTCCATATGCGCCACAGATGAGGGCGTCCAGATCCATGTTAAAAAGGTGACAAAAGCTCCCATCTTATCTATCCACAGCCACCCATTTCACATATCTTCCTTTCTACCTCCTCTCAACTCGTCTTCCTCCTCCCTCACACCCCATTTTGCCCATAGTTTCTCCATTTTCTTGTAACTAAACCTACTTTAGTCCATATATTGGTAAGTAGAAGCTTCCCTCTGACTTGTAGATCTAAAAGTTCCTTACTTTTCTCTCTCACATCTCTATTTGTTTACTAATTTCCTCTCCGCCAACTTGTAGATCTATTTGTCCACACTCTCTCATCGCGCGGTCTCGTCTCGCTATTATTGTGTCTACTAGGTGAGTACTTGGCCATGAACATGTAGGTAAAGCTTGTCGCACAGGCGGTGTGTGTGTGCGATCCATGGCGAGACGATGCTTGTGTGGTGCATGAATGTTTGCAATGGGAGGAAGTTTTTTGTTGCTTGCTTGTTGTTGTCTTGGCCGGTGTGGTTGCATGGATGTTTGCCGAAATGTTGATTCATTTCCATTTCGGCAAATTTTTGCACTACCCATATGTCCTAATTTTAGGAAAGGCCATGCCGAATTTTTTCCGGCTAGCATTCATGCATGTGTGTGTTCATATGGTGTGGTTCTCACCTATACTCTCTATTTTGACCACTCAGGCAACCATGGTCCTCACGATGAGCGAAGGTCAAATTTTTAGGTACAAGAAAGACGCGAAGGAGGACATGATTCTGAACAACAAGACCATGATAAGATGTCCATGTCGAACATGCAAACTGCAGCGCTGGATCGACCCTGAATCTGGACAATTGGAGGGTCACCTGCTCAGGCACGGTTTCATGCGCGACCTCAATGAGGCGCCGACAGGACATGGTGGTCACGAAGACGTGGGCGGGCGAGAAGACAAAGAGTCTACTGGGCATGATCATCATGACGAAGGAGATGCTGGCGGGCATGATCAGCATGGAGAAGGAGATGGCGATGGGCATGATCATCATGAAGAAGGAGAAGACGCGAACACACAGACACTGCTAACTTCGGTCTTGTAGGACCCTCATGTTCAAGAACTGCTCCTCAAGGAGACGAGCAACGACACAGCTGCAGCCAGAGAGAAAGCCAAGCTGGCCCAAATGGAGGTAGACGGGATGAGTCCATTGTATCATGGGTGTCGCCCCGAGGATACACGTTTGAGTGTAACGCTCAAGGCTCTGGAGATGAAGGCCGAACACAAATGGACCGATGTGAGCTTCAACGCGAACATGGAATACTGGCACGACCGACTTCCTAAGGGGAACACATTGCCAACAAGTGTCGAGGAGGCCAAGAAAATCGTGTGCCCTCTCAAGCTACCACACATTAAATACCACGCATGCATCAATGATTGCACACTTTATCAGAACGAGTACGCGGATAGAACCACATGTTCGGTGTGTGGCCAAGGACGGTACAACAGAGGAAACAAGAAAGTTCCTCGAAAAGTGGTATGGTACTTTCCTATCACCCCCTGTCTGCAGCGATATTTCATAGATCCTAAGGAAGCAAAGCTCATGCAATGGCACGTAGAAAGAGAGAAACCCGAAGATGATCCAGAGAAGGGCAAGATCCTAACACACCCTTCAGACGCTAGCCAATGGAATGCATTAGACATCGAGTTCGAAGAGTTCGGGGGCAATGCAAGGAACGTCAGGCTAGGTATGAGCACCGATGGACTCAATCCTTTTGGAAACCAGAGTAGCACGCATAGCACCTGGCCCGTGTTTGTATGGCCGTACAACCTCCCTGTGGCTATGCACGAAGCAAAGGTATGTACACATCAGCATTCTTATTCAGGGGCCAAAACAACCAGGTATCGATATGCATCTGTATCTCGGGGTATTGAGAGAGGAGTTAGCCAGCTTGTGGGAGACGTCGGCCCATATGTGGGACGCCTACACTAAAGAATATTTCCATCTGAGAGCCGCGTTACTCACGACCGTGCAGGACTATCCTGGTTACACATATGTATCGGCCCAGGTGAACCACGGACACAATGCATGTGTCAAGTGCATGGATGAGACACCGCATCTCCAGCTACCAAGGGATCCCGGGTCTTCAAAAACCGTGTTCCAAGGTACTCGAAAGTGGCTCCGCATGGATCACCCGTGGAGAAAACGTGGTGACCTGTTCAATGGTAAGGACGAGCTCGAAAGAGCCCCGCGTCCGAGGAGCGGCGAAGAAATCGAGGAGCTTTTGAATAATTGGGTAGATTGCCCTGTGCCTAGAAAAAATAACCGAGGACAAAGCCACTGCTGGGTGTATGGAAAGCAAGGTCTGTTTTCTGGGACCTGCCGTATTGGAAGGTCCTTCATACTCCCCATAGCCTCGATGTAATGCACATCACGAAGAACATTACTGAGAGTCTGCTTGGCACTCTACTAAACATGCCGGAGAGGACCAAGGATGGGCCGAAAGCAAGAAAGGACCTTAAATTGCTTGGCATCAAGAAAGATCTTTAGTACCCTGATAGTGATGATGATGATGATCAGACGGAAGGGACTCAAGGTCGCCGCAAAAGAGTTAAGAAGAATGAGGTGGTGCTTCGCGTTGCCTGCTTCACTCTGAGTCTAGAGGAGCTCGAGCAGTTTTTCAGGTGCCTCTTAGGAGTGAAAGTTCCTCACGGTTACTCGGGAAAGATAAGCAGATATCTGGACGTGGCGAAGAAGAGGTTCAGCGGTATGAAGTCTCATGACTGTCACGTGCTGATGACACAGATACTCCCCGTTGCGATCCGTGGGATATGGACGAGCATGTCCGTGAGACGTTGTTTGGCCTCTGTAACTTTTTTGACGTCATGTCTAGGAAGTCAATTGGTGTGAATCAGCTCGACAGGCTACAGGAAGAGATCGTGATGATACTATGCAAGCTTGAGATTTACTTCCCGCCCGCATTATTCGACATCATGGTGCATCTGCTTGTACATGTCGTGGACGACATCATCCAGCTCGGGCCGACATTCCTGCACAATATGATGCCGTTTGAAAGGCTAAACAGTGTCATCAAAGGATTCATTCATAACAGGTCTCGTCCAGATGGAAGCATAGCCAAGGGCTTTCTGATCTACGAGTGCATCTCCTTCTGCCAGAATTATCTAACCACCAAGAACGAGGATGTTGGAATACCCACAAAGAAGCACCTCGGCAGGCTCGATGGATATGGTCACCGCGAGGGCCGTCGCTCACTGCATGTCGGCATTGATGGTCGACGCACTGATTTTGAAAGGGCACACCGAGTCGCGCTACAACACATTGAAGTGGTCGGCCCTTGGGTCGAAGAGCACAGAAGCTTAATCAAGCAGGAGTACGTCGACGAGGGCCGGTCGAGAAAGAAGGGAGACGTAACCAGAGAGCATAGCTCCAGCTTCACGGGTTGGTTCAAGAAAAGGCAACTGGACAATCCCCCACAGACGCCTTCTACGGAAGATCAAAAACTCATATTCTCCTTGTCGCAGGGCCCAAGGCACAACCTAAGGACCTATCAGTCACACGACATAAACGGTTACAGATTCTACACTGAGGAAAAGGACAAGAATAGCGAATATCAAAACTCAGGAGTAACTATGTTATCCTTTGCTGATGACGAGACTACTGTGATG
Organism: Avena eriantha; assembly: GCA_910589775.1. NCBI lineage: Eukaryota > Viridiplantae > Streptophyta > Magnoliopsida > Poales > Poaceae > Avena > Avena eriantha. The sequence continues at coordinate 75,643,354 of OU342744.1, read as the reverse complement.
GAAAGATTCTACGGAAGGATCAAGGAGATATGGGAGCTCGACTACTATGGAGAGATCGTACCGATGTTCCATGTTAGATGGGCCAAGAATGTGGAAAAATAAGGCCGGTATTTCACCACAATGGTTATACCAGATGCCAAATCGACGAAGAACACCTCCGCAAAAAATAAGCCTTGGGTACTCGCTAGCCAAATTGATCAATGCTTTTTTATTACCGACCCGTCAAAGCCCAACCGTGTGTAGTTAGGAGGGGCAAGAGGAGCATCATTGGAATGGAAGGAGCCGCCAACGAGCAAAACTTCGATAAAAACGGCGAGCCGAAGATCGAAGAGGAATTCAACAAGTACTTCGACATGCCTACTACTACTAAAGTAAGAAGGAAGACCACACTGCCTACTAAAGGTTGTCCATTCACAAGAAGAAATCTCAAAGTGCACGGGCTAAAGTATTCAACCGCAACGAAAAAGGGCAAGAAGATTGTGAAGAGACACTAGCAATTGTGTGACTTTTTGGTGTATTAATTTGTGTGGGTATAATGTGATATTAGTGTGGGTATTAGTTAGAGACTAAAACATATAATGTGATATTCGTGTGGGTATACAAATTCACATTTGTGTGTGACAAGCAAACACACATATATATATGTTTGAATAAATATGCATATGTGTTCTTGCTTTTTTTGAATAATATGCATATATGTACATGTTCTTGCTTTTTTTTAATAAATATACATATGTGAATAAATATGCATATATGTATATGTTCTTGCTTTTTTTGAATAAATATGCATGTGTATGTAATTAAAAATATTTAAAAGAAAAGAAAAAAAATGTGAGATAGCCAGGATTCGAACTTGGCTGCCCCAAGGTGAGAGCAAGTGAGCAAGACCACTAGGATAAGTATCGGATCTTGTCATACAACGACGCCGCGCTTTTTTGTACTATGTCCAGAAGTTATGTGGCGCATTCCCGCAGAATGCGCCACAGAAGTTGGAACTTCTGTGGCGCATTCTGTGGGAATGCGCCACTGAACTTTCACACTTAGCCACATAACGGTTCGGCCTCTCCCCCTAATCCCCCTTTCTCTCTTGATCCACTTAGCCAAAATCCGGTCGCCTCTCTGTCATCGCAAACCCTAGCCGCGTCGGAGCTCGCCGCCCTCGTTGCCGGAGCCCTAGCAGCCCGTGGAGGAGGAGCCGCCGGAGGAGGAGTCACCGCGCCGGAGCCTGAATCGCCGTCCAGCTCATCACCGTTGGCGCCGCTGCCCACCGCCTCATCGCCGTCCAGCTCATCACCGTTGGCGCCGCTGCCCACCGCCTCATCGTCGTCCAGCTCATCACCGTCCAGATCGCCGCCACCGAATCGCCGTCCCGTTCCTTCTTCGGCTCGTCCTGCTCCAAGATCGTGCTTCCTCCCGTCGGCTTCCTCCCTTTCCCCAACGTTAGTGCTCCAATCCCTCTCTAATTAATCCTTGTCCAGCTCCTGGTTTGTGATCGTCCTAGACCAGTTCTTGAGGATGGTGTAGATTCTTGGTACTTCATGTTCAGGTGATGAACGGACATACAAATTAAAGGCAAAATGATCCCCATTTTCATTGTCAATCAGGTGAATCAATGCAATTGAATTTGATTCCGGAGATTCTCTGGGTTCTCTTCTACATACGGATATACAATTCAAGTTATATTAGAAAATGCCCTGAGCTTTTCATTATACTCATCAAATTAACTTGGCAACCAACCGATGAAGTGTCAAGCACTCCCCAAGGTCACGTGCACTCAAATTGCCCAAAACCACCCATCAGTTTTATCTCTTTAGTAGTTTCTTCGCACTTGAAGAAAGCCATTGTCCTCCGTAGTTAGTTCATATGGGAAATTAAATGCAAAACAAGCTCATGGAGTTTTACTTACTCCCATGGGTCATCACCAACTAGTAGAACATCCTTCTCGTGATCCTCATATACTAGTTTCCAGCCAACTCTACTTTAATCACCAAGATGCCCCTCAATACCAAACATACGTGCAATGTCATGCTTCAGTTCATCATATCCAGAATATCGGTTCATGTCGATAGATCTCCCAACAGCACCACGTTTGTGCACCTGTATGTGATACTTTTGTCAGCAAAGAGCTTACTGCAAGAGTGACACTATGCACTCGGATGAAACTAATGCTAGAAATACAGTATGAGCTTAATGCACATAGTAAGTTAAACATTTAAAATTCCCAGGAAATATTTTTGCAAGGAAGTTAGGTATAGAAAATTATATACATTTATTTTAAAATAACAAACCTTGGTGTATGTTCGCATTACTCCACCTAACCAAAATGTTTTGCTTCATTCTAGATTCTACTTGTCAGCATAGGAAAAGGTTCCTTTACATTTAGCAATTCACATCGTATGATATGTTCAATGACATAAGTGTTAGTGGTACATCCCGTCTTGATTTTGGAAGTTGATCCTGTCTTGATTGCTTCTACAAGTACAGATGAACAGTCTACCATGTGATTGCAACAACTTGTCAGTAAATTTTTCAACAGCTTATCTGAATATTTTGCAACTGCTAACTAGTCGGTAGATTTTGCAACTGCTAGCTAGTCGGTAGATCTTGCAACAGCTTGATCTGTATTTTTGTGGGTGAAATTTGGCTAAAAGCATAGACATGATTTGACAAAAGCAACACATTTTATTGTTTATAGTTCTATTGTTTATATCTGTTTATATAAGAATATGTCACTGAACATATTCTTATATGTTGCTGTGCTGTGAAATGGTGCTGCTATAAATGCTGCTGTGAAATGGTGCTGCTGTGAAATGCTATTGCTATAAATGCTGCTGTGAAATGGTGATGTTGTTCTTATTACATTTTGGCTGTGAAATGGTGTTGCTGCTGTTACAGGGTTGTGCTACTAGTGCTAGTAGCAAATTGATGATTTGGATTATCAATGGGGAAGGGGATGGGGCTATTTTTTTCTTGCAGGGATTTCATTTGAGTTGCCCATTTCTCCCGAAGTGTCGATTCACTTCCGTTTCGGTTGAGAAATAGGCACTCCTAGGTCAAAAAATTAGCAAAGGTCATGCCGAATTTTTCGGCCGAGATTTGTGCTAACTTTTTGCCCCTTTTTATTAGAGTAGTGCAAACATGTCGGGCAACAACAAGTCCAGCCCTTCTAAGCACATGATCAGCGTCGAAGGACAAGCTAGACAGGCCAACCAGTCATTCTGGCGGGGGTCCCAACAGGAGGAGGAGGAGGAGGAGGCGATGAGGATGACACCACCACCGGAGGAGGAGGCGACCGTCGCTAGAGCTGCTAGGGCCAATGAGGGAGGAGATCCTGATTACGAGGGGGACGAAGACGACTACGATGTAACTAGTGAAGGCAGCGGCGAAGAGAATGACACCACCGATGGCGGCGCCCGCACGGATGGCGGTAGCGGCAACCCGGCCGCTTCTCAGAAGAAGAAGAAGAAGGAATAGAAGGAGCGGAAGGTGCCAGTGCTCGCCACCGTCTGTGATGAGTTCACTGAGGTCACAGAAAGTGGCCTACCCATTGCGCCAGAGGCAATTGCTAAAGGGTACGGCCTGCAACTCGGGTGCATCATCCGGGAAAGCATGTCGATCAACACAAAGTACATCAGACATGTTGACAATGTAGCTTTGGTCGATAACCTCCTTAAGAAGCTTCACAAGCGATACAGATTCCCAGAGCGGTTTAGAAACCTCGACAGAAAGAACCCGGTGAACAAACTAGCCCTCACGAAGATGAGCAACGCCTTGAGCAGCTGGAAAACCCAGGTGAAGACTAGCATTGACAAAGGTGAAAGCTGGGAGGTTATTAGTAAGAAAAATCCGATGCTCGACGAAGAGGAGTTTAAGATATTCAAGGCGGATATAGCTACCACTGACGCTATAAAATGGACTAAATGGGGAAGGAGTATGCGGGAACAGAACATAGGTAACCACCGCCTTGGAAGCGGCGGTTACAGGGGGAAACAGGCCATTTGGGACAAGGAGGACGCCGAGCTTGAATGCCTTGGTAAAGACAACCCTTGGCTTAAAATCACGGACTTACAGCTTAGGCAATTTGTTCGGGCCCGCTACTACCTGGACAAGGAAACAGGGGAGTTCATCACCGACGATCCGGAGGTGAAGGACTTCGAGAAGAATCTGGTAAGGAATTTATCGCCGATCTCAAGTCTATTGCATTCTAATTAAAATAATGAAGCCAAGAATCTAAACGGGTTCACCTTTCCTTGTCTCTGCAGGAGGAGGAACTGAACGCTACTGCCACAGAGTCATCCCAGGATTCGACGTAGCCGTGGGACATGGTTTTCAACAGGGCGACCAATGCTTACAAGAAGAGGGACAAGGGGTTGTCGCCGTCCTCAGCTGGCCGTGTGTCCGACTTCGGTACGAGCATGAAGTTCAAGGAGCACTACAAAGAGGACGCCAAGAAAAGAAGGGAGAGGAAGAACCGGTTGGCAGCTAAGGATAAAGCCGTTGTTGAAGAGCTGAAGATGAAGGTGCAGACACTGGAGGAGAAGACGGTGGACAAGTTAGTGGAAGAGAAGCTCCGCTCGATGATGCCCCCTAAGTTTTTCGAGGGGCTTACTGCTTGGAATGCGGGAGGTCGACAGGGGCCGATACATCAACCCATCTTAAGCGGCAGCAACTCGGGCATCAATGTTACCGTGTAGCCGGACCTGGTGACCCCACCGGCCGTCAATGTCGGGATGCGGCCGCTCGTTTTGGTCACACCAACGCCCCCTCCCGCCAAAGATACCAATAAGGCGTAGCCAACAGCGGTGGTGCTTCGTGAGGCACCCGAGCGGGAGATTGCAGATGATGATAGGCCGGCCGTCAGCATCGGCCGTGTCTCTACATTAGCCGAGCTCCACGCCATCACCAAGGTAACTAATTAGTTAGTGCACGCCATCTCCTTTATGCCTTTGATGCATGGCTGCTGCCATCTCATGACGCCCAACAACATGTTTTGCCTCACGACACTTCTTGCGTACTCCTACTTAAACATGTCGGCGGTGAGTTGAAGGATGTTGCCAAGGGAACTCTCATACAACCGACAAGCCGCACGATGCACAAAAATCCAATGGATGATGACGCGATGAGGGTCAGGTTGGCTCGGGTGTTGCCAGGGTGCGACGACATGGACCCCCCTTTCAACCTCAGGGAGCCGACGAACACAAGACCCTTAGAGAATGCTACAACTGGCCCTTGACATGACCGAAGACCCAGATTCGTCTTGCGGGGGGAGCACCGGCGCCACCTCTCGACCGATTGCCTGGCCACCACCTCGGAAGGCAGCAGCCGCCATCGTCGCCACCACCAGCCGTCACCAGCAACTCTTGGCAGCGTGTGCACCGCCACATGGCAAAGACGTTGTGCCGCAACCGCCGTTGCCCCCACTACCACCACCACATGATGGCACCCATGAAGATGATGATGAATTGGTCAACATTGATGACTTCATCAACACCGCCGCCGCCAAAGGATTGTTTATGCCTTCTGTGGATGAAGAACCCTTCACAGCTCGCGACGACCATCAAGCTGGTCGGCCCAATACATGCACGCAGCGCCTGGTTTTCCATGGTCTTTCTCAAGAGACGCCTCCGGCCATCGATCCACCACGAGAGAAACCGGGATTGGTTTTCAGCCCCAACACACTCCGAAATGCAGCTGATGAGCAGATGGCAGTGGCTGACACTGTTGTGAAGAATAAGCACTATAGGAAGATAGGTAATAATAATAAGAAGAAGGGTGCGAGCTAGCCTCTTCCGAAGAGGATCCGGGGTCAGGACGCCGTCGTCGTACCATCCACACAATATGGCTTGCCCCGAGTGCATGTAGCTGGTGATCCGATATTGACTCCGGATATGATCCACATTGCGGTTGGAGCCATGTTAACTTTGCACGAGGGTGTCAAGACACTAGAGGGCCTCCTTCTTAAAGACGAAGATCCAAATTACCTGGTTTTCACGGCCAAGGTGCCATTGGACATGGGCTTCGTCGATGAACCCCCCGCGGATATATTCTTCATAGTGTTCGAGGACATATTCAAGCTGTTTCTCATGAAACGGCTGGACTATAACTTGGTCTGCCTATATGCGCTCAATCTGGCGATCAAGATCAAGAGAGAGAGTACCCCGGAAATCGTGATAGTGGATCCCTACTACATGCGGGACAGACAGTTGGTCAAAGAATCAGAGACACGGACCAAGGCGACGGCGTAACTCGAGAAGTTCATGGTGGACAACAAGAGGAAGGGCACACTTCTTTTGCCTTTCTTTCCCGAGTAAGTACACACACTCGCTCATCGCCACCGTAACTTATGCATTTCTTATAGATTTCTTCCTTTGCTCTTTTTCCAACATTCCATTCCAATTGTGTTGCGCAGAGACAAATACTGCACACTCATCGTCCTTGCCCCGAGGTATTCGCTAGCCACGTATTTCGACTCGGGGAGTTTGATGAAGAAGAAAGACTACACCAGAATAAGGGGTGTTCTCAATGAGGCTCTCGAAGGCTACACCAAGAAAGGATGCACCTTCGTAGATAAGGGGGAATGTATCAAGGATGGCAAACACGTGTTCAAGCACGTGCTCGAGTTCCTCTGCGTCAAGCAGTCGACTACTGGTGCCAAGGAGGCCTTCTACATCCTCCATCACCTTAAAGGCTATGTTCGGGATTGCCAGAACCTAACGCTACCATCTAGTCTCTGAGGATGGGCCAAAACTTTGGCGCGAATCGACGATGATGATCTTAGAGAAGACTTCCATCGCATTCAGATGAAGTTGTCGCAAATCATCATTGAAGATGTCAACACAAGGGGGGTGCCCTACAACAAGCCAGAGGGTTGAGTAAGAGGGAGATCAAAGAACGCCTCCGTAAGCAGGGTGACACAAGGACGTGGATGACGAAAGAGGGCTATCTACCGTTCCCGAAGCCGAGCAAGAAGAGGAAGTCTTCATGATCGATGTGTGCCTCTAGCATGATCCAGTGTTTGTATATTCTTGATGGACGCCTGCTGTATTAGTGTGTGTGTCATAAACTTTACTATCTTGTAGTCGAAATGGTCATTGTTGTTAGACTTAAACTACCTTGTGGTCGTGCTGTCATTGAACTTATTGCTTCTATGATGATCTATCTTTTAGGTTTATGGATCCTTTGTTTTATATTCTGTGAACATATATATATATATATGGATGTGAACCCTTTATTAATTCTTTTCGTTGTATTTTTACTAATATGCCTTGTCGTCTATAGAGATGGCGACGAGGTGGTATGTCGTGTACATGGGTACGATTCCAGGAGTCTACGAGGATTGGGAGGATTGTCACAAACAAGTGAACAAGTTCAGCGGCAACATCTACAAAGGATACGCGACTAGAGAGGAGACGGTAGCCAAGTGGAGGAACCACCCGTGGAATAAGAACCAGATGAAGATATTGGTCAGGCTAATGCTCTTGATCACCATTATCACAGTAGTATTCTATTTGATCCTAGTGTAGGCGGCGGTGGCCACTTCATATTTGTAATGTGAGATGATATGAACGTTGTATTCGACACTTGTGTAAAAAATCGGCACTTGACAATATATATGTATCTCGATCGGGCTCTAAGTGTGATGACATTATACTTGTGTTTGTATTATATGTCGGTTTCATCTACTACATGTGCAATGTACTGTTGATGGCTCGTGGTTGATGTAGAGCTTGTTGGGAACCCCAAGAGGAAGGTATGATGAGCACAGCAGCAAGTTTCCCTCAGCTATGAAACCGGTTTAATCGAACCAGTAGGAGCAAGGAAACACCCCAAAGGTGTTACTAGCTGAGCTTTGGCAGGGCGCACTACCGATGCTAGTACCAACGTGGAGACCTGCACAACACAACCACATAAATTTGTCCCCAACTTGCGATGAGTTTGTCAATGTCACCGTGTTTTGCGGAAAACAAAGGATTAAACGTATCGAATGGAAAGAAGTAAAAGTTTGTAGAAAGTAGACACAAAGAAGTAAATAGTTTGTAGATTGTATGTAAAGAAAAAGGACGGGATCCATAGTTCACTAGAGGTGGATCTCCTTAATATAGATAACATGCTGGGTGAACAAATTACAGCGGGGCAATTGACAAACACCGAGAAAGCAATACATGCATATACTAATCATCATGACTCCTTTGAGACTTGATTGGGCATTACAACATAATACATAGACTGCCATCCAACTGCATCTATGACTAATAATCCACCTTCAGGTTATCATCCGAACGCCCTCTAGTATTAAGTTGCAAGCAACAGATTATTGCTTTACGAACTGCGTGTAAAGTAAACAATACGATTGTTCTATGAACAAAGGATTGTTGTTTTCTCCCTAGTAGCAACAACACATCTAGTACCTTAGAGATTTCTGTCACTTTCCCAGATTACTAGAGGCATGAACCCAATATCGAGCATAAATATTAACTCTTGGAGTTGCTAGCATCTACTTGGCCAAGATAGCTACTAACAACGGAAAGCATGCAAGATCACAAATAACAAAGACATGATAGAATCAATAATCAATCTGAAATAGCATCTCAATATCCATCGGATCCCCGCAAACACAACATGCAGAATTACAAATCGATGATCTTGATCATGAACGGAGCTCACAAGATCTAAACATGAAAGCACAAAGGAGGAAAACCAGCCATCTAGCTACTACATGGATCCATAGTCCAAGGATGAACTACTCACGCATCACACCGGAGGCTTGCATGGTGATGAAGAAGGCCTCCAGGGTGAATTCCCTCTCTGGCAGGGAGCCGGGAAGAGCTTCAGATCCCTCCCGATCTAGGGATGGAGATGACGAAGGCTACAGACTCTTTCGTGGATTTTTGATCGGGTACTTAGGGTTTTCGTCGCGAGGGCAATATATAGGTGGAAGGAGAGGCCGAGGGGGTGCCGGGAGCGGCCACACCACCCCTGGCGCGGGTCAGGCCTGGCCGCGCGGCCAGGTGGTGTGGCCGCCCTCTGGCCCTTGTCCGTCTCGTAGTCTGGCACTTGATCCCTTCCAGAAAAATAGGAACTTTGGCTTTTGTCCCATCCAATTCCGAGAATATTCATTTTCTGACTTTCCTGGAACCAAAAACTGCAGAAAACAGGCAGTTGGCACTGTGGCTCTTGTTAATAGGTTAGTCCAAGAAATCATATGAAAAGTACTCCAAAGTTGGAACAAAACACAAGAAAGTGGATAAAACCAAGCATGGAACATCAAAAATTATAGATACATTTGCAATGTATCAACATCCCCAAGCTTAAATCCTGCTTGTCCTCGAGTAGGTAAGTGATAAAAAGAAAGAATAATTTTTGAGGTGACATGCACCATCAAAGACTTGATCAAAGTATTTCCAAAACATTCAAAGATGGGATCATAGTACTTCAATCGTAACATGAAAGACAAAGTTCTAGCAATAAGCAAAGAAACTATGATGCAACATGAAAAGGCACAAACAAAAGATTCATGAATAACAATGCTTTGTAAGACGTTTGTTTGTTTCACATAAAGAAAACATAGCATAATAGTATTCAGCTTGTCCCTCAATAGAGTAGCAAATATAAATGCATAGGACACCTTCAAAGTTCATAAGAGTGACTAGATACAATAGTTTAAAACAAGCAATAACAAGTTATGCATCAATCAACTAGTCTTGGGACAATGCACATAGAACTAAGAATGGCCACTATGCTCTCAAAGTAGGTGCATAAAGATAGAAGGTGGAGACTCAATATAATGGTGGAAGAAAAGCCTTTTGTAAAAGGAAGTAGGGATTCAAGTCTCATAAAGAGCTTCCAAAAATTATGGTACTTTGTAACACCCTCGAATCGGCCCTATGCAAGTTTTAACGCTTTTCGCCAAACCCGCATAGAAACGATTCAAGGACGCCCACCAGGCACTTTCGTGCGGGTGGAAAATGAAGTAATACCATTACACAACAGTCCTCGATGGGACCCACAGAACATATTTATATATAACACAACTCCAAGAGTCAATAATACAGATATACAATACAAAGATCCAAATCACCTTGAAAACGATACAACGTCCGAGTACGGACAAGATGCAAATGGGGCTAAGAGCCCTGAAGAATAACCAATGGCGTCCATAACCCTGCTCAGGCCAAGCCGGAAGGGTAACCCTGCTAACGACGTCGATCGCAAACCTGCTAAAACAAAAGGGGGTGCCGACAAAGGGAAAAGGAAAAAGAGGAGCGTCAGTACTGAGGCCAGTACACGGCGAGGCTAGAATTCGGCGGCTCTTGCCTACATATGTATGGTGGACTGAAGCGGCAGCGAAGCATGCACTAAACAACCTATAGAGACTTAATACAACTATCGGCTATTAGAGAGAGATAAGAAAGACCTATTCGGAACCAACCTTATACTAACACCAAACATACCCATCCTGGTATTTCCCCCTCGAGACCAAACGAGGAAGTCGGACCAAGGAACTCACACAGTTAGCAGTTTTACTCATTCCATTATAATTGCAGCACTTACTAGTCAGATATAGATAGCATGAGTCATCCTGATAGTATAAGTAGTGGGCAGTTTTAATCACCATTCCGTTGTAGTTGGAACATTTACTAGTCAGATATAATTGTCCTGAGGAATCCCAAAACCCAGCAATTGTTGGCACTTTTATCACATTCCATTGGAGTTGCAATACTTACTAGGCTGGTACAGCATGTCACAAAACAACCCCAGATCCACCAGTTGTTGGCATTTTAATATCCATTCCGTGATAGTTGAATCTGATTACTAGTCATATATTAAGTCAAGTTTATAGCACTACTTTAGTTATGCTTGTCTATGATCGAGATACTGTGCTCCAAGTCGTCCATAACTGCGGACATGGCTTTCAGAAAGTTTTACCCTGCAGGGGTGCACAAATAGCAACACACACTCGATCAACCTCGGAAAAACCAACTCAAAACCCAACGAGGCATTCACGACAAAGCGATCACAGGATTCATAAAATATTTCAGGGGGGCACCCCATTAAGCTACCCGCAACAAAGTTGGCCGACTCCGAGACGGACCCAAGGTTTGCGTCAATGGCTGTAAACGACTGGGAACCTGAAAATGTGACTGGGCTTGTCGATGCCACGAAAACACTTCGCATCCAAAATAGTATAGGTGCTCCATGCACAATCTTAATAAAACAATAACATGGCATAAGTACAGGATAGTAAATAAAACCCCAAACTAGTTTGTGGACCCAAGAAATAGAAATGAATCAAGCTCTAGCTAAGGGGGAATCATAGACTCTCCCGGATGTGGATAGTGTGAATAGTCAAGGAACAGGTATCAGGTACTCGGGGCCTATGGGACACAAGTGGACAGGAAAAACCAAATAGCATATATTGCCCACCAGTGCCTCTTTCATTAGTTATCCCAACAATTTAATAGTTGTATTTAAAGTCATGATCATCTCCACCATTAACATCTGCCAGCATTCGAACAACTGTGGTACTCGACAACACGAGATCGCACCTGAGCAAGCAACTACGACTCGCAAGGCCAGCTATCTACCAAACAACAGGTATTAGGAGGTGTCCATGGCAATATAGAGGCTGCACGAGATATAACTGGTGCACGGAAACTAAAGCATCACGACACGGATAGCAATATATCAATAGGAGGAAATAAATACTATAAATGCAAAATAGGTAGAAGGGGGAGAGATGCTCGCCTGGGAAACACTGCCGAAGGATCATATCCGGAGAACTTATCGATACTCGCATCAACTCACCAGCCTAATCCGCGAAGAAGCAAACACTAGAAGAAACACCGGATGCAATATTTAATACTACGGCAGAAGATCCGGCATGGTCATGATATGATGCAGATGCGGTGCAATTAGGCAGTATTAAGCGGAACCGGGGTCTCGGCAATTAATTAATAGGTTCAAGCTATTTATCTACCCCGCAATTTAAATGTTGTATTAATAGGGCGAAACATGGCATCAGTTTGCTACACCAATTTAAATGGAGTCCGGAATAAGACTAGAGTAGCCCGCATATAGACTCCATATTTAATTTAGGTGAATCGACTATTTAACGCAACCCACCAGATGACATGTATTCAAGCATGAACAATTTAATATGCGACAGTTATATGTCATATTATAAAAATAGAGGCTTAGGGTCACACATCTTGGTTCGGAAGATCTTGGTGCCGGGGGTTCGGGGTTCGACAGGGTTTGACGGGGATCGGTCTTCGGACTCCGGGAACGGGGCTCCAGGATTCGTGAGGAGATCTTGGCGTCCGGAGTCTCGACGTCTTCGGTTCCGTGATGAAGTACTTGGTGGTCTGGAGGGGTTCGGACTCGATCTTCAGGTTCCGGGTAGGAGGACTTGGTGTTCCGGATCCATGTAGAAGTCCTTGTCATTGGTCTTCGATGGCAACAAGTACGGTTCTTCATGTTTGACTTCTCGCGATGGCCATCAGAAGATCTTGGCATTGAAACTTGGGTTCCATATCATCGTCCTTGGGGTTTCCGCCTCGATGGTCGATGGCGAACTTGTCAACGGATTGCGCAGAGAGCACCCACAGCACATCACACCAGGTGATGTCTCAGACTATGAGTCCACAGGAACAACCGGAGCATCTGGTCAGCAACAGCTTCAGAGAACAGAGAACGGATCCAACAACAAAAATGATCCCACCACCAAAGGGAGCATTCCCTGGACATGGAGTGGTCCTGGACTTCTGCGGTTGGCAACATGCACTGGCAAATACTTGAGCGAGCTGCAGCAAGCAGCCTGAAAACAACTTGAACAGCGGTGTGAACCACACCATCGAAGGAGAGGCCACGTGAACCAGGGGATCGACGGCGAGGAAAACATAGGCAAGGTCGAGATCATGCAGACGCGGCGTCCAACGGCACCGGGGCACGCGCGGGACCGTAGAGCACGGAGGACGAGGCCGAGGAGTGGGGAAATAGGTGGAGGAGGCGACGCGGCACGGCAGAGGGCGAGGGCGCCGAGCGGCGGTCGGAGGTCGGAGCCGGGCGGGGAAGGCGAGGCCGACGAGGAAGAGCACGGGTCGCAGTGGCCAACGAGGATGATAGGAGCCGCGGCCGTGGGATCTACACGCGAGGCGAGGTCGCGCAGAGGGAGGGCGCGGACGACACGGACCGACCAAGGCGTGCAGGGGCTCGGGCGCCGGGCTTCGGGAGCTTGCCGCGGTGAGGTTGACGACAGGGACGAGAGCTGCAGGGGTGGGCCGCATCACATGGGATGGGCTCGAGCAACGAGCTCCACACGGGGAGGCGGGGCACGGCGAGGCGTAGGGATGGCGTCCGGCAGACGGAGCTCGAGATCCAACAAGAGGCGGCACGACAGGGGGCGATGAGGAGCGGCGGCGACCGTGGCCTAGGGCAGCGAGGTCGCGGATGGCCAGGGCGAGGTCGAGGGAGCTTGCCGCGATGGGGGGCGGCTCGGAGAGGAAGCGAGGCAGCAGCGCGGGCAGGAAGGGGTCAAGCGAGGCGGAGGGATCGCGAGGTGCGGGGTGGGGATTCACGTTGTGTGTCGGTCGCGTCGGTGGGGGTTTCTTGCGTGGTGGGGCCAGGGGACGGGGCAGGTGACGTGAAGGGATTTGGGTGGTTGCGACTGCGAGCGAGACTTGGTCGCTGGGCAGGTGGGGAGCGGTTGCCGCGTCGGCAGGATGGTGGGGCCGAGCGAACGGTGAGGAGAGACGTGCCAGGGGTTGCGGGTTGTGTCGCATGCGAGCGGGGCTGCTGCCGCGGGGTGGGGCTGGCGGCGGGGACTGGGTAGGTTGGGTGGTGGTTGGTCTTAGGGTTAGGTTTAGGACTAAATGGGATTAGGGTTTGATCTTGGGGTTGTAGGTGGCTCGACCGACTAGGCTTTTGGGCCTAGTTGGCTGGGCTGCCTCCCCTAGGTAAAACAATTCATTTAACCATTTTAATTTAAAAGACTTTTCTAAATAGTTTTAAGACAAATAAAAGATCCAGAAAAAACCGGGGTTTGATTTGAAATAAAGACAGAAGATATTTAGAAAACAAATATAGGATTTTAGAAAATAGTTTTAGTCAAACATATGCATGATGATGACGATGCTCAAATGCAATGTGGCATGATGACATGAGCATGCAGTCATGATGACGCAATGCACAAAAAAACCACAGCGATTTTCTAGTAGTGGTTTTAGCGGGATGCCACATACTTATAGCTTTCAGCTCTCATTGCCCTATCATAAGCATCTTGAAGTGATTAAGGTTAAAGTGAACAAACTATGGTGTACATGCTTGACGAAGTATAAGTCAGAAATCTCATTTCCCTTGTATACGAGGGTCGCTCCTCATGCTACTCAAGTTTAGTCACCGGTAAGTTCTTGTCATCGTAAGTACATGTGTATCATAGAGAACCGCCAACGGGGTACCCCTTGCCCGATGATACGGAAGAATCCCCATATCAAAATGACAAGGCAAGAAGACAACGAGCATCTCAGCATTCTTCTTATTTACCATGGGAATATGGTGCTTTTTTTCTCTCTTTCCTCTTTTCATACTATCTCCTTTTTTCTCTTTTTTTGTCAATATAGGACTCTTTTTTTATAAGAAGAATGCTTCATAGACAGTTCATTATGGTTATGCTGCAGGTTTCCACCATGTCTGCATGGATTAGACCAGCGGCCCAGGCGTTTCTCTAACACATATACATAACTCCATGGACTTACAAGCTCCCCTTTCATTTCACACCGACGACATCCACATACAAAAGAGCATGATATCAACTAGGTACAAGTACCAAGTGCAATGTTGCAAGCGTTCCCCGTGAAAGCATGGTTCTGCTAATTCCCAACAAATAAGTGCAAGCATATACAACATAGAAGACACAATGGTTCAAGTTTTTTAAGGGCAAGTAAAGTAAAGTGTGCCATCAAGTTCGTGAGACCTTTAATCACTAGTTTTCTCATAACAAGTGGAAGGTAAACAAAAGCATGAATGTACTTGGAATAGCATAAGCTAGTAGGTAGGTATGGTGGACTCTTTGGAATAACTTGGTTTAGGGAGTTGGATGCATGAGTGGAACTCATACTTTGTTGTCGAGACTAGCAAAAGACTGGGAGCGACAAACTAAGAGAGCAATAATGGCCATAATCATGCAGAGCGACAAAATATCATTGATCAAAGAATAAAGTGATACTACAATTTGAAAACTAAAGGATCATACAGGCTATGGTGACTTGAGATAGTCATAACATGGTGTGAGCATGCGCCAAGTCAACCCAAATAAAGCATCAAAGGAGAATACCACTATACTATGCTTTAATATGCTAAAACAACGCATGATTCATCCAAGGCACATTAAGAAATCTGAATTGTTTATAACAAGTCATGCTACAGCAAAGAATACTAAGCATAAAGCCAAAACAAAATCAAGCATGGTATGACAAAGCATAGGCCACAGTCAAAAACAAGCTCTTTTTACCACATAAGCATGAACTTTCCTACTCTTTTCCAAACCAAACCAAACTATTTGCAAACCAAAGTATGAAAGAGGGGGTCCAACCAATTTATTCAGCAAACTAAGCAAATCAAGCAAATGAAAACCAAAACGAAAACAAAAAATAAGACGCTCCAAGAAAAACACAACTGTGCATGAAACAATAAAAATGAAGCGTTTGGAAGAAACCTAGGATTTTTATTGATGAAGAAGGGGATGCCTTGGGCATCCCCAAGCTTTGACGCTTGTACTTCTTGGATATTTCTTGGGGTGACACGCGTGGCATCCCCAAGCTTGAGCTTTAGTCCATCCTTCATCTCATTACTCATTCCTTCCATACACCTGAAATTTTTCCTTCATACAAAACTTCACACAATCTCATTAGCAACATTAGTGCACTCAAGATAAATAAGTCTCAAGGTTCGGTTCTAACACCAAATAAACCTCCATTAGAACACTAGCTACTGTAGCACTTCCCTCAAAAATCTCAATTCCCCAAAAGAACTCAAGAAGGAACTAACAAGAAGCAAATGCAGAAAATGGCAGAAATCTGTCAAAACAGACCAGCAGGTAAAGACGGATTTTTTCGAAGACCTTCTGTTGCTCAACTCAAAAAGTATTGAACTAACGAAAGTTAGATAACAACCTGGGTCAGAAGAACAAACAATTACAGCTCAATCCGACATACAGAGCTCTCTCACGAAATTTTACGGTGAAGCACAGAAATCTGTTTCGGGACAGCAACTTTCCCAATCGTTACTTCTCTCTCATTAGAGGTTACTCTTGGCACAAAAAGCAAATAAAAAGGATAAGGAGAGGTTATTACAGAGGTAATAACTTCCAAGACTCATCTAAAACTTTTGGGTTATCTCCCAATAAGTACTTTTCTTTAACGCCTTTAAGTTAGGCATAAGAAGCAAAGAAAGAATCAAGTGTTCTCAAATGAAGAAGCATTAAGATCAATCCCAGAAATATTTTCAACAAGGAAAGGTATATCATCCAAGTAAGTTCCAGAGGATCCTTTCTCAATGCTCTTGGGTTCACTATTCTCATCAAAAGGGTTTGCAGGAACAATCCAATCAAGATTCTTTTCTATGGCATCATGTATTGCTACTAGTTTAAAGGGTATTGGTATCTTAGGTTCCTCCCCATTAGGTTCGGTTTTGTTCATCTTTTCTCGTGTACCAACAACATCTACACATGAGCCTAGCATATTGAAACGTTCAGAAACTTTTCTAGCTTCCTTGGCAACATCATAGAACTCCTTAAACAAAGTTTCTAGAATAAAATCCCTCTTTTCAGGATCCTCAATTTCTTTAAGCTTAAGAAACATTACTTGCATTAAGGGGTTGAGGTTAACAAACCTAGCTTCTAACATGTGAATTAAAGAAACTGCAGCAATCTCATAATTTGGAGCAAGTTCTACAAGGGATCTATCCTCAGTATCTTCATGTTTGCTAACATGATTAAAGAATTCTTCAATATTATCTTTCCCAATTATAGAACCACTACCAATTGAAAGGTCTTTCAAGGTGAATGTAGGGATCAACATGGTGAGCTAAGGGAGAGGTGACAACTGAAGGAGACTTAATTTTTGTGTGTGTTTTTGATAAAGAAAGCAAACAAGTAAAACTAATTTTTGTGTGTTTTTGATAAAGAAACAAGCAAACAAAGCAAAAAGAAACTAAGCAAAACAAAAACAACAAAGTAAAGAGATTGGTTATGAGGGACTCCCCTTGTGAAGATGTCCTTGACTCCCTGGCAACGGCGCCAGAAAAATGGCTTCTCTAATACGGTGTTGACGTGGGAGTTTCTTCTTCTTTCGGTCCCCGGCAACGGCGCCAGAAAAATGCTTGATGGCTCGTGGTTGATGTAGAGCTCGTTGGGAACCCTAAGAGGAAGGTATGATGAGCACAGCAGCAAGTTTCCCTCAGTTATGAAACCAAGGTTTAATCGAACCAGTAGGAGCAAGGAAACACCCCAAAGGTGTTACTAGCTGAGCTTTGGCAGGGCGCACTACCGGTGCTAGTAGCAACGTGGAGACCTGCACAACACAACCACATAAATTTGTCCCCAACTTGCGATGAGGTTCTCAATCTCACCCTGTTTTGCGGAAAACAAAGGATTAAACGTATCGAATGGAAAGAAGTAAAAGTTTGCAGAAAGTAAACACAAAGAAGTAAATAGTTTGTAGATTGTATGTAAAGAAAAAGGACCGGGATCCATAGTTCACTAGAGGTGGCTCTCCTTAAGATAGATGACATGCTCGGTAAACAAATTATAGCGGGGCAATTGACAAACACCGAGAAAGCAATACATGCATATACTAATCATCATGACTCCTTTGAGACTTGATTGGGCATTACAACATAATACATAGACCGCCATCCAACTGCATCTATGACTAATAATCCACCTTTAGGTTATCATCCGAACCCCCTCTAGTATTAAGTTGCAAGCAACATATTATTGCTTTACGAACTGCGTGTAAAGTAAACAATACGATTCTTCTATGAACAAATGATTATTGTTTTCTCCCTACTAGCAACAACACATCTAGTACCTTAGAGATTTCTGTCACTTCTCCAGATTACCAGAGGCATGAACCCACTATCGAGCATAAATACTAACTCTTGGAGTTGCTAGCATCTACTTGGCCAAGATAGCTACTAACAACGGAAAGCATGCAAGATCACAAATAACAAAGACATGATAAAATCAATAATCAATCTGAAATAGCATCTCAATATCCATCGGATCCCCGCAAACACAACATGCAGAATTACAAATAGATGATCTTGATCATGAACGGAGCTCACAAGATCTAAACATGAAAGCACAAAGGAGGAGAACCAGCCATCTAGCTACTACATGGATCCGTAGTCCAAGGATGAACTACTCACGCATCACACCGGAGGCTTGCATGGTGATGAAGAAGGCCTCCAGGGTGAATTCCCCTCTCCGGTAGGGTGCCGGGAAGAGCTTCAGATCCCTCTCGATCTAGGGATGGAGATGACGGCGGCTATAGACTCTTTCGTGGATTTTTGATCGGGTACTTAGGGTTTTCGTCCCGAGGGCAATATATAGGCAGAAGGAGAGGCCGAGGGGGTGTCAGGAGCAGCCACACCACCCCCTGGCACGGGCCAGGCCTGGTCGCGCGGCCAGGTGGTGTGGCCGCCCTCTGTCCCTTCTCCGTCTCGTATTCTGGCACTTGATCCCTTCCGGAAAAATAGGCACTTTGGCTTTTGTCCCGTCCAATCTGAGAATATTCATTTTCTGACTTTCCTGGAACCAAAAACTGCAGAAAACAAGCAGCTGGCACTGTGGCTCTTGTTAATAGGTTAGTCCAAGAAATCATATGAAAAGTACTCCAAAGTTGGAACAAAACACAAGAAAGTGGATAAAACCAAGCACGAAACATCAAAAATTATAGATACATTTGCAATGTATCAACTGTTTATACTGGTCTGGATAAATATTGTATAAATCCTGTATAAATACCTGATTATACACCAGGAATGTATTTTATTTCGAATACATGTAATATACTCAGTGGCGCATATAGAAAAGGTGTATGTGGCGCATATAGATTCTGTGGCGCATTGGATTATATGCGTCACTGAACTGCTTCCTGTGGCGCATATGCAGGAATGCGCCACAGAAGTCTGAGACTTTTGTGGCGCATTTCTATATGCGCCACAAGAAGCAGATATCAGTGGCGGGGGTAATAGTGGCAACAGAGATATGCGCCACAGAAGGTAGATTTATATGCACCACAGAAGAGGTGTTTCCTAGTAGTGTTGGGAACAAGTCAACCAAGATTTTAAGAGTTTTATAATGAGAGCTCCAACGAGTGTCACCCGGCCTTTGAAGTCATTGCTCTTGGTTTAGTCATTTCCCGGTTTCAAGTTGCCCACAACCTAAGGCCTTACTCACTTCTTCGAGATTAATATCACGGATCATGTCCCTCCGCTTAGCGGATCCACCCACCACATTCAACAAGCTCGAAATCATCCGAAAATAATT
This sequence comes from Avena eriantha, assembly GCA_910589775.1. Classification (NCBI taxonomy): domain Eukaryota; kingdom Viridiplantae; phylum Streptophyta; class Magnoliopsida; order Poales; family Poaceae; genus Avena; species Avena eriantha. The sequence continues at coordinate 75,623,805 of OU342744.1, read as the reverse complement.
ACTAACACCTCGGTGGTTCCTTACTACAGCCACAACAACTAACTGGAGTTGGTGAGCAAAATAGTGGACATAGTAAGCTGTGCTACTCTCTCTCAAGATCAATGATTTCAAGCCATTAAATTCACCTCGCATGTTACTAGCACCGTCATAACCTTGACCTCTAACTTGTTTGTAGCTCAGCTTATATGTTGTAAACAGAGAATCAATGGAAGCCTTGAGATGGGAAGAAGTTGTTTCTGTTGGCGTTCCGCGTATGAAAACAATAAAATTTTACCCTACGCCCCTGAACCCCTGAAGCTGCCATGACCTATCTATTAGTAATACAGTAACGGGAGGGGATTTTCGTGAAGTTACCCTTGAAGACCGAAAAGCGTTGTCAACGCTTAGGAGAGCGTGGTTGATGTAGACGAGCCGAAGCCGACCTCAAGGTCGTGATGAAGTCCTTGCGCTCCTTCTGGCTCCATGACTTGAGTGCCTCAAGTGTGACACCTCACGGGGAGTTACACACGTCTGGTGCCTAACGATGACTCCCGCTTCCCCGATCCAACAACAGTTGCGGAAGTAGAGCTCCCAGATCCGAATCTCGTAGCGCGACGGCGCTCCGCGGTGAAGATGTCTCTCGCTCGCGCAGTCCAGACTTGGGACCACGGTCACAAGAGAGAGAGGGGGAGAGAGAGAAAATACCAATTGGAGTTCCTCCCAAAAGTGGGGAGACCTTTATTGATTATTGGTGTATTTATCTTGGCCAAATACCCCACTATATATAGGGGGAGGGGAGGTACTACCTCCCTCAAAGTCCCGGGGTGGGACTAAAGGAAAGGAGGTGGCCGCCGGCCACCTAGTGGCCTCCCCGCGGGGTGGGGGGTGGGGGGTGGGGGTAGGCCCAGCCGGCCTCCCCCTTGGCCCCTCTCCCTCTCTCCTTTCCCCTAATGGGCCCTCTCCATCCAGAATTGGCCCATTAAGCCTTTGACCATTAAAATTGATTTTCTCTTTATTAAATAATTATGAATAAATGATTAAATCAACATTTAACATTCATTCACATATTATTCAATCTCTGTGGCCATGGAACACCTTCCACCTCCACTCCGGACATCCTCCGGACTTACCGAAACCCATCCGGTTTTCTCCCTTCTTTTCTTCGGTGATTCTACCGATCCTATAAACACTCTCTAAGCATCATCAAGCCCTTAAGCGTGATACCCCACGGTTCGGGAAGACTCCAGACATGGCCGGTACACTCACGCACCAATGATCGACAGAGGGACCTGGATGGCCATGTGACCCCTGTGCGTTCCACGAAGAACTTTCGTCGTTTGAACCGGGACAGTCGTGTCTTATTCCCTTTGTCATTCGATACTTGCATTGCCCTAGATCTGATCATTGACATCACCATGTCGTGTTCAATCTCATTACTGAACAATGCTACTTGACTCGTTTCGACAAGTGATAGCCCTGTGATCCAATCACACGTTGCGCAGCTATTGGATATAACTTCTCCGAGTGGGCCCTTGAGTATCTTCCCGTCACATGGACGGACAAATCCCGCTCTTGACATATATTGCCTCTACGGTTTCCTCCCAATACCTGAACACACCTTTATAACCACCATTTTACCAGATGGCGTTTGATGCTATCTAAGCACTCTCGGGAGACAGTGATTGATATAGCCTCACGGTCTAAGGAATAGTCTACGAGGATCCATTTCCAATCATCGTAACTTGAACTTCGTGACATGATCGGGTCACGATGTTTAGGTTGGGTATTGGTTCATCATATCATTCTCCGAATGAGATGACCTCATTTCCAACTGGCATAAATGCCACATGATCAGGAAACATGATCAGCCGTTGACCAATGAACTAGTGACTAGAGTTTCACTGGGAACCCCTGGTTGTTTGTATATCACACGTGTATTGATGTTTCCTCTCAATACAATTATAGCATGATATAAAACTTAATCATAAACTATATGAAATATGATAATAGTCCTTACTATTATTTGTCTCTAGGGCATATTTCCAACAGTCTCCCACTTGCACTAGAGTACAAATACACTAGCTACATTTTGTTCTCAATCATTGGCACCATATTACCGATACCCTGAACATGCTTGCTCATGGAAGAGGTTGAGTCTTGGGTCTGTACTTTACAGTCCCAAATCCTTTGCAACTTACTAATGTCACCTCAATTGACATTAATACTTTATCATCACATGATAGCATCTGTGTGTATTCATCGTCGCTATGGCAACAGAACGAGGCCTGATTCCAGGAGCCTACAGTGACGTTAGATCAACCTCGAGGGCTTTCTCATGGGCATTGTGCCCTTGGACACATCATTCTACGTTAAAAGCGAACTAGCCCCGCCATAACATTATACAACACTTTAGATGGTACCCTTATTATTATAAATGTATTCATCGAAATACTAGTGCACTCTGTGCAACTTTCGATGTTTTGTTTACCTCACTTCCTACTTGACTTTAATTGGTATCTACAGGAGTTTCCAACATATTCCCTTATAACATAACTCTTTATGCTTTAAGATATGTCATCCTTTATGGATTTGGAAAACATGTCTGCAAGTTCACTATTAGACATTGTAGACAAACTTAGCTCAAACGTTTTGTGATTCGAACTTAATCACCTTCAAACGTTCCTTATTTTGGATCACATATTATGCTAAGTTATCATCATGGTTTACTAAGACAGAACCTATGTCTCAACATAGTGGATGACGATCATCCTTTTCTTTCTTTCAACCATTGATGTTAAACTTAATACTATTCCTAATTTAAGTTATTAAGGACTGGTTCCTTAATTAACTTCTATTCTAAAACACTTTTCAGAATCCCTTAAGGAATACTACATAACATCATAATACACCTATTATCAACTTCTACATCTTATAAATCATTATTTATAAGCATTTACGCCTTCATTCTTAACACAGTTAAGAATTACTCCTATAAGCTCCCACTCAAAAATATGTCAATCACATATTATTTCAGGAAGACTTTCATAGCTCCCACTCATTTTTATGCAAATTGCATATCCACTCACTATTTTGAATAACTTCAAAATCTTTTGATCACATATCAAACTTGGAGTTTTACTATGAGATACCAGTACTATTACTAGTTTTAAGTCCACTAGACATTTAGCACACATGAATCAAATTTGTTTGAATTTTTCCAATACCTGACAAATCGTGCTCTTGTCATTCACCCCCTTTTTCTTACTATGGCTTTGCAGTCATTTGGGAAAATTCAAGTAACCCCTTTTACTTGTGAGATTTAGCAATGAATTGCTTTCTAATCTCAAGGGAATTTTGCTTTTAGGATTTCTCATAATTCTAGTTTACCATTATTTCCTTTGTAGTTCGTAGGTATGTCATATTCCAAGAATCATAACAAGTGATTCACAAATGTGTCCATACTAGATATGGATTACATTTTGAATCCTACTTCATGTAGTGAAAACACTAGTGGGGAAAACACAATGATCAATATCATTGATTCTTTCCTTCTGTGCAGAGAATCATTTAGGAACGTTGTTCGTTGAGCTTCTCAACACTCTGATGCAGGGTTTTGAATCCTCATCGTGTTTTACACTAATTTCCATTTGCTCCATAGTTGAGAAACATCACTAGAAGTGAGCTTTCTCAAGAATGCACCAAAATCCAAGCAATACAAGTTTTGCTTTCCTTTTGGTTTAGCTATGGATTTCGTATTCAAAGTTTCCAATGAATACTCTATAAGGACTTATTCGCTATTGTTTTGGTTATATCGAATAACCCCAAAACTTTCACGAATTCTAATGGTTTACCAATTCTAATTGAGTGATAACTACTTCTAACTAATGGTCTCTACATCTACACTACAACGATTTATTTGGTGCCTTTTATTCAATCCCTTTGATATCTAATATCACATTGTGATGTTTTGTATTTTGACGTTTCAAAACACTTTGCATACCACAATTTCTTTTATGCCATTCTTATAAAGTTGGAATTTCATTACTATTGATCAAATCTTAGTAATTGGATTCTCTTTTATATTTATACCCTTTGTTGATGAAACATTTTGATCAAATCAAATAGTTTCATATTCATGTTTCCTTTGGTAAACTACTTTACACATTTAAACAATCATTTAATGATAATTACCATTTTTGTTAAAACCCAATACATCGAATATGTATTTACTTTTAACAATTCTTTAAACACTTTGTATTCAAGTAATACACGGTGTTCAAGTTACTTTGCCGAACTTAGGCATGATTTATATGTGACAAGAAATCGAATGACTTTCACATATTATCACATAACTTTGAATTCAAACAATGGTTTCATTCATTAATGAATATATCATTAAATTGGGTATTTTAAACAAGGCATTTTAATGTTTTACAAATGTTCATGCATTATCAATTAGTTTCAAACAACTAGGATAATTCACAAGTAATCAAACAAGATATGAACACGAATAGAAATCATTCATAAAAGTAGAACAACTGTTTGTTACACACTCATATGAATAACCGTCTCACGAAGTGTGAGACACACTAAAGAAGTTCACAATCTCTTGATTACAATAATCATCCTAAACACAAACTAAGTGATAAATGTCGAGGGAGAGTGTCGTCAGCCATCATCATCATTCTTGCCATCAACACGTAACGTCACCTCCTCTCCAGCAAGCACCTCTCATGAAGAAGGACCTGTTTTCAGCAAAATAGAACAAGTATCGGATATACTTAACAGTGCAATGTGTTTGCAAGATTATAACATTTATAAAACTGTATATCAAATATATACCTTGGTCGTCGATGACCTCTCCGGTGATTGGTTCAACCTTTACGTTCCTGAAACGTAATATGAACTCCTGAAAATCCAATGTTTCCGTATCACCACTCATGATGCTACTCCGGACATGTCCTTCGTAGCTGGGAAGTAACGACCGAAGCAGTACGTCTATCGCAAATGGATCAGCCATCCAGTAATCCACGAAGTGGACCAATCTTGTGTGTGCATCAAGCATGCGCTCCAAGTGACCCTTCAGACATGTATGTTCCTCCATCTGTATGGAAAGGAACTCTCCAAGCAGCTCATGCTTCCACATGCACACATGGCCTATGGACTCTGCTCTCAGCTGATCCACCATCGAATATGGATCAAGATCACCCATGAGAGGATGTAGTTCATCCACCATCCCGTAACGCATTATTATCTGAATGTAGGTGGACATCTCTTGACGATAGTAGCGGTCTGCCAGCTCTTGTGGGGTCTCATAGTAGTCTGGCTCAGTCAAATCCATCGTGCGGCGTATGTAGTCTACCACATGATTCCTAGTAAGGAGATCATCTAGGCGCACAAGCCAAGTAGGGAAGTTGGATCCATCAAGTCTAAGTTTCGCACCCTTTACCCAATCCTCAATTTCAAAGTAAGCTTCACAGTGAGCCATCTACATTTATAATTGCAAAAGGAATTTAGACTAAGTTTATAATTAAATGAGTTGATAATAACTCCACTCAGAAACACCTATCCCCAAAACGGTTCCTAGTGATAACACGACCCCTATCAGCCACATCTCCCCCGATTGATCACGACCATCGATGTGGGTTCAAAGGTGGATGCTAAACGTCAGTCACATCATTCATGTGACTCGTGCTCGATCTTTCGACCATCCGTGTTCCGAGGCCACGCTTCTGTGGCGTGCTAGTCTCGCCAACTCAACCTTAGTGTATTCGCTGTGCAACATGGCTTACACGCACTGTATGTGAACGTAGATATGTCTGACACCTAGGCCTATAACCCTAGATCGCCTCATACCGAACAACTTTCTTGGTGGTGCACACTAAGGGGGAACACAATCGTTGGTAATTTTAACAGGGATCATCTTATTAAGCTACCATCGAGTATCTAATACTAGCACACAATAAGACATACAAACAATTTAAATGCTATGTGATATGGTCCCTCACGTCGTGATCTCCATCCGCCATCACCGGGTTCCGGTGCCAGGGTTCCGGCGCCGTAGACACTAGGGTACCGGTGTCATTCCGGCGTGGTAGTCCGTCACCTCCGTGACTATCTACTACTATGTAACAAAAGGTAATCACTTTACCTTTGCCACAACCATATCACAAAGCAACGCCCCCCTGCAAAACAAAGTTAGACGCCTCTACTTTATCTTTGCATGTTTTACGTGGCTGAATGGGCTTTCGCACAAGAACCGTTCTTACCTACGAACTTTCAGCACAACGCTGATTGAGTAGTTGTCTCTACTACACCCCTTCCGGGGCCCTCCCTTGCAAATGGTATACCAAATAATGTGAGAGAGACAGACACCCCCCTAAGCCACTTTATACGGTACAAGACATATGTCAAGCGTGGACCAGTCTCGCGAATGAACGTGTAAAGTCGGTTGGGGACTGCTTCATCAAGCATTATTGCGGTATACACAAGTACACGTGGGAGGGTAACAACTAAAAGATCAACGCCCACACACTACATCTCGTGTGTTCTACCCGTACTAGCATTACTACGCATAGATCTAGCTCTGATACCACTTTTGGGGTTCCGCGTATGAAAACAATAAAATTTTACACTACGCTCCTGAACCCCTGAAGCTGCCAGGACCTATCTATTAGTAATATAGTAACGGGAGGGGCTTTTCGTGAACTTGCCCTTAAAGACCGAAAAGCGTTGTCAACGCTCAGGAGAGCGTGGTTGATGTAGACGAGCCGAAGCAGACCTCAAGGTCGTGATGAAGTCCTTGCGCTCCTTCTGGCTCCATGACTTGAGTGCCTCAAGTGCGACACCTCGCGGGGAGTTACACACGCCCGGTTCCTAACGATGACTCCCGCTTCCCCGATCCAACAACAATTGCGGAAGTAGAGCTCCCGGATCCGAATCTCGCAGCGCGACGGCGCTCCGCGGTGAAGATGTCTCTCGCTCGCGCAGTCTAGACTTGGGACCATAGTCACGAGAGAGAGAGGGGGAGTGAGAAAATATCAATTGGAGGTCCTCCCAAAAGTGGGGAGACCTTTATTGATTATTGGTGTATTTATCTTGGCCAAATACCCCACTATATATAGGGGGAGGGGAGGTACTACCTCCCTCAAAGTCCCAGGGTGGGACTAAAGGAGAGGAGGGGGAGGAGGTGGCCACCGGCCACCTAGTGGGCCCCGCGCGTGCGGGGGGGGGGGGGGGGGCTAGGCCTAGCCGACCTCCCCCTTGGCCCCTCTTCCTCTCTCCTTTCCCCTAATGGCTCCTCTCCCTCCGGAATTGGCCCATTAAGCCTTTGACCATTAAAATTGATTTTCTCTTTATTAAATAATTATGAATAAATGATTAAATCAACATTTAACATTCATTCACATATTATTCAATCTCCGTGGCCGTGGAACACCTTCGACCTCCACTCCGGACATCCTCCGGACTTACCGAAACCCTTCCGATTTTCTCCCTTCTTTTCTTCGGTGATTCTACCAATCCTATAAACACTCTCTAAGCATCATCAAGCCCTTAAGTGTGATACCCCGCGGTTCGGGAACACTCCAGACATGGTCGGTACACTCCCGCACCAATGATCGACAGAGGGACCTGGATGGCCATGTAACCCCTGTGCGTTCCACGAAGATCTTTTGTCGTTTGAACCGGGACAGTCGTGTCTTATTCCCTTTGTCATTCGATACTTGCATTGCCCGAGATCTGATCATTGACATCACCATGTCGTGTTCAATCTCGTTACTGAACAATGCTACTTGACTCGTTCCGACAAGTGATATCCCCGTGATCCAATCACACGCTGCGCAACTATTGGATATAACTTCTCCGAGTGGGCCCTTGAGTATCTTCCCGTCACATGGACGGACAAATCCCGCTCTTGACTTATATTGCCTCTACGGTTTCCTCCGAATACCTGAACACACCTTTATAACCACCGTTTTACCAGATGGCGTTTGATGCTATCTAAGCACTCTCGGGAGACAGTGATTGATATAGCCTCACGGTCTAAGAAATAGTTTACGAGGATCCATTTCTAATCATCGTAACTTGAACTTCGTGACATGATCAGGTCACGATGTTTAGGTTGGGTATTGGTTCATCATCTCATTCTTCGAATGAGATGACCTCATTTCCAACTAGCATAAATGCCACATGATCAGGAAACATGATCATTCGTTGACCAATGAACCAGTGACTAGAGTTTCACTGGGAACCCCTGGTTGTTTGTATATCACACGTGTATTGATGTTTCCTTTCAATAAAGTTATAGCATGATATAAAACTTAATCATAAACTATATGAAATATGATAATAGTCCTTACTACTATTTGTCTCTAGGGCATATTTCCAACAGTTTCTTTGACATGAATAAGACCAACAAGACTTTCTTTCACTATTCCAGAATTGTCAACATAGCGCAGCACCACTGCCATTTGTTCTTTACATGAGACATCTCTCGACTCATCAACAAGCAAGCAAAACACACCATGTCCAATTTCTTGAAGAATAGACTGCAATATTTCCTTTGCAAAATAACTAGCAATATCTTTTTGTACATCAGAACATAACATAATAGATTTGCTTGCACCATCAATACTCATGGCCTTGTGTAATTCTAGATCATGCTCTGCTAAAAAAACATGAGTCTCTAAGGAACTACCTTTGTTTAAAGAAGTCTTCGACTCGTCATGATCACGAAATGCCAAGCCTTGTTTCAGCAATAATCTAGTAACATTAACTGAGACATTTAGACGAGTATAATAAGCAATCTTGGCTGCATCACTCGATCTTTGCATAGCTACATCAATGTGTAGCTCTTGTTTTAATAGAGCCTAGCAATCTTTCATTGCCTCGTTGTGAACACTGCCAACACCACCAACATGATCCTTTAGTCCGCCAGATTTGTTCCAACTATCCCAACCTTTGGCGACAAATGCATCATAACCAACCCCTTTACTATTGCGTCCCCTAAACAAGAAGCAACAAAGGCAGTATGCTCTATCCTTGGATTCGCTATACTCAATCCAACTCCCATATTGGTCAAACCATGCCGAATTAAACCTTCTATTCTTGTCCGCAATCAGTCTAAGTGGAAAATCACAAGTGCGAGGTTGGCAAGGCCCATTCACCAAATATTTTCTTCTTACCAAATCCTTTTGATTAGGACGGTACTGCTCTATGCTCTTTCTTTTGCCAGGATCAAACTGAATCTCCTCTTCCCAGTTCATATCTATTGGGTCTGGACCTTTCCTCTTCATTACAAAGCGGTCCATGATGAACTTGTCTATTATCTCTTCTCTGCAATTTTATAAATAGTGATACATTAGAGTTTGCCTTCAAGAAAATCCACAGACCTAACTAAATTAGAATTTGTGATGTGTGACACGATCTGAAAAAACTAAGACACCGACATATTTACACAAGTAAATCAAAATTGCTAAGAATACCTCATGTTATTTGCTTTGCTCTTGCTGCCGTTGGGGACTTATTACTTCTACTTGGCCGCTTTGAAATTGGAGTTAGGGATTGGCCAATTGGTGGAGGATAGGATGGAATTGCGGACAAAAGAGATGGGGATAAGCTTCCAGCGTGTTGCAACATCGCCAGCAAGCTGCGGAGGCGGCGAGACGTGCGTCAAGGTGTCCGATTCGGCATCGCCGGGAGCCGCCTGCGCTGGGATGGTCGAGTTCAGGACGGGGATGAGGGGTGCGATAGGAATATACGGCATCGCTGCCGCTTTGGCTGCCTGTTCACTCGCGAGTTGCGACTCCTGGAGTCTACTAGTCTCGTGCTGTAGTTTACTCGTTTTGGCTTCACGTTCGTGGGCTGCAGGCCAACAAGGTGCATAGGTCTTGGGCTCAGGGGTGCACACGCGGTGAAAACTAGCTGCTATATATAGGATTTTCTTTTGGACCCTGTGTCTTGTGCACCCGGTTGGGCCAACTGAGCTCCGCCCGTGGCTGTTGCGAGAGGGATAACAAAAATGGAGGATGCGGATATACTGTCACAACGGTGGAGAGATGCACGTCCTATCGGGTGCATTGTTTGACCCACAAACCCAAACTAACCACAGACCTCAGGTTTTACCACCAGAGCAGAGGCCCATAGGGACGTCCAGCCCAGTTTGTGGTCATTAGCGGGCTGAACGAAAGCTCCACTTTAATCGGATGGCTATCGATGTTCAAATCACAAAAATGACGGCTGTGGACGTAGATAGTGTGAGATGCTTCTATTTGACCCAGTTGAGCTATCAAGGAGGGGAGGAATACATGTAGGGGGTTATAGATGCGGCCACCGGCATCGCTGCCGCATCGTTAGGCCTCTAGCTATTGTGAGAGGGATAATAGAAAAGGAGGATACAAACAGACCGTCACAATGTTGGAGGGATGCACATCCCTTCAGGTACTTGTCAGACCCACAAACCCACAAACTCAATCTAACCACAGACCTCGGGTTTTACCACCAGAACAGGCAGCTCGTAGGGACATCCTGCCCAGTTCGTGGTCATTGGTGGGCTAGACGGAAGCTCCACTTTGATCGGACGGCTATTGACGTTCAAATGGCAAAAAAGATGGCTATGGACGTAGATAGCGTAAGATGACTCCTATTTGACTCAGTTTTAATATCCTTGTAATAATAAATATGCATATCAATGTGAAATTGTATTTTAAACAATTATTAGTTTTCTGGCTTATGTGTTGGTACAACAGGACCTACAAGTCCTATGATTACGTTCTCCGGCGTGTGAACGGATAATAATCAGCTAAAGCAAACCCTAGGAACGATGGTCCAGCCTAGCAGAAAAAACAAACCAAAAACAATTCGTGCTAGTCAAACTCAAACAGCCTGCTGCTCCTGCGGGCCCCACCTCTCTCCTCGTAAAGCAAAGCTTCAAAAAAAGCAAAAGCGTGTAGGTGCTACTGGTGTGCGCGGAGCAGATACCTCTCCGCCCAAATAATGTGCAGCCGGCCAGAGAAACAAAAGGGAGAAGCTTCGCCAGGTTTAGACTCACCGATCCTTGAACCCGCCAACAGCTTACCTCTGAGTGACGTGTGGGGCTCGACCCGGTGGACCCGCAAGCTAGTGAGAGGTTTCGAGGTATACGCAGCCGTGGCTTCTCTTGAAAAGACACCTCCAATATCTTCCACGCACCAACCCAGCCAGCCGTAGAGCACAAGGTGACACTTACATGTGGGGGCAGGGTACTCATACAGACGCGCGGCCCGCGTGCGCGCAGGCTCGCTCGAGGCTTCCCCTCGAAGGCTCGAAGCACCGGCCTTCTACGCCCACCCACCTTCACGTCACTGACAGCCCCGGCCCTCACGGGATCGACAGGTCACGAGGCGCACGCGGCCCGGGTGCGCGTAGCGAGGAGCCGACCTCCCCTGTGCCGGTACCGCGTCCCCACCACCATGCCAATCACGCGCGCCCGCGTGTGAGATCCCGCCGCACGATCGAGATCGCACGGCTCGGAGCGCTCCGGCGGGGCCCGCACAACCGGTCAAGCGGGCCGGGGTACGGGCTGGCCCCGGTCACCCCCCGCGAATCTATTTAATCCGGCCCGCCTCCCTCGCTCGCCGGCGACGCCGCCGCCTACACTCAAGCACGCGAGAAGAGGAGGAGAAAGAAGAAGAAGAATCCCTGTAGAAAAATAATACTACTCCGAAGCACGCGACGCAGGAGGACGAACCGGGCAAGCGATTCAGGACCACCCCGCGCGTGGAGTTCTCGAGTTCTCGAGGTGAGGATTCCTGTCTCGTCTCCGCGCGCGATTCGTAGGGTAGATTGGTTTTTGATTTGCTCGCACGCCGCGGAGCAATCCGCTATTACTGCGCGTCCGCGCGATTCGTACGGTAGATTGGTTCTGATTGCCCCAATGCGGCGCTGGGATTTCCGGGGCAGGGAATTCAGTTTCTCGCGGTAGAAATCTGCAGCCCCGGTGGAGCCTAAAAGGGTTCCTGTTCTCGCCGGATCTCGGGAGGACCTTCGAATTGATCAGCTACGGGGCCGCCTAAAAGATTTCTTGCTGTCGCTGGGGGCTTTTCTGCTTTTATGAGGTTACTTTTATTTTCAATCTTGTGCAGTTCTTCTGTTTCCTTTGCTTGGTTTGGGTTTGGTTTCGGTTAGCCCGGAGCTTCTTGCACTGTGGGCCGGTATAGACTTGTCACTGAATTCCGTTTGTGATGAACCAGTTATCCTACTATTACCCAGCAATTTCGGTTTTTGTTTTTGACTCTGAACTATATTAACTAGAGGTTCAGACTATGGTGGCACGGAGTATGAGACAATGCTGCTGTATGCTAATTAGGCTGCTCTGCTTGTGATTTTGTCAACACATTTAGCTCCGTGATTTGTGACTGAATTCCGTTTATAAGATGAACCAGTCATCCTATTCCCCAGGCAATTTCGATTTTTGTTTTCTCTCTGAACTATTTAACCGCAAATCATGGCATCCTGAACCACCAGGAAAAAACAATCACCTCTACGAAACCGGAAGTTGACTTTCAGTGACCCACGTGGTAACTGCAAAAAACTTTGCCTCCCTTACATGAACCTCTGCCTGTACTTCAGTCTCCCTTGTGACTGTAGAACAACTTGGAGAATCTCATGCTCCTTTCTGTATTGAAGGATAAAATATGCCTCCCGTCTTTGATATATTTGATTCTTTATTATTATGAGGTAACTCTGTGTTCATCAGATTGTTGACATCCCATCCCAAGTGCTTGGGTCAGGCAGTCTATCCATTGTGTTCTGTTGTAGGTAGGTGCTGAACCAGTTATCAGTTCATCGGGGTTCTCTTGTTGTAGCCCTAGCCCTGCATAATCTGTATTGGATAGTCCATGCAAAGTGGCAGGTGATCAAGGCAGATTGTATTTTTTTCGAATTGAATTGTGTGGGGTTTTTATTCTTGTGGTTTCCTTTTACCCTTTGTTTGTTTATTTATTACTTTTTGGTTCATGATCTGTTGTCAGCTTGCATAAGAAGGCACTTTGCACAACTTCATATGTTACGCTAGGGGCACCCTGTTCTTGTGCTGTCCTTTTGTCAGGGTGAATAGAAAAACATAACTCTCTTTGTGCAGTGCTGGGTTTTATTGTACATCTATGTGCTAGCTTGTAACTCAAATGGATTATTTTGTCTTTGTCATCCTCTCTTGTCTTGTTTCCTCTCTATTTCTGTTCGTTTGGGATTTTTTTGACATAGGTCAGAAAACATGAATTCCTTTCAGAAGTTATGTATTACACCCGTTAGATCAGTTCAACACTAGTTAATTTGATGTTGGCTGTTTTGATCTCTGTCCTGAGGAAATGTGTCTCCTGCTAATTATTTATGAGTCTTAAAAAAAGTTGGTGACTTAAAATTAGGACATTTGTGTGGCGAATGTTTCCTTGATTGGATTCTGTGGCTTCAAAGTCTTACTGATAATTACGCTTTGCAGTTTCCAGTGGAAATATCTGAAGATCCTAAGTAGATTCCAGTGACCTTCTTTCCCTGTAAGAAAGATTCTTCAAGGTGATGGTTCATTCTCAACCCTGCTGACCTCCATGTCCGGTGCCCCACGCTCCAACCTTGGACTTGTTCCCAGGGACATGAATGGTAGCTTTCCAGTTAGTAATACAAATTCCTCTGGGCCAAGCATTGGTGTTAGCTCTTTGGTGACGGATGGTAACTCATCACTCTCTGGAGGTGCCCAGTTTCAGCAAAGTACGAGCATGAACGCTGATTCATTCATGCGCCTTCCTGCCTCCCCGATGTCGTTTTCGTCCAATAACATCTCCGGCTCTTCAGTCATTGATGGCAACATCATGCAGCAAAGTCCACCCCAAGAGCAGATGCAGAAGCGGAGATCATCTAGTGTAACATCACAACCTGTGAGTGATGCTGCTGCTGCATTTCATGCTCAAAAGAAGCCAAGAGTTGATGTTCGGCAAGATGATATCCTCCCGCAGCAGGCGCTTCATCAGCTCCTCCAAGGTCAGAGTTCTCTTCATCTCCAGGGACAGCATAACCCACAGCTTCAAGCCTTTCTACGACAGCAGAGATTGATGCAAATTCAGCAACAACATCAGCATCAGGTGTCGCAACAATTTCCTCAGCTTCAACAATCTCAAGTTGCCATATCTCGGCAGCCACAATTGAGGCCGCCGCTAGCACAGCCTGGAATGCAGCTAGCTGGACCTGTTAGGACTCCTGTCGAGAGCGGGCTTTGTTCTCGAAGATTAATGCAGTATTTGTATCATAAGCGTTACCGGCCAGAGGTGAGTTTCTGCGCCTTTTACATTTATTACAAGATACACAGCATTGAAAGTACAATTTACTCAAATATTGTCTTGTAGAATAATCCCATAACATACTGGAGGAAGCTTATTGATGAATATTTCGCACCACGATCAAGAGAAAGATGGTGTGTGTCATCATATGAGAAAAGAGGGAATACTTCAGTTGCTATTCCACAGACAGCTCAGGTTAGTTATCTGAAATAATGTTGAATAGATAGATGTTCAAATTATAATGTACACATCTGCTAGGATCATTTAACACTATTTGATTATCAAATATCAATGATCTTGGATGGTAGTGAGAAACACAATTTGTAGGTGTAGCTTTCTGCAGGAAGTATTTGTTATTGTAGCCTGCAATAGCTATTTTAATTGAAACCGTCCTCCGTAATGTTGTATAAGATCTATGAAATTGTAGTCACAGTCCTATTTTTTCCTTGTTACAGGATCCATGGCGTTGTGATATTTGTAATACACATGCAGGGAAAGGATACGGTAAATATTATATCTTTGGTAGTTTGCTCAATTCCCCTTCAGGATTGCTCATGGAAGATCAATGGGGGTTCATTCGTCTTTATTCTGTTATAATTGTTAAGATCAGCATTCTTGTACATGTTCTCTGCTTTATAAAGACAATCAGTGAAGAGATTAAGCATCAACAGTACAAATAAGAATAGTGTAGAAGTTGTTAACTCTCTAAAGCATCATAGAACACCTTATCATAAGAAATAGAGGATTACTGTCATGAACAAAGATTAGTCTCTTAGTTTCGTCATTGTATATCTTGTACAACAAAGCTCTGTTGATGCTATTGTGTACTTGCTCCATTTTTTCTGTGAATACCTTGACCATCTATTTTATGGGCTCTTTCTGTTTTGCTTCTTCAATGTGTTACATTATTCTCATAAGATTGAGTTTTTTCTCTGTAATTTAGTATCAGTGTATATATTTGAGCTCACCCTCTTTCTGCCCATTCGTCTCTTGTCCATCTCACAGAGGCAACCTGTGAAATACTTCCTAGACTCTGTCAAATTAGATTTGACCACGGTGTTAAGGATGAATATCTATTCCTTGACATGCCCAATGAATTCCGGTTGCCCAACGGCCTGCTACTCCTGGAGCATCCTAAAGTTGTTCTGAAGAGCATCTATGAACACCAACATGTCACACACGAGGGGCACCTGAGGATAATATTCACTCCAGAACTTAAGGTATGTTCCTAGTTGTAGTAGCTTTTTCCCATTCCATCACCTTTTGGTGGTCCTTTCTGTAGCATTTGTGGATATCTGGATGTTACAAATCAGGGCCAACTGAGACTGAGAATCATTCTTATCTGCTGATTGCATGTGCAGATTATGTCCTGGGAGTTCTGTTCACGGCGACATGATGAGTATATCACTCGCAAGTTTCTAACAGAACAGGTAGAGTTCTTAGACCTATATGTGTTGCCTGTTTCATGCCCTATTTGATTAACATTTGTTTTAGAATTGAGAGACTGTATATAGTTTGATTATCTGTCGCCTGCATATACACACTGTGCTTTGATGCCTGGCATCTTTTAGTTAAGTCGTCTCTATGACGTAAATCTGATGGGTGTTACTTATCCTGGCTAATTGGGGTGTGAAACCAGTCCCCTCTCAGAGCTACTTTGTTAATCGTCCTATTGCTGACCAATGTACTGAACTAATAAAGTTACATATAGCTGCAAGGTGCAGACACAACATCAAAGATGATTAAATCTTAGGCCAGAATTCTTTGCAGTCCTCATATTTTCCATTTCACCTCCTTCTTTCAAAGTCATTTGCTGACAACTGGGATCATGCCTCCATGATCTCCACCTGTCATGTTTTGTGATTTGAAATCTGCCTGTTTTTTCTTCCAACTAGGTTTAATAATTTGTTGCAAGTAGAACTGCATGGGCATTTAACTAGTTCACCTAATTATAAATCTAAATCTGCGTGTTGTGTGATGTGTCTTAACTTTGGTGCACATGCTTCTGTTTTTCAGGTAAGTAAAATGCTGCAAGTTGCCCAGAATTATCAAGCTATTGTCAATAAAAATGGGCCAGCTGGTGTACCGAATGATGACGCACGAAGCACTTGCGAGATGTTAGTAAACATAGAATCACAGAAATATGTATTTGATTCTCTCTAGAGCTGGCCTTCCTCTGTTCTAATCAATATGGGGTCATTCTTTGTTTTTGTAACTTATAGGTTTGCGTCAGCATCACGGCAACTAGCGAAAAGTATAGATCACCACAGCCTAAACGAACATGGGCTTTCTAAAAGATATGTTCGCTGCTTGCAGGTAACTGGATCCCCCTCAGTAATATTTACCTTTCTCTTTCCTCAATATTCTGTAGAAACTCCTCTTGATATTTTCCTCATTTATTAAGGCATGTCTTATACTCCCTCCGTTTCAAAATATAAGATGTTTTAGGTTTGTGAAGGGAGTGTATCTAGACCCCTTTTAGTTTGTAGGTTCACTACAAGCTTAGATGAACCTATACACTAAATGGGGTCTAGATACGCTCACTTCACAAAGCTAAAACATCTTATATTTTGAGACGGAGGGAGTAACTATTATTCCGTATATGTGCATTATGGCATATTGATTGCTTATGCACTCTTGACAGATATCGGAGGTGGTGAATCACATGAAGGATCTAATTGAGTTCAGCCACAAGAACAAGCTCGGTCCTATAGGTGTGACCAATTCACCAATCATCTTGAGTATTCACCTATGTTCTTAATTAAGTTTTTCTAAAACAGTTTTCTTCGTGACCAATGATTCTCCTGAAAATGGTAGAATTAAGCATAACATTTTTATGGTTTCTTTCAAAAAGTTAAAACCATAATGCATGTTATATTGTTCTCCATAGGGAACACCTACATGAGTAAGTCTAGAAATTATATCCAAACTCCAGCTGGGCCAAACCCAGCCAATATCATGCAAATTTAGTCATGATGTCACTTTGGTTTTCTGAACTAGCGAGAGATGTGGACAGTGAGCTTTATAATATGTATAAATTGGTAGCGATACAAACAAATAGTGCGGAGCTAGACATAGTATATGCTGTCTTTAGTGATTCATTAATTTTTGCTGCTGATAACAGCAAATCATATAACAACTTAATAGAAACATTTGTGATGACAGCAACCCTATTTTGCCCCATTGATCTGCGATATAGTTTAATGTTCAATATTTTGCCTGTTCATCTGCAGAGGGCCTGAAGAACTATCCCAAGCAAACTGGACCAAAGCTTGCGATGCAGAACATGATGCATGACACAAACACAAAGGGCACCAAAACAGAAATGAGCCCCCATGCGAATAACGAGGTTCCAAGTGTTGGAGCAATTGGTAATAATCCCCAGAATCCGGCAGCACAAAACAGTTACCAGCATATGATGAGAAGCTCAAGCGCAAACCAGGCTTTACTTCAGCAGGATGCATCACACAATGCTGTGGCAGCAAACAGCTACCAGAATATGCTTAGAACCTCAAGCGCAAATCAAGGTTTGCTCCAGCAGGAGGCATCTCAAAATGCTGCTGCGCTAAATAATTACCACAACATGCTTAGAAGCTCAAGTGCGAATCCAAGTTTGCTCCAGCAGGAGGCATCGAGCATCTTCAAAGGTCCCACAGCAGTGCACAATGGCATTCAGTTCCGTGCGGGTCAGCTTGGGCAATTCCAGCACCCCATGTCGTTCCAGCAAGCTATGCCCCAGCACCAGCATAACAATTTCCAGGGCCTGGGTGCTAACCCGCAATTCCAGCAGCATGTGTACCATCAACTGCTGCAAGAAGCCAAGAATACCAATAACCGCGCTATGGTGCAGCAGCAACGTCCTAGCACTCCCAATGCAAATGGTGGTCTCACACCTGGAGCCGTGGTCACCAACAGTGCTGCCAGCGGAGAGCAGGCACAACACATGAATAATGGCCCGACAAAGGTTGCTGCTCCAGTCGGCACGACAGGGCCTAACAATCTGATGAATAACAGCGGAGCTGGCATCGTCCAGCGAAGTAGCAGTTTCAAGTCAGTGAGTAGCAACCCAGCCGCCACCGGTGGGAATGAGCTGACTCCAAAGGCGACGGGGGCGGAGCCTATGAACGAGATGGACGACGATCTCAACCATCTCATCACCCACGAGCTCGCCGAGAGTGGACTATTCATGGACGAGCAACAGGGAGACGGTAGCTACTCGTGGAACCTGTAACAGACAGAAGGCGTCATCAACAACCTAAGTTTCACTACACTGAGAGTTGTGTTTGATGGGAAATCACTGTAGATTACTCTTTTTTTGGAGCTCTTGTTTCACTGTCTATAACAATCTCTGATGATCATAGACTGATGAAACAGTTATGTGAGAGTGTGAGTTGGCATTGCAACCCAGGGTTATTAACTATGTAATGACATGCTGTGGTTGTCACTTGTGCTGCTACGTCCTGGATTTTATTACTACCAGTATTTAACTTGAATTGCCTGTCATGTGTTCTTAAGCCCATCCCAAGTACTCCCTCTTTTCTCTGTTCCACAATATAAGCCTTTTTAGCAAGCTTTTTTTGTATTGTGGAAACAGAGGGAGTAGTACTGTAGAAATTGTCTAATAGAGGCAGCATTTCCCAGTAATACATCACAAGGGCAAGAAACCCCTTTTTCTGAAGCAACACACTTGTACTGTACATACCAAAAATTACAGTGGGGCCCTGGAAGTGTACATGCCAAGTAAAATCTGATGTTTTTTCCCTCTTTATTTTTGTCTTTTCCACTGAACCAGTAGCGCGACGACATAGCATTTTGTGAACTTTGACTGGCAGACGATGACATGCTAGGAAGGCCCGAACACTTCATATTTGCAAACTGGGCAGGTCTGTTAAAAAATATGAAGAAACGTGTTAGATTGCACCTGCACAAAACCATAATTTTTCTGAAGTTCATCCTCAAAACCACAACATTTGAGGAACTTGATCTGAACTTTGAGATATTCATATTGTTTTTACCTTGTCGATCTTGAGCCACCTAGTAATGCAGCCAGCGTGGTAACTGTGTTTGCAGGGCAAGGTTATGAGACGCTCTCGGTTTCTGAATGCTGACAGGCACACTGAACAACTGCACGCATTCGGTGAAAACAAGAAGAAGAATACATTAGAGATTTTCACAACTTCTTCTTCTTTATCATCATCATCAGTAATACGCTAGTAGTGATCAGTTATCATCTTTCTGTGGAAAGATTGACTGTCGTCACTGAAAACTTCATATTTGGTTGAGAAGGTTGTGAACTCACTCATCATGGTGGGTTGTCTTCCTTGAGAAGAACCCAGATCCTGATCTGTACTTCCATGGCACCAAATACCGCATGAGTTCGTCCGATAGACCTCTGCTCTCGTTTCCTACAGATTCCGCAAGTTCCTGCCTTTGCTACAGATTGCAGAAAAGAGGGATTGGAGTATGATTCTTGCAGGAACTCAGAATCAATTCTCGCATTCCAAATGGGGCCTTCAACAGGTAACAGAAACATATTGTTGAACATTCATTCACCACAAACCTCATATGTCATGTTGTCTGGATCAACATCATCGTTGTCGTTGTCGCTGTCATTGTCCTGCCTAGCAGCCTGCTACCGGAAATTTTAGTTTGATGCAAGTAGCAAATAGTCAGCTCAACAAATTTGCCACACTCCTGTAATAAAAAATCACCACCTCTTCATGATCGCCATCATCATCATCATCATCATCATCCTCGGTGTCGGATGGGGAAGGCACGCAGCTTATATCTGAATGTAACCCAAACCCAAACACAAAACACACACATATACATCAGACGATGAACACCCTGTACTATCGCTGAATTGGATCAAAAACATGCATTGCATTTGCATACCATCCTGTTCGTCATCGTCCGGAGGCGTTTCGATCGTCAGATCCTCCATCTCCTCCTGCAGCTGCCTAGCATACTCGAAGTCGGCCGCGATCTGTTCGTCATAAGTTCTTGAGCTTGAACCTGTGCCACTGCTGCTCTCTCCATGACAGTGGTGTGAGCTCCCAGATGCACCAGGGGTCCTTGCACCCATGATCGATTGATACAAGCTCTCCTAATGAACACCCGATTTATTTATTTTTTGCGAAAAAAGATTTCAGGCCACCAAAGAGTTTTTTTTAAGTACACACGTTAACTGAATTATCATACCTGGTCTTCAAGATAATCACCGAAGTCATCATTGTTTGCTTCGTCGCCGGCGGTGCTGTAGTGCACGGTGATCCTTCGGAAGGCGCCAGGCGGCCCAACGGTGGCCATGGACGCCGTGAGGCAAGAACCACCAGTTACCTACAGGCCATGGAAACACCCTCAGCCAGAGTTATTTAGCATCAAGAGAGTTTCTGATCAAGATGTAGATGCTATTATGCTGAACTTTATTACTCTACTAACATAAAAATCTCTTTTTGTATAACTGAAGAAAAACCATGCCTTCCTCTCAAGCAATATCAGTACAGTTTTTTACGAAGAGGGAAAAAATAAGGAGAATCAAAGATACAAAATAGCAGAGTCGAAAACAGAGGGAGGAAGGAGAAACAAGAACATAACTGATTGGAAGAAGGAACAAGAACAGGGAGATAGATATGCTTACTTTCTTTTCCCTGTTCTTCTCTTCTCCTCCTGGCTGAGCTCTCAACTTCTCAAGGTAGATGGATGGTTTGTTAATGAGAGAGTGGGTGGTGGTTAGCTCCAAACCCAAGTACTTATATATATGCGTGGGTCGCCTTCTCTGTCTCGGTTCGCCATCGCCCTAGATTATGATAATCCCCTTTGATGCATTCTTTGTACTTGTACTGACTATTTCATGTAGTACTCTGTAATTATCTATGTATGTATGTATGAAAAAAAAAAGAAAAAAGATTAATTCTATTCATACAGGATTGCTTTGTTGGCTGTCAGATGTAATAATTGTGACTAAACTTAGTTCCAGTTGTGAACAGCTGCATGCTCAAACTGGCTTGGCCTGACCTCACCTTGACGACTCCCCGGTTGCATCATCAGCATCAGAAACGACGTCGATCGCTGTTCGTTGCATCGCCGGCGTCGACCTACAAAGTCGCCGGACCATGATGAGCATCAGCCACCACATGTCTTTTCGGTGGCTTAATTATTTGTCTATTAATCTAACGGCAGTTGTGGTGATCAATCGAGCCATCACATGGATGGAGCTGGATTCAGAGTTCAGACAGGGATTTTATGCTCTCATTAGGATCATCAGATTCAGAAAGTCTGCATTTGACAGCATGTGTCACCTTGAGCATCATGTTGGTGGAGCTGCATCTAAGAAATTTCCTGGTTATTCTCAAAAGGGGAAAGGTATAGAACAACACCTTAACATATGTTCCATAATTAAACGATTAGTTTTAGGCAAACTATTTTTGCTAGTAGTCAATACTGATCTGCCACTGGGAATCTTGACAGGTTCCAACCAGACACAGACTGGGCCATTAGTCACTACACACACGATTAGGTAGCAATCCCTTCCGTGGCCCCTCTCCCTCTCTCACCCAATAAGCAATAGTCATATGCGATTAAGATCACCGACCACGCTACCTATCTCGACATCCTGGTGATCTCGACGTCATGTAAATCTTTGTGGCCGGCCCGTCTCATGAAGACGTATTTCCAACTAGTGCTGATCTCAGGGTCCGCATGAGAAGATTGGGTGCCAAGAAAGGGCCAAAGACTTGGGGGTTCAGGGTCAACCTTTAAGTAATGGAGGGAGGATGCTAAGCTGATTCAGCTTTGTTCCTAATTCGAGTTGAGAGAAACTAGATCTATGAAATCATGGCTAATAGCTGATGTACTACTACTATTATATGGACAGTTAGTTAAAAAAAATTATATGGACAGTAGGTGTCATTCTCTAATAAAATTAGGGTCTTCTACAGAAATCCAATTTGACTCACTGGTGCAGATGAACCATTGTTTGTAAACATATTTTGAAATGTCATTTTTTTTAGAAAATGGATAGATGAGATTCATGGAGATGCAGCTGAAGAGGTAGTCATAGATGGTAAAACAGAGAAGGTGAATTCTTATACTAGTATAGTTGTGTCGTTCACAAACCGGTACTAAATAAGTCAAAATGTGCTAATCTCAAAGTGAAAATTAAAGCAGTTTACCTCGGCTGTTATAGCATATCCCCGCCTCGAGGGTATGGACTCTAGACTATAGATTGAACTAGACTATCAATTCAATCCAATTCATCTTCCATTTTAGAAGTAGCAAGCAACGAATAAAACGGCTGTAGTTTCTCTTTTGAAATTGAAACTTGAAAATAGTAGACCAACTGATTATAGAGAAGCAAAAGTCTCTGAAATCTCTATTGGTAGCAAGCAGTTCCCTTTCTTTTTTCGAGGCAGGAGGGAATGAAAGGTGAATTAAAACTCTGCTGGGGAACCCCTCAATTGAAGTCTTCTTTTCAATGCGATAATCTTCTTAATCAACAAAGTTGCTAGCCTAAATAAGTAGTTTACAACTGCTTTACTCAAAAGTAAAGAGCGGCTAATGGGAGATTGCTTGAGTAGGCTCAATAAGGGATTACCCGTGGGGGGTGAAAGAGTTCCATAATCGAATAGAGAAGAAAAACATTCATGAATTATGATTTATGTATTGATGAATGTGATGCTTCTTGTCCGTATTCTTTTATCGACAATTCACTCCATAAATCCGAGGTCATGTTTATTGAGCTTAGTTTTTGCTTGGGGACAAGCGAAGTCTAAGCTTGGGGGGAGTTGATACGTCCATTTTGCATCACTATTCTATATCATAATTTACTGTTATTCATTGATATATTTCATATTAAGATATGATACTTATGTTATTTCATCTGTTTTTGCATGGTTGATGACTTTTAGAGGATGGACCGCTGAAGTCAGGATTCTGATGGAAAAGGCACTGTTTGGAGACGAAATTCACGAAGATCAGAAAATCCCGGAAAATATATGGAAAATCCTATTTTTCCAGAAGACGAAGGAAGCCAGAAGGGGGAGCGGGATGGGCCATAGGGGGCCCACAACACCCCCTGGCGTGGGCCACCCTTGGCCACGCCACCAGGTGGTGTGGCCACCCTGGCCCACCTCTGGCTCTGCTCTTTGGCGTATATAATCCTGCAAGAACCCTAAGACTCGGGAAGGGACCATAGAAAGATTTCGCCGCCTCTACATGGCGGAAACTACAGAGAGAGAAAGAGCTCTGCCGGGGAAATTCCTTCCCGGAGAGGGGAGATCATCACCATCAACACCACCATCGAGCTGGACTTCATCGGGATCATCATCATCATCTCCATCATCATCTCCACCAGCACCATCATCACCACTCCATACCGCTATAACACTTGTGTTGAGTCTTGCATAGTTCTTAGGGGAAACTTTCCCAGTGTTGATTACTTGTTATAGTTGATCCTGTTGAGTGGAACAATTGAAGTATCGTTCATGTTCAGATTGTTACCTATCTTTATTTCATCTCTGATCTTGATCCATATGATGTCTTGTGAGTAGTTCGTTTAGTTCTTAAGGACATGGGAGAAGTCATGTTGTTAGTAGTGGAATTATGTTGAGAAAGATTCAATGGTTTGATATTTAAGTTGTGGTGTTATTCTTCTAGTGGTGTCATGTGAACGTCGACTACATGATACTTCACCTTTATGGGCCTAGGGGAATGCATTGTGTATTTGGCTACTAATCGTAGGGTTGTCGGAGTGACAGAAACCTGAACCCCGTTAAGAAACCTTTGCACAAGGGAGTGTAGGATCTCAGAGTTTAAGGCCGTGGTTAGATTTTTATCTTAATTACTTTCTTGTAGTTGCGGATGCTTGCAAGGGGTATAATCACAACTATGTATTAGTCCTAGGAAGGTTAGTACATTAGCACAGATTTGTTGGGGATCGGTGCAGAAAACAAAAATTTCCTACGAAGGAACCCCAAAAACTTGCCTAAGATCTATCTATGTAGTAATGCGATAACAGCCGATGCATAGAGAATACTTACCCTTGTAGACCGTACGCGGTTAACGTTCCGCGGGGAACGTGGTTGAAGTAGTCGTACTCGTAGCCGACCTCAAGGTCGCGAAGCTCCTCGCAGGTCACCCCTTGCTCCTTCGCCATCTTAATCGTGCAACAGCTCTGGCTCACAACATTTAAGCGCCCCAAGTGTTGTGCCTCATGTCTTCGTACACATCCGATGCACGATGAGACCTCCGGCTCCCCGATCCCGTCGGGAGTGTGGAAGTTGATATCCGGCTAGGAATCACTGCAGCGCAACGGCATACTGCAGGTGTGCCTTGATCGCACAACCCAAACATGGGGCCATGGTCACAAGGTATAGAGAGAGGAAGGGAGAAAGTCAACCAAAGGACTTCTCAAATTGTGTGTCTCATCCCACCCATGGGCACCCCTTTATATAAGGGAGGGGGTGTGCCCTCCCCTTTGGGTTTCCCATGTGGGACTAAATAAGGGAAAGACAGGGGAGGCGCATGGGCCTTCATGGCCTGCCGGCCAGGGGTGGGCCCCACCCCGCGCACAGCCCTAGGCTGGCCGGGTGGCCCTCCTTGAGGCGCCTGGGCCTTGGCCCTTGGCCCTTCCCTCCTCCGATTTCCCCTCATGGGCCCTATTTCCCTAGGAAATTTGGCCCATTAGTGGAATAACCCTTCAAATTAGATTTTAATATTATATTTAATATGAATTACACTAATTAATATGTAAATACATATTAAAAAATCCATCTTGACCCGAAACACCTTTCGGTTCCCTTTTGATTTCCTCCGAACAACTTCGGATCTTTCCCAGAATGATTTCGGTCCTTTATTCTTTCTCCGAACAACTTCGGATCTCTCTGCGGAACGATTCCGGCTTTCTCTTTCTCTACTGTGATTCCATCTTACAAATGGTCGCTCTCATCGTACCCTTAAGTGTATCCTCTCACGGCTCGGGAATGCTCTAGACATGATCTGTATCAATGATCAACAAAGGGACCAGGGATGTCCATGTGACCCCTATGCATTCCTGATGACAATGTCGTTTGAACCGCTAAATGTAGCATCCTCTTCCTTTTGTTTCTCGATACAACTTGTCCGAGATCCGATCATCGGTATCCCATACTTTGTTCAATCTCATTCACAACAAGTTCTGTTTTCTTGTTACCGTGATATTACATCCCCGTGACCTAGTCACATGTTGCAACATTTATAGATGTAATCTCACCAAGTCGGCCATATGTATCTTTACCCATCATGTGGGTGAACAAATCTTGCTCTTAACATATATTGCCTCTACAGTTCCTCCGAGTACCTAAACACACCTTTATAACCACTGCATTACCAAGTGGCGCTTGATGCTATCTAAGCACTCTCGGGAGACTGTGATTGATATCATCTCACGGTCTAAGGAGGAGTCTAGGTATAGCTGTTGCAACAATGAACTATATGACTTGATCGTGTTGCAATCCTTCGAGGAATTTCCAATCACATCATTCTCCAATGATATGATCTCATTCTCAGTCGGCATAAATGCCCATGATCTTGAAACCCAGATCATCTTCGTGACCAATGAACTAGTATGAATAGAGGCTACTAGGGACTTGGTTGTTTCATACCACACCTGTACCAATGTTTCTACTTGGCACAATTATAGCACAATATGAAACTATTATAAACTAATTGAGATATGACAATAAAAACCTATTTCTTATTTGCCTCTAGGGCATATCTCCTTCAGTCTCCCACTTGCACTAGAGTACAAATAATCCAGCTTGCATTTTACTTATATAAACCATATACCATATGTGTTTACAGATCATGCATGCTCATGGGAAACGTCTTGTCCATGTTCTGTTTTGCCAGATCATTATGTCTTTTGCAAATCGTTAATGTCTTCCTAATTTTGACATTCACACCATTATCTTATAATGGGTCGAAGTATTTGTTTGGCGACAAAGTGAGACTTTATTTCTAGTGTTTATGATGACGGTCGTTTTCACCGTTGTCATCTAAACTTCGAAACACACTTTGCTATCCATTGTGTATATACTATAGTCATGGCAGCAGAACGAGGCCGGATTTCAGGAGCTTACAGTGACGTTAGATCAATCTCGAGGGCTTTCTCATGGGCACTAGGCCCTAGGACACATCATTCTATGTTAAAAGCAAACTAGCCCCGCCATAACATTATACATCACATTAGATGGAGCCTTTATGCTTCTATATCTATGTAGATCCTAGTGCATGAAATGCAACTACGCCACTTACATTGCTTCTTGCCATTTATGTACAAACTCAATTCTGGTTTAGTGATCAACTCAGGAATTACTTAAAGACATGTTCTTACAGTTAAGAGCTAGTCCTTCCAACCAGAACCTTGGGTCACTTTATGTCGAGCATACAACATGGTTGCATGGAAGAACCTATGACTGAGGCATAGGAGATGCAACACATCTCTTTCTTTCAACCATAGTTGCAATACTCAATGCTTCATACAGTAAGAACTTATTTCTTACCTTGTTCCATTCTGAGCTTCTTCAGAATCTTGTCTTAGGACATTCTGAACATCTTTCAGAATCAAGTCCAGGAAGCATTCGACATTCAGTGTTTATTAAACTCACCAATCTATCTTGATAGATCTTTTGTTTAATAACTTCAACTTCATCCTAACTTAAATACTATTAACACCAATCACATCATTCACATATGTCATCTACATATTCTAGAATGATTTCACGCTCCCACTCAAGTATGACATTCATGTTTGAGATCTAGGGATTTCACTTAGCTCCTACTCAAATATGACATTCATGTTTGAGATCCAGGGATTTCACTTAGCTCCCACTCAAATATGACATCCATGTTTGAGATCCAGGGATTTCACTTAGCTCCCATTCAAAATATGTCAGCTACATATTATGAATTAGCCAAGCTGATTTGCTCCCACTCAAATCTAGGTCCTCTTGATAATTTTTTGGACATTCCAAAATTCTTTGATCATCATCAATTTGAGAATTCCAATTATGAGACTTCAATATCCATATATTTCTAGTGTGAAATCCAAAAGACTTTAAGCATCACTACTGTTGTAGTCAACTCCTTGAATTCGTCCAAACTTGTGACAAATCGATCTTTTGTCATTCATTAAGTTTCATTTCCTTCTTATGACTTTGTAGTCATTTAGAAATATCAAGTAAACTTCTTTACTTTAATAAGATCAATTAACATGTTACTTTGCAATCTTAAATGTAACTTAATATAGGATTTTGTGACTTCTAGTCATTTCTTGCACTCGGGTCCATCACGCTTCTTTGTAATTTGTAGGTATGTCTTGTTCAAAACATGACAAGTGAATCAATAATATAATTCCACAAACTTGTAGAATATATAGTTGAATCCTACTTCCTTTAGTAAAAGTATTCACCGAAACTTTATGATCATTATCAATAGTTTCTCTTCCATTTGTAGAGTTTGGATTCATGAAACAAGTTCCGCTGCGCCACTCAACAATCTGGAGATAAGGTCAAATACCTTGTTTTGATCTTTTACTTTCTTCCACTTGTATCTTCATTAAGACACGTTGACTTTGGACAACAACAGGTTTGCTCCCTTTGTGGAAGATGCATTCATAGCTTCCTAAGAATGCTCTATAAAGACTTGTTTATTCACCACGATTTCGACTTGTCGAAATCTCCAGAAACTCGAACATGCCATAACACTTATGGTGTTGTTTCCATGAATCTTTAGATGTTCCTTTGTATTTCAAATGAGTGTTTGCTTATTTTGATCTTTAACTCTAAACGGTAACTATAACCCTATAAGAGATGATATTATACCATATGTATCTTAATACATAATGATTATGATGTTTAGACATTTCAACATAGTTTGAATTCGTCCAATTATCATAATTTGAGAAACATCTTTCACAAGTTCCTTTTATGCTAAACTTAACTTGAATACCTTAGTCATGTCGATCAAATCGAAGAGACTTGTTAAATATCCCATTTAGTTATGAACTCATTTGAACAATTCAAATCATTTCAAACTTCATGTTTCATTAAGTAAATACACTTATTCACTCAAGTCCACAATAAATGATATCCACTACTTGTTGAAAGTACGATACATCACTATGTATAAGATTCAACATTTCTGCGCATATCACCATTTTACCAGAATGCGGAGTTTTAGTCATTCTGCCCAAGAGGCATGGTTTTGCAAAGTCTCTAGATTAAGCATCTAGGACCCCGATCTTTCATAAAGAACCCGCAATAACCAAAATGACTTAAACTGTAGTGTCATTTCATCATTAAACTTTGGATATCTTTCAGCATTCTAATCCTTTTATAAATGTTTAAACTATTACCATTAACATAGTGATGAGAATAACTTGTTTGTAATCGTAATGTGACCATAAGGTATTGTTCATAAGAATAGTACAAACTGGCTTGTAACTTGTTCATATGAATAATCGTCTTGCCAAAAGAAAGACACACAAACAAGGATTACAAACTTATATTCAAGTCCACTGATCCAAATGACAAAGTTTGAGGAAAGGGGTGATGTCGGCCATCAACTGTTTTGCTTGCCGTCATCAAGTCACGTTGCCTCAATCCAGCAATTCTCAAGAAGGTCATCCCGTTTTCACAAAGCAGGACAAGTATCAAATACTTTGCAAACTGCAATGAGTTTTGCAAGAACCACATTTATAATTTGTATATCTAACATATACTTTTTTCATCCATGACTTCCTTTTGTAATTGATACATTGCAAATGTATCTATAATTTTTGGTGTTCCATGCTTGGTTTTATCTACTTTCTTATGTTTTGTACACACTTTGGAGTACTTTTTATATGATTTCTTGGACTACCCTATTAACAAGATGCCACAATGGCAGTTGCCTGTTTTCTGCTGGTTCCAGGAAAGTTAGAAAATCAATATTCTCGGAATTGGATGGGACAAAAGCCAAAGTTCCTATTTTACCGGAAGACTCACGGAGCCAGAATACGAGAAGGAGGAGGGCCAGGGCCTGGCCACACCGCCCAGGCGCGGGCTAGCCCTACCCGCGCCACCAGGTGGTGTGGCCCCCTGGCACTCCACCGACCTTGCCTCCTTCGCCTATAAGAGCCTCCCGATACCAAAACACTAGATCGATCAAGAATCCATCCACGAAAAGTTCTGCAGCGCCGCCGCCACCGAAGGGGAGATTCGAGGGACAGAAAGTCTCTGTTCCGGCACCCTGCCGGGACGGGGAAGTGCCCCCGGAGCCATGTCTATCGATCTCCACCACCATATCCATCACCATTGCTGATTCCCATGATGAGGAGGGAGTAGTTCTCTCTCGAGGCTAAGGGTTCTACCGGTAGCTATGTGTTCATCTCTCTCTCTATGCATGATCATATTGTGATCATGAGCTTGTAATCTATAGATCTATTCTGCTACTCAAGTGCTTTAATGAATCTCTGCTCTCCCCATGTGTGTGAAAGTGATAGCATGCTCACCATGGTGGCACTTAGGCTAGAGATTACAAATACTTGTTATGAGTTATATTTGGAGTTGGGTGTCTTTATGAAATTGTGGTGTTTGTTGGAACCGTCTAGTGCTCAAGGTGACAGTGTGGGGTTTTCTAGATGGGAAGGCTTACTTTGAGGTGTGCTGCTATAGCCCTACCAACGATTAGAGTGTCCGACCGCAGAGTAGTTAAGAGTAGTATCATAAAGAGAAGATATTTATATGAGAGTGTTCACTAGTGAAAGTATGATCCCCAGGCCTTGTTTCTAAGCATTGAAACACCGTTTGCTATTAGATCTGTTACATGTTTGCTTGTTTCCATCTTTATTTCAGTTTGCCTTTAGTCTTTTCCACGCCATCAAGTTATTTCCTAGCACTGTTGTCTTATATCCATACCACTTGTATTTCACTATCTCTTCGCCGAACTAGTGCACCTATACATCTGACAAGTGTATTGGGTGTGTTGGGGACACAAGAGACTTCTTGTATCTTGATTGCAGGGTTGCTTGAGAGGGGATACCTTTGACCACTTCCTCCCTGAGTTCGATAAACCTTGGGTGATCCACTTAAGGGAAAACTTGCTGCTGTTCTACAAACCTCTACACTTGGAGGCCCAACAACTGTCTACAAGAATAGAAGTGCGTAGACATCAAGCTATTTTCTGGCGCCATTGCCGGGGAGGTAAGGTAAAAGGTATTCACACCGGAGGATTAAAGAAGAAGAACCTCCCATGGCAAACGCCTATTTTCTGGCGCCGTTGCCGGGGAGGTAAGGTAAAAGGTACTCACATCCTCCGGTGTGAGTGCTCGAAGTTATTTCCTTTAGATTCTGCAATTTTATCTTTTTGTTTCTTGTTTTTACTAGTTAGTCTTAATGGAAAACAACAAAAAAATTAGAGAGCTTTATAGTATTTATCTTGATTTAGGACATGAAGTGTTTGAAGAGAAAATTAAAAAACCTATGGAACTTTATTTGCATGCTAATAGCAATGTTGTTAGTATGAATTCTTTGGACACCATTATTGCTAATGCTATGGAAAAGTCTAAGCTTGGGGAAGCTAGTTTTTATGAAAATGATCTTTTTAGTTCCCCATCTTTGGAAGATAGCTATTCTATTGCTTATGATGATAGCAAACCTCTAATATATGATGATTACAATGATGAATATGCTATTTTAAGTCCACCTACTATTGAGGAGAAAATTAATTATGATTACAATATGCCTCCTATATTTGATGATTATGGTGATGAGAATAATAATGATAGCTATTTTGTTGAATTTGCTCCCACCATAATTAATAAGAATGACTGTGTTTATGTGGAGAGTAATAATCATTTTATGCATGTGGCTCATGATAAGAATGTTTCGTGTGATAGTTATGTTGTTAATTTTATTCATGATGCTACTGAAAGTTATTATGAGAGAGGGAAACATGGTTTTATGTATCTCAACAATATTAAGTTTCCCCTCTTTATGTTGAAAGTCTTGAAGTTGCACTTGTTTTGCTTTACTATGCTTATTGCTTTGTGCTTTCATGACTTGTTTCTTTACAAGATTCCTATGCATAGGAAGTGGGTTAGACTTAAATGTGCTTTGAATTTGCTTCTTGATGCTCACTTTTACTTCAATTCATATTTCTTATGTGAGCATCTTCTCAAACTACCATGCCTAACTTAAAGGCGTTAAAGAAAAGTACTTATTGGGAGATAACCCAAATGTTTTTAGATGAGTCTTGGAAGTTATTACCTCTGTAATAACCTCTCCTTATCCTTTTTATTTGCTTTTTGTGCCAAGAGTAACCTCTAATGAGAGTGAAGTAATGATTGGGAAAGTTGTTGTCCCGAACATATTTTTGTGCTTCACCGTAAAAATTCGTGAGAGATCTCTGTATGTCGGATTGAGCTGTAATTTTTGTGCTTCTGCCCCAGGTTGTTATCTACCTTTCGTTAGTTCAACACTTTTTGATTTGAGCAACAGAAGGTCTTCGAAAAAATTCGTCTTTACCTGCTGGTCTGTTTTGACAGATTTCTGCCATTATTTGTATTTGCTTCTTGTTGGTTCCTTTTTGAGTTCTTTTGGGGAATTGAGCTTTTTGAGGGAAGTGCTACAATAGCTAGTGTTCTAATGGAAGTTTATTTGGTGTTAGAACTGAACCTTAAGACTTATTTATCTTGAGTGCACTAATGTTGCTAATAAAGATTGTGTGAAGTTTTGTATGAAAGAAAAATTTCAGGTGTATGGAAGGAATGAGTAACGAGATGAAGGATGGACTAAAGCTCAAGCTTGGGGATGCCACGCGTGTCACCCCAAGAAATATCCAAGAAGTACAAGCGTCAAAGCTTGGGGATGCCCAAGGCATCCCCTTCTTCATCAATAAAAATCTCAGGTTTCTTCCAAACACTTCATTTTTATTGTTTAATGTACAGTTGTGTTGTTCTTGGAGAGTCTTTTTTTTGTTTTTAGTTTTAGTTTGCTTGAATAAGTTGGTTGGATCCCAACACACTTCTTTTGGAGAGAGACACGCTCTGTTTCCTAGAACACTCTAGTTTTCATTCTTATTGTTTAGTGAGTGTTCTCTTTTGCTAGCACCGTGTTTAGCCTTAGTTTTCTCGTGCTTTCAGCTTAGAACTTTTTAGTTCTTCTTTGTGGATTTGTGAGACAAGCTCACTGATCTTTATTTATTATTATCTTTGTGAGTTGTTTCAAATAGTTTGGTTTGGATTGGAAAAGAGTAGGAAAGTTCATGCTTATGTGCTAAAAAGAGCTCGTTTTTGACTATGGCCTATGCTTTGTCATGCCATGCTTGATATTATTTTGGCTTTATTCTTAGTATTCTTTGCTGTAGCATGACTTGTTATAAACAATTGAGATTGCTTAATGTGCCTTGGCTGAATCATGCGTTGTTTTAGCATATTAAAGCATAGTATAGTGGTATTCTCCTTTGATGCTTTATTTGGATTGACTTGGCACATGCTCACACCATGTTATGACTATCTCAAGTCACCATAGCCTTTATGGTTCTTTAGTTTTCAACTTGTAGTATCACTTTATGCTTTGATCAATGATGTTTTGTCGCTCTGCATGATTATGGCCATTATTGCTCTCTTAGTTTGTCGCTCCCAGTCTTTTGCTAGCCTCCACAACAAGTATGAGTTCCACTCATGCATCCAACTCCTAAACCAAGTTATTCCAAAGAGTTCACCATACCTACCTACTAGCTTATGCTATTCCAAGTATATTCATGCTTTTGTTTACCTTCCACTTGTTATGAGAAAACTAGTGATTAAAGCTCTCACGAACTTGATGGCACACTTTACTTTTTTGCCTCTAATAAACTTGAACCATTGGGTCCTTCTTTGTTGCGTATATGCTTGTGCTTTATAAGTTGAAATTAGAAGAACCATGTATCATGGGGAACGCTTTCAACATTGCACTTGTACTTTGTACCCGTTGATATCATGTTCTTTTGCTTATGGATCCCGGCGGTGTGAAATAAAAGTGGAACTTGTAAGATCATGGAGTTTGTATGTGTGTTAGAGAAACGCCTGGGCTGCTAGCCTAAGCCATGCCTAATCATGGTGGAAACTTGCAGCATCACCATAATGAGCACTCTATGAAGCATCCTCAATAAAAACCTATGCAAATAGCAAATAAAAAGATCGCTGAGGTGCTCATTGTCTGCTTGCCTTGTCATTTTGATTATGGGTAGCTCCTGTATCATGTGCAAGGGGTACCCCGTTGGCGGTTCTTTATGATACACATGTACTTACAGTGACAAGAGCTTACTCGTGACTGAAGTTGAGTAGCATGAGGACCGGTCTTCGTAAGTAAGGGGCATGAGATTTCGGTTTAGAACTTGTCAAGAATATCCTCTTAGTTGTGTCACTTTAACCTTAACCACTTCAAGATGCTTATGATAGGGGAAATGAGGGCTGAAAGCTATAAGTACCATAATTTTTGGAAGCTCTTTATGAGACTTGAATCCCTACTTCCTTTTATGAAGGCTTTTCTTCTACCATTATATTGAGTCTCCACCTTCTACCTTTATGCACCTACTTTGAGAGCATAGTGGCCATTCTTAGTTCTATGTGCATTGTCCCAAGACTTGTTGATTGATGCATAGATTTGATATTGCTTGTTTTAAACTATTTGTATCTAGTCACTCTTATGAACTTTGAAGGTGTCCTATGCATTTATATTTGCTACCCTATGAGGGATAAGCTGAATAGTATTATGCTATGTTTACTTTATGTGAAACAAACAAACGTCTTGCAAAGCATTGTTATTCATGAATCTTTTGTTTGTACCTATTCATGTTGCAACATAGTTGCTTTGTCTTATTGTTAGAACTTTGTCTTTCATGTTATGTTGAAGTACTATGATCCCAGCTATCAATGTTTACAAATACTTTGATCAAGTTTATGATGGTGCATGTCACCTCAAAAATTATTCTTTCTTTTTATCACTTACCTACTCGGGGACGAGCAGGAGTTAAGCTTGGGGATGTTGATACATTGCAAATGTATCTATAATTTTTGGTGTTCCATGCTTGGTTTTATCTACTTTCTTATGTTTTGTCCACACTTTGGAGTACTTTTTATATGATTTCTTGGACTAACCTATTAACAAGATGCCACAGTGCTAGTTGCCTGTTTTCTGCTGTTTTTGGTTCCAGGAAAGTCAAAAAATCAATATTCTCGGAATTAGATGGGACAAAAGCCAAAGTTCCTATTTTACCGGAAGACTCACGGAGCTAGAATACGAGACGGAGGAGGGCCAGGGCCTGGCCACACTCCCCCAGCCCGTGCCACCAGGTGGTGTGGGCCCCCTAGCACTCCATCGACCTTGCCTCCTTCGCCTATAAGAGCCCCCCGATACCAAAACCCTAGATCGATCAAGCCTCCATCCACGAAAAGTTCCGCAGCGCCGCCGCCACCGAAGGGGAGATTCGGGGGACAGAAAGTCTCTGTTCCGGCACCCTGCCGAGACGGGGAAGTGCCCCCGAAGCCATCTCCATCGATCTCCACCACCATGTCCATCACCATTGCTGATTCCCATGATGAGGAGGGAGTAGTTCTCTCTCGAGGCTAAGGGTTCTACCGGTAGCTATGTGTTCATCTCTCTCTCTATGCATGATCATATTGTGATCATGAGCTTGTAATCTATAGATCTATTCTGCTACTCAAGTGCTTTAATGAATCTCTGCTCTCCCCATGTGTGTGAAAGTGATAGCGTGCTCACCATGGTGGCACTTAGGCTAGAGATTACAAATACTTGTTATGAGTTATATTTGGAGTTGGGTGTCTTTATGAAATTGTGGTGTTTGTTGGAACCGTCTAGTGCTCAAGGTGATAGTGTGGGGTTTTCTAGATGGGAAAGGCTTACTTTGAGGTGTGCTGCTATAGCCCTACCAACGATTAGAGTGTCCAACCGGAGAGTAGTTAAGAGTAGTATCATAAAGAGAAGATATTTATATGAGTGTGTTCACTAGTGAAAGTATGATCCCTAGGCCTTGTTTCTAAGCATTGAAACACCGTTTGCTATTAGATCTGTTACATCTTTGCTTCTTTCCATCTTTATTTCAGTAATCAAGCCATTTAAGAGTTCTCAACTCTAATGCAAGATCGCTAAGTGTTTTTCCAAACATTCTGGAGTCATCGGATTATCTCCTAATGGTTATTGTATCAAGAAGAGAATATCATCTTTTAGGAGGATATCCCTCAGGCGTGGGTATTAATCTATGAAGTTGGACCCTTTTGCTAAGTACCAAATCACGCAATATATTTCCGTGGTCGCAAATGACCTCAATGGGATAGGCCAAGGTCTACTAAGATATTTGCAAATAGACATCTAGACTAAGGTTATAATAAGAGATCAGTTTATAATTGGTCTCCACTAAAATTGTGTGGCGCCCCGCTAAAACCACTACTAGAAAATCGCTGTGTTTTGTGCATTGCATCATCATGACCGCATGCTCATGTCATCATGCCACATTGCATTTGAGCATCGTCATCATCATGCATGGTTTTGTCTAAAACTATTTTCGAAAACCTATTTTGTTTTTCTAAATAAGCCTCGTCTTTATTCAAATACAAAACCCGGATCTCCGGAATATTTTGTTTCGTCTACAAACAGATTTCAAATGCCCCGTTTTAAACAAATAAAATAATTGTATTATTTTAGGGGGCAGCTCGCCAGGCCCGAAAGCCCGGCCGGCCACCCCTAAACCCTATCTAAACCGCCCCTACCCTAACCCTAACCATCCGCTGCCACCCACCCTTCCTTGCAGCCAACTCCAACCCCATCGCCACCTCACCCCGTCCACTCCCAGCCCGCCACCTCACCAACCCCCCACACACGCACACCACACAGCACGCACCAACCCCCACCAGCTATCGCCACCCCACTCCCCACCAACCGCCAGGCGGACCCGCCCCCACCTGCTCCACCGACAGCCAGGCCCACCCCTGCCTAGCGGGCCCTACCCATGATCCCCTCCTCGCACGCCACCGCTCCATCCTTGCCCCCTCTCTCTCTTCCCCTGCGTCAGCACCCCCTTCCCTGCCGTCTCTCCTCCCCGTCCCCGCTCCCTCTCTCCCCGAGTCCCACTGACCCTCACGCGGCGCCCCTCCCTCGTCTGTAGCGCAGCGCCGCCACGCTCTCCTCTGGCCGCCGCCACCCAAGCTCCGCCACCGCGGCGCCCCCTCCCCCTCCCAGGCCAGCGCCGCGCCGTCGACCCGCCGCCAGCAACTCCTTGGGTCAGCCCGCCGCTGGGGCCGCCCCTCTCTCCCTCATGCTCGCCTGCCGCGCCGGTCGCCCGAGCTCACCTCCCTCGCAATCTCCCCAGTGCCACCATTTTCTTCCGCGTGACCCCGCCGCCAGCCTCGGCCGGCCACCTCGCCGGCTTTCTCTTCCCCACCACGCGCTCGGCCGCCGCGGCTCTTCTCCGTCCGGGACCGCCAACCGTCGCCGCTGCTCTCCTCGCTCGCCGCGCGTGAGTTCCGCCGCCGCCTTGAGCTGCCTCCCTCCTCTGGTTGCAACCCGTCGCCTTGCCTCGGTTTCCCGCTACCTCCGTTGAGCCTGCGTCGCCCCTTCCTCGCCCAGCGCCACCGAGCCATCCCCGAGCTTCCCCACGTGATCCCGTCAGCGACCTCGCTACCTCTAGTCGTGACGCTTGCTTGTCGAGCACGCCCCCGCCTCGGAGCTCCTGCATCTCGCCCGAGCCCTTCCCGGCGGCTGTCCCTCGTTGCTCCGGCCGCCGCCTCCGCTGCCAGGCTCGCTGGCCTCCCGCGCCCCAGCGGCCCTCGCCTCGCGCCCCTCTAGCGGAGCTTCTCTACAGGCCTCGACCGGCGACCCCGCCCTTCCCCGGCTCTCTGCCCTCTTGGCATCCGTGTTATCGAGCCTGCGTCCGTGCCTTGTCCTGTGTGTCCCAGCAGTGACTCTGTTCTTGATGTGCTCATGGCCATGCTGTTGTGCTAGTTGACATACCGATGCGGTGGAGGTAGTGCTGTGGTGCTACCCGAAGGACTCCGGCAACGAACATACATCAAGATCTTCATAGTTTCATCGGCTTGTACATCACCGAGAGGAGATGCCAAGACCACCGATGCCACACCCGAACCCGGTACAGACACCCGAGAACCTCAACAAATGACGCCAAGATCTACATCACGGATCCGCCGGGCGAGACCTCCAAGGCCATCGACGCGTGAAGGTGTATCCTCGGAATTCCAAGGAGGTCGGCAAGAACTTCTACACGGATGACAAGACCCGAACCCGAAGACACCAAGGTCGCCGACGTAGAACGTCAAGTTCTTCATCCCGCACGCCAAGACCGACCCGGTACGCGGACCCGACAAGATCTTCGCGATGAAAAGATCGACACCGACCAGGGCGGATCCGATGATCCTCCGACGCCAAACCAAGTACTTCTTCCCGGAACGCCAAGCTCTCCTTCCATTGTCCGAGACTGACCCCATCGAACCGCTCCTCGTCGAACCCTGAGTCCGACCCCGAACCCCCGGAACCCAAGATTTCCGAACCCAGATGTGTGACCCTAAGCCTCTATTTTTATAATATGACATATACCTGTTGCATCATTAAATCATCATGCTTGCATACATGTCATCTGGTGGGTTGGGTTAAATAGTCGATTCACCTAAATTAAATATGGAGGCTATATGCGGGCTATTTTAGTCTTATAATGGCCCCATTTAAAATTGCGTAGCGAACCGATGCCATGTTTTGCCCTATTAAGACAACATTTAAATTGCGGGGTAGATAAATAACTTGAACCATATAACTAATTGTCGGGACCCCGGTTCCGCTTAATATTTCCTAGTCGCATCGCATCTTTGCCATGTCAGGCATCATATCATAAACATGCCGATTCTTCTGCCGTAGTATTAAATAGTGCATCCGGTGTTTCTTTTAGTGCTTTGGTTCTTCGTGGATTATGCCGATGAGTTGATGCGAGTATCGACAAGTTCTCCGGATATGAACCTCCGGCAATGTTTACTAGGCGAGCATCTCTTCCCCTTCTACCTATTTTGCATTTATAGTCTTTATTACCTCCTGTTGATCTATTGCTATCCGTGTCGCGATGCTTTAGTTTCCGTACACCAGTTATATCCCGTGCAGCCTCTATATTGCCTTGGACACATCCTATTACCTGTGTTTGGTAGATAGCTGGCCTTGCGAGTCGTAGTTGCTTGCTTAGGTGTGATCTCGTGTTATCAAGTACCACAATTATTGGAATGCTGGCAGATGTTTACGGTGGAGTTGATCATGACTTTAAATACAACTATTAAATTGTTGGGATAACTAATGAAAGAGGCACCGGTGGACAATATATGCTATTTGGTTTTTATGTCCACTTGTGTCCCGTAGGCCCCGAGTACTTGATACCTGTTCCTTGACTATTCGCACTATCCACATCCTGGAGAGTCTATGAATCCCCCTTAGCCAGAGCTTGATTCATTTCTATTTCTTGGGGCCACAAACTAGTTTGGGGCTTTATTTACTATCTTGTACTTATGCCATGTTTTACTTCTTTATTTATGATTGTGCGTGGAGCACCTGTACTGTTTTGGATGCGGAGTGTTTTCGCGGTATCGACAAGCCCAGTCACACTTTCGGGTTCCCAGTCGGTTACAGCCATTGACGCAAACCCTGGGTCTGTCTCGGAGCCGGCCAACTTCGTTGCGGGTAGCTTAGTGGGGTGGCCCCCTGAAAATTTTTATGAATCCTGTGATTGCTTTGTCATGAAAGCCTCGTTGGGTTTTGATTTGGTTTTTCTGAGGTTGATCGTGTGTGTTGCTATTTGTGCACCCCTGCATGGTAAATCTTTCTGAAAGCCATGTCCGTGGTTATGGACGACTTGGAGCATAGTATCTCGATCATAGACAAGCATAACTAAAGTAGTGCTATAAATTTGACTTAATATGTGACTAGTAATCAGCTTCACCACAATGGAATGGATAATAAAAGTGCCAACAACTGATGGAACTGGGGTGTATCGTGTCATACTATACCTTCCTAGTAAGTATTGCAACTCCAATGGAATGTGATAAAAGTGCCAACAACTGCTGGGTTTTGGGATTCCTCAGGACAATTATATCTGACTAGTAAATGTTCCAACTACCACGGAATGGTTAATTAAAACTGCCCACTATTTATGCTTCAGGATGACCCATGTTATCTATATCTGACTAGTAAGTGCTGCAACTATAATGGAATGAATAAAACTGTCAACTGTGTGAGTTCCTCGGTTTGACTTCCTCGTTTGGTCTTGAGGGGGAATACCAGGATGGGTATGATTGGTGTTAGTATCAGGTGTTCCCGAATAGGTCTTTCTTATCCCTCTCTAATAGCCGACAGTTGTATCGAGTCTCTATAGGTTGTTTAGTGTATGCTTCGCTGTCGCTTTAGTCCACCATACCTATGTAGGCGAGAGCTGCCGAATTCTAGCCTCGCCGTGTACGGGCCTCAGTACTGACGCTCCTCTTTTTCCTTTGCCCTTTGTCGGCACCCCTTTTGTTTTAGCAGGTTTGAGATCGACGTCGTTAGCAGGGTTACCCTTTCGGCTTGGCCTGGGCAGGGTTATGGACCCCATTGGTTATTCTTCAGGGCTCTTAGCCCCATTTGCATCTTGTCCGTAGTCGGACGCTCTATCGTTTGCAAGGTGATTTGGATCTTTGTATAGTATATCTGTATTCTTGACTCATGGAGTCGTTGTTGTATATATATATATGTTCTGTGGGTTCCATCGTGGACTAATGTGTAATGGTATTACTTCGTTTTCCACCCGCACGAAAGTGCCTGGTGGGCGTCCTTGAATCGTTTCTATGCGGGTTTGGCGGGAAGCGCTAAAACTTGCATAGGGCCGATTCGAGGGTGTTACAAATTGTCATCCCCTGGACGATCTTAGTGATCGAATGATCCCTATCCTCTACACCTCCCCCGATCATCACGGCCATCAGTGCATTATCAAAGGTAGGCATTCAACAATGCCAATCACATCATCCATGTGACTCATGCTCGATCTTTCGATCTCTTGTGTTCCGAGGCCATGTCTGTACATGCTAGGCTCGCCAAATCTAACTTATGTGTATTTGCTGTGCAACATGGCTTACACCCACTGTATGCGAACGTAGATATGTCTGACCCCCGATCATCACGGCCGACCTCATACCGAAGAACTTTCTTGGTGGTGCACACACAAGGGGAACACGGAACATTGGAATTAAATAGGGATTATCTTATTTGCTACCGTTGAGTATCTAAATACTAGCACACAATAAGATGTAAAAAACTGGTATCAACATCATATGTATAATCTGATATGATATGGTCTTTCTTGCGCCTTGATCTCCATCGAGCGCTCCGGCATGATCTCCATCTCGCCCTTGGTTTGACGCCAAGTCCACGACGCCGCCACCAGGTCGTCCATAAGAACGATGACTATTACTATACTACTTAATAACATAAAAGTAAACTACTTTACATTCGCAACGACCAATGCCATATCATAATCGCATGCCCCCCTGCAAAATAAAGTTAGATGCCTCTACTTTATCTATTGCAAGTTTTACGTGGTTGTTAGGGCTTTCGCACTAGAACCGTTTCTAAACTACAAACTTTCCAACCACAACATGGATCCAACAATTGTCTCTATTACACCCCTTTCGGGGCCCTCCGTTGTAAATGCTATATCAACTATTGAATGAGAGACAGACACCCGCTAGCCACTTATACGGTACAAGCCGTATGTTGAGCGTGGAACCAGTCTCGCATACGAATATGCGTAAGGTCGGTCTGGGCCGCTCATCAAACAATACCGCGATATAAACAAGTACACGTTAGAGGGTAACAACTAAGGGATCAATGCCCGCACAAAACTTGTGCGTACTGGCCGTACGGCACTCCTACACATAGATTGGCTCTGATACCACTGTTGGGGATCGGTGCGGAAAACAAATTTTTTCCTATGAAGGAACCCCAAAAACTTACCTAGGATCTATCTATGTAGTAATGCGGTAATGGCCGATGCGTAGAGAATACATACCCTTATAGACCATACACGGTTAACGTTTCGCGGGGAACGTGCTTGAAGTAGTCATACTCGTAGCCGACCTCAAGGTCGCGAATCTCCTCGCAGGTCACCCCTTGCTCCTTCGTCATCTTCATCGTGCAACAACTCCGGCTCACGACATTTAAGCGCCCCAAGTGTTGCGCCTCGTGTCTTCATACACATCCGATGCACGATGAGACCTCCGGCTCCACGATCCCACCGGGAGTGCGGAAGTTGGTATCTGGCTAGGAATCCCTGCAGCCCAACAGCGTACTGCAGGTGTGCCTTGATCGCACAGCCCAGACTTGGGGCCATGGTCACAAGGTATAGAGAGAGGGAGGGAGAAAGTCAACCAAAGGACTTCTCAAATTGTGTGTCTCATCCCACCCATGGGCACCCCTTTATATAAGGGGAGGGGGTGTGCCCTCCCCTTTGGGTTTCCCATGTGGGACTAAACAAGGGAGAGAGGGGGGAGGCGCATGGGCCTTCATGGGCCGCCGGCCAGGGGTGGGCCCACACCGTGCACATCCCTAGGCTGGCCGGGTGTCCCCCCTTGAGGCGCCTGGGCCTTGGCCCTTGGCCCTTCCCTCCTCTGGTTTCCCCTCATGGGCCCTATTTCCCTAGGAAGTTTGGCCCATTAGTGGAATAACCCTTCAAATTAGATTTTAGTATTATATTTAATATTAATTACACTAATAAATATGTAAATACATATTACAAAATCCATCTTGACCCGAAACACCTTTCAGTTCCCTTTCGATTTCCACCGAACAACTTCGGATCTTTCCCGGAATGATTCCGGTCCTTTATTCTTTCTCCGAACAACTTCGGATCTCTCTACAGAAAGATTCTGGCTTTCTCTTTCTCTACTGTGATTCCATCTTACGAATGATCGCTCTCATCGTACCCTTAAGTGTATCCTCTCATGGCTCGGAAATGCTCTAGACATGATCTGTATCAATGATCAACAGAGGGACCAGGGATGTCCATGTGACCCCTATGCATTCCTGATGACAATGTCGTTTGAACCGCTAAATGTAGCATCCTCTTCCTTTTGTTTCTCGATACAACTTGTCCGAGATCCGATCATCGGTATCCCATACCTTGTTCAATCTCGTTCACAACAAGTTCTGTTTTCTTGTTACCGTGATATTACATCCCCGTGACCTAGTCACATGTTGCAACATTTATAGATGTAATCTCACCAAGTCGGACGTATGTATCTTTACCCGTCATGTGGGTGAACAAATCCCGCTCTTGACATATATTGCCTCTACAGTTCCTCCGAGTACCTGAACACACCTTTATAACCACTGCATTACGAAGTGGCACTTGATGCTATCTAAGCACTCTCGGGAGACTGTGATTGATATCATCTCACGGTCTAAGGAGAAGGAGTCTAGGTATAGATGTTGCAACAATGAACTATATGACTTGATCGTGTTGCAATCCTTCGAGGAATGTCCAATCACATCATTCTCCAATGATATGATCTCGTTGTCAGTCGGCATAAATGCCCGTGATCTTGAAACCCAGATCATCTTCGTGACCAACGAACTAGTATGAATAGAGGCTACTAGGGACTTGGTTGTTTCATACCACACCTGTACCAATGTTTCTACTTGGCACAGTTATAGCATAATATGAAACTATTATAAACTAATTGAGATATGACAATAAAAACCTATTTCTTATTTGCCTCTAGGGCATATCTCCTTCAAGATTCACCCACACAACACTTATCAAACTAAAGAAGATTAATCAACTATATGAAGCGAAAGCACTTGACAGTATTCCCATGTGTCCTCGAGAACGTTTGGTCCTCTTAAGTAATACAACCGGCTTGTCCTTTGCTAAAAAAAGGATTTGGCCAATTGTTGCATCTGTTATCATTGTCTTTTATTTACTCGCACTTTATTTATCTGCATTATCAAAACCCCCTAAAAATCCGTTTGCTAAGTATTACAGAGAATTCCTGCTCCAAGCCACACGTCAACACCTTCTGCTCCTCGTTGGGTTCGACACTCTTACTTATCAAAAATAGTACGATACACCCCCTATACTTGTGGGTCATCATTCCCTAGCCAGAAAGAATGGGAGAGTGAGACATTCATACTTCAAAGAGTGATTTGTTTTTGAAGTAAGCCCATCAAATTAAGAGGAAAAAGTCTTTTGACCTTCAATATTCTATTCTATAATAAATAAAGAATCCAATTGAACCAGGTAAGCCTGTGCCCAGGAAAGAAATGACTAGGGAGGGATTGAGAGAACCTTTCACAGTGAAAATGGAAAAAGCATATCGTTCTTAGAAATTATGAAATTTGACTCAGTTAGAGCTTCGAAGAGGCCCGCCTTTCGAATATCTCCATGAAGACCTCCCTAACTAGAACCCAGAGGGCTCTTGAGATCATTTCATAAATGAATGGGGTTTTCCTTATTTTTCCGTGTGCTCCAGATCACATTTAAGATCTAGGAAAGACGATAGGGAGTTTGTGGGATTCCCTTGGCATTGCAAGATGACCTCTATCGATGATTGTTCGTGAAGGTTTCCATAGAAAGACCCCTTGGTTCTAGCAAACAGATCACAATTACAGAACTTCTCACGCGCAACCTTTGTTCACAGCGCGTTCTCGCTACGAAAACGCGCGTGCACCCGTGTTCCCGCGCCTGAAAAAACGTACGCAGGTCTTGACACTCTAATCGGTCCACATGTTTATAATACGCGGTCTTTCAGGTCCATGGCCGAGATGAAAACGTAGACTCTAGCCATACACGGGTTCTCGCAGGGACTAGGTTATTTCTTAGCGTTATCCCTGAGCGATGTTGTGTGGTGGGGCCTGCTAACACGAGGTTTTGGTGAGAGACGAGTTTGGTATAAAATAGTTCTTTCCGTACGCCGAGCGTTCTAGATCTAACCCTAGCCTTTGCATCAGTCGATGAACTCAAACTTTTATTAAAATTTCATCATCTAAAGTTATTACATCATCAAGGATCACTCAAAGTTGAAACATAAATTAACCAGCCAAAAATAACTAGCAAATAGTTCCCTGGTTTTTAGTTTTGGCTTGATGATGAGCTCTGGGGAGAATGAATTTATATGTTTTAGTGTTATTGAGTTCCCTGCAGAGGGACTTGCAGTAATTTTTATGATGAAGTCGTGAAATGTATAATCATTGGTAACACATGGAGTAGGATATTGGACCAAACAAACGTAGTACCTACAAGGAGATGTACGAAGTCCTCCAGAGACTACAAGGAGATGTCCGAAGTATGTTACTGTAATACTTTTGCTTTTTAACTGGAGTCTGCCGGAACAAGTGCTGTTCATGTTTATATGAGAGCAACTGTATATTATAGCTAGGCTAGTAATGTATGTGCACTTTTTTTTTGCGGGTTTTTTTTTGCGGGGGTATGTATGTACACTTTGTTGGTACATAAATTACTAAATCAGACATGTATGTTACCAAATTAGCTTGTTAACACGTGTATATACAATGGCCATACATGTAAACTACTATC
This sequence comes from Avena eriantha, assembly GCA_910589775.1. NCBI lineage: Eukaryota > Viridiplantae > Streptophyta > Magnoliopsida > Poales > Poaceae > Avena > Avena eriantha. The sequence goes on along the minus strand of OU342744.1, from coordinate 75,578,884 downwards.
GACAAACACTATAAATTACATGTAAACACATTGTAAATTACATGTAAAAAAATCAACTTTTGGTGCCGCCCTATGATTGGAAGAACAATCAACGATTTATGACAAATTGAAAGACAACCGAGTGTAAAATAGACTCTGCCCTTATCGTTAATTCGATGGGCGCACCTATAGCTCAGGCGAGAAATCTCAGTCACCTGACTACAGCGGCTCATCTGCCTAGCGTTTTCCATTTGTTTTTTTCTATCCCGGTCAAACTTTGCTTTCTGTTTTTCTGTTCCGTTAGACTTTTCTAGACTGAAATTGGCCTGTGTATGTCTTTTGGGCTGCCGCGAGTTTGTTAGCTCGGGATTCCAGCCATACTACCGGCCCACAAACACGCAGCAGGCCACGAAAACGATAACTGTCAAACAACATAACGTGTTTTTCCATGATGATGTTATCCTGATCTAAAAAACCAAAAAACGCAAGAGAATTTTTTGGTGAAATTCTACCAATTTATTAATATCATCATACAAAGAGTTCCTAAATTAATAAAAATAATACAAATATGTCAATGGACCATCTAGCGACGACTCATACACTAGCACGAGCCCAAAGCATGCCGCCGTCCTCACCGCTCCGTCACCAGAGACAGTCAAATCTTTTCATAGTAAAGCTTATTGTAGTAGACAAGTGGAAAATCGTCGTGGTAAGATCCTAAAGGACTAGCGCACCAGAGCAATAACTATTGTTGAAGATGATAAACATAGATCGAAAGAGACTGATCTTAAACCACACAAACGAATACGGAAAACGACGGAATACCAAGAGATCCGCCAGACACGCGACTACACGCACCCTCTGTCAATGCTAGACGAACCACCAGAGCAAGAATAAGTAGGGAGTACCTTATTCTGACTTTAGAACGTAGCTGTCGTCTCAACATCCTGAAGCATACACTAAAAATAGTCTAAAAAAAATATGAAGACCTTCCGCCGGCGAGGGGTTGTGGTCCCCCAAACATCCAAGGCCTTAAGGCCGCCGGAGGTGGGAACCCTAGATGGGTTTTAGCCGCCACCTTGGAGCGCCTCTTGTACCGGTTCATTACCTATCTCGCAAAAGAGAAATATTTGATAAGTTTGCCGATAGACTATTTTTTATAGTTGCACTTATGTGTAAATGAGCCTTCGTCTGCAGCGCACGGATGCAGACTCTAATCCTTAGTTGCAACCGGAAGTCTCGGTTGCTCCGGTTGCGACTCACATCCAACTCGGAAAATCTCAGTTACGACATATGCAAGTCAAAAAATCTCAGTTGCGATCCACGTGCAACTCAAAAAATCTTAGTTGTGACCCATATGCAACTGAGAAAATCCTAGTTGCAAGCCACGTGTAACTCGGAAAACCCTAGTTGCAATCTACGTGCAAGTCGAAAACTTTCAATTGCAATCCAGGTGCAATTGTAAAAATCTTAATCGCAATCAACTGCAACTCAGAAAATCTCAGTTGCAACCCACATGCAAGTCAAAAAAAAATCAGTTGCAATCCACGTGCAACTGTAAAAATCTTAATCGTAACCAATTGCAACTTAAAAAATCTCAGTTGCAACCCACGTACAAGTCAAAAAAATTCAGTTGCAATCCACGTGCAACTGTAAAAATCTTAATCGCAACCAACTGCAACTCGGAAAATCTCAGTTGCAATCCAGGTGCAACTTGAAAAATTGTAGTTGTAACCCACGTGCAACTCGTAAAATCTCGGTTGTGACCCACGTGTAACTTACAAAGTCTAAGTAGCTATGCACGAGCAACTAGAAACCTCTCGGTTGCAACCAGTGGCAGATCCACACTCAGCTAGCCGGGTGCACAGGACACCGGATAGCAAAAAATTCTTTATAAAATTGTATGTTTTCACCACATATGCACCCGTAAAATTATGTTTTATATATTAAGGACCTTCTGTGCACCCTGGTTTCAGTTACTCTAGCTTCGTCACTGGTGTGCAAGTAGAAAAAAAAACCTCATGTTTACGCATGTGTAACCGAGAAAAATCCTAATTGCAAGCCATGTGCAACCGGAGAAATATTGGTTGCAACCCATTTGATACCGGAAAAATCCTAGTTGCAACAAATATACAAACACGACACAATCAGATGGTCGGAGAGTTGACCAAAGTTTAAATTAAATATAGTTATACGAGAATTAGCAAATAGCTGTTTTACATCTAACACATGACGTGCAATTTCTATCTCGAAATTTTGTCAAAAAATACGGGACAAAACAGCCGAGAGAGCCCCGATCTCCTCGCCTCGCGAGCACACCCGCTCGTCACTGCCAGGGCCAGACCCCGCCACCTGAGCTCCAGTGCCGCCATGGTGCACCGCCGCCAGGCCGAGAGAGCCACGATCTCCTCGCCTCGCGTGCGGGGAAGGGTCCGCCGCCTCCGACACCGCAGGGGCTTTGTCCGTCGGCCCGCGCCGGACGCGGTAGAAGGTGGGAGGTGCTCCCATCGCCCTCGGGGGGAGCACGTTTTTTTAGTACCATCTCACCTCAACCTATTCACTTTTCCTAGCAAAGTAATCCCTGGCTATTTTATTTGCGATGATTAGACGTGTTTTATTTGTGGATTCGTGATTTATATTATGATTTTCTGTGATTTAGGGTAAATTAGGAGAATGCTAAATATAGAAACTGCAGGCCAAATTGCTGCGCCCTAAAAGAATATTGGGGACACTAAAAATTATACCGTGCACGAGGTACGTAGGACGCACTATATTGTGCTGGCCCCGCATAGCTGCCATGACATCTAGGCAATGCCATCCTATAATGGGCCACACGTTAACGCCTTGCTATCGTCGAAGTGCTAGCTCCTCGTATGATGATGTGCCGAGCGAAAAAAGCTTTGCATATTCACTTTTCTTGTCGAAGTAATCCCTGGCTGTTTTATTTGCGGCGCGAGCGTGATGATTAGACGTGTGCCTCGGCGCCTATAAGCACCAAGGCCCAAGATCCGTGTTGTAGTGTGATTAGAGTTAGAAAAACAATAATTGCCAATTGAGTTAGAGTTCAAACCACAAAATATAGGATGCAAAACAAGATAAACAAGTTTTATTGAGTTTCGTTGTCAATCATAATTAACGTTTCTTTTTGTTTCGGATTTCAAGTTTTTCTAATTATGTCATGTTATATGTTGATCCAAATTTTATAAAGTAAATGCCAACTTATGACGGAGCGGAGCGAGGCCCGTCGCCGGAGGCTTGGGCCGATAGCCCCCGCGGTACGGATCATTGATGACCTAGGTTACCACCGCTATATAAACCTCTTGTAAGACGCCGGCTAGGATGAGTTGCATCTGTGAAATCCCCGGCGTTGTGTAAACACTCACCGTTATAGTGAAGTTTCGCTGGCTGGCGCCCATGGTTTTTTCCTCTCTTTGTTGGAGAGGTTTTTCCACGTTAAATCTGTATCCCCTTTGCTGTGATTTCTTTCGTTCTTCGTTATTTGATTGTCGCAAAGATAACAAGTGGTATCAGAGCCCCAGGTTCTAATCTAGGGTTTTCAATATGTCGTCATTGAAGTTCGATCTACCACAGTTGGACTACACCACAAGATTCCGCTTGTTGCAGGTGAAGATGCAGACGATTTTCATCCAAACTTTAGATCTGGATGAAGCGCTGGAAGGATTCGGGAAAAATGATGCTAAGAGCTGGTCTGACGAAGATAAGCAGAAGGACAGTAAGGCTTTGTCTTTGATTCAACTTCATCTATCCAATAATATTTTGCAGAAAGTTTTGGCAGAAAAATCTACTGCCGCTCTTTGGCTGAAACTAGAATCGATCTGAATGTCAAAGGATCTAACCAGTAAGATGCATGTGAATATGAAGTTGGTCTCGCATAGATTGCAGGAAGGTGGATCGGTAATGAATCACTTATCTATTTTTAGGGAGATTGTTTCTGATTTGCAATCTATGGAAGTAAAATATGATGATGAGGATCTAGCTCTATTACTCTTATGCTCACTGCCTAGTTCTTATACACACTTTCGTGATACAATATTGTTGAGCCGTGATGAACTAACCCTTGATGAAGTATAAGAGGCACTCAAACAGAGGAAAAAGATAAAAACTATGGTGCATGCGGATGGGGCATCATCCAAGGCTGAAGCTCTGCAGCTTCGTGGCAGGACCGAGCAGAAATTTAACAACTATGGCAACCGAGATAAGAGCAAAGACGACAGAAGTCGTTCGAAGTCCAAGGTAAAGGACAAGTTCTTCAGGTATTGTAAGAAATCTAATCATGTTTTTGATGATTATTGGAAGCTGCAGAATAAGGAGAAAAGGAACGGAACTTACCAACCGAAAGATAAGGATCAATATACTGGTAAGGCTGTTGTTGTTTCTGGTGATAGTTCTGACGGTGAATATTTAGCCATTTTTTCTTCTTGTTCTTCTCATGATGATGAATGGATACTTGATATTGCATGTTCGTTTCGTATTTGCTATAACAAAGATTGGTTCGGTTCATTTGAGCCTGTGCAAAATGAAGATTTTGTACGTGTGGGGAATAACAACCCATGCCATATTGTCAGAATTCGATCTGTTAAGATCAGGACATATGATGGCGTGACTCGTACGTTGAATGAGGTGAAGAACATACCAAGCATGACCAGAAATCTGATCTCCCTGAGTACCATGGACGTTGATGGAAACAAGTACGCCGGTGGGCGTAGATTGTTAAAGGTATCAAAAGATTCTCTTATTCACATGATAGGTGATATGAATTCTGCTAAGTTATATATTCTTAGAGATAGCACTTTGCCTGATATTGTTGCTGCTGTTACTTCTAAGGATTCTAATAATTGTGGTAAAACAAATCTATGGCATATGCGTCTTGGGCATATGAGTGAACATGCCATGGCAGAGTTGGTAAAGAGAGAGCTGATTGATGGTTGCAACTTGGGTAAGTTTGAGTTCTGTGAGCACTGCATTTTTGGTAAACATAAAAGAGTTAAATTCAATGCTTCTGTTCATACCACCAAAAGCATATTAGATTATGTGCATGCTGATGTATGGGGACCTTCCCGTAAGACTTCTATTGGTGATGCTAATTACATGCTTACTATTATCGATGACTACTCAAAAAAAGTATGGCCATATTTTCTGAAACATAAATCTGATGTTTTTGATGCTTTTAAGAAGTGGAAAGTTATGATAGAAAAATAAACTGAAAAGAAGGTAAAGGTACTACGTACTAACAATGCTATAAAATTCTGTTCTAATGAGTTTGAGGAGTTTTGCAGTAATGATGGTATGATCAGACACCACACCATCCCTTACACTCCTCAACAAAATGGCGTCGCTGAGCGCATGAATAGGACCATCATCTCGAGGGCTTGCTGTATGTTGTCCAATGCAGGTATGCATAGACGCTTCTGGGCCGAAGCAGCCAACACAACGTGCTACCTTATCAACATGTCACCTTCTATTCCACTTGAGAAGAAAACTCTCATTGAGGTATGGTCAGGTTCGCTGCTGATTATTCACAGTTGAGAGTTTTTGGTTGCACTGCTTATGCTCATGTTGATAATGGAAAGTTAGAGCCTAGAGCTATTAAGTGCATATTCCTTGGTTATGGTTCAGAAGTTAAAGCATATAAACTATGAAATCCTGAAATTAAAAATATTTTGTTGAGTAGGAACATTGTTTTCAATGAATCTGTTATGTATCATGACAGCTTGCCATTCGATCCCTCTCCTGTTGCTATTGGAGAGGAGGGAGTTAGTGTGCAGGTGGAGCACCTACAGAAAACTGTTGATAATAATGATGTGACTGATGATACTCATGCGGAAAATGTTGATGATCACGTTATTCAACACTCACCTAATGGTTTACAGCAACCACATGAGTCTATTGTTGCTGAAAGACCGAGGCGTAACATAGTTCTACCTCGTCGTTCAATTGAAGAATGTAATCTTACTCATTATGCCTTGAGTTGTGCTGAACAGGTGGAGCATGATACTGAACCTGCTACAGATAATAAAGTTGTTGCATCCATTGACCGCGAGAAGTGGGTTTCTGCTATGCAAGAAGAGATGCAATCGCTTGAAAAGAATGGCACATGGGATGTTCTGCGTTTGCCTAAACAAAAGAAGGTCGTCCACTGTAAGTGGATATACAAGAAGAAGGAAGGTTTGTCTCCTAATGAGCCTCCCAGGTTTAAGGCAAGGTTAGTAGCAAAAGGTTTCAGCCAGATTCCAGGTATTGACTATAATGATGTTTTCTCTTCGGTTGTGAAGCATAGTTCCATTCGTGCTTTCTTTGGTATTGTTGCTATGCATGATCTTGAGCTTGAGCAGCTAGATGTAAAGATTGTTTTTCTGCATGGTGAACTGGAGGAGGAGATTTACATGAACCAACCTGAAGGGTTCATAGTTCCTAGAAAAGAGAATTTTGTGTGCAAATTGAAGAGATCGCTTTATGGTTTGAACCAATCTCCAAGATAGTGGTACAAAAGGTTTGATTCATTTATAATCTCACAAGGTTTTAAGAGGTCTCAGTTTGATAGTTGTGTTTACATAAAATTTGTTAATGGATCACCTATATACTTGCTGTTATATGTTGATGATATGTTAATTGCTACCAAGAGCATGAAAGAAATCACTACTTTGAAGGCACACCTAAGTAGTGAATTTGAGATGAAAGATCTTGGTACTGCTAAGAAAATCCTAGGTATGCAAATTAAACGGTACAAGAAATCTAGGTTGTTATTTCTTAGTTAGCAAAGTTATGTTGAGAAAGTTCTCCAACGTTTTAATATGCATGATGCAAAGTCTGTTATTACTCCCGTTTCTCCTCACTTTATATTGTCAGCATTGCAATGTCCTAGTTCTGATGAAGATATTGAGTACATGTCACGAGTTCCTTATTGTATGTTGTTGGTTCCTTGATGTATGCCATGGTTTGTTCTCGCCCTAATTTATCATATGCTATGAGTTTGGTGAGTCGTTATATGGCTAATCCTGGTAAAGAACATTGGAAAGTTGTTCAGTGGATTTTCAGGTACCTCCGTGGCACATCAAATGCTTGCTTGAAGTTTGGCAAGACTGGTGAGGGACTCGCAGGCTATGTGGATTCATATTTTGCTGCCAATTTGGATAAGAGGAGATCCCTCACAGGTTATGTGTTCACGGTAGGTGGATGTGCTGTGAGTTGGAAGGCAACGCTGCAACCAGTTGTTGCTCTATTGATACGTCCAAAACGTATCTACTTTCCCGAACACTTTTACTATTGTTTCTTCTCTAATTTTTGTGATTTGGATACAACTAATGAGGACTAACATTGTTTTCAGCAGAATTGCTTTGGTGTCTCGTTTTTGTGCAGGAAGTCAACTTTCAGGAAAAATCTCGGAAAATATCACAAAACTCCTATTTTACCAGAAGACTCACGGAGCCAGAAGACAAAACGAAGAAGGGCCACGAGGTGCCCACACCACCTGCCCGCGCGGGCTAGGCCAGGCCGGGCCAGGGGTGGTGTGGCCGCCTCGGACTCTGCCTCGACCTCTCCTTTCGCCTATATAAGCCCTCTGACCTAAACAGGCGGGGGGTTCGATGTTTTTCCAGATAGAGTTCTGCTGCGTCGCCACCACCAGATACCGTGATTCGAAACCAGAAACTCCGTTCTGGCACCCTGCCGGGATGGGGAATTGGAGGAGATCATCACCATCATCATCACCATCGCTTGTCCATCAACCATCCATGATTCCCCCATTCATGAGTGAGTAATCCCCCGCTGTAGGCTATGGGGATAGTAGAGCTTGGATGAGATCGTTCATGTAATTGCATCAGATTGTTAGGGCATGGTGCCTAGTATCTATTGTTAGTGCTTTTTGACATTGTTGCAACTTGTTATGCTTAATGCTTGTCACTAGGGTCCGAGTGCCACGATTTCATATCTGAACATGTTATTGATTCATGATGATAGTATTGTTTATGATCTTACCTGCAAGTTGTATACACATATTATTGTCTGGAACCAAAGGCCCCGAAGTGACAAGAATCGGGATAATCGGAGGGAATGGCTGTGATATGAGGATCACGTGTGGTCACAGAATGTTAATGCTTTGCTCCGGTGCTCTATTAAAAGGAGGACCTTAACTGCCAGTAGATTCCCTTGAGGCCCCGCTGCAACGGGCTGACAGGACAAAAGATGTTGTGCAAGTTCTCATTAAGAGCACATATGATTATATGTGGAACACATACCTATGATTATTTAGTACTTGGATGCTTTACCTTATTTATCTACAAATGCCCTATATCTTGATTGCTACATGAATTGTCTTGTCCATGCAACACCCGTCCATCCATCCCTATACCTACCGTGCTTTAAACCTACTGTTTACTGCAATTGTTACTACTGTCTTTACTTTTACTACTGCTACTGCTTTGCTATTGCTATTACAAAACTGTTGCTACTGATAAAACTACTACGAGCAAGATTGTTTCCAGGTGCAGCTGAATTGACAACTCAGTTGGTAAGGCTAATAAATATTCTTTGGCTCCCCTTGTGTTGAATCAATAAATTGGGTTTTACTTCCCTCGAAGACTGTTGCGATCCCCTATACTTGTGGGTCATCAAGACTATTTTCTGGCGCCATTGCCGGGGAGCATAGCTCTATTTATCAAGTTCACCTGGAATCATTACTGGTTGCTGCTATCCATTCATCATGGTTAAATCTCGTGACGGAAAGGTTCCTATATTACCATCCACTACAAGGAGAGGTACGGTTCTGAACACCTCTATTGCTCTTGATTCACCATCTGTGATGAGTAGGCTCCTTACACCACCACCACATGCACATGCTACACATACTGCTACTTCTGCTGAATCTGAAACTTCTGATATATGATGCTGCTTCTACTGTGCTTGATAAGAGTGGTTCATTAGGTCCTTTCCTAGATGCTATGATTGCTAGAACTATAGCTGGAAATACCGAAACTCCTAATGAAGACCCTACTACACCTGTCAGTTCACCTGAGTCTAGAGAGAGCTATGATATTGAAGATGGATATATAGAAATGACTGATGAATTTATTAAAGAATGCCAAAACACTTATGGGAGGAGTGCTATTAAGAGTCTTCTTGAGAAACATACTGTTAGACCTAAATTATCTCCTAATGCTAAGTTTGCTACATCTCCCATAAACATTAAAGATAAAGATTATGATTTCTCTCTTGATTTATCTTACATAACCATTGTTGAGAAAGAACCTTTTTGTGGTACTAAAAATGAAAGTGCTGTATCACATATGACTGAGCTTTCTACCATGAGTGGCCTGTTTTCTGATGATATTAAGATGTGCACCTACTTTGTTGCTAAAATTTTCCCCTTTTCACTGAAATGAGAAGCTAAAGCTTGGTTTAATAATTTACCTCCTGGATCTATTGATAGCCCTGATTGCTTGATTGATACTTTCTTTCAGAAATATTTCCCTCCTAGTGCTAGACATGCCATTTTGCAGGAAATTTTTGGTTTTAAATAAGGAGAAAAGTAGATATTGCATGAATCATGGGCAAGGTTTTATGCTTTGATTCATGCACAGCCTGTGTGTCCATTACCTAAAAATGAGCTTCTTGATATATATTATAATGGACTAACTGAAGAATCTAGGACATACCTGGATAGTTGTGCTGATCGTGTTTTCAGGAAGAGAACTCCCAAAGAAGCTGAGGAATTGATGGCTAAAATAAGCAAGAATTACGATGACTGGACTTCACCTGAGCCAACTACACCTGAGTCAACTACGCCTGAGTTAACTGTGCCCGAGCCAACACCAACACCAAAGAAGAGGGGAGTTATTAAACTAAATGATGAAGTGATGAAGGAAGCTAAGAAATGTCTTAAGGAGAAGGGTATTAAAGCTGAAAATGTGAAGAATCTACCTACTATAGAAGAATTATGTACGCCAATCTCCCACTCATCCACTATTGAGGTACACTCTCTCCAACATTTTGATGAAGGTGATATTCCTTATTCTAAACCTCCTGATCAATGCTTAGAAGAATTTGATACTTTTGTTGGTAAGCAAGATAATTTTAATAAGAGGGTGCAAAATCATTTAATGAAAAATTCTAGAGCTATTATTGAGTTGAGGGGTATTCTAGAAAGAACCTCCAATGATGTGAAAATGCTTGTTAAACATTTCCAAATGGTTCAAACTCAAATTGATCAGCTTATTAAAGTACATAAAGATTTTCTCGTTAATGCTTCTAAAGAAAAACATGCTTATGAAATTAGAACTACAAGTGGTGTTGCCACTCATGATCCTCTATATCTTGAGGGGCATCCTAAAAGAATTGAGAAAGATTCTCAACAAATGGAAAATAGTGGTACTTCTTCTAAGAGAAAGAAAAAGAAACATGAAATAGTTGTAGAATCTTCTGAAACTGCTAAAGATCCTAATATTATATCTGTCTCTGATGCTGAAATTGAGAGTGATAATGAGAAAAATGATGCTCCTGATAAAGGAAAAACTGAAGAGGAACCTAAAAGGAACACTAAGAATGCTAAGTACACTAAGGAAGATTTTGTTGCTAATAAACATGGTAGTGAAAGAGAGCCCTGGGTTCAAAAACCAATGCCTTTTCCTGATAAGAAACACAAGTCAAAGGAAGACGAACACTATAATAAGTTTTGTGAGTGGATGAAACCTTTATTTTTGCAAATTCCTTTAACTGATGCTATTAAATTGTCTCATTATTCAAAGTATATTAAGGATATTGTCTCTAATAAAAGGAAGATCCCTAATGAGGAAATTTCTAATCTGCTTGCTAATTATTCCTTTCATGGTAAGGTTCCAAAGAAACTTGGAGACCCAGGAATTCCAACTAATCCATATTCTATTAAAAATAGCTATGTTAGAACTGCTTTGTGTGATTTGGGAGCATGAGTTAGTGTTATGCCTTTTTCTCTCTACAAAAGACTTCAATTGGAGAAATTAATGCCAATTGATATATCTTTGCAAATGGCTGATAAATCTACCACTATTCTAGTTGGTATATGTAAGGATGTTCCTGTTCAAGTGGCTCATAATTGCTTGATATTAACTTACTTTGTTGTGCTTGAAATGCCTGAAGATGATAATATGTCTATTATTTTTCGGAGACCTTTTCTTAATACTGCAGGTGCTGTCATTAATTGTAATCAAGGAAAGGTAACTTTTAATGTTAATGGCAAGGAGCATACTGTGTATTTCCCCAAGAAGATTGATAAGACCTATGGCCTAAATTCAATTGAAAATATTGAGGGCATCCAAGTTGGAGAAATATATTATCCCATACCACGAGAAAAATATGAAACTATTATGATTGGGACCATTGCTATCAAGGTTGAGGTAACATAATCATTTAGTGAAATGCAAAATTTTGTTTCATATAAAATTGTTTTGGTAACAAGACCTGATCAACCTTGTTAACAAAGGGATTTTAATGAACAAAACAATGTTTTCACCATGATTATCTTTGCTTACTTTTAGTTTATCCATTTTAATTTTTTGCTTTCACTTAGTTTACTTTTATATTGCTAGTTGCTTGCATATTAGAGTGTCTTAGAACTTCTGAAGTTTTAGTTTTGCTTTCTTATTGCATCATTCCAAAATTATCTTTCTGCCAGAAGATTATTCATCAATACCTGAAAATTGCTAAAAATAAAGTGTCTCGAAAAATTTCAGAAAATTTATATTAAACTAGAAGGATACCCCGCGCGTTGTACCGGGATCCTCTTTAAAAAAATTATTAGGTAAATGAAAGGATATAAGCGACATGGAACAATAAATGGAACGTTAAGTTTTTTTTATAGGAATATGAAAGATTTGATTGGTCACCATAGCCAACATGCTAGATTTAATCAATGTGAATCCACTCTGCAGGAAAACAAAACATAAGAGTATTAGCCTTTTAAGCATAGTACCTTTTTTCCCCTATGTCCACCGTGGTACCAAGATAAGAAGAAATATGAACTGTGAAAATGATACGTATGGATGCTAATCTCAATATGAAGATAACCAAGGAGGAAAGGAGGTCATATCAACCCAGTACAATCACGTGTACCGACCTGAATTGCTTCTGAGTGTATGAACCTTCTCTCCATATAACCATTACAGTGTAAAAAGTCCAGAAAATATTTAGAAATGTTATCCGAGTTTCATACATGAACAACCAAAATCATGACCGAGACCTGAAACAAAAGATTTGTATCAGCTATATGAAAATACAGAAGATATTAACATTACCACCACAAGTACTCTGGTTGAACTAACCATGGGTGAAGCCAGCATTTTTCATGAATCTGGATAGATGTAGATAATTAAGCCAGCTATGATTGTAGGGTGAAACTAGACGGGGAAGATCTAATCACTTCCAACCAATATATAGGGAGAAGAAGAAACATCCAATATTGCTGCAATGATCTGTGGAATGAATTGGGGTTCTGACCGTGACTGCTCTTGAACAACAATTGCGTATTGAACGCCTCCATATCCTCCTACTTATCCACGTGTTCTGCAGACAAACGCATCAGCATTTTCCCACGATAGCTAATGCAACAGAGGATGTTGAGCTGGTTGAGGGATAATAGAGGCAGTAGCCGGCGGAGAGACCACACGGGCCGTACCGGCGCAGACTTGCTGTCTGGTAGACCAATCAACGCCATTATGGAGCACGTTGGTGTGGAGCTCGCCGAACTCAGCGAGACCAAAGTGTAGAAGGAGCCGGTATTGAAAGACGCAGAGAAGAAAAGGAAGTAACAGTGCCACTGACGCATAGAATTTTCTAGATTCTCTTTCGTTGGAAGGTGAAGCGGTGACATATATCGCATTAATGTGAAGGAAGCTGAGACGCTGCCGTGTGACTCTTCTTTTTACGGTAGATCTATTTTTTTCACGAGAGCTAGTACGGGACTTCGTTCTATGGTTAGCCTGGGGATGAGCACAATCAAGACCACAATATAGACGGTTGGTGATGCGAATCAAACGGTGGTGGTTCACTGATGACGTGGGTACGGTGCATGTCAAGATAGACAAAATTAAATGACTCTTAGTGGGGGTCTACTTTATAAGAAGATATAGATTTTTACGTCAAAAGAGGGACAGAGAAGTACCTGGAGTGACCCAGAGGGGCACCTGTCAAGCACACCACCTGGTGGCACGGCCACACCAGGGGCGCGCCTGGCCATGGTGTGGGCCACCCCTGGCCCTCCACTTATTCTCCTACCTACCACTCATTTTTCTCTCCCATGAAAACACGAGTTCACTGCTCAAACCTGTGTTCTTGCTGTTCCTGTTCGCGATTTTCGATCTCCTTGCTCGGGCCATCTTTGCTGCTGAGATTTGGAGCATTTGATCTCCAGTATGTGACTCCTCCACTTGTCCAAGTAGATTTGTGATTAGTGGATTATATCTTGAGTATTTTGCTACTATAGGTGATGGATTATGTGAGCTTGCATGCTTGTTCAATGCTTATAGAAATTGTTTTGAAGCATGTTTAGGCCTCTTACAAGTCCCTATAAGTAGCTCCTTTCATTATGTAATCACTTGTATGATGGTTTTAAAAATTTCAAAAAAGGGAGAGATGGACACCCACACTTTTGGAGAAGTATTTGAGAGAAACACACTAGGAGGGCAAGACCTTCAAGATCAGCATCGCAATTAAGGCCATCATATAATGAAGATCTTATTGCACCGCGCTTTGGCAATGAAGGGGATGTGGGAGATGCTCATCCATCCACCTTCCCTTACTTTGCCTTTTTGCAAGCTGTAGGGGTCCTTCATGATTTCCTACTTCTTGTTCAGAGGGTTGGTCTAACCACTTACATGCAGGATGAGAGTGAGCAATATGCCATGCTCACCAAAACTTTCGTTGAAAGTTTCACTTTCACTAACACCCCTTATCGGTCAACTGTTTCGTTTAAAATTTATAATATGCCTATTACCATGCCATTGGAAAGATTTTGCAGCATTATAGGCATAGGCATGACTGGGACAGTGAAGAAGATCCAAGGTCGACCCGCTAATTTGCTGGAGCTCTACCGAAGTGTGACAAATGACGATGACCGCACAACTCAGCGCGGGAAGATAAGGAACATTCAACTCCCGGCTCTTAGATATTTTGCTTATTACCTTGCCACTAGCATTCTTGGTAGGGAGAACACTAGTAATATTTCTAATTATCATTTAGCTTTTCTTACTGCTGCTCTTAATAATGAAACAAAGTATAATCTTGGTTCTCTCATTGCCCGTCGCTTAGCTGCTAGAGGACCCATTTATGGGGGCATTATTGCCACGCACATAGTTGCAGCCTTAGAACTTTCTGTTGATCCTAATGTTACTGTGTTGACACCACAAAGGCTTGATCTTGATGCTATGAAAACACGTCACTTTGTTACTGCTAACTCTAGTATGAAGAGTTTAGTTTACAGGATGTTGTTTACTGATGGAGATGAGAGGGAAATTCCTTTTCCACAACCTACTTTGTTCAGTATTTGTAGGATGCCATGGTCACGTTCCAAGGAGGAGGTTGCTGACTCGTGTATTAACGAGCTCGTTGGGGAACCCCAAGAGGAATGTATGATGAGCACAGCAATAAGTTTTCCCTCAGTTATGAAACCAAGGTTATCAATCCAGTAGGAGCAAGGAAACACCCCAAAGGTGTAGCTAGCTGAACTTTGGCAAGGCGCACTACCGGTGCCAGCAGCAACGTGGATACCTGCACAACACAACCACAGAACTCTGTCCCCAACTTGCGATGAGGTTGTCAATCTCACCGGTTTTGCTGAAAACAAAGGATTAAACGTATCGAGTGGAAGAAAGTAATAGTTTGCAGAAAGTAAACACAAAGCAGTAAACAGTTGATTGTAGATTGATAGTAAAAGAAAGGACCGGGGTCCATAGTTCACTAGAGGTGGCTCTCCTTAAGATAGATAACATGTTGGGTGAACAAATTACAGTGGGGCAATTGACAAACATTGAGAAAGCATACACGCATATACTACTCATCTTGACTCCTTTGAGACTTGATTGGGCATTACAACATTATACATAGAATTCCATCCAACTGCATCCGAACCCCCTCCAGTATTAAGTTGCAAGCAATGGATAATTGCATTATGAATTTCGTGTAAAGTAAACAATACGATTGTTCTATGAACAAAGGATTGTTGTTTTCTCCCTAGTAGCAACATCACATCTAGTACCTTAGAGATTTCTGTCACTTCCCCAGATTACCAGAGGCATGAACCCACTATCGAGCATAAATACTAACTCTTGGAATTGCTAGCATCTACTTGGCCAAGATAGCTACTAACAATGGAAAGCATGCAAGATCACAAATAACAAAGACATGATAGAATCAATAATCAATCTGAAATAGCATCTCAATATCCATCGGATCCCCGCAAACACAATATGCAGAATTACAAATAGATGATCTTGATCATGAACGGAGCTCACAATATCTAAACATGATAGCACAGAGGAGGAGAATCAGCCATCTAGCTACTACATGGACCCGTAGTCGAGAGATGAACTACTCACGCATCACACCAGAGGCTTGCATGATGATGAAGAAGGCCTCCAGGGTGAATTCCCCTCTCCGTCAGGGTGTCGGGAAGAGCTTCAGATCCCTCTCGATCTAGGAATGGAGATGACAGCGGCTACAGACTCTTTCGTAGAATTTTGATCGGGTACTTAGGGTTTCTATATCGGAGGCAACTTATAGGCGAAAGGAGAGGCCGAGGGGATGCCTGGTGCAGCCAGACCACCCCCTGGCGTGGGTCAGGCTAGGACGCACGGCCAGGTGGTGTGGCCGGGCCCCAGCCCCTCTCCGTCTCGTATTCTGGCTTCAGGTGTCCCTCAGTGAAAAACTGACTTTGGCTTTTGTCCTGTCCAATTCCGAGAATATTCATTTTTTGACTTTTCCTGGAATCAAAAACAGTAGAAAACAGGCAGCTGAAACTGTGGCTCTTGTTAATAGGTTAGTCCAAGAAATCATATAAAAAGTACTCTAAAGTATGGTCAAAACACAAAAAAGTAGATAAAACCAAGTATGAAACATCAAAAATTATGGATACGTGATACGTCCATAATGTATCTATAATTTTTGATGGTTTTATGCTAATTATATGCTTTTGACACTCCTTTTTATATAAAGTTTATGATTTATTGGGACTAACCTACTAATAGTTGCAAAAGTGCATAATGTTCTTGTTTTACACTTTGATGTGTAGGAATTACCGAGAATACAAGTGGAAACCTTGTTGGAGTCAAATTGGGATTTTTTCAGAAATCTGTCTCAGAACTCTTTTTCAAGATGGTCACGTTTCGGGTCGAAGACAGCATCAAACGGAAAACTCTTCAACTACAAAGTTTTTGGAAATTTCTCAGCAAACGTTCTGGACATAAAATTTAACTGATTCCAAGTCCGGATGGCCCTTTTAGACCCGATTTACTGCAACCCAAGATGAGGTGACGGGAAACCGAGAAGCTATATAAAAGGATTAAACCTAATTCGCCCAGGGCATCTCCACCCACGAATTTGCAGCCACCAAAGCCACGTTTTTGCCTCCCCCATGGATCCCATCTCCATGGGGGAGGGCTCCCAAGAATCCATGAAGGAAGGGGCTAAGGGACGGTGCTCCCCCATGATACCGGTGGCCGGGAAGGAGTCCCCCGCGCCGCCGCCGCCCTCTTCACCATCTTCATCGCCATATCCATCACTCAATCCTCCTAGTATGCAGTGGTTCATCCTCCCACACACCTATGTAGCGTCCTATGTAAACATGGTGTTTGATGCTATAAGTTATAATCCTATGATCTATGTCATGTTTGTGTAGTTTCTTTGTTCTTAGATTGAATGGTTGAACGTCTTTAGTTCATTAGAGTTGTATGTTGATATGGTACAGTCCTTTGGTGTCCATTATATTTATGCGCGCATGGATTAAACATCATAGGGTTTGTAGTATGTGTAAGAGGAAGGGGGGAAGTTTTGCCGGATTGACAGAAACCTGAGGACGCGAACCGGAATGTTGCACGTATGGGAGTAAGAGGACCATTAAACTTCAGGCTATGGTTGGGAAAACCTTAATGCATTGATTAGTACTTACGGATGTTTTCTAACAATCCAATCATATAGTTCATGTAATTCCAAGTAGTGAAGCGCATGTATATTTAGCCTCTCTAACATAGAAACCTGCATCGAAGACAATGAACCCGATCTATTCGCTATTTAAACTTGGACAAAGCCACCACAATTACCACCACTATTCCACACTCATGGTTCTATTAGTTTAGTGTATTTTATTGCTGCAACAACTAGCTTTACTTTCTTGTTATTTATTATCATGCAAAGCTATTTCTATTACTCGTATTGTTGCTCTAGTTTTATTTCCTAGATAATGCAAACGTTTAGTGTGCGTAGAGTTGTATCAGTGGTTGATAGAACTTGAGAGAATATTTATCCTACCTTTAGCTCCTCGTTGGGTTCGACACTCTTACTTATCGAAAAGGCTACACACGATCCCCTATACTTGTGGGTTATCAATATGTATCAACATCCCCAAGCTTAACTCATGCTCGTCCTCGAGTAGGTAAGTGATAAAAAGGAAGAATAATTTTTAACGTGACATGCACCATCATAAACTTGATCAAAGTATTTGAAAAGAATTCAAAGCTGGGATCATAGTACTTCAATCATAACATGAAACACAAAGTTCTAGCAATAAGGCAAAGCAACTATGTTGCAACATGAAAAGGCACAAATAAAATATTAATGAATAACAATGCTTTGCAAGACGTTTGTTTGTTTCACATAAAGAAAACATAGCATTGTAGCATTCAGCTTGTCCCTCATAGAGTAGCAAACATAAATGCATAGGGCACCTTCAAAGTTCATAAGAGTGACTAGATACAAATCGTTTAAAACAAGCAATATCAAAGCGATGCATCAATCAACAAGTCTTGGGACAATGCACATAGAACTAAGAATGGCCACTATGCTCTCAAAGTAGGTGCATAAAGGTAGAAGGTGTAGACTCAACAAAAAGATAAAAGAAAGGCATTCATAGAAGAAAGTAGGGATTCAAGTTTCATAAAGAGCTTCCAAAAATTATGGTACTTAATAGCTTTCAGCTCTCATTGCCCCTATCATAAGCATCTTGAAGTGATTAAGGTTAAAGTGAACAAACTATGGTGTATATGCTTGATGAAGTATAAGTTGGAAATCTCATGTCCCTTGAATACGAGAGCCGCTACTCAAGTTTAGTCACTGGTAAGTTCTTATCATCGTAAGTACATGTGTATCATAGAGAACCGCCAACGGGGTACCCCTTGGCCGATGATACGGAAGAATCCCCATATCAAAATGACAAGGCAAGCAGACAACGAGCATCTCAACAATCTTCTTATTATCATGGGAATATGGTGCTTTTTCTCTTTTTCCTCTTTTCATAAATATCTTTTTTTCTTTTCTTTTTCTCCTTTTCTCAATATCTGACTCTTTTTTATATAAGAAGAATGCTTCATAGACAGCTCATTATGGTTACGCTGCAGGTTTCCACCATGATAGCATGGATTAGACCAGCGGCCCAGGCATTTCTCTAACACATATATATAACTCCATGGACGGCATCCATAGACAAAAGAGCATGATATCAATTGGTACAAAGTACAAGTGCAATGTTGAAAGAGTTCCCCATGACAGCATGGTTCTGCTAATCCCCAACAAATAAGTGCAAGCATATACAACATAGACAACACAATGGTTCAAGTTTATTAAGGGCAATAAAAGTAAAGTGTGCCATCAAGTTCGTGAGAGCTTTAATCACTAGTTTCCTCATAACAAGTTTAATTCGGAAGGTAGTTAAAAACATGAATATACTTGGAATAGCATATGCTAGTAGGTAGGTATGGTGCACTCTTTGGAATAACTTGGTTTAAGGAGTTGGATGCATGAGTGGAACTCATACTTGGTTACGGAGGCTAGCAAAAGACTAGGAGCGACAAACTAAGAGAGCAATACTGGCCATAATCATGCAGAGCGACAAAACATCATTGATCAAAGCATAAAGTGATACTACAAGTTGAAAACTAAAGGATAATAAAGGCTATGGTGACTTGGGATAGTCATAACATGGTGTGAGCATGCGCCTAGTCAACCCAAATAAAGCATCAAAGGAGAATACCACAATACTATGCTTTAATATGCTAAAACAACACATGATCCTTCCAAGGCACATTAAGCAATCTCAATTATTTATAACAAGTCATGCTACAACAAAGAATACTAATCATAAAGCCAAAAAAATATCGAGCATGACATGACAAAGCATAGGGCACAGTCAAAAACAAGCTATCTTTACCACTTAAGCATGAACTTTCCTACTCTTTTTCCAATCCAAACCCAACTATTGGAAAACCAATGTATGAAATAGGGGGTCCAACCAATTTATTCAGCAAACTAAGAAAACCAAGAAAACAAAAAACCAAAACGAAAACGAAAAATAAGATGCTCCAAGAACAACAAAACTGTGCATGAAACAATAAAAATGAAGCGTTTGGAAAAAACCTGAGATTTTTATTGATGAAGAGGGGGATGCCTTCGGCATCCCCAACCTTTGACGCTTGTATTTCTTGGATATTTCTTGGGGTGACATGTGTGGCATCCCCAAGCTTGAGCTTTAGTCCATCCTTCATCTCATTACTCATTCCTTCCATACACCTAAATTTTTCCTTCATACAAAACTTCACACAATCTTTATTAGCAACATTAGTGCACTCAAGATAATAAGTCTTTAGGTTCAGTTCTAACACCAATAAAACTTCCATTAAAACACTAGATACTGTAGCACTTCCCTCAAAAAGCTCAATTCCCCAAAAGAACTCAAAAAGGAACCAACAAGAAGCAAATGCAGAAAATGGCAGAAATCTGTCAAAAAAGACCAGCAGGTAAAGACAAGTTTTTTCGAAGACCTTCTGTTGCTCAAATCAAAAAGTGTTGAACTAACGAAAGTTAGATAACAACCTAGGGCAGAAGCACAAACATTCACGCCTCAAAAATATGTTCAGAGATTTTACACGAATTTTTACGGTGAAGCACAGAAATCTGTTTTGGGACAGCAATTTTCCCAATCATTACTTCTCTCTCATTAGAGGTTTACTCTTGGCACAAAAAGCAAATAAAAAGGATAAGGAGCGGTTATTACTCCAAGACTCATCTAAAACTTTTGGGTTATCTCCCAATAAGTACTTTTCTTTAACGCCTTTAAGTTAGGCATAAGAAGCAAGAAAAAGAATCAAGTGTTCTCAAATGAAGAAGCATTAAGACCAAATTTTGTTTTCATAGGAGAAGCAAAAGAAATCTTCTCTCTCTTCTTAGGGAAGTGTTCTATACCTTTCTTGAGTGGGAGTTGATATTTAATGGTGCCTTCTTTCATATCAATAATGGCACCAAAAGTTCTAAGAAAAGGTCTTCCCAAAGTAATAGGACAAGAAGCATTGCATTCAACATCCAAAACATAGAAATCAACGGGGACATAGGCATTGTTAACCATAATAAGAATATCATTAATACTCCCCATGAGTTTATTTTTAGCATTATCATCAAGTGGGACATTCAAATAACAATCTTCAAGTGGTGACAAATCAAGCATATCATAAATCCTTCTAGGCATAATAGAAACACTACTATCAAGATCACATAAAGCTTTGAAATCAAAATCATTCACTTTCATATTAATGATGGGTTCCCAACCATCTTCTTGTTTTATAGGAATAGAAGCTTTATGTTTCATCTTTTCTTCTTCAAATTTTTATGAGAGCATCAGTAATGTGTTTTGTAAAGGCCATATTCATAGCACTAGCATTAGGACTTTTAGCAAGTTTTTGTAGGAACTTAATAACTTCAGAGATATTGCAACCATCAAGATCAAAATCATAATTATCATCTAAAGTAGTAGAGATATTACTAGCCTCAACAATAGTGGTAGTGATAGTAGAAACACTAATGTTTCTAGAAATTTCATCTTCTGTTTCCCACTTAGCATGCAATTCAGCTAATAGTCTAACATTTTCATCAATTCTTACTTGTATGGCATTAGTAGCAGCAAAGGGATTCTCATTAGTTTCAGGTTTAGCAGCCATTTTATTCAAAGAAGATTGAGCTTAAGCCAAAGATGCTATATTTCTTTCAGCATTAGAGAGTTTTTCCTCAATAGTTTTATTGAAAGCAGTTTGTTTACTAATAAAATCTTTAAGCATAACTTCAAGTTCAGAGGGTGCACTCCTATTACTGTTGTAAGAATTTCCATAAGCATTACCATTATTGGGAGGATATGGCCTATAATTGTTTCTACCAAAATTATTCCTATAGGCATTGTTGCTAAAATTGTTATTTCTTATAAAGTTCACATGAACTTGCTCTTCTTGAGCAACCAAAGAGGCTAAGGGAACATTATTTGGATCAATATGGGCTTTCCCATTAACAAGCATAGACATAATAATATCAATCTTATCATTCAAGGAGGAGGTTTCCTCAACATAATTTACCTTCTTACCTTGTGGAGCTCTCTCAGTATGCCATTCAGAATAGTTAACCATCATATTATCTAGAAGCTTTGTTGCAGCACCCAAAGTAATGGTCATAAAGGTACCTCCAGCAGCAGGATGCAATAGATTTCTTGAAGAATAGTTCAATCCTGCATAAAAGGTTTGGATAATCATCCAAGCAGTCAGTCCATGAGTGGGACAATTCTTTACCAAAGATTTTATTCTTTCCCAAGCTTGAGCAACATGTTCATTATCATATTGTTTAAACTTCATTATCACTTCTCAAAGATATAATCTTAGCAGGAGGATAGTATTTTCCAATAAAAACGTCTTTGCATTTAGTCCAAGAATCAATACTATTCCTATTTACGGAATTTAACAATTCTTTAGCTTTTCCTCTCTAAGAGAAAGGAAACAATTTAAGCTTAATAATATCTCCATCTATATCCCTATGCTTTTTTATCTCACAAAGTTCAACAAAGTTATTTAGATGAGCAACAACATCTTCATTACCAATACCAGAAAATTGTTCTCTCATAACAAGATTGAGTAAGGCATGCTTTATTTCAAAGAAAGTAGCTTCAGGAACATGTGGAGCAATATGTGTGCTCATAAAATCATTGTTGTTGGTGCTAGTGAAGTCACACAACTTAGTATTTTCAAGAGTAGTCATGTTTTTGTGTTTTTAATAAAGAAAGCAAACTTGTAAAACTATTTGTTTTGTGTTTTTGATAAAGAAACAAGCAAACAAAGCAAAACAAAAATAACAAAGTAAAGAGATTGGTTATGAGGGACTCCCCTTATGAAGATGTCCTTGACTCCCGGCAACGGCGCCAGAAAAAGTACTTGTTGGCGCCAGAAAGAGATTGGTTATGGGGAACCCCAAGAGGAAAGTATGATGAGCACAGCAGTAAGTTTTCCCTCAGTTATGAAACCAAGGTTATCAATCTAGTAGGAGCAAGGAAACACCCCAAAGGTGTAGCTAGCCGAACTTTGGCAGGGGCACTACCGGTGCCAGCAGCAACGTGGAGACCTACACAACACAACCACATAACTCTGTCCCCAACTTGCGATGAGGTTGTCAATCTCACCGGTTTTGCTGAAAACAAAGGATCAAACATATCGAGGGGAAGAAAGTAATAGTTTGCAGAAAGTAAACACAAAGCAGTAAACAATTGATTGTAGATTGATAGTAAAAGAAAGGACCGGGGTCCATAGTTCACTAGATGTGTCTCTCCTTAAGATAGATAACATGTTGGGTGAACAAATTACAGCGGGGCAATTGACAAACATCGAGAAAGCATACAAGCATATACTACTCATCTTGACTCCTTTGAGACTTGATTGGGCATTACAACATTATACATAGAATGCCATCCAACTGCATCTATGACTAATAATCCATCTTCAGGTTATCATCCGAACCCCCTCCAGTATTAAGTTGCAAGCAACGAATAATTGCATTATGAATTGCGTGTAAAGTAAACAATACGATTGTTCTATGAACAAATGATTGTTGTTTTCTCCCTAGTAGCAACAGCACATCTAGTACCTTAGAGATTTCTATCACTTCCCCAAATTACCAGAGGCATGAACCCACTATCGAGCATAAATACTAACTCTTGGAGTTGCTAGCATCTACTTGGCCAAAATAGCTACTAACAACGGAAAGCATGCAAGATCACAAATAACAAAGACATGATATAATCAATAATCAATCTGAAATAGCATCTCAATATCCATCGGATCCCCGCAAACACAATATGCAGAATTACCAATAGATGATCTTGATCATGAACGGAGCTCACCAGATCTAAACATGATAGCACAAAGGAAGAGAACCAGCCATCTAGCTAGTACATGGACCCGTAGTCCAGAGATGAACTACTCACGCATCACACCAGAGGCTTGCATGATGATGAAGAAGGCCTCCAGGGTGAATTCCCCTCTCCGGCAGGGTGCCGGGAAGAGCTTCAGATCCCTGCTGATCTAGGTATGGGGATGACGGCGGCTACAGACTCTTTCGTGGAATTTTGATTGGGTACTTAGGGTTTCTGTATTGGAGGAAACTTATAGGCGGAAGGAGAGGCCGAGGGGGTGCCTAGGGCGGCCAGACCCCCCTGGCGCGGGCCAGGCTGGGCCGGGCGGCCAGGTGGTGTGGCCAGGCCCTAGCCCCTCTCCGTCTCGTATTCTGCTCTAGGTGTCCCTCGGTGAAAAACTGACTTTGGCTTTTGTCCCGTCCAATTCCGAGAATATTCATTTTTTGACTTTCCTGGAACCAAAAACAGCAGAAAACAGGCAGCTGGCACTATGGCTCTTGTTAATAGGTTAGTCCAATAAATCATATGAAAAGTACTCCAAAGTGTGGACAAAACTTAAGAAAGTAGATAAAACCAAGCATGAAACATCAAAAATTATGGATACGTTTGCATCGTAGCAGAGGTGGACGAGCAACTTCGCTTGCTTGGTTTCCACGGGCAGCAACAAGGGGATGTGCCCTCTTACGACTACTATGCGCACTACACTAGGTTGTCCTCGAGTTCGTATCAGGATGAAGGCACTGCTTCGCCATACTATGGATGCGCTCCTTCCTGGTCAGCTTGGGATTGATACCCACTTAGGACAAAAGCCTAAGCTTGGGGGGAGGTATACCGACATCACACTCCTGTACATATCATGTTCAGTCGATACTTTGCATATCCATGTTTCGTTTTATTTTTAGTTTTTGTTCTTGCTTTATTTCTGCTTTCCAAAACACAAAAAGACCAAAAATATTTTCGTTATTCCTCTTTGTTTGCTTCCTTATCTTTTAGCCTTGGTTTGCTTCATCCTTTTTAGATTTATTTTAATTATTCAAAAAACCCAAAAATATTTGTTGTTCTTCTCTGGTTTTGTAAAGTTCATTGCAGGGTTCAGCAGTCCTTAGTGACTCCTTGGAGTTTGGTTTTATCTTATTATTCAAGTCACACAAGTGAAAGGCAATGATGATTTATGACAACTCGAGGTGTGGTAAGAGGCTGGTTCGAACTCTATTTGTTTTAATTTTTGTACATATACTCATCATTGTGAGCATGCTTAGTCTGTTTATGTAAGGTGTATGTTATTTAATGGATACTTAGTGGTCCTTGCCTTCTTATGATTAGTTCCAATCCATTATTAGTTCATACCATGGCATACAACTATTTGCTCGCATTGTTCAATTCATAACTTGGTATGACATTGTGGTGTCCTGATCTAAATGTTCTATTTGAATCGACTTGGCACATGCTCACGCATGCATATGACTAAATAAAAGGTTAGTTAAGCCTCGATGATTTATTCTACCTCAGAGTTCTTGTGTCACTTTTATGCCACTATTAATTTTGTTTTGTCGCAAGCATGATTATGACAGTTACTGCTCTCTCGATTGTCGCTCCCTTTCTACTGCTAGCCTTCACTAGTGCTGAGTATAAGCTTTACTCGTGCATCCAACTCCCTAAAACCAAAGTTATCAAAAAGAGTCTACCATATCTACCTACTAGCATTATTGCTATTCCTTGCATATTTATTATGCTCTGTTTTCTTCCAATAAAAATGTTTGCTTGTTCTGTGAAAATTAGTTAGTAAAGCTCTCACGAACTTGATGGCACACTTTACTTTCTTGCACTTAATAAACTTGAACCATTGTGCCCATCTATGTTGCGTATATGCTTATGTTTTATAAGTTGTGAATTAGCAGAACCATGTTATCATGGAGAACGCTTTCAACATTGCACTTTATTTAGTTGATATCATGTTCTTTTGCTTATGGATCCCGACGGTGTGAAATGAAATTGGGAGCTTGTAAGGCTCGTGGAGTTCGTATATGTGTTAGAAAAACACCTGGGCGGCTGGTCTAAGCCATGCCAAATCATGGTGGAAACTTGCAGCATAACCATAGTGAGCAATCTATGAAGCATCCTCTATAAAAACCTATGCAAATAGGAAAGAAAAAAAGAAGATAAAAAAGAAAAAGAAAAAGAAAAAAAGGCCTATGCAATTAGGAAATAAAAGGATTGCTGAGATGCTCATTGTCTGCTTGCCTTGTCATTTTGATATGGGAAATCTTCCATATCATCGGGCAAGGGGTACCTTGTTGGCGGTTCTCTATGATACACATGTACTTACAATGACAAGAACTTACTTGTGACTAAAGTTGAGTAGCATGAGGAACGGTACTCGTAAGCAAAGGGGCATGAGATTTTCAGCTTATAATTTGTCAAGCATATCCTCATATTTGTTCACTTTAACCTTAATCACTTAAAGATGCTTATGATAGGGGCAATGAGAGCTCAAAGCTATCGAGTACCATACTTTCAACATTTGAAACCCTGTCAAACTTTTCAAATATTTTCTTTCACTTTTATGTTGAGTCACCATTCATTCTTTGAGCACCTTCCCAAGAGCATAGCTATCATTCTTAGTGTAATGTGCTTGTCCCAAAACATGGTTAATTATGACATAACTTTGACATTTTAACCATTGATAATTTTATATCTAGTCTTCAGTTAAACTTCAGAGGTGCCTTGGCATTTATGTTTTGCTCCAAAAAATGGCAAGCGGGACACCACTTTATCATATCTTCTTATGAGCACTACAATCCTGCATATGCTTATGTGTCATGTTGCTTATTATTAATGGGTTGGAATCTCTTCATAGCTTGCATGACTACTTGGTAAACTTATTTTCATACTCTTTATTATGAATTGACTAACTATTTGATCATATGCTGGGAATATATACATCTTATGAAGCAAATGTGTTCGTGAAAGTTTCTTTTCTCGCACTCAGTTTTCAACTGAATTGCTTGAGGACAAGCAATAAGCTAAGCTTGGGGGGAGTTGATACGTCTTCGCGAACACTTTTGCTATTATTTCTTCCCTAATTTGTGTGATTTGGATACAACTAATGCGGACTAATGCTCTTTTCAGCAGAATTGCTTTGGTGTCTCATTTTTGTGCAGGAAGTTAACTTTCAAGAAAAATCCCGAAAAATATCGCAAAACTCCTATTTTACCAGAATACTCACGGAGCCAGAAGACGAGACGAAGAAGGGCCACGAGGGGCCCACACCAGGCCGCGCCAGGGGGTAGTGTGGCCGCCTCGGACTCCGCCTCGACCTCTCCTTTAGCATATATAAGCCCTCTAACCTAAACAGACGAGGGGTTCGACGTTTATCCAGATAGAGTTCCGTTGCGCCGCCACCACCAGATACCGCGATTCGGAACCAGAAACTCCGTTCTTGTACCCTGCCGGGACGGGGAATTGGAGGAGATCATCGCCATCATCATCACCATCGCTTCTCCATCAACCATCCATGATTCCCCATCCATGAGTGAGTAATCCCCCGCTGTAGGCTATGGGGATGGTAGGGATTGGATGAGATCGTTCATCTAATTGCATCAGATTGCCTAGTATCTATTGTTAGTGTTTTTTGACATTGTTGCAATTTGTTATGCTTAATGCTTGTCACTAGGGCCCGAGTGCCATGATTTCAGATCTGAACATGTTATTGATTCATGATGATAGTATTGTTTATGATCTTACCTGCAAGTTGTATACACATATTATTGTCCAGAACCAAAGGCCCCGAAGTGACAAGAATCAGGATAACCGGAGGGAATGACTGTGATATAAGGATCACGTGTGTTCTTGGAGTGTTAATACTTTGCTCCGGTGCTCTATTAAAAGGAGTACCTTAATTGCCAATAGATTCCCTTGAGGCCCCGCTGCAACGGGCTGGTAGGACAAAAGATGTTGTGCAAGTTCTCATTACGAGAATGTATGACTATATATAGAACACATGCATATGATTATTTAGTACTTGGATGCTTTACCTTATTTATTTGCAAATTCCCTATATCTTGATTGCTACATGAATTGTCTTGTCCATGCAACGCCTGTCCATCCATCCCTATGCCTACCACGCTTTAATCCTACTGTTTACTGCAATTGTTACTATTGTCTTTACTTTTACTACTGCTATTGCTTTGCTATTGCTATTACAAAACTGTTGCTATTGATAAAACTACTGTGAGCAAGATTGTTTCCAGGTGCAGCTGAATTGATAACTTAGTTGTTAAGGCTTATAAATATTCTTTGGCTCTCCTTGTGTCGAATCAATAAATTGGGTTTTACTTCCCTTGAAGACTGTTGCGATCCCCTATACTTGTGGGTCATCATCTATCTACAACCGAAGCAGAATATATGGCTGTTGCTGAAGCTTGCAAAGAGTCTGTTTGGTTGAAAGGTTTGTATGCTGAGCTTTGTCAGGATGATTCTTGCATTAACCTGTTCTGTGACAGTCAAAGTGCTATTTACCTTACTAAGAATCTTACTAAGAATCAGATGTTCTATGAGAGAACAAAGCACATTGATATCAAGTACCATTATGTTCGTGACGTTGTTGCATAAGGTACACTAAAGGTATGCAAGATAAGCACTCATGATAATCCTGCTGATATGATGATAAAGCTTGTTCCTGTTACTAAGTCCGAGCTATGCTCAAGCTTAGTAGGTATAACTGTTTAGCCCAAGTGGCTATTGATGCCGAAAGTGTTTTCTTTGTTTGTTCAGGGAGATGATTACTGTTGAAGCTACAAGAAGGAATTTGTCTCAATATGGAGTTTGTTATATGTTGATCCAAATTCTACAAAGTAAAGACCAACTTTTGACGGAGCGGAGCGAGGCCTGTCGCCGGAGGCTTGGGCCGATAGCCCCCCACGGTACGGATCGTTGATGACATAGGTTACCACCGCTATATAAATTTCTTGTAAGCCGCCGGCTGGGATGAGTTGCATCTCTGAAATTCCCGGCGTTGTGTAAACACTCCACATTATAGTGAAGTTTCGTTGGCTGGCGCCCATTGTTTTTTTCTCTCTTTGTTGGAGAGGTTTTTCCACGTTAAATTTGTGTCCCCTTTGCTGTGATTCCTTTATCGTTCTTCGTTATTTGATTGTCGTAAAACTAACATGTTATTTTTAGGCCTGTTTAAAAGATTTAAACAAAATAGATACGCATTTTCAGAGAGATAGTTTATTTGATAATTATTTGGAACTTATTCAAATCTAGGATCCAAAACAAATTTAACGGGAGAGAGAATGCTAGTACTAGGTGCAGAAGATTCCCTACTACTACTTGTTTAAATCTCAAAGATGGCAGAAATAGATGGCTCTAGCATGCATACATATAGTAGTACTAGTGTATCTTGACTCACATTTCCTGGTGGCCGGCGGTTGGTCGAACCGAGCACACCCTTGCTTCCCGGAACACCTTCCCCTGCTGGCAGGAGTAGTACTTGATTTTTTTTCCGAATCCGCCGGAGTAGTACTTCATCCCCTTCCGTGGGGCGCAGTGCGAGTCATGAGAGCAGACGCATAGGCCTTCAATGGCGCAGCCCCTTCCAAGGATGATGGGGTTCCCGTTGACGCCCAGCACCTGGTCGCTCCACTCGCTGGAGAAGATACCGTCTGGGTCGTACCTGGCCTTCACCTTGAGGAATTCGCGGGCCTTGGGGTACTTGGCGATGACGCCGTCGAAGGCGAGGTTGCGGCTCTTGCCCCAGTGCGGGACGGCGCCGTACTTGTCGAGCGCCATCTGCTCGAGCTCGTCCATCACGTCCGCATGCGCACGCGGCTCGCCCTCCCTGGAGCTCCGGTAGTAGGTGACGTCGAAGTCGATGCAGTCCTCGGCCTTGCCGAGGTACGCGGAGGAGGCCCTGACGTAGCGGAGCAGCACGCCGACCTTGGCGTCCAGGCAGCAGAAGGCGCGCGGGCTGCGGTCACGGAGCCTCTGCACCTCGGCGATGTACGCGGGCGCCCTGGAGAGCGCGATGCTGAAGCCGGAGCTGTAGACGAAGGTGCCCCGGATGCGCGGGTCCCACGCGCAGCAGGCCAACTTGTTCTCCGCCGGGCTGCTGCTGATGCACGACCCGGCCGCCTGGATGTGGTTCTGGAACCCCACCACCGGAAACCCCGTGAAGGAGGAGCTGTTGAGGTCGTTGGTGAATCCGTTGCCGTGCAGCTCGAACCACGTCGACAGCACCCCCGCCGCCAGGCACCGGCCGATGTCGCTGTCGTGCTTCTCTATGTACTCCTCCACCGCTCTCGCGGCCACCAGCACCAGCGTCGGGTTGGCGCGGAACCCGATGTAGTCGTTGAGCCCGTTGCCCGGTGTGGTGGCCGGGACGCGGTCGTCCCGGCGGTAGATCACCTTCCGCTGCCACGGCAGCCACGTCATGTCGCCGAACTCGTGCAGATCGCCCCACACCGCCGACCGCGCCGTGAAATCCGTGTCGTCGCGCTTCTCCAGCGTCACCGACCGTTTGAACATCGGCTGCAGCTTGAGTGTAACCTGCGCAGGCAGCCATGGCCTATTATTACAACTTCAGTGTGCTAAGCTAGGCTAGCTATCAATCTCCAACAAACCAAAAAAAAAAAAAATTGCAAGCAATTACGTACCTACCTGGGAGACGACGCCAAGGACACCGAGGGACACCTTGACAGCGTCCAGGTCGGGGTCGCCCACGCCGAGCTCCCTCACAACGGCGAAGCCCTGGCTCGCCGGCGCCGGCGTCACGATCCGCATCCCAACCACGTACTCGTGCACGGCGCTGCCCTTGCCCCACAACGAGCTCCCGTGCGCACCCGTCGCCAGGAGTCCACCGATGGTGACACCGTACCAGTAGGGGGAGTGCGGCAGCGCCAGCCCGGCCGCGGCAGCGTCCTCGATCAGGTCCTTGAGCAACATGCCGCTCTCCACCGTCATCAGCCCCGTGACGGAGTCCACGCTCACCGTCCGGTTGAGCCGCTCCGTGCTGATGATCGTGCCGTGGCGCCCGCCAGGGCAGGCCAGCTTGGGGAAGCTGTGGGAGTGCTTCGTGGCGGCCTTCACCTTGCGCTTCGCCGCCGCTGCGGCTGCCACAGCTGCCACCAGCTCCTGCTCTGTGCTCGGAAAGGTGGCGTTGGCAGCGCGGCAGATGCTCCGGTCCGGGAAGGAGCCGTACGCGTTGGTCACGGTGCAGTCGGACGTGCCATGGACGCAGGCAACCGGCTCAGGCAACAGCGACGGGCTTGATCTGGGGACGCCGATAATGACAAGACAGAGGAGGAGAACGACAAGCACCATTCCCCTTTGCATTGCTAGCTATTCCTCGGAATGCCACACCCGAGCGAGTCTTTCTTGTGGATGGTGAGAACGAATGCAGAATTAATGGCTGTGTGGCAACTCGCAGGGACAAGCCTCGCTTGTTTACTAAAACCTACGGTCCTGTCTTCGAAGAACGTGACGATTGCTAAGTCAATGAATGCGCCCCTAAATAAATCCTTGAAGATCATTGTACAGTGCTTCTTTTGGGATGGAATCTTAGTCACAAAACGTATAGTACTAACAGAGGTGAGCACTTTGGTCGATAAACTTCAGAAAAGGAGCCCGCTGGTTACTTTGTGGCATGGTAGCAGGCGGTTGTCCAGATTTTTTTTTGCGAAAACAACCCTGTAGAATCCCAAAATCATATTTGTCTCTTTCTCTCTGTTTCCTTCACCGACGAACTGCCCCACCAGTCTGAAAAGTTTCAATATCTAACATCAGGACCCACCTGTCACAGTAATAATGCCAACGTACAACAATTTTAGAAAAGAATAAAAGAGGGATGACGTGAGCATGATGTCATCACAACAGGAACTCTCGCTGACCATGGATTTAGTAAAGGGGAGCGTGTGGGACTACGTGACCGAGCACGTTAGAAGGAGGGAAGCAAGGCAAACCTAGTGCTGGCGGTGCCGCTAGCAAATGTTAGCCGGAATGACGTCTGAGACGTGCTCGAGCAGTGGCGCAAGAAGGCGCACAGCGCGGCGTTGCTACACCAGGAGCACGTTGGTGGCGTCAGCAACAATGGAGGTGGCCGGAATCGATGTAATTGATGAATGTCGGTGTCGGAGACGACGTGCTCGATTCGGGCGATTGGGGCGTCCCAACTGGCTCAGTTTGGTGGAGAGGCTGAGGAAGTAGTTGATAAGCATCGGTGCTTCTTGTCAGAGCTTAGGTCGGCATGTAGTAGAGTGGCAAAGTGGTGGTTAGAGCTATGGTGATGCAGCCCGTCCTACGAACGTCCGTACATCTACACCACCAAGTCCCCCAAGTGGACCAATGACTCGTGCCCGAGCCAAACTCCTACAAGCTAAGGTTAACTCGCTCCTCTCCTCGTGTAACTTTGATACATCCTTGGATGGCTTGCTACTTCATGCAACTACTCTATGCATTATCAGCTATGAAGCCCCAACGCATCGCCAAGCCCCCAAGGATGAAGTACAAGGAGCTGGACGAGAAGAAGACGTTGCTGCGGCTAAAGCCCCGGAGTCTCCAGCCTCCAACCCTAGAGTCTCTGCCCTGGACTCCGGACCAGTCTCCGGACCCCTGCCTGGAGCGTTCAGTACACCCCCATGGAGTCTGCCCCGAAGACCACGCTCCGCCCCGGAGTCTTCGACCCTCTCACCCCAGAGTCTCCAGCCTACAACCCCGGAGTCTTCGGCCTCCAACTCCAGAGTCTCTGCCCTATACTCCGGACCCCATCCTGGAGCGTTCAGTACACCGCCATGGAGTTTGCCTCGAAGACCGCGCTCCACCCCGGAGTCTCCGGCCTACAACCCTGGAGTCTCCCTCCCCAGGACTCCGGGCAGGACTCTGGCCTACTGCTGCAGCTCTCTGTCTACCACCCTAGAGACCACGCTCCACCCGGAGTCTCCGGTGTAAGCGAGATAGGCATGTTAAAGCCTTTTGGGCCTTCGGCCCATGTAACCCCAAATTTGTCCATACTTTACCATTTTATTCCCAAAATACCTTTAAACTCGTGGCTGGCATATAAAATAGCCCCCACCTCTATTGTAAACCCTAGACTGGATATTGGAATTAGAAGACACCCTTGTGGATCTCCCAAATTCTTATCTCATGCTCCTTTTCTAAAGGGGCACAAAATATCCCCCACCTCGTTGGAGTTTGCATCGTGCCTTCCTTGTTGTACAAGGCCTTGGCATCGGATCCCTTTGCCAAGACGTCAAGATCGCACCGAGATTCCCACTCGCCGTGCCAGTTCGAGAGAGATCTTCGCCCGATGTTGATCCTAGGGATTGCATCGGACTGATCGCCGCTGGGGTGAGCTATTGGATTTTATCGTGTCTTTGCGTATGTGTGTGTGTTCATCGAGTTCTTCGTGCATGAGTTCGTTGTTTTCATCCCTCCCTATTTCCCTCGCACCTCCCTCTCAATTTCCACGGGAATTCGTGAAAGATCGGGCACCCCCGAGGTTAGCCCTCAACATATTGGTATCAAGATCTTCGTTTCTCACGAATTTCCCTATCAATTTTTCTTCTATCCACCATAAATTTGAAAATCCCCCAAAAAAAGAGCCCCAAATTTTACTTTGGATTGATCTCTTGATTTGGATTGTTATTTGTGGTTTTGATCCGACCAAATCTTGTCTTAGGTGTTGGTCTAGCTTTACCCTGCGTTTCCCAACCCAATTTGGCCAATTTTTCGCAGATTCGAGGCCCCAAGGCGTGGATTTCTGGTCAAGAACACGAGCTGTTCAAGCAGAAACCCCGACCCTAGAGTCTCCGGCCCCTTGGAGTCTCTGGCCCTAGATGCCCAATTTCGCCAGTTTTGACCTCTTCTCCATTTTGGCTAATTTCCTTTGTTTGTTTGTGTCCCATGTGCATGTCAGCAACTAACAACGAGCTTCCGCATCAACTACATCCGCGCTTATCGACACCACGACACCCGAACATCCTCCCGCACCACCGACCACAAGTTCATCATCACCAATGAAGGTATAACTTATGTCACCTTATTAACTCCCATCTTCCTTTGTATGTACCTATCCCACGAGAGTGGCTCATCTTGTTTTTGCTTGAGCATTGTGCATTTGTCCTTGGATAGTGAGAGTGCAAGAGCAATAACAAGAGTGACTAGGTAGCATCAAGGGAGAGCAAAAAAATAGAAAAGAAACAAAAATAGAATAAGATACAAATAAAAAGAAAATATAGTTTCCATAGCAAAAGAGAGTCTCAAACTTGTAAGCTAGAGATAAAGAAGAGCACCCAAGGCAAGTGCACAAATCCTTTGCTCATTTTTCTCTTTCCAAACGGCCACCATCTCTCCTTGCATTGGCATGACAACTGACCTTAGTCTTGGTTAGGACATTTTGTTGCTCATTTTCATAGTCGTGTCAATCCCAATAATCTCCACATGTGTGTACAGTCGTAGGTTCCCGTCACCCTTTTGAGTTGTTGACCTTTATCTTTTACTTGAGTTTATTGGATTTTACCCACTTTTTACTATCTCTTTTATTTTGATTGGTTCTTTGACATTCCACAACCCTAACATTCCACCAAAGGCTTTTGAGAGTGTTAGTTCTTTATTTAGTGTAAGGTTTCTTTGCGATTTCACTTTACAAGCTAATACTCCCTCCATCCCAAAATATAAGGCGCCTAAGGATTAGTCAAAAGTCATCATTTTTTAAGTTTAACCATGATTATACACAAAAATATAAAAATTTATAATACTAAATTATTATCAGTAAATTCACCATAAAGTATATTTTCTTAATATGTCCATTCAATATTGTAGATGTAGGTAT
The DNA here is from genome assembly GCA_910589775.1 of Avena eriantha. NCBI lineage: Eukaryota > Viridiplantae > Streptophyta > Magnoliopsida > Poales > Poaceae > Avena > Avena eriantha. Next base: position 75,544,670 of record OU342744.1, on the reverse strand, counting down.
TTTTTTCTAAATATTTGGTCAAAGTTAGTAAGGTTTGACTTTTGACCAATCCTTAGACGCCTTATATTTTGGGACGGAGGGAGTAGTTCTCTCTTGTGGCTTCTAGTTTGGTGCAATCCCCAAGGTGAGGTGATGGCTCAGTGTTGATGTAGAGCTCGTTGAGAACCCCAAGAGGAAGGTATGATGAGCACAGCAGCAAGTTTCCCTCAGTTATGAAACCAAGGTTTAATCGAACCAGTAGGAGCAAGGAAACACCCCAAAGGTGTTGCTAGCTGAGCCTTGGCAGTGCGCACTACCGGTGCTAGTAGCAACGTGGAGACCTGCACAACATAACCCCAGAACTCTGTCCCCAACTTGCGATGAGGTTGTCAATCTCACAGTGTTTTGCTGAAAAAAAAGGATTAAACGTATCGAATGGAAGGAAGTAATAGTTTGTAGAAAGTAAACACAAAGCAGTAAACAGTTTATAGATTGTATGTAAAAGTAAAGGACCGGGATCCATAGTTCACTAGAGGTGGCTCTCCTTAAGATAGATAACATGCTGGGTGAACAAATTACAGCAGGGAAATTGACAAACATCGAGAAAGCAATACATGCATATACTAATCATCTTGACTCCTTTGAGATTCGATTGGGCATTACAACATTATACATAGACCGCCATCCAACTGCATCTATGACCAATAATCCACCTTCAGGTTATCATCCGAACCCCCTCCAGTATTAAGTTGCAAGCAACAGATTATTGCTTTACGAATTGCATGTAAAGTAAACAATACGATTGTTCTATGAACAAAGGATATTTGTTTTCTCGCTAGTAGCAATCACATCTAGTACCTTAGAGATTTCTGTCACTTCCCCAGATTACCAGAGGCATGAACCCACTATCGAGCATAAATACTAACTCTTGGAGTTGCTAGCATCTACTTGGCCAAGATAGCTACTAACAACAGAAAGCATGCAAGATCACTAATAACAAAGACATGGTAGAATCAATAATCAATCTGAAATAGCATCTCAATATCCATTGGATCCCCGCAAACACAACATGCAGAATTACAAATAGATGATCTTGATCATGAACGGAGCTCATAAGATCTAGACATGAAAGCACAAAGGAGGAGAACCAGCCATCTAGCTACTACATGGATCCGTAGTCCAAGGATGAAATGCTCATGCATCACACCGGAGGCTTGCATGGTGACGAAGAAGGCCTCCAGGGTGAATTCCCCTCTCTAGTAGGGTGCCGAGAAGAGCTTCAGATCTCTCCCGATCTAGGGACAGAGACGACGGCGGCTACAGACTCTTTCGTGGATTTTTGATCGGGTACTTAGCATTTTCGTCCCGAGGGCATCTTATAGGCGGAAGGAGAGGCCGAGGGGGTGCTGGGGTCGACCAGACCACCCCCTGGCGCGGGCCAGGCCTGGCCATGCGGCCAGGTGGTGTGGCCGGCCCCTAGCCCTTCTCTGTCTCGTATTATGGCATCTGATGACTTCCAGAAAAATAGGCACTTTGGCTTTTGTCCCGTCCAATTCTGAGAATATTCATTTTCTGACTTTCCTGGAACCAAAAACAGCAGAAAATAGGCAGCTGGCACTGTGGCTCTTGTTAATAGGTTAGTCCAAGAAATCATATGAAAAGTACTTTAAAGTGTGGACAAAACACAAGAAAGTGGATAAAACCAAGCATGGAACATCAAAAATTATAGATACATTTGCAATGTATCAACATCCCCAAGCTTAACTCCTGCTCGTCCTCCAGTAGGTAAGTGATAAAAAGAAAGAATTTTTTTTGAGGTGACATGCACCATCAAAGACTTGATCAAAGTATTTGTAAAACATTCAAAGCTGGGATCATAGTACTTCAATCATAACATGAAAGACAAAGTTCTAGCAATAAGACAAAGAAACTATGATGCAACACGAAAAGGCACAAACAAAATATTCATGAATAACAATGCTTTGCAAGACGTTTGTTTGTTTCACATAAAGAAAACATAGCATAATAGTATTCCGCTTGTCCCTCATAGAGTAGCAAATATAAATGCATAGGACACCTTCAAAGTTCATAAGAGTGACTAGATACAAATAGTTTAAAACAAGCAATATCAAGGTATGCATCAATCAACTAGTCTTGGGACAATGCACATAGAACTAAGAATGGCCACTATGCTCTCAAAGTAGGTGCATAAAGGTAGAACGTGGAGACTCAATATAATGGTGGAAGAAAGGCCTTTATAAAAGGAAGGAGGGATTCAAGTCTCATAAAGAGCTTCCAAAAATTATGGTACTTATTGCTTTCAGCTCTCATTGCCCCTATCATAAGCATCTTGAAGGTGATTAAGGTTAAAGTGACACAACTAAGAGGATATGCTTGACAAGTTATAAACCGAAATCTCATGCCCCTTACTTACGAAGACCGATTCTCATGCTACTCAACCTTATTCACAAGTAAGCTCTTGTCATTGTAAGTACATGTGTATCATAAAGAACCACCAACGGGGTACCCCTTGCACATGATACAAGAGCTATCCCATAATCAAAATGACAAGGCAAGCAGACAATGAGCATCTTAGCGATCGTTTTATTTGCTATTTGCATAGGTTTTTATTGAGGATGCTTCATAGAGTGCTCATTATGGTGTGCTGCAAGTTTCGACCATGATTAGGCATGGCTTAGGCTAGCGGCCCAGGCGTTTCTCTAACACACATGCAAACTCCATGATCTTAGAAGTTCCACTTTTATTTCACACCTCCGAGATCCGTAAGCAAAAGAACATGATATCAACGGGGTACAAAGTACAAGTGCAATGTTGAAAGTGTTCCCCATGATACATGGTTATGCTAATTTCAACTTATAGCGCAAGCATATACGCAACAAAGAAGGACCCAATGGTTCAAGTTTATTAGATGCAAAAAAAGTAAAGTGTGCCATCGAGTTCGTGAGAGGTTTAATCACTAGTTTTCTCGTAACAAGTTTAATTTGGAAGGTAAACAAAATCATGAATATACTTGGAATAGCATAAGCTAGTAGGTAGGTAGGTATGGTGGACTCTTTGTAATAACTTGGTTTAAGGAGTTGAATGCATGAGTGGAACTCATACTTGGTTGTGGAGGCTAGCAAAAGACTGGGAGCGACAAACTAAGAGAGCAATAATGGCCATAATCATGCAAAGCGACAAAACATCATTGATCAAAGCATAAAGTGATACTACAAGTTGAAAACTAAAGGATCATAAAGGCTATGGTGACTTGAGATAGTCATAACATGGTGTGAGCATGTGCCAAGTCAACCCAAATAAAGCATCAAAGGAGAATACCACTATATTATGCTTTAATATGCTAAAACAACGCATGATTCATCCAAGGCACATTAAGCAATCTTAATTGTTTATAACAAGTCATGCTACAGCAAAGAATACTAATAATAAAGACAAAACAATATCAAGCATGGCATGACAAAGCATAGGCCATAGTCAAAAACAAGCTCTTTTTACCACATAAGCACTAACTTTCCTACTCTTTTCCAAACCAAACCAAACTATTTGCAAACAAATGTATGAAAGAGGGGGTCAAACCAATTTATTCAGAAAACTAAGCAAATCAAGCAAACGAAAAACCAAAACAAAAACAAAAAGAAGACGCTCCAAGAACAACACAACTATGCATGAAACAATAAAATGAAGCGTTTGGAAGAAACCTGGGATTTTTATTGATGAAGAAGGGGATGCCTTGGGCATCCCCAAGCTTTGAACCTTGTACTTCTTGGATATTTCTTGGGGTGACACGCTGGCATCCCCAAGCTTGAGCTTTAGTCCATCCTTCATCTCATTACTCATTCCTTCCATACACCTGAAATTTTTCCTTCATACAAAACTTCACACAATCTTTATTAGCAACATTAGTGCACTCAAGATAATAGGTCTTAAGGTTCAGTTCTAACACCAATAAACTTCCATTATAACACTAGATACTGTAGCACTTCCCTCAAAAAGCTCAATTCTCCAAAAGAACTCAAAAAGGAACCAACAAGAAGCAAATGCAGAAAATGGCAGAAATCTGTCAAAAAAGACCAGCAGGTAAAGAAGAATTTTTTCGAAGACCTTCTGTTGCTCAAATCAAAAAGTGTTGAACTAACAAAAGTTAGATAAGAACCTAGGTCAGAATCACAAACATTCACGCCTCAAAAATACGTTCAGAGATTTTACACGAATTTTTATGGTGAAGCACAGAAATCTGTTTTGGGACAGCAACTTTCCCAATCATTACTTCTCTCTCATTAGAGGTTACTCTTGGCACAAAAAGCAAATAAAAAGGATAAGGAGCGGTTATTACTGAAGTAATAACTTCCAAGACTCATCAACTTTTGGGTTATCTCCCAATAAATACTTTTCTTTAACGCCTTTAAGTTAGGCATAAGAAGCAAGAAAAAGAATCAAGTGTTCTCAAATGAAGAAGCATTAAGACCAAATTTTGTTTTCATAGGAGAAGCAAAAGAAATCTTGTCTCTCTTCTTAGGGAAGTGTTCTATACCTTTCTTGACTGGGAGTTGATATTTAATGGTGCCTTCTTTCATATCAATAATGGCACCAACAGTTCTAAGAAAAGGTCTTCCCAAAGTAATAGGACAAGAAGCATTGCATTCAACATCCAAAACATAGAAATCAACGGGGATATAGGCATTGTTAACCATAATAAAAAAATCATTAAGACTCCCCATGAGTTTCTTTTTAGCATTATCATCAAGTGGGACATTCAAATAACAATATTCAAGTGGAGGAAAATCAAGCATATCATAAATCCTTCTAGGCATAATAGAAACACTACTATCAAGATCACATAAAGCTTTGAAATCAAAGTCATTCACTTTCATATTAATGATGGGTTCCTAACCATCTTCTTGTTTAATAGGAATAGAAGCTTTATGTTTCATCTTTTCTTCTTTAATCTTTATGAGAGCATCAGTAATGTGTTTTGTAAAGGCCATGTTCATAGCACTAGCATTAGGACTTTTAGCAAGCTTTTGTAGGAACTTAATAACTTTAGAGATATTCCAACCATCAAGATCAAAATCAAATTTATCATCTAGAGTAGTAGAACTGTTACTAGCCTCAACACTAGTGGTGGTGATAGTAGAAACACTAATGTTTCTAGCAATTTCATCTTCTCTTTCCCACTTAGTATGTAATTCAGCTAATAGTCTAACATTTTCATCAATTCTTACTTGTATAGCATTAGTAGCTGCAAAGGGATTCTGATTAGTTCCAGGTTTAGCAGCCATTTTATTCAAAGAAGATTGAGCTTCAGCCAAAGATGTTATATTTCTTTCAGCATTAGAGAGTTTTTCCTCAATAGTTTTATTGAAAGAAGTTTGCTTACTAATAAAGTCTTTAAGCATAATTTCAAGTTCAGAGGGAGCACTCCTATTTTTGTTGTAGGAACTTCCATAAGCATTACCATTGTTGGGAGGATATGGCTTATAATTGTTGTTACCAAAATTATTCCTATAAGCATTATTGCCAAAGTTGTTATTTCTTATGAAGTTCACATCAACTTGCTTTTCTTGAGCAACCAAAGAGGCTAAACGAACATTATTTGGATCAATACGGGCTTTCCCATTCACAAGCATAGACATAATAATATCAATCTTATCACTCAAGGAGGAGGTTTCCTCAACAGAATTTACCTTCCTACCTTGTGGATCTCTCTCAGTATGCCATTCAGAATAATTAACCATCATATTGTCCAGAAGTTTTGTTGCAGCACCTAAAGTGATGGTCGTAAAGGTACCTCCAGCAGCAGAATCCAATAGGTTCCTTGAAGAATAGTTCAATCCTGCATAAAAAGTTTGGATGATCATCCAAGTAGTCAGTCCATGAGTGAGACAATTCTTTACAAAAGATTTCATTCTTTCCCAAGCTTGAGCAACATGCTCATTATCAGATTGTTTAAACTTCATTATTTCACTTCTCATAGATATAATATTAGCAGGAGGATATTCTTTTCCAATGAAAGCATCTTTGCACTTAGTCCAAGAATCAATACTATTCCAAGTTAAGGAATTCAACCATTCTTTAGCTTTTCCTCTCAAAGAGAAAAGAAACAATTTCAGCTTAATAATATCACCATCTACATCCCTATGCGTTTGCATCTCACAAAGTTCAACAAAGTTATTTAGATGGGCAGCAGCATCTTCATTACTAATACTAGAAAATTGTTCTCTCATAACAAGATTGAGTAAAGCAGGTTTTATCTCAAAGAAAGTATCTTCAGGCACTGGTGGAGCAATAGGTGTGCTCATAAAATCATTGTTGTTGGTGCTAGTGAAGTCACACAACTTAGTGTTTTCAAGAGTAGTCATTTTTTGTTTTTTTAAATAAGAAAGAAAACCTGTAGAACTAAATTTTGGTGTGTTTTTGACAAAGAAACAAGCAAACAAAGCAAAACAAAAATAACAAAGTAAAGAGATTGGTTATGAGGGACTGCCCTTGTGAAGATGTCCTTGACTTCCCGGCAACGGCGCCAGAAAAATGCTTGATGGATCAGTGTTGATCTAGAGCTCGTTGGGAACCCCAAGAGGAAGGTATGATGAGCACAACAGCAAGTTTCCCTCAGTTATGAAACCAAGGTTTAATCGAACCAGTAGGAGCAAGGAAACACCCCAAAGGTGTTGCTAGCTGAGCCTTGGAAGGGCGCACTACTAGTGCTAGTAGCACCGTGGAGACCTGCACAACACAACCACAGAACTTTGTCCCCAACTTGCGATGAGGTTGTCAATCTCACCGTGTTTTGCTGAAAACAAAGGATTAAACGTATCGAATGGAAGTAAGTAATAGTTTGCAGAAAGTAAACACAAAGAAGTAAACAGTTTATAGATTGTATGTAAAAGTAAAGGACCGGGATCCATAGTTCACTAGAGGTGTCTCTCCTTAAGATAGATAACATGTTGGGTGAACAAATTACAACGGGGCAATTGACAAACATCGAGAAAGCAATACATGCATATACTAATCATCTTGACTCCTTTGAGATTCGATTGGGCATTACAACATTATAGATAGACCGCCATCCAACTGCATCTATGACTAATAATCCACCTTCAGGTTATCATCCGAACCCCCTCTAGTATTAAGTTGCAAGCAACAGATTATTGCTTTACGAATTGCGTGTAAAGTAAACAATATGATTGTTCCATGAACAAAGGATTGTTGTTTTCTCCCTAGTAGCAACAGCACATCTAGTACCTTAGAGATTTCTGTCACTTCCCCAAATTACCAGAGGCATGAACCCACTATCGAGCATAAATACTAACTCTTGGAGTTGCTAGCATCTACTTGGCCAAGATAGCTACTAACAACGGAAAGCATGCAAGATCACAAATAACAAAGACATGATAGAATCAATAATCAATCTGAAATAGCATCTCAATATCCATTGGATCCCCGCAAACACAACATGCAGAATTACAAATAGATGATCTTGATCATGAACGGAGCTCACAAGATCTAGACATGAAAGCACAAAGGAGGAGAACCAGCCATCTAGCTACTACATGGATCCGTAGTCCAAGGATGAAATACTCATGCATCACACCGGAGGCTTGCATGGTGATGAAGAAGGCCTCCAGGGTGAATTCCCCTCTCTGGTAGGGTGCCGGGAAGAGCTTCAGATCTCTCCCGATCTAGGGACAAAGATGACGGCGGCTATAGACTCTTTCGTGGATTTTTGATCAGGTACTTAGCATTTTCGTCCCGAGGGCATATTATAGGCGGAAGGAGAGGCCGAGGGGGTGCTGGGGTCGACCAGATCACCCCCTGGCGCGGGCCAGGCCTGGCCGCGCGGCCAGGTGGTGTGGACGGCCCCCAGCCGTTCTTCGTCTCGTATTTTGGCATCTGATGATTTCGGGAAAAATAGGCACTTTGGCTTTTGTCCTGTCCAATTCCGAGAATATTCATTTTCGGACTTTTCTGGAACCAAAAACAGCAGAAAACATGCAGTTGGCACTGTGGCTCTTATTAATAGGTTAGTCCAAGAAATCATATGAAAAGTACTCCAAAGTGTGGACAAAACACAAGAAAGTGGATACAACCAAGCATGGAACATCAAAAATTATAGATACATTTACAATGTATCATGAGGTAAAAGGCTAACACCCACCACATATTACCTTCCATATATAATCCACTTTTGGCTTGCATAATGGATAGGTACGGTGAGTCGAGCCAACCACCTCCCCAAGGTGAAGACGAAGGCCCGTACATGATGCGCACAAGCCACTACATCATTCGCCATGAGTTCCGTGAACATTGCAATGCTCTCGAGTCGCGATAAGATGAACAATTTGGCAAAACACAAGCCGAATTCAAGAGCATCGACATCCACTTCGATAGCCTACAACAACAAATGCATGAAATGCGGCAAGGCTTCTACAACCTTCATCAAGAGACGAGGGCCATGCACATCAACTTCGCCAACCAAAACGAAGCACTACAAAGGTCGATGGCCGTGCTCGTGCGAAACACAAGACCATGTTCACGCGCATCAAGCTCTTCGTGGGACCATTCAAATGCATTAATCTCATCGTGTCACCATTCTACCCTTCTTTAAGACCCGCATTCAAGTGCTCCAAGACACAATGATGCCCCATGGTTGAAGATGGAAGTTCTTCGCACTATGTACCTTCCCCTCGGCACACCGCAACATCAAGCTATGATGATGATTTCTCCTCCAGGCCACAAGCAAGGTGAGAAGAACACTGTCATCATGCAAGGGCACTGATGATCCAACAAGCACTACCACAAGTGGACCCTCGAGTGCAATCTCCACTACCCCGTCCTTGTACATGTGACATTCTTGCAACAACAAGTGATGACTCCAACTTGGAGGAACAAGCTCGCTGTCGACATGAAGCTCTCCAAGATCCTCCTATTCATCATTGCCATCATGAACATCCACGCCACCACCATGGTCACCATGATGAGCCTCCTCGACAACAGCAAGACATGGATCATGGGCCAGCTTGTGCCCTCCTCAAAGCCTCCTAAGGGTGGGGGCCAAAGGGGAGGCACTTACCCCCAAGATGGTCCCTACAAATTAAGGATTTCATCTTATCTATTTTACGTGGAGCATGGGCCAAGCGGGATGGTGTGCCTGGCACATGTAGGCTAGGGCTCCACCCCTCGGGCCTATTTGGTCCGTCCAGGACAGTTAGGTCCCACTGGTGGTCCCTCCGGAACCATCTAGAACATTTGTCACAATAGCAAGAAATACCGAACTTTTTCGATAACTCCAAAAATGCTTTCCCATATACAATTGTTTATCCCTGAACCATTCGAAACTCCTCGTGATGTCTGAAATACCATATGAGACTGTGAATAAAAATTGATATCACCATTATAAAATCTCATTTCTACCCTAGCTACATCAAGCGTTAAGTGTGTGACCCTACGAGTTAGAGAACATGTGGACGTGATCGAGACAACCTCTATGATCAATAACCAATATTAGGACCATGGATTTCTATAATGGTTCCCACATACTTTACAAAGATCTTTCATCGATCGAACCACGTTGTTGAGTATTCAAATAATTTTAGATTCAATTCCCTTTGTATCGCGATGTGTTACTTGCCCAAGATTCGGTTGTCGGTATCACCATACCCAGATCAATCTCGTTACTGACAAGTTCTTTTACTCGTTCTATAATACAATATCCCCATGACTAAACTCATTAATCACTTGCTTGCAAGCTACTTCTTGTTGCCTTGTTCAACGGCATAGCAATAGAGGGATGATAAAACTAGTGCGGGAGCATATGGCGCGATGAAGGCTTACGGGACGAGAATGAGCACATGCAAACACAACGGCGTACCCAGGTTCGGGGCCCTCGTGGTGAGGTAAAACCCCTACTCCTGCATGTCTGACATATATGTGAAGTATATGAGAGCTACAATGGTGCTCCTTGAGTTGTGTTCATCCTTAGCTAGAGGAGAGTGAGAGGGAGACAGATCGCAAAATGAATGTCAATCTAAGTGAGAGAGGTTCCCTGGTACACCTTATAAAGGGGTGCACAGGGGACAAGGTGGAGCTCAGCCATCCTAACTATATTGTTGAGATGTCATGGGGTGATGCAGTGAACAATGTGCACTATTGGTGAATAGTGGCACACTGTAATCTGTGTGCACTAGTCTAGTCTTCCTGTAGCCATGTGCCTTTGTCCTTCTTGTACGCTGAAAGTATAGGGAATCCAAAGTGTAGCTAGGTCAACGATCAATTTGGGAGGAGAGAGATGGCCAAGCCAGGCGGGGATGCAGGCGGCCCACGCGGGCAGAGTCGCGGGAGGGCCATTCGGGTGGGGGTGCGGCGAGGCCCAGCCGGGTGGAGGCACGGGCGACCCACACGGTCAGAGGTGCATCTGTCCTAGCGCGGAGTGGAGCTGGCCCAGCCAGGGGAGATGGTTGGGCGAGTTGGAGGAGGGCTAGGCCGGGGCAATGCAGCCAGCCCAGCAGGTGTGAAGGATGGCTAGGAGGCCACATTTGGCGCAGTGCATGATCTGCTTCTCCGTTGCTTAGTTTTGGTTGATGACGCTGCAGTTCTTGGATGTTTGGTACGCTGGGGTATCCGGGGACCATCCTCCAACACTATCCCCTGAGCCTTTTGGTGACTCGAAGAGTCGGGCGAAGGCTACTCATATAGTGGTCGATGATGGTGTGGTATTCTTGTTCTGTTGACGTTGCAACGAGCGCACCCATTGGGTGTAACCCCCGACTTTTGGGCTGGTTGCTAGAAGCAACCGGGCCAAAACTTCTCCAAATCCCGCAGCTCGGCATGGTCCATGGAAAGTTGTCATGCAAGAAATAAAGGAGACAATTGTTATATATTTGAATACATGGTTTATTGTTCACAAAGTATCATGGTTGGCATTTTTAATAGTTTGGGTGCCAGCTCGCTTTAGCCCAAACCCCTTAGTCATTTCTCGCCCCCCTACTCTTTGGTTTTTGCTCTTGCCAGGCTGATATCCAGGTTGCGGTCTGTAGCTAGAACCGAAGAGTGGGCCATGGGGTGAGGCGTACGGTACTCGGACCATGGAGAGTAGGTTCGAGCAAACAAAATACTCATTCGGCTGAACGGCGGGGAAGTAACTTGTCAATCAAGCCATTTTCCAGCAAGACGTTTTTCGCACCAGGTGACCGTGTTCTTTTGCTCTAGCAAGCCGAACGGTCGAGTTGCAGACTGCGGCTAGAACTGAAGAGTGGTCCTCGGGTATCGTACATGCTACTAAGCTGACAAGGAAAAGTACTCCGTTTAGTTATAGTTAAAAGCATTTTAGTCTTTTGCCTACTGCTCCCTGTGGGATCGATATCTTTATTTCGAAACTAGCTACAAACGATCTATGCACTTGCAGTCATCAAGCTACTTTCTGGTGCCGTTGTCGGGAAGCTTAGCGCTATAAGTCACTTTACTTTTAGTTATTTACTTTCGTTGTACTAATTTTTAGTTGAGTTGTAGGACCACAACAATGGATAACACTTAGCATTTAAATCAGCTTGAGGCAGTAAGGAAAATGGGTTCGTCCATGGACACTTTTATAACTGTCAACAAAAGCATAAATCCGGATGGAGTCGAGATCCATCCTTTATTATTTGAGTTATACATTCTAAGAAATTTGCAAGAACCAATGAAGATAGTCCATATGGACACTTTCAATTCTTTGAAGATATCCTTAGTTCCTTTATTTTCGATGACTATAATCTTGATATGGTTAAAATCCAGTTGTTTAGACAAACTCTCTCTAATAATATTTGCAACTGGTACAGATCTTTTTGTGCAGAAGCACCAAGGACTTGGGAGGAATTGACAACCAAGTTCCTATCAAAATATTATTTTGAAACCAAAGCTCACAGGACGAGAGGTATTATTATCAGTTTCAAAAATAATCCTAGTGAGGGCTTATATGAAGGATATCTAAGGTATAAAAGCTACCTAGATAATTGCACATCATCGTTTATCTGATTGGTTAATCACCCATACCTTTTATGGAGGGCTAAGTATTGAAAATAGAACGAATCTAGATACTGCTTCTAATGGCAGTTTTCTATCTTATACCTATGATGAGGCTTGGAATCTAATGATAAAAATGAAAGAAGCAACTGAAAATTTTAAAGATAAGGAAAATACTACAAATATTTTTTCTGAATATGCTTGCATTAACGATTTCCTTGTAGATGAGAGGACAAATACAATGATCAAAACCCTCGGTATTGATTCTTACTCAGTAAGAAAATTATTGAGAATTATGCAGGGCATTTGCAGGTACCTACAGAATGGGAACCTCGTAAACCCCTCGAAGAAAAGAAGCGTGCAAGAGCACTAATGGAAGAGTTCTCCTCGATACCTATACGTGGGATCTTTGAAAAAAGACGAAGAGAGGAAGAACAAATGAAGAAGAGACCCAAGAAACTAGAAAGGAATTCCGAAGCTACAAATATAAATAATGTAATAATGAAGGATCTTATGGAAGCACAAACAGTGGAAGACGAAGAGGTAATGTTAGACCTTGAAACCTCATAATTCATCAAAGGTAAGGTTCGAGGTAACAAAACTTCTAAACCTATGACCCCTATATATTGTGGAGAAACTTTGTTATATGGAATTTGTGAACAGATATCCACTATAAATATTATGCCTTCATCACTTTATGAGGAACTCCGCTACAATTTAAATAATCCAGATGTGAGACTGGTGGACACTATAATCAAATTGTCTAATAGAACCAATATAAAACCGGAAGGAGTAATCAGAAATATCTATGTCTTTATTGGCTCACTCATGTACCCCCTTGATTTTCATATAGTTGATATGCCTCGATATTCTTTTTTTCCAATTCTTTTGGGCAGGCCTTTTGTTTCCATCACCAAGGCTTGAATAGATAATCAAAAGGAAACTATTTCGCTGAAGTTTGGAGAAGAGGAAATGATATTCCACTTTTCCAAACTAAAAAAGAGGCCATATGAAGTGGAGGATATCAAGGAAAAAAAGATGATTGCCGAATTAGCAGCAATTCATTTCAGTACTCCACATGATGAATTAGAAAGAAGCTTGATTAATTGGGAAGAGGCACCAGATGATGAGAAGAAAGAAGACATGGATGATTACCTAGATTCGATCCTGGAAGCACAAAATCCACATGACTATGAAGAATTGGTAAGAACATGAGATGAAGAACCTCCCCCAATAGAATTGAAAAAACTTCATGACAATATGAGGTATGAGTTTTTAGATAATGAAAATAAATGTCCTATTATTATTAATCCATGAGAAAATGAAACAAATAAACTCATTTCAGTTTTGGTTAAGCATCGTGAAGCCTTTGGATATACATTAAGTGATATTAAAGGAATAGATCCATCTATTGTAATGCATAAGATTACCATGATTGATGATGTTGAACCCGTAGTAGATACGCAAAGAAGGCTTAATCTTAAGATGAAGGAAGTAGTAAGAAAAGAAGTTATACACTTACTTGACCGTAGCATAATATATCCTATTTTTGGCAGTAAGTGGGTTAGCCCAGCTCATTGCATACCAAGACAAGGTGGTCTTGATGCTGCTATGAATGAGGATGGTGAGCTAGTTCCTGTTAGACCAATTGTAGGATATTGTATGTGCATTGATTTTAGGAAGCTAAACCGTGAGACACAGAAAAATCATACACCTGTACCATTCATGGATAAAGTTTTAGAAAGACTTAGTAAGAATTCCTACTTTTGTTTTCTTGATGGTTATTCTAGATACTCTCAAATTGCCATGCAACCGGAAGATCAAGAGAAAACAACTTTCACTTGTACTTATGGCACATATGCTTATAGATTAATTCCATTTGGCTTATGTAATGTAGCAACAACTTTTCAGGAATGTGTTCTAAAGATTTTTAATAATTTTGTTGAGAAGACTATGGAAGACGTAACAAATGATTTTGTCGTTTGTGGAACAACTTTGATAATTGCCTCTACAATCTAACCAAAGTTTTGCAGAGATATAGGCAATCAAACTTGGTTTTGAATTGGGAACAATTTCGTTTCATGGAAAGAGAAGGTAAAGTTTTCAGGCACAAAGTTTCTAAGAAGGGGATAGAAATAGATAAAATTAATATAAATGCTATAGAAAATCTCCCCATACCCCAAGACATTAAAAACATAAAAATGTTTCTGGCACATGCAGGTTTTTATAAGCGGTTTATAAAAGATTTTTCCAAGCTAGCTATGCCCCTCACCAATCTTCTTGATAGAGAAACTTAGATCATGACTACATTGTAGCTTTTGAGAACCTTAAGGATAAACTAGTTTCAACACCTATCATGCAATCTCCAAAGTGGGATGAACCTTTTGAAATTATGTGTGATGCTAGTTATTATGCTTTAGGGGTTGTTTTAGGTCAGCGAGATGGAAAGAATTTGAATGTTATTTATTACGCTAGTAGACCTCTTAATAAGATTCAGAAACATTATGGTACTACAGAAAAAGAGTTTCTAGCTATAATTTTTGCCCGCAAAAAATTTAGATCTTACATAATTAATTCTAAGGTAATAATTCATACGGATCACCAAGCTTTGCGTCACCTCCTTATGAAAAAGGATGCCAAGGCCAGGTTGATTAGTTGGGTTTTATTACTATAAGAATACGATTTGCAAATAGTAGACATGAGGGGTAAGGATAATCCTGTAGCAGATCATCTCTCTAGGATGGAGGGAATAATTAATGAACCCGTACGTATTAATGAATCATTTTCGGGAGAATATTTAGAAAAGTAGGAATTGCTGATCCATGGTATGCAGATTATGCTAACTATCTAGCAATTAAATTTATACCTCCCAGTGTGTCAAGAAATCAAAGAATGAAATTCTTTAATGGTCTTAAATATTACTTTTGGGATGATCCGTATCTATACCGTCATGGACTTGACGGAATGATTCAGAAGTGTGTGCCTAATCACGAAATGAATGCGATATTGAAGGCTTGTCATGACAGTCCATATGGAGGGCATCATGCAGGTAAAAGAACTACTGCAAAGGTACTTCAATCCGGATTCTACTGGCCCACCTTACTCAAGGATGCACACATGTATGTGGAATACTGCGATGCTTGCGAAATAAGAGGTAATATAGGCAGGAGATAGGAAATGGTAATTAATTATAGTCTCATAATTGGACCCTTTGATATTTAGGGAATGGATTACATGGGACCCTTTATAGAGTCAAATGGTTATACTCATATTCTTGTTGTTGTTGACTATGTTACTAAGTGGGTTGAAGCTATCCCAACAAATCATGCAGATGCAGCTACCTCAGTGAAGATGATCAAGGATGTCATATTCCCTAGGTTTGGAGTGCCTAGATTTTTAATTGCTGACGATGGTTCTCATTTTATGAAAGGGACTTTTAGGAAAATCCTCAGCAAGTATGGAGTAACTCACCGCGTTGCTTCACCATATCATCCCCAAACAAGTGGTCAAGTGGAACTCTCTAATAGAGAACTGAAGACCATACTCGAGAAGATGGTGGACAAATCAAGAAAACATTGGTTATACAATTTAAATGACACTCTATGGGCATACCGTACTGCATTCAAAAATCCAATGGGAAAACTCACATTGAAATGGGAAGCTCCATATGTAGTTGAAGAAACCTATCCATCAGGAGCAGTGAAGCTCCAAGGAAAAACACCCTCTCTCGCATGGGTGGTAAATGAACAACGCTTGAAGCATTATCGGGTGAAAGAAGATATAAGTGCAATCACCATAGAATTGAGCACCCCCGAAAAAGTGATAAAGCAAAGATATACAAAGAACGGCAATTACAAGAAGAATTTACTCAAGACGGAATGAGAAGCACTACGGTCAAGCTATTGACCATAAAAGAGCGTTTCATGGGAGGCAACCCATGTGAAATAAAGGTTTAAGTAAGTTTTTAAATTTTCAGCTAAAGTCTAGTTTTAGTATTATGTTAAAGAGAAACAATTTATGCTCTAGCAAAGAAGAAGGAAGATTGATGATACCAAAGTTGGCCAAAAATTTAAGCTAACATTTCTCTGTCAAAACTTGATATTTCGTTAAGTTTTAGATTAATAAAGAATTCTCGGAGAGACAGGAAATTTTTGGTGGACACAGAAGGTTTAACGACCAACTATACGGTGGGAATAAAAATTCCGGCCATATAGTTCCAGTCGTATAATTATTGCGACGTCAATACTTCCATCCACAAAAGGTACCGAGAGTTTAACGACCAACTATACGGCCGAAACAAAAAATTCCGCCCATATAGTTGAGGTCGTATAGTTTTCAATGCCTTTGACGAAATAATTTCTGGGCTATTGAGAGTTTAACGACCAACTATATGGCCGGAATTAAAAATTCCGCCCGTATAGGTCCGGCCGTATAGTTAGGGGTCCACCGTAGATCCAATTTATAGTCGGTTCATATCTATACGGCGGGAACTATACGTGCCCCGCCCATATAGTTGCCCGTTACGCAAGGCGGCTAGGGTTTTGACCCCTCCTTTTAAAGCTGATCGAATCTAACCTTTTTCATTAAGTTTTCGTAGAGCTACAACCTCCAGCCTTGAAAGATCTTCGTCCTCTCTATACAGGTCGCTTTAACAACATCAAAGTGAAGCCATGCAGCCCTTCCACATCAACAAGATCTGGAAAAAGAAAGAAGAGAAGCCCATGAAGAGGATCGAAGAGGCAGAACCAAAAGGATCATCGTTATCATCTGGCTCGGAGATCAAGCCTCTCCCAAATTGGGAGGACATGTTCCCGCAAAGGATGGAGATGATGAGACAAGCTGAGCAGGGGAGGAACAAGGATGAGTACCTCCCTAATCCTTATCGTCACAACATGGGATCCTATTATAAACCTTTTCTTGGTCCATCACCTCTTAAACCTAAGAAGGTGCGACAAGATGAGATTTATGATAAGATATATGAATTGGAAAAGGCTTCTAAGGCATGCGTTGAAACAATTGGAGATAGGATTGACTCCTACTGGATGATGAGCAAAGATCTTGAGAAAAAGGTCGATGACATCGATGGTAGAGTTGGTTTCTTAATTAAAACTGTTTTTGAGTTGACAGATGAGAAGAAATTCCTCAAGAGGAAAATGTTGAAGCTCCAATACGACATGCCCGAGCTCAGCATCCGCTTTGTAAGTATAGTTAAAGAGGGCAATGTGAAAGAAGAAGGCGACGCTCTTTCTACCCAGGAGGAAGAATAGGTATCAGCAAGGAGTTAATTGATCCCACATGGCTTGATTCCAAGCTTGGGGAGATCTTTAAAGACCTTGTAATTTTTCTTATAAGTTTTTATTATCTTTTTGCATTAGTTCAAACTACAAATAAAGTTTGCATCATTAGGACTCCCTTCAGGAATTGTCGATCCCTTTTATGAAATTTCGAGTTTATTATTATATATGGAGCAATATTGAGTTTGTGTTTGCTTTATTGATATATGAATGGCTTGAGTATAATTTAACTTGCACTTGATGATAGCAATAGGAGTCTTCCAGACTATTGGTATTAATGGAACACCTAAAGATAATTTGGTCAATATGCTATAAGTCTACAGTTTGATTCACAAAGAAAAATTATCTACACAGTTAAGTTCAAGAAGAAACCCTGAACAAAGGAAAATAAAAGTGCTATCAAAATAGAGTGGGAATAAGTCAAGGTAGAATCTTCAAGTCATAAGAATGCTTCATATACAGTTCGAATTTGGTAATTGAGATCGTTAAACTTTGAATTTCTACATGAAGTGAAATGTATGGCTAGCTCCTTTGCACAACACTTAAACAAAAGTGTGAGCATATATATACAAAAGAAAAGAAAAATAAGAATAAAAAGAGCGAGTGTGCAAAGAGCAAGTAGGCATATACCACTAAGTTGTAGTATGACAAAGAGATACTTTTAAGATTCTAAATCCCAAGTGAATACGCTGATCCTAAAACACTTGGGACTACCTCATTAACTCATTCGGTTGAACCGAATTCTTTTACATTATGTTGAGATTCATATTTTATGAACTATTGATTACTAAGGTGTGGAAGCCTTCTAATACTATTCCGATGGTTCGAGTAAGGTACTATTCATAAACTTATTCCTATGTATCGTACATGATAAACACATGCTGCAATTGCCTCATTTATTTTATCGACTCAGCTTCATGAATATGAGGATCATATACATTAAGCTAGAGCTTGCTCGAGATGAGCAAGAGTCTAAGCTTGGGGAAGTTAATGAGTGCATATTTGCATCATATTTTATATTATTATTTTTCATTATAGATGTAGGATCTTGGTGTTTTACGGCGTTCGCGCGCATATTTTATGTCTGTTTTCACCAGTATTAGGACAGATGATGGATCCAATGGATACAATTCTTGGAGCAGTTGTACTGTGGATAAAAGGAGTCAAAAACAACGTAAATCGCTTATTTGAGAAATATTAATAATACTAGAAGAAAACCTGAAGCGAACAAGGGAGGCAGAGAGCGTAACGACTAACTATACGGGCGGAGCAAATTCTCCGACCGTATAGCTCTGGCCGTATAGTTGGCGTCACCTCCGCCTCGTCAAATAGTTTCACCCCATGCAATTGGTTCGGAGATACGACATACAGAACACCCAGAAATCGCAGAAACCTCACCTCCAGAAGGCATTTGGAGGGGGAACTCATCCACAACGGATCCATCTTTGCCCTGCGCAGATCTGGGAGGCTAAGGCATCGATCTTCATCATCCACCGCTGCATCACCAATCTCCATCCATCCCATCTACATCTCGTCTAGATCTTGTTGTAATTCCTATACTCGTTGTGGATTTATACAAATACTATTCGTTTATGATTGTTTCCATTAGCATTGCTATGATGTTGATTGCCTCCATGTCTGAGTAGATCTCTAGTTTTTGGGGAGATGGAGAAATCCTAGCATATAACTGAGATGAGATAGAGATTATTATATTATACATCATTATGTGTACGTGTTAATTGTATTCATCTTGATATTGGGAGTTGTGCACCTCCATAATATTTGCCTCCTATGGGGACTCGATGAAGGGGATTACTTGTTGGTAGACGCAGGGATGATATCACTTACTGTGACTATAAAGTCGTTGTCATTTCTTACACACTAACTTGGGAAGTCAAGGAGAACTCAGAAAGTCATGTCCATGCCATGGGAGAAATCCTTTAATAATGTTGTAATGCGATGGTTATCGGTTATTGTCTGCTGTGGTTATGAGGATGATATGTGCAGCGGTTGCTGGCTATTCATCCACATATGGAGCTCCTCCCACATACATACACATTATGAGAATATTCCTTACAATACTATCGATTACTTAGTCTAAATTGCTAGTGGTGGATTCACTAATCCCTGAGAACGCCTTTTCCCTATTGTAGTTCCAAAGTTCTATTACACACACGATTCTTACTTTCTGCATTAAGTTTTGCATTACTTTAAATTACCTTGTTCAACCAAAACCCAAAAACAACTTTACTTTCCTTGCATCTTAAAGTTATTTCTTAAGTACTCCGTTTAGTTATAGTTAAAAGTATTTTAGTCTTTTGCCTACTACTTCCTATGGGATCGATATCTCTATTTCGAAACTAGCTACAAACGATCTGTGCATTTGCAGTAATCAATCGGCCATGCAAACAAACGAGGCCGAGGATTGAGAGGGGAAGGCCCCATCCGGCCTGACTTAGCCGGATGGACCAGGCATCCAAATGGGCAAGGGAGGAGCCGGTCGGCTCGGACCCCAACCGTCTTGGCCCATCTGGTTCACTAAGCCAAATAGATAGGGGGATCTTATTTTCCTCTTTTCTTTTATCTTTTACCTTTTTCCTTCTTCTCTGGGTCAGGTCGTCTCCCTCCTCCCGCTGGCAGAGAGGGGCACAGGCGAGGCCGACGAGCTTGGGCCGAGCCCCCGGGACGGAGTGGGCATAGGGAGACGCAGTCTCCCAGGAGCCTAGAGAAGGACGACGCGGTAGCGGGGGTGAGGAAGGGCACGGAAGAAAAGAGGGCGGGAACGCAGAGGCGTGGTGGGTGCGAGGAAGCTCGAGCGAGTGGTGGCGGCAGGTTCATGCGAGAGCGGAGGAAGCTAGGCGGGGCGGTCATAGACGGTGGATCTTTAGCACGGAGTGGTGGTAGGCTAGCACGGGCACGCACGGGCACAGTGAAGTCGTGCGCGAGAGGGCAGCGAGTGGAGGAGCACGGGTGTGCAGAGGAAGGGCACGAGCGTGCAGAGGAAAGGCACGAGCGTGCAGAGGAAAGGCATGGGCACGCAGCTTGCTGCTCGCCCCGGGTGCACAGGGAAGGTGGTGCTAGCGCGAGGGCAGCGCGGCCAAGCATGCGTGAGTGCGAGGCTACTGCGAACAGAGGCGCAGACGTTCAAGGGAGGAGGTGTCGCAACATGAGGCCGCGAGACCGCCTTAAGGATTGAGTTCACGGGGACACGCGGCTGCTAGAGCATGCTATTCCAAGCGCGGGAGGGTTGGAGGCACTTGTGCGGCCGGGCACGGAGGAGGGTGCTCGCGGCGTCGGTGCTTGGTGACGCACGGTCGGCTATGGGATCAGAGCCCCCGATTAAAGGAAGGGTGGTGCACAGCTGTGGGCTTGAAGATGCACGTGGACACACATATGGAGAGGGCGTGGCAAGACCTAGTCGGGTGGAGGCGCGAGCGGCATAGCCATAGATGGATAAAAAACTAGTGTGGGAGCATATGGTGCGACGACGGCATCTGGAACAATATTGAGCACACGCAAATACAATGGTGTACCCAAGATTAGGGCCCTCGTGGTAAGGTAAAACCCTTACTCCTGCATGTCTAACGTATATGTGGAGTATATGAAAGCTACAATGGTGCTCCTTGAGTTGTGTTCATCCTTAGCTCTAGGTGAGTGAGAGGGAGAGAGAGCCCAAGATGAGTGTCTGAGTGAGAGAGGTTCCGTGGTGCACCTTATAAAGGGGTGCTTAGGGGACAAGGTGGAGCCTAGCCGGCCTAACTACGTTGTTGAGATGTCATGGGGTGATGAGGTGAACAGTGTGAAACTATTGGTGAATTGTGGCACACCGTAATATGTGTGCACTAGTCTAGTCTTCATGTGGCCATGTGCCTTTGTCCTTCTAGTACGCTGCATGTGCAGGGAATCCAAAGTGTAGTTGGGTCAACAATCGATCTGGGAGGAGAGTGATGGCAAGGATCAATCAATCCTAGGAAGTGGTGACTGATCCGGGTGGCCTAGCTAGACCGGGATGCATGCGGCTCAGTCGGGCGGGGGCGGAGGCGCCGGAGGACCAGTCGGGTGGGGCCGTGGCGAGGCCTAGCCGGGTGGAGGCGTGGACGGCCCACCCAAGCGGAGGCGCATTCGGCCCAGCGTGGAGCGGAGCTGGCCCACCGAGGAGGGCTGGTCAGATGAGGTGGAGGAGGGCCAGGCCGCGGTGGTGCAACCAGCCCAGTAGCGATGTAGGCCGACTGGGAGGGCACATCCGTCCCAGCGCACGATCTGCTTCTCCTTTGCTTAGTTTTGGTTGATGGCGCTGCAGTTCTTGGCTGTTTTGGGTACTCTGGAGGTATGCGGGGACCATCCCCCCGACACAACTTAGGATGTTGTGTTACCGAGAGGGTCTAGAGGTACCTCTCCATCATATGGAGTGACAAATCCTAGTATCGATCCATGTAACACAACAAGTTCCTTACAAGATACCTGAAGAACACCTTTATGATCATCCAGTGACAACTGATGTTTGATGCCAACAAAATATTTTTCCGATACTAGGAAGAGACATGATCTCATGGTCTAAGGAAGTAATATTTGACACAGAGAAAACTACATCAATTAAAACTTAGTTACATGATCAAATGCTAAGCTTGATTGTGGGTCTGTCGATTACACCATTCTTCCAATGATACGACCTTATTATTAAATGACAACACATGTCTATGGTTAGGAAACCTTAACCGTCAATCAATGAGCCAGTCTAGTAGAGACTTATAAGGGACATATACGACCTTATATATATATATATATATATATATATATATATATATATATATATATATATATATATATATATATATATCTCCATGCATGTATTGTGTTTCTAGGTAATATAATTATAACATGGAGAATAAACACTTAACATGAACTAAGAAATACGATAATAACAATCTTTATTGTTTCCTTTAGGAAATATTTCCAACAGGTTTTTGCAAACAAACCGGTGTCGTAACGTGGTCATATACGGTCAGCGTGCCACTTCATGAAATGTGACCTGTTTTCTCATAAAACTCTCCAAAGCGACCAGCGGGATCCTTTTCCGAAGTTTCAGTGACAAAGTGCTCATCATTGTAAGTTTTGTGACCAACCATGCGATTTCGTCTTTTTCTAGTCCCGTGATTTATTTATTAATCTGCAACTATCTGTTGTTTTCTGCTTGGCAACTGTATGTCGTGAACTATAATCAAATTCCACGGTTGGCCCTCGCATTGCGAGGGCATCATATTTTTAGTAGGTTGAAATAGTTCTCAGAAATGCAAGACACATAATGTTTGGTGTCAAAGGTCGCAAGTGTTTATTTTTACCATATTCATATATTTTTACTCCTTGTTATGTATTTTCGTGGCAGAATACACGATATCTTACACATGGATATGTTCATAAAGGTGAACTTTCATTTTTGTTTTTTATATAAAAATATAGCAATATGTTTCTAGGAAATTTTTATAAAAAAACGCGGTGAGGAGCACCAGAACTCAGCAACCGCGGTGCGCGGTCGGCGGAGGTGCATGCACGGGCTGCCGTCATCATGGTTGTCCAGCCAACGACGGCGCACAGGCTGGGCCGGCCCTGAGATGTCAAGGGCCCGGTGCAAGAGAAAAACATTGGGGCCTTATATATACACAAATACTTCTTCCGTCCAAAATTGTTTGACTCAATTTTTTCTAGATATATATATGCATGTATCTACTTGTGTCTTAGGCATTTAGATAAACATTATCTAGACAAATTTGAGTAAGTTAAATATTTAAGATAATTATTTCTAAATTATCAATGGAGACATTACATGGGAGGAACTACTCATGACTTATAGTTTGCCCCTTTCTTGAACCTCTTGTCACTCTCAAACCTATGGGGATTGGGGAATGCCCATGAGAAATGGAAAATGAATCGGATCAAACGGTTTGAACAAGAACAGATGAACCTATAGAAGAATATATAGGAGGGAGTGTACTAACCGTTGCAAATCCAGGAAGGATTTCTTGGAAATCAATGAATAATGACTTCTCTTCCATTAATTCCGTAGAAACCGGTAGGAATCTAGACAGGAGCTGTGGCCCATCATCGGCGATGATTGGGGTACGGGAAAGGAGACGAGAGCTTCCATTCAAATTACCCCGAATTCTAGGTTTAGTAAAAGTCAAATTTTATAAACCTTGACCAATATTTAGGAAAAAATATCAACGTTAACAACATAAAAACTATTGTATTAAAATTGTTACAAACTATATTTTCATATTATATACATCGAAAATCATGGATGTTGATATTTTTTTATATTGTTAGTCAAACTTTATAAAGTTTGACTTTGATAAAACCCACAACGCGAGGTAATTGTGAACCGAGAGAGTACGTGCGGGTGATGGTTTTGTTGTAGTCAACGTTATTTTCTAAGTGAGGTCCTAGCTAGCTGTATGTAACCTCGGTTGGGGCCCTATCGACCGCGGGGGGTTGCACCCCCCCTGAGGGCCGGCCCTGCGCACAGGAGACGGCGGTGTGCTTTCAGGATATGTAGGTGAGACAACCGTATCCTGGAGTTTCTATTTTGAGTGGGGAGCAGTATGCGAAAAAACTAATCGTCTATATGAAGATCTTTAAGATCTTGTGACGTGTTGGAGCCACCGTTTTATGTGGTTACTTGATCAATCTAGTGTCTCGAAAAATATTCTTGTATTGTTTTTTGTGTTGTCTATAGGTGTATTGTGCATGGGTGCAGATTCACCAACCTATGGTCGTGGTACCAGGCGACACTGATTTAATGTTGCTACTCCCCCACCAAGGCTCACTTATTTGAAAATGTTGACTGCCCTGGACCCTTAAGGGCATAATGATTTGTGCGGCCTCATCTGTTAGCAGACAGCCAGATGCGCAGTAATTGATGAAATATTGGTACTCCCTCGGTTCACAATTACCTCGCGTTCTGGTTTTAGTCAAAGTCTAACTTTACAAAGTTTGACCAAGAATTAAAAAAAAATATGGACGTCTATTATTTTCGGTGCATATAATATAAAAATATAGATTATCAAAATTCAAATACAATAGGTATATATTTTTTGTGTTGATATTTTTTTTAAAATATATGGTGAAAGTTTATAAATTTTGACTTTGACTAAACCTAAGATGCGAGGTAATTGTGAATGGAGGGAGTAACTTGGCCAACATCCTGCAGGTACTATTTAACTCTGATGGACATTTATCCGGTGGCATCATCTTTGATTTTAATGACAAGGGCTCCACCACAATGGTCATCGCTTAGCTTGTTTTCCCAGCCTAATGTTGTTTAGTACGAGTTTGATGCACGCTTTTATTTTATTCTCAACTTTTCACATAATGATTGTAGGATGAATCTATGTTCCTTGAAAGACATATACTTGAATAATTTATTAAGAAAATAGCTTGGATCCACAAACAGAATGTAACTTTTCACAGACCATCTGAAAGAAATTGATGGTAAATAAAGAAACTGTTTCCGCAATAACACAATTATCACGGGGAGCTATTGGTCTGTTAAATCCAAGAAATAAAATATACAAGATAAAAATAATTTAATGGCCTGTAGGGGTCATCCCAACAATTTATTCTTTCCTACATAGACGATGTAGAACTATGGTTTTAGTTATAGCAATAAAAATTGTAAGATCTTGAGTTCTTATATAGATAATCTATGCTTACATCAGGGATAAATACTTTGTATTCAAAAGTAGATGGAACCAAATGACTTTGAACCTGTTATATTCATATCGGCTCACCGGCGAAGATTTTGGTGTGCGAAATACTTTGCCGGACATTTGCAAAATAGTCCGGTGAGTAACAATAGTAATATGATGCACTATGATGGTTAGAATTTCATTTATAGTGCAAAAGATTTTGGTATTTCAAGTGGATTCAGTATTACGTAGAAATGAAGGAAATTGCAGTACCGCTAGTGGACCAAAATTTACAGTATCCATGTTACTCGCTGCCATGCCCCATCAGCCCAGCAGTGTGGCCTCCTTTTGTCCACATCTCGTTCTGACTGTCATTCATTAAATTCAAAGATGAGCCTGGACCCTATATAGGTGGAAAATCAATGTGCTGGGAATGGGCCATCCTAGTAAAGGATCGATAGAAGCAATAAGTTGAATCTAGCCATAGTCTAGTGCTTCCATTTGTTTCCTTTTCGTCTAACTACGGTGGTTTATCTATCCAGTATTACAAGCTAGATAGATAATTTGGTTAGTGATTCGCCTGTTTAAAGTCTAGAAATTTTCACATATGAGATTCATAACTACATACCTATGTGTACATAAAAAATGTGGCCAGCGGGGATGATCCCTCCCTTGGTAGATAGATATGAGACCTCTCTGTGTTTTTTCAGCACAAATAGCACCCTTGAGGCGTGCCTTGCGCGGGATTCGCTCGGGTGGGCGGGTTCAACACTCTAAACTCTAGCCACTGAGACGCTCAGTTCTCATACTTACGTGTACATGATGGTTAGGATTCTACAAGCAGATGTAGATCATTAATCTTATAACCAGTTTTGTGATGTCCGCAGATAAATAGTGAAATGTACGCATGCCTATGCGTGTTCTATATTTTGTTAGTGTTTTTCAAGTTTTTATCGGAAATGCAACGATGATATACCATTGGAAAAATATTGAAAGTACACTATTTTTTTAGCTAAAACACGTTACGCAAATTCCTTATGTTTCTAATTAATATAGCAAAGATACAAATTCTACCAAAAAATATCGAGGAGGTTTTGACTGGTATTCTTCAATTATTGATAAGAATGTGTTGTTGGAAAACTACTTAATTTTCTTGTCTTTTTTATATAGTACTATGGTGGACCTCTCAAATGCGATGGCATCATTTTTATAGTGTGAGAAGTGATAAGTGTTTATTTCATCATATGCATAATTTCCAAAGCGTGTGAATAGAAAATTATGAAACATTCTTTTTTGCAGTTCTAATGGCATTAACTATTTTTTCGGTAACACATAGTAACACTAGCTTCATATGTAGTGCAATTATCATGTGCTCCTCCACATCGACTATGAGCATACATTATCAGAATGTTCTGTCGATATGGTAGATACATATTTTTAGTTAGATCCCTGAAGTCTGGGCATGCTACTACGCATGGCCGATGCTTTTGAACAACTGCAGCATACCTCCGCTCATGTACTACTGGTTTTTTGCCTACACCATGGATGATGTTTGATGGGACATCCACCTATCGAGATGTTTGCGCCAGTCCGTCATTTACCATTCTCTCTGGTGAACTTAAATGCTAAGATCATGTCTAGCAAATACCGCATCCCGCCCCCTACCGCAAAATAACCGTCCGTTTATGGTACGAGATGGAAAAAGTGTTATTTCAGATACACTAAACCATACCGTATCCATTTTTTTTACGGTTTCCCGCAAATCGTCGCTTCTGTGCCGCATATATACCGTACCAAGGGCTGCCGATAAGTTCACCGCATCCTGACGCGTCTGTTGGTGGGAGGGAAGTTTCCCCTCCCCCGCTTCCCGCTCAGCTGCCACCATCGCCGATTTGCCGCCGTCGGCCGTTTCCACCCCCCAATATCCCTCTCCTCCCTCCCATCCCTCTTTCTCTCCTCGCCGCGGGAGGGAAGTTTCCCCTCTCCTCCCTACTACGAGGCTTCAATGTTCGCCCACCACGGCATCCTCGCACCGCCTCGCGCGACGATTCCGGCAGGCTTCGAGCTTAGCCAATTCGGGGTGTAGGTCGCGTCGGTTCCGTGCGGTACCGAATTGAGTCGCCGGATCAAAGAGCGTCGCCTCGAACTGCCAGAGTGGAAGAGAGCAATGCCCCGATACGCGGCTTCAAGCTCCTATTGGCATAGGCTATTCAAGCTGGAGCGCAGGGCGGCGCTTGCCATCAGCCTCGAACACCAGCGCGAGGTCCACCCCGACGACCGCAATCCCAAAGGGAGGATGCAATTCTGGGTGGTTCCTGGACGCACCATCAACACCGCCATCAACGATGCACTCTAGGAAGAGTTCCTGAGGGAGGAGAACCGCACCGGAATCATCAAGATTTCCGATAGCGGCAGCGACGAGGAGGCGGAGGAGGTGGAGGATGGGGGCGCGGCGGAGGCGGAGGACGGTGGCGCGGAGGATGCGGAGGACGGTGGCATGGAGGAGGCGGAGGATGGCGGCGGGAAAGATGACAGCGGAAGCGAGGTCATCAATTAGGGTTTTCATTTAATCATTCGCTATGTCACTTTAATTACTTCGATTGAGAAGTTCGTCGTTGAATTATGTCACCTCAATTACTAATCCATGGTGTTCTATTTCTAGTTCATACACTGAATAGTGAGCTTTGCGGTACAATTTGTTTTGCGGTACACGTGACCGGGCGAAACAGATGCTGCACAACTGAATCGTAAAATGAAATATTCTATTTTGCGGTACAACATGCGGCATTTGATCCGTCCCGCCTATTTTTCGCACCACATAGTTAAGTTGCGGTTTACCGCATCCGCGTTTTATGGTAGGGCGGGATACGGTATCTGCTAGAGATGCTCTAATGAAGCATGAATGCATGGCTCGTTGCGACTACACCATGGACAGTGTTGTACTGGACGACCTTGGGTCAAGGTATTTCAGCCAGTAGGCCACTCGGAATTTTCCTCGATGATCCAAAATTCCTAATGATGCATCTGCACATTCCCAGCGGCCAAAACCTAAGGAGGCGGTAGCTTTCGCTTCGAACCGTTAAAATATATCGACCTACATCAGGTCAAGAGTTTCTACACGCACAAAAAAAAAAACTTAAACACATCAACAGATGAGATCCTTTCATACCCCTTTATAATTAATGATATGATGGCCATAGCAAATACTTTCTCTGTTTCATAATATAAAATGTTTAGTTTTTTGAAACGAATGATCCTAGATATATTATAGTGTGTAGATTTAAAGTAAACTTACACACTAAAAAATGTCTAGATACATTTGCTTCACAAAATCTGAAACATCTTATATTTTAAAATGGAGAGAGTAATTAAGAAGTAATGCTACACATATGGGCAATCTCGTACCAAAACAAAGTTACGGGGCTAATGTGGGTCCGATGTGCAAGCCACGGTCGCTAGGTCCAAAAAAACGGGAGGAAGTGGCCGAGAAAGAGTGCCGTCGCTTCCGGAAATCCCTTTTGGCTCACGGGTACATTTGCACCCATTGTGAGAAAACATATTTCGAAATATAAAAAATCGAAAAAAAAAATTCTACATGACATTCGAATATTTTATGTTTGCTCACAAGTTTTCGGGATGAAAGAACATTTTAAATGTCACGTATAAAAAGACAAAAAATGTAACGTGTATGACATTTTTGTCTTTTTTTGCACGTGACATGTAGAATGTTCTTTCACCCCGGAAACTTGTGAACAAACATAATTTTTTTTGAATGTATATGTAGACATTTCTTTTCAAACTTTTTGATATTTCGAAATATGTTTTCTCACAATCTGTGCAAATGCGCCCGTGAGCCGAATAGCCACCTCCCGCCGCTTCCTTCTGTTCTTGTGTAAAATTTCGTAGCATCTTTGTATAGAAGCATACTACTCAAAGCAAACCCAACCACTTCGCATAACAAAGCTAATTCTCTAATTAATTCTGAATAAATTTTTGATTGAAGAAGTCTAGATAAATCAGCCTCAATAAGACTAGCAAGAAGGATCAGAAATAAACGAGGCAAGAGATGTCTGGAAAAATCAGGTTGGAACAACGACGCCAGCTCGCGAGGCCAAGCAGGAAACTGCATTGCAATAGCCAGACACGGTTTTGGTGCAGGATCTCGTCGTCCCGTCTCTAGATGGTACGAAGATGGACGCGGTTCCGCCAACGACCAAGAGCTGTCTGCTCTGCTTCCGGCGAGGGAGAGCTCACGGTGGCAAACGAGAAGGAGGTCGCCTTACCGCCTCGGAAGAGATCTCCGTGCCAGGCTACCAATGGGAAGGGGAGTTCTAATATTTTCTCGGCGTATAGTATGTTCTCGGGAGTGAGGGTGAGGGCCCAACGATCCTGGCTTCCACATAAGCCCGTAACTTCGTTTTTGTAAGAAATTGCCCGTAGATGGAGTAGTATGTACGAGGTACCCAATAGATCCAAGTGATTTAAGTGCTCCCTTAACATTATATTAATTATCACACTGACAAATATACTCTTATTAAGTTTTGAGAGTGGTGGGGGTGTATTGAAGCAAACCTCGTTTTTTATGTCTACTGTTTAAAATGTTAAACGTGTAATTTTTAAAATCTGACACATATAGTCCTAGGATGCTACATAGGGTCTCTAAACAATGACATCAACTAGTAATTTATTCTCGCGTCTTATTTCCTGTAATACTCAGTTCATATTCTTGTCCAACATGGAACGTGTCAAACAGAATAACACAGGTTACATGATAATTAGTCTTTTTTTTGCAGGTAGTCTCTTTTTTTTGTGAGGGGGTAGTCTTTTGTTAATCCTAGACACAAATCTTAGATCAAACTATCAATACGATGACGTGGCTTAACCTTATGTCTCACGTATTGACCATCGACATGTCAATATATAAAAATTATCTCCCACCAAAAGGAAAAACATTGTAGCCAGAGTTCTAGGGAGACACGTCCATACACTGTGTCAATTTCTTTCCAAGCTTATGTGGTACTCCGCATATGATTTGTGTTCAATTTATGTGGACCAATCGGTACAGAGACCGGGGAATACCCCATTTCAAAAAGAAAAAAAATATGGACTAAGCATGTACTTCCTCCGTTTCAAAATATAAGATGTTTTAGCTTTGTGAAAAGAGTTTATCTAGATACTAGTGTGTAGGCTCATGTAGGTTTAGAGTGAACCTACACACTAAAATGGGTCTAGATACACTCATTTTATAAAGCTAAAACATCTTATATTTTGAAACGGAGGGAATAGTCGAGACACCCCATCCCAAGGCTAGATCCAAACTGGCATACTTTTCGTCTCCAATCTCTGAATCCCATCAACTTCCCCAGCACCATGTTCCTTTTAGAAAACTCATCAATTAGTCGGTTGGATGATCAGGGCCTCCAGAAATTTGACCATAGCGGGGCCAAGATGATAGTGACGATAAAATAGGTATAAAAAACTAAATTAAATCTTAAATATATATAGTTTTGTTATCCGAATGGATATTCTATAATTAAAGGCTTCATTTATTAGCTTTACGACTACAAACCCATCAAACAAGTCTATGATCTTATGAACGATAAAATTTACAGAAAGTTTCTCTATAAATACGAATAACTATACAAGGTTGTATAAGAATCCTAAATAAATCAAGGGGCGGATCTAGTATATGAGCATGTGGGGCAAATAGGAAATTCATCATAAAAGAGATAAACATGAAAATATATCAAGTCTTCTAGTGTATACTTTGGATAGCAACATGTAACATTATATATTTTGCAATAAAAAAAGCTACATTCTATTAGTTTGAGTGAAGTTCTATGCCCAGACCTATCAAATAAATAAATAACTCAATAATTAGTTAATCACTACATAATCGTAAAAAAGTGCTGGTGTATAATCCAATTATCTAACAAAACAATTTCTATTAGATAGGGTAATAAAACTAGCAATTCTAGTAGCCAACATGCAATATATTTGGGATCATATCTTAGAGAGATCAATTCACAAATTAAGAGTTGTGATTTGTGCCTTCGCTAATCAGTAATCATGGACATGCCGACGTCTAAATGCAAAATGTCGATCCTAGTGATGACGCCACCACGGCGGAGGCGGAGAAGGAAAAAAAATAAGTCGACTAGATCATCAAGGGAAACAGAGTAGAGCACAAATTCAGATGTGTCACATGGATCAATTGATCGATCTGTGGTATTGTTGATGCTTCAGTAGGTATGTATTATTTCTTGATGGCTAATTTTTGGGGCTTGGCATTTAAAACTTTAGTAATCAACATATTGCAGACATTGGTCTAGACTAGACAAAGTATTACAATTAGCAGTATAGCCTTAAAACTAGTGCTAGTCCCCGATGCATATCCTTGAGGGGGGCGAACCATAGGGGAGGCCTGGCCACCCCTCGCCCCTCCCTGGATCCACCTCTGTGGATGACCATTGATGCATCGGAGCAGATTGTCTACGCCAAGAGTTTTCGAAGCAGGCTAGTCATAGTGGGGACTAACTTTATCTTAAGCCAAATCTATTAAAGTTTGATCAACTATTTTGGAAAACGTAGCAACATTTATGATACTAAAATTGTATCACTAGATCCATTTTGAAATAAAATTTCGTAATATATCAATTTGATATCACGTATGTTACTACTCTATGCAATAAAGTGGGTCAAATTTTAAAATCATTAACTTAGAACAATCCTAAAAATACACTTATTTGTGGGCGGAGGGAACATAGATATAGTAACATAGAAACTCTTATTTATTATTTTATAGACTCCTCTTTTATTGGTAACTGTGATGTTACGGTAACATAATATGTTACTTAATTTATCTCTCTTTATTAATTACTTACCATGGCCTACATTAGGTAGGAGCTAGCTGTTTTTTACATTGATAATAGCTGATTAAAATTTGCTCTAAATTCAAGAATCCCATTTGGCTACTTGCAAAGCATACATTGTTTACAAGCACCAAGAGGCACGACACCAAATGTGCAAGTAATCTTTCCAAGAAGAAAACCTATACTATTTGAGTTGTACTTATACGGTTCTACCGAGGAGTTGAAAGTTACTTACCGTTAATCAATAGAGACGACCCAATCAAAAGAAGCCAGTAAGTTGAAAATGGCAAGTTGTTCGGAGAAAATTGCAAAAAACCACCATAATTGGTGGTTAGGAATCAAAAGACCACCGGTTTAAAAAAAATCAAATCACCACCAATTTTCGTGGGAAACATTGAGAAATCACTGATTTGTTGGTAAACATAGTTTAACACCAGTTTTGACCGGTGGGACCCACTATAGGTGATGGCATGGCATCCTAATGGGGGGGACCAGTGGAGGCGGGACATGTGTGTCTTCTTTGTCTTCCTCCTCCAGTTCCCCTGCTCAACGGTGCTCTGGCGGTCGCCGCTCCAGCGCCCCTCCGCTACTCCGCAAAGTTCCCTCCACTGCCTTATCTTCTTCCTCTCCTCTCCCCTCTCCTATCTTCTTCCTCTCATATCAGACCATTGCTGCTTTGTCCAAGCCCTCCTAGCTCATACATCCGGCAAAGCATCCACCCTATGCATCATGCCCATTGAAATCAATTTGTGAGGACCGGTCGTCGTCTTCCCCAGCAATGGTGCGACGCTGCCGCCACTCGATCTGGAACTTGAATTCGAGGGCGACGAGGTTAGCATGCTCTGGCTGCATGAACTCCACCAACGACAGCGGCCGACGCACGCGGGAGACGGTCACCAGCCCTGCTCCCACGCTCGACCGCCGCTAGATTGGTCAACGCAACCCATCGTGGGAAATAATATGGTTATACGAAATAAAAAATAGAATAAATAGAAAAGGAATTAATTCTGTTAACGGCTGATAAAGCTTGCCTGTCAATTCTTGCCACGTCATGCCTGACGGTGGACCATGTTGTCCTAATAACGGTTAGCCCATCTAAAAGTTTAAATCAGTGTTTTTGCTCAAGTTTCCACGAAAACCGGTGTGATTTGCGACTTCTTTTGGAAACCGGTGGCTTTTTGATTCTTTTTTTCCAACCGAGCATCAACCCCTTTCCATTTCTATTAAACGGAAATGACCAAGTTCCACAGTTTGAACTGAAAGTAAAAGAAAGGGGGAGGGGAACTAGAAGCGAGTTGGTGCAGCATCAGGAAACCCGCAGAGAACACTCGGCATCGAGCGACCAACATGGCAAAAACCTGATGCAACTAGAAACTAAAAGGACTTATTACAGTCTGAAAGGCCAAGCTCACAACTAAGACAGTGCAGGAAGACCCACAAAAAAGGTCACAAACAGCAACAGGAAGATAAGAACTGCAACGACTATCTTTTTCAGCCCCCGTGATCATCAGTAAAGGTCTCCCAACAGACTGCCCTGTAGGTGTGCCCTGAGACCGTAGCCTCCCCACGCTTCCGCTCGTTCGCCCCATCCATCATCATCTCTTTGTCAGCACTCTTCTGAAGACCTGCCCAATACAAAAGGAGGGAGATGGAGAAGTAGATGATTTCACTGGGAGAGTGCAGCTTATGTTTATCAAAAGTAACTTTGTTACGAGTGTTTCAAATTGCCCAGCAAATAGATGCACTAAGAACCACATAGAATTGTTCTTTGTGGGGTAAGAAGAAATGAAACCATGCCATGGACTGCCAAAAATAATTAGGGACACAACTTGCCCCCATAGCTTTACCCAGGGTGCCCTAGACTACTCTGGCCACCTGGCAGGTGAAAAAAAGATGATCATTGGTTTCCACTTGAGGGCAAAAAGAACAAATAGGAGAACCAGGCCAGTTTCTTTTCCTCGTGTTTTGTCTAGTCAAGATTGCATCCTAGCACAGCTGCCACATAACAATTTGGATCTTTAAGGGGATATTACCTTTCCAAATCCAACGATTGTTACAACCTGCAATATTTCTTTCCAGCCAATGATAAATGGATCTGGTAGTAAAGATCCCTTTGGGGTTAAGGGACCAGGAAATCTCATCTTCTGTCTCACGGAGATTGAGAGAGAGAACTAGCTCACGAATTTGATTCCTAACTACTAATTGTGGTGGTTTTCTGCAATTTTCTCAGTTGTTCGCGGTAGGTGTACCTGAAGAGTGAGACCTAGATGAGGTTGGATGGCCACCACATGGTCGCAGGCTCGACGAGGTACCGCTGGAATATGCCCGCCTAGCCGAAGCCGAGCACCTGGGTGGTGAGGATGACGAGGAGGGAGACAAAAAATGTGAACTGCTTGTGGATAACGCTGACGAGGGATGTAAATGACGCCTAAACGGCATCTACAAGTCCCGCTTATTCAACTAGTTAGTTTTTTATTAGGGAAAAGCAAACTTTATTGAACTACTAGAGTACTAATAAGTAACAAACGGTATTACGCGGTATTAAGTGGTACGCCGCTAACATTGATGACGTGGATGACATAGACGGTGCCCACGCCGGCGTTGGCGAAGATGGTGATCAACACGTGCTCCTTCACGTTGAAGGGCCCCGGGTTTAGCGTGAACTCGTACTACCTGCCGCGGAAGAATGCGCGGCTGGGGAGCGTTGCTGCCACGAGCCTGCCCGAGCGGCACGATCTGCACGGAGATGGCGGTGATGGTGAGCGGCTCTTTGCGGTACCAGAAGAACTGGTTGAGGAAGGAGAGCATGACGCAGGATGCCGCCGTGCCGAGGACCCACATACGGAAGGTGAGCACGGGGGTGTCCGGATCGTCGCCCACCGGCACCGGCAGCACCACCTGCTCGATCGGCGAGTTCTCCTCCTTGTCGTCGTGGGTGTCTCGTGTTCTCCACGACGTCGACGGCACTGCAAATACGGGGAGAAGAGAACAATGGTAAAGCGGTAGCAGAGGTTGCATGGACGTACAGGAGGAGGAGTTCATGGTGCGGCGACGGAGCTTACAGAGCGGGGAGGTGATCTCGTTGCCATTGCCACAGTGCTCCTCTTGGCCTTGGCGTTCATGGTGAGAGGACGACGCCATGGCTAGCTGGGGATGGGCGTACGACCGTGACTGCCTCCCTGTCTCTCTTGGGTCCACGGTTCATCTGTCGTGGCAGCGTTTTTTTTTTATCGAGAACTGTGAGCAAAAGCCCCACAGCAAATTTTATTAAAAAACAAACAAAAGGAATAGAGTACAACTGGGGCTACCCCCAAAAACAAACAAGAAACGAAAAACCTAAAACTGATAGAACATCAAGGCAAACCAGCAATCCAAGCGAGCAACTTCTCTCGGTGTTTTGCTTTGATTCTATGTTGTAGCAAAGAAATATCATGGGTAAACTTGCACTTCCACGCAGCAAAGGTGGGATTTTCATTCCTGATGAAAATCTTTCCATTCCTCAATACTCATATATTCCAACAAGCTGTTATAAGCACCTCCAGAGACGGATCCACCATCCCTCCAGCCCGGGCAGTCGCCCAGGCTTGCCGACGCGTGACGCCTTATATTTTTTACTGTTTGTGGTGATTTTGTTCGAAAAAATGATGTTTTAGACATGTTTGCCCAGACTTGTAGAATCTTCTGTGTCCGCCACTGAGCACCTCCATGAAGAAAGGCTGACCAAACCCTCTTTTAGCTTCTGCTACCACTGCTTGGATATTGTCATTAGACTGCCAGGGAATTTGTAAGTAATTCCAAATGCGGACACTAAAGTTACACTCAAAAAACAAATGTGCTCTGTCCTCATAGCATCGAAGTGGACAAAGTTCACAATGGGTGTCATCTGTCCTAAAAAAACTCTCTTTTAGCGTTGTTGTTCGTTTGGATTGGATCTGATTGGTGTGCGTTTTTTGTGTACGAAAGGGACACCGTTCGGACAAATACCAGTGGCAGCAATTTGGAACGACGAAATCTAATCCAGTCCCGGCCAGGTTCAGCGTACCTGACAGGCCAGTTTCAGCGCAGGTTCAGTCTGAATCGAGGTGCGTCCATTCCACCGTGCATTTCTTCAGGCTGTGTTCGACATTGCCACGGACTGCGATGATCCCATCAGCAGTCTCTGTTTTATTCATTGGTTAATTTTCTCTTCCATTTTTGCCAATCTACTGTCCCACGGTAGATCATAAAATACTCCAGCCTAACGCAAGCACAATTCAGCAAGGCAAATCGAGAATAACACATTAGGCCTTGTTTACTTTTGGGGTATTTGCAGGTTTCGGAAGGTAATTTTCCGGCCTATCCCATGATCCCCAAAAATCCTGGACAGCCTGTTTACTTCCCTGGTATTTCTGATCTGCATCCCGGGTCATCCCAAAACTTCCACCCCGGGGCCTGAACTAGCTCGTGTATTCTAGTACGCGAGACCTACCTCGTGTATCTTCAAGGAAAGGAAGCGTAGCGAGAGGAAAAGAGGAGACAGAGTGGCCGGAGGCGACGGCGCTGACGCCGATCTGGCGACGCTGCCGACGGGTACCTCCTCCGGCTTCCTCAAGCCCTTCTCTCTGGTGAGTACGCCCTCCCCCCATGCCTCTTCCCATCTCCTCCCCTCCTAGGGTTTCTCGGACGCCGCCGGCATCCACCTCCGCCCTCCGGTCCGATTCTTTGGAGCGACGGCGGCCTCCTCCCGTCCACCCAGCTAGCTTGATCACTTTATCTGCTTGTAAACGATTTGATACAGAATATACTCGATAGCTTGTTTTCTGAAGTGTCCTTGTTAGGGAAGCATATAGGAAATCGGGTCAATATCTCTCCCATAGGGAATAATAAATAAAATGCCCAACAGGAAATCCTCCTCTGCTCTGCCAATAGGAAATCCTCCTGCCTCCAGTCGTAGCTAGCACAGCATAGCACGCAGTGTATCTCTGCTGATGCCTATTTGATCAGATGGTAGTTGGTCAGAGTGTGCACCATGCATGTTATTACTACGGTCCGCATTGCTTCGTGTCCAAAGCGCACAGCAGGACGGGACAGGACCATCAAGGTGCTGCTGAGTTGAGCTTCCTCCCATAGTTTACCTATATTCAAAATATGGAGCTAGCTAGTCAACAGTCAACACTGATTAAAGAGTCAACACTGAAAACTTTCCTAGCTGAACACTGAAAATCAACAAGTACACAGAGTAGATTGTTCCCATGTTCTGGTCAATGTAGTACTGCCACTATAATCCCAGTATGGACACTACTCTGTTGTTCGTCAGTTCAGTCGTTCCTTTATTTTTTCTCTCCTCATTTTGGTTTCTTATGTTTTCGTTGGGTTTCATATCCAGCATTTTCAACTTGCTTTCTCATGAAAAATAAAAATGTTCTGATATTGTTATTCTTGTCTCTGCCATCTACATCCCCATCTAGCCCCATCTAGCGATGCCTATCATTATGGTGTGCCTACACTCTGCAATGAAGACTTGAGCGGCATTACTCTAACAGGTTCAGGAAACATTTTGTACAAGCCAAAACAAGATATATATCTTGGCTCACTTTTATCAGCAAACATAAAAGAAACCAATTAACATGGCGCAGTCTGTCATTTCACCGAAAACTCACGGGTTACGCATGTTCCTATTAGACTACTACTATCTGAACATTTGGTAGAATGACGGATACTACTAGTGAATTGAATTGATGCCAACAAATGCATTTGTGGTTGGTTGGTTCCTAATCAACTGGGTGAGTATAGCACTCCTTATGAGGCAATACTACTAGTGAATTGAATTGATGCCAACAAATGCATTTGTGGTTGGTTGGTTGGTTGGTTCCTAATCAACTGGGTGAGTATAGCACTCCTTATGAGGCAATCAATATATAGATCAGCAGCTATTTTCCCATACAGATACCAGCCATGCCGAACGCTCGATTTGTTCCACACACACGGGCGGCAGTGTTCAGCTACTTCAGGCAATAATGTTCAAAAGAACCAACATGATGTCAAGTGAGTTGATTAGTAGATCATGTGCTCAAATGTTGTGCTGAGTCTGTATCTATGTAGATAACATGGAAAGAAAAACTATATCTGCTCAATGCTTCATGTTTGCATGCCCAAGAAATCGTGTGCTAAATCATGTATTGAGACTGATATCTAAATTCTAGAGAACTAGATGCATCTTCCTTTTCTTCTATAATCTAAATCTGGTTACCGCAAACTATTTATTTGAGATATGCTATAAATGTTTACCTTGAGGTAAAACGTATACTATTCTCCCCTATTTACTTTTAGTATGCAACCTGCTAGCAATTTCTATTCACATATATTGTTCTCCCCTGTTTTTATTATGTAACCTGCTAGCAGAGATGATTGTTTCCTGTTTATTTTGCTAGTGCTGAACCATTTATTTTGCTAGTAATAATAATTAGCTAATGATGGGTAAGATATCTAGCTCCAGGTATTTAGCATGAAGTTGAATTTGTGCTTAATATGTAGATGATATAGAATGGAGAATATGTAGATGATATATATCATGAATTCGTAAAATTCATTTCAAATTGCAGCTTGGGTGTTATTTATTTATTTATTTATTTTTCTCTATTGATTTGAAAAGAATACCACTAGCTTTCTGTGTGTACCACCTACTGGACATGAACATGCCATGCTCCAGAGTTTTATGCTAAATGTTCTAAATGCCAGTTTTGTGCTAAATGTTCCAAATGTCAGTTTTATGTTGAACATGTCGTGCTCCTGAGTTCATTCGCAACCTGTTATGACTAGACATGAAGCAAACTACCGGCAATACTTGTGTCGATTGTCCTTTTTTGCTCTACTTCATATGTGATTAACACTCGTTTTTCGGTGATATAATAGGGTGTCGATGAAAGCATCCGACGGAGCTGGACAAGAAAATGATCGCATCAACTATATTTCGAATGGGCATGCAAAAATTATTCTCAACCAAAATATTATTGTGGAAATAATGAGGCAGTTGTTTGAGCTTCGGTCTGTCGAGCATGTATTTAAACTTGATGAGGTCTATGAAGAAATGTTAACGCTCCTTGCAAAGATTCAACTTTTACTTGAGTGACTTGTCAATTAACATGTTGTAGGTGTAAAGTCATTCTTTTTATCAGCTGATCTCAATTCTCTCCCATCCCCTCTAATCCCCAGAATTCAAAGTAAACATGCCAGGGATTGGGAAGTGAGGGGAAATGTGAGGAAATGATGGGAAATGTGGGGATTGGACGAAACGGGGGATTCACCAAATCCCCTCCCATCCCCAAACCCTAGGGGATTAAAATACATTAGAAGTAAACAAGGCCTTAGGGGGGAGGGGGGGTGCCAAAGGCTCCACCACTGACCAGTGAACCTCCTGTAGGTGACACTTCTGCCAATGATGTTATGTCAAGGAAAAAAAACACGCTCAGAAAGTAGCTGCTCCAGAAGCTACAGAACGTGTGGCAACAATGAAGAGCATACTAGTAACTCAACCCAAGTATGTGTATTTTTCTCTCTTTGAGAGCAGGTATTGTTTCTTCCCGAGAGTAAAAGGCCACATGATGCGCCAATAGTGAAGCACATAAAAGTCAGTTATATATCGCATTTTATTTACTGTACTTATCATGTCACTCCTCATAGGCAGGCTTCACTATTCAAGAATGAATGAATGTACCTTCTGCGATTATCTGGTCGTCTGCGCCTCTTTAAGAGCAAGCAAATCATAAACACCCTCTTGATTTATAGCATCAAGGGAAGAGTCTGACATCCAAGTGGTGCTATGTGTTCACTTGAGTTATCATCGATTCTGTTACCATGCCAAGGCTCAGAAAGCGGGTTGGCTCCGCTTCTGCTAGCCACGCTACATGAAGCACATAAACTCAACCCGGTTATGTACTTCATTCATTCACCTATCATGTCACTCCCCACTATTCAAGAATAAATAAATGTACCTTCTTAACCTTTATCTCTCTGCTATGCTTCGTCTAAAATTCTCTGGTTGTCTGCGCCTTCTGATTTATAGCATGAAGAGAAGAATCCGACATCCAGGCGGTGCTATGCATTCACTTGATTTGCCATCCCTTATGTTGCCGCTTTGGTGAATCCCTTTGCAGGCTGAAGATAAGAGCAAGTGTTTCATGTGCGATCAAATCCCAGGCGGCTTTATCACTCTCTTGCCATCTCAGAAAGTAGCTGCTCAAGACGCCACCGGACGCTTGATGTGGCAACAGCGTAGCACATAAAACTCGGTCCTACATTTTATTTACTTATCATGTCACTCCTCATAGAGGGGCTTCACTATTCAAGAATGAATGTACATTTCTGGGCTTTATCTTGTTATGCTACGTCTGTGATTCTCTGGCTGTATGCACCTCTTAACAGCAAGCACATCATAAACACCCTATTGATTTATAACAAGAAGGGAAGAGTCTTGACATCCAGCTCGTCCCGATTATGTACTCCATTTTATGTCCATTCGCCTATCATGTCACTCCCCGCTATTCAAGAATAAATAAATGTACTCCCTCCGACACAAATTAGTTGACTTAGATTTGTCTAGATTCGACTGTATCTAGACATGATTTAGTATTAGATACATCCGTGTCTTGACAAATTTGTGTCAACTAATTTGGGTCGGAGGGAGTACCTTCTTAGCCTTTATCTCTCCGGTTGTCTGCGCCTTTTGATTTATAGCATGAAGAGAAGAGTCCGACGTCCAGATGGTGCTATGCATTCACTTGATTTGCCATCCCTTCTGTTGCCGCTTTGGTGAATCCATTTGCAGGCTGAAGATAAGAGCAAGTGTTTCATGTGCGATCAAATCCCAGGTGGCTTTATCACTCTCTTGAAATCTCTAGTGGTTTAGTAGATTCTACAGGTGACCAAAACAGCTTTCCAGTTCTTCCGTATATTCTAATCTGGCAAGCTTCATGAGCACTGTGACGCTGTCAAGGGTCCTGTACACCTCCTCAAATCTCGGATGCGACTTGTCCCCGACAAGAAACTTGTGCATCCTGCCTTCTGACTCGATGAAGCTGTACCCAGCTGTTTTTTTGTGGTCTTTCTCCTTGAGTAACTTCCAGACCCGGGCGACACCATCCCAATTTCCAGAAGACGCATATATGTTTGAAAGGATCACTAAATTTGCTGTGTTTCGTGGCTCAAGAAAGACGAGGTTGTTCACTGCTATCTCTGCTAGCTCTATGTTGCCGTGGAAGCTGCAAGCGCCGAGCAAGGCTCCCCAAATCACGGCATCGGGCTCTACTGGCATGCTACATATCATACTGTAAGCTTCTTCCAGGAGGCCAGCACGCCCAAGCAGATCAACCATGCAACCGTAGTGCTCAATTCTTGGAGTAAGACGAAAGTCTGCATCCATCGAGTTGAATAGTAGCTGGCCTTCATCCACCAAACCCCCATGAGTGCAAGCCAAAATGACTCCAACAAACGTGATACCATCTGGTTTGAACCCTGTCATCTGAACACGGAAAAACAAGCTTTCAGTGACAAATGAGCAAAGGCAAATTGGATTGACATTAGGAGTAAGTGCTACTTGCGCTAGCATAGGAATCAAATACAGTTCAAAGTAAGAAATCCTCACCCTCAGTTTATGGAACAAGGCAAGGGCTTCCCTCCAAAAGCCATGCACGGCAAATGCCATGATCATTGTGTTCCAGGAACACAGATCTTGCCGACGACCGATCCTCTGGAACACCTTCCAAGCTCTCCGTATGTTGCCACACTTGGCATACATCTCCACCACTGCATTAGCGACGTACACGTTCCCCAGGTGGCCTTTCCTCTTCGCATACTTCTCTATTTTCCTTCCCAGCTTCATCGCCCCAACGGCCGCGCAAGCAGGCAGCACACTGGTCACTGTCAGCTCGTTCGGCTGCACCCCTTCCTCCTCCCACATCTCCAGGAACGTCTCCACCGCCTCCACATGCAGCCCGTTCTGCGCGTACCCGGACACCATGGAGGTCCAGGAAACCACGTTCCGCTCTGGCATTTCCTCGAACAGCTTCTCCGCGGCATGGAGGAGGCCACGCCTCGTGTAGGCTGAAAGGAGCGCATTGTACACGGCCGTATCCCTGCGCGGAATTTCGTCGAACACCCGCCGGGCTTGGTCCAGGAGGCGGTTCCTGGCGTAAAAGGAGACGAGCGCGGAGCTGAGGAAGGGGTCGTCGGAGGCGTAGTGGCCCGACTTGACAAGCAGGGCGTGGGAGGAGAACGCGAACGAGGGGGAAGTGGAGGCGGAGAGGAGGAATGTGAAGGAGAGAGGGGTGAGGAGGCGGAGGCGGTGGGCGCGGGAGAAGGATGGGAGGAGGAGCGGGCTGCGCGAGGAGGCGAGCGCATGGAGCAGGCGGTCGTGGAGCGGCGCGGAGGCGGGAGAAGGTGAAGGGTCGGAGGCGAGCAGGAGCGCCGCGTAGCGGTGGTCGCCGGCGGCGAGGACGCGGAGGAGGATCGGCTGCAGGCGGCGCACGCCGCAACGGAGCGCGCGTGCGTGCAGCCGCTTCGCTTCCTTCATTGCTGAACAAGTGCGCGGCTCGTGGCACGATTTCGATGGGAAAAGCCCATCCAAATCTGTACCCACGAACTGGCCCTCCTTGGTCCACAATGGAGGAAGTGAAAGGCCCAGCATCAGAGAAGGGGGGCCACTAGAATTTACAATCTAACGCCCTCTATGCATCGTAGGAATTTGAGAACGCGCAAATTGCCCCCCAAAGAAAATGAAAACGTGCAAATGCGAAACTCGCATGACTGAGATACTATGTGCTGTAAACGGTGAGCTTCAACATGATTTCAGAACACAATAATTTTGTAAGAGGTGTCTTCGGATAATGCACTGGAAACAAAAGTACGAATTTCAGATATATAAAAATAGAGTGAATTTGCATTGGACTGCTTACAAAAGTAGTAAGCCGGCAAGCCAGTGGCGGACCTACATGGTATGCCGGATGGACCACGGCATACCCTGCAACCCAGCCCATGTATGTATACAGCGCAGAAAAAATAGCCAGCAAGCCGGCCTACTGCAGCGAGAGGACAATGGAACATCATGCGATGTCGATGGAAAGAAGGAAAGGAAAAAGTCATTTTAAACCTTGAACTCGTAGAGGTTAGCTAAACAGAACCCTGAACTCACGATCCCTCGGCACTCCCACTTCCCTAATCCCGGTCCAATTTGAACCCTAGCGTCCTAGCCAAACTGGGATTCGATGACGTGGCAGCGGGTGGCCAGGATTGCAATGTTGGCGAGGCAAAAAGGCCGGTTTGTGTCGCATTTAGCCCACCTAGCCCATCCCGTTCAGCCCACCTAGTTCTCATCGTCCTCATCGCCTCCTCAGCCACGAAGCCCACCTAGTCCATTCTCGAGGCGTCTCCTAGCATTCCTTCCCCTGCTCCTGCGACTGCCATGGCGACCAGTGGTTGATCAGCGGCAGCGGCGAAGATCGTGGCGGCGCGGCGAGGAGCGTCATCACAGGTAATGTCTCGCTCATCCTCCGCCTATACCCCATGTAGTTATCGCATTTGGTAGGGTGAGGGTTTTGAGCGGGAAAAAGGGGGTTTCCGTGGTAGTAAAGGCCTGTTTTTTTGTTGGATTTGGGTGTTTTTTAGCGCTGAATTAGTTCGTGTGAGTAAGGTGGAGTGACATTCGGTTGTTTTTTTGTAGTTTAGTCATGGATCCAACATAGATTTTGACTGTTCGGTTCTACATTGGGGGCGAGTTCGTGCGCACTGGTTCAAGATTGCAGTATGTGGGTGGCGATGAGGACATATCAGAGAATGCGAGGGACAAGTTGTCCTTGCAGGAAGTCAAAGGCTTTCTGAAAGATCATGTGAAGTTGAAGGAATCCATGAAGCTTTATTTTCTTTTGCCTGGTAAAGAACTAGCAGATGGGTTGGTTTTCTTAGTTAATGACATGGCTTGTGTGAAGATGGCAGACTATGTGTGTGTTGATGGAGTAGCTGAAATTTATGTAGAGTACCATGGGGAGGAGGACAGTGACAAATACATCAGCTCTGGGAGTGTCTTTGAAGATGAAATCATGCAATTATCTGATGATGATGCACCTGGTGTTG
The DNA here is from genome assembly GCA_910589775.1 of Avena eriantha. Lineage (NCBI taxonomy): Eukaryota > Viridiplantae > Streptophyta > Magnoliopsida > Poales > Poaceae > Avena > Avena eriantha. Next base: position 75,500,723 of record OU342744.1, on the reverse strand, counting down.
TCATATCTGTAGAGCCTGCTGAAAGATCAGAAGAAGTGCAAATCCTGGATAATGATCTGGTACCTGATGACACAGGAGTGATCACTCAAGTAATTCGTAGTCCATTGAAGAAAAACTATGCAAGAGCAAGCAGAGGAAGGGACAGAGCAACTGCAACCCAAAGGACAGAGCAAGCAGCAGCAGTTTGATGTCCACACGCTTCTATTCTTGTAGACAGTTGTTGGGCCTCCAAGTGCAGAGGTTTGTAGAACAGCGGCAAGTTTTCCCTTAAGTGGATCACCCAAGGTTTATTGAACTCAGGGAGGAAGTGGTCAAAGGTATCCCCTCTCAAGCAACCCTGCAATCAAGATACAAGAAGTCTCTTGTGTCCCCAACACACCCAATACACTTGTCAGGTGTATAGGTGCACTAGTTCGGCGAAGAGATAGTGAAATACAAGTGGTATGGATAATTATAAGTGGTAACGGTGATAGAAAATAGCTTGATGGCGTGTGGTTGGCGTGGGAAAAGACTAAAGGAAAACTGAAATAAAGATGGAAGCAAGCAAACATGTAACAGATCTAATTGCAAACGGTGTTTCAATGCTTAGAAACAAGGCCTAGGGATCATACTTTCACTAGTGAACACTCTCATATAAATATATTCTTCTTTATGATACTACGCTGAACTACTCTCCGGTTGGACACTTTAATCGATGGTAGGGCTATAACAACACACCTCAAAGTAAGCCTTTCCCATCTAGATAACCCCATACTGTCACCTTGAGCACTATATGAGTCCAACAAATACCACAATTTCATAAAGACATCCAACTCCAAATATAACTCATAACAAGTATTTGTAATCTCTAGCCTAAGTGCCACCATGGTGTGCACGCTCTCACTTTCATACACATGGGGAGAGCAGAGATCTATTAAAGCACTTGAGTAGCAAGGTAGATCTAATTGATTACAAAGCTCATGACCACAACAAGATCATGCATAGGTAGAGAGATGAACACATAGCTACTGGTAGAATCCTTAGCCTCGAGAGAGAACTACTCCCTCCTCATCATGGGAATCAGCAATGGTGATGGAGATGGTGGTGGAGATCGATGGAGATGGCTTCGGGGGCACTTCCCCGTCCCGGCAGGGTGCCGGAACAGAGACTTTCTGTCCCCCAAATCTCCCCTTCGGTGGCGGCGGCACTGTGGAACTTTTCGTGGCTGGAGGCTTGAATTTTTAGGGTTTATGCATCAGGAGGCTTCTTATAGGCGAAGAGGCAAGGTCGGTGGGCGGCCAGGGGGCCCACACCACCTGGTGGCGCGGCCAGGGCTAGCCCGCGCCACCACATGGTGTGGCCACCCTGTGGCCCCTCTCCGTCTCGTCTTCTGGCTCTGTGAGTATTTCGGTAAAATATCAACTTTGGCTTTTGTCCGGTCCAATTTCGAGAATATTGATTTTCTGACTTCCTTGGAACCAAAAACAGCAGAAAACAGGCAACTGGCACTGTGGCTCTTGTTAATAGGTTAGTCCAAGAAATCATATGAAAAGTACTCCAAAGTGTGGACAAAACATAAGGAAGTAGATAAAACCAAGAATAGGTTAGCAACGTATCAACATCCCCAAGTTTAACTCCTGCTCGTCCTCGAGTAGGTAAGTGATAAAAAGAAAGAATAATTTTTGAGGTGACATGCACCATCATAAACTTGATCAACGTGTTTGTAAAACATTCAAATCTGGGATCATAATACTTCAATCATAACATGAAAGACAAAGTTCTATCAATAAGACAAATAAACTATGATGCAACATGAAAAGGCACAAACACAAGATTCATGAATAACAATGCTTTGCAAGACGTTTGTTTGTTTCACATAAAGAAAGCATAGCATAATAGTATTCAGCTTGTCCCTCATAGAGTAGCAAGTGTAAATGCATATGACACCTTCAAAGTTCATAAGAGTGACTAGATACAAATAGTTTAAAACAAGCAATATCAAAGTATGCATCAATCAACTAGTCTTGGGACAATGCACATAGAACTAAGAATGGCCACTATGCTCTCAAAGTAGGTGCATAAAGGTAGAAGGTGGAGACTCAATATAATGGTGGAAGAAAGGCCTTCATAGAAGGAAATAGGGATTAAAGTTTCATAAAGAGCTTCCAAAAATTATGGTACTTATAGCTTTCAGCTCTCATTGCCCCTATCATAAGCATCTTGAAGGTGATTAAGGTTAAAGTGAACAAACTATGATGTACATGCTTGACGAAGTATAAGTTAGAAATCTCATGTCCTTTGAATACGAGGGCCGCTCCTCATGCTACTCAAGTTTAGTCACCGGTAAGTTCTTGTCATCGTAAGTACATGTGTATTATAAAGAACCGCCAACGGGGTACCCCTTGCCCGATGATACGGAAGAATCCCCATATCAAAATGACAAGGCAAGCAGACAACGAGCATCTCAACAATCTTCTTATTTACCATGGGAATATGGTGCTTTTTTCTCTCTTTCCTCTTTTCATAATCTCTTTTTCTCTTTTTTTTCCTCAATATAGGACTCTTTGTTTTTATAAGAAGAATGCTTCATAGACAACTCATTATGGTTACGCTGCAGGTTTCCACCATGTCAGCATGGATTAGACCAGCGGCCCAGACATTTCTCTAACACATATACATAACTCCATGGACTTACAAGCTCCCCTTTCATTTCACACCGATGACATCCATAGACAAAAGAGCATGATATCAACTAGGTACAAGTACCAAGTGCAATGTTGAAAGCGTTCCCCATGATAGCATGGTTCTGCTAATTCCCAACAAATAAATGCAAGCATATACAACATAGACGACACAATGGTTCAAGTTTATTAAGGGCAAGAAAATAAAGTGTGCCATCAAGTTCGTGAGAGCTTTAATCACTAGTTTTCTCATAACAAGTTTATTTTGGAAGGTAAACAAAAGCATGAATATACTTGGAATAGCATAAGCTAGTAGGTAGGTATGGTGGACTCTTTCGAATAACTTGGTTTAGGGAGTTGGATGCATGAGTGGAACTCATACTTGGTTGTGGAGGCTAGCAAAAGACTGGGAGCGTAAGAGAGCAATAATGGACATAATCATGCAGAGCGACAAAACATCATTGATCAAAGCATAAAGTAACACTACAAGTTGAAAACTAAAGGATCATAAAGGCTATGGTGACTTGAGATAGTCATAACATGGTTTGAGCATGCGCCAAGTCAACCCAAATAAAGCATCAAAGGAGAATACCACAATACTATGCTTTAATATGCTAAAACAACGCATGATTCATCCAAGGAAAATTAAGCAATCTCAATTGTTTATAACAAGTCATGCTACAGCAAAGAATACTAAGCATAAAGACAAATCAATATCAAGCATGGCATGACAAAGCATAGGCCACAATCAAAAACAAGCTCTCTTTACCACTTAAGCATGAACTTTCCTACTCTTTTCCAATCCAAACCAAACTATTTGAAAACCAATGTATGAAAGAGGGGGTCCAACCAATTTATTCAGAAAACTAAGAAAACCAAGCAAACGAAAAAATAAAACAAAAACGAAAAAGAAGACGCTCCAAGAACAACACAACTGTGCATGAAACAATAAAAATAAAGTGTTTGGAAGAAACCTAGGATTTTTATTGATGAAGAAGGGGATGCCTTGGGCATCCCCAAGCTTTGACGCTTGTACTTCTTTGATATTTCTTGGGATGACACGCGTGGCATCCCCAAGCTTGAGCTTTAGTCCATCCTTCATCTCATTACTCATTCCTTCCATACACCTGAAATTTTTCCTTCATACAAAACTTCACACAATCTTTATTAACAACATTAGTGCACTCAAGATAATAAGTATTTAGGTTCAGTTCTAACACCAATAAAACTTCCACTAAAACACTAGCTATTGTAGCACTTCCCTCAAAAAGCTCAATTCCCCAAAAGAACACAAAAAGGAACCAACAAGAAGCAAATGCAGAAAATGGCAGAAATCTGTCAAAACAGACCAGCAGGTAAAGACGAATTTTTTCGAAGATCTTATGTTGCTCAAATCAAAAAGTGTTGAACTAACGAAAGTTAGATAACAACCTAGGGCAGAAGCACAAAAATTCATGCCTCAAAAGGACGTACAGAGATTTTACACGAGTTTTTACGGTGAAGCACAGGAATCTATTTCGGGACATCAACTTTCCCAATCATACTTCTCTCTCATTCGAGGTTACTCTTGGCACAAAAAGCAATTAAAAAGGATAAGGAGCGGTTATACAGAGGTAATAACTTCCAAGACTCATCTAAAACTTTTGGGTTATCTCGCAATAAGTACTTTTCTTTAAGGCCTTTAAGTTAGGCATGATAGTTTGAGAAGATGATCACATAAGAAATATGAATTGAATTAAAATAGAGCATCAAGAAGCAAATTCAAAACACATTTAAGTCTAACCCACTTCCTATGCATAGGAATCTTGTAAAGAAACAAGTCTTGAAAGCACAAAGCAACAAGCATAGGAAAGCAAAACAAGTGCAACTTCAAGACTTTCAACATAAAAAGGGGAAACTTAATATTGTTAAGATACATAAAACCATGTTTCCCTATCTCATAATTACATTCAGTAGCATCATGAATAAAATTAACAATATAACTATCACATAAAAAATTCTTATTATGAGCCACATGCATATAATAATTATTACTCTCCATATAAGCATAGTCATTCTTATTAATTGTAGTGGGAGCAAATTCAACAAAATAGCTATCATTATTATTTTCATCACCATAATCATCAAATATAGGAGGCATATTGATTAATTTCCTCCTCAATAGTAGGTGGACTGAAAATATCATATTCATCATTGTAATCATCATATATCGGAGGTTTTGTATCATCATAAGCAATACAATAGTTATCTTCCGTGCTTGGGGGACTAAAAATATCATGCTCATCAAAACTAGCTTCCCCAAGCTTAGACTTTTCCATAGCATTAGCAATAATGGTGTTCAAAGAATTCATACTAATAACATTGCTATTAGCATGCAAATAAAGTTCCATAGGTTTTTTTTATTTTCTCTTCAAACACTTCATGTCCTAACTCAAGATAAATACTATAAAGCTCTCTACTTTTTTTGTTGTTTTCCATTAAGCCTAACTAGTGAAAACAAGAAACAAAAAGACAAAATTGCAGAATCTAAAGGAAATAACTTCGAGCACTCACACCGGAGGATGTGAGTACCTTTTACCTTACCTCCCAGCAACGGCGCCAGAAAATAGGCGTTTGCCGTGGGAGGTTCTTTTTCTTTAATCCTCCCTTGTGAATACATTTTACCTTACCTCCGCGGCAACGGCGCCAGAAAATAGGCGTTTGCCGTGGAAGGTTCTTCTTATTTAATCCTCCGGTGTGAATACCTTTTACCTTACCTCCCCGGCAACGGCGCCAGAAAATAGCTTGATGTCTACGCACTTCTAATCTTGTAGACAATTGTTGGACCTCCAAGTGCAGAGGTTTGTAGAACAGCAGCAAGTTTTCCCTTAAGTGGATCACCCAAGGTTTATCGAACTCAGGGAGGAAGTGGTCAAAGGTATCCCCTCTCAAGCAATCCTGCAATCAAGATACAAGAAGTCTCTTGTGTCCCCAACACACCCAATACACTTGTCAGGTGTATAGGTGCACTAGTTCAGCGAAGAGATAGTGAAATACAAGTGGTATGGATAATTATAAGTGGTAACGGTGATAGAAAATAGCTTGATGGCGTGTGGTTGGCGTGGGAAAAGACTAAGGAAAAACTGAAATAAAGATGGAAGCAAGCAAACATGTAACAGATCTAATTGCAAACGGTGTTTCAATGCTTAGAAACAAGGCCTAGGGATCGTACTTTCACTAGTGAACACTCTCATATAAATATATTCTTCTTTATGATACTACGCTGAACTACTCTCCGGTTGGACACTTTAATCGATGGTAGGGCTATAACAGCACACCTCAAAGTAAGCCTTTCCTATCTAGATAACCCCACACTGTCACCTTGAGCATTATATGAGTCCAACAAACACCACAATTTCATAAAGACATCCAACTACAAATATAACTCATAACAAGTATTTGTAATCTCTAGCCTAAGTGCCACCATGGTATGCACGTTGTCACTTTCACACACATGGGGAGAGCAGAGATCTATTAAAGCACTTGAGTAGCAAGGTAGATCTAATTAATTACAAAGCTCATGACCACAACAAGATCATGCATAGATAGAGAGATGAACACATAGCTACCGGTAGAATCCTTAGCCTCGAGAGAGAACTACTCCCTCCTCATCATGGGAATCAGCAATGTCGATGGAGATGGTGGTGGAGATCGATGGAGATGGCGTCGGGGGCACTTCCCCGTCCCGGCAGGGTTCCGGAACAGAGACTTTCTGTCCCCCGAATCTCCCCTTCGGTGGCGGCGGCGCTGCGGAACTTTTCGTGGCTGGAGGCCTGACTTTTTAGGGTTTATGCATCGGGAGGCTTCTTATAGGTGAAGAGGCAAGGTCGGTGGGCGGCCAGGGGACCCACACCACCTGGTGGTGCGGGCAGGGCTAGCCCGCGCCACCACATGGTGTGGCCGCCCTGTGGCCCCTCTCCGTCTCATCTTCTGGCTCCGTGAGTCTTCCAGTAAAATATTAACTTTGGCTTTTGTCCGGTCCAATTCCGAGAATATTGATTTTCTGACTTTCCTGGAACCAAAAACAGCAGAAAACAGGCAGCTGGCACTGTGGCTCTTGTTAATAGGTTAGTCCAAGAAATCATATGAAAAGTACTCCAAAGTATGGACAAAACATAAGAAAGTAGATAAAACTAAGCATGGAATATCAAAAATTATGGATACGTTAGCAACGCATCACAGTTCTGGAGCAAGCAGAGGAAGGGACAGAGCAACTGCAAGCAGATGTTATAGAGAACTATCTACAGTACCTACTGGAAGATCCTAAGGATATCAATGATTCTGCTAGTGACTCAGGTGAGGAGCGTCATCGCAGGTAATGTCTCGCTCATCCTCTGCCTATACCCCATGTAGTTATCGCATTTGGTAGGGTTAGGGTTTTGAGCGGGAAAAAGGGGGTTTTCGTGGTAGTAAAGGCCTGTTTTTTTGTTGGATTTGGGTGTTTTTTAGCGCTGAATCAGTTTGTATGAGTAAGGTGGAGTGACATTCGGTTGTTTTTGTGTAGTTTAGTCATGGATCCAACAGAGATTTTGAATGTTCGGTCCTACATTGGGGGCGAGTTCGTGCGCACTAGTTCAAGATTGCAGTATGTGGGTGGCGATGAGGAGATATCAGAGATCGAGAGGGACAAGTTGTCCTTGTAGGAAGTCAGAGGCTTTCTGAAAGATCATGTGAAGTTGAAGGAATCCATGAAGCTTTATTTTATTTTTCCTGGTAAAGAACTAGCAGATGGGTTGGTTTTCTTAGTTAACGGCATGGCTTGTGTGAAGATGGTAGACTATGTGTGTGTTGGTGGAGTAGCTGAAATTTATGTAGAGTACCATGGGGAGGAGGACAGTGACAAATACATCAGCATTGGGAGTGACTTTGAAGATGAAATCATGCAATTATCTGATGATGATGCACCTGGTGTTGTCATATATGTAGAGCCCGCTGAAAGATCAGAAGAAGTGAAAATCCTAGATAATGTTCTGGTACTTGATGACACATGAGTGATCACTCAAGTAATTCGTAGTCCATTGAAGAAAAACTATGCAAGAGCAAGCAGAGGAAGGGACAGAGCAACTGCAGACCAAAGGAGAGAGCAAGCAGTAGCAGTTCTGGAGCAAGCAGAGGAAGGGACAGAGCAACTGCAAGCAGATGTTATAGAGAACTATCTACAGTACCTATTGGAAGATCCTAAGGATAGCAGTGATTCTGCTAGTGACTCAGGCTAAGACCAAGAATACCTGCCACATAGTGAGGATAGTGGGGAGAATTCTGAGGTAGTGGAGCTTAGGCATCATGCTAGGAAGTTTAAGACATATACCTTCTGCTGCTACTTTTTTTGAGAACCTGTCCTATGATGCAGACATATAGCTTATGCTGCTACTTCTTTTATGAAGCTTTGCTTTATGGCCAGTTAAATGTCTAATGCTGCTAATGTACAGTTTCATATGTCCTAATTCTTTTGTCATGTGATTAATGTGATGTTGGACTTAGTACATTATTCTTTCAGTCAATTGCACATGGACAGAAATTTGAATTCCAAATTATTTGAATGATTCATTACATTGTATAAGCATAATTGCCAGCAGTACAATGCATTGAGAGTACAACAAACTCAACACATCACAACTAACACAACCCATTACTGCATAAAGATCTTACCAGCAACTAAACCAAACACAAAGACAATGAAAACAAACACCAGATTTTCATATTTTCCCTTCATTGCTTCTAACTCTCTAGTCTGCACTTTGAGAATCTTCAACAAATTTCAACTTTTCCTCTGTGCCTCCTCCTTCAGCGACCTCGACAGTACCTTCAGCTCGCTGCCTCCACACCTCATCCCGCAGACCGCCAAGCAAATCACTAAATTTTTTTGGCAAAGGATAATCATGCCAATCCACGTATCCACAACCTCTTCCATTATGCGGATAAACCAAAACAAAAAAGAATGATTGAGGTCGACGAGATAAACAAAGGGAAAACTCCAACAAAAAACAAACGAAATTCAACTCACCATTGCATCCATGTACGCATAGTACCTTCTTCCTAGATTCCGGGCACTCCACGATATCCACCTAGGCGCCTTCCATGGCGGATTGCAGCCGCACATCCTCGCAGGCTCGTACGCCATTGGATTCTCACAATATGGCACAAGCGACCTCCCTTTAGCCCTCCTCCTTCCTCCTGCAGCACCTCGAAAGCCAGGAGCGGAAGATGCACCGGACGACCAAGACATTTCCCTCTCCCGCGCCGCCTCGGTCCGCCGCCCTGCTCACAATTTCTCTCCGCCGCGACGAACCCTAATTTCATTCCCCAGTTTCTCTCTATCTTATCGCGGGTAACGGTTCCGACCAGCGAGGCCTTAAGTCATCAGGTCGCTACCACACGTCCTGGCCCACGTCTAACAGAAATCCCAGCCACGTCACCGTTTTTCAGCCCAAACCGTCTCAGGGTTCGAATTGGATCGGGATTAGGAAGTGGGAGTGCCGATTACAAGGATCGTGAGTTCAGGGTTCTGTTTAGCTAACCTCTACGAGTTCAAGGTTTAAAATGGACTTTTTCCAGAAGGAAAATAGAAACGGCGACGGTGATCAACCCGGGCAGTTGTGCCGAATCGTCTCCAACTCTTCTTTGATCGATCTGAAACAAATCCTCTCTAGTGCTCGGTGGCCACGGCTGTGCCGCCACGCTCAGTCGCCCAGCTAGACCGGCGTTCAAGGAGCGATTACCGACCGGACAGAGACTTTTGTAATAGGCCATCAGGGCACTAACGCAGGTCACACCACCACGACACCACGCTCTAAGTTGTAGGAGTTGGACGCCAATTCCCCCCTTGCCCATTCGCCTGTCCGCCTCCCCGGCAAGACGGAAATCAGCAAGTTTTTGTTGATACCGTGGCCACGAAATCTTTGATTCTAGCATTACGCGTGAGTTTTATTAAGTGAGCCATATATACTGCTAATTGTTGTACTCATCTTTTTCTTTCGGAAATTTTCGGTCGTGAAGAAGAGAAACAGAGACATCACATATTTCTTTGAGAGACACGCAGCTAAAAAGGCTGCCACGGGTTCAAATCCTTTTCCGGTTGAAACTTTGATCGTAAAGAACAGTCAAGGGCAAGTAGAATTGTAAGTTTCTTTTAATTTCAAAAATCATATGGTGTTTTGAACGATCTGAAGTTAATCTTTCAATTACATTTTTTTCTTCTATACCGTTTTACTATGCAATTTTATAATTATTAATTTAATTGGTAAATAGGTATTGCCTAGATAGCCAAGAATTTTTTTCTGTTCGGCATACACATCGGTAAAATCCTAGATCCGCCACGCGTAACGCACGTCTCACCTAATAAAAGTATTTGAGACACAAAATATGTCCTTATTTCTATACTCTGAAGGTATATATACTTTAATACTATCTATATAGTTGTTCAAAATGGCTTCCATATTATTCGCAAAAAAGTGTTTTCTATACTACAGAACAATCACCAGAATAGGGCATATTTTGCTTTGTTAATGGAGCTGGGGGAAACCCCTTTGATACAACAAAAAGTACAACATCTAATTTAGGATATAGACATACAGATGCTTAAAATATCATATGCAGCGAGAGGACACTGGAACATCATGCGATGTCGATGGAAAGAAGGAAAGGAAAAAGTCATTTTAAACCTTGAACTCATAGAGGTCAGCTAAACAGAATCCTGAACTCACGATCCCTCGGCACTCCCACTTCCCTAATCCCGGTCCAATTTGAACCCTAGCGTCCTAGCCAAACTGGGATTCGATGACGTGGCAGAGGGTAGCCGGGATTGCGATGTTGGCGAGGCAAAAAGGCCGGTTTGTGTCGCATTTAGCCCACCTAGCCCATCCCGTTCAGCCCACCTAGTTCTCATCGTCCTCATCGCCTCCTCTGCCACGAAGCCACCTAGTCCATTCTCGAGGCGTATGTACTGCTAATTGTTGTACTCATCTTTTTCTTTCGGAAATTTTCGGTCATGAAGAAGAGAAATGGAGACATTACATACTTCTTCGAGAGACACGCAGCTAAAAAGGCTGCCACGGGTTCAAATTCCTTTCCGGTTGAAACTTTGACCGCAAAGAACAGTCAAGGGCAAGTAGAATTGTAAGTTTCTTTTACGCAAATTTCAAAAATCATATGGTGTTTTGAACGATCTGAAGTTAATCTTTCAATTACATTTTTTTCTTCTATACAGTTTTACTATGCAATTTTAATTATTAATCTAATTGGTAAATAGGTATTGCCTAGATAGCCATCAATTTTTTCCTGTTCGGCATACCCATCGGTAAAATCCTATATCCGCCACGTGTAACGCACGTCTCACCTAATACAAATATTTGAGACACAAAATATGTCCTTATTTCTATACTCTGAAGGTATATATACTTTAATACTATCTATATAGTTGTTCAAAATGGCTTCCATATTATCTTCTAAAAAAGTGTTTTCTATACTACATAACAATCACCACAATAGGTTATATTTTGCTTTGTTAATGAAGCTGGGGGAAACCCCTTTGATACAAAAAAAAGTACAACTTCTAATTTAGGATATAGACATACAGATGCTTAAAATATCATATGCAATAGTCTGCTGAAGCCCCATGTGGGGATCTGAACTCGGTATCTGTATTATTTTTTGGTTTTAGTCCAGTAAGTAACACAACCACTCAGCTGCACTATGTTTAGTTTGGTTTTGTAGGGTCCCAGAAAACTGTTGAAATTGGTGCATGAAGTTCATTCTGCAGTAGTTCGGTGTCTCAGTAACATCAGGCCACACAGACTATTCTTTTCATATCTCTTGCCATCTCTATCATTTGTCTTCAGATTGGCCACACAAGAGTAGCTATGTTCTGGACCACACACACTATTCATTTTTCTTCAGATTGGCAATTGTGAACGCGAATTATACAACTATTGACCAGAACAATTTCACATGGCATCTACGTTGTACTCTATAGTTAGACATGACAGATACTGCAAGTGTTAGTTTTTGAAAGGTTTAATTTGTTGCTTCCGTAGACAGCTAGCAAATAATATATATACTGGAGGACTTGATCGGTATATGAAGTCATACTTTTCAGTTTGCAATGCCCACAACCCATAATATGGCCTTTGGGCACCATCAACAGGTTAGTCAACAAAATGTATACTATATGTATAGATCTATCTTATAGAGCCTAATAGCTGCTCTGTTTTAGGTGTGCTAATAAAGTTTCAGTTGGTGGATCTAGTAAAGGTCCCACCATTGTTGTGTTTTTTTTCACAGTTGTGTGTTTAATTAGCACAATTTTTCATCAAGTAACTTTGCGCTCGCCATATCTTCATGAAGGCTTCCAGGTTCTCACGAAGTAGTGCTAATATTTCTCCTTATATTGGTAACATTTTTGTGCTGCCATAGGTCCAGCATCAGTGGACAACATATAAGTTGCTAGATTGTGACTTTGTCTTTCGATCTTGTTATTTCCATGTGGAAGAAGAAGAAAGCATATGCTATTCTTACGCAAATGTAAACTCCTTTTTTGCAGCAGAATCAGTTGTAGCATGGAGAACAAGGCGCATCATGAGCCAAGCAAGCTTCCATACAATTTGTTAAAACAGATAATAAATGTTTGCGATGAAGACCGAATACAGCACAGAAAAATCAAATCCTTCACTCCAATGCCCCGTGGCCACTTTCCACGTTGCTCTGATTTGAAATGCCATGTGGCCCTTCCTCTTCAGACGAAGTGGCAGCTCTGCCTTTTGCCTTCAAGGCCTATGGAGGGGAAGTAGCGAAAACAGATAATATCTTGAATTAATATATCGCCAAGAGACCGATAAAGCACCATGCGTTTTTGTTGATGTGCTTACTTCTTTCTCCCAGCTGGTGCTTAGGGTGATGCACATGAGCAATAGCATCTGCACTACGACTCCACACAATATGCCAAACCATAGTCCCTACAAATCAGAATTATATTTATCAGAAGAAACCCTGACGAATAGAATTAGAGACTTGACAATTTCTTATCTCGGGCTGGTGGAATAATACCTTTCCACCAAGATGGAAGACAAAGGCGAAAACTAAGGCTGCTGGCATTCCCACAATGTAGTATGCGCCGAGATTAACCCAAGCACCTACCTTTTGCCGGCCACATCCTCGGACAATTCCTAGAAAAGTATCAAGGCTAGTTAGTATATATTAATTTTGGACATATATTAATGTACGGTTACTATACAAGTAAACACGCACATCTAACAAAAGATAGAATAGTATAAGGATGAAGAAAAGTACATAATTAAGAGGATATTGTGCTGCAGACCCTTATTCACCTGAAAGGACACACTGCAGGTCGTTGAACAAAGTTTTCAGCGCAAGAACTGGCATAAGTCTAGCAACGTATCCCACCACTTCCTTGTCATTGCTGTAGGCATAACCCCATAAATTGCGCAATAAAACGATAAGAACCCCGACTGATGTGCCTGTGACGACACCTAGAACCATGGTCACACGGGTAGCCAAACGGGCAGCATCTGGTCGACCAGCCCCGAGCTCGTTTGAAACTCGGGTGCTACAGGTAATTAAGGTGAGATAAAGGGATGACCACACTTGCATATATAGTACGTAGAGGTTTGTGAGTTTGCGTTGCTTAGACGACTTCTGACCTTACTGCTGCGCCAAGGCCTACTGAGATCATGAATACTAATGAACTCATGTTTAGGCTGCATGCAGGAGATTCAACAGTTAGTAGCAGACTGCAAACGTAAAGCAGTGAAGTAGGCCATCCCGACATATGTATATTGTTACTAACTAACCTGATGGACAGTACCGAAGCCTCGAGCTTAGGGTTTGGAAGAAGTCCGGAAAAAAATAGGACGAGCTCGAATGACCACCACTCCAAGCTAGTAGGATCAAGTTGGGTTAGAGACGGACACAGAGAATGAATTATGTCTGCGGAGGATGCTAATATAACTCACCAAACCATCAGAGCAGATGGAACCGCAAGCCTGAGCAAGGCCGGGATGTGACGGAAAGCCTCCTTCGACATCCCTGCCCACGTGCCCGTGCAGGACGCCGAGAGCCTGATGTAGAGAGCCAAGATGGAGAGATTGGTGAGGTACGAGACGCCGTTGGCCAACGCCGCACCCTTGCTGCCCATGCCAAGCTTGCGCACCAGCAACCAGCACACGGTCACGTGGTTCAGCGCCGCGACGCCCGCGCTCAACATCACCGGGAGAACGATGTTCTGTGCCTGCAGGAACCGGACATGGCACTGCAGCAGCGCGTGCGCAAACAATGCCGGGATCATCCACCGGATGTAGCTCCCTGCCCCCATGGCGATTTCCCGGTCCTGCCCAGTGAACACAAGGATCTGGCGGGTGTACATCCAGATTACGGCCACAACGGAGCTCACCAGAGTGAGCACAACAATCGCCCTCTGCTTGTAGATGCCAACAAGACTGTACTGCTTCGCTCCAAAGGCTTGACCGCAGAGCGTGTCCAAGCTGCTTGCCATGCCTGACTGAAACCATAAACACATGGCAAAGCCTCAAAAACTTCAGCAGCAGGTCCAACATACGAAAATCGTACGCAACGGGATAATGTGATGACATAGTAGTACGTATACCAACACGCTGAAACCAGTAACACCAGCAAATGAGGTGGCGATGGAGGCGCTGGAGAGGGCGAGCTCGCCGAGGTGGCCAACGAACATGACAGATATCATCAGGATTACAGTCTGCAGCAGACCTCCCACAACGAGGGGGCCAGCAAGGTATAGCTGCTTCCTAAGCTCAGTCGCCAGCAGCTTGTCTCCTACCCCTCCAATCTTCTCAGTGTTGGCTGCAGCAATGGGCGCTATACTCTGCTCCATACCTGAAACTTCACGCTCTGCTGCTCAACAAGGTACGTAGATGTGTACAAGTGAATTGGAGTAGAGGCAGGAGCTCTAGTGGCAGAACGAACAAGCCAATAAGATGGTTATAATGCTGCAGCCACTTGGAGTAGGAAAACCAGTAGGAGATAGATACCAGAAGGTCTCTATCTTGATGGCAAAGTTCAACCTGACGGATGATATAAATTATCTGGCAGGAGTGAATGCCACAATGCTCGAAAAGAAAATAAGTTAGTACTAAGAAGCGAATAAAACTGTTTAACAGGTCGTCCATGTGTTTTCAATTTCGTGAGTTTGAATGAAGGACACCCTAGCAAAGTGTTTTATTGGGTTCACTTTTTTGTCAAAATTAAATTTCAAAAAGCCTACATCTACTCAGGAAATGAGGGAGTATCTACACGTGATGATATTTGTTCGGTGTCAAAATTAAATTTCAGAAATCGTACATGTGCTCAGGAAACGAGGGAGTATATCTACACGTGATGATATTCGTTCGGTTAGCTCGATTAACTTCACAAGCTTGGATCCACTTGAGGAAAAAACAGAAGACAAACCTGTGGCGGCTCAATACAAAAACCATCATGTTGTACTTTGATGTGGATTATACCAAACCACGTGTAAGTCTGAACATGATATGCTGTAGATTCCTTGTGATCCAACTTTTATTTTATTTATGGTTACATCGGTCTTATGTGTTACTGGGTCCCTGTACTGTAAATTCCTATGTATCTAGACACGTTTGTTTTACTGTATACATTATGTAAAGAGGACATGCATGGGGTGCCTGTCAGTCTGCGTGATTACCCATAGAAAGGAAAGGTTCAATCTTTCTGGTGTAATTCGAGATAAGGTTGGAAATTATAATTGAAGTAGAGTTCTCTATATGCCTCCCTAGAGCGATAGCGATGTGAAAAATAGCCGTTCTCATGCGACAGAGGGTCCTTACTTTGTCTATCTGCGCTTGGAAGAGACTCGAATAACTACGGAGTCGCCGCCACCACATCGCTACCAGGAGAGGCGGCTCGGGCGGAACTTGAGAGCCGCCACCACCCTGTCCCCTATCGCCGCCGGTCAAAGTCCGTGCAGCTGACGGCGGTGATGGGCCCTCATCTCCTCACGCGATTGATGGAAATAGAGGCCGCATCCTCCGCGCATAGCGGGATCTCCGGCCAGAGCTTCACGGTGGCCCTGGACGGCGTGGCTCGTCCGACAGATGACGCCGGGGCGGCCACTATGACTGCAAGGGGGCCTGGTTCAGGGGGCTCAGTGCAGCTCAATTCCTCATCTCCACATAGCGCGGGGGGTGAGTGAGGTGCCCGCTGAGATCTCCGGCCTACTGTTGGGAGCCGGCGGGCGGCGGTGTGGCGGCCCTAGTGCTTTCCTTGTATCACGACAACTATCTGCATGATTGGTCCTCCTCGATCTAGCCACCAACGTGTTCTAGAACTATTGTCGGGGGTCTTTACGGATTGGCGCAACCCTCTTGATATCCGGATCGGGTAGAACCTAGTCATGCGCGCCCATATGAGCCTACGCGGCTTCATGAGGGTGTGGCGCGAAGCTCCGCAGTTTGTTGACACTATGAGACATGTCGGTATCTCGATTTTCATGGTGTATACAGTGGTGGAGAAGGTCATGGTTGCTGAGAATTGAGGTCCAGCAATGGCGGAGAGGGCCTTGGAGGCGATGGAGGCTTTGCTTCATATGCTGGTGCTCGGATTTGGCTTGCGGTATTTTCCCGTGCACTCTAGACACGGTATCTATGAGTATTGTTTGATAACTTTCAAGAGCAACAACGACAAGTGCGGACGATAGCACTGGAGGATTTATTTTTGGCGGTGCTCCTCGAGTGTCGACTCGAGACTTTCAAGATGAAAACCTAAGGTTTGACGTTCGTTGGTTGTGCCTGGCAATTGCTTTGCTGAAGATGTTGTTTTGAGAGCTTAGACTTCTCCAGGACGAAAACCTAAGATCTTTGATCCAGCGACGACGACGCTTGTGCACTGTTCCCTTCTTGGAGGCATTGATTTTGAAGACCTTTTGGTATTCTGAGTGTTACCTTTCATGGTGGTTTATGTGCTGCTGCTGAGAGGAGTTGATCACTGGTGGGGCCTTTCTTTCTTCATTTCTTGTTTTCTTTTTCAAGTTGTGTGCATCTAGATGTTTTTTATGACATTTTATTGGTGCAAAGGCTGGATATAGTTGGTATATTCGCGATATTATATATACCGTTTATTGAAAAAATTCTATTGCACTTGGTAAGGGAAACATGCATGCACGAACGCCATTGCACACGTCAGGCGAGAGTCAGCCTGAGTTCCAAGATCAAGTCCTAACGGTTCTGCGACGCGCCGCAGCACCGGTGGACGGAGGTTGAGGCGTTCCCTACTGGTCTTTCAATTATGACTTGATTATGTAGACGTGCGTTACCGCGCCCCTCTATTAGGACGATAATAGTTGAGAATCGATGAAAAAATATAACCAAAGATCATTCTGAAGTATTCGCTTTTATGTACATTTGATGCAGCTCACTTCACACCATCTAAGCACATCTTCTTTTATAACGATGGGGTCCATATAACAATACAACAGTGTAGCATCAGTCATAGTTTAGTGATCGATGGAATTTTAACTAAGGAAATCAACGATATACCACATGGTCGAGGTGATTGATGGAACTTAATTAAGAAAATCACTTTTCTTCAGCATCATCTTTGTGATAAGCAACCAACAGTTTCATTGTGCTGATAACTGTTTGGGGAGCCTTGAACCCTGCGGTATAGTAAAAGAGGAGATACAGGTTATTTAGCCCAGCCAACAAAATACAAAATATGTTAGTCCCTCTGATTCATATTAATGTTCTCAACTTTGTCTAGATACAAATGCATCTAGTCTAAATCTTAACTAGAGTTATCAGCATAAAACCACCACATATCTGTGCAAAGTTCGATTAACCACCACTTTACAAAAAAATCGCAAAATGCGACCACTTTTCAGCAGGTTTTTTGCAATTCGCACTAAAACCCAATTAAGAGTGAATTGACACCGTTTCTGACTAGTGGGACCCACTTGTCAGGTCCATTTTGCTGAGTTAGACCGGGTCCCACCTGTCAGGCCAATTAAAAAAGAATAATTTCTCAATAAAATTATCACACATACACACAATAAAATTATCACAAATATACTTGTCCAGGCTGTACAAATAAATCGTGCTTTGTCTAATACTTTCTCAACCGTTCTGAATAATTCTTTCTCAAATTTTGATACTATTGAGTTGTCACTTCTTACTAACTAATCAACTATTTCAAGTTGTAATGGAGTTGACTGTGGTGATTTGTCAAATTCTTTCTCAACCTACACAGAATAATTCTTTCTCAAATTATAGAATATACTTATTGGCATATCAATCAACATCCACTTGGAGAAAATAAGTGCCTTCGATAATAATCGAGAGAGAAACACACCTGAGTAGAAATGGAGGATGCAGAGGAAACATGCAGCCGCGAGGGTCATAGAGGATAGCCCCGTGAGGCGTTCCTTGGGAAAGCCGCCGGAGGAGGAAAGCAGAACTGATGATCAGCGGATGTCGTCGGCTGAAGGGTCGGCGGCGGTGCACCTAGGTCGCGACTCGCGAGAGGAGAGGGGTTGGGACTCGGGATGGGGAGGCGCAGGGTGCGGGCAGCATTTGCTGGACTCTGCGCGGCTGTTCGGTCGTAGCTGGGCTTTGGTAGATTTTCAGGCCCAAATTAACCACAAGAGAGGAGGCCAATTTGTTCCCTAGAGTAGCGAAATTTCACTAGGGATATTTCAGCCCACTGCTGGCTTGATGGAGATAGAACGGTCAGAAAATGTGGGGAGAATTGATCGGATGGCTCAAAATTTTCAGATTATGAGAGAGCTCCTAGTGTGCCCATAGACTGTATCTTAATGCTTTAAGATGCCGCATATCTGGTCAAACCCACAAAATATGCAATATCGGTCTAAAAACGGCTAAAAATGGTCTGAATAGATCCCGTAAAAGTAGTCAAAACCATAAAAAATTGTAGATCCCCCATATCAATTCTCATGTACCCATATATATATATATATATATATATATATATATATATATATCCAGTTTTGGAGTTGTTTTTACAGTAAACTACAAAGCGATCAACGCTTCCCTCCACCGAAAATACACCACCAACTGCTCCCGTCCACCTCCGAAGGTGCCACCGTTGTCACCCTCCAAGTTCGATTCCATGGCGGGAGCCTTGATTCCAACATCAATCTTCTATTCACGACGAGTCTATTTGATAGCTTTGTATAGCTCTAATCGAGCGAGTGGCCAGCCAGATCGTTGAAGGGAATGCCCTGAGAGGCAATAATAAAGTTGTTATTATCGTATTCCAAGTATATGATAGATGTTTATTTTACATGATATACTTGTATTGATTGGAAACGTTAATATATGTGTGTTTAATAAACAAATAAAGGATTCCTAGTTATGCCTCTCATATAGACTAGCCCGTTGATTAAAAAGATGATCAACGTTTCCTGATCATGGATGTTGAATGTTGTTAATAATGAGATCACAACATTGGTTGAATGGTGTGATCAACATTCATCCGAAGAATAACAATACGATTAAAGTCATTGTGTTAAAATTACTATGACATCATACGAAGTAACTTTTATTCTTAGACCATGAGATCATGTTAGCTGCTAACACCGAAAGAGTAGTTTTTTTAGGAATTCGCGAGCTTTATTAAACCACTAACATAGTATTACAATTAGCCATAAGGCTGTGAATTAAAAAGTGGGGGCTCTCACCCACCCAAGTCTGTGATGCCACATTATTGCAAGCGTACTTTGCACAATTGTGGGCCACATTGTTGGTTGTGCGACGAACCAAACTAATACTAAAGGTCTCAAAAGAGGAAACTAGCTCACGAACATCATCCAATATCGGCGAGATAATCGAGCGATCCTTTCGCCCATCCTTCCAGAGACGGAGCAACTTAGTGCAGTCCACTTCAGAAACTACTTTATCGTAGTTTCTTTCCACTGCAAAGACAGTAGCATCTCACAAAGCCAGTGCCTCGATAGTGAGGGGATCCAAAATACCTCGATGCAACCTGCACCAAGCACCCTTGAAACCGGCACTATCACGAGCAACCCCCCTCCCGCTTCTGCCGACCCTTTCTGCCTGTCGTGGTGGTGTCACGACATGTGCCATGGGTAGGCTAAAGTTGGGGCCGATGGACGATGGAGGAATCCGGGGAGGGATGATAAAGTGAAGACCTCATATGTCGGAACTCAGAGAGACACGATATACCCAGGTTCGAGGCTCTCCTAGTGAGATAATACCTCTACTCCTGCATCTAATCTCATATATCTTGCCATGCTTGTGGCTACAATGTTCTCCTTGAGCTGTACTCTTATGCCTCTCATGGAGAGAGTAGAGGAAGAAGAAACCATGCTCCTAGTGAGCAGAGGGAGAGAACCCTTCGGGGGCCTCCCGTGTAACGTTACCCCTGGTGCTCCTTATAAAGGGGAGCCCAGGGAACATAGTATGTCATCATAAGTACTCCTATGAGATGTCTAATGGGTCCTTGCGTAGTCATCTTGTCCTTTAGTGAGTCACCGGTCTTATCCCTTCGGCATATTCCTTAGCATCTTAGGAGATGCCCGGCATATTCCCTAGCATCTCCTAAGATGCCTAGCATATTCCTTAGCATCTTGGACCAGCGGGGCCAGTCTGAGCCAGGGGCGTCCCAAGACTGGCACCTGATGTAGGCTTGACTTGACTTGGAAGCATGTCGATGTAGAGGTTGATGGTGGGTCCAAATATGAGCAAAGAGACATCCGGGACGAAGTAATTCAGCCCGGGGAAGTGAATTTCGGCCATGGGTGGAAATAATTCGGCCTGGGGGTAAAATAGGGCCCACCTGGGCGGTGAACAGTTGCCCAGCCGAATTATCCTTCACCCAGCCGAGTTAAGACTTGATTCGGTCCAAGCAGAGGTCATCTTGAGGGCCCAACCGGGTTAGGAGTGAAGCCGACATGGAACGGTCCAGCCGGGTCACTAATGAGGTCGGCCTGGCGGAGGACGGAGAGAGCCCAGCCGGAGCACTTGATATCCTGGCCCAAGAGGGCAGCAGGTGTGGTGGTCTGCGCTGAGGCTCAGTGCAGCCCCACGGTGGGCCGAGCTTGGCTCGTGCCGGCCCACCCGGGGGACGAGGGAAGCGGGGTGACGCGGAGCGTGACGCTGAGGCGGCGACCCGTGGTAGGCCGAACTGCGCCTACGTTGGCCCACCCGAGGAAGCTCGGCGATCGTCAACAAGAAGTGGGCTAGACTAGGAGTATCTCGGCCCACCCGGGATTCGGCGATGAGGGCGACACTGAGGGAGCGGGGCACGTCGAGTCCGGTGGAGGTGGAGGCGCCGGGTCACTCTGGTGGGCCGGCCGGGGATGAGGGCCCAGCCGGGGTTTTCTCCTTTCTGTATTACTTCGGCCAAGGTTCTGCATGACTGGGCCGAGTTTGGGGAAACTCGACCCAACCGAGTTTTCTCCTCTATTCTTTTATTCTATTCTTTCCATTATCCTTTTTACCTCTTTTCTTCATATGTGCTTTCTCCCTATTGCTAATTACTTTACTAAATGACTTGTTAGACCAACTCTGGGGGTACCTGGGGTTACATCCCCAACACTGTCGCTCAGATGGCCCCGTCAGAGTTGATCTTAATGACTCCCTCTGATGGTCCCTTCCAGCTGCACTTCGGCTTCAGGATGACCTGAACCTTTTGGGCATGTGGCAGCTCTGGGGTAAGAAGCGCTTCCCCAGTTGACTCCATGGCAAGCTGAGGATTGAAGCCAACCTCGACATGATTCCACTTGTTCCTTGAACTCTAGATAGAGTACATGATTGTAACTATCATAAGCCTATCTTCATATGATATAGCTTTCTCACAGAGCACATCTTGCGCCCATGTTACCGGGTGTAACCTTGGGAGTGTTACATTCGGAATCTCCCTCGCTTCTTGGGAACTACCTTGATCTTCCACAATGTTGTCCAAAGATCCTCCTCAGTTGATACCTGCATTAGTATCCTCTGCATCCATGATTAGAGACCTATACGCCGACCGGACCGATTACATGCCTGATTTCTCCTTTGCCCAAGCAATCCAATCCTCCCCTGCACTCCTCCTTAGCAGTATCTGCATAATTGCATCAACATCAGAAGCGAGAAAGATGGAGCGAACTTTCCCTTCGTCCCACGAGCGCTCCACAGTAATGAGCTCATTTACCGTCTGCATTGGGGTTTCAATTAAGCGACCCATAGGACGCATAGTACGGGAGTTTGGAATCCACTTGTCTTCCCAAATTGACACCGAATCACCACTGTCAATCCTCTTTATAATGCCCATCTCTAAGGCACGCCTCCTAGCTAGGATTGCCCTCCATGTTCTAGAGACCGCCCGTGGCACCGTCGCATCCATGAAATCACGGTCTGGAAAATAGCACCCCTTCAAAACCTATGCACAAAGGGAATTTAGGTTGTCATTAGCCTCCAACCCTGCATGCCCAAGAGCGCAAGCTTAAACGCATGCATATCGCGAAAACCCATTCCCCCTTCCCCTTTCGGCATAGCCAACTTTTTCCATGCTA
This sequence comes from Avena eriantha, assembly GCA_910589775.1. NCBI lineage: Eukaryota > Viridiplantae > Streptophyta > Magnoliopsida > Poales > Poaceae > Avena > Avena eriantha. Next base: position 75,478,490 of record OU342744.1, on the reverse strand, counting down.
ACCAATGCATGGATCTTTTATCGAGATTGCCACTCCACCAAAACTTGGCCATCAAATAAGTATATTTCTCGCATGAACCTTTTGTTAAATCAAAGCAACTCATACTTAGTATTGGTTTTGATTGAATAAATGATTTCAGGAGAACCTCCTTCACCGGATAATATAGGAGTTTCTCTGCCCAAGAAAACATACCACTCTTTGCACTATTAGTGAGGTATTCAAAGGTATCGGTTGTAATTCTGCCCATCGCCATAGGGAGGCCAAGGTACCTCTCATAGAAGGCTTCAACATTGATATCCAACACTTGTTTCACTGCTACATGATCTGTCTCAGAATTACAAGGACTGAAAAAGTTGAGCTTTTGTTCATGTTAACCAATTGACCCGATGCCTTGTTGTAAATATCCAGGATTGAGTTCAGTCTTTCCACACTCTCCACACTTGCATTGATGAAGATCAAACGTCACACCATAATAGAGTGACTATAAAAGTGGGTTTGGGTACTCCGAAAGTGTTATGTTGAGGCTCATGGATCAAGAGTGGAATTTATCTATCCCAATGAAGGAGAGATATACTATGGGCCCTCTCTCGGTGATATTGCATGGGTGTATCTTGCAAGCAAGTGATAAGATCACTAGAATATTATATCACGAGAACGAGAAAAAAGTACATGTTAGTAAAAAGATCAAACTAGGTATGGGGATACCGATGCTCAAATCTTGGACATGTAATATATCGCGAGACAAAGGGATTTAGTTACAAATGTTAAAGGTTCATATGATCACAAGAGTCATCGTTGAATGTGTAGGAGTCATTATGGATCTCTAGGTCCTACTGCTGATTATTGATCAAAGAGGGGTCTCGATCATGTCTGCATTATTCGCGAACCATAGAGTGACACACTTAAAGGATACCGACACCATTTAGGAGCAAATGTGTTTCAAGTAAAGATTAAGAAAGCGCTGGAATCATTTCAGTGGAAACCGAAATTGTTTTGGGTGAAATTGCAGAAACTAGTTCTGCATGTGATATTGAAATGTTGTAGGGGGTTTTATGTGAATGTTTGTTAATTAAAGTAATTAACAAAATTTTGAATAGAATAAATAAAAGAGTTTTATTAAATGAGAGCTTGCATTAAATTTGGTGGAAATTTAATGGAGGTGAGTGGAATTTTGAGTGGGGGCATATTTATGTGAGTGGGAGCTCCACCCACATGAATGATGGAAGAGGTGGGGGCAGCTACAAGGCCGTCGGCCATGGGAGGGGGCTGCCCCCTCTCCTTCCTCTCATCTCACACCTCCTCATGAAGGATCTCTCTCTCCCTCTAGAATTTTCCCCCCATGGTCTCGAATTAGTGAGATACATGTTCCCGGTAGCTTTGTTTGAAAGGAGTTGCTGCTTCCGCTGCATCGCTGGAGCAAGTACACGGAGTTTGTCGGAGGACCGGACGTGTGTGCGATCACGGATGCGCTGCTGAGTTGCGATGCTAGACTTTCTCATGATCTTGAGACCGGCAAGAGATCGACTACATCATCCACGAGTCTAATCTCGTTACGCTAGCTTTGTCGCTCTTCACGGGTATGTTCTCTATGGATGTATATCCACTCGTTGATTATATCTAGGTAGATAGATCTTGATGCTTAGTAGTTCACATCATAGATTTTTTTGTCTTCTATGTTGTGAACCCAACAGTGGTATCAGAGCCAGGTCTATGTGTAGATGTTTTGCACGGGTAGAACACATATGAGTATGCGGGCGTTGATGATCATGTTATTGCATCTTCTATGTATTTTGGATATTGGTGGCATAGTGGCTTGAAGCGGCCCGGACTAACTTTACATGTCCTCACACATGAGACCTATTCCACGCTTGACATGCAACTAGTTTTACATAAGTGGCTAGCAGGTGTTTGTCTCTCCTACTATAGTCAATATCGGATTTACAACAAGTTGTTAATAATTTGATTATCATCATTATGGTTCCATGTTCGTAGGTATGAACGGTTCTATCTTCAAAATCCTTAAGCCACGTAAAACTTGCAATTGATAAATTAGAGGCATCTAGTTTAGATTGTTGTTGGGCAAGTGTCATGATATGGTAATGTTATAATTTGTAGTATGGATTGATACTATTGGAAATTATAACATACCAAAGTGTAAGTTCCATAGACCTTGGCCTTACACATATAGGAATGATAAAAATCATACCACGATGCACATGATAGTGATTAAGTGCAAGAACCATATCATATCACTTTTTGCATATACTGTTTGTTTACATCTTATATTGCTTGTTTGGTGCTTTAGCAGCATTATAAGATGATCCCTCATATAAATATCAAGATAAGAATGTGTTCTTCCTTGAGTATGCACCGTTAAGAAAGTTCGTCATTTCGAGACACCACGTGATGATCGGGGGTGATAGACTCTACGTTCACATACAACGAGTGTAAGACAGTTTTACACACACGAATACCAAGGTTCTTACTTGCCGAGCCTAGCATGTATAGACATAGCCTCGGAACACGGACCGAAAGGTTAATCATGAGTCGTATGGTTGATATGATGACCATCTAGATGCTCGCTTTTGAAGCTACACCAACTCACGTGATGATCGGTCTTGGTGTAGTGGATTTGGTTCATGTAAGCACCAAAAAGACCCAAGGGATGTTGTTTTTGAGTGGGAGTTCATTTGTAATTTGGATTAGCTAAACTCAATATATCATAAACTTAGTCTAAATAAACTTTACAAATTTTGTTGTAGATGGCATCACCTGATTTTTATTTCAATATGTTTAGGGAGAAAGAGAAACTTGCAATGAATGGTAGCAACTTTGCCAACTGGGCCCTGAACTTGAGGATTATCCTCACTACTGCACAGAAGAAATATGTGCTAGAAGCGCCGTTAGGCCCCCCACCTCCTAATGATGCCCCTGACAAAGTAAAGAATGTTTACCTAACTCATCAGGAGGACCACAATATGGTTCATTGCGGCATACTGTATGGGCTAGAGATGGAACTCCGAAAGTGTTTCGAGAATGGCAATGCCTTTGATACCATGGGTGAATTGAAAATGATTTTTGATACCTATCATGCCGTAGAGAGTTATGATGCTTCAGAAAAGTTCTTTAGTTGAATGATGGAGGAGAACAACTCTGTTAGTGAGCATGTACTCAAAATGTCTGGGTACGCTGATAAGCTTGTGTCCTTGGGAATAATGATTCCCATTGACTTAGGCATACATCGTGTTCTCCAATCTATGCCACCAAGCTACAAGAGCTTCGTGATGAACTATAACATGCAGGGCATGATGAAGACTCCCACCGAGCTTCTGTCAATGCTTAAGACTGCGGAAGTGGAGATTAGTAAAGAACATCAAGTGTTGATGATCGATAGGACCACTGGTTTCAAGAAAGACAAGAAGGGTAAACTAAAAGGTAACTTCAAGAAGGGCGGCAAATCTGTTGATGCGCCTGAGAAGAAGACTCGGGATGGCCCTAAGTCTGAGACTGAGTGCTACTATTGTAAGGGGACTGTCCACTGAAAGCGCAACTGCCCCAAGTATCTAGCAGATAAGAAGGCCGACAAGATGAACAAAGGTATATTTGATATACATGTTATTGATGTGTACTTGACTAGTACTCATAGTAGCACCTGGGTATTTGATACCGGTTCAGTTGCTAATATATGTAACTCGAATCAGGGGCCGCGGAACAAGCTACAACTAGCAAGGGATGAGGTCACGATGTGTGTCGGTAATGGATCAAAGGTTGATGTGATCATCGTCGGAACGCTGCCTCTGCATCTACCATCTAGACTAGTTATAAACCTAAATAATTTTTATTTGGTGCCTGCGTTGATCATGAACATTGTATCCGGATCATGTTTATTGCAAAGCGATTATTCGTTTAAATCCGAAAACAGTAGTTGTTCGATTTATATGGATAATATCTTTTATGGTCATGCACCTGTGATGAATGGTTTATTCTGTTGGATCTAGATTGTAGTGATACACATATTCACAATGTTGATGCCAAAATGATTAAACTCGATAATGATATATCTGCATATATGTGGCACCGTCGTCTAGGTCATATTGGCGTAAAACACATGAAGAAGCTCCATTCTGATGGACTTTTGGAATCATTTGATACATGTGAGCCATGCCTTATGGGCAAGATGACTAGAACCCTGTTTTCCGGTACAATGGAGCAGGCAATAGATTTATTGGAAATCATACATACTGATGTATGTGGTCCAATGAGTGTGTCGACGTGAGGAGGATATCGTTATTTTGTTACTTTCACGAATGATTTGAGTAGATATGGATATATCTATTTGATAAAACACAAGTCTGAAACCTTTTAAAAGTTCAAGAAATTTTAGAGTGAAGTGGAAAATCATCGCAATAGAAAGATTAAATTTCTATGGTCTGACCGTGGAGGTGAGTATCTAAGTTACGAGTTTGGCACACACATGAGAGAGAGTGTGGAATAGTTTCACAACTCACGCCTATTTCTTTTTGGGGTTATTTTGTTACTTTCACGGATGATTTGAGTAGATATGGATATATCTATTTGATGAAACACAAGTCTGAAACCTTTGAAAAGTTCAAGGAATTTTAGAGTGAAGTGGAAAATCATCGTAATAGAAAGATTAAATTTCTACGGTCTGCCTGTGGAGGTGAGTATCTAAGTTACGAGTTTGGCACACACATGAGAGAGAGTGTGGAATAGTTTCACAACTCGTACCTTATGGATATGGTTCGATCTATGATGTCTCTGACTGACTTGCCACTTTCATTTTGGGGTTATGCACTGGAAACAACCGCATTCACTTCAAATCGGGCACCATCTAAATCTATTGAAAAGACATCGTATGAATTGTGGTATGTAAACAAACCTAAGCTGTCATTTCTTAAAGTTTGGGGTTGCGATGTTTATGTGAGGAAACTTCAGCCTAATAAACTTGAACCCAAAGCGGAAAAATGCGTCTTCATAGGATACCCTAAAGAGACAATTGGGTATTGATGTCTATGCACTTCTATTCTTGTAGACAGTTGTTGGGCCTCCAAGTGCAGAGGTTTGTAGAACAACAACAAGTTTTCCCTTAAGTAGATCACCCAAGGTTTATCGAACTCAGGGAGGAAGTGGTCAAAGGTATCCCTCTCAAGCAACCCTGCAATCAAGATACGAGAAGTCTCTTGTGTTCCCAACACACCCAATACACTTGTCAGGTGTATAGATGTACTAGTTCGGTGAAGAGATAGTGAAATACAAGTGGTATGAATAATTATAAGTGGTAACGGTGCTAGAAAATAGCTTGACGGGTAGGAAGAGACTAAAGGCAATCTGAAATAAAGATGGAAGCAAGCAAACATGTAACAGATGTAGTTGCAAACGGTGTTTCAATGCTTAGAAACAAGGCCTAGGGATCATACTTTCACTAGTGAACACTCTCATATAAATATCTTCTCTTCATGATACTACTCTGAACTACTCTCTGGTTGGACACTCTAATCCATGGTAGGGCTGTAACAACACTCCTCAAAGTCCGCTTTCCCCATCTAGATACCCACACTGTCACCTTGAGCGCTAGATGATTCCAACAAACACCACAATTTCATAGAGACACCCAACTCCAAATATAACTCATAACAAGTATTTGTAATCTCTAGCCTAAGTGCCACCATGGTGTGCACGCTGTCACTTTCACACACATGGGGAGAGCAGAGATCTATTAAAGCACTTGAGTATCAAAGTAGATCTATAGATTACAAAGCTCATGATCTCATAAAATCACGCATAGAGAGAGAGATGGACACATAGCTACCGGTAGAACCCTTAGCCTCGAGAGAGAACTACTCCCTTCTCATCATGGGAATCAGCAACGGCGATGGAGATGGTGGTGGAGATCGATGGAGATGGCTCCAGGGGCACTTCCCCGTCCTGGCAGGGTGCCGGAACAGAGACTTTCTATTCCCCTAATCTCCCTTTCGGTGGCGGTGGCGCTGCGGAACTTTTCGTGGCTGGAGGCTGGATTTTTTAGGGTTTCTGAATCGGAGGCTTCCTATAGGCGAAGGGGCATGGTTGGTGGAGTGCCAGGGGCCCACACCAACTAGTGGCACGGCTAGGGGTCACCCGCACCACCATATGGTGTGGCCATGCCCTGGCCCTCCTCCGTCTTTGCTTTGGGCTCTGTGAGTCTTCTGGTAAAATATTGACTTTGGCTTTTGTCCTGTCCAATTCTGAGAATATTCATTTTCTAACTTTTCTACAACCAAAAACAGCAGAAAACAGGCAACTGGCATTGTGACATCTCGTTAATAGGTTAGTCCCAGAAAGTGTATAAAAATACTCCAAAGTATGGACAAAACATAAGAAAGTAGATATAAAACAAGCATGGAACATAAAAAATTATAGATACGTTTGCAACGTATCAGGTATTCCTTCTATCACAGATCCAAGGGCAAGGTTTTTTGTTCCCAAGAAGGGATCCTTTCTAGAGAAAGAGTTTCTTGCGAAAGGTGTGAGTAGTCGGAAGGTAGAACTCGAAGAGGTTATTGAACCTTCTCTTCATGAAACAGCAAGTGGCGCAACGCCGGAAATAGTTCTGGAGTTGTCTTCAGCGAATGAAGAAGGAACTAATGATAATGATCATGAAACTCTGAAAAGGGACACTAGCGAACCTTGCAGGTCAAACAGGACATGTGCAGCTCCTGAACTGTACGGAAATCCTGTCGTGAATTTCATTGTAGATGGAATTGATGATCCTATGACGTATGAAGAAGCGATGATGAGCCCGGATTCCTACAAATGGCTAGAAGCCATGAAATTCGAGATGGGATCCATGTACGAAAACCAGGTTTGGACCTTGGTGGACTTACCTCACGACCGAAAGGCCGTTGAGAATAACTGAATTTTCAAGAAGAATACTGACGTTGATGGTAATGTGACCTGATACGTCCAAAACGTATCTACTTTCCCGAACACTTTTTCTATTGATTTTCCTCTAAACTTGTGTGATTTGAATACAACTAACATGGACTAACACTGTTTACAGTAGAAATACCTTGGTGTTTAGTTTTTGTGCAGAAAATCAACTATCAGGAAAATTCCCGAAAAATATGCCAAAAATCCTATTTCACCAGAAGACGAGACGGAGGAGGGCCACGAGGGGCCCACACCACCTGGCCGTGCGGGCTAGGCCAACCCGCACCTAGGGGTGGTGTGGCCGCCTCGGTCACCCCATCGGCCTCCCTCTTTGCCTATAAGTTGCCTCTCGACCTAAAAACCAACGGGGGTTCCATGTTTTTCCACAAAGAGTTCCTCTACACCGCCACCACCAGATTCCACGATTCAGAACTAGAAACTCCGTTCTGGCACCCTATCGGGACGGGGAATTGGAGGAGATCATCGCCATCCCCTCTCCACCGACCATCCATGTTTCCCCATCCATGAGTGAGTAATCCCCTGTTGTAGGCTATGGGGATGGTAGGGATTGGATGAGATCGTTCATGTAATGGCATCAAATTGTTAGGGCATGGTGCCTAGTATCTATTATTAGTGCCTTTTGACTTTGTTGCAACTTGTTATGCTTAATGCTTGTCACTAGGGCCCGAGTTCCATGATTTTAGATCTGAACATGTTATTGATTCATTATGATAGTATTGTTTATGGTCTTACCTGCAAGTTGTATACACATATTGTTGTCCGGAACCAAAGGCCCCGAAGTGACAATAATCAGGATAACCAGAGGGAATGGCTTTGATGTGAGGATCACATGTGTTCACGGAGTGTTAATGCTTTGCTCTAGTGCTCTATTAAAAGGAACACCTGAATTGCCAGTAGTTCCCTTGAGGCCCCGCTGCAAACGGGCTGGCAGGACAAAAGATGTTGTGCAAGTTCTCATTGCGAGCACGTATGACTATATATGGAACACATGCCTATGATTATCTAGTACTTGGATGCTTTATCTTATTTACCTGCAAATGCCCTATGTCTTGATTGCTATATGAATTGTCTTGTCCATGCAACGCCCGTCAATCCATCCCCATGCCTACCACGCTTTAATCCTACCGTTTACTACAATTGTTACTACTGTCTTTACTTTTACTACTACTATTGCTATTACAAAACTGTTGCTACTGATAAACTGTTGTGAGCAAGATTGTTTCTAGGTGCAGCTAAACTGACAAATCAGTTGTTAAGGCTTATAAATATTCTTTGGCTCCCCTTGTGTCAAATCAATAAATTGGGTTTCACTTCCCTCAAAAATACTACGATACATCCCCTATACTTGTGGGTCATCAAGACTATTTTCTGGCGCAGTTTCTGGGGAGCATAATTCTATTTATCAACTTCACTTGGAATCACTATTGTTCACTGCCATCCATTCATAATGGGTAAATCTCGTGATGGAAAAGTTCCTATATTACCATCCACTACAAGGAGAGGTACGGTTCTAAACACCTCTGTTGCTCTTGATTCATCATCTGTGATGAGTAAGCTCCTTACACCACCACATACACATGCTACACATAATGCTACTACTGCTGAATCTGAAACTTATAATACTTATGATGCTGCTTCTATTGTGCTTGATAAAAGTGGTTCATTAGGTCCTTTCCTAGATTCTACGATTGCTAGAACTATAGCTGGAAACCCTGAAACTCCTAATGAAGACACTACTACACCTGTCAGTTCACCTGAGTCTATAGAGAGCTATGATATTGAAGACGGAGATATAGAAATGACTGATGAATTTATTAAAGAACGTACCTGAGTCTATAGAGAGTCTTCTTCAGAAACATACTGTTAGACCTAAATTATCTCCTAATGCTAAGTTTGCTACATCTCCCATAAACATTAAAGATAAGGATTATGATTTCCCTCTTGATTTATCTTACATAACTATTGTTGAGAAAGAACCTTTTTGTGGGACTAAGAATGAAAGTGCGGTAGCACATATGACTGAGCTTTCTACCATGAGTGGCTTATTTTCTGATGATATTAAGATGCGCACCTACTTTGTTTCTAAATTTTTCCCCTTTTCACTGAAAGGAGAAGCTAAAACTTGGTTTAATAGTTTACCTCCTAGATCTATTGGTAGCCCTGATTGCTTGATTAGTACCTTCCTTCAGAAATATTTCCCTCCTAGTGCTAGACATGCCATTTTGCAGGAACTTTTTGATTTTAAACAGGGAGAAAAAGAGATATTGCCTGAATCATGGGCAAGGTTTTGTGCTTTGATTCATGCACAGGCTGGATGTCCATTACCTAAAAATGAGCTTCTGGATATATATTATAATGGACTAACTAAAGAATCTAGGACATACATGGATAGTTGTGCTGATTGTGTTTTCAGGAAGAGAACTCCCAAAGAAGCTGAGGAATTAATGGCTAAACTAAGCAAGAATTATGAAGACTGGACTTCATCTGAGCCAACTACACTTGAGACAACTACACCTGAGTTAACTATGCCTGAGCCAACACCAACACCAAAACCAAAGAAGAGGGGAGTTATTGAACTAAATGATGAAGTGATGAAGGAAGCTAGGAAATGTCTTAAGGAGAAGGGAATTAAAGTTGCAGATGTCAAGAATTTACCTCCTATAGGAGAATTATGTAAGCCAATCCCCCACTCATCCACTATTGAGGTACACTCTCTCCAACGTTTTGATGAAAGTGATATTCCTTACTCTAAACCTCCTGATCAATGCTTAAAGAATTTGATATTTTTATTGTTAAGCAAGATAATTTTAATAAAAGGGTGCAAAATAATCTAATGGAAAACTCTAGAGCTATTGTTGAGTTGAAGGATATTGTGGAAAGAACCTCTAATGATGTTAAAATGCTTGTTAAACATTTTCAAATGGTTCAAACTCAAATTGATCAGCTTATTAAAGTACAAAAGGACTTGCTAGTTAATGCTGCTAAAGAAAAACATGCTTATGAAATTAGAACTAGAAGTGGTGCTGCTACCCAGGATCCTCTATATCCTGAGGGACATCCTAAAAGAATTGAGCAGGATTCTCAATAAACTGAAAATAGTGGTACTAATCCTAAGGAAAAAGAAACATAAAACTATTGTAGAGTCTTCTAAACCTGTTAAAGATCCTAATAGTATATCTGTCTCTGATGCTGAAACTGAAAGTGGTAATGAAGAAAATGATGCTCCTGATAAAGAAAAAGTTGAAGAAGAACCTGAAAGGCACACTAAGAATACTAAATACACTAAAGAAGATTTTGTTGCTAAGAAACATGGTAGTGAAAGAGAGCCTTGGGTCTAAAAACCTATGCCTTTTGCTGATAAGAAACACAAGTCAAAGGAAGATGAACACTATAATAAGTTTTGTGAGTGGATGAAACCTTTATTTTTGCAAATACCTTTGACTGATGCTATGAAATTTCCTCCTTATTCAAAGTATATTAATGATATTGTCTCTAATAAAAGGAAGATCTCTAATGAAGATATTTCTACTTTGCTTGCTAATTATTCCTTTAATGGTAAGGTTCCAAAGAAACTTGGAGACCCAGGGATTCCAACTATTCTATGCTCTATTAAAAATAGTTATGTAAGAACTGCTTTGTGTGATTTCGGAACAGGAGTTAGTGTTATGCCTTTCTCTCTCTATAAGAGACTTCAATTGGAAAAACTAATACCAACTGATATATCTTTGCAAATGGCTGATAAATCTACCACCATTCCTGTTGGTATATGTGAGGATGTACCTGTTCAAGTGGCTCATAATTGCTTAATATTAACTGATTTTGTTGTGCTTGAAATTCCTGAAGATGAAAATATGTCTATTATTCTTGGGAGACCTTTTCTTAATACTGCAGGAGCTGTTATTAATTGTAATCAAGGAAAGGTGAATTTTAATGTTAATGACAAGGAGCAGACTGTCTATTTCCCCAAGAAGATTGATAAGTCTTATGGTTTAAACTCAACTGAACATGTTGAGGGCATCCAAGTTGGAGAAATATATTGTCCCATACCACGAGAAAAATATGAAACTATTATGGTTGGGACCATTGCTATAAAGGTTAAGGTAACATAATCATTAGTGGAATACAAGGTTTTGTTTCATATAAAATTGTTTTGGTAACAAGACCTGATCAACCTTGTTAACAAAGGGATTTTAATGAACAAAACAATGTTTTCACCATGATTATCTTTGCTTACTTTTATTTTACCCATTTTAGTTTTTGCCTTCACTTAGTTTACTTTTCTATTGCTAGTTGCTTGCATTTTAGAGTGTTTTAGAACTTTTGAAGTTTGAGTTTTGTTTTGCTTTTGCATCTTTTCGAAAAAATCTTTCTGTCAGAAAATCATTCACCATTACCTGAAAATTGCTCAAAAATAAAGTGTCTCGAAAAATTCCAGAAAATTCATATTAAATTTTTATGTGAAAAAAGGGGGAGAGAAGTGCCTAGAGAGTACCAGTGGGCCCTACCAGGCAGGCACACCACCTGGTGGCACGGCCACCCCAAGGGCACGCCTGGACATGGTGTGGGCCACCCCTGGCCCTCCACTCACTCTCTCACTTGCCACTTCCTTCTCTCTCCCGATAAAACACTAGTTCATTGCTCGAAATCACGTTCTTGGTGTTCTTGTCCATGATTTTTCGATCTCCTTGCTCAGCCCATCTTTGCTGCTGAAATTTGGAGCATTTGTTCTCCGTTATGTGACTCCTCCGCTTGTCCAAGTAGATTTGTGTTTAGTGGTTTATATCTTGTGTATTTTGCTGCTGTAGGTGATAGGTTATGAGAGCTTTTAAGCTTGTTCAATGCTTAGAGAAATTGTTTGGATGCATGATTAGGCCTCTTACAAGTCCCTATGGGTAGCTCCCTTCATTATGTAATCACTTTGCAAACACTTGTATGATGGTTGTCCTAAATTTTAGAAAAGAAGATGAATGAACACCAACTCAACCAGCATGAACTAAGGGTGCCTGAGGTTATGAAGGTTCACCAAGAGGAGGAAGTTTTTCCTTCCATCTATCCATTCCCCGAATTCGTGAGGGTTGCAGGGATTTCTCAGGACTTCCATACTTTAATTGCTAATGCAGGATTGGAGCATTTTGTGGGAGATGAACCTTACCAATTTGTGAAACTAACTATGTCTGGGGTGCAAGACTTTCGATTTAGTTGCTCTTTGCCTAACCCCATGGTTCACTACAAAATTTACAATATAGCTGTCAACCTTCCTTTTGATGACTTTTGTGTAGCTATTAAAGTACCCCAGTGGGGATCGTGTGAAAGGATTAAAGAGCGACCTGCACCACTCATGGACTTGTATGCGGAGATTTGCCAAGGGAGCAGCTTCTCAAAGGAGTGTGGGAAAATTCATAATATTCATCTCCCGTCTATCCGCTACTTTGCTTACTTTATTGCCAAGTGTGTTCTCGCTAGGAAAACTGCTAATCAGTTATCCTCATATGATCTAGCATTCATCTCAGCTACTTTAAAACGAGATAGGACTTACAATTTGGGTGCCTTGATAACTTTCCGTCTCGCTGCTTACCGCAAGAAAGGTGGAATTTGTGGAGGCCTCATCGCCTCTTGTTTACTAGCTTTGCATGGTGTAGTGCCTCATCGTCTAGACCTACAGTTTCCCATAGAGAGGCTTGACATTAATTCCATGATACATCATAAATTTGTTTCTTCTTGGGCTAATTTGAGTGATTTGTCTTATGAAATAACCTTTTTCAAGTATAGTTGGAGAAGGAGTATGTCCGAGCGTGTTGTTCTTTTGCCTGCACCTGCTTTGTTTTACCTTGAAACCAGGGAAGGATGGTCACTCACTAAGGAAGAGCTCGATACGTATCTTGGGGAGCTCTCCCGGCAGGAGTAGGGGACTGGAATGGAGGCTACAGATGATTTGGTCCAGCCCTCGAATGAGGGGGAGTCTTCGTACCAGAAGCCTACCTATGATTGGGGAGCTTCTTCTTCCCAAGGGCCTAACTACAATCATTCCTACAATGACCCGCCGACTTGGAACCCTTATCCGCGTTGGGGTTGATACCAACTTAGGCAAAAACCCTAAGCTTAGGGGGAGGTACACTGACACCACACTCATCTACATATCATGTTCAGTCGGTACTTTGTATATCCATGTTTCGTCTTTTAGTTTTCGTTCTTTCTTTACTTTTGCTTTCCAAAACACAAAAAGACCAAAAATATTTTCATTGTTTCTCTTTGTTTGCTTCTTTGTCTTTTTAGCCTTGGTTTGCTTCTTCCTTTTTTGCTTTGTTTGGATTATTCGAAAAACCCAAAAAGATTTTGCTTTGCTTGTTCTTCCTTTTGGTTCTTGCCTTTAAAAATCGGAAACCCAAAAATATTTGTTGTTCATCTTTGGTTTTGTGAAGTTCGTTGCAGGATTCAACAATCCTCAGTGGAGTTGGGTTTCATGTTATTATTCAAGCCACACAAGTGAAGAGCAATAATGAGGATTAATGACAACTTGAGGTGTGGTAAGAGGCTGGTAACGAACTCCATTTGTTTTTATTTTTGTACATATACTCATCATTGTGGGCATGCTTAGTTTGTTCATGTAAGGTGTATGTTATTTATGGAGGCTTAGTAGTTCTTGCTTTCTTATGATTAGCTCCAACTTGCTAATGGTTTGTAGCATGTCATATGAATGTTTGCTTGCATTGTTCTATTCATAACTTAGTATGACATTGTGGTATCCTCCTCTGAATGTTTCACTTGAATTGACTTGGCACATGCTCATGCATGCATATGACTAAAAATCAGTTAAGCCTCGATGAATTATTTTGCCTCAGGGGTCTTGAATCACTTTCATGCCATAATTAGTCCTGTTTTGTTGCAAGCATGATTATGACAGTTATTGCTCTCTCGTTTGTCGCTCCCTACTATTGCTAGCCTTCACTTGCACTGAGTATGAGCTCTACTCATGTTTCCAACTCCCCAAAACCAATATTGCCAAAAGTGTCCACCATACCTACCTATTAGCATCATTTGATAGTTCGTGCATATTCAGTATGCCTTGTTTTCTTCCGAATAAAATGCTTGCTTGTTATGAGAAAGTTAGTTCGTAAAGCACTCACGAACTTGACGGCACATTTTACTTTCTTGCACTTAATAATCTTGAACCATTATGTCCGTCTTTGTTGCGTGTATGCTTGCGCTTTATGAGTTGAAGTTTGCAGAACCATGTATCATGGGGAACGCTTTCAACATTGCACTTATTATTCTGTTGATATCATGATTCTTTTGCTTATGGATCCCGGCGGTGTGAAATAAAAGGGGAACTTGTAAGATCATGGAGTTCATATGTGTGTTAGAGAAACACCTGGGCCACTAGCCTAAGCCATGCATAATCATGGTGGAAACTTGTAGCATAACCATAATGAGCACTCTATGAAGCATCTTCAATAAAAACCTATGCAAATAGGAAATAAAAAGATCGCTGAGATGCGCATTGTCTGCTTGCCTTGTCATTTTGATTATGGGATAGCTCCTGTATCATGTGCAAGGGGTACCTCATTGGCGGTTCTCTATGATACATATGTACTTACAATCACAAGAGCTGACTTGTGACTGAAGTTGAGTAGCATGAGGTTCGGTACTCGTAAGCAAGGGGCATGAGATTTCAACTTATAACTTGTCAATCATATCCTCTTAGTTGTGTCACTTTAACCTTAACCATTTAAAGATGCTTATGATAGGGGCAATGAGAGCTCAAAGCTAATGAGTACCATACTTTCAGCATTTGGAAGCCTTTCAAACTGTTCAAAACCTTTTAACTTCCTTGTTGAGTCACCAATTATTCTATGAGCACTTTCTTGAGAGCATGGTTGTCATTCTTAGTGTAATATGCTTGTCCCAAAATTTGGTTAATTGTGTCATGACTTTGATGCTTGTATCTTTGATATCTTTACTTCTAGTCTTCACTTGAACTTCAGAGGTGCCTCGACATTTATTTGCTCTACAATCAAAGGCAAGTGAGATACCACTCTATCATACCTTTTTATGAGCATTTCAATGTTGCTTATGTTTATGTTTCATGCTACTTACCATTTTTGAGTTGGAATCTCTTCATAGTTTACAATGACCATTAAGTAAACTTATTTGCATACTCTTTGTTATGAATTACTTAAGTAGTTGATCATATGCTGAGAATATATACATGTTATGGAGCAAATGTGTTCATGAAAGCTCTTTTATCGCACTCAGTTTTCAACTGAATTGCTTGAGGACAAGCAATAAGCTAAGCTTGGGGGGAGTTGATACGTCCAAAACGTATCTACTTTCTCGAACACTTTTGCTATTGTTCTTCCTCTAAACTTGTGTGATTTGGATACAACTAAGATGGACTGACGCTGTTTTCAGCAGAATTACCTTGGTGTCTAGTTTTTGTGCAAAAAATCACTATCAGGAAAAAATCTTAGAAAATATGCCAAAAATCCTATTTCACCAGAAGACTCACGGAACCAGAAGACGAGACGGAGGAGGGCCACGAGGGGCCCACACCACCTGGCCGCGCGGGCCAGGCGAGGCCGCACCTGGGGTGGTGTGGTCGCCTCGGTCACCCCCTCGGCCTCCCTCTTCTCCTATAAGTTGCCTCTTGACCTAAAAAACAAGGGGGTTCGACGTTTTTCCAAAAAGAGTTCCGCTACGCCGCCACCACCAGATTCCGCGATTCAGAACCAGAAACTCCATTCTGGCACCCTGCCGGGACAGGGAATTGGAGGAGATCATCGCCATCATCATCACCATCGCCTCTCCACCGACCATCCATGTTTCCCCCATCCATGAGTGAGTAATCCCCTGCTGTAGGCTATGGGGATGGTAGGGATTTGATGAGATCGTTCATGTAATGGCATCAGATTGTTAGGGCATGGTGCCTAGTATCTATTATTAGTGCTTTTTGACTTTGTTGCAACTTATTATGCTTAATGCTTGTCACTGGGGCCCGAGTGCCATGATTTCAGATCTGAACATGTTATTGATTCATTATGATAGTATTGTTTATGGTCTTAACTACAAGTTGTATACACATATTGTTGTCCGGAACCAAAGGCCCCGAAGTGACAATAATCGGGATAACCGGAGGGAATGGCTTTGATGTGAGGATCACATGTGTTCACGGAGTGTTAATGCTTTGCTCTGGTGCTCTATTAAAAGGAACACCTGAATTGCCAGTAGTTCCCTTAAGGCCCCGCTGCAAACGGGCTAGCAGGACAAAAGATGTTGTGCAAGTTCTCATTGCGAGCACGTATGACTATATATGGAACACATGCCTATGATTATCTAGTACTTGGATGCTTTATCTTATTTATCTGCAAATGCCCTATGTCTTGATTGCTATATGAATTGTCTTGTCCATGCAATGCCCGTCCATCCATCCCTATGCCTATCGTGCTTTAATCCTACCATTTACTACAATTGTTACTATTGTCTTTACTTTTACTACTGCTATTACTTTGCTATTGCTATTACAAAACTGTTGCTACTGATAAACTGCTGTGAGCAAGATTGTTTCCAGGCGCAGCTGAATTGACAACTCAGTTGTTAAGGCTTATAAATATTCTTTGGCTCCCCTTGTGTCGAATCAATAAATTGGGTTTCACTTCCCTCGAAAATACTGTGATACACCCCTATACTTGTGGGTCATCCTGACCATCTATAAAGCTCGACTTTTCGCAAAGGGGTTTCGACAAATTCAAGGAGTTGACTATGATAAGACTTTCTCTCCCGTAGCGATGCTAAAGTCAGTTAGGATTATGTTAGTAATTGTTGCATATTTCGATTATCAAATATGGCAGATGGATTTCAAAACTGCGTTCCTCAATGGATTCAAAACTGCATTCAAAAACCAAAGGGTTTTGTTGATCCTAAGGATGCTAATAAGGTATGCAAACTTCAGTAATCCATCTACGGACTGAAGTAAGCATCCCGGAGTTGGAATCTCCGCAAATAGTTTGGATTTATCCAAACTTATGGAGGGCCTTGTATTTACAAGAAAGTGAGTGAGAGCTCTATGGCATTTCTCATATCATGTGCGGATGACATATTATTGATTGGAAATGTGATGGCTCTGAGTATGGCGCCCAGAAAAATGCTGGTGCGTGGTTGATGTAGAGCTCGTTCGGAACCCCAAGAGGAAGGTATGATGAGCACAGCAGCAAGTTTCCCTCAGTTATGAAACCAAGGTTTAATCGAACCAGTAGGAGCAAGGAAACACCCCAAAGGTGTTACTAGCTGAGCTTTGGCAGGGCGCACTACCGGTGCTAGTAGAAACGTGGAGACTTGCACAACACAACCACAGAACTTTGTCCCCAACTTGCGATGATGTTGTCAATCTCACCGTGTTTTGTGGAAAACAAAGGGTTAAATGTATCAAATGGAAAGAAGTAAAAGTTTGCAGAAAGTAAACACAAAGCAGTAATAGTTTATAGTTGTATGTAAAAGACAAGGACCGGGATCCATAGTTCACTAGAGGTGGCTCTCCTTAGATAGGTAACATGCTGGGTGAACAAATTACAGCGGGGCAATTGACAAACATCGAGAAAGCAATACATGCATATACTAATCATCTTGAATCCTTTGAGACTTGATTGGGCATTACAACATTATACATAGACCGCCATCCAACTGCATCTATGACTAATAATCCACCTTCAGGTTATCATCCGAACCCCCTCCAGTATTAAGTTGCAAGCAACAGATTATTGCTTTACGAACTGCGTGTAAAGTAAACAATACGATTGTTCTATGAACAAAGGATTATTGTTTTCTCCCTAGTAGCAACAGCACATCTAGTACCTTAGAGATTTCTGTCACTTCCCTAGATTACTAGAGGCATGAACCCACTATCGAGCATAAATACTAACTCTTGGAGTTGCTAACATCTACTTGGCCAAGATAGCTACTAACAATAGAAAGCATGCAAGATCACAAATAACAAAGACATGATAGAATCAATAATCAATCTGAAATAGCATCTCAATATCCATCGGATCCCCGCAAACACAACATGCAGAATTACAAATAGATGATCTTGATCATGAACGGAGCTCACAACATCTAGACATGAAAGCACAAAGGAGGAGAACCAGCCATGTAGCTACTACATGGATCCGTAGTCCAAGGATGAACTACTCACGCATCACACCGGAGGCTTGCATGGTGATGAAGAAGGCGTCCAGGGTGAATTCCCCTCTCCGGCAGGGTGCCGGGAAGAGCTTCAGATCCCCCGATCTAGGGACAGAGACGACGGCGGCTACAGAATCTTTCGTGGATTTTTGATCGGGTACCTAGGGTTTTCGTCCTGAGGGCAACTTATAGGCGGAAGGAGAGGCCGAGGGGGTGTTGGGGTCGGCCAGACCCCCCGCGCGGCCAGGTGGTGTGGCCGGCCCCTGGCCCCTCTCCGTCTCGTATTCTGGCACTTGATCCCTTCCAGAAAAATAGTCACTTTGGCTTTTGTCCCGTCCAATTCCGAGAGTATTCATTTTCTGACTTTCCTGGAACCAAAAACAGCAGAGAACAGGCAGCTGGCACTATGGCTCTTGTTAATAGGTTAGTCCAAGAAATCATAATTAAAGTACTCCAAATTTGGAACAAAACACAAGAAAGTGGATAAAAATAAGCATGGAACATCAAAAATTACAGATACATTTGCAATGTATCAACATCCCCAAGCTTAACTCCTGCTCGTCCTCGAGTAGGTAAGTGATAAAAATAAATAATTTTTGAGGTGACATGCACCATCAAAGACTTGATCAAAGTATTTGCAAAACATTCTGGGATCAAAGTACTTCAATCATAACATGAAAGACAAGGTTCTAGAAATAAGCAAAGAGACTATGATGCAACATGAAAAGGCACAAACAAAAGATTCATGAATAACAATGCTTTGCAAGACGTTTGTTTGTTTCACATAAAGAAAACATAGCGTAATAGTATTCAGATTGTCCCTCAATAGAGTAGCAAATATAAATGCATAGGACACCTTCAAAGTTCATAAGAGTGACTAGATACAATAGTTTCAAACAAGCAATAACAAGTTATGCATCAATCAACTAGTCTTGGGACAATGCACATAGAACTAAGAATGGCCACTATGCTCTCAAAGTAGTGCATAAAGGTAGAAGGTGGAGACTCAATATAATGGTGGAAGAAAGGCCTTTTGTAAAAGGAAGTAGGGATTCAAGTCTCATAAAGAGCTTCCAAAAATTATGGTACTTAAAGCTTTCAGATCTCATTGCCCCTATCATAAGCATCTTTAAGGTGATTAAGGTTAAAGTGATACAACTAAGAGGATATGCTTGACATGTTATGAACCGAAATCTCATGCCCCTTACTTACGAAGACCGATCCTCATGCTACTCAACTTCAGTCACGAGTAAGCTCTTGTCATTGTAAGTATATGTGTATCATTAAGAACCGCCAACGGGGTACCCCTTGCACATGATACGGGAGCTTTCCCATAATCAAAATGACAAGGCAAGCAGACAATGAGCATCTCAGCGATCTTTTTATTTGCTATCTGCTTAGGTTTTTATTGAGGATGCTTCATAGAGTGCTCATTATGGTGATGCTACAAGTTTCCACCATGATTAGGCATGGCTTAGGCTAGCGGCCCAGACGTTTCTCTAACACACATACAAACTCCATGATCTTACAAGTTCCACTTTTATTTCACACCGCCGGGATCCGTAAGCAAAAGAACATAATATCAACGGGGAACAAAGTACAAGTGCAAAGTTGAAAGCGTTCCCCATGAAACATGGTTCTGCTAATTTCAACTTATAAAGCGCAAGCATATACGCAACAAAGAAGGACCCAATGGTTCAAGTTTATTAGAGGCAATAAAGTAAAGTGTGCCATCAAGTTCGTGAGAGCTTTAATCACTAGTTTTTTCATAACAAGTGGAAGGTAAACAAAAGCATGAATATACTTGGAATAGCATAAGCTAATAGGTAGGTTTGGTGGCCTCTTTGGAAAAACTTGGTTTAGGGAGTTGGATGCATGAGTGGAACTCATACTTTGTTGTGGAGTCTAGCAAAAGACTAGGAGCGACAAACTAAGAGAGCAATAATGGCCATAATCATGCAGAGCGACAAAACATCATTGATCAAAGCATAAAGTGATACTAAAAGTTGAAAACTAAAGGATCATAAAGTCTATGGTGACTTGTGACAGTCATAACATGGTGTGAACATGTGCCAAGTCAACCCAAATAAAGCATCAAAGGAGAATACCACTATACTATGCTTTAATATGCTAAAACAACGCATGATTCATCCAACGCACATTAAGCAATCTCAATTGTTTATAACAAGTCATGATACAACAAAGAATACTAAGCCTAAAGCCAAAACAATATCAAGCATGGCATGACAAAGCATAGGCCACAGTCAAAAATGAGCTCTTTTTACCACAAAAGTATGAACTTTCCTACTCTTTTCCAAACCAAACCAAACTATTTGCAAACCAACGTATGAAAGAGGGGGTCCAACCAACCTATTCAGAAAACTAAGCAAACAAAAGCAAACGAAAACTAAAACAAAAACGAAAAAGAAGACGCTCCAAGAAAAACACAACTGTGCATGAAACAATAAAAATAAAGCGTTTGGAAGAAACCTGGAATTTTTATTGATGAAGAAGGGGATGCCTTGGGCATCCCCAAGCTTTGACGCTTGTAATTCTTGGATATTTATTGGGGTGAAATGCGTGGCATCCCCAAGCTTGAACTTTAGTCCATCCTTCATCTCATTACTCATTCCTTCCATACACCTGAAATTTTTCCTTCATACAAAACTTCACACAATCTTATTAGCAACATTAGTGCACTTAAGATAAATAAGTCTCAAGGTTCAGTTCTAACACCAAATAAACTTCCATTAGAACACTAGCTACTGTAGCACTTCCCTCAAAAAGCTCAATTCCCCAAAGGAACTCAAGAAGGAACTAACAAGGAGCAAATGCAGAAAATGGCAGAAATCTGTCAAAACAGACCAGCAGGTAAAGACGAATTCTTTCGAAGACCTTCTGTTGCTCAAATAAATAAGTGTTGAACTAACGAAAGTTAGATAACAACCTGGGGAAGAAGACCAAAAAATTACAGCTCAATCCGACGTACAGAGCTCTCTCAGGAATTTTTACGGTGAAGCACAGAAATCTGTTTCGGGACAGCAACTTTCCCAATCATTACTTCACTCTCATTAGAGGTTACTCTTGGCACAAAAAGCAAATAAAAAGGATAAGGAGAGGTTATTACAGAGGTAATAACTTCCAAGACTCATCTAAAACTCTTGGGTTATCTCCCAACAAGTACTTTTCTTTAACGCCTTTAAGTTAGGCATAAGAAGCAAAGAAAGAATCAAGTATTCTCAAATGAAGAAGCATTAAGACCAATACCAGAAATATTTTCAACAAGGCAAGGTATATCATCCAAATAAATTCTAGAGGACCCTCTTTCAATGCTCTTAGGTTCACTATTCTCATCAAAAGTGTTTGCAGGAACAATCCAATCAAGATTCTTTTCTATGGCATCATGTATTGCTACTAGTTTAAAGGGTATTGGTATCTCAGGTTCCTCCCCATTAGGTTCGGTTTTGTTCATATTTTCTCGCGTACCAACAACATCTACACATGATCCTAGCATATTGAAACGTTCAAAAACTTTTCTAGCTTCCTTGGCAACATCATAGAACTCCTTAAACAAAGTTTCTAGAATAAAATCCCTCTTTTGAGCATCCTCAATTTCTTTAAGCTTAAGAAAGATTACTTGCATTAAGGGGTTGAGGTTAACAAACCTAGCTTCTAACATGTGAACTAAAAAAGCTGCAGCAATCTCATAGTTTGGAGCAAGTTCCAAGAGGGACCTATCCTCAGTATCCTCATGCTTACTAACATGATTAAAGAATTCTTCAATGTTATCTTTCCCAATTATAGAACCACTACCAATTGGAAGGTCTTTCAGGGTGAATGTAGGGATCAACATGGTGAGCTAAGGGAGAAGTGACAACTAAAGGAGACTTAATTTTTTTGTGTTTTTGATAAAGAAAGCAAACAAGTAAAACTAATTTTTTTGTGTTTTTGAAGAACAAAATGAGCAAACAAAACAAAAATAAAACTAAGCAAAACAAAAACAACAAAGTAAAGAGATTGGTTATGAGGGACTCCCCTTGTGAAGATGTCCTTGACTCCCTGGCAATGGCGCCAGAAAATCTTGATGTGCTCGTCGTAGACGTGGGAGTCTCTTCTTCTTTTGATCTCCGGGTCACAGTGCCAGAAAATATCTTGATGCGCTCAATCACGTAGAGCTCGTTGGGAACCCCAAGAGGAAGGTATGATGAGCACAGCATCAAGTTTCCCTCAGTTATGAAACCAAGGTTTAATCGAACCAGTAGGAGCAAGGAAACACCCCAAAGGTGTTACTAGCTGAGCTTTGGCAGGGCACACTACTGGTGCTAGTAGCAACATGGAGACCTGCACAACACAACCATAGAACTTTGTCCCCAACTTGCGATGAGGTTGTCAATCTCACTATGTTTTGCGGAAAACAAAGGATTAAACGTATCGAATGGAAAGAAGTAAAAGTTTGCAGAAAGTAAACACAAAGCAGTACACAGTTGTAGATTGTATGTAAAGAAATAGGACCGGGATCCATAGTTCACTAGAGGTGTCTCTCCTTAGATAGATAACATGTTGGGTGAACAAATTACAGCGGGGCAATTGACAAACACCGAGAAAGAAATACATGCATATACTAATCATCTTGACTCCTTTGAGACTTGATTGGGCATTACAACATTATACATAGACCACCATCCAACTACATCTATGACTAATAATCCACCTTCAGGTTATCATCCGAACCCCCTCCAGTATTAAGTTGCAAGCAACAGATTATTGCTTTACGAACTGTGTGTAAAGTAAACAATACGATTGTTCTATGAACAAAGGATTATTGTTTTCTCCCTAGTAGCAACAACACATCTAGTACCTTAGAGATTTCTGTGACTTCCCCAGATTACCAAAGGCATGAACCCACTATCGAGCATAAATACTAACTCTTGGATTTGCTAGCATCTACTTGGCCAAGATATCTACTAACAACGGAAAGCATGCAAGATCACAAATAACAAAGACACGATAGAATCAATAATCAATCTGAAATAGCATCTCAATATCCATCGGATCCCCGCAAACACAACATGCAGAATTACAAATAGATGATCTTGATCATGAACGTAGCTCACAAGATCTAGACATGAAAGCACAAAGGAGGAGAACCAGCCATGTAGCTAGTACATGGATCCGTAGTCCAAGGATGAACTACTCACGCATCACACCGGAGGCTTGCATGGTGATGAAGAAGGCCTCCAGGGTGAATTCCCCTCTCCGGCAGGGTGTCTAGAAGAGCTTTAGATCCCTCCCGATCTAGGGATGGAGATGAAGGCAGCTACAGACTCTTTCGTGGATTTTTGATCGGGTACTTAGGATTTATATCCCGAGGGCATCTTATAGTCGGAAGGGGACGCCGAGGGGGTGCATGGGCTGGCCATACCACCCCTAGCACGGGTTAGGCCTGGCCGCACGGCCAGGTGGTGTGGCCGCCCTCTGGCCCCTCTCCGTCTCGTATTCTGGCACTTGATGACTTCCGGAAAAATAGGAACTTTGGATTTTGTCCCGTCCAATTCTGAGAATATTCATTTTCTGACTTTCCTGGAACCAAAAACAGCAGAAAATAGGCAGCTGGCACTGTGGCTCTTGTTAATAGGTTAGTCCAAGAAATCATATGAAAAATACTCCAAAGTTGGAACAAAACACAAGAAAGTGGATAAAACCAAGCATGGAACATCAAAAATTATAGATACATTTGCAATGTATCAAAATGATATAGATCTTTTAAATAGTGTTAAAAGTTTTCTAAACAGCAAATTTTCGATGAAGGACCTTGGTGAAGCATCATACATACTACGCATCAAGATCTATAGAGATAGATCAAGACGCCTAATTGGGCTATCACAAAGTACATACATTGATAAGATATTGAAGAAGTTCAGTATGGACGGAAGTAGGAAAGGGTTCTTACCTATGTTGCAAGGAAAGACATTGAATAAGACTCAAAGTCCGGCTACTGCGGAAGAAAGAGAGATAATGGATAAGACCCCATATGCCTCAGCCATAGGCTCTATAATGTATGCCATGCTATGTACAAGACCGGATGCGGCACATGCTATTAGTTTTAATAGTAGGTACCAATCTGATCCAGGTTTGGAACACTAGATAGAGGTCAAGAATATCATTAAGTACTTGAGATGGACTAAGGATATGTTTCTCGTGTACGGAGGTGAAGAAGAGCTAGGTTCTAAGTGTTATGTCGACGCTATCTTTGACACCGATTCGGATGACTCTAAGTCTCAATCCATGAAGTTTAATAAGTAGTATTAAATCAAGATTAACAATTCCAGTGTTAGTATCTAAAGTATCGGGTTTGCCTCCATGATCCTTGATATTCAAAAGATGTTTTAGTATCAATGTTTTCTGGGAGCTGAAATAATTGTTTTAGAAACTATCGTGTGTGGAAGATATTGTGATATCTGAGACAATGTTTATGGTTGCAATATGATAGAGTACAATTTGGCAAAATACATGTTTTCATATTGTATAAGAATTTTTTGAAGGTTGGAGACACTAGGCATGCTAATCTCCCAAAGGTTTTGGGAACTAACAATACACTTGTGATTTGCCTTTATAAGCTATAGTAGCTTTATCATGAAAGTTGCCATGATAAGGATGAATAGAATATGTAGTTAAAATGTTTACTACACTAAAAGTTACTAAAGAATGGATTTTGAAAGAACACCAAACATTTGATGATGGTGTTCCACTTCAAAGTGCAAGTACAAAGGTATTAGTATTTGACTATATACACTTTGGACTATGTGTCATATGTATGGCGCAACTGTTGATGTTGATAGATTATTTTAAAAGAAAAGTAAATGCTGAAAGAGAATCTGCAAAATATTTGGCAAAAAAGAGAAAGACTGGAAATGTCCAGCTTAGGTATATAGAAGATATACATGTTATGGATGTATTCTTTACTTGTTAAACAATATGGTTCTTAGGTATTGGATACCAAATTGGTTGGTGTCAAGTGTCATACAAAACAACACAATTCATGAACTGTAATGGCCTAAGTAACTAGCAAGAGAATATGTGATGATGTTCATCGAAAAAAAAATATAAGTGTTGTTGTGTTCTTCGTTAACATCAAATCTAATCTTCAATATTTGTTTTAATAATTGTTATATTGTTCTATTATTATGAGAACAATGGTTGTTCAAATAATTACCGTATTCCATAGAATATGGATGAACTTTTACAAGTCTAGTTGGATAAATCACGATAATAAAAACCAATGCTAAAATGTCACAAGACAAATGATTGCAAGATCACTTACAAAGTGACACCGCTGTTTAAATTATATTCGAAAGAAAACATGAAGAAACTCCATGTTGATGGATTTTTGGAGTCTTTGATTTTGATCATTTGACGCTTGTGAGACTTTCCTCGAGACAATTGAAACTCCGTTCATAGGCCAAACGGATGACTAGCTTATTGGTCATTGTACATGTTGATGTATATAGGTCATTATGTGTAGCCATGTGTGGTGGATATTTTAACTTCATACACTTTCTCCGAGAGGGGATATATGTGTATATTTACTCAATAAGGAAGAAGTATGAAACATTTGAAAAATGTTCAAAGGTTTTCAAGATGAAGTAAAAAACCATTCTAAAGTGAAAATAAAGAATTTATGATTCGATCATGAAGGACTATATTTGAGTTACATGTTTAGCCAAACACGTAAGATTTGAGGAAAATTTTCATGTATTTGTGTTTCTCGATAAACCATAGGAGTATGGAATGTTCGAGAGATGAATTCAAACCTTGTTTGACATGGTAAGATCAGAGGTGTCATTTATAAAACTGCCATTATATTTTAAGGATTAAAGCTTTAGAGACTACTGCTTTACACTGAAAAGAGCACCATCGTGATCTGTTGAAATGACACCATATGGGTTATGGTTTGGGATAAAACCCGAGTTATCTTTTCTTAAATTTTGGTATGCTAGGCTTAAGTAAAATGTTTACAACCAAAGTCGGATAAGCATGTTTTTGTAGGTTGTCCCAAAGCAACAGTTGGGTATTCCTCCATAACACTGAAGACAAAAGAGTTTGTCACTTAGAACGTCAAGTTTCTTGAGAAGGAATTTTTCACAAAAAGTTAAGTGGGAGGACAATAGAACTTTGATTAGGTTGATGAACCTAACCAACATGTGGTAAGTAGCACAGTGCCGAAAATTGTCCCGGAGGTGGCCACAATGCTCATGGCCTGCGTGATTACAAAGGTTGTGATCTCGGAGATTTGAGTTCCTATTTGAACCGTATGGGTCAGGTAAGAATCAAATAGTGAGATTTGATAAACAAGTTTTTATTGTTATGACAATGACGAACGACTACATGCAAAGAAGCGATGATGGGCCCTGACTCCATAAAATGACTAGAAGTTATAAAATCCGTGATAGTTTGCATACACGAGAAATCAAGTTTTTGAACTTGGAAGACCCTCCAGAGAGGCGTGAAGCCTATCAGACGTATTTGGCTCTATAAATAAATAGACATGGATGTTTGACATCTATGAAATAGTCGTCATGTCGGAAAAGATTTTACGACAATGATTCAAGGAGTTGACTATGACAACATTTGATCTTTCGTAGCGATATTTAGTCTGGACGGATTAATGTAGCAACCACTACATATGTCAATTTTTGGTATATGGTAGTTGAACAAACAAAACAAAGTTCTTCTAATAGAATAGTTACCTAGGAAGTGTATATGACATGGTTCGAAGGGTTTTGTTAATTCAAAGGATGCTAAAAGGGAATTCAATCTTCAATGGTTAAAGTAAGCATAGCAGAGTTGGAATCTTCACTGTGATGAAACTATTAAAACAGTTTAATTTCATCAGAGACGATGAAGATGCTTGCATTTTCAAGAAATTAAGTGGGAGCACTGAGACATATTTCCAATAAATTATGTAGAGGACATGTTTTCGATTGGAAATGATGTACTCCATCCGTTCCTTAATATAAGGTGTATAGTTTTTTCTGGAAAATTTAAGGTGTATAGATAATTTTAGGATTGTTCCTCTTATTTAGGAGGCAATTAATCGGGTTAGGAGAGAGAGGATACCCAGATTTTTGTATGTTCTCTCTATATTATGTCAATCACCTGGGGTATTCATGTCCTAAAGCAACGAAATTTTCCCTCCTAGCATGTGCGCTAATATTCGTGCAAGAAAACTATACACCTTATATTAAGGAACGACGGGAGTATATTTTATTGACACAAGTTAAGAATTTCATTAAAATTTGATTTCAATATAAGACTTGGGAAAAACTAGAATATTAGGCATCAATGTCTATAAGGATAGATTTAGGTCTTAATGTGGTTGTGCTAGATGTACATATATGAGATATTGAAAAAGTTCAATATGGAAAGGACAAGAAAGGTTCTTGTCACATGGAAAGGATTGAATCAAGATTCTAGTGTATCGACACTTGGTAAGTAAAAACAAGATTCAAGTGTTTTGACACTTGGTGAGTGAAATCATATGAATATTTTGATCAATCATTTATATCGTGATGTGTACATATCCAGATATGTCCTATGCTCTAAATGTTATGTGCATATACCAGAATGATTCATAATATGATCACTCGATGATAGTAAATATATTCTTATGATCTCTGGAAGAACTAAGAATATGTTATGTATAGGTGACAAATAGTTCATTGTAAATAGTTACAAATAGTTCATTATAAACTGTTACATTGATACTAGTTTTGTCACAAGATATAGTTTATCTAAATTTAAACTATGGGTGGCACAATGTAATGGAAAGGAGGTTCCATGATGGATTTGGATGAGTTCCAAAGTTAATACATTGTGATGGATACGACAAGAAAAGGCTAAGTATAGTACTGCTATAGTAGCAGCAAACGAGGGCATTTGTGTTAAGTAGTTTGTTATCAAACTAGGTGTGGTTCACAACGGGCTAGTACTATGAAGATATATTGTACGACAATAATATCAACATGTTTTAACCCAAAGGAACTAAAGGTCTCACCAAAGGACAAAATTTATACAATGCCATCTCATTTGAGAATGAGTGATGCGTATAGATGCAAAGACATGCAAATACACACGGACCTAAAAGTGTCAGATCTGGATATTATGTTTACCACTAGCAAACACGTATATACAACACCATAAAGCCATAGGTGTTGAATGCGCAAGTTCTTGAAAACTAGATTATTGACTCAAGTGCAAGTGGGAGACTAAAGGGAATATGCCCGAGAGGCAATAATAAAGTGGTTATTATCATATTCCATGTTTATGATAAATGTTTATTTCTCATGCTATAATTGTGTTAATTGGAAACGTTAATACATGTGTGATTAATAAACAAATAAGAGTTCCTAGTTATTCCTCTCATATAAACTAGCTCGTTGATTAATAAGATGATCAAGGTTTCCTAATCATGACATTGGATGTTGTTAATAACGAGATCACAACATTGGTGGAATGATATGATGAACATTCATCCGAAGTATAGTAATACGATCATAGTCATTATGTTTGCATTGCTATAACATCATGTGAAGTAACTTTAGTCCTTAGACCATGAGATCATGTCAATCACTAACACTGGAAGAGTAACTTGATAACATCAAACATCACACCGTAACAGGGTGACAATAAAGGTGGGTTTAGATACTCAGAAAGTGTTATGTAGAGGCTCATGGATCAAGAGTGAGATTTGTCCATCTCGATGACAGAGATATATACTCTGGGCCGTCTTAGTGATATCACATTAACATAGCTTACAAGCAAGTGATAAGATCACTAGAATGTTATATCACGGGAACAATAAAAGAGTACTTGTCGGAAACAAGATCAAACTAGGTATGGGGATACCGATGACTGAATCTCAAACATGTAATATATCATGAGACAAAGGGATTTAGTTACGATGTTAAAGGTTCAAATGATCACTAGAGTCATCGTTGAATGTGTGGGAGTCAGTACGGATCTCCAGGTCATGCTGCTAATTATTGATCGGAGAGGGGTCTCGATCATGTCTGCATTATTCATGAACCATAGGGTGACACACTTCAGGGATACCAACACTATTTGTAGCAAATAAGATACGAGAGAAATATTATGAAAGCACTGAAATTATTTCGATGGACATCGGAATTGTTTTGGGTCAAATTGTTGAAATTGGTTTTGCATGTGATATCGAAATGTTGCAAGGGGTTTTATGTGAATGATTGTTATTTAAAGTAATTAACAAAATTGTGAATAAAATAAATAAAAGAGTTCTATTAAATTTGAGATGCATTAATTTTGGTGGAAAATTAATGCAACTTTGAGTGGAGTTGGAATTAATGGTAATGGGCTTAGTGGAAGCTCCACTCACCATTATGGAGGGAGAGGTGGGGGCACCTCCATGTCCAACGGACATGACCCTTGGGGTAGCCCCCCTATAAAAGGAGGCCTTCTCCTCCTCTCCACTTACACCTCCTTGTGAAGGATCTCTCTCCCCCTCTAGATTATTCCCCATGCTTCAGATTAGCAAAGTACGTATTCTCGGTGGCTTTTTCTGGAAGGATTTTCTGCTTCTGCTGCTTTGCTGGAGCGACGACACGGATGTTGATGAGGGGTAACCTTGGCAATGCCATGGTGATGGACTTAGGGTTTCATGGAAAATAGAACGTTGGGGATTTCGTCTGCTGATTAGACAACCAAGGGAGTCGAAGTCGTCTGATTGCTTATGAATAATATGATTACAGATCGCTCAAGGCTTTCGGTACCTCTTCGTTGGCTCCTCCCAGCCTTTATAGCCTATGCTGAGTCCCGATGCTGTATATGGATAGGTTACAAGTTACAATTACAACACTAATATAATGTCGGTTCCTACTCTTCCCTTATATGGTAAAGATGCCTTTCTGCCAGATGCTTCTTGGGTCTTCCTTGTTTCTCCTTGGACCTTGCAGTTTGTAAGCCTTTAGTAACCAGGGCAACTAATCAAAAGGACCCGAGTAATCATACCCATGTCAGTAGACCCCGAGACTCCATCCGAATCGTAGATTCGGTTTGAGTCTCAAAGGAAATGTAAGACGGAGTTTTCTTTATAAAGTATTCTTAATATATTCCTATTTAATTGTCGTAGGGATATGGTACAATGGGTCTAATGCATTCGACGGATCGGGGATCAGTTATTTGCTCCTAGGCAAAAAAACCTTGAACCTACGTCAAATTCAAGTCCCTAGGCCTGAACTTGGTATTTGCTGGCGTAATTTAGTTTGAGCCGTTGAGGTCTTATCGAATAATGAATTCTAGTACTATTATTTTGGGTACACAACGCATCCATAAGGACTTTTCATTGTATCGTCGATATGGATAATTTACTGGCAGAGCGCATTCATGTGTGGTTACCAGGCCACACATGACGGATACTGGTGTCTTACCTTCATGTCATGAACACGACATTCAAACATATTATCGCGGCGGGCGCGGTCTGAGGATGTATTTGAATTTTGTCGACTTCCTAGTTTGGTTATTGGAATAACTGAAGTTGTTGGTTTTCTCAGATATTGTATAGGCGTTCCCGATGGGAGTACCCATTTGAGGATACAAAGATGTAATACTCATAGGTTCATATGTTTTTTCGACTCCGTTGGAGTTTTCATTTTATTGGGTGCGCTTTCAACACACGAGGATAATATTTCTTCGGGTCTTGCTGGATTATGTTGTTTCTATCGGGTGCGCGACAACACTCCAGATGGGAGTATCCCCTGATGCTATGTTCGGATGCTTACATCGGGACATAGGTTCACAATAATGTCCTTGACCGAAAACATTATTAAGCTCAAAATTTATCGGGTGCGCAGCCAACACTCATGATGGGAGTAGCCCCGAGGCTATGTGTGGATGCTTGCATCTGGATATAGGCTCAAAGTCCAAACCTGACAAATTATTACGATTTTTTTTACATACCCGAATATTTCTGGAGTTTTAGGCACAATAAGGTCTATGGCGCTCCCACTTTGTTATAATTCCCGAGAGTATATCACCATACTAAAATTATAACATTTACTATGACACATGCCCAACAAAAATAAAACTAGACGCTTCTAATTTATCTTTTGCATATTTTACGTGGCTTTGGGTTTTCGAAGATAGAATCGATCTTACCTACGAACAAGAAACCACAACAATGATAATCAAATTATTAGCAACCCGTTGTAAATCAGATATCAAATGTAGTGGGAGAGACAGACACCCACTAGCCACTTATGCAAAACTAGTTGCATGTCAAGCATGGAACATGTCTCATGTGTGAGGACATGTAAAGTTTGTCCGGGCCGCTTCATCCCACTATGCCGCCAATATCCAAAATACATGAAGGATGTAATAACATGATCATCAGTGCCCACATATTCATATGTGTTCTAACCGTACAAAGCATCTATGCATAGCCATAGCTCTGATACCACTGATGGGGTTCATTTCATAGAAAACAAAAAAGTTTCCTACGGTTGCAACCACCAAGATCATATCTAGGAGATACATGTAAGGTTTTAGATGGACTTACCCTCGAAGACCGTTAAGCAGGATAACGTTCCCGCAAACAAACGTGGTTGTTGTAGAGTGTACACGACTGTCCTCAAGGCGTGCAGACGATTAGTACCACAAGAGGGCAGTGCCTCCGTAATCGGTCACACATACAGTGTGCCAACGACTCCCGTCCCTTGCTCCATGTTGGGCAACGGAAGTAGCGGATCCTTGGGAACTCCAGCAGCGCTACGCCATGGTAGAGGTGGTGGAAGGGAAGATCTCAAGCAAGGCTTCACCTAAGCACCTTTTTCTTGGCTATGGATAAATCTAGCAAGGGGCGAGATGCCATCCAAAGGGCATATGAGAGGAGAGTGAGTGTGTTATAGATGAGAGGAGGAGGAGGCTTTATATAGGTGAGGGGACAGCCCAAGAGGCCATGTTGTGGCAGCCATGGGGTGCCCCCACCTCTCCCCCATTTATGTGGGTGGACACTCCACTCACATCCATTTATCTCCACTCATCCCCCATTTATTCTCCACTCAAAAACCAAAGGTCTTTCCATTAAAACACTTTAATTCTCTTGTTCTAATGCAACTCAATTTAATGAACACTTCATTTAATGAGTACTTCATTTAATGAACACATTAACATTTTAATCCCTTGCTTTGTTTCAATACCCTGAAACCATTTCGGGAGATTTGACAAAACAAATTCCTGCGATGTCCATTATCATCTCCTGTGTTCCCCATCCACTCAATTGCGTCGACTAACCTTAAGTGTGTCTCTCTACGGGTTCGATAACTATGTAGACATGATCGTGATTTTCTCCGATCAATAATCATTAGCGGGATCTGGAGATCCATAATGACTCCCACTAGTTCCACTAAAATCCAATGATCATCTGAACCTTTTTCACTGTAATCAAATTTATTTTGTCTCGCAATATTTTATTTGTGCGAGATTCAATCACTCAGTATCGTCCATACCTTGTTTAATCTCGTTCCCGATAAGTACTTTTTTCTCGTTTTTGTGATATAACATTCTAGTGATCAAATCACTTGCTTGAAAGCTATGTCAATGTGATATCACCGAGAGGGCCCTGCCATCATTTAGACGGACAAATCCCACTCTTGATCCACGAGCATCAACTAACAATTTCCAAGTACCCTACGACACCTTTATAATCACCCTGTTACAGTGTGACGTTTGATGGAATCAAAGTACCTTTCCAGTGAAAGTGATTGACGTGATCTCATGGTCTAAGGACCGCGTTACTACGAATGTGATAACAATATAAACTTGAGGACATGATTGTATTGCTACATCTATTTCGGGTGATTGTTCATCATATCATTTTCCAACCATATGACCCTGTTATTAATAACATCCAATGTTCATGATCAGGAAACATGTGATCATTAGTTAATCAATGATGGCTCTGATTTTTTTCCATCTTCCACTATGTTTAAACGTTGTTTTTGGTCAAGCAATTGCCAATTAAACTCTCAACCTTGCCACTAATGACTAATAATTGCAAAGATATGCAAATCTCTTCTTTGATTTATGTTGTGCAAGAAATCACTGCTTTTAAGGCGAAATAAGGAGTCATAATGAAGGATTTTGAGGAAGTACACACGGGCAAGTAATTGGAGAAGCCAACCAAGGCGTCAGTGCACTTAACAACCACTAGTACGGGTGCGTTCCACCCATACCGCATGCCCGTACCAGGTGGCAACGGCTGATGACCCACAAGTATAGGGGGTGTATCGCAGTATTTTCGATAAGTAAGAGTGTCAAACCCAACGAGGAGCAGAAGGTGTTGACGAGTGGCTTGGATCAGGAATTCTCTGTAAATACTTCCCAAACAGATTTTTAGGGGTTTCTGATAATGCAGATAAATTAAGTATGAGTAAATAAAAGGCAATAATAATAAATGCAGCAAGTGGCCCAATCCTTTCTTTAGCAAAGGACAAGCCGGTTTTATTACTTAAGATGACCAAACGTTCTCGAGGACACACGGGAATATCGTTGAGTGCTTTCGCTTCATATAGTTGATTAATCTTCTTTAGTTTGATAAGTGTTGTGTGTGTGAACTTGTGCTAATGTACCGACCTTCCTAGGACTAATACATACTTGTGATTATACCCCTTGCAAGCATCCGCAAGTACAAGAAAGTAATTAAGATAGAAACCTAACCACAGCTTTAAACTCTAAGATCCTGACATCCCTTGTGCAAAGGTTTCCTAACGGGGGTTCAGGTTTCTATCACTCCGGCAACCCCTACGAGTAGTAGCCAAATACACAATGCATTCCCCTAGGCCCATAAAGGTGAAGTGTCATGTAGTCAACGTTCACATGACACCACTAGAAGAATAACACCACAACTTAAATAACAAACTCTTGAATCTTTCTCAACACAATTCCACTACTAACAACATGACTTCTCCCATGTCCTCAAGGACTAAACGAACTACTCACAAGACATTATATGGATCAAGATCAGAGATGAAGTAATGATAAGTAACAATCTGAACATAAACGATAATTCAATGGTTCCACTCAATAGCATCAACTACAACAAGTAATCAACACCGGTAAAGTTTCCCCTAAGAACTATGCAAGATTCAACCAAATTGTTACAGCGGTATGGAGTGGTGATGATGGTGCTGGTGGAGATGATGATGATGATCCCAATGAAGTCCATCTTGATGGTGGTGTTGATGGCGACGATCTCCCCTCTCCGGGAAGGAATTTCCCTGGCAGATTTCCGCATGTCGGAGAGC
Organism: Avena eriantha; assembly: GCA_910589775.1. NCBI lineage: Eukaryota > Viridiplantae > Streptophyta > Magnoliopsida > Poales > Poaceae > Avena > Avena eriantha. The sequence goes on along the minus strand of OU342744.1, from coordinate 75,444,030 downwards.
TCTTTCTCTCTCTGCAGTTTTCCGCCCCGCAGAGGTGGAGGAATCTTTCTGTGGTCACTCCCCCTGGCTTAGGGTTTCGTGGGGATAATATACGCCAAAGGGGAGAGCCATTAGTGGGCTAGGGTGGCCACACCACCTGGTGGTGCGGCCAGGGGTGGCCCGTGCCAGGGGGTGGAGTGGGCCCCCTGTGGCCAAAGTCCGCTCCCCCTTCTGGCATCCTTCGTCTTCTGGAAAAATAGGATTTTCCATGTATTTTCCTGGATTTTCTAATCTTTGCGAATTTCGCCTCCAAGCAGCGCCTGATACATTGCAAATGTATCTATAATTTTTGATGTTCCATGCTTGGTTTTATCTACTTTTTGTGTTTTGTCCACACTTTGGAGTACTTTCATATGATTTCTTGGACTAACCTATTAACAAAAGCCACAGTGCCAGCTACCTGTTTTCTGCTGTTTTTGGTTCCAGGAAAGTCAGAAAATGAATATTCTCGGAATTGGACGGGACAAAAGCCAAAGCCGTTATTTTACCCGGGGACACTTGGAGCCAGAATACGAGACGGGGAAGGGTCAGAGGGCGGCCACACCACCTGGCCGCGCGGCCAGGCTTGGCCCGCGCCAGGGGTGGTGTGGCCAGCCTAGGCACCCCCTCGGCCTCTCCTTCCGCCTATATATTGCCTCTGATACGGAAACCCTAAGGACCCAATCAAATTCCACTAAAGAGTCTGTAGCCGCCGTCGTCTCTGTCCCTAGATCGGGAGGGATCTGAAGCTCTTCCCAGCACCCTACCGGAGAGGGGAATTCACCCTGGAGGCCTTCTTCATCATCATGCAAGCCTCCGGTGTGATGCGTGAGTACTTCATCTCTGGACTACGGGTCCATGTAGTAGCTAGATGGTTGGTTCTCCTCCTTTGTGCTATCATGGCTAGATCTTGTGAGCTCCGTTAATGATCAAGATCATCTATTTGTAATTCTGCATGTTGTGTTTGCGGGGATCCGATGGATATTGAGATGCTATTTCAGATTGATTATTGATTCTATCATGTCTTTGTTATTTGTGATCTTGCATGCTTTCCGTTGTTAGTAGGTATCTTGGCCAACTAGATGCTAGCAACTCCAAGAGTTAGTATTTATGCTCGATAGTGGGTTCATGCCTCTGGTAATCTGGGGAAGTGAAAGAAATCACTAAGGTACTAGATGTGTTGTTGCTACTAGGGAGAAAACAGCAATCCTTTGTTCATAGAATAATCGTATTATTTACTTTACACGCAATTCCTAATGCAATAATCTGTTGCTTACAACTTAATACTGGAGGGGGTTTGGATGATAACCTGAAGGTGGATTATTAGTCATAGATGCAGTTGGATGGCAGTCTATGTATAATGGTGTAATGCCCAATCGAATCTCAGATAAGTCAAGATGAGTAGTATATGCTTGTATGCTTTCTCAATGTTTGTCAATTGCCCCGCTGTAATTTGTTCACCCAGCATGTTATCTATCTTAAGGAGAGCCACCTCTAGTGAACTATGGACCCCGATCCTTTCTTTTACATTCAATCTACAATCAAACTATTGACTGCTTTGTGTTTACTTTCTGCAAACTATTACTTCCTTCCATTCGATACGTTTAATCCTTTGTTTTCAGCAAAACCGGTGAGATTGACAACCTCATCGCAAGTTGGGGACAAAGTTTTGTGGTTGTGTTGTGCAGGTCTCCACGTTGCTACTAGCACCGGTAGTGCGCCCTGCCAAGGCTCATCTAGCAACACCTTTGGGGTGTTTCCTTGCTCCTACTAGATTGATAACCTTGGTTTCGTACTGAGGGAAAACTTGTTGTTGTGCTCATCATACCTTCCTCTTGGGGTTCCCCAACGAGCTCGATATATTTTGGGCCATGAGTGCCTTTTCCATCACAATCCTGACTGCAGCGGTCCATCCTCCAAAAGTCATCAACCATGCAAAAACAGATGAAATAACATAAGTATCATCTCTTAATATGAAAAATATCAATGAATAACAGTAAATTTTGATATAGAATAGTGATGCAAAATGGACGTATCAACTCCCCCCAAGCTTAGACTTCGCTTGTCCCCAAGCGAAAACTGTGCTCAATAAGCATGACCTTAGGTTTATGGAGTGAAGAGTCGATAAAACAATACGGACAAGAAGCATCACATTCATCAATACATAAATCATAATAGAAGACAACTTCACTATTATACAACTTGACTTGCAATAAGTAAAGGAAACACAATAAAGATACACAAAGTAAATCATAATTGGTAATGGCAAACTTTGCTCTTGGTCAAGGGATAGTTAACAATTTGTAGGAGTACAAACATAAAGGGGTTTTCAATGATAGCTTTCAAAGTAATACTCCCTAAGATAAGAGCAATGTGCAAAACAAGGAACATAAGAAACATGATTGAACAAATCATCATATGAATGAATGAAACACAACAACTCAAAATATTTGTTGAGATAGAAAGGAATAGGTTTACTGACTCAACTAAAAAGTAAAAGATAAGCCCTTCGCAGAGGGAAGCAGGGATTTCAAGTTTCATAAAGAGCTTCCAAAATTATGGTACTGATTAGCTTTCAGCTCTCATTACCCCTATCATAAGCATCTTGAGGTGATTAAGTTTAAAGTGAACAAATATGAGGATATGCTTGACAAGTTATAAGTTGAAAATCTCATGCCCCGTGCTTATGAGTACCAGACCTCATGCTACTCAACTTTAGTCACGATTAAGTTCTTGTCATTGTAAATACATGTGTATCATGGAGAACCACCAATGGGGTACCCCTTTCCCGATGATACGGAAGCATTCCCATATCAAAATGACAAGGCAAGCAGACAATGAGCATCTTAGCGATCTTTTTATTTGCTATTTGCATAGGTTTTTATTAAGGATGCTTCACAGATTTCTCATTATGGTTATGCTGCAAGTTTCCACCATGATTAGGCATGGCTTAGGCTAGCGGCCCGGGCATTTCTCTAACACATGTACAAACTCCATGAGCTTACAAGCTCCCCTTTTATTTCACACCGCCAGGATCCATAAGAAAAAGAATCATGATATTAACTAAATAAGTGCAATGTTGAAAGCGTTCCCCATGGTAACATGGTTCTGCTAACTCACAACTTATAAAGCGCAAGCATAGACGCAACATAGATGGGCACGATGGTTCAAGTTTATTAAGTGCAGGAAAGTAAAGTGTGCCATCAAGTTCGTGAGAGCTTTAATCACTAATTTTCACATAACATGTTTAATTCGGAAGGTAGATAAAAACATGAATTTACTTGGAATAGCAATAATGCTAATACGTAGGTATGGTGGACACAAATGGCATAGGTTTTGGTTTAAGGATTGGATGCACGAGAAGAATTCCCTCTCAGTACAGGTTTAAGGCTAGCAGGGCTGGGTAGCAAACATAATAGTTGAAGGAAACAAACAAACATTCAGGTGATAAAAACAAACATGCAATCTTCCTTGGAAGCACAAAAGATCTTAACTAGAGAATACTAAGCTTATGAGCAAATCAAGAAAGAAAGATGATGAAATTATATTTCCTTAAGAGTACTTTTTATCTTTGTCATTCAATTCTCATAATAGCGTTTCTACTAACCAGCCAGGTTTGCCAAAAACCAACTAAATTTACTCAATGATCCTAAAGTGATACCAATACTAACAACAAGATCAATCATATAATAGAAATTGAAAACTAATATAAGATATGCAAAAGAGTAAATGATAGAACTTCTCATTAATATTCCATAACGGCAACTCACACCAAGGGATACATAGATATCTAACGAGAGGAGAGACACTTCCATAATGCAAACTATCCTACATGATAACTTCTGTATTCATGATATGACTCTACTAAAAAGGTAAAAAGATAGAAGATAGTGATATAATACCGCGGCACTCCCCCAAGCTTGGAACAAACTAAGGGATGCCAAAACCTAATGAAGAATTACTCCTTTGGTGGTGGTGGTGTTATCTCGTCATTTTCCGACTTCCAAGGTAAGGGTTCCCCATTAGCAAAAGACATCCTGTTCTCCAACATCCTGAAACTAGCAGCATCACTTATGTGTTTAAACCTAACCTCATACTCACAGTTTTGATTTTGTACACATCATAGAGTTGCGCTTGTAGTTGGTTGGTTGTTTGGTAGAGTGAGAGAATTTCATCCTTAAGCTCAGCGGTCGCCTTTTGGTGCTTGGTGATCAGTTTGGAACTAATCTTATGGATGATATCCACTTCACGTTCTGCCATCTTCTTGTACCTAAAGACTTATTGATCCAATGCTTCCATCCTGTCCTCTAGACTACCTTCAGCTTTAGGGCCCTGAACCTCTTTTATCTGTACCTTCCCATCTTCGAGCAACAATTCCTGGGGATGAATCTTTAACTCACGCATGTAAGGGTTGATGACGTCCATGGAGGAATCTTCCTTGGATGATCCAGAGGAGGACATTGTGGCTCCAAAACTGAGACTCTACCTGTCAGGAACAGATCGAAACGAAAACACGATGAGAACACGATATACGAACCTCGGGGGATCCGGGGGATTATATATTATGAATTTTTACAACAAAAGGAAGGTACTGGGAGAAAACGGGTCGGAGACGGACTCCGGGGTGGCCACACCACCTGGTGGCGCGGCCAGGGGGCCCGTGCCATGGGGTGGTGTGAGCCACCCTGGCTCCGTTTCCGTCCCTCTTTCGCTTCGTTGCTTTCCTTGTTAGATGAAAACTGCAAAAATATAAGTGACAAATTTTTCGCGGAACTTTTCTTACCAAAACTGTTACCTATTAAAAAATGGACTCTGCAGATCTCTGAACTTGATGTTTAATAAATTCTTTCGGAGTCACTGCTTGAATAACATCAATATCTTCATCTTTATACCCATATTGTTTGAGTCAACTGACCATTCACCATCTTATTACACCATTTTCTCCTATAACCTGGAAATTTCTTTCACACAAAACTTCACACAATTCTCATTAGCAACATTAGTGCATGCGAGGTAATAAACCTTTTAAGTTCAATTTCAACTGAAATCCATCAAAACATAAGCTACTGTAGCAACTCCTTCCGAAAACCCAAAAAGAAATCAAAAAGGAAATCGATTTAAGAGGCAAATGCAAGAGTGGCCAAAATCTGTCAAAACAGACCAGCAGCTAAAGATAATTTTTTTAGAAAATCTTATGTTGCTCAAATCAAAAAGTGTAAAACTAATGAAAGTTAAATAATAACCTAGGGCCGAAGCACAAAAAGTTACAGCTCAATCCGACGTACGGAGATTTTTCACGAATTTTTACAGCGAAGCACAAAAATCTGTTTCGGGACATCAACTTTCCCAAATATTACTTCTCTCTCATTAGAGGTTGATCTTGACACAAAAACTCAACAAAAGGATAAGGAGAGATTATTGTAGAAGCAATAACTTCCAAGACTCAAATAAACAAACACAAACTGAAAGCAAAAATATATTGGGTTGTCTCCCAAAAAGTTCTTTCTTTATAGCCATTAAGATGGGCATGATAATTTCAATGATGCTCACATAATAATATGAATTGAAGTAAAAGAGAGCATCAAGAAGCAAATATACACGTGTTTAAGTCTAACCCACTTCCTATGCAAGGGAATTTTGTAAGAAAATAGATTGTTGAAACCAGAGGTTGCTAGCATAGGAAGGCAAAACAAGTGCAACATAAAGACTTTAAACATAAAACAAGGAAACTTGATATTATTGAGATGCATAAGAACAGTCTTTCCTCTCTCATAATAACTTTCAGTATCATGCATAAATTTAACGATATAACTATCACATGAAACGTTGTAGCAATGATCACTTATTCTAACAAAAAACACAGGGATACTAGCTCTCATAACACTACTTTGTGAAACAATATTAGAAATATCCTTACAGAGGATAGTGTGTCCATATTCTACATATTTAGTGACAACGTCTTTCACATTTGCTATTACAGGTTCATCATCCACTTGTTCATCAGGTTCAACAGCTTTATTTGTACTTTCATTAACCATACTAGCTATCATAGAATGTCCCTTTATCTTAACTAGGAAAGGCAATTTCTCAATGTAAGGTTCAGGTAAAATATAATTAGTAGTATAAACTTAAGTATTTCTTGCACGAACACTATTAACGGTATCTTTATATGGCTCATGATACTTATTCCACTTCTTCTTAGGAATTTCAATATAGGAAGCAAAAGCCTTAAAATAAATTGCAATAGCTTGAGAGTCTAGACCATAAGCATTACTAATATTACGAAAGTCATCAGTTCCCATAAAAGATTTAATGCATTCATAATCATAATTTATACCTGACTTTCTTCCTTTATCATTCTCCCATGCTTCAGCATTGTCTTGAATATGGTCTAGAAGATCCCATTTAGCTCCTTCTTCCATGCGTGTAAATGATCCAGCACAAGAAGAATCCAATAGATCCTTATCATGAAGAGAAATCCTTGCATAAAAGTTATTGATAATAATATTGTTGGGGAGCTCATGAATAGGACATTTGAGCATTAGTAACTTCAATCTCCCCCAAGCTTGAGATGTACTCTTTCCATCAAGAGGCCAAAATTTGTATATTTGATTCCGATCTTTATGAATCTCACTAGGAGGGTAAAATTTTGAATAAAAGAGAGGTACAACTTCCTCCCATTCAAGAGCTTGACCATTCTTCAGCTTGACCACAAGTATAGGGGGTGTATCGCAGTATTTTCGATAAGTAAGAGTGTCAAACCCAACGAGGAGCAGAAGGTATTGATGAGTGGCTTGGATCATGAATTCTCTGAAAATACTTAGCAAAAGGATTTTTAGAGGTTTTGATAATGCAGATAAATAAAGTACGAGTAAATAAAAGGTAATAATAATAAATGCAGCAAGTGGCCCAATCCTTTCTTTAGAAAAGGACAAGCCGGTTGTATTACTTAAGATGACCAAACGTTCTAGAGGACACACGGGAATATCGTCGAGTACTTTCGCTTCATATAGTTGATTAATCTTCTTTAGTTTGATAAGTGTTGTGTGGGTGAACCTATGCTAATGTACCGACCTTCCTAGGACTAATACATACTTGTGATTATACCCCTTGCAAGCATCCGCAAGTACAAGAAAGTAATTAAGACAGAAACCTAACCACAGCTTTAAACTCTGAGATCCTGACATCCCTTGTGCAAAGGTTTCCTAGCGGGGGTTCAGGTTTCTGTCACTCCGGCAACCCCTACGAGTAGTAGCCAAATACACAATGCATCCCCTAGGCCCATAAAGGTGAAGTGTCATGTAGTCGACGTTCACATGACACCACTAGAAGAATAACACCACAACTTAAATAACAAACCATTGAATCTTTCTCAACACAATTCCACTACTAACAACATGACTTCTTGATGGGTTCGTAGCATGGAAAACAAAAAATTTCTACCGCAAGAACGAACAAAACCTAGATCTAATCCAGATAAAAGCCAAGATCTAATCTATTAGACATGAGCAACGAGATAGATAGGAACTAACCCTCGTAGATCCGAAAGCGTTAACGAGATTAGATCTCGTGGTTGATGTAGTCGATCACTTGCCGATCTCAAGATCGTGTGGACGATCCTTCCGGCGTCGCGTTCCAGCAGCGCTTCCGCCGTTGGTCAAGTAGACGATCCTTCCGGCGCCGCGTTTCGGCAGCGCTTCCGCAGTCGGTCACACGTGCGGAGTCGAAACAGACCTTCCTCTCCCCGTTCCAGCGAGCAGCGGAGGTAGTAGATCTTCTCCACGGAATCCCAGCAGCACGATGGCGTGGTGGTGGTGGAGTAGAGAATTCTGCAGGGCTTCGCCTATGCCTGTGCAGAAGATGGTGGAGGAGAGAGGCGACAGAGATTGGGTGTTATGGGAGCAGGGGAGGAGGAGGCGCCCCTGCCCCTCTATTTAAAGAAGGGAGGCGCCTAGGGAGGGGGAGTCCTTGTAGGACTCCCCTCCCTTGTAGGCCGGCGGATTGGAGGTGGGGGGAGGAGCCCTCCTCCCCCACGACTCCGTATCTTGACCCACCAGGACTCCTTGATCCCTATCTTGATTTTCAAGAAAACTCCAATATATCTTCTAGAACCTTCCGGAACATTCCGAAACCTTCTAGAATCCTCATACAAACACTCCGGAACATTTCCTAACTTAGAAAATGATCCCCTATATATGAATCTTATTCTCCGAACCATTCCGGATCTCCTCGTGATGTCCCGAATCCAATCCGAGACTCCGAACAACATTCGGTCTCCAACACACATTCCATATCTACTTAAAACAACTTCGAACCTTAAGTGTGTCACCCTACGGTTCGTGAATATGTAGACATGATAAAGACACATCTCCTATCAATAACCATCAGCGGGACCTGGAGATCCATAATGGCTCCCACATACTCAACGATGACTTCGCGATCGATTGAACCACTTACATATGAAACTAATTCCCTTTGTCTCGCGACACTATACTTATCCAAGGTTTGATCGTCGGTATCTCCATACCTAGTTCTACCTCGTTACTGATAAGTACTCTTTACTCATTCCGTGATATGTCATCTCTTGTGACCCAGTCACATGCTTGCAAGCTAACTAGATGACATTCCACCGAGAGGGCCCAGAGCATATCTATCCGTCATATGGATGGACAAATCCCAATCTTGGTTCATGCGCTTCAACACATACTTTCAGAATACCCAATGACACTTTTATAACCACCTAGTTACGAAGCGGCGTTTGATGTTATCAAAGTATCCATCCGGCGATGGTGATTAACATAACCTCATGGTCGAAGAAATAGGTTACTATGTATTTGAAAGCTTATAGCAATACGAACTTAATGACTTGATCTTATGCTACGCTTACTAGGGGTGTGTGTCCATCACATCATTATCCTAATGATATAACCTTGTTATTAATCACATCCTAATGTCCATGATCAGGAAACCATGATCATCAATTAATCAACAAGCTAGTTTAACAAGAGGCTTACTAGGGACTCTTATATGTTTACAAAACACACATGTATTAGTGTTTCCTAATAATATAATTATAGCATGGGATGTAAACATTCATCATAAACACAAAGATATAATAATAATCACTTTTATTATTGCCTCTTGGGCATATCTCCAACACTTCTCCCATGTCCTCAAGAACTAAACGAACTACTCACAAGACATCATATGGATCAAGATCAGAGATAAAGTAATGATAAGTAACAATTTGAACATAAACGATAATTCAATGGTTCCACTCAATAGCATCAACTACAACAAGTAATCAACATCGGGAAAGTTTCCCCTAAGAACTATGCAAGATTCAACCCAATTGTTACAGCGGTATGGAGTGGTGATGATGGTGCTGGTGGAGATGATGATGATCCCAATGAAGTCCAGCTTGATGGTGGTGTTAATGGCGACGATCTCCCCTCTCTAGGAAGGAATTTCCCCAGCAGATTTCTGCCTGCCGGAGAGCTCTTTCTCTCTCAGCAGTTTTCCGCCCCGCAGAGGCGGCGGAATCTTTCTGTGGTTGCTCCCCCAGGCTTAGGGTTTCGTGGGGATAATATAAGCCAAAGGGGAGAGCCAGGAGTGGGCCAGGGTAGCCACACCACCTGGTGGCGTGGCTAGGGGTGGCCCGCGCCAGGGGGTGGTGTGGGCCCCCTATGGCAGAACTCTACTCCCCCTTCTGGCATCCTTCGTCTTCTGGAAAAATAGGATTTTCCATGTACTTTCCTGGATTTTCCGATCTTCGAGAATTTCGCCTCCAAACAGCGCCTTTTCCATCAGAATCCTGACTGCAGCGGTCCATCCTCCAAAAGTCATCAACCATGTAAAAATAGATGAAATAACATAAGTATCATCTCTTAATATGAAATATATCAATGAATAACAGTAAATTTTTATATAGAATAGTGATGCAAAATGGACGTATCAACGGCTTCGTCTCGTCAAACCCTAAAAACTTTCGTGAAGACGCCTATATATTTGGAGGCTCTAGCCGCCAGCCAAAGAGCCGCCATTCTCAGATTGCATCACAACACCCCAAAGGAGATCCACACCATTGTTCATCCATACTTCATCCATTGTTCATCACTTCCACCACCCATCCCTCCACTAGCCATAGCCATTTCATTGTACTTTTAGATCTCCTTGTGATTTGGCGACCATTGTAAGAATATTTTATTTCAATCTAAGTATTTGCATGATGTTTTCTATCTCCGATCTATTTGTTATGAGTGAGTAGTCCTCACGGGCTGTGGGTCAGAGAGAAACCTCGTAGCAATTATGTGCATCTGGATCATGGGAGAATTGTATTTTTTTGGATTTGCGATTTGTATCTTTTGTTTCTTCGTCTCTCGCCTCGATCTATGGACTTGTAGGTACCCAAGATCCCATAGATTGATAAAGGCTTGAGGTGAGATACTTGGCTTGCATCAATCTCATAGGAAACTCAGTGACAGAAAGGGAAGTATGGTATTTTCTTAGCTCCCCATTCGAGATCAACAACAACATCACCACTTAAAGCTTTAATCTATGTTTACACTTAATAATCATTTGCAACCTGTGGCTTTGGTGTGTTCTCGGTTGGACTAAAAGTCTATTGCTATGCCGGCTGCATCATCGGGGCTCTAGAATATTAGGATGTGTTGCCCATAAAAGATTATCTCAATACAAACATTATACATGACTATGCTTATTATTATCTTTCATCCCATTTGATGTGCAGCTGCAGGTGGATCTTCAACCCTGGCCTATCTCCATCCATTGATTCAACCCCATTATAGAGTAAACTAGATTGGTCCGGTCAACTAAGGTAAACAAACAAACAAAGTCTTGTAGATGTGGCCTTTCTTATTACCTTTTAGCAGTGCTTTCCAAGGTTCGATTAAACCTAGGTCTTCTACGCAAAAAGCTATTATACTACATCCATGAATCCGGATCGAAGGTATCAACCCTTTTTCTGGCGCCGTTGCCGGGGAAGCAATTTTGCTATCCAGGTGAGGTCATTAGAGACCTTGTTTTTAGTTTTATTATTAGTTGTAGTTTAATTCTTGTTATTAGTTTACTTTCTTTTTATCTATTTGAAAACCCAAAAAAATTTGTTACTTGTTATTTGTTTTCGTTACTTAAAAATTACCAAAAAGATAAGAGCCATGGCTCAAAAGAGGTTAGGGGAGTATGCTACTCCCACCGATGATTTTATTTGTGCACCCATCACTCAACCCGCAGTTGATACGGAAACTTATGAGATAAAACCTAACCTTTTAAGTTTGGTTCAACAAAACCAATTTGGGGGTTCATCTTCTAGGGATTTAGGATTGCACTTAAATACTTTTACTAAGATTTATGACATGATGTGTATTAAAGACGTAGATCCAAATGCTGTTAAGCTAAGATTATTTCCTTTCTCTCTTAGAGGAAAGGCTAAGGATTGGTTGCTAGCTCTACCAAAGGGCACTATTAAATCTTGGGAGGAATGCACTAATTTGTTTATGACTAAATTTTTCCCCCCGGCTAAGACTATGCAGGTAAGATCCAACATCACAAGCTTTAGACAAGAAGACCGTGAGCCACTAGCGCTTGCATGGGAAAGGATGAAAGAAGCCGTAATGAACTGTCCTAATCATGAGATGGAGGAATGACTTATATTACATTTATTTTATAATGGTCTTAACCCAATGTCTAAGTCTATACTAGATACTGCAGCAGGAGGAATGATCATAGGAAAACATGTAAGTGTTGCAAAGAAGTTATTGGATGATATGCATAATAACCATGCCCAATGGCATGTAGAAAGAACCTCGAAGAGAGTAAGTTTAATTACCGAGGTAAACAATGAGGAGTTTACATCTAAGGTAGATGAGTTGCTTAGCTTTGAAGGGAATATGCCTGAGAGGCAATAATAAAGTGGTTATTATCTTATTCCTTGTTTATGATAAATGTTTATTTTGCAAGCTATAATTGTATTAATTTGGAAACGTTAATACATGTGTGTTCAATAAACAAAAAGAAAGTTCCTAGTTATGCCTCTCTTACAAACCAGCTCATTGATTAACAAGATGATCAAGGTTTCCTGATCATGGACATTGGATATTGTTAATAACGAGATCACAACATTAGTGGAATGATGTGATGAACATTCATCTGAAGTATAGCATTACGATCAAGTTCATTGTGTTTATATTGCTATAACATCATTCGAAGTAATCCTAGTCCTTGGACCATGAGATCATGTCAATCACTAACACTGGAAGAGTATCTTGATAACATCAAACGTCACACCGTGAAAGGGTGTATAAAGGTGGGTTAAGTGCTACGAAAGTGTTATGTAGAGGCTCATGGATCAAGAGTGGGATTTTTCCATCCCGATGATGGATAGATATACTCTGGGCCCTCTCGGTGATATCACGTTGGTTAGCTTGCAAGGAAGTGATGAGATCACTAGAATGTTATATCACAGGAACAAGAAAAGAGTGCATGTCGGCAATGAGATCAAACTAGGTATGAAGATACTGATGATAGAATCTCGGACATGTAATATATCGCAAGACAAAGGGATTTAGTTACGATGTTAAAGGTTCACACGAGCACAAGAGTCATTGTTGAATATGTGGGAGTCAGTACGGATCTCCAGGTCCCGCTGCTGATTATTGATCGGAGAGGGGTCTCGATCATGTCTGCATTATTCGTGAACCGTAGGGTGATACACTTAAGGGATACCGACACCATTTGGAGCAAATATGTTTCAGATAAAGATTTAAGAAAGCGCTGGAATTATTTCAATAGACACCAAAACTGTTTCAGGTGAAATTGCTGAAATTGGTTCTGCATGTAATATTGAAATGTTGCAGGGGGTTTTATATGAATGTTTGTTAATTAAAGTAATTAAAAAATTGAATAAAATTAATAAAAGAGTTTTATTAAATGAGAGAGCATTAAATTTGGAGAAATTTAATGCATTTAAAGTGGAGACTTTAAAAGAGAATGTGAAGGGGCAAATTTATGTGGAGGGAGTTACCACCACATGAATGGGGGAGGTGAAGGGACACCCTCCATGGGCGCCGGCCATGGGAGGGGTACCCTCCCCTCCTCCTATAAAAGGCCCCCCTCTCACACTTTCACACACACACCTCCTCGTGAAGGATCTCTCTCCCCCTCTAGTATTTTCCCAATGGTCTCGGATTAGCGAGATACATGTTCTCGGTGGCTTTATCTGCAAAGGAGTTGCTGCTTCCGCTACTTTGCTGGAGCAAGGTACGGAGGTTGTTGGGGGTACCGGACGTGTGTGCGATCACGGATGCACCACTGCTTTGTGGTGTTGGACTTGGTGGTGCTGGAGCATGATCTGATGGACGTGTTGGAGCTGGACCTGCTGGACTTCATCACGATCTTGAGATCGTCAAGTGTACGACCACATCATCCACAAGTTCTATCTCGTTAAGAAAGCTTTGTTGTGTTCGAGGGTATGTTCTCTATGGATGTATATCCACCCGTTGCTTGTATCTAATAGATAGATCTTGGCATATAATAGTTCCCATCGTAGAAATTTTTTGTTTTCTATGCTGTGAACCCAACAAGCTTAGTAAAGGGTAAGGAAGATACCCAAGTTAATGCTACCATAACCAATGTCAATGATGTTAATTTTATAGCTCGCACTCCTTTTACTCCTGCATGGAAAAGTAATTATGCTTCTAATGTTCAAAAATATCATTCTAATCCTGCAGGAGCTCCGTATAATAATTATGATAATAGTAATAGAGCAAATCATGGCAATCTCCCGTTTGAGCAAACTGTTAGAACATTTATGCAAGCTCAAACTGAACAAAACAATATGCTTATTAAGATTACGGAGAACCATGAAAGTAGTTTAGGAAGATTATCTAACCAAGGTGTTGCAATTAGAAATGATGTGCAGGCTCTATAGGAAAGGATAAAGATTGTGGGGCTCAACTAGATAAAGTGGCCAAGAGCCAAGCTCTCATACTAGCAAAGTTCACTGGCAAACTCGAGCCAAATCCAGTAGAGGGCCTCAAAATTATGAGGGTGGTAACAAAAGATGAAAAGCCTGAAGAGCTGGATTATAGCAACAGGCCAACAACGGAATATACCGTGGAAGATCTATTGAAGATGATTACCATTAAGAACAAGGTAACGATGCTATTTACCAACAATTTATACAACAAGTGGCATCTAAGGTTTGTGATTTATACAAAAGACTAGCTGATAAGCTTCCAGCTAAGCTAGATGATATATTTGAGCCCACTATTAAAATTAAGTTGGGATTAATGAGATATCCGCACTTTGTGATCTTGGTGCAAGTGTCTCAACAATTTCCAAAAGCCTATTTGATAAACTAAACTTGGTGCCATTTGTTACAACTGAATTAAGACTCCATCTAGCTGATTCTACTTATAAACAAATTGTTGGGATCAAAGAAAATATAGTTGTTGAAATTAAAGGAAGTCCCGCTCTTATTGATCTAGTTATTGTGGACATGCCTAAAGATCACATAGCACCTATAATTCTAGGTAGGCCATTTCCTAAGAACTATTAAAACTTTGATTAATTTACATGAAGGGAATGTAAGGATAGGGCTACCATCTAGAGATCCGTTTGTAGTCAACTTCCCTAGGAAAAAGAAGGCTAAGCCTAATGATGATGATGGTGTCATTACTTTAAAAGCAAAATATTTTGGAGTGGGAATTCCACTCCCCAAACCTAAGTGATTGCCATCAAGGTCAAGCTAATTGACATTAACTAGAAGCGCTTCATGAGAGGCAACCCATGTGGAAAAAAATTCTCTAAGTTTTTATTATGTCTTATTTTCGTGTTAGTTTACGCTTTTTTTTGTTTTTAATAATGAGTGTTCAAGAAGACCTATGGAAAGAGGAGAAGAAATAAGGTAATCCTCTATATTATATTTTACTAACACATGGTCTAAGAAGTATTGCTGGATCATTACTTTGTGTTTTTGTTGCTATCTAACCTTTTGATAAGATGTGTGAAGGCGCACAGAGCTACTAATCAAATTCTTGAGTTTGTTGTAGTTCACATCGTCGATAGCGACCACTGGTACGTGATAACCCACAAGTATAGAGGATCGTGTGTAGACTTTTCGATGAGTAAGAGTGTCGAACCCAACAAGGAGCTAAAGGTAGAATGAATGTTCTCTCAAGTTCTATCAACCACTGATACAACTCTACGCACACTAAAAGTTTGCATTATTTAGGAAATAAAACTAGAGCAACAATATGAGTACTAGAGATAGCTTTGCATGATAATAAATAACAAGAAAGTAAAGTTAGTTGCTGCAGCAATAAAATACACTAAACTAACAGAATCATGAGTGTGGAATAGTGCTGGTAATTGTGGTGGCTTTGTCCAAGTTTAATTAGTGAATAAATCGGGTTCATTGTCTTCGATGCAGTTTTCTATGTGGGAGAGGCTAAATATACATGCGCTTCACTACTTGGAATTACATGTGCTACTTCCTCTGATCCATATTACTTGTCGCAAAAATGGATGTATCTAGACATGTTTTAATACTAGATACATCCAATCCAGTGACAAGTAATATGGATCGGAGGGAGTATATGATTTGCTTGCTAGAAAACATTCGTAACTACTAACAATGTATTAAGGTTTTCCCAACCATAGCCTTAAGTTTAATGGTCCTCTTACTCCCATACGTGCAATGTTCCGGTTCGCGTTCTCATATTTTTGTCACTCCGACAGAACTTCCCCCTTCCTCTTACACATACTAGAAACCCTATGATGTTTATGCACACACAAATATAATAGACACCAAAGGATCGTACCATATCAACATACAACTCTAATGAACCAAAGACGTTCAACCATTCAATCTAAGAACAAAGAAACTACACAAACATGAAATAGATCTTAGGATTATAACTTATAGCATCAAACACTATGTTTACATAGGACGGTACAGAGGTGTGTGGGAGGATGAACCATTGCATACTAGGAGGATTAGGTGATGGAGATGGCGGTGAAGATGGTGAAGATGGTGAAGAGGGCGGCGGTGGCGACGACGCGGGGGACTCCTTCCCCGCCGCCGGTATCATGGGGGAGCACCGCCCCTTAGCCCCCTTCCTTCATGGCTTCTTGGGAGCCCTCCCCCATGGCGATGGGATCCATGGGGGAAGCAAAAACGTGGCTTTGGTGGCTACAATTCGTGGGTGGAGGTCTCTTCCACGAATTAGGTTTCCTCCCTTTATATAGCTTCTCGGATTCCCCTCACTCCATCTTGGGCTACAGTAAATCAGGCCTAGCAGGCCCATTCGAACTCGGAATCTATCTATCTATATCTATATCTAATAATAAAAGGAGAAATGTTTCTCTCTTCGTCCATCATAAATGTGCTTTGGTCCTTTTCTAAATGCGCCTTCGTCCCGCTCCGGTCCAAAGAAAAAGGATACAATAAATAACAACAGTCGAGTAGTCGACGAGACAAACGAATTAGGCCAGGCCGTCTGGTGTAGATCCTTCGCCGCCCAGCACAAGCGTGCACTTGCTGCCCTGTGTGGCTGCAGGGCCTCTGTGACGTCTGTCTGTGACTCGAGGAAGCTCCTGCTTGGCGAAGTCGCGCTCTGCAAGGTCGCGATCAGCATCTCGGTCGCTCATCTACATCTACACCATGGCGCGCTTGCGATGGATAGGAGGGCTACAGTGCGACTTGATTGGAGCGACCCACATAAATAATCGGATCGGAGTTACAGATTTCATATGATTTCTTCGAATGTCTACCCTTCAGGGTTCAACGTGAATATGATTTGCTGTCCAGTCAACATCCCACCAGGCCTTTTCAATTTGCATCCAACAAGATTATGCTTCCGACTTGGTTAATTTCTCAGAGGTGGAGGCGCTACGAGCCTGCGGACACACGTTCGTCACCAAGCCATAGTTGTGATCCTTTCCATGGCGAGCTCGTGGCATCGTTGTTTTTTCTCTCTCTTCATTAATTTCCCTACTCATCTCCACTTTGGCGTTTTGTTGTTGTTTGGTGCCCACGGCTTGTTTGTATTAAATGCTTGAGGAATTCCATTTGGATTAAACTCGACGTTTTAGAGCACGATGGGTGCCGATGCTTGTTTGTGTTAATGCCTTTGCCTAGAACAGCAGAGTCCAGGCCATTCAGTCTCACACGATAAATGTGGCTTCATTTCTCCGCTGTTTGTTGAACAGAATGTTGCGGCTTGGTAACCAGTAGTCAATTTTGTATATTAAAAAATAGAGTGAGTTCTACTTTTTACCTTGCACTCCACCCGTTTCAAAATATAAGATGTTTTAACTTTATGAAAAAAGTGTATCTAGACCTCTTTTAGTGTCTAGGTTCATAAAAAGGTAAAAATTAGAATTCACTCTAAAAAAATATAAGTTTTATGTAACAGGGGAAGTTATGAAAATTGTGGTGTCTTGGTTGTCACTTCATTTACCTTTAACCAAGAGTCAATTTCACACATTCACATAATCTCAAAGGGCGCTTGTCAAACAGAAAAAACACATTTGTGTACGACCGCGACTTGACGGCTTGGCGCAACCCGAGAAGCATGACCTCCTCAGAAGAAGTCATGTAGGACCGTAGAAGGTATACTCTGATGTTTTAAAATATTCTAGGTGAATTTAGATGATAAAATAGCTTCGTTTAAAAAAGATGATTTTCAGTAGTGAAATTCTCCAACATATATTCAGTAAAAAAAACTTAACTTTCGTGATGTAGCTTTTTTCCTTCTGGTGCAATGCACATGTATTTTTCCTAGTACCTAATAATAAATGACGGATTGTTTCTTCCGGCCTAACCCTCTTTTGGACTTTTCGAGCTCCGCACCAAGTCATATATTGCCACCAACACCACGGGTAAGATTTTTTCCTGTCTCCAACCCCACCCCGTTGGGTTTCTCGATTTTCTTTGTCTCGGTCCGACCCAGTGCTCCCTACATGTAACACGTAACATCTACGTATCCTTGAGAAACGTACACGCCTCATGCACTTGCAGCATCTGTGTCGCCATGGACATGATCCTGCGTCGCCTCTGCAACGTCTCAGACTTCTAGCCCCGTGCCCTTTCTTCTTGCTCCATACGTACTGGCACAGATCAATCGGCCAAGCTAACAGGAAGGAAGTTTCCAAGACAACTCAGGTTGGCCGTCACTCCGAGGAGTTCCGGCGCATGACACCGTACGCGGCGCTAGCCGTCACTCCGAGGAGGTCCCGGCACATGACACCGTACGCGGCGCTAGCCACAACCTTGCCACCGCCCGACCTTTTCGGATGGGCTGCTAATCGTCTCCATCCCCGGTCGGTGTTCACAATCAAATAAAAATTAGGATGAAGAGAATCTGTGCGAGTGCATCCTTTATGTTGAGATCGACGCACGGCTATTCAAAGGTAATCAACACTATTTTTTGATAGATTGATCATGGCTACTTCACCATCTAGCAGCCAAGCATGCTTGCACCTTAGGCTCGATCTCAAACTGATCAGTGTACCTCCTCAAGGTAGTCCCGCGCGCATGGTGTACGGCACAACTGCGCACGACATCTTTTAGGGCACCCTGGGCCTGTTGAGCTCCAACCACCCATTGTAGGTGCAGCGCTGAAGGTATCCTTAAAAAAAAGATGCAGCACTGAAGGTAGTCCGGCATGGTGTACGACGCAGCCGCGCAGGACTGCCCGATGAGAAGAGCACGACCATTGCAAATCTTGCATGCTCCAGGTCCGTACAGTTTGGTGATTGTGAATCTTGCAAGATCCAGGTTTGTTCATCCCAATACAATTTTCAGGCATTAGACAATCCATTGTGTTCTGATACATGGTTGGTAAGTGCAGATAATTTGGTCGTATAAGAAGAGAATCGATTTTAATCTGTACATGTCCTATTGTCATCTAATACATGTGTGTCTGTTGCCTAGGCATCTGAAAAGATTTTACATATTTAAGGGGGCTTTATAAGTTGAACACTAGAAGATATACCGTACATTATTTTCTCCTATTGTACTGAGACGAAACTCCAAGACTTAAACATAAAGACTAAGACATGCTGTGAGATGGGACTGAAAATTCTCAAACAAACATATTAAGCTTTTCAGATTAATCTAGGTAGGTATAGCATATGATAAACATAGTGTATACACATATGTCCGTGCTATGTTGGCTATTCATATGCATGGCACCTGCTAGCCAGCGGATGTCTTGATCATTTTTAGTTAACCTTCCATAGTGTGCTTATGATAAATCATCATCCTGGATTCCGGAGAGTGGGGGAGGCAGCAACAACAGCTGGGCAAGGGAAGGGGAGGTGCCTCTTATCAACAAGATTAAAGGGAAAAATCAAAACAAGCAGCAACTAAGTGGAGGGGTTGTGGGATGATTTAACGGAAGCTATGGGATGCCTAATTGAACGGGACTGATTGTGAGGGACTGTGTGTGTTGATAATAAACTAAATGTGTCGACTAATTAAATGGGATGGTGCCAGTCAGAGCCGGTAGCGGCGCACACTTCACGATAAGATGAAAGAGAATCACGCCAATAAAGAGGAAGAGGGGGTTTGGAGAAAGGAAATATTCTACTTGCGAATTCGAACAATCAATTGATCGAAGAGCGGATGTCACCGAACAAGTCAAAAAACTGTTTATGCTGCGACATGCCACTGATTTTTGAAAAACTCACCACCGGCACAACAAAGACTAACTTCTTCCGTCGCAACGGCTTACAAGAAGTATTTAATAAAAAAACTTGGCTTTAGTTTTTTTCTCCCGGTGCAGCGCACGAGCGTTTTTCCTAGTCAGCCAAATTTTAAGTCTAGAAAGTTTGTCGCGAAATTTTCAACAACTTTGTAGTTGAAGAGTTTTCTGTTTGACACCATCTTCGACCCGAAACGTGACCATCTTCAAAAAGAGTTCTGAGACAGATTTCAGGAAAATTCCAATTTGACTCCAACAAGGTTTCCACTTGTATTCTTGGTAATTCCTACATATCAAAGTGTAAAACAAGAAGATTGTGCACTTTTACAACCATTAGTAGGTTAGTCCAAATAAATCATAAGCTTTAGATGGGGATTCTTCCGTATCATCGGGCAAGGGGTAGAATGTCTACCCCCACGCCTTCCGTGCCGGCAGCGGCTCCTACCTCACGCCGGTGAGCGAGTGGCGGCAGGCGATTTTCAGACGATCAGGTACAGAGGACCTGGCTCCACGTAGATTGGGCGCGATCGAGGTGGTTGGTGCGCTCATCACGTTGCTCGATGAAAAGGGGCAGCGTCTCACAGCCCCGATCCAGTTTGACCAGCCTGTCGCGTATGGGGATCATGTGCGATGTGGTACATGGCACGTTCTGGTCGGCCCGCGGAGAGATGTGCGGTGGCACCGACACGATCGTGCCGGCGCGCCGCCCTATGCGCGAGCGTGTCGGACGATCGTGGTCGGCGGTTGTGTGCGGCGCCATATCTCTGGAGGTGGACCACTTGTTCGCGAGGGCCACCCAGCAGAGGAGATTGCTCGAGGGGTCACGACTACGACAGTGAATCAGAGCCCAGGAGGGGAATCCAGATCGTCGAGCGGTTCGGGGATTTCTCTCAACCCTAGGTTGGAGGGGGTGGGCAGAGTGGTATTCATTCAGTCACCACCTTCGTGGTCTCCCACGATTCCCCAACCTGCAAACCCTACTGTGTGGAGAGCCACTAGATCTGGTGATTCTAGGTCTTTTGCACAGGTTGTGACGGATCCGCCACCGACGATGGATCACCGCTACCAGGGCTCGAGGAGATCTACTTTGCGGCGTCAGAATCGACATGTTCCCTATGCGAACAGGTCGAGATTTGACGACGATGCAGAGCGGCAGTTAGGGGATAGGCGTCTTCTAAATGCTCGTCGGCGTGATGGAGGATGGATCAGAGAGCAGGAGAGGCGCAGGGAAAAAGAGCGGCGGTGGGAGGAGGACCACCTGGAAGAGGAACGGCGGCAGGCGGAAGATGAGGCACGTGCGGAGAATCGTCGTCGTGATGAAGCTGATAGAGTTGCGACGGCGGAGGCACAACGCCGTGAGGATCTGGCAAGGGAGAGGGCATTGGTGGAGGCTCGTCGTAGAGAGGATGAACAGGCCAGGAACCGGAGCAGATGGAGTCATCGACCAGAGATGCACAGGGATTCTCATTCCACGGCATCAGATTCGTCTTTCAGGGGGAGACCAGGTACTACGACTGACATTTCCTCTCGTCGCCCTGCTCCAGTGTTTGCGCGGACCATTGAGCAACCGCCGGTGATCAGAAATCCGGCATCGGCATCTATCATTGTTAGTAGATCTGTTGCACCGGAGGTAATTCCCCCTGTTCGTACTAATCCTTCTGTGAGTATTCCTAGTTCAATTCCGGGGAGCACACCATCTGTTGCTGCCAATTTCTCTGTTGCTGTTCCGCTGGTTGGCCAATCTGAGGTTGTGCCCACAACACTGGTGGGGTCCTCTTTACCTGCACCAGTTGTTGTTGTGCCTGCAAATCAACAGAGGATAGTGGAGGTCAGTAATTTCCCACAGACGAACACAGAGATTGTGGGAGTGCAGGAATGTCAGAACTGTGGGAAGAACCATAACATTTTGGTCTATCAAGAAAGGAAGCCATGGGAGTATGTGCCTTTATTTTTTGGGAGTACTGATTTTGATCAGGGTTTCTATTCAATCACAGTAACTGAATCGTCCATCCAGTCACTTGATAACTTAAATTTGGCACATATCACTGTGGTCAGAGGGGATGTTACTGGGAGAGACCTGGAGAGGGAATTTCAGGCTTGGGCAGATTCAGTTGGCTCTAGCTGGAGATTTACTGCAAGGCCTATTAATGATGTGGAATTTTTGATGAGATTTCCCTCAGCGAAATCCATTGATGACTTCCACTTTGGAAAAGTATTCATGAAGACAATTCCTGATGCTGTCAAAATGGAATGGTGATCTGGATCCTCTGGAGTGGATGGAGGACGCCTGGTTCAGAATAGTGGGTATTCCTATGAAATACAGGGAGAGATCGACTATATTTTATGTTGCTTCTTTGATAGGCAAACCTATGGGAATGGACAAGAATCGTCTCAGGAATCTGGCATATGTTAGGGTTAAAGTTGCATGTCTGGGTGTCACTTTAGTGCCTAATACAAGGAGAGGGGAGATGAAAGGTGGCTTATATGAATTTAAATATACCAGGGAGATTTTTGCTCCTAGAGAAGTGCCAGCTATACCTATTTCTGTTAATGTAGGTGGGGGAGATGCTCAACCTGTTGCTGATGCTCCTGGAGAAAGTAGCAGACCTGTGCTCACAGTGGCTAATGTTGATAGGGTTGAATCTAGCCTGGGGACAAATGCTGCTGCAACTGGTGCATCTGGAGAGGGGGGGTAGACCAACAGGGACCTCCCACAGTGTGTTGATTGGGAGAAGGGGAAAGGTCCTAGGGAAGAGGATAGGGAATCTACTGATACAGGGGACATGTCTTTTGGTGCTAGGGTGGCTCAGGTTTGGCCAAGTGGTAACCCTGCAAGGGGGATTGTGATTAGTGAAAATACTGGGCAAATGTTGTTGGCCACAATCAACAGGTGGAAGGGGGTGCTGGTAGCAATATGCAATGGAGAGCTGTGATTGATCCGGTTCAGGACCAGGGGATGGGAGAAGTGCACCTAGAAGTTGCTCAAGCTTTGGCTCCTAAGGAAATAGGGGCAGTAGTTAACCCTGATGACCCTACTGGTGGAGGTCGGCCCTTCCAGGATTTTGTGCAGGATCTGTTATAAAATAAAAGTAGTGATAAGTATTATGAGCACAAGAAAATGTATGGCCATTTGCTGGAACAAATTGAGGAAGAACAGGGTGGTGCTAGGGGAGAGGATGATAGCAGTACTGATGGATCTAGTGAGAAGGATAGTTCTTCTGCTGAAAGTGGTGCTGATGTGGAAAACAATCCTCCTACTATTCAGGTACTGAATGCTGGGGCAGGGGTGGAGCAGGTGCAAGAGTAGGTGGAGTTACAGATGGGGGCTTCACAACCTGAAAACTTGACTCGGGAAAGTCAGAGTTCTCAGCAGGAGTCTCAGGGAAAAGATATTGAAAAAAATGAAACAAATGTGGAGGACCATTTGGTAAGAAGGAGTGAAAGGCTGGCTACTCAAGGTGGAGTTCTGAATATGAATGAAAGCTCTATATCTCAAGCTACACAGAGAGATCTGTCAGGTACTAACTTGTCCTTGTTTAACTCCTTTGCTGTGTTGGATGATGATGATATTTTTAATAGAGATTTAGAAATGGGGGTAGAACAATCTTCTTTGAGATTTGAATTTATTAATTCTCTTAAAGACTTAGAGATAGCTAGACATAAACTAGCTGAGAAGGAAAAAGGGAAGGATGATGAGGCTATTGATCAGGTGGGACAGGTAGAATATCTTGAGTGGAGAGATGGTGAGGAAGAGGATGTTGAGTTTACTCCTGTGATTTCTAGGAAGAATAAAAAAAAGAGAAAGTCAGGTGGAAATCTGAAGAATGGGCAAGGTAAGTTAAAGGCAGCTGTTGTGAAGGTTAACAACTATCACCCGATGAGTGGTGTTGTAACTGGAACAAGGGAGAGGAAAAAAGTATCATGATAGGTGCCATTATAAATTGCAGGGATGTGGGCAAGAAAGGTATGAGTTCCTATCTGAACAATTTGATGCAGAGAGAGAGGCTGGATTTTGTGGGTTTACAGGAGACAATGAAGAAAGATTATTCTGATGGATTTTTTTAGGAAAATTGATCCTATGAATCAATTTTCCTGGAGTTGGCTGCCTTATGTGGGGAAATCTTGTGATATCCTAGGGGGCCTACGTTCTTCCAGGTTTGACAAATGTGATTTTTTAGTGGGAAGGTTCCATGTTAAGATGAAAGTTTATGAACTGGATAAACAAACTCATTGGCATTTGGCGGTGGTGTATGGGGCTGCATAGAATGAGCATAAGGAGGATTTTTGATTGAATTGGCTGATGTCTGCAGGGATCAGAGTATTCCCTTGTTAGTTGGAGGGGACTTTAACATCATGAGATTTATCTCTGATAAAAACAAAACCCATGTCCTAAGTACATGGAGTCATATGCTTAATTCTATAATAAATACTTATGGTATGAGGGGACTGAAAATGTCAGGTGGACAGTTCACCTGGACCAACAACCAAGTTGTTCCTACTTTGGAGAAGTTAGACAGAATTCTTGTTTGTCAAAAGTGGGAAAGCATGTTTCCTTTGTCAACAGTTCATAAGTTGTCTAGGGAGATCTCTGATCATAGTCCTTTGCTGCTGGATACGATGGAAGGACAAGCAGGTGGAAAGAAAGAGTTTAGATTTGAGAAAAGTTGGTTGGGGAATGCTGAGTTTATGGATAGGGTAAAAAAAGTGTGGAATAAACCTATCAGAGGCACAAATAGTTTGGACAGGCTGCAGAAAAAGCTGAAGAATATCAGGAATGATCTGAAAGGGTGGGGTACATATCAGAGGTTAGGAGAAACAACATAGGAAGCAGCTGGATGAAGAGCTGAAGGAGTTAGAAGAGATTGAGGAACTCATTCTGCTTAATAAAGAGCAACAGATAAGAAAAGCTCAGATTCAGAAGGAACTCTTAGAAGCTTATGAGAAGGAAGAGCAATATTGGCAATAGAGGTCAAGAGATAACTGGCTCTTGAAAGGGGATAGTAATACTGAATATTTTCACAGAGTGGCAAATGGAGTCAGAAGAAAAAAATGATCTTCTCTATGTAGGATGGGGAAAGGCAGATTCAGGGGACCTATTATCTCTTGAAACATGCCACTGATTATTATAAGAAGCTGTTTGGTCCTGCTGATGGTTTTGCTATTAGGCTGGCAGATGATAACTGGACTGCTGAGGAAAAGCTTAATGAAGCAGACAGAGAGAATATGGGGAGACCTTTTTCAGAGCAGGAGATTAAAGATGTAATCGAGCATAAGGAGAAAAATAAGGCTGCTGGCCCTGATGGTTTGCCTATAGAATTCTATCAATTCTGCTGGCAAATTATCAAACATGATATTATGAAGGTTTTTGCTGATTTTCATGCTCATATAATTGATCTAGCAAGAATCAATTATGGGATCATCACTTTGCTGCCTAAGAGTGAGGAAGCTGACATTATACAGAAGTTCAGGCCTATTTGTTTGTTACAGGTTATTTTCAAAAAATTTACCAAAGCTTTGACAGTCAGAGTGGAACCTGTGATGCAGAAGTTGATTGAAACTTGTCAGACAGCTTTCATTAAGGGAAGATATATAGCAGATGGGGTCACCTTGTTACATGAAATTTTGAAAGAAGCTACCTTTCAGAAGCAATAAGGGGTGGTTCTAAAGTTGGATTTTGAAAAGGCATATGATAAGGTTAACTGGAACTTTTTGTTTCATTGTTGTAAGCAGAAAGGTTTTGATGATGATTGGCTGATTTGGTTGAAAACTGCGTTACTCAGGGGACTCTCAGTGTAAAAATCAATGATGAAACTGGTCCTTATTTTGGGAGCTATAAAGGGGTGAGACAGGGTGATCCGTTTTCTCCCTTCCTGTTCAATATGGCAAGGGATTGTTTGGCCAAGATGGTACTGAATGCACAGGAAGGAAATTTGTTCATTGGGCTTGCTGATAATCTTTTTGTAAAGGGTATAGCCATTCTGCAGTATGCTGATGATACCATTTTATTCATCAAGGATGATGTGGAGGGTGCTAGGAATTTGAAACTGCTGTTGTACTTGTTTGAAGCAATGTCTGGCCTCAAAATCAATTTTGAGAAAAGTGAGGTGATGATGGTCCTGGAAGATGATACAAAGCAGGAGATGTATGCTACTTTGTTTAACTGTCAGACAAGGGAATGGCCTATCAAATATCTGGGTCTTCCTGTGGGTAACAGGAAATGCTCTGTGTCTGATTTGAGATTCATAGGGGAGAAACTGGGTAAAAAGATGGATGGATGGGTGGGAGGTACACTAGGTATATCAAAATCACTTCCTGCGTTTCCAGTGTGGCTGTTTATCCCATGTCCATGATCCTTTTACATAAGGCAAATGTGGAGGAAGTGGAAAAGCATACCAGATCTTTCTTCTGGTATGGTAAAGCAGGAAAAAAGAAATACCAGCTTGCTAAGTGGAAATATGTGTGCAGACCTAAGAAAAAAGGGGGCCTGGGGATAAAGAATATCAGAATTTTCAATATCAGTTTGTTGTGCAAGTGGTGGTGGAGGTTAGAATATGAACATGGTCCATGGCAAATGTTTATGAGGAAGAAATACCTTGGCAGTGGAGGTATCTTCTCCATCAAGCATAAACAAAAGGACTCTGCTTGCTGGGCTGATCTGCTGAAAGTCAAAGAAATTTACATGTCTGGGAGAAGAATGGTGGTGGGGAATGGGGTGAGAACAGATTTCTAGGGGGATGCATGGTGCCTGGATATACCTCTGAAAAAGAAATTTCCTGAGTTGTTTGACATATGTAGGCAGCAAAATGTGACTGTTTCTGAGATGGCTGGAAGAAACTGGCATTGTTCTTTTAGGAGATGGTTGGACAGAGACAGACAGGTGCAGTATAGATGTATGCAGGAGATGATAATTGGTTTTCAAATGACGGGTGAGGAAGATAAACCAAGATGGTTGTGGACAAAATCAGGGGTGTTTACGGTTAAGTCGGTGTATAATCATCTGGCAAATGGTGGTGTGATAGGAGTTTTAAGCACCTGTGGAAGGCAAAAATTCCTCTGAAGATTAAAATTTGGCTATGGCTTATCTGGCACAATGCAATCCCTTCCAAAGATAATATGAAAAAAAGGAAGTGGGAGGGTGACACAACTTGCAGACTTTGTGACTAGGAGTAATCTATTGGACATCTGTTCTTCTACTGTCCTGCGGCCAAGTATGTCTGGAGTATGGTTGCAAAATATGTGGGTGCTGATACCAGACCTGGATCCTTTTCTCAGTATTTTCGGTGGATAGTCAGGTTTTTGACTGTGAGTCACAATATTCAGATAACAGCCATTGCTGCTATCTATTGGGCTATATGGAAGCTTAGAAATAGAGCTTGTTTTGAAAACAAACTAATCAAGTCTCATGTGGATCTAGTGATGTATGCTTGTGTTTTTTTGAAACATTGGGCAGGTCTGCATGAAGCTGAAGAAGGGGAGTTGCTGCGAGAAGGAGCTAAGACTTTGCAGAGGAATGCGCTGGCTGAGGCTGAAGGCATGGATAGGGCGAGGGTACCTCTGCTGGGACTGCCACCAATTAGCCGCAAACGCCCCAGGTCACCTGCGGAGGAACGGGAAGAAGATTGAGGAAAAAAGAGGAGTCCTTTGGCCATCGACGGACAGAAAAGCGTGTGGTGTCAGTTCGAAGTTTTATCTTGGCATGTACTGTGTCCCGTTGATATGTGGTGCTTATTTGGCGTAGTTTAAAAACACTAGCCTAAGTCTGTTGGCGGTGATCTTGCGTCTCTCTCTCGTTCTTCTTCTCTTGTTTTGGGATAACCAGTTCTAGAAGAACGGCTCTGGTTGTTTTGACAGAGCTTGGCTTCCAGGAGCATGAACCTGTGTTGGTGGATGGTGGTGTGTGTTCACTACTGCAGAAAGACTTATAGCTGCCAGGTGATTAGTGACAGGCAAAATCAGGCCTGTCACTGCTAGCGACGGGCAAAGATAAGCCTATGTATAAAATTGATTGTCACTAGTATTTTTCTAGAAACCACCTAAATAGATAATTTACTTAGTGACTTGCATCTATGAATATCTGTCACCGGTAAAGCTCTGGTTAGTGGCGGCCTTAAAATATGTTTGTTTCTAGTAGTATTTTTCTTGACGGCCGGCTGCTGAAAGAGAAATTTATTAGCGATGGAAATCTCTAGGCCTCTCACCATGTAATTTTTTCCGCTCGTGCTGACCAGACCGCTGCTATCCACGAGCCGCGAAACCAGTAATTCATAGCCGCCGATCCTAATTCCTTGGCTTATTCGAATACGAGATCCCTAGGTGGCCTTATATGAGAGATTTCGTTACAGAGGCAGCCTCCGCGCCGCCATATCGTCTGCGTGATCCGGATCCATGTCCACCATCGGCGACCTGAGGAGCCTCGCCGCGTCCAGCATCGACTCACTCAATCACCGCCTCGACGCGCTCGATGGCGACTCTGTCCGTGACCTCGAGGCCTGCCACTCCCGCATCTCCAAGTCCAAGCACATCAATGCAAGGTGATACCCCATCCATTACACGCCATCCTCACGTCAGTCCCTTCCCCCGAGTGGGTCGTATGATGTGATCTAATTAATCGCCTTGCCTTACGTGTGTGCTTTTCAGATGCAGACGCAGAGCTGCCTGCAGATGGCGGAGGAGGCAGATAAGGAGCATACGAAATTAATAAGATGATCAAGAAGATCTCCGTGCAGGCCGAGGAGATGAAGACTGGTACAATTTCCGCTCGGTTATCTGTTTGATCCAGTTTTCATCATGGGCGCAAGCCTTTATATATCTTATTGCATGTATATAACCTCCAGGCATCGTACAAGAAGTTTGTGTCAGATGTGCAGTCATCTACAGCTCGTGGTAACTGCAGAAATAGAGCACAGCCATCTCTCTTTAGTTTAGTCCTATTCGAAATGTTGTTCAAACTAATAAGGCAATGGTGTACTAACTTGTTGCTGATGGTCAGTGTGCAAGGTGACTGTCTCTGATATGGAAAAGTGCGCTGAGAGACCTATTGATGGCTTGCACACTCTTATAACATCCCAGCTACGGCAGCTTAGTCTGCCACCACACTTACCTGAGTAGGTAATCACTGCTTTGTTATCAACAACGACTTGTTGGTTGGTTATGTTCAGTAACTTTTAATGGACATATGAACTTATGGTTGTAACAATTGATAGAGACCTCACCTTGCGCTTCCAAACTACCGTATAAACTCTGTTTGTCATGTCACTAAATGCATCACATTTCGAGATGTCATTTCTCCATGAACATCTATGTGGATTTGTTTCTTTTTCTATATCAATCAACCAGTGAGAGATTTTGTAGGTACGGCTTCTGTTTGAGAACCTAGATGACCATTAAGACATAATCCTTGCTATAGATTGAGGAGCCTCGAAGGCTTATATCCTTGAATCATCCACAAAATACATCACCATACGTATGCTAGGAAGAGTAGAAGGCATCTTTTGTGATAGATCAATGAATCACTGCTTCTTGTAGTTATCAATTTTATTCACCTCTAGTGTTTATTAGATAAATTACATGTTTTTCTAGCCATACGAGAATTCTTCAGAACCAAAAGGCAAGTTGTTATTGCAATGACTTCTGATGGAGTGAGCTTACAATTTATATGGGATTGCCGTATGGTGAAAATTAGCAACTAAAAATAGAAATGCAGTCGCAAATTGAGGCAAAGGGTTTGATGATATAACAGAAAGATTAAATGGTTGTTCTGAATGGCACTTAAGCAATGCTGTTCTGTTGTTCAACTTAAATATGCAGCGAATAAGTTCTTTGATGTCCCAGATGAATCACAATATGATTAGAGAGAAACCATGCAGCCTTCTGATGAGAGCAGACATGCTTCCTTCTTTAAATGAAGAGCCTTTCATTTGTGTTTGCGTGATAGAAGGTTTTCATGTAATTGATTACCTGTAATAATTTATTAAGATGGTCATTTGAATTTCATCTCTGAATCTGTCCGCGGCAGCCAGGACGGAGGCATCGGGGAGAGGCACATACCTCTGATCCTAGCTGTGGAGTCTTGATCTTCTCCTTCCCCTACTGCTGTCGTAGTTTGTGTGGAGCAGCTCGAGGGTCACCTTTGTTGCTGGAGTGTCATGGCAAGCTGCTCGTGCATCGTCGCCCTGCTACTCTGATTGGCTCCTGCGGTAAGTTCATGCGATTAGTTGCTGCAGCTGGCGCCTTGTGGCACCTTGTATGTCCTCCGAGATCTGAGAATAGACCTATTTTGATGTTTCGATTCAGTTATTTGTGCGCGGAGTTTTCTATGGTGATGGATGGGGAAGTACCGTTTAAGTAAATTATATCTCTTTTCCTACATACACTCTTTCATACATGATTTTCGTATATGCAGGTAGATGTTGTTAACCATTGGCATGTTCATGTAGCTGGCTGTTGGCTTTTGTTGGGAAGTTCATTCCAGTTCCCCATCAATTGTAGAATTTGATGCTAAAGTGTTGGCTAAAAAGGAAGAAGAAAGGTAGGTGACGATGTTTCAGTTTTGAAAATACCTGCTGCATCTGCTACTATTATCCTTTCTGAATCTGGTTATCTAGCAACTATGTGGAATCTACAAATTGTTTCCATTGTTGATGTTTGATAAAATGGCTATTTTAAATATTAAATCATCCGTGTCTCTCAAATATACAGGTGACGGAGGACCAACTCCACCAGTACGTATGAGACTGAACATCTCTCCAAGTGGCAAAAATTATCAGCTGCCGAATTCCAGTACTTGTGCATATTGATGCTTGCAGAAATTTGAGTACTGATACATTTCCACGAACCAGCAAGCTAGCTTTTATGTTCAGAATAACGGATAAATATACTATCCATAGTTAACAATGGAGTGATTGTGTCTTTTTGCCTATAATAAATTGCAAGTTCTTATGCTATTGTGTTATTTGTACAAATATTTTGTCACATTGGGTTACGTGAATGTCATTGGTACACTATCTTATCGTGTTATCTGAAATATTTATGAAAAAATGAATTTAATATTTTATAATATCTTATTGTGCTATCTAGAATATTCGTAGAAATATATTTATTTTTTATGATTAAAATTCGAATTAGTGATGGGCAAGATAATTGGCCTGTCATTACATACCTCCACATGTTTCTGGACTTTGATCGTAACCAGTGACATGCATCTATTTTGCTTGTCACTAGTATATGCCTACTAGTAACCTCATACCAGTGACTAGTCATCAGTGACAGACGTTTGCCCGTCACTAATAGGCCTTTTGAGCCTGTCACTAATAGCCTATTCTGCAGTAGTGGTTGTTTGTTCCATTATCGGTTGATAGTGGAACCCGACCCCTATGTGATGGGGGTTGCATGGAAAAAAAATCATAAGCTTTATATAAAAAGAAGCGTCAAAAGCATAATATTGGCATAAAACCATCAAAAATTATAGATATGTTATGGACGTATCAACATCTCCAAGCTTAGTTCATGCTCGTCCTCGAGTAGGTAAACGATAAAAACAATATAATTTTTGAGGTGACATGCAGCCAACACAATCTTGATCATCATTATTGTAAAAGCATTGCAGTTGGGATCAAAGTACTCTAAACATAAGCATGAAAGATAGAGTTCTAACAATAAGACATAGAAACTATGTTGTAACATGAAAAGGTACAAACAAAAGATCATGAGTAACAATGCATTGAAAGATGTTTGTTTGTTCCACATATAAAAAACATAATAAGAGTGGTATTCAGCGTGTCCCTCATGGTATAGCAAAACATAAATGCATATGACACCTTCAAAGTTCATAAGGGTGACTAGATACAAATAATTTAAGAACAAGCAATATCAAAGTTATGAATCAATCAACAAGTTTTGGGACAATGCACATTAAACTAAGAATGACCATTATGCTCTCTCAATAGGTGCATAAAGGTAGAAGATGGAGACTTAACATAAAAAGTAAAAAGAAAGGCCCTTCCCAAAGGGAAGCAGGGATTCAAGTCTCATAAAGAGCTTCCAAAAATTAAGGTACTTATTAGCTTTCAGCTCTCATTGCCCTTATCATAAGCATCTTGAGGTGATTAAGGTTAAAATGACACAAATATGAAGATATGATTGAAAAGTTATAAGTTGAAAATCTCATGCCCCTTGCTTACGAGTACCGAACCTCATGCTACTCAACTTTAGTCACAAGTAAGTTCTTGTCATTGTAAGTACATGTGTATCGTAGAGAACCGTCAACGGGGTACCCCTTGCCCCATGATACAGGAGCTATCCCATATCAAAATGACAAGGCAACATACAATGAGAATCTCAACGATCTTTTTATTTGCTATTTGCATATGTTTTTATTGAGGATGCTTCACAAAATGCTCACTATGGTTATGCTGCAAGTTTCCACCATGATTAGGCATGGCTTAGGCTAGCCGCCCAGGCGTTTCTCTAACACACATACAAACTCTATGAGCTTACAAGCTTCCCTTCTATTTCACACCGCTGGGATCCATAAACAAAAGATCACGATATCAACTGAATAATAAGTACAATGTTGAAAACGTTCCCCATGGTACATGGTTCTGCTAATTTACAACTTATAAAGAGCAAGCATATAAGCAACATAGATGGACACAATGGTTCAAGTTTATTAAGTGTAAGAAAATAAGATGTGCCATCAAGTTTGTGAGAGCTTTAATCACTAATTTTCACATAACAAAAGTTTAATTTGGAAGATAGATAAACACATGAATATACTTGGAATGGTGTAACACACCATGCATAGGAATTTATAGTGGACTCTTTGAAATAACTTGGTTTTCTTAGAGGTTGGATGCCTAAGTGGAACTCACACTTGGTATAGGTGGAAGCTAGCAAAAGACTGGGAGCGACCAGCTAAGAGAGAAATAATGGCCATAATCATGCAAAGCGACAAAACATTATTAATTAAAGCATAAAGTGATATTACAAGTCAAAAACTAAATGATTATAGAGGCTAAGGTGACTGGTTCATAGTCTTAACATGAATGCGGAGGTCCAACCAACCAACTTATTTGAAACCACATGTGAATGCGGGGGTCCAACCAATTTATTTAAGCAAACCAAACAAAATAAAACAAAAAACAAAAACAAAGACGCTCCAAGAACAACACAATTGTGCATGAAACAATAAAAATGAAGTGTTTTGGAATAAACCTGAGATTTTTATTGATGAAGAAGGGGATGCCTTGGGCATCCCCAAGCTTTGACGCTTGTACTTCTTGAATATTTCTTGGGGTGACACGGGTGGCATCCCCAAGCTTGAGCTTTTGTCCATACTTCATCTCATCACATTGTTCTTCCCTACATTTGAAAATTTCCTTCATATAAAACTTCACACAATCTTCATTAGCAATATTAGTGTATTCAAGATAATAAATCTTTGGATTTAGTTTCAACACAAGTAAAACTTCCATTAAAACACAATCTACTGTAGAAATTCCTTCTAAAAGCTCAAGTAATCAAAGAGAACTCAAAGAGAAACAGATTAAGAGGCAAATGCAAATAACGGCAGAAATCTGTCAAAACAGACCAGCAGGTAAAAACCGATTTTTCCTTATGTTACTCAAATCGAAAAGTGATAAACTTATGAAAGCTAGATAATAACCTGGGGCATAAGCACAAAAAATTACAGCTCAATCCGACGTACAAGGATTTTTCACGATTTTTTTCAGTGAAGCACAAAAAATCTGTTTCGGGACAACAACTTTACCAAGTCTTACTTCTCTCTAATTAGAGGTTATTCTTGGCACAAAAACCACAAAAAAAGGATAAGGAGAGATTATTACTGAAGCAATAACTTCCAAGACTCAACAAAAGAAAAACTTACTGAAAATAAAAATAATTTGGATTATCTCCCAATAGTGCTTTTCTTTAACGCCTTTCAACTGGGCATAGGAGCAAGAATCAAGTATTTTTATTTTCCAAGGCTTCATGCATTCCTACAAGTTTTTAACTGAAAAGCTTCCATGGGAAGATTTGTTTTGGTTTCATAGCCATGAACACAAGTGTTCAAGGTCGACCCCCACTTAACCATTACTCATCTTTCCAATCACTTTCCTTTTTGAAAACTTTTTAGGTAACAAGTACAGCTTTTTTTTTTGTAATTCGCATTCCCTATCCATACTAAGATAGAGAACAACTTAAAACTGAAAGTAAAAACTACTTAGAGATAAAGCAAACAAGTGCACACAAGAAAATTCACCCACACGCTATTGCTCCCTGACAACGGTGCCAGAAAAGGTCTTGATAACCCACAAGTATAGGGGATTGTGTGTAGCTTTTTCGATAAGTAAGAGTGTTGAACCTAACGAGGAGATAAAGGTAGGATGAATGTTCTCTCAAGTTATATCAACCACTGATACAACTCTACGCACACTAAATGTTTGCATTATCTAGGAAATAAAACTAGAGCAACAATATGAGTACTAGAGATAGCTTTGCATGATGATAAATAACAAGAAAGTAAAGTTATTTGCTGCATCAATAAAATACACTAAACTAATATAAACATGAGTGTGGAATAGTGGTGGTAATTGTGGTGGCTTTGTCCAAGTTTAATTAGCGAATAAATCGGGTTCATTGTCTTCGATGCAGTTTTCTATGTGGGAGAGGCTAAATATACATGCGCTTCACTACTTGGAATTACATGTACTATATGATTGGCTTGCTAGAAAACATCTGTAAATACTAACAATGCATTAAGATTTCCCCAACCATAGCCTTAAGTTTAATGGTCCTCTTACTCCCATGCGTGCAACATTCCGGTTCGCGTTCTCAGGTTTCTGTCACTCTGGCAGAACTCCCCTTCCTCTTACACATACTATAAACCCTATGATGTTTAATCCATGCGCGCACAAATATAATGGACACCAAAGGACTATACCATATCAACATACAACTCTAATGAACCAAAGACGTTCAACCATTCAATCTAAGAACAAAGAAACTACACAAACATGACATAGATCTTAGGATTATAACTTATAGCATCAAAGACCATGTTTACATAGGACGGTACAGAGGTGTGTGGGAGGATGAACCACTGCATACTAGGAGGGTTAGGTGATGGAGATGGCGGTGAAGATGGTGAAGATGGCGTCGGCGCGGGGGACTCCTTCCCCGCCGCCGGTATCATGGGGGAGCATCGCCCCTTAGCCCCCTTCCTTCTTGGCTTCTTGGGAGCCCTCCCCCATGGCGATGGGAACCATGGGGAGGCAAAAATGTGGCTTTGGTGGCTACAAATTCGTGGGTGGAGGTCTCTTCCACGAATTAGGTTTCCTCCCTTTATATAGCTTCTCGGATTCCCGTCACCCCATCTTGGGATGTAGTAAATCGGGCGTAGCGGGCCCGTCCGGACTCGGAATCAGCTAAACTTTATGTCTAGAACGTTTGTCACGAAATTTCCAACAACTTTGGATGTGTTTGTTTCTATCAGCATTAACATAAACGGTAAGGTAATCAAGTTACGTTGGGATTGCTGCGTAATTGTACTTTCTCGTATTTTGTTTGGTTGGACTTCGTAATGGAATCAAAGTTTAGAACCCCTCCAAGACATGCAGCAGGAATCAAGAAATAATAAGCTTCGCAAAGGGGATCTGCAGCCGCCTATGGCTCTCACGAACCACCGCTCGTGCTCTTCATGTCACGATGATGCTGCTCCTTCCGCATCGTATTGCTGGCTGCAAAGAGGAAGTCGACAGGGA
This sequence comes from Avena eriantha, assembly GCA_910589775.1. NCBI lineage: Eukaryota > Viridiplantae > Streptophyta > Magnoliopsida > Poales > Poaceae > Avena > Avena eriantha. The sequence goes on along the minus strand of OU342744.1, from coordinate 75,408,521 downwards.
GATCTAGAGGCACCACCGTTGGTCGGTGAAGAGATCGGCGGCCGCCACTCTAGTGACTACTCCTCCTGCAGCGCGTTGCTTGTGATGAAGAGGGACTTGGGGGAGATGTGCCTCAATGGTCACCAGTGCGTCCGTAAAAATCCTGGGGGCAGCCACCAGAGGGGATCGGAGGCGGAGTCTGGTAACATATTTGTTTATGGAGGGGGTGGGTGGAACCAAAATTAAGCTGGGTTGTAATCCATTTATACGGTATTGATTTCGGCCAACCAAACATGTTTAAAGGAATTAGATTACGGTGTAATCGGATACCAGGGGAAAAAATCCGAACCAAACACCTTCTTTGTAGTTGAAGAGTTTTCCGTTTGACGCCGTCTTCGACCCGAAACGTGACCATCTTCAAAAAGGGTTCTGAGACAGATTTCAGGAAAATCCCAATTTGACTCCAACAAGGTTTCCACTTCTATTCTTGGTAATTCCTACACATCAAAGTGTAAAACAAGAACATTGTGCACTTTTGTAACCATTAGTAGGTTAGTCCAAATAAATCATAAACTTTATATAAAAAGAAGCTTCAAAAGCATAATATTGGCATAAAACCATCAAAAATTATAGATACGTTATGGCCGTATCAGTACGGTCGGAGTGGACCGTACCATGTGCCCGTGTCACCTCAAGGCAAAGGGGGATAGAAATTTTGATGATTGCCGAAGGAATCAGTGGCGATAACAACCACTGGTATGGCCGGACGCACCCGTACCGCGCGCCCGTACCATACCCCCGAGCAAAACATCAGATTTCAGGCAAAGTCACCGCAGTAATTACGACTAGCGGTACGGGCGCGTGCGACCGTACCGTGCGCCCGTACCGAGTGCACCACCTGGGAGCAGTCGTCGCCCCCAAGGTAAGCCACCCGGTACGGGCGGGCTCCGGCCATACCGCCCGCCAGTACCGAGTATGCGGACACCTTAATCAACCCGAGGAGGTAACCAAAATCCCAATTCATCTGTTTTCTCTTTCTTATTCCTCCAAACTTCAAAACACCTCCATTGGATCTTCAAATCTACTCAATATTTCTTTGATTCTTCGCACTCACTCGATCTAAGGTATGATCCTCCTCCGATCCCTAACTTATTTGTGCAAAAGCTTGGCTTAGTCATTCATCATTGTCAATCTAGACATAGGTCTTGTTCTAGATTCAATCTTGGTACTAAGTAGGCTTAGCATTGTTTTTAGAGGATTTTCTTTTGTAGTTAGTGTAGAGAATCACTTCTTGATACACGTGAGATGGTTGCGGAGTCTTACGCGCCACCCATTGATACATTAACCCCCGAGTCACTTGGCATCGAGTTCACGAGGAGTTCCATCATACTCGTTTCGATCGTCTCAAGATTCGAGAGATCAAGTCCACCAAGTGGGCGTGTCCCTATATCCTGAACCAACTTGGCATTCATGCTGATTTCGATTTACTTTGCAACAATGTTGGTTTGTAAAATTTTGTCTTTCAGGATGTTGCGACATACCGCCGCTTGACACATGAGTTCTTCAGCACCTTGACACACACGGTGGATCCTTATGGTTGTTCCGAGGAACAAAGGCCTGTAGTTGATCGAATCAAATTCCGCCTTATGAACTGTGAGTATACTTTGACACTCAGCCAATGGGCTCAATGCTTTGGGTTTACCAACAGTACCACCGATGTATGCACAACTTCATTTGTTTTAGATCCTTCCCCTTCACAATACTTTAACTTGATGAGAATTCGTGGGCACACGCCCAAGGGGAACCAAATTGATCATCCTGCCATTCGATATTTGTTCTATGTTATTGCTAACACATTGCATGCATGTGGTGAGTTTACTAGAGTTAATAAGGAGGATATGTTGATCCTTGCAAAAGCTACACTTATCAATTGTAATTCAACGCCAAACTTGGGCTCTTTACTTGTGTTTTATCTTAAGCATCAAGCTCTTCAATCTTGAAGACCCATATGTGGAGGAGGAGTTGTGACCGTCCTTGCACGCGCACTTCACATTAACCTAGGTAACATCCAACCGTTGACTGGAGGTAACTGAAGGAGATATGCCCTACAGGAAAATAATAAATAGGTTTTTATTGTCATATCTCAATTAGTTTATAATAGTTTCATATTGTGATATAACTGTGCCAAGTAGAAACATTGGTACAGGTGTGGTATGAAACAAAAAAGTCCCTAGTAGCCTCTATTCATACTAGTTCATTGGTCACGAAGATGATCTGGGTTTCAAGATCATGGGCATTTATGCCGACTAACAACAAGATCATATCATTGGAGAATGATGTGATTGTACATTCCTCGAAGGATTGCAACACGATCAAGTCATATAGTTCATTGTTGCAACAACTATACCTAGACTCCTTCTCCATAGACCATGAGCTCATATTACTCACTATTTCCCTAGGCTACTTAGACTGCATCAACCGTCATCTGGTAATATGGTGGCCATAAAGGTGTACGTTGGGTATTCCGAAGGAACAGTAGATGACATGCGACTGCAAGACCGGGACTTGTTCACCCACATGACGGGTAAAGATACATACGGCCGGCTTGGTGAGATTACATCCATGAATGTTGCAACATGTGACTAGGTCACGGGGATGTAATATCACGGTAACAAGAAAACAGAACTTGTTGTGAACGAGATTGAACAAGGCATGGGATACCAACGATCGGATCTCTGACAAGTTGTATCTAGAAACAAAAGTAAGAGGATGCTACATTTAGCGGTTCAAACGACATTGTCATCAGGAATGCATAGGGGTCACATGGATATCCCTGGTCCCTCTATTGATCATTGATACAGATCATGTCTAGAGCATTCCCGAGCCGTGAGAGGATACACTTAAGGGTACGATGAGAGCGATCACCTGTAAGACGGAATCACAGTACAGAAAGAGAAAACCGGAATCGTTCCCCGGAGAAATCTGAAGCTGTTCGGAGAAAGAATAAAGGACCGAAATCAGTCCGGGAAAGATCTGAAGTCGTTCGGAGGAAATCAAAAGGGAACCAAAAGGTGTTTTGGGTTGAATCAGGTTTTGTAATATGTATTTACGTATTAATTAGTGTAATTAATATTAAATATAATGTTAAAATCTAATTTGAAGGGTTATTCCACTAATGGGCCAAACTTCCTAGGGAAAAAGGGCCCATGAGGGAAAACCGAAGGGGGAAGGGCCAAGGGCCAAAGGGCCAAGGCCCAGGCACCTCAAGGGGGCCCACCTGGCCAGCGTAGGGTTGTGCGCGGGGTGGGGCCCACCCCTGGCTGGCTGGCCCATGAGCCCATGCGCCTCCCCCCTCTCCCTTGAATAGTCCCACATGGGAAACCCAAAGGGGAGGGCACACCCCATCCCCCTATATAAAGGGGTGCCCATGGATGGGATTCAACACCAATATTTGGAGAAGTCCTTTGGTTGACTTCCTCCTTCCCTCTCTCTCTCTAGCCCTTGTGACCATGGCCCCAAATCTAGGTTGTGCGATCGAGGCACACCTGCAGTATAACGTTGCGCTGCAAGGATTCCTAGCTAGATATCAACTTCCGCACTCCCGGTGGGATCGGGGAGCCGGAGGTCTCATCGTGCACCGGATGTGTACGAAGACACGAGGCGCAACACTTGGGGCGCTTAAATGTCGTGAGCCAGAGCTGTTGCACGATGAAGATCAAGGAGCAAGGGGTGACCTGCGAGGAGCTTCGCGACCTTGAGGTCGGCTATGAGTATGACTACTTCAACCACGTTCCCCGTGGAACGTTTAACCACGTACGGTCTATAAGGGTATGTATTCTCTATGCATTGGTCGTTACCGCATTACTACATAGACAGATCCTAGGCAAGTTTTGGGGTTACATCGTAGGAAATTTTTTGTTTTCTGCTGCGATCCCCAACAGTAACCGTCTCGGTCCATCTACTCTAAGAGCATGTGGTATGATTTCTAAAAATCATGGTAGATATTTCTTCAATATACCTAGAGTGGATCACTTGATCCTTGATCCTTTGCCTAACGGTTTATTCTCTATCGAGGATGGATGTTTGCGTTATGACGTGTAGGTCGAAGCTAGTATACCCCAACAAGAAATACCAGTGGGAGGAGGGGAAGATGAAGAAGTAGAACAAGAAGGACCCGAACATGATGTGCAACCACCAAACTACTACACCACCTATGAAGATATCTATGCACTCGAAGGAAACATTCACACCATGAACAACCTCTCCATCAACCTCCGAGATGCCGCTGCAAGCCTCACCACCCAGTTCCATGATTGGAGCAGCCAATGGAACACGGGAGATTATCCACCACCACAATGAGGAACAAAGGGGCTTGCAAAAGCCTGAGCTTAGGGATGTGTTCCCCTAGAAAATTTATTTGTGTAATAATGAGGTTGTACTCCAACTCTTTGTGAGCTTTGAAACACTCGTGTTGGTCTGTTCCAACACTTTGCTTTTTAAATTTGCTGTCGTTTTAGTTTATTTGTTTTGTTTTCTTTTAGCCCTTGCTTAGTCGCAAGTTCTTTTCTATTCTTTAATCCCTATCCTCAAAAATACAAAAATATTTTTCTGTTTATCCTTTTTTTGTAAACGTGGATTCATACTTTGCCTCTTTGATTTGATATCATTTCGAGAGTAATTGTGCTTGAGTTTTGAAGGAACACATCCCTATAAGGAAGAGGATCAAGAAGTTACTTATGAGAGGTATGTACTATGTCTCCCACTTATGAAGTTTGAATTGTTTATCTTAGTTAGTTGATTTGCTAAGATGCATGCTAGTGGGAAGTAATTTAATATGATTAGAGTAAGGCTTTTTATTAGTATGATGATTAGTTGTTGAAGCTCTTGCTCTAGTTCTTTTAGTTAACCGAGTCTTGCCTTGGAAATAATAATGCCAAACAAGTACAACAAGAAAAAGTCTGGAATTTACAACTTGTTTGATGAATGATTGTCTTAAGAGTATACCCTTGATTATACTTAACCCCATATATATTTTGACAGTTTCGACAACACTCATGAAAGGAATTGTTTGATTGAAATAAAGTCTAGTGGTAATTGTAACGCATGCCAAAGCTAACCTTGTGGAACAAACCGTGGTTCTAGCTCAAAAAAGAGAGAAAAAGATGCGAGACAACTTTGTTATGTGTCTCTGACGCACACCTTTGGGATGCCAACAACTCCGCTAGCTTTTGAACGATCTATGGTATAACCCCGGATTTTGCCTATGAGTTGATGCCATGATTGGCATCCGTGTCAATGTATGGACAAAAGTATTGGTATCTCAAAGGTTATGCAAATACTAGAAAAAAAAGAAACAAACAACAATCCTTCAAAAATGAGATGAAAAAGAAAGAAAGAAAGAAAAAGATATCTATGAGGATCCACATAACAAGTCCTTGGCATGGTCTCATTACTACTTTACGAATTTTTCTTGAAAGACAATAATTAGATTAGAAGTGTTTTAGATTGACTTGATCTATTGATGTGGGTGTAAATAAGACACTTCATTGTTATACTACTTAGGAATGAAACTCTCTTACTCAATTATGATATTTAAACATCTTAGTTTTCCTTGGCAAGCTAAGAGTTAATTAGAGGAATTGGATTGATTGCTACACTTCTAGTTTCTTATACTTATATTAAACTTTACTTTGATTATCTTGACTTACCGAAGCTTGTATAGTATTCTTTTCATCTCTCTAACTTTGATAAGCTTTGCAAATGAATGAAGTGTTGAGCACATACGACTACCTACTGTAAGTGAACTCCTATTCTCGTTGTTTCAAGTTTAAACGCTGAATTCCTTGTAGTTCTTTTGGTTCTTCTTGCTCGAGGACGATCAAGGTTTTAGCTTTGGGGAAGTTGATGGCTCTGATTTTTGCCATATTCCACTGTGTCTAAACGTTGTTTTTGGTCAAGCAATTGCCAAAAAAAACTCTCAACCTTGCCACTAATGGCTAATGATTGCAAAGATATGCAAATCCCTTCTTTGGTTTATGTTGTGCAGGAAATCACTGCTTTAAGACGAAATAAGGAGTCATAATGAAGGATTTTGAGGAAGTACACACAACCAAGTAATTGGAGAAGCCAACCAAGGCATCAGTGCGCTTAACGACCACTAGTACAGGCGTGGTCCGCCTGTACCGCCCGCCCGTACTAGGTGGTGACGGCTTCGTCTCGTCAAACCGTACAACTTTCGTGAATACGCCTATATATTATGAGGCTCCAGTCGCCGACCAGAGAACCTCCATTCTCAGATTGCTTCACAACACCCCCAAAGGAGATCCACACCATTGTTAATCCATAGTCCATCCATTGTTCATCACTTCCACCATCCATCCCTCCACTAGCCATAGCCATTGCTTTGTACTTTTAGATCTCCTTGTGATTTGGCGACCATTGTAAGAATGTTTGATTTCAATCTAAGTATTTGCATGATGTTTTCTATATCCTATCTATTTGTCATGAGTGAGTAGTCCTCACGGGCTGCAGGTTGGAGAGAAACCTCGCAGCAATTATGTGCATCTAGATCATGGTAGAATTGTATTTTGTTTGGATTCGTGATTTGTATCTTTTGTTTCTTCGTCTCTCGCCTCAATATATGGACTTGTAGGTACCCAAGATACCATACATTGATAAAGGCTTGAGGTGAGATACCTGGCTAGCACCAATCTCATAGGAAACTCCGTGACAGAAAGGGAAGTACGGTCTTTGCTTAGCGCCCCATTCGGGATCAACAACAACATCACCACTTAAAGCTTTAATATGTGTTTACACTTAATAATCATTTGCAACCCATGGCTTTGGTGTGTTCTCGGTTGGATTAAAAGTCTATCTCTATGCCCACTGCATCACGGGGGCTCTAGAATATTAGGATGTGTTTCTCACAAAAGATTATCTCAATACAAACACTATACATGATTATGCTTATTATTATCTTTCATCCCATTTGATGTGCAGCTGCACGTGGATCTTCAACCCTGGCCTATCTCCATCCATTGATTCAACCCCATTATAAAGTAAACTAGATTGGTCCGGTCAACTAACATAAAATAAACAAACAAAGTCTTGTAGACGTGTCCTTTCTTATTACCTTTTAGCAGTGCTTTCCAAGGTTCCTAGGTCTTCTACAAAAAAAGCTATTATACTACATCCATGAATCCAGATCGAAGGTATCAATCAACAAGATAGTATTAAGAGAGGCATTACTAGGAACCTTTTCTTTGTTTATTAAACACATGTATTAACCTTTCTGGTTAACATAATTATAGCATGAGAAATAAACATTTATCATAAACATGATGTATAATTTAATAACCACTTTATTATTGTCTCTTAGGCATATTCCTTTCAAGATTGTTTTGGGCTTGACTCGCCCTAGCTCATCAATGAATTCTCTTAGGCGGAGGACGTCATTGAACGCGTCAATTGCCATTTTATTATATATATCTTCGGCTGAGTTCTTGATGATGTTCCACCATTGGATAAATGCTCGTATTGGTTCTCCAGATTTCTGTTTGCATACGCGTAACTGCTCTAAGGATGCGGGATGCTTGAATGTGGATGTAAAGTTTTAGATGAACTTATCTTCGAGGTCGTTCCAGCTGCTGATGGATTCTACAGGTAGCTGCCTAAGCCATGAGCGGGCGGCGTCGCTTAGGTGTAGCGGCAAGCTTTGCATTGTGGTGGCCTTGGAGCCACCCTGAAATTTAACGGTTGCCAGGTAATCTTACAACCAAGCTTTGGGTTCCTGGAGACCGTCGTACTTTTGGCGATCGTGAGGAAGTTTGAAGTCGTTGGGTACTGGGGTCTTGCGAACCCGTTGGGTAAAAAAACTGGCTCCGCATAATTCGTACTCATGCTCGCTTTCCCATCATAGTATCTTCGGCTACTACACTCTTCCCTTGATCTATCGACTCTATGCTATGTAATGTCGTTTCTTGCGTCGTATCATCGTTCGGAGTTTGGAAAGTGTACTCGATGTGGTGACCATGATCGCCGGATGTGTCCCACATGCCAAGGGTTGTTGCAACGACATGGTGATTTATCAAGTTGCCTTGAATTTCCATGTTCTCCCTGTGCGAGGGATGCTCCCACCATGTCGAGGTTCATGAGAGCGGAGCGATGGATAGCCGCTTGGGGATCGTCGGGTGCTGGTTGGGTTGTGAGTAGGTAGGTCTGGGCGACGACAGTTGCGTCTTGTGCTATTTTTGCTTTGATGTGCTCTGCCGGATCTACTGACATGAAGGACAAGTCCAGATCTCGAGTCAGCTCATTTCTCTCGTATTCTGTAATATTATGGAGCTGTGAGGTTCCTATCCATGGTATGCCTCTGGTTACGCCGCCGGATCCGTGGGTGGAGCTTAGTTGTGCCCTCCGCATGCTAGATTCATCTACTAACCTTTTTCTTTCGTCGAGTCGTCTTTGCATCCTGAGCAGCTCCCTCCTTTTGTGGTGCAACAAGTACTAGTATGCCATCAAATCCTTGCGTGTGGGTTCCGCCATCATGGGGACTGCGCTCGAGGCTGCGTCCCTCGCTCTTTTCCATGTTTCCTATGACAACCGAAGAGTTAGCTGTTAGCCATCGTGCATTCCTTCTCTTCCTTGTATGACGCGATTGTTGGGTGGATCTCCTTTGTTTTCGCGGTTTTCTGCATCATCACCCAATAAAATATCATTAGGATCAAGGATCGGTTACCTTTGGAGTCGCGCGGTGTTGTTGGTTCGCCGATAATTACGCATACTTGATGATGCGGCATGTACGTGTTGCTGTCGTCATCATTAGATCCGCAAGAGACACTGCCCGGGAAGCCAGTGAAGTCTCATGGGTTCGGTTCTAGGTAGATTTTAGCCATCCTAATTCCGAAGTCAATGTCTTTGTTGCTTTCCGTGGGTTCAGTGTTTGATGGAGTTGAGCCATGTGGTGGCGTTCGCTAGGAGTCTGACCCGAAGGAGAGACTGTCATATAGATCGGCCAGATCCCCTAGATCTATGGAGTTTCCGGAGTTTTCTTCACCGTTTGTCGGCTAGGGGTGCGGCTCTTCGGATGAGCCGACGAAAGGTGTAGGTATAGCCATAGGCGCTGCTATTATGACCGATGGACCCGAAGAGATCGGGGCTGATAGGCAGAGATTCCCGGGTTCCTCCACCTGGAAGTGGAAGCTTCTGATGATGAGATCGGATCCACCTTTGAAGTTGACAGGAACCGAAACAGGGGGTGGGTGGGCGTGGATCCGCTGCTGTCAAGATTTTGCTTGGTGAAGAGGGGGCCGCCGAATCCATGACTCCAGTGTTCAGATTTCCCACAGACAGCACCAATTGACGAGGGGTAACCTCGGCAATGCCCATGGTGATGGACTTAGGGTTTCCTAGAAAAGAGAACGCTAGGGATTTCGTCGGCTGATCGAACAAACAAGGGAATCAAAGTCGTCTGATTGCTTATAAACAATATGATTATAGATCGCTCAAGGCTTTCGGCACCTCTCTATTGGCTTCTCACATCCTTTATATAATAGGCTAGGTCCCGAGGCCATATACGGACAGGTTACAAGTTACAATTACAACACTAATACAATATCAGTTCCTACTCTTTCCTTATCTGGTTAAGATGCCTTTTCGTCGGATGCTTCTTGGGCCTTCCTTGTTTCTCCTTGAGCCTTGCGGGCTATAAGCCTTTTTGCAACAGGGTAACTAATCATAAGGACCCGAGTAATCATACCCATGTCAGAGGTGGTCGGGAAACCAGACATGTGTGCGATCACGGATGCACTGCTGCTTTGCGGTGTTGGACTTCATCACGATCTTGAGATCGACGAGTGAACGACTACATCATCCACGAAATCAGATTTTGTTAACAAAGTTTTTCGATCTTCGAGGGTAAGATCTCTATGGATGTATATCCACCCATTGATTGTATCTAGGTAGATAGATCTGCTTAGTTATTCACATTGTAGGAATTTTTTTTCTATGTTGCGAACCCAACATGTTCCAGATGCCCCTCTGCTCCGCCTCGACCACTAACATCATGGGGGCTGCGCAAATGGTGAATAATGCCGGGAACTCCTGGCACAGAGGGGTAGTCTCTAGCCAGGGGTCCAACCAAAATAGGACTTCTCAGTCGTTGCCCATGGTGAAAAGTGCCCCCCTCCTGATGAAATGCTTTATGTCATGGATGGCTTGCAAGAACTGGGAGCCTTCCCGGCGCTCGCGTGCCAATAAGGGATGGCCCCATAGGTATTTGGACTTAATGAGCTAAAGCCACGGTCCTCCCTTGTCTTGGAGGATGCACCACACCGTCTGAACATCAGGGCTACGTTGAAGCGTCGCGAGTCGAGAATCCCTAAGCCCCCAGGTATCTTGGGGGTGCAAATATCCGTCCATTTCACCATATGGTATTTCTGGTGACCATCCCTCGCTACCCAAAAGAACCTGGACAGCTCTTTAGCAAAGTTCGCGTGGGCCCCCTCAGAAAGGAGGTAGAGCCCCATCTGATACATGGTGAGGCTGTATAGGCAGGAGATCCGGATCGTCTTACTCCCTTGAACGTGAGTCTAGCTCGCCAGGGTTCAGCCTTGGACCGAACCCTCACAACTAGAGGGATCCTTAATATGATGATTTGTCCGAATCCCTATGGCACACCATATCGGTGATAATCTTAGGTGGAGCAAGTGTCCGCCTAGCACTAGCCGGATCTGGATCTGCCTAACTAGTAAATGAGTCAATTTAATGATACTCCCTCCAATCCAAATTAATGTTTTCAGATTTATTTAGATTTAAATGTATCTAGCACTAAAATTTCACTAGATACATTCGAATCTAGACAACCGAGAATATTAATATGGATCGGAGAAAGTAGTTTATTGAAACTAGGGAGCTATACCGTTGGATTTTAAGCTTGACGCTTTGGGCACCCTAGGATCCAACTAATTAGTCGTGCATGTGTCCATGCACGAAGTCATGCCGCTGGTGGTGGCTCCCACTGATTTGGATCTGGATGCTACCCTGTCAATTCCGGTAGCATAAGATGCCAAGCTCGACAAGGACCATATTTTGGAGGCGTTGATTGGTGGTACGCCACTGACGTTGCTGCTCTCCGGCCGGTCATTGGCCGATGCCTGTCCGAGATTCTCTTTCGCCTTGCTGGCAAAGGAGGAACCCTCCAAAAACGCATATTCATGGTGATTCTTGTCCCTCTTAATGGTTTTTTTTGCCTGATGTAAAATCTGTGGCTCTGCTAGGCGATGCTGGAAACAGATGAGTGGCTAGGATCTGTAGAAACCCTACCTGGTCAGCTCCTGCTTGTCTATGCACACAAAAATATGTAAAAAATCAAAAGGCATATATAGAGATAAGATGAGTTTGACAACGCAGCCTTTTGGTCCTGGCGACGCCATCTCCGGACGCTCCTCTAACATATAAAGTTTGCTCTCAGTCTGTTTTAGATATATGTTCCCCTTTTTGGAGCCAAAGTTGTGCTTTTGGGTTGCGCATATATATATTCTCGGATGCAGATGTCGGGGCGATTTGGTCTCTCTCTCATGTGTTGTGTAACGGCATCAACTTGACGCGACAATATATCAGAATCGACAAATGCTTAATTTTCTTCGAAAAGGAAAGCTCCCTACCTGATGTTCACTGGAATTTTATGCGTCATTGTCTTTACTTGTCTGGAGCGTATAGCTCAGAAAGTAACTTTCCAAGCCAGACTTGGATTTTAGTTTTCTACTTTTCTTGGCATTAAGCATTTCGTGAAAGTAAGGAACTCGTAGAGAATCAAAAGAGTACAAGGCGCTAACTCCTCGACAGAAAAAAGGGGATACAAATTTTGTGGTGAAATGTTAGTAGTAGGAACCAAAAACAATAGTCGGGGTTAACATGTGTGTGTGTGTGTGTGTGTGAGAGAGAGAGAGAGAGGGGGGGGGGGGGGGGGGTATTAAGCCGGTTAGGTTCAGGGGCTCTATTTTCTGACTTGATGAATAGGGAGAGCTCCCTACTTGAATTGAAGAAAATAAAAATGAGCAGGATTATCGTACGGAGTACTAGTAATTTGTTGCATCAGGATCTTGAAACAAACATTAGCAATTTCCCCTCGCCTGGCCGTACACATCTCGACCCGGGCTAGTACTGCGCCACATGGGCAGTACACTGAACCTGGCCGGGAACGTGTCCGGTGATGGAGCAATTGACTCCATTAATGCTTGTGTAGTGTGCATCATCTGTTTTTTTTTTCGAAATTCTACCGATCTAAACAACAGTATAAAGAGATCTAAAAGTAATAAAAATTTACAAATAGGTCATTGGACCATCTAGCGACGACTATAAACAATAGCGCGAGCCGAAGGCCTGCCGCCATCCTCGCCCCTCCATCACCGGAGCCAGGCAAAGCTTGTCGTATTAGAGATTGTTGTAGTAGACATACAGGAAGTCGTCGTGCTAAGGCCACAAAGGACCAGCGCACTAAAGCAGCAACTATCGCCAATGATGATAACTGTAGATCGGAAGAGACTGACCTGAAAACAAACCAACGAAGATAAAAACGGAATCCCGGGAGATCCGCCGGACACACGACTCCACGTGCTCTCCATCGGTGCTAGATGCACCACCGAAACGAGGATAGAGCGAGGATGACATTATTCTGACTTCCGTCGGTCTCAACGTCCCGAAGAATACACTAAAAAACAGCCTAAACAGAGGACGGAAAACCTCCTGCTAGCGAGAGGCCGTGATCCGCCACACCTCCAAGGTCCTAAGGCCACCGGAGGCGGAGCAGACCGACGATGTCGCCGACGAGGAGTACGGAAACCCTAGATGGGTTTTTAGTCTGGTCGCCTCCCTGGAGGCCCCGTAGGTCATCTGGTTCCCGCCAACTAATGTATAGTACTCCAGTTGGAGTACTAAAACGTTCGCAAAAAAAAAAGGGGCATCTCTAGCAGATCCGAGCGAGAGGCTAGATCATCCAAGCGAAGCTCTCAGCTTGATGATATATAATGAAGTGAAATCATCTAGTGACCCAAGTTCTCAGCTGTGTGAATCATTAGCCATCCCTTGAGCCGTTGACCATCGATCACAATCGTGCATCTGCGTGTATACATATTTAACAATCAAGTGTCCAAAGTCCAAACTGGTACTAGTATTTGCAGCAGCAGCAGCACAGAGACGTCCTTCTCACTCACACACAAAGAAAACTTAGACAAATTAGTACTACAGCTGAAGAAGAGGGAGGAGAGGACCCAAGAAGGCCAGTCAGGCAGAGGCAGGCAGACGTACGTCCGTCCCCCAGCCGGAGCTAGCCAGCCATGGCGTCCGCCTCCTCCCGCCACGAAGGAGATGAAGAGGAGGAGGAGCTCGAGGAGCACCGCATCACCTCCCCGCTCCTCGGGTCCCACGAGGCGTCGTCGTCGTCCCCGCCGCGGGAGCACGAGGCGTCGTCCTCGTCGTCGTCGGAGACAGAGGAGAACTCGCCGATCGAGCAGGTGGCGCTGACGGTGCCGGTGGGCGACGACCCGGACACCCCCGTGCTCACCTTCCGGATGTGGGTGCTGGGCACGGCGTCCTGCTTCGTGCTCTCCTTCCTCAACCAGTTCTTCTGGTACCGCAAGGAGCCGCTCACCATCACGGCCATCTCGGCCCAAATCGCCGTCGTCCCGCTCGGCAGGCTCATGGCGGCAACGCTCCCGGAGCGGGCCTTCTTCCGCGGCAGGCCGTACGAGTTCACGCTCAACCCGGGCCCCTTCAACGTGAAGGAGCACGTGCTGATCACCATCTTCGCCAACGCCGGGGCCGGCACCGTCTACGCCATCCACGTCGTCACGGCCGTCCGCGTCTTCTACGGCAAGGAGCTCACCTTCTTCGTCTCCCTCCTCGTCGTGCTCACCACGCAGGTGCTCGGCTTCGGGTGGGCCGGCATATTCCGGCGCTACCTCGTCGAGCCCGCCGCCATGTGGTGGCCGTCCAACCTCGTGCAGGTCTCCCTCTTCAGGTACGCACGCATGCAGCTAGCACGCTTCCTTCCTGGATCGTCGTCGTCGTCACTTGTTCTCTCCGGCAAGCAACCTTACTTGCTAGTTTCAACTTGCCTCGTAATCACATTATTACACATCCTAGCAGTTAATTGGTTGATTGACGGTGCCACATTGGACTAGTTAGAGGGTACTGTATTTATCTTCTTTATAACTATATAAGGGGAGAATATTCATTTCATTTCATGACGTGCCAGCTAGTGCTTGTAAGTAATGCGTACCAATTGTGATATTTTTGAGCTGTCATGGATCACGGGCACGTCAGGTGTGGCCTTGGCTTGCATCAAACCCTATCATGAAAGGGGCCACAAAATTGGCTGGTTGCTCGGAGTGTTACTTTACACACCCTAATAAATAATAAAACGAAATTGGTGAAAATGAATTAGGGCATGCACAATGGCAGATAAGACACATCTTCTTCTCTGAGCCCTCCACGTCATTCAGAGAAGGGAAAATTTTAAGCATTATAAAATTAGATTATAGTAATGCTTAAAATTTCATTCACAAGCCATGATTCTTTTACGTAATTTATTTATCTTCTTTGTAAAAATGATCATTTCTTTAATTTTACTATAAGGGGAAAATATTCATTTTCATGACGTACCAGCTAGTGCTTGTAATAAGTAACGCGTGCTAATTGTGTACGCTTCGCTGCAAGTTGGAGTCGTGATATTTTTTAGTTAGACCAGTAGTTAGCTGTCATGGATCATGAAACGTCAGATCTGGCCTTCGCTTGCAGCAAAAAAAAAATTCATGAATAATGGGTCCACAAAAATGGTTGGTTAAGTTAGGAGCATTGATAATGATGACATGTTAACATGCTGGAACGAGGTGGTTTGACTTTCACCAAGCTGAATCCCAAGCCTCTTCCAGCAACTGGATTTAATAACATACAAGTTGTTTTAGGCCTTCTTCACTTAATATTTCTATACTGTAGCCCAATGTCAGCTGGCCATTTTGTTGGTTGGAACTTAGAAACGAGTGACTACGATAATGCCCTGCTACATTCCTCTCACCAAGATGTAAAATGGGCAGAAACAGCCAAACAGGAGAAACGTGCATCTCCTTTGTCTATCTCAACTTTAGACACCCAGCTTCATCTCAGTAAATTCAGCATACGGGAAAATAAAATCAGAGATTCGAACAAAACATGACAAAACCAGGCAGCAGCTTTCGCTTCCACCAGTTCTAATCTCTAAACATGGCAGTAGAGTAAAAACCCTCTGGTTCTGTAAAGAGAGAAACCAACTTCTAGAAAATTGAACTCCGAAAAGTCATTTAGGCTGAAAATACGATCATAATGTAATAATCTTGATGAGCATGGCTGTAAAATAGCCTTCGGGATGATCTAAAATACAACACACTTACACCTTTCAATCTGAATTCTCTATAGCCCTGGGAAATTCCTTCATGTGCAGGGCGCTTCACGAGAAGGAAAGTCGGAGCAAAGGCGGCTTCACGCGCAGCCAGTTTTTTGTGGTGGCATTCACCTGCAGCTTCGTGTACTACATCTTCCCAGGCTACCTGTTCCAGATGCTCACCTCCCTCTCCTGGATCTGCTGGGTGTTCCCCCACTCCGTGCTCGCCCAGCAGCTCGGGTCGGGCCTCTATGGCCTGGGCATTGGCTCCATCGGTCTCGACTGGGCATCCGTTTCCAGCTACCTCGGGAGCCCTCTTGCCAGTCCCTGGTTCGCCACTGCAAACGTCGCTGCAGGCTTCTTCATCATCATGTATGTGATCACACCGATTGCATACTGGTTCAATTTCTACAAGGCACAGAACTTCCCCATCTTCTCTGATGGGCTCTTCACGGAGGCCGGGCAAAAGTACAACATCTCAAGCATCGTGGACTCCCAGTTCCATTTTGACACAAAGGCATACGAGAAGAACGGTCCATTGTACCTAAGCACTTTCTTCGCTGTCACATATGGTGTCGGCTTTGCATCCCTTACCGCGACGATCGTCCATGTCCTCCTCTTCCACGGAAGGTAAATTCTGCCAAAATTTGCCTAACAGTTTTGCACAATGATGACATGATGGCAGCAGCTAGCTAATACAAACAATCACGGTACTTGTGTGCAGTGAAATTTGGCAGTTAAGTAGGTCAGCTTTCAAAGACAAGAGGGTGGATGTACATACAAAACTTATGAGGAGATATAAGCAGGTCCCTGAGTGGTGGTTCATTTGCATCCTTATTGCTAACATTGCCATCACAGTATTTGCTTGTGAATACTACATTGAGCAACTCCAGCTGCCATGGTGGGGTGTATTGCTTGCATGTGCCATCGCCTTCTTCTTTACCCTCCCAATTGGAATTATCACAGCAACTACAAACCAGGTATGGATTCTAACAACTTGCATATCATCACAATTCTAGAGCACTAGTTTCATTCGCTAAAAAAAACTCTAGAGCACCAGTTCAATGCTGTTCATTCTTTTTACATCCAGACTCCGGGGCTGAACATCATCACAGAATATATCATGGGGTACTTGTATCCTGGACGACCCGTCGCGAATATGTGCTTCAAGGTATACGGCTATATCAGCATGAGCCAAGCTCTGACGTTTCTGCAAGATTTTAAGTTGGGCCACTACATGAAGATTCCACCAAGGACCATGTTCATGGCTCAGGTAAGCTTCATCGGTCATTTACCAGGCAAAATACACAGAAGGTACTGTCATATTGTGTCACTAACCGACTTTTTGGAACATGGCAGGTGGTCGGAACTCTGATTGCAGCATTTGTGTACCTTGGAACAGCATGGTGGCTGATGGACACAATCCCCAATATTTGCAACACTGAGCTCCTCCCAGCAGGCAGCCCTTGGACCTGCCCTGGTGATCATGTGTTCTATGATGCATCAGTCATATGGGGTCTTATAAGCCCACGCAGAATATTTGGGGACTTAGGATCTTACTCGTCTGTAAACTGGTTCTTCTTGGGGGGAGCCATTGCCCCACTCCTTGTCTGGTTTGCACACAAGGCATTCCCAGGACAGAATTGGATCTTACTTATCAACATGCCCATCTTGATTGGTAGCACTGGCCAGATGCCGCCCGCCACTGCAGTCAACTACATCACATGGATATTTGTTGGGTTTTTGTCAGGTTATGTGGTCTATAGATATCG
This sequence comes from Avena eriantha, assembly GCA_910589775.1. Lineage (NCBI taxonomy): Eukaryota > Viridiplantae > Streptophyta > Magnoliopsida > Poales > Poaceae > Avena > Avena eriantha. Next base: position 75,391,355 of record OU342744.1, on the reverse strand, counting down.
ACGTGACTGGTGGGAGCGACACAATTATCTGCTTTCAGGTGCACTAGATGCTGGTTTGGCATTCATGGCCGTCCTAATTTACTTATGCCTGGGCTTGGAGAACATCAGTTTGAACTGGTGGGGCAATGACTTGGATGGATGCCCCCTGGCTTCTTGCCCCACTGCTAAGGGTATAGTTGTCGAGGGGTGCCCAGTGTACAACTGATCATCCCTCATGTCTTGCAGTCCCTGTGCAGGAAAAATGGACAGTGTCAAGGAGTGTGCAGGGATCAGTGTAAATGATACAGATTTATTTTCAAACCATTTTAGAGATGAGAAATTGGTGTTATTTTAGTGTTCTTTTTTCAGGAAATCCTGCAAGAGTTCATTACAAAGATGGAGTACTGTTCAAAGTCTTTGTTGTCCAACAACCATTCTACCTTGTAAAAAAAGTCACTCCCCGATTCTTTGAAATCTATTAAAATCAGGTGGTACATGACTTCTTAGACACTAGGTACCACGACAAGGAACTTTATGACTGCAATTACTTGCTTGCTATGTAGTACTACGACTTGTCATTATATGACTGCAGTTTCTTACAATCCAGACAGAGGCGACATAGAGGGGATAGAGAAAATAATGCTCAACTGCTGCTCTAAAACTAACGATGTAGTCCTCAGCAATTATAATGTAACATTGCTGTATTACATGAATCATGAAAGAGACATCATTTTGCTCTACCGTAACTCTATATTAAAAATGGAATCCTACAAATCCTACAGATATCTGCACACTTCCCAGTACATACCTTTATTGTCTCTTCCTCTTTCACCTTATCCAACTGTATTCTCTCTGTTGACATCTCAATCTTTTTCCTTAAATATTCAAATGCTAGAATCAGAAAAATTCAAAGAAGAAAATGGTCAGCCAGGTCGAAGTATTCTATGTACAGAAGCTGAACTATATGTGCCCTCGAGGCAACGTTAGACACCTGATTTCTTTGGTTCAGCTGTGAGTTTTACCTCTAAAGTCAAATTCTCTAACCCCTTTATACATCATGAGTTTTGGAATAATTTTCTGAAAGTATAGGTGTAACAGTATAATTTTGCATTCCTAACATGGTTCAACAAAGCTCAGTCGAAATGAAGGTGGGAGAGGAAGAAAGTAAGAATGAAATTTACAGAAGGACGTAGATTAGAAAAGGCAACATAATACTGATATTGAGCACCAGAGGATGATCGCGAGCAGAATGACATCCATGTCTGATAGAAGAAACACTAATATCCTGATGTGCAGCACAAGGTTGATTGTACCAAAAGCCATATTTCTTATGTCTTCCCTTTTACAAAACCTATATACATTTGAAAACAGTAATAGATGCTCTTACAGTGGCTACCTCATTCCAACACTGAACACATACTCCAGTATAAAACCACTGAACAGATATCATGTGTGCCTCTTATGTGTCGTAATTGGTTCTAGGGGTGTAAGCTGATATATACAGATCATCAGACCTAAGTACCTAACCTGTGACAAGAGTAGATGTGTCAACCATTGCTGATTTAGTTAATGCTCAAGAAAAGCTTGTTAAAGGGACATGGATATGTGTCAGGACTACATATCACCATTGATGGACACAAAAAATATCATTTATACTACCCCACTTCGATTCGCAGAAATACAATTTGAGTTGTGCATATTAATTAAGGCTCAATCTGGTATACTCTACTTTACAATCTACTACTAAGTAAATTAAACAGAGGTAGGAAAATAATTACTTTATTGACCAGAAAAAAGACGACGGCCTCGGCTTATATAGCCTCCTTGTTCCTGGAACTCCAGAAAAGACACTAGTTGCAGAGCTCCATGCCGGGTCTTTGGACTTCTTCCTCTTTGGACCTTTTGGATGGATCGTACTGCGCAACAGCTCCAGCTGCAGCAACATCTTGTACTATCTCTGTCTGCGATGTTACCTAGCTGCAAGCAGAGATGGAAGGAATAGAGGAAAACACAAATGAAACCAACATATCTGGAAGGAGAGCAGAGGAAAACAGAAAGAAGGAGAGAAGACGCGAAGATTACTCACGGGGGAAGGGTCTCCGTGCGCAACCTGGAAGCGAGCCAGCTTTGAGTTGCTCGACACGAAAGCTTGACTGGTCAAGCATCAAGCTTAGTCAGCCACTAGTCAACCAGTCGATTGTTTGTCCCAACCAGTAAACTAGCTGATGTCAGGCTCAGAAGAATACATAACCTAGTTATTTCTCAGTGAGAGATGAATACCAACGAATTATTTGAGAAAATACTTGTAATGAAGTAAGATGTTGTAGCCAAGTCTGCACACCTTGTGGTTATATATTCACTAATATGAGATGCTTGTCCGAAGTACCACAGAATATTATTTAATACGTTCCAGCTAAATATTCCAAACAATCGCAACCCAAGAAATCCCAGCAGCTTAAAGTGCAGTTTGAAGAAGTTTGTCACACCGCTTATTGGTTAGCAAGGCTATCAAGTATCAGCCAAAACTTGGAAAGAAACTTTCTTAGGATGAACCCTTCATTTGACTTCCTCAGCTTGCAAAACACCTTGATCAAGGCTTTACTTCATAGGTCATGGTATTAGTTCAGATCCTTTGAAGTTCAACCATGTCACCACACACCTGACCAGCCTTGTAACTCTCTGTTTTCACACAACTTGAAAACAAGCGAGCTGTAAGTGAGCAAGCTTGGTATGAACCCCTCCATGAGCTCATCAAACAGCTTGAGAAATTTACTCGAAATAAAATAATAAGCTCTTTGAGCCATGGTGTGCATATCTCATGGTTATGTATCTAGCACTAAATTAAGATGCTTGTTCCAAGTATCACTCGTATTCAACACCTTCTTGATAAATACTTCCCAAGAATCACCATCCAAGAAATTCTGACCACTTAAAGCTGCAGTCTGAAGAATTTTGCCAAGAATATCATCATGTATTGGCTCAGAAAGGCTATCAACCAAAACTTGATAAATAAACTTGCTTGGGGTGCACCCTTTTGTCACCATCTCCGTAAAGACTGTCACCGCTTCGTTTGGCTTCCCAATTTTGCAAAATCCCTTGATCAAGGCCTCGTAGGTCAGGGCATTTGGCTCATACCTCCGTTCAACCATGTCATCCCACACCTGACCAGCCTCATGTAACTCCCCATTTTCACATAATCCACAAATAAGTGAGTTATAAGTCAGTAAGCTCGGCTTGAACCCCTTCTCGAGCTCATCAAACAGCTTCCTCGCCTCCCGAACCATTCCACTCTTGCATAGCCAGTAGATCAATGTGTTTGTGATGGTGTTATCTGGTGGCACGTTCTTCTTCACCATCCATCTCCACATTTGGTACGCCTCCTCTGCCTTTCCATCCTGGCACATCACGTCGAGCACCTTAGCAGCCAGCGGCATGTCTGGCGTGTATCCAGCCCCCAGCATCTCGTGCATTAAACTGCGAGCCTCGGCAGATTTGCCCTCCTTGCAGCATGCCTCGATCACGACCGAATATGTAACCTCGTTCGGCTGCATCCCAGACGCCTCCATCTCATCCATAACCCTAGCTGCATCCTGGATCTTCCCGGTCCGGCAGTACCCGTCGATGAGCACGGTGTACATGGTAACATCTGGCCTACGCCCACCGGCGATTATATCATCGAACAGCTTCTGCGCGCCCTTGAGATCCCCCTTGGCGCCGTAAGCGGAGAGAACGGTCGTGTAGGTGACGACGTCAGGGACGATCCCCCAACCAGGCATTTCATCGAGCACGTTGAGGGCGGCATCGAGGTCGCCGACGCTGACAAGCCCCTTGAGCAGGATGTTGCAGGAGACGAGGTCGGGCGTGATGTAGAGCTTGGTGGGCGCGGCGCGGAAGAGGGCGGCGGCGAGGCGGAGGCGGCGGGAGGCGACGAGCGAGTGGAGGAGGGCGTTGAAGGAGCGCACGGAGGGGTGGGAGTTGAAGGACGGGAGGGAGAGGAAGAGGCGGAGGGAGGGGAGTGGCGGGAGCGAGCGGAGGAGTGGAAGGAAGGCGCGGTCGGAGAAGGCTGGGAGGCGGGCGGCGCGGAGGGCGGAGAGGACGGGCGGGAGGAGGTCCGGGGAGGCGCCTGGCAGGCGGGAGAGGACGGCGGCGAAGACGGGGATGGAGGGTGGGAGGGGAGGGTTGGCGTGGAAGAGCGCGTGGCGGAAGGCGAGCACCGCGAGGTGCGGGGTGGAGAGGCGGAGGATGAGGCGGGAGAAGCTCCGGGGCGTGAGGCGGCGCGGCCAGGGCTGGACGGGCGGGGTGACGGTGCAGTGGGACGGCGGCGGGAGGGTGGACGGGAGATGGGCGAGGTGGGCGAGCGGTACGGTGGTTCTGGCGGCCGGCGCCGCGGCGGAGAAGGCGCGGGCGGGAGGCGGCGGCGGCGTCCAGCGTCGCACAGCCATGGTGGCGCGGCGTGAGGTCGAGGTAGCGGGGGTCTGTCTGGGCCGTAGAGAAAAGCAGAGCAAACTGCGTGGCTCGGCTGCTCTGCTTTTGGGGCCCAACTATACGGGTTCGCTCAGCAATCCGTGCTCACCAATTGATACGAGCGTTTCGGGGGAGGGAGGCCACCGAGGACTGTGAGTTGATTGATCTGGGGTCTCCTTATAATTCCTCTCTTCCTCTGTTTCAAATTACTCCGCGTGCACGTTTACCTAGATAGTCTAGTATTTTTTATTTTGCATCAAAAAATTCTTAGAATTTTTGGTATACGTAGTATATATTTCATACTATCTATTTTAAAAATCTTAAAAAAAATTTGCATGAGAAATGAGGGAGTACTAGCCCACCTACATAAGCGCGCCGGCGGAGTAATTTAAAACAGAGGGAGTACATGGGACAATCGGCAGGATGGCCGTTCAAATGTCAGAGCACGGATTGATAGAGCCTTTGGAAATATTACACTTCTTCATCTTTTCCCAATAACCAAAGTACGTCATATCCACATGGTGGAGTCTGATCATTGCCTTGTAGTGGCTGAGCTCAACACACAAAATACAACTGGCAGATCTAACAAGAGAGCGTTTAGGTACGAGAACGTCTGGCAGTCACATGGTGACTATGATAAAACTGTCAAAGATTTGTGGGAGGGAGCCCGTCATGGGGATGGTTTGGCTGGCTTAATGGCCTCTTTGGAGGACATGCAATCCGGTCTGGATAAATGGGGGGCTGTCACGTTTGGTAATTTTAAAAAGAGGCTTGTCAACCTACGGAAGGAGTTGGAGAGGATCCATAGGGTATCAGCAGGACGGGGCCCTTCTCCAGATGAACGAACATAATGCAACGCATCGGTGAAGTGTTGTATCAGGAGGAGATCTGGATTAAACAGAGGGCTCGCGTCAATTGGTTACATGCGGGTGATCGCAACACGGATTTCTTTCATGCTCAGGTTGCAAGGAGGAAACGCACAAACTTAATCACTAGTCTGCAACGGAGTGATGGTACCAGTTGTGAGGACTCTGACGCGATAAACAATGAAATACAGTCTTTCTATCAGCAGTTATATACTTCACAGGGTGTACTTGTTATGGAGGAACTTCTAAACCTTGTTCCTGAGCGAGTGTCAAAGGATATGAGGGTGACCCTTGTTAAGGAGTTCACGGAAGAGGAGGTGCGGAATGCACCCCTCGAAGGCGCCAGGAGTGGATGGCTTCACGGCTAGTTTCTATCAACGTCATTGGGATCTTATTCGCGAGGATCTAGTGGCAGCGGTGCTGGGTTTTTTTAATGGAGGGCAGCTGCCAACTTCGCTAAATAACACGGCCATTGTGCTCATTCTGAAGGTAAGGAACCCCTAGTCCATCTCCCAATTCCGACCGATCTCTCTTCACTCGGTACTATACAAGATTGTTCAAAGACAATTGCAAACCGAATGAGACCGGTGTTAGAGGAGGTTATCAGTGCGGAACATAGCGCTTTTGTCCCAGGGCGGCTCATCACCGATAACGCTCTTGTGGCTTTTGAGTGCATACACTCCATCAAAAGGAAGAAAAAGGGGAAGAAAGGACAATGTGCGGTTAAGCTTGACATGATGAAGGCTTACGATCGTGTAGAGTGGCCTTTTCTTCAAGCGATTATGCATAAGCTCGGTTTTCCGCCAAGATTAACTGAGCTCATTATGCAATGTGTGTCATCAATTTAGTTCTCGGTGAAGGTCAACGGAAACTTGCTCCATCCTTTTGTGCCATCTCGAGGCCTTCGACAAGGCGATCCGATGAATCCATATCTGTTTCTCCTGTGTGAAGAAGGTTTGACGGCTTTGCTGAATCATTATAATCCCGGCTATATTGACAGAGGTATGAGGGTTTGCAATAGATGACCGTGGATTACCCACCTTTTATTTGCTGATGATAGTCTCATATACATCAATGCAAGCGTGGCTAGTGCAACGAGGCTGAACGAGATTCTGGATATTTACAATGCAGCGTCAAGGCCAATTGGTTAATAGAAACAAGAGTTCTATATTTTTCAGACCATGCACATCCGAACCGGTTCGAGAAGCAATGAAACGGGAGCTCAATATCAACGTTGAAGCTTTCCGTGAGAAGTATCTGGGCCTTCCAACGGCTGTTGGTAGGATAACCAGTGAGACTTTTGAGTATATTACTGATAGTGCAAAAAGTGGTATGTTTTCCTGGGCGGAGAGACTCCTATCCTATGCAGCGAAGGAAGTTCTTCTAAAATCGGTTATTTAGGCAAAACCGATATTCATTATGAGTTGCTTTGATCTGACCAAAGGCTCATGCAAGAAATACACATCACTGATGGCAAAATTTTGGTGGAGTGGCAATCTGGACAAACGCTCCATGCATTGGTTGGCATGGGACAAATTGGCAATACCAAAAGAGAGAGGAGGCATGGGTTTTCGTGACATGCTCGCGTTTAATCTAGTGCTCCTGGGAAAGGGCTGGATATTGATGACAACCCCGAATTCCTTATGTGCACAAGTTCTTAAGGGACGTTACTACTCAGATCGTGATTTCATGGAGGCGACGGCGCCACGGGCGGCATCTAGAATGTGGAGGGCGATCCTTGCTGGTAGGAGAGCTCTTGAGCTTGGCCTTATAAAGAGGATAGGTTCTGGTCATACGGTTTCAGTTTGGGAGGACAAATGGATTCCCAACTCCCACATTATGCGTCCTATGGGGCGGTTGGTTGATACCCAAGTGCAGACAGTCAATGAGCTTTATCATCGATGAACACTTGTGGAATGAAGAGAAGGTCCGTTCGATTTTTCTCGCCCCTGATGTTGATGCTATCCTGCAGATCCCCTTAAGAAGAAGTACGGGGGAGGACTTGATCGCTTGGGCAAAGGAGAAATCAGGTCTGTACACAATCCGATCAGCGTACAGAGCTCCGATGATGAATGAAGAGGAGCCTAACATTGATGCATCCTCATCCGTCGGTGATGAGGAATTGTGGAAAAAATTGTGGAAGATCAGAGTAGTCCCCAAGGTACGAATATTTTGGTGGAGGGTTTTAAAAGGCATTATGCTTGTTTTCTCGACCCTCACCCATCGCCATGTCATGGACGACAGTACCCGTGGGATATGCAAGGCTACTTCTGAAAATCTACGGCATGCTCTGATTGAGTGCTCTCATGCTCAGCTGTTCTGGACGACAACGAAGGAGTTTTTGAATATTAAGCTCCCGAGGCTCCATCCGGTTACATGGGCAAAGGGTATTCTGGTAGAGAAGATTATTATGGAGAATGATAGACCAAAAATAATTACTATCATGTATTCCATATGGGATTCAAGGAACAAATGGACTCATGGTGAGGTTGGCTTTAACCCGCAGCTAGCTATGAAGTTCATTAGAGATACATTGCTATCTCTAGAGCTGCCAACGGCCCAAAAAGCTTCAGTTTCTAGAAGGCCGGAGGGTAAGTGGAAATTACCATCGATGGGGACTGTCAAGATCAACTCTGATGGTGCTTTATCGTTTGATGAGGGTGTAGCAGGAAGCGGTGGTGTGGCCCGGGATAGCACTGGATTTCTAGGGGCATGGTGCAAGCTGTACCCGGGACTAGCTGATCCGCTGACTATCGAAGCGCTGGCCCTGTGTGATGCTGTTGTTTTCGCAGTGGACAGAAATTACAGTCGGGTAGTCTGTGAAGTGGACTGCGCCGAGTTGGTTCGTACCTGGAAGGAAGGGAGAAATGATCGGTCTGTTATTTCTCCAATCCTAAATGATGTCCGTGAGCTAGGCTTATCTTTCGAAAGTTTTCGTATTAGTCTAGTCCGCCGAACAGCCAACCAAACGGCCCACAATTGTGCAAATTTGCATATAATAATGTGACGTCGCAGGTTTGGCTGGAAGCGAGTCCTCCTTTCTTAGAACACATCCTGTTGGCTGATTGTAACTCAGTGTCTTTGAACTAATAAAGCTTACGGCATTTTCTCCAAAAATAATAATAACAAGAACTGACCGAACTTTAAAACAAACCACATAGCGTGAGTTCCCGTGCGTTACGACGGGAATACAAGTTAGAAGTGCATTTTAGACACGCTGGACAGGGGCGTATCTAGTGGTGGCACCCCCTAAAAATGCATATATTTTGGATCTTATAGCAATTAGTCTACTTCTATGTGTTAAAACATACTTATAGAATATATTTAAGCTACAAGACCCCCTCTGGTGTAATCCTACATCAGCCACCGACGCCAAGGTCCGATTCCGACTACTCGTACATTGATGACAGTGCCAGAAGCAACAACAAAATTGACTAAGAGTGTATTTTTTATAAGTACTACTGTTGAAATGAAACTTCATGTCAGTTCAAGTGATGAAAAAGAGACTTACAAAATTTAGCAATGATGGAGAAAGCACCGTAAAGCTCGCCTTGAAAAATATCGCAATAAATTATGCTGATATATGGGTGATGGCACGACACCAATATATTATCTTCTGATGGATGAAATCTCCAACATCAGTGGCAACACGAAATGGAGCTAGTGCCTTAGACATTCTAACAAATAGATACACACGGTGCATGTCAACATATTAGCCAACACATGGCACAAACATTACAGGCCCATGTCAAGCAACCCGTGATCTGTAGGACTGTATACACGGCTTGACATCAATCCAAAGTAATATCATAGAGTATAAAAAGAATCCTCACAATCACATTCAAAGATCAGCGGGTTTCCAGAGAACATAAAAGGCTAGCTTCAGTCCCTTCAAAATTGCAATCACTTCTCTAAATTCAGCACTTGGACAGGTGTGTAAGAAACCCCACGGGCCTTGTTTACCGGACGGACCTCGATGGCAGGTGCCTTGCAGATCTGGCGCTCCCGAGCCCCTGCCAACTGCAAGGTTGCACTCTGGCTCGCGGTTAGGAACAGATGCCGGACCGTGGACAAACTAAGCGGTAGAGGGCTGCAACGCCCGGTCGCCTACCCTTTCTGTGACCAATGTGGAGAGACCATCGACCACTTGCTGATGCGATGTGTCCTCGCTCGAGAGGTGTGGACGACCTGCCTAGGATGGTGGGGCAAGGGCTATTGGGTGCCGGAGGACGACACGAAGCTTGTGGCTTGGCTCCAGGAAAAGAAGGGTGGAGAGGGCCGAGAACGTGACCTCTTGACGGGAATTGCCCTGGTCTGCTGGACGCTCTGGTGCCACTTGAGTTGTCATCTGATCGTCAGTTCCCAAATAGAGTGGTTCTTGGTATGTCATGCTAGAACACCGAAAATCTCACGGATGGTCGTTATATTTTCTGTATTTCTAAGTGTCTTGAAAGAAATATTATTGAAGGTGTATTATTTTGACTAGAAAAACTAAATTAGTATTATTCTGTAATTAAATATAAATAAATTTGGTTATATGGAACATAGACAAGGTAAACCACTCTAGCCTCTTGGCGCAAATGTTCCATCAAATTCTTGTGTTACAATTGCCATAGCAAGAACATGACCCTAGTCAGCTGGTACATACTTATAATTATTAGAGTATATTTGTGTATTGTAGTTTCCCCATATGTTAGGGGGCTTCCTGTATATTTGCACCTGTATATGTACTATATATTCTGGCCTTTGGCCCTCTGGTAATACAAGATCTATTACCCTAACATGGTATCAGAGCCGTAAGGATTTTTCCTCTCTCTTCTCTCGCCGCCGTCGACGACACCGCCGCCGGCCGCCGGCTCCGGCCCCTCGCCGCCGCCGCCCGCCCCGGATCTCGCCGCCGCCGCCGCCCGCCCCAGATCTCGCCGCCGCCGCCGCCCGTCACCGCCACCGACGCCGCCGCCGCCGCCCGCCACCGGCCGCCCGCCCCCGCCGCCCCGGATCCGCCGCCGCCGGACGCCACCAACGCCGGACGCCCCCGTCGCCGCCGGACCGACGCCGCCGCCGCCGCCCGCCACCGGCCGCCCGTCCCCGCCGCCCCGGATCCGCCGCCGCCGGACGCCACCGACGCCGGCCGCCCCCGTCCCCGCCGCCACCGGCCGCCCGCCCCCACCGCCACCGACCGGATCCGCCCCCCGCCCGCTGCCCCGGCCGCCGCCTCCTCGCCTCAGTCGGCCCGCCGTCCCACAGCCTCCTAGATTCGATTCGATCTGGTTTGAAAAAAAAATGTCTTCCTCATCGGGCTATGTTGCGATTCCTCGCTGCCCGGTGATTTTTGATAGCGCGAATTATCCTGATTTCGCTGCCTTCATGCGCGTCCATATGCGCGGTCTTCGCCTTTGGGGTGTGCTTTCCGGTGAGGTCTCCTGTCCACCGCGCCCCGTTGTGCCTCTAGTGCCTTGTGCCCCGACGCCCGTTGCCCTTGCCCCCGATGCTACTCAGGCGGTCAAGGATGCAGCCCAGAGTGCTGATGCTTCTGCTCGGGCTGATTATGAGCGCCAGGTCCAGGACCATTCTATTGCTACTACAACCTACCGGCTGGATCTGGCTGACTACACTCAGTGGATAGATGAGGATGCTCGTGCTACTGCTGTTCTCACTTCCAGTGTTCTGCCCCAGTATGCTGCTGAGTTCATGGGTCTTCCCACTGCTGCTGCTCAGTGGGCTTTTCTTCGTCAGCGCTATCAGCCGTCTGGAGATGCTCTTTATTTGTCTGTGGTTCGTCAGGAGCATGATCTTAAGCAGGGTGATTCTACTATTGATGATTTCTATACTCAGAGTGCTGCTATTTGGCGTCAGCTTGACTCTCTTCGTACAACGGTGTGTAACACCTGTCCCTGCTGTCTGATTGTGCGCGCGGATTTGGAGTTTCAACGCGTCTTTGAGTTCTTGTCGCGGCTCCGCAAGGAGTTTGAGCCGCGTCGTGCCCAGCTGCTTGCCCGTGGTCGTGTTCCGCTCTCTGAGGTACTGGCTGAGCTTCGTGCTGAGGAGACTCGTCTTCGTGGTGCTGGTCTTCTTGAGGTTCCTTCTGTTCTTGCTGCTCGTTGTCCCCCCGTGCCGCCGGCTTTGTCGCGGTCTCTCGCGCCGCCGCTACTTTCTGCTCCACTGGCCCAGGGTCAGAGTCAGTCTCAGCAGCCCCGTGGTTCTCGTCCTCCCTGTGCTCACTGTGGCAAGCCTGGCCACGATATCTCTGGTTGCTGGACGAGGGATCCACGCTTACGTCAGCAGTATCTTGCTCGTCGCCAGTCTGGTTCTTCAGGATCTTCTGTTGTTGCTTCTGGACCTCCTGCTGGTGCTTCTGGACCCCCTGCTGGTGCTCTGTCTGATCAGGATATTATTCTTGGTCTTCGTAGTCTGCTCGCTGCTACAGGCTCCTCCTCGTCGGGTACTGCTGGTTCTGTGACTAGTTCTTCTGGCACCGCGCGACCATCATCTTCAACACAGTCAGGTACGTCATCCCCGTGGTATCTGGATTCTGGAGCTTCTTTTCATATGACTTCTGCGTCTTCTATTCTTTCTGCTATTCGCTCTCTTATTTCTCCTGTCCGTGTTATTACGGTTGATGGTACCTCTCTTCCTGTTTCCAGTCGAGGCACCCTCTCTACTTCCTCCTTCTCTGTTCCTGATGTTTCTCATGTTCCCAGCCTTAAGATGAACCTTTTCTCTGCTAGTCAGCTTACTGATTCTGGTTGTCGTGTCATTCTTGATGCTGATTCTTGTGCTGTTCAGGACTGTCGTACATAGGCTCTGGTTGGAGCTGGCCCTCGCAGCATTGAGTCTCCGGGGCTATGGGAGTTAGACTGGCTTCGCTTTCCTTCCGCTGATACTTCTTCTGCCACTTCTCCTGCGGTTGCTGCGTCTGTCACTGGCTCGTTTCAACAGTGGCATCATCGGCTGGGTCATCTTTGTGGCTCCCGTTTATCATCCTTAGTTCGTCGTGATCTTCTGGGGCTTGTCTCAGGAGATGTGTCGTCGTTACATTCGTGTCAGGGTTGTAGGTTAGGTAAACAGATTCAGCTTCCCTATCCTACTAGTGTGTCTGTATCTCAGCGACCTTTTGATTTAGTTCATTCAGATGTATGGGGTCCAGCTCCCTTTGCTTCAAAAGGGGGCCACCGATACTATATTTTGTTTATTGATGATTTTTCACGGTACACCTGGTTATTTTTTATGCGCTCTCGCAGCGAGGTGCTTGCTATTTATCAGCGCTTTGTGGCTATGGTTCGTACCCAGTATTCCACGCCTATTCATGTTTTTCGTGCTGATTCTGCAGGTGAGTATATCTCTCAGCACCTGCGTGGCATCCTTGCTGAGAAGGGCACCCTTGCTCAGTTCTTGTGTCCCGGCGCCCATGCTCAAAATGGTGTCGCCGAGCGTAAGCGTCGTCATATTCTTGAGACTACCCGCGCTATGATGATTGCTTCCTCTCTTCCGCCGCATTTCTGGGCTGAGGCTGTCGCTACGTCGACTTACCTCATTAATATCCAGCCTTCAGCTGCTCTTCAGGGTGGCATTCCTCTCGAGCGTCTTTCTAGCTCCTGTCCAGACTACTCGGCTCTTCGTTTATTTGGATGCGTTTGCTATGTCCTTCTCCCTCCTCGTGAACGCACCAAATTAACCGCTCAGTCTGTTGAGTGTGTTTTTCTTGGCTACAGTGATGAGCATAAGGGCTATCGCTGTTGGGACCCCGTTGGTCGTCGTATGCGCATCTCTCGTGATGTCACGTTCGATGAGACGCGTCCTTTCTATCCTCGCGCCACCTCTGGCACTTACCCAACGGATGATCTCTCTTTTCTTCTTTTTCCTGATACACCTTCCGCTGTCTCTTCGCCTCCACCTCCTCCTTCTGCTGCGCCTCCTTTGTCTTCGGCGCCATCCTCTCCTCCGTCTAGTTCCCCTATTCTCCTTGGTCTCCAGCTTCGGATTCTTCCTCCGTGCCTTCTTCTTCCTCCTCTTCTGATGAGTCATCTTCCGCGGATGAGCTTCCTTCCTCACGACCTGTTCGTCGGCGTCGTGCTCCAGACCGTTACTCCCCTAGTCAGTATGGTCTCTCTGTAGTTTCTGAGCCGACTTCTTATCGGGATGCTGCGTGTCATCCTGAATGGCAGCTTGCCATGGCTGAGGAGATTGTTGCGCTTGAGCGCACAGGCACCTGGGATCTTGTCTCTCCCCCTTCTGGTGTTCGTCCTATCACATGTAAGTGGGTCTATAAAATTAAGACCCGCTTTGATGGATCTCTTGAGCGCTATAAAGCCCGTCTTGTGGCTCGTGGTTTTCAGCAGGAACATGGTCGTGACTATGATGAGACTTTTGCTCCTGTGGCACATATGACCACTATGCGTACTCTTCTTGCTGTTGCTTCTGTTCGACGCTGGTCTGTGTCCCAGCTTGATGTTCAGAATGCTTTTCTTAATGGCAAGTTGAGTGAGGAGGTTTATATGCAGCCTCCTCCTGGGTATTCTGTTTCCGATGGGATGGTTTGTCGTCTTCGACGTTCTCTTTATGGCCTCAAACAGGCCCCTCGTGCCTGGTTTGAGCGCTTTGCCTCTGTGGTGACTGCTGCTGGTTCTCTCCTAGTTCTCATGATCCAACGCTTTTTGTTCACACTTCTCCTCGTGGGCGCACTCTTCTCCTTCTCTATGTTGATGATATGATCATTACTGGTGATGATCCTGAGTATATTGCATTTGTTAAGGCTCGCCTTCGTGATCAGTTTCTTATGACTGATCTCGGTCCTCTTTGCTATTTTCTTGGGATTGAGGTTTCATCCACTTCTGATGGGTTTTCTATCTCTCAAGAAAAGTATATTGAGGATCTTCTTGCTCGGGCTGCTCTTGCGGATGAGCGCACCGTTGAGACTCCTATGGAGCTTCATGTTAAGCTTCGTTCTACGGATGGTGATCCTCTTCCTGATCCCACTCGTTATCGCCATCTTGTTGGGAGTCTCGTTTATCTTGCTGCCACCCGTCCTGATATCTCTTATCCTGTTCATATTCTGAGCCAGTTTGTCTCAGCTCCTACCACTGTTCACTACGGTCATCTCCTCCGTGTCCTCCGTTATCTTCATGGCACGATTACTCGTCGCCTTTTCTTCCCTCGTTCTAGCTCTCTCCAGCTCCAGTGCTACTCGGATGCTACGTGGGCGAATGATCCTACGGATCGTCGTTCACTTTCTGCTTACTGTGTGTTTCTTGGTGGTTCGCTTGTTGCTTGGAAGACGAAGAAACAGGTAGCGGTTTCCCGTTCGAGTGTTGAGGCTGAGTTGCGGGCTATGGCTTCGGTGACTGCTGAGGTGACCTGGTTACGGTGGTTGCTTGCAGATTTTGGGGTCTCTGTTACGACACCCACTCTACTTTTGTCAGACAGTACAGGTGCTATCAGTATTGCACGTGATCCGGTCAAGCATGAGCTGACCAAGCATATTGGTGTTGATGCTTTTTATACACGTGCTCAGGTGCAGGATCAGGTTGTTACGCTCCATTATGTGCCTTCAGACTTGCAGTTGGCAGATTTTTTTACAAAGGCACAAACCCGTGCTCAGCATGATTTCTTACTCTCCAAACTCAGTGTTGTGGATCCACCATGAGTTTGAGGGGGGGGGGGGGTGTTAGAGTATATTTGTGTATTGTAGTTTCCCATATGTTAGGGGGCTTCATGTATATTTGCACCTGTACATGTACTATATATTCTGGCATTTGGCCCTCTGGTAATACAAGATCTATTACCCTAACAATAATAACCGCATGAAAGGGTGAAAACAATCCATGTCAGGGACTATTACTTAAATACTAGGAAATAGTTTGTTGTTTGGCACGTATACTATACGTGAGTGACATCCAAAGTATAAAGCATGAGTCTGGTCATCTATATATTGAACTAACACGAATGTTCCATGTGAAGACTATTTTTTTTAAAAAGAAGGCATAAAGAAGCAGCTAAGGTTCATCTGCTTCATCATTAAAAGTACAAAATATCAATAAATTAATAATCGTAGTACCACCAACAAAGAAACATGGCCACTTTAGTGATACTACTTGCAATCCGTTGGTTCTTGAGAAAAAAAATGCCATGCACGGTTCTTTAGAGAGAGAAGAGGAGAACAAATTCCATCATTTGTTAACACTTTTTCTTTGTTTTCAATATCAATTTGTGAACTATCTACGTATCGCAGGAAATCATGCATGGCCAATCGCGAGAAGTTCAGTCAATCATGCAGCTGAGAAGGGAAAACAAAATAGGGTAGCCAAAAGGTAGGACCAGATCATGCGAAGAGCTCTTCATCCTATTGATTAGGAATCTCGATCAGAAACCATCAGGCCATGTCTCCTGATAGGTCTTCCAGCCTTTACACATAACCTCGTGTAGGTGCCCTTAAGTTCGAAATAACATATCTCTGAGAGCGCAAAAAAAAGTTCGAAAAATGTCGCAACATTGACAGAGAGTGGATTTTCTACCATGCATTGGAGATACCATATATGTATCCACCTTTTTTGTTGCTTGGAGATTCATGCCGATTTTTTTATTTTGTCGAAGCTTGTCATATTTTAGAATGTTAAAAATATTTCTTCCTGGTTTATTCTTGTTGTGCCATGTTTACTTTTGTTTAAAATATATTATCATGTTTTGATATTTATCAACAAAGTTGTTGGCAGAACAACGACGATGGATAGACCTAACATGATATACCATGAAAAGCATCGTTAATATATGTTACCGGTAGTTTCTCATAAACAATGTATTGTCTTTACTGAAGTTCATACGACCAAGGGACACATGCGAACATTGGGTAAAATATGGATGCGGCAAGATACTTCAAATGTTGCTCCGAACAAGAGTAACCATAAATTTGATCTTTGCTCTTACCAGATGGTACGCCAATTATTCACATGGTGTGCTTGCGGGAATTGCTACTTCTGACGATGGAGAGATACACTCTGGGCCCACTCATGTACTACGATGTTCGTCATCGTCTAGCCGGACACGTTAACAAGTTGTTGATCACAAGGACATCGATAGTACGGTATGGGTAAAGAGTACATGCCGGGTAACGAGAATAACATAGTGTGTCGTCTCGGGCAATGTAAAGTATCAACAAAGCAATACGATATGTATCAGATATAATACTGCGGTTCACATGATAAGATCTTCATGTTATTTGTGGGGATTACTATGTGTATCAAGATGATAATAGTAATCATTGTCGCGGAAGGAGTTGCACAAATTATTTGTGGGGATTACTTCATGTTTTTACCAAATTAAGCTTAAATTTGTTGTGTTCCAGAAATTGAAGGAGCACAAAGTAATCTTAGTGTCATCAAAATAGCATCGTGAAGCTTTTGAGATAATTTTGCCAGCAAGACCAGTTTAGAGTGGAAAGAGTATCTCCTTTTTATTAAAAAAAGGAAAATAAAATCACTCGGCGCGCGCAAATTATATTAATAGTTTGCAAAAATTACAAGCTCTCATTTACACGCATATTATACATATATAAATCTGTACGATGAGCATAACATGGTAGGTGCATTTATTTTATTCAACAAGCTAGCTCCGTCTGAATCAGCTAGCTTGTAGTACCAGAGAAGACCCCAAATATATATAGGGGGTACGTCACGGCCGACAGGAGCAAGACTCAAATAGTAATAGGTGGGGGCTGGCGCATCAGCAGGCGGCGCGGCGGAAGCCCACGCTCCCTCCGCCGACGTCGTACAGAACCTCGTAGGTCTGCTGCTGCACGTTGCCGATGAACCCGACGGAGCCGTCAGCGCCACCGCCCGGGGTGGGCGCGAACGCCAGGCAGCCGTCGAGCATGAGGGAGGGCGCGTCGAGGTCCAGGACGGCGGCGCCGCCGGCGAACACCAGTGAGACCTTGGGCAGCGTGACGTTGTTGGTGAAGCGTGTGAAGTCGTAGCAGGTGTCGAGGTTACGCACGGGAGACGCGAGCGGGCCGTACGGTGCCATGGCGGTCCTGAAGGCCGCCCGGAGCGCGGCGTACGCCGGTGGCGGGAGCTGCGTGACGACCGCGCTGGAGTCCATGACGGCGCCGGCGGCGAAGGTCGCAGGCGGCACGCGGAGCCGCTTGCCGGCCACGGTGATGGCCTCGAGGCGCACGATGTAGAAGGTTGGCGCGCGCTTGTTCCTGATGAGCGGCGTGCGCGCGAACCGCGACGAGGCCCCCACGGGCCCGCCCAAGGAGAGGAAGCCGAGGGAGCTGGGCAGCGGGACGCAGTAGGAGAAGGCGTTGCCGAAGTCCTTGGCGGTCTGCGCCAGCAGCGACTGGGTGCCGCCGCCGAGCGCCAGGACGCCGGCGGTCTGGTCGCTGAAGGAGCCCTTGACGGCGTGGCTGCACCCGAACTGGAAGTGGTTGACGACGATGGCGGGGGAGAGCGTGAGCGTGTCTGTGATGTACGTCCCGGTGGTGGCTGTTCCGTCGCCGTAATCGACGGCGTACCGGCACTGGTCGGAGGCGGAGGAGCAGCCATTGCCGTAGGCGGTGCCGAGGCGAGTGCAGGCAGGGGATCCGCAGGGGATCGGGGCGTACGTGGTGGACTGTGCGGGATCGTAGAATGGATCCTTCTGGGTGTGGCACTGCGGGAACGGGCACGGCAGGCATTGCACCCACGTGATGTCGCTGCTGGTGTCGATCACCATCGTCTGTCTCGCCGCGGGCATCACGACGGTCATGCTGGCCTCCTCCAAACTTTGGGTCTAGAAACCCGACAAATTTGAACATTATTAGTTGACAAAATTTGGTGCCAAAATGTGATTATCTGAAAGCGCAATATATAGTAATTTCATCTTTTTTTCTTACCGGGGCAGGGGCAGGGGCAGGGGCAGCACATTTTGCATCACCGAGATTGACGGCCGTCACCCCCATCCCGTTTTTCTCAGAGACGCCGCTGGTGGTGGTATCCGAGTTTACATCCTCGCCGGCGCCACCGCCACCGCCAGAGAGCTTCCTGCGTATGTAGCTGGTGCGGAGCTGGTCCCACTTAAGCATGTCGTCGATGGTGTCCTCCTCCATCACTGCCGGTGAGGACGAGCACGGACCGTGCGGGCGGTTCATGGGCACCCACCTGACACCATCGCCGGACGGCATCACTGTTCGACGACCGTGCATCTATCCGTTGTTAGCTCAAGGTCCAGGAAGGAGACTGAACCAAGGACTACTTCCTCAGTCTCATAATCCTTATCGTGGTTTTAGTTCAAAGATAAAACCCCATGACACTAATTATGGAATACATGAAGTAATTAATAAACTAATATACTGGTGGTACCCTTGTGTCCGGAGCAGACGGCGGCGTCTCTTGCGGTGTGCTCTAGGGAGCTGGTTGCCACGACCATGAAGTCCTCGAGTTCATGGCCATGATGATCTGCTGCTGCATGGGTACCCAGACGACAAGAACCGGACAAGCTGATGATCAGGAGAAGAAGAAATAGCGGCGGGAAAGCAGAAACCTTCATGCTCACACTAAGTATCGATCGGTGTTGAAGTGTGTGGGCAATGCTGGCTAGCTAGTCGATGGTTTGATGATTTCCCAGGTCCTCCTCGCTTGGTCTATATATATAGTAGAAAAAAGAAACGAAAATAAAATAAAATGAAATGCACGTACGCTCGAAGAAGAAGCAGCCATACACGAGGAAAGGAACAATTCCATCGGCCTGTGATTGGCACAACCTACTCACACGCCTTTGCTTTGCAGGATTTCTGGCATCCTCCTTTTGTTTTCAATATTGCTACTAGTTATCTTTTCTGAGTGCCTCGTGCGTCCCGCGTAAAATCATGCATGCATGGACGACATGCCTCTCATCGTGAAACAAGTTATTCTCCATCATTTTCCCTGTCCACTATTCATGTGTCCTTGGGCAAACAAGGAATGTTGGTTTGCTGGTGGTGGATCTTTCTGTTCTTGGGCAAACATGTAATGCAAGTAAAACTTTGAGCGATAAGAAATAGTTTTCTAGAATGCAACTTTAGAATCATATTCTAGAAAGCGATGAACTACCTTCTCAAAAAAAAATTGACCTCTTCCCTCTTAATTATTTGTTCTTGTCGTTGTTGATACTATGATGCATTGTTCTTAAGGACCCCAATATAACACGGTAGATTAGTTAGGGAGCGGTCCACTCACAACTTGCCACATGGCCATGCGATCAGGAGGGAGTTGTCATCCGATCGTCAGTTCCCAAATCAAGTGGTTCTTGGTCCGTCACGCTACAACACCAAAAATCTCACGCGTGGTCGTTATATTTTCTGTATTTCTAAGTGTCTTGAAAGAAAAATTGTTGAAAGTGTATTATTTTGACTAGAAAAACTAAATTAGTATTATTGTGTAATTAAATATAAATAAATTTGGTTATATGGAACATAGATAAGGTAAACCACTCTAGCCTCTTGGCGCAAATGTTCCATCAAATTCTTGTGTTGCAATTGCCATAGCAAGAACATGACCCTAGTCAGCTGGTACATACTTATAATAACCGCATGAAAGGGTGAAAAAAATTCATGTCAAGGACTATTACTTAAATACTAGGAAATAATTTGTTGTATGGCACTTATACTATACGTGAGTGACATCCAAAGCATAAAGCATGAGTCTGTTCGTCTATATATATATATTGAACTAATGCCAATGTTCCATGTGAAGACTAAAATTCGTAAAGAAGGCATAAAGAAGCAGCTAGGTTCATTTGCTTCATCATTAGAAGTACAAAATATAAATTAAGAATCGTAGTACCACCAACAAAGAAACATGGCCACTTTAGTGATACTACTGGCAATCCGTTGGTTCTTGAGAAAAGAAAATAAGTAGAGAGAGAAGAGGACAACAAATTCCATCATTTGTAACACTTTTTCTCCTTTTCTTTATTTTCAATATCAATTTGTGAACTACCTACGTATCGCAGGAAATCATGCATTGCCAATCGCGAGAAGTTCAGTCAATCATGCATGGTCTTCCAGCCTTTACACATGACCTAGTGTAGGTGCCCTTAAGTTCCAAAATAACTTATCTCCGAGAGCGCAAAAATAAGTTCCAAAAATGTCGCAACATTGATAGAGAGTGGATTTTCGACCATGCATTGGAGTCCACTCTTTTTTGTTGCTTGGAGATTCGTGCCAGTTTTTTTTATTTTGTCGAAGCTTGTCATATTTTAGAATGTTAAAAATATTTCGTCAGGGTTTATTCTTGTTGAGCCATGATTTCTTAAGTTTAAAATGTATTATCATGTTTCGATGTTTATCAACAAAATTGAGTCACTGGAATCTCCAAACAACAATATAGGGTGGATCTCCATGCCAGTGCATGATAGCAACTCGTTTCTCAACATTTATACACACAAAATTACAATAACGAGAAAATTGTTGAATTCACAATATACCACTCACGACAAGATTTTGTCCTCAGATGTTCATAGCTTTGTTTTATATATAGTTTTTCTTATTAGTTGTCATTTGAATTCGAGGATTTTTGACTTTCGGGTAACTCTAATATTGCAAAAACAAAGAAACCTTGTATCCATATGTGACTTCCATGAGCAACACTTTTGAAAGGATTTAAAGCCATAAATGATTACTGGGAGTAAATCAAGCATTTTCTTAATTGTAGAAAATCTCATATGAGGCGTCAAACACTGTAACGACCTGCATTATCTGCGGACGGTGCCGTACCGTCCTTGACATGGGTATACCCTACAGGTACTCGAGCTTGGTGTATACGGCCTGAATACATAGAAGCCCACGGTGTCGCCAAGGCCCATGTAAAGAATTCAAGTAACCTACGGACTCTCGATTGCTTAAAGAACAAGAAGAAACTAAAGATAGGAAGTTCAAAGGGGAAAACCCTAACCTGTAACCGACTCGACCTGCTACCCGAGACCTAGCCTATCTATATAAAGGCTAGGAGGGGGCGGCGAGGAGGACACACGCAACCCTAGTTTCCACAACCCTCGCCAGATTGCATCTGCGCACCATTGTAATCTTCGATTCCTTTGATAATTCCACGAGCAGACAAGCAGGAGTAGGAACCTCTACGAGGCCTGAACCTGGATAAATCTTCGAGTCCCCTGTGTGCTTGTTTTCTAGCCGATAGATGTCTCCAGCGCTCCCTCCTTCTCCAAAACCCAAGTCCATAATAATGGGCATTGATGAGTTAAACCCTCGTCAATTGGCGCCGTCTGTGGGAATTGGGAGTGCTGATGTTGCGGCATCTTCGGCCCCATCAACCGCGATCTACAACTCCGCAACAGCGGAGATTCTCCAGCTCTTCGGCGCGTTCGACTTCACCATCCACACACCGGCCACTCGCCCGGATTTCGAGTCCGTAGGCGACGGAATCAACTTGGCAATAGGGAGCTTCCGCTTCCAAGTTGGTCAGATGGGCATGCTTCGCATGCCTGACCAGCCGACGGTGCCGTCGATTGCCCCAGCATCATGGTTCCCTCCATCGACCGGCACCCTCAGTGAGCTCAACGCCCCGACAACAGTCGAGAACACGGTCAGCGACAGCAGTCGTGACTCCGATCTGAGCGATCTGGCCACTGAAGATGGAGCCTACGGCTCCGGATCTGAGAGCTGTTGAAGCAACAGCTTCCCCCATCACTTCATGTGCGCCATCATCAATGCAGGCGATACCTCCGCTAACCGCGACAACACGGGCAATCGCGGTAACGAAACCGACCCGCCTCTCGGTGGCAATGGCGGCAACGGTGGCAATGGTGGCAACGGTGGCAATCGCACCCCCGTCAACAATGGAGGAGCAATCGAACCGCCAACCATAACCAACGAGCAAACCGGCGAACGCGTCGTGGTCAGGCTCAATGAGCTTGAATGGGCTCGCTGCTGTGAGGCCCTACGGGGCAATCCTTTACCTCCCGGTTCCTCGCAAGAACTTCTGATGGGCTATCATTGGCTCCTGAAGGAGGAATTTAAACGTCAAGCGCAAACAATCGCGCAACTCGAAGCATGCAAAAGGGCGGCAGATGAGTCAAGCCTTCGACGTGCTGGGCTCTCCTCCCATGGAGGATCCTCCTCAAAGGGCAACGAGTACCTCGCAAACAAGAGGCGATCTCGGATGGCCCATCTCACTGAGCAAGAACGCATAGAGGCTGCAAAAGTCCGCGACTTCAGCTCCATGACGGTCGACACACGGGGCAATATGGTCCCAAAGACGCCACAAGCTGCAGTTACAGCGGCCACCATGTACCTCCTCAATAACCAGCCGTCAGCTGGAGATCCCTGAGCCGCCATGCACTGATCTACGATCACAGACTTGGGATTAATCGAGGCCGCCCTTGACAAGGAGCCAACACCGGAGCCGAAGAAAGGCAAAGCGCTGGCAAAGCGCTACTCCTCGCCCTCATCCAGTGATGACAGTCACGACCTGTCTCGACGTTGCCGCTCACGGCGACATGACTACAACTACGACGCGCGTGATGACATCACACAGCGCAAGATCGACAAATCAAGGGCGCGACGTGCTCGGTCGACGGACTCAGAAGAGGAAGATGTGGAGCTCTACGGTGCCAGATGCTTCAGCAGATCCATTAGGTAAAACCGAATGCCCAAGGGGTTCAAACTCCCATCGGAGAACCCGAAGTTTGACGGCCTATAGGACCCAAAGATCTGGCTAGAGGATCACATCTACTCCGTCAGGCTCCACAGCAGCAGTCGAAGCACGACCATGCAATGCTTACGGCTACAGCTGCAAGGCGCCGCCCGAGCATGGCTCAACAACCTCCCACGTGGATCCATTCGCAGTTGGGATGAGCTGGTTTACAGCTTCGTGCGCAACTTCAAGGGCACATACAAGCGGCCTGCATCAATCGAAGAACTGAGATGCTGCCAGCAAAGATCGGGCGAATCGCTACGCTCCTACATCCAAAGGTGGTCCATCATCAAGAAATCCACATAGAACATCTCGGTGGATCGCGCGATTGACGCATTCAACGACGGCGTCCGCCGCATAGAGCCCGCTTAAAGCCCAAGACCATTGACCACTTGATGGAAATCGCGAATCGGTGGGCCGATGGAGAAGATTCGGTGAAAAATCGCGTTCACTCCGACGAGGAGGCAGAACTCGAGTGTAGACGCGACCGCCAAGGCAAACGCCGTATGCGCATCTACGATGACCACGACGACGTCAACATGGTCGCAACTGGCTATGTCGACAGATGCGACGATAACCGCAACAGCGGATACCGCAGCGGTGGATACCGCGACTTTGGGAAAACCACGCAAGTGTGGCAACGCCGCAACCGTGATGAGGCACCTGCGACATCCATCGAAGAAAAAGTGTCCGGGCCATGCACGGTGCACTTCTACATCGACAAGGATGATGGAAAGAAGAAGTCTAGCCACCTCCTCAAGGACTGCCGCGAGTTCCTCAAATTACATGAGGGACTGGTTCGGATGAATCGCAACACAGTCGAAAGGGATTACGGGACCGCCCTAGGCGCCGTAGCACATGGAGCTCCGCCACCACTCGGACCACCCCCAAATGGAGCTGCGCCAGACTAGAACCACGGAGGCGAGCCATACCCACGGGCCATGGGTACCATGATGATCCAAAAGGGACACCCCTCGAATCGAGTGTAGAAGGCCATCACTCGCCAAGTCAACTTGGCCACACACTCGCCACCATCTACCACCGAGTACCTCAGCGGAAGCGAGTCTTGCATCACCTTCGACAAACGCGATCATCCGCCTCAAGTACCTCGTCCAAGCCATTGTCCCCTCGTACTCGAGGCACAAATTGGAGGCTTCGACATGAGCCGTGTCTTCATGGACGGCGGAAGCGGCATCAACCTTATATTCGCGAGTACCTTGTGGGCAATGAGGATCCCTCTGAGCTACTTGGAAGCCTCAGACACAACATTCCACGGCATCGTCCCAGGCAGGGGCGTGTATCCCCTGGGCAAAATCAACCTCGACGTCATCTTCGGCACGCCGAAAAACTTTCGGCGCGAGCACATTGACTTTGAGGTCGTCGACTGGCCCTCACAGTACCACTGCATCCTCGGACGTGTCGCGTTCTCTAGGTTCATGGCAGTGCCATACTACGCCTACCTGCAAATGAAAATGCCAGGTCCCAATGGCGTCATCCCAGTCAACGGGAGCTTCGAGAGATCCGACAGTTGCGACAGGGAATTCAACAGAATTTCCTAGTCCTTCGGCATGCAGGAAGAACTCGCGAGACTAAAGGAGTCGACAGACAACAGTCTGCCTCCCCTAAGCCAGCCAAGCTCACCTGACCTATCTTTCGACTCATCAGTACACAAAAAGAAAGTGCAGGTCCACCCATCGAATCTCGCCAAAACGGCCCTCATCGCCAACAACTTGAGCCCCGCATAGGAACTCGTGCTCGTCGAATTACTCCGTGAGCACTGGGAAATTTTCGCTTGGTGTCCTGCAGACATGCCAGGAGTTCCCAGGGAATTCGCCGAGCACACACTCAACGTTAACCCAGACGCAAGGCCAGTCAAGCAAACAATCCGGCGATTATCTGAGCCAAGAGCAAAGGCAGTCGGAATGGAGATCAACAGACTCCTCGATGCCAAATTCATACGCGAGATCAAGGAAAGCACTTGGCTCGCTAACACGGTGCTAGTACCAAAAAAGGACACGGACATCCTGCGGATGTGCGTGGACTTCACCTCTTTGAATAAGCACCGTCCAAAGGATCACTTCCCATTGTCGCGAATCGACCAGATCATCGACTCCACCGCGGGATGTGAGCGCCTCTGCTTCCTCGACGCCTACTCAGGCTATAATCAGATTCAAATGAAGGAGAAAGATCAAGAAAAAACAGCGTTTACAACGCCCTTCGGAGTGTTCTGCTACAACACAATGCCCTTCGGGCTAAAAAACGCAGGAGCCACCTACCAGCGGTGCATGCAGGCTTGCCTCAAGGAACAACTTGGTCGCAACATTCAAGTCTATGTCGACGACATAGTAATCAAGACCAAGGAGGAAGCCTCCCTAATCGACGATTTACGCGAAACCTTCGCCAACCTCGACCGCTACCGGATCAAGCTCAATCCGGACAAATGCGCCTTTGGCGTACCATCTAGGCAACTACTCAGGTACCTCATCTCCGCAAGAGGAATCGAGGCAAACCCAAAGAAAATAAAAGTCATACTGGCCATGGAGAAGCCGAAAAACATACGGGGCGTCCAGCAGCTGGCTGGGCGAATCGCGACCCTCAGTCGATTCATCAGCCGGATGGGTGAAAAGGCACTACCCTTCTACCAACTCCTCCGCAAAGCTGAAAAGTTCGAGTGGACCAGCGAAGCACAGGAAGCATTCGAAGACCTCAAGCGCCTACTATCCACCTCGCCAGTACTGGTGACCCCACGAGAAAGGGAACCACTATTGCTGTATATCTCTGCCACCAACCAGGTGGTCAGCACAGTGCTCGTAGTCGAACGAGCCGAGGAAAACAAGGTCCACGGGGTACAGCGCCCAGTCTATTACCTCAGCGAGGTCCTCACGCCAACAAAACAGAGGTACCCGCACTACCAGAAGCTGGCGTACGGCGTCTTCATGACCGCCCGACGACTGCGCCACTACTTCCAGGAACACCCAATCGTGGTGGTCAATGACGCCCCGCTGGGGCATATCCTCAATAACCCCGACGCCACGGGACGAGTCGCGCTTTGGGGAATCGAATTGTCTCCACAAGACATTACATACGAAAAGTGCGACGCAATCAAGTCGGAAGTTCTTCCTGACTTCCTCGTGCACTGGATGGAGAACCAGCTCCCCGACAAACCAGATATATCCTACCTGTGGACAATGCACTTTGATGGATCCAAGCGGAAGGACGGAGCAGGTGCAGGTGTCATACTGACATCGCCCTAAGGGGACAAGCTGAAATACATCCTGCGAATGCAGTTCACCACCTCAAACAACGAAGTTGAATATGAGGCGCTGCTACATGGGATGAGAATGGCAAAAGCCTGCGGCGCCAAGAGGCTCATTATATACGATGACTCCAAGTTGGTCGTCAACCAAACAATGCATGAGTGCGACGCACTGAACGACAACATGATCGCCTACCGCGACCTCTACGACACACTCGAAGGGGACTTCGATGGCTGCGAGCTGCAACACGTAGGCCGCGAAAACAACGAAGAAGCGGACGCACTCGCCAACATAGGCTCTACCTGCGCCCCCATACTACCTGGGGTATTTCTCGAGCGCATCTGCGAACGGTCCATCAAGCCAAAGGCAGCAGAGAAAAAAACAAGCGCAGCAACGGACTCGGGGGCTACGCCACCCAATGAGCCAAAGGCACTCAACGACCTGGAGCTGGATACAGGACTCGAAGGACCAATGAGCATCATGATGATCGAATCATCCTGGACTCAGCCGTACATCACATACCTCCTCAGCAAAAGGCTACCGGACGATCCGACTGATGCACGACACATCGCGCGGTGTTCCAAGGCTTTCGCTGTTATCAACGGCGAACTATACAAGCGCAACATCACAGGAGTACTCCAGCGATGCGTCTTCACGGCCGATGGAAGAACTGTTCTCCTCAACATCCATGAGGGAACCTGCGGACACCACGCTGGGAGTCGCGCCCTCGTAGCAAAGCTCTATGAGCTGGGTTTTACTGGCCTACGGCCATGCGTGATGCCAAGGACATCGTCTAGAAGTGCAACGCGTGCCAGCGATTCGCGGACAAGCCGCACGCACCTGGCGCAGAGGTCTGGCCAATTCCATTGGCCTGGCCCTTTGTGTAATGGGGACTCGACATGGTCGGCAAGCTCCCTAAGTCCTCACGAGGAGGCTACGTCTACCTCCTGGTGACAGTCGACAAATTCACCAAGTGGATAGAGACCATGCCAGCGACCAATCAATCAGGGCACAATGCAGTCAAGTTCTTCGAGTCCATCATCTTCCGCTTCGGGGTGCCACACAACATCATCACAAACAATGGAACAAACTTCACATCCAAGGAGTTCCAAGAATTCTGTGAAAATCTGGGAATCAACATCAGCTACGCCTCGGTAGCGCATCCACAGACCAACGGTCAAGTCGAAAAGGCGAATGGGCTCGTCTGCGGCAGCATTAAGAAGCGACTCCTCCGGCCACTCGAACAAGCCACGGGTTGCTGGCCTGACGAACTACAATCAGTACTTTGGAGCCTACGTACAACTCCAAACAGTGCTACAGGCTACACCCCATTCTTTATGGTCCACGGGGCTGAAGTAGTGCTGCCCGCCGAGGTACGGTACAAAGCGCCACGCGTGGTCGCTTACAGCGAGCAAGAGTCATCCCTCGCACTCGAAGACTCCGTCGACCTCCTCGACGAAGCAAGGGAAATCACTGCGGAAAGAACAACGATCTACCAGCAGAACCTGTGCAACTACCATAGTAGGAGCCTACTGTTGGAGATATGCCCAAGAGGCAATAATAAAAGTGGTTATTATTATATCTTTGTGTTTATGATGAATGTTTACATCCCATGCTATAATTGTATTATTAGGAAACACTAATACTTGTGTGTTTTGTAAACATATAAGAGTCCCTAGTAAGCCTCTTGTTGAACTAGCTTGTTGATTAATGGATGATCATGGTTTCCTGATCATGGACATTGGATGTCATTAATAACAAGGTTATATCATTAGGAGAATGATGTAATGGACACACACCCATAGTAAGCATAGCATAAGATCAAGTCATTAAGTTCGTTTGCTATAAGCTTTAAAATACATAGTAACCTAATCCTTCGACCATGAGGTTGTGTTAATCACCATCACCGGATGGGTACTTTGATGGCATCAAACACCACTCCGTAACTGGGTGGTCATAAAGGTGTCATTGGGTATTCTGAAAGTATGTGTCGAAGCGCATGGACCAAGATTGGGATTTGTCCATCCATATGACGGATAGATATGCTCTGGGCCCTCTCGGTGGAATGTCACCTGATTAGCTTGCAAGCATGTGACTGGGTCACAAGGGATGACATATCACAGAACGAGTAAAGAGTACTTGTCAGTAACGAGGTAGAACCAGGTATGGAGATACCGACGATCAAACCTCGGATAAGTAAAGTATCGCGTGACAAGGGGAATTGGTCTCGTATGTAAATGGTTCTATCAATCACGAAGTCATTGTTGAGTATGTGGGAGCCATTATGGATCTCCAGGTCCCGCTGATGGTTATTGATAGGAGATGTGTCTCTGTCATGTCTACATATTCACGAACCGTAGGGTGACACACTTAAGGTTCGAAGTTGTTTTAAGTAGATATGGAATGTGCGTTGGAGACCGAATGTTGTTCGGAATCTCGGATTGGATCCGGGACATCACGAGGAGATCCGGAATTGTCCGGAGAATAAGATTCATATATTGGGGATCATTTTCTGAGTTAGGAAATGTTCCGGAGTATTTGTATGAGGATTCTAGAAGGTTTCGGAATGTTCCAGAAGGTTCTGGAAGATTTCTTGGAGTTTGCTTGAAAACCAAGAAAGGATCAAGGAGTCCTTGTGGGGCAAGACAAGGAGTCGTGGGGGAGGAGGACTCCTCCCCCCTCCCAATCCGCCGGCCAAGGAAGGGAGGGGAGTCCTACTAGGACTCCCCCTCCCATGGCGCCTCCCTCCTTTAAATAGAGGGGTGGAGGCGCCACCCCCTGGCCCCCTCCAATACTCCAAACCCTAGCCGCCTCTCTCCTCCTCCTTTCTTCTGCTCAGGCTTAGGCGAAGCCCTACAGAATTCTCTACTCCACCACCACCACCACGCCGTCGTGCTGCTGGGATTCTGTGGAGAAGATCTACTACCTCCGCTGCTCGCTAGAACGAGGAGAGGAAGGTCTGCTTTGACTCCGCACGTGTGACCGACTGCGGAAGCGCTGCCGGAACGCGGCGCCGGGAGGATCGTCCACTCGATCTTGAGATCGGCAAGTGATCGACTACATCAACCACGAGATCCAATCTCGTAACGCTTTTGGGTCTACAAGGGTTAGTACAGATCTATCTCGTTGCACATGTCTAATAGATTAGATCTTGGCTTTTATCTAGATTAGATATGGGTTTTGTTCGTTCTTGCGGTAGAATTTTTTTGTCTTCCATGCTACGAACCCATCAGTGGTATCAGAGCCGTGTCTATGCGTAGATCTGTTGCACGAGTAGAACACAATGGTTTT
The DNA here is from genome assembly GCA_910589775.1 of Avena eriantha. Taxonomy (NCBI): domain Eukaryota; kingdom Viridiplantae; phylum Streptophyta; class Magnoliopsida; order Poales; family Poaceae; genus Avena; species Avena eriantha. The sequence continues at coordinate 75,361,838 of OU342744.1, read as the reverse complement.
GTGGGCGTTGGTGCTCGTGCCGTCTTTTTCTTTGTGTACTTTGCATCTTGCGGTATGGTGGGATGAAGCAGCTCGGGCTAACCTTACATGTCATCGCACATGAGACTTGCTCCACGCTTGACGTGTAACTTGCTTTGCACAAGTGGCTTTGCGGGTGTCTGTCTCTCTCACCATAGTATAGATCCAATTTACACTTTGCACTTGATAGCACTTGTATCAACGTTGTGGTTCAGTTTCATAGGTAAGATCCGTTCTTATTCGAAAGCCCCAAACCACGTAAAACATGCAAAGAAAATTAGAGGCGTCTAACTTGTTTTTGCAGGGGTTTTGTGATGTGATATGGCCATAATGTGATTGTGATTATATTTGATGTATGCAATGATCCTTGTTGTAATATGGCAACCGGCAGGAGCCTAATGGTTGTCTTTAATTCTGTTAAGACCTGCGTGCTTATTCATCTTGTAATAGCTTTATTCCAAGTAGTTGTAATAGTTGCTAGTGATGATGGACAACCATGAAGCGGCGCCACTGACCTTGACGCAATGCTGGTGATGATGGAGATCATGTCCGTGCTTTGGAGATGGAGATCAAAGGCGCAAGAAGAAAGGGCCATATCATATCACACTAATTATGAATTGCCTGTGATGTTAATCCTTTATGTATCTTGTATTGCTTAGATCGCGACGGTAGCATTATAAGATGATCCCTCTCACTAAATATCAAGTAATAAAGTGTTCACCCTTAGTTGGCACCGTTGCTAAGACTCGTCGTTTCGAAGCATCTCGTGAAGATCGGATGTGATAGATTCTACGTGTGCATACAACGGGTGCAAGCCAGATTTGCACATGCGGAAACTAAGGTTAATCTTGACGAGCCTAGCATGTACAGACATGGTCTCGGAACATGGAATACCGAAAGGTAGAGCATGAGTCATATAAATGATATGATGAATATGAAGATTGTTCGTCGATGAAACTACATCTTCTCTCGTGAAGATCGGACTTGGTGTAGTGGACTTGATTCGTGTAATCACTAAGACAATGTGAGGGATGTTGTTTTGAGTGGGAGTTCACCTAGTTAATTTAAGAATTAAATTTGAACTCAATTTATCATAAACTTAGTCAAAACTACTTGCAAATTTGTTGTAGATTATGGTGACCCCCTCCATCAATTTCAATGTGTTCCTAGAGAAAGAAAAGCTTAAGAACAATGGAAGCAATTTCACGGACTAGTTCCGTGGACTGAAGATCGTCCTCAGGGCTGGTCAGTTGACCTATGTGCTCGAAGCACCGCTAGGTGACCCACCTGCAGAAGATGCCACCGATGACGTAAAGAATGTTTACGCCACTCGGAAAAATCATTACTCCACAGTTCAGTGTGCCATCATGTACGGTTTAGAAGCGGAGCTTCAGAAGCGCTTTGAGCACCACGACCCGTTCGAGATCATTAAGGAGCTCAGGCTGATTTTTGAGACTCGCGCGGCCATGGAAAGCTATGAGGCCTCCGAAAAGTTCTTTAACTGTAAGATGGAAGAGGGTAGCTCCGTTAGCGAGCACGTGCTCACCATGTTTGGGTACGCAAACAAGCTCCAAGAGTTGGGGATATCGATTCCTAATGAGTTAGGGATTCACCGTCTCCTCCAATCACTGCCACCAAGTTATAAGAACTTTGTGATGAACTACAATATGCACTACATGAACAAGACATTGCCTGAACTATCGTCCATGCTGAAAACTGCTGAAGTGGAGATCAAGAAGGAGCACCAAGTGTTGATGGTCAATAAGACCACCAATTTCAAGAGACAGGGCAAGCCTAAGAACAAGGGCAACTTCAAGAAGGACGGCAAGAAAGCTGCCGCACCTGCAAAGAAGCCCAAGGCTGGTCCCAAGCCTGAAACTGAATGCTTCTACTGCAAGGGTGCTGGTCACTTGAAGCGTAACTGCCCCAAGTATCTGGCGGATCTGAAGAATGGCAACATCAAGAAGAAAGGTATATTTGATATATATGTTATTGATGTGTATCTTACTAGTAATCGTAGTAGTGCCTGGGTATTTGATACTGGTTCGGTTGCTCATATTTGTAACTCGAAACAGGAGCTGCGGAATAAGCGAAGACTGGCGAGAGACGAGGTGACGATGCGCGTTGGAAATGGCTCCAAGGTTGATGTGATCGCCGTCGGCACGCTCCCTCTACTTCTATCTTCGGGATTAGTTTTAAGTTTGAATAATTGTTATTTGGTGCCTGCGTTAAGCATGAACATTATATCTGGATCTTGTTTATTGCGAGACGGTTACTCTTTTAAGTCCGAGAATAAAGGTTGTTGGATTTATATGAGTAATATCTTTTATGGTAATGCACCTGAGATAATGGTTTATTCTTACTGAATCTCGATAGTAGTGATACACATGTTCACAACATAGAAGCTAAACGAACAAAATTGAATGATAATTCTACATACATGTGGCACTGTCGTCTTGGTCACATTGGAGTGAAGCGTATGAAGAAACTCCATTCTGATGGACTTCTTGAATCACTTGATTTTGAATCACTTGAAAGATGCGAAGCATGTCTAATGGGAAAAATGACTAAGACTCCATTCTCTGGAATAATGGAGCGAGCTACAGACTTATTGGAAATAATACATACCGATGTGTGCGGTCCAATGAGTGTAGCATCGCGTGGTGGATATCGTTATGTTCTCACTTTCACGGATGACTTAAGTAGATATGGGTATGTCTACTTTATGAAACATAAGTCCGAAACTTTCGAGAAGTTTAAGGAATTTCAAAGTGAAGTGGAAAATCATCGTAACAAGAAGATTAAATTTCTGCGTTCTGACCGCGGAGGTGAATATCTAAGTTATGAGTTTGGCATGCATTTAAAGAAATGTGGAATACTTTCGCAGTTGACACCGCCGGGAACACCACAGCATAATGGTGTGTCCGAACGTCGTAATCGAACTCTCTTAGATATGGTTCGGTCTATGATGTCTCTTACAGATTTACTGCTATCGTTTTGGGGCTATGCATTAGAGACAACCACATTCACTTTAAATAGGGCACCATCTAAATCCGTTGAAACAACACCGTACGAATTGTGGTTTGGCAAGAAACCTAAGTTGTCGTTCCTTAAAGTTTGGGGTTGCGAAGCATATGTAAAGAAGTTACAACCTGTTAAGCTTGAACCCAAAGCGGAGAAATGCGTCTTCATAGGATTCCCTAAAGAAATAATTGGGTATACCTTCTATCATAGATCCGAAGGCAAAGTTTTCATTGCCAAGAATGGATCCTTTCTTGAGAAGGAATTTCTCTCGAAGGAAGTGACTGGAAGGAAAGTAGAACTTGATGAGGTTATTGAACCTTCTCTCGGATTTGAGAGTAGCGTAGCACCGGAAGATGTTTTTGTGCCGCCTGCACCAATTGGAGAGGAAGTTAATGATGATGATCATGAAACTTCAAACGAAGTTACTGCTGAACCTCGCAGGTCAACGAGGGTTCGTACCACTCCTGATTGGTATGACTCTGCCTTGAATGTCATGTTGGTGGACAACGCTGATGACCCTGCGATGTATGAAGAAGCTATGGTGAGCCCAGATTCCGACAAATGGCTAGAAGCCATGAAATCCGAAATGGGATCCATGTAAGAAAACCAAGTGTGGACTTTGGTGGACTTACCGGATGGCCGTAAGGCTGTCGAGAACAATTGGATTTTCAAGAGAAAAACAGATGCTGATGGTAATGTTACCGTCTATAAAGCTCGACTTGTCGCGAAAGGGTTCCGACAAATTCAAGGAGTTGACTATGATGAGACATTCTCACCAGTAGCGAAGCTAAAGTCTGTGAGGATTTTGTTAGCAATTGCTGCACATTTCGATCATGAGATTTGGCAGATGGATGTCAAAACGGCGTTCCTTAATGGTGACATTGAGGAAGACTTGTATATGGTACAACCCAAGGGTTTTGTCGATCCTAAAGATGCTGACAAGGTATGCAAACTTCAGCGCTCCATTTATGGACTGAAGCAAGCATCCCGGAGTTGGAATCAACGTTTTGATAAAGTAATCAAAAACTTTGGATTTATACAAACTTATGGAGAAGCTTGTATTTACAAGAAAGTGAGTGGGAGCTCTGTAGCATTCCTAGTACTATATGTAGATGACATATTGTTGATTGGGAATGATATAGAACTTCTTAATAGTGTCAAAGCCTATTTGAATAATAGTTTTTCAATGAAGGATCTTGGCAAAGCGGCATATATTCTAGGCATCAAGATTTATAGAGATAGATCAAGACGCCTAATAGCGCTTTCACAAAGTACATACTTGGACAAAGTTCTAAAGAAGTTTAGAATGGAAGAGAGCAAGAAAGGGTTCGTGCCCATGTTGTCAGGTAAGACCCTGAGTAAGACTCGAAGTCCAGCTACGGCTGAAGATAGAGAGAGAATGAATAATATTCCCTATGCCTCGGCCATAGGTTCTATCATGTATGCCATGCTGTGTACAAGACCAGATATAGCACATGCTGTTAGTTTGATTAGCAGATATCAAAATGATCCTGGAATGGAGCACTGGACAGCGGTCAAGAATATCCTAAAGTACCTAAATAGGACTAAGGATATGGTTCTTTCTTATGGAGGTGATGAACAGCTTGTTGTAAACGGTTACACCGATGCTAGTTGGAACACCGATCCGGATGACTCGAAGTCACAGTCGGGATACGTATTTATTTTGAATGGTGCTGCAGTGAGCTGGAGGAGTGCCAAGCAAAGCGTTGTGGCAAAATCTTCAACTGAATCGGAATACATAGCTACTTCGGAGGCTGCACAAGAAGCCATATGGATGAAGGAATTCATTACTGAACTTGGCGTGGTTCCCAGTGCGTTGGACCCGATGGCCATCTACTGTGACAACACAGGTGCCATAGCTAATGCACAGGAGCCAAGGTCACATAGCAAGCTGAAGCACATCAAGCTACGTTTCCACGCTATTCGCGAGTATGTCCGAGATAGTGACATAAAGATTTGCAAAGTACACATTGATCTGAATGTGGCAGATCCATTGACTAAACCTCTCCCTAGAGCAAAGCATGACCAGCACCAGAACGCCATGGGTGTTAGGTATATTACCATGTAATCCAGATTATTGACTCTAGTGCAAGTGGGAGACTGTTGGAGATATGCCCAAGAGGCAATAATAAAAGTGGTTATTATTATATCTTTGTGTTTATGATGAATGTTTACATCCCATGCTATAATTGTATTATTAGGAAACACTAATACTTGTGTGTTTTGTAAACATATAAGAGTCCCTAGTAAGCCTCTTGTTGAACTAGCTTGTTGATTAATGGATGATCATGGTTTCCTGATCATGGACATTGGATGTCATTAATAACAAGGTTATATCATTAGGAGAATGATGTAATGGACACACACCCATAGTAAGCATAGCATAAGATCAAGTCATTAAGTTCGTTTGCTATAAGCTTTAAAATACATAGTAACCTAATCCTTCGACCATGAGGTTGTGTTAATCACCATCACCGGATGGGTACTTTGATGGCATCAAACACCACTTCGTAACTGGGTGGTCATAAAGGTGTCATTGGGTATTCTGAAAGTATGTGTTGAAGCGCATGGACCAAGATTGGGATTTGTCCATCCATATGACGGATAGATATGCTCTGGGCCCTCTCGGTGGAATGTAATCTGATTAGCTTGCAAGCATGTGACTGGGTCACAAGGGATGACATATCACGGAACGAGTAAAGAGTACTTGTCAGTAACGAGGTAGAACCAGGTATGGAGATACCGACGATCAAACCTCGGATAAGTAAAGTATCGCGTGACAAAGGGAATTGGTCTCGTATGTAAATGGTTCTATCGATCACGAAGTCATCGTTGAGTATGTGGGAGCCATTATGGATCTCCAGGTCCCGCTGATGGTTATTGATAGGAGATGTGTCTCTGTCATGTCTACATATTCACAAACCGTAGGGTGACACACTTAAGGTTCGAAGTTGTTTTAAGTAGATATGGAATGTGCGTTGGAGACCGAATGTTGTTCGGAATCTCGGATTGGATCCGAGACACCACGAGGAGATCCGGAATTGTCCGGAGAATAAGATTCATATATTGGGGATCATTTTCTGAGTTAGGAAATGTTCCGGAGTATTTGTATGAGGATTCTAGAAGGTTTCGGAATGTTCCGGAAGGTTCTGGAAGATTTCTTGGAGTTTGCTTGAAAACCAAGAAAGGATCAAGGAGTCCTTGTGGGGCAAGACAAGGAGTCGTGGGGGAGGAGGACTCCTCCCCCCTCCCAATCCGCCGGCCAAGGAAGGGAGGGGAGTCCTACTAGGACTCCCCCTCCCATGGCGCCTCCCTCCTTTAAATAGAGGGGTGGAGGCGCCACCCCCTGGCCCCCTCCACTACTCCAAACCCTAGCCGCCTCTCTCCTCCTCTTTTCTTCTGCTCAGGCTAAGGCGAAGCCCTGCAGAATTCTCTACTCCACCACCACCACCACGCCGTCGTGCTGCTGGGATTCCGTGGAGCAGATCTACTACCTCCACTGCTCGCTGGAACGAGGAGAGGAAGGTCTGCTTCGACTCCGCACGTGTGACCGACTGCGGAAGCGCTGCCGGAACGCGGCGCCGGAAGGATCGTCCACTCGATCTTGAGATCGGCAAGTGATCGACTACATCAACCACGAGATCCAATCTCGTAACGCTTTCGGGTCTACAAGGGTTAGTACAGATCTATCTCGTTGCACATGTCTCATAGATTAGATCTTGGCTTTTATCTAGATTAGATCTGGGTTTTGTTCATTCTTGCGGTAGAAATTTTTTGTTTTCCATGCTACGAACCCATCAGCTACGCCCCTGATCCTTCGTCGAAGGCGACCTGGTCCTGCGACTAAAGTAGGAAGGACATCTCAAGCTCGAGTCCTCCTGGGAGGGACCATACGTGATTACAGAAGTGATCCCAGGTGGCGCCTATCGCCTTCAAGATTTAGAGACAGGAGTCGCATACTCCAACCCTTCGAACATCGCGCAGCTGCGACGCTTCTACCCTTAGTCGTTTTTTACTTTCACATTGCAAATAAGGCACTCAGCCAAGGCTACTTAGCCACACATTGTACTTCGTACTATCTTGCGAGTAAATAATGGATACAAACTAAGCTACTACTGCAACAAAAGAATGTTGGTCTGCTCATCGAAGAAATCAACGATCTCCTCTGCTGGGCGATCCACTGCCTGATAGTGCAGCACCATATTCCAAGAAGAACCTGCTGGTGGTGCAGGTGGCCCAGCCGCAATTGTCGCAACGTCTATGTCAGGCCTATGTAGTCGCACCAGCGACAGAGCGGCCTTGGCACCAACCACTAATTGTTGCCTTACACACTCGTGAACCGCAGCCAGGTCTTGGAACTTGGCAAGAAGGGCCAGCAGGCTTGATGGAGCAACATCCAGTGGAAACATCGTCCAATAAATGTTCTTCAAACATGACTGCGACTTCTTCAGAAAGTGCAGCACTCGCGAGGCACGATCCTGCAGGGTCGCTAGCACAATTGCACGATCATGATCCACCCAGAAATATCCACTCTCATGAAATTGCTCTTGGGTCAGATCATGCATGCGAATAGCAATCCTACCCTTCTCATCCTGCGGACGGCGCGCGCTGACAACTATACAAAGCAACATCAGACGCATAAGGACAGGACACCATTGCGAGTGACTACAAGGAAAAGATAAGAGCAAGCAAACTAACACTTGAATTGGTCGCCCAGCTGCGTCATCTCCCCAAGCAGATACTGTTCTCGTGCGGTGGCCTTCTCTGCTTTTGACTTCCATACATCCGCGTTACCGCGGAGCACGGGAAATTCACGCTCCAACTGCTTCACGCGATGACGTAGTCGCGAAAGCAGCGACAACTCGTCCACCCTTGAGCGCGGTGGTGCCAAAGTATCATCAAGGGGCGGTGAATCCTGAGGTTCCCTCAAAGGATCACTTGATGTACCCTACCACAAGCCAAGAAAGAAGCAATAAGAAGATCAATTCGACACACAGACAAAAGATCCGAGTGCATTCAAGATTGGCAACAGTATCAGCAGATACACTATCCACATGCATGTTCTTGAAAAAAGACATAAACTAATCAACTATTACAAAGCTACCGAGGAGCGATTGGCTTCTTCGACTTAGACGGCTTCGGGGGCCTCATCGAGTCCGTGGCGGTATCAGATGCCACTGACTTTCCGCCAGCCCCTGATGCTGCAGCCTTTGCCGCCTTCTTGGCTCGCTGCAGCTCCTTAGAGTACTTCGCAACTGTGTTAATCAGCTGCGGCCCATATTTGCCACAGGTAGTCGCGAAGGGAGCAAAGACTACCCGCTGGCCGTCCGCGCTAACGGGCATCGCCCTCGAAACCACTGCAGGATCAACTTCGACTCCGTGGGCCTGCACCATGGTGAGTGACATCGACGCGCCAGCCGCACGGTGCGAATTCTTGAAGCTTGCAGGAACACCCCCGGTGAGAGACTCCACCAGCTCGTTCATGTTCTCAATTAGCTCAGCCTTGGGAATCAACTCCTCCCGGAGGCGACTGAGCATGCTCTTAGCCTTGGTGAGCATATCTTGAATGGCAGCGATGCGGTCCTCGACTGCTGAAAGCGCACCCGCCAAGGCATCATCACGGCGAAGGGCCTGAGGGTCGAAGCTCAAATCGCCAGCATCTGTACATAAACCCACACATGGACACGAAAATCAGCGCCAGCGGCAAAAATCGAACAAAGAACGCTAATGATATCCAAGCAAGGTACTTGAGAGGGCCTTGGCAATCGAGAAAAGTTGTTCTTCGGACAATTTCTCCCTGGCTGCGATGGAGGCACGCAGATCCTCTTCGCGCCTTTGTGCCTCGTCACGTGCCGCGATTGCCTCATCGCGGCCCTTCACAGCCGCGTCGAGTGTCTTCTCCATGCTGGCGGCGTTACGCATAAGGGCATTATGTTTAGCTACAAAACAAAAGTGATTGACTATCAGTCGACTACATACAAATGATGCAGAAGAAGGAGCAGTGAAGAGCACTTACTTTCTACCACGCGATGGTGCGTCTCCAGCATTGCATGTTGGCGGCCCATCACAAGCACCTGCTCCGCCAAGTGAGCGGCTTCCTTCACAAAAAGCTATCACAAAAGGAGAAACAACAAAGGATGAGGAGAAGCCATAGATAACATCGACTGCAACATCAAAAGAAGCAATCCTACACTTACATGATCCTCCAATGACTCCGAAGTCGATTGGTGTGCATTCATCCGGGCAACCATCCGATGCTCCCCATCATGCGGAGAGCTGGAAGAGTTGTGCCCGGAGTGGGCCACCAATGGAGGGGAAGGAGCACGCTCGACCTGTTTCTTGGCCCTTGAGGTTGCGACTCCTGATTCATTCAAAAATTGGACGTCGCTAGAAGATGACGACGCCTCTTAACTACAAGACAAAACCAACATCAAGGACAAGGCAAATCCAGTGAAGAATCAAAATGGACAAATCGAATACTTACCAATCAAACTTATCAAAGTCAAAGGTTGGCTCCCCAGACTCTGACGAGGACTCCTTTGGCAGTCGCATCTTCTTGCGAGAAGATGGCGCCATGGTGCTCACAGGAATGGCAGGGATTGGCGACTCCGCACCAATGCTTGTACCTTCCGGAGTCGAAGGAGACGATGCATCGGAATCCTCGCTGCGCGAACGCTTGCGAGTATCCGGACTACCCGACTCGGGGGCTTCCTCCTCCACATCGGATAGGACGGTCGACTCCGACTCGTCCTCTTCCAAGGTTTCGCGAGGGATAACCCCCTTAGGAAGAGGGGGCATACAGGGTGACACCGCCCAATCCTGCGACAACAATTTAGCACAAAAATAAGAAACAGCAAAGAAGCAATCAACAAACTAAGCTACTGCGTAGCACAACTATACCTTAGGAGGAGGGTTAGAAGCATCGAACGGAGGAACAACTGGTTCACTGGGGAGCATGTCCTTGTCGGTGTACCTAGTAACCAGTCGAACCCTTTTATCTACCTCACTCGCGGACATGCCATTGGCAGACACGCGAGTGACATCGTCAGCGCCAACCCACTGAAACATGGGGTGGACTCTGGCCTGTAGGGGCTGGACGCGACGGCGCAACCACGTGCGAATGAGGGCGCAGCCTCCTTCCTCTTTGCCTATGCGACTCTCGAGGTCGTAGACATGCTCGTACAACACATCTGTCTTCGCGGACTCGCCGAGCATAACCACATTCTTCCAGGAGCGCCTCCTCTTGCATGGCGTCGAGGTGTCGAAGGGAGCGAGTCCGAAGTGGTCTCCGTCGGCCTTCTGGTTGCGAACGTAGAACCACTTGTCCCCCCACCCTTGGACGGACATCATCAGCTTGATGTCGAAGTATGTGGTGGATGGATTGACATGGATTCCTCAGCCGCCTACATCGTAGACTATGGAACCAGATGCCGATTGACGTTTCAATTTGAAAAGGCGTTTGAAAAGACCGAAATGCGGCTCGATCCCGAGCCAGCACTCGCAGAGGGTGATGTAGCAAGCTACGTGGAGAATGGAATTGGGGGACAGCTGATGGAGCTGGAGCCCGTAAAAACAAAGAAGGCCCCTGAAGAAAGGATGCAGGGGCAAAGAGAGGCCGCGAATGATGAACGCTAGGAACATCACTCGAAAACCGACAGGAGGAGAGGGGATTACCTCGCCGCCGGGAACGCGTGCGTCGGCAACTGCAGAGGACAACACTCCGTCTTGGCGAAGAAGACGAAGATTAGAGGACTTGATGACGGATGGACGCCACGCGCCATTCGTGATGCGGGTGCCTGTGTCCTTCTTCTTCCCGCTGGTGGCGGTGCTGGTGCCCGCAGCGGCGGAGCCGCCCTTCTTCTTCACCTCAGCAGCAGTAGCCGCGGAATCGACCGCAACACCTCCTTTCTTCTTCCCCATTACGCGGTGGCGATGCGACCGGAGGAAATAGCTGGGAAATGTGCGGAGCTGGTCCAGCGCCGCGGAGGAAAAGAGCGAGATAAAGCTGAGGAGCAGCGGCAATGGCGATGAAGGCAAAGGATGAACGAAAGCAGATGTGAATTTTACCGTCGCAGCGTCACTACTTAACCCCTAGAAGATGCAATCCAACGGCTCAGAAAAACCCTACTGGATGCGTGGCGATCATCGTGCTAGACACGTGGAGGAGCTGAAACGTGAACCGTCCCCCACTACTCCCATTATGTGTGGAAATCGAGGAGGCGCGGTTAAAATAAAGATTACGCACGCGCAGTCAAATTAGAGTCAGGGAGTGGGACCCACCGCTCGTCACGTCCCGTTAAACTCGCTCACGCGGGCAACTGAGGTCACGAAATCGTCAGCACTGATGTCATCAACAACTATGCAGCAGAAGACTTCGATTACTTTAGTCCTTTCTCGAGTCTTCGACTCCACCAAGCGCTCGGCGGCTACTCCCATAGGGAGCGCTGGTCGCGCACCCTACGATTTTTTTTCTTTTTCTTTTACAGGAACATGAATAATCAAAGAAAAACCCAATCACTCGAAGCACGGTTCGACTATGGACATGGGTTACTCCCATAGGGAGCGCTGGAAGCAAATTCGACTGAAACAAGCAAATAAAATACGACAGCAGTCGCAAAAAGTTCTTTAGTCCTTGCCTGAGTCTTCGACTCAACTAGGCACTCCGGGGCTACTCCCATAGGGAGCGCTGGTCGCGCACCCTATGATTATTGGTACAAAGTACTGTGTGTTGATAACATCCGCACTCGAAGTTTATGGCGACACCGCCTCATAATTTTTCCCTACAAAGAGACCGCGTCTCCTAGGTCATCCGAATCATCTCCACGATGATAAAATTCGGATGCCGCGCTTGCAGCGTGAAGGTAAGACCTGAATAAGGTCTGGCAACGCATTAAGCTGCGCACTACCAGAAATATATCCGTGCCTGTAGGTACGATGAACATGCCTTGACGGACGCATCGAGTGCTCACACCCATATACTGGAATTCGACTCCTGTAAGACCTCCGCGGCTTGAGTCAAATTACACCAGCACTTTTCCGGATTCGATTCCAGGGACTCGAGTTTGAGTAGATGGCGTTGTTTTATGCTAAGGTAGTTAACTGATACCGATACATCGGTTAAAATCAGGCACGCACATCAACAATCCCTATGACATAAACAGAGTAGTCGAAAAATGTACTCAGTCATGCACACGAAAGGCTTCATAAAGTCTCCAGTCGAATCTCCGATTCCACTGGACACTCGGGGGCTACTGACATGGGTATACCCTACATGTACTCGAGCTTGGTGTATATGGCATGAATACATAGAAGCCCACGGTGTCGCCAAAGCCCATGTAAAGAACTCGAGTAACCTACGAACTCTCGATTGCTTGAAGAACAAGACTAAAGATAGAAAGTTCAAAGGGGAAAACCCTAACCTATAACCGAATCGACCTGCTACCCAAGACCTAGCCTATCTATATAAAGGCTAGGAGGGGGCGGCGAGGAGGACACACGCAACCCTAGTTTCCACAACCCTTGCGAGATTGCATCTGCGCACCATTGTAATCTTCGATTCCTTTGATAATTCCACGAGCAGACAAGCAGGAGTAGGGACCTCTACGAGGCCTGAACCTGGATAAATCTTCGAGTCCCCTGTGTGCTTGTTTGCTAGCCGATAGATATCTCCAACGCTCCCTCCTTCTCCAAAACCCAAGTCCATAATAATGGGCACTGATGAGTTAAACCCTCGTCAGTCCCATTGTACCACTCGCAACCGCATTCGCCCAGTCAAATGGAAAAACTTCCGTAAAGGCATGGGGGACAGAAACCATTCACAGCCGATGCCATCCAAACCGGAATAGTGAGAGAAGAGATATGGAGAATAAGAAGACACCCTTCAATCTCCAACCTCTAGATCCTTCATTCCGCCATGATTCCCCTTGCGTATACATATATATATATATAAATATATATATATATATATACCAGCACTATTTTGCAACCGGTTGCAGAATAATATTCTGAGCACTGACTTGAACTTTTCCAGACGAAGGTTGAACTTTCTGAAAAAGGGTTGAACTTACCATTACAACTATTTGAACTGCCCGTTTTGTTATAATGTATTAATTGTACATTGAGTTTGTTAATGGTTTGTCAGAATCAAGCAAATAATATACCGTTTCGCAAATTTTACAAGTTCTAAATTTAATTTCTAAAATATAATTTTTTCCTTAAATAGGTATAGAACGAACTTTCAATCCAGTTTTCTAACTGCTTATCCAAATTATGCAAATGATATACCCATGGTTAGATAATGAAATTTCGTATTTTTTCATGTTTAAAGTTTTTTCAAATTCCGCATCGATTTTGAAACAATTTTGAAAATACCGAAATTCGGACGTATTCAAATATGGGCGGACGGCATTTGTACGATATTTTTTCAACAGTTTGTCCAAATGAGGGAAACGATATACCGTTGGATAGATAATGAAATTTTAAATCTTTTTTATTTTTAAAGTTTTTTCAAATTCAACACTGATTTTAAACAATTTTTAATATACCGAATTTCGAACGTATACATAAAAGGGTGGATGGTATTTGCACGATAGTTTTTCAACCGTTTGTCCAAGTTAGAAAAATGATATGACGTTGAAAAGATAATGAAATTTCGTAATATTTTCATGTTTTAATTGTTTTTAAATTATGCACAAATTTAACTATAAAAAGCAAAGTATTAAACAAACCGGGACATAAGACTGCACTGTCTACCCGAATAGTTGAACTGCCTGCCCTGTTAAGGTTGAACTGCATGTCCTGCGAAAGTTGAATTACCTGCCTACGAAGGTTGAACTGCCTGTCCTATGAAGATAGAACTACATGCACTATTATGGTTGAACTGTCTGACTTAGAAGGTTTGACATGCGTGTTTGTCAAGGTTGAACTGAAGGTTGAACTTACCGTGTCAACTACATGAACTATTCGTTTGTTCTAATGTACGAGTTATATATCGGGATGTAAATGACAAGGCGCCAAAAAGATAATAAAATTTCGCAACTTTTTCATTTTTGATGATTTTTAAATTTTGCGTGGATTTAACTCTAAAAACAAAGTATTGAATAGTCTGGGACATGTGTCTGCACTCTCTATCTAAAAGGTTTAACTGTTTGCCCTGTGAAGGTTGAACTACCGTGCAGTGGAGGTTGAACTGTCTGCCATGTGAAAGTTGAATTGCCTATCATGTGAAGGTTAAACTTCATCACTGTTATGATTGAACTGTCTGAACTGTAAGGTTTGACATGTGTGTTTGTCATGATAAACTGAGGGTTAAATTTACTGTCTGAAGTACTTGAACTGACCGTTTGTTTTAATATATGCATCATACATCAAGTTTCTCAACCATTTATTGTAATTAAGCAAATAATACACTGTTCGAAAGATAATAAAAAATCGTAACTTTCCATGTTCACACTTTCCGTAAATTTTACATGGTTTAAATTTAATTTTTCAAATACAAAATTTTCCTACATAGGTATAAAATGAATTTTCACTCCATTTTTCTAACTTCTTATCCAAATGATTCAAATGTTAGACCGTTGGATAGATAATGAAATTTCACATATTTTTCATGTTTAAAGTTTTTTTTCAAATTCCGCACCAACTTTGAATAATTTTGAAAATACCGAAATTCGGACGTATTCAAAAACGTGCGCACGGTATTTGCGTGATATTTTTTCAAACGTTTGTCCAAATGAGGCAAATGATATACCGCTGGATAGATAATTAAATTTCGCATCTTTTTATGTTTAAATTTTGTCAAATTCTGCACAGATTGTGAATAATTTGTAATATACTGAAATTCATGCGTATACATAAAAGTGCGGACGATATTTGCGTGACAACTTAGATAAATGCTACGAAGTTGAAAAGATAATGAAATTTCACAATTTTTCATTTGTTTAGTTTTTTCAAATTCTACACCAATTTTAAACAATTTTGAATATATCGAAAATCTCCTATATAGACCGAATAGTTTCAGAATAGTGCAACCCTACATTTCAGAATAGAGAGAGAGAGAGTTATACTTATAATATTTGGGTATGAGAAATCTATTTCATACTTGATGATTATATTTGATGATCTGTGTCCTTCCACTATAAGAAAAAATAGATTTCACAACGGTTTGGTCTGTCAAGCGTCGTAGAAGGCGCGCTTTCTGCCACGATTTCGTTCGCTTGACCATGGTAGGAGGAATTTTTTCCCGTTTTCGCGGCCCTTTACTACGAAGAAACCATTAAAAACATGGATGAAGCCTGACTGGCTCGTGGTAGAAGTAAGATTCCCTATTCCTCGCACAATGTTGACTCACCAAAATATTTTGAGGCGCGTGGGTCCCAAATGTCCGTGTCTCTAGCGGATCATACTTTTTAGTCGTTCCTCCCTAATTTGAAGTGGATAACGTTGCTCAAAGCATTTTCCGTTCAGTCAAGCTAATAGGTCCTTTATGTCAGCCTCTCATTACAAGAATCATATGTATGATGAATTTTTTTTTCACTCGCGCTTTTACTATTCTAAACTTCATAGCGTTGCTCGATGCATCTCCTGTTTATTCAGGCTGCTAGATCCCACATGTTAGCCTCTTATTAGAAGAATCTTGTGTATGATGGATTTTTCTTCTATCGCACCTCCATATTCCGAACTTGATAAAGTTGTTCGATGCATCAACCTTTTATTCAGGATGGTGTCCCCATGGCTGCCACTCATTAGCATAAATGTGTGTACGATGGTCTATTTATTTCTGCTCGCGCCTCCCTGTTTCAAACTTGATAACGGTGCTCGATGCAACAGCTGTTTAATCTCGCTGTTAGGTTCCACATGTCAGCCTCTCATTAGAAGAAATATGTGTAGCTTTTTTCTTCGCTCACGCCTCCTTGTTTTGATCTTAGCAACGTTGTTCGATACAATAGTTTTTTGCTCTAGCAGCTGGGTTCCTCATGTCAGCCTCCTCTGTACATAAAACTTGTGTATGTTGGACTATTTTTCTGGTCGCGGCTGCTGTTTTTACCATGGTAACATTGCTCGATGTGGCAGCAGTGTATGATCTCACTGCTGGGTTCACAATATCAGCCTCTCTGTACAAGAAACATGTCTATCTTGATTTTTTTTCCTGTCGTGGCCACCCTTTTGCCCTTGCCAACGTTGCTCGATGTTCTGGCAAGAAAGAAATGAAAACATAAAAATACTATATATATGTATGCACAAAGTGTAACATCCCAACATTAGAGGTCAGAAAAGCTGAGACCACATGTGTGTGCATTGCATTCATGCATAGAAATTGGGAGAATTTTCGTTTAAAACTAAAAGAGGCGTAGAGGGATCGACATATCTCTTGTTCTGATGGAATCATCAGGGCAAGTGCGAAGGATTTCGACATGATCTTTGTTAATTTTATTGCTTTTGGGGGTATAATAAGTTGAATTCAAAATTCAAATATGAGTTCATATAATTCAAGTACAATTTGAATTCAAATTTAGATCTCGAACAATTATAGAAAATTTAGTATTTTATAAATAACAATAATCCTTATTATATAAATATGAACTCAAGAAATTACAAGTTACAAATAATAAACACAAATTACAATAAGTAAATACTAATATAATGTTTAAAATAAAAGAAAGAGATTAATCTTTATTACTTTAATACAAATAGTACATTGGTTTTATAAATGTTTAGGTGGAAGAGGAAAAATTACAATCATGTTTAACCATACAATAAATGAGAGAATATAATGAAATATAAATTACAAAATAATTAAAAAGTAAAACCTAAACTATTCCCTATCTACTTTCTTGATTCTTCTTTTCTCCTTTTCTTCTTCACTCTGATATCTTCAAAGATAAAACAAAAAGAAAACAAAGACAATAAAAAAGAGGGGAACATTTGGTTAGTATTACTCTCAGAATTGACTTAGTGATGCTAAGCCAATATTTCATCATAGAGTATTTAATCAAGGGGCCATGTCTTGAATCTATTCTTAACAGTACATTTTCCCTCAGACCTAGCATCACTGGCCTAGGAGCAAGTTTCACCATTAGTAAGAAAAAGGCAACAATCAAAAGTTAGTAAAAGGTCACACTTCTTCTGGAACTCATCGACAACTTCAGAGCTACAGAACTAGGAACTTCCATTAGTATCAGGCCCACTTGCAAGCTGCTCATACAACCATGCAAGTGGTTGTGATGTCAAGAGTACAAGAAAGGGAGCAGTAGTACAAAAGAGAGCTCTATTTGTCCCCAAATCGTGGCAAGCAAGTCCAGCGACATCACTTCATCATCCAACCACATACACACAATATCTACATCACTCAAGAACACCTCTGCTTTTACCTGTCTATCATCACACCACCACTGAAATCCCAAGAACATCATTTGTTCATGCTCATCGCCAAATACCATCACAAAACCAGCTAGAATGTACACATCATGGGGAGCAGGCCAGCAACCCAAGGTCCGTAGCATAGAAAACAAAAAATTTCCTACGGTGTGAACTACACGCCAAGATCTATCTACTAGGTACAAAGCAATGGGTGGACATACATCCAACGATAACTTACCCTCGAAGACAACGAGTTTTGTTAACGAGTAGGAACTCGTGGTTGATGTAGTCGTACACTTGCCGATCTCAATATCGTGAGGAAGTCCGAGCGCCGCAACTCAGCAGCGCATCCGCACTCGCACACACGTTCAAGCCACCGGACAACCTCCACCTCCTCGCTCCAGCGATCCAGCGGAAGCAGCAACTCCTTCCAGACGAAATGCCACCGGAAACATGTATCTCGCTAATTCGATACCATGGGGGAATAATTCTAGAGGAGGAGAGAGATCCTTCACAAGGAGGTGTGAGGATGAAGGAGGGAATGGGTGGCCTTTTATAGGAGGAGGGGGGTGCCCCCTCTCTCCATGGCCGGCGCATGGGGGGGTGACCCCTCACCTCCCCCATTCATGTGGTGGTAACCCCTCCACATTAAAATGCCTCTTCACATTCCCTTTTAAAGTCTCCACTTTAAATGCATTAAATTTCTCCAAATTTAATGCTCTCTCATTTAATAAACTCTTTTTATTAAATTTATTCAGAATTTTGTTAATTACTTTAATTAACAAACATTCACATATAGCCCCTTGCAATATTTCAATATCACATGCAGAACCACTTTCTGCAATTTCACCCGAAACAATTTCTGGTTTCTAATGAAACAATTCATGCGCTTTGCAATTCTTTCGTCCGAAACATATGTGCTCCAAAATTGTGTTCGGTAACTCTTAAGTGTGCCACCCTACGGTTCGCGAATAATGCAGACATGATCGAGACCCTTCTTCGATCAATAATCAGCAGCGGGACCTGGAGATCCGTACTGACTCCTACACATTCAACGATGACTTCTGTGATCGTGAGAACGTTTAACGCTTGTAACTAAATCCCTTTGTCTCTCGATATATTACATATCCGAGATTCGATCATCGGTATCTCCATACCTAGTTTGATCTCGTTGCCGACATGCACTCTTTTCTCGTTCCCGTGATATAACATTCTAGTGATCACATCACTTGCTTGCAAGCTATCTTAATGTGATATCACCGAGAGGGCCCAGAGTATATCTATCCGTCATATGGATTGACAAATTCCACTCTTGATCCATGAGCCTCAACATAACACCTTCGTAGTACTGAACCCATCTTTATAGTCACCCTGTTACGGTGTGACGTTTGATGTTATCAAGATACTCTTCTGGTGTTAGCAATTAACATGATCTCATGGTCTAAGGATAAAGATTACTTCGTATGATGTTATAGCAATATAAACATAATGACTTGATCGTAATGCTATACTTTGGATGAATGTTCATCACATCATTCCACCAATGGTGTGACCTTGTTATTAACAACATACAATGTCCATGATCAGGAAACCTTGATCATCTTGTTAATCAACAAGCTAGTCTATAAGAGAGGCATAACTAGGAACCCTTTTTGTTTATTAAACACACATGTATTGATGTTTCCGATCAATACAATTCTAGCATGTAAAATAAACATCTATCATATATAAGGAATATATAATAACAACTTTATTATTGCCTCTCAGGGCATATTTCCTTCAGTCTCCCACTTGCACTAGAGACAATAATCTAGTTCACATAGTGATAAATCTAACACCCATGGAGTTCTGGTGTTGATCATGTTTTGCCCTAGGGAGAACTTTAGTCAACGGATCTGCTACATTTAGGTCCGTGTGTACTTTACAAATCTTTATATATCCATCCTTGACATGCTCGTGGATGGAGTGAAACCGGCGCTTAATATGCTTGGAATTCTTGTGAGACCTCGTTTCCTTTGCGTTGGCTATGGCTCCATTATTGTCACAATAGATCACCATTGGGTCCAACGCACTGGGAACCACACCTAGTTCCATAATGAACTCTTCCATCCAAACCGCCTCCTGCGCCGCTTCTGAAGCAGCAACATATTCCGCCTCCGTCGTTGATCCAGCCACCATAGGTTGTTTGGAACACCTACAACTAACTGTTGCTCCATTCAAGAGAAATACGTATCCGGATTGAGACTTAGAGTAATCCGGATCGGTGTCAAAGCTAGCATCGACATAACACTTAGCGACTAGCTCTTCTTCACCTCCGTATATAAGAAACATATCCTTAGTTCTTCTCAAGTACTTGAGGATGTTCTTTACCGCTATCCAGTGTTCCGAACCTGGATCAGATTGGTACCTACTAGTCAAACTAATAGCATGTGCCACATCCGGTCTTGTACATAGCATGGCATACATAATAGAACCTATGGCCGAGGCATAGGGGATCTTATCCATCATCTCTCTTTCTTCCGCCGTAGCCGGACTTTGAGTCTTACTCAATGTCTTGCCTTGCAACATAGGTAAGAACCCCTTCTTACTTTCGTCCATATTAAACTTCTTTAATATCTTATCAAGGTGTGTACTCTGCGATAGCCCAATTAGGCGCCTTGATCTATCTCTATAGGTTTTAATGCCTAATATATATGATGTTTCACCAAGGTCTTTCATCAAAAATTTGCTGTTTAGATAACTTTTAACACTGTTTAAAAGATCTATATCATTTCCAATCAATAATATGTCATCCACATATAATATAAGAAATGCCACATTGCTCCCACTCACTTTCTTGTAAATACAAGCCTCTCCATAAGTTTGGACAAATCCAAACTCTTTGATCACCTCATGAAAGCAGAGATTCCAACTCCGGGATGCTTGCTTCAGTCCATAGATGGATCGCTGAAATTTGCATACCTTATTAGCATCCTTAGGATCGAAAAAACCCTTAGGTTGTATCATATACAACTCTTCTTCAATATTACCATTGAGGAACACAGTTTTGACATCCATCTGCCATATTTCATAATCGAAATATGCAGCAATTGCTAACATGATCCTAACCGACTTAAGCATCGCTATAGGAGAGAATGTCTCATCGTAGTCAACTCCTTGAATTTGTCGAAACCCCTTTGCGACAAGTCGAGCCTTATAGATGGTCACATTACCATCAGCATCTTTTGAAAATCCATTTATTCTCAACGGCCTTTCGGTCGTGAGGGAAGTCCACCAAGTTCCAAACTTGGTTCTCGTACATGGATTCCATCTCGGATTTCATGGCTTCTGGCCATTTGTTGGAATCCGGGCTCATCATCGCTTCTTCATACGTCGTAGGGTCATCCATTTCGTCAACCATGAAATTCACAACAGGATTGCCGTACAGTTCAGGAGCTGCACGTGTCCTACTTGACTTGCGAGGTTCGGTAGTGTCCTCTTTGGAGTATCATGATCATTATCATTAGCTCTCTCTTCATCAGGTGAAGTCATCTCCGAAACAACTTCCGGTGCGGCGCCACTCGCCATTCCATGAAGAGAAGGTTCAATAACCTCTTCGAGTTCTACCTTTCGACTACTCACACCTTTCGCGAGAAACTCCTTCTCAATAAAGGATCCATTCTTGGCAACAAAAACCTTGCCCTCGGATCTGTGATAGAAGGTATACCCAATTGTTTCCTTAGGGTACCCTATGAAGACGCATTTTTCCGCTTTGGGTTTGAGTTTATCCGGTTGAAGTTTCTTCACATAAACATCGTATCCCCAAACTTTAAGAAATGACAGCTTAGGTTTGTTTCCAAACCATAATTCATACGGTGTCGTTTCAACGGATTTAGATGGTGCCCGATTTAAAGTGAATGCAGCTGTTTCCAGTGCATAACCCCAAAATGACAGTGGCAAGTCAGTCAGAGACATCATAGATCGAACCATATCCAATAAGGTACGATTACGATGTTCCGACACACCATTACGTTGTGGTGTTCCGGCAGGCGTGAGTTGTGAAACTATTCCACACTCTTTCATGTGTGTGCTAAACTCGTAACTTAGATACTCTCCTCCACGGTCAGACTGTAGAAATTTGATCTTTCTATTACGATGATTTTCCACTTCATTCTGAAATTCCTTGAACTTTTCAAAAGTTTCAGACTTGTGTTTCATCAAATAGATATACCCATATCTACTCAAATCATCCTTGAAAGTAACAAAATAACGATATCCTTCTCGCGCCGACACACTCATTGGTCCACACACATCAGTATGTATGATTTCTAATAGATCTGTCGCCCGTTCCATTGAACCGGAAAACGGCGTTCTAGTCATCTTGCCCATAAGGCATGGCTCACATGTATCAAATGATTCAAAATCAAGTGATTCCAAAAGTCCATCAGAATGGAGTTTCTTCATGCGTTTAACGCCAATATGACCTAGACGACAGTGCCACATATATGTAGACATATCATCATCAAGTTCAATCTTTTTAGCATTCACATTATGAATGTGTGTAATATTACTATCAAGATCCAACAGAAATAAACCATTCAACATAGGTGCATGACCATAAAATATATCATTCTTATAAATCGAACAACCATTGTTTTCAGATTTAAAGGAATGACCACTTTGCATCAAACACGATCCAGATACAATGTTCATGCTCAGTGCAGGCACTAAATAACAATTATTTAGGTTTATAACTAATCCCGATGGCAAATGGAGAGGTAGCGTCCCGACATCGATCACATCAACTTTTGATCCATTGCCGACCCGCATTCTGACCTCATCCCTTGCTAGTTGTCGCTTGTTCCATAGCCCCTGAACCGAGTTACATATATTAGCAACCGATCCCGTATCAAATACCCAGATGCTACTGCGAGTACTAGTCAAGTACACATCAATAACATGTATATCACATATACCTTTGTTTGCCTTGCCGGACTTCTTGTCCGCCAAATACTTGGGGCAGTTGCGCTTCCTGGCCAGTCCCCTTACAATAGTAGCACTCGGTGTCAGAATTAGGGCCAGCTCGGGGTTTCTTTTCAGGCGTGGCAACAGACTTGCCACCCTTCTTTCCCGTGTGCTTGCCTTTCTTGTCTTTCTTGAAACCGGTGGTTCTATTGATCATCAACACTTGATGTTCTTTCCTAATCTCCACTTCTGCAGTCTTAAGCATTGACAGAAGCTCGGGAAGAGACTTCTTCATGCCCTGCATATTATAGTTCATCACGAAGCTCTTGCAGCTAGGTGGCAGAGATTGGAGAACACGATGTATTCCTAAGTCAATGGGAATCGTTATTCCCAAGGACACAAGCTTATCAGCGTACCCAGACATTTTGAGTATGTGCTCACTAACGGAGCTGTTTTCCTCCATCATGCAGCTAAAGATACTTTCTGTAGCATTATAACTCTCTACGGCGAATGGGTATCGAAAATCATTTTCAATTCTCCCATGGTATCAAAGGCATTGCCATTTTCGAAACCGCTTTCGAAGTTCTGGCTCTAGTCCATACAGTATGCCGCAATGAACTAAGTTGTGGTCCTTATGACGAGTCACATAGAAATTCTTTTCCTCGTCAGGGGCATCAGGAGCTGGTGGGGGGCCTAGCAGCGCATCTAGCACATATTGCTTTTGTGCAGCGGTGAGGAGAATCCTCAAATTCATAGCCCAGTTGGTGAAGTTGCTACCATTCGCAACAAGTTTCTCTTTCTCCATGAACAGATTGAAATTAAAAGCAGGTGGTGCCATCTACAACAGAATTTGTAAAGTTTATTTAGACTAAGTTTATGATAGATTGAGTTCAACTAATCCAAATTACTAATGAACTCCCACTCAAAAACGACATCCCTCGTTTCTTTTTGGTGATTGCATGAACCAAATCCACTACACCAAGTCCGATCATCACATGAGTTGATGTAGCTTCAAAGGCGAGCATCTATATGGGAATCATATCAACTATATGACTAATGCTTAACCTTTCGGTTCGTGTTCCGAGGCCATGTTTGTACATGCTAGTCTCGCCAAGTAAGAACCTTAGTATTCGCGTGTGTAAAACTGTCTTACACCCGTTCCTATGAAAGCGTAGATTTGAGTACACTCGATCATCACGTGATGTCTCGAAACACGATCCACAGAATGGTGCATACTTAAGGAAGAACACATTTTTATCTTGATATCTAAATGAGGGATCATCTTATAATGCTACCAAAAGCGCCAAACTAGCAGTATAAGATGCTAACATCTAATGTGTAAAGTGAGATGATATGGTCCATGCATTTCATCTCTATCACTTGCATCGTGGTATGATCTCTATCATTCCTTTGTGTGTAAAGCCAAGGTCTATGGAACTTACACGTTGAGTGTGTTGTAAGAGTATCTATCATACATCTACTTACAACAATACCATATCAATACACTAGCACATCAACGATCTAAACTAGACGCCTCTAATTTATCAATTGCAAGTTTTACGTGGCTTAGAGCTTTCGGAGATAGAACCGTTCTCACCTACGAACATGAACCACAACGAGGATAACTAAGTTATTAGCAACTCGTTGTAAATCAGATATTGACTATAGTAGGAGAGACAGACACCCGCCAGCCACTTATGCAAAACAAGTTGCATGTCAGTCGTGGAACCGGTCTCATGTACAATGACTGATGACCCACAAGTATAGGGGGTGTATCGCAGTATTTTCAATAAGTAAGAGTGTCGAACCCAACGAGGAGCAGAAGGTGCTGGCTAGTGGTATGGATCAGGAATTCTCTGCAAATACTTAGCAAACGGATTTTTAGGGGTTTTCGATAAAGCAAGTAAACAAAGTACGAGTAAATAAAAGATAGTAAGAATGAATGCAGCAAGTGGCCCAATCCTTTATGTAGCAAAGGACAAGCCGGTTGTATTTCTATAGATGACCAAACGTTCTCGAGGATACATGGGAAGACTGTCAAGTGCTTTCGCTTCATATAGTCGATTAATCTTCTCTAGCTTGCTAAGTGTTGTGTGGGTGAACCTGTGCTAATGTACTGCCCCATCCAAGACTAAATACATACTTGTGATTATACCTCTTGCAAACATCCGTAAGTACAATAAAGTAATTAAGGTAGAAACCTAACCACAACTTTAAACTCTAAGACCCTTACGTCCCTTGTGCAATGGTTTCCTAACGGGGGTTCAGGTTTCTGTCACTCCGGCAACCCCTACGATTAGTAGCCAAATACACAATGCATTCCCCTAGGCTCATATAGGTGAAGTGTCATGTAGTCGACGTTCGCATGACACCACTAGAAGAAGTACACCACAACTTAAATAACAATCTATTGAATCTTTCTCAACGCAACTCCACTACTAACAACAAGACTTCTCCCATGTCCTCAAGAACAAAACGAACTACTCACAAGACATCATATGGATCATGATCAGAGATGAAATAATGAT
Organism: Avena eriantha; assembly: GCA_910589775.1. Taxonomy (NCBI): domain Eukaryota; kingdom Viridiplantae; phylum Streptophyta; class Magnoliopsida; order Poales; family Poaceae; genus Avena; species Avena eriantha. The sequence goes on along the minus strand of OU342744.1, from coordinate 75,336,945 downwards.
GTATAACAATCTGAACATAAACAATAATTCAATGGTTCACTCAATAGAATCAACTACAAGGAGTAATCAACACCGGGAAAGTTTCCCCTATGAACTATGCAAGATTCAACACAATTGTTTCAGAAATATGGAGATGGTGATGAGGGTGCTGATGGTGATGATGGTGGTGATGATGATGATGATCCTGATGAAGCCCATCTTGATGGTGGTGTTGATGGCGACGATCTTCCCTCTCCGGGAAGGAATTCCCCCGGCAGAAATCTGTCTGCCGGAGAGATCTTTCTCTCTCGGTGTTTTCCGCCCCGCAGAGGCGGTGGAATCTTTCTGTGGTTGCGAACCTAGTCTTAGGGTTTCGAGAGGTTGATATACGCCAGAGGAGAGAGGCTGGAGTGGGCCAGGGTGGCCACACCACACCCTGGCGCGGCCTAGGCCTGCCCGCGCCATGGGGTGGTGTGGGCCCCCTGTGGCCCACCTCCACTCCATCTTCTGGCATACTGAGTCTTCTAGAAAAATAGAATTTTCCGTATATTTTCCCGGATTTTCTGATCTTCATGAATTTTGCCTCCAAACAGCACCTTTTCCATCAGAATCGTGACTGCAGCGGTCCATGCTCCAAAAGTCATCAATCATGCAAAAATAGATGAAATAACATAAGTATCACCTCTCAATACGAAATATATCAATGAATAATAGTGAATTAAGACCTAGAATAGTGATGCAAAATGGACGTATCAAATCCCCCCAAGCTTAGACTTCGCTTGTCCCCAAGCGAGACTGAGCTCAATAAACACGACCTCAGGTTTATGGAGTGAAGAGTCGATAAAAGGATACAGACAAGAAGCATCACATTCATCAAATACATAGATCATAATAGAAGACAACTCACTAATATATAACTCAACTTGCAATGAGTAAAGGAAACACAATAAAGATACATAAAGTGAATCAAAATTGGTACTGGCAAACTTAGCTCTTGGTCGAAGAATAGTTGATAATTTGCTGGAGTTCACAAATAGCTGGTTTTCAAAGGAAGCTTTCAAAGTAGTAAACATCAAGATAAGAGCAACGTGCAAAACAAGGAACATAAGAAACATGAATGCATAAATCATCATATGAATGAATGAAACACATCAACTCAAAATACTTGCTGAGATAGAGGGGAATAGGTTTACTGACTCAACTACAAAGTAAAAGAAAGGCCCTTCAAAGAGGGAAGTAGGGATTGCAAGTCTCATAAAGAGCTCCCAAAAATTATGATACTTACTAGCTTTTAGCTCTCATTGCCCCTATCATAGGCATCTTTAGGTGATTAAGGTGAAAGTGAGGTCCAACCTGAGTTATATGCTTGACAGACTATAAACTGAAAATCCCAAGTCCCTTGAGTACGAGGGCCGCTCCTCATGCTACTCAACTTTAGTTACCGGTAAGTTCTTGTCATCGTAAGTATGTGTGTATCATTGAGAACCGCCAACGGGGTACCCCTTGCCCGATGATACGGAAGAATCCCCATATCAAAATGACAAGGCAAGCAGACAATGAGTATCTCAGCAATCTTCTTATTTACCATGGGAAAATGGTGTTTTTTTCTCTCTTTCCTCTTTTCATAGTATCTCTTTTTTTTCTCTTTTCTTTTTCTCAATAGCTATCTCTCTCTTTTTTATAAGAAGAATGCTTCATAGATATCATTATGGTTATGCTGCAGGTTTCCACCATGTCAGCATGGATTAGACCAGCGGCCCAGGCGTTTCTCTAACACACATACTTAACTCCATGGACTTACAAGCTCCCCTTTTATTTCACACCGACGACATCCGCAAACAAAAGAGAAAGGTATCAACTGGGTATATATTTACAAGTGTTGAAAGCGTTCCCCATGACAACACGGTTCTACTAATCCCCAGCCTATAATTTGCAAGCATATAACTTTCATGGAGAGTTCACAATGGTTCAGGTTTATTAAGTGCGGAAAATAAAGTGTGCCATCAAGTTCGTGAGAGCTTTAATCACTAATTTTCTCTTAACAAGTTTAATTTGGGAGGTAGATAAAACAAGAATTTACTTGGAATAGCAATAATGCTACTAGGTAGGTATGGTGGACACAAATGGCAAAGGTTTTGGTTTAAAGGAGGTGGATGCACGAGAAGAATTCCCTCTCAGTACAGGTTTTTGGCTAGCAAGGCTGGGTAGCAAGTACAAGAGTTGAAGGAAACAAACAAACATACAAGTGATAAAGACAAATATGCAATCTTCCTTGGAAGCACAAAAGATCTTAATTAGAGAATACTATACTTATGAGCAAATCAAGAAAGAAAGATGATGAATTTTTTCTCTAGAGTACTTCTATCTTTTTCTTTTCAATTCTCAAAAAGGTGTTGCTACTGACCGAGCCAGGTTTGCCAAAACCAACTAAATTATACTCAATGATCCCAAAGTGATACCAATACTAACAACAAGATCAATCATATAACCACGAATTGAAAACTAACATAAGCTATGCAAAAGAGTGAATGATAGAACTTCTCATTAATAGTCCATAATGACAACTCACACCAAGGGATACAAATCTAACGAGAGAGGGGACACTTCCATAATGCAAACCATACTACATAATAACTCCTCTATTCATGATATGACTCTACTAAAAAGGTAAAAAGATAGAAGATAGTGATATGATACCGCGGCACTCCCCCAAGCTTGGAACAAACCAAGGGGGTGCCAAACCTAATGACGAGTTACTCCTTCGGTGGTGGTGGTATCCTCTTGATGAGTTCTTTGATCAGTTTCCCCAAGTCCTCAATCTCGAAGGTGAGATTACGAATCAGCTGTGAGTTTTGCTCAATGCGGCTCATGATCATGTCGTGTTGAGAATTCCAGCTCTTGCTATTCTTTCCCCACTCTTCCTCCTTGAAGTCTTCTTTTCCTGCATAGCTAGAATGAGGCAAATCCCAATTGGAGGGTAATTTCCCCTTGGGCATATTCTGGTATTGATGCTCATGGATAAGGGTATGGAAAGGATTGTTGGTGCGTGGAGGAAGTGACCAGGGATCTGAACGGTGATGAGGAGGCTTCCCTCCAATGGCTAGATTTGCCACCACTCCAATGCTTGCAACGGTAGTGCCGGTGTGCGGGTGTTGGCCTTGCTCCTCTTCACCTTCCTCTTGATCTCCTTCTCCTTCTCGGGGTCTTGGAGGTCTTCCTCCATAGGTTCCTTCCCTTTATCCTTGGCGGACACCATTGTGCTTCTAAACCTTCAAAGAGTATGTCCTGGCAGAAACATATCGAAACAAAAACACGACGAAAACACGATATACGGACCTCGGGGGATCCGGGGGGTTATATATTATGAAGTTTCATATCAAAAGGAAGGTACTGGGAGAAACGGGTCGGAGACGGAGTCCTGGGTGGCCTCACCACCTGGTGGCGCGTCCAGGGGTGGGCCCGCGCCATGGGGTGGTGTGGGCCACCCTGGCTCCGGTTCCGTCTCTTTTTCGCTTCGTAGCTTTCCTTATCGACTAAAAACTAGTTGGAAACAGACTCTGCAGGTCTCTGAATTTGGTATTTAGTGGATCCTTCCAGAGTCATCTCTTGAATAACATCAATATCTTCATCTTCATATACTTATTACTTGAGTCATAAAACCCTTCTCTTCCTTCATTATCTCCACTTCCTGGAAATTTCTTTCACACAAAACTTCACACAATTCTCATTAGCAACATTAGTATAAGTGAAGTGATAAAACCTTTTGAGTCCAACTTCAACTGAAAACCATCAAAACAAAAGCTACTGTAGAAACTCCTTCCAAAAGCCCAAAAAGAATTCAAAAAGGAAATCGAATAAAGAAGCAAATGCAAGATTGGCAAAATCTGTCATAACAGACCAGCAGGTAAAGATCAATATTTTCGAAAATCTTCTGTTCCTCAAATCAAAAAGTGTAAAACTAACGAAAGTTAAATAACAACCTGGGTCAGGAGCACAAAAAATTACAGCTCAATCCGACATACAGAGATCTCTCACGAATTTTTACGGTGAAGCACAAAAATCTGTTTCGGGACAGCAACTTCCCCAAATATTACTTCTCTCTCATTAGAGGTTGATCTTGACACAAAAACCAAACAAAACGGATAAGGAGCGGTTATTACTGAAGTAATAACTTCCAAGACTCAAAGAAACAAAAACAAACTGAAAGCAAAAACAAATTGGGTTGTCTCCCATAAAGCTCTTTCTTTATAGCCATTAAGATGGGCATGATAATTTTGAAGAAGCTCTCATAGGGATATGAATTGAAGTGAAAGAGAGCATTAAGAAGCAAAAACACACACTCATTTAAGTCTAACCCGCTTCCTATGCAAGGGGATTTTGTAAACAAACAAGTTATTGAAACCAAAGGCAACTTGCATAAGAAGGCAAAAGAAGTGCAGCATAGAAACTTTCAGCATAAAACGAGGAAACTTGATAGTATTGAGATACATAAGAACACGTTTCCCTCTCTCATAGTAACTTTCAGTATCATGCATAAACTTAACAATATAGCTATCACAAGGACCATCATAGCAATGATCACTTATTCTAACAGAAAACACAGGGATACTAGCTCTCATAACACTACTTTGTGAAACAATATTAGAGGTATCCTTACAAAGGATAGGGTGTCCCTCTTTTTCATACTTAGTGAAAAAGTCTTTCACATTTGCTATTATAGGTTCATCAACCATTTGTTTATCAGGTTCAACAGCTTTGTTCATACTTTCATCTACCATACTAGCCATCATAGAATGTTCCTTTACCTTAACTGGGAAAGGCATTTTCTCAATATAAGGTTTAGGTAAAACATGATTAGCAGTATAAACTTTAGTATTTCTTGCAGGAACACTCTTAGCAACATCTTTATAAGGTTCATGATACTTATTCCACTTCTTTTTAGGCACTTCAATGTAGGAAGCAAATGCCTTAAAATAAGAAGCAATAGCTTGAGAGTCTAGACCATAAGCATTTTTAATATTTTGAAAGTCATTAGTTCCCATAAAAGATTCAATGCATTCATAATCATAATTTATACCTGAGTTTCTACCTTTATCATTCTCCCAAGCTTCAACATTATCTTGAATACGGTCCAAAAGATCCCATTTATCTTCTTCTTCCATGCGAGTGAATGATCCAGCACAAGAAGCATCCAATAAATCCTTGTCATGAAGAGAAAGCCTTGCATAAAAGTTATTGATAATAATATTGTTGGGGAGCTCATGAATGGGACATTTGAGCATTAGTAACTTCAATCTCCCCCAAGCTTGGGCTGTACTCTCTCCATCAAGAGGCCAAAAGTTATATATTTGATTCCGATCTTTATGAATCTCACTAGGAGGATAAAATTTTGAATAAAAGAGAGGCACTATTTCCTCCCATTCCAGAACTTGACCATTCTTCAGCAGCTTATACCACTCCTCAGCTCTTCCTTTCAGTGACAATGAGAATAACTTCTTCTTAACTTGATCTGTAGTAATACCTGCACACTTGAACAACCCGCATAATTCGTGTATAAAGAGTAAATGATCACTGGGATGGACAGTTCCATCCCCAACATAATAGTTATCCATAACACGATCAATAATTCTTGTAGGTATTTAGAAAACATCTTTCTCAGCAGGTGGTGGCTTATCTACTACCTTAGTAGTGGTAGTAGCATTACCAAATAAGAAACTCAGCGAATTATCCATAATGAAAATAAAGAACCTAGCAGAAGTAAAGAATACTCACAGTAGAAGTTTCCTTTACCAGTTCCACTCTCCAATAGCGCTTCACTCCCCGGCAAGGGCGCCAGAAAATAGTCTTGATGACCCACAATTATAGGGGGTGTATCGCAGTATTTTCGATAAGTAAGAGTGTCGAACCCAACGAGGAGAAGAAGGTGCTGGCTAGTGGTATGGATCAGGAATTCTCTGCAAATACTCAGCAAATGGATTTTTAGGGGTTTTCGATAAAGCAGGTAAACAAAGTACGAGTAAATAAAAGACAGTAAGAATGAATGCAGCAAGTGGCCCAATCCTTTATGCAGCAAATGACAAGCCGGTTGTATTTCTATAGATGACCAAACGTTCTCGAGGACACATGGGAAGACTGTCAAGTGCTTTCGCTTCATATAGTCGATTAATCTTCTCTAGCTTGCTAAGTGTTGTGTGGGTGAACCTGTGCTAATGTACCGCCCCATCCAAGACTAAATACATACTTGTGATTATACCTCTTGCAAACATCCGTAAGTACAAGAAAGTAATTAAGGTAGAAACCTAACCACAGCTTTAAACTCTAAGACCCTTACGTCCCTTGTGCAATGGTTTCCTAACATGGGTTCAGGTTTCTGTCACTCCGGCAACCCCTACGATTAGTAGCCAAATACACAATGCATTCGCCTAGGCCCATATAGGTGAAGTGTCATGTAGTCGACGTTCACATGACACCACTAGAAGAAGTACACCACAACTTAAATAACAATCTATTGAATCTTTATCAACGCAACTCCACTACTAACAACAAGACTTCTCCCATGTCCTCAAGAACAAAATGAACTACTCACAAGACATCATATGGATCATGATCAGAGATTAAATAATGATGTATAACAATCTGAACATAAACAATAATTCAATGGTTCACTCAATAGCATCAACTACAAGGACTAATCAACACCGGGAAAGTTTCCCCTATGAACTATGCAAGATTCAACACAATTGTTACAACAATATGGACATGGTGATTAGGGTGCTGATGGTGATGATGGTGGTGATGATGATGATGATCCTGATGAAGCCTAGCTTGATGGTGGTGTTGATGGCGATGATCTTCCCTCTCCAGGAAGGAATCCCCCCGGCAGAAATCTGTCTGCCGGAGAGATCTTTCTCTCTCGGTGTTTTCTGCCCCGCAGAGGCGGTGGAATCTTTCTGTGGTTGCTCCCCTAGTGTTAGGGTTTCGGGAGGTTGATATACGCCAGAGGAGAGAGGCTGGAGTGGGCCAGGGCGGCCACACCACACCCTGGCGCGGCCTAGGCCTGCCCGCGCCATGGGGTGGTGTGGGCCCCCTGTGGCCCACCTCCACCCCATCTTCTGGCATCCCGATTCTTCTGGAAAAATATAATTTTCCATATATTTTCCCGGATTTTCTAATCTTCGCGAATTTTTCCTCCAAACACACCTTTTCCATCAGAATCCTGACTGCAGCGGTCCATGCTCCAAAAGTCATCAACCATGCAAAAATAGATGAAATAACATAAGTATCACCTCTCAATACGAAATATATCAATGAATAATAGTGAATTAAGACATAGAATAGTGATGCAAAATGGACGTATCAATGACATGTAAGGTTGGTCCGGGACGCTTCATCCCACTATGCCACCAATATCCAAAATACATAGAAGATGCAATAACATGATCATCATCGCCCACATATAAACATATGTGTATTACCCGTGCAAAGCACCTACGCATAGATCAGGCTCTGATACCATTGTTGGGTCCGCAGCATAGAAAACAAAAAATTTCCTATGGTGTGAACTACACGCCAAGATCTATCTACTAGGTACAAAGCAACGGGTGGACATACATCCAATGAGAACTTACCCTCGAAGACAACGAGTTTTGTTAACGAGTAGGAACTCGTGGTTGATGTAGTCGTACAATTGCCGATCTCAAGATCGTGAGGAAGTCCGAGCGCCGCAACTCAGCAGCGCATCCGCACTCGCACACACGTTCAAGCCACCGGACAACCTCCACCTCCTCACTCCAGCGATCCAGCGGAAGCAGCAACTCCTTCCAGACGAAATGCCACCGGGAACATGTATCTCGCTAATCCGAGACCATGGGGGAATAATTCTAGAGGGGGAGAGAGATCCTTCACAAGGAGGTGTGAGGATGAAGGAGGGAATGGGTGGCCTTTTATAGGAGGAGGGGGCTGCCCCCTCTCTCCATGGACGGCGCATGGGGGGTGACCCCTCACCACCCCTATTCATGTGGTGGTAACCCCTCCACATTAAAATGTCTCTTCACATTCCCTTTTAAAGTCTCCACTTTAAATGCATTAAATTTCTCCAAATTTAATGCTCTCTCATATAATAAAACTCTTTTATTTATTTTATTCAGAATTTTGTTAATTACTTTAATTAACAAACATTCACATATAGCCCCTTGCAATATTTCAATATCATATGCAGAACCACTTTCTGCAATTTCACTCGAAACAATTTCCGGTTTCTATTGAAACAATTCCTGCGCTTTGCCACTAGTAGAAAATGGGCCTCTAGTTCAGGCCATTAGTCCTGGCCGTGGCTGGGGCTGGGACTAATGGTCCGAACCAGACGGCCCGAGGAGGCCGAGGCACTATGTCTCGGTCCGTAAGGAACCATTAGTCTCGGTTTGAGATACAAACCGGGACAAATGGGTCTGGGCCGGCGCGCGTGCTCCTGGCAGAACCTTTAGTCCCGGTTTGTATCTCAAACCGGGACTAATGGCCTGACCCTATATATGCACCCAACCCTCCACTATCTCCTTTTTTTTCCTATGTGAGAGGTGGGTATAACTTTGTGCTAACTTTTTTCTTCATATGCACTAGAGGTGTTCGGTGAAATGCCCATTAGAGCGATGCCACTTGAGTTCACACAAGACAAAATATAATATGAGGTGCCAGAGCGACACTTAAGGTTTCTCCTCTTTGTTTTGAAGTGCCCTAAAAGGTTAGCAACTATTTTCTCGTTTTGACTGCGCGGTACTAATTTAAGCATCGTGATTGCGTTTGATATATATGCATGGTTGTATGATGCAGATGAGCCACCCATGGATGTACGGTGACCGACGCTCTGACGCTTACAGAGAAGGCGTGCGTTCTTTTCGCCTTGTGGCCGAGGCGAACAAGCGGCATGATGGTTTTATGTGTTGTCCATGTGTTGAATGTCGGGATGAGCAGGCTCACACTTCCTCAAGAGTCATTCAGAACCACCTGCTTCGGTCCGGTTTCATGTCCGGCTATAATGTTTAGACCAAGCACGGAGAAAGAGGGGTTATGATGGAAGACGGCGATGAAGAAGAGAACGATGATGACAACTACCGATCTATGTTCCCTGAATACGATGATACCGTAGTTGAAGATAATGAAAAAGAAGGGGGTGAAGAACGGGAACCAGATGAGCCCGTTGATCATTTTGGTCGGGTCATTAGTGATGCAAGGCAAGGCTGCGACACAGAAAAGGAGAGGTTGCAGTTCAAGCAGATGTTACAGGACCACAACACATTGCTGTATCCAACTTGTGAAGATGGCTAGAAGAAGCTGGGTAGCACACTGGAATTGTTGAAGTGGAAGGCAGAGACCGGTATGACTGACTCGGGATTTGAAAAGTTGCTGGTAATAATGAAGAAGCTGCTTCCAAGAAATAACCAATTGCCCTCCAGTACGTACGAAGCAAAGAAACTTGTCTGCCCTCTAGGATTAGACGTGCAGAAGATACATGCATGCCCTAATGACTGCATCCTCTACCGCGGTGAGAAGTACGAGAATATGGATAAATGCCCGGTATGCACTGCATTGCGGTATAAGATTAGAAAAGATGACCCTGATGATGTTGAGGGCGAGGAACCCAGGAAGAGGGTTCCTGCCAAAGTGATGTGGTATGCTCCTATAATACCACGGTTGAAACGTTTGTTCCGAAATAAAGAGCATGCCAAGTTGTTGCGATGGCACATGGAAGACCGTAAGAAAGACGGGATGTTGAGGCACCCTGCTGATGGTTGGCAGTGGAGAAAAATCAAGAGAGACTTCCCGGACTTTGCTGGTGACACAAGGAACTTATGGTTTGGTCTAAGTACCGATGGCATGAATCCTTTTGGAGAGCAGAACTGCAGTCACATCACCTGGCCCGTGACTCTATGCATCTACAACCTTCCTCCTTGGTTGTGCATGAAGCGGAAGTTCATTATGATGCCAGTGCTCATCCAAGGCCCGAAGCAACCCGGCAACGACATTGATGTGTACCTAAGGCCATTAGTTGATGAACTTCGACAGTTGTGGGCCAAACCAGGTGTACGTGTGTGGGATGAGCACAAACGGCAGGAATTTGACCTACAAGCGTTGCTGTTCGTAGCCATCAATGATTGGCCTGCTCTTAGTAACATTTCAGGACAGACGAACAAAGGATACAATGCATGCACGCACTGTTTAGATGAGACTGAAAGTATATATCTGGATAAATGTAGAAATAATGTGTACCCGTACAATCGTCGTTTTCTTCCGCCCAGTCATCCCTTAAAGAAGAAAGGCAAGCATTTCAATGGCAAGGCAGAAACCCGGACGAAGCCTGTCCCCCGTAGTGGTGCTAATGTATTTGGTATGGTCAAGGATTTGGATGTAATCTTTGGAAAGGGTCCTGGAGGACAACCTGTTCCGAAAGACCCCATTACCGGACAAGCACCCATGTGGAAGAAGAAATCTATATTTTGGGAGCTACCCTATTGGAAAGTGCATGAGGTCCGCTCTGCAATCGACGTGATGCACCTGACGAAGAATCTTTGCGTGAATATTCTAGGCTTCCTGGGCTTGTATGGGAAGTCAAAAGATACCCCGGCAGCACGGGAGGACCAGCAACATCATAAAGGACGAGACGACAAGCATCCAGGGCAGTTTCAAGGGCTTGCTAGCTACGCTCTTACCAAAGAAGAGAAGGAAATCTTTTTTGAAGTCCTTTTCAGTATCAAGGTCCCGTCTGGCTTCTTATCGAATATAAAGGGAATAGTAAATATGAAAGAGAAAAAATTTCAAAACCTAAAGTCTCATGACTGCCATGTGCTTATGCCGCAACTGCTTCCGGTTGCATTGAGGGGAATTCTACCAGAAAATGTTCGACTAGCCATTGTGAAGGTATGTGCATTCCTCAATGCAATTTCTTAGAAGGTAATCGATCGAGAAAGTCTATCAGGGTTACAGATTGATGTGGTCCAATGTCTGGTCAGCTTCGAGTTGTTGTTCCCGCCATCCTTCTTCAATATTATGACGCACCTCCTAGTTCACCTAGTCGAAGAGATTAGAATTATCGGTCCTGTGTTTCTACACAATATGTTCCCCTTCGAGAGGTTCATGGGAGTCTTAAAGAAATATGTTCATAACCGTGCTAGGCCAGAAGGAAGCATCTCCAAGGGCTATGGAACAGAGGAGGTCATTGAGTTTTGTGTTGACTTTCTTCTTGACCTTAAGCCGATTGGTGTTCCTGAATCTCGGTATGAGGGGAGGATGACTGGAAAAGGCACACTAGGAAGGAAATTAATGGTATGTAGGGACGGGCATTCTTTCACTCAAGCACACTACACAGTTCTACACAATTCCACCGTGGTGGCTCCGTATATCGAGAAACACAAGAATATTCTACGCTCCTAAAACCCGGGGAAACCTGAAACCTTGATTAAAGGGGAACACGAGAAGAATTTTGGCAATTGGTTGCAGACACATCTCATGAATAACACCACTGTTGGAGATGAGTTGTACTCGTTGGCCAGGTTGCCATCTTCGACTATATTACTTTCCAAGGGTACGAGATAAATGGGAATACAGTTTACACGATCGCCCAAGATAAAAAGAGCACCAACCAAAACAGTGGTGTCCGCTTTGATGCAACATATGACAATGGGCAGATTGACACATATTATGGGCACATAGAGGAGATATGGGAACTTGACTATGGACCTACTTTTAAGGTCCCTTTGTTTCGGTGCAAATGGGTCAAGCTGACAGGAGGCGGGGTACATGTAGACGAAAAGTACGGCATGACAACAGTGGATCTCAACAATCTTGCGTACATGGATGAACCATTCGTCCTAGCCAACGATGTGGCTCAGGTTTTCTATGTGAAGGACATGTCTACCAAACCGAGAAAAAGGAAAGATAAGCAAAAGAGTACAGAATACGATGAGCCAAAGCGCTACATAGTTCTTCAGGGAAAAGAAACATCGTGGGAGTGGATGATAAGACAGACATGTCAGAAGATTACAATAAGTTTCATGAAATTCCGCCCTTCAAAGTGAAAACTGACCCAAGCATCCTGTTAAATGATGAAGATTCTCCATGGCTACAGTGCAGAAGAAAACCACAACACCAGATGTTGGTGATGTGTAATAATGTATTAAACCTTTTATTTGAGACATAAATCTATGTAATTAAACCTTTTATTTGAGACATAAATCTATGTAATGTATTAAACCTTTTATCTGAGACATAAAGGTCCCCTTTCATGTAATACATCTTGCTCAATCAAACTAGATGTTCTGAGCCACGGTAGGTGATCACACAAAGAGAAGGAACCCACAAACACTAAGGATACATAGCACAACTGAAAATTAAGAAACATGCCTAATGGTTGGAGTGATTCAGTCATGCTCCTGCCTAGCCCTGTAATACGCGCCACTGTAGTCGTCGTAGTCACCGGCGCCGTCGTCGCTGTCATCATCGGGGTCGCCGTAGTCGAACCTTGAAGGTTGGGCACGCGTGGGCTAGATTTGAGGGTACCGCAGGCGGGGGTTATTGCCGGTCGTGTTGTAGGCCATGACACTCTGGAGAGTCCGGCTGCGCCACCACAGCCGACGGCTGGCCTTGTTGAAGTTTGAAGGAGGTGGGCCGTCCTCCTCGTGCCTGGCGAGCGCCCTCTCACGCCGATTGATGAAGAAGGCTTCCCAAGTCAGGAAATAGTCGGGATGCCAGTTGGGATTCCTCCGCTGCTCTGGCGTGAGCTCGAGGTAGTAGTGGTTCGTGATAGCCATCCGGCGCTCCACACCTAGAGGGACAGGAGGGACGGGCACGCCTCCGGCGCTCAGCATCCAGCCGGTGGGGACACGGTAGCCCGGTGGGCTGGGGTAGTTAGAGGCGCAAAGCGCCTCCGGCTCCCGGGTGGTTAGAGATACGACGGAAGCCATGGGAAGAGAATGATGAGTCTAGATGTGATATGTAAATGGAGGCCAAGCGTACATATATATACAGAAAAAATGACGGGAAGACAGAGGTGGGAACCGGTGGAAAGCGCGGGAACGCAGTGGCGCGGGAAACTTTCATCCCGGGTGGGGGCTCAAACCGGGACAAAAGATGGGGGGCCTTATCTGGGGGAGGCTTATCTGGGAGGGCCTTATCTGGGGGTGGCTAACCTTTAGTACCGGCTGGTGGGTGCAACCGGGACTAAAGGTGGTTTTCGTGTCATCTAACAAAACCGTCGGTGGGATAAGGACGCGTGGGTAACCTTTAGTACCGGGTGGGGGCTCAAACCAGGACTAAAGCTATCGGTAGGATAAGGACGCGTGGGTGGACGCACTGCTCGATGAGATAAAGCATGTAGCGCACGGCGCCCTGTCGGAGGAAGAAGACAAAGTAGAAGCGGCGCCGTGCCTATAAAAGGAGCATCGATACGCCATGGCAAGCAACTCAACAAGCCAACATGGATTGAGAGTTTCATCCCCATGGATGGAGGAAAGGGTTGGGAAATCTCCCGTGTCGGAACTTCTCGAAGATGCCCTTGGTGCACACGCCCTATGGCATCTTCGCAAGTTCCGCCTCGGAAAATATTTTCCTGCTAGCCCGTGAATAAATCCATCTCCGCCTCCCTGGGGTTAGAGGTACGGTGGAAGCCATGGGATAGAGTGGAGAGAGGCGGCAGATATGAGTCTAGATGTGCTATGGCAACGACCAAGCCAACATGGATGGAGAGTTTCATCCCCATGGATGGAGGACAGGGTTGGGAAATCTCCCGTGGCGGAACTTCTCGAAGATGCCCTTGGTGCACACGCCCTATGGCATCTTCGGAAGTTCCGCCTCGAAAAATATTTTCCTGCTAGCCCGTGAAAGACTCCATCTCCGCCTCCCTGGGGTTAGAGGTATGGTGGAAGCCATGGGATAGAGTGGAGAGAGGCGGCAGATATGAGTCTAAACCCTAAACCCTAAACCCTAAGTCAGAGGAGGGAACCCTAAACCCTAAGTCAAAGGAGGGAACCCTAAACCCTAAACCATAAACCCTAAACCCTAAACTAAAAACCCTCAACCCTAAACCCTAAACCAAAAACCCTAAACTCTAAACCAAAAATCCTAAACCCTAAACCCTAAACCAAAAACCCTAAACCCTAAACCCTAAACCAAAAACCCTAAACCCTAAAGGGGCTACGATCCGGAAGAGAACGGGCGGGAAAAAATAAGGCGGGGTAGACGATCCGGGGCCCCCAGTCTAAGGTTTCGCCGGAGGAAGACCACCGGAGCGTCAGAATTACATGAAAATGGCAAAATGGTTAATAGTTTGACTAGTTAGAATATTTTATAAAACAGAAAATTGATTTGAATCACTTATTTAAAAATATGCAAAATATAATATTTAATGCATTTTTAAATTGAATATGGAAAAATGGTTATTAGTTTCACTAGTTAGAATAATTATTTTATAAAACAGAAAATAGATTTGGATTAGTTATTCAAATTCAAGAACTTTTCATGTTGAAATTTTTCTCAAATTCATAAGTATGCAAAAACTGTAAAATTCAAATGTTTAAATAATATGCTAATTGAATTTTTTTTAAACAGGTGCGCCCCAGGGTGATTTTTTTTGAAAAAGGGACCTTTAGTCCCGGTGCGTGCTACACACCGGGACTAAAGGTGTGGCGTTGGCACGCGCCTGTTGGGCTGGGCCGAAAACGCTTTAGTCCCGGTGGGTGGCACACACCGGGACTAAAGGGGGGGGGGGGACCTTTAGTCCCGGTCCATATAACGCACAGGGACTAAAGTCTTTAGTCCCGGTGCGTTATACGGACCGGGACTAAAGGTCCCCCACTATACATTTGGCGCACCTTCTTCTCCCCGCGCGCCCCTTCTTCTCCCCATGCAGAGCACCCCCCACGCGCGAAGGACGACCTGACGCCGGCAGGCTGCCCGATTCTCAGCCGCCACCACCCCAACCGTCGCCGCCACCGCCCCCAACCGCCACCGCCACTCCATCCGCCGCGCGCGCGCCCCTGCCAGAGGTACCCGGCGCCCCCTCCCCTTCGCTCCCCCCGCGCGCGCTGGCCGGCGGCTGGCTGGCTTGCTGGCTGGCTAGCTTGTTGGCTGGCTTTTTTTGTAGTATTTAGTAGTTGTAATATTTAGTTGTAATAGTATTTTGTTTTAGTGTAATATTATTTTTGTAGTATTTTGTATTAGTGTAATAGTATTTCTGTAGTATTTAGTAGTTGTAATATTTAGTTGTAATAGTATTTTTGTAGTATATAGTTAATTTTATTTTGTAGTGTAATATTATTTAATTTTGTGTGTTATTTAGTATAGTGTAATAGTAGTGTATAATTGTAACATTATTTAGTAGTTGTAATATTATTTAGTAGCTAGTGTAATAGTAGTGTGTATATTAGGGTGGTAGTGGTCGCGGGCCTTCGGACTTAGGGTTAGAGTGGTGGTGGTCGCGAGCCCCTTGGACTTATGGTTAGGGTGGTAGTGCTCGCAGGCAGCCGGACTTAGGGTTAGGGTGGTGGTGCTCGCGGGCCACCGGACTTAGGGTTAGGGTGGTAGTGCTCGCGGGCAACCGGACTTAAGGTTAGGGTGGTGGTGCTCACGGGCCACCGGACTTAGGGTTAATGTGGTAGTGCTCGCGGGCCCCCCGGACTTAGGGTTAATGTGGTAGTGCTCGCGGGCCTCCGGACTTAGGGTTAGGGTGGTAGTGCTCGCGGGCCCCCGGACTTAGGGTTAATGTGGTAGTGCTCGCGGGCCTCCGGACTTAGGGTTAGGGTTAGGGTTAGGGCATCACTAGAATTTTGCTATTGTTTAGTATTATTGTAGCAAATTGCGTGTTCATATTATTGTTTAGTATTATTTTATGCACCAATATTGAATGAAAAATGTTATTGTGTGCATTTTGTAGAAACTATGGATCCAATCTAGAGAGACCTAGCACAGGAAGAAATTCTCGAGGATATGATCAACGACACCCCCCATGTTGATCCACCCGAATCTCCGTCAATTTATCTGAACCCCTCCGGTGAGGGAGAGGAGGTCGACCGAAATGATCAAGGAGAAGCCGACGACGAGGTATATATATGAAGTCTGGTGATCAGTAGATGCATTAACTGAGTTGTATATATATATAAATTGACGAATGTTTCTTCTCTTAGGCCTCCACATCGAGCAAAAAATATTCCAAACGAGGCCCGGCCAAAAAGTTGGACGCATCTACGCGTTATAAAATTACGCGGGTATCACCACGGGGTGAACCGGTGGAACCCGAAAAGGCTAAAACTGTATTTAAACAACAATGCGGAGTTATGGTTAAGGATCGCATCCCGATCACCGTTCGAGAGTGGAATAAGACCAAAGGGGCGAAAGAGGGTGAGTATGTCTCCGACAGGTGCAAAGAGGGTCTTTGGAATGACCTCATGACACATTTCACCCTGCCAGAATGTGAGGATGATGCCGACACAGCTGCATTGAGGAAGAAAGTCAAGCAGTGGACTCTTACGAAGATGGCTGAACTATTCAAGAACTGGAAGAAAGCATTATGGCAAAAGTATCAGAAGATGAAGAAGACTCCTAAATTTGAATGCTATCTAACGAAGCAGCAGGCTAACTGGGATGCATTTGTTAAGTACAAGGAGTCACAACCTGCTATGGAAAGTCGAAAAAAACAAGAAAAATGCCGCGGTGAAGAAATATCACCATCACCTGGGGCTAGGGGCTACGCGGCTGCCATGCCAAAGTGCGATGCTAAAGAGAATGAGCTGCTTGCTAAAGGGATCACTCCAGAACCAATACGCGAAGAATGGGGTCTGAGGGCAAGGAATTGGTTCCTTGGGCATGGGAGTGAGTATGAAGAAAGTACAGGGGACCTTATTTGCAGTGACGGGATTAGGATACCCCGGGATACATGGCAGAAAGTGGTGAAGGAGATTAAAGCAGGGACAACAAAGTTCTGTCCCGATAGAGAGAAAGACTTGCTGACAAAGGTCCTCGGGAATGACGAACGCGGAGGACGTGTACGAGGCCTTGGCCCTAGTTTCCCAAAGATAGAGATACTTATAGGAGCCGAGAGAGAGAGCAAAGAGGCGACGGCAGGAGGAGGAGGGAGACAGGTTCACCGAGTTGATAGGAATACTTCGAATGCATCAGCAACAGATTGACGAACTTCGAGGAGCAGTGCGCCTGCAAGATCCTGTACTCGATATTACCGCCGTCCCATCTCAGCTGAAAAGCAGCGTGGCTGAATCGGAGGTCCCTTCTGACGATGCACGTATGGTAGATGGCGGTCCCGGCTACCCCGTGGATGGAATCAAGGAGCAGGCATCTTGTGAGCTCCATCAGAAGGTGAAGAACCTATCCATCAAGGTGGCGGTCGGATGTGCTTTACCTTGTCCACCTGGCGCACGCTGGCATGGCCGTGAGATTCCAGCTGGCTATGCTAAAGTTGGTGTGGATGAAATCACAATGGGGTGGGACTCAATGGAGCTTGACATCCCTGGACCTGAAGGTGAGAGGACACTCGGAGAAGTACTGGGTGGTATCATTCTATGGGACAAGAACAACATCAAGCTTCTAGGCTGGACGCCAAAGCCAACACCGCCTCCGAGTGGTCGCATGTCACCTTCACCTCCATCACCTCCAAGAAGCCCACCCCATGACTACGACCACCACAGCCCGAGTCCATCTCGATCTCCGCCGCAGCCTCCGATTAGTACTAAACGACGCAGGAGCCCAAAACGACAAATGTCGCCCCTCCCAAGAGTACCTCATAAGAATCTTCCTATCAGACCTTACGATCGTACCGACGAGGAAACCGACATGATCATAAAGGCCGAATGTGTTGCGCAGCTTCAAAAGAAGAAACCCGAGCCCGCCCCGGTATACACCGAGAAGCAAAAAACGTATGCACTTTCTTTTCTGAACACAAAATCACAATATGACTTGCACCATAAGCCAGATGACTATCGACGCACACTTCAGAAGGAAGTGAAGAAGAGCAAATCAAGTAGAAGTGAAAGCGGGAGCAAATCATCAAGTCAAAGTACAACCGGGAAAAGAAAGGACGTCCCCCAGCTCGGGGAACAGGCCAAAAAATCGACCCCACCCCTCAAGGTGGTATCCTATGACACTCCCCAGCAGGATATGGAAGAAGCTACTACGCTTGCGGCCGCTATGAATGTGACTGTTGAGGAATTGCTAGGTTCCCAGGAGGACAAGTTACCCAAGGCTCAGGTAGTCCCTACATATGTCCCAGGGAAGCCTCTGGTCAGCTTTGAGCAGTTCCAACAACTTCCAACACAAATGCGGAGTTTACATAAATGGTACTTGAAAGCCGTAAAGGAGGAGAGAATAATGATCGTGGCGAAAATCCCACATGACTACTACTTCCGAGAAGAAGAGGTCCATGTTGAGTTTCCAGAACTCTTCTAGTTATACACTTTCGACGCCCTCGACAAAAGTCTCATGAGTTGCTATTGTCTGTAAGTTGTTGAATTCATTGTCTATATATAAGCTGTTCATTTTTTCAGTTGTTCAGTTCATTGCATGTAATTATCCTAATTATATCCTTTTGTACTCTATTATTATGCAGAATGAAGATCATGGAATGTAAAAGAAGGTCAATCTTCAGTGTTGGGTGCATTGACCCAGATAAAATACATTGTCGGACGCCAAAGGAAAAACCCGAGGACACACAGGAAAACCTTCTAAGGTTTCTAATGGAGCAAAATTTCTGTGATCACATACTGTTTCCTTACAATTTCGCGTGAGTGTCTTACTCTATTGTACACATTCTCTTTTGCTTACTCGATGTTAAGTGTAATTGATGAGTTACTGATGTATATATAAACGTGTAAAGTTTCCACTGGATTCTCATGGACATTCAACTTGATAAGGGAAGAGTTGAAGTCATGGACCCATTAAAGAGACCCCTGGAATAGTTTAGTGACATGCAGGACATGCTCCAGAGGTAATTTTCGCCTACAGCGGTCTCTTTCGTTGATTTCCTGAGATATCACGTAATAAATAACTCATTCATTTTCTTTACCGGGTAGGGTTTGGAACCAGTTCAAGAGTGTGGTTACGGGTGACTTTACTGAGAAGCTGACGTTTAAGCCGGTCTCGGTAAGTAGTAGGCGCATCTCTTTACTTCTAGTTTCAATACAATTATGATGTTGGATTATTATTTTGATTGAATTCTATTCTCGTAAAGTGCGCGAG
This sequence comes from Avena eriantha, assembly GCA_910589775.1. Lineage (NCBI taxonomy): Eukaryota > Viridiplantae > Streptophyta > Magnoliopsida > Poales > Poaceae > Avena > Avena eriantha. The sequence goes on along the minus strand of OU342744.1, from coordinate 75,317,736 downwards.
GCAGCCATAGGGGACGAATCTATGTGGATTCTACATTTGCGAGTTCATTCGCACGTTTACCAGTGAGCTGAATGATTATAGAGTCGATGTAAGCAATACATTCATAACATTATTTTTATTACCGTCACTTTTTGTTATCATGATTGATATTCATATTGATCTCCTTTTCTTATATAGTTCGAGAAAATGCGGGATCAGCTACTACCACATCAACGCGTAGTAGCAATTGCTGAAGAACTGGAAGGATTCTTGATGAACGAGATGATAGATGACGCCGGAGAATTTAGTGTGAATAGGCGCCGATGATCCCCGACCGTGTAATTGAATAGACGGGCTCTAGTCCCGATAATTGTGATCTCCATGTGTAACTATCATGTATATATTTGTATGCTCGATCTTAAGAGAAGTTATATTATGTATGCACGAACATGTACGGTATGTGGTAGCGTAGAAAACTATTTTGAAATGAAAAAAGAGAATACAAATTAAATTCTCTGCCGCGGCAGAGAAAGTGCTTAAAATTCTGCCGCGACAGAGAACCATTTGTCCCGGTTCGTAATACGAAACGGGACTAATGGGGGGCACCCAGCGCCCGTAGAGACAGCCACGTGGATGCCCATTGGTCCCGGCTGGTAAGAGGGCCGGGACTAATGGGTGGGCCTTTAGTCCCGCCCCTCTAGTCCTGGTTACCAGGACCGGGACTAAAGCCCCTTACGGGCCGGGACTGGAGGCCCGTTTTCCACTAGTGTGCAATTCTTTCGTCTGAAACATATGTGCTCCAAAATGGTGTCCGGTAAATCTTAAGTATGCCACCCTACGGTTCGCGAATAATGCAGACATGATCGAGACCCTTCTCCGATCAATAATCAGCAGCGGGACCTGGAGATCCGTACTGACTCGTACACATTCAACGATGACTTATGTGATCGTGAGAACCTTTAACGCTTGTAACTAAATCCCTTTGTCTCTCGATATCACTACTAGAAAAAAGCTAATTCGTGGCGCACCTATTTTCCCCTTCCGTGGCGCACTAGGGGTGCGCCACGACTTCTACGGTATGGCTAAAAAGTGCCCGTAGCGCACTGCCGGGTGCGCTACAGGAATCTCGACATAATAGTGGCGCACAACACAGTGCACTACCACTGTTTTCCCTGTGGCGCATGACAAGTGCGTTGCTAGTATGTAGTTAGTAGTAGCGCACTGGCTGGTGCGCCACTACGGTTATTCCTGTGGCGCATGACATAGTGCGCTACTAGTAGCTGACCAGGTGCGCCACCAACGTGGTGCGCCACTAACAACGTACATGTGCGCCATGGCTTAGCTTTTCAAAAAACAAAAAAAAATACTCAATACAGATGATATTCAATACAAATTATATACAATACAGCTGATATACACAGATATATAGTACAAAAATAAATACACAGATATACAATACAGAATTAAATACACAGACAAGATAGAAACAAATACATATAGATAAGTCACATACATAAATACACAGTATAAGTTATATTATTTCGATCAAGTTACAAAGTAGCTAGTGATGACATGAATACATGTCTCAACCAAGTCAGAGCTCGCGGAAGCTCGCCTAGACATCTAAAGTAGGAACATGCATGACAGACAACCAAGGACAATAACCATCACCACGACGGAGGTATAGGTCTTCATCCGGTTCCTCGTCCTAACTCCTGCTAGATAGCGCGCGTATCTAGCTTCCGCCTCTGCCATAGTATTGTACCCTTTGTAGCTATTGCCACTGAAACGGTGCACCTGTCTCCGGCAGTCTTCCCAATCATTATAGACTCTAGGAACCCGTCCCTTGTACACGACGTCCACGTCATCTAAAAGTTGGCAATAATAATTAAATAATGGTGAAAAAACAAGTAAAAGTCGCATATAAAGATATACTTATCATATAAGGTAACAAAGTAAGCAAAAGATACCAAGTAGTAGCATGTACATGTCGACACACACAAGTACACGTGGGGATAAAGAACTACAACTAGACCAACACATCAAGACTTCTGGCTCGGCTCAGGGAACGGGAGGACGCCTTGTTTCGTCATGAACGCCCTATAGTCACCCTGCATCTTTAGGCGATCTACTACGTCACGGTTATTCGGGGGATTGCCTCCGTAGAAGACCCCCCTGAAGTCATGACATCACGGCTGATGATTGCCCCAAACTGTTGCTGGATGTGATACATCTCTTGTGTAATATCTGAATCATTGATCCTGGCCTTGACTTCGGCCCACCGTTTGAGATGATCTGGCAGCGTAGAATTCTGTTGCTCTAGTAGGAACGCCCTCATGTGATGGAGTGCATAGTAGGCTTCCTTCTGACTGCCTGCCAGCTGCTTCACGCTGGGAATTCCGTCACATGGGTGAAGACGTGCCTGCCAAACTTGAGCTTCTTACGCACGAAGGTGGCGCCTTCCGCTGAGGCATAGCCGGTGAGAGCATCATCCAGAACTTCCTTGATCTTGTCGTAGTTTTTCTTCTTCTCTTGACTCCCCGAGTCGAAATACGTGGCTTGCGAATGTTTCGGCGACAAGCAGATGAGTGTGCAGTGTTGATCTCTGCGCAAAACAATTCAAACGGAATGTGTTGGAAAAAGAATGATGAAAATCTAATAAAGCATGCTATGGAGGCGAGTGAATAATGACTTACTCGGGAAAGAAAGGCACGAGAATGTATTCCTTTGTCTTGTTCGCCACCAAGATGCCTTGGAGGTACGAGGCCACGAATCGCCATTCAATGGCTCTTCCCAAGCAGCCATCACGCATGTAGTAGGGGTCCACTATAGCGATGCCCGGGGTGTTCTCTCTACTGATCTGAATGGCCAGGCTGAGAGAAAACAGGCGTACCATGGTATAGTGCAGCGGATACAGGTGGAACATATTGAAGATGTCGTCAAACCGCAGGAAGAACAGATCCGCGGGGACATTATCAACGAAGCCCAAGCCTCGTGGCACCTTAACCATGAATACCGGGTGCGAGGGATCTTTCTCCGCAAGAAGGCGTCTCTCTATCGTCAGCACACCGTCATGCACACTCCTCATTTTTGAAGTGGCGAGCCTGAACAATTTCTTAGTTAGCATGGGCTCACCCGCCACAAGCATCCTCCACATAATACCCTTTGGTCTTGGTGGCCTGTCCTGAAACCTGATCGGATTCGCAGTTGACGCCACCGGCTGGCTCGAGCTGCGAGATTTTCTTTTCCTAGTCTTCTTGTCTTTTGGGAAGTGGGTAGGCACCGCAATCTGAGCATCGATCGCCCTATGTAGTGTGTCAGGGCTTAGAACAAAGGGCCGACTGGATGTATCCGCTGGCTCGGTGAAGGTGCAAGCTGGAGGCGTCTCCTGAGAACCAAAGAGACGTTTGTTGCAAGTGGCTTTCTCTGCGGGGCCACCAGCTGGGTCTTTGTTTAGGTCGCCGAGGAAAAGATTAGTGTTGATGAAATCATCGAAGTAATCTTCGTCATCCTTGTTCGGATCCTGCGCCATGGTCATGTCAATATGACCAGCCGAATAATCGCGTGGAGGTGACAGTGTGGGGGTCTTGCCATGGCTTGGCGCTGGCACGATAGAAAGTGTTGTTGTCTGTGGGGTGATGGCCCCGGCCGTCCCCAAACGAATCATGCTCTTTGGCCATAGCAGGAATAAGCCGAAGCAACTTCTGAGGACAGCCGACTCTTCTTCATCCGCTCCTGGGGGTTGAATGGGAGGTTCCAGGTCATCGAAGCCCCTTAGCACCCGGATAATTTTAACCCTATGCACGCTATCTGGCATTGGCTTTGAGTGGAACGTGCGGTGCAAGGGTTGAATGATGGTACCCTTGGCAACATCCCTCAACTCGTTGTTCACGAAGCTTAAGAGAGTGCATGGAACATCCGTCTCCGAACAACATGTATGGCATTAAAAAGATGCCATAAGAGTAATAAATGGCAAGGCGGTAAACTATTTGGTTTATCGTGATGGCGTCGAGCTCGGCTAATGTCGAGGCACCGCAAACGATGACTGGCGTGCAAGAGACGGAGGGGCTGCTTGATGGCACGGTGCCGGCCGCTGATGTATTCTCCCTATCGGTTGCATTAAGCTCCGGCGCCGCGGTGATGGCAGGGGGAGTCACAAATGCTTCCGGCGCCGCCGTGCTAGCGGGCGGAGTCACCAATGCTTCCGGCGCCGCCGTTCTAGCAGGCGTAGTCACGAACAAATAATTCACCGGGATCATTGGCGCCGCATTGTTTGAGTGGCTAGTGACCATGCTTGGAATCATGCACGGCCCTTGTCGACCACCCGCACTCCAGTTCGCTATTGACTCCACCAAGGTAGGCAGGATGGAGGTGAGGGTGATTGCCAGGTTGTCTTGGACGATCTGCAGGATCCGCGCCACTTGTTCCTTAAGTTCCTGAACCTCACGGTTTTCCTCGTCACTCCTTCCCTCCACACGCGTCCTCGGGGGTGGACCAAAATGATCCACCCAATTCTTAGCCCCGAAGCCGGCCAGACGGCCAGCCGACGATGGCTTCTTTGTAACCGACATGATTTTTTTGGCCCGGTTCATCGCCCTGTTAAAAGGGTTATCCCACCGGGTGGCCGCCGTCGACCCGTGGGATGAGGAACCATGGGATCCCTGACTAGCAATTTCCTCGTCCTGCAGAAGAAGTAACGTGAACCGTTTAGAAATTCGACTTGATCGATTATAATGTAATCGACTTGATCCGCATTAATTAAATTACTTACCACAAGAACCTCGAAGTCCTTCACCTTAGTTTCCACGGTGAGTTCTTTGGTTTTGGGGTCCACATGGTAACGAGCCCTGATGAAGTTTCGAAGCTGCTTGTTTTCAAATTTCGAAAAGGGGTTAGGTATCCCCTTAGATCTATACTCGTCGTCCTCCTTATACCATTTGGGCTCCGCAGCTCTATAACCACTAGATCCAAGATGGTGGTGACCTATATTCATCTCCTGCAATTCCTTTCCCCACTTACTCGAGGCCTTGGCTGCTTCGGAGGTGCACTTGGCCTTGAACTCTTGGAATTGATCTTCGGTGATCTACGGGTCAATCTTCTGGATCTCCTCAAGACTTTTCTCTTCTTTAAATATCTTCTTCTTTATCCGGGTTCTCCAGCTGGCCAGGGCGGTGCTCATCCTCGTGAGGGCGGATTTATTTACTTCATTCCCATGATAATCTGTGTTCCGATACTGAAGGGGGAACTTGTATCTTGCGTGCAGCTTCTCGAAGAGGAGTGTGCGCAAATGGCCATTATCTTTATGCCGGAGATTCTCGGTGTTGATCAAGATGGTGGTCCGGGTGATAGCCGCCACTTGCCCACCGTAGACTTTGACCACATGGTCGGGCGCCAAAGGAACCCCTTTTGGGCTCACTTCGGTAATTTCCTCTCTGACGGTGCCGACCGTGTTCAGGCGCCTTTCCTTCTTCTTCTTAGGCGGATTACTACCACTTGTTGTGCCCTCACCGCCATCAGTGGTTTCATCATCCGCCGTTCCTTCGGCTGCTTCTTCTTCCTCCGCGTCTTCCATCTCATCGGCGTCGCTCTCGGAAGGGTTGTATTCTTCATCGCCCTCTATCATTCTTTCTAGCCGCTCGACCTCCTCCCAGAATGACAAGGGTCTGTTTTGAGGTCTAACTTCTCCTTCAGCATTGATATGCTGAGAAGATCCAGCCTCGTCGTTGTCACACATGTTTGCACTAATAAAAGGCAAATAATGGTTAGTAATGTGCGCGGAAAAATCCGGCATGACCATTGCTCATTTTTGTTAAACTAGGAGTGCCCGATTTCTGCTGAAACGGAAGTTAATCAACATTTCGGCGAAAATCGGGACTCATTTCATACAAGCACATGCATACGAATACAATTCGGCAACACTATCATCTGAGGAATACAATTCAATTATTTAACAATATGAAGCTTGTCTTACAGCTAAAATTATGTTACTAGAGCATCTTTGGGAGCTGTGGTCAGACGCTCTTTGACTGTCCAAGTGTACAACATGAACTGTCGTGATAACATAACTACATCATGGGTGTAAGAATGGGTGGAAATCAGCAATAGATAGTTAGATACACATATGTACTAGATAATACTCCATAGCAAGTTGATGTACTCTGCCATTTCTGCAATGAGTGTCCTATATACTTGTATGTAGGTTTCCATAATAGCAAGGGACTATTAAAATTGGAATATTTCAACTTTTTAAATGTGAGCTTGTGACCCTATGGGGATATGTTAAAAGATTTGCAAGGCCAAGCGTCTTAATCCCTTATACTGGTAGTATTATTTATAGAAGAGAAAAATCCTAACCGAGAAGCAGTCATCATTCTACACTTCTACATTGCATAATTTGATAACTAATCCATGGAAAATGTTATTTGAGGAATGCAATTAAATTATATAATTATTATATGATGCCTAGGTCAACTTCCCAATTGTATAGCATGAACTGCTGTGTGGCTATAATTACACTTAAGGCTACTGTTATATGCCTCTGAAACATTGCATTTTCTCCCAGTTTTCCTTGCTTATATACAATTAGAAATCTCTTATGCTGCCTTTCACCAAATAAATGGGACAGACAAAAATAGTACTTTTCAAATGCATATTAAAAATATCAATCCATCAGAGCTGCACTCCTATGCTTATACACAATTACTTTACAAATTTAACCAAACAAGAAACCTCCCAATAAGAAAACACACACCCTCGGCAGTGATAGTGTTGTTCTGGGTCAGCAAAAATTCGGCAACCTAAATTTGTTCTAGGTCAGCAACACTATCACTGAATCAAACCTATCACCAACAACACTATCACTGAAATTTTGTGTTCTAGGTCAGGAAACCCTCGGTAGGCAGCCCTATGTTCTAGGTCAGAGAGGGGAGAGAGGGGAGAGGAGACACTCACCTCAAAGATGACGACAACAAAGAGCACGCGGACGATGATGAAGAGCGCAGATGGAGCTCCTCCACGGACGCGCAGCAGCCTCCTCTCCTCCTCCTCGGACACGGCGGCCTCCTCTCCTCCTCCACGAACACGGAGACCTCCTCTCCTCCTCCTTGGACGCGGCGGCCTCCTCTCCTCCTCCACGAATGTGGCGGCGGGCGAGCGAACGCGGCAGATCGAGCGGAGGCGGCGATAGAGATGGGAGACAATGGGAGATAGAGATGGGAGACGATGGGAGATGTGACTGTGAGCAACACATACTTGACACGACACTTAGCCATAGTGCACTCTTACCTAGTGCGCTACGGGTAACCGTAGCGCACTAGGTAAGGGTGCGCTACGGCTAAGTATCATGACAAGTCAAACAAATAGCTGCCGCCCCGTTAGTTGACACTAGCACTTGCATATCCCACTGGTTTCGCCCTAGCTATTTACGCTCACAAACCTGGAGCACCCAGGTTCGAACCCTGGTGCCCCCATTTTTTGTTTTTATTTTAAAACTACTTTAAAATGTTAAAAAATATCCCAAAAATTATGTAAACTATGTAAAATATATGTTATATGTTCTGTATGACAAAAATGGTACATATATATCATCAAAAGTGGTACAAAAGTGATTCAAAGTAGAAAGAAATTAAATAATAATGTGTCCATTAATAATATGCTATCCATATGCATCAATACAATCTTTTTTGAGCTAGCGTTTTACAATCTTTTTTCCCTTCTTTGTCGCGGTTGAATAATTTAGCCTTGTCACTTTTATGTTTCTTCGCTCGAACGGGCTACCTTTTTTGGGTAAGGTTGTCCTTTTTCTTCTTGTGATGTATATTTTTTATCGTAGTCGTCGTCATCTTCAATCTTTGGATCACCGTACTGGTCGAAGTGTTACTCGTTGGCGACTCCATCCATTCCGATGATGTTTCTTTTTCCTCTCCTCACGACAACACGGCTAGGCTTTGTCGGGTCAGTAATAAAAAAACATTGGTCCACTTTGCTAGCCAGTACCCACGGTTCATTTTTCACGGCGACGTGCGCACCAATGACCTTGGATTTGGCTGCTTCGGGTATTAACATGGTTGTGAAATACCGGTCTTCTTTTTCGATGCTCTTGGCCCATCTGACACGGAACATCGGCACCTTTTCTCCACAGTAGTCGACCTCCCAGATCTCCTCAATCCTCCCATAAAATCTTTCCTTCACGTTGTCATCGGTGTAGAATTCCGATGTTACGCCTGAGTTCTGATAGTCACACTTGTTGTCCTTTTCCTCAGTGTAGAATGTGTAGCCGTTGATATCATACGCCTGATAGGTCACCAGGTTGTGCATGGGTCCCCGCGACAAGGTGAATATGATGTTTTCCTCCGCAGAATGCGATTGTGGGGGATTATCTAGGAGCGTCTGCCTAAACCAACGCGTGAAATCTGAGTTGTGCTCTTTGATTATTTCTCCCTGCATCCTCTGTATGCCCTGGTCACTATACTTCTTCTCGATTGACCTTTTGTGCTTTTGTACCCAAGGATCGACCAGTTCTAAATGTTGTAGCGCGACTAGGTTTGCTCTATCAAAGTCTGCGCATCGACAATCGTAGTCCGCATGCAGTACGCGACGACCCTCTTGGTGACCCGATCCATCGAGCTTGCCAAGGTGCCTATTGACGGGAAGACTGACAGGTTTCTCGATGCCTAGATAATTCATGCAGAAAGAGATGCACTCTTCGGCCAGAAAGCCCTTGGCTATGTTCCATCTGGACAAGACCTGTTGCGAACGTATCCTTTGATGTGTCCGTTCATCCTTTCGAACGACATCATGCCGCGGAGGAACATCGGCCCGAGTTGGATGATATCCTCCACGATATGGACCAGCAGATGCACCATAATGTCGAAGAATGCAGGCGGGAAGTAGATCTCGAGCTCGCATAGTATCACCACGATCTCCTCTTGTAGCCTCCCGAGCTGTTTCACGCCAATTGACTTTCGAGAGACGACGTCGAAAAACTTGCAGAGCCCAAACAATGTTTCTCGGACATGCTCGTCCATTATACCTCGTAGTGCAACCGGAAGTATCTGCGTCATTAGCACGGCACAGTCGTGAGACTTCATCCCACTAAACCTCTGCTTAGCCTCATCTAAGTACCTTCTTATCTTGCCAGCGTAGCCGTAAGGAAATTTGACTCCTAGAAGGCACTTGAAAAACTGTTTGATCTCATCCTGGCGTAGTGTGAAGCACGAAGGGGGGCAGTAATATTCGTTCTTGTTGATCTTTTTACCATTTCTACGACCTTGTTGTGTCGCCTTCGACTGATGATCATCGTCATCTTCCTGATCATCAGGAGTAGGGCGTCCTCCGTGAAGATCCTTCCGGATGTCCATGAATATCAAGTCATTCCTTGCTTTAGGACCATCTTTCGTCCTATCTGGCATGTTGATTAGGGTGGCGACTAGACTCTCGCACACGTTCTTCGTGATATGCATGATCTCAAGGCTATGAGGCGTGCGGAGAAACTTCCAGTATGGCAACTCCCAGAAAACAGACCTTGTTTTCCATACCTTCATCAACGGCTTGTCTTGCTGCCTCTTTCGCTTCTTTCCCAGTTTAGGACACTCGTTCCAGTTTTTCAGCAATTCATCCACTTCTTCACTGCTGCTCCGCTCTGGGATTCCTCGGGTCTCGGATTTTCCATTGAACAGATCTCCATGTTTTCTCCATGCATCATTCTTTCCAAGCCATCTACAGTGCCCCATGAACACGGTTTTCGAAGACGTTGGATCTTTCTCTAGTTGGAGATAGGTCGTGTTATCCATGCACCTAACGCATGCATAGAATCCTTGGATAACCTGCCCCGAGAAATATCCGCAACCTGGATAGTCTTGCACCATAGTGACCAACGCGGCTCTCATAGTGAAATAATCTTATGCGACAGCGTCATACGTATTGGCTCCGGATTCCCATCACATGGCTAGCTCCTCTTTCAATAGCTTGAGATATAGATTGATGTTGGTACTAGGTTGTTTTGGCCCTTGAATTAGCATACTCATTTGTATGTACTTCTTTTTCATGCACAACCAGGGAGGGAGGTTGTACATCCATACAAACACGGGCCAAGTGCTGTGCGTACTGCTCTGGCTACCGAACGGATTGAGTCCATCGGTGCTTGCACCTAGCCTGATGTTTCTCGAATCTCCACCGAATTCAGAGAATTCGAGGTCTAATGCTTTCCACTGGCTACCATCTGAAGGGTGTGTCAGCAGCTCGTCCTTTTCAGGGTCATCGTCATCTGCTGGCTTCTTTCTTTCCGCATGCCAGTGCATGAGATTTGCTTCCTTAGGGTCTGCGAAATAGCATTGCAGACGAGGAGTGATAGGAAAGTACCATACCACTTTTCGAGGAGCTTTCTTCCCTTTCTTGTATCGACTAACGCCGCACACCAGGCATGTGGTTTTCTCCGCGTCCTCGCCCCGATAAATGATGCAATCGTTGATGCAGCCGTGGTATCTAATGTGCGGTAGATCAAGAGGACACACGATTTTATTGGCGTCCTCGATACTAGTTGGACACGTGTTCCCCTCTGGGAGACGATCGTGCTAGAATGCCATCATATCGCCGAAGGTTGCGTCGGTCCATTTGTGTTTTTCCTTCATCTCCATAGCCTTGAGCGTTACATTCAACCGGGTATCATCGGACTTGCATCCTTCGTACAATGGAGTAACCGCATCTTTCTCAAGTTGCGCAAGCTTGGCTTTCTCTCTAGCGGCAGCCCTGGCGTTACTCATTTGCTTGAGAAGTAGTTCTTGAACATAAGGGTCCCGCACCCAGCCTGACGTTGTTCCATCGTCTGCTCCGGCATCTAGATCATCATCATCCTGGTCTGCTTCCGCACCTTCACCATCTCCAGGAGACTCTTCTTCATCTCGCCCGTCCTTCCCGTGATCATGATCATGTTGCCCGCCTTCCTCATTTTCCGCCGCCCCATTTACGGCCTCATCGTCTTCGTCATCACTTATCCACCGAGTGTAGCCATCCATGAAACCATGGCGGAGCAGGTGCGCCTATAGATTTCCGGAATCTGGGTCAATCAACCAATTGAGTTTGCATCTTCTGCACGGACATCTTATCTCCGTCATGTTATTTCGTATCATGTCGGCCGTCGCGCATTTAAAAAATCTAGCCACAATGCCTTCGCTCATTATGCAGACCATGGTTGCCTGCGCGGTGTACAAGGTAGAATTAGAAGTTTATTACAACCACAGAACCAATGCATGCATGCAATGGTCGATGGAAAATTTCGGCATGACCTATCCTAAAATTAGGATCTTTGCGAAATGCCAAAGTCTTGCCAAAATGGAAATGAATCAACATTTTGGCAAAACAATGCCAATATATGAGAGAGCATACAATGCATGCTCTCCAAACACATGAGAGCATCGATCCTCTCCATAGATATGTGACCATATATCATCCATACACATAAACACATCCTCTTACATAGACAACTTACCAAGATGAGAGACCGAGAAGATCTCGAAGGAGAGGTAACAGACCGAGAGATGGTGGCCGGAAGGAGAGATTTCCTCTATTATGTATGTAGCATCCAAGGTAAGTTTTACATGCTACAAATGGTGAAAGAGTGGAGAAATTGAGGTGGAAGGAGGAGGGGGGCGAGATCCAAGGAGGAAGAAGGAGGGGAAAGTGAAGTGTGAGATGGTGAGATCTAGTCAAATGTGCAAAGGTGTGTCTGCCAAAAAGAAGTAGCAGAACGCACATCCGTGGCGCACATGGGGGTGCGCCACAGGAGTAAAGAACATCCGTGGCGCACATACCGGCAGTGCGCCATAGAGGTGTTTTCCCAGTTAACAGTACGGGTGGCCCGATCTTGCCTGTAGCGCACGGAGGCCGTGTGCGCCACGACTACCGGCCACACCTGTAGCGCACTTCACCGGGGTGCGCTACGGCTATGTGGTCTACAGCCGATAGGGGGCTGGCCCACACACAGCCGTGGCGCACCATACGCATGTGCGCCACGATTATGGTAGATAGCCGTAGGGTACCTGTGGGCAGTGCGCCACGACTATTTTAGCCGTGGGGCACCACTAGCACGTGCGCCACAGATATGCGGATTACCTATAGCCATTTTCCTAGTAGTGTATATTACATGTCCGAGATTCGATCATCGGTATCTCCATACCTAGTTTGATCTCGTTACCGACATGCACTCTTTTCTCGTTCCCGTGATATAACATTCTAGTGATCACATCACTTGCTTGCAAGCTATCTTAATGTGATAACACCGAGAGGGCCCAGAGTATATCTATCCGTCATCTGGATTGACAAATTCCACTCTTAATCCATGAGCCTCAACATAACACCTTCGTAGTACTGAACCCATCTTTATAGTCACCCTGTTACGGTGTGACGTTTGATGTTATCAAGATACTCTTCTGGTGTTAGCAATTAACACGATCTCATGGTCTAAGGATAAAGATTACTTCGTATGATGTTATAGCAATATAAACATAATGACTTGATCGTAATGCTATATTTCGGATGAATGTTCATCACATCATTCCACCAATGGTGTGACCTTGTTATTAACAACATACAATGTCCATGATCAGGAAACCTTGATCATCTTGTTAATCAACAAGCTAGTCTATAAGAGAGGCATAACTAAGAACCCTTTTTGTTTATTGAACACACATGTATTGATGTTTCCGATCAATACAATTCTAGCATGTAAAATAAACATCTATCATATATAAGGAATATATAATAACAACTTTATTATTGCCTCTCAGGGCATATTTCCTCCAGTGTCAACACCGGGATTTTTAATCCCATATGCATGTTATGCCATACATCGCAATCCCAGGATTACCATTTTTGCGAGACATAACAGATTGGTACAGTACATCATCCATTACAAACCATAATAAAGGTCTTACAAATAACTCGAGATCTAGTCTTAATACAATCAAAGCAGCAGAAAGTAAACGTAGTAGGGCTCCATCTTCAAGTTCACAGGCAATATTGACGATGGGAGATGATCCTAGTTGTCATAGACCTCCTGCTGTCCATCTTCCTGGTAGTCCTCCTCATAGTCTGGCCACGGGAATAGCCAGGGACAAAGCCATGAGTACTATTTAAGTACTCGCAAACTATCACTGACAAGTATGGTAGTTCTAGTAGGAATCTTAAGCTCTAGGTTTATTTGCAAAAAGCTAGGTTTATTTCATACTGAGTTAAGAAGTAAAGAAAACTAATTTAATCTTCTATATCACCTAAGTGGGAACCTAGTTTTCATATCCACCACCCTATTGTGGTCAAGTCAAATTCATAGTTCACTTCACAAGTCATTTTGAAAACATCTGACAACGGAATAGTATGGCCACTCCAACTGTCCATGAACACGGACGCGGCTATTCAAATAGTTTGACACTTTGCAGAGGTGGTACACTTTCATCACAAAATTCGATACATCCGTCAGGGATAACCCTGAATCATCATACTTAGTATGCGGATAATCAATCCTAACCTTTCAATTACACACTCTAGTATAGGCACCTCCCCTATGAGCTTGGCCTCCCAGCCATGGCCATCTACCATCCTGGGAACTACATAGGTGGACATTCACACTCACGGGGTAGCCTCAGCTCAACCTCTTTCGCGAGGGAACCCATACTAAGGCATATAAACTTCCAGTATTGTGGTTGTATGGTAAAATTGCAATGTTATCGCATCCGAACCCAACCATCAGTTTTTATAAAGGGCTAAGGCTCATGCCTCAACAAGTTTCATCATCAAATCATTTTTGTGTCCATAACACATGTCAAAACATTTCAATAGAATGAATCCTCATTCCAAGGTTTTCATAATCATTTTCACCAAGTATTCCCATCTAAAGTGATCAAATTTTATGCTTAGCACTAGCTACTAAAGTTGAGGGTATTCACTAATGAGGGGTGCTAATCAGGTGTAACTATCCAACTCTAGTTTTATGCCTTTTAATGACATCTAAGTATAACTAATTAGGCCTAGTTTTATACTCTTTATGGTATCTATAATATTTTTCCAATACTCACAAAGCACTAAAAGTAAAGAACTTTGGCAAGAATAAAAGAATAAAGCTTGCAAGTAAAACTTGGGATTGTTATAATCAAATTTGCATAATCAAGCATGCCTAAGGCATCTTGCATAGGTTATCTTGCAAGGATGGCTTGCATAGGTATGAGGCTTGCAAGTGATAGCTTGCATAGTTAATTTTTAGTGTTAGGCTTGCCTTGAGTAGTTCAGTGGTTGAAATTTTCTTCTTCTTCTTGGTAGTACTCCTCCTCCTCGTATCCCGGGTTGGTACTATCGTCTATAAATAAATACGAGGTACACAATCACCAAACAATACTTAACTACTTCTATTTGGCACACTAAGGCTCACACTTGATGATCTAGCATCATCACAATCATCACATGAAATAAAGACCTAATTTTATTTATCTTACTTTAGAAAAGTAATTTCTACTCATTGAAAATACTTAAGATTTAATATTCTCCAATTAAAATATGGGATCATGTTGACACATGTCATCACCACATATTCTAATACTTGGGAATGTGATTTAACGTGGTGGTCATATTTTATAAAGTTTAAGATTATTATTTAATACAATTAAAGTGAGTAGAAATGCCCATATAGCATTCTTTTAGTACTATTCCAAGATCACTGCATGTAAACCTAAATATTTTTACATATTCAGATAGATCTTATCAAATGAGATTTTTGAGAGTTGGAATCAACTCAAAAGCAGTTATGGTTGATTTTTGAAAAATATTTGAATGTGGAAAAGTCGTTGTCTTATTATTTTTACTATAGGTGATCTATAACTTCAAATGGTTTAAATCCAACAGGCTTGGATAGATATTTTGAATACCTTTCTAACGAAATTGGAATCATGCAATTTGGTTTAGTAAATATCTTTGTATTATTTTTGAATCTACTGACAGAATCTGGTTTTAACTAAATTGGAAAAATTCTATTTGAATGGATGGGCTCTGCACGGGAAACAAAATGGGCCAGCCCAGCCGCACTGCGCGGGCGTAGCGGGCTGCTGACAGGGGGGTCCCACTAGTCAGTGGCTCATTTAACCCGAAATGGTATCTTTCAATCAAGGCCGTGCGATTAGACTAGGATCTAACGGCTGAGGTTCATCTTCTACTTCGAACGGCTCCGACGAGACTAAACCCTAGGGTCGGTGATGGGGGCGAACGATGTTGTAGAAAACGTCCGTTTGAATGGTGGTCGCGGCGGCTCCTGGGGCGGCTCCAATCAATGGCTCCTCTTCTCCTCTGAAGTGGCGGACTCTGGACAAATTCCAGCGATGTGGTGCTCGCCTTGCTCCGAGGATAGGTGTGGGAGGTTTTGTGAGGAGTGGGGAGTGAGGTGGTGTGGAGAATAGAGGCTGGGGTGGCTTCTATTTATACACCGGCGATAGGGATAGAGCGGGGTGGCTCGGGCTCGTCGGTGACGGCGATGCAGGGGGCTATAGGCATGGCTGCAGGTAGGGTTCATTGTGGTGCTTCCTGGCGGTCGTCGCACGCTTAATGGCGCAGCACGGGGCGGTCTAGAATGGTCAAGACTGGTCGGTGCTCTGCGCGGGAGCGGCGGCGTTCGACACGGTGCATATGGGCTTGATACGTTGCTAACGTATCCATAATTTTGATGTTCCATGCTTGGTTTTATCTACTTTCTTATGTATTGTCCACACTTTGGAGTACTTTTTATACACCTTCTTGGCCTAACCTATTAAAAAGATGCCACAGTGCCAGCTGCCTGTTTTCTACTGTTTTTGGTTCAAGGAAATTCAGAAAATGAATATTCTCGGAATTGGACGGGACAAAAGCCAAAGTCAGTTTTTCACCGAGGGGGACACGGAGCCATAATATGAGATGGAGAGGGGCCAGAGGGCCGCCACACCACCTGGCTGCGCGGCCAGGCCTGACCCGCGCTAGGGGTGGTGTGGCCGCCTAGGGCACCCCCTCGGCCTCCCCTTTCGCCTATAAGATTCCTCCGATACAGAAACCCTAAGTACCCGAGCAAAATTCCATGAAAGAGTCTATAGCCGCTGTCATCTCCATCCCTAGATCGGGAGGGATCTGAAGCTCTTCCCGGCACCCTGCCGGAGGAGAGAATTCACCCTGGAGGGCTTCTTCATCACCATGCAAGCTTCCAGTGTGATGTGTGAGTAGTTCATCCCTGGACTACGGGTCCATGTAGTAGCTAGATGGTTGGTTCTTCTCCTTTGTGCTATCATGTTTAGATCTTGTGAGCTCTGTTCATGATCAAGATCATCTATTTGTAATCATACATGCTGTGTTTGCGGGGATCCGATGGACATTGTGATGCTATTTCAGATTGATTATTGATTCTATCATATCTTTGTTATTTGTGATCTTGCATGCTCTCCGTTGTTAGTAGATATCTTGGCCGAGTAGATGCTAGCAACTTCAAGAGGGAGTATTTATGCTCGATAGTGGGTTCATGCCTCTAGTAATCTAGGGAAGTGACATAAATCTCTAAGGTACTAGATGTGTTGTTGCTACTAGGGAGAAAACAACAATCCTTTGTTCATAGAACAATCGTATTGTTTACTTTAGACGCAATGCATAATGCAATTATCTGTTGCTTGCAACTTAATAATGGACGGGGTTCGGATGATAACCTGAAGGTGGATTATTAGTCATAGATGTAGTTGGATTACGGTCTATGTATAATGTTGTAATGCCCAATCAAATCTCATAGGAGTCAAGATGATTAGTATATGCATGTATGCTTTCTCGATGTTTGTCAATTGCCCCGCTATAATTTGTTCACCCAACTTGTCATCTATCTTAAAGAGAACCACCACTAGTGAACTATGGACCCCGGTCCTTTCTTTTACCATCAATCTACAACTGTTTACTGCTTTCTGTTTACTTTCTACAAGATTTTACTTTCTTCCACACAATACGTTTAATCCTTTGTTTTAGCAAAACCGGTGAGATTGACGACCTCACTGTAAGTTGGGGGCAAAATTCTGTGGTTGTGTTGTGCGGGATTCCAAGTTGGCAACAACACCTTGGAGGTGTTTCCTTGCTCCTACTGGTTCGAAAACCTTGGTTTCATAACTGAGGGAAAACTTGTTGTTGTGCTCATCATACCTTCCTCTTGGGGTTCCCCAACGAGCTCGATATATTTTGGGCCATCAAGCTATTTTTTTGCCGCCGTTGCCAGGGATTGAAGAAGAAGAATCTCCCACGTCAACCACACGCCATCAAAGTATTTTTCTGGCGCCGTTGCCGGGGAGTCAAGGACATCTTCACAAGGGGAGTCTCTCATAACCAATCTCCTTACTTTGTTTTATTTGTTTTGCTTAGTTTATTTTTGCTTTATTTGCTTGTTTCTTTATCAAAAACACGAAAAAATTAGTTTTACTAGTTTGCTTTGTTTATTTAAAACACAAAAAATGACTACTCTTGAAAACACTAAGTTGTGTGACTTCACTAGCACCAACAACAATGATTTCATGTGCACACCTATTGCTCCACCTGTTCCTGAAGCTACTTTCTTCGAAATTAAACCTGCTTTACTTAATCTTGTTATGAGAGCATTTTTTCCGGAATTGGTACTGAAGATGCTGCTGCTCATCTAAATAACTTTGTTGAACTTTGTGAGATGCCAAAGCATAGGCATATAGATGGAGATATTATTAAGCTAAAATTGTTTCCTTTCTCTTAGAGAGGAAAAGCTAAAGAATGGTTGCAATCCCTAACTAGAAATAGTATTGATTCTTGGACTAAATGCAAAGATGCTTTCATTGGAAATACTATCCTCCTGCTAAGATTATATCTATGAGAAGTGAGATAATGAAGTTTAAACAATCTGATAATGAAGATGTTGCTCAAGCTTGGGAAATAGTGAAATCTTTGGTAAAGAATTGTCCCACTCATGGACTGACTGCTTGGATGATTGTCCAAACCTTTTATGCAGGATTGTACTATTCTTCAAGAAATCTATTGGATTCTGCTGCTGGAGGTACCTTTATGACCATTACTTTGGATGCTGCAACAAAGCTCCTGGATAATATGATGGTTAACTATTCTGAATGGCACACTGAAAGAGCTCCACAAGGTAAGAAGGTAAATTCTATTGAAGAAACCTCCTCCTTGAGTGATAAAATTGATGTTATTATGTCTGCTTGTTAATGGGAAAGCTCATATTGATCCAAATCATGTTCCCTTAGCCTCTTTGGTTGCTCAAGAAGAGCAAGTTGATGTGAACTTTATAAGAAATAATAATTTTAGCAAAAATGCCTACATGAATAATTTTGGTAATAATAACTATAGGCCATATCCTCCCAATAATGGTAATGCTTATGGAAATTCCTACAACAATAATAGGAGTGCTCCCTCTGAACTCGAAGTTATGCTTAAAGATTTTATTAGTAAACAAACTGCTTTCCAAAAAACTATTGAGGAAAAACTCTCTAATGTTGAAAGAAATATAGCATCATTGGCTGAAGCACACTCTTATTTGAATAAAATGGCTGCTTGATACGTCCCAAACGTATCTACTTTCCTGAACACTTTTGCTATTGTTTCTCCTCTAAACTTGTGTGATTTGGATGCAACTAATGTGGACTGACGTATTTTCAGCAGAATTGCCTTGGTGTCTACTTTTTGTGCAGAAAACCAACTATCAGGAAAAATCCGGGAAAATATGCCAAAAATCCTATTTCACCCGAAGACTCTAGAAGCCAGAATACGAGACGGAGAAGAGCCAGGGGTGGCCACACCACCTGCTGGCGCGGGCCAGGCCAGGCCGCACCAGGGGGTGGTGTGGGCTCCCCAGGCACCCCCCTCGGCCTCTCTCTTCGCCTATAAGGAGCCTTCTGACCTAAAAACTTCGGGGGGTTTCGACGTTTTTCCAGAAGGAGTTCCGCTCCACCGCCACCACCAGATTCCACGAAACAGCACCAGAAACTCCATTCTGGCACCCTGCCGTGACGGGGAATTGGAGGAGATCATCACCATCATCATCACCATCGCTTCTCCATCGACCATCCATGTTTCCCCCATCTATGATTGAGTAATCCCCCGCTGTAGGCTATGGGGATGGTAGGGATTGGATGAGATTGTTCATGTAATGGCATCAGATTGTTAGGGCATGGTGCCTAGTATCTTTTATTAGTGCTTTATGACTTTGTTGCGACTTGTTGTACTTAATGCTTGTCACTAGGGCCCGAGTGCCATGATTTCAGATTTGAACATATTATTGATTCATTATGATAGTATTGTTTTTGGTCTTATCTGCAAGTTGTATACACACGTTGTTGTCCGGAACCAATGGCCCCAAAGTGACAGAAATCAGGATAACCATAGGGAATGGCTTTGATGTGAGGATCACATGTGTTCACGGAGTGTTAATGCTCTGCTCCGGTGCTCTATTAAAAGGACCACCTTAATTGCTAGTAGTTCCCTTGAGGCCCCGCTGCAAACGGGCTGGCAGGACAAAAGATGTTGTGCAAGTTCTCATTGCGAGCACGTATGACTATATATGGAACACATGCGTAGGATTATCTAGTACTTGGATGCTTTATCTTATTTATCTGCAATCGCCCTATGTTCCGATTACTATGTGAATTGTCTTGACCATGCACGCCCGTCCATCCATCCCTATGCCTACCGCACTCGAATCCCACTGTTTACCGCTATTGTTACTGCTGTCTTTACTTTACTACTACGGTTACTTTGCTATTCCTACTACAAAACTGTTGCTACTGATAAACTGCTGTGAGCAAGATTGTTTCCAGGTGCAACTGAATTGACAACTCAGTTGTTAAGGCTTATAAATATTCTTTGGCTCCCCTTGTGTCGAATCAATAAATTGGGTTTCACTTCCCTCGAAAATAATGCGATACACCCCCTGTACTTGTAGGTCATCAAGACTATTTTCTAGCGCCGTTGCCGGGGAGCATAGCTTTATTTATCAAGTTCACTTGGATTCTCTATTGTTCGCTGCTATCCATCCATCATGGGTAAGTCTCATGATGGCAAGGTTCCTATTTTACCATCCACTACAAGAAGAGGTACGGTTCTGAACACCTCTGTTGATCTTGATTCACAGTCTGTTATGAGTAAGTTCCTTACACCACCACATACACATGCTACACACACTGCTACTACTGCTGAATCTGAAACTTCTTGTTCTTATGATGCTGATTCTACTGTGCTTGATAAGAGTGGTTCATTAGGTCCTTTCCTAGATGCTACGATTGCTAGAACTATAGCTAGAAATACCGAAACTCCTAATGAAGACACTACCACACCTGTTAGTTCAGCTGAGTCTAGTGAAAGTTATGATATTGAAGATGGTTATGTTGAGATGACCGATGAATTTATTAAAGAATGTAAGAACACCCATGATAGGAGCGCTGCTAAGAGTCTCCTTGAGAGGCATACTATTGGACCCAAATTGTCTCCTATTGCTAAGTTTGCTGCTTCTCCCATAAACATGATAGATGAAGATTATGATTTCTCTCTCGATTTATCTTACATAGCTATTGTCGAGAAAGAACCTTTTTGTGGGACTAAGAATGAAAGTGCGGTAGCACATATGAATGAACTTTCTACCATGAGTGGCTTGTTTTCTGATGATATTAAGATGCATACTTACTTTGTTGGAAAGATCTTCCCCTTTTCACTGAAAGGAGAGGCTAAAACTTGGTTTAGTAATTTACCTCCTGGATCTATTGATAGCCCTGAGTGCTTGATTAGTACTTTCCTGCAGAAATATTTTCCTCCTAGTGCTAGACATGCTATTTTGTAGGAACCTTTTGATTTTAAACAGGGAGAAAAAGAGGTATTGCCTGAATCTTGGGCAAGGTTTTGTGCTTTGATTCATGCACAGGCTGGAAGTCCATTACCTAAGAATGAGCTTCTTGATATATTTTATAATGGACTAACTAAAGAATCTAGGACATACCTAGATAGTTGTGCTGATTGTGTTTTCAGGAATAGGACTCCTAAGGAAGCTGAGGAATTAATGGCTAAAATAAGCAAGAGCTATGAAGATTGGACTCCTCCTAAACAAGCTATACCTAAAGTAATTGTACCTGAACCTTCTATTCTGGTGCCTATTCCAACATCAAAGAAGAGTGGAGTTATTGAATTAAATAATGAAGTGATGAAGGAATCTAAGAAATGTCTTAAGGAGAAGGGAATTAAAGCTGCAGATGTCAAGAATTTAGCTCCTATAGAAGAATTATGTAAGCCTATTCCCTACTCATCCACTATTGAGGTACACTCTCTCCAACACTCTAAACCTCCTGATCAATGCTTAGAAGAATTTGATATCTTTATTGTTAAGCAAGATAACTTTAATAAAAGGGTGCAAAATCATCTAATGGAAAACACTAGAGCTATTGTTGAGTTGAAAGATATTGTGGAAAGAACCTCTAATGATGTTAAAATGATTGTTAAACACTTTCAAATGGTTCAAACTCAAATAGATCAACTCGTTAAAGTGCAAAACGACTTGCTAGTTAATGCTGCTAAAGAAAAACATGCTTATGAAATTAGAACTAGAAGTGGTGCTGCTACCCAGGATCCTCTATATCTGGAGGGGCATCCCAAAAGAATTGAGCAGGATTCTCAACAAGCTGAAAATAGTGGTTCTACTCGTAAGAAAAGGAAAAAGAAACATAAAACTATTGTAGAACCCTTTGAACCTGCTATAGATCCTAATAGTATATCTATCTCTGATGCTAAAACTGAAAGTGGTAATGAAGAAAATGAAGTTCCTAATGAAGATAAAGTTGAAGAAGAACCTGAAAACCACACTAAGAATACTAAATACACCAAAGAAGATTTTATTGCTAAGAAACATGGTAGTGAAAGAGAACCTTGGGTCCAAAAACCTATACCTTTCCCTGATAAGAAACACAAGTGAAAGGAAGATGAACATTATAATAAGTTTTGTGAGTGGATGAAGCCTTTATTCTTGCAAATTCCTTTGACTGATGCTATCAAATTGCCTCCTTACTCAAAGTATATGAAGGACATTGTCTCGAATAAAAGGAAGATCCCTAATGAAGAAATTTCTACTTTGCTTGCTAATTATTCCTTTAATGGTAAGGTTCCTAAGAAACTTGGAGACCCAGGGATTCCAACTATCCCTTGCTCTATTAAGAACAGTTATGTTAGAACTGCTTTGTGTGATTTGGGAGTTGGGGTTAGTGTTATGCCTTTCTCTCTCTATAAGAGGCTTCAGCTTGAAAAATTGATACCAACTGATATATCTTTGCAAATGGTTGATAAATCTACCACTATTCCTGTGGGTATATGTGAGGATGTACCTGTTCAGGTGGCTCACAATTGCTTGATATTAACTGATTTTGGTGTGCTTGAAATGCCTAAAGATGATAATATGTCTATTATTCTTGGGAGATCTTTTCTTAATACTACAGGAGCTGTTATCAATTGTAATCAAGGAAAGGTGACTTTCAATGTTAATGGCAATGAACATACTGTCTATTTCCCCAAAAAGATTGAAAGGACTTATGGTTTGAATTCAATTGAACACGTTGAAGGCATTCAAGTTGGAGAAATATATTGTCCCATACCAAGAGAAAAGTTTGAAACTATTATGATTGGGACCATTGCTATCAAGGTTGAGGTAACATAATCATGAGTGGAATACAAAGTTTTGTCTCATATGGAATTGTTTTGGTAGCAAGACTTGATCAACCTTATTAACAAAAGGATTTCATTGAACAAAACAATGTTTTCATTATGATTGTCTCCGTTTATTTCTATCCTTTGCATTTTAGTTTTTTCTTTCGTTTAGCTTTCTTTTTATTGTTAGTTGCTTGCACGTTAGAGTGTCTTAGAACTTCTGTTGTTCTAGCTTTGTTTTGTTCTTGCATCATGTTTCCAAAAGAAAAAAAATCTATCTGTCAGAAAAATCATTCTTTTATTTCTGAAAAGTGCCCAAAAATAAAGTTTCTCGAAAAATTCCAGAAAATTCATATTAAATTTTTACGTGAAAAAAGGGGCAGAGGAGTACCTGGGAGGTACCAAGGGGGCCCACCAGGAAGGCACATCACATGGTGGCGCAGCCAGCCCTAGGTGGCGCCATGCCATGGTGTGGGCCACCCCTGGCCCCCCACTAACTCTCTCACCTGCCACTTTCTTCTCTCTCCCGAGTAAGCTCCAATTCATTGCTCAAAATCGCGTTCTTGCTGTGCTTGCTCTCGATTTTTTCGATCTCCTTACTCAGCCTATCTTTCTTGCTGAAATTTGGAGCATTTGTTCCCTGGTATGTGACTCCTCCCCTTGTCCAAGTAGATTTGTGTTTAGTGGATTATATATTGAGTATTTTGCTGCCGTAGGTGACTGGTTATGAGAGCTTGTAAGCTTGTTTGATGCTTAGAGATATAGTTTTGATGCATGTTTAGGCCTCTTACAAGTCCCTATGAGAAGAATCCTTCATTATATTTACTTTGCAATCACATGTTTAATAGGTGTTTGAATTTCAGAATAGAAGATGACTGAACACCACCTAAACCAACATGAGCTTTGGGTACCTAAGGTCATGAAGGTCCACTGGGAGGAGGAAGTTTTTCCCTCCATTTATCCATGCTCTGAATTCATGAGTGCTGCAGGAATTCTACAAGATTTCCACACTTTGGTTTCTAATGCAGGGTTAGAGCACTTTTTGGAAGATGAACCTTGTCAATTTGTGAAGCTAACCATGTTTGTGGTGCAGGATTTCCAATTTAGTCACTCTTTGCCTAACCCCATGGTCCATTACAAAATTTACAATATTGCTGTCAACCTTTCTCTTGATGATTTTTGTGCAGCTATTAAGGTACCTCAATGGGGATCATGTAGGAAGATTAAGGAGAGACCTGAACCACTCATGAATTTATATGCAGAAATTTGCCAAGAGAGTAGCTTCTCGAAGGAGAGTGGAAAAATCCATAACATTCATCTTCCCTCCATTCGCTACTTTGCCTACTTTATTGCCAAGTGTGTTCTTGCTAGGAAAACTGCCAATAAGTTATCTTCGTTTGATCTAGCATTTATCTCTGCTGCTCTTAGACGAGATAGGTCTTACAACTTGGGTGCTTCGATAGCTTTCCGTCTTGCTGCTAACCGCGAGAAAGGTGGAATTTGTGGAGGCCTCATTGCTTCTCGTTTACTAGCATTGCATGGTTTAGTGCCTCATCATCTAGACCTACAGTTTCCCATAGAAAGGCTTGATCTTAATTCCATGATACAGCATAAATTTGTTTCCTTGTAGGCTAGTATGAGTGAGTTATCTTATGAAATAACCTTTCTCAAAGCTAGTTGGAGAAAGAGCAAGTCCGAGCGTGTTGTTCTTTTGCCTGCACCTGTTTTGTTTAACCTTGATAACAGGGAAGGATGGTCCCTCACTGAGGAGGAGCTTGACACGTACTTGGGAGAGCTCTCCCAACAGGAGCGGGACACTAGAAGGGAGGTCACGGATGATTTGGTCCAGCCCTCGAATGAGGGAGAATCTTCATATCAGCAGCCCGCTTATGATTGGGGAGCTTCTTCTTCTTCTCATGGGCCCAGCTACGACCATTCTTACCAAGATCCGCCCGCTTAGAACCCCTATTCGTACATGGATTGATGCCCACTTAGGCCAAAAGACTAAGCTTGGGGGGAGGTACGCCGACACCACACTCATCTCCATATCATGTTGCGTCGGTACTGTGTATATTCATGTTTTCGTTTTGTTTTTAGTTTTTGTTCTTTTTTGCTTTTGATTTTCTAAAACACAAAAAGCACAAAAATATTTCTGTTGTTTCTCTTTGGTTTGCTTCTTCTTTTTGCCTTGGTTTGTTTTTCCCTTTTTGCTTTGTATGAACTATTTGAAAAACCCATTGCTTTGTTTGTTTTTACTTTGGTTCTTGTTTAAAAAAACCACAAAAATATTTGTCGTCCTTCTTTGGTTTTTGTGAGTTTGCTACAGGGTTCGGCAGTCCTCAGTGGATTATTGGTCTCATATTATTATTCAAGCCACACAAGTGAAGAGCAATAATGAGGATTAATGACAACTTGAGGCGTGGTTAGAGGCTGGTAACAAACTCTATTTGTTTTCATTTTTGTACATATACTCATCATTGTGAGCTTGCTTAGTCTGTTGATGTAGGGTGTATGTTATCTTAGGATGCTTAGTAGTTCTTGCTTTCGTATGATTAGCTACAACTCTAATAGTTTGTAGCATGTCTTATGAATGTTTGCTTGCATTGCTCTATTCATAAATTGGTATGAAACCGTGGTATCCTCCTCTGAATGTCTCATTTGAATTGACTTGGCACATGCTCATGCATGCACATGACTGTAATAATCAGTTGAGCCTCGATGATTTATTTTGCCTTGAGGATCTTGAACCACTTTCATGCCATGAGTAGTCCTGTTTTGTTGCAAGCATGATAATGACAGCTATTGCTCTCTCGTTTGTCGCTCCCTTACTATTGCTAGCCTTCACTTACACTGAGTGTTTTACTCATGTTTCCAACTCCCTTAAACCAAATATTGCCAAAGTGTCCACCATACCTACCTATTAGCATCATTTGCTACTTCCGTGCATATTCTTTATGCCTTGTTTTCTTCCAAATAAAATGTTTGCTTGTTATGAGAAAGTTAGTTAGTAAAGCTCTCACGAACTTGATGGCACACTTTATTTCCTGCACTTAATAAACCTGAACCATTGTGAACTCTCCATGAAAGTTATATGCTTGCAAATTATAGGCTGGGGATTAGCAGAACCGTGCTGTCACGGGGAACGCTTTCAACACTTGTAAATATGTACCCAGTTGATACCTTGCTCTTTTGTTTGTGGATGTCGTCAGTGTGAAATAAAAGGGGAGCTTGTAAGTCCATGGAGTTATGTATGTGTGTTAGAGAAACGCCTGGGCCGCTGGTCTAATCCATGCTGACATGGTGGAAACCTGCAGCGTAACCATAATGATATTTATGAAGCATTCTTCTTATAAAAAAGAGAGAGATAGTATTGAGAAAAAGAAAAAAAAGAGATTTATGAAAAGAGGAAACAGAGAAAAAAGCACCATTTTCCCATGGTAAATAAGAAGATTGCTGGGATACTCATTGTCTGGTTGCCTTGTCATTTTGAAATGGGGATTCTTCCGTATCATCGGGCAAGGGGTACCCCGTTGGCAGTTCTCAATGATACGCACATACTTACGATGACAAGAACTTACGAGTAACTAAAGTTGAGTAGCATGAGGAGCGGCCCTCGTACTCAAGGGGACTTGGGATTTTCAGTTTATAGTCTGTCAAGCATATAACTCAGATTGGACCTCACTTTCACCTTAACCACATTAAATATGCTTATGATAGGGGCAATGAGAGCTCAAAGATAATGAGTACCATACTTTTAGCATTTGGAAGCCTTTCAAATTATTCAAAACCTTTTCTTTTACTTGTTGAGTCTCCACATATTCTTTGAGAACTTTCTTGAGAGCATAGTTGTCATTCTCTATGTTTGTTCCATTACTTGATTATTTTTGTTATGACTTTGATGCTTGTATCCTTGATATCTTTACTTCTAGTCATCACTTGAACTTTAGAGGTGCCTTGAAATTCATATATAAAGGCAAGCGAGATACCACTCTATCATACCTTTCTATGAGCATTGTAATGTTGCTTATGTTTGTGCCTCATGCTACTTATTATTTTTGAGTTGGAATCTCTTCATAGCTTGCAATGACTATTAAGTAGACTCGGTTGCATACTCTTTATTATGAATTGTCTAAGTAGTTGATCACATTGCTGATAATATTTACATCATATGAAGCAAATGTGTTCGTGAAAGTTCTTTTATCGCACTCAGATTTCAACGGAATTGCTTGAGGACAAGCAATAAGCTAAGCTTGGGGGAGTTGATACGTCCAAAACGTATCTACTTTCCCGAACACTTTTGCTATTGTTTCTCCTCTAAACTTGTGTGATTTGGATGCAACTAATGCGGACTGACGCTGTTTTCAGCAGAATTGCCTTGGTGTCTACTTTTTGTGCAGAAAACCAACTATCAAGAAAAATCCGGGAAAATATGCCAAAAATCCTATTTCACCCGAAGACTCCAGGAGCCAGAATACGAGACGGAGAAGAGGTAGGGGGTGGCCACACCACCTGTTGGCGCGGGCCAGGCCAGGCCGTGCCAGGGGGTGGTGTGGGCCCCCTAGGCACCCCCTCGGCCTCTCTCTTCGCCTATAAGGAGCCTTCTGACCTAAAAACTTCGGGGGGTTCGACGTTTTTCCAGAAGGAGTTCCGCTCTGCCGCCACCACCAGATTCCGCGAAACAGCACCAGAAACTCCGTTCTGGCACCCTGCCGGGACGGGGAATTGGAGGAGATCATCGCCATCATCATCACCATCGCTTCTCCATCGACCATCCATGTTTCCCCCATCTATGAGTGAGTAATCCCCCGCTGTGGGCTATGGGGATGGTAGGGATTGGATGAGATCGTTCATGTAATGGCATAAGATTGTTAGGGCATGATGCCTAGTATCTTTTATTAGTGCTTTATGACTTTGTTGTGACTTGTTGTGCTTAATGCTTGTCACTAGGGCCCGAGTGCCATGATTTCAGATCTGAACATATTATTGATTCATTATGATAATATTGTTTTTGGTCTTATCTGCAAGTTGTATACACACGTTATTGTCCGGAACCAATGGCCCCGAAGTGACAGAAATCGGGATAACCGGAAGGAATGGCTTTGATGTGAGGATCACATGTGTTCACGGAGTGTTAATGCTCTGCTCCGGTGCTCTATTAAAAGGACCACCTTAATTGCTAGTAGTTCCCTTGAGGCCCCGCTGCAAACGGGCTGCAGGACAAAAGATGTTGTGCAAGTTCTCATTGCGAGCACGTATGACTATATATGGAACACATGCGTAGGATTATCTAGTACTTGGATGCTTTATCTTATTTATCTGCAATCGCCCTATGTTCTGATTGCTATGTGAATTGTCTTGTCCATGCAACGCCCGTCCATCCATCCCTATGCCTACCGCACTCGAATCCCACTATTTACCGCTATTGTTACTGCTGTCTTTACTTTAATAGTGCTGATACTTTGCTATTCCTACTACAAAACTGTTGCTACTGATAAACTGTTGTGAGCAAGATTGTTTCCAGGTGCAGCTGAATTGACAACTCAGTTGTTAAGGCTTATAAATATTCTTTGGCTCCCCTTGTGTCGAATCAATAAATTGGGTTTCACTTCCCTCGAAAATACTGCGATACACCCCCTATACTTGTGGGTCATCACTTCTAAACCTGAAACTGTTGATAATCCCTTTGCTGCTACTAATGCCATACAAGTTAGAATTGATGAAAATGTTAGACTATTAGCTGAATTACATGCTAAGTGGAAAAGAGAAGATGAAACTGCGAGAAACATCAGTGTTTCTACTATCATTACTACTAGTGTTGAAGCTAGTAATAGCTCTACTACTTTAGATGATAATTATGATTTTGATCTTGATGGTTGCAATATCTCTGAAGTAATTAAGTTCCTACAAAAGCTTCCTAAAAGTCCTAATGCTAGTGCTATGAATATGGCCTTTACAAAACACATTACTGATGCTCTCATAAAAATTAAAGAAGAAAAGATGAAACATAAAGTTTCTATTCCTATAAAACAAGAAGATTTTTGGGAACCCATCATCAATATGAAAGTGAACGATTTTGATTTTAAAGCTTTATGTGATCTTGATAGTAGTGTTTCTATTATGCCTAGAAATATTTATGATATGCTTCATTTGCCACCTTTGGAAGATTTTTATTTGAATGTCCCACTTGATGATAATGCTAAAAAGAAACTCATGAGGAGTATTAATGATGTTCTTATTATGGTTAACCATGCTTATGTCCCTGTTGATTTCTATGTTTGGGATGTTGAATGCAATGCTTCTTGTCCTATTACTCTGGGAAGAGCTTTTCTTAGAACTGTTGGTGCCATTATTCATATGAAAGAAGGCACCATTAAATATCAACTCCCACTCAAGAAAGGTATAGAACACTTCCCTAAGAAGAGATAGAAGATTTCTTTTTCCTCTCCTATGAAAACAAAATTTGATCTTAATGCTTCTTCATTTGAGAGCACTTGATTCTTTTTCTTGCTTCTTATGCCTAACTTAAAGGCGTTAAAGAAACGTACTTATTGGGAGAAAACCCAAAAGTTTTAGATGAGTATTAGAGGTCAGTAATAACCGCTCCTTATCCTTTTTATTTGCTTTTTGTGCTAAGAGTAACCTCTAATGAGAGGGAAGTAATGCTTGGGAAAGTTGCTGTCCCGAAACAGATTTTTGTGCTTCACTGTAAAAATTCGTGTAAAATCTCTGTACGTTGTTTGGAGGCGTGATTTTTTGTGCTTCTTCCCAGGTTGTTATCTAACTTTCGTTAGCTCAACACTTTTTGATTTGAGCAACATAAAGTCTTCGAAAAATTGGTTTCTATCTGCTGGTCTGTTTTGACAGATTTCTGCCATTATTTGCATTTGCTTCTTGTTGGTTCCTTTTTGGGTTCTCTTTGGGGAATTGAGCTTTTTGAGGGAAGTGCTACAGTAGCTTGTGTTTTAATGGAAGTTTTATTTGTGTTGAAACTGAACCTAAAGACTTATTATCCTGAGTGAACTAATGTTGCTAATAAAGATTGTGTGAAGTTTTGTATGAAGAAAAATTTCAGGTGTATGGAGAGAATGATGTAATGAGATGAAGAATGGAATAAAGATCAAGCTTGGGGATGCCACCCCGTGTCACCCCAATAAATATTCAAGAGGTACAAACGTCAAAGCTTGGGGATGCCCAAGGCATCCCCTTCTTCATCAATAAAAATCTCAGGTTTCCTCCAACACTTCATTTTTATTGTTTCATTCACAGTTGTGTTGTTCTTGGAGCGTCTTCATTTTTTTTTTGGTTTTCGTTTGCTTGGTTTTATTAGTTTGCTGAATAAATTGGTTGGACCCCCTCTTTCATACATTAGTTTTCAAATAGTTTGGTTTGGATTGGCAAAGAGTAGGAAAAGTTCATGCTTAAGTGGTAAAAGGAGTTTGTTTTTGACTGTGGCCTATGCTTTGTCATGCCATGCTTGATATTTTTTTGGCTTTATGCTTAGTGATCTTTGATGTAGCATGACATGCTATAAACAATTGAGATTGCTTAATATGCCTTGGAAGAATCATGTGTTGTTTTAGCATATTAAAGCATAGTATTGTGGTATTCTCCTTTGATGCTTTATTTGGGTTGACTTGGCGCATGCTCACACCATGTTATGACTATCCCAAGTCACCATAGACTTTATGATCGTTTGGTATTCGAGTTGTAATATCACTTTATGCTTTAATTAATGATGTTTTGTCGCTTTGCATGATTATGGCCATTATTGCTCTCTTAGTTGGTCGCTCCCAGTCTTTTGCTAGCCTCCATAACCAAGTGTGAGTTCCTCTCATGCATCCAACTCCTAAAACCAAGTTATTCCAAAGATTCCACCATACCTACCTATTAACATTTGCTATTCCAAGTGTATTCATGTTTTTATCTACCTTTCGAATTAAACTTGTTATGTGAAAATTAGTGATTAAAGCTCTCACGAACTTGATGGCATACTTTACTTTCTTGCATTTAATAAACTTGAACTTTGCGTCCATCTTTGTTGCGTATATGCTTGCGCTTTATAAGTTGAAGTTAGCAGACCCATGTATCATGGGGAACGCTTTCAACATTGCACTTGTACATTGTACCCCGTTGATATCATGTTCTTTTGCTTATGGATCCCGACAGTGTGAAATAAAAGGGGAACTTGTAAGATCATGGAGTTTGTATGTGTGTTAGAGAAACGCATGGGCCGCTAGCCTAAGCCATGCCTAATCATGGTGGAAACTTTCAGTATAACCATAATGAGCACTCTATGAAGCATCCTCAATAAAAACCTATGCAAATAGCAAATAAAAAGATCGCTGAGATGCTCATTGTCTGATTGCCTTGTCATTTTGATGATGGAATAGCTCCTGTATCATGTGCAAGGGGTAACCGTTGACGGTTCTCTATGATACATATGTACTTACAATGACAAGAGCTTATACTACAATAGGTAACCACCTTCTGCAACGCATCGATGCGTTGCCGAATGTCTATATAAGTGTTGGCAACAGCTACACCAACGGATTTTATATGCATGGCTGTAGGTGGCGTTGCAAAGGTCTACAACAATGCATATTCATGCGTTGGTAACCAACATGAATAGGTGTTGTAACATAGCAACGTATATAGTTAGACCCTAACAACAATTCATATGCGTTGGTGGTTGCCTGCATGAACGAATTTGTAAATGGACGTAACAGATCATTGCAAAAGCTTATAAGACTCGCTAGATAGCTCAAAAAAATTAATGGTAGTTTATATGTTGCCAGCAACAATTCACGAGAGATGCAACATAGTAAACAAAAAGATCTCATATATTAAATCAACTTTGTAGTTTTACAAAGAGCACGGGCCAACGAATACAAGTGATGTATATCAGAAATAACATTCTAAAACATAATCTATATATATATATAGTAGTGTAGCCACACTGGTTGGGGAGAGCTTACTCCAGAGTGCAATCTAACTTACACCAAGTAGCTTACTGACTTCGATTATTTGATTAAACCTGTTGTGGTTCACAGAGTAAAGATTGAATTAATATAGCAGATAGAATAATGGTGTAGCTTAGCAACTTCCTATGCATTTTTTTGAACTATACCTGTTATGAACTTATAGTTAATAGAGAAAAGGATTTAAAATAATATAGCAGACAAAACAAGTGTTATGCTAGCTCAATAATGTGCATCCTTCTTGAAGTAAAATGAATAGTAAATCTATAGAAAATGTAAAATTTTCACCTAAATGTATGCAAGTACAACTGAGCTGCCTCGAGACCATAGTTACAGTGTACATTACACATAGTTACTGTTTGGACCCTTCTTGTATACAATCACGTTTCACCATGCAGAAGCAGCTGAAGTTAAATAGAAATAGTGAACATGAAACTAAATTCAGATATGTCTGCACACTTCAGAATGTATGAAATTACACTTGAGTTGCCTCGGGACCAAAAACACCACTAGGCTGTAGCACATACTTTTATTACTTTTTGGACCCTTCTTCTGTACAATCACGTCTTTACATTACACGTAGTTACAATGTACATATACTAAAGATTTACCTCTCGTCTGAAACTGCATATGCACAAGACCAATAGAAATTTCAAAACAAGTGTGCATACCTACATGTAAAGATTACCTAACAAACACAACTACATAATACAAAATCTAGTAAATTAAAGAATTGTAGATCTTAGTCAGTCTCCCTCCTTGAGTAGAAGAGGGGTTCTAGTAAGGATATAAGAGAAGCCAGCAAGGTTTCCTCTAATTCTGCAGCCAACTAGTTACTCCTGTGACCAACCCCGAACGTTGCATACCATTGCCATCTATTGAAGGAAAGATGAATATTCTGAGATAATCAATTATTTTCATTGCACATGTATAGCAAACGACTTAAGATGGTCTGTAAAATATATATTCTATTGCACTTACGGGAAAGAACACAATTGTGGACTAAACAAAACGACATATACACAAGTTAAATTCAAACACATCTTGTAGGAGCACCACTAAAGCTACAGAACACGTGTGAATGAGAATTCACCTGCTGGTGTTTGTCTACTAAGAATAATCTGCTAGAGCAAGCTTGGCCAAGGTCATGTTGCTTGTCCTTGAAGCTTTATGCAACCTTGATCGTTCTTTAGATAATTGGTAATACATGGCCGTTGATTTCCAATAGTGGTTAGTGCAAGATCCTGCCATGCTGACAATTTTGGGGAACAGATCATGTGCTAACGTTAGTTAAAAAACAATATTATGTAGGACATGGTCACCTGATTAAGGGAGGCGAAGCTGGTTTGCAGTTGGTATTCATAGTAGGTGACCTGGAGCGAGCGCCCATCGTTCAGGAATGGTCAGACCCTGGCTCACCATGGTTGAGGGGCTGGAACGGCAGGAGGCACATAATGGATCCAACAAAGCACCAAGCACGAATACTAAAAAAATCAAGAACGGATGAAGCCAAACAAAGATTAAAGATAATGGGTGGGGTGTGAGAGAGAAATTGAAATATTTCCAGATCCGAATAGGATTCCGGACTTCCTATGGTATCTCTGCATAAAGTGGTACCCATGAATGATTAGCTATGCAGTGAAATTGGTCTCACCGCCTCGCCGCCGCACAGAATTGACAAACCCTCATCTGAATTACATAAGAGTGCGGGGAACGAAGCACGACCGGCTGAACCCGGAAATGGCGACATGTGTAGAGATTAATGGACGAATCCAAGGTGGAGATGCTCACATGGGCTTGTGAAGAAGGGTGGTTGCGGCGGCTGTTGCGTAGAGGGAGGATAGGATCTGCCCCGGGGGGATATTACTAGCGGGGAGAGGATATAGATTGAGGGGGAATAGTCAAGGAACGGGATATAGGGAAGTTGTAGATCGTGTATTATCTCTCCGCTCCTAAGGGAAGCGACATATTCATTTTAGTGGACATGGATACGCATGGAAGATCCATTGGAAGATATGTGTAGCTATACCGTGGTTTTAGTGTAGTGTTACTTGTGACTGAAGTTGAGTAGCATGAGGTTCCATCTTCGTAAGTAAGGGGCATGAGATTTCAACTTATAACTTGTCAAGCATATCCTCTTAGTTGTGTCACTTTAACCTTAATCACCTAAAGATGCTTATGATAGGGGCAATGAGAGTTGAAAGCTAAGAAGTACCATAACTTTTGGAAGCTCTTTATGAAACTTGCATCCATACTTCCTTCCATGAAGGCCTTTCTTTTACTTTTAAATTGAGTCTCCACCTTCTATCTTTATGCACCTACTTTTAGAGCATAGTGTCCATTCTTAGTTCTATGTGCACTGTCCCAAGACTTGTTGATTGATGCATAACTTTGATATTGCTTGTTCTTAAACTATTTGTATCTAGTCACTCTTATGAACTTTGAAGGTGTCCTATGCATTTATGTTTGCTACTCTATGAGGGACAAGCTTAATGCCACTATGCTATGTTTTATTTATGTGAAACAAACAAACGTCTTGCAAAGCATTGTTATTCATGAATCTTTTGTTTGTGCCTTTTCATGTTGCAACATAGTTGCTATGTCTTATTGTTAGAACTATATCTTTCATGTTATGTTGAAGTACTATGATCCCAGCTATCAATGTTTTACAAATACTTTGATCAAGTTTATGATGGTGCATGTCACCTCAAAAATTATTCTTTCTTTTTATCACTTACCTACTCGAGGACGAGAAGGAGTTAAGATTGGGGATGTTGATACGTTGCTAATGTATCCATAATTTTTGATGTTCCATGCTTGGTTTTATCTACTTTCTTATGTCTTGTCCACACTTGGAGTACTTTTTATACACTTTCTTGGACTAACCTATTAACAAGATGCCACAGTGCCAGCTGCCTGTTTTCTGCTGTTTTTGGTTCTAGGAAAGTCAGAAAATGAATATTCTCGGAATTGGACGGGACAAAAGCCAAAGTCAGTTTTTCACCAAGGGGGACACAGAGCCAGAATACGAGACGGAGAGGGGCCAGAGGGCTGCCATACCACCTGGCCGCATGGCCAGGCCTGGCCCGTGCCAGGGGGTGGTGTGGCCGCCTAGGGCACCCCCTCGGCCTCCCCTTTTACCTATAAGATGCCTCCGATACAGAAACCCTAAGTACCTGATCAAAATTCCACGAAAGAGTCTGTAGCCGCCATCATCTCCATCCCTATATCGGGAGGGATCTGAAGCTCTTCCCGGCACCCTGCCGGAGGGGAGAATTCACCCTGGAGGCCTTCTTCATCACCATGCAAGCCTCCAGTGTGATGCGTGACTAGTTCATCCCTGGACTACGGGTCCATGTAGTAGCTAGATGGTTGGTTCTTCTCCTTTGTGATATCATGTTTAGATCTTGTGAGCTCCGTTCATGATCAAGATCATCTATTTGAAATCATACATGTTGTGTTTGCGGGGATCTGATGGACATTGAGATGCTATATCAGATTGATTATTGATTCTATCATGTCTTTGTTATTTGTGATCTTGTGTGCTCTCCGTTGTTAGTAGATATCTTGGCCGAGTAGATGCTAGCAACTCCAAGAGGGAGTATTTATGCTTGATAGTGGGTTCATGCCTCTAGTAATCTAGGGAAGTGACATAAATCTCTAAGGTACTAGATGTGTTGTTGCTACTAGGGATAAAACAACAATCCTTTGTTCATAGAACAATCATATTGTTTACTTTACACGCAATGCATAATGCAATTATCTGTTGCTTGCAACTTAATACTGGAGGGGGTTCGGATGATAACCTGAAGGTGGATTATTAGTCATAGATGTAGTTGGATTACGGTCTATGTATAATGTTGTAATTCCCAATCAAATCTCATAGGAGTCAAGATGATTAGTATATGCATGTATGCTTTCTCGATGTTTGTCAATTGCCCCGTTGTAATTTGTTCACCCAACATGTCATCTATCTTAAGGAGAACCACCACTAGTGAACTATGGACCCCCGTCCTTTCTGTTACCATCAATCTACAATTGTTTACTGCTTTCTGTTTACTTTCTGCAAGCTTTTAATTTCTTCCACAAAATACGTTTAATTCTTTGTTTTCAGAAAACCGGTGAGATTGACAACCTCACTGTAAGTTGGGGGCAAAGTTCTGTGGTTGTGTTGTGTAGGATTCCAAGTTGGCAACAACACCTTGGAGGTGTTTCCTTGCTCCTACTGGTTCGATAACCTTGGTTTCATAACTGAGAGAAAACTTGTTGTTGTGCTCATCATACCTTCCTCTTGGGGTTCCGCAACGAGCTCGATATATTTTTGGCCATCAGGGCTACGGTCCACGCGGCGGCGAACGGGCATGTCTAGGACATAGCTAGGGTCACAGCAAGTGCTGGCACGCGAGGTGAGGGCGTGGCGTGGCATGTGTGCGCATGTCGGCTGCGGCGCTCTGGCGCGCTTTCAGCATGGCAGCAGAGAAATGGGCACAACATTTCTCAAGTGGTCCACGGCTTGCCTGCGGTCGAGGGGTGGACAGAGGGTGGCGGTGGATGGTCGCCTGTCTCCTGGTCTTCGTGGGAGAGGGCGGCGCTGCGTGCTGCGAGCTGTCCATGGTCGACCGACGTGGTGAGCGTCGGGCGGCATGGCACTGGTGCAACGACAAAGAAGGGAGCATGCCTTGCGCTTGCTGGGCACTGGGTGAGTGAGTGGAGTGTAGAGGGGACAAAGGGGTAAGTGATCACTGCTCAAAACAGTGTAAGTTAGGCAGTGGTTTATCTGTGTCTGCAATGTGTTCGACCAAATGGCCGCATGAAAATAAGTTTTGAATTTTTGAATGAAATTTGGTGAGTGTGTTTGTCACATGCTTGAGTGTCTATGGTTGCTGGGAAAGGTCAAGTGGAATTGATTTGAGTGGTTTTGGAAAAGTGGTGATCTTAGCATATGAACTTGATTCAATTATGAATTGTGCTTTAAATAGATTTGGAATTTGTTTTTGTTGGTTTGTAAAGTGGGCTTGGGTTCACTTTTACTTGGTATAGCAAGGGGTGAAAATAATTGGGAAAGTTTCTATTAGAAATCTTTTACTAGAGACACCCAAAGTGGGCTAGTGGTTAACTTTGGTCAAAATGACCATTTGATCATATGATTCATATTTGATTTCTTTTTCTTTTGAATTTGTTTGTAATTGGCCTAGATGATGTAGTATTCATCTTTAAACATTTATTTATCATTTGTAGCAATCAAACATGGCAATTGCACTCATTCATACACTAATGCAATTCACACATACACTCATATTAGATTTAATAATAAACGTTTTTGTTAACCCTAAACTTTGGTACTTAGAACTTGATAATCTTGATTACTATTTTTGGGGTGTTACAAAACTTCCCTCCTTAAACAAAATCTCGTCCCGAGATTTAAGAAAAACTAGGAACTAAAGAGATTGGAAACTCAGTCCTAATGTACTCTTCTCTTTCCCAAGTAGCTTCTTTTTCAGTATGGTTGCTCCACTGGATCTTGAGAAACTTGATACTCCGGGTCCTGGTGGTTCTGAAGGCTTCTTCCAAAATACGAATGGGTACTTCACGATACGTTAGATCCTTGTTGATATCTATTGCTCAGTGATCTATGTTCTTGAACACTTTGGTCTTCTCTAGAACTTCTAGGCATTTGCGATGTAACGAGATATGGAACACATTATGTATGGATGACATCTCCTCCGGTAGTTCCAGTTGATAAGATACTTCTCCTCAGCGATTCAAAATCTTGAAGGGTCCAATATATCTAGGAGCTAACTTCCCTTTCAGTTGAAAACATTGCATTCCTTTCAAGGGTGATACTTTGAGATACACAAAATCTCCGACATTGAAGGTCAGGTCTTGACGTCTCTTGTCCGCATAACTCTTTTGTCTGGATTGGGAGGTCTTGAGGTGCTCACGGACTTTTTGAACCTTTTCTTCAGCTTCTCGTAGGATGTCGGGTCCGAAAATCTGACTCTCTCCTACCTGCGACCAATTCAGGGGAGAACGACACTTCCTTCCATATAGAAATTCAAATGGGGCCATTTGCAAACCGGCTTGATAACTATTGTTGTATGAGAATTCTGCGAAAGGCAGACAATCTTCCCATTTTGATCCATATTCTAACACACAAGCTCTTAACATATCTTCTAAGATTTGGTGGACTCTTTCAGTTTGTCCATCGGTTTGTGGGTGATATGTTGTGCTGAAGTTCAGCTTGGTTCGTAATCCTTCTTGGCCATTCTGCCAAAATCTTGAGGTAAACGGGTTTCCTCGATCCGATACTATGGTCTTAGGGGTTCCATGCAAACTGACGATTCTAGCAATTTATAGATCTGTCTGGTAGGTGGTCTTGACAGGTATAAAATGGGCTACCTTGGACAGTCTATCCACTATGACCCAAATAGAGTCATTTCCCCTACTAGATGTAGGCAAACCGGTGATAAAATCCATTTCGATAGAATTCCATTTCCATTCCGGAATCTACAATGGTTGCAAAAGTCCTGCGGGTCTCTAACGTTCCACTTTGACTCTTTGAAAGATATCACACTTGGCTATGTAGCTTCCGATTTCTCTCTTCATCTTGTGCCACCAAAATTGCTCCTTCAAATCCTGATACATCTTTGTTCCTCCGGGATGGATAGAATAAAGAGTATCATGAGCTTCCTGCATAATGACTTGTTTCAACTCAGAAGCTGCTGGCACACATATACGTCCTTTGTACCACAAAACTCCTTCTTCATCTTCGGTGAATCCGGGTACTTTCCCTGTACTGATATGACCCTTGATTCCGTCGATACTTGCATTTCCTTTCTAGGCTTCCTTGATCTAACCGATCAAAATGGGTTAAAGTTCTATGCTAGCTAAAAATCCTTTGCTAACTAACTCTATTCGAAACTGCTCCAACTCTTCATGCAATCTTGGTTGGGATTCTTTTATCATGGTGTTTAGTCTACATGGCAATCTTCTAAGAGCATCCGCTACCACATTGGCCTTGCCGGGGTGATAGTGAATGTCAAGGTCATAATCCTTGATTAACTCTATCCATCTCCTTTTCCTCATATTTATCTCGTTCTAGGTGAAAATATACTTCAGACTCTTGTGATCCGAATAAATATCACAACGGTTACCCATAAGGTAATGACGCCATGTCTTCAAAGCTAAAACTACAGCTGCCAATTCTAAGTCATGGGTAGGGTAGTTTTGCTCATGTTGCTTCAGTTGTCAGGACATATATGATATGACTTTGCCTTCTTGCATCAACACACATCCGAGACCAATCTTGGATGCATCACAATACACATCAAAAGGCTTCTTGATATCTGGCATAATCAAGATTGGGGCTGAAATCAATCTCTTCTTGAGCTCTTGAAAACTTGCTTCACATTTGTCCGTCCATTGAAACTTCTTATCTTTCTTCAACAGCTGGGTCATTGGTATGGCGATGCTCGAAAATCCTTCAACGAACTTGCGATCATATCCCGCTAATCTGAGAAATGCACGGACTTGGGTTTGAGTGGATGGGGATTTCCATTCTTCAACATCTTTGATCTTGACGGGATCGACAACGACTCCTCCCGCCGACACGATATGTCCTAGGAATCCTACTTCCTTCAACCAGAACTCACATTTTCTAAACTTATCATACAACTGATGTTCTCTAAGGGTTTCAAGGATGCTTCTTAGGTGTAGCTCATGGTCTTCTTCTTACTTTGAATTGAAGGGAATATGCCCGAGAGGCAATAATAAAGTGGTTATTATCTTATTCCATGTTTATGATAAATGTTTATTTTGCATGCTATAATTGTATTGATCGGAAACATCAATACATGTCTGTTTAATAAACAAAAAGGGTTCCTAGTTATGCCTCTCTTATAGACTAGCTTGTTGATTAACAAGATGATCAAGGTTTCCTGATCATGGACATTGGATGTTGTTAATAACAAGGTCACACCATTGGTGGAATGATGTGATGAACATTCATCCGAAGTATAGCATTACGATCAAGTCATTATGTTTATATTGCGATAACATCATACAAAGTAATCTTTATCCTTATACCATGAGATCGTGTTAATTGCTAACACCGGAAGAGTATCTTGATAACATCAAACGTCACACCGTAACAGGGTGACTATAAAGATGGGTTCAGTGCTACGAAGGTGTTATGTTGAGGCTCATGGATCAAGAGTGGAATTTGTCAATCCCGATGACAGATAGATATACTCTGGGCCCTCTCGGGGATATCACATTAAGATAGCTTGCAAGAAAGTGATGTGATCACTAGAATGTTATATCACGGGAACGAGAAAAGAGTGCATGTCAGTAACGAGATCAAACTAGGTATGGAGATACCGATGATCGAATCTCGGACATGTAATATATCGCGAGACAAAGGGATTTAGTTACTAGCGTTAAAGGTTCTCACGATCACAGAAGTCATCATTGAATGTGTAGGAGTCAGTACGGATCTCTAGGTCTCGCTGCTGATTATTGATCGGAGAGGGGTCTCGATCATGTCTGCATTATTCGCGAACCGTAGGGTGACACACTTAAGGGATACCGACACCATTTGGAGCAAATATGTTTCAGATAAAGATTTAAGAAAGCGCTGGAATTATTTTCTTAGGTGTTTTGCTAAACATGTGACTCAAATATCTTCCTTTATGATCAAATCATAAACTCTTTTATTTTCTTGTTACAATGATTTTTCACTTCATCTTGAAAGTCTTTGAACAATTTTCAAATGTTTCATACTTCTTCCTTATTAAGTAAATATACAGATATATTCACTCAAATTTTCGGAGAAAGCATATGAAGCAAAAAGATCCATCGCATATGGCTACACATAATGGACTATGCACATCAGCATGCACAATTTCCAATAAGCTAGTCATCCGTTCCTCTTTGGCCTATGAACAGAGTTTCAATTATCTCGAGGAAAGTCTCACATGCGTCAATTGATCAAAATCAAAAGACTCCAAAAATCCATCAACATGGAGTTTCTTCATGTTTTCTTTCCAATATAATTTAAACAGCGATGTCACTTCATAAGTGATCTTTCAATCATTTGTCTTGCGACATTTTAGCAATAGTGTTTATGGATGTGATTTCTCCAACTAGACTTGTAAAAGTTCATCCATCCTTTATGGAATACGGTAATTATTTAACAACCATTGTTCTCGTAATATCGGAACAAAATAACAATTATTAAAACAAATCTTGAAGGCTAGGTTTGACGACAACGAAAAGCACAATAACACTTCATTTGTTTTCGATGATCATCATCACTTATTCTCTTGCTAGTTACTTAGGCCATTGCAGTTCATGAATTGCGTTGTCCTATATGACATTTCATACCAACCAATCTGGTATCCAATACCTAAGAACCACATTGTTTAATAAGCAAGGAATACAACCATAACATGTATATCTTCTATATACCCAAGTTGGACATCTCCGACCTTTTATTTTCTACCAAATATTTTATAGATTCTCTTTCAACAATTCCTTTTCTTTTAAAAGAATCTATCAACATCAATAGTGGTGTCATCAACATGACACATGGTACAAAGCTTGTATATAGTCAAATACTAATACCTTTGGACTTGCACTTTGAAGTGGATCACCGTCATCAAATGTTTGGCATTCTTTCAACCCATTCTTTAGTAATCTATTAGTGTAGTAACCATTTTACTTACATCTTCTATTCATCCTTATCATGACAACTTTAATGATCAAGCTACTATAGCCTATAAGGAAGAATTGCGAGTATAATATCAGTTCCCAAAACCTTTTTGGTAGGTTAGGACGCTTAGCGTCTCCAACCTTCACAAATTCTCATACAATATGAGAACATGTATTTTGCTAAATTATACTCTATCATAATGCAACCAAAAACATTGTTTCAGATATCACAATATCTTTCACACATGATGGTTTCTGAAACAATTTTCAGCTCCTATATAATCTTGATATTAAAACAACTTTTGAATATCAATAATCATGGAGGCAAATATGATACTTTAGATACTAACATTGGAATTCTTACTCTTGATTTAATACTACTTATTAAACTTCATCGAGTAAATAGAGTTTGCTGAAAGTTTGCAATA
This sequence comes from Avena eriantha, assembly GCA_910589775.1. NCBI lineage: Eukaryota > Viridiplantae > Streptophyta > Magnoliopsida > Poales > Poaceae > Avena > Avena eriantha. The sequence continues at coordinate 75,275,951 of OU342744.1, read as the reverse complement.
GGACTTATAAACTTTAAATTGACATTCAAAACAATACGATACCAGTTCGTAAAGTAAATATCCAGAATTCTATAGTTCTATTATCTCTAATAAAAACTAAGCATAAGATAGAAAACGAATGCCAATGACTACAACAAACTATGCAAATTCACTCTGATTTAATTTATGACAAATTTGGTTCGACTAATCCAAATTAGAAATGAACTCCCACTCAAAAACGACATCCCTCATGCCCTTTTGGTGATTACATCAACCAAATCCACTACACCAAGTTCGATCATCACGTGAGTTGATGTAGCTTCAAAGGCGAGCATCTATATGGGCATCATATCAACTATATGACTCATGCTTAACCTTTCGGTCCGTGTTCCGAGGCCATGTCTGTACATGCTAGGCTCGCCAAGTAAGAACCTTAGTACTCACATGTGTAAAACTGTCTTACACCCGTTTGTATGAAAGCGTAGAGTCGAGTACACCCGATCATCACGTGATGTCTCGAAACACGATCCACAAAACGGTGCATACTTAAGGAAGAACACATTTTTATCTTGATATCTAAATGAGGGATCATCTTACAATGCTACAGAAAGTGCCAAACTAGCAGTATAAGATGCTAACATCTAATGTGTAAAGTGAGATGATATGGTCCATGCATTTGATCTCTATCATTTGCATCGTGGTATGATCTGTATCATTCCTTTGTGTGTAAGGCCAAGGTCTATGGAACTTACATGTTAAGTGTGTTGTAAGAGCATCTATCATACATCTACTTACAACAATACCATATCAATACACTAGCCCAACAACGATCTAAACTAAACGCCTCTAATTTATCAACTGCAAGTTTTACGTGGCTTAGGGCTTTTGGAGATAGAACCGTTCTTACCTACGAACATGAACCACAACGAGGATAACCAAGTTATTAGCAACTCGTTGTAAATCAGATATTGACTATAGTAGGAGAGACAGACACCCGCCAGCCACTTATGCAAAACAAGTTGCATGTCAGTCATGGAACCGGTCTCATGTACGATGACATGTAAGGTTGGTCCGGGCCGCTCCATCCCACTATGCCACCAATATCCAAAATACATAGAAGATGCAATAACATGATCATCATCGCCCACATATAAACATATGTGTACTACCCATGCAAAGCACCTACGCATAGATCAGGCTCTGATACCACTGTTGGGTCCGCAGCATAGAAAACAAAAAATTTCCTGCGGTGTGAACAACACGCCAAGATCTATCTACTAGGTACAAAGCAACGGGTGGACATACATCCAATGAGAACTTACCCTCGAAGACAACGAGTTTTGTTAACGAGTCGGAACTCGTGGTTGATGTAGTCGTACACTTGCCGATCTCAAGATCGTGAGGAAGTCCAGCAGGTCCGGCTCCAGCACGTCCATCAGATCCAGCTCCAGCACCACCAAGTCCAGCACCGCAAAGCAGCGGTGCATCCATGATCGCACACACGTCCGGTACCCCAACAACCTCCGTCCCTCGCTCCAGCAAAGCAGCGGAAGCAGCAAATCCTTTCCAGATAAAGCCACCGGGAACATGTATCTCGCTAATCTGAGACCATGGGGGAATAATACTAGAGGGGGAGAGAGAACCTTCACAAGGAGGTGTATGTGAGAAGTGAGGAGAGGGTGGCCTTTTATAAGAGGAGGGGGTGCCCCGCCTTCATGGTCGGCGCATGGAGGAGGTGCCTCTTCACCTCCTCCATTCATGTGGTGGTAACCCCTCCACATTAAAATGCCTCTTCTCTCCTCACTTCTCACATACACCTCCTTGTGAAGGATCTCTCTCCCCCTCTAGTATTATTCCCCCATGGTTTCAGATTAGCGAGATACATGTTCCCGGTGGCTTTATCTAGAAAGGAGTTGCTACTTCCGCTGCTTTGCTGGAGCGAGGGACGGAGGTTGTCGGGGTACCGGACGTGTGTGCGATCACGGATGCACCGCTGCTTTGCGGTGCTAGACTTGGTGGTGCTGGAGCCGGACCTGCTGGACTTCCTCACGATCTTGAGATCGGCAAGTGTACGACTACATCAACCACGAGTTCCTAATCGTTAAAAAAACTCGTTGTCTTCGAGGGTAAGTTCTCGTTGGATGTATGTCCACCCGTTGCTTTGTACCTAGTAGATAGATCTTGGCGTGTAATTCACACCGTAGGAAATTTTTTGTTTTATATGCTGCGGACCCAACAGGAATATATCAGAATATCGTATAAAAACAATGAAAAACTTATCCAAGAAGTTCATAAAAATCTTATTCATGAGATTCATGAAATAAATGGGGCATTGGTTAATCCAAAAGACATGACAGTGTACTCATACAATCCATATCTGGTGGTAAAGGCGGTCTTTGGAATATCCGTTGCACGAATCTTGAGTTGATGATAACCAGTTATAAGATCAATCTTACAAAACACTCAGGCACTAGTCAACTGGTCAAACAGATCCTCTATGTTCGGCAGTGGGTACTTGTTCTTGATGGTGACATCATTCAGCTTCCGGTAATCCGTACACAAACGGTTACCTCCATCTTTCTTATCCACAAACAAAATAGGCGATCTCCATGGCGACGCACTTGGTTGAATCAAACCTTTATCTAGCATAGCATCAAGTTGCTTCTTCAGCTCCATTAATTATGATGGGTTCATACTATAAGGTCTCTGAGCTATGGGTCTAGTTCTAGTAACTATTCCAATGATGAAATCGATATCCCGATCTGGGGGCATACCGGGCAATTCATCTGGGAACACGTCGGGGTATTCACAGACTACTCTAACTTGGGCTAGGGTTTGTTGGGCTAGACTCTTGTTGCATTTGAAATGACGGGGCAATGTCTCAGATACATGCTCTACTAATACTCCAGTGCTACTGGTCATGGTTATGGCTTTCTTGGCACAGTCGATTAATTCTTTATGTTTCGACATCCAATCCATTCCTAGTACTACTTCCAAACCTTTGGTTCCAAGTATTATTAGATTAGCATAAAAATCTATTCCATGGATTCTGATAGGTACAACCTTTCAAATTTTTCTAGCTTTGGTGGTTGAACCATGTATTTGAACTATCATAACATGCTTCAATTTTGTTGGTTCAATCTTACTAGTGCATGCAAATTCCTCTGTAACAAATGAGTGCGATGCTCCAGAATCAAACAACACTCTTGCAAGTACTGAGTTAACAGAAAACATACCCAGCACGACATCTGGTCCTTCCTGAGCTTCTTCAGCATTCATGTGGAACAGCCGGCCGTTGCAGTTGAGAGAATTCCCTACGGCAAATCTCCTTCCAGGCTGAACACGTCATTGCTGCTGAGTGGGTGCATTCACATTGGTGGCTACTGCAAGCTTCTTGGGGCACTCATTGGAGTAGTGACCCTTGACTCCGCATTCAAAGCAAGTAATCTGGGACTTGTCTTTTCTTGCGCTAGGCACATCATTGCTTCCAGTCCTTGGGGTAGTATTGTTGTTGTTGTTGGACTTGGGAGGTGCACGGTTGAAGTTATTGGAGTTGCCGGGGTTATTGTTATGGTTTCCTCCAGACCTTGGGTTTCCTCCTCCACGGTTGCGATAGCTTGGACGAGACATAGGGGGTCTGTTGTTTCTTGGGGCATATCCTGCAGACAAGTTGGGGCGATACTTCTAGGTATGGTGGGGTCCAGGCTGGTGCATCATCCTGCATTTGTGATTGTCATTGGCCTGGTTGATCTTCCCTTCCATCTGAATGGCAGAGTCCACTAAAGCTTCAATATCATCAAAGGGAATGTTGACTAGCATGGTTTGCATCTCATAATGCAGTCTGTTCAGGAATCTCTCTTTCTTCTTTACTTCTGTGTCAATCTCATCAGGGGCATATCTAGCTAGCGACAGAAATTTGTCACGGTATTCCACCATAGTCATTCTCCCTTGTTTCAATTCTCTGAACTCATCCCTCGTCCTCTTAATCAGACCTGGGGGCACATGAGTCCTGCTGAACTTGAGTTTGAACTCCTCACAAGTCATCATCTAGCCTCCATTCATGGTACGGATGCTATTCCACCAGGCTCTTGCATCACCTGCCAGATAATGGGTGGCAAATAGTACTTTCTCATTGGCCTCAACTCCTGCGACCTCTAAGTTGTTCTCCATGGTTTGCAGCTAGTCATCAGCATCTAAGGGCTCTTCAGACTTACTAAAGATGGGTGGGTTGGTATTCTGAAAGTACTTGAGCTTGGATCCATGGTTATCCTGGTTTCTGTGGCCTTGATTATTGTGGGACATCTGAGTTATCTGTTGAAGAGTGGCTAGGTTGGCTTGACGTTCAGCTCTACTAGCTTCATGGTCAGAAACTAGCATTTGTAGAATCTGCAGCATTGGGTCCTGAAATGAACTGCTTCCTCCGGGATTTCCACGAGTCATCTGAAGATTGAGATAGATAATGAGATAAGAGGGAAATCTCTAAGGTTCATGGTTTTCTTTCAAAAACTTTAAACTTTGAGTTTGACTCAGGTTTTTTAGACTAACAACTTCCTCTCATTCATTCATTCAAAGCACACAACACACACCACAACACAAATAGAAAACAGATGGTTTTAAGAACGATTCTGTAAAACTACGATACAGTGGGACTGGGCACAACTCATTCCTACGATAATGCTCAAGTGCATCTAATCATCAATAAAGTCGGAATCATCATCATCAATGTGGAACTCCATGGCATCGTCTTCCAGGTAGTCATCATCATCACTAAGGTAAGAGTAGAGATCTCCACGTATATCTTCCCCTTCCTCCTCCTTCGCTTCAAGTTGGACTTCTGTTCACGGATAGTCTTCTCAAGGGTGGCCACCTTCTTTCGAAGACAATCGATGATGCGATCCTTCTTGTCATGTTGACGACGAAGTGATTGGCGCTCCCTGGCAAGGATGGCGAGGGTCTGGTCCTTCTTGACTGCAATGGCATGGTTGTGATTGGCGTAGGCACGGGCGTTGTCCAACTCTTTCTTTCTATCATACAACATGAAGTTGAGATTATCCACTTGATGCTTCAAATCCTGGTGTCCTTGCATCTCTAAGGGCATTCCCATAGAATCACGCCTTGCGTAGTGAGCAAAGCGAGTTCCCTGGATATGGTTGATGTTTTGTCCACACAGATGGACAAGAGCTTCTTGCATAGCTCTGGCTAATCCATCTAGCCAGTTGTTCTCCCGAAGGCTAAATTGGATCTTCTCCGAAGTGGGTGCTTCCATCTTGCCTTGGAGATCTGCAATTATTAGCCATGATAGCTCTCCTCCTTGCAGATCATTGAGTTGGGCACCAAAGAATTCCAGGTGCGGGCGCTCAAGGTACTCTGCAAGTGCATCTAGATCCCTCTCAAAGATCAGGTGACCTCCATTTCCCAACTGGTAGAACTTTCTATACTTTACCTTCATCTGGAAGAATTTAGGGTGAGCAAGTTAGTGGGGTGATCAAGTGTGTCAAATTTTTATGTATGATTGCAAGAATTTTTGAGGAACATGATTTTTTTGAAAGAATCTCCAGGATAAGAGTGGGAATATGTTTTCATAAATATTCACTTCTTTTGAAACTAAGTTTTTGTTCAGACATCCATTCTAACTAGGGTCTCCTATGGTCAGGATGGCTCTGATACCAACTTGTCAACACCCGGATTTTTAATCCCAGATGCCTGTTATACCACACATCGCAATCCCAGGATTCCCATTTTTGCGAGACATAAAATATTGGTATCACAATACATCATCCATTACAACCATACTAAAGGTCTTACAAATAAAGAATCTCATGATCCAGTCTTAATACAATCAAAGCAGCGGAAAGTAAACGTAGTAGCGCTCCATCTTCAAGTTCACAGGCAATACCGACGATGGGAGATGATCCTAGTTGTCATAGACCTCCTGCTGTCCATCTTCCTGGTAGTCCTCCTGATAGTATGGCCACAGGAATAGCCAGGGACAAATCCATGAGTACTATTTAAGTACTCGCAAACTATCACTGACAAGTAAGGTAGTTCTAGTGGGAATCTTAAGCTCTAGGTTTATTTGCAAAAAGCCAGGTTTATTTCATATTGAGTTAAGAAGTAAAGAAAACTAATTTAATTTTCTATATCACCTAAGTGGGCACCTAGTTTTCATATCCACCACCCTATTGTGGTCAAGTCAAAGTCATAGTTCACTTCACAAGTCATTTTGAAAACATCTGACAACGGAATAGTATGGCCACTCCAACTGTCCATGACCACGGACGCAGCTATTCGAATAGTTTGACACTCTGCAGAGGTGGTCTACTTTCACCACAAAATTCGATACATCCATCAGGGATAACCATGAATCATCATACTTAGTATGCGGATAATGAATCCTAACCTTTCAATTACACACTATAGTATATGCACCTCCCCTATGAGCTTGGTCTCCCAGCCATGGCCATCTGCCATCCTGGGCACTGCATATGTCGACATTCAGACTCACTGGGTAGCCTCAGCTCAACCTCTTCCGCGAGGGAACCCATACTAAGGCATATAAACTTCTAGTTAAGTGATGACCCACAAGTATAGGGGGTGTATCGCAGTATTTCCAAGGGAAGTGAAACCCAATTTATTGATTCGACACAAGGGGAGCCAAAGAATATTTATAAGCCTTAACAACTGAGTTGTCAATTCAGCTGCACCTAGAAACAATCTTGCTCACAACAGTTTATCAGTAGCAACAGTTTTGTAGTAGGAATAGTTAAGTAACAGTAGTAGTAAAGCAAAGACAGTAGTAACAAAAGCAGTAAACAATGGGATTCGAGTGCGGTAGGCATAGGGATGGATGGTCGGGCGTTGCATGGACAAGACAATTCACATAGCAATCAGAACATAGGGCAATTGCAGATAAATAAGATAAAGCATCCAAGTACTAGACAATCCTAGGCATGTGTTCCATATATAGTCATACGTGCTCGCAATGAGAACTTGCACAACATCTTTTGTCCTGCCAGCCCGTTTGCAGCGGGGCCTCTAGGGAACTACTGGCAATTAAGGTGCTCCTTTTAATAGAGCACCGGAGCAAAGCATTAACACTCCATGAACACATGTGATCCTCACATCGAAGCCATTCCCTTCCGGTTATCCCGATTTCTGTCACTTCGGGGCCATAGGTTCCGGACAACAATGTGTGTATAGAACTTGTAGATAAGACCCAAAACAATACTATCATAATGAATCAATAACATGTTCAGATCTGAAATCATGGCACTTGGGCCCTAATGACAAGCATTAAGCACAACAAGTCGCAACAAAGTCATAAAGCACTATAAAAGATACTAGGCACCATGCCCTAACAATCTGATGCCATTACATGAACGATCTCATCCAATCCCTACCATCCCCATAGCCTACAGCAGGGGATTACTCACTCATAGATGGGGGAAACATGGATGGTCGATGGAGAAGCGATAGTGATGATGATGGCGATGATCTCCTCCAATTCCCCGTCCCGGCTGGGTGCCAGAACGGAGTTTCTGGTGCTCTTTCGTGGAATCTGGTGGTGGCGGCGGAGCAGAACTCCTTCTGGAAAAACATCGAACCCCCCGAATTTTTTAGGTCAGTAGGCTTCTTATAGGCGAAGAGGGGGACCGAGGGGGTGCCTGGGGCCACCACACCATACCCTGGCGCGGCCAGGCCAAGCCCGCGCCTGGGGGTGGTGTGGCCAGCCCTTGGCCCTCCTCCGTCTTGTATTCTGGCTCCGTGAGTCTTCTGGAAAAATAGGCACTTTGGCTTTTGTCCCGTCCAATTCCGAGAATATTCATTTTTTGACTTTCCTGGAACCAAAAACAGCAGAAAACAGGCAGCTGGCACTGTGGCTCTTGTTAATACGTTAGTCCAAGAAATCATATGAAAAGTACTCCAAAGTGTGGACAAAACACAAGAAAGTGGATAAAACCAAGCATGGAGCATCAAAAATTATAGATACATTTGCAATGTATCATTAAGCCCTACCCAATTTAGGTATTGTGGTTGTACGGTAAAATTGGAATGGTATCGCATCCGAACCCAACCATTAGTTTTTATAAAGGGCTAAGGCTCATGTCCATAACACATGTCAAAATATTTCAATAGAATGAATCCTCATTGCAAGGTTTTCATAATCAGTTTCACCAAGTATTCCCATCTAAAGTGATCAACTTTTATGCTTAGCACTAGCTACTAAAGTTGAGGGTATTCACTAATGAGGGGTGCTAATCAGGTGTAACTATCCAACTCTAGTTTTATGCCTTTTGCTGTCATCTAAGTATAACTACTTAGGCCTAGTTTTATACTCTTTATAGTATCTATACTATTTTTCCAATACTCACAAAGCACTAACTAAAAGTAAAGAACTTTGGTAAGAATAAAAGAATAAAGCTTGCAAGTAAAACTTGGGATTGGTATAATCAAAGTTGCATAACCAAGCATGTCTAAGGCATCTTGCATAGGTTATCTTACAAGGATGGCTTGCATAGGGTATCTTGCAAGGATGGCTTGCATAGGTATGATATTTGCAAGTGTTAGCTTGCATAGTTAACTTGTAGTGTTAGGCTTGCCTTGAGTAGTGCAGTTGTTGAAGTTTTCTTCTTCTTCTTGGTAGTACTCCTCCTCCTCGTATCCCGGGTCGGTACTATCGTCTATAAATAAGTACGAGGTACACAATCACCAAACAATAATTAACTACTTCTATTTAGCACACTAAGGCTCACACTTGATGATCTAGCATCATCACAATCATCACATGAAATAAAGACCTAATTTTATTTATCTTACTTTAGAAAAGTAATTTCTACTCATTGAAAATACTTAAGATTTAATATTCTCCAATGAAAATATGGGATCATGTTGGCACATGTCATCACCACATATTATAATACTTGGAAATGTGATTTAAAGTGGTGGTCATATTTTATAAAGTTTAAGATTATTATTTAATACAATTAAAGTGACTAGAAATGCCCATATAGCATTCTTTTAGTACTAGTCCAAGATCACTGCATGTAAACCTAAATATTTTTACGTATTTAGATAGATCTTATCAAATGTGATTATTGAGAGTTGGAATCAACTCAAAAGCAGTTATGGTTCATTTTTGAAAAATGTTTGAATGTGGAAAAGTCTCTGTCTTGTTATTTTTCACTATAGGTGATCTATAATTTCAAATGCTTTTGGATAGATATTTTGAATACCTTTCTAACAAAATTTGAATCATGCAATTTCGTTCGGTAAATCTCTTTGAATTGATTTTTGAATCTACTAACAGAATCTGATTTTAACTAAATTGGAAATATTCTATTTGAATGGATGGGCTCTGCACCGGAAATCAAATGGGCTGGCCCAGCTGCACTGCACGGGCGCAGTGGGCTGCTGACAGGGGGCTCCCACTAGTCAGTGGCTCATTTAACCCAAAACGGTATCTTTCAGTCTAGACCGTGCGATTAGACTAGGATCTAACGACTGAGGTTCATCTTCTACGTCGAACGACTCCGGCGAGACTGAACCCTAACGGCGATGGTGGGGGTACGTGGGGGCTCACCTGGGCTCCAGCTAGGGTCGGCGATGGGGGCGAACGACGTTGTAGACGACGGCGGTTCGAATGGTGGTTGCGGCGGCCTCCTCTTCTCCTTTACAGCGGCAGACTCCGGCCAAATTCCGGCGATGTGGTGCTCTCCTTGCTTCGGGGATAGGTGTGGGAGGTTCTGTGAGCAGTGGGGAGTGAGGTGGTGTGGAGAATAGAGGCTAGGGTGACTTCTATTTATACATCGGTGATAGGGACAGAGCAGGCACTACTAGGAAACAGCCTATAGATAGACAAGATATTCAGTGGCGCATATGTGAAACCATGCGCCACAGATAAATATCAGTGGCGCACTAGAAAATATGCGCCACAGAAACCTGGAAGTTTATGGCGCATTCTCTACAATATGCGCCACAGAATATTGGTGGGACCTGCCAGCCAGGGTGGGTTGATCCAAGTTCTATGGCGCATAGCGAGATATGGGCCACAAAAGTTGCCTCTTCTGTGGCGCATATTTTATTATGCGCCACAGAACATGGAGGAGGGCCCCACCACGGAATCTAATTCACCCACGATCTGTGGCGCATTTTTTGATATGCGCCACAGATGTGTTTCACTTCTGTGGCGCATATCCCCACATGCGCCATACAACATGGAGGAAGGCCCCACACAGAGAATCTAATTCACCCACTTCTGTGGCGCATATGGAGTTATGCGCCACAGAAGATTCAGCATTTGTGGCGCATTTCCTCCATATGCGCCACAGATGAGGGCGTCCAGATCCATGTTAAAAAGGTGACAAAAGCTCTTATCTATCCACCACCACCCATTTCACATCTCTTCCTTTCTACCTCCTCCCAACTCGTCTTCCTCCTCCCTCACACCCCATTTTTCCCATAGTTTCTCCATTTTCTTGTAACTAAACCTACTTTAATCCATAGATTGGTAAGTGGAAGCTTCCCTCCAACTTCTAGATCTAAAAGTTCCTTACTTTTCTCTCTCACATCTCTATTTGTTTACTAATTTCCTCTCCACCAACTTGTAGATCTATTTGTCCACACTCTCCCATCGCGCGGTCTCGTCTCGCTATTATTGTGTCTACTAGGTGAGTACTTGGCCATGAACATGTAGGTGAAGCTTGTCGCGCAGGTGGTGTGTGTGTGTGCGATCCATGGCGAGACAATGCTTGTGTGGTGCATGAATGTTTGCAATGGGAGGAAGGTTTTTGTTGCTTGCTTGTTGTTGTCCCGGCCGGTGCGGTTGCATGGATCTGTTTGCCAAAATGTTGATTCATTTCCATTTTGGCAAATTTTTGCACTACCCATATGTCCTAATTTTAGGAAAGGTCATGCCGAATTTTTTCCGGCTAGCATTCATGCATGTGTGTGTTCATATGGTGTGGTTCTCACCTATACTCTCTATTTTGACCGCTCAGGCAACCATGGTCCTCACGATGAGCGAAGGTCGAATTGCTAGGTATAAGAAAGGCGCGAAGGAGGACATGATTCTGAACAACAATACCATGATAAGATGTCCATGTCGAACATGCAAACAGCAGCGCTGGATCGACCCTGAATCTGGACATCACCTGCTCAGGCGCGGTTTCATGCGCGACCTCAATGAGGCGCCGGCAGGACATGGTGATGGTCACGAAGACGTGGCCAGGCGAGAAGACGAAGAGTCTACCGGGCATGATCATCATGACAAAGGAGATGCCGGCGGGCATGATCATCATGACGTACGAGATGTCACCGGGCATGATCAGCATGGAGAAGGAGATGGCGACGGGCATGATCATCATGAAGAAGGAGAAGACACGAAAACACAGACGCTGCTAACTTTGGTCTTGCAGGACCCTCATGTTCAAGAACTGCTCCTCAAGGAGACGAGCAACGACAAAGCTGCAGCCAGAGAGAAAGCCAAGCTGGCCTAAATGGAGGTAGACGGGATGACTCTTGGTGTCGCCTCGAGGATACACGTTTGAGTGTAATGCTCAAGGCTCTGGAGATGAAGGCCGAACACAAATGGACCGATGTGAGCTTCAACGCGAACATGGAATACTCGCACGACCGACTTCCTAAGGGGAACACATTGCCAACAAGTATCGAGGAGGCCAAGAAAATCGTGTGCCCTCTCGACCTACCACACATTAAATACCACGCATGCATCAATGATTGCGCACTTTATCGGAACGAGTACGCGGATAGAACCACATGTCCGGTGTGTGGCCAAGGACGGTACAAGAGAGGGAACAAGAAAGTTCCTCGAAAAGTGGCATGGTACTTTCCTATCACCCCCCATCTGTAGCGATATTTCGTAGATCCTAAGGAAGCAAAGCTCATGCAATGGCACGCGGAAATAGAGAAACCAGAAGATGATCTAGAGAAGAGCAAGATCCTGACACACCCTTCAGACGCTAGCCAGTGGAATGCATTAGACATTGAGTTCGAAGAGTTCGAGGGCGATGCAGGGAACGTCAGGCTGGGTATGAGCACCGATGGACTCAATCCTTTTGGAAACCAGAGTAACATGCATAGCACCTGGCCCGTGTTTGTATGGCCGTACAACCTCCCCCGTGGCTATGCACGAAGCAAAGGTATGTACACATGAGCATTCTTATTCAGGGGCCGAAACAACCAGGTATCGATATGCATCTGTATCTTAGGCTATTGAGATAGGAGTTAGCAGCTTGTGGGAGACACCGGCCCGTACGTGGGACGCCTACACTAAAGAATATTTCCATCTGAGAGCCGCGTTGCTCATGACCGTGCAGGACTATCCTGGTTATGCATATGTATCGGCCCAGGTGAACCACGGACACAATGCATGCGTCAAGTGCATGGATGAGACACCGCATCTCTAGCTACCAAGGGATCTCGGGTCTTCGAAAACCGTGTTCCAAGGTACTCGAAAGTGGCTCCGCATGGATCACCCCTAGAGAAAACGTGGTGACCTGTTCAATGGTAAGGACGAGCTCGAAAGAGCCCCGCGTCCGAGGAGCGGCAAAGAAATCTAGGAGATTTTGAATAATTGGGTAGATTGCCCTGCGCCTGGAAAAAAACGACCGAGGACAAAGCCGCTGGTGGGTGTATGGAAAGCAAGGTCTGTTTTTTGGGACCTGCCGTATTGGAAGGTCCTTCACACTCCCCATAGCCTCGATGTAATGCACATCATGAAGAACGTTACCAAGAGTTTGCTTGGCACTCTACTGAACATGCCGGAGAGGACCAAGGATGGGCCAAAAGCAAGAAAGGACCTTAAATTGCTTGGCATCAAGAAAGATCTTCAGTACCCTGATAGTGATGATGATGATGATCAGACGGAAGGGACTCAAGGTCGCCCCAAAAGAGTTAAGAAGAATGAGGTGGTTCTTCGCGCTGCTTGCTTCAGTCTGAGTCTAGAGGAGCTCGAGCAGTTTTTCATGTGCCTCTTAGGAGTGAAAGTTCCTCATGGTTACTCAGGGAAGATAAGCAAATATCTGGACGTGGCGAAGAAGAGGTTCAGCGGTATGAAGTCTCACGACTGTCACGTGCTGATGACGCAGATACTCCCCGTTGCGATCCGTGGGATAATGGACAAGCATGTTCATGAGACGTTGTTTGGCCTCTGTAACTTTTTCAACGTCATATATAGGAAGTCGAGCGGTGTGAAGTAGCTCGACAGGCTACATGAAGAGATCGTGATGATACTATGCGAGCTTGAGATTTACTTCCCGCCCGCATTCTTCGACATCATGGTGCATCTGCTTGTACATGTCGTGGACGACATCATCCAGCTCGCGCCGACATTCCTGCACAACATGATGCCGTTTGAAAGGCTAAACGGTGTCATCAAAGGATTCGTTCGCAACAGGTCTTGTCTAGATGGAAGCATAGCCACGGGCTTTCTGATCTATGAGTGCATCTCCTTCTGCCAGAATTATCTAACAACCGAGAACAAGGATGTTGGAATACCCACAAAGAAGCACCTCGGCAGGCTCAGTGGATATGGTCACCGCGAGGGCTGCCGCTCACTACATGTCAGCGTTGATGGTCGACGCACTGATTTTGAAAGGGCACACCGAGTCGCGCTACAACACATTGAAGTGGTCGGCCCTTGGGTCGAAGAGCACAGAAGCTTAATCGAGCAGGAGTACGTCGACCAGGGCCGGCCGAGGGAGAAGGGAGACGTAACCAGAGAGCACAACTCCAGCTTCATGGGTTGGTTCAATAAAAGGCAACTGGACAATCCCCCATAGACGCCTTCTATGGAAGATCAAAAACTCATATTCTCCTTGTCGCAAGGCCCAGGGCACAACCTAAGGACCTATCAGTCGTACGACATAAACGATTACAGATTCTACACTAAGGAAAAGGACAGGAATAGCGAATATCAAAACTGAGGAGTAACTATGTTATCCTTTGCTGATGACGAGACTACTGCGATGGAAAGATTCTACGGAAGGATCGAGGAGATATGGGAGCTCGACTACTGTGGAGAGATCATACCGACGTTCCGTGTTAGATGGGAGCTCGACTACTGTGGAAAGAAGGCCGGTATTTCACCACAATGGTTATACCAAATGCCAAATCGATGAAGAATGCCTCCGCAAAAAATGAGCCTTGGGTACTCACTAGCCAAGTTGATCAATGCTTTTTTTATTACCGACCCGTCAAAGCCCAACCGTGTTGTAGTTAGGAGGGGCAAGAGGAGCATCATCAGAATGGAAGGAGCCTCCAACGAGCAAAACTTTGACAAAAACGGCGACCCGAATATCGAAGAGGAATTTAACAAGTACTTCGACATGCCTACTACTACTAAAGTAAGAAGGAAGACCACACTGCCTACTAAAGGTTGTCCATTCACAAGAAGAAATCTCAAAGTGCGCGGGCTAAAGTATTCAACTGCGACGATAAAGGGCAAGAAGATTGTGAAGAGACACTAGCAATTATGTGACTTTTTGGTGTATTAATTCGTGTGGGTATAATGTGATATTAGTGTGGGTATTAGTTAGAGACTAAACTATATAATGTGATATTCAACAAATTCACATTTATGTGTGACAAGCACACACACATCTATACTTTCTTATAAAGCTAAACCCCACTATCTATCATTAAAGTAGTCTATCTGCCTCCACAGTGATCCACGTCACCCATAATTTCTAGCAGTCCGACTCGGGGAGTTTGACGAAGAAGAAAGACTACACCAGAATAAGGGGTGTTCTCAATGAGGCTCTCGAGGGCTACACCAAGAAGGGATGCACCTTCGTAGATAAGGGGGAATGTATCAAGGATGGCAAACACGTGTTCAAGCACGTGCTCGAGTTCCCCTGCGTCAAGCAGTCGACTACTAGTGCCAAGGAGGCCTTCTACGTCCTCCATCACCTTAAAGTCTATGTTCGGGATTGCCAGAACCTAACGCTGCCATCTAGTCTCCAAGGATGGGCCAAAACTTTGGCGCGAATCGACGATGCTGATCTTAGAGAAGACTTCCATCGCATTCAGATGAAGTTGTCGCAAATCATCATTGAAGATGTCAACACAAGGGGGGTGCCCTACAATAAGCCAGAGGGTTGAGTAAGAGGGAGATCGAAGAACGCCTCCGTAAGCAGGGTGACACAAGGACGTGGATGACGAAAGGGGGCTATCTACCGTTCCCGAAGCTGAGCGAGAAGAGGAAGTCTTCATCATGATCGATGTGTGCCTCTAGCATGATCCAGTGTGTGTATATTCTTGATGGACGCCTGCTGTATTAGTGTGTGTGTCATAAAATTTACTATCCCGTGGTCAACATGGTCATTGTTGTTAGACTTAAACTACCTTGTGGTCGTGTTGTCGTTGAACTTATTGCTTCTATGATGATCTATCTTTTAGGTTTATGGATCCTTTGTTTTATATTCTGTGAACATATATATATATATGGATGTGAACCCTTTATTAATTCTTTTCATTATATTTTTACTAATATGCCTTGTCGTCTATAGAGATGGCGACGAGGTGGTATGTGGTGTACATGGGTAGGGTTCCCGGAGTCTATGAGGAGTGGGAGGATTGTCACAAACAAGTGAACAAGTTCAGCGGCAACATCTACAAAGGATACACGACTAGAGAGGAGGCGGTAGCCAAGTGGAGGAACCACTTGTGGAAGAAGAACCGGATGAAGATATTGGTCAGGTTAATGCTCTTGCTCACCATTATCACAACTGTATTCTATTTGGTCCTAGTGTAGGCGGCGATGGCCACTTCATATTTGTAATGTGAGATGATATGA
This sequence comes from Avena eriantha, assembly GCA_910589775.1. Taxonomy (NCBI): domain Eukaryota; kingdom Viridiplantae; phylum Streptophyta; class Magnoliopsida; order Poales; family Poaceae; genus Avena; species Avena eriantha. The sequence goes on along the minus strand of OU342744.1, from coordinate 75,260,158 downwards.
ACTTTGTATTCGGCGCTTATGTAAAAATTCGGCACTTGACACTATATATGTATCTCGATCGGGCTCTAAGTATGATGACATTATACTTGTGTTTGTATTATATGTCGGTTTTCATATACTACATGTGCAATGTACTGTTTATAATGATCTAGATAAATACTGTGTAAATCCTGTATAAATACCTAATTATACACCAGGAATGTATTTTATTTTGAATACATGTAATATACTAAGTCGCGCATATAGAAACGGGGTCTGTGGCGCATATAGACTCTGTGGCGCATTGGACTGTATGCGCCACTGATATCTGCTTCATGTGGCCCATATAGGAATGCGCCACAGAAGTCCCATATGTGGCGGGGTAACAGTGGCGACAGGGATATGCGCCACATAAGATGGAATTCCATGCGCCACAAAAGAGCTGTTTCCTAGTAGTGAGGGTGGCTCGGGCTCGTCGGTGATGGCGATATAGGGGGCTATAGGCATGGCTGTGGGTAGGGTTCGGTGCGGTGCTTCATGGTGGTCGTCGCATGCTTAATTGCGCAACACGGGGCGGTTTAGAACGGTCGAGACTGGTCGGTGAGCGACGGTGTTCGCACGGTGCACAGGGGCTATGGTCCACGCGGCGGCGAACGGGCATGTCTGGGAGATAGCTAGGGTCACGGCGAGTGCGAGCGCGCACGGTGAGGGAGAGGCATGTGTGCGCATGTCGGCTGCGGCGCTCTGGCACGCTCTCGGCATGGCAGCAGAGAAATGGGCGTGGCGTTTCTCGGGTGGTCCACGGCTTGCCTGCGGTCGAGGGGTGGACAGAGGGTGGCGGTGGACGGTCGCCTGTCTCCTGGTCGTCGTGGGAGAGGGCGGCGCTGCATGCTGCGAGTTGTCCATGATCGACCGGCGCGGTGAGCATCGAGCAACGTGGCACTGGCGCAAAGGGCAAAGAAGGGAGCGTGTCTTGCGCTTGCTGGGCACTGGGGTGAGTGAGTGGAGTGTGGAGGGGACAAAGGGGTGAGTGATCACTGCTCAAAACAATGTAAGTTAGGCAGTGGTTTATTTGTGTCTGCAATGTGTTCGACCAAATGGCCGCATGAAAATAAGTTTTGCATTTTTGAATGAAATTTGGTGAGTGTGTTTGTCCCATTATTGAGTGTCTATGGTTGCTGGGAAAGGTCAAGTGGAATTGATTTGAGTGGTTTTGGAAAAGTGGTGATCTTAGCATATGAACTTGATTCAATTTTGAATTGTCCTTTAAATAGATTTGGAATTTGTTTCTGTTGGTTTGTAAAGTGGGCTTGTGTTCACTTTTACTTGGTCTAGAAAGGGGTGAAAACAATTGGGAAAGTTTCTATTAGATATCTTTTACTAGAGACACCCAAAGTGGGCTAGTGATTAACTTTGGTCAAAATGACCATTTGATCATATGATTCATATTTGATTTATTCATGTTTGATTCAATTTGTTTGTAATTGGCCTAGATGATGTAGTATTCATCTTTAAACCATTCTTTATCATTTGTAGCAATCAAACATGGCAATTGCACTCATTCATACACTAATGCAATTCACACATACACTCATATTAGATTTAATAATAAAAGTTTTTGTTAACCCTAAACTTAGGTACTTAGAACTTGATAATCTTGATTAGTATTTTTGGGGTGTTACAAGGAGGCAAGGGGAGAAAGCTTACCAGTAGCAGGTTCAATTAGGAGGAGGAGTAATAAGACAAAAAGAACAAGTTGTAGATGATCAAATGAATTATAAGGACATCTACATAGTCATCATCTTCACTTAGGGGAAAAGGAAGTAGATCAAGAACCAGAAGCATGTGCCATAGAAGGACAAGCCAACAGGTAGTTATGTGTACATGGAATAAACTAGAGTATATGAGTAGTATAGCACCACAATTATATCATGGTAGAATCACAAGGACATGTTTTCACATGATCTAGAGATCTGTTGTTTTTCAAAGCACCAACACTAATTATGCTAAGCCAATATTTACCTTATGCACACTTATGTGAGACACCACATGTGTAAATCCAGGTTAGCACAAGCACATGGGTACAAATGTGAATAAAACTAAGCAACCATTAGGTAATGAGTTCATTCAATAAAACCAAGAATATCATCTGTTCTAAAAAAATTATTTAGGAGGTGGTTTAGAAGGGGGGAACTCTTAGTTTCAGCTAGAGAGCTATGTTAATTTCATCTCGGATTTATTTTTTGTTGAGCCTCGGACCATGCATCATTGGTAGCCACACATGATTTTTTAGTTAGATAATCAAGCAGTCAAAGCCAACAATATATTGTTCACCATCGTGCACACTCTTAAGGGAGGCACCATAGTGGAAAACACAGCAGTAAAATCCTTTAATTATAGCATCAACATCACTATAGAATTCCCATACTACAATATCATTTGTAAGCTAGCATAATTATCCCAAATCATTTTCCTAGCTAAAGTAGACCAGGAATGATTTTTGTGTGTTTGGTTATTTTTCATAGTGGAAATAACATATCCAGGAGGTATCCATTACCAATTTAGGAATTTAAGCTCGACTGTTAACACTGAAAAAAGGTCAGTCCATGCCTCATCCTCTGCATCCCAGGCAAGCTAACAAACCAAGGTGTAGCATACCCTCATTTACACCAAAGACATCTTTTGTTTTGTTGCAAGGAATTAGAAACAATTCTAGATCATCTTTCTAGCCAATGATACTACACAAAAGAGTAATCCAAATCATCAGCTAAAGCATTGGATATATCTATTCTTACTCAATATGCACATATCATTTTTATTAAAACAAGAACATTGCCCATGTTACCATATCAAATAGATTTTGCATCCATTTTTATTTCACCAACACATGAGTACTTCAAAGATACAAAGAACACACTTGGATGATTGGAACTGAATGTCAAGCATTCAGTCTCATCAGTAAGAGAGAAACATTATGGCACAAGATATTACCAAAATACAACACAACCATTACACCTAGCTCAACCAGGGGCTCACTAACATCACTCATAGTCATGGATAATCACCACAGATCTATTGTAAGGAAACACCAAAAACATACATAGAACAGTCCATCGGATTGAAGGCCGGTCGCATGAGCATTACCTGGAACGGAGACATGGTTAATGAAGTAGACAAGGAGGTTGGCGCCGAGGTTGCAAATGCTTGCCGTCCCGCTGATGTCAGAGAAGAAAAGGTACCACAACACCCTCCCCACCAACACAGCAAGGTTCTAAAGCAGCAAATCATGGACGCCAGGTTGCAGGCTCTACTACCTTCCCACCGACATCTAGATTGATTGAAATATTAAGGCGGTGTGCAAGGTGGTGTGGTCGATGTAGAAGGAGCAGAATCGGTATGCTGGACCCCTAGCTCCATAGCAGGTAGCGGCTGGTGGTGCTAGTGTCCAAGGGTGGCATCATAAGCCTGAGCCAAGCACTAGAGTTTGTAGCGGAGTCACGCATGTAAGGCATGACTAAGACCAAATAAGGAGGGAAACAAGGGAGAAGATCGAAAGGGAGCGTGTCCCTACATGTAGCAGTCGACAAGGGCTAGAGCTAGCTAGACCAGCACTGGCGGTGGCGTCACGCTTCATTTCTAGAGCTGGGTTGGGGGCGAGGTCCATAGAGCCCCGTTGACGAATCGAATGGATGGGAAACTCCAAAGAAAACTCCAACCGCGTCGGCGATGGAGAAGAAGGATACGTTTTCATTGTCCCCTCCAAGGCCACAGGTGAGGAGGCCCCCACCCCCGCTTCCGATGTAGCCGCCGGCAAGGAAGCCCCCGCTGATCGTGGGAAGATCCCGCTCGATTGGGACCCCTACGAGACGATGTAGTACATCTGGCTGGAGAACCCTTACAACACCAGCATCGTCGACCCATGGTCGGATGTAACTAGGGTTTGCTCCCCTTCCCTTGTTCTTATCCCATTCCCATCGTTGGATGCTAGATCTGGTGTTATTAGGGTTCGGCTATTCGCATTTCGGTCGTTGGATGCTAGATCGTTTTACAACAGCTAATCCTCTTGTGTTTGATCTTGTGTTTTGATGAATCCACATGTTCGCATTTTAATCCTATTTTATTTGCTTTGAGTTGTAGTTAAGGGATTACCTAGTTAATACTAGCGCCTATATGTAGTTGTGATACGTCGTAAACGTATCTACAATTTTTGATGCTCCATGCTTGTTTTATATCAACTTTATTATGTTTTGTTCATACTTTGAGGTATTTTTATACATTTTCTAGAACTAACCTATTAACAAGATGCCACAGTGCAGTTTCCTGTTTTCTGCTGTTTTTGATTTCAGAAAAGCTATAAAAGAAATATTCTCGGAATTGGACGAAACAAAAGACGAAGTTCCTATTTTTCCTGACACGAGACGGAGTCCAAAGCAGAGACGAAGGAGGGTCAGGGGCTGGCCACACCATATGGTGGCGCGGGTCCCTCCCAGGTGCGCCACTAGGGGGTGTGGGCCCCTCGGGCCTCCACCGACCTTGCCCCTTCGCCTATAAAAGCCTCCCAAGATGAAAACCCTAAGTACAAGATCAGAATTCCACGAAAAGTTCCGCAGTGCCGCCACCACCGAAGAGGAGATTTGGGGGGATATAACTCTCTGTTCTGGCACCCTGCTGGGACGGGGAAGTGCCCCCGGATCCATCTCCATCGACTCCACCGCCATCTCCATCACCGTTGCTGACGTCCATGATGAGGAGGGAGTAGTTCTCTCTCGAGGCTAAGGGCTCTACAAGTAGCTATGTGTTTATCTCTCTCTATGCGTGATCTTATTGAGATCATGAGCTTTGTAATCTATAGATCTATTCTGCTACTCAAGTGCTTTAATTAATCTCTGCTTATCCCGTCGTGTGTGAAGTTGACAGTGTGCACACCGTGTGGCACTTTGGCTATGGTTACATAAATACTTATCCTGAGTATAATTTGAGTTGGATGTCTCTATGATATTGTGGTGTTTGTTGGAACCATCTAGCGCTCAAGGTTATAGTGAGGGGTTATCTAGATGGGGAATGCAAACTTTAAGGTGTGTTGTTATAGCCCTATATCTTCCAATAGGAGAGTAGTTCAGGGTAGCATCATGAAGAGAAGATATTTATATGAGAGTGTCCACTAGTGAAAGTATGATCCCTAGGCCTTGTTTCTAAGCATTGAAACACCATTTACAATCAGTTATGTTACATGTTTGCTTGCTTCCACTCTTATTTCGGATTGCAATTACCACTTATAATCATCCATATTACTTTTATTTCACTATCTCTTTGTTGAACTAGTGCACCTATACACCTCACAAGTGTATTGGGTGTCTTGGGGACACAAGAGACTTCTTGTATCTTGATTGCAGGGTTGCTTGAGAGGGATACCTTTAACCACTTCCTCCCTGAGTTCGATAAACCTTGGGTGATCCACTTAAGGGAAACTTGCTTCTGTTCTACAAATCTCTGCACTTGGAGGCCCAACACTGTCTACAGGAATAGAAGCGTGCGTAGACATCAAGCTATTTTCTGGCGCCGTTGCCGAGGAGGTAAGGTAAAAGGTACTCACATCCTCTGGGTACTAAGTTATCTTCTAGCACTGTTGCTAGTGTGTGAGTGCTCGAAGTTATTCCCTTTAGATTCTGCAATTATATATTTTTGTTTCTTGTTTTTATTTTCACTAGTTAGGCTTAATGGAAAACAACAACAAAATTAGAGAGCTTTTTAGTATTTTTCCTAAGGTAGAACATGAATGGTCTGAAAAGAAAATTAAAAAACCCATGGAACTTTCTTTCCATGCTAATAGCAATGTTATTAGTATGAAGTTTTTGAACACCTTTGTTACTAATGCTATGGAAACGTCTAAGCTTGGGGAAGTTAGTTTTTATGAAAATGATATTTTTAGTTCCCCAACTTTAAAGGAGAAAATTTGCTCTAATGATACTTTATCTCCCATATGTGGCAATTCTAATGATACTTGTGATATTTTAAATCCACATACTGAAAGCGTCCCTTTTAAAATACCTATGGAAATTTTTGAACGTGTTATGAATAACTGCTATTTTGGAGATGGAAAAGTCCATCCCGGTGATCATTTACTCTTTATACATGAATTATGTGAGTTGTTCAAGTGTGCAGGTATTTCAATGAACCAAGTTAAGAGGAAGCTATTCTCTTTATCACTTAAGGGCAAAGCAAGGGAGTGGTATAAGCTACTAGACAATCCTCATCATTTGGTGTGGAAGGAACTTGAATCTCTCATTTACTCTAAATTTTATGATCCTCATGAAATTCATAAAGTTAGGAATTACATTTATAATTTTCATCCTCGTGATGGAGAAAGTATTGCCCAAGCATGGGGGAGATTGAAGTGACTAATCCTCAAATGTCCCATTCATGAGCTCCCCAGTAATATTATTATTAATAATTTTTATGCAAGGCTTTGAGGACGTTACAAGGACTACCTAGATACCTATTTAGATGGTTCCTTCACAAGTAAGGAGGTCAAAGCTAAGTGGGATCTTCTTGAAACAATTCAAAGCAATACCAAAGATTGGGATAACGATAAAGGTAAAGAACCAGGTATAAACTATGAGTATGATTGCATTAAGTCTTTTGCTAAAACTGCTAATTTTCAAGAGCGTAGTGCTAAATATGGTCCTGATCCTCAAATTCTTATTGATTGTTGTAGAGCCTTTGCTTCTCATATTAATGCTCCTAAAGAAAAATGGTACATGTATCATGAGCCTTTTAAAGACACTTGCATGAAAAATGAAATTGTTATTAATGATAGCAGTAAACATGCTCAAACCTCTGAAAGTACTATTTCTTATAAGCATGTTAATTTTTGTGGAATACATAGACCTTCTGAAAAGAATCAAATTGAAGAAGAATATTGTATCACCCACATAATGAAAAAACTAGAACGTGGTATAGGGCTCTAAATGATCTTGGTAAAAAAGTTTGTGCCCTCAATCCTTTTATTTGTGAACTTTGCTTTGAAGCAGGCCATTTCAATTTTCAATGCTCATGCCACAATAATTGCCTTTCAAATCCAATGAGTACTGCAAGTTTGTATTGTGATGACATGATCACTCCTAATCAGCATGATGAACTTACATTATTTTTGGAGTGTGAAGAGTTATCAAGAAAAACCTCTTTGGTAGATATGAGTGCTTTCGATATGAATAGCGTCCTGCATGGTTGTCATCTTTATTATGTTGATAATTGCCACACAAATACTTACATACAAAATATTATAAAAGATGAGATTTTCCAAAATATGACATGACTAATATGTGTTTTGTTCTTATTAATGAAAAGGAGGAATCCTCCAAAGTTTCTTCTATTGTCTCTAACAATAAACCAGTGTATATGGAGAAGCTTCCTTTCAAGCCTCTCTCTCCTAAAGATAAGAAGGAAAAGGAGAAGAGGAGGAGTAAAATGAGGGAGGAAACGATATTTCCCCTAAGCATGTTGCTCCTATTATAGTTTTTGATGAGTCTGAACTTGATGATGTTCTGATGCATGTTACCTATAGTAGTGATCATGATTGGGAAAAGCACACTACTTTTGATACTGAAAATCTCTTTGGTACCAATTCTAGAAATGATGATATTAAAAATTGTTGTACTATTAGTGTTATCCATGTTCCTTCCAATGATGATATGTTTACAAATGAACACACTTTGGAAGATAGCTATTCTATTTCTTATGATGATTACAATATGCCTCCTATAATTGATGATTACGGTAATGGGAATAATAATGATAGCTATTTTGTTGAATTTGCTCCCACTACAGTTAATAAGAATAACTATGCTTGTGTGGAGAGTAATAATGATTTTATGCATGTGGCTCATGATAAGAATGTTTTAGGTGATAGTTATATTGTTAATTTTATTCATGATGCTACTGAAAGTTATTATGAGAGAGGGAAACATGGTTTTATGCATCTCAACAATATTAAGTTTCCCCTCTTTATGTTGAAAATTTTGAAGTTGCACTTGTTTTGCTTTCCTATGTTTGTTGCTTTGTGCTTTCATGACTTGTTTCTTTACAAGATTATTTTTCATAGGAAGTGGGTTAGACTTAAATTTGTTCTATATTTTCTTCTTGATTCTCTCTTTTACTTCAATTCATATTTCTTATGTGAGCAATGTCAAAATTATCATGCCTATCTTAATGGCTATAAAGAAAGAGCTTTTGGGAGACAACCCATTATATTTTTACTTTCAGTTTATTTTATTTTGTTGAGTCTTGGAAGATATTGCCTATGTAATAACCTCTCCTTATCCTTTTTGTGTGGTTTTTGTACCGAGAATAACCTCTAATGAGAGAGAAGTAAGACTTGGGAAAGTTGTTGTCCCGAAACAGATTTTTGTGCTTCACTGTAAAAACCCGTGAAAAATCTCTGTACGTCGGATTGAGCTGTAATTGTTTGTGCTTGTGCCCCAGGTTGTTATATAACGTTCTTTAGTGTAACACTTTTTGATTTGAGCAACAGAAGGTCTTCGAAAAAATCGGTTTTTACCTGCTGGTCTGTTTTGACAGATTTCTGCCATTATTTGCATTTGCCTCTTAATCTCTTTCTCTTTGAGATCTTGCAAATTACTTGAACTTATAAAAGGAATTGCTACAGTAGCTTGTGTTTTAATGGAAGTTTTATTTGTGTTGAAACTGAACCCAGAGACTTATTATCTTGAGTACACTAATGTTGCTAATGAAGATTGTGTGAAGTTTTGTATGAAGGAAATTTTAAAGTGTAGGGAAGAATAATATGATAAGATGAAGTATGGACAAAAGCTCAATCTTGGGGATGCCACCCGTGTCATCCCAAGAAATATTCAAGAAGTACAAGCATCGAAGCTTGGGGATGCCCAATGCATCCCCTTCTTCATCAATAAAAATCTTAGGTTTTCTTCCGAACACTTCATTTTTATTGTTTCATGCACAATTGTGTTGTTCTTGGAGTATCTTCATTTTTGTTTTTAGTTTTCTTTTATTTGGTTTGCTTAAATAAATTGGTTGGACCCCTGCATGCATACATAGTTTCAAATAAGTTGATTTGTGTTGGAAAAGAGTGGGAAGTTTCATGCTTATAAGTGGTATAAAAAGATTTTTCTTTTGACTATGGCCTAGACTTTATCATGTCATGTTTGATATTTCTTTGACTTTATGCTTAGTGATTATTGTTGTAGCATGACTTGTTCTAAACAATTGAGATTGCTTAATGTGCCTTGAAAGAATCATGCGTTGTTTTAGCATACAAAAGCATAATATTGTGGTATTCTCCTTCGATGCTTTATTTGGGTTGACTTGGCTCATGCTTACACCATGTTAAGACTATACTAGTCACCATAGCCTCTATGATCATTTAGTTTTCGACTTGTAATATCACTTGATGGTTTAATTAATAATGTTTTGTCGCTTTACATGATTATGGCCATTATTGCTCTCTTAGTTGGCCGCTCCCAGTCTTTTGCTAGCCTCCACATGTACCAAGTGTGAGTTCCACTCATGCATCCAACTCCAAATAAAACCAAGTTATTCCAAAGAGTCCACCATACCTACCTACTAGCATTGTTTCTATTCCAAGTATATTCATGTTTTTATCTACCTTCCAAATTAAATTTGTTATGTGAAATTTAGTGATTAAAGATCTCACGAACTTGATGGAACACTTTACTTTCTTGCACTTAATAAAATTGAACCATTGTGTCCATCTATGTTTCATATATGATTGTGCTTTATAAGTTGTGGATTAGCAGAACCATGTTACCATCGGGAACGCTTTCAACATTGCACTTATTATTCAGTTGATATCATGTTCTTTTGTTTATGGATCCCGGTGGTGTGAAATAAAAGGAGAGATTGTAAGCTCATGGAGTTTGTATATGTGTTAGAGAAACACCTGGGCGGCTAGCCTAAGCCATGCCTAATCATGGTGGAAACTTGCAGCATAACCATAGTGAGCAATCTGTGAAGAATCCTTAATAAAAACCTATGCAAATAGCAAATAAAAAGATCACTGAGATGCTCATTGTCTTTTGCCTTGTCATTTTGATATGGGATAGCTTCTATATCATGGGGCAAGGGGTACCATGTTGGCGGTTCTCTATGATACACATGCACTTACAATGATAAGGACTTACTCGTGACTAAAGTTGAGTAGCATGAGGTTCGGTACTCGTAAGCAAGTGGTATGAGATTTTCAACTTATAACTTGTCAAGCATATCCTCATATTTGTTCACTTTAACCTTAATCACCTAAAGATGCTTATGATAGGGGTAATGAGAGCTGAAATCTAGTAAGTACCATAATTTTTGGAAGCTCTTTATAAAACTTGAAATCCCTGCTTCCCTCTTATGAAGGGCCTTTCTTTTTAGTTTTATGTTGAGTCTCCATCTTCTATCTTTATGCACCTATTGAGAGAGCATAGTGGTCAGTATTAGTTTAGTGTGCATTGTCCCACAACTTGTTGATTGATTCATAACTTTGATATTGCTTGTTTTTAAGTTATTTGTATCTAGTCACCCTTATGAACTTTGAAGGTGTCCTATGCATGTATATTTTGCTATATCATGAGGGACAAACTGAATACCATTCTTGTTATGTTTTCTATATGTGAAACAAACAAACATCTTTCAAACCATTGTTATTCATGAATCTTTTGTTTGTACCTTTTCATGTTACAACATAGTTGCTATGTCTTATTGGTAGAGCTATATCTTTCATGACTATGTTAGAGTACTATGATCCCAGCTATCAATGTTTTACAAATACCTTGATCGAGATTGTGATGGTGCATGTCACCTCAAAAATTATTCTTTTTATCACTTACCTACTCGAAGACGAGCAGGAGCTAAGCTTGGGGATGCTTGATACGTCATAAACGTATCTATAATTTTTGATGCTCCATGCTTGTTTTATATCAACTTTCTTATGTTTTGTTCACACTTTGAGGTAATTTTATACATTTTCTAGAACTAACCTATTAACAAGATGCCACAGTGCCAGTTGCATGTTTTCTGCTGTTTTTGGTTTCAGAATAGCTAGAAAAGAAATATTCTCGGAATTGGACGAAACAAAAGCCGAAGTTCCTATTTTTCCTGACATGATACAGAGTCCAAAGCAGAGACAGAGGAGGGCCAGGGGCTGGCCACACCATATGGTGGCGCGGGTCCCTCCCAGGCGCGCCACCAGGGGATGGAAACCCTAAGTACAAGATTAGAATTCCACGAAAAGTTTCACAGCGCCGCTGCCACCGAAGAGGAGATTCGGGGGGACAAAAGTATCTGTTCCGGCACCCTGCCGGTACGGGGAAGTGCTCCTGGATCTATCTCCATCGACTCCACCGCCATCTCCATCGCCGTTGCTGACGTCCATGATGAGGAGGGAGTAGTTCCCTCTCGATGCTAAGGGCTCTACACATAGCTATGTGTTCATCTCTCTCTCTCTCTATAGATCTATTCTGCTACTCAAGTGCTTTAATTAATCTCTGCTTATCCCGTCGTGTGATAAGTTGACAGTGTGCACACCGTGTGGCACTTTGGCTAAGGTTACATAAATACTTATCATGAGTATAATTTGAGTTGGATGTCTCTATGAGATTGTGGTGTTTATTGGGACCATCTAGCGCTCAAGGTGATAGTGAGGGGTTACCTTGATGGGAAATGAATTAAGGTGTGCTGTTATAGCCTTACATCGTCCAACCGGAGAGTAGTTCAGGGTAGCATCATGAAGAGAAGATATTTATATGAGAGTGTCCACTAGTGAAAGTATGATTCCTAGGCCTTGTTTCTAAGCATTGAAACACCATTTATAATCAGTTTTGTTACATGTTTGCTTGCTGCCACTCTTATTTTAGATTACAATTACCACTTATAATCATCCATATTACTTGTATTTCACTATGTCTTTGCTGAACTAGTGCACCTATACACCGGACAAGTGTATTGGGTGTTTTGGGGACACAAGAGACTTCTTGTATCTTGATTGCAGAGTTGCTTGAGATGGATACCTTTGACCACTTTCTCCCTGAGTTTGATAAACCTTGGGTGATCCACTTAAGAAAATCGTGATGTTATTCTACAAACCTCTGCACTTGGAGGCCCAACACTGTCTACAAGAATAAAAGTGTGCGTAGATATTAAGTTGGAATTAGTATTTGATTTTGTTTAAAATTTGGGGATTGGGCAATTTAATCTACTCGGTTAATTTTTGCAAATAATCATGAGATCTCAATCGGTTAATTTATATAAATAATCAATCCCAATAATCAAGGGATCTCAATCATGTCTTTATTATCATGCACGCTACTATTTGTTCCGATAGGTGTAGAGCAGCGATGTAGGCAGCGACAACGAGGCCAAGCACACCAAGGCTCGTCAGGTGCCGAGGAGGCTGAAGTCCCGCCAGTATGACGCATACTTTGCTAGCGACGTCTACATGTGCCACTTTTTTAAAAGGAGACTCAGCGTCACCGACTTCAACTGCCTCGTGGCGCATGCCGAGGACGTGAGCTCCTGCATCCCAATGTCGGCGAGACCATGAACGTCCACACCTTGTTCGCTCAACACAAGGCACTCAGCATTCACCTCCGCAACCTGCAGCAGGTGGCTATCATTGAGCGTCGCATGCCTCCGATCAAGCCCAAGGTGCCCAAGATCAAGCGACGGGGCAACAAAAAAGTGGAGGAACCACGAGAGCGAGGAGGCGGAGGCCAAGAGGTGCTAAACTTGTGTGTTTCTACTGTAAATCAGCTTCTTTTATTTTTTATATGTCGTATGTTGGCTGCTAAGCAGTGAATGTGTTAAACCTCGTTAAATACCCTACTATATATCGGTAATATATCCTATATTAGGTGTTGTAAGCAGTTTATCTATATTTATTTTGTGTCCTGAATGTATATATGCTGTTGGTGTGATTTGCTGTTCTAAATTTGCTTCCAGATTAGGCAAAAACGAGGGCCAAAAAAAACAAATGAGTAAAGAGAGAAGCTACTCTAGATCTGCTGCCAAATTTGGCAAAAAAAAATTGCTAGCAAGAAAGAGGAAAATGGCGCTCTGATAAATGACAATTAACGATAAAAAAACTGTCAATTTGGGCGAGAGAGACAGAACCCAGTCGTGCGCACATAACTACCAAACACGGTCCCGACCTACCGGCCCCACACGATCCCACACGGCGCGGCCCCACACGTCAGCATAACACGGTCCCGACCTACCGGCCCCACACGGTCTCACACGATACGGCCTCAGACGTTAGCATAACGGTCAACCTGACGACAGCTATCGTTCGTGCTCTTTTTGAGAGTTTTAAAGAAACGCATGGGAAAAGTGAGGAAAAGTTCATAGTCTAGGTAAAATTGAGTACAACTAAAAAAGTAAGGGAAGCAAAATAGAAATACCTATAATAAAACCATAACACCACGTCCGAATCGTAGATATCGCAAGGTGTCTCAGCTTTTCAGTGTGGATGACTCCTGGAAGGTGAATGTGATCACATAAATCTTTACCCCATTTGATGGTGATGCGATCCTAAGAATTAAACCATTCCGGCGTGGTGATCCGGATGTGCTAGCCAAGTACTAGTGCTAGATCGGATGAGACTAACATATGTTGGTCAAAAATTTGGCGATCTGCAGTCCCGCCAAAAGTGAAACTGTTCGCCTGGAAGGCTGCAACGAACGGTCTAGCTACCGAAGAGAACAAACTTCACCGACACATGAGAGTCACTGGTCACTGTAACATTTGTTGTGCAGAGTTGGAGGATGTTGCACATGCCCTATACCGGTGCCCTCACGCACAGAGGTGAGGCTGCTGTGGAGTTTGCCAACTGACTCCATTCTTGCATTGCGCCCATATGATCGGTTCAAGGAAGTTGTCACCAAAGTCCCAGATCACATGGTGGACACAACCTTGCTTGTGGCGTGGCGGGCGTGGTATGGACGAAATGAAGTTACACATGATGGTGGAGAGTTCCTAGAGGTTCCTAACAAACTACCTTGGTATGATCACAGGAGCTAAAATATTCGCTACTGATGAATTTTTTTTCGCGAAAACGCAAAAACGTCGTGTTTCGATTCATTGATAGAAAAAGGAAGGTTCATGTACAAGTCCGCAGAAGCGGAAGGACACCCATGCCATACAACTTACCCCAACCTCTAGACTAGGGGAGTAGCTGGCGCAACCCCCGGGCTCCAGCCTCCGCCCACGCCTTAGCCTCCGATTTGATCGTGTCCAGGAGGGGAGCCGCCGAAGGGTGCTCGTTGTTAAAGGTAACCACGTTCCTGTGCTTCCAAATGCACCATGCCGTTAGCATGACCAGCGACGAGGTTTCTTTGCACATGAGACGTGGGATGGAGCGCACCACCAGCGGAAACCATCCTGCGAAATCACCCTCAGCAACTGGAGGTCCTGCCACCGATCGGATCCAAGATAGGACCTCGTGCCACACCATCCTAGAGAATGGGAATCCTGTAAGGATGTGCGACATTGTCTCCTCCAATTGGTCACACAGCACGCAGCGCGGCTGGTGAGGTAAGTGGCGCAGTGTCAGCCTCTCACCCGTCCAACATTTGTCCATGCAGGCCAGCCAGATGAAGAACTTCACCCTAGGTGGCGTCCAAAAATGCCAGTTCGGCCAATTAGGCATGTTACTACTCTCCAGGGTTCTGCTAAACCCTGGCTTAAACCGCCTACTGGTTGGGTGAAATTGAACATCGATGGGTCCTTCCGTCCGGCTGATCATCTCGCTGGTACTGGTACTATTTTGTGCGACGAGCAGGGGTAGACGATCTTCTCATCTTGTCGTTTCCTGTCTGATTGTGGGTCTCCTCTAGAGGCAGAACTTGAAGCATGCTGGGACGATTTGGAGAAGGCAAATAAACTTGAGTACACTAACAATTATCATCCAGAGTGACTGCGCCCTTTTGATTATTCAAGCAGTCAACTCTACTTCCATAGATAGATCCCCTCTTCAACGTTTAGTTTCTGAAATTGGGAGCTTGATCGGACAGGGAGGAGTTTGTAATTTTTTTTAAGGTGGAACGATCTCAGATTTGCCAACTTGCCTCGCTAATCTAGCAAGAGCTGAGCGCTGCATTAAAACTTGGTTGGGTTCGGGACCTGATTCTATTCTTGAGGAGCTCGAACACGATGTGCTAGCATGCCCAAAGAACAACACCACCACAAAGCAGCAGCTAGCATGCCCAAACAGAAAAACAAGAACCTGAGTTGGTTCGCCAATCCCACATGCACCAACTCATCAATCAACAATGAAAAAAGACCAACCCCACAAAATAGGAAAGAAACATATATATAGGAATCGAATCGAAGAGCTAGCTAGCTAGGCTAGGCTAGGACACCTCCTTGCAGGATACATCGCCGGCAGGTGCAGGCAGGGCCTCCCAGAACCCGATGGTCACCGGATAGCAGCGGAACTCGGTGGTGTGGCCGCGCGTGTAGTTGAGGCCCGAGACCTGGGTCCGGAGCGTGCCGTGGAGGTGCACCGCCGCGTCCGTCACCAGAGTCCGGTTGCTCATTCCGTCGACGAACTCCTGGGACACGTCCGCCGGCACGTCTTGGGTCGCCACCGTGTTCGACAGCCACGACGCCTCCGGCCCCACCGTTATGCCAGTTATGCCGTCCTTGATGACGAAGGAGGTTATCAGCGACCTGTTGTGCTGCAAGAGGCTCACCGTGACGCCTCTGTAACTGATGCCGACTCGGCCGCTGGGGTTGGACGAATCGAGGGCGACGGACATCATCACCTTGTTCGGCTGGAAGCCCAGCACCAACACGGTGCCGTTGGTAACCTTGATGTAGAGCTTCTCGGAGCGCAGCGACACGACGACGGCCCTGGCAATGACCGCCACGGTGATCGCGGTCACCACGGCCGCGACAACATACCGCCCCGCACCTATGAACCCCCGTAATCTCGCGTGGTCGTCGTCGTGCTCGTCATGGCTCTTGTCCATTGTCTCGTGCATATGTGTTTCAAACGATGATACCAGGTGCCGCTGCCGACACAAGTAGCACGAACTAAACTGATATTTGTAGTACTAAAAATCACAAGGAAGCTACCTCGAGTGTACCTGTACGTCTTAGCGCTCGGATGGAAGCTAGCTAGCTATCTCGAGGAAAGGAAAATTGAATGTTTAACTAAAGCTCTCTGTTGGTTGTTGTGGGCCCATATATTGATAATCTATTTTATTTAGTACCTTTGTTAGTGTCGTCGTCGTCGTCGTCGTTGTTGTTGTTGTTGTTGTTGTTGTTGTTGTTGTTGTTGTTGTTGTTGTTTCTGCGCGGTTGTGTATATTGTAGTTGTCCTTGGATCAATTTGTAACTTTTATTACTTTTACGTCGTTTTATAATAACTTATAATAGAACGGTGCATTTTCGTAAAAAAATAATAATCATGGACTCCATGTCATAGACAGCAAAAAAAACAGTAGATGGATTCTTCGAACCATCTGCAATGATCTATTCCACACAAGTGCTACAATAGCTCTTCATATTAATCCAACAGTTATAGTCCATGTTGTAATAATCTTCTTGCCCCATGGACCCCACTTTCTAGCACGGGACATCACATGTCATAGTGTGGTCACAAGTGCGCTCAGCCAACAAATATGACCATCACAACCAAGTACATGCATGCCATTGCCCTTAGTAGTTATATTGTTCTGCAAAATAAAGCAACATTTGCCATATATATACTCCAAGGCATCGATTCCTAGTCCTCTTCTGGGGAAAACGAAAGATGTGTGTATAAAAACATACAGATGTACTGCATCGTACTAGTATAGAAACACAAAAGGCTCACGGAAAACAAAGCCATGAGAACTACCAACCCAACTCATGTCTTTTGATTCTGTTAACTTTGAAGTGAAATTCGTTCCTCTTCTTCGGGGACAAAGAAAAAAATTGTGTGTGTGCATGTCGGCACGCAGTAGGGTTGTACTACCTCCTAGCAGCCAGTAGGAAACGGAAGACACGAGACGAACAAACTTCAACAAAGCAGTGTACTCAAATCAACTTCTTATCTTTTGATGTTATTAATTCTGAAAAGAAAAGGATTTTAGGAGAACGAAGCAAAGAATCGACACTCCTCCCTTTGTATTGGTTGAGCCAATCTGTCGAGGGCACTCATGGTGCAATGGTGCCAGACATATCTAAAGTGTGATGATTGGGCCGGTCGAGCATGGAACCGATCGACAACCTTCTGATCTACTTAAAGTAGTGAATTGCGACTTCCAATCATTGCGACATCAAAGTATCACGTTAAACATATTGTTTATCTGTATGCAAGGTTCCTTGTCCTCCCCAACCAGATCTTGAATGATGGGAACAAGCTAGAATGAAGGAAGCATCTTCCCATGGAGCTTTGTCCGACGTCATGTATAAGCCTGTGCAAAGCTGGTTTGGCTGGTTTGGCTGGTTTGGCCGGTTTGAGCTAGTATTTTTTTTTTACTAGATCCAAAGTTTGAATTTCATATGTGAAGGAAAATGAACTAAGATGTCACTAGCCGGTTTGGCTAGTTTGGACGGTTCGTGTTTTGCACACCCTTAATCATGGACTTCCGGTGGATTAACCATTGTGGTACTGCTCGTCGTAGTCCCATGCATGATGCTGTAAGATAGGTAGATGAAAATATTTAATCTTACGAACGGAAGTCAACAACGGTGGGCTTTGGTTAGGGATTGCTCGAGCTCCCAGATGTTTCTTCAATTGATTTAAATGAAAGACATCGGTGAAGTAAAGCGCTCTGAAGAAGTTGGATCTTATAAGCACGATTGCTCATACTCCCTCCATTCGGGTTTGGTTTAAATTACAAAACGCCAAGACATTTAGCCTTGATGGATGCGCACAATTAAGAGACGACCATGCAGCAAGTTCACAGCGCATGGAAAAGTTCACCATTTTTACACTGCATGCATGCATGCATGCATGTAAAACCAACCGGAGGGAAAAATGCATAAGTAAATCAGGGCAATAAATGCATTAGTTAGCCTAATTTTTGGGAATTTCTCAAAAACGCTATTAGCCCTATAAACCCGAACGGAGGGAGTAGTTTGCATGACCCTTAACGCGCCATACCATTTTGATGCGAGCTTTTGTGGCTCTCCAACAGAACACACATGTCCAAACGGTTATAAACACTAAGCCACAATTCTAATCGTCGGGCTCGTCTTAGCACGGCAAAAAGGAGACATGGGAAAGCATATAGGCGCCACTTTTTTCGCTCGACACATGGACATCCACCGAGCTGGCCTTAACACGCACATCCCATTGTAGGCCGGCACAACGTAGTTTCCGTGGCAGCTATGTGTGGCCACCACAAACAAACTGCATGGAATACTATCTATTAGCGCATATATTTTTGAATAGAATACTTCGCGTTCTGGGTTTAGTCAAAGTCAAACTTGGTAAAGTTTGACCAAATATTTAGAGAAAAATATCAATATTTATAATATAAAACTATATAGCATTGGAATCTTTATAAAGTATATTTTTATATTATATGTAGTTGCAATGATGGATATTAATATATTTTGCAATATTTTTGGTCAAACCTGACAAAGTATGACTTTAACTAAACCCAGAACGCGAAGTAAATAAAAACGGAGGGAGTATATATAATTCTCTGGAAATATTAACAACAAAAGTAATAATTTCGATGACATTGAGATATAATTTTGATTCCATTACAGTATTTAATTCCATTTCTATTCATTATATTAAAGGAGTCCCGTGCAAGTCCAAAAGAATAAGAAAAAAGTAAAACTAATCTAGGGTTAGCATAAGTGGAGAAATCTAAACATGATTTCTTCACTTATTTCGAGGATAAGTGAAGTAGTCTATCTAGACGTATTGTTAAGCGCCTCTCTATTCTGCTCGCATGCTACTATGACGAGGTTTTCCATCATTCTCCGAGTGTGCTATTGTGATGATCATGGCCGCACAGTCGCCATTTTCCGAGCAGGATATTGTGATGGTCGGAGCGCTGCGCTAGCCATCCTCCAGGCACGGAACTGTGATGGCCACATCAACACCCTCGCCATCCTCCATGCATAGTACTATAACACCCATGGTAGCATGGCCCCCATCCTCTACCCGCCTTACGCTTACGGCGTCACCATGGATCAGAAAGAGACTTGTTGATCCTATTGGCGATGAGTACAGTGAGTCAAATATTTTATCTTTAATGCTTGTTGATGATCCAATATACAATCTCCCTTCATATCTCAAGATTCCACATTGATCTATAAGGAGCCGTTGGCTTGTGTTGTCAAGAGTAATTTCTTGTAGAAGCTTGATGCATTGTTCATCTTTTTCCTAAGAAGTTGTATTTTCGGTGTCGAGGATGGAATAGCATTTGATGTAGCCAGACATGTGTCAACAGTAGGTGACTCTGTCAGAGTAGAAATAGAAGTTTAGAATTTTCAAGCCCTTTATTATTCAATTTTGTAATCAAATTTCAACAATTGAGCATGAACTTGTGTTGAATTCTTCAAGTAGTTTATGATTAACTTTGTTGTTCTTTAATATGGCACCATACTCATAAATAGAGGGTTGCCAATTTGTTTGATCCACCACACCTAAGATACGGGTACCTTGACACCGATGTTGAGTCACCATAGCTCACATCAAAGGAGATCCATTAGCGTGATATGCAAGACATCTAACGGCCGATTTTTTAGACCCGAAATCCAACTTGCCCGGGGGGGGGGGGGGGCATCTGGTCTTGCCGCGAATATGGGTTTCTCTAGGTTGGTATGACCAGCTCTAGAGCCTCGTGGATTCGCAGCTCGTCGCCATGGGAAAACTAACCAAGAACGAGAAGTATAAGTACAAGGGTAGGAATAAAAGTAGATAAATATAAAAAGTATAATAGATTGATAGATTCGGTTGGTGTTTTTAATACGCCATCAACTCTCACATATACTCCCTCCGTCCCAAAATGTAAGGCGCCTAAGGTTTAGTCAAAAGTCAACATATTTTAAGTTTGACCAAATTTATACATAAAAATATATATATATTCACAATACCAAATCAATAAGATTCACCAGAAAGAATAGTTTCTCAAAATGTCCATTTGATATTGTAGATATTCATATTTTTTCGTATAAACTTAGTCAAACTTAGAACATGTTGACTTTTGGCTAAAGCTTAGGCGCCTTACATTTTGGGACGGAGGAAGTATATGAGGTGTATGGTCTTGCCAGATAAGGAAGGGACTCTACACTTCCCGTACAAGAAAAAGACTTGAATACAAATTCAAAAAGCCATGTTCTAGCCTAACTCGAATTAAAATCCGGATCTGACTATGCTTATGTCATGTCTTTTGTGTTGTCTGTGGATTTAGCATTGTAACTCGGATGGATATGCTCCAAAAGTAAAACTTGTGGGTACCAAATAGACGAACAACTCTCATCATAACCACGTTTCCATATAAAGCCATATGAATGCATCCACGGGTTCATCTTTGGCTTAGGTCAGAGTCTGTCAGGTAGTAGACTTAGTTACCCTTGTTTTTCACGACTTTGTAGGTCACACGGTTACTTGGATCAGGACGACGTCAAAAGCAAAGTTATTCGTATTTTTTCATGTTGAACACTTTTTCATTCGAAGTTATCTTGGTCACATATAGTCAGCCGTAAGTAAATGCTTTGAGGATATCCAGGATGCTTTGGATGGTCCCTCTTGCCTAGAGACCGACACTTTCTGTGGTGGTGCACCGGCCACATTGAGCCCGACATGTTGTCCTTCATGGTATTTTGGCTCCCAGGGTTGCATACCGCCTTGGATCATAACAAATCAAAAAACAAAGTTGTACATTTCGACGATATGCACAACTTACGGATCATAATCTTAAAAGAGGTGGATTAGTCATTACTGATTTCAAATTTTCTCCAAGCCTGCTTGCTGTTCTGTTCCCATTTGAAGGCATCCTTCAAGACAGCATGTAGGGCCTGGCAAATGCTAGCATATTTGGGATATAAATAGAGGTGGCTATTCGGCACACGGGTGCATTTGCACCCGTTGTGAGAAAACATATTTCGAAATTTCAAAAAAATCAAAAAAATCTACATATACATTCGAATATTTTATGTTCGTTCACAAGTTTTCGAAATAAAAAACATTCTAAGTGTCCTGTGCAAAAAAGATATAAAATATCCAGTGATTAGTCCTATTCACGTGACATTTTTTTTGTCTTTTTATACATGACATATCAAATATTTATATTTTTCCAAAATGTATCCGTGAGCCAAAAGAGATTTTCGGGAATAAACCTTCCTGCTAGGCTCAGAAGTCCTCTCAACTTAGTGATTGTTTCAGGTACTTCCCATTTTATTATGTCCTGTACTTTTGAGGGGTCAGTTGTACTTGTGCACATCTGAAATGATGTGGCCAAGATATTCAAGTAGTTTCTGTCCAAATCTGCATTTAGATAATTTTTTATTTGCGATCATGTTGTCTGAATATGGTCAGCAGTGCATGTAAATGGTTCTGGTGCTCTTTCACAGAGTTACTGTAAACTAGACATAGGAACAGAACTA
The DNA here is from genome assembly GCA_910589775.1 of Avena eriantha. Classification (NCBI taxonomy): domain Eukaryota; kingdom Viridiplantae; phylum Streptophyta; class Magnoliopsida; order Poales; family Poaceae; genus Avena; species Avena eriantha. The sequence goes on along the minus strand of OU342744.1, from coordinate 75,238,585 downwards.
CACAAGGACATGCACATGTGCTTACCTGATTCGACGCAAGTTTACTTTTGAAGGTTTGGATTATCTATAGGGAAATGATACAGATCACCCGGTCCCATCCCCCGGCTGCCTCGCACGCGTTTTTCCTGGAACGAACCGCGTGCCGTTGTGGACCCCACCCCGTCGTACGAGTCGCTGCCTAGTTCCCCGCAGGCCGTCGTCGCTCTAGCTCCCCGGCGTCCCGCCGTCGCCGCTCTAGCTCCTCGGCGCCCGCCGTCGCCTGAGATGCAGGCTATCGCCGCTCTAGCTCCCTGGCGCCCCGCCGTAGATGCAGGCCACGCTGCCGGGCTACCGCCGTGTCACCGGGGCACCGCCGCGCCGCTGTGCTCTAGCGTCCTGCCGCGCCGTCGGGGGACCACTGCTATACTGCTGCACGCCGCCACGCCAGCTGGCCCACCGTGCCGCCGCACCGTGGGGGCCGCCGTCGTGCTGCTACGAACCGTCGCGCCTGCACCAGTGTTGCTACCCAAGGACACAGGCTTTGCTACCCAAGGGCACCGGCGTTGCTACCGAATACCACCAGCGCCGCTACGTACGTCGTCGAGTTTTGCTATATTGGGTCGTCAACTGTGATATGTGTGGATGACGGAGATGCTACAAGTGGCGTCGTGTTTTGCTACATGCGGTCGACGGTGGTGCTACCTTAGTAGTAAATATTTTTGCTACGAGATCTCCGGTGAGGTCTCCAGCGAAGTTAGATTTGCTACAATAGGACATTTATTGTGCTACATCTCTTTTCTAGTTTTGCTACAATAGCACAAAGTTTCTGCTACAATGTCTCCAGCGAGGTATCCGGCAAAAGTTTCCGACGAGATCTCCGGCGAGGTCCGGCTTTTGCTACATTTGCTGAACTTTTTTGCTACAACTGTATCGTGGTTCTGCTACAACAGGTTAAAATTTCTGCTACGATTTCTCCGATGAAAATTTTGCTACACGGTCGCCGGCGAAAGTCTCAGGCGAGGTTTCCGGCGAGGTCGGGTTTTTGCTACATTAGTACAATTTGTTGCTACACGGTCACCGGCGAGATCTCCAGCGAGGTCCAGTCTATTTTTTATTTTCTGGGACGAACCATTTTTTGCTACATGTAGCAAAAGCGAGGTATTTATGTAGCAAAAGCGGGACACAGTGTAGCAAAAGCGGGATTTTAGACGGGACACGTGTCAGCAGGAGGACCCGGGGGATCGGAAGTTTTGATCCCGGGGGGACGCGTAGCATGCCCCTTATCTAAAGTGTGTCCCCCCGACCCACCTGGTACCCGTATTCTCCACATCGCTTTACAGTACTTCCCATTAATCTCTTATATCGATCCGTGCATTGGTAGTAGCCGGGCTAGCGCAAGCAAGGTGCACGCACTGCACAGCAGTAGCTGGCAATGGCCAAAACGCCTCATCCCAGCGGATGGAACACCAAGCGGTACATCCTCGCGGCTCTCGTCGGAACCCTCGTGGCCACCGCCATCGTCATCGCCGTCTCTGCTATTTTCAGGCCGGATCAGATCTCCTTCTCCGTCACCCACGACGCCTTGACCCGCCCCAGCAAGTCCGGTAGCAGGTCGCTGAACCTCGTGGTCACCACCAACACCGGCGACCGCTCCAGCGTGCAGTACCGCAGCCTCATCGTCTACCTGCTCTTCACCCAGGGTGGGACAGTCTACGAGTTGCCGGTCGGGCTCGTCGGCCCGCTGCCGCCGCTCCAGCCGCCGGAGACCACAGCCAACATTAGCTTGTCATGCGACCTGTGGGGGGTGCCCTACGGCGCTACTCCGATGATCACCGTGCAGGTGCTGGCCGTGGTGCGGTTCAAGGTCGTCGGGCTCCTCTACACCAGGCCCTACAACATCAAGGTGTCATGCGACCCCGTCGATTACATCGGCCGTAAAAATGTTAGCCTTCCCATAGCCTGTAATCCCTGACATGCACGTCGTATGTGTGTGCGTTTTTTTTTTTTGCCAGGATGATTGTATGTATGCATGCATATGTGTGTCTATGTCTATGCTTATGGTTATGAATCATGCAATCAAAATCATGTTCCCACTTTGTTTTATTTTGATATCGGAACAGAGATGATCCACAATTTATATATGGATTTCGTCGCTATAACGTCCTGGTTTCTCCCTCGAGTATAACACTAGACACTCTCTAGACTAAAGCCCAAACGAAAGTTTATAGTACAACACCTCGCACCGGCCACACTCATCTTCCACACTGTTCATCGCCGCCTCACGCTCTCTCTTAAAGTTCAAAACATCCAATTAGGTGAACATCGAACATGCATCAACCCCTACTCCACGGCGCCATCGTCATCTGAGAGCATTAGAGCAGCACGAATCTCCAAGCAATTACATCACACTAGACGATAGTATACACGAAATATTGGTTATTAACCGGATAAAACTATATTTAGGACAACCACATAATCAACATTTTCTCATAACCAAGCCGCTCTTGCTTGAAGGGCTTCTAGTCACAATATTCACATAGTGGTGGCACGCGCCCCACGAACAAACGAAATCTTGTGACGAAAGCAACTTTTTTCCCAAAGAGAATGCACAACCTTACCTAACTTTATGCTTGATATCGGAATTCGGGAATATGGGTAAGCAGACAAAAGCTAATCGTCCAGGGCCAAATGGCCGACAAGTATGACGATAACTAAGTTTTGCCACGTCATGGGTGTTGCCTAGAGACTCGGTGAAGATAGCACGAGATGGACTGTAGAAATCATGGGCTGACGAGGGAGATGTCGATTCTCGCCATATAGAAGCATTTCCTCAGGTTGAAGATGCTCCTCTATTTTTAGCCATCTGCACGGTCGCCTGAACATTCCACATTAACATTGAATATGCGTGAACCCTAACTCTACTATAGAAAACATCACCTAAGAGCAGTAGAGCAGCTCACTGGAGCACAAATCTCCAAGCAAATTGAATCTTATGAAATTGTTGTTTGTTGATTTATCTAAAATAAATAAGACCTATTTCTAGGAAATCCGTAGACGTATCAACTGGCAAGTCTTTCTACTTCCTTTTGGCTACTGTCTGTCGAGATACATCTTCAGATATTTACAAACACTATGGACGAAGACATTGCATATTTTCTTGGATAGACCCATGCCTACGTATCATTTTCGTGGCTGCTCTTATTTTCTTCAAGAGACATGGGAAGATCTAGCACTATGTAAATTCATCATTGATTCCATATCATAGACATCCAGAAAAGCCATTAGATGGATTTTTCGATCCATCTGCAATATTCTATATATTCTGCAGAAGTGCTACAATAGCTCTTCATATCAATCCATCAGTTGTTGTCCATGTTGCAATAATCTTCTTGCCCCATGGCCCCCACTTTCTAGCACGGGATAACACATGTCATAGTCTCTGGTCACAAGTGCGCTCAGCCAACAAATATGATCATCACAGAAGTTGGCAAAATAAACTCAATCAAATCATGCCGAGCAACAAAGCATTCATGCCATTTCCTTTTTCTAGTTATTTTTTCGCAAAATAAAGCAACTTTTGACATATATATACTCCAAGGCATCGATTCCTAGTCCTCTTGTTGGGGAAAGGAAAAGAAGAGTGTATATAAAATCATACGGATGTACTACATCGTAGTATAGAAACACAAAAGGTACGTGGAGAACAAAGTCGTGAGAACTCCCAACTCAATTCATGTCTTTTGATGTTCTTTTCTTTGAAGTGAAATTCTTTCCTCTTCGTTGGGGGGAAAGAAAATGATGTATGCGTGTAGGCACGTAGTAGGGATATACCTCCTAGCCAGTAGGAAATGAAACACATGAGAAAAACAAACTTCAACAAAGCCATGAAAACAGTACTCAGCTAAACTTCTTGTCTTTTGATGATACTAATTTTTTAAGGAAAGGATTGCATGAGAGGGAAGCAAAGAATCGACACTCTTCCCCTTGTATTTGTTATATAAGCCAAACAGTAGAGGGCACTCCCAGTGCAATAATGTCAGCCATATCTAAAATGCGACCATTGGGAGGTCGAGCATGGATATCTATCAGCTGCTTCCCTAATAGTATGCTGTAGTTAAAACAAATGCAACATGAAAAATCATGCAATGGAGGCACCTACCTTTCATGATATCGGCTTGTGGAGCCGCATCGGAGCTTAATTGACCGTCCCTTGACCGATTCTCCAACCCCGGGAGTTCGGTGGCACAAAGTAAAGCTGAATACAAGTCATCCATGGCATTTGGGAGGAGGGGCCATTAACAAAGGAGGCGCTTCAGGAGGCGGAGCCACTAAGGAAGAGGAGAAGCTCGAAAGTACAAACTAGGAGGATGGGATGGAGGGGTGTTCTGGCTATCAGGAGGATCACACTCGAGGAAGACTAGATGAGTAGGACAAGGAAGTGCTCGGACCGATCGTTTTGGCGAGACGAGCTGCCAATTTTCTCGACTTGATACATTTTTATATGATAGTTTCCCGTTTCGAAAGTGTCAAAATGCAAATTAATTACGTGAAACTAACTAACGATGAATGCGAGATACCATTTATTAATGTATATACAGCTGACATAACTAATGAAGCTAACTAATGTGTTTTTGTCTCTCAAAACATACACAATAATAATTATTTCAACACTTTTGCTAATTCTAAATCTGAGAATCTTGTATATGTAAGTCTATCCGAGAAAAATCAATCCGGCATTATTATCCACACAAGATTTCACAATCTTCTGAACTCCAAGAACCATTGTTATGTTTTCACTAGATGAACAAATAATTACTACGTGGTGAATATATTTTTTAAAAAAATTTGTAAAGTCGGTTGAGAGGTAAAATTTTCTCAATCAACAGGGATGTAGACTGTCCCCTATTTGACATACTCCCTCCGTCCGGAAATAAGTGACTTGAATTTGTTTTTGGTCTCTGTGACCGCAGTTAGACACATGGATCCACTAGTGTCATTGCATGTGTTCTTCTCCTAAACCACACTGATCCATCAGAGTCATTACTTGTGTTCTTCTTCTAAACCACACTGATCCACATGACTACACACATTCTAGTGGATTCTGTGGTGTAGCTTCTGTCACACTGGTGCAACATACAATGTTGAAGCTATTTTTCCTATGTGTTTTTGGTCTCTATAACTATGGTTTGACACATGGATCCACTAGAGTCGTTGCATGTGTTCTTCTCCTAAACCACACTGATCCGCCATGCAACTTTATCCTTTCCTAAACACTCGAGGTGAATGGGGGTTGGTACTGACACCGATGATCTGCCGGCGCTCGCCGACACGCTCGCTACCTCGGCACATCTGCACCACCAGTACGTCACCCACTCCACGGCAGGGCGCACACACACGCTTCTCCTCGCCGCTCGCGCTCGCGGCAGTCTCGCTCGCCCCACAGCTCCCGGCGTCTTACCTCCTGCTCTTCCTCCGCCGCCTGCAATGCCTCCCCGAGTTCATGATGCGGGACGAGATGGAGCGCCTGGCGCTCTGCCTGCTGTTCCGCGATGAGGGGGCGCTCGCTCGTGAGGCCACCGATGTCGTCGCTACTGAGGCCGAGGCGGAGGAGGCGACGCGGAGGGTGGATGAACTCTCGCGGGGGACGCCCAGGAGGGACTGTGGAGCTCGCGGTGGCGCGGGGCGGGAGTGGAGGCGGGCGACGGCGCCCTACGCTGCAGCTCAACAAATTGGCGACGGCGGCGGGGGACCTGCCCAGCAGAGGGAGTCCGTGACGGTAGCGAGGAGCGGGGGATGGGGGATTGCGAGAGGAAGGTCGAACCATTTTTTCTTCTTTAGATGTAGTGGCTAGAGGAGGGTATATGCGATTTGGTGGGAGGGCAAAACCGTCCATAAAAATAGCTGGTTGACAGAAGTGATCCGTCTTTTATTATTATGTATAGATTTCTAAGAATAGTGTGGCTCTCAGGTGCCACACACCCCCATAACTGGAAAAATAAAAAAATAATTAAAAAAAGGTTTAAAAAATCTATTTTTTTAAAATCAAAGATGACCAGGTATCGTACTTGTATAAAAATATTTTCCTGGGAAATTACTTTCATTGTGACCTGGGTAAAAAACAAACTCGAAACGCCCTGTGACCACGTACTATTAACCTGTGATACGTCATTTTTTCTTTTGCCCTGAAGACTAAGCGAATCGTTTCCTTTCCAAATATTTTTTTACGAGTACAATACGTGATCATCTTTGATTTCAAAAAAAGTTAGAATTTTTTAACCTTTTTATAATTATTTTTTATTTTTTCTAGTTATGGGGGTGTGTGCCACCCGAGAGCCAAAAATCCGCGTTAATAGATTTCTTCGCTATAACATCCTGGTTTCTCTCTCGAGTATAACACTAGACACTCTCTAGACGAAAACGCAAACGATAGTTTATAGTTCAAAACACGGGTCACGATAATCTGTCACACTGTTCATTATCGCCTCACTCTCTCTTAAAGTTCAAAACATCCAATTATGTTAAAGTCGAACATGTATTAACCCTAGTCCAAGGTAGAGCGCTTGATGATATGGTCGGGTTGCATGCTGGCAAAAAAAGACGATAGTATACACGAAATATTGTTTAACCAGATAAAACATATATGAGGCGTGCTTCTTTGCCCCCCTCCTCCCCTGAATGAAACTGAAAAAATACAAGGATGACCAGGATTGCATGATACCCTTTCATGCATTACGAACTAAAGGGGTATGGGCTAACCCAGGACATCCTTGTGTTTTCAGTTTCATAAGTTTGCAGGAGAGGGGGGGGGGGGGGGGGGAGGGGGAGCATCGAAACGGCTTGTTGCTTGAAGAGCTTCTAGTCATAATATTCACATATAGTGGTTGCACGCGCCACACGAACAAATGAAATCTTGTAACGAAAGCAACTTTCTTTCTCAAAGAGAATGCACAACATTCCCTAACTTTATGCTTGATATCGGAAATATGGGTAGCAGACAAAAGCTAATCGTCTAGGGCCAAATGGCCGACAAGTATGACGATAGCTAAGTTCTGCCTCAGCATGGGGGTTGCTTAGAGACTCGGTGAAGATAGCACGAGATGGAATGTACAAATCACGGGCTGATGAGGGATGTCGATTCTCGCCATAAGGAAGCATTTCCTGAGGTTGAAGAAGCTCCTCTATTTTTAGCCTGACGTTACAGGTTTATTTCATCTGCATGATCGCCTGCACATTCCACATTAACATTGAATATGCATGAAGCCTAACTCTACTGTAGAAACCATCACCTAAGAGCAGTAGAGCAGCTCACCGGAGCACAAATCTCCAAGCAAATTGAATCACATGAAATTGTTGTTGGTTGATTTATCTAAAATAAATAACTTGACCTATTTCTAGGAAATCCGTAGAAGTGTCAGCTAGCAAGCCTTTCTACAACCTTTTGGTTACTGTCCATCGAGATACATCTCCAGATATTTACAAACACTATATTCTCTTCAATAGGCCCATGTCTACATATCATTTTCGAGGTTGCGCTTATTTTCTTCAAGAGACATGGGAAGGTCTAGCACTATGTAAAGTCATCATGGACTCCATGTCCTAGACATCCAGAAATGCCATTGGATGGATTTTTCAAACTATCTGCAATGATCTATTCCGTAGAAGTCCTACAATAGCTCTTCATATCAATCCATTAGTTGTAGTCCATGTTGCAATAATCTTCTTGCATTGCCCCATGGCCCCTACTTTCTAGCACGGGATAACACTTGTCATAGTCTCTGGTCACAAGTGCGATCAGCCAACAAATATGGTCATCACAGAAGTTGGCAAAATAAACTCAATCAAATCATGCCGAGCTACAAAGCATTCATGCCATTTCGCAAAATAAAGCAACTTTTGACATATATATATACTCCAAGGCATCGATTCCTAGTCCTCTTGTTGGGGGAAGGGAAAGAAGAGTGTATATAAAATCATACGGATGTACTACATCATAGTATAGAAACACAAAAAGGTACGTGGAGAACAAAGCCGTTAGAACTCCCAACTCAATTCATGTGTCTTTTGATGTTCTATTCTTTCAAGTGAAATTCTTTCCTCTTCTTTGGGGAGAAAGAAAAGGGTGTATGCGTGTAGGCACGTAGTAGGGATATACCTCCGAGCCAGTAGGAAATGAAACACACGAGAAGAACAAACTTCAACAAACCCATGAAAACAGTACTCAACTAAACTTCATGCGTTTTGATGTTACTAATTTTGAAAGAAAAGGATTGCATGATAGGGAAGCAAAGAATCGACACTCTTCCCATTGTACTTTTTATTAAGCCAAACTAATGAGGGCACTCCCAGTACAAATGTCCAATGATGTCAGCCATATCTAAAGTGCGACAGTAATTCTTCTTCTTTTTAGGCCGTGTGCATCCATAAAACTGCTAGAGCAATGCGTTGTTGAGAGTCTGGGTGTAATTGGTATCTCTGCGATATTAATATATGCTCTTTGTCAAAAACAAATCTAAAGTGCGACCATTGGGACGATCGAGCATGGATCTCGATCGGTTGCTTCCCCAATAGATATAGTTAAAGTGGTATATATGAGACTTTCTATCATTCCAACATCAAAGTCCAATGTTAAACATACACACAAAATCATTTTAACATTCGAACTTATTGCACCATTTTAAACACATTGGAAATGGTTCAAAACAAATGCAACATGAAAAGTGTGCAATGGTGATGATATAGGCTTGCAGAGCCTCATCAAGGCTAGATCGGCTGTCCCCGTACGGATCCACCAACCCCAGGAGTTCAGTGGCACAAACTAAAGCTCCACCACTAGTCATCCATGGAACTTGGATGGAGGGGCCATTAGCAAGGGAGGCGCTTCCGGAGGCGGAGCCGCTAAGGAAGAGGAGAAGATCGGAAGTAGAAACTAGGAGGAGGGGATGGAGGAGTGTTCTGGCAAACTGGAAGATCACACTTGAGGAAGACTAGATGAGCAGGACAAGGAAGTGCTCAGACAGATCGTTTTTTCCGAGACGGGCTGCCAATGTTCGATACATTTGTTGGGTGCGATATTTTCCCATCTCGAAAGCGTGAAAATGCAAATTAATTATGTGAAAGACTAATTAACGATGAATGTGAGATATTATATCTTAATGTATATACAGCTGACATATAACTTATGAAGCTAACTAATGTGTTTTTGTCTCTCAAAACGTACACAATAATAATCATTTAAACACTTTTGCTAATTCTAAATCTGATAATCTCGTATGTCTAAATCTATCCGCGAAAAATCGATCGACATTGTTATCCGCTCAAGATTTCATAATTTTTTGAAATACAAGATCTGTTGCTATATTTTCACTAGATGAACAAATAATTACTACATGGTGAATATATTTTTTTAAAATTGTGAAGTCGGTCTGAGAGGTAAATTTTTCTCAGACCGACCCATATAACATATTTGACATTCAATGGTACGGTACAAGCCACCAAAAGAGTCATATTTTAAAATGTAGTACATATTGTCATACAACATAAGATATAACTAATCCACTAAGATTGTTGGGAGTAACCTTGCTGCATCCAGTGTTATGAACGTCCTAAACCATTGGTTGACACAGGGCATCCACAATGGTCGATAATGTTGTTTTATACCTTGCTTGTAATTAGAGAAGACGAAAGAACATGTCATACTGTAGAATGGATTATCTTTGAATGGTTATCCCATTAATGATTGTTTGCATCCTCCTTGAATTATTGTATGATTATAAAATAAATTAGAAAACATATGAATAAGGTTACACAATGCATGCAATGGGAAAAAACGTCATATTTCTGGCTAGTAAGAAATGATTTACAAGTTAAGAGAGCCTAATTTTTTCCATCTCTCTCTCTCTCTCTCTCTCTCTCTCTCTCTCTCTCTCTTCCATGTTAGCCTTGTACACATGGTATTGCTAAGATAAAACAATTTTACATGTTCTTAATCCTCTTGATTTTTGTAAATAAGATAAAAACTATTACATTATCATAAATAGATGTGTTGTGGACTATAGTCGATCAGGTCTCCCATGACTCCTAGGCCATTCCACGCGAGGGTGCCTCCGGAGGACCCTGGTCCCAATCTATAAGTTCGGCGCCCGATGTACCCCCACTGGCCGTTGCAGGTGCCAACAGTGCCCCCCACGCCATGGCTGTGCACACCCTTCTGGGGTGCGGCATGAAGCTATGTCTACAGTTTGGTACCATGGGAAGATTCCTCATATAGATTTTCATGGATCTCATAGAGATGGAGAAACTTATGGTTGCAGTGAACGGATGATAGTTTTGGCAGAAATATTTTAGTTGTGATGAAAATAAGGCGGCCCAGGTTCTCCTTGTGTGTCGGGTGTTCAGCGACTTGCAGCAGCAGCAGCCTTATAAAGTGGGGGTGACAACACACGTGGACTACATCTGTGTGGTGATGAGCCATGATTTCTAGAGTAAAGAGAGAGAGGTACCATATATCAGACGCACATCCCCAGGAAAATAGGATCCCTCCAAGGTCGCTCACCGCTCGGGCGTTCCCGGAGGCCCCCAGCCGCCGGCTAGTCCCTCCACCTCCAACCCTGCCAGGCCGCTGCCGTCGCCGACCCCCACGACAGTGGCGGCGCCCTTCTCACCGAAGGAGGAGGGAAGGAGAGGGCTCGCACGACTATTATCCATGGGCGGTGGGGTACGGCTTCGGCGAGTCCTGGATGTCTCGTGGAGGAGAGGATGGGCGAGGGGTGCGGGCAGCGATCGCCGGCGGCGGCACGGCGTTCTGCTGGTGGCGGCACAGCGCTGGAGGCGGGGCGGGCCGTTTTTGGACCTGATCTGGCCCGATCTCAGTGTTACGCGGTCCCTATCGGCCATGCGGCTGTGTGCTCCTATTTTGGCATCTCGAGTTCATCTTCTTCTCCGCTGCCGGTTGGTGGCGTTCAGGCTGCTAGCGCGGCTTTGAATAAAGGTTGTGGTCCTTAGATTTCCCTCTCTTCGTGATGATGAACTTCATGTCGCCGGTCTTCATTGATCTTGGGTAGCCTACCGAGTTCCGGAAGACTCCACCAGTGAATTCCAAATGGATAACATGCTAGGAGTTTGCCGGTGCGGACAACATTTCAATTGCGCGCAACAATATTTTTGCTGGCCGTTTGGTTTCATAGGGGGCATAGTGAAGCTCTGCGGTTTGTTGCCATCATGGGACATGCCTTGGTTTCACGGTGAAGTCAGACGTAGAGAATGGCATGGAAGCAGAGAACTGAAGACTGGCAATGGAAGTTTGAGTCATGGGGTGTAGGGATTCTGGCTTGGTGTTTTGTGATTTAGAGCAGCGGAATTGAAAAGTCGGGGCAATAGCACAGGAGGAATTTAGTGTCTAAACCCACAGGGTGAAAACCCAAGATCTAGTTTTAACTGGTTGTGCCTGACAATGAGCTTGTTGAAGGCATTGTTTTGTGAGTACGAACTTTCTTTAAGGTAAAAACCCACGGTCTTTGATCAGGGCAATGACCACGCTTCCGCATTGTTCCCTTTTTGGAGGCGTCGCTTTTGGAGTTATTAGATTTCTGGTGTTGCCTTGGTGGTGTTTTGTCTGCGGTTTCAAGGAACTGGTCACTGTAGCGGGACTTTTCTTTTATATAATTCTTTTTTTTTTGGTTATATGTATCCGTAATGTCAATATGGTAATACATTATTGCAGAGATTGGGTGTAATTAGTATCTCGTGATATTAATATATCCTCCTTTCAAAAAAAATGATTTCTATAGTGAAAATCAAGTTGTGACCTTCATTGGTTGTACGTGGCAATGGCCTTGCAGATGGAAAGTTGGTCTTTCTTCAAGGTGAAAATACAAATCTTTGATCCGGCGATGACAACACTTGTGCATTGTTCCCTTCTTGAAGGTGTTGATTTCGGAAAAACTAGTTTATAGTACGGGTGTTGTACTTGGTGGTGGTTAGAATACTTTTGTTGCCAGTGGTTGTACACCGCAACGGGGTATTTGTTTTATTTTCTCTCTTATTTATTTTGTTCTCCATTGTTTACATCCCTGATGTCTTTGAATTCAAATGTTGTGATATAAGTTTCCCAAAATAATACTGAGGTGACATGAGTGCACAACAAAACTTGTCAAGATGCGTATACGACTCAGAGATAGACTAGGATTTTCTAGAGTCATAAACTTCTTGCCATTCAAGTTTGTACTCCTATATAATCCCCGTGAGGCCAGATCAATACAACACGCAAGCATCAGCGAAGGACGCGTGGAGTCATTTGTCCGACGGTTCCTTGGGACCATGTCGTTTGTCCGTATGTGTGTTTTGAGGCCAGTCTCTTTCGATCTACGTTGTTCATCTTCGGCGATTGTTGCTGCTCTGGTGCGCTGGTCCTTTGGGGCCTTAGCACGGCGACTTCCCGTCCGTCTACTATAACAAGTTCTACTACGACAAGCTTTGCCCGGCTCCGGTGATGGAGGGGCGAGGACGGCGTCGCGTCTTCGGCTCGTGCCAGTGTTTGTAGTCGTCGCTAGGTGGTCCATTTTTATTACTTTTGGAACACTTTGTATTCATGTTGATGATTATTAACAGATCGGTGGAATTTCGCAAAAAAAAAGAGATTTAATAATTTTTATCAAACCCTCCCACACGCACGGCATAGTGATGTTGTCTTCTACTTTTTCTCCAATTGAGGTCAGGTGGATTTAATATAAAACCCTCCAATACACGCAGCAATTACAGAGATTTAATATATGCAACGCAAGCCGAGGTTGCATATATGCTGCGCCTTTGCCGACAGCCAGGCAGGCATATATAAACCCACTGATGCATGCAAATTGAAGTCAGGTGGCTAACTAATAAGTAGCTCTCTATCTATCGGCCACACAGCCACAACCATGGATTACTTGAATGACACAAGTGCGGTGTTGACGTCATGCCCAAAGAGCATCAACTCGTACGTTCGGAACCTGACCTCGTCCTACGCCGACAAGAGCAACGAGTCCTCCGTGGTGGCCACCTCCGTCTTCATGCTCATCCTGACCGCCGTCTTCTTCAACCTCAACCTCTTCAGCCGCGTCTCCAACACCAGCGCCGTCCTCAACCCCACCGCCCGCCTCGTCCTCTCCTCCGCACTCTCCATTTTCCCTGCCGTCATGTCCTACCTCTTCTCCGAAGCCAAGAACGCCGGCCCCGGCGGCGACTCAAGCAGCAGCTCCGACCTGCCCGTGCGAGCACGGGTGATCCTCACGTGGATGCTTCTGGTGGAGCTCCTCCGCAAGAAGGTGGCTGCGATCCTGGTCACCGCCGGGATGGGGCAGGACCAGGGGTACGGCGTCATCATCAGCCACGCCGTCACCGTCGCCTGGCTCGGCTACCTCGTCTTCTTCAACATCAAGGGCGCCGGCCGGGTGGCCGTGTTCGGCATGCTCTGGCTGCTCTGCGCCGCCAAGTTCCTGCAGAGGGTGGCCTTCACCGAGATAGGGAAGCGGTCCTTGGCCTACGGCAAGAACGCGCGCCTCCTGTCCTCCTACATGGCTCGAATGCTACTCCATGCCCGGCAAGCTAGCGCCGTCCAGGAGCCTACTACTCCATCGGAGAGGCTGAAGATGTGCGAGTACGTGGTCATGGGAGAAGAGAACCTGGTTCTGATGGCCGGTCCGCATGGGTACCAGCTGGACCTTGACAGGGTCGCCGAGGATGATAGAATCGTCACCATCGGGAAAATATGGAAACTCGCCGACGCCGAGCGGGATTCAGGCAACCGGCTCTTTCAATCCAACCCACGGATCAGAAGGCTATGCCTCTCATTCGCGCTCTTCAAGCTGCTCCGCCGTAGGTTCGAGCACCTTCCGGCCATGAACAAGGAAGAAACCGACGACTGTCGGGACCTCGTCTTCAAGGGCCTGTGTAGCAGAGACGACAGAGACGCCGCCGCAATAGGTGGTGGCGGCGGTGTGTCGTCGGACGACTCCGGGGTGGCGCTGTTCCAGGTGATCAAGGACGAGGTCAGCTTCCTGAGCGAGTACCACCACTCGGTGCACCCCGTGGTGCTGGCGAGCCCCTACTTCTTCCTGGTGAACTACCTCCTCTTCCCCACCGTGGTATGCGGCCTGTGCCTCATGACCATCCTCCTCTGCGGCAACGGCGACATGGCCATCGCCTACGGCAGCATCAAGGACGACAACTACGCCATATCGGCCGGCGTGTTCACCATGACGAGATGCCTGTGGGAGAACTTCCTCAAGACCCCGGCGGCCTTCTTCTCCACCATCGACATCTCCATCACGTACCTCCTGTTCGTCGCTTTCATCTACGAGGAGATCTGGGAGTTCCTCGTGTTTGTCTTCTCGAGGTGGTTCATGGTGTCGCTGCTGTGCACCTACACCGCGAAACCACGGTGGCGCCTGAGCCCGACCTTGGGCGGGGCGCTCCACCGCATCTCGTACGCCAACCGGAAGCTGAGCCACCCGAGCCGCATCGCCTTGAAGCAGCTCTCGGTGCTGGGCCGTCTCAGCTGGCTCTCTACCATGGCGCTAGGAACCGCGTCGTCTCTTCCGAAGCAAGCCAAGAGCTCCATCACGGAACGGTTCCGCTCGGCGGCGTACGGCGGCGCCCCTCTTAGCAACGGGAAATACGTGCTTGGTCGACAGCGCCGTTCGCACCTGTCATGGTTCTGTGAGGGTGAAAGTGTCGCCGAGGTCATCCTCACCTGGCACATTGCCACTAGCCTCCTTGAGATGGCGGTTCCATGGAATCACAAGGCAGGACGGCCAGCCGACACCCACAGGACGGTGGCGACGAGGCTGTCCAGGTAAGAACAAGAATTTTCTAAAGTTATTAACTTCACGAGAAGTAGTACTAACGTGTCAGCGTGACCTCAGCCATGTGCTGCCCAGAAAAACTGAAACACTTTTAAAACTTATGAAATTTATCAAACATTTTTATACTGTTCATGTACTGTTTTAATGTTTTATTTTTTAAACTTATGAAACTTATGAAACATATTTGTACTGTTCATGCATGTTTCAGTGTTTTAATAATGTTTCAGTCTGTTTCAACTAATGAAATTTATTAGAACTTATGAAACATTTTTATAATGTTCGGAGACTGTTCCAAAATGTTTCATTCTTAAACTTATAAAACTTTATTGAAACTTATGAAACATATTTGTACCGTTCACGATGTTTCAATGTTTCAATAATATTTTGGTCCGTTTCAATTAGTGATGTCAGCATGACGTCAGGGGCGGAGTCAGACTGAAGCATGAGGGGGGCGAAGATTTTTTTTGGTTGCATAAAAGAAAAAAAGATCAAAATATATTAAGTATCATTTATAGTTTATGTCTCCGACTTCTCGTGGAATAGCAAAAAGATTGTTATGATCTGTGTATCACATAATTGTTCCTATCTCAGTTAGTTAATTTCATAGGAAACTATCTCTCCACTCACATAATAAGTAGAGAGTAAATTAAGCTTTACATACTGATCATGTCCTAGAGCCCATAGGTTAAAGAGCTAAGGCTTCCATGATGACTTCATCATGGATTTTGGCTAGGATTAGATTAGGCCTCATTTTGCATAACTAATTATGGCGATTAGTACACGATCTAGTACAATACTAGAGATACAACATGCACCGATTCGTTGAGGGGGGCGAATCATTAGGGGGGTCTAGCCCCTGCTCCCCTGTCTCCGCCCCTGCATGACGTCATCATTTGTGGGCTGGAAAAAACTAGACAAATGCACCAATCTCAAAGCGGAAAGGAGCTATTGATGGAACTCCTTCACATGAAGTTAACTATAGAAATGATTTTCCGTTCCAGGTACTGCGCTTACCTCGTGGCCTTCCATCCGAAGCTCCTGCCGGATGACCGGGAAGGAACAGAGCGCGTGTACAAGGACATGAAGAAGGATCTCAAGGAGGCACTCCACTGTTGGGACTATCACTTCGCGTCCGAGAGCACGCGGTACAAGAAGATTATGCATGATAAGTTCTTACCGGAGCCAGATTGCCGGGATGCCACCATGAACGTGGTTCAGAAGGGAGCCATGCTAGGGAAGGCGCTGATAGAGGAAGCCGAGGAGGACGGAATAAGGTCGATATGGAAGCTACTGGACGACCTTTGGGTGGAGCTGGTTGTGTATGTCGCACCATCCAGCGGCGACGAGCACGTGAAAGGGCACGAGGAGGCGCTCTTGCAGGGTGGGGAGCTCATCACCTGCCTCTGGGCGTTGGCCACACACATAGGTATAACCCGGCCACCGCCGCCCACGGAGGTAGTCGTCACGCGGGTGGAGGACGTTGAAGAGGGATTGCACCCTTTTCCATAGGCAGTCTAGGTACCTACATCTCTGTGGTGCTTGGCCTTCGGTCTTTTCTCATGATGCTGCCTAATAATGTTCAACTTTGCATGTAATTAATTTCATATAGAGTATATGAGACGTGGGAGTAGCTACACCCATGAGTAAGAAGGATCTCTCTCTCTCTCTCTCTCTCTCTCTCGGCTATTCTGCAATCAATGGCATAATAGTATTCTGCAATACCTCGTACTTCTTCTTATTCGTCTACCGTGCGAATACCTCGTACTTCTTCTTATTCGTCTACCGTGCTTCGTTTATATCAGCTTGGCATACTGCATTTTTTCTCTGTCCGGCACTTCTTCTATGTAAGTTACCAGGCAGGACGATCGTGTTGATTGTTCTTCACCTAGATGATTTAATTGATGATTATACAAGTTTTTTCTGATTTATATTGTACCCCGCGTACTTTTAATGCTTCGAATCAATTTAAAAGCATGTTTTCTATTTGAATTTGTTCTCAGTACTTTTATTTTCTTTTCTGTCGTTATGTTCATGATCCACTTGAGTAGTTATAGTTACATTTGTATCTGTAATATTGATTCTTAGGCATTCACATGTTATTTTCGTTTTATATTAGTAGCCTTTTAGTTTCTGGTAAATTCAAATTTTCAATTTTGGATTGGGGCTATCCTCTTTTTGGTTCTCACGTCCGCCCCTAAATTCCCGTCGTTTTTTAATTTTTCGTTCAGTTTTGGTCAAATTAAACATGTTCACGATCTCCTATCTATTGTCTGATTCTATGGATTTCGTTGTTTTCGCACGATTTACCTTGGACCTGGATTGTACTCATTTTGGCAAAGCTTCGCTGGTCTTCTACTACGGAGGAAGAACAGAGGGAGATGGGGAGGGGCGGCATCAAACATGAGGGTATGGTGCCTCGTGCCGCTCCCTCCTTATATAGGCGTGGGGAGGGGGAGACCGGCCAATCCTTACCCCTCCTCCAAGAGAGGGGCGACGTCCAAAGGGGGAGCCCCTCCCCCAAGCCAGGGTTTCCTCGCTTGGCGGCCAGGGTTTCAGAGGAGCGAGCCGCATGGGCCTCCAAGGGTTTGTAGTACCCTAGCCCATGTAGGATAGGGGTGCCCCACTTGACCCATGCAGCCCTCCACTCGGAAACCTTCTAGAACGTCCTAGAATAATTCGAAACATTTTCGGTAATATCCCGAACTTTTCCGAGAACCCAAAACCATCATCCATGATTGGTTCAAGATGATTTTAAATTTGTTCACGAATTTTTGAATTCTGGGTCATGACTTTTTGAAAATTGGTTCATGATTTTTGAATTTGCTTTATGAATTTGAAAATGTTCAAGATAATTTTAAAATTCTTCATGAATTTCAAATTTTGGTTCATGAATTTCAAAATTAGTTCATGCTTGTCGAAAATTCTTCAAGATTTTTTAATAAATTTGAAAATTTGGTTAATGAATTTTGAAATTTGGTTCTTGGTTTTTCAAAAACGTTCATGAATTTTCAGAAAATGTTCATGCTTTTTTAAAATTAGTTCATACATAATGTATTTATATATCATATAATAACCGTTCATGGTATTAAACAATGTTTAGGTATTTTAAACCTGAAGAACATATTTTTAAATTTGAACTTACTGAGTAATTTTAAAAAATAATCTGAAAATCTACTTTTTGAAAAATATTCATGATTTGAGATTTTTTTTAGAAAATACAGGAAATGGAAAAACAGCTAACGGCACCAGCGTGCGATGGGCACAAACCGACTGAAACCTATTAAAAGACTTGGAAATCCACTTTTGATCTTGGGTGCATATGCTTCTGCTAGCTGAATAATTTTTTAAAAAGTATCAAAAAATCTGGAATTTTTTTATGCGTACGTCTTTCTGTGTGCTCACAAAGTCGTTCTAAGCGCCATATTTTGTCCTTTTTACACACAACATAAAACATATCGGTTTTCTGTGAAACAACTTTTAAAGCACATAGAATGTCAAGATGTACGCGCCAAATTTTTTGTTAAATTATTTTAATATTTTAACTTGCGTTTAAAATTCAATTAAAAACCGGGAACATGCTCCGGGAGCCAAAACGCCTCGTCAACAGGCAAGAAAGATAAACTACCTAGGATCAACTAGGACTAACGTACTTTTTGTTTTTGAGAGAGAAAGGACTAACGTATTTGGGAGTGAGCTCGCTAGCTTGCTGTCATCCAGTTGCACGCTGGGCTTGGCCCACGGACGGAAACACCGTAGCGAGACTCCCTCGGCCTTGGGCGAGTGAGAACAAGACTCACTTGAAGAGAGACACCTCTTCTTGGTATGCAATTTTGGCGGAGATTTTTTTTTCCGAAATTCCAGTCGATCTATTAATAATCTTCAACAGCAGTAAAAAACTTAAAAGTAATAAAAATTATAAATATGTCAATGGATCACCTAGTGACGACTACAAACACTAGTACGACCCAAAAACGTTCTCGCCCGTGCATCACCGGAGCTGGACAAAACTTGTCGTAGTAGAGCTTGTTGTAGTAGACAGACAAAAATTCGTCCTGCTAAGATTACGAAGGACCAACGTAGCAAAGCAACAACCATCACCAACGATGACAACTGCATATCGAAAGAGACTGACCCGAGATCCTTTTGGCAGGATTCTTTTCTTCTGTCTTGAGCAGGTTGGATGGGGGCCATCTATGGGCAAGACCACTATTAAAAACATCCTTGATGAAGCCATTACCGGCGCCGCACACCCCAGGCAAGGCTGTTGGGCTGTACTAGTGACAATGTTTTATTCATTTTTTCTATTGTTTCTTTTCTGTTTTTTAAAATTGAAATATTTTTTAAAATCTGGACAACCTTTTTGAAACAAAGGATCTTCCCGTTTATCCTCACGGGTTTATCTGGTGCGACAGGCTGTAAGTAAAATTTAAGAGTAATCCGAAACGGTTAAAGTAGAATTTATAGATAAATCGATAGTGGCAGAACTATAACCAGGCAAGTATACACACCTCATCTGTAACATTGTTCTGTCCAGGAACAACTGGATCTCCGTGAGAGGATGGCCCTACAAGGAACCCATGTGATAATTCATTTCCCTGATTCTACATTGTTCGCTTCTATGGTTTTCAATCTTCACCTTTTTATTCTGATATTTACAACCGGAGCTTCTTCCAGCTGCGAAGAATCACTTCTCTTCCCTCGTCGTCCCATCTATGGATGGTAAAAGGATGAGAACAGAGTCATGTCCAATGCACTGATGGAGGTAGTAAACACAATGGGATGGTGGAAATAAAGCAGAGGACGGGCAGAAGACTTATCACAATGACCTATGTGATATCAGTGATGCACGCAGACGGGTGGACGCTGGTGGTAGGGACGGCAGAAGGTAGTCATTTCAGGCTGCCGTCGCTCGGCCTCGGCGGTGGGTGGTCTCCGGAGTCGAGAGTTTAGTGTGGAGAAGGAAAAACGGATCTTGAAAAGGGCAAAGAGAAAATTTTACCTAAGGAGCGTCGCGACGGTCTAATTTTAGATGGGGCCATTCAAAATTTAAGCAAGATAAGCGAAAAGAGGGGTGAAAAAAAGAAAATCGATCATGGGAGGCAAATGTGGATTGCGGCGCATACATGTGCCGCGAATCACATGACAACGGCGAAAAAACGCCACCGCGATAAAATGGTGGCACGATTGTCCATCCGCCACGCATCCAACTTCTGGTACTCCCTCCGATCCAAATTAATTTTCTCAGATTTGTCTAGGTTCGAATATATCTAGACATGTTTTAGTGCTAGATACATCCGAATCTAGACAAATCGGAGTCAATTAATTTGGATCGGAGGGAGTAGTTAAAATGTACCCAAGAAACATAGATTTATCCATAATTTTCGCTTAGTGAG
This sequence comes from Avena eriantha, assembly GCA_910589775.1. Taxonomy (NCBI): domain Eukaryota; kingdom Viridiplantae; phylum Streptophyta; class Magnoliopsida; order Poales; family Poaceae; genus Avena; species Avena eriantha. The sequence goes on along the minus strand of OU342744.1, from coordinate 75,218,376 downwards.
GACGGCGGATCACCTTATGGTAATCTGAACTGGGCAGTGCTTTACGGGGGTTGCATGAACAGCAAAATCATCCTATGCGGCAGCTGCTTCCTCTTTTCTATCGTAAGGACGGTGTTGCAACGAACCATGACATGAACCGCACGATGTGGTAGAGAGAGCACGCGAGCATCATTTCCAAATAACCACAAAGAACAACAACACAAAGCACCAGCTAGTGTAACATGCCCAAACAGAAAAACAAGAACCTGAGTTCGTTGCTGTCTATCTCTATTACTTATAAAGGAGCAAACAATAGTTTCTCTACGGACACCCCCGTCAGACGCGCCACAGCCACATGATGAGACCCTCTAGACACAATCCAACGTTTTTCATGTCTAATTTTTTTCTTTGGTGCACTTAGCAAATTGGTTTGACGGACTAAAACTCTGCCGCACGGAAAACCCAACCCACGCCCGCAGATAACGTAATCCCACAGCGTGTTCTCTCTCTCTCTCTCTCTCTCTCTCTCTCTCTCTCTCTCTCTCTCTCTCTCGCCTCTTGCACCGCCACCATGCTGACGCTGTCGGGTACCAGCGTAACCTCCCTAGACGGTGCCCTTGCCGCCGCCATCACCGCTTTCCTCGACGTTCGTTTTCCTGGACGGCGAGCTTCGCTCTCCTGGACATCGAACTTGCTCTACCAATCCTGACGCCGCCCGGCAGCAGTGTAACCTCCGTGTCCTTGCCGCCGCCCAGCAACAGCGTAACCTCCTTGGACGGTGCCGTCGTCGTCGCCTTCCTGTACAGGGCCCTCGCCGCCGCCTTCCTGGACACCGACCTCGACGCCCGGAGTAGCACCTTCTCTCTCATGGACGTCGAACTTGCTGCTCGGAAGCACGTTCGTCCTCCTGCATCGCACCGTCACCTCCTACACCACGCCTTCATCCTGTTAAAAATGGTGGCAGTCAATCTTGCACATGTAAAACCAACAAAACTAGCTAATAAATATTATGTGCATACCGAGATCATATAATACCATGAAGGAGGTGCAAGAATATCGTATCACAAATAATTTGATAGTAACAAGTGAGGTATGATATGCCAAATAGATATGTTCAACATACCCTTCTTATTCAAACCTTCCCATATCATTCCATGCTACAAATTAACATTACCATGGTCATATTCACAAAGGTTTTCAAATGAACAACCCTAGTTTGTACTTTGCAAATAAACACCACATAGGGCTTTTCAAATGAGCAACCCCAGTTAGTGCTTTGCAAATAAGCACCATGTGACGCAAATTAAACACAAAATACATTCTACAACTGACCACTAGAGGCCTAGAGCAAACACATGACTTGAAGACAAACAGCTCTGAACTCAGTCCTAGAATGAGTATGATCCATCTAAGTACAGAAGTATGAGAGTGAGCATTTGCTGCATATACATCATGCATGACACGTTAGAAATCTACTGAAAAGAAAGGAAAATGGGAAATACATTCTGCAACTGACACCTAGAGGCCTAGAGCAAGCACATGTCTTCAAGACAAACAACTCAAACCGAAAATGTTAGCACAACTGAAAATGTTAGTGCAACTCAGTCAACTGAATATGTTGCATGTCCACGCTTACTAGTAGGTAACAGTTCGCCAATCCCACACCAACTCAACAATGAAAAAAGACCAACCCTACAAAATAAGAAAGAGACATAGGAATCGACATGAATAGCTAGGGCTAGGACACCTCCTTGCAGGACACATCGCCGGCAGCTGCAGGCAGGGCCGCCTAGAACCTGATGGTCACCGGATAGCAGTGGAACTCGGTGGCGTGGCCGCGCGTGTAGTTGAGGCCCGAGATCTGGGTCCGGAGCGTGCCGTTGAGGTGCACCGTCGCGCCCGTCACCAGGGTCCGGTTGCGCATTCCGTCCCTTTGTCTTTTCACCTTAATACCAAGAAACAAGTGCAATTCACAAGGATCTTTAATGACAAGTTTTCATTCAGATTCTAAAGTAAAATAGAAATGGCATGTTCTGATGAACTTATAACTATGATGTCATCAACATAAATCAACAGAAACGCGGTGATACCTGACTTGTTGCAGAGAAATAAGGAGATGCCGGCCTTGGACAGAACAAAACCAAGATCATGTAACCTTGAACTCAGTCAAGAAGACTCGAGGTGCTTGTTTAATTCCATGGAAGATCTAGCATGTATACTGTATACACGTGACAGGTCAATATGCACTTACGTAATTTTGTTGAAATCATAGCCGATATAAGTAGGCCCTGGCAGGATTTGATGAGTTAGATTATTTAGCCTGTGTGGATGTGGAATTAACTGGCGGCACTGTTAGACATTTGCATATTTCTTAGATTTTGGGAGATGGGTCTACTATGCTGAACTCATCCGAAAAATGTTTCGTGTGATGTAATAGTTTGTTCACATAGTGCATAAAACATGTTCTATGTGTTCTCATAGCTCAGAAAAAATGTAAATTCATTCACGGATTACGGTACTGGACAGTGGTTTCTTGGCGCCGGCTGAGATTCTCTGACCACGTAGAATTAGTAGCAAGAACCTATTTATGTTTTGTTGGCTTGACATCGGGCCACATCAACGATGTAACAACTAAGGCTAGTCATAGTATAAAGTATCATACGGTAGTATCATGCATATTATACTAGTATATGATACTACCCCTATAATACTAGTTAGTAGTATCATAGTATTATTAAATTATCTAGTTCTAAGTGCTATGATATGGTATCATATTATATGATACTACTATCGCCCCTCTTTTTATTAATTGTGATACCACGTCATATATTTGTCAATATGGTATACATGATAATAGTACCTTACGATAGTAGCGCTATGCCTAGACAAGCACATTATGCTATTTATAGCATTTAACCTGACACCGCACAACCCCTCCCAACCATGCAACCATACACCACCGCCACAAGACGTCCATCTCTAAATTTACCCAAGCCACGCACAACCACGAAAGACCTCTATAAGGGCATCTCTAACCGATCCCCAATCGGTTAGAGGAGTAAACTGCCCGGTAGCCATTCCTAATTGATCTCCTATAGTTAGCTGAGTAAATCAAATGATCATCTCCAAATTCGATCAAAATCAACCGAATTCACACCGAATTTCAAACTAACGCATATATTCAACATAGTATTTACATACTACAACCAAAAGGCGGCTGAATTTGACAAAATTCGACCGAATTCGACCACCTAACCCTAATCTTCGTCGTCCCATTTGAAGGAGGAGTGGGAGTCGAGCTCGGTCACCGCCAGCTACGGCATCGGCGGTACGTCCTCCCATTCGTCCTCCTAGTGCTCCTCCTTCTTCACCGTGGCCGGCGCCGGAGCTGCCGACGGCCCCGCCTCCTCCTCCTTCTTCACCTGCTTCCCCGCCGCGGCGTCGGCCTTGCGCTTGGCCTCCAGCGCCTTCTGCTCCTTCTCGATGAGCTCGGGGTTGTAGCCTGCGAGCACGGCCGCAATCGCCGCGCCGCGGCGCTCTGCTTCGAGGCGCTCGTGTGCCTCCCTGTCCTCCCGCCGCTCGCACGCAGAGACGAAGCGGAGCCCCTGCGGCTCCACCTCCGACACCGGCCCCGGCACCTCCAGGGAGAAGTTGAGCTTGCCACACTCGCTCCCATGGAGGTGCATGTTGGCGATCTCGTACGCCCGCGCCGCCTGCTCGGTGGATTGGAAGGAGCCGACCCATACCTTCTTGCCGGTGTTGCGGTCGGTGATCTCCGACACCCAGGTGCCCCATTCCCGCTGCTGCACGCCGCGGTACACCGACATCGGGGGCACCGGCATATCGAGGGTTCCGGCGGAGTGGCGGGGCTGCCGGCGACGATTTGGTGGCGGCAATCGACGAGGGGAACGACGTCGGGAGGAGGAAGACGAAGCGGCCGCAGGAGCTCGTGGCGGGGGGCTCCGGTGCCGGCGCGCGCTGGGGATGGGTGGTGGAGACGGCCGACGAGATGATCCGGCCATCGCGGAGGGAAGGGGGCCGGCGGGAGGGAGGAATAGAAAGCGGCGGTCGCCGGAGACGGAGGAGAGCTCGAGATGGGGTGGGGGATTTTGAGTGTGAACGCAAGAAAGGAGGAGGGAATCTTTTACTCATTGGTGCCTCCGTTGAGTAAATATAGGGATCGGTGACACCGATGAGTAAAATATTTGCTCCTCTAAAGCCTTTTGGGCTTGGGTTAGCTGCGGTTAGAGGAGTAAAAGAGCATATTCTACTCCTCTAACCGATTTTTGTACATCGGTTAGAGATGCCCTAAATACTGGCGTTCCCTCATTTTGCAAAGCACCTCCACATTCAAGCCCTCGTCTCCTCCTCCTCCTCCTCCTTTGGCCGCCCAAATAAACTGGCCGCCGTCTAGTCGCCGCAGACAGCAGCCGGGATAACATACATTAGCAGCCATGGGTGCCTGCACCAGCAAGACCAAGACCGTCAACGGCAAGGCCCCCCAGGAGGAGGTCGCCGCCCAGCAGTCACCCAAGGTTGCACCCGACACCACCACCGTCGTCTTCGTTGATCAGGTGACCAAACAAATCGATCTGTGCACAGATGTGTCAACAAGCATTGCAGGGCCTAAATAATTATGATAGCTATGCATATGCATGCGCATAGCGAAATTAATGTGGAGGTGGGTGATGCGTGTGTAGGTTGCGGCGCCTGATCAGGCACCGGAGAAGGTTGTGGAGGAGGCCAAGGAGGAGGATCAAGCGGCGGAAGCGGCGCCGGAGGAGGTACCCACTGCCAACGACGTTGTCGCCGAGGAGAAGGTTGAGGCGGCCATCGGAAACACAGAGTCGGAAGCCATCAGCCAGCCCCGTCATCAACGAGGAGGAGACCGCCGTCCCCGCCGTCGCCGAGGATAAGCCTTTGGCTGCCAACGTTGTCGTCTTGGTGGTCGAGGGGAGCACCACGGAGGTTATCATTAAGAACATCGTGGAGGAGAAGGACGGCGAGGAGAAGGAGGTAATGCAGCAGAGCTGATCGATCCATCAAACATGGCTTACATGTCTGCGTACTTGCATGCCTAGAGATTGGCACGTACAGCGGGAGAAGGATGATCTGTAAACCCTGTAAAATCTGTTGGCGCCTCCCGTTTTTCCTCCACGGGGTCTTACTAATATAACTCATGGGCTTGTTCATCATCTCCAACAAATCTGTTCGTCACGTACGCAATGGTCGATATCACTCAGAAAAGTGCATGTGTGCGTCTCTACAAACAGATTTTAACCCCCAAACATCAAGTTTTCAATCTATTTTTTTTGCCGGTGAGTAGTTTTGAATCTTAATTTGCATTCGATTCGTCTCTCCCGATACTCTTGGCTGATTTTACTCAAAAGAGACCACGCTAGGCATTTAATTAGACTGATATATAATTTTCTTTCCGATAATTATCGCTTTTTGAACTTAAAAATTAGCATCACGTTAGTACCATACATGTTAGCTCCCACATGTCCAAATAATCCATGTACATATATTGTTCATGGCAGCCTTTCCTAAGGAAATAGCCCACGCGTCGCTCTCCCGGGGAGGCTGTGGCGGAAACCCTAGCCGCCGCCTCCACTAGCGTCTCCTCTCTAGTATCCTCCTCTGCCACCGAAGGACACCGGTGGTCAAAGATCATCGGTCGATGACGTTGGTGGGGCGGTCTCTCCCCCACGGGGAGCCCTTCGGTGGCATATGTGCCTCGCCCCAGGCGCACGCCCGTGACGACAAAAGTTGAGAACCGGGCCGGCTATCCCGAGAGTCGGTATTGGTCCTCCCATGGCGGATGGCGGCAGGGGTCGCGTTTGCCGATCGGGACACGAAGCTTGGTGAGGAGCGTTGCAGCGTGGTCCTGCGGTGGCAGCGCGGTCGCGCAGCCCTGCAACGACGACGTGGTGGTGGCTTGCCTCCGGCGTGCTCGAAGTCGTGAGGCCATCTGGCAAAGGCTTCGGGCGGCTCGGATCACCTTCAATTGGCTATGCCTTCGGGCTGCTAGTGGGGTTTGGAGTGAGATCAGGGTCTATAGAAAGAAAGTAGTGCCATCTTTATGGGAGTTGTGCACCAGGATGATAGGACTGGTGCACTGTTTGTCTAGAGGGTGACATGGGGGGGGGGTGTTAGGGTTTAGCAAGGTTGTAAAGCATTTAGATAGACAAGAGTGGGTGTTATGCACCATATTTAGATAGGTGGTTTCTTGGGTGTAAAATAAGATAAAGAGGGAGAGGTTGAGCACATGGGGAAGGTTAGGTAGGCTCGAGTAGGTCTAAAATATTAGGGTTTTGGACAAGAGGCTGATTAAGTGTAGAACATGATAGATGAAAAGTTAGTGTAGGTTACCTTGTTGGATTAACACATTGTGTTAGGACAAGCTCAAATATTAATACATCACAAATTCAAATAAGAGGAGAAGTAGATCATGAGAAGGTGGAATGTTGCATATGGGATATGTAAAGCATTCAGTGCATTCACAAAAGATGTATTTGAGATTTGTGAAAAGAGTTCCACACATTACCCATGGGCAAGAATTAAGATCCAAATATATTTAAAGGTCCCACATGCAGATGTATGGTAGAACTAAGGCAAGAGGGTTAGGTCACAAGTCCACTCATGTTAGTAGGTAGATGGAAGTGAAGAGATATGCCCTCAAATCAATCTGCGCATTAGGACAATAATAAATATCAAGGCTCAAGAACCAAATTGACATTATGGTTCCAACAATAGCACCAACTAGAAAGAAAACATAGGGAGTGATAAAATAGGAGCCAATAGAAGAAATCCAAATAAAATTTATGAAGAACCAAATGCAAGAGCAAAATTAAAAATGATGCATGGCATGGTAATATGCATGATGAAGAATTGAAATGCACAAATCATGACAAAGATGGTAGCTTGAAACTTTGGGATGTTAGTGTGACAATCCCCTAATTGTTGGTACATAATCGTCTTCCATTATTGAGTAGTACTCCCTCCGTTCAGAAGTATTAAGACATTTTAACTTTGTGAAATGAACGTATCTAGACGTTTTTTATGTATAGAGTCACTTCAAATCTCTATGAACCTATACACTAAAAGACGTCTAGATACATTCGATTAAGAAAGCTAAAAGGTCTTATATTTCTAAATGGAGGGAGTAGAAGGCAGCGGACATAATCTCCTTCCATTATCGCATAGTATAGAAGGTACCAGACATAATCTCCCTCCATGGTTTGGTGGGCGTATTTGAGTGTGTTTGCCAATCCTGATTCTACCAATGTTTGATTTTGAGAGGGACATCAATATTGAGATACGTATTATACTCTGTATAGGTTTCCTTGTATCCTCAGGATTGTACCTATAACTGTCTATATATATATATATATATATATATATATATATATATATATATTTATACACTGGTGGAAAAAGGGCCTCTAGTCCCGGTTCATAAGGGCTAGAACCGGGACCAATCACTCGGGACTAATGCTAGTCCCGGTTCGCGCACGAACCGGGACCAATGGGTCTCCACGTGGGCGGGCGAGCTACGAGGGGGGGTGGATCATTGGTCCCGGTTCGTGGGAAAAACCGAGACCAGTGGTTCCCCACGTGGCAGCACCAGAGACGGGCGCGGGGGTGGATCATTGGTCCCGGTTCTGGTCACGAACCGGGATCGTTGGTCTCTGTGCCGCGCCAGGATTTTCGGGCTATTTTTCTGCCGCGGCAGGGTTTTGTGCCGCGGCAGGATTTCGGGTTATTTTTATGCCACGGCAGGATTTTTTTATAAATTTAATGGTACTACATATATACAACAATAATGAAACCACGATATATATATTACACATCATGCATGATCACAAATATATACACCGTCTCATCCGTCTTCTTGGTCGAAACATATTATAATTACAAACGATACTCTCACACGAATTTGATCTAATTTACACTTATTTTATACACTTCACCCTTCCAAATGAAGTGGCTAATAGTATTCTCCTTTCGGATCTATGACTTGTTCTAACAAGAATCCGGCAATTTCCTCTTGAATTGCTTGCACGCGTTCTTGTGATAGAAGACCGTCCCGCATCCGTTCGATCTAATATAAAGAAGAGGATCAATATATATGAATGAAACTAAACACAATTGGTGGTAATAAAATAAAGTTGTGATTATTGTTTATCGTACTTCAATTTTTTTGATGTTCCGGTGTGCCCCCTTCTCTTTGGTCGTCTGGCGAATGAACTCGCAGACATAGTATCCACATAAGTTATTCCCGGCTTCCTGCCTCAAGCACTTTACGAGAACGGAGTTCAATCAAAATAATAATCAAGCATGATAATGGTGGTATTGAAACTAGAATCAAAGAGATGCATGGATCTAGCAAGTAGTACTTACAGTCAATGGTTGAAATGTAAGCTCTGGCTTCCAAACACCCCTAGTTTTGGCGGTGAATCGTTTCCAAGCCCTCTGGAGGCATTCCTGCATGTCCGCCCACTTTTCTAATGGTGTGCTTTTCGAGTCCAGGACTTTTACTACTCCGGTGTCAACAGAAATGATTAAGAGAATATAGTGGAAGCTTGACACACTAACAAAATATAACACGGGTCAATTATACGCTTAACATCAAGTAATCGAAAATAGAATGTGTACAAGACAGTAACACTCACGCAGCATTGTAAGGAAATAGTATTTCCCTTCTGTTGCTGAAATACTTCAACGCTTTGAACAAGTTATCCTCTGTCTCTTTGGGATTTGTTTTTAGAGTAACTTCATGAACGAAATTACAGTCAACAAACCCAAGGTCAAAGATTTGTCATTTGTTGCATTCTTGAATCTTCATTCGGCATATATAATTAGTAAGATTATACAAGCAACGAATGAGAAGAGCTAGAAATACTTAATTCCAGAAATTAATAATACTTACAAACAATAGGCACTGACGATAGCTTTGTCGAGGGCGTCTTGTTGGTAAAACTGAAATAATTCTGGAAATTCAATCAGTATGAAGCCATCTCCATGACCGTAATGGTGGTGTTTATATGCAGCATAGATCCAGTTTTTGGAATCAGCACAGGCTTGGATGTACCATTTATGCAATCTTCGCATTTTTGTTGGTAGATCTTTGACTAACTCGGGTTTGACGAGAGGAGCCCCGTACTGGTACACGTATCCTGTTTCTTGGTACCCCTCGAACTCATGCATACGACTCATGTACTTAGTAATAGACAGTCCATATAATTGGGCTTTTTCTCCATACAGTCGAACAAACTCCGGATCAATGTTCGGATCATGCCGCTCCTGGATCATCCACTCATTGGTATCGTACACTTTGAGTGGTTCGATCGATTGATTTTTCTGTTGTCTGAGCTGGGCAACTTCTTTCCCGACTCTCTGCTCTTTTGCCTCAGCCGACTTGGTAATAGAGCGATTATAGTCTGATGTGAGCGCTATGGGTTGGTGAAGCTGAATCTTAAGCGCGGCTGCTTTGGCTTTATCTTCTGCGGTGACCGGGAAAAATGCCTCTATCGACTTTTTCTTGCTAGCCATGTCAATCTTCCACTTTTCATAATGGGCAGCTGCGGCCGCATCAGTTTCCTCATCTGTCTTCTCGCAAGGTAGCTTCTTCATATTCTGATGAGGTACTTTTGGGAGGGGCGATAGCTTACGTTTCGGTGATCGGAACGTGCTCTTGCTGCTGCTGGTGGTGCTGCCCCCCTTAGTATACTTCCGCTTTTGTCTCTGAGGCTCAGGGGACGGAGATGGCTGAGGCGGCGCGGCGACGGCTGAGGCGGCGATGGAGACGGTTGCGCTTAGCGGTGAGGCGGTGAAGGCGACGGTTGCGCTGGAGAATGGTGAGGTGGCGGCGAAGGTGGATTGCTGCTCTGAGGAGTGGGTGGCCTTGGCGGCACATAATTTGGAAGCATGATGCGCTCCTTTAGCCATAGAATAGTCCCCCCTTTGGCTTCTCCTAGTTGAGTCAGCTCCATATCTTCCCCTGCAGGGTGGTCTAGCTTCAGCTCCTCAAAATCTTCCTTCACCTCATCCACCGTGACGACAGCGTACCCTTTTGGAACCGGTCTGCAATGCCAAGTTGGGTTAGGCCCAATTGGTACCGCCATGCCGATCGCCGCCGTCACCCTTAAGTTCATAACCTGTACCTTTAGCTCACAAGCTGTTGTCTCCGTGATATCATCCACTGGGTAGCATTTAGGAGGAGATGTCGTTGGTGCATCATCATCAACATCATGGAGCTGCGTGGAAGCGACGCTGCTTTTCTTATTCGATGGGGCGCCGGTACCCTCGAATGCAGCTTCTACCACGTGCCGCTGATATTGGCCGCTAGTACCTTGCTGGCTAAGTATGTCGAGTTGATCCTGGTGCCGCTTTAATAGTTCTTCTACATTACGTAGCCGGTCTGCAATGGCCGCTTTCTCAGCTACCTCTCTTTCCTTTCTCCTCTGATGGCTTTTATCGGGTTATCTCTTCATTTCCTGGGGGAAGGCAACCTTCCACGACTTGGAGCCTGGTGTGCCTCGTGTTCGTCCGTCGTGTTCAGGATTTTTAAGGGCCCGTGTGAGCTCGTCGTTCTCTCTATCGGGAACGAACCGTCCCCCTGCAACATCATCTACTGCATTTCTAATATCGTCGATGGGCAGTAGGGATCATCTTTGTGTTTCTGATTATATATTGCCCTCCCTTCTTTGTCCAACGTGCCCCCATGGCCGTAAAACCAGTTTCTCGCCCGTGGTGTCCATGTTGCGGGCTCTGGTCTGATCTCGACAGTTATGTAATTGACCTCAAGTGCATCCCACTTAGGCATGCAACCGGCGTAGCCAGCAGGCCCCATGTTATGATGGTACAGTTTCTTAGCAGCGTTCTTCGTATTTATCCTAGACCTTTCCTTAGCTTTCTCCGATGGCTTGTAGTTCACAAAATCCTCCCACTGGTGTCTTAACTTAGCATAGCCGGCTTCATCGAAATTCGGAGTCTTCTCTACCTTGACAAAGTTATGGTACAGTTTCTTCTTCCAGTTCTTGAATGCATCGGCCATCTTGCTGAGAGCAAACTTCTTGACTCTTTGCACAAGCTCCCTTCTTGCTCTCTCCTCCTCATCTGGAGTCACATCTGGTTCCGGCAGGAGGAAATTAGTCATGAGCTTGTCAAAAAGCTTATCTTTGGCATTGTCGCCGACATACGAGACTCCACCGCCGCTTGACCGATTCCATTCTTGAACAGTGATCGGGATGTAGTCCCTCACAAGAACTCCACATTGCTTGACAAATTTTCTTGCGACATCGACGGGAGCTTGCGGTTCGCCATCTACACCGACCACGTCGATCCTATACCTCACAGTGTCATCCAACTTTTTTGTTGGGCCTCGTTTCGTTCTTACGGAAGAAGTTCTCGATCCGGAGGGCTAAAACAAGAAAGAGTGTTAATATATGCATGTATATATAGACATCAACATTTTAATTACAAAAATACATATATAGACCTCGCCGGTGTTTGCAAGATTTAAGGTTCCACTGGAGCCGTCGCCTTCTTCCTTATCGGCTTCTCCCCTGTCCCAGGCTTCGGCTTCTACCTCACCCGAGCCGTCTCCTCGGTTGAGAGACTCATCTCCCTGACCGGAATCGTTCAGAAACTCACTTGTGACATCGATATCGATATCGATGTCTTCATTTTCGCAGATCATCCCTTGGAGGATGTTTTCCTAATGTGTTGGATCCATACTATCTGCAAGTTAAACAATCAACACATGGCATCAATAATGATATGACAAGTTAAACATAGTTGAAATTTAACCCTAAGGCATGCTTGGCAATTTAAGTGGGATCCGAATGGTCCAAACCCTAGTACTGGAGAGACCCCGAAATCACCTATGAGGGGTTGATTTCAATCGCTTATTAAACTTGTAATTAAAGTTATTGAACAATGCATGATTATGAGTCTATTGTGTAGATCTCATTTTTCTGAACATTTTGATAGATTATACATATTTTTCTGTCTTAGAAATAATTAGTTATTGAATTTATAAGATTAAACTCTTTTCTGAAATTATTTAAACAAATATTAAACTTTTACTACGTCATTATGACGTCAGTTCGGGGTGGGGTTTTTTTCTCCACGGCTAAACTAGCCACAGAGACTGACGCGGGGGGCCCAAGCCACGTCAACGCCCACGTCACGCACACGCGGCGCCATGTCAACGCCACCGTGGCGTCACGTAGGCTCGCCGGCAAACTGCCAGGCGGTGGTGGAAGACGGCGGAGAGAAGGGCGCTGGGTGATGCCACTGTCACGGTTCGAACCAGCGCGTCGCGGGCTACCTAAAACGGACGGCGGCGCTACGGGAGGTGCGCCGGAGCAAGCCGTTTGACGGTGGCCGGCGGCCGGCGGCGGCAGGTGCTCATGGGGAGGACGATAAAGTGAGGGAGGGAGACGTAGGAGTGGTGCTGGAGCACCAGTGGCTCACCAGGAGGCCGATGGAGGGTGCGGCGAGGCCGGAGGAGGCCGGGCGCTACCGGAATCAGTGGAGGACGCGGCGGCCGGAGTCGGGGAAGGTGGGGTCGATTGCAGCGGCGTCACCCCGCTCGCGGCTAGTGGCGCTCGCGGCGGCGGCTAGTGGCGCTCAGCGAGGGGTGTCGACGACGTGAACCGGCCGCTCTGGATTTGGGCAGCCTGCCGACGTGATTTTGCTCCGCCACAAATTTTCCTTAGCCACGCGTCGATGTGCTCTGTGAATTGGGGCAGTTGGGAAGGAGGAAGGCCGGGGCTATTAACGGTACAGACCATTGGTCCCGGGTCATCCCAATAACCGGGACCAAAGGACCAACGGTCCCGGTTTGTGCCACCAACCAGGACCAAAGCTCTGGAGCATGAGCGTTGCTGTGCTGCCACGTGTACGGCCTTTGGTCCCGGTTAGTTTGAAACGGGCATAAGAAATTCAAAAATGATCCAAACAATGTGAAACCTTCGTGTGGTGTCATATTATGTGTCACAGTTGCAAGGAAAAATATTGAACTTGAAAAATTGCAAACATCATAAAAAATCCTTCACAAAATGACCTATCATGTTCGAGGTTTCATGGCATTTAGGTCAAACCACCAATGTTATGGCTAGAATCAGGGTATAGTTTGTGACAATGTGCCCATACTGTGCACACATGTGCATCTTGGGTAACCTTTAGTCCCGGCTGGTGGGTGCAACAGAGACTAAAGTTGTCGGTGGGATAAGGACGCATGGGTAACCTTTAGTCCCGGCTGGTGGGTGCAACCGAGACTAAAGTTGTCGGTGGGATAAGGACGCGTGGGTAACCTTTAGTCCCGGCTGGTGGGTGCAACCGAGACTAAAGATGCTGATGGGATAAGGACGCGTGGGTAACCTTTAGTCCCGGCTGGTGGGTGCAACCGAGACTAAAGATGCCGGTGGGATAAGGACGCGTGGGTAACCTTTAGTCCCGGCTAGTGGGTGCAACCGAGACTAAAGCTGTCGGCGGGATAAGGACGTGTGGGTGGACGCACTGCTCGATGAGATAAAGCATGTAGCGCACGACACCCTGTCGGAGGAACAAGACAAAGTAGAAGCGGCGTCATGCCTATAAAAGGACCATCAATACGCCATGGCAAGCAGCTCAACAAGCCAACATAGGTAGAGAGAGTTTCATCCCCATGGATGGAGGGTTGGGAAATCTCCCGTGGCGGAGCTTCTCGAAGATGTCGTTGGTGCATACGCCCTACGGCATCTTCGGAAGCTCCGCCTTGGAAAAATTTCCCTACAAGCCCGTGAAAGACTCCATCTCCTCTAACAGTGTTGGGGAAAGGGTTGGGAAATTTCCCATGGAGGAGCTTCTCGAAGATGTCGTTGGTGCACACGCCCTATGGCATCTTCGGAAGCTCCGCCTCAGAAAAATTTCCCTACAAGCCCGTGAAAGACTCCATCTCCTCTAACAGTGTTGGGGAAAGGGTTGGGAAATCTCCCGTGGCGGAGCTTCTCGAAGATGTCGTTGGTGCACACGCCCTACGACATCTTCGGAAGCTCCGCCTCAGAAAAATTTCCCTGCAAGCCCGTGAAAGACTCCATCTCCTCTAACAGTGTTGGGGAAAGGGTTGGGAAATCTCCCGTGGCGGAGCTTCTCGAAGATGTCATTGGTGCACACGCCCTACGGCATCTTCGGAAGCTCTGCCTCGGAAAAATTTCCCTGCAAGCCCGTGAAAGACTCCATTACATAAAGTTTCGATACATCACATAAAGTTTCCATACATCACATAAAGTTTCCATACATTACATAGATTTACATAGGGTTTAGGGTTTAGGATATGAATCCTTCGTTGCGTATGTCGATCCCTTGTCTATGATCGCTTCTTAGGACGTAACCATGGAGCATCTTCTTTGCTTAACGGGATGCTTGGGTCAGTTTTCATGGTGAAGGGTGGAATTTCATCAAACTTATCATAATCTGCTGACATGTCTGTCTGGTCCTCGACTCCCACGATGTTTCTTTTCCCTGAAAGAACTATGTGACGCCGGGGCTCATCGTCTGATGTATTCGTTTCCTTATTTTTTCTTTTTTGCGGTCTAGAGGACATGTCCTTCACATAAAAAACCTGAGCCACATCATTGGCTAGGATGAATGGTTCGTCCCTGTAACCAAGATTCTTGAGATCCACTGTTGTCATTCCGTACAGCTGGTCTACCTTTACCCCTTCTCCATTCATGTTGACCCAACTGCACCGAAACAATGGGACCTTAAAAGTAGGTCCATAGTCAAGTTCCCATATCTCCTCTATGTAACCATAGTATGTGTCCTTTTCCCATTCTCGCATGTTGCATCAAAGCGGACACCACTGTTTTGGCTGGTGCTCTTTTTATCTTGGGCAATCGTGTAAAATGTATTCCCATTTATCTCGTACCCTTGGAAAGTCAATACAGTCGCAGATGGTGTCGCGGCCAACAAGTAGAGCTGATCTCCAATAGTGGTGTCATTCATGAGATGTAATTGCAACCAAGTGCCGAAAGTCTCCATGTGATTTTTTTTAATCCAGTAGTCATCCTTCCCCGGGAACTTGGAGCATACAACATTCATGTGTTCCTCGATATACGGAGCCATGAAGGTAGAACTTTGGAGAACTATGTAGTGTGCTTGATTCAAAGAATGTTCGTCCCTAAATATCATTGCTTTCTTTCCTAGCGGGCCTTTTCCACTCAGTCTCCCCTCATACCGTGATTCAGGAACACCAATCGGCTTAAGGTCAGGAAGAAAGTCTACAGAACCCAATGACCTCCTCTGTTCCATAGCCCTTGGAGATGCTTCCTTCTGGCCTAGCACGGTTATGAACATATTTCTTTAAGACTCCCATGAACCTCTCTAAGGGGAACATATTGTGCAGATTAGGTGACTAGGTGAACTAAGAGATGCGTCATAATATTGAAGACCGAGAATGTAAATCTCATCGACTAGGTGAACTAAGAGATGCGTCATAATATTGAAGAAGGACGGGGGGAACACCAACTCAAAACTGACAAGACATTGGACCACATCCTTCTGTAGCCTTTCCAGACTTTCTCGATCGATTACCTTCTGAGATAATTCATTGAGGAATGCACATAGCTTCACAATGGCTAATCGAACATTTTCCGGTAGAAGCCCTCTCAATTTAACCGGAAGCAACTGTGTCATAATCACGTGGCAATCATGAGACTTCAGGTTCTGAAATTTTTTCTCTGCCATATTTATTATTCCCTTTATATTTGAGGAGAAGCCAGCCGGGACCTTGATACTGTAAAGGACTTCAAAAAAGATTTCCTTCTCTGCTTTGGTAAGAGCGTAGCTACTTAAGTATTTACGTCCTTTATCAGTATGCTTGTTGTGTGGGTCTTTGATATGTTGCTGGGCCTCCTGTGCTTCTGGTGTATCTTTTGTCTTCCCATACACGCCCAGGAAGCCTTGCAGGTTCACATAAAGATTCTTCATCACGTGCATCACGTCGATTGAAGAACAGACCTCTAGGTCTTTCCAATACTCAAGCTCCCAAAATATAGATTTCTTTTTCCACATGGCCGTGTGTCCGGTAATGGGGTCTTTCGGAACAGATTGACCGCCAGGACCCTTTCCAAAGATTACTTCTAGGTCCTTCACCATACCAAATACATCAGCACCTTTAGGGAGCTTAGGCTTCTTCCGGTAATCTGCCTCACCGTTGAAATTCTTGCCTTTCTTTCTTACTTGATGATTGGTCGGAAGAAATTTACGACACCCCAGGTACACAACATTCTTACATTTATCCAAATATGTACCTTTAGTATTATCTAAACAGTGTGTGCATGCATTGTATCCCTTGTTTGACTGTCCTGAAATGTTACTAAGAGCAGGCCAATCATTGATGGTTACGAACAACAACGCTCGTAGGTCAAATGGCTCATGTTTTTGCTCATCCCACACCTTTACACCTGGTTCTGCCCACAACTGCAAAAGTTCATCGACTAATGGCCTTAGGTACACATCAATGTCGTTGTCGGGTTGCTTCGGTCCTTGGATGAGCACTGGCATCATAATGAACTTCCGCTTCATGCACAACCAAGGAGGAAGGTTGTAGATACATAGAGTCACTGGCCAGGTGCTGTGACTACAGCTCTGCTCCCCAAAAGGATTCATGCCATCTGTACTTAGACCAAACCATAAGTTCCTCACGTCACCTACAAAGTTCGAGTACTTTCTCTCGATGTTTCTCCACTGCGACCCATCGGCAGGGTGTCTCAGTTTCCCGTCTTTCTTACGCTCTTCTTTGTGCCATCGCAACAACCTAGCATGCTCTTTATTTCTGAACAGACGTTTCAACCGCGGTATTATAGGAGCATACCACATAACCTTAGCAGGAACCCTCTTTCTGGAGGGCTCTTCATCGCCCTCAACATCACCAGGGTCATCTTGTCTGATCTTGTATCGACATGCATTGCGTACCAGGCATTTATCCATATTCTCGTACTTCTCACCGCGGTACAGGATGCAGTCATTAATGCATGCATGTATCTTCTCCACATCTAATCCTAGAGGGCAGATAGTCTTCTTTGCTTCGTACGTTGTCTCGGGCAGCTCGTTATCCTTTGGAAGCTTCGGTTTCATTATTTTCAGTAACTTCTCAAATCCCTTGTCAGATAAGCCAGTCTCTGCCTTCCATTTCAGCAGTTCAAGTGTGGTACCGAGCTTTGTGCTGCCATCTTCGCAATTTGGCTACAACAACCTTTTGTGATCCTTTTGCATGGCCTCCAACTTAAGCTTCTCCCTTTCTGCATTACATTGTTGCTTTGCATCAGAAATGACCCGACCAAGACCATCAGCGGGCTCATCTGATGCCCGTTCTTCTTCTTCATTGCCGCCTCCCTCTTCTTCATTGTCTTCCATTGCAGTATCACCGTATTCTTCAGGGGACATAGGATAGCTGTCATCATCCTCAACTTCTTCATTTTCTTCCAGCCTAACCCCTCTTTCTCCGTGCATGGCCCAACAATAATATCCGGGCATGAAACCTCTCCGAAGCAGATGGCTTTGAAGGATTCTCGGGGCAGAGTGCTCCGCCACGTTCCGACAGTCGACGCAGGGACAAGGCATAAAATTATCCACTTTGTTTGCCTTAGCCAAATCGATAAATTTATGGAGGCCTGCAATAAAATCGGAATGGCGTCGGTCGCCATACATCCATCGCATCCGTGCATCGATCTGCGTCATAATAATTAACCATTACAATAACATCGTGAATAGTAAAATGACCACCCTACATGGACAGATGCAACATTTTTGTATCAGTTACAGATAAAGAAGATAAGGTTGCTAACCTCAGCCGAGGATACCGTGTTGTGCGAACTAAAGTGTGACTCGGACATTTCGTCGAACACCTATCAAAGAAAAAAAAAGCTAGCACCCACTCCTCACACACAATCCAGCAAAATTTGGTGGGAAAAGGGTTGGGCTTATATATAGCTAGGGGAGGGTTTTTGGTCTCGGTTATTGCCACGACCCGGGACCAAAGCCCCTCCCGCGCGACACGTGGCGGCCCAGCAGCTCGCACCCCACCCAGGTCATTGGTCCCGGTTGATGGCACGACCCGGGACCAATGACTTCGGTGGGGGGCGCGCTGCTGGGCCGCCACGTGTCGCGCGGGAGGGGCTTTGGTCCCGGGTCGTGGCAATAACCGGGACCAATGCCTTCGTTGCTTCGTCATCCCCGTGCATAAATACGAGGCCACATCGCTCGCTTTCTCCATCGCCTCTGCCTCTCTGCAGTCCCTCTCCACCCCACCACTTTGCCTCTCCACCGCGTCGTCGTTTCGCCTCCCCTCCCTCTCCAATCTCCACCGTGCCGTCATGGAGGTGCCCACGCTCAACCACTACGAGGCGGCGTAGTTTGCGATCTACGGCATCCTCGCGCCGCCGCGCGTGACCCTTCCCGCCGGATTTCGCATCAGCGAGGGGGGTGTGCCAGTGGCTCCGCTCCTCAACCCCCGCGAATACGAGATGGAGTACGTCATCGTGGAGCGTCGCCGCCAATTGCCCACGTGTATTAGGGCGTTTCCCCGGTACGCGGCGGGCTGCGAGTATTGGCCCCGGCTGTTCAAGAAGGAGCGGAAGGCCAAGCTTGGCAACCGTTTCCTAGACGGGCGCCTGGTGCACCCGGATCGCCGGAACCAAGAAGGGCGGGAGTTGTTCTGGTCCGTCCCTGGACGGACCATCTACACCGCCATCGACGCCGCTATGCGCGCAGACGAGCTCCGTCTCCCGAACAACGCCGAAATCATGGAGATTTCGTCCGACGACGACGAGGAAGCCGGTGGCACGGAGGACAACGGCTCGGAGGACAGCGGCAACGAAAGTGTTGTTGACTAGAAATTTATAAAGTCGCATCTTTATTTGTATGGAAAAATTTGTGGTTGAATAATAAAATGTCTCAATTTAGACCTTTGTCTCGATTAATTCGTGAAAGATTTGTTCAAAAATAGTGATCAATTCAATTTCTACCTCGAATTAATTTCTGCGCCGAATTAATTTACGTTAATTCCTTAAACGCAAAAAAAAATTACATTTAATCCTGGACTGCTGACCGTCGCGGGGTTTTTGGTCCCGGTTCTTGGCATGAACCTGGACCAATGCCTCGCAGAGAGCCACGTGTGCGTCGTGGGGTCATTGGTCCTGGTTCGTGCCACAAACCGGGAAATGATTACAGATGAACCGGGACCAATGCCCTGGCGGCATGAACCGGGACCAGTGCCTGGCATTGGTCCCGATTACGGAAACGAACCGGGACCAATGGAATTTGCGCGCTGGACCAAAGGCCCTCTTTCTACTAGTGATATATATATATGAGCCAGCCGACCCTATTGGAGCTGTGCATTCTCCACAAATCCTTTTAGATGGTATCAGCCTAACCACGACCCCTAAACCCTAGCCGCCGCCTCTCTTCCCCCAGGTGCCACCGGCCCCCGGCCCCGTCACCCAACCCTAATCGCCGCCTCTCTCCCCTCCAGGCGCCGCTGGCCCCTCCCCTACCACCAAAACCCTAGCCACCGCCCTACCTCCTCCAGGCGCCACCGGCCTCCAGTCCACCACCGCTTCCGCCCCACCATGGCCGACCACTCCTCCTCCAGCAACCCCTTTAACTCCTCCGTCTCCGGGAGAAGCAACCCCTTCGCCGGCCCCTCTGTCACCGTCATCCGCGACGTCCCCATCCTCGAGCACATGCCGGTGACGCTCTCTCAAACCGCTGCCAATTTCTTCCCATGGAAGACGTACTTCGGCCTCCTCTTCCGCGAGTATGATCTCCTTGATCACGTCGATGGCACCATCGACCTCCTCGCCATGCCGCACGACCCCGACTGGTTGACGATCGACGCCCCCATCATCTGTTGGTTCTTCCAGACCATCTCCAACAAGATCTTCTACACCGTCGTCCGCGACGGCGACACTGTGCACACGGTCTGGACCAATCTTCACCGACAACAAGGTCCAGTGTGTTACGTTCCTCCAGCAAGAGTTCTTCGGCACCCACCAAAACGACCTCTCCCTCGACGACTACTGTCTCCGCCTCAAGAGCCTCTCCGACGAGCTCCGCGGCCTGGAGTTTCTGATCGATGACAAGATCCTCCTCTCCATGCTGGTGTCCTGTCTTGGTGAGGACCTCAGCAACGCCCCTGCCAACCTCACGCTGCTCACCACGACAACATTCGAGCAAGTCGTGGCCTATCTCTGTCTCGAGGAGCGGCGGCTGAAGCATCTCCGCGCTCGGTCTCTCCCGGGGCTTGAGCGCCCCCGCTCATGCGCCTCCGGCCCCTCCACCTCGTGCCCCGGCCCCGCCCCTGGGGTACTACCCGTCCCAGGCGCACGCGCCACCGCCTCCCACCAACGGCGGCGGGTAACGGCGGCAGCCATCGTCGGCACGGGCGCGGGCGAAACAGCGGCAACGGTGGCAACGGCGGCAACGCCCCCACGCCACAGCCTCGTCCACCTCAGCAGGTTGCATCGATGCCACCTTGGAGCACGGGTCACAACCCCTGGACCGGGGTCGTCCACGCCGACATGATGCCTGTTCTGCGCGCGTCTCACCCGAGCATCTTGGGGCCGCGCCCGGCCACTCACTAGGCATTCTTCGCGTTGCCCCAGCCCATCACCGCGCCGGTCTACACCACGCCTCTGACCCCCACCGGCTACTACCCCGTGCGCTTGCCGCCGGTCTAGTGGGATCCTGCGCTGCTGACCACCCTCCATACCGCTCCCACCGCGGGCTCGTATGGTGGTGGCGGCGATTGGTTCATGGACACCGGTGCCTTCGCGCATATGGCCTCTGACCCCGGTAACCTCTCCACTTCCACTCCCACTTCTACTTCCTCTCGCATAATCGTTGGCAACGGTCATGCTCTTCCCATTACTGACACTAGCTCCGCCTCCTTTCCCTCCACCACCACCCCTCTCTCCCTCAGTAATGTTGTCATTTCTCCTAACTTGATTCAAAACCTAGTTTATGTTCGCTCTCTCACTTGTGATAATTCTGTGACTGTGAAATTTGATGCTTCTGGTTTCTCTGTTAAGGATGGTCGTACCTGCAAACTCGTAGTTGATGTAGAGCTTGTTGGGAACCCCGAGAGGAAGGTATGATGAGCACAGCAGTAAGTTTTCCCTCAGTTATGAAACCAAGGTTTAATCGAACCAGTAGGAGCAAGGAAACACCCCAAAGGTGTTACTAGCTGAGCTTTGGCAGGGCGCACTACCGGTGCTAGTAGCAACATGGAGACCTGCACAACACAACCACAGAACTTTGTCCCCAACTTGCGATGAGGTTGTCAATCTCACTGTGTTTTGCGGAAAACAAA
This sequence comes from Avena eriantha, assembly GCA_910589775.1. Classification (NCBI taxonomy): domain Eukaryota; kingdom Viridiplantae; phylum Streptophyta; class Magnoliopsida; order Poales; family Poaceae; genus Avena; species Avena eriantha. The sequence goes on along the minus strand of OU342744.1, from coordinate 75,197,033 downwards.
GGATTAAACGTATCGAATGGAAAGAAGTAAAAGTTTGCAGAAAGTAAACACAAAGTAGTAAAAGATTGTAGATTGTATGTAAAGTAAAAGGACCGGCATCCATAGTTCACTAGAGGTGGCTCTCCTTAGATAGACAACATGCTGGGTGAACAAATTACATCGGGGCAATTGACAAACACCGAGAAAGCAATACATGCATATACTAATCATCTTGACTCCTCTGAGACTTGATTGGGCATTACAACATAATACATAGACCGCCATCCAACTGCATCTATGACTAATAATCCACCTTCAGGTTATCATCCGAACCCCCTCCAGTATTAAGTTGCAACCAACAGATTATTGCTTTATGAACTGCGTGTAAAGTAAACAATACGATTGTTCTATGAACAAAGGATTGTTGTTTTCTCCCTAGTAGCAACAACACATCTAGTACCTTAGACATTTCTGTCACTTCCCCAGATTACCAGAGGCATGAACCCACTATCGAGCATAAATACTAAATCTTGGAGTTGCTAGCATCTACTTGGCCAAGATAGCTACTAACAACGGAAAGCATGCAAGATCTCAAATAACAAAGACATGATAGAATCAATAATCAATCTGAAATAGCATCTCAATATCCATCGGATCCCCGCAAACACAACATGTATGAATTACAAATATATGATCTTGACCATGAACGGAGCTCACAAGATCTAAACATGAAAGCACAAAGGAGGAGAAACCAGCCATCTAGCTACTACATGGATCCGTAGTCCAAGGATGAACTACTCACGCATCACACCTGAGGCTTGCATGGTGATGAAGAAGGCGTCCAGGGTGAATTCCCCTCTCCGGTAGGGTGCCGGGAAGAGCTTTAGATCCCTCCCGATCTAGGGATGGAGATGATGGTGGCTACAGACTCTTTCGTGGATTTTTGATTGGGTCCTTAGGGTTTTCGTCCCGAGGGCAACTTATAGGCGGAAGGAGAGCCTGATGGGGTGCCAGGGCTGGCCTCACGACCCCCTGGCGTGGGCCAGGCTAGGCCGCGCGGCCAGGTGGTGTGGTGGCCCCCTGGTCCCTCTCCGTCTCGTATTCTGGCACTTGATCCCTTCCGAAAAATAGGCACTTTGGCTTTTGTCCTGTCGAATTTCGAGAATATTCATTTTCTGACTTTCCTGGAACCAAAACCAGCAGAAAACAGGCAGCTGGCACATTGGCTCTTGTTAATATGTTAGTCCAAGAAATCATATGAAAAGTACTCCAAAGTTGGAACAAAACACAAGAAAGTGGATAAAACCAAGCATGGAACATCAAAAATTATAGATACATTTGCAATGTATCAACATCCCCAAGATTAACTCCTGCTCGTCCTCGAATAGGTAAGTGATAAAAAGAAATAATTTTTGAGGTGACATGCACCATCAAAGACTTGATCAAAGTATTTGCAAAACTCAAAGCTGGGATCATAGTACTTCAATCAAAACATGAAAGACAAAGTTCTAGCAATAGGCAAATAAACTATGATGCAACATATAAAGGTACAAACAAAAGATTCAAGAATAACATGCCTTGCAAGACGTTTGTTAGTTTCACATAAAGAAAACATAGCACAATAGTATTCAGCTTGTCCCTCAATAGAGTAGCAAATATAAATGCATAGGACACCTTCAAAGTTCATAAGAGTGACTAGATACAATAGTTTAAAACAAGAAATATCAAGTTATGCATCAATCAACTAGTCTTGGGACAATGCACATAGAACTAAGAATGGCCACTATGCTCTCAAAGTAGGTGCATAAAGATAGAAGGTGGAGACTCAATATAATGGTGGAAGAAAAGCCTTTTGTAAAAGGAAGTAGGGATTCAAGTCTCATAAAGAGCTTCCAAAAATTATGGTACTTATAGCTTTCAGCTCTCATTGTCCCTATCATAAGCATCTTTAAAGTGATTAAGGTTAAAGTGACACAACTAAGAGGATATGCTTGACAATTTATAAACCGAAATCTCATGCCCCTTACTTACGAAGACCGATCCTCATGCTACTCAACTTTAGTCACGAGTAAGCTCTTGTCATTGTAAGTATATGTGTATCATTAAGAACCGCTAATGGGGTACCCCTTGCACATGATACAGGATCTTTCCCATAATCAAAATGACAAGGCAAGCAGACAATGAGGATCTCAGCGATCTTTTTATTTGCTATTTGCATAGGTTTTTATTGAGGATGCTTCATAGAGTGCTCATTATGGTGATGCTGCAAGTTTCCACCATGATTTGGCATGGCTTAGGCTAGCGGCCCAGGCGTTTCTCTAACACATAAACAAACTCTATGATCTTACAAGTTCCATATTTATTTCACACCGCCGGGGTCCGTAAGCAAAAGAACATGATATCAACGGAGTACAAAGTACAAGTGCGATGTTGAAAGCGTTCCCCATGAAAGATGGTTCTGCTAATTTCAACTTATAAAGCACAAGCATATACGCAACAAAGAAGGACCCAATGGTTCAAGTTTATTAGAGGCAATAAAGTGAAGTGTGCCATCAAGTTCGTGAGAGCTTTAATCACTAGTTTTCTCATAACAAGTGAAAGGTAAACAAAAGCATGAATATACTTGGAATAGCATAAGATAGTAGGTAGGTATGGTGGACTCTTTGGAATAACTTGGTTTAGGGAGTTGGATGCATGAGTGGAACTCATACTTGGTGGTGGAGGCTAGCAAAAGACTGGGAGCGACAAACTAAGAGAGCAATAATGGCCATAATCATGCAGAGCGACAAAACATCATTGATCAAAGCATAAAGTGATACTACAAGTTGAAAAATAAAGGATCATAAAGGCTATAGTGACTTGAGATAGTCATAACATGGTGTGAGCATGTGCCAAGTCAACCCAAATAAAGCATCAAAGGAGAATACCACTATACTATGCTTTAATATGCTAAAACAACGCATTATTCATCCAAGGCACATTAAGCAATCTCAATTGTTTATAACGAGTCATGCTACAGCAAATAATACTAAGAATAAAGCCAAAACAATATCAAGCATGGCATGACAAAGCATATGCCACAGTCAAAAACGAGCTCTTTTTACCACATAAGCATGAACTTTCCTACTCTTTTCCAAACCAAACCAAACTATTTGCAAACCAAAGTTTGAAAGAGAGGGTCCAACCAATTTATTCAGCAAACTAAGCAAACCAAGCAAACGAAAAACCAAAACAAAAACGAAAAAGAGGACGCTCCAAGAAAAACACAATTGTGCATGAAACAATAAAAATGAAGCGTTTGGAAGAAATCTGGGATTTTTATTGACGAAGAAGGGGGGTGCCTTGGGCATCCCCAAGCTTTGGCGCTTGTACTTCTTGGATATTTCTTGGGGTGACATGCGTCGCATCCCCAAGCTTCAGCTTTAGTCCATCCTTCATCTCATTACTCATTCCTTCCATACACCTGAAATTTTTCCTTCATACAAAACTTCACACAATCTCATTAGCAACATTAGTGCACTTAAGATAAATAAGTCTCAAGGTTCAGTTCTAACACCAAATAAACTTCCATTAGAACACTAGCTACTGTATCACTTCCCTCAGAAAGCTCAATTCCCCAAAGGAACTCAAGAAGGAACTAACAAGAAGCAAATGCAGAAAATGGCAGAAATCTGTCAAAACAGACCAGCAGGTAAAGACGGATTTTTTCGAAGACCTTCTGTTGCTCAAATCAAAAAGTTTTGAAGTAACGAAAGTTATATAACAACCTGGGGCAGAAGCAAAAAAAATTACAGCTCAATAAGAAGTACAGAGATCTCTCAGGAATTTGTACGGTGAAGCACATAAATCTGTTTCGGGACAGCAATTTTCCCAATCATTACTTCTCTCTCATTAGAGGTTACTGTTGGCACAAAAAGCAAATAAAAAGGATAAGGAGAGGTTATTACAGAGGTAATAACTTCCAAGACTCAACTAAAACTCTTGGGTTATCTCCCAACAAGTACTTTTCTTTAACGCATTTAAGTTAGGCATAAGAAGCAAAGAAAGAATCAAGTGTTCTCAAATGAAGAAGCATTAAGATCAATCCTAGAAATATTTTCAACAAGGCAAGGTATATCATCCAAATAAGTTCTAGAGTATCCTTTCACAATGCTCTTGGGTTCACTATTCTCATCATAAGGGTTTGCAGGAACAATCCAATCAAGATCCTTTTCTATGGAATCATGTATTGCTACTAGTTTAAAGGGTATTGGTATCTTAGGTTCCTCCCCATTAGGTTCGGTTTTGTTCATATTTTCTCGTGTACCAACAATATCTACACATGAGACTAGCATATTGAAACGTTCAAAAACTTTTCTAGCTTCCTTGGCAACATCATAGAACTCCTTAAACAAAGTTTCTAGAATAAAATCCCTCTTTTCAGGATCCTCAATTTCTTTAAGGTTAAGAAACATTACTTGCATTAGGGGGTTGAGGTTAACAAACCTAGCTTCTAACATGTGAATTAAAGAAGCTGCAGCAATCTCATAATTTGGAGCAAGTTCTACAAGGGATCTATCCTCAGTATCTTCATGTTTGCTAACATGATTAAAGAATTCTTCAATGTTATCTTTCCCAATTATAGAACCACTACCAATTGAAAGGTCTTTCAAGGTGAATGTAGGGATCAACATGGTGAGCTAAGGAAGAGGTGACAACTAAAGGAGACTTAATTTTTTTTGTGTTTTTGAAATAAGAAAGCAAAACAAGTAAAACTAATTTTTTTTGTGTTTTTAAAGAACCAAAACAAGCAAACAAAGCAAAAAGAAACTAAGCAAAAGAAAAACAACAAAGTAAAGAGATTGGTTATGAGGGACTCCCCTTGTGAAGATGTCCTTGACTCCCCGGCAACGGCGCCAGAAAAGATCTGGTGCGTAGTTGACGTGGGAGCTTCTTCTTGTTCTTCAGTCCCCGGCAACGGCGCCAGAAAAAATCTTGCTGACTCGTAGTTGATGTAGAGCTCATTGGGAGCCCATGGAGGAAGGTATGACGAGCACAGCAGTAAGTTTTCCCTCAGTTATGAAACCAAGGTTTAATCGAACCTGTAGGAGCAAGGAGACACCCCAAAGGTGTTACTAGCTGAGCTTTGGCAGGGCGCACTACCGGTGCTAGTAGCAACGTGGAGACCTGCACAACACAACCACAGAACTTTGTCCCCAACTTGCGATGAGGTTGTCAATCTCACCATGTTTTGCGGAAAACAAAGGATTAAACGTATCGAATGGAAAGAAGTAAAAGTTTGCAGAAAGTAAACACAAAGTAGTAAAAGATTGTAGATTGTATGTAAAGTAAAAGGACCGGCATCCATAGTTCACTAGAGGTGGCTCTCCTTAGATAGACAACATGCTGGGTGAACAAATTACATCGGGGCAATTGACAAACACCGAGAAAGCAATACATGCATATACTAATCATCTTGACTCCTCTGAGACTTGATTGGGCATTACAACATAATACATAGACTGCCATCCAACTGCATCTATGACTAATAATCCACCTTCAGGTTATCATCCGAACCCCCTCCAGTATTAAGTTGCAACCAACAGATTATTGCTTTACGAACTACATGTAAAGTAAACAATACGATTGTTCTATGAACAAAGGATTGATGTTTTCTCCCTAGTAGCAACAACACATCTAGTACCTTAGAGATTTCCGTCACTTCCCCAGATTACCAGAGGCATGAACCCACTATCGAGCATAAATACTAAATCTTGGAGTTGCTAGCATCTACTTGGCCAAGATAGCTACTAACAACGGAAAGCATGCAAGATCTCAAATAACAAAGACATGATAGAATCAATAATCAATCTGAAATAACATCTCAATATCCATCGGATCCCCGCAAACACAACATGTATGAATTACAAATAGATGATCTTGACCATGAACGGAGCTCACAAGATCTAAACATGAAAGCACAAAGGAGGAGAAACCAGCCATCTAGCTACTACATGGATCCGTAGGCCAAGGATGAACTACTCACGCATCACACCGGAGGCTTGCATGGTGATGAAGAAGGCGTCCAGGGTGAATTCCCCTCTCCGGTAGGGTGCCGGGAAGAGCTTCAGATCCCTCCTGATCTAGGTATGGAGATGACGGTGGCTACAGACTCTTTCGTGGATTTTTGATCGGGTCCTTAGGGTTTTCGTCCCGAGGGCAACTTATAGGCGGAAGGAGAGCCCGAGGGGGTGCAAGGGCTGGCCTCACCACCCCCTGGCGTGGGCCAGGCTGGGCCGCACGGCCAGTGGTGTGGTGGTCCCCCTGGTCCCTCTCCGTCTAGTATTCTGGCACTTGATCCCTTCCGGAAAAATAGGCACTTTGGCTTTTGTCCCGTCCAATTCCGAGAATATTCATTTTCTGACTTTCTTGGAACCAAAAACAGCAGAAAACAGGCAGCTGGCACTGTGGCTCTTGTTAATAGGTTAGTCCAAGAAATCATATGAAAAGTACTCCAAAGTTGGAACAAAACACAAGAAAGTGGATAAAACCAAGCATGGAACATCAAAAATTATAGATACATTTGCAATGTATCAGTACCCGGATGCTCCTCCACCTATGTGACAACCCTGTCGACTTGTACCCTGTTCGGTCATCCTCCACCACCACCAGCAGCCATCTCGCTCTCTCCGCCGGTGTCGACCTCTGGCACGCCCGCCTCGGCCATCCTAGCTCCACCCCTCTTCGTCAAATAATGCAAGGATTCTCATTTTCTTGTAATGAAATGGATGCTCATTCCTGTGAAGCATGTCGTCTAGGCAAACATGTTCATCTTCTGTTTAGCTCTTCCTCCACAGTTGCGTCTTTTCCGTTTCAACTCATTCATAGTGATGTTTGGACCTTGCCTTTTCCGAGTAATTCTGGTTATACTTATTATCTTGTTATTTTGGATGATTACTCGCATTTTGTGTGGACTTTTCCCCTCCGTCGTAAATCCAACGTCGCCACCACCCTCACCCCCTTCTTCGCCTACATCTCCACACAATTAGGTCACCCCATCCATGCCTTACAAACCGACAACGGCAAAGAGTTCGACAACATCACCATACGCACCCTCCTCGCCTCTCATGGCACCATCTTCCGTCTCACGTGTCCATACACCTCGCAACAAAATGGTCGCACTGAACGCATCCTTTGTACTCTCAACGACTGTGTCCGCACCCTTTTGTTCCATGCGTACATGCCCCCATGGTTCTGGCCAGATGCTCTCGCCACGGCTACTCTTCTAGTCAACATCCGCCCCTGCCGCTCTCGCTGGCAATACACGCCGCACCATCTCCTCTTTGGTGTTCCCCCGCCTATGATGATCTTCGCATCTTCGGCTGCCGCTGCTACCCTAACACCACCGCCACCGCCGCGCACAAGCTCATGGCGTGCTCTCTCCCTTGCGTGTTTCTCGACTATCCAGCCAACACCAAGGGCTATCGCTGCTATGATCCGGTCTCTCATCGCGTCATCACCTCACGGCACGTTTACTATGATGAGTTGGTGTTTCCATTTCAGCAGGGACTCTTGGTGACTCCTTTGACGACATCCATGGCGCCCGCTGGCCCCCCTGAGGTTAGCCGCACACGCCGATGAGTGGCCGCGGCGGCCCCATCTACGCCCGCCCCGCCTGCTCCCTCGGCACACGGGCCCGTGCTGCCGCCCGGGTGGTCGCCCGGGTTGCCACCCGCCACGGCTCTCTCTCCGGCCAGGCCGGCGACTTCGCCAGTGCCAGGGACACCGCCTGCGTCGCCCTCATCATCCTCGTCTGGCTCGGCACCCTCCTCGTCGACACCGCCATCGTAGCCTACCCTGGCTGCGGGCGTCGTGCCCGCCCCGCCGGCGGGCGTCGTCACTCATGCGCATGTGGGCGTGCGTCGTCTGTCCACCCGCTACCCGCCAATGAGTACGTCTGCACCGCCTCTACGTTCGTGATCTTGCTGGTGCTCACCTCTGCCCGGGCCGCCTTGCGTGACCCGCAGTGGCACGCCACGATGCAGGAGGAGTTCGATGCGCTACGGTGCAACCAGACCTGGGAGTTGGTTCCCCGCCCCTCCCGCGCCAACGTCATCACCGACAAGTGGGTCTTCAAGCACAAGCTGGATCCTGACGGCGCCCTGGAGCACTATAAGGCGCATTGTGTGGTTCATGGCTTTCCCCAACGCATCGGCGTTGACTTCATGAATCTGTTTGCCCCAGTTGTCAAGCCAGGTATGATCCACACCGTTCTTCACCTCATCGTCTATCGTTCCTAGATGGTGCATCAGATGGATGTCTCCAACGCCTTCCTCCACGGCCACCTCTCCGAGCAGGTGTACTGCCAATAGCCCATCGGTTTCGTTGATGCCGAGCATCCGGACCATGTGTGCCTACTCTGTTGGTCCTTGTATGGACTGAAGCAGGCCCCGCGCGCCGGTACCAGCGCATCGCCGCGTTTCTACATAGCTTGCCTTCCGCTCTACGCGCTCGGGCGCGTCACTGTTCGTCTATCGCCAAGGCACTGACATTGCCTACCTGCTACTATATGTCGACAACATCATCTTGACAGCATGCATTGCTGGCCTGCTTTGACAGCTCACTGTTCGCCTTCGCGCCGAGTTCGCACTCAAGGACCTTGGCCCGCTCCACTACTTCCTCGGCATCGAGGTCATCCAGCGCGCGGATGGGTTCTTTCTTCATCAGCAGAAGTATGCTCATGAGCTCCTCTAGCGTGCTGGGATGCTTAACTGCAACCCCGCGCCTACTCCAATTGACATGAAGGCCAAGCTTTTGGCTAGCGATGGGTCGCTGGCCCCTGACGCGTCGTTCTACCGCTCCATCGTCGACGCTCTACAGTACTTGACATTGACACGGTCGGAGTTGCAGTATTTCGTGAAGCAGGTGTGCTTGCATATGCATGCTCCTCGAGACTCCCATTGGACATTAGTGAAGCGGATAATTCGCAACATCTGCAGCACTATGGCACTTGGTCTCTCGCTGCATGCTTTGCCATCGACGGACATTGTCGTCTACTCGGACGCGGAATGGGCTGGCTGCCCTGACACACGACGGTCCACCTTGGGCTACTGCGTCTACCTCGGCTCGTCGCTCGTCTCTTGGTCTTCCAAGCGATAACCCACCATCTCTCGCTCTAGTGCCGAGGCCGAGTATCGGGTCATGGCTAACGCCGTGGCCGAGTGCACGCGGCTTTGTCAGCTTCTCTCCGAGCTCTCTTATCCTGTCGACAAGGCCAACATGGTGTTTTGTGACAATGTTTTAGCTGTCTACCTCTCTGCCAACCCCGTTCATCATCGACGCACCAAGCACTTCAAGCTGGACATCCACTTTGTTCATGAGCAGGTTGCTCTCGGTCACGTTCGAGTTCTTCACATACCGACCTCTCAACAATTTGCGGACATCATGACCAAGGGATTGCCGATGTCGACCTTCGACGAGTTTTGTTCCAGCCTATGTGTCGGTATTGACCCTTCGACTACGGGGGTGTTGAGATACGTATTGTACTCTGTATAGGTCTCCTTATACCATCGGAATTTTATATGTAACTGTCTATATATATATATGAGACAGCCGGCCCTATTGGAGCTGTGCATTCTCCACAAATCCTTCTACAATCAACTCTAATTTACTGTCCACTTTTTTCATAAATACTTTGGTTGTCCTAATGTCCTTTCACCAACATGGGTGTTCTAGTGGTGGGATAGTACTCCTGCTAGAACTCTTGGAATGCTCTCATGCACAATACACACAATTCAGGCATAACATTTTGGGTAGCACTACGTGTCCCCCGGGGGATAACTCCCCTGATCCCCCGGGGTCCCTGATACATTGCAAATGTATCTATAATTTTTGATGTTCCATGCTTGGTTTTATCTACTTTCTTGTGTTTTGTCCACACTTTGGAGTACTTTTCATATGATTCCTTGGACTAACCTATTATCAAGAGCCACAGTGCCAGCTGCCTGTTTTCTACTTTTTTTGGTTCCAAGAAAGTCAAAAAATGAATATTCTCAGAATTGGACGGGACAAAAGCCAAAGTGCCTATTTTTCCGGAAGACATCAGGAGCCAGAATACGAGACGGAGAAGGGATGGGAGCCGGCCACACTACCTGGCCACGCGGCCAGGCCTGGCCCGCGCCAGGGGGTGGTCTGGCCGACCCCAGCACCCACTCGGCCTCTCCTTCCCCTATATATTGACTCCGATACCAAAACCCTAAGTACCCGATCAAAAACTACGAAAGAGTCTGTAGCCGCCGTCATCTCCATCCCTACATCGGGAGGGATCTAAATCTCTTCCCAGCACCCAGCCGGAGAGGGGAATTCACCCTAGAGGCCTTCTTCACCATCATGCATGCCTCCGGTGTGATGCATGAGTAGTTCATCTCTGGACTACGGGTCCATGTAGTAGCTAGATGGCTGGTTCTCCTCCTTTATGCTTTCATGTCTAGATCTTGTGAGCTCCGTTCATGATCAAGATCATCTATTTGTAATTCTACATGTTGTGTTTGCGGGGATCCGATGGATATTGAGATGCTATTTCAGATTGATTATTGATTCTATCATGTCTTTGTTATTTGTGATCTTGCATGCTTTCCGTTGTTAGTAGCTATCTTGGCCAAGTAGATGCTAGCAACTCCAAGAGTTAGTATTTATGCTCGATAGTGGGTTCATGCCTCTGGTAATCTGGGGAAGTGACAGAAATCTCTAAGGTACTACATGTGTTGTTGCTACTACGGAGAAAACAACAATCCTTTGTTCATAGAACAATCGTATTGATTACATTACACGCAATTCGTAAAGCAGTAATCTGTTGCTTGCAACTTAATACTAGAGGGGGTTCCGATGATAACCTGAAGGTGGATTATTAGTCATAGATGCAGTTGGATGGCGGTCTATGTATAATGTTGTAATGCCCAATCAAGTTCCAAAGCAGTCAAGATGATTAGTGTATGCATGTATTGCTTTCTCGGTGTTTGTCAATTGCCCCGCTGTAATTTGTTCACCCAGCATGTTATCTATCTTAAGGAGAGCCACCTCTAGTGAACTATGGACCTCAGTCCTTTTTTTGCATACAATCTACAAACTATTTACTGCTTTGTGTTTACTTTCTGCAAACTATTACTTCCTTCCATTCGATACGTTTAATCCTTTGTTTTTAGCAAAACCGGTGAGATTGAAAACCTCATCGCAAGTTTGGGATAGAGTTCTGTGGTTGTGATGTGCAGGTCTCCATGTTGCTACTAGCACCGGTAGTGCGCCCTGCCAAGACTCAGCTAGCAACACCTTTGGGGTGTTTCCTTGCTCCTACTGGATTGATAACCTTGGTTCCATAACTGAGGGAAACTTACTTCTATGCTCATCATACCTTCCTCTTGGGGTTCCCCAACGAGCTCGTTAATACACGAGTGAGCAAGTATTTTTCTGGCACCGTTGTCGGGGACTAAAAGAAGAAGAAGCTCCCACGTCAACAACACGCCATCAAAGTATTTTTCTGGCGCCGTTGCCGGGGAGTCAAGGACATCTTCATAAGGGGAGTCCCTCATAACCAATCTCTTTACTTTGTTATTTTTGTTTTGCTTAGTTTATTTTTGTTTTGTTTGCTTGTTTCTTTATCAAAAACACACAAAAAATAGTTTTACAAGTTTGCTTTCTTTATTGAAAACACACATAAAAATGACTACTCTTGAAAACACTAAGTTGTGTGACTTGACTAGCACCAACAACAATGATTTTATGAGCACACCTACTGCTCCACATGTGCCTGAAGCTACTTTCTTTGAGATAAAACCTACTTTACTCAATCTTGTTATGAGAGAACAATTTTCTGGTATTAGTAATGAAGATGTCGCTGCCCATCTAAATAAATTTGTTGAACTTTGTGAGATGCAAAAGCATAGGGATATAGATGGTGATATTATTAAACTAAATTTTTTTCCTTTCTCTTTGAGAGGAAAAGCTAAAGAATGGTTGAATTCCTTAACTAGGAATAGTATTGATTCTTGGACTAAATGCAAAGATGCTTTCATTGGAAAATTCTATCCACCTACTAAGATTATATCTATGAGAAATAATGAAGTTTAAACAATTTGATAATGAACATGTTGCTCAAGCTTGGGAAAGAATGAAATCTTTGGTAAAGAATTGTCCCACTCATGGACTGACTTCTTGGATGATCATCCAAACTTTTTATGCAGGATTGTACTACTCTTCAAGGAACCTATTGGATACTGCTGCTGGAGGTACCTTTATGACCATCACTTTGGGTGCTGCAACAAAGCTTCTGGATAATATGATGGTTAACTATTCTGAATGGCATACTAAGACAGCTCCAAAAAGGTAAGAAGGTAAATTCTGTTGAGGAAACTGATACGTCCATTTTGCATCACTATTCTATGTCATAATTTACTGTTATTCATTGATATATTTCATATTGAGAGGTGATAGTTATGTTATTTCATCTGTTTTTGCATGGTTGATGACTTTTGGAGCATGGACCGCTGCAGTCAGGATTCTGATGGAAAAGGTGCTGTTTGGAGGAAAAATTCACGAAGATCAGAAAATCCGGGAAAATATATGGAAAATACTATTTTTCCAGAAGACGAAGGAAGCCAGAAGGGGGGCTGGAGATGGGCCACAGGGGGCCCACACCACCCCCTGGCGCCGGCCAGCCTAGGCCGCGCCACCAAGTGGTGTGGCCGCCCTGGTCCACCCCTAGCTCTCCCCTCGGGCGTATATATTCCTCCCGAAACCCTAATACTCGGGGGAGCGACCACAAAAAGATTCCGCCGCCCCTGCGGGGAGGAAAACACCGAGAGAGAAAGATCTCTCAAGCAGACAGATTTCTGCTGGGGGATTCCTTCCCGGAGAGGGAAGATCGTCGCCATCAACACCACCATCAAGCTGGACTTCATTGGGATTATCATCATCACCACCACCATCATCACCATCAGCACCCTCATCACCGTCTCCATACTGCTGTAACAATTGGGTCGAATCTTCCATAGTTCATAGGGGAAACTTTCCTAGTGTTGATTACTCTTTGTAGTTGATGCTATTGAGTGAACCATTGAATTATTGTTTATGGTCAGATTGTTATACATCATTATTCCATCTCTGATCATGATCCATATGATGTCTTCTGAGTAGTTCGTTTTGTTCTTGAGGACATGGGAGAAGTCATGTTGTTAGTAGTGGAGTTATGTTGAGAAAGATCCAATAGTTTGATATTTAAGTTGTGGTGTACTTCTTCTAGTGGTGTCATGTGAACGTCGACTACATGACACTTCACCTATATGGGCCTAGGGGAATGCATTGTGTATTTGGCTACTAATCGTAGGGGTTGCCAGAGTGACAGAAACCTGAACCCCCATTAGGAAACCATTGCACAAGGGATGTAAGGGTCTTAGAGTTTAAAGCTGTGGTTAGGTTTCTACCTTAATTACTTTCTTGTACTTACGGATGTTTGCAAGGGGTATAATCACAAGTATGTATTAGTCCTAGGAAGGTCGGTACATTAGCACAGCTTCACCCACACAACACTTAGCAAGCTAAATAAGATTAATCAACTATATGAAGCGAAAGCACTTGGCAGTATTCCCATGTGTCCTCGAGAACATTTGGTCATCTTAAGTAATACAACCGGCTTGTCCTTTGCTTCATAAAGGATTGGGCCACTTGCTGCATTTATTCCTATTGTCTTTTGTTTACTCGTACTTTGTTTACTTGCCTTATCAAAAACCCCTAAAAATCCATTTGCTAAGTATTTACAGAGAATTCCTGATCCATACCACTAGCCAGCACCTTCTGCTCCTCATTGGGTTCGACACTCTTACTTATCGAAAATACTGCGATACATCCCCTATACTTGTGGGTCATCAAGACTATTTTCGGGCGCCGTTGTCGGGGAGTGAAGCGCTATTGGAGAGTGGAACTGGTAAAGGAAACTTCTACTGTGAGTATTGTTTACTTCTGTTAGTTGCTTTATTTTCGTTATGGATAATTCGCTGAGTTTCTTATTTGGTAATGCTACTACCACTGCTAAGGTAGTAGATAAACCACCACCTGCTGAGAATGATGTTTTTAAAACACCTACAAGAATTATTGATCGTGTTATGGATAACTACTATTGTTGGGGATGGAACTGTCCATCTCGGTGATCATTTGCTCTTTATACACGAATTATGCGGGTTGTTCAAGTGTGCAGGTATTACTACAGATCAAGTTAAGAAGAAGTTATTCTCATTGTCACTGAAAGGAAGAGTTGAGGAATGGTATAAGCTGCTGAAGAATGGTCAAGCTCTTGAATGGGAGGAAATAGTGCCTCTCTTTTATTCAAAATTTTATCCTCCTAGTGAGATTCATAAAGATCGGAATCAAATATACAACTTTTGGCCTCTTGATGGAGAGAATACAACTCAAGCTTGGGGGAGATTGAAGTTACTAATGCTCAAACACATTCATGAGCTCCCCAAAAATATTATTATCAATAACTTTTATGCAAAGCTCCCTCTACATGACAAAGATTTATTAGACGCTTCTTGTGCTAGATCATTCACTCGCATGGAAGAAGAAGCTAAATGGGATCTTCTGGACCGTATTCAAGACAATGCTGAAGCTTGGGAGAATGACAAAGGTAGAAAGTCAGGTATAAACTATGATTATGAATGCATTGAATCTTTTATGGGAACTGATGACTTTCAAAATATTAAAAATGCTTATGGTCTAGACTCTCAAGTTATTGTTTCTTATTTTAAGGCTTTTGCTTCCTACATTGAAGTGCCTAAGAAGAAGTGGAATAAGTATCATGAACCTTATAAAGATGTTGTTAAGAGTGTTCCTGCAAGAAATACTGAAGTTTATACTGCTAATCATGTCTTATATGAACCTTACCTTGAGAAAATGCCTTTCCCAGTTAAGATAAAGGAACATTCTATGATAGCTAGTATGGTTAGAGAAAGTACAAATAAAGCTATTGAACCTGATAAACAAAAGGTTGATGAACCTATTATAGAAAATGTGAAACACTTTGTTACTAAATATGAAGAAGAGGGACACACTATCCTTTGTAAGGATACCTCTAATATTGTCTCACATAGTAGTGTTATGAGAGCTAATATTCCTGTGTTTTCTGGTTAGAATAAGTGATCATTGCTACGATGGTCCTTGTGATAGTTATATTGTTAAGTTTATGCATGATATTGAAAGTTACTATGAGAGAGAGAAATGTTTTCTTATGCATCTCAATAATATCAAGTTTCCTCGTTTTATGCTGAAAGTTTTCATGTTGCACTTCTTTTGCCTTCCTATGCTAGTAGCATCTGGTTCCAAAAACTTGTTTGTTTACAAAATTCCCTTGCATAGGAAGTGGGTTAGACTTAAATGTGTGTATTTTTTCTTCTTAATGCTCTCTTTCACCTCAATTTATATTCCTACGTAAGCATCATCAAAATTATCATGCCCATCTTAATGGCTATAAAGAAAGAGCTTTTTGGGAGACAACTCAGTTTATTTTTGCTTTCAGTTTGTTTTTGTTTCTTTAAGTCTTGGAAGTTATTACTTTTGTAATAACCTCTCCTTATCCTTTTTGTTTGGTTTTTGTGTCAAGATCAACCTCTAATGAGAGAGAAGTAAGATTTGGGGAAGTTGATGTCCCGAAACAGATTTTTGTGCTTCACCATAAAAATTTGTGAGAGATCTCTGTATGTCGGATTGAGCTGTAATTTTTCGTGCTTTTGCCCCAGGTTGTTATTTAACTTTCATTAGTTTTGCACTTTTTGATTTGAGCAACAGAAGATTTTAGAAAAAATTGATATTTACCTACTGGTCTGTTTTGATAGATTTTGCCACTCTTGCTTTTGCTTCTTTATTTGATTTCCTTTTTGAATTCTTTTTGTGTTTTCGGAAGGAGTTGCTACAGTAGCTTATGTTTGATGGTTTTCAGTTGAAGTTGAACTCAAAAGGTTTTATCACTTCACTTATACTAATGTTGCTAATGAGAACTGTGTGAAGTTTTGTGTGAAAGAAATTTCCTGGTAGTGGAGATAATGGTGTAATAACGAAGAGAAGGGTTTTATGACTCAAGTAATAAGTGTATGAAGATGAAGATATAGATGTTATTCAAGTGGTGACTCCGGAAGAATCTACTAGATACCAAATTCAGAGACCTGCAGAGTCCGGTTTCAAATAGATAACAATTCTGGTAAGAAAAGTTCCACGAAAATACTATCTAGCTATATTTTTGCAGTTTTTAGTCAGTAAGGAAAGCTATGAAGCGAAACAGGGACGGAAACGGAGCCAGGGTGGCTCACACCACCCTGTGGCGCGGGCCCACCCCTACCCGCGCCACCAGGTGGTGTGGCCACTCCGAAATCCGCCTCTGACTCGTTTTCTCCCAGTACCTTCATTTTGTTCTGAAACTTCGTAATATATAATCCCCCGGATCCCCCGAGGTTCGTATATCGTGTTTTCGTCGTGTTTTTGTTTCGATCTGTTTCTTCCAGGACATACTCTTTGAAGGTTTAGAAGCACAATGGTGTCTTCCAAGGATAAAGGGAAGGAGCCTATGGAGGAAGATCTCCAAGACCCCGAGCAGGGGTTGGTACCTTTAGTCGCGTGCCCTGCATCAACGGAAGCCCTATGAGTCACTAAGGAGTTCTGTGATAAGTACCGAGACTTGAGGAGGAAGGTGATCATGCTTCAATGGGAGAATAATAGGCTTCGCAAGATGCTGGAAGATTTCCTCACGCGAACTAAGAAAATATTACCACCATCACCAAAGGAGTAATTCGTCATCAGGTTTGGCACCCCCCTGGTTTGTTCCAAGCATGGGGGAGTGCCGCGGTATCACATCACTATCTTCTATCGTTTTACCTTTTTAGTAGAGTCATGTCATGAATAGAGAAGTTATTATGTAGGATGGTTTGCATTATGAAAGTGTCCCCTCTCTCGTTAGATATGTATCCCTTGGTGTGAGTTGCCGTTATGGAATATTAATGAGAAGTTCTATCATTTACTCTTTTGCATAGCTTATATTAGTTTTCAATTCGTGGTTATATGATTGATCTTGTTGTTAGTATTGGTAGCACTATGGGATCATTGAGTTAATTTAGTTGGTTTTGGCAAACCAGGCTCGGTCAGTAGCAACACTATTTTTGAGAGTTGAATGAAAAAGATAGAAGTACTCTAAAGAAAAATAATTTCATCATCTTTCTTTCTTGATTTGCTCATAAGTCTAGTATTCCCTAGTTAAGATCTTTTGTGCTTCCAAGGAAGATTGCATATTTGTCTTTATCACTTATATGTTTGTTTGTTTCCTTCAACTCTTATACTTGCTACCTAGCCTTGCTAGCCAAAAACCTGTACTGAGAGGGAATTCTTCTCGTGCATCCACTCCTTTAAACCAAAACCTTTGCCATTTGTGTCCACCATACGTACCTATTAGCATTATTGCTATTCCAAGTAAATTCTTGTTTTATCAACCTCCCAAATTAAACTGTTATGTGAAAATTAGTGATTAAAGCTCTCACGAACTTGATGGCACACTTTACTTTATTGCACTTAATAAACTTGAACCATTATGCTCACCTATGTTGCGTATATGCTTGCGCTTTGTAAGTTGTGAATTAGCAGAACCATGTTGTCATGGGGAACACTTTCAACATTGCACTGGTACTTTGTACCAAGTTGATATCATGTTCTTTTGTCTATGGATGTCGTCGGTGTGAAATGAAAGGGGAGCTTGTAAGTCCATGGAGTTAAGCATGTGTGTTAGAGAAACGCCTAGGCCGCTGGTCTAATCCATGTTGACATGGTGGAAACCTGCAGCGTAACCATAACGAGAATCTATGAAGCATTCTTCTTATAAAAAAGAGATAAAAATTGAGAAAAAGAGAAAATAAAAAAAGATTATGAAAAGAGAAAAGAGAGAAAAAAGCACCATATTCCCATGGTAAATAAGAAGATTGCTGAGATGCTTGTTGTCTGCTTGCCTTGTCATTTTGATATGGGGATTCTTCCGTATCATCGGGCAAGGGGTACACCCTTGGCGGTTCTCTATGATACACATATGCTTACGATGACAAGAACTTACCGGTGACTAAACTTGAGTAGCATGAGGAGCGGCCCACGTATTCAAGGGACATGAGATTCTCAAATTACAACTTGTCAATGCATATCCTCATATTTGATCACTTTAACCTTAATCACCTAACACTACTAGGAAACAGCTTATAAGTGGCGCACCTTTTTTCACTATCCGTGGCGCATTTCCTAGTCGCCACTGGTAACTATCTTCTGTGGTGCATTTCAAAATGCGCCACAGAAGTTTCAAACTTCAGTGGCGCATATGGCCAATATGCGCCACAAAAGTTTTTTTCAAAATTCAAAAAAAAAGGCGGGCCAGATCTCAAACTTCTGTGGCGCATATGGCCAATATGCGCCATAGAAGTTTTTTTCAATTTTCAAAAAAAAACCGGGCCAGATCTAGATCTGGCCGGAGTTGGTGGTGGTGGTGGTGGTGGTGGTGGTGGCTAGTGGTGGTGGTGGTGGCTGGAGGAGGGCTAGGAGGAGGTTGCCAGAGTTGGTGGTGGTAGAGGAGGAGGAGGTTGCCGGAGTTGGTGGTGGTGGAGGAGGAGGAGGAGGTCGCCGGAGTTGGTGGTGGAGGAGGTGGTGGTGGTCGTCGGAGTTAGTCGCCGGAGTTGGTGGAGGAGGAGGAGGAGGAGGAGGAGGAGTGGGGAGGGGAGAAGTGTGGAGGGGAGCAGAAGTGGGGAGGGGAGAAGAAGTGGGGAGAGGAAAAAAGGAAAAAGGGAGGGAGAAGGGCACCGGCAGGATTCAAATTTCGAATCCCGCCCAAGACTTCTGTGGCGCATATGGGGGAAATGCGCCATAAAAGTTTCTCCCCCTTTTTATTTTTTTGCAAGAAAAAATCTTCTGTCTGCCATAACTTTTTACTCTTTTGGAATTTGGGGAATCTACAAAATCTTCAACGGCTTCCAGCCGAAAGCCGTTGAAATCGAGTAGGGAATTTCGAGACGATCATTTTGATAGGTTAAAGATTTTTTTCCGACATCATATGCAAAAGTTAGAGCCGTTTTACGGTGCCATGACCTATTTTTGTAAAATACATCGAAATTCATGTTTTTTAATTTTGTCTAGATCTATACCTTAAAATCTAACTACAACTTAAAGGAATTTTTCTTTTTGAAGTTTCTATCATTTTTGTTTATTTTTTACAAAACTGAAAAGGCGATCCATGGGGGGGGGTCTATTTTTCCCCCCTATATGCTTGTTCTGTGGCGCATACACCTATATGCGCCACAGAAACATCACTTTCTGTGGCGAATATGGACATATGCGCCACAGAAGTTTCTCCCGCTTTTTTTGCTGCTTGGTCCCATCAACCTTCTGTGGCACATACGTCTATATGCGCCACAGAAGTTTGGCACTTCAGTGGCACACACGAAAATATGCGCCACAGAAGTTTGGACTTCTGTGGCGGCATATTGGTTTCGTGCGCCACTAAAGTGCCAAACTTTGGTGGCGCATTTTTTTCTAGTGCGCCACTGATATATATCGATGGCGCATAGTTTTACATATGCGCCACTGAATATCTTGTCTATCTATAAGTTGTTTCCTAGTAGTGTAAAGATGCCTATGATAGGGGCAATGAGAGCTGAAAGCTAGTAAGTATCATAATTTTTGGGAGCTCTTTATGAGACTTGCAATCCCTGCTTCCCTCTGCGAAGGGCCTTTCTTTTAACTTTTAGTTGAGTCAGTAAACCTATCCCCTTCTATCTGAGCAAGTATTTTGAGTTATTGTGTTTCAATCATTCATATGATGACTTATTCAATCATGTTTCTTATGTTCCTTGTTTTGCACATTGCTCTTATCTTGGTGTTTACTACTTTGAAAGCTATCATTGAAAACCAGTTATTTGTGAACTCTAGCAAATTATCAACTATTCTTCGACCAAGAGCTGAGTTTGCCATTACCAATTATAATTCACTTTATGTATCTTTATTGTGTTACCTTTGCTTATTGCAAGTTGAGTTATATAAGTGTGAGTTGTCTTCTATTATGATCTATGTATTTGATGAATGTGATGCTTCTTGTCCGTATTCTTTTATCGACTCTTCACTCCATAAACCTGAGGTCATGTTTATTGAGCTCAGTTTCGCTTGGGGACAAGCGAAGTCTAAGCTTGGGGGGAGTTGATACGTCCATTTTGCATCACTATTCTATGTCATAATTTACTGTTATTCATTGATATATTTCATATTGAGAGGTGATAGTTATGTTATTTCATCTGTTTTTGCATGGTTGATGACTTTTGGAGCATGGACCACTGCAGTCAGGATTCTGATGGAAAAGGTGTTGTTTGGAGGCAAAATTCGCGAAGATCAAAAAATCCGGGAAAATATACGGAAAATCCTATTTTTCCAAAAGACCAAGGAAGCCAAAAATGGGGCTGGAGATTGGCCATTGGGGGCCCACACCACCCCTGGCGCGGGCCAGCCTAGGCCGCGCCACCAGGTGGTGTGGCCGCCCTGGTCCACCCCTGGCTCTCCCCTCTGGCATATATATTCCTCCCAAAACCCTAAGACTCGGGAGAGCAACCATAGAAATATTCCGCCGCCTCTGCGGGGCGGAAAACACCGAGAGAGAAAGATCTCTCCGGTAGACAGATTTCTGCCGGGGGAATTCCTTCCCGGAGAGGGACGATCGTCGCCATCAACACCACCATCAAGCTGGACTTCATCGGGATCATCATCATCATCATCATCATCACCATCGGCACCCTCATCACCATCTCCATATTGCTGTAACAATTGGGTTGAATCTTGCATAGTTCATAGGGGAAACTTTGCTGGTGTTGATTACTCTTTGTAGTTGATGCTATTGAGTGAACCATTAAATTATTGTTTATGTTCAGATTGTTATACATCATTATTCCATCTCTGATCATGATCCACATGATGTCTTGTGAGTAGTTCGTTTTGTTCTTGAGGACATGGGAGAAGTCATGTTGTTAGTAGTGGAGTTATGTTGAGAAAGATTCAATAGTTTGATATTTAATTGTGGTGTCTTCTTCTAGTGGTGTCATGTGAACGTCGACTACATGACACTTCACCTATATGGGCCTAGGGGAATGCATTGTGTATTTGGCTACTAATCGTAGGGGTTGTCGGAGTGACAAAAACCTGAACCCCCGTTAGGAAACCATTGCACAAGGGACGTAAGGGTCTTAGAGTTTAAAGCTATGGTTAGGTTTCTACCTTAATTACTTTCTTGTACTTAAGGATGTTTGCAAGGGGTATAATAACAAGTATGTATTAGTCCTACGAAGGTCGGTACATTAGCATGGGTTCACTCACACAACACTTAGCAAGCTAAAGAAGATTAATCAACTATATGAAGCGAAAGCACTTGACAGTCTTCACATGTGTCCTCGAGAACGTTTGGTCATCTTAAGTAATACAACCGGCTTGTCCTTTGCTGCATAAAGGATTGGGCCACTTGCTACATTTATTCCTATTGTCTTTTGTTTACTCGTACTTTGTTTACTTGCCTCATAAAAAACCCTAAAAATCCGTTTTCTAAGTATTTGCAGAGAATTCCTGATCCATACCACTAGCCAGCACCTTCTGCTCCTCGTTGGGTTCGACACTCTTACTTATCAAAAATACTGCGATACACCCCTATACTTGTGGGTCATCAGAAACCTCTTCCTTGAGTGATAATATTGATGTTATTATGGCTATGCTTGTGAATGGGAGAGCCCATATTGATCCAAATAATGTTCCTTTAGCCTCTTTGGTTGCTCAAGAAGAGCAAGTTGATGTGAACTTCATAAGAAATAACAATTTTGGCAATAATGCTTATAGGAATAATTTTGGTAACAACAATTATAAGCCATATCCTCCCAACAATGGTAATGCTTATGGAAATTCCTACAAAAATAATAGGAGCGCACCCTCTGAACTTGAAGTTATGCTTAAGGACTTTATTAGTAAACAAACTGCTTTCAACAAAACTATTGAGGAAAAACTCTCTAATGCTGAAAGAAATATAGCATCACTTGCTGAAGCTCAAACTTCCTTGAATAAAATGGCTGCTAAACCTGAAACTAATGATAATCCCTTTGCAGCTACTAATGCTATACAAGTAAGAATTGATGAAAATGTTAGACTACTAGCTGAATTACATGCTAAGTGGGAAAGAGAAGATGAAATTGCTAGAAACATTAGTGTTTCTACTATCACCACCACTAGTGTTGAGGATAGTAATAGTTCTACTACTTTAGATGATAATTATGATTTCTATCTTGATGGTTGCAATATCTCTGAAGTTATTAAGTTCCTACAAAAGCTTGCTAAAAGTCCTAATGCTAGTGCTATGAACATGGCCTTTACGAAACACATTACTGATGCTCTCATAAAGATTAAAGAAGAAAAGATGAAACATAAAGCTTCTATTCCAATAAAACAAGAAGATGGTTTGGAACCCATCATTAATATGAAAGTGAATGACTTTTATTTCAAAGCTTTATGTGATCTTGATAGTAGTGTTTCTATTATGCCTGGAAGGATTTATGATATGCTTGATTTTCCTCCACTCGAAGATTGTTATTTGAATGTCCCACTTGATGATAATGCTAAAAAGAAACTCATGGGGAGTCTTAATGATGTTCTTATTATGGTTAACAATGCCTATGTCCCCGTTGATTTGTATGTTTTGGATGTTGAATACAATGCTTCTTGTCCTATTATTTTGGGAAGACCTTTTCTTAGAACTGTTGGTGCCATTATTGATATGAAAGAAGGCACCATTAAATATCAACTCCCACTCAAGAAAGGTATAGAACACTTCCCTAAGAAGAGAGAGAAGATTTCTTTTGCTTCTCCTATGAAAACAAAATTTGGTCTTAATGCTTCTTCATTTGAGAACACTTGATTCTTTTTCTTGCTTCTTATGCCTAACTTAAAGGCGTTAAAGAAAAGTACTTATTGAGAGATAACCCAAAAGTTTTAGATGAGTCTTGGAAGTTATTACCTCAGTAATAACCACTCCTTATCCTTTTTATTTGCTTTTTGTGCCAAGAGTAACCTCTAATGAGAGAGAAGTAATGATTGGGAAAGTTGTTGTCCCAAAACAGATTTATGTGCTTCACCGTAAAAATTCGTGTAAAATCTCTGAACGTCATTTTGAGGCGTGAATTTTTGAGCTTCTGACCCAGGTTGTTATCTAACTTTCGTTAGTTCAACACTTTGTGATTTGAGCTACAGAAGGTCTTAGAAACAATTCGTCTTTACCTGCTGGTCTGTTTTGACAGATTTCTACCATTTTCTGCATTTGCTTCTTGTTGGTTCCTTTTTGAGTTTTTTTGGGGAATTGAGCTTTTTGAGGGAAGTGCTTCAGTAGCTAGTGTTCTAATGGAAGTTTATTTGGTGTTAGAACTGAACCTTAAGACTTATTATCTTGAGTGCACTAATGTTGCTAATAAAGATTGTGTGAAGTTTTGTATGAAGGAAAAATTTTAGGTGTATAGAAGAAATGACTAATGAGATGAAAGATGGACTAAAGCTCAAGCTTGGGGATGCCACGTGTGTCACCCCAAGATATATCCAAGAAGTACAAGCGTCAAAGCTTAGGGATGCCCAAGGCATCCCCCTCTTCATCAATAAAAATCTCAGGTTTCTTCCAAACGCTTCATTGTTATTGTTTCATGCACAGTTGTGTTGTTCTTGGAGCGTCTTCTTTTTCTTTTTGGTTTTGGTTTTTCATTTGCTTGGTTTTCTTAGTTTGCTCAATAAATTGGTTGGTCCCCCTATTTCATACATTGGTTTTCAAATAGTTTAGTTTGGTTTGGAAAAGAGTGAAAGTTCATACTTAAGTGGTAAAAAGAGCTTGTTTTTGACTGTGGCCTTTGCTTTGTCATGCCATGCTTGATATTGTTTTGGCTTTATGCTTAGTATTCTTTGCTGTAGCATGACTTGTTATAAACAATTGAGATTGCTTAATGTGCCTTGGATGAATCATGCGTTGTTTTAGCATATTAAAGCATAGTATATAGTGGTATTCTCCTTTGATGCTTTATTTGGGTTGACTTGGCGCATGCTCACACCATGTTATGAATATCTCAAGTCACCATAAGCCTTTATGATCCTTTGGTTTTCAACTTGTAGTATCACTTTATGCTTTGATCAATGATGTTTTGTCGCCCTGCATGATTATGGCCATTATTGCTCTATTAGTTTGTCGCTCACAGTCTTTTGCTAGCCTCCACAACCAAGTATGAGTTCCACTCATGCATCCAACTCCCTAAACCAAGTTATTCCAAAGATTCCACCATACCTACCTACTAGCTTATGTTATTCCAAGTATATTCATACTTTTGTTTACCTTCCAAATTAAACTTATTATGAGAAAACTAGTGATTAAAGCTCTCACGAACTTGATGGCACACTTTACTTTTCTTGCCCTTAATAAACTTGAACCATTGTGTCGTCTATGTTGTATATGCTTGCACTTATTTGTTGGGAATTAGCAGAACCATGCTGTCATGGGGAACACTTTCAACATTGCACGGGTACTTTGTACCTAGTTGATATCATGAGCTTTTGTCTATGGATGTCGTCGGTGTGAAATGAAAGGGGAGCTTGTAAGTCCATGGAGTTATGTATATGTGTTAGAGAAACGCCTGAGTTGCTGGTCTAATCCATGCTGACATGGTGGAAACCTGCAGCGTAATCATAATGAGTTGTCCATGAAGCATTCTTCTTATAAAAAAAGAGTCCTATATTGAGAAAAAAAAGATTATGAAAAGACGAAAGAGAGAAAAAAGCACCATATTCCCATGGTAAATAAGAAGATTATTGAGATGCTCGTTGTCTGCTTGCCTTGTCATTTTGATATGGGGATTCTTCCGTATCATCGGGCAAGGGGTACCCCATTGGCGTTTCTCTATGATACACATGTACTTACAATGACAAGAACTTACCGGTGACTAAACTTGAGTAGCATGAGGAGCGGCCCTCGTATTCAAGGGACATGAGATTTCTAACTTATACTTCGTCAAGCATGTACACCATAGTTTATTCACTTTAACCCTAATCACTTCAAGATGCTTATGATAGGGGTAATGAGAGCTGAACGCTATAAGTACCATAATTTTTGTAAGCTCTTTATGAGACTTGAATCCCTACTTCCTTCTATGAAGGCCTTTCTTCTACTTATATATTGAGTCTCCGCCTTCTATCTTTATGCACTTACTTTGAGAGCATAGTGGCCATTCTTAGTTCTATGTGCATTGTCCCAAGACTAGTTGATTGATGCATAACTTGATATTGCTTATTTTAAACTATTTGTATCTACTTACTCTTATAAACTTTGAAGGTGTCCTATGCATTTATATTTGCTACTCTATGAGGGACAAGCTGAATGCTATTATGCTATGTTTTCTTTATGTGAAACAAACAAACGTCTTGCAAAGCATTGTTATTCATGAATCTTTTATTTGTGCCTTTTCATGTTGCATCATAGTTTCTTTGTCTTATTGCTAGAACTTTGTCTTTCATGTTATGATTAAAGTACTATGATCCCAGCTTTGAATGTTTTACAAATACTTTGATCAAGTTTATGATGGTGCATGTCACCTCAAAAATTATTCTTTCTTTTTATCACTTACCTACTCGAGGACGAGCAGGAGTTAAGCTTGGGGATGTTGGTACATTGCAAATGTATCTATAATTTTTCATGTTCCATGCTTGGTTTTATCTACTTTCTTGTGTTTTGTCCACACTTTGGAGTACTTTTCATATGATTTCTTGGACTAACCTATTAACAAGAGCCACAGTGCCAACTGCCTATTTTTTGTTGTTTTTGGATCTAGGAAAGTCAGAAAATGAATATTCTCGGAATTGGACGGGACAAAAGCCAAAGTGCCTATTTTTCCGGAAGACGCCAGGAGCCAGAATACGAGACGGAGAAGGGCTGGGGCCGTCCACACCACCTGGCCACGCGGCCATGCCTGGCCCGCGCCAGGGGGTGGTCTGGCCGACCCCAGCACCCCCTCAGCCTCTACTTCCGCCTATATATTGCCTCTGATACCAAAACCCTAAGTACCCGATCAAAAATCCATGAAAGAGTCTGTAGCCGCCGTCATCTCCATCCCTAGACCGGGAGGGATCTGAAGCTCTTCCCGGCACCCTGCCGGAGAGGGGAATTCACCCTGGAGGCCTTCTTCATCATCATGCAAGCCTCCGGTGTGATGCGTGAGTAGTTCATCTCTGGACTACGGGTCCATGTAGTAGCTAGATGGATGGTTCTCCTCCTTTGTGCTTTCATGTCTAGATCTTGTGAGCTCCATTCATGATCAAGACCATCTATTTGTAATTCTGCATGTTGTGTTTGCGGGGATCCGATGGATATTGAGATGCTATTTCAGATTGATTATTGATTCTATCATGTCTTTGTTATTTGTGATCTTGCATGCTTTCCGTTGTTAGTAGCTATCTTGGTCAAGTAGATGCTAGCAACTCCAAGAGTTAGTATTTATGCTCGATAGTGGGTTCATGCCTCTGGTAATCTGGGGAAGTGACAGAAATCTCTAAGGTACTAGATGTGTTGTTGCTACTAGGGAGAAAACAACAATCCTTTGTTCATAGAACAATCGTATTGTTTACATTACACGCAATTCGTAAAGCAATAATCTGTTGCTTGCAACTTAATACTGGAGGGGGTCGGATGATAACCTGAAGATGGATTATTACTCATAGGTGTAGTTGGATGGCGGTCTATGTATAATATTGTAATGCCCAATCAAGTTCCAAAGGAGTCAAGATGATTAGTATATGCATGTATTGCTTTCTCGGTGTTTGTCAATTGCCCCGATGTAATTTGTTCACCCAGCTTGTTATCTATCTTAAGGAGAGCCACCTCTAGTGAACTATGGACCCCGGTCCTTTCTTTTACATACAATCTACAAACTTTTTACTGCTTTGTGTTTACTTTCTCCAAACTATTACTTCCTTCCATTCGATACGTTTAATCCTTTGTTTTTAGCAAAACCGGTGAGATTGACAACCTCATCGCAAGTTAGGGATAGAATTATGTGGTTGTGTTGTGCAGGTCTCCACGTTGCTACTAGCACCGGTAGTGCGCCCTGCCAAGGCTCAGCTATCAACACCTTTGGGATGTTTCCTTGCTCCTACTGGATTGATAACCTTGGTTTCATAACTGAGGGAAACTTACTGTTGTGCTCATCATACCTTCCTCTTGGGGTTTCCCAACGAGCTCATTAATACACGAGTCAGCAGTCCCTTGCCCTGCCACGTGTCCTAGAAAAACACCTCCAATTCCGCTTTTGCTACAAACCACCTAATTTTCCTGCAAAAAGCCTGCTTTTGCTACATATAGCTGTTGGGTCCGCAGCATAGAAAACAAAAAAATCCCTACGATGAGAACTACACGCCAAGATCTATCTACTAGGTACAAAGCAACGGCTGGACATACATCCAACGAGAACTTACCCTCAAAGACAACTAGATTTGTTAACGAGTAGGAACTCGTGGTTGATGTAGTCGTACACTTGCCGATCTCAAGATCGTGAGGAAGTCCGAGCGTCGCAACTCAGCAGCGCATCCGTACTCGCACTCACGTTCAAGCCACCGGACAACCTCCACCTCCTCGCTCCAGCGATCCAGCGGAAGCAGCAACTCCTTCCAGACGAAATACCACCGGGAACATGTATCTCGCTAATCCGAGGCCATGGGGGAATAATTCTAGAGGGGAGAGAGATCCTTCACAAGGAGGTGTGTGTAAGAAGGAGGAAGAGGGTGGCCTTTTATAGGAGGAGGGGGTGCCCCCCCATGGCCGGTGCATGGGGGGTGACTCCTCACCTCCCCCATTCATGTGGTGGTAACTCCTCCACATTAAAATGCCTCTTCACATTCCCCTTTAAAGTCCCTACTTTAAATGCATTAAAATTCTCCAAGTTTAATGCTCTCTCATTTAATAAAAATATTTTTATTAAATTTATTCAGAATTTTGTTAATTACTTTAATTAACAAACATTCACATATAACCCCTTGCAATATTTCAATATCACATGTAGAACCACTTTGTGCAATTTCACCCGAAACAATTACCGGTTTCTATCGAAACAATTCCTGCGCTTTGCAATTCTTTCGTCTGAAACATATGTGCTCCAAAATGGTGTCCGGTAACTCTTAAGTGTGTCACCCTATGGTTCGCGAATAATGCAGACATGATTGAGACTCCTCTCAGATCAATAATCATAAGCGGGACCTGGAGATCCATACTGGCTCCTACACATTCAACGATGACTTCTGTGATCGTGAGAATCTTTAACGCTAGTAACTAAATCCCTTTGTCTCGCGATATATTACATGTCCGAGATTCGATCATTGGTATCTCCATACCTAGTTTGATCTCGTTACCGACATGCACTATTTTCTCGTTCCCGTGATATAACATTGTAGTAATCACATCACTTGCTTGCAAGCTATCTTAATGTGATATCACCGAGAGGGCCCAGAGTATATCTATCCGTCATCGGGATTGACAAATTCCACTCTTGATCCATGAGCCTCAACATAACACCTTCGTAGCACTGAAACCATCTTTATAGTCACCCTGTTACGGTGTGACGTTTGATGTTATCAAGATACTCTTCCGGTGTTAGAAATTAACATGATCTCATGGTCTAAGGATAAAGATTACTTCGTATGATGTTATAGCAATATAAACATAATGACTTTGATAGTAATGCTATACTTCGGATGAATGTTTATCACATCATTCCACCAATGTTGTGAACTTGTTATTAACAACATCCAATGTCCATGATCAGGAAACCTTGATCATCTTGTTAATCAACAAGCTAGTCTATAAGAGAGGCATAACTAGGAACTATTTTTGTTTATTAAACACACATGTATTGACGTTTCCGATCAATACAATTATAGCATGCAAAATAAACATTTATCATAAACATGGAATAAGATAATAACCACTTTATTATTGCCTCTCGGGCATATTCCCTTCAATAGCAAAAAACGGTTCGCCCACGAGACAAAAAATAAAAAGATAAATCTCGCCGGAGGCCTCGCCGGAGTTTCGCCGGAGACCTCGCCGGACACTTGTAGAAAAAAATTGTTCTAATGTAGCAAACCGACTTCGCCCCGGAGACTTACGGTGGGAGAACCTCGCCGGAGATATCATAGCAGAAATTTTAACCTGTTGTAGCAGAACCACGATACAGTTATAACAAAAAAGTTAAGCAAATGTAGCAAAAGCCGGACCTCGCCGGAGATCTCGCCGGAGACATTATAGCAGAAACTTTGCGCTATTGTAGCAAAACTATAAAAGCGATGTAGCAAAAAAGTTCAGCATCTGTATCAAAAAAGGCTTCGCCGGAGACATCGTCGGAGACTTTCACCCGGGTAGCAAACCCAATGCCCACTTGTAGCACTGTGACAGACCGCTGGTAGCAAAAGTCAACGTCGTTTGTAGCACCGCCAGCACCCGCATGTAGCACCGTCGTCGACTGCATGTAGCATTTCTCAACATTATATGTAGCAGCGTCGGTGGTCTTGGGTAGCACTCCCGGCGGCCGCATATAGCAAACCCATGGGGACATTAGCATCGCCAACTTCATCAGCTCGGGAGACAGATATGGAGGACCACCGTCGCGGTCGTCGACGTCGTCGCCGGATATGGACGTTGGCCGTGTCGGTCGTCGACACCGGAGAACAAGGAGAGGTGCGGCGAGCTCCGGTGGCCGCGGAGATCTGACGGCATCGGTTCCGGCGAGCGAAGGAGTTGCGTGGCTGCAAAGATCCGGCGGCACCACGAAGTAGCTTGCCGGCTGTCGGTGAAACCATCTCCGGTGACGCGTGGCTGAAGCAATGGCGATGGCGCATGCCGTCGAGGAGCAGCGAGCGGCGGCACGGCGGCCGGGGCAGGCGGAGCAACGCGCGTTGCAGCGAATCAGCGAAGGAAGAAGCAGGGGAGAGAGGAAAAGCGTGTGGGTGGGCCTGTGCATCCGCGTGCACGATGGAGCGATGATGACCCGGGGGATCGATTCGTTCGATCCCCTTGGGGACTAGTATCCTTTTCCTAACATTTTTCATGAAGGAACAGGTCGGTGAAGGAACAAAATATAGGTCGGTCACTACGGCACACCGGCCCTTTGCCGTGTAGGCAAGAGGACACAGTCTGCTGCCGTTAGCTCCTTCGCATCAAGTGGACCTGTGGGGTCACGAGTCCCACCTCGTTACAGTGATGGCACCTATGTCGTGTGCCGCTGTTGACTTTGCTGAGTGTGTTTTCTTTGTCGTGTTTCTTTGTGGATCTTTGCCGTGTATATTTCTTTGCCAAGAAATTTGCCGTATTCGCGTACCTTACCGTGTGCTTTTAGGTTGCACATGGCAAAGACAAACTTTGTCGTGTTCCAGTCTATTTGACACACGGCAAATACACGGCATTTTTTCTGTAGTGGGTGAAGGAACAAAATATGCAATCCATCATTCTCAAAAAAAAAAATACAATCCATGAAAGGAAAAAAAACACACACACACACGGAGCATACATAAAAAGTAAGTAACTGAGTGTAGTAAATCAGTTGATCCTTGCCAATTCAGCGAGGAAGGCGTCGGCATGGTCGTCCTTGACACAGCCCGACATGATGCAGGAGCCATGTTTCCCTGTGCTGGTGATTTGGCAGATGGGCAAGGCTAGCACTTGTTGACAGTGGCTCATCACCCTCGCCGGGACCCCTCCGCCGAAATCAGTGCACTCAAAGCCAAGCTTTCTCCAGCATGTCACGCAAAGCAAATCGCAACCAGTCAGGGCACGTATCTCTTCCAGGTTACAGCTTCTCCGCTTGCTGAACTTGTCGGGTATCTGCTCCTTGGCGCCCTGGATCATCCTCACTAGGTCCATGAGGTCTCCGTTGGCCACTCTGCCGCTCTCCGCCATGACCAGCTGCGCCGTGACGCAGTTGCCGTAGTATCCGTCCTTGGCCCGTGCGTACTTGCGCGCGTTCGCCGGGAAGATAAGCCCGGTTGGGGCCTTGGGGTCGGAGATCACTGCGCGCGTGCGGCACTGCCACAGCACGGCGGAGATGGCCTCGAACACGGTGCACGTCCGGCCACCGGAGTCGCGACGGAACTCATCCTTGATGCGACCGATCAAGCTCGAAGGGACTGTGAAATCAAGCAAGGCATTGTCAGTGAGCTGGAGGCTCATATAGGCCTGCTGTACGGCTCCCACGTT
Source organism: Avena eriantha (assembly GCA_910589775.1). Lineage (NCBI taxonomy): Eukaryota > Viridiplantae > Streptophyta > Magnoliopsida > Poales > Poaceae > Avena > Avena eriantha. The sequence goes on along the minus strand of OU342744.1, from coordinate 75,165,736 downwards.
GGAGGACGTCACCGCCAGCGAGTCGTCCAGCCTGACAGCAGGAACGGACGGCGACGGGAGCCCCCGGGCGAGCTCGCCGACCGCCTGCAGGAACTGGCCCATCCCTACACCATCAGCGACGCCGTGGTTCCACGTCACGCCCACGACGAACCCGCCGCAGGAGAACTCGGTAACCTGCATCATTACCAAAGGGTCGCTGTCGCGACATGCCTCCGCCGCCAGGTAGTAGACGGCCAGGTGGTCTAACAACGGCCTCGTGGTCGCGGCGGCCAGGGACGGGTGGTCGTGGTCGGAGAGCTTGGCGTCCTCGATGGCCACGTTGGCAGATGCGGCGACGAACAGCACCCCGTTCCCGGTACAATTGATGTGGTGGACCTCGCCGCCGCCGCCACCAAGAAGGCGACCGGACAAAGGATGGTAGTGGACCAATGCCTGGGACAGGCCCCACTTTATGGTCTCGGCGGGCTTCTGGATTGGATGCTGGAACACGAGAAACGCCGTGGTGGGCATGCCGACATGGTAGAAGTCATAGGCCGAGAGGTTGATTTTGCCGGTGCTCGTCACTGGCTCTGATGATGGACGGACTACCACCGGCGATGACTTGCTCACCACAATACTCGCCATTCCCTCTAGCCTAGCGCCGACGATTTTCTTCCGGGGGACTTAGTGAGTTGGAGTTGGAGTGCACATAGTGCTTCCACCCCCTCTGTTTATATATTAGCGACACAAGTTAATGATAAGGGTTAATTGGATAGATGAAATTGAAATTTCTAGCCATTTGAGAAATCGCCGTCGCAACTTTCAACTTTTGAAAAATACCACTATAATTTTCCATAGTTGACATCTTGTTCAAATGCTACTGATGCATTCCTGTTGATAGCTTCTTATGCAAAATAGAATGATTCCTAAATACTATGTTAGGAAAATGATTAAGTATTCTTTTGAAAGAATTGGATTATGAAATCCCTGGTAGAATCTGCTTGGTTAGGATGAATCCTTGTGAAATCTTCATTTGAATGGTACACAAGCTTGTTCCTGATATTGGTTGTTTCTATTTGTACTCTAGAGTGACTGAGAGTTGAGAAACTTTATTGGATGAATTTGCCCATGGTACTCTTTAATTTTACCAAGCCTATGATGCTGGTCTATCTAATGTTTCCCTCTCAGGTGTGCTTTGGTAATTAGTTTAAGACAATGATTCTTATAGCTTTTAAGAAAATGATTTGATAGCCCATGCTATGTATTATAGATCCTTAAGATGAACTAGTTTTTGAGGTGCTACCATCCATTGGATGTGCCCAAAAATTCCCACTTAAGGTTGCTATCTTATTAGTTGTAGAAACATGTGATGATATCCAAGATCAATGATGCACAGGCTGAGATCTTGGTGTGGCTTGAAAAGATTGATTATTCGGCTTTAATTTATTTATTCTATGATGGATACACCCCACTTGAGTGTTTTTCTGAGAAGATCTTATATAAAACAACACATGCATATCTAAGATTCACATGTGATGGTTTTGTATAGACTCACCACATAAATTGCTTGTTGGTGAAGTTGTAGTGTTGCTTGATGTTGCTGGCTTGATCTTGGTGACTTGATCACTCCCTGGAGTCTGTTTTGCACACCCCAGGTACTGGTTCTTCCCTTCCTTTCTTCTATGACCTTGTACTTGTCCTTGCTATCCTCCTACACCATTCCCTCCTTATGTCACCATTCAGTGGTGATTAAATGGTTTCTTTGGTAAGCTACCTGGTGGTTTGTTTGGGGAGTGGATAGGCTCACTGTGTTCTTGCCGTGCGCTTGATAAGATGGAGATATAATGCGATCACTAGTAGCTATGCATTGGCTGAGTGATCCTTTTTGACTGCTTGGACTGTTGTTGCTGTGTCGATAGCACACATGATGCCGTTAGATGACTAAGCTGCCTTGCTGTTTGGTTGTTTGTGGATCAGATCAAGTGAACTGACTTTCACTTCCTATCTTTTTACTGGTTACTATCCTGGTGAAACTTGCCCCTCTCTATTTGGCTTATGATGTGGCATTGAAGTTTTTTACTCGAAAAGAACAGATACTACATGTTGGTGAAACTTGCCCCCTTTTAATTACTCAATGATGTACTAAGAACAGTGCACTTCACTGTTCATGCACTGAGAGTAAAAATAATCAACTAACCTTTTATTTCTATTTGAGTGCTTTATCTTATTTTGCAGGAACAAGATCTGGATGCTCAAGATGTAGTATATGCATAGATAGATAGTATAGATTTTTATTGTAATGTCCTTCTTATTCTTCTGTACAGAATCTTGTAAAGATATTCTTATAAGTTAATAAAGTTCTATTTCATTAGATTCTATTTCATGTAATACTCTGTCTTGGTGTATCTATCTCAATTTGTAATATTGTTATGGAATAAAGAAAAGAAATAAGAATTCTTATTTAAATTTCCTTGCCTTAAGTTCTTTCGGGGCGGCGCGCAGCGGAAGCAGCAGGAAGCGGAGCTCAGCGGTGGCGCGCAGGAACGGGAGGCGGCGCAAGGAATCGGATTGGCGGCGGCGCGCGGCGTTCGTTCCGTGAATTGAAGCCTTCGCAAAGGGATAAGGAAGGTGTGGTGGACCCGACGCACGTACGACGACCCGGGAGATCAAAACGTTCGATCCCCGGATGATGTGTATCATTTACCTTATTTTAGAGGCAATTGTGGACAGTTTTAAACAACTCACGGTCATATATAAATAGGTCAAACTCAATTTAATAAAACGAGGTAGGACAATACGATAGAAAACCTTAGACCTTAGGACATTATTAAAACTGATCGGTCAGTTTTTTTTGCCCACTTAACTACACTAATTAGACGGTCAAGTACAGTCAAGTCCCGTAGCAGGTCAGTTTTTTTTGGCACACCCAGCGATTCTCTCTCAAAAAGAACATACCCCGCAGAGGCGTGCCCCTGTTGGCCTGCTCCCACCTCTCTCTGCGTCGCCGGTTCCTCGCACCGCTTGACCTGAACGTTCGTGTACGGAAGGTAATAACAACGGTGTAGTTTTACTAAGCGGTGGCATATGTTGTAATTTCTCCAAACTTTAAAGATAAAAGGATTCAAAAAAGTGTTGGAGCAGAAGAAACAATCCGTTCTTTATTATTATGTATAGATGTATAGATATAGATGTATAGACAGTGAGGACAAATTGTGACAATTTTGAGATCCCCTCGGAGATGCTCTTAGTGCCTGTCCAATCATAGGCAGGTAGGTGTTTTTGAAAGATCCAACTGATACCAGGTACGTGGGTATTAAGGTATAGGTATATGTGGACATCGCTCTTGTCGCTGTGCCTCGCTGGGCTACGGGACAAGGCAACGCGGACACTCGGCTGCGCAATACTAATGATGTTCAGGGACGGAGTTATGTCGCTGTTGGCAGTTGTTGCCCCCCGCCCAGGCGAGGAGAAAATTTCTTTTATATACGAAGTAGTATGTACCTACGCATTACTGGAATTTCTCGGCTTACCTGCTCTTCTGTCCGGCCCACCCAACAGTTTGGTTGTAGCCTCGCCGCCGCTGTCCTCATACAGCCGAGATAATGCTTCTCGGCCATCATGTATTACTAGAGTGGCGTTAGGTTCAAATTTGATATGTGATGTTCCATATTTTGTAGGTGCCAGGTGTTCTTCAGCTGATGTCAAATTATTGACATGAAAGAGACAAAACAGATAAGCATTGGTCTCTACGGCTGACCTACGGAAAGCATCAATAAATCACTATCACTAACAGGGAAATGTAAACTAAATCATGGCATCTGGAGCCCTGTGCGGAGTTTGACATATCCGTCACCAACAGCACAACAAAATAACTACTCTGCCATGAGATATACTCCTATTTTGTACGATTACAATAGAAGATTCTACCGCCTTATTAGAACAAGTGATCAATGCTTCTAATGGGTCTACCGAAGACATAATTTGAGAAGAATCTATCTGGATACAAGCATTTGCATCGGCTAACATTAGATTATCTAGGAGTGACAATTCCCTTTAGCAAATATTGATAGCAATATACTTTACTTTACTTTGCTCTTGCACTTTTCGCGCATGAGGACGTTCGCTGTATGGCCTGGGGCAGCGAGAACACCTACAGCTCGTGGGCTGCCCCCGGTGAATAGCTCGATGTTTCCACCATTGCTAGCTGGAGCTCACACCTCCCCCAAAATTCAAAATCTTCTGCTACTTGGCACATCGTGACCGCCTCGCCCTCTTGCGCTTCAAGCGCGGCTGATGAGAGCACGCGCCACATCCTCTTCGAGTGCTCCCTGGCCACTCACACTTGGGCGCGGATTGGCTCGGACACGACATGGTTGAAAACCGAATGAAAATTGGATGGAAGCATACCTTATATTGTTTTCGTTTCCTCTTTTGTCGTCAGAATCGGAAACAAAACGAAAAATTCCGGAAAAGAACACGGAATTGGAAATCATCAGAAACGAATATGGAACGGATACGGGATGGATATAATCCGAAACGAACATTTGTCGGAATATAATAGTGATATAATATTATGGTGTACACTAAAAGTAACATATATTACAAGAAAAAGAGAATCCTTGCATTATTTGAAGAAGAGCGGTGGAGCTAGGATGGCCGAGGCGGGCGTGCCAGAGGTCGACACCGGCGGAGAGAGCGAGATGGCTGCTGGTGGTGGAGGAGGATGACCGAACAGGGTACCGACCGTGTCCTGGGGCTGCCGACCGTGTCCTTTCCCCCGGTGACCAGCTCGATGTTTCCACCATTGCTAGCTGGAGCTCTCACCTCCCCCTGAAATTCCAAATCTTCTGCTACTTGGCACATCATGACCGCCTCGCCCTCTTGCGCTTCAAGCGGGGCTGATGAGAGCAGGCGGCACATCCTCTTCGAGTTCTCCCTGGCCACTCACACTTGGGCGCGTATTGGCTCGGACACGACAGGGTTGAAAACCGAATGAAAATGGATGGAAGAATACCTTATATTGTTTTCGTTTCCTCTTTTCTCGTCAGAATCGGAAGCAAAACGAAAAATTCCGGAAAAGAACACGGAATTGGAAATCATCAGAAACGAATATGGAACGGATACGGGATGGATATAATCTGAAACGGACATTTGTCGGAATATAATAGTGATATAATATTATGGTGTACACTAAAAGTAACATATATTACAAGAAAAAGAGAATCCTTGCATTATTTGAAGAAGAGCGGTGGAGCTAGGATGGCCGAGGCGGGCGTGCCAGAGGTCGACACCGACGGAGAGAGCGAGATGGCTGCTGGTGGTGGAGGAGGATGACCGAACAGGGTACCGACCGTGTCCTGGGGCTGCCGACCGTTTCCTTTCCCCCGGTGACCAGCTCGATGTTTCCACCATTGCTAGCTGGAGCTCTCACCTCCCCCTGAAATTCAAAATCTTCTGCTACTTGGCACATCATGACCGCCTCGCCCTCTTGCGCTTCAAGCGGGGCTGATGAGAGCAGGCGGCACATCCTCTTCGAGTTCTCCCTGGCCACTCACACTTGGGCGCGTATTGGCTCGGACACGACAGGGTTGAAAACCGAATGAAAATGGATGGAAGAATACCTTATATTGTTTTCGTTTCCTCTTTTGTCGTCAGAATCGGAAGCAAAACGAAAAATTCCGGAAAAGAACACGGAATTGGAAATCATCAGAAACGAATATGGAACGGATACGGGATGGATATAATCTGAAACGGACATTTGTCGGAATATAATAGTGATATAATATTATGGTGTACACTAAAAGTAACATATATTTGAAAAAGAGAATCCTTGCATTATTTGAAGAAGAGCGGTGGAGCTAGGATGGCCGAGGCGGGCGTGCCAGAGGTCGACACCGACGGAGAGAGCGAGATGGCTGCTGGTGGTGGAGGAGGATGACCGAACAGGGTACCGACCGTGTCCTGGGGCTGCCGACCGTTTCCTTTCCCCCGGTGACCAGCTCGATGTTTCCACCATTGCTAGCTGGAGCTCTCACCTCCCCCTGAAATTCAAAATCTTCTGCTACTTGGCACATCATGACAGCCTCGCCCTCTTGCGCTTCAAGCGGGGCTGATGAGAGCAGGCGGCACATCCTCTTCGAGTTCTCCCTGGCCACTCACACTTGGGCGCGTATTGGCTCGGACACGACAGGGTTGAAAACCGAATGAAAATGGATGGAAGAATACCTTATATTGTTTTCGTTTCCTCTTTTGTCGTCAAAATCGGAAGCAAAACGAAAAATTCCGGAAAAGAACACGGAATTGGAAATCATCAGAAACGAATATGGAACGGATACGGGATGGATATAATCCGAAACGGACATTTGTCGGAATATAATAGTGATATAATATTATGGTGTACACTAAAAGTAACATATATTACAAGAAAAAGAGAATCCTTGCATTATTTGAAGAAGAGCGGTGGAGCTAGGATGGCCGAGGCGGGCGTGCCAGAGCTCGACACCGGCGGAGAGAGCGAGATGGCTGCTGGTGGTGGAGGAGGATGACCGAACAGGGTACCGACCGTGTCCTGGGGCTGCCGACCGTGTCCTTTCCCCCGGTGACCAGCTCGATGTTTCCACCATTGCTAGCTGGAGCTCTCACCTCCCCCTGAAATTCAAAATCTTCTGCTACTTGGCACATCGTGACCGCCTCGCCCTCTTGCGCTTCAAGCGGGGCTGATGAGAGCAGGCGGCACATCCTCTTCGAGTTCTCCCTGGCCACTCACACTTGGGCGCGTATTGGCTCGGACACGACAGGGTTGAAAACCGAATGAAAATGGATGGAAGAATACCTTATATTGTTTTCGTTTCCTCTTTTGTCGTCAGAATCGGAAGCAAAACGAAAAATTCCGGAAAAGAACACGGAATTGGAAATCATCAGAAACGAATATGGAACGGATACGGGATGGATATAATCCGAAACGGACATTTGTCGGAATATAATAGTGATATAATATTATGGTGTACACTAAAAGTAACATATATTACAAGAAAAAGAGAATCCTTGCATTATTTGATGAAGAGCGGTGGAGCTAGGATGGCCGAGGCGGGCGTGCCAGAGGTCGACACCGGCGGAGAGAGCGAGATGGCTGCTGGTGGTGGAGGAGGATGACCGAACAGGGTACCGACCGTGTCCTGGGGCTGCCGACCGTGTCCTTTCCCCCGATGACCAGCTCGATGTTTCCACCATAGCTAGCTGGAGCTCTCACCTCCCCCCGAAATTCAAAATCTTATGCTACTTGGCACATCGTGACCGCCTCGCCCTCTTGCGCTTCAAGCGGGCCTGATGAGAGCACGCGCCACATCCTCTTCGAGTTCTCCCTGGCCACTCACACTTGGGCGCGTATTGGCTCGGACACGACAGGGTTGAAAACCGAATGAAAATGGATGGAAGCATACCTTATTGTTTTCGTTTCCTCTTTTGTCGTTAGAATCGGAAACAAAACAAAAAACTCCGGAAAAGAACACGGAATTAGAAATCATTAGAAACGAATATGGAATGGATAGGGGATGGATATAATCCGAAACAGACATTTGTCGAAATATAATAGTGATATAATATTATGGTGTACACTAAAAGTAACATATATTATAAGAAAAAGAGAATCCTTGCATTATTTGATGAAGAGCGGTGGAGCTAGGATGGCCGAGGCGGGCGTGCCAGAGGTCGACACCGGCGGAGAGAGCGAGATGGCTGCTGGTGGTGGAGGAGGATGACCGAACAGGGTACCGACCGTGTCCTGGGGCTGCCGACCGTGTCCTTTCCCCCGATGACCAGCTCGATGTTTCCACCATAGCTAGCTGGAGCTCTCACCTCCCCCCGAAATTCAAAATCTTATGCTACTTGGCACATCGTGACCGCCTCGCCCTCTTGCGCTTCAAGCGGGCCTGATGAGAGCACGCGCCACATCCTCTTCGAGTTCTCCCTGGCCACTCACACTTGGGCGCGTATTGGCTCGGACACGAAAGGGTTGAAAACCGAATGAAAATGGATGGAAGCATACCTTATTGTTTTCGTTTCCTCTTTTGTCGTTAGAATCGGAAACAAAACAAAAAACTCCGGAAAAGAACACGGAATTAGAAATCATTAGAAACGAATATGGAATGGATAGGGGATGGATATAATCCGAAACAGACATTTGTCGAAATATAATAGTGATATAATATTATGGTGTACACTAAAAGTAACATATATTATAAGAAAAAGAGAATCCTTGCATTATTTGATGAAGAGCGGTGGAGCTAGGATGGCCGAGGCGGGCGTGCCAGAGGTCGACACCGGCGGAGAGAGCGAGATGGCTGCTGGTGGTGGAGGAGGATGACCGAACAGGGTACCGACCGTGTCCTGGGGCTGCCGACCGTGTCCTTTCCCCCGATGACCAGCTCGATGTTTCCACCATAGCTAGCTGGAGCTCTCACCTCCCCCCGAAATTCAAAATCTTATGCTACTTGGCACATCGTGACCCGCCTCGCCCTCTTGCGCTTCAAGCGGGCCTGATGAGAGCACGCGCCACATCCTCTTCGAGTTCTCCCTGGCCACTCACACTTGGGCGCGTATTGGCTCGGACACGACAGGGTTGAAAACCGAATGAAAATGGATGGAAGCATACCTTATTGTTTTCGTTTCCTCTTTTGTCGTCAGAATCGGAAACAAAACGAAAAATTCCGGAAAAGAACACGGAATTAGAAATCATCAGAAACGAATATGGAACGGATAGGGGATGGATATAATCCGAAACAGACATTTGTCGAAATATAATAGTGATATAATATTATGGTGTACACTAAAAGTAACATATATTACAAGAAAAAGAGAATCCTTGCATTATTTGATGAAGAGCGGTGGAGCTAGGATGGCCGAGGCGGGCGTGCCAGAGGTCGACACCGGCGGAGAGAGCGAGATGGCTGCTGGTGGTGGAGGAGGATGACCGAACAGGGTACCGACCGTGTCCTGGGGCTGCCGACCGTGTCCTTTCCCCCGATGACCAGCTCGATGTTTCCACCATAGCTAGCTGGAGCTCTCACCTCCCCCCGAAATTCAAAATCTTATGCTACTTGGCACATCGTGACCGCCTCGCCCTCTTGCGCTTCAAGCGGGCCTGATGAGAGCACGCGCCACATCCTCTTCGAGTTCTCCCTGGCCACTCACACTTGGGCGCGTATTGGCTCGGACACGAAAGGGTTGAAAACCGAATGAAAATGGATGGAAGCATACCTTATTGTTTTCGTTTCCTCTTTTGTCGTTAGAATCGGAAACAAAACAAAAAACTCCGGAAAAGAACACGGAATTAGAAATCATTAGAAACGAATATGGAATGGATAGGGGATGGATATAATCCGAAACAGACATTTGTCGAAATATAATAGTGATATAATATTATGGTGTACACTAAAAGTAACATATATTATAAGAAAAAGAGAATCCTTGCATTATTTGATGAAGAGCGGTGGAGCTAGGATGGCCGAGGCGGGCGTGCCAGAGGTCGACACCGGCGGAGAGAGCGAGATGGCTGCTGGTGGTGGAGGAGGATGACCGAACAGGGTACCGACCGTGTCCTGGGGCTGCCGACCGTGTCCTTTCCCCCGATGACCAGCTCGATGTTTCCACCATAGCTAGCTGGAGCTCTCACCTCCCCCCGAAATTCAAAATCTTATGCTACTTGGCACATCGTGACCGCCTCGCCCTCTTGCGCTTCAAGCGGGCCTGATGAGAGCACGCGCCACATCCTTTTCGAGTGCTCCCTGGCCACTCACACTTGGGCGCGGATTGGCTCGGACACGAAAGGGTTGAAAACCGAATGAAAATGGATGGAAGCATACCTTATTGTTTTCGTTTCCTCTTTTGTCGTTAGAATCGGAAACAAAACAAAAAACTCCGGAAAAGAACACGGAATTAGAAATCATTAGAAACGAATATGGAACGGATAGGGGATGGATATAATCCGAAACGGACATTTGTCGAAATATAATAGTGATATAATATTATGGTGTACACTAAAAGTAACATATAACATAGAAAGAATATCTCACAACTTTAAAAAACGGTAATTGATCTTAAAGTATCACACATAATTCAATACTTCGACAAGCAAATAAGTTCACATAAATAGTTTTCTATAGAAACTCACTTGATTATTATGTCGTCTGGGTCAGTTACATGTATTACGTGGACCCTTCATATATTCTACGCTCAACAAGAGCAAGATAAACCACTGACGCAGCGTACTATTTTGTACATGGGCCTGACTACTTATATTTCCGATTTTTTTTTGTATTTGTTTGTCCAGAATTTTCTTACCGTTTTCCCCGAAAATGGCTCACCTGTTTTATTATTTTTCATTTCCGTTTCCTTTTCGTAAAATGCCATCTCCATTTCCTTTTGAGCTCTCTATTTACTTTTTTTCGAAAACGGACGCAAAGTTTCCTTATTTTTCAACCTAACGACGTGTCCCTCGATTTGGGATACCTCCCCATCCCTCTGGTGCGATGGCCAGGTGTGGAGTGTGGCACCTCTGAAAAGCAAGGAACGATGGCGTCTTCAACTCTAGAAGTTGTGCCACCTCGGACATGCTTCGCCGGGCGGCCCTAGCTGACAATATGTTGGTGGTGAGACATAGGTTGCATACAGATGTTCGTGTCCGCCTCGATGGCCTCTGCATGTTTCTTCATTTGGCTATGTAATTGTTTGACTTATCAACCCCACCCCCTACCCCCTTTGTAATTTCCGTCAAAGCCCTTCTTGATTTTTTTGGAAAGAGTATATATTAATATCATTAAGATACCAATTACATCCAACCTCTGCAACAACGCATGCCCTAGCGGCCTTACGGATGCACACAGCCCAGAAATAAGAAAAAAGAATTACAAAAAGAAGAAAATTCCCGCTACAGAGAACTATTCCTCAAAGCAGCGACATTGACACCACCAGAACAACACCAGTAGTCCTCCACTCCAATAACAACGCCTTGAAGAAGGAAATAGTGCACAAGCGTCGTTGTTGTCCGATCAAAGATCATAGGTTTTCACCCTGGAGAAAGTCCTCGCTCGCAAACAATGCCTTCAACAAGGCCATTGTCTGGCACAACCAGTTAAGGCCAGACCTTGGATTTTCACCCTGCAAGGTAAGACTAGAAACTCCTCCTGTGTTGTCCCCCCCCCCCCCCACAAACAGTCGCTCCTGCAAGTCACAGATCACGCAGGCAGTTTGTCATAGCCACAAAGACTCAAATCACCATTGCTGCCCTCATATTTCCGCTTTCCTGACATTCTCCACATTTGACTTCACCATGGCTCATTGAATGGCACTTGGTGGGAACAAACAGTGGAGCTTCGCAACGCTCCCGCTGAAACCAAAGGCCAGAAAAACAAGGTGCGCATGACCGAATACCTTCCAATCTAGCAATCTCCAGGCATAATGCACCCATGGGAGTCCGCTGACGGAGCCTTCCGGAACCTGCCTCTCCAGGCTAGATCTACGAGAGCAAGCAACAAGCAGATCTTTTTCTTCACGCTGAACGAACCCTAGGACTGCCCGCCATTATTGGACAGAACAATAGGCCCCCACGCCGCCGTCTGCCGCTCGTCCCTCCAGCGGAAGAGGAGACAAGCCTGCCATAACCACGTGGCCCCGCCGGTCTGTCGGCCCGAGCAAGAAGCAACATGTCGCCTCCCCACGCACCTTCAGGAAACCAAAAGGCCGTGCCGATGGCGGACCTAGGCGGAAGACTAGACCTACAACCACAGTCGCCACACTTTGCATCGATACCCGATGGGAAAGCCGCTGCCGCAACAGATTCGGGCATCGTCCTAGCCGCCGCAAACAGCCGATCTCCATGATCGGATCTCACGCCCGAGGGCAGCCACCTCCGCCACACGACCAGGGGCGCCGTCCTGTCTGCCACCCGTAGCCAAGAACCAGCACCGACCCCAGCCGCCACCGGCGAAACAGCCACTGCGATCTACTCTTCCCGGCCCCTTCGGCGCTGGGCCCGCCGCCACCATGGTCGGCGCCGGCAGCAGCGGCGGAGGGGTGGAAGATCAAGAAGGGGGAGGGGTAGGCGACGGTAGGGGAACCCCCCGGCGGTGCCCTAGGGTGCGCCGTGGGAGGGGAGGGGGAAGGGGCTTGACTTGGAGACAGGCTAGAAGTGCACCAACTCAGCCTGATTCTTGGGCCGTTCGAGTAATATCAAAAACGGTGGGGAACCCTCCCCCTCACTCTAGAAAAAACCGGAAAGAATTAGTCTAGAGCTGATCTCTACAATCAAATGACATCCACAATCATTAGTTAGTATGAAAATCCCTAGCCGCCTGGGGCACCAAAGCAATCATATCACTACCGCCGACCAATACAAAAAGCCCGCACACAGGATTAAGTGACTAACCATTTCATAAGAGACGGGCCCAATCTTAGCTGCCCAACTCCCATTCAACCATGTCGTCAAAGAGATTGTTGATGTCCCGGAGGTGATCACCGCACGATGAAGCCGGTAGTCGCGCGTGAGTGGCCCTCTGTCTCCCTTCTCCCGTATAGGATCCAAATAGGCGGGCTTCCGGATACCTACTGTCCCGATTTGCACAACACATCGCAAGACGGGATATGAAAGACCCGCTGACTAGGCAGTTCCCTAAAACTGGTTGTGTATTATGTTGTGTCGTGTCTCTGGGTCCCCTATCCTAACACATATTGAACCTTAAACTGAAATTGACGCCATTGCAAGATTGCAAGAGGCCCTCCCTCATGTTATCGTTTCCGGCTTGCCTCTTGCTGCTACTGATCCAAATGCGTTCTAGGCCGGCTTCTATCCCACTCGCTAGCGATTCTGTCGGTCCGTCCCGCTTCCGGTGGACCTGGAGCCATGGAGGTTTCTCGTTTTTAGGTAATTTTAGTGTCTTCTTCTAGATGGCGAGGAGCCAGCAATATCCTAAACTCAGAATTAGGTCTTCCATGCACTATCTGTTCTCCGGCAGACGGAGGACATGTGAAGTTGTCTTTTCATCTACGATTCTCATCATTGGCAATGGTTGTTGTTCGGTTGCATCGATCCTTTGGGGACCTTAAGCATGACAACTTTCTATCTATTTAATATAACCAGGTGATATTACAAAAAGTTTTGTCCAGCTCCGGTGAGGAAGAGTCGCTCCAATGGTTGTAGTGTGTCTCTAGGTGGTTCGAGTGTCTATTCGTAAATTAATTTCTTTTTATGGTTTTTTATACTGTCGGTTGATGACTATTAACAAATGGGTGGATTGGATAGGCCCTATATAGTAGGAGGCAGCAATTCGGCTCATAGGTGCAAATGCACCCATTGTGAGAAAACATATTTTGAAATATAAAAAAATTCAAAAAAAATTCCTACATATACATTTGAACATTTTATGTTGGTTTATAAGTTTTCGGAACGAAAGAACATTTTATGTGTCGTATATAAAAAAGATAAAAAATGTCACGTGAATAGTCGTATTACTATGATATATTTTGTCTTTTTTATACACGACACATAAAATGTTCTTTCATCCCGAAAACTTGTGAACCAACATAAAATGTTCGAATGTATATGCGAAATTTTTGTTTCAATTTTTTTGATATTTCAAAAAATATTTTCTTATAATGGGTGCATTTACACCTGCGAGCGAAATGAATATCCCCTATATAGTACTAGTATATACTCTTTCCATCCATGTCCATCTGATGCGAAGGCGTAGCGCGTCATTGATGAGACGTTCGTTGGGCTACGAATTCACAACCATATGGAAATAAACTGAGCTGGTAGCCCTTGTCGAATTTTTTCAGTCTAAGTATTTATAAGTGTATGAGTAATCAGTTATGACAGGGTTAATTGGATAAATGTCACTGTAATTTGAAACACCACTACAACATTCAATTTCTGAGAAATGCCACAACAATTCTACATACATTCTATATACGCTATTATACCCATTTTAACACACGTACTCCACAATATATACTTGTATTTCCATCATATATATAGGTATATACAGTGCCCTCACTAGAATCAACTTAGGCTATGTGCATTGCTTTAGACGGCTGCTGAATGTAGGCTTCCTCCACGTCACTACCAAAGAGTATTAAAGCCATAATTTACAACGAGGTATATGTGTGTATGTCTGTAAGCACCACAAAAACTAAAATCTATTGCTTCCTGAAATACCAATCACACGAAAAGGTTCGCCCACGACTTGCCATCAGGCGGCGATCGCATTTGCCCCAAACTACAGCCACCGCTGGTCTCTGCCTCCTCCGTCGGCCGCTCCGGTGACGGTAGGGGGTAGGGACCCCGGGCTCCGGCCTATAGTTAGGGTTGATCTTCTTCTGCCTTGAGGCGTGGCTTATATGGAGGAGACTGCGCCGCGTCGGACTAATTTTTCATTGTTCTTCCTCCATCTCGGCGTCGCTCCAACCGGTGACATCGGGGGAAAGGTGGTCTGGTGTTGACGCCGGTCTCTGGGTCCAGTGAGATTTGTGTCCGGTGGTCGACGTTCATCACTCTCACAGGTGACGGTCCGTCGGCTACTGCAGCAGCGTTTGACGTCTTGCAGCTGTGCGCGTGGAATATGGCAGGCGACATCATCTCTCTTCATTGACTGCGTTTGATGAAGACGACGGTGTAGGGATCTGGTGACCACGGGGAAGATCCCTGGCCGATGTGTGCCACAAAGTCTCAGGCTCGTCGCTTGCGATGACTCGGTTCATCGGCTCGAAAAGCATTCTCGTATGCAATGGTGCTCTCTCGGATCTAGGTATGGCGGTTGCTTGCCTCTTTTTTTCGACGCTATCATGGTGGCGGCAGAGGACGATGGACGACGGTTCGGCGAGGCAAAAAATTCTCTAAGGGTGGAATTGTAATTTTACCTGCGGAGTTCTTTGTGCAAAGTTGCTTGACAAGTATGTTTGTCTAAGGTGTTGATCATATGTGTAATCGCTGGATTGTCTAATAAAATATATGGTTTACTTTAAAAAAGCTAAAATCTATTGTTAACTAACTAAAAAGTGTA
This sequence comes from Avena eriantha, assembly GCA_910589775.1. Classification (NCBI taxonomy): domain Eukaryota; kingdom Viridiplantae; phylum Streptophyta; class Magnoliopsida; order Poales; family Poaceae; genus Avena; species Avena eriantha. The sequence continues at coordinate 75,150,704 of OU342744.1, read as the reverse complement.
CGATAAATTAGTGCAACCTGAGTGAACTCGACAGGAAAATCAGCGAGGAAAGATAGAACTTCATATGTGCGGCCATTTTATTCTCAGAGATCATAAATACAATATGTGTGTACTGATTTATTACAAATGTAATACTCCCCCCATTGCAAAATAAATGACGTAGATTTTTCTAGATTCGCATGTATCTAGACATATTTTAGTATATAGATATATCATAATCTAGACAGACCCAAGTCACTTATTTTGGGACGGAGGGAGTATTATAAAATAACAAAACCATTGTTAATGAACTGGCAAGCTAATTCTGGTGAGTGTATATATCGTGTTGTATATGTGTTAAAATAGGCATAATGGCGTCTATGAAATGTATGTTCCAGAATGGGAACAAATCCACTCACAACACAGATCAGAGTCGTAGTATGCAAAGTTTTCAAGTGACAGTAAGTCAATCTTATAGAAGGTTCAGTTAACAACTATAAACAGAGCCACTGTAAGTACCCAGAACCTTAAATAGCAAGTGAAAACCACACCACTAGAATCAATAGCCAACAACATTAGCACAGTATCATCACCACAGGTACTTTTAAATCCTTCATTAACCTCAATAATCAACATAGAGGGATAGAACCCTAACAGCATAGATGAACCCTAATTAGGGATTCCTCACCATAGGCACTCACAAGTTTGCAAGGGAGGACTAGCGGGGGAGAGAGAAGTAAACGTACGGCAGTCCGCGCTGAAGTTTAGAAGAGGAAGCAGAAGGGCCGAAGAGCGCACATGGCGGCACGGGGAGCACCCGAGGGCGCTACAACCCGCACCGAGCCATGAGGCGGCGGCCACAGCCACACGTGTAGCAGCGGCGGCACCACAGGACACCAGAGCCATGGCACAACACCACAGGGCGGCGAAACCCCACAGCCACCAAACCCTAAGGTTCGGGGTGGCGTCAACCTGGACATGAGAGGGGTCCAAAGTTGAATCGATCAGGACCAGTCGATGGAGCGACGCCGACTACCTCGCCATGCACCACGGCGGCAGCCGGGGAGGCCCAGGGAGGCGGTAATCAGGCGGCAACGGTGCCGGCGAAACCACGCTGCAGCAGGGCGAGGAAGAACATGAGAGAGAGAGAGAGGTGAGGGGTGCGTACTAGGCCGGTGTGGTCCAGTACCCCTCAGTGGAGCAGGTTTGACCAACCCAGGTGGGCTGAGTCAGGGTTGGGCCAGCCCAATGGGACTAGTCCAGATATTTAAAAAGAAAAGTCTAAATAATTGATTAAAAGACCAAAATACCCCTAGGACTTAAAAGGTTTTAAGAAATAGAAATAAAAATCCTAAAAATATTAATAAAATAGAAATGAACTTACAAAAGTATCCTCTATTCAAAAATATCAATAGAGAGAATTTTAGGTAATTAAATTTAGAACTATTATAATTATTATGTATACTCGTTTTGGAATTTTATCAAAGTATACAAAACACTTACAAATTGAATAAAATTCATTTTTAAGATCCAAAAAGGGAGTATTATTATAGAAAATACTAGTTTGTATTTTTGAAAAGTAAATCAAGTATGATAAAAGTAAAGTCTTATTTCCTCAAAGGAAATTTAGTAAAATATTTAAAAGAGTTAAAAATTAAAGAAATTCATTTTTAAACTCTTGGAATAATACTAGTTATCACAATAATACTAGATATAAAACTTATATGAACTTAATAGTTCTTGAGTAATACTTTTCTTTTATTAATTAAAAGAAACTTAACACCTTTATAAAGGGGGGTATAACACGGAAAGAATAAAGATAATAAATCGTTGCATGACATTACTATGCATTGCATATTGCTTCTTTAAATATTGTCCTTACCGGGCAATAATGATCTTCTGTAGAAACCGGAGCTCAAGGTCTGGTGGATGTATCCAACTTCACTACCTTGTAGTCACAAGGCAAGTTTATCACTTGCTCATGTCCTTTGAAGAGTCTTTATGAAAGTATTTGAAAATTTTGTGTTATCACCTATGTTTTAAAAGAGACAGAAAATAAATATTTTCCAAACAAATGAAATGCTATTATCATCCTAAGCGATGATAAATATTAAGAATCGCAGTTGAATCTAAGATTTTAGTTGCAGGACAAATCGGATTAACAACCCATGACATCAGTAATTCTAGCGCCGTATATTACGCGTTAACCATGAGATTTGGAATGGGACGGAGAAGTCAGCTGCATCTTCTTCCTTTCGCATGGACGGATGACCTTATCATGAGGCTGTTGATTTCTCGTGGAGAATTCAGCACATGGGTGGGATACCTTAGTTCCCCGCGATATTGGTGTCTAGATTATGTATGAGGGGTTGCCGAAGTTATAGCTGATCCTTTATGGGGATTGCTAGGGCACAACCGACTCATAGAGTCTTTGGATGTCTACCAGAGTTATAGCTGGTCCTATATGGGGCTTAACAAAGGTGGGGCATGTCCTGGAGGATCGTGTCTTCATGCTGGGTCGCGGAGAAGGGCAGCGATTGACTTGGATCACCCACTGGGCCCCACATCACGGAATTGTGGACGGGAAAGTACACCCGGTTGTGCAACAAGGAGTTGATCTCTCATTGGTAAAAGCAACGCACCTCTGCAGAGTGTAAGAATTGTGACATGTTACTCCCTGTTCCAGGATGGAGCTACGAACGCGGCAGAAAAGGAACTCCATGAAGTTCTGGTCAACCTGTGAAGGCTGATGGGCATAGTTTTTGATAATAAAATCAATCTTTGAAAAAATGTTTACCAAAACTGCATAGTACCAAGGACTTATAGTCTGAGGTGGTAGTTAGAGAATCAAACTTCCCACCTTGCATATAGTAAACTTGCTGGGTAACGATGTTACTCACTCTTTCCTTTGAACCCCTTGCTAGACTATGAGGGCCAGAAGGAGACTAGGTGTATGCTATGGAAGTCCAGAACGACGTCTACTACGAAGAGCCGGACATGTCCGGTGGAATCGAATGGGTGGACTACGGGATACACTATGGATCTAAAGACAACGAGTCAGAGTAGTTGCCAGGTCGTAATGTAGTTACCTAGGTTGAGCCGAGCAGCACGAACCATCTAGAATAAGCGGTTGAGCTCATGACTTTCTTATCGTTGTGTTTTTCGTTCTTCCGCTGAACTTATTAAATAAGTTATATGGTTTGTAAGTTTGAATCACTTGAGGTCTCGAACTTCTGTAATTGTAATAATAATTAAGTGTGTATGTTTGTAATATGGACCCACAATGTTTCTGTTGTACCACTCTGAGGGATGTAATATTTACAGAATCATGTTTTATGGATGTCATGTCAACGACTATAGTATACTACACATGTAGTGGTATGTTGGGTCACCGCACGCTGCCACCGCCACCGCCCCCACCGCAGTAGCTGCGGGGTGGGCTGCTCCGCCCGTAGTGGTCTGCCCCACCCGCACCGGGGTGGTACACTCCGCTCGTGCTGGCAGAGACGGATGCGTGGCCGGCATGGCCAGGCCAGATCATCGACCACCCTGCACCTCCCGCACCCGCGCCGGCGCCAACTCCGGATCTGCCGCCGCCACACCTCTGAACGCCACCGGAGTACATCGACCTCGATCCATAGATGGACAGGGCGGCGACCGGGAGATCGTCAGTAGCTAGGGCTAGGGCCAGTTTTTTTCCTTTTTTATGTTTTTGAATGTAATATATTTTGTATGAACTTTTCCAAATTATTTTACGAGCGAATCGTGTCAGTTTGAATTTCAAAAAAAAGGTAGCCCATGGCTAGGCGCGGACATTTAGGTCGCGCCGCTGGGCGCGGTCGGCCGGATAGGCTGGACTCCTACCCCAAAGTGACCACGAGCAATCCAAACGGACAAAAACGGACCGTTTCGATCGCGCATTTGGGTTGACCCGGTGGAGATGCCCTTACACGGAAGGCACAGAATAAGCTTAAGACTCAAAGGAAAATGATCCACACCATCCGGACGATGGAACTTCCCATCGTCCGGGTCGTCGCTCGCCCCAGTTACGTGGGGGGCATGTTGGAAATATGCCCTAGAGACAAATAATAGTAAGGACTATTATCATATTTCATATAGTTTATGATTAAGTTTTATATCATGCTATAACTGTATTGAGTGGAAACATCAATACACATGTGATATACAAACAACCAGGGGTTCCCAGTGAAACTCTAATCACTGGTTCATTGGTTAACGGATGATCATGTTTCCTGATCATGTGGCATTTATGCCAGTCGGAAATGAGGTCGAGATGATGAACCAATACCCAACCTAAACATCGTGACCTGATCATGTCATGAAGTTCAAGTTACGATGATTAGAAATGGATCCTCGTAGACTATTCCTTAGACCGTGAGGCTATATCAATCACTGTCTCCCGAGAGTGCTTAGATAGCATCAAACGCCATCTGGTAAAACGGTGGTTATAAAGGTGTGTTCAGGTATTCTGAGGAAACCGTAGAGGCAATATATGTCAAGAGCGGTATTTGTCCGTCCATGTGATGGAAAGATACTCAAGGGCCCACTCGGAGAAGTTATATCCAATAGCTGCGCAGCGTGTGATTTGATCACAGGGATATCACTTGTCGGAACGAGTCAAGTAGCATTGTTCAGTAACGCGATTGAACACGACATGGTGATGTCATTGATCAGATCTCGGGCAATGCAAGTATGAAATGACAAAGGGAATAAGACACGATTGTCCTGGTTCAAACGACGAAAGATCTTCGTGGAACGCACAGGGGTCACATGGCCATCTAGGTCCCTTTGTCGATCATTGGTGCGGGAGTGTCCCGACCATGTCTGGAGTGTTCCTGAACCGTGGGGTATCACGCTTAAGGGCTTGATGATGCTTAGAGAGTGTTTATAGGATCGGTAGAATCACAGAAGAATAGAAGAGAGAAAACCGGAAGGGTTTCGGTAAGTCCGAAGGATGTCCGGAGTGGAGGTGGAAGGTGTTCCATGGCCACGGAAATTGAATAATATGTGAATGACTGTTAAATATTGATTTATTCATTTATTCATAATTATTTAATAAAGAGAAAATCAATTAAAGGTCAAAAAGGCTTAATGGGCCAATTCCGGAGGGAGAGGGCCCATTAGGGGAAAGGAGAGAGGGAGAAGGGGCAAGGGGGCTAGCCGGCTGGGCCTAGCCCCCCGCGTGGGGAGAATATCATTTTGCAGCCCGAAAGTTGGGGTGTCCAGGCAACGCGGTACCCGAGTTCCCTGATATCATCCGCGATGACTATAGTTGGCGTGCCAAATACTCAGAGGGTCTTTTTCAGCACGAATTCAACTTTATGTTTCAATACAAAAAATCAGGCTAACGGCCGTCAAGTTGGGCCCCTATCAGTTCTCGCCGTTATGTCGCTCCTGTCGCTCCCGTCGCTTAGGTGTCAATTAAGCTTGCAGTGTTGGCCCCTGCATCCATTACGCGTCTTCTTCTTCCCTGGAGCGGCAATCTGTGGGGCGTCGCAGCCATGGCACGGAGCTGGGACGTGGTCGAACCTGCTCGGCCCATTTCTCCTCCCTGTAGGCTTGCAGCGTTGGCGCCTCCATTACTCATCTTCTTCCCTGGAGCGGCAATCTGTGGTCGCGGCCATTGCCCAGAGCTGGGAAGTGACGAAGCTGCTCGGTCCCGCTCTCCTCCCCATCCCGAGTCGGAGCTCGCCCTCACCATGGACGCACCCATGGCACGGTCGGGGATGAGAATTGGTTCCCGGTGAGATCTATCACCTTGTCGACCATGCTCGGTTCTGTTTTCCTCGTCTAGAATCCGAGCTCGTCGTCGTCGTGGTTGCACCCGCACCAGTTCTGCCACCTCTGCCGAGGTCTCTGTGGTAGCTCAAGTTCTGGGGCTCTCCAAGTTCTGCCATGTTGGGCCTGTAAGTGTTGTTGTATGTTAAACTAGCAAATCTCGTTTGTTCAAATCTCTTGGGATGTACCAACTTCATTGTGTTTAAGTATGAAAGACAAAATACAAATGACTTCTCTCAATTTCTCGCATAGAAAAATGCACAGCTAATTTCATATTCTCGCAGGAACTGGCCCCACTTGTTGAACCAGCGGCACTGCCACGATCTCCACATAACCACGGTGAGTTCTCGAACCAAAAGTTGCAGTTACCACGTTTCTTCTGCAGTCATTCCTCTGTAGTTTTTCCTGGGCGCTTCTTCTTCCTCTGTTCTGGAACCGTCGGTTCATCTTCTTCTTCCTCTCAAAGGCAGTTCCTTGCAGGAAGTTCCTTTCACCTATTTCCTTGCAGCCATGGACGACGAGAAACACACAACAGAGACCCACTTGGTCCCTACCCATGGCACCATGACTTTGACAATGGTGTACACAAATGATGAAGCGACTGTGGAGACAACTCTCGCCAGGTTTGAGCAATTGCTTGAGAAAGAGAAGCACAAGTTTGTGGGGCTAGTCTTGGAGTACACCCGTGCAAATAAGTGAAAAAATCCTCCACAAGAGATCGCTGTCGTGCAAATCGCCATATATGAGGAGGTCCTCGTTTACCACTTTTGCAGGTATGTGAATTTTAAATTTGAGATCACCACTTTTGTATCCCTTGTTCCCTTACATCCCTAGAACCATCTAAGTGCAGGAGTAAACCAACTGAGATGCGTTGTCCGGCTCTAGTCGAGTTCTTGTGTAGGAAAGGGATAACGTTCACTAGCGTGGATGTCACAAATAACACAATTATGCTTTCTCGTGCATTGATAAAAATCCCAGAGGGGCACCACATCTGTTGGGGGATACCCCCGGGTAGGGTCATGCCTGGGGTATAAAGGTCGAGTTAGCCGAGGTTCGGCTAGGCCAAAGCTGACGCTGGCCGGGTCACCTCAAGGCAGGCCGAGTCTCGGAGTAACCCGGACCAGGGGATGTCCTCCTAACTGAGCCTCGGCCGACTTAAGCTGTAAGTCGGATAGGAGAATTTAACTTGTATGCAGGAACGGGTGTGGCTGGGTCAACTATGATCCAGGTCATATCTAGCTTCTAGGAGAAGGAAGGAATCTCGCTGGTCAAAAGTAACCCCGGTACACACTGCATGAGCGAAGCGAACAGGGGCAGGACCACCGAGGCGTGGCCGACAAGAGGTGATGACGCTCGTGTCGGCTGACGCAGGCGCCGCAGAGGCTCACGTAGCCTCTGCATGGGTCACGAGGGGGAAAAGCAACCCGGTCGGCTTACTATTTTGGGAGGAGGCATATTCCATATTCCCTGGAATATGCCTCCACGTATGCCCTAAGTGGAGACCTAGCCACCCCTATATAAGGAGGGCTAGGGCCTCTGTAGAAGGGGTTCCGTGATTCTGATTGGTTTTAGGTTCTAAGGGTTGATCTCTAGTCGGTCTCGTACGGGTTAGCTGTGGGTGAGAGTAAGAGAGTTCCTTCTTCCTCCTCTCGCCAATACAGCTCTAGGAGCACTTGTAACCTTGGAAGTGAATCATATATAAAACTTATGTGTGAGGAATCACCTCATTATCCCTCCCTGGATTCCCCTAGCGCATTTAGTCCCCACCTTTAGCCTATCCATGGCATCTGCCGTGACACCACCACGATAGTTGGCGCCCACCGTGGGGAGAGTCAGGGCCTCCAAGATCGTTCATTCGGGGGTAGGTAACCTGGAGAAATCTGCTGGAGCCGCCTCGTCTCCACATGGTGGTCCTAGGAGAGAAGAGGTAGTAACCTCGGCCAGGAGAAACAAATAGATCGTCCTGTATGACCCGACAAGGGCAGGGAAAGGAAAAGAAGTACAGAGAAATGACGATCGACGAAGTGTGAGCCGAGGTGAAGCAGGCCGAGGTAATCGTAACCAAGGCAATGCCGGTCAAGGGAACGCTGTGAACGGCAATGCCGGACAGCGAAACTCGGCAGGAGCAGGACAACCGCAGCAGCGGAATATACCAAGGCAAGAGCAAAGTGCCGACCGAGGTATACAACAGAGAGGTTCTCCACGAGAGCAAGACCGGTACAATGATGGAGATTCAGAAATGGTGAACGCGGGATACCCAAGGCCGGACTATCATGTGATAGGGTCAAGATTGGGAAGCAGGGATTTGATGCCAGATGATGCCAGGTTGAAACTAGATCGACTGTATAGGTTAGAACAAATCGAATGTCAAGGTCCACTGGGTCCTGCGTGTTTTGGGCCCCGGATCATGAAGGAGCCATCGGTACCCAACTTCCAGTTACCCAGAGGCACAAAGACGTATGACGGTAGTACAAAGCCGGAGGATTGGTTGATAAACTATGCTACAGCTGTGAAAATCGCCACAGGCAACTTGAGATGGGTTGTGAGATACGTACCCCTTTTCTCGTGTTCAGTGAGATACGTACCCCTTTTCTCGTGTTTAGTGATAAACTATGCTACAACTATGCTACCCCTTTTCTCGTGTTCAGTGAGAAGTGCATTATGCTTGGCGCGCAGCGTCTTATGGGTATCAAGGAGACGCTGAAACTCAGCGCTACGACGGTTGGTGGTCACCTGCAAAGAGTACAAAGATATAACTTAACCCGGCTCTAGGTGTGTGCATATTCGAAGTGTACTAAATCCGGGCCAAGTGGAACTTAACCCGGCTCTAGGTGTGTGCATATTCGAAGTGTACTAAATCCGGGCCAAGTGGAACTTAACCCGGACCTAGGTGTGTGCATATTCGAAGTGTACAAAATCCGGGCCAAGTGGAACTTAACCCGGCTCTAGGTGTGTGCATATTCGAAGTGTACAAAATCCAGGCCAAGTGGAACTTAACCTGGCTCTAGGTGTGTGCATATTCGAAGTGTACAAAATCCAGGCCAAGTGGAACTTAACCCGGCTCTAGGTGTGTGCATATTCGAAGTGTGCTAAATCCGGGCCAAGTGGAACTTAACCCGGCTCTAGGTGTGTGCATATTCGAAGTGTACTAAATCCGGGCCAAGTGGAACTTAACCCGGATCTAGGTGTGTGCATATTTGAAGTTATCAAGGAGCTACGTTAGCTTTCTAAGGAGCATCCGGCCGAGTAACAAGTTACTCTCCCGGAGGCTCGGGGACTAATGGTTATATTACTAAATACCTACAGCTGGCTAAGGAAAACGAGTAACGTACCTCCATCATCCGACCCGTGATGTTGAGCGCCTTAAAGGTTGTGTTCATTTGAGCGGAGAATTCGGCGGGACCGAACTTCTCCGGGAGACCAGCGTCTTGGACTACCTCTGCCTTGTTCCAATTCATGACGAATTCAATCAGGCTCGGAGGGTATCGCTCGCCGGTGGGCATATGGGGCGCCACCAAGCCCTTCGCATGCGCCTCTTTCCTCTCAACCAGGGCAAGGGTCGGGCTAGTGTGCAGAACAAGTTGATGCACATCAGCTGGCTCGGCAGGGACGTCCTTCGGGGCTGGAGGCTTCTTGGGAAGCATGGATGCGAGAGTGCGTTGTCCAGCCTCGACGAACGTTGTCCTAGTGGCATCAGGGGCCTTTTTGCCCTTGGGCTGCTGGGAGGAGGAAGTAGTTGCAGCAGATTTTCCCTTAGGAGCTGCTTGGGTACTTCCTCACCGAGACTGAGAAGTCTCGGACGAGGCGGAGGAGCTTGGCGTTGGTGCTCTTGTTGCCAGACTTGGTGCCGGAGTTGGTGCTGGTGCTAGAGTTGGTGCTGGTGCTGAGGTAGTCTCGATGGTTGCGGGTTGCGGCGTAGCCGAAGTCGTGGATGCCGCTACCTCGGCTGGGCCAGTCTCCCCCGCTCCAAGGTTACCCCCCTCTTGACGAGGTGGAGCAGAACCCGGAGCAGCCGCAGAACCCTATGGAATAGGGCTAAGTGGGCGTGACTCGTCGCCACGAGGGGGAGAAGGGCTGAGCCGGAGCGGCGAAGCGATGCTAGACCCACTCTGGGGGACCTCCACCACGGCCCTGCAGGATCAAACAATGTCGGATGAGAAACTATAACAATAAAAGGAAGAGTAAGTTGCAGAGGGAAAAGAGGCTTACGCATCCAAGGTTAGGGGCTCCTTGGGTTTCTGAGCCCTTCGTGCTAGGGCCTTGGCTGCTGGCTTGGAGGCAGTTTTGTCTCCGGATTTCTTTCGCCTTTTGGCGAGCTAAGAAGGTCCGGAGGAGGAACTTGATGCAGCTCCACGCTTCTTCTTCGGCGCTACCGGAACAGGGTCACCCGTGGCAAGGGGAGGGTCCTCGTGGATCTTCCCACCGGGGTTAGCTGATGCCGGAAAAGCATAAGAAAGAGGGACAGCGTCAACAGCTTCCATCACCTTGACATCTGAGTCATCTTCATCATCAGGCCAATCTCTAATAGAAGAGAGTTTACCGGTGGGTCGCTTCGTAGCGTAGGGCATCGGGAGGAACATCTCCTGATCCGGCTCTTCCTCATCCGAGGTCTCCCGGTCAGGCGCCCACTTAAGGGTCAAATCGGTGGCATCCTCGAGGGTTTGCTGAAAGAATAGCTGAGGAAAAGAACAGACAATAGAGTTAAAAATACAACAATGACCAACATATGATTTAATCCGGAGAAAGTTTGCGCCATGAGGCTTACCACGGGAGGAAGTTTATCGCGGCAGAAGTGCTCAATTCCCCACGTCCATTCAGAGGAGAAGTCTTTGTGGGTGGTGAAGAGGGCCTTGACCGGCGATAGATCTCCGTGTTGCTCAACTCGAAGGACGGGGTCCGGTTGGGGTCGCGGCCCCAGCTCATGTGGCACACCTTGTGAGTGCGCTTCTGGAGGGGGAGATCCGGTTGCGGACGAACGTGATCATGGCATCCTCGTTGGGCAACCCGAGCTCCTTCAGCTCCGTGAACCTTTTGTTGACCAAGTTAGCCAAGGCCGTGGGCTTCTTGGGGACAACGTCCCACAACTCCGGGTTAGGAGGACCCGGAGCATAGGGGAGCAGCCGGATCAAGTCTTCAGTGCCCTCGTTCCGGACATAAAAGAAAGTCCGGGCCCATCCTTTGCAGGAGTCTAGCCCAGTGACTCGGGGGAAGACGGATAGCCTCCGGGGTGAGATGGACACTGCACCGAATTGCGTGAGCTGCTTGTCCTCCGGATCAAGTTGAATGTTCAGAATAACATTATGACGAAGACCAAAAAACGGATCCATAGCTCCTTCGTGGGCCATAGTCCGGCATAGCCTTCGATCATGGAGGTGAAAGTAGAAAGAGAAGTAATTGCGTTGGCAGGAAGGTGGTGCGGTTGGAGTTCGTAGGTGCTTAACCAATCATGGAAGAAATCGCTGACCGCAAACCGAACCCCCGTTGGAAGTGGGACAAGAACACGACGTACTCACCCGGATTGGGTGAGGGGGTGAGTTCGGCGGAGGCGAGGCACGCGGTGACGCCGGCGGGGATGCGTCTGGTGTGGTAGAGCCAGTCCAGGTCGTCTTGGCAGACCCAGGACCCATCCCACGCACCACGGTCCATTGTGGCGGTGTATTCCTCCATCTCTTGCTCAGCGACGGAGAGCTCCTCTTCTGTCATCTTGTGTTCGCTGCCCTCACTGGCGCTAGCGGCGGTTGGGGGCAACGGCCTAGATTGACAACGACCCGTGGCGGAGGAGGTACGTAGCGATGGCGGCGATGCAGAGGCATGGGGAAGCAGTGTGGTGGCGGTGCGGCTACTTAGAAGCAGTGGCGGCGGCGCTGTCGCGGGGAAGACGAAGAAGAAGAGCTAGAGGCAGAGGGGCGCGGAAGGGGGAAAAGACCTAAGGGGTGCGTCCCTCCCCTATTTAACCACTCCCTCATGAGGGAAGTGGGATCATGCTTTGCGGTTACGCCGCACGGTGTGGCCATGTACGCACCGTATTTGCCAATCAGCATCGGGCCACACGGAAGGTCACAGGGCGCAGACGATCCCATGACGAGACGCATTGATGCAGTTAACGAGGAGGCAGGCGTGATGTGACGTGCGCACAGTAACTCCTGACAGTAACTGCGGTGGTTACTGTGGCAGGCCCTTAAAATGAGGCAATGTGATGATTACCCTCCACGTGGGGAAGCGTACGAGGGAAGGAAGAATGACCCGGATGAGAATATGGTAACCCGGCCGACAAGTAAAAACTTGGAATGTGCCAAGGGAAAATAAATCCATAGAATCCGAGATAAGGTGGTAACCCGGCCAGCAAGGGACAACATGAAATGTGCCAAGGGAAAGTAAATCCATAGGATCCGAGGTTAGGAGATAACTCGGAAATAAAATCCTAAGCTCACTAAAATGGAACCTGATGTGGCCTTAGCGGCCAAGGCAGCTAAGACCGCACCAGCTTCGGGGACTAATGTTGGGGGGATACCCCCGGGTAGGGTCACGCTGGGGTATAAAGGCCGTGTTAGCCGAGGTTCGGCAAGGCCAAAGCGGACGTTGGCCGGGTCACCTCAAGGCAGGCCGAGTCTCGGAGTAACCCGGACCAGGGGATGTCCACCTAACTGAGCCTCGACCGACTTAAGCTATAAGTCGGATAGGAGAATTTAACTTGTATGCAGGAACGGGTGTGGCTGGGTCAACTATGATCCGGGTCATATCTAGCTTCTAGGAGAAGGAAGGAATCTCGCTGGTCAAAAGTAACCCCGGTACGCACTGCATGAGCGAAGCGAACAGGGGCAGGACCACCGAGGCGTGGCCGACAAGAGGTGACGATGCTCGTGTCGGCTGACGCAGGCGCCGCAGAGGCTCACGTAGCCTCTGCATGGGTGACGCGGGGAAAAAGCAACCCGGTCGGCTTAATATTTTGGGAGGAGGCATATTCCCTGGAATATGCCTCCACGTATGCCCTAAGTGGAGACCTAGCCACCCCTATATAAGGAGGGCTAGGGCCTCTGTAGAAGGGGTTCTGTGATTCTGATTGGTTTTAGGTTCTAAGGGTTGATCTCTAGTCGGTCTCGTACGGGTTAGCTGTGGGTGAGAGTAAGAGAGTTCCTTCTTCCTCCTCTCGCCAATACATCTCTAGGAGCACTAGTAGCCTTGGAAGTGAATCATATATAAAACCTCTGTTTGAGGAATCACCTCATTAGCCCTCCCTGGATTCCCCTAGCGCATTTAGTCCCCACCTTTAGCATATCCATGGCATCTGCCATGACACCACCACGACAACATCGACATCCAAAATCTGTACAAGATCAAATCATACCCAGCGAAGGATGGCATGGGTGATCTGGCAGCAGAAATCATCGATAAATCCTATGAAAAACTGAAGAAATTGAAGCGACTCGATCACGACTACTGGGAGTGGAAGCCGATGAGCCAGGCGCGCCTCGAGTATGCAGCCAGAGACGCCTACATGGCGTACGAGTTGTATAGTAAGCTCATTACCATGAAAGATGGGATGGTTAAGGCGGGGTTTTTCGCGAGAGAGCTCTGTCCTGGTTGCAAGCTAGCCCAGGAGAAGAAGCGCGATGAGGACAGAAAGCGGTTTCAGGACGAGCAGGGATCTTGGGACGGTGGCGGCATCAAGCGACTGAAAGGGAAGCAAGTCAAGGACGGCAACAAGTGGTGGTGATACATTATGTGTTTGAACTAGATTTTAGTTTCTAGTTTATTATGTGTGTGATACATTTAGTTACTTCAATACAAAATTTGAACCAATTTAACTTGTTGATGTATTCCTTGACAATTATATTATAATCGAGCACTAGAAATATTTTGTAGTGTGCATGAGCATGATCAATAAATATAATTTAACACTAGAAACTTTAAGGCACTCCATATAAAGGAGTAGATTAATATATAAGGTTCACCAAAGACACCACGGATATATTGTCTTACATGCCACACACAGGTAATAATTAACTAGAACAAAATAAAAGCAGGGGCTGCAGCAGGAGGGCAGGACACGGAGACGCCTAGCAGGGAAGGGGTTTATCAATAGGAGGCAGCGACAGCCTAGTCGATGGGATATAGGCCAGCCCTGACATACTTCCGGAAGAATTTGCCGTAGGCTGCGTGCCGCCAAGGTAATCGGCCTATGGCTTCTGCCTCCGCCTCTGCCAATGCCCTCTGCGTGCTGGATCATGCTGTTGAGGTCCATGTTGATTGCTCTGCCACAGAATGGGCAAAACAGTCTCCCCCTACGGTGGAAACGGATTAGCTCACACCATAACCGCCTCAGCACATAGCGGCTCTTGTTGTCCCTGGATTCCTTGCTAGCGTCCACTTCATCATCATCCTCCTGTTGATTTTTAAGAACATAACTTAGAACTCGTACATATGATTGAATTGTATTACAACTCAAGAATTGACAACGTGTATATGTAAGACAATATATCCGTGGATATCAAAGATAAAGCATCTCAGCAATAGTTTGATCGATTCATATATGATTTCATCTCAACACAATGACAAATAATTGTATCAGATTGCGGCCTCATAAATTTATTCAGGGATGGCGTGAGTGAACCAAGTAACAATTGCACAGCATGTATTGTTGTTGTACATCACCCCAGGTTCACTAACTCGTCCCTGAAAAAATCTGACACCAATGTGTCTGCCTCTCTTTTGGGAAAAATTTGAATCATTGGCCACAATAAGAAATTGAAATGTAATCGTACAAAACATTATTCAGAGATATACATAGTCGGGTACAAAAACAAGCCTAAATATTGTAATTATAAATAAAAAACCAAACAATTAATCCTCAGGTGCATGTTAAAAATACCTATGATCAAAACCATTCATATACATATGCATCATACCAATCATTAAAAGATCAGAAACAATTCAAGGATCATATATGTAGTTCCACATGAGAATAAATCTAGGGCCTCATAATTTGTTTTAGAGATGGAGTAGGCGAACCAAAGTACCAACAGCACAACCTATATTGTTTGTGTGCATTGCTGCCTCAGGTTCACCAACCCATCCCTAAAACACAACACCATCATACGTGTCTCCCCTTGAACTCTTTTGGGGCAAATTTCAATCATCGGCCTCGGTGACAAACTAAAATGTAATTCTTATACACTATGAATGCGTGGAATAGATAATTTGAATATCATAGTTCTATGAATGTAGAATAAAGATTGTGGCCTCATAAGTTTATTCAGGGACGGCGTGAGTGAACCAAGTAACAATTGTACAGCCTGTATTTTTGTTGTACATTGCCCCAGGTTCACTAACTCGTCCCTGAAAAAATCTGACACCAATGTGTCTGCCTCTCTTTTGGGACAAATTTGAATCATTGGCCACAATAAGAAATTGAAATGTAATCGTACAAAACATTATTCAGGGATATACATAGTCAGGTACAAAAACAAGCCTAAATATTGTAATTATAAATCAAAGACCAAACAATTAATCCTCAGGTGCATGTTAAAAATACTTATGATCAAAACCATTCATATACATATGCATCATACCAATCATTAAAAGATCAGAAACAATTCAAGGATCATATATGTAGTTCCACATGAGAATAAATCTAGGGCCTCATAATTTGTTTTAGAGATGGAGTAGGCGAACCAAAGTACCAACAGCACAACCTATATTGTTTGTGTGCATTGCTGCCTCAGGTTCACCAACCCATCCCTAAAACACGACACCATCATACGTGTCTCCCCTTGAACTCTTTTGGGGCAAATTTCAATCATCGGCCTCGGTGACAAACTAAAATGTAATTCTTATACACTATGAATGCATGGAATAGATAATTTGAATATCATAGTTCTATGAATGTAGAATAAAGATTGCGGCCTCATAAGTTTATTCAGGGACGGCGTGAGTGAACCAAGTAACAATTGCACAGCCTGTATTGTTGTTGTACATCGCCCCAGGTTCACTAACTCGTCCCTGAAAAAATTTGACACCAATGTGTCTGCCTCTCTTTTGGGACAAATTTGAATCATTGGCCACAATAAGAAATTGAAATGTAATCGTACAAAATATTATTCAGGGATATACATAGTCAGGTACAAAAACAAGCCTAAATATTGTGATTATAAATAAAAGACCAAACAATTAATCCTCAGGTGCATGTTAAAAATACTTATGATCAAAACCATTCATATACATATGCATCATACCAATCATTAAAAGATCAGAAACAATTCAAGGATCATATATGTAGTTCCATATGAGAATAAATCTAGGGCCTCAAAATTTGTTTCAGAGATGGAGTTGGGGAACCAAAGTACCAACAACACAACCTATATTGTTTGTGTGCATTTCTGCCTCAGGTTCACCAACCCATCCCTAAAACACAACACCATCATACGTGTCTCCACTTGAACTCTTTTGGGGAAAATTTCAATCATCAGCCTCGGTGACAAACTAAAATGTAATTCTTATACACTATGAATGCATGGAATAGATAATTCAAATATCATAGTTCTATGAATGTAGAATAAAGATTGGAGCCTCATAAGTTTCTACAGGCATGGCGTAAGCGAACCAAGTAACAATTGCACAGCTTATATTGATCTTGTACATGGCCCCAGGTTCGCTCACTCATCCCTGTAAAAATTTGACACCAATGTGTCTGCCTCTCTTTGGGGCAAATTTGAATCATTGGCCACAATAAGAAATTGAAATGTAATCAGACCAAACAATATTCAGGGATATACAGATGCATCATACAACGTATTCATAGATCATAAACAATACAAATATTATATATTTAGGTTCCATATGAGAGAAAAAATTAGGGCCTCATTTTTTTCAGCGATGGAGTCGGAGAACCAAAATACCAACAGCACAACCTATATTG
The DNA here is from genome assembly GCA_910589775.1 of Avena eriantha. Taxonomy (NCBI): domain Eukaryota; kingdom Viridiplantae; phylum Streptophyta; class Magnoliopsida; order Poales; family Poaceae; genus Avena; species Avena eriantha. The sequence goes on along the minus strand of OU342744.1, from coordinate 75,134,011 downwards.
TTTATGTGCATTGCTGCCTCAGGGCCACTAACCATCCCTAAGAAAACGAGACCATCAGATGCCCTTGCACTATTTTGGGGCAAAATTGAATCATTGGGCTCAGTAAGGAATAGAAATGTAATGTTATAGGCCTGTTGGGGTTTTGTGACTAGATGGCAGATGAGCAGATTAGGGTTTTGTGACTAGACGGATTGGGGTTTTGTGACTAGATGGCAGATGCATCAATCAACCGATCGAATCATATATATACTACCCTACTTCAAGAGCAAAAGAATATGTACACGATTGAGCAAATCCTATCTATGAACAGTGAAAACTGCGGCTGCGACTAGAGAAGCTAGCAATGTAGTACCTCGGACTCCTCATCAGGGACCTCCTCCTCGAACTCATCATTCTCCGCGATTGCGTCGAAGATTTCTTGAACAACGATGGGGTCATCGATGTAGATCACCGGATTGCCTCCGCCTGCCGCCTGCCCCCATCCAGATTTGTCGCTGGCACCATGACATTGTCGGCCACGATGTTGTCGGCCACCTGCTGCTCAGCAGCGACGGCTACTACCGGCTGCTCGGCGGCGATGGCTACCACCTGCTGCTTGGCGGCGACGGCTACCAACTACTTCTCGGCGTCGACGGCTACCACCTGCTGCTCGGCGGCGACGGCTACTGGCTGGATGGATGAGTTCGCACCCTCGACAGTGCAGCGACGAGCGACGTTCGTGCCTGGAGAAGGCGCCTCCGTCTGCTTGGCGGCGACCGAGCCATCTGCTGCTTCGCCTTCAACTGCGTTCACCTCCGGATCTTCTCCACGCGTACGCTTCATGGCGCACCAAGGGAAGGAGGTAGTGCAAACGAGGGAGATTCGGTGCGCGCGGTAGGTGTAGATTAGGGTCTTGGGACTAGACAGACTGGGGGGAAATGACACGAGCTCATGGAAGAAGAAGGTCGACGGGGGTTATAAACACCGGACCATTCGTAGTCCTCGAGTGGACATGTGTGGTGGGTGGGGGGTGGGGGTGGGTGGCGGGGGGCTACCACGATCTCCACCCTTTTTTTCGGTTCCCTTTTTTTGGAACAGCCACGATCTCCACTTTAGAGCTGCATTGAAAACACGCTCATGGTAGACCTCGATTCCACTGCATGCAAGTGGCCAGGAACTAATTTCTAGCAACGTTAGATCTACTCGAGGGGGGCCCTTGACTCATGGAATTTACTAGCGGTAGGGCCCAGTTGGAAGTGAGATTGAGAGCGCTGCGTATAAATGGGATATGTCTGATTAAAATCAAGTGGCAATAAATTGCAGCATCCCGTCGACAACCGTGCACTCGATGACCCCGTTGCCCTGTGCATGAGTTGTAGTAGCAGTAGTAAGCTTTTTAGACTTGATTAAACTTGACATGACTGCTCGACGACTTTTTCGATGGACGGCATCGTGTTCCTTCCTGTAGAAGTCTCATGGAGGGAGATGTCTGTGATGTCTCACACTGTACTGTGAAGGGCACGAGGTGTGCAACGATCATCGTGGATCGCACAGAATCAACGGTTGGTGCGCACGATCCGCGTGACAACTATGACAACCAATCAGGGAGTAGCAGACAGGGTGAGCACAGTTTTGGGCTTCTACGAAAGATAGAGAGGGGGTGGGCAAAACTAAGTAGTACCACATAAAACCAAGGGCAAAACTGAGTAGTATAAAAATGGAAAGTGTCTTGTACAATGAAATACATCGTGGAATACATCAAATTATGCCAAGATAGATCCACTAGAGTTCAATGGATGTGTGTTCTTCTCATAAACCACACCCAGTGTCATTGCATGTCTGTTCCTCTAAACAAACCACATAAGGATCCACCAGTGTCATTGCGTGTCTGTTCTTCTCATGAACCACATAAGGATCTACCAGTGTCATTGCATGTCTGTTCTTTTCATGAACCACACCCAGTGTCATTGCATGTGTGTTACTTCCATAAACCACATGTGGATCCACCGGTGTGATTGCATGTATGTTCCTTCCATAAACCACATAAGGATCCACCAGTGTCATTGCATGTCTGTTCTTTTCATGAACCACTCCTTGTGTCAGTGCATGTCTGTTCTTTTCATGAACCCCACCCAGTGTCACTGCATGTCAGTTCTTTTCATGAACCACATAAGGATCTACCAGAGTCATTGGATGTGTGTTCTTGTCATTAACCACACGTGGATCCACAGGTTTCATTGCATGTCTGTTCGTCTAAACAAACCACACAAGGATCCACCAGTGTCATTGGATGTGTGTTCTTTTCATGAACCACACCCAGTGTCATTGCATGTGTGTTCCTCTAGGGAAATCACATAAGGATCCACCAGTGTCATTGCATGTCTGTTCTTCTCATGAACCACATAAGGATGGGCCCACCAGTGTCATTGCATGTCTGTTCTTTTCATGAACCACACCCAGTGTCAGTCCATGTCTTTATTCATGAACCACACCCAGCTTCACTGCATGTCTGTTCTTTTCAAGAACCACATAAGGATCTACCAGTGTCATTGCATGTCTTTTACTTCCATAAACCACATATGGATCCACCTAGTGTGATTGCATGTCTGTTCCTCCAAACAAACCACATAAGGATCCACCAGTGTCATTGCGTGTCTGTTCTTCTCATGAACCACACCTAGTGTCATTGCATGTGTGTTCTTCTAAACAAACCACATAACGATCCACCAGTGCCATTGCCTATATGTTCTTTTCATGAACCACACCCAGTGTCATTGCATGTGTGTTATTCTAAACAAACCACATAGGTCATTGCATGTTTGTTCTTTTCATGAACCACACCCGGTGTCATTGCATGTCTGTTCTTTTCATGAACCACGGCTACAGTCATTGCATGTATGTTCCTCTAAACAAACCACATAAGGATCCACCAGTGTCATTGCATGTCTGTTCTTTTCATGAACCATATAAGGATCTACCAGTGTCATTGCATGTCTGTTCTTTTCATGAACCACCCCCAGTGTCATTTCACGTGTGTTACTTCCATAAACCACATGTGGATCCACCGGTGTCATTGCATGTTTGTTCCTTCCATAAACCACATAAGGATCCACCAGTGTCATTGCATGTCTGTTCTTTTCATGAACCACTCCTTGTGTCAGTGCATGTCAGTTCTTTTCATGAACCACACCCAGTGTCACTGCATGTCAGTTCTTTTCATGAACCACATAAGGATCTACCAGAGTCATTGGATGTGTGTTCTTCTCATGAACCACACGTGGATCCACAGGTTTCATTGCATGTCTATTCCTCTAATCAAACCACAAAAGGATCCACCAGTGTCATTTGATGTGTGTTCTTTTCATGAACCAGACCCAGTGTCATTGCATGTGTGTTCCTCTAAACAAACCACATAAGGATCCACCAGTGTCATTGCATGTCTGATCTTCTCATGAACCAAATAAGGATGGGCCCACCAGTGTCATTGCATCTCTGTTCTTTTCATGAACCACACCTAGTGTTAGTGCATGTCTATTTTATTCATGAACCACACCTAGTTTCACTGCATGTCTGTTCTTTTCAAGAACCACATAAGGATCTACCAGTGTCATTGCATGTCTTTTACTTCCATAAACCACATGTGGATCCATCGGTGTCATTGCATGTCTGTTCATCTAAACAAACCACATAAGGATCCACCAGTGTCATTGCGTGTGTGTTCTTGTCATGAACCAAACCCAGTGTCATTGCGTGTGTGTTCTTCTAAACAAACCACGTAAGGATCCACCAGTGTCAATACCTGTCTGTTCTTTTCATGAACCACATAAGGATCCACCAGTGTCATTGCATGTCTGTTATTTTCATGAATCACAGCTAGTGTCATTGCATGTCTTTTACTTCCATAAACCACATATGGATCCACCTAGTGTAATTGCATGTCTATTCCTCTAAACAAACCACATAAGGATCCTTTAGTGTCATTGCGTGTCTGTTCTTCTCATGAACCACACCAAGTGTCATTGCATGCGTATTCTTCTAAACAAACCACATAAGGATCCACCAGTGTCATTGCCTATATGTTCTTTTCATGAACCACACCCAGTGTCATTGCATGTGTGTTATTCTAAACAAACCACATAAGTCATTGCATGTTTGTTCTTTTCATGAACCACACCCGGTGTCATTGCATGTCTGTTCTTTTCAAGAACCACGGCTACAGTCATTGCATGTATGTTCCTCTAAACAAACCACCTAAGGATGCACCAGTGTCATTGCATGTCTGTTCTTTTCATGAACCATATAAGGATCTACCAGTGTCATTGCATGTCTGTTCTTTTCATGAACCACACCCAGTGTCATTTCACGTGTGTTACTTCCATAAACCACATGTGGATCCACCGGTGTCATTGCATGTCTATTCCTTCCATAAACCACATAAGGATCCACCAGTGTCATTGCATGTCTGTTCTTTTCATGAACCACTCCTTGTGTCAGTGCATGTCTGTTCTTTTCATGAACCACACCCAGTGTCACTGCATGTCAGTTCTTTTCATGAACCACATAAGGATCTACCAGAGTCATTGGATGTGTGTTCTTCTCATGAACCACACGTGCATCCACAGGTTTCATTGGATGTCTATTCCTCTAAACAAACCACACAAGGATCCACCAATGTCATTGGATGTGTGTTCTTTTCATGAACCAGACCCAGTGTCATTGCATGTGTGTTCCTCTAAACAAACCACATAAGGATCCACCAGTGTCATTGCATGTCTGTTCTTCTCATGAACCACATAAGGATGGGCCCACCAGTGTCATTGCATGTCTGTTCTTTTCATGAACCACACCCAGTGTCAGTGCATGTCTGTTTTATTCATGAACCACACCCAGTTTCACTGCATGTCTGTTCTTTTCAAGAACCACATAAGGATCTACCAGTGTCATTGCATGTCTTTTACTTCCAAAAACCACATGTGGATCCATCGGTGTCATTGCATGTCTGTTCCTCTAAACAAACAACATAAGGATCCACCAGTGTCATTGCGTGTGTGTTCTTCTCATGAACCAAACCCAGTGTCATTGCATGTGTGTTCTTCTAAACAAACCACATAAGGATCCACAAATGTCAATACCTGTCTGTTCTTTTCATGAACCACATAAGGATCCACCAGTGTCATTGCATGTCTGTTCTTTTCATGAATCACAGCTAGTGCCATTGCATGTCTTTTACTTCCATAAACCACATATGGATCCACCTAGTGTGATTGCATGTCTGTTGCTCTAAACAAACCACATAAGGATCCACCAGTGTCATTGCGTGTCTGTTCTTCTCATGAACCACACCTAGTGTCATTGCATGCGTGTTCTTCTAAACAAACCACATAAGAATCCACCAGTGTCACTACCTATATGTTCTTTTCATGAACCACACCTAGTGTCATTGCATGTGTGTTATTCTAAACAAACCACATAAGTCATTGCATGTCTGTTCTTTTCATGAACCACACCCGGTGTCATTGCATGTCTGTTCTTTTCATGAACCACGGCTACAATCATTGCATGTATGTTCCTCTAAACAAACCACATAAGGATCCACCAGTGTCATTGCATGTCTGTTCTTTTCATGAACCATATAAGGATCTACCAGTGTCATTGCATGTCTGTTCTTTTCGTGAACCACACCCAGTGTCATTTCACGTGTGTTACTTCCATAAACCACATGTGGATCCACCAGTGTCATTGCATGCCTGTTCCTCGAAACAAACCACATAAAGGATCCACCAGTGTCACTGCATGTCTGTTCTTCTCATGAACCACATAAGGATGGGCCCACCAGTGTCATTGCATGTCTGTTCTTTTCATGAAGCACACCCAGTGTCAGTGCATGTCTGTTCTATTCATGAACCACATAAGGATCTACCGGTGTCATTGCATGTCTTTTAATTCCATAAACCACATGTGGATCCACCGGTGTCATTGCATGTCTATTCCTCTAAACAAACCACATAAGGATCCACCAGTGTCATTGTGTGTGTGTTCTTCTCATGAACCACATAAGGATCTACCAGTGTCATTGCATGCATGTTCTTTTCATGAACCACACCCAGTGTCATTGTATGTGTGTTACTTCCATAAACCACATGTGGATCCACCGGTGTGATTGCATGTATGTTCCTTCCATAAAC